>SCHM01000003.1:5577532-8408008 GCA_004123355.1 Amphirosellinia nigrospora | reverse complement strand
CTAACCCTAACCCTAACCCTAACCCTAACCCTAACCCTAACCCTAACCTAACCCTAACCCTAACCCTAACCCTAACCCTAACCCTAACCCTAACCCTAACCCTAACCCTAACCCTAACCCTAACCCTAACCCTAACCCTAACCTAACCCTAACCCTAACCTAACCCTAACCTCCCTACTACCTAACTAACCCTAACCCTAACCCTAACCCTAACCCTAACCTACCCTAACCCTACCCTAACCTAACTACCCTAACCCTAACCCTAACCTCCCTAACCCTAATAAAAATATAGAATTTTTATTTATATAGTTATATTAAATTAACAATTCGGTTAAAAAAAGCTATAATTTACTATTTTAATTTTTAAAAAATAATTAGCTATTTTATTAAACTTTAGCCTAGTTTTTAGTTTTTTTTATTAACTTATAATATAATAATAAAAACAAGTATTATTTTTAAAACTATATAAACGAGGCTATATATAATAAATAAGTCCTAGCGGATATAAGCAAGTTTATAATAAGTTTTATATTTTTATAAATATAAAAATACGCTAACTATAAAATATATAATAAGTTTTATTTTTTAAATATAAAAATACACTATTATAAAAAACATAATAAATAAGTTTTATATTTTATAAAATATAAAAAATACGCTAAACTATAAAAAACGTAATAAATAAGTTTTATATTTACAAAATATAAAAAATACGTTAAACTATAAAAAATGTAATAAATAAGTTTTATTTTTATAAAATATAAAAATATATATTAAATTATAAAAAACGTAATAAATAAATTTTATATTTTTATAAAATATAAAAAAAATATTAAACTATAAAAACGTAATAAATAAGTTTTTATTATTTATAAATATAAAAAAATATACTAAACTATAAAAAATATAATAATATAGGTTTTAATTTTTATAAAGTATAAAAAAATACGCTAAACTATAAAAATATAATAAATAAGTTTATATATTTTATAAAATAAAAAAATCGCTAAACTATAAAAACGTAATAAATAAGTTTATATTTTTATAAAGTATAAAAAATACGCTAAACTATAAAAATTAATATAAAATAAAATAATTTATTTTTAAAAAAATTACTTTAAATAAAAAAAAAAAGCAAAATTAAAATAAAATAAAATAGTTACTATAATAAATATAGCTAAAAAAAAGAATAGATTTTATTTGTATTAAAAACAAAAAAAAAATAAAAAATAAATTAAATAAATATAAAAAATATAATTTATTTAATAATAATATATAAATTTTATAAAAAAATTATTTCGAATATTAATAAAAAAAAGCTATTATATTTAAATCGTATTATTTATTTAAAAAGGACGCTAGTTTAAATTTAAGTTTAATATTAAAGATAGTTTATTTATATTTAATTATAATTTACGAGTAAAAATAAAAAGTTTAAAGAAAAAAATTTTTAAATAATTAAAAAAACTAGCTATATTTTTTTTTTAGTTGCGTATAGTATTAATTGTAATTAAATTTTAATATTTTTAAAATAAAAAAATAAAAAATAAAAAATAAAAAAATAAAAAATAAAATAAAAAATAAAAAAATAAAAAAAATAAAAAATAAAAAATAAAAAATAAAAAAAATAATAGCAATAGTTTTTTTTTATAATAATATTAAAGGCTTTTTAGTTATAAAAGACTTAATATTTATAATATGCTTATTAAATAAAAGAGTTTTATAAAAATAATATGTTTATATTTTAAAAGAAATTTTTTTTTTTATAAAAAAAAAATAATATAAAAATAAACTTACGATTTTTAGCTATTTTTATAGTTTTAGCTATTATTTTGTTTTTTATTCTAGAATTATATTTTCGTTATAATTTTTTTAAGTAAAAAATTAATAATATTTTTAAAAGAAAAGGGGAGGAAAAAAGGTTATTAATAATATATAAGTATATTTAGTATTTTATACTAATTAATTGTTTTTTATTTTAAAATATTGCTAAAAAAAATTTAAATATATAAAACTGTATTATTTTTTAAAAAGCTAAATATATTAATATTAGGTTAAAAAAACATTAATTTAAAAAAAAAATTATTAATTTAAAAAAAAATAAAGCTTCGAAAAATAATACTAAAGTAAAAAATATTTAGTATTATAAATTTATTAGCTTTAAAAAAGCTTTAAAAGTAAATAAGCTTTAAGAATTTATTTAGTAGTATTATATAGTTTAATATTCGCGTAAATAATCTAAAGGACTTTAAGTAAAATAAAATAAAAAGTTTAAAAATAATATTAAAGTAAAAATATTTAATATTATAAATTTATTAATTTAAAATAAACTTTAAAAGTAAATAAGCTTTAAAAATTTATTTAGTAGTATTATATAGCTTAATATTTATATAATAAGTTAGGGGACCTTAAATAAAAGTAAAAAAAAAAAGTACGGAAAGTTTATTAAAATAAAAAATATTTAGTATTATAAATTTATTAATTTAAAATAAACCTTAAAAATAAACAAGCTTTAAAATTTATTTAGTAATATTATATAGTTTAATATCCGTATAAATAATCTAAAGACTTTAGGTAAAAATAAATAAAAGTTTAAAAAGTAATATTAAAAAAAATATTTAATATTATAAATTTATTAATTTAAAATAAACCTTAAGAATAAATAAGCTTTAAAAATCTATTTAATAATATTATATAGTTTAATATTTGCGTAAATAAGTTAAAAACTTTAAATAAAGGTAAAATAAAAGGTTTAAAAAGCTATATAAAAAATATATATAAATTTATAACTTAATTAATTTTATATTTATTTTTTTAGTTTTAATATTATTAAAAAGTTTTTAAAAAGTTTTATATAAAAAGTATTTTAATTATAAGTTTAAAATAAAAAAAAACTTTATATATAAATAAATTTTAATATAAGTTTATAAAAAATAAAAATATAGAATTTTTATTTATATAGTTATAATTAAATCGATAATTCGGTTAAAAAAAGCTATAATTTTGTTTTTTAATTTTTAAAAAATAATTAACTATTTATTAAGCTTTAGTTTAGTTTTTAGTTTTATTTTTACTAACTTTAATATATAACGAAATAAAAGTAGGTATTATTTTTAGGATTTATATATAAGCGGGGCTATACGTATATAAATAGGTCCTAGCAAATATAAACAAGTTTATAATAAGTTTTATATTTTTATAAATATAAAAAAATATATTAAACTATAAAAACGTAATAAATAAGTTTTATATTTTTATAAAATATAAAAAATATATTAAACTATAAAAAATATAATAAATAAATTTTATATTTTATAAAGTATAAAAAAATACGTTAAACTATAAAAAATATAATTAAATAAGTTTTATATTTTTATAAAATATAAAAAAATACGCTAAATTATAAAAAGTATAATAAATAGGTTTTATTTTTTATAAAATATAAAAAAAATATACTAAACTATAAAAAATATAATAAATAAGTTTTATATTTTTATAAAATATAAAAAAATACGTTAAATTATAAAAAGCATAATAAATAGGTTTTATATTTTTATAAAGTATAAAAAAATATACTAAACTATAAAAAGCGTAATAAATAAGTTTTATATTTTTATAAAATATAAAAAATACACTAAACTATAAAAAACGTAATAAGTAGGTTTTATATTTTTACGAAATATAAAAAATACGTTAAACTATAAAAAACGTAATATAAAAAAAAATAATTTATTTTTAAAAAAAATTACTTTAAAATAAAAAAAAAAAGCAGAATTAAAAATAAAATAAAATAGCTACTATAATAAATATAGCTAAAAAAAAGAATAAATATTATTTATATTAAAAATAAAAAAAAATAAAAAAAAAATAAAAATTAAAAAAAATATAAAAAATATAATTTATTTAATAATAATATATAAATTTTATAAAAAAAATTATTTCGAATAAATATTACAAAAAAAAAAAACCATTATATTTAAATCGTATTTTATACTTAAAAAAGAACGCTAGTCTAAATTCAGGTTTAATATTAAAAAATAGCTCGTTTATATTTAACTATAACTTATAAATAAAAATAAAAAAATCTAAAAAAAAAAATTTTTAAAATTAAAAAAAAACTAGTTATATTATTCTTTTAGCTATATATAATATTAACTATATTATTAAATTTTAATATTTTTAAAAAATAAAAAATAAAAAAATAAAAAAATAAAAAAATAAAAAAATAAAAAAATAAAAAAATAAAAAATAAAAAATAAAAAAATAAAAAAAATAAAAAAAAATAAAAAATAATAGCAATAGCTTAATCCTTTATAATAAAATAATTAAAAGCCCTCTAGTTATAAAAGACTTAATACTTTATAATATGTTTATTAAATAAAAAAGTTTTATAATAAATAATATATTTATATTTTTAAAAAAATACTTTTTTTTTTAAAAAAAAAAATAACGTAAAAATAAACTTACGATTTTTAGCTATTTTTATTTTTAGCTATTATTTTATTTTTTATTTAGAATTATATTTTATTATAATTTTTTTAAGCAAAAAATTAGCAATATTTCTAAAAAAAAGGAAAAAAAAAAAAGTTATTAATAATACGTAAATATATATTTAGTTTTATAACTAATTAATTATTTTTTATTTTAAAATATTGCTAAAAAAAATTTAAATATATAAAACTATATTATTTTTTAAAAAGCTAAATATATTAATATATAAATTAAAAAAATATTAATTTAAAAAAAAGAAATTATTAATCTAAAAAGAAATAAAGCTTTAAAAAATAATACTAAATAAAAAATATTTAGTATTACGAATTTACTAGCTTTAAAAAAGCTTTAAAAGTAAACAAGCTTTAAAAATTTATTTAATAGTATTATATAGCTTAATATTTACGTAAATAATCTAAAAAACCTTAAATAAAAATAAAATAAAAGATCTAGAAAATAATATTAAAGTAAGAAATATTTAATATTATAAATTTATTAATTTAAAATAAACTTTAAAAGTAAACAAGCTTTAAAAATTTATTTAATAGTATTATATAGCTTAATATTTACGTAAATAAATTAAAAGACTTTAAGTAAAAATAAAAAAAAAAGGGTATAAAAAGCTATATTAAAATAAAAAAATATTTAATATTATAAATTTATTAATTTAAAATAAACTTTAAAAGTAAGCAGGCCTTAAAAATTTATTTAGTAATATTATATAGCTTAATATTTGCGTAAATAATTTAAAAAACTTTAAATAAAAATAAAATAAAAAGTCTAAAAAATAATACTAAGGTAAAAAATATTTAATATTATAAATTTATTAATTTAAAATAAACCTTAAAGGTAAATAAACTTTAAGAATTTATTTAATAGTATTATATAGCTTAATATTTATATAGGTAAATTAAAGGACTTTAGGTAAAAATAAAATAAAAGGTTTAAAAAACTATATAAAAGTATATATAAATTTATAATTTAATTAATTTATATTTATTTTTTAGTTTTAATATTATTAAAAAGCTTTTAAAAAGCTTTATATAAAAAGTATTTTAGTTATAAATTTAAAAATAAAAAAGAACTTTATATATAAATAAATTTTAGTATAAGTTTATAGAAAATAAAAATATAGAATTTTTATTTATATAATTATAATTAAATTAATAATTTAATTAAAAAAGCTATAATTTCGTTATTTTAATTTTTAAAAAATAATTAGCTATTTTATTAAACTTTAGTTTTAGTTTTAGTTTTGTTTTTTATTAACTTATAATATATAATAAAATAAAAAGCAAGTATTATTTTTAAGACCTATATATAAGCGGGGCTACGTATATATAAACAAGTTTTAATAAATATAAATAAGTTTATAATAAGTTTTATATTTTTATAAAGTATAAAAGAATACGCTAAACTATAAAAAGCGTAATAAATAGGTTTTATATTTTTACGAAATATAAAAAAATATACTAAACTATAAAAAACATAATAAATAAGTTTTATATTTTTATAAAATATAAAAAATATATTAAACTATAAAAAACGTAATAAATAAATTTTATATTTTTATAAAATATAAAAAAATATATTAAACTATAAAAAGCATAATAAATAGGTTTTATATTTTTATAAAATATAAAAAAATATATTAAACTATAAAAGCGTAATAAATAAGTTTTATATTTTTATAAAATATAAAAAAATACGCTAAACTATAAAAAGCATAATAAATAAATTTTATACTTTTATAAAATATAAAAAATATATTAAACTATAAAAAACATAATAAATAAGTTTTATACTTTTATAAAATATAAAAAAATACGCTAAACTATAAAAAATATAATAAATAAGTTTTATATTTTTATAAAATATAAAAAAATACGCTAAACTATAAAAAGCGTAATATAAAATAAAATAATTTATTTTAAAAAAAATTACTTTAAATAAAAAAAAAAAAGCAGAATTAAAAATAAAATAAAATAGCTATTATAATAAATATAGCTAAAAAAAAAATAAATTTATTGCTTATATTAAAAACAAAAAAAAATAAATAAAAAAATAAAAATTAAAATAAAATATAAAAATATAATTTATTTAATAATAATATATAAATTTTATAAGAAAAATTATTTCGAATAAATATTACAAAAGAAAAAAAGCTACTATACTTAAATCGTATTATTATACTTAAAAAGGAACGCTAGTCTAAATTTAGGTTTAATATTAAAAGATAGTTTGTTTATATTTAACTATAACTTACGAGTAAGAAAACAATAAAGTTATTAATAAAATATTTTCGCGCTTTAGCTATTTATTTATAATTATTAAAAATTTGCTTTATAATATAAATAAAAAAAATAAATATAAACTATATATTTTAATAAACAAATATATAAATTTATATAAATAGTTTATAATAATAAATATTATTTTAACGTATAATATATATTAAAAAATTAAAACTTTATATTATTTATTTAAAAATATATAAAATAACTTATATTAAATATTATAATAATTATAAAATATATATTACTAGTTATAAAAACCTTATAATAACTATTAGTTTATTCGCCTTAAAAATATTAAGTTTATAAAAACTATTTCGTTTAATTTATTATTAGTTTGCTTAAAACTTTTTTAGTAAATATACCTTAATAAATTAAAAATTATAACTATTATAATATATTAATACTTATAATATATATTACTTTAAAAAAAACTTTATTTATTTTAAGCAATAAAAAATATATTATAAAAAATTAAACAATTATATTAGTTATATAACTATTATTAAACGATTAAAAATTATTTATTAATATTATTTTAGATTAAAATTGTAAATTTATTTCGGACTTTTAAAAAAGTTTATAAAAAGTATAAAAAATTAAGCTTTTTATAATTATTACTTATTACTTTTAAAAAAATAATCTTTTTAAACAAAAAAACTAAACCGTAAAAATTATTATTTAATATTATAACTTTAAATATTTTAAAAATAATTAAATTAATTTATTTTTATTTTTATAATAAAATCTTAATAATATTTATTTAAATTTTATTAAATCTTTGCTTTATAAATAACTATTTAGTTTTAATTTTTTAAACTTAATAATATATTAATAAAAATTAATATTATTAAATACGAAAACTTACGTTTATACGTAAATATTTACGTAAAAATATTAAATTAGCTATAGATTTTATTTTATTAAAAATTAATAATATTATAATTAAAAACATAAGCTAATAAAATTTAAAAAAAAAATAAAATATATTTATAGCTATATTATAGTTATTATTTTTTAAATAAATTTTTTAAAAAGTTTTTTAATAATATATTAATTTTTAAAAAATTAAAAATCGAATTAAACGTTTTGCTTATAAACTAAATTTTTTTAAAACCTTTAAAATATATTTTATTATTTTTATTGCTTATTTATTTCCCGGATAAAATAATAAAAATCTTTTTTATTAACAAATCTTTTTTTTTAGTTTAATTTTTAATAATTAATTTAATTTTAAAAAAAATAATAATTTTTTCGAAATAAAAACTATTTTATAATATTAATTAAACCGTAGTTATATTAGCTTTTAATATTTAATAAAATAAAAAAGCTATAGTTATAAAAATAACTAATAAAAATTAAAATAGTAATTAAAAAACTTTAAAAATTTAATTAAAAATATTAGTTTTAAATAAATAATAAATTTAAAATTAAAAAAAAAAAAAAAAAGCTATAGCTATTATAGCTTAACCCGGTAAACAACCTTATAGTTATCTTTAAAAAATAAATTTTACTATAAAAATAATTAAATTAAAATAATAAATTTATATTAATAAATATTTTAATATTATATATTAGCTTAAATATAATACTAAAGTTATTAAAAGTAATAATAGTTTTTTTTTAGGCCAGCATTTGCTACACTTTAACAGGGGGGGTGACCCCTGCAAAAGGTCCCTATTATAAAATAAAGCCTATTCTACTAATAAATAAAGTCTAGTCTTATAGATTAAATAAAAAAGCTAAGGACTAAATAAATTTCCTACTTTTAACAAAAGCTTTATTTAATATTTGCTTTTTTTTTTATTATTTAATATAAACTTAATATTATATTATCTTTAGTAAAGCTTATTAACGTTATTTTATTATATAGCTATTTTATTTTATTATATATTATTTAGCTAGGTTAACCTATTTATTATTTTAATATAAAAATAGCTATTTATTAACCGATTAAAAAATTAAAATAACGAAAAACAATTAAACTATAAATAAAAAAAGTTTAAATTAAATTAAATATTTCGATTATTATATAACGTATTATATAAAAAGTTTTTATTGCTTTTTAATTTTAAATAGCTATAAAAGTTATTATTTTATCGAATTTAAATCGTACGCTAAAAAATATAAAATTATTTTTTTTATATATTTATTTATTTATTGTATAAACTTTAGCTTTTAAATATTAGTTATTTTAGTTTTTTAAAACAGTTATATAATAAATAAATTAATAAATTAGCCTAGGTTTATATTATTTATATTAAAAAAGAAGATTTTTTTACGTTATTTTATATTATATATAATATTATAATAATATTAGAAAATATTAAAAAAAACTTTCGAAAAGCTAGCTTTATTTTATATAATTTAAAATATATTATTTTATAATTTTTGTTTAAAAATTTAACTAAAATACTCCTAAAATTATCCGATAAACTTTAAATTTAAAAGTTATAAATACTTTATAACGCAAAAAATACTAAATTATAAGCTTAATATATTAAATATAAAGTTATATAATATTAAAATAGTTACGGATTTATAAGCTTTAGTGGTTATGCCCTATTACTAGCTATAGTACCCGTAATTTTTACTTGTAATAATTACTACTTGTAATGAATGCGTGACTGCTATTTGTAGTGAATGTAGTTGTAATGAATAAAAGCAAGCATTAGTAATAAATGCAGCTGCCCTACGTAAGTATTTAAGTAGCTGCTTATATTATAAATTTAAACTTTTTTTTTTTTTACTTTATTTATAAATTTTATATAATATATATATATATTAAAGCTTTGTTTTTTTAAGTATATAAAGTATAACTATTTATAAATTATTTAAAATATTATAAATATTAAAACTGTTTTATAATATTTTTTAACTAAACTAAACGATTAATTTAATTTAAAAATATTAAAATATTTTTTAAAAAAGAATTAAAATAATAAACGCGTGCGGCTATATATATTAAAGCTTTTGTTAATATTTCGGACTTATTTGCTTCGAATATTCGAAATAATAAGTTTTTTATAATAAAACTTTAGCAAATAATAAAAAAATATATTTATTTTAGCTTTTTAAACTATATAAAAATTATAATAATAAGCCGCGAAAACTAATTATTTTTAATTAATTTAATATAGTAGTTTTATAATATTATTAATAATTATATATTTAAAAAATAAAAATTCGATATAAATATTATTAGTTTTAATTATATAGTTTAATATTTAACTAATAACTACGTAAAATTATAAATAAAAAAAACTAAGCTTAGTTTTTATTTTAAACTAATAATATAGTATAGTAAAATAATTTAGCTTAATTTCGAATATAATATAGATTAAACTAATATAATAATATATATAAAAATTTTATTGTTATTTTTTAAAAAAAAAAATATACGTTTTTTTAATAATAGTTTATTATTATTTAATTATTAATTTATATATGTTTGCTAAAAAATTAAATAAATAAAACAAAGTTTTATTTAATTAAGCAAAAAAATAAAGTAAAATTGCTATTTTTTATAACGAAATATATATTACGTTAATATATACTATTAATATTTTTTAATTTATAACTAAAAATAATTTTAGCTAATAATAAGCTAATTAATAAACTATTAATCGATTATTAAATAAACTATAAAAAATAACTAAATAATATAACTATGTTTAAAATAATTTAAATATTTTAAACTAATAAATAGTTAATTTGCTAAGTTATTATAAAATAATTTTTATTTTATTAAATAATAAAAAAAATAGTTAATATATAGCTAAAATATTAATATTTATTTTTTATAATAATATAATTAAAAATAAACTTAAGTTTAAAATATAAATTTAAACTATATAAAATCGCTTTAAATTTAATATTAATTAGTTTTATAATAATATAGCTAAAATAGCTAATATTAAAACTTATATTAAAAGCTATATAGCTAACGATTTTTTTTTTTATTTTTTATCCGATTATTTTAATATATTTATTAATTTAAAAGTTATTTTAAAATATTTTAAAAAAATTTATATTAACGTTAACTATAATAAAAAAGCTAAAGTTAATTTTTAATTTTTAGTTTTAATTAGTATATATTAGCTAAATTTCTAGAGTTTCGAACTATTTTTGTTTATTTAGCTAATAAAATTAAATTTAATAAAACTAAATAAAAAAAAAGTTTAAAAATAAGCTATTCTTATAATTAATAATTAAAGCTATATTAAAATATTTAAAAAAAAGCGTTAATTTTAATATTTATACGAAATATTATTTTTAAATAGTTTATTATTTAATAATAACCGATTATAAGCGAAATAAAATTTATAAAAAAAAAACGTAAAAATTTGCTATAATTTTTATTTTTTTTTTTTTGCTTTTATTTAAATAATTTTTCGTTTTATTTTAAAACTAAATAATAATAATAGTAACAATTTTATTTAATTGTTTAAGTTTAACGCCGATAAAATATAATAATTAATTTTTAATAGTAAATTTTAATTATTAATAAAAATATATTTCGAAAAAATACTTTTTAAAAAATTAAACTTTAATAAATAAAAAAGCTCGGGTTATTATTATTTTAGCTATATATAATATATAAATATTAAACTAGCTAATATATAAAAAAATAAACTTATAATAAATATAAAAAAAAAAAATAACTTTAAAAAAAATAGCTTTTTTTTTAAAAAAAATATTTTTAAAAAATATTATTAATTATAAAATAAATTTAATAAAAAAGTACTTAAGCGGAAAACTTTTTTATATATTTATATTTTATATAGTAATAGATTTTTTTTAATTATAAATAATTTTTTCGGAAATATAAAAATAAATATATATAAGCGTAAACTAATAATTTGTAAAAAAAATTATTAAACTATTTAATTTTATTATTATTATAAACTTTTTTGCTAAAAAAGTTATAAAATATAATAATAAAAATAAAAAAAATATTAATCGGGCTTTTTTATTATTATTAAAAATATATAAAAAACTTTTAAAAACAAATTTATAATTATTATTAATTTAATTTATAATATTATTTTAAATAAGCTATAGTTTAAATATTATAATATTTTACTAGATTATTAATAAAACTGTTTAATATTTTTATTTTAGCTATTTTTTAATTATAATATAAAATATTATTTAATAATAAATAAAATAAATATATAGTTATAATATTTAGTTTATTAATTTAACGCTAATTAATAAAACTATAATTTTAAAATTAAAAAATATAACGTTAATAATAATAAAAAAAAATAATAATATTTAAAGAATAAAAAACTAAAAATATTTATTTTAAAGCGTAGTAATCCGGTATAAAAAAACTTTAATAAAATAAAACGCGTAATATTTAATTAGTTTTTACTAAAACTTATTTTTAAAAAACGTAAGCTATGCTTTTTTGCAAAAAATATAATTTTAATTTTTATTTAAAAGTTTAATAAAAAAATTTTTACTATATAAAACAAAATAGTATTAGCTAATATAAAAAAAACTAATAATTAAAATATCTAGCTTAAATATAATTATTTTTAATATAATAATAAAAAAAAACCGAATAAAAAACGTTTATATTATTAGTATTAATAAAATTAATAAAATAATTAAAAAATTAAAAAAAATAAAAACAATTTCCCGGAAAAAAAAAGTAAAAAGTTAAAATAAAAAACGTAAAAAATAATCTTTAAAAAATACTAAAACTTAATACGCGTTTTTAGCTAAATTAATTTTAAATATTTTTATTATATTATTTATAAATAAACTATAAAATAAAGTTTTTTAAAAATAAGTTTAAAGCTAATTTAAACTATAGTTTTTTATATAAAATATTATTTAACGAGTTAAAAGCTATATAAAAATTTTTAATTAAAAACTTACGTAAAAGTTTTATTAAATTTAATAATATTTTATATAATATATTTATTTTATTTAAAAAAAATAAGTAGTAAGTTTTATTTTTGCGTAAATTATTATAAGCTAAATAAAATTATAAAAAAAAACTAATATTTGCTTTTTTTATTAAAAAAACTTTAGCCCGTATTAATAAAGCGAAAATTTTTACCCGATTTAATATATAATAAATATTTAACTATATTTATATATTATTTAAAACAAAAATTATATAACGTTTTATATAAAATATAATACGTATTAATTATTAGTATTATTATTTAGTTTTATTAATAAACTTTTAATATTTTAGCAATATATTAATAATATATTATTTAATTTTTTAAACGATTTTTATAATATTTACGCTAATAATATTATTATTTATTCGGAAATAATAAAAAAATATATTATTTATATATATTACGTATTAAAGCGATTAATTTAAGCTAGATTATAAATTAATTTAAAAAAGTCCGAATTTTATATTATAAAAACTAAATTTTTAAGTTATATTATTAATACTAAAAAAATCTAAATAAACTTTGCTAAAATTAACGCTATATTAAAATAAAAAACTTTTATATTAGTTAAAAGCGTATAATTTTTTTTAGGATTTTATAACTTTTATTAAAACTTTATTAATATTTAAAGTTATATTATTGCGCTTTTAAACTAATTAATATAAAAAAGCATACTTTTTATATAAACTAAAAAATATAAAAAATTATTTTATTAATTTAAAAAAGCTTTAATATATTTTTTTATTAAAATATTTTAATTATAACTTATTAACGAAAATTAAAACTGATTTTTTAATAGTATTAATTTTAGCGTATTATTATAACTATATAATAAAACCTAGTATTTTATAGCGTATTTTTTAAAAATATTTTATAATATTAAATTAAATTATAATATTTATAATAAAAAATTACTAGTAGTTATATTATATTTTAAAAAATAAAAACCCGAGTTAATTAGCGGCTATAATAAACTTTTTTTAATATTTACTAATAATTAAATATTAAAGTTTTTTAGCGAAAAATAATATTTTAATTTAAAATAAGCCGGATAAATTAATTTTTTTTAAAATATAACTTTTTAATATTATATTATTTTAAAAAAATAATATATTAGCTAATGTTTTATTATAAAAATAAAAAAACCTAACGATATAAAAAGCTAAAAAAAAATATAACGCTATTTTATAATATTTTAGCTAGTTAATAATATAATATAATTAATTTTTATATAAATAAAATTATATTAAATAAGTTTTATTAAAATATATAACGAACTAAACGTTTTTATAAAATTATAATTAATTAAGCAGATTTTTAAAAAAAACCGTAAAAACATAAGTATAAAAATTTACTATTAATAAACAAAAAATAACAAGCTAAAAAATCTATAAAAACTAGAAAATAAATTAACTATATTTTATAAACGTTTAATTATTTTTAATTTTTTATACTTAAAAATATACTTTATTAAAAAAACGTACTATAAAATATTTATTATATATTTTAGCAAAAATAAAACGCGTAAATTTATTACTAAATGTTATTAATAGCTTAGGTTAAATAAAAATTATAATTATTATATAGCAAACTATATAAAATATAAACTTATTAAAATATTTAAAAATAAAACTTTTAATAAACTTATATTTTTTTTAATATTTAAATATATATAGCGCTATTTCGTTATTAATTTTAAATAAATATTTAAAAATAAATATAAATATAATAATATATTAGTTATAATAAACTATTTAAGCAAACAAGTATAAATTATATTTTATATTATAGAAATAACTATAAAAACGCTACTAAAATATATTATAAAAAACTTTTTTAAATTTTCGGAGTATTTATAACTATAATATTAAACCGTAAATTTTAGTTTATTTTTGCTTTTATAAATAAATTATATAAACTAATAAGTATAAAATATACGCTAGCTACTATAAAATACTATAAAACTATAAATAAATAAAAATTATAAATAAATATATTAATTAAAAGTTATAACTATATATAAATTACTATTAAAATAATTAGTTTAAACGTATATTTATTATAAATTACGTTTAAGCATTAATTTTTTACGCTTTAATAAAGTTATTGCTTTATAAAGTTAAAATAAATTTTTTAATATTATTTAATTTTAACTAAAAAAATCGGACCGCAAATAAAAAGCTATAAAAGTTTTTTAAAAAAAAAAACAATTTAAACAAATATAAAAAAAAATAAAAAAAATAGCATAATTTATTAAATTAGCTAAAAAAAACCTATAGTATACTTAAGAATATATAATTAATTAAACTAATAAAAGTTATAAACTTAATTTTAACGTAAAAAATTATATATTAATTTTAAAAAAAAAACAGTTTTAAAAATAAATCGTTTATTAAATAAGCTAAACTTTTTTATAATATAATAAAAATTTAAAATATATAAAAAAACAGAAATATTTTATACTAAACGTTTTTATAACTTAAAAAATATTAAATCGTTATTATATAAACCGATTATAAAAGTACTTTAATAATTTATTATTAAATTAAAAAATAAAAAACCTAAAAAAAAAATAGTAAAGCTTAAAAGCAAAAAAGAATTTATAATTAAAAAAGTATAAATTTTTAACTTTACTATCGGAAATTATAATATTAAATAAACTAAAAAAGTTAAAATTCCGATAATACGTAATTTTATAAAAAACTTTAAAAACAATATAAAAGCACTAAAAAACTTTTACGATAAAAACTTTAATTTAGCCGGACTTTTAGTAAAATTATAAATATAGCTAAATGCGGCGCAAAATAATAACTTTAACGCGCTATATTTAGATAATAATAAGGCTATAGTATAAAAAGAAAAAATAATACAAAAAAAAACGCGTAAATATAAATACTATTAAATAAAAAAACTTTAAATAACGTATAAAAAAACTAGTATAATAACTTAACGGTATAAAAGCTTTATAAAAACTTATATTAATAAAAACCCGAAACGATTTTTTTTTTCGCTAGAAAGCAGTTATAACTTTAACCCTGGTTAAATTATTTTTTTTTTCGAAAAAAAAATAGTTATAGATCTACAAGCTTTAGTAGCTATGCCCTATTATTAACTATAGTACCCGTAATTTTTATTTATAATAACTACTACTTATAATAAATATATAACTATTATTTGCAATAAATATAGTTGTAGTAAATAAAAACAAGCACTAGCAATAAATACAGCTACCCCACGCGAATATTTAAGCAGCTGCTTATATTATAAACTTAAACCTTTTTTTTTTCCTATTTTATCTATAGATTTTATATATAATATACTATATATATTGGAGCTTTATTTTTTCAAGTATGTAAAGCGTAACTAAAATAACTTTTTTATAGCTATTTTAAATATAATTAATTTAATCGTAAAAAAATAAATATATTAAAATATTAAATTATACTATTTTAATTTAAAATAGCTAAATTTTAAAAAGTAAATTATAAACTAAGCTAATATTATTATATAAAAATAAATAGATTTAAATTAAAAAAATATTTACTATATAAAAAAATAAAATTAAAAAACTAAAAAAGCTATTAAAAGCTAAATAAATAATAAAATACGGTCGGATAATTATTATATAAAAAAATATTATAAATAAATAATGCTATAGGATTTATAGCAAGCTTAAATATAATACGCGTATATATTAAAATAAAATAAAAACATTTAACAAAAGCAATTCTAATTAAATTTAATTGATTTTTATGTTATAGTTAAATTATTTTAATTATTCGTACAAAGGTGCTAAAAGGTGGCCAGGATGGTTATGTGGCCAAAATGGTTGTGTGGTACGTTATATATTATTAAATAAATTACTAGGTTGCTTACTTAATATATATAGCAGTACGCCGGGGCTTAACTAGTGGCTAGTGCTCCCGTTAAATACCCTATACTAGAAATGCCTTAATTAAGCTTGGCAACGATATACAAATAAATCAATACACATATCACTAAATCTGACAGGAATACTGGTTAGCCCCAACCTTGTTTGTATATTGCCTAGCCAACACGTACTTCTCCGCATCCCACTATCTGCCACACCACACCACACCACACCACATGTGTTGGAGGTATGCGATACCCACAACCCGCAATCAACATCCGCCATGTCCCATTCCTACGTTCAAGATTGGATCGATTCTTTAGGATCAGAACCCAACGCAAAACGTCGGCGTCTTCGGAAAGATAGCCACAATATTATTGACCTTACTTATCCGTACGATGCGCCACATACCCCATCCCTGACGATGAGCAGTCTAGACGTCAGAGGAGGCAAGCGCACTGGAGACGCATTTACCGAAGACGTTGACGTAGACACGGCGATCCAACCCGCCAACGAGACTCCTAAGATGCCGCCGGTCTTCCCTCCCTTACCGTCAAAGGGCTAAGAGAGCGCGCACCGAAACGCCGATCGAGGTCGACAAGTCCGATCAAAGGCAGGCTTGACCTTCAAAGGCTGGAAAAGCCTGTGCGAATCGACGGACTCGAAGACGACGAGTCAGACACATTGCCCGCCGACATCCAAGCCTTGTATAAGCAGCTTCGACTCATTGGCGAACCGCGCCACCAACTACTCGACAGCTCCGCACCTTCGACAGGCTCGAACGCCGCTACGAAGACCGCAGCTGCGGACGCGTTACTTCCTAGGATACGCCGTATACGTCACCAAGCCGTAGCCTCGACGAAGTACCAGCGACACGAGTGCGGGGAATCATAGGGTACATATGCCGCTTCTTGAGTTAGCGTTTGAGTCGGACTCCGAGGTCGAGTCCGAGTCCGAGTCCTACTCTGCCTCTGAAGAGCAGTGTAGCTGGACACCATCGGTTCGTGTTGAGCCCGTAATGTCTGCCACGATTGCTCGTGATTCGATCCCGCGACTAGGAAGACTGTTTACGGGCAGTGATGCAGGCTCAGTATTAGCCTGGTCTGCGTCAGAAGAAAGTATCAGCACTGGGCAAACTGCCAGCCAACCCGATTTCACTCCGACATACCCTAACAGCGACACTAAGAAGGTCGACTATGTGGTTGTAGTCGACGTTATAAAGGACGCACCCTTGAAGAAAACCATTCTTGAGCTGATACTACTAGTGTGGGATGGAGCGCCAGCTCATGTCAACCAGACCGCATATCCGGCCGTATCAGAGAGCCTCATTGCTCTATCCATCGAGACCAAAACGATTTCGTCATCACGAGATCCCTTGTTGCAGCTCGCGATCTGGGTCGCAGCATGGCATCAACGCATGTACCAACTCCGCGCTGTCCGTCTTCAGCAAACTAAAACACGCGACTCAAAACAGCCCAAGCTTGGTTCGGTCCCTCTGATTGTCGCGACGGGTCATGATTGGGATGTCTATTTTGCATGCGACGAGGGCAATTGCATCACGCTTCGTGGTCCGTTACGAATTGGTTCAACAGCTACAGACCTCCAACTACATACTCTGCTTAGCTCCTTAAAAGCTGTTAAAAGGTGGATTAAAAAAACATTCTATCGTACCATGTGCGATTGGTTCATGTGTAGTGTCGATCGAGCCGAAGGGACCGAGCCAGGACGTGCTGGCACAGCAGGTACCTAAGTACCTCGTCCGGCTCGAACGCTGCTGTTTTGTCGGTTTGTTATTAAGGCTGCCTAATTCATGTAAGGAAATAGGATATATCTGTTGCGCTAGATAGGCTATGCTATAAAAGCTAAATCAGGGTCTTCCTCCAGAAGGTGCCTATAGGTGGTAACCCTTCCCGGGCTACTAATACCATGAACCGACTCTGCGTGGTTCTGTAAATGCATCGTATGTTTAAGCGTGACAGCTGGTATACAGACTGGGCAGACGACCTTACTGCCCGGGCTAAGCTTAGACAGATGCACACTCTTGAAATGCCGCGCTATATCGGTCGGCAGACCAAATACCCGGCATAAAGCTCCAAGGCGTGGGTCTTCTGGCGGCAACGTCAACGCTTTGCCAATATAAATAAAATACTGTCTTATCTTCTTCCCAGCGTGGCTAACAAGAATAGAATTTCGTAGCTGCGTAGCTTTGTTACCGGAGCTAGGCTAAGCTTTTTAGGTATAGGGGGTTACCTTGCCTCCAATACTTTGGTCGATAGTGGCTCTTGGACAAAGCAGTAGGCTACGACGGCGTTGATCGCCATTGCCCTTTGTCTAAAATGGGACTGAAGATTGTTAACCAGCGGTTCGGCAAGCGCCATAACCAACCTTTGTTGCGTAGGGTTCATCGGTTGAATGTTTCGAGACGGGTTAATAGGGTTCTCCTCGAACACGAAGGCGTCCTCAACTCAAAAACAGCCTGAACAGGCGCCAGCAAATAAAGTTATTGTGGTGCAAGGGGCAGACAAATCGAAACCGACAGATGATGCTACCTCCGCCCGAGATGATGCTTTGTTTCTGCTTTAGGACGGTGCCTATGATGCTCTTCTAAATAACGATGTCCCAAAGCTGTCTCCCTTTGATCGGCTTCTCTCGCAGTATTGGCACTGGCATGAGTGGCATTTGTCCATTCTGGACGGAAGCGACAAAGACGACTTCGAGCCAATGAAGCCCGTCGCCCGAAGGGATAAAATGCGGCAAATACTTAAGGCTTTGCTTGCCAATTCAGACCTAAGTGAGGGTGGGGATAAAGGCGGCGGCGACAGTAACAGCGAGACCGGGCTCGCTGGATTCTCCAAGTTCAAGAACATCGTTCGCCAGGCCGCTTTGCGAGAATCCCAGCGCGGAGGTGCCGTCGCGTGGGTTGCCATCTACTTTGCGGCGCGTGTAAGCATTATCAAAATCCCCAGTTTTGAAATCTTGACGAGCTGATCGAGGGAAAATAAAAATTGTAGGCCTTGATCAACATGTCAGTGACAGCCAGCCTGGTATCCCGGCAATATCTCGTAAACATCATGTCGGCGATGGAGTGGTATTGCAGCCTGCCAGCCCTTATACTCGAGCAACCTAGTGCCCGAATCCAGGAAACGAGAATGGCAATATTAGATCTGTACAAAGCTATTCTCCTCTATCTAGTTCATCTGGCGTCTCTGAGCAGCGACGAAAACCTTGAATTCTTGCTCGCATCGGGAGAGAACCTCAAGTTTCTAGACACTATTATCGAGAAGGAGCGAGCAGTGATGGCTTGCTTTGATCGGTCCTGCTTTCGGTCGAAACTTGACTCCTTTGTTAAATCTCTTGCTTTTTCCGAGCAAAAAACAGACACAGAAAGCAAGGAGTCACCAGAAAAAGCGTTGTACTCTTTTAGAGACGAGCTGCCCGAAGTCCCAGAGGACCGTCTAGGCATTCAAGACCACGCTTGCAGTTGGGTCAAATCAACCACAGTGTACGCAAAATTTCTGCGCCCGGACGCCCCCAATACCGACCGCGAGCTCTGGGTCGTCGGCAAGCCCGGAACGGGCAAGTCGACGTTACTGGAGGCCATCGCTCAGGATCTGTTCCGGCGCCAGACATCAGGTCTCGAACTAGAGACAAAATCCGTAGTAGTGCATGTGGCGGCTTTCTTCTGCAACCGGGGCAAGGGAGGGCAGAGAACCCCGCGGCCATCATGCAGTGCCTTGTCTCGCAAGTTTTCGATCAGCAGACTCGGCTCTGTGACCATTTCGTCGTAGCCCGCGCGAGGGCCGGGAGATACAAGTTCGACCGCCCGGAAGACCTGCACGTTATATCTGCGGTCTTCCAGGCGATCCTGGGCGGTGGTGCCTTCAAGCCAACATGTTTCGTCATCGACGCCATCGACGAGTGCTGGAGCGAAGGGGATGAGGCTGGGACCAATCAGGCCGTGTCGGTGCTCAGGGGTTTGATCAGCAGCACCAGACAGTTCACTGGCGTGAGATGGCTCATATCAGCCGACTCTGACGGTGCCTTACAGAGAGACTCCCCTCAGACCGACGGTACGTACCAGAAACTAGAGCTGAGTCTTGACAGTGACTCGGTGTCTCTATCTACAGAGTCTACCAAGCCCGTACTATTCAGCGCCGCGTCAGAACATATCAAGTTCAGGGTGGCAAGGCTCATGAGAGGCGTGCATGCGTCTGGTTGCTTCCGCAAGGATGTTGAGAATAAGATGCTTAAGCAATCGAAGGGGAACTTCCTGTGGGTTGACCTCGCCTGCAAGCAGATTCTCGCGCACGGCTTGCCATGGAACGCGATTTGCTCCGTCAGCTCTGAGCGAGCCCCTGAAGAGGCTCTACCGTCAGGTTTCGAGACGCTGTACGCCCATATGGAGGCCGCCATCAACAAGCTGCAGTGGGACAGCCCGCGTTACTGCCGCGAGATCATCAATACACTAGAGGTGGCGTACAAGCCACTGCGGCTCTGCGAGCTAGGCGAGTTCTTACTTGGGGACACCATACCCTCCAGTGTCGACTTAGCTACCATCATCGAGAAGCAGTGCTTCGCCTTCTTGGACATCCGCGACGGTCGTGTCTTCTTTGTGCACCAATCAGCCAAGAACTTCTTCCTCAAGAAGATAGAGGACAAAGCTCAGCGCCACTCACGCATGACACTATGTTGCTTGAGAGCCTTAGAAGAACAGCTAAGGAAGCCTGCTAGCGTCAGGGAAAGAGAGGTCGAAAATTTCCGTCACTACTCCACGGTATACTAGCTCAAGCACCTATTCAAGCTGAATGGCGAAGGTGTTCCAGAGAAATACAATATGACCATGGGCAAAGTCGCTGATTTCCTTGAGAAGTATTTCCTCCAGTGGCTCGAAGCCCTAACCCCGGCGTCCGTTTTGGCCCAGGCACTTACCCAGCTAGCAGATGTGGAGAGCATGTTACAGGTTTATTTCCCTTTCTTTCGTTTTCTCTTTCTCCTTGTCTCCGTTTCATTCGGGACTAACGCCGCTTTTCGCCCCAGAAATGGTCCAGCAAATCCAACGACGCCCTGGAGAGATGTTTGTATGAGGTTCAGTCTAGCAGGCGGTTCCTCCGGTTCCATCAATCCACCCAAAGCCCGCCCCAAGTTCCGCCGAAAAATAGCCTCCTATTCTATCCCGGCTTTGAGAAACGACGCAGCGATCTCCTACGCAGTGGGTTTCCATGGCTAAGCTCGACCCCGACCGTGGAACCTGGCACTACACTCGTTCTCGACGGGCATACGGATTGGGTGCGGTCGTGCGCGTTCTCGGCCGACGGCCGGCTTCTCGCCTCAGCCTCGGACGACAGAACGATCCGGCTCTGGGACCCGCTCAACGGCACGCTGCAGGCAACTTTGGAGGGTTTTGACAACTGGCCGGAGCGCGTCAGGTTCTCGGCTGGCAAGCCGTCTCGCATTGTTACCATGGATTCAACCCATGTTAAGATGTGGAACATGGCAGCATCGCATCCCTTCTTGTCAGTCCAGGGGTCCAACATCGGTAACGACTTCGAGAACGCCTCCATGCGGGACATATCCTTATCGTCCGACGGGAAAAGGCTGGCCGCGATCACGGACAACGGCTGCCTCGCTATCTGGAACGTAGAGGAGTCCGAGAAACAGCCCCTCCGCCACTGGCTCTGCCCTGGCGCGACTTCTGTCATATATCTGGCTGACGGTGGAACAAGCAACAGCAACGCGAAAAATGATGCCCTTGGGCTATTCAAGGTGGGCTGCTTGCCACGAGCAATATAGGCGATGGAAATATAGGACACCGGTTAGTCATCCGGAGCGAAAGCGGCGAAGAAATCCAAACGCTGGAGGGTATAGATGATAAAATAACTGCGCTAGCCTTCTGCCCATCATCGAACCTCCTGGCTGCAGGCTCGTACGAGAAGGTGTGTATCTGGAAGATCAACTTGGACGACGAAAAGCATAAGATAGAGAAGTTAGCTCTCCAGCCGTCAACGCGTTCTACCTTTGCTTCTTTGGCATTTTCTAACGATGGATCTTTTCTCGGTGTGGCGTCACGACAGAAAGCTGTGCAAATCTGGAGGCTGCATCAGGGAGCGGACCAAACGCCCCTGGAGATAATGACAGGGCACACGAGGGGGCCTCTCGAGATCGCTTTTCCCCCTAAAGACCCCGTGTCATGGATCGCATCGCGGCAGGGGGGGGTCAGTCGAAGTCGCGGATGTGGACAGCGGGAAACCTGACGACGACGGCACCGCGGTACCAACGGCGACGACTGCGATTAAAATGCACACACAGCCCGTCCAAACTGTAGTCATCTCACCGAATAACAGGTTCCTAGCCACACGCTCCGCGGACGGGCCGATTATCCTCTGGAATGCCGATACCGGTAACCATATTCACTCACTTGAAGCTAATGATGACTTACTATCGCTGTTTTTCTCACACGACGACGCGGCCCTGGCAGCCACTTTCGCAAACAACGTGGCTAAGATCTGGGACACCAACTCGGGGGAATTGACGCACAAAATTGTAGAGCACGACGATTGGATCAGAGGCGGCGCATTTTCGCCGCCCTCCGTTGTCAATGATGAAAACAAAAGTTCAGCTCTACCATTCAATTCGGCAAAGCAGTATTTCAACACTCCTCCTCCAGCTGTACGAACGCATTTTCGTGCGTGTAGGTGGACGTTACTGCGTCTCATCTACTGCCGCTACTGGGGATCGAACCCGTGGCTCTTTGGCCTGTACAATCTGAGTGGATAAGGTGGAGGTGATAATCCGCTGTTTGTGCCAAGAGGCTCTAACTAAGTCGACGCTTAACCTACTGAGCTAACCGGGCTTATAACCTGATGAAAACAAAAGTTTAGCTCTACCATTCAATTCGGCAAAGCAGTATTTCAACAGTTAACCGGCGGCTAGCAACCGCCTCTGACGACAGGACAGTCCGAGTCTGGAACGTCGACGCGAAGGTCCCTGGAAAGGACAAGGACGGCGAGCCGACGGTATGTTCGCCACTCCAGGTCTTCCGTGGCCACACCGATTACGCCATTTGCGTCGCATTCTCACCCGATGGCCGCTTCCTTGCTTCTGCCGGGGATGACAGAGTGGTCTATATATGGGATACGTCCACCACCAACGCCAAGCCGGGAGAATTATCGGATACCAAGGCAATGAAAAAAATTTACTTTCAACGCCTCGCGCATCCGAAGCGTGACCTTCTCGCCCGACGGAAAGCGTGTTGTAACCTCAGCTTCTAACAAGGAGCTATGTCTATGGGAGTTAGAGGGTGAGAAGTACATCATTCGGAAGCAAGCGCAATCTTTTACATCGCTGCGATTCAGCACCGCCCCTAGTGCGGACGAGAGCTGGATTCTGACGGAGATGGGTCCGGCACCTGTCGGCGAATCCAACTCTCCGATGATGATACCACGTACGGAGCCATGGCCTTCAATTCTAGTGTATTTGTAATGCGACAACCCGCCACTTTCTGAGATCTTATTTCTATAAAGGTTAAGATGTCCTAACGAATTGGTATCGGATCAGAAAGCCAGATGGTCTAATAGATGTACAATTACAGCCGCATAACTAGGTAGTGCTTGAGGGGGTTTGAATAAAGATGGAATCATATTGTCACACGGACCACCCTAGGGCCAGCCACAGGACCTAGCCACAGAAGCCACACAGACTCCTGGAAACCCATGGAAGGTCCTGGAAGGACCTGGAAGACCGGTATCGCTCCGAGGTATCGCTCCGAGGCATTATCGTGGGCTGAGACAGAATATATTTGTATACTCGTATTGGTTGAATAGCCTCGACCCCTCTCGAGGAGTCAGGCTTTCGGAGGCCTGCGAGGAGGCAGAGGACCTAGGAATTCGTCTATAAATTGAGGGCATGGGCGAGGTTACATTGAAGTCAGAATTAGGAAACCAGAGCCCCTAGAGCCCCAAAGAGATTATTAGCTGAATTGAACTCTTTATTCCAAGCACCTAAGCACAGGCCCTTGTCACACATATCGATGATATACCGGCATGGAAAGGGTCCCTTTCTGGAGGAGATCCGACCCTAGGAAAGTAGTCATAGAGCTAATGTCAAAGAACTGTCAGATTCAGTGATGTGTGTGTATTGATCGATCTATGTATCGGTGCAATGCGAGGCACTAGCCACTGACCAAGCCCCAGCGCACTGCCACATATATTAAGTAGTCAACAGGGCGACAAGAACAAGGGCTCTGAAGGAGGTATCGAACACGTACAACGCAGCTCTACTGCAGCTAGTGCTAGCTGTGACGATCACGGAGATTATTTCCCCCTCGCGCTAGTAGAGATCATCGTATGACAACTGACAGCATAAATAGTACATATGTGCTAGGGATGTAGTTGGGGTAGGACATAAACATCTGTTATTGCGTGGACAACTAGTGGAGCTATCTCTGTGGGCTCTATATAACTGTAAGACTATAGAGAGTCGCTTTGCGTGATCTGGTGTGTGTATTTCAATGTTGTCGCATGACAATACGAAACAAGAATACTGAACGAGTCCTCGACTGCTCCTCGGCCAGCTAATACGAAGCGGGATGTAAGGGCTAGTGTGGGACTTCAAGGTGGCTTGCCAACACGTTTTCGTGGCTTGCCAACACGCTTTTGTGGAGCCCTCCGGTACGGGGGTACGAGGTGCGTGGCTTGCCAGCAGGTTTCTGTGGGCCGGGCGTGGCTTGCGTGCGAGTGCTAGCGCGTGGCTTGCCAAGGGGGCGGGGCGCGGCCGTGCGCGAGGGTGGCTACGCAAACGTGCTGCAGGCGTTGCAGGGCGCCAGCTAGACTGTATAATAGCTCGTTTATTAGGTACTTAACCATAACTTACGAGTAAAAATAGCGGGCGACAGCTATAATTAAGTCGACTTAACTTAGGCTAAAAATACTAGTTAAACTAATAGCAGGCGACGGCCATAATTAAGTCGACTCGACTTAAGCTAGGAATACTAGTTAGCCCTGGCACATTACACAAGTATTAAGTAATTAATAAAGCAATCTACTTAGTAATATATTAATAGATCGCTTGTTAGTGCGTAATTTAACAGGTTCTTTCCCGGCCTAAGTTCTAGTAACTTATTAATCCTTTTTCGGCTGCTGCCGCTTGCGTTTTACATCGAACTCCTGCCACCACTCCTCGTTCTGGTGGTGAGGCACAATATCCCAGCTTTTCATAATTCCTAATTCATGTTCATTCAGGTCTAGCCAAACAAAAAGATCTTGACGGCGCTTAGGTCTTTCCTGGTTTCGTTCCATTAAAACGACAGCAGAACCAGATGGTGGTTGCGCTTCTGAGTCAGAGCGCGAATCTAGCCGAGGCTTCTCTTGGGGACCCTTGCCTGTCATGAATAGAAGAACGTGTTGCAACATTGATCCAAATCTTCTAGAGCCATCTGTATTCTTCTGGTGCTGGGGGCCTGCTGGAAGTGCGTTCTCCTCGTCCCTTTGAAACCAGCTATCATCCTTATCGGGATATTCTGAGCAAACGGCCGTCAATTTCGACGATATCCGGCACGATACCCTTGCGGTGCCCTGCGCGCTGGCGGATTCCTCTCCCCTTGCCACCTTAGCTGAGAGATGTTTTAACATGCGCCAGTCCTCACATCCAACCTTAAATGTTGTAAGGATAGTCGAGATCACGATCAAAACGATCGTGAATATTTGCGTCGGCAACGACGCCATCCCTATGCTGATAATGTGCGCGGCAAAAGCCGCCCAACCTATCCATCTTGAGGATCTGTAGACATTAGGGTTAGAGACTTGCGGGGTCTGCGTAAAGACTGGCCCTATCAAAGCACGAGGTGCCTTCATTGTGATGATTTTGGAATCATCCATGACCACAATAACTTTTGCGAGACTAGCTGGGTTCCAAGACTGATGCTTGGTTGCTGAATCAACTGCCTGGTCAATTCCAGCCCGGTTCTGCCACACAAGCACAACTCGCACAACAACAGATACAATCATGGCCAAGGCGTTCACGAAGCCCCACCAATCCCCCGATAACACAGTAAGTGCCAGCAGGATCCCATTACATGGGATGCTAACCGCCAGTGCTGTCCGAGCATATGATAGCGACAGGGGGGTCGTTGTTTTCACTTCCCAGTAAACTCTGTGTCGAATTTGATGGAAATCCTGCATCTTCAGCCAGCGGGAGAACCAGCCAGCTATCTCTTGTGTCATAATCCCATCCGTAAGGTTGTAAAGGGTAAAGTTAGGCTGTTTCTTTGTGAAATGATTGTTGGCGACAAGGAAAGCGCCCAGCAGTGGCAGGAACTCGACATACAGGCTAGGGACAAGACGACCGATGCTGACATTAACTTCCTCCGCACCAAGGATGGTGATTAGGCCTAGAGCGTCGATATGGAGACCAGACGACTTAGTCCAGGAGGATAGTGCTTCTTTCCATGGATACATGATGTTAGATGCAACGTTTCAGTTTGGGCGGAGCGTCACCAATTGAGCGGAGCTCTTATTGAATGCGGGAAGAACAGATTACGATGTCTGCCCTTATTTGATTACCAATAACAGGTTTCAAAAAAGATGGCTTGGGGCGGCTTTGGGAATCTATGGGTATTCTCAAGCCAAATGGGATGCAGGCTAGCCCTCCTATAAGGCGGCGAGCTACAATCTGCCTTACTTAACTCGCCGGCTGCCTGTCTCCAATGATCAGGTAGTCGGCGTAACTATGACTCAATCGGAACTGATTTCATGTACACTTTACCGTTCATATGATTACTCGCATCATAGGGTGTCAGAAACCCACAGTAATATGCGTGTAGGTGACACAGCGTCCTGGGTAGGTCGTCAGCCGACGTCAGCGGGCTCACTGTCGGCCATCTGCATAGATTCCAATATATTGCCTATAGTAGGCAGTGAGCCGTGGTTGCAGTCGGGCTGAATTTCCACTCACCTGATAGTTTTGTCAAATGTGATATAGTCAACTGCGTGCGCCTATGTGTTACGACTTGGCAACTAGGTACTGTTGGTGACGTGGACTGTCTCGGATCGGCACATTTGCAATTTGGAGTTTGAATTTACATCATACTATGTGCATGAGCATAGGTTTTCTGGTCGAATTTGCGGCGCGCGCGGGCTTCATCAAACAAGGTATTCACATTGGTGGTAGCAGCAGATCCTCACCTAACCTAACAACTGTGCCTAAGTGTGACGATTTAGTCCTAAATTCGTCTACGAAAACTAAAAGTTTTATAGTACATTTACTTCTAGCCGGAGTAGATGTAGCAAACGATGATTCATTCCATTAGTTGCCGTGCAACCGTCTACGGCTTCGATTTCTAAACTAGACATATTGTGCGCCATTCTGCGTTTTCAAGAAATAAATGCTTGTTTTCCGCTCTTTTATCCTGGCCCGGTTTAGAACCCTCGATAGGCTGATTTTCTTGGTCCAAGTAAACGTACCCTTCGTCAGAGTAATGGGTGACCCCCTCATCTGCAATATAGTGCAGACATACAATTCCCGCTCGTTCGTACTTTCTGTTTTCGATGGCGTGTAGAATGATAATGTAGTAGATGCACCCCTTAGAGAACTCGCAAGTAGTTGGCAGTACTAGGCCCAATTGTTGAGATTTGGCATCATAGTCTCTGTTGAAAACCACGGGAACACCAAGGAAAACCTCCGGACTAATAGCGAGTTTTAGCAGGGTTACGGACCCTTCTGAACTGTCGGTGTCCGACCTTCGCCGACCTATAAGTTGGGCCACTGAGGTCTCACAGAACTGTAGCTGAACGGTGAAACGAGGCGATCGATAGTTCTTTCGGTTCTCTTCTCGACTTTACTTGGCAGACGGCTAGCGATGAACACTGGGAGGTCAATAAGCTTTTTTCATGGTTAACCAATATCCGAACCATTGATTTAATCAGGGAGGGGTCAAACTTCGTCCCCTCAGCCGGGCCCGAATTATCTACCATACGGTGTTCAATTTGCAAACATGAACTTTTCATAGGGAAAAACCGAATTGGGCCCCCCCAGCCAGACCAAGACCAGCTGGGCAGAGCGCTTCTTCTTTTCAAAATAGAATCGCTTTTCCACATTAGATCAAAGTATAGTTTTTGGTTGACATGCTTCAATGGAATCCCCAGAAATGGGACACCGATTCCTTTATATTTGACTCGTAATGCTTTAGGACGCCAAGAAACGCATCCAGGCTGTCGTCATCCTCGGTCAAATTTCGTTCACTGTACGCCCCAATCAGATGTTCAACGAAAGTAAGGAGATCGGTGCCCTCTTCATGAGGCATCATCCAACGGAAGGAATCCATGACGTGAATTGAATGGATGTTCGGCTGTCCGGCCTGCGAGAATCGGTGTTGCACGTTCATCATTTCGTAGCGATCAATCCCATATTGTATTTCTGTCTCCTTTGCAAAATGTTTATTGCAAAGAAAGAATACCTCATCTTTCATAAATATAAGTCGTCTTTTGGAAAGGAACCCTTCCTGGAATGTCCATCCCGCGTAGCCCACTTGCTGAGTTTAAGCGTGTCTGATCCGGTGGTAGATAGTTCAACTAATTGAGTTTCACCAATCACGACGCGGCCTTGATAGCGTGGTGGGCCACCAACGCCTGGTAATTGATCATCAGCGCTATTGCCGAAGGCTGCAATTATTGTAGCGTAGGCATTAGCATAGATCTGGTCCATCTGTAGGATCATCTGCCTCCTATGCGACTCGTTTTTCTGGTTAATACACTAAAATAAAATTTTAGTTATTTGTTCCTAAGGTCGAGTTGCATCATCCCACAACCGTAGTAACTTACATATTGATCCACCCATAGGTATCGGCAATTAAGTCGCTTGTGACCGCAATGGCGTCTTTGACGACTGGCGAGTATTCGATCGAGTTTCCCTCCGATTCCTTTTTCTTGTAACCGCCAAAACATAGGACAGCGCGATGTATTCGCACCCCCGTGGAGCTCGATCAGCCCCGCTCTCGGGTTTTTCAACATCGATGACCAAGAGCCCATCGACCGCTTTCTCTGAATATTTGCACTGCGTATGCTTCGCAGAACAATTCTTTAATTGCTGATTCAAGAAGTTGTAATTAACCCCGGAAGGTTCCAGGTTTCGAATCCAGACGTCCTCATTGTTCTTAAAGCGATGTGCCAGCATAACACGCTTATAGAAAGATTTCTCACCATGCACATAGGAATGAACCGTCAGTTCCGCCGTCGGAGTCTTCTCCCTCTGTCGTTAAGCGTAGACCAAGACCTTTGCGGCCTGAGATGTTTATATCTAGTTCTTTTCCTCCGGTATCTGAGGGTCGGTAAGGTGCCCAACAAGTCTGCAAACAGGACAGCTGGACTTGATGAGGTCAGCACGGCGTTCTTTGCTAAAGAATCGCATAGATATTTCTTCGATTGTTGAAGTTTCTGAATTTAAATCTGGAATGTTTGACCATTCCACGTCCTGGCACTCTTCGCTAAAGATTCGCATATATTCTTGTTCGAGTGTCAAAGTTTGTGAATTCATATCTGGAACCTTTGACCATTCCACCTCCTGGCATTGTTCGCATAGTGTTTCAAGGTTCGTATCGGCATCATCACCCTGTTGGCTAGCAACCGGAGCAATAGACATTGTAATAGACGAAGAATGGTTGGTAAAAGATGGTAGAATGGCTAAGATTGATTGAAAGTACAGACTTGCTGCAGCATGAATTATTCTCTGATAGAAGAAAGCAGCCCGACAATTTATCTTACTTATATATATACTTATTATTGAACAATAGATCCCAGAATAGTCTATGTCGATATGCTCCTTGAGAGCGGATCAAGCCTTGATTCATGCCCTAGAAGGGTGGTCAGCGTCGGATTACCTGTCTTGGGACCTTCAGCTAGGCGGGTTTCGTTCCATGATTCCGGTTGAAAGGCCTTTACCGAAGGATAGGGCAGTCGGCTCTAGCCTACCTAATTTTCTTATTGCATGCCAATAGTTTGCCTTGCTGCCTAGGATACGATCCCGATAATGTAACCTCGGAAGACGCCCGGTAATACGGTAATTTTTTTTAGATCAGCGCCAATAAGGTGGGCTTAGTCTATAAAGTGCCTTTTTCTACCATCTTACCAAGCCTATAGAGCGAGGTAACCTGACTTGTTCTACCAAACTGGTAAACTTTTACAATGGACCTAGTTGTAGGAGTATTAAACAAAGATTGTGTGCAGTATTCGATGTCAAAACTACTTCCGACGATAGTCCTATTCGTGACAAGGCTTGGAGATTGGAGATCGATTTAGCTAATAATTTCTTTGGGGCTATGGTTTCCTAATTCTAACTTCAATGTAACCCTTTCATACGTAAACTAATTGTAGGACGTCTTGCTTCTTTGTAGGCTTCCGATGCTATGACTGTTCGAGGGGGTCGAGGCTGTTCTAACCAATCCTATTGTGCCAACATGTCGTGCCAACATACCTATGTATCAGCTCACAAAAATGATCGGAGTGATATTGGCCTCCCTAGGACTTCCCAGGACTCTGTGTAAATATTGTGGCCATGTCCTATGGCTGGCCCGTGTGATACCACCCCACTTGTTCTTAGATTTTCCAGCACTCTACGAAACATTAGTAAAAGAAAGTATAGTTACAAATGATCGAAGATTCATTACTTAGGGAGGGCGGTATCCCCCATTCTCGCTCCTAACTTGCTTTACCCAAGGCTGTTATCTACCTAGGCCTGCCCTCAAGGCAAAGTCTGGGCTGCTACAGTATTGCGCCAAAAAAAAAGAGCACCTAGGTAGCAAGAAGCCGCTTGACTTGCAGCAAGGCTCTGACAAATAACTCTTCCATCACAGCCCGACTGCAAGGTTTCAAGCTGGGAAACTGAATTTGCGTCGGAAGGGAAAGCAATGGCATGACGCGGTCGTATTGTATGCCCGACGCCACCCCTTCTCTATACGACCAAGGCCTTGTATACCGGCTCTATTGGCTAGGCTCCTCATCAACGCGCAAGGATATGTCGGTGGAACTAAAGTTGGAGAGCGCAGATGAAACCGTTGTGACTCGTATGAAATGTAAAAACCCCCTCAACTCCAGTCTCGCGTAGCGAACGATGATTCGCCTTGGATCTCAATCACAGAGCCGCTGCAGATGGCCATCACAGATTACTGCATTAGGCAGAATCCTTGATTTGCTAAGCCACTCGCAAAAGCTTCCCGTGTCCTGGTTTAGCTCCGATTCTAAGCCCGCTGCATTACGTACTATTTCGGTGATCTTCATCGACTAAGATCGACTGCTTAGATGGTGGTGTCTTGGTTCGTAGTGCAGCCTGTCTGCTAGGACATAGCCAGCCCCTCAGCGCTGGTGACTACAGAGTTCCGTTGAGCTCCTAACGTGGCAAAATGTTATATACTCTCATGTCATATATGGGGCCTACACATGCATAGTGCCGGAACGTCAGCACAAACAGGATGGGATAAATAATGCCGACGCCGTCGCATTTCAACCTCAATAAAAGATATCCATTTGCTCATCCGAGGTTACTCTGCAGTCTACACCGACGGAGGAAATCAAACTGCTGATCTTAAACTGTATGTTTGATTTGTCGCGGCGTTCTCGTCTAGGTCGCATCCGAGCATGCGCCGGCAACGAAAAAGTCTCCACTACCTTTGATCCAGTTCGTGTCCTAAAAGTTGATCAGGTCGTTGTCAACAAAATCAGGCTGTGTGGCTAGAAGCTTCCTTTCTAACATCACTGAGCTGTAGGTGCAATGCAATCTTATCACATAAGCTGGCCCGCCTTCCCCGTACGCCCGCCTCGACAGTCTATAGATATTACGCGGATATGTTCATTATCAGCCCCCTTTGATCAAGTTCCGGGTTCCGGCATCCTGATCGAGAGGTTCACCCTTGAACTGAAGCATCCGCCGCACAAGCTTAACTTATTAGCGTCTATCTAGTTAATAAAAGGAGCGTTATGACGCCGCGGCGCAGAGTTGCATCGGTCGATCGTGCAGCTAAACGTGCTATCTAGAATATCGCTTTAAATTTCTGAATAATGGCTCTCCATCATAAGATAGACTGCTAGGACTTCCGATATGTATTATTGCGCAAGGAGCCTACAACCTCTTCCGATAACCCGCCTTTGTCTAAGATCGTGATCGTGATTGTGACATAGCCGAAGCAGCATTTGCTAGAGGGGGGAGAGAGCTGGACAGTGCGATAAGGCTTTGCGACGCCGCGGCTTCAATTTGAAAGGTTGTGGCTTGCCTAATCCCTGCCAGCGGTTCGTGTGGCTTGCCACTGGTCCAAACTCTAAATCGTGGCTTGCCACTGGTTTGCGGGTCCCGGTGGGGCGACCCCAGTGGTATTTTGCGGGGACCCCAGCGGTCCAGCGGGGTCTAGCGCGGACCGGCCAGTGGTTCTGCTAATGCTACCGGGGGACATCGCCAGACCAGTGCGGTGGTCTGGACCAACTTGTTGGCAAGTTTAATATATAAATATTTTAATATAGCTATTTTTATAAATAGCTATAAATATTTATAATTAAATATTAAAACTAAATAATTATAATAGCTATTTTTTTTTATTTAATATTTAATTTTTTTAATAATAATTATTTATTAAAATTTTAAATATATAAAAAACTTAACCGAAAAAAAAAAGTCGAATTTTAATAAAATTTAATATAAAATTACGAAATATTTATAAAAAAAACTATTTTAATAATTTAAAAGCTTTTAAAAACTAAATTAAAGTTTATTTATAAAAAAAAAAATTTTTAATTTAAACTTATATTTAAAAACTAAATATATAAATATATTAACGTAATAATAAAATAAACTTTTTATAATAAACTATAAGCTATAATAAATTATTATAATAATATTTATAAATTATAAAGCTTTAATAAAATTTAATTATTAAATAAATATAATAAAATTAATTTATTTTTATATATAATAATAATAACTATTATATAAAATTTAATACGCTAATTAAATAATATAAAAATAATTAAAAACGTTTAATAATAATAAAAAATAGCTAAACTATAAATAGTTTTATTATAAAAATATTAATTATAATAAATAATTAAAAAAATTATTTAAAAAAAAAAATAATTATAGCTTTAAAATAATAACTAATAAAGCTTTAATAAATATTATAAACTAGCTTTATTTTATAGTTATAAATATTTAGCCTACTAAAAAACCTAAATTTAGCCCTTTATTAATAAACTAACTTAATATATTAAGACCTAATCTATATAGCTTAAACCGCAATAATGAAAGCCTTATAGGTTACTTAATATAGGTTGACAAGCACGCACAATATAGGCTATATAACTACCTAGCTGGGGGACGAGGATCCCCAGCCACACAGCCACATTATCGCGCCACACATGCCCATGCCCATCGGGCCGCGCGACGCGTCTTGTCTGGTTTTGTTTAAGTATTTTCTCTCCTAACAATGGTTACCGAACGCACCACCACACACGCCTTTCGCACGATGCCACCGTTATGATGGACCCGAACCAGCTAGCAACTATTCAAGCCCATCCTCTTAGCACATATCTTAATGCGGTGTGCACTTCGTTTGAGGAAATCGTCAAAGACCCTGCGGAGCTGGAAACTATTAGCTACGACGGTAAATGCAATTGCAATCTTCCCCAAGGTGCTTCTGTTCTAATAAGTATATATTTAGTCATCCAGGATCTAGGCGTTTCCCTTCTCCCCTTACTACGGAACCATGGAGCCTCCCGCCTCCTGCCGTCTCAAACAAGACAGGGCAATCTCAGCGGCGATATCCTAAAACTCATTTCTAGGATCGCTTCCGATGCTTTGTACTCCGACCGAATTAAACCTCTTCTGTATGCCGTCCTTGCCCACCGACCCGATCTTGAAATTTGGGAACGAGTCTACGATGCCGTGACCGAATCTACACCTCCTCGCAAACCATCTCTTCTATCCTACAGACACCATGGCGCCTTAGTACAAGCAGCGTCGTGAATTCTTCCGAGAAGCGAGATCAGATGGATAAGTTACTGAGTGACGAACTTGGTGTTATGTACGTCGATGTTCCAGACTTTGATAAAGCATTTTGGGGTGGCATTCCACAGCTCGAGACGGCGTCCGAAGAGATCTTCCAGAAGTGTACACAAGGGATACAACCCCTCTTTCGAGAAGGCTGGACGGCATGGCCAGGAGATGCCAAGCAAGAAAGCGTTCTTGCCTGGCTTGCCGACATTGTCGAGCGCTTTCTGCAATGGGCGCAAGAGTACAGACCAACAACAATGCGGAGGCCGTTGGCACAGCCCGACACGCCACTCGGGGTTCGGTCGCGAAGCGTAAGCTGGACGTTGGGCTTGTGGACGACCCGAAGGCCAATAAAGACGGGAAGTACCATTGGTCACATATCCTGATACCTGGCGAGCTAAAGAGCAACCCGAACGACGATTCAGCATCGAAGGCCCATCTCGACATAGCAAGATATGTGAGGGAGGTCTTTACTGCCCAACCTACGCGGCGCTTTGTTCTGGCCTTTACCCTGTGCGGAGATTGGATGCGGCTTTGGAATTCGACCGGCTTGGAGGCATTGCATCGGAAAAGTTCAGCATCAACAAGGACGGACAGCGTTTCGTATCGACGATTCTTGGTTTCTTTTGGATGGACGATGAGGCTCTCGGCTTCGACCCTACAATCATCAAATCGGAACATCAGCAATACATCGAGATCCAACAAGACACAAAAATAGAGCGTCTCATTCTAAACAAAGTCATCAGATCGGCGCATAGCATAGTGGGCCGTGCAACCATCTGCTGGAAAGCATACTTAGAAACAGACAAGTCCAAGCCCTTCGTTATTAAGGATTCATGGCAATTCCCGGAACGCGACGAGGAAGGCGAGCTGCTGCAGCAAGCGACGCATCGAGAGGTAACAAACGTGGCGCGGCATTACTACCACGAGACAGTACGTATACAGGCAAAAGATGACGACATCCAGGGTAATGTGCGGGAGGGTTGGATATTACAAGAGCAAGCAACTATCGAACGGGACGCGCACGTAACTTGCGGACCCTGACGGTAGGAGCCAGATCGCGTAATAGCTCCCCTGGCGCAAAGCGATCATCTAGCCAGACTGGTGCCCTGCTTCCACCTGGCAAACGGTTTCGTTCAGGCTCTGCGTCTCCAACAAAGCACGATAACGAGCCTCTTCCTAATCGAATACACCGACGCATTATTCTCTGCGACTATGGGGAGCCTATCTACAAGGCAAGTTCCCGAGCTGTCTTGCTCGGTGCCTTGGAAGGATGTATTCGAGGACATGAATCCCTGTACAATAAGGCAGGCCTCCTACACAGAGATATCTCGATCAACAATCTCATGATAAAGCAAGGCAGCACGCAATCTTCTTTGTCCTCGTTTTTGATTGATTTAGACCTTGCAATTGAGGTTGATCGAACAGAAGCATCAGGTGCGAAAGGAATCACTGGCACGAGAGCCTTTATGGCAATTGGTGTCCTCATGGGCGAAGACCACACCTTTATGGATGACCTTGAGTCGTTTTTTTGGGTTCTCTTCTGGGTATGTATCCACTATAAGGGGCCGGGCCAGGAAGGTAAGGCTACTGAGTTTGAGAAGTGGAATAGTCTAAATACCGGAGAACTAGCACGTGATAAGAAAGGGATAATCTCTGATGAAAAGGATTTCGTTCGCATTGCGGAAGGCAATTTTACATCATACTACCGACCTTTAATCCCTTGGGTTAACAAGCTGCGAAGGGTAGTGTTTCCTAACGGCAGAAGATGGCAACACACAGACGGCGGACTATATTCACGGATGACACAAATCCTTCGTGACGGCCAGAACGACCCACTAGTAAAGGCAGATTAATTAAGCTTTATTAGCTTCCTTGGCACAATTTGTATTTGATACTGCTTGCCTGGAGGAGCTAACTATAAGTTAATAGAAACGTAGCTAACTAAGACTTTATACTAGGGAAAGGATAAGGCAGCAAGGCGATAAACTCGAGCAGGCTGCCCGAATTCCGGAATGAATTGAGCGCCTAGTAGAGCGTTAATTCAAGTCTAAAAAAACATTCGCCGGATCTGGTTCTTGAACGTGAATTGCCCTTCTGGATGGTTTGGTCAGCTAAGGTTGAAAGGTTTTCGGGCGTGTCTATGGCATGTTGGAGCGGCGTTTGTATACGATTTCCGGAGGCTCGCCCTCTTCTACGTTAAACATGTTAGTCCGCTAGGACATCGCGGAGTTAGAAAGGTGAAATAGATTCATGTTTTGTTTGCTGTTCTTAAAATTGCTAAAAGCGAGGACTTTAGAACGATTTATATAATAATTTTAAAGCAAGAATAAAAAACGCAATAAAATCTATTACTAGGCGTTTTGGTAGAGCGGCTATGCAACCGCCCGCATGTTACAGAGCGTTTGCTTTAACTATACAATAAGGGTAATTTAAGTTCTTTGCACTATGATCCGCTGTCAAGGATAATTATCAATTGTGGCATAGACCTCTGTACCTAGAATTCCCTTCTACTCGTGGTCAGGTCTTTAGTTAGGTTGGCGGAGGTCCGCGAAGGAAAAGAGAATTCTAAGCATAAAAGGGCACGAATCCTCGTTTCGAGAGAATAAGAACTTAGATCTATATGGCCCCTTTGGCACCGTAGTTGCTAATTACTTAATTGAACCTATTCCAAGCCCTCTGTCTGAGCCCTTGTGACATTATCCTCGCGTTAACGCCAATCTATTGGAGAAGAGCCATTGCAGCTATAACAGGTGGTGAGACAAGTGGCAAAGAGTCAACGCTCGCTCCTGCTAAGGAAACATACTCCCATTCTGTCCGTAGCAAACCTCTTAGCTCCGTGCTTCTATTAGAGCTAGTCATAAGAACTTTCAGAGGTGGCCCGCCATTGCGCGCCATCAAGTGCCTAAATAACCCAACAAAGAAGCGCATGTGACCAACCCAGGTTTCCTGTTCGTACCAAGAAATTCCATCGATAAGACAGTAGAATGTGGTGTCCGGCGGCAGCTGTTCAATTAACAGCTTCAGAACCTCACACAACGCGGGGAAGTCGTGTTTATAACAGTCCTGCAGGAATTTGCGGGAATTAATGCCACCTAGATTGGACATAGGCTTGATTTGTACCATAAGCTGTGTGATCAAACTTCGCAACATCCCATGAGGCCCGCTAAGCCAATTTTCTGCGCTGGGGTCGAGGTTTTTCCCGCAGAAAAAGTATAAAACCACCGTTGACGGTGCATTGAGTAAGTTAATAGTCAATGTGGCTACAAGAATTGACATTGATGAAACCTTTTCCAGTGTCATTGCGCCATCAACTAATAGGAGGGCATGCCTAGGCCCTCTCATCCAGTTCTGGAAATTTAGAGTCCTCATCAACCACCTGGCGCGGCCTTTGTCATCGGGGCTGGTTCGAACCGCTTGCTTTAGTACAAACTGGAGGTCTTCGGTTGGCTGGTGATGGTCGACATCTAAGATTCGCATGAGGTCTAATGTTGATAAAAATGGTCCGACAATTGGCGAAGGCTGGGTAGAACGTTGGGGTTCAATGTCTTTGTTCTGGGCGGTGAGTTGCGCGTTCTGGTTTGTTAATGCTGCATTCTCTTCTACCATGTTGAAAACAAGAGTCTTCGCCAGCGCTGCTAACTCTCCCTGTGTCTGATCCATCATATGTTTAAATCTGGACCTTAGTTCTTTTTCCATTCTCTGCAATATAGATCGTTCTAACACTTCGACAGCATGATCGAAGTCTGATCGAGTTGGCAATTGCTGTATGTTTGACTGGATGAAGCCCACTCGAGTCTGGATTCTCTTTGATTCTTCCCATATGGCAGATATTTCCGATCGTTCCTTTGCGTCGAGCCTCATTTTGATGCGTTTGATACTCAATTCAAGTTTCCTTGCTCTCCTTCCAATTCTCTCCAAAATTTCGTCAATCTTGTTTGTCTCGGGAACTCCAGCAGCGAGCCTATTAAGTGTTCGTTTAAACCCTTCTGGGCGTTATTATATGTCAGTCCTGCAGTCAAACAAGACTTACTGGAGGCTTTCCCATCTAGTATCTGGATGAGGTCGGGAATATCTGAGCATAGCTCGTCAAAGTAGGCTTTCGCAAGGTCCCCAACGTTTTCTTCTCCGTCAGAGCCAAACAACTTGTACTGATACCGTACAACGCATCAGTGTAATCCCACATCTTCAGAACGCTGTATACTCTTTAAAAATAGATCGAAGGTACACACCGCTGTTTCCATTGTTCTTATCATATCCGGGATATCTTCAAACGTCAAAATGATTTTCTCTAGGTTCTCGACCTTTTGTATCGCTGTCTGTAACGTGCTAGAATTAGTGACTGAGGTTGCGCTAGGATTGAAGTTCAAGAACAAACGGCAAAAACTAGTCCGAGCCCCCCCCGAATGATTGAAAGGCCGTATTCGTCCGGAATCAAGTCAATCCATTTTTCTGTATATGCTGCCGCCTTTGCTAAAAAGCGATCCACTTTGCGAGATGCTTCTGATTGCTGACGAGACAACTGGCTTTTGCCATTTCAAGCTGTGCAAGGACGTCCTCCCAACTATATTCAAACCAATTTGATACCCCGGTGGTAGTTGATACTGTACTATGGACTGAGGTCTGATACAATATAAGCATATTCTTCAACTTCCTATTCGGATCGTGTAAGCGAGTTTCTGTATAATTAAAAGGGATCGTAGGCCATACTGTGATGGAGGCTCTTGACCGGATATGAATCTGTGCTGATCTTCGCACCAGTGTGTGGTCTCCCCATAAGCTCGATGTATGTTCGATCCGCCAGTGTCTAGGAAATCCTCCAACTCGTTCACCTGAACAAGCCTACCCGAAGCGGCCGTAAAGCTCGTGGGTGAATGATGAGAAATCATCAGATGTGTTCTGTCCCTTCCAGACCCTTGACATATACGAAGCAGCGAAATCCTAGCCTATGAAGAGATTGTGGTTCGAGACTTCAATCTAAACCTGATCATGTGGGTTCGAGTGATAACTAGGCCAAAGGGGCTCAAGAAACGAACGCTGGCGCAAAACATGCCCATGCCCGGTTTCTAAACGGGGAATTCCCGAATAGGGTGCATTCACTACGTGGCGAATCCAAGGCAGCCTGCTTCCACCCTACCCTCTTTACAACCGCCGCCATTTTTTGCAAACAATACGTTACATTGAGCTATCTAGCAGTCACCCCTGTTCTAACGCAGGTAAAATCGTGGGGGCCAAGAAGGACTCTTCTGGCGTTATCTGTCCCTTCTCATCATCGAACATTAGGCTTACTGTCACATTGCCAAAGCCACCGTCAGCTGGGCATAGAATGTGGTATTGGCTGGCGACGCCCACGAAAATGCAGCTGCCTGCAAGGAGCCATACGATCGGAGGCCGAGCGTAGGGTTCGGAAATGGGTACCCATGGGTACCCACGGAAAACCATGGGTTTTTCTAGGTACCCAAAAAAACCCATGGGTTTTTTTTAATGGGTTAACCCATGTATTTTAACCTATGGGTTTTTTTAGGTACTTAGAAAAACCTATGGGTTTTTTTAAGTAGGTTTTACTTACGACTAAAAGTAAAAATATAAGCAATATTAAATTAAAAGTAAAGTTTATTTATAATTAACGTTAAAATTTATCGATTAATTGTTTATTAGCTATAATTATTGCGTAAGCATGTATTAATTTTTATATTAATTTTAGGATAAATCTTAGCAATAAGTTAAATAAATATATATTTCGAACTTATTTATTTTTGCTTTGTATTGTTTATTGCTGCTAAACTTTTCGGTTTTTTTGTTTTCGAGCGAGTTTTAACTAAGCTTATACTTTTTTATTTTTTTTTGTAGCAACTTTTATAGTAATTTTTTCGTTTATTTTTATATAACTTTTAATAAATATAATATTATAAATAAAAAATAATTAAAAGTTATAAAAATATCGATATTAAAATATTAAGTTATTTATATAATAGCGAATATTAGATAAATATTTTTAAGTATAAATATAATACGCTTAATATATATTATTATAAGATACGCCGCTAAATAAGCGAATTAATATATAAATTAGTATAATATTAATATAAAAATATATTAGCTATAAAAATATAATAGTACTTTTAAAAACTTTTATTAAAGCTATAATAGTAAATTTTTAAATACGGGCGTTAAATATATAGCTATATAAAATATCTTTATAATACAGATAAAAAATGCTTTTTTAATTAATAGGACTAGATATAAGTTATTTTAAAGCCGCTAAATTTTCTACAAAGCTTTATTTAAAACTAAATTATATAATAATATAAAATATGCTATTTTTTAAATGCTAACTTTTTATAGCACTAGAGGATTATTTTAGCTAGTTTTTATTTGCTATTTTAAGCGTAGGCATACTTATAAAAACCCTAGTTTTTTTAACTAGTTTTCGAACTTTTTTTATACGTTAAAGTTTAAGAGCTAAAAGCTTGCGGGGATTTTTTATTAGCTATAAAAGTTATTTTTTGCTTAGGAAAATATTTATACCTAGTTTTATAATATTTTTTAGTTTTTTAAAAGTTATTTATATAACAAAATTAATATACCGATTAATATATAAAAATAAATTTAAGTATAATTATTTAGGATTTTAGCGGTATATCGGATTTAATAAGACGACTTTTTGCTGTAGCCCCTTTTTTTTAAGCACTAGGACTTTTTTTGTAGCCCCTTTCTTTTAAGCACTAGGACTTTTTTCTATAGCTTTTTTTTTTTTAGTATAAAAACCTGTTTTAATAGGTAGTTATATAGTAAGATTAGTATATAAATTAATATATAAATTATAAATTAAAGCATACTTACTAGTTTGTTTATTTATAGCTTTTTTTTATTACTAGGTCTTTTTATTAGTTTAAAAAAAGTTTATTTATAGTATTAAAACCTGCTTATATACTAGTAGTAATATTATTTATTATTTCCGGCTTAATGTTTACTATAGCTTTATTAAATATATTATTTAAAGCTATTATTATATTAACTTTTAATATAATAATAAGAATTATACTTCTAAATAAATTAAAAAGCTATTAATTTAATAGCAAACCTTTTTAAAAATAAATTAATATAATTATTAATATAAAAAATAGTTAGCAAATAATAAATAAATATATATTATTAGCTTTAAAAAGTTAGATTTTCGAGCTTTTTTTTTAGTTGCTTTATTGTTTTTTTTTAACGAAGTTTAAAGCGGTAAAAGTTTTTAGCGCTTTTATTCGTAGGCTTCGGCTTATTCCTCGAACTCTGCTAAATTTTAGAGTTATTGCTTTATTACTACTACTGCTTTTTTATTATTTTTATATAACGCTTATAGTTTTTCTATATTTAATTTTTTAGGCTTAATATATAGCTCGGTTAATTTAATTATATAATTAATATATATATTAATATATTTAAGCTTTATTTATAAATTCCAGATATTTTATTGCTTATCTGTTTAAATTTATACTATTTGCTCTACTATTTTAATAGCCGCAAAATAACTATATCGATTAGTATAATAATTAGTACAAATATACTTGGTTTTTTATTTATTACTATTTTAGTTTATATAATAAAGCGATTAATCTATAACTAGCTAAAAACTTAATAATAGTTAGATTTAACCAAAAAAAGTAAAAAAATTAATTAAAATTAAGTATATAGCAAAAAGTCTAACAAAGATTTTAAATATAATAAAGAATTAATATATACTATATAAAATAAAAAATAGTTATAAAAAATTAAAAGCAGTATAGTACGAAAAATTATAAAAGTTCTTTATATAGTAAAATAAAGACTTATTTTTATTAAAAAAAGTAGATCTATATTTTTTAAAAAAAAAACGTTTTTTTTAAAAAAATTTTTTTTGCTTTTTTATGTTTTAGGATTAGTATATAATTAGTATATATATTTTTATACAAATATTGTTTAGTTATAAGTTTTATTTACGAGAACTTTAAGTATACTATATATTAATAATTAAAGTTATAATAGTTAAAAAAACTATATTGTTTAGCGGTTTAATATTATCTATACTGTTTTTCGGGCTAGTTTTAATAAATTTAAATTAATTTAATTTTAACCTTTTATTCTTTTGTTTTTATAAAGGGCAAGATTTTATATAGCAGGTTTTATATAAAATTAATTTTTAGTATATTAAAGATAAGTTTTAAGATATATATTTTAATTTTATTTTTAAAATAATTAGCGGGCCGAAAACTAATATTTTATTAATATTAAAAATTCTATAAACTAGAACTAATAATCGTTAGAGTATTTATATTAAAAAGAAATAATTATATAAGTTTTTAGGCTATTTTAGCTATATATATTTATTGTTGCTTTTTTTTTTTATTTTTTATTAAATAGCTTTTTGTTTAAAAGCATTTATATATAAAGCGATTAATAGCGCTGGCGTATAATCTTACATATATATAAATAATATAAAAAAGCTCGAAAAATGCTAAAGGATAATTTATTTTGTTTAAAATAAATATTATAAGCAAATAATATATATATTCTAGCATAACAAAAGTTACTTATATAAAATATATTTTATATAAGCGCTATAAGCTTAAGTAAAATATGTTCGATAGTTTATTAATAGCTTAACTAATCTTAGCTAGTATAATATATTATATATTAATTTTAATACTAATCGTTTTTTAAAAAATAAATAACTTATAGCGTAATAAGATCTTATTAATAATATATTTATGTAATAATATAATATTATTTAGTAGTTATAAGCTCTATATTTAAATTAGTTAAAATATAAATATTAAAAATATTATTATACTTTATTAGGACTAAACTATAAAAAAATTATTAGTTCGCTTAGATTAGCTAAAGTTTATTGTTATATTTTGCTTGCTAATTATATTTTTGCTAAAACGGATAATATATATATTTTAGTAAATTAACGGCGTATTTTATATTTTACTTGTTATTATATTTTATATATAAATATTTTTACTATTTATTAAATAGTTTATTAAGCTATATAAAAGCTCTAGGACTAAGTAATATTATTAGTATAAAATATCCTAGTTATTATTTTTAGCTTTTTAATATATTTATTAAGCTTTTTTTAACCGAAATCGATATTAGTAATAAATTTTTTTAATATATTTTTATTACAATCGTTAAATATTATTTGCTATGCTTTTAGCTACTGCTTATATATTATAAAATGTTTTTTATAAATATAAAGCTAGTTAATATATAGCTTATGTAGTTTTATTTAAAAAAGCTAAAATATTAATAAGCTAAATAAAATACAAAATAATATATAATAATATATTAATATAAAACTATATTATATTATTAATAATAACGTAGCTAAAAATTTCTTAATAGCTTTTTTAATAGCTAATTATAGTTTTTATATTTTTTATAATATAAAAATAGTTAAGTTTTAACAGGTTTTAATATTACAAACTATCGATAATTAAAATATTAAACCTAACGATTTTTATATATTTTTAAACTATTTTTAGCGGGCAATACTACTTTAAATATACGTTACTAATAATTAAAACTATATTAATTAGTATATTAATTAATATATTGATTAATATATTAATTAGATTTAAAAAATATACTTTTTTTATTGTACTATTTATAATGTTTAAACGGTATATTATTTCCTTATTTTTTGTTTATTGTTCGTATATAAACGTAGCTTGTTCGACAGTTTTAACGGCTTTATTAACGCCGATTTTTTTTAAAATGTTATTTAGTACTAATTAAATAGTATAAAAAAAGCAAGGAAAATAAATAATATAAGTTTTCCAATTAATTATAATATTTAATTAATACTAAATAAAATTAATATTAAAGCTAAGTTTATTATTATAAATATATATTTAAATATTTATAAAAGTTATATTTTTTTAAAAAGCTAATAATTTATTTTATATTAATATTTATTTGTTTAAATATTATTAAATAAATATTAATAAAAATATTATATTATTATTAGTATTTATCAATAAAATATACTATTATTTTTAATAGTATTCCAATTAGCTAGGGTTAGTTTATATATCGCTAATAATTTTAATATTAAATTAAAAATAATTCTGTTAAGTTAATATTAAATATAAAAGTTATTATAAACGTAATATTACGTAAATAATTTTTTCCTATAAAGTAGTAGCTATTTATTATTAAGCGATATAATTAATATTTTTATATTTTTATTTTTAAAATTAAACGGGTAGTTTTTTAAAACTTAAAAACGAATAAAGTATTAGTTTTTGTTTATTAGTATTGTTTGTTATCGGATTAATATATAATTAATATAAATAAAATATAACGTATTTGCTATATTTAGCTTTTAGTTAGAGATATTATTTCGTAATTATTGCTTATATTTTTTGCTAGCGAAATAAATATATAATAATCGTATATTATTTAACTTTAAATATATAATATGCGTTAAAGTAATATTATACTTTTTATAGATTAGTTTTAGCTTTTTAGTATTTATTTTTGCGCTTTATTTTTAGTTATTTTAACTAGCTAATATTTAGCTATTTATATTTTATATTTTATCGATTTTATAAATATTATTTTTTATTATAGCGTATATTTTATATTATTTTTTAATCGTAGCTACTTTTTAAATGCTTTATTTATTATTATTTAATATAAATAATATAAAAAAGCTTTTATAGTCGGAAATAGGTTTTATTGCTTGTTTTTTCGGTATTAGATAGTATTTTTTCGAGTTCGACGTTATTAATAGATCTATCGGAGCTTATATAAATACTAAAACCGGAGTAGCTAGAACGTTTATTAAAAATAAGTAATAGAACGTTAATAAAAAGATTTTCGATATTTAGTATAAACAGTATATCCGTTAAGTTAAAAAAAGAATAATTAAAGGGCGGCTTAAAAATTAGATTATTATTATTATTTTCTAAAATAGTTCTAGTTTAACGAAGTGGCGAACTTTTAATAATAAAATAATTGTTATTATTAATTATAATATTTAAATCGTTTTAAGTAAACTTTAAAGCAGCAAAATTTATTATAAACAATAATAAAATAATAGTACGTTTTAATAGAAATATTATTATTAAGCTAATAAAATAGCAAGTTTTTTAAATAAATATATTAATTTATATATTTGTTTTTTTTGCGCTATCAGTATAAATTATTATTATTAAAAACTATATAAGCTATAGTTTTTTATATTTGTTTTTTTTTTTTTATTAGTTCTTATTTATTTATTTTATTATATTTCTTTTTATTTAACTATTATTAAGTTTATTTTTTATAGCTTAATATATAATAGTACGTAAAAGATCTTAAAAACGTTTAACTATAATATTAAGGAAATATTTAACGAGTTTTTTTTTATTAATAGTAGCCGATTTATAACTTTTTGTTTATTTTTATTTTAGCTCTTTTTTATATATTTATTTAACCTTGCTTTTTTTAAGCTTTTATTAATATAAAAACGCTAAACGGATAAAAATATAGCTTAGTTAATTTAGCAGCTATTAAAAACTAAAAAAAAAAAAGTATATATATAAAAAGCGGTTAACCGGAAGCGCCAGTAAAAGCTAAAAAGTATTAATTTATTTAATTAATATAATAATTAATATTGTTTATTTTGCTTTAGTTAATATTTTACGAAAAATCTATAAATATTAATAAAATAATAATTTATTAATTTTTCGTTTATTATTTGCCCAATTTATAAAAAAAATAATTATTAAAATAATAGCTAAAAAATACCGATTTTAGAAAAATGTTATTAAAGTTTTATAAAAAGCAACAAAAGCTTATTTAATAAAAATATTTATTTATATGTTTTTTTTAGTTTTATAACTTAAATATTAATTATATATAAATATTAACTATTATATTATTTATATAAAACATATTACGATTACGCGTTTTAATATTTAGTTATTAAAAAATTTTAGCCAAAAAATAAATATTTTTTTATATAATAATAATAATTAAAAATTAAAACTTTAAAAAATTTTTAAAGGTATATTTTAATTAAAAAAGCGGTAAATTATATAAGCGGTAGAAAAATAGCGGACTTATTTATATATATTTTATACTATATATATATATTTATATTGCTTTTTCCTCTTAATAATATATTTTAGCTAATTATTATATTTTTTTTTTGCTTATAATTTTTATAACTTTTATTAGCCGGCTTTTTTTTAAAGCTAATTTTAATCAATAAATTTAGTTTTATAATTTTAACCGTAAAATCTTACTATATATATATTTATTTTTTTTTTTTTATATACTATTTATTTTTGTACTATTTAATTGTTATACTTATATTTTATAATTTTATTGTTATATTAATTTTATACTAATTTTTTGCGCAAATAGCTTTTAAGCGTTTAAAAAAAAATTAACTAATATAGCTACGCTAAAACAGCGCAAAAAAAAGTTATAATTATTAAATAATTTATATACGTAGAAAGCTCGTACGCGTATTTTCTACTTGCCCAAAAGCTAAAAAGCTTATAAAAAAAACTTTATTGCTATTAAGCGTTAAATTAAACGTAAACAAGAAAATTAGCGAAATAAAAACTTAAATATTACTTTAAAAAAATTAAAAACATATATTAATTTATTACTAAATAAATTAACAAAAATTATATTTTATATTAATTTTATATTAATTTTTTTATTAATTATTATAACTATTAATCACAGTAAAAATAAACATTTTAATTAAATTATTATTACTTATAATTATATTATTTTTTTTAACGTTTTTAATATAGTTAAACTAGCTATAAACGTTAATTTTAATAATAAAAATCGCAATTTTTTTGTTTATTTAAGCGATAAGCTTAAAATTGTTAATTTAAACGAAAATAATCTTAATTATACTTATTATTTTATAAAAAATATTAAAAAAAAAATACGAAGTTTTTCGGGCCGTTAGATTATATTTTTAAATTCGCTCGGAAATAAGCTTCGATTTTTATTTTGTTTAATTTTAATATTTTAACTTTTAATTAAAAACATATTATTCAGGACTACTATTTCGAAATAAGTATTTTTTTTTAATTATAATAATTAATATATATTAATAGTTTTTAGGTTATTTAACTTTATTATTTTAAACTTTTTATTAATTATTTTTTATATCCTTAATAAAAAGCGGATATTATAAAAATTTATGCTTTATTAAACGTATATATTAAAAATTTTATTAGTAATTTTAAAATACGCTACTTATATTTTATAATAAGCATTAATAAGCTTATATTAAAATATATTGTTATTTTTGTTTCTAGTAACTTTTTTATTAACTTTTTAAGAATCGAATTATAATTTATATAGCGCTTAAAAAAACGCTTAAATTTTTTCTTTTGAAATTTTATACTTTAAAGTTAAAGCTTTTTAATATTAATTAGTTTAATTCTAAAATTTTATTTATTTTGTTTTTTAAACTGCTCGGTTTTAAAATTTAAATAAAACAGAACTATTAATTAAATTTATTTTAGATAAAATTACGCTTATTATAATCTTTATATCGGATAAACTATAATTTGCCCGTTATTTTTTGTTTATATTTTTTAACGATATTAAAAAGTAATTAGTTTATTTTTTTGCTTAATATCGAGCTATTTAGCCCGCTTTTATTACTAAATAGTATATTATCTTTATTTAATATATTAATCGGTATATTAATCTATATAATTAAAATAAACTATAATTTATCCGGTATAAAATAAAGCGTTATAATATTATTTTTTTTTAAGTTTTAAAGCTTTTACTTCTAATTATTATAGCGTTTTTACTATTTTTAGCATGCTATAAAAATTTTAAGCTTTAGATATTTAGTTTTAGAATTTTTTTAGGCTAACTTTTATTATTATAATTTATTTAGGTTAGCTAAACTTTAGCAATTTAGCGATAATAAAATACTATATAGTTCCAAAGTTAGAAATATTTCCTGCTTTAATACTAGCTTTAGTATAGCATTTTTATTTATGCTAAATAAACTATATATTATTTAGTATGTTTTATATATTTTTATAAATAATTAAAATAAGCTATTTATACTGCCTATAGTTTGATTAGTATATAAATTAGTACATTAATCGCTTTTATATTTTTTTTTCTATAATACCTTAATTTTAATATAATTCTTATCGGTACTATTAGTTTAAAAAAATTTATATAAGTAATATAAGTATAAAAAACCTATATAAGTAGTATAGGTACAAAAAACCTACGTGGGTAGCATAGGGACAAAAAACCCATAGGTAAAAAAAAACCTATTATGCCCACATAGGTTTTTATGGGTTCTGGGTAAATGGGTTTTGGGTAAAAAATCCAAACCCTAGCCGAGCGAAAAAGGGGTAGGTTACTGTTAAAACGATGGTACAAATATACATCAAATAGAGGGAAACGCTAGCAAGCACTTTAAGACTCAAAGCTTCCCGCTCAACCCCCTGTTATACCTAGTATCTGGACCTAGAATTCTTCCACAACGAATTTTATACATCCTCTCATACTCATAAATGCCACGAACCCGTGCCGAGTACAACAATGGGTACAGGTAATGCAGAACCCGCTGACTCATCCTCGTCTCCGAAGGGCAAACTAGAGGATTTGCATGAATCCCAGTCCAAACTGATATCGCTTCATCACGATGTGAGCACACGATTAAGCAGACTCGAACACCGAGTTGGGACACTCGAGTCAGATGCCGATGATGACTCGGACGCTGCATCAGATGCATCAGACCTTGACGACGACTACAAGCTTGGATTTGAGGAAAATCTGGTACATCAAGTTCGAGATGTAGATTTCGAGCACTTTAAGAACCGATACACAGAAAGTGAGGGAAAGTACTGCATTGAAGTATTGGTCGCCGAATCAAATTTTGAGGAGCAGGTTCGCCGAGAGCTAAAACGACGTGACCTACTGGAGTCGGATGAATTAAAGCCAGGCGACAATTACGACGACTCGGACGAGCAAATAATTCACAGAGTTCGAATTCAGTCACCTTCACTGCTATTTCTTCTCCACGCTGTACTAGAGAATCAACATGTTAATGGTTCATTCTTATGGAAAGGCCAAAATCGGTTGACATTTTTCCGTCCGTTCACTTGGTTTCCATGCCCAAGAAAAGATGAAGCTTAAACTTGAAGAGCTTGAAGAGCAGCTCAAGCATAGTCGACCCCCGCCAGGGGCAACTACATGGCCCACAGTTGCTGAATTAGTCACATCATTAGAGGAAGCAGCGATCTTAGAAAAACAGGCCGCTGGTCGTGAAAGCATCCGGGAATCTAAAGTTACTCGTTCTGAAAAGGAACAAGTCTCTCTGGGAACCGGAGTCAAATCTCTCCCGAAGCGAGTTGATAGGGACATCCTCGAGCGAGCACTTTAGAGAGCTACGAAACTCTATTGGCGCTACGATGCTACGTCGGGTTTGTGGATAAGCGTATCATTCCACATGCCACTAAATATAGATCTCTTGATACTCAAGAGTCATCTTTAGTGAGGTACCAAGATCTCTCTTACTTGTTCCAAGTGGGTGAGCTTGTATACGTTGCCAACCCGGGCTATCAATTTGATAGTCCTCGCATTGCAAGAGTTCGAGACCTAGGTAAACCAGATGCCACAGCAACTCATTCATGGGCTCAGAAAGAGTATGTTAACGTGAGTAAGTTTCTTATATGCATCAAGCACATCGGAGCTCTAAGCACTGTTTCCATTCACAAACCGCCCCTTTCCTTCACAGGATTCCTGATGAATCATTTTCGGCCCTGTCGGGAACCCTGTATACAGGTCGTAATATGGTACTTATTATCATGCAAAGGGTCTTCAATACCTTGTGCTGTAGGCTAGTCTCCTATCAATGGCTTTACACATCCTTCGTCTTTGTTCCAGAGGAGCGTCATCGTGACAGGCCCCATGGAGTTTTCATTCTAATATGAAGCTTTTAGTGTGTCCCTAGACGGCAAAAATCGCCAACCACGAATGATCTCTTTTCTGTGTTCTGCTATACACTGGACTATACTGGGGAGAAATATATCGCTTCTACCGGTAACGTCACGATACATTTCTTTGGGGGTAAAATGGAAATCACGTCTTTACCTATATACCCACTTCGATTTCATCCGGACAGGGCAAAGCTACTTGAGACTTCACAAGAATTGGGCTCGAAATTTCGAGATGCTGTGGCTTCCAGACACATGTTATATTGCGGCTGGAGCCGTGCAACTCCACCACAGCGACATTTCGCTTCCTCACAAATACCACCAGGGAGGCCAGTACCGCGATCAGCAGGGATGCCTCTTCCGCCGCCGCCCCCTGTTAATGGGCCCCAAAGACAGTTTCAATCACAAGCACAAGGTCTTGACCATCCCTCTGACCCAGCGTCAATGACACTTGAAGCTCGGGAAATAGCCTTTCACAATGTTAACTACATTGAAAGCGACGTAATTGTAGATGTGAAGGAAGCGATTAGAGCTATACCGGCCTGGGATATCCCTCAGCCGTTTTGGCGTGCGGTTCCTTGGGGACAACAAGGCTGGACTGTGGTCCAAGATTCAATCGAGATCATTCAATGGCCTAACCGGGACCGCAAAGAGCCATTATCTACCGTACAAGACCGAACGTACATCGCTGATGGTATATTCACACTCGAGTCAAATATCTTTCAGGAAAAAGACAAATTCATCCTTCCGGGACAGGCCCCCAATGTTGATTTTGAGGCGGAGGACTTGGTATTGCTACCAAACCGTTTATATGCGTACGCACTTCGGGAGCGGAAGTTCTTCTTAGGAGCTATTGAATCCTTCGTCACAATTGTGAAAACGGGTGATCCGTTCAAAAGCCTGAAGATTAACAAAAATCACATCCGTATTGTCCAATCTGTCGTATGGACACACTTCCAACGGAAGTCTATGGAGCCTTCATCAATTTCCGAATCACACATGGACCAAGACTTGATTCGGGGCAAGGGAAGAGGGCTTGTAATATTACTTCATGGGGCGCCAGGCGTCGGGAAAACAGCAACAGCTGAGGCTGTAGCGCTGTGGCACCGGAAACCCCTTTTTGTTATCACCTGCGGCGACCTTGGTTTTACCCCTCAAGGGGTTGAGGCATCGCTTAGTAAGATATTCCGGCTTGCACACCTATGGGACTGGTGAGTCATAATGTGTCTCACGCTCGAGTACATATATAATCTAACCCGGCTGTCCTATCCAGTATCTTGCTGTTGGATGAAGCCGATGTTTTCCTATCGCAAAGGGAGACAAGCGCTTTACAACGAAACGCTTTGGTTTCTGTCTTTTTACGGTAGTCTGCCTCTGAAGTTATATTCGATCTCTTAACTAATGACTGCGTTATAGAGTGTTGGAATATTACAATGGTATTCTCTTCCTAACAACTAATCGCGTTGGAACTCTCGATGAAGCATTTAAATCAAGAGTCCACCTATCGTTATACTACCCAGCGCTTGATATGACTCAGACTGAACAGATCATGCAAATGAATCTGGAGCGTCTAGAAATGATAGAAAACCGACGACCGGGATCAACACCGCAGAATCGACTTTTCATACGCAAGAGTCAAATCTGTGAGTTCGTAGTTGAACACTGGAAGCGGCATGCGGCGCAGAACGGGGAGGGCCGATGGAACGGACGTCAGATTCGAAACGCGGTCCAGATAGCTGCATCACTTGCTCTCTATGATAGAGAGGCGGACCGCGACGAGGGCGCAGCGCAAATTCGACCAAGTAAGTGGCTACTTAGCACATCTGCCGGGTATAGTCTTGGCCTGGGGCAGCTCTAAAATCTACGGCCTCCGGGTTCTGTTTTACCGATCTCTCTACTTCATGCTTACGTTTTATGGCAGTTCTCGACGAGCGACACTTTGAAATCGTGGAGCAGACTATGACCAATTTCGAAGATTACATAACGAAGACCAGGGGTGGCAGCGCGACTTTCATCGCCAAACAGCGAGGTGAACGGGATGATCACTTTAAGACTGCAAAGCCCGGAGTTCCGAGAGACCAACTATACAAAACTCACCTTGACGTTGGCGGTTATACACCATATCAGGCGCAGGTCCAAAACGCCCAGTATTCAGGGATCCCGCAACCCTACCCAGGAGCACAACATTACCCTCAACACTCTAGTCCGCCAGGCCCTACGCAGCCGCCTATGGGCATGTCTGCTCCCTATATGACTGTGGACTCTGCAGGGAATATCTCTGCCCAAACAGAGGTTTACGGCCCCGGCCCAAGTCACATATGATAGGCTGATTCTTAATGACTCATTCCGGGCGATATCCCTCTGAGATTCAAAAGGCGCACTACATTGCAGTCTCAGCTTGTTCAGGTATATCCTTCCTTTCGCGAGATCGAGAGGCAGCGCAAGTGTGCTAGGTAACAAGACGGCCAACTAACACTGGCCAAAGGTGGAGAGGCAGAATAAGTTGGAACTAGACGCAAGGTGAAGGGGTTGAGATGCGGTGTTTGGATTCGGTAAAGTAAGGCCAATTCACTTGTTAAAGGGGTTGAGAAAAAGGTTATGATAATAAATAAAACTACACAAGCATCGTATAGCTACCTAACTATCATGGACTGGGTCAGATGACCTATTTATTGTTATAATATACAATACTTATGTTTACACGCTTGCTTAGCATAGCTGCCGCACCGCTCAGTGCGCTCTAAGAGTCTATTCAACCCACCTACATATAGGTATTATATGCAGTGCAGGAAACTCACCTCAAAAGTGGTGTAGTTGGTTTGAGGCGTATGAATCGTCAGGGATATTGGATCAAGACTGGTTGAAGAACGGGTTTGTCCAGCTCCCTCAACCTCAGCCTCACCAAGCGATCAAGCTCAGTAGACCCATCTGTATGTACTTGTTGGCCGTCCATATCTAGCAGTAGCCTGTCGATGTATTCGCCCGCAGCAGAGAGGTGGAGTATATGAGCGATGGCGCGATGCAGCGCAAGAAGCCGAGGGGACGGGGGTCAATCGTTCGGTGCTCGCTTAAGTAGAGCGTCCGCGTGATAGGAAAGGCTGGGTCTCGCAACAGCATGCGAGGGTAGAACGAGTCGATCTGGTAGGTGTGTGGGTCGGGAAGGGGTTCGAAGAAGACCTGGAAGTCTCCAAACAGGGAATGTAAGTCGGTCGTTAACGTAACGGCATTACGGGGGCGGTCGATGTCAGGGCCTTCGATCAGGTGTACCACTCCGGTGTCGAACATGTTCAGAATCGCGAGGGCCGCTTGCTTAGAGGGACTCTAGCGCAGTCCGTTAGCAGACATCTTGACATTGATCACCGTTCCCGATGGCGATGCGAGAACCTGATGACACATAACGACCATCGGCTCTCGGCCATTGGGGGAACGTACCAGGTCGGACCCTGGGTTGGTCGTCATCAGGGAATGTGGAAGGATATGAGCTACTTCCAGCACGCTAACAGAATGTACGTCGTCCCGGAGTAAATTCCCATCGTCGTCCAAGGCGTCGTCCCCATCTTGTCGCACCCTCTTTGCAGCCTCTGACAGGTCGAATTTGCGCGAGATGACACAGCGATGGCGGTCGCGAACAAGACAGGCGCCTCGGAGTGCCGACACACGGTCCGATGTGCCGGAAAATGCGCCGCTTTGGGCTCTTTCAATAGCCGAGTGGTATGCCGGAGAGGGCTGCGGCGTCTTTTTCGTCGACGCCTTCACTAGAGAGACATGAGCGCTAGGTGCGCCAGGGGAGGTCCAGAGGATGCACGCTTACGTGGCAGAAAGAAGTTGTCCAGCAGATAGTCAGCGAAGCCGAAGAAGGCCGAACGCAAGTCCTCTACGTCGCTAGCTTCGGCGTCCTCCTCCTGCTGGCCATCTATCGAGAGGGCCAGGGCGGCGAAGAAGGCGCGTAGGAAGTTATCTCGGGACTGCTCGGATAGCGCATAATCGTAGGTCAGGCGGACTAGTCGAGGGGGACTGTATTGCACAGCCTTTTTGTCGGCATTGTTGGTGTCGCGAATGCCGTCGGTCTCGAATTGCTGGACGATACGATAAAACCTTTGCTGCGCGGCACTTCGTTGGCTACTGCTAAGAGACGAGGCGTCGGCGGAGAAGTCAATGAGGCCCTCGAGGGAGAGTTGATGACGGTGGAGAGGGGAGAGGGTCATGGTAGAGGGTGATGTAAAGGGAAGTATTAATGGGATATGCACGATCTCTGGCGATTACCTACCGTACCTTACTAAGTACCGGTAGGTACCGGTCTAGCGTGGCGGGTACAATGAGGATTTACCCGTGATACGGCACCCTCACAGTAATTAATAGTGGCGTGTTCCGCCGTCTTTTACTCCGTATGTTGAAAATAAAAATAAATACAAGTAGGTAACTTAGCATATCATGGGGCTAGGCCGAGTCTACCCGCTTGCATGCGACGAAAGCCGAAAGCAGTTAATTTCAAAAACGAAGGCAATATAAACTGACACCACTATGAATTTGATGAGTTCCGTAGTCGCTTGATGTTGACATCAAGGCGATTGATTCATCCGACTCCTTTTGTCTCTAGGTAGGCTGTCCAAGATGGAGCCCCAGCAAGCTCTTTGCTCTTGCCGCCTCATCTTCATAGTTATTTCCTCGAAATAGCCAATCTTGCGAGTGAATCAACTCTGCTCCAATGACGGCACGATCTACTTCTTCTAGAATTCCAAGTCCGGACAAGAAGGGAAAAATGTGCCCGTTCGCTAGGGACTGGTCGGCCACGCTCTGGGACACGGGCCGTCGTATCTGGTCGTAGACAGCCAGCCGCCCAGGCAAGATGTCCCGATCACCGGCGAGCGACTCCAAGAGACGGGCGAGAATGAAGAGCAACGACGTGGACTGGCCATTGAGACGCCGTTTCTCCCACATGCTCAAGTAGGCTGACTAGGTCCGGCTCCCACCATCGGAAGGCAGATGTAACTAACTGCCCGGGTACCTCCTTTACCTTGGTTTCGGTGCCACTGCGGGCGTCTACAGGGACATTATCCCATACGGTTATCTGGATTTAGTTGTCGACGACGGTGGACGTGACATGCCGGCCACGGCCCGCCCACTGCAGTGGAATCACCGGCCAGCAGCATGTGTGTAATTTCCATCGGAAATTATTGTTGCCCCTACAATACGAAAGCCCTGTAGTGCAATGTGGTCGTGTTTGAGCTGTCGCAGCACATTCACACTGCACGACATGCGGGACGCGAGCTGCCCGCTGAAGTGGTGCTGCGCCATCGACGGGTTATGCCCGAAGAAGACCCGCCTCACCTGCGAGAATACCTCGAAGTACAGGTTGACAGTACCCACTGGGCTTACGGGCTCGTATCTCACCAAGCGCTTGCCAGTATGGACTCTGCACCGCTCGACGTTAATCTTAGATCGGAGAATGCTGGCAATGCAAGCCCTCGATACGACAACCGGGCCGTATTCGAGAACACAGAACTCGTAGCCAATAGTGTTGGCAGTGTCGGACTTGCGCACAGACGGGCCTTTGACTGTCGTGGGCATAAATTCCTAGCATCAGCAAGGACTTGACCGATTGCCTAAGTCTTTAAGACAGCGGATGAATGGCGACATGTGCTTTTTCTATCTGACCTTGGCTCCTATCAGGCAAAGCAAAGCCTTGGCCTGCGCATGCTGTAACAAAATCCAGCTCGTCTCGTATGAGATCTACATACCGCTTCCAAACGGCGATGCCAGCGCCTCACATACGAATCTCATTTAACGCCTCATATAGATCTGCTTGTATCTTGTCCCATTTTGAGAGAAACGCAGCCAACGCTAAGCCCGCAATTCCAGCCCCGCTATACGTATAAGTTAGCTAAAAATACTCTCGGCCGAACAGCAGGTGAGGCTCGTACCATATCGTGACTCGCACTCGTTGTAACTCCTTAGTTGTCATGGTAGCCCATTCATCTAGCGTGCAGGTGATTAGGACGACTAAGTGGTTTGGAGCAGCAATCCGTAGGATGAGCTAGGAACGCTGGATCAGAATGTCAATCTCGTCCTACTCTCAGCTGACGAGCCCTCTTCTAATAATGCGTCTTGGGAAAACGAGTCAACTCGCCTCGCACAACTCCCTACATTCCGAATGAGAAATTCCCAGTCGGTCGTTAATAAGTCCGTCCTCGGCCAGTCAACTGTGTTCCACATAGCACTGCATTTTAAACCTGCCGCCCGCTTGCCAGGGACTACACCACAAATCACTTTAAACTAATTCTTGTTAGTTCAGTAAAGCTTTAACAGGCGTATCCAAAGCATAGAATCTACCCAGGAAACACGTCTTGAACTTGAACAAGTAACTATAGACGCTTACCTTTTGTTTAGGAGGCAAGTTTCCCACTGTCACATGTAGCCATACTAATCGTTATAGTCGAATTTCCTGCCTCGGGCAATTTTGCCAGATAATGGTTCTGCAGACACCGGACTCAATTAGAGAGAACTCCTCTGTCCGTTACTGGAGCAGAATTTGCGCATACACTGCAACTTCGCAGAAGCTCAAGTAAAGCAGCACATTAACTTTTTTACGGAGACTGTGCTTCCCTAGCTCGGATCTACTCCGTACAGAAAAGGTATGATCACCAAAAATCAAGGATGAGAAGTGTGGGAAATGTGTGTTAGAGAAGATGGAGGATCCTCTACCCTGCATGTGGGCGAGATGCTATGTATACTACAATTACACCCATTTAGTAAGGGAAGGTGGTACACACCTCACCATGACATAATGTATTTTAGGACCACTAATGGGTAAGTGCATCCTGCCCCCAGCTCGTACAAGACCGTCGCATCCGACGGTCAACTTATACTAGGCCATTTGTGGCAGATTGCTCCTAAGGCTCAGCTACCATCGCCTTAATGCGCGCGAGGTTCTCTTTGTGGCCCCTAACTACACTCACGATGTCGGCACTGGTGACTAACAACGTGAAGTGCCCCAGCCATTGCGCTTCATTAGTGTTTGACTTGAATGCCACCGTCATCAGCGCCTTGCCGTGGGCTTCTGCCGCCTCGAACAACTTGTCGACAGCAGCAAAGAAGCGCGGGTGTTCGGGCGAGCCTGGTGGCGTCCTCGCAGGCAGGCGAAGGGACACGCGGAGGTCACCCGCGCCGAGCCTCAGGGCCTGCACGCCCTCGACCGACGCAATGTCGTTCACGTTTTCAACGGCCGCCCAAATACTGACAATTTCTCTTGTGAGTCTAGTTGCTCGCCAATTCCTAAGGACCTACGCGACTCATTCTTTCTCCCTCATGGGCATAGGTCACTTACAGTACTTTCAATTTGGCAGATGATCACGATGTTCCTGTCCGCAATCTTTTCCGCTGTCCAGCCTGGCCCGGCAAAGTCCGTGATGCCGCCCAGAAGCGCACAGGGCGCTAGTGATCGTGCCTCTTTGCTGTACTCATAGCGGACCTTCTTAACTTTCTCTTCCGCCTCGTCGGCGGTATCGATATGGGGAAAACGATGCCTGAAGCTCCTGTCTCATGGTTAGTATTCGTGCCAGGTGTGGAAGTAGAGAAACGCCACGACCGCAGTCCACGAAGGGGGCATTGCTGACCGGCGTCCAGAGCGTATGTGAGTAGGTGTGAGCTGACGCTTGGAACTCTCACGATAGTGCATGTGCGCCCTTCACTCGTGAAGTTTATGGTCTGTATCAAAGCATATAGGTCGTCGGCCCCGATTGCACTGCCTCGCCACTCTGGTCAGCTGTCTTGAAATCCCACGCCGCGTAGTCGTACGACTGGATAAAGGATACCCACGTTTGTAAGGCATCAATCATAACGAAGTCTAGTCCAAGCACCGACACGGTTCGTGCAACCTTGTGATGGGGGAATGCCATGATGGATCCGAAAAGCCGATTTCTCCTGCCATCCGCGTCCGTCAGCATCGCAGTATCAATGGCAGCCGCCAGGTTGCTATGCTGGAAGAGAGTGTCGGCCCGGAAACGTTGCATGGCGAATCACTTGGCCGTGATGTGTTGCCCTGGGGTAAAATGAAATCATCAAAGGCTTTTATTTATGGTGAAGAAAGATGTCATAAGTGAAAATGAATTTCTTCGTGTTTATTCGCTACATAATATAGGTACTGACTCCGGATATCTTACGTAGATATACCAAAGAGCCGAAGAAATTGCCCACCGTGTCGTATGTACATAGCCTCCAGGCAGGTCATCATCATGTAAACAATAAGCTCGTTCGAGAAGATAATCTTTCCCTTGCGTAACCTTAAATGGGCAATGTGCAGGTAGATATCTTACATCAGGTCCGTGACAGAGGGCAATAGCCCGACTAGCCATCACTGTGCCTTTACACTCCGCGAGTGATACATGGAGGCACCGTGCCAACACGGCAGTGGGACGTTTGGGATTGAGAGGGTTTTTAACAATCCGTGGCAGTAAATGATTAGTTGTCTTCAATACCACGAAATTAGTACGTAGTACTGAGTACGCCTTCACTTTCTTTGCTCCCCCATGCTTTCGCGATCAGCCATACCAATGCTACCACCCGCGCCGCACAAGTCTCTCCTCGGTTTAGAAGCGCGCAAGGCAGCTAGTCGAACAAACTGCGCTCTATTGGGATATAGAAGTAGAGGTCCTACAAATAGCAGACCAGCAGGCCGTGTACTGTGTGTGGTCGCTGCAAAGCGAACGCCTCGACATATTCCCAAGCCAGGCCAGCCGGGGATCGCAAACGTACGAAATATTCACCCCGATAGTATAGGTTGCCCATAATACTCCTCACGGCAACCGCTTAACTCTTTCCGTTCTACGCAAGATGGTATCTCTATCGCTACTCATATACCAAGTCGATCACTATATAAAGTCAGTCATCGAGCAAACTATTCAGAGGAACCTACAGAACGTAAAACAAATCGTCAGAGATCTTTGCAAAGCCGCTATGCATAGTATGTACGAAGACGCGCAAGACGACCTAGCCTACCCAATGCTGATGCCAGATCCCGGTGTCGACGATAAAACAGTCAGACCAGATAATGCGCAGCACGTTTCAGGCCGGTTTATTAAGCACATCTTGCGCTATCCCAAGGTTATCTCCAGCAGTCCGCACTTACAGATGATGCCCGCCTATAAGCTAGCGACCTTCCTATGCGCGGACATTACGCAGGCGGAAGGGACTCATCGACACGCCGTGAAGCGGAAGAACACAGGATCGTAAGTATATACGCAGCCGCGGCGGACAATTTACAACTAGGTTCCAAAGTACCTCGGCAGACCACAGTTCTTGTCCCTTCTCTTTCGTCTTCCTCTGTTGTCTAACAGCACTAGCGTTATCCTCGGCTTCTTTCAAACGGCACGGTCTTTTTATGTAATAGAAGATATGTGTCGCCACTTGGTTAGCATGTGTCGCATGTACAACGACTACCGGGATGCAGCTAAAGGTAACATCAACTCAGCAATTTTCCCGAGTTTCGTAAAAAAAGAGGCGGGGATGGGCTCGTCACCCGATGGGGAGGGGGCCGTTGACGATATAAAAAGTGAGGTCTCGATATAGCCATGGGTAAACTGTAGCACTAGCTAGGCGAAAGTATCTTGATACCTACACTGAGGTTTTTGTTGATGTCACAAATCTCTATGGGCAACATGTATGTTCAGAAAGACCTCACGGCCCATAAGAAATAAGCCTAGACTGTGCTAGGGGGATGCAGGCGATGTTGAAGTTAGAGGGGTATGCAGCACTGACAGCCACTCAGTCACTCAGCCACATTATCACGCCACATTGACCAAGACGCCAAGGTCTTATCCAATGGTTTACGTCGCGCGCGCTGTCACCTGTATCATCCTTTCTGTTCTCTCAAACCCATATGCGCTTCTGATCCGCGCAACAATGACTACACCGGATATTACCGTTAACCTCAGGCACTATTCGCTCAATCGTGTGGTCGCTTCCGACAAGAGTCTGTGGAAACGGCCGCGGAAGTGGACAAGCGCCCACCTGTCGGCACTGGGCATACGTCCTCGTCGGCGGCTTTGTCGCGACATTCATCCAACCACGATAAGCGGCGGACCATCAACGGCGAAGACGAAGACGAAGATAGCAGCGATACCGATAACGAAGGTAACCATGAGGCGGGAGGAGAACAAGGAGACCAAGGAGAGCCAGGCGACGAGCACTATGCCGCCCTTATCCCCGACCTTACTCCAGCGCGGCTGCGCCAATTCATGGCATCCTTTCCGGGGGCTCACACTACGAAACGCGTGCCTCTCACCTAATCAGATTACTCCGGCGGATCCTGCCGTCGCCTGCTCCGGCGGCCGCCGGGCGTCGAGATATGAAGACGGACCGCAAGCGACGTGACGATGACGTGCTAGGTCGACGATTCTCCTTCCGCTGGATGACGCCTCAGTTAGCTCTTGGCCCGCGCACGTACAAGCTGCATTTCCTTTTCCACCTGTTCCTCAACGACGCACTAGTACTGCCGTACGTTGACTCGAGCTGTGTGCTACGACCACGCTTTCGCGTCCGTCGCCGTTGCGACTTGACACGCCCTTTTGAGCCCTTCATTGCCGCTGTCCTCATCAGCCGTGCGCAGTCTTCGGTCCCGCTGGAAAAATCAAACCCCAAGAAGGGCCAGTCAAATACTAACGTCTCTGGCAATCATCCTTCTCTTAATAACACTACCGAGCCCGCCATGGATGGCGTTATCATGGTAAGAACAGTTCCCCAGTCGTCTCGCAACAGACCTCAACTTTGAATGGCATAAGAGACTCAACCCGACTGCCAGTAACCTTTGCTAATGAACTCTGCTACAGACTCGGCTCCTGTTTACGCACCGCGATGATAGCGAGAACATGCACGTTTATACGGCGCACATATCCCGTCCCTTGCTGGAACGCTTTCAGTACCCCAACCAACCCCGACGGCCACTACACAGCCTCTTATACGATTAGATCATTGCGCGTGGCGTATGTACCCCATGCCACGTTCAGGCAACGCCTATTGGCGGCCATATCTGTCACCGCCATCATCGAGCCGGACCTGGAGGGGGCCCCCTATTGTGGAAAACCGGCATTACCGCATTACGGCAAGGCTTTCAGCGCTGGACGACGTCCATCAGAATATCCACGTGACCCCTTTGCCAACTTGGATGTAAATCTCGAACCTCATTTGTAACCCCCGTGATCATATTACGAAGAGTATCATCTCTTATACAGATACATACTGATGCCACCCCGTCCCCCTGAACTACCTGCCTTGTAGTCTTGGTTTGTAGGTAGCCCGGGTAGCCAACTAAGCTACTATAAACATCGTTTGAAGCAAGAGACCACATCGGGGATGCGCTGGTGTAGCTGTTCTTAAATACTGGATCCCTTGCGGTCCCACTCGCAGTGCTAGCCTTACGGATCTGCTCGGCCCTCAATCTTATTCGTGGCACATTATCCGATCTAAGCAAGATGAGCGGTAAGCAATTCAACAAGCTGAGCATCGCGTGGACAAGAAGAATACCATACTGGTGTACATTACCCTAGATATAGCACTAGTTACGCTAATGATACTGTTTGTAGTTAGATAGCATATTGCTCCGCAGCTTGGTGGCCTAGTGGGAATGCTCATAACCAGCTGTCTTCTACCTGATTCTTGACCCAGAAGCTCAACCCGCTCATAGCTGTCTGGGCTTTGTTGTCTTTTGCTCAGTCTATGATTTATCATTGGTATATATCCCGCAATGGCCGACTATGTCAAGTCTGTTACTAGCACAAGTGCTCTGCGTACGCGCCAACCCCAACCTTTATTCTGTCATCGAGACAAGGAACTTCCCGCAGTAGTTCGTGGGCAGCCGACGAACTCGCCACCTTTTCGCGTGGTTGTTAATGCTACAATACCCGAGTTCTCCCTTACCTGAAGGAGAGCACTATACCTTGCGATAACCTTTTCCTAGACCCGGCTATTAAACAACTACTCCAGCCGACTCCTGATCTAGGGGGCAGGACCGATATCGACCTAGTGTCTGAGTACGGTGGCCCTCTCGGCCAGTTCTGGCTGCGTTGGCAGAACTGGTGCCTGATAGGGGTGCTTACACCGAACCACGTGAAAAAGGAGACGGCCACGTACCGAGCAGTCCACTAGACCAGCCAGCGTCCAAACGGAACCGAATTACGTCGAGCATGCGGACATGGTAGACAGCACCCAGATGCAGGTCGGATCCTCGAGCCCTGCTCAGGAGAGCTCGCAAGTTTCGTCTCGCGACGATCCTTTTGTGGCCGAAAATCATCATCATGACCCAATGCCGCGAAGCTAATACAGAGCGACTCCTGACTTGCTTCGTGCGCTGCATCTTGTACTTGATCCCGTACCCGGACTGGGCGCTAGTTAATCGCCTAGACTGCCGTACACATCTTGTGCCAAGGTGACTATGGCCGGTGGCTGGGTTATTCAAGCCGAAGATGACGGGGGGTTACGACTGCAGACGGTATACCAGCAACGACGACGATCCATCCGATATATACTACGTAGCCCGGATTAGCCGACTGTTACCAGGTCATGTTTGAAGCGAAGAAGGCCTTGGAGATCCATGACGGGCAGCCAACCATCTCGGATAATTGGCTTGGTCAGATGACAGCCGAGGCTCTAGTAGGGCGGCTTGCACGATCCAGCTCTAATAGTGGACTCGCAGTATGTATCTATGCCCTCCTCCTGCGCCCGCCCCGCAAACAAAAGGGCTTGTTGACTTGTGGTTAGTGTACTCATTATTGCTGCCGCCTTCCATTTCATATGTTTTCTGGATTTCGACATTACCGACAGTTATCTTGAAGACGTTCAGAAAGAGACGCCGACGTTGACTTTGCCTGTGGGCTATACTAGCTGGCTCGATCTAAACGACCATAAGGAAAGAAGGTATGCCGTAGAGAACATGGCGGGTTGATCCAGCTGTCAAAATAGGTATTTGTTCAGCTAATGAACCTTGCAATACGTGCTTAGAGCTGTGTTAGCGGCGTTGTAAGGAGGTATATTAGGTATGCTGGCATGGATACATTGTGTAAACTTGTGCCGGCCGGTGTTACGGCCAGCATCGACCTCTCGCATAACCAAGGTTGGAAATTACACAATAGATGCTTGTGCCTAGTATAGTACCTATAATAACTCCTTGACTCGTATTACTTTAGCCAAAAACCCCTAATTTTTTCTTACAAATTACCGCACTACGCGTTTTAAACTGTTAGGTAATACAAGAGACTTCTCGCCTGCCACATTCAAAGTAGGAATACTAACTTCGAAGTTGTATGTTTGCTAGCTTACCCCGCTACCGGAGCTATTGGTAGGGTCTGTCCGCCTAGGACATTGAGGTTTTATATGAAGCGGTTGTGCTACGTAGAGCAAGAATACTTGGTAGAGCTTAAATTACATTAGTGTAAGCAAGTGTTATATATTAAAGTGCTTTGACTTACACACAAGCTCAAAGAGCATAGCAGATATCCCGTGGCGTTAACCTGGAAGCAGCTCGTTAAAACTTGTAGGAATGTTAATATCTTTATTCTTTGTCGTTCTAGCAATTACAGGTTCTTTTCACAGCCCCAAAGTGATAGTCTCCGTTGTAGGCATGTATATGAAGATAGAAACAACAGCTCTAGATCCAGGAGGATATTTTCCTCATGTAGGTAAAACAGCGACTGGAAAGAAATGAGCCGAGAAATAGAAGCCGAGAGAAGGGTATTGGACGGATCTTGTGAACCACAGGCACCGGCTTTATATTAGCGGCATTATTGAACACGGCGGATGTGGTATAAAATTTAAGGTGTTGGAAAGGGTGGCAAGGGGTATCACGCTGTATATCGCGCCCCATCATGGCTCCCTAAATGACGAAAGGGGCAGTGTCTGAAGAACGCTATGCGTAAAAAGATTGTTAGAGTCGAACGGATTCTCATCTGTATTAGTGCGAAATGAAATCAAAATGATGAAGGTATACTGCCCGTGCGGCTTTCTTTTCTTCTTGGTTTAGTTTTGCTATAGCGTCAGCGTCTAGCTAACCATTCGATAATAACGTTGAATAATCACGGCGCCTTCACATAGCTTCTCTTCTAGCTTATCGAAACGACGATGACGAGGAAGCTGACCGGCTAGCCAAAGTTCCATACCCGTGCGTTTCGCCGGGGTCAGGGTGACTTTAGCTGGTCTCAGTGGACCTGTGATGGTAACAGAATATGGTGTGTATCTAGAGATCGAATAATGTTCCATAGCTAATGTTTTGACAGTATAGACTCCTAATTACAACACCGATTGGCCGTGCATTGATTTTGTTTGAAGAAAAAGTAAATTGTGTTAACTGACGCAGCACGTCATCATGTACTAGCTCGAGAATTGGACGCTGGAAAGACTAACTCAGTAGCTGATAAAGAAGGATACATCAACGCCCAATCGTGTTGTTTGGGCCCTACTATGTCGTAAAGTATTTTCCTACGTTCTTAGGGGCTGTGCATTCCATCACTTGAGACCAACTTGACATATTCGCTGATTCTCGAACCCCTTACCGCGCCATGGCCAGGCTATGGTGGCCCCTACTCCGAAGTACATGCATGGCGGCAACTTAGGATAAGCGGAAGATTAAGTAGAATTCGGATTGGTTTCCACATAGTACGCGGTCTCGGCATAGCCCGTGCTCTATTTACCACTGGAGAGAAAGGTGAGAGCATGTTACTATAGCTGAAACATTCTTCCTATTTTGGTGGCGTTGTGTGCGCCTGCACTTTGCACTGACGCAGGCTGTGTTTTGTACACTTCTTATTCTGGCCACCCAATTCCGTCTTGGTGAACATCAATGACCCCTCATACCCGAAACCGAACACTTTTCCTTGTCCGTTCCATCTTGTCTCGCGGCGTAGAAGTCCAGCACAACAATAGTTTTTCATCATGGAGGATGTTTTTGAACGCCATATACATTTTTACCGTCTGAAGAACCCTCGCGCTTTGCTTCAAAACCTTGATACGGTTTGTAAAGCAAGGAACCTAGAGCTCGTCAGTGTGCAACTCCAAAACGACCTATACGTTATGCGCTTTCGACGTGTGAGCCAGCCCACTGATAGTATGAAGTACGTTCGGAATTGACACAGCATCTATAGCTACCACAGGAAAGCCCGGAAGCTCAGTCAAACAAAACACGCAGTAGTTGGAAGGAAAGTGCTAACTTGCACGGCCATCGTTTGAAGTCGGCTTTTAAAAGGTCAAAGGAGAACGTAGCGGACATTTTGTCGAGTCTAACACTGGACCTCATTTAATATCGAAGCCACGACGTTGCAGGTTGGCTAGCTAGATCGTCCAGGTTAATATGGCACCGTTGATCCCTGCCACGGTTTAGCTGCCTATAAGCATGGTGCGACTGCACCCTGTTCATGAGGTACAAGGTCATGCATTTGGGCTAATGGCGGCGGAAAATCCCGAAGCGCCTACAGTAACGACATAACCCCCGCTGGCTGTGAATTGATTCAGCTTATCTCTCTCTTTATTTGTCTCTTGAGGGATTAATTCTCGAAAGATGGCGCCACTCTGTATGGGGAACGTAGACTTTGGACTATAAGAAATGCTGTTCCGTCTTGCGTCCTGGTCTTTGGTGGCTTATTCTGGAGAAACCACTTGCATGAAAATTCCATTCAGAAATGTTGACTCGACGCATGAGCTTAAGAGCCCCTACGAGCATTACCATGAAAACCTAGACGAAGATCGTGCCCTTGGTAGTTGGCGTATCTTGCGGCTTAGTGCTTTTGCTGGACGCCTCAGAATCTAACCTTCGGACCTGTTCACAAATTACGTTCAAACTTGAGACACACACCACCAGAATGCAAGTTTCATCATTGTACTAACGCCTATGACAGATGATGCTATATAACCCATATCAATATAGGATACATTATCCCAAAGTCATACAACAGCGCCTCGGTATGGGTATTTATATCTAGCACTAACACTCAAATTGTTAGCCATGATAGTGTCCACATTACCGAATTTGCCTTACGAAACACTTCCCAAGTCATCTATACGACTCCCCAATATGACATTATAACGCAGTCAACAGCAGGATGTTTTTAGTTCTAGATTACACAAGGTCGATTTATTCTGACCCTGGTTAGAACGGGGCACATCGTTCGACGGATTAAGTTCGAAGAAGTTGGCGGGCTTCAATGACATGACAAACTTCTCCACTGGCATAACGGGGAAATCTATACACGTGGTCAACAATCATAACATAGGGGACTTTTTCCCCACTTACCCTCTGGTCGGGTAACGTGTGTGACACCAAATGAGTGCCACAGCACGACATCCTCATTTTTCACGTTCTCCTCTCGGGTTAGCCCAGATGGCAAGACCGGTATCCTCTCGACTCTGGTTCGTGAACTCTCCGAGGCCCACAACTCGTCGTCATTGTATTTAGTCACCCAAACTGCCTTGGAGGAAAATATTCCTCGACGGAAGTTGAATGTTTTGGGGCCCATCATCAACATCTGGCTAGGCACTGGGTGAAGCTTGTAGCCGTGGGGCTTGCCGGAGACCACGTTAATGCGCGCTTCGTTAATGATCTTGAATGTGCGGTTCTTTGTAATGTCTAATTCGTATCCTCCTGGCCTCTCTAGTGTGGTAGTGGTGACTTTGAATGCACAGCCATAGGGGTCGATGTCGGGTTCGTCGATAACGGGGTGGCACTCGTCGTAGACAACGGTGTTTTGACGATCGCCATCCAAGATAGGATCAACACGTGCGCAGAAGATATGCTGATGGTTAACGGCCAGCACGCCCGGCGCAACGATGGCGCCCCAAGGCACTTGGAGTCCTTGACGAATTGGCATGGTCGAGATGATGCCAGTAGCTCGCACTCGATATGAAGGTTTGCCGCCTGATCTAGCACGAATGCGAGAATATACTCATAGTTCGCTACAGTCGCCGTGCATTGGACAACCAATTGCCTATTTCTCACCACCGATGACTTGTGATTCCTGAAATTAGTGTGTTCCAGCCAATGCCGTCATCGATCTCGTGCATACAGACAACATTAGGCATCACCACAGGCTTACCCTGTCCAGTAACCCGCACCCCGTCAAAGTAGGCGATGTGGCCGAGACAGTCACAACCAAGACTGAGACTATTGGAAGTGAGCCCGAAGCCGGAGTCACCCAAGTCAAAAGCTTGCTTTCGGTGATATGGTGTGCGAGGATCACCGTATGGGACCGTCATCTCGCTCATGGATACTCGGTAGAACAGGGGGCGGTTGTCATACTGCACGTCGTGAAGGACAGGACCCTCCCGCAGGGTCCAACCCAGCGTGAAAGACCATTTCTGCCACTCCACACGGCGATTAGATACTCTGAACGAGGGCCCCTCTGGCTGAACGACTTGAAGCGGCTTCAGATCCTTTCGGAATGCAGTATCTCCGAGGATATTGGCACTATACTCGACGGGTTCGACAGGATCCCAAGGTTGAGTTTCGGGGTCAAGCTCGTCACTAGTGCCCATAGGGAGCTTCTGGAGTTCCACGAGCTCCAGTGTGTTTGCGTCGAATATCGGAGCGAGAGGGATTGGGAGTGAGTAATGGTTGGCCTGTTCATCATCATTCAGAGCAATATACATGTAACATTGAAACAGTCGTCGTCGCTCATTTGCATTGTCAGTTCCATATGCCCAAGGGTCATTGAGTACACGAGCACTAGTTAGTGTTAGCAAAGTGGTGTTTTATAACATTAACAAATCGGCTTACTTCGTGGGTAGCTTCAGCTTGGCGAGCTCAGCTTGGACTTCCGGATGCTCGTTACAAGCGTTAGTGACAAGCTCGTACTCATCCCAATCAACTGGGCCCTGGGAGCCTGGGGCGTCATATTGCTTCTCAACCCGCTTCGTGGCTATGTTGATAATTGCGATTAAGAGATCCGACGTCTTCTTCAGATGGTAGTAGACCCTAGCCTTACGTTCAGGCGCGTCACCGTCGTCATGGAGATGCCGAAGAGTGACGTCCTTTGGAGGCTCAGCAAGGTCAATGACCTTATACCTAATCTCACTGATAGCGCATCCTAGGTGCTTTAGCAGAGTATTAGATACAATTTGCACCTCGTCGACTGTCAACGGGTCAAGAGGGTGGCGCGCTGACTTCGAACAATTAGAAGACATGTTCGGCTATGATCTTGAGGCATTACTGCTTGCTAAACCGTCTATATCTTCAACTTCTCCCGATTCTTCTTATATTTTTTCTTACAATTGACCCATTGCCATGGAAGTTGCCTACCAATCTAAACTGGAGTCGTATGAGAATCGGTTGGCATACTACATCCACGTGGTCATCATTACCTGAAATGGAAATACTGTGCGCTTCGAAGCGCAAATGCTCTATTGCGGGGGATAGCAACCCCACCAAATTACTAGTGCTCATGGCTTCTATCTGACGACCAAAAAGAAATGGCTTGACAATCGATATCTATATTGAGGAATCAAGCTGGCTGTGTTGAGTTCCTTGCCGGTTTCGGTAGAGCTATAAGCCGGCTCGATACTGGTTCATCAGTTGGTGTTGCGTTCAAAGGGCATCCCGCCTTCGCCGTGCCTCCCGCCTCCCGACCTTAATTCTTTAAATGTGGCCGGGCCGACGTAGAATGCACTTGTCACAGAACGAACAGAACCAGCCGCGAACATGCCTGACTTCAAGGGACTCGACTTAAGTGGCAAGACGGCCATCGTGACAGGCGCCTCCAGGTGAGCTGTCCCTCCCCAGGTGACGATTTTTGCTTATGCGGAGTTTAATAGGGGAATTGGTGCTGCAATTGCTATTCAATTAGGCCGGCGAGGCGCGAACGTTGTCGTCAATTACACCAGCGACAAGAGTAGGCAACGTGCCGCTGGCGTTGTAAAGACGATTGAGGAGGCTGGTTCTAAGGCTACTCTTTGCCAAGCGAGTGTAGCAGACATAAAACAGATCTCAAATATCGTCGAAGCTGCCCTGAAGTTAAGTCAGACGGGGAAAATCGAAATATTGATTCATAAGTGAGGCATTCTCTGCCGTTGTGCCAATTTTAGGTGTGCTAATCAAAGCGACGCATAGTGCTGCCCTGGGAGTCGACGCAAATCTCGACCAAGTGACAGAGGAGCTCTTCCAAACACACTTCGATACAAACGTCAAGGGCCCTATCTTCCTCACCAAGGCGGTCGTCCCTCATATTGCACGAAGCGGACGCATCGTGTTCGTCTCTTCGGCAGCTGCCCGCCTTGGCGTCGCCGGCCAAACGGTCTACGGAGCGACAAAAGCCGCGAACGAGTCGTGCGCTCGGGTGTGGCGAAGGAACTTGGCCAATCACACGGCATCACCGTCAATTGCGTGAACCCCGGGCCAGTTGCCACGGATCAATGGCAGGAGAGCGACGAGCAGTTTAGACAGGACATGAAGCCTCTGATTGAGGACACACCCGCAGCGGCAAGGATCGCCGAGGTGGAGGATATTGCGCCTCTTGTTGCTTTCCTTTGCACTGAAGATGCGCGATGGACTACAGGCGGCGTCCTATGCGCGAACGGCGGCCTCTACAATTAATGCTCGTCTTTTAAAGGAAGCGAACTTGAATCGTGAAATCCTTAGACATCATGCCTCACTATTGTATCTTTACTTCGATTTCATATCTAGGGAACGCCAGATTTGATTTCCCTATTGTCTTATCGTCATAGCCCACGTTTTTTTCCGTCGATTGCACAGCAAGCTAGGCTTTTCCCATGATCATCCCAATTTGGTCTAACCGAGATAGGGACTTTGCCTGGCCATGATGTTACATGTATGAACATTTGGGTGCAAGCACCGTCTCTTCCCCGCTCGCCCTCATTAGCCCCTCCGATATGATTAGGTATTGAAAGTGATGAATTCCATACTTCAATAAGTTATTAGACGTAGCGGCCAAATGCATTGCAAGCATATAGCTCTGATGTAACTAGCCGTAGTAGTCGACCAGACAAGATTTCAATGAATTTCATAGCCAAGCCCCTAGTTAACGCTATACCCAATGAGAAAATACTCCCAACTCCGAACCAAGCCGCCACGAAGAGTAGGGACGCTACCTGCTCAGAATAGATAGTCCGCCTGCTTGGAGTCAATGCAGCTTCCACGATAATAGTACCTATCATAACACCATTCCAATATACCAAGAACTTAGCATGGTAAATACGCGCTTCGATATGAACTAGGTTAATAATAGTCGTTAGGATCCAAGTATTGTTATTTCAGAAAAAGAGATAGGCGTGCTGAGAGCGCAAGAGTTCAGAGCATGTCTGCGGGTTTATTGGCATTAGTCAACAATTTTAACGGCCGCGACAGAAAGATAAGGGATTAGGTTAGGTGAACATACGAATTCCATCCAAGGAACGTTTGAACTGCTGTCGCCATTGTCTCGTCGTGCTTCCCAAACCTTGGTCAACAACTCAGTCATAGCTGGGTGTTGAAACCCTGTCGAGTGCTTGATCTCGCCAATACACCAGCTCGCGTAATGTAGCTGATGGGGCGAAACCGTATCGGCTCCTGCAAGGAACAGGGGAAACAAGAGACGTTTGTAAAATACGCGATCCCTGGGCATGTCAGCACAGATATCGAAGATGGCAGCCACAGAGGCCTTGACTCGAGCGTCCTCGCAAGAGATGCTAAAGGCGTTCGGGAACCGGATGATGCGGAGCAGGCAGGCATGTCTATACGCCTCTGCCAGGTGTCTCCATTCCCGATGGGCTGTAGGATAGACTGCCTGGTCTGGGTCCCAACTGCGAAAGAATTTCTCGGCTTGGTCGAGTTGCACCTGGAATAGGTCAAGTGAGAGGTCTCCCGCCAGGGCCGACTTACCAGCCTCTAAGACTTGGCCGATGCGGTGGAAGATGACGGGCGGACAGCCGACCAGGGTGTGGAGATTGAGGCTCCCGTGGTCGCGAACGCACTTGCGCACGTCTTCGGGATAGGCGAGCTTCTCCGCGCCGCTGAATCCACGCAACATGTCCAACCTAACTCTTGGTCAGTACTAATGCCCGGGGTGGGGCTAAGTTAGATGCGCATACCAAGCCAAAGCCGAGATGAAGAAGATGCTAGCCTTTGAGCGTTTCGCTGAGCTCGTTGGCAAGCTAATCTCTTGCAGAGAAATGCGACACCAGTCAGGTGAGCTCCATGAGAGGAAACCCCAGTCTCGCACACCTAGTAACAACCTAGCATTAGCTTCCATCAGTTTGAAAGAGAGTGCAACATACGTCATGTAACACCAACAGGAGAACCATGCCCAGTACGCACTCCTCCTCGGAAGCGGTGAGACTGGAGGCATCTTCTTTGGAAAGCAGAGAAGCTAGGGAGTGCAAGGCGGATACTCGGTACCGTAAAGATATGGTAATAAGGCGTTGGCTCTCATGTCTACCGGAAAGGTGCATATGACAAGCAGATAACCCTAGTAGCGCGTGTAAAATGCCTTGATGATGATAGGCGAGAGGGAGGACATGCTCCCTGAAAGGATTCACAGTACCCTGCACGTGAATGGTGAGATGTTCACTGAGTATTTGGTCAACTAAGACACCAGTTAGCTCTTTGTCGTATGGAAGGTGTGCATTCCCTTACAGTGCTCAATGAGCTGCTGATTTGTCAGGATCTCTTCATGGAGGTCGACGGACCTGGTGGGGGTTGAGGTGGAGTCAATGCAGACTGATGAGAGCTGGGCAGAGATCTGGGAGTGGGCAGGTGATGGAGGCGACGGTAAGCTCGAAATACTGGAATCGGGCCGAGCTGGATCGGGGGAGAGAACGGCCTGCGGAGAGCTGAGTTGTTGTCGAGCGATTGCCAAGGCCTCAAGCCTGCTGGGGACTCCGAAGGTGATTCTCCCGAGACTGTTGGGAGGGGGAGCGGGCGGGTAGAGACGGCGATGCTATTCCGCTTTGGACCCCGGTCCTCGGTGTTTTCAGGTTCATGACCCGGGGCCGTGATCATCTCACAGAACTGGAATCGCGGAGGATAGCCCTCGCAGTGCAAGCCCTTGGTGCGACATCTATCGCAAATGGGACGCTTTCGGTCGCATTTGCGACACTTTTTACGGCAAGTGCCGCAAGCTGGGTCTACGGGAGAATTTAGTTAGAACTAGTTCAGACATTGCATACAGTATCCGCCGTCGCTCTCATGGGCGTGAGGGCGACTGACCTTTTCGCCGAGCGGTTGGGCGCTTAACAGATGAAGTGATATCGGTTGCCATTGTTGCCTCAAACGGCAACAATTACCGCAGCCGTGATCGAGCAGAAATTGGTTCAAACAGGGGGAGTAGATGCAAGGAAAAAATAGTCCTGTCAGGTCAAGGCTGATGGGAGACCGTCTTGTGGAGATGTCTACTGAGTAGTGTGCGGAGATGGTGATAAACTCCCGCACCCCGTTTTTCGGGGGCACGCTATGAGCTTTCAAGCTCTTACGGAAGCTAGATAAGTAAACATGGCATTGTATACCTAGAGAGTCACGCAATTGACTACACTACATCATGTTAGGAGCACTATGCAACAGTCTAGAAAATCTCCCCACGTCCATGTAGAAACCTCATCGCTTAGTATATCAACACATCCCAGAGCTCACAGATCATCTCTTTTCAAAACGGGAACGGATCGGTATTAAGATTCTTCGATACCTAGCGAATGTTCCAAATATCATTATAGCGATTATGCCACTGTCATGAAGCGGATACGGTATGCTGCAGGCTAGGTAAGCTCTTTATCTCGGCATCGATGCCATCGTCCAACATGGGAAGCGCCTTAATTTGGATCCTTGTCGATGGGCCAGCCAATAGGGCTTTCGCGCTATAGTTTCAACTTATAGCCTTGGCATGCCAAAAGCACCTCACCTGGATAAACCAAGTTCCTCTTCTCGATTTATACTGGGGTAAGCCAGCACTTACTGTATTATTGATTATCCAGATTAATATCGCGTCTCGGGCGTGCATCCTAAGCATGCCGAAAAAGTCGCCCGCGAAGCGACGTCGGCATTGGGGGAGTGATCCTTGATTAACATACTACTATAAAGCTTGGCTTTCGATGCAGAATGACATCCGCCCCGCACCAACGAGGGCCTCGGGAACTATCCCGTCCCTACAGCATCTTACTCTTCTAGGAAACAATCCCAACTACCTCCCCACAGATCTAAATGGGGAATCTTGAAAGCAGCAACACTCCCAAAGGCTATGTAACCGCCAGTATCAACACTATATTCGTGACAATGCGGGGGTGGAGTGTTAGCGACAGCAGGGTTCACTAGTCACCTTCCTTTATCTAACTACACATTGACAATCTAGAGCCAGTGGAAAGCACACCTGTTGCATCGTTAAATCGCGTATCCTAGGCGCGATGTGGTTATTCGCCGTAGTTACGCCTAATATTGATACACCCTTCTGAGGGAACCAAAACCTCTTCCATGGGAGTCAGAAATTTGGACATTTAAAAGGTTTCAAGCGGGATTGATCGCTTCGTTCCTTTCGGTCTTCCCTTCGCGACCGATTGACTATCGCTCTTTCATACTCGTTCACAGACTCGCGGGAAGAGTTGCCAATGTCTGCTTCGGAAAAGAGCACGGCGAACACAAAAGAGTTGGAGGGTGATCTCGCGAGCGTTTCCAACGGTATTATCTCCGGCAATAATGTTGATGATGCTATTCTTCGGGCGAACGGTCACAAGCCTGAGCTGAAACGTCAGTTCAACTGGCTTTCTGCTCTTGGCCTGGGCTTCTCCATCACCAACTCCTGGGCTGGATACCTCGTCGGTGTTCTGCACTCATCTTATCGCAACCGCGCTAACCAATTTTCAGAGCTGTTTTGGCCAAAGTCTTCAATATGGAGGCCCTCAGACCTGCCTTCTTGGACTTGTGGTCGCATTCGTCGTACAATTTATCATTACGTTAGGCCTGAGCGAGATTGCATCCGCATTTCCGGTACGGTAACCACAACCTGCACAAAACTTCATATCGGCTGACATGGCACTACCTAGTCAACTGGTGGGCAGTACCATTTCTGCTACATTTTAAGTCCGGATAAAACAAAACGCTTTGCGGCCTACGTAATCGGATGGATGTCAATGCTTGCATGGTGGATTGTGACGTTAGTACTGAAGTGATTATTTGATATTCTGCTCTAATTATTTCGTCATCAGTTGCTCTGGAATATCACTCGCCGCTATCACACTTTCGGGGATGATCAACTTCTTCCGCCCAGAGTTCGTAGCCGCAGCCTGGCAAGTTTACCTCTTTTATGTTGCGACGGCAGTTATTACAGGTAACTTAGAATTTCTATCCGTATTCATATATGATGCTCGCTAACATTTTCAAAGCCATACCAGTCTTCATCTCCTCGAAACGTCTCTCGTGGACCGTCCAAACCTCACTTTTTTTATCCGTGCTAGGGGTGACCCTATTCCTATTTATTCCCGTAGGACTCCATAGGCATGCCAATGATGGCTCCTATCTCGTGAAAGCTGGCCTCGGAAATAGCGGCTGGAATGTCGGCACGGCTTGGATTTTGGCCATTAGTAACTCCATGTATGCCTTTGGAGGGACGGACGGAGGTAAGTTCTTATTCCAGGAGTTTCTAGTAAAACTTGTTGACGCGAAAAAGCAATCCATATCAGCGAGGAAATAGCCGAACCTGGGCGAAGAGTGCCGCAAGTTATTATCATGACTATGTTTATCGGCATCGGCACCGCACTTCCCCTTTTCATCGCTCTAATGTTTTTCATGACGGATCTAGAGGCTGTTAGGGCGTCACCTTTGCCTAGTATGGAGTTGGTTTATCAAGCGTAAGCCCCCACTATCTGCTTTCTCCGAATACTAATAGTTTCTGAAGAACTGGAAACCGAAATGTGACCATCTTCCTGGTTGCTTTGTTGCTGGTTGTTTATATTCGTACGTATATACCCCTCTTTTAGGTGCTATCACGGAAACTCATGCCGCTTTTATAGTTTCTCTGCCCTCTCAGTGGGTGGCAAGTGGTCGTATCGCTTGGGCCTTTGCTCGTGACGTAAGATAAGCCCCTACTCTAATTGAGCATCTCGCACAATTAACACAATATTAGAACGGCGTCCCTTTCTCTCAGTACTTTTCGAAGGTCGACAAAAGGCTTGAATTCCCAGTTCGAACAACTGTTGTCGCTTTCGTCTTCGTACTGATTTATGGCTTGCTTTACCTTGCCTCGACTACTGCTTTTAATTCAATCGTTACATCAGCAGTTTTGTTCTTGAACATTACCTATGCCGTTCCTCAAGGAATCCTTCTGTTCCAAGGGCGAAACAAACACCTCCCCCCGAGGTATCTCAACCTCGGAATCTTGGGTTATATTTGCAACGCATTCTCTATCCTCTGGATTGTGGTTCTGGGGGTCTTAGTGAGCCTGCCTCCATCGCTACCAGTCAGCGTGCAGACAATGAACTATACAAGTGTTATTTTAGTTGGGCTATTTGTCATTATTCTTCTGCAGTGGCAATTCAGCGGTAGGAAGAAATTTGAAGGACCACTGATCGACTGGGAACTCATGAAAGAAGCCAACACCCAGATGTTGAAAGGTAATCATCATGATCATGCTCACAAGGAGCAGGTATAGAGCAGAAGAACTGATGGGGCGGCACTGGGAACTAAGCTGTTGTATCAGGATATACTCTATGAGAATAATGCCGTGTATTACCTTCTTTGCAAATGGGAGATCTGGTATATAGCCGAAGCGATCGACAGGAACGTTTTATAAACCTAGCGCTATGAGGAAATTAAATGACAGCGTGACTATTGATAGGTAAGTGGACAAAATAAAGGAGCCGTCTCCAGTGTGCATGCTAAAATAATTGCGCAATTGGCAAAAGTTTAGCCCTTCCTGGGCATAAAAGACGGAAATGGCATATCATTCTATTGGACTTAATATACATAATATGATGATTCAAAGTTACGGGGCACAGCATTTTCTTGGCCGTCTACATAATCAAGATTATTTTCTCTCTTGAAGAACTCTCCTCAACCAGGCATCCCTGGCCCTCACAGACTGTGCTCCAATTTCTGTCTGGAAAAACAAGTCAAACCCGTGACACCCACCACCCAAATATGCAAGTCGGCCTGTACACCGCGTTCCCAGAGTTTAGTTGCGTATGCAATATCTTCGTCGCGGAATGGCTCACCCGACCCAGCATCAATATAGGCAGGTGGTAAATCTGACAAATCTTCTGCACGTCCAGGTGCCAAGTAGTAACTGACATGTCCTCGTTCTGTTTCTTCGCCAAGGACACAGTTCCAGGCATATCTACCCCAGGCAGTGTAAAAACCTCGGCCGTTTTCAAATTGCCGACGACAAATTCATGCACCGGTCGTCAAGCATCGGGGATACAAGGAGTTGTGCGGCTACTTTAGGGCCCTCTCGGTCTCGAGACATCAACAAAGCCCCAGCAGCGAGGCCTGCTCCTGCTGAAACACCAGCAATAATGAAGCGGTTCAGGTCGATGTTGAAAGCGCTTAGATTCGCAGACATCCAGACAAGGGACGCATAGCAATCTTCTACTGCAGCGATGCCAGGGACATCTGGAGATAATCAGTATCCGACGCTGACAATTACTGCGTCTAATTCTTTGACGAACTCGCTCACTGCAGCAAGACCCACGTAAACGTTTCCCATCACTCGTCCTCCGCCGTGGAAGAAGAGGATACCAGGGCGTGACTTAGAAATTGTTGATCCGGCCTTGCTTTCTAAAACGATGGCAGGCAGTGGACCATCCGCACCCGTAACACTTATTTCTTTGATTGTGGTCTCCGGGTCGTTATAGATGTGCTCGTCGCATGACGGCTCTTCTCTCCGCAGAGCCAGGAGCTCTTCAAGACTCGAGGGAATCGGCCGATGTTGCTCGTCTTCGACAGCGGTAATATCAGGATCATATGGGGGTAAGCGAATCAAGGTCGCTGGAGATCCTAAAGCGATTCCACTTGATGTTGTCATAGTGCTTTGATGCTATAGTAAGTAGTACTTGGGCGCTTAATAATTAGTAATTAGGAAAGCTTGTCGATGTCGGATAGTTAACGGCTAGAACAAAAAAACTTGACATTTTTATCTATGCAGATACGCGAATCCTCAGCTCTTCACTTCTTGATAATTGATGTTTCGTTGATATTATCAAGATATTTTAGCCACGACCGACCACCACAATTCAGGCACCTTGAATTCCCCAAATGAAGCTAGACCATAACCCCTGCAGGTCTAGATCTACTCGGGTTGAACTTTATAGATCCCCACCAAGTTTTAGAGCTACATGGATTGATCGCCCTTCCGAATCGGGTAATGCTTGCAACTCTAGTCCTGTTCCCTCTTCCGACCAATGGAATCAAAGTAACGGGGAGGCCTGGCTTAAACGATAAAATATTAAATATCACTTAATTAAACAGAAATATTGAATCAGATTATGTGACGGCCTTTGTTACTTTCCTTCGGTGGTAATACTGTAGTCCAAAACTTGCCATTCAACTTCTTCATTCGTGGGCAAGTTTGAAATTAAATACAGCACGGTGAAAAAACGCCGCGTGATTAATTAGTTCATCCCAATTAGACCTTGAGCAAGAAGCCGTTTTCTGGCATCAGAGTGTCCTTTTCCTTTTATGCATCGTGCGCGAGTTTGAGTCGCATTATTTATACGAGTGAGGTGTGGAATTGGCGCCAAGAATACCAACCTCGTTCAAAACAACTTCGGCAGCAAGAGCACCCTGCTCCATGGCACCTTCAATAAAACCTTTCCATCCATATGCCCAGTCGCCGTTAGCCATAAGCACGTTACCATGACGTTTCTGAAGCTCCGCAAGGTATTTGGTGAGGAAACCGGCGGGGTACCAGGCGGCCCCCGCCTTAGCATAAGGATCAGAGACCCAATCATGGAAAACGACCTTCTTGATTTCCATGGGATGGAATCGTTTCAAGGCGGTCTCGAGTCTTTCGGGTTCTTTGAGAGGGTCAAGAACGCCCCGATTGTCACCGGCGAAGGAGGTGATGCGGGTCGACTTGCCACCTTCGCAGAAACCATCGCCGTAGATATATAACATGTCCCCGGGCCAGGTACACCCTCGAAGGCCGCGAAGATCACCCTCGACCTCGGCATGGATCTTTGTAAGGTAGTCAACCTGGTTGATTTTGAGAGCCTCCTGGCGGAGAGGCGAAAGAGGAGGCTCGAAGTGGATATCAGGGAGGACGGCGATGGGAATGGTGTTTACGACCCGCTTGGCGCGATGAATCTTATCAGCAATGGTGACGACGGAGACGATGCCTTCTTTTTCGATAATGGACTTGATCGGAGTCTTGAATGAGTACTGCAGTCCAAGTCTAGTGGCATCATCGAAGATACGGCGAGCGAGCGTGGATTGGCCCTGACGGATCTTATAGAGAGTCCAAACCTCTTCGAATGTTGCGATTTCGTAATTTTGCAAGGCATGGGCACGGATCAACTCAAGGAAACCAAAGTTTTCAACGGAGCCGCCGCCAATATGGGGCACTATAGATTCAAGGAGGGCGAGCTCGTCGTCTGTCAGTTGACCTTTAATCTGATCAATACGGTCACGGCAAGAGAGCTGGTCGACGGCCTGGACCTGACTGAAGCTGACACGAGAATTGCCAAGGGTGGAATGCGGAAGGGGGCAGATATCTCGGCCGTTATTACCATCATAGTTAATAAAGATATTCCAGGCCTTAGCTGTCATTTCACCGGCCTCCTGATGCGTGAACTTTCGTGAGCCCGAGCCGGTGTCTAGTGTGAAGTAATCGCAACCACCGTCTTTAGTGCGGGTCATCGAGACGTCATCCTTGAGGCCGTACCGTTGCATCTCGGCGAACAGACGGCCATGATTATGCGAAACCCATGTGCCGCCCATCTCAAACGTGGTGCCGTCGACCTCAGCACTCCATGTTCGGCCGCCAACACGATCGCGAGCCTCAAGAAGAAGGGTCTTCTTGCCTTTTAGGTATCAGCGACTTTTGAAGTTCTTATTCCTCTCGGCCCTTTACACTCACCAACTTTAACAAGGTCACGTGCAGCAATCAAACCAGCGTAGCCGGCGCCGATGACGACGGCGTCCCAGACATTATTGTCATCAGACTCTCGAATTTGACGCTCAGGCTTGACAACGCCGTAAGTGCGGAGGCCACCGACCAACCCTTCTTTCTTTGTATAAACGTAGCCGTCACTGGATAGGTTAGCATGATAAGGAGACATGACGACTGTGCTGAGGGAAAACTGAGGGAAAACTGAGGATGGGACCTTTAAGGCGGGAAAGCAAATATGTGCAAAGGGTAGGCCATTGAATGTGAGGTAAGTGCCTAATATCAAGACATACTTACGAAGGTAGGACATCCACGGGCAGTTCAGAAAGCATGTAGCTTACAGTGTTTACCTAGACACAAGAATAGGAGCGGGGGCGGGGTAGGTTGAAAGTCTTTCCATATTTAGGGTTTCCGCCAAGTTGCCTCCCTGTCACGTTCGGACCAGATCAAATCTTTCGGGATTGGTTGCATCATTTTCGCTTAGCTGGGCTATCCGTGCGAAGAGGGTGAATACCTCTGCGAATTGCCTCAGGCCAGGGGTTTAACGCCTAATGCATCCAGTATCGATTCATATGCAGGTTAGGTCGGTTTGATTAAACATTTTGTCCTTGGTCGAAAAGTTGCCGAGGCTTTCTGGCGACCCCATCTTTCTGCACCCCAATTCCCTTTTCTCCAAATATGACTAAGTCCCGTATCATCCTTGTCTTCTCTGCGTGAGGGGTATGTGAATGCTTGCTTAGTTGCTGGTTTCTATTCCTGATATGGTAACGCTTGCCTTTTGGGGTCGCCACCAGGTTCGGCCGGTTGCATACCAATTACTCTCTGCCCTGAGGCACAACCCGAGCGAGAATCATGAGCAACAATGGTAACGTACTCTTCGTTGGCGATTTCACCATCCGTCTCTTTATATAGAATACCATCAGCGCTATTTATTTCGAAACTGTGACATGAAGTGACGAATGAAACATATCTTAGCAACAAGTCATGACATTGGGCACCAGATCGCCTGCAGTTAGCCCGATTGCTGCCCGTAAATATAATACTAAATTGTAGGTTTCAATTTACGAAGTAGGTATTTTGCTTCACATTTCTTACCCCGCCTGCTCGATGAATTGCCGTATTAGGTAGTCGAGTACATTTGTCAATGCGACTGTTCGCTTCGGAACTCTTGATTTTGCTTATCTGGGAAGTTTGAGATTAAAAGTATGTGGTTGCCGGTACTTATAGCAGTGGCGCAACCCTGTTTCTGCGTATGAGTCGAGGTGACGAAGATCAAACTTTTTGTCAAAAAAATACAGTGTCCTAACTACATTGTCGGTATATGCATTCTGCATTATATTTGATATTACGTCAAAACACTATTTACACCATATCTGTTGTTTACGATGACGAGTTCAAAAGAATGGGAAAAGATGCTCAAAGGGGAACTGTATTGGGCTTGGGACGAAGACCTCCAAGCCAATAGAACTCGTTGCAAGAAGGCTTGCGCTGCGTTCAATTGCAGGCAGATAAATGAGTCCAGGCGCCGACGCGTCGAATTATGGCGAGAGTAAGGGGAGCCCCTTTCTCTTCCTTTCTATTGAATCACGCGTTGTTACTAGAATGTGGTCAGCTCGTAGAGAGGAATTAGCTAACAATGCACAAAGCATAATCGGAGATTCTCGGCCCCTACCGCCGGCTAACCCTGACCCCAAGGCCGACGAGGAATTATTTAAAGATACAGATCCCCATGTTGATGGACCAATTTCCATTGATCATGGGATTAACTTCAAAGTTGGGAAAGGGACGTTTCTCAACTCAACTTACTTGTACTTGATACTTGTCTAATCACTATTGGAGAGAATGTCTTATTCGGGCCAAACGTTTGTCTCTATGGTGCAATTCACCCCATGGACCCGGCGGTTCGCCAGGGACTTAACGGACCAGAGGCTGGAAAGAGATCCATGTTGAGGACGATGTCTGGATAGGCGGCAGTGCTCTCATCCTAGCTGGAGTGAGAATTGGCCGTGGTAGCACGGTCGGCGCAGGCTCCGTTGTAACCAAGGTAAGTCTCAAGCTTGTTAGAGAACTCAGAGGTACTAACGACGACTAGGACGTTCCGCCATATCACTTCGTTGCAGGAAACCCTGCGAGGATTATTCGGCGCATCGAAACGGCCATGAGTGTTAAAAAGTGATTATGTGAATTTATCAAAAACAAGTAAGCCGAAATTTTTGACGTTTAGTTTTACAAAGTCATAGTCCAATATTCTCGATCCTTTAGGAGGATGGTTGTTGTGTTTATTGTCCCCCATAGGGTGACGAAAACGAAAAGCTTTTGGCATGGGGACGGTAGTCAACGCTATCCAGCATCCTTCATGTAGTAAATGCTCTATTTCCTTACACAATTGGCATAGTACTTATGCGATCAAACGCATGTGGTCTTTGGGACGCGATTACCATCAAGTAACTCAGAATATGAATGACTAATAACTAAATATCAAAGGTACCCATAGCATCAACCATTGTACTCGCCAGACTACCTAAGTGCGTTATACAATTAGTCGCGTCTCATTATTATTGTGATTCTGGGCACTGGATCCAATCATTTGCTTGCCCATTCTCTTATCGAAGAGTCGTGCTTGATCACGCAAGAGCTTGGGCGCGACCGTCTAGTCTTGGCCGGGTGGCATACAAAACTTGGCATCCTTGACCTGCCATATCTGGTACAAAACGTCCTCAGCAATATCTAGAAAATGCAGGCCAAGCCCTCCGCTCCTCCACCCAGCCTATCATGTATGAGCTACACGAAATGAGCGTGCCTACCATATAGTCTCCAAAGGTTCTAGGCCATGTGATGGCGGTCAACGGAGACTATGACTTTAGATATATAAAATCTAGCACTTGCGTTTTCCCATCTGCGAGGGATTCCTAATTTGTTTACTTTGCCAAGATTTCAGATTTGCCGACGATGAGGGTAGTCACGATTCTCACGGCATTACTGCCACTGGCTTCGGGCGAAGCCGCCAATTTGAAACCAAAAATCAGCTCGAAGAAGCTGCAGGCAGACCTTAAAACGAAAGAGTAAGGACTCACTTCATAATATTAGCCGATTTTCAACAGCTTACTGACACACCCTAAGTCTTTGGTCCCATTTGGTAGCCTTAGATAAGGTTGCCTCAGGTAATGGGGGCAATCGAGCATTCGGGCTTCCAGGATACGCTGCTTCCGTTGACTATGTCTGGGAGCAGATTTCGAAGATCAAGGATGCTAAAGCATGGAAGCAAGATTTTCCCAGCTTGTTTAATTACGTCGAGTCCATCGAGCTTACGTTCAATGACGAAGCGATCTATGTTTATGGGTTAACTTACTCTCCGTCTACCCCTGATGAGGGCATCACAGCCGAGCTCGCACTCGGTCCTGAGGGAACTTTGGGTTGCGATGCAGCGAATTATGCAGGCTTAGATGTCAAAGGCAAAGTGGTTCTTGTTGACAGATTTCAATGTCCCGTGGGCGGTACACTTGCGGGTCGCGTTCGCCCGGCAGCGGCGTCGGGGGCCGTGGCCGTCATCGTCTACAATAACGTAGAGACCAATGTTACGGCTGGCACACTGAGCGCGCCGAGTGCCGACTTCGTCCCAGCAGGCTTTATCAATCAGGTAGATGGGCTTACGTTGAAGAGACGGCTTCAAGCCGGCGAGAATATTAAGGCCTACTTCCAGCAAGATCAGATTGTTGAAGAGCGGATTACGCAGAATGTGTTTCTCGAGAGCAATGATGGTGATCTGGACAATGTTGTTGTTGTACGTCCGCCGGTTTTACCATCAGGATTTACTACCATACTGACCGTAGAAGCTCGGAGCCCATCTAGACAGTGTTCAGGCAGGGCCTGGCATCAACGATGACGGTATGACCACATTGTTCAAGACATTTAATCAATCGGCTGACCATTCTAGGCTCTGGTACCGCACTGTTATTGGAACTATCGAAGGCCGTGCTTCAATACAGGACAAAAACAAAAGTCCGCTTTGCGTGGTGGGGGGCAGAAGAGAATGGACTTATTGGCTCAAAGTACTACTGCTCTAATTTGCAAGTACCAGAAATTATAAGATTCTGGCTTACCTGAATTTCGATATGGTATCTAGAGGTTACTTCGGTGTCGGCGATACGGACGGTAGCACACACGGTAGCATCGGCCCAGTCGGATCAGAGGTCATTGAGCAGATCTATATCGATTATTATACGAGTCAAGGTCTTGAAGTTACTCCTGCCATCCTCACTAATGGCAGTGATTACGCTTCTTTCTGGGGCATACTTAACAAGCCATTCGGCGTAAGTTGCTCGGGGGGATCAACTCGACGTCGACGGTACTAACTGAGTCCAGTTCATTAACACAGGCACGGCCCCTGCGCAAGATCCTTGCTACCATCAAGCATGTGATACGATCACCAATCCTAATCCAGAAACACTCACCATCAATGCTCGTGCTGCTGCTAACGCAATTGCAATTCTATCAACCGATGGACCTAGTATCATTCCTAAGACAACAATCAACGCGACCGTAGCGGACGCGTGGCGCGCGAATGCGTTTGGGGTTGACACAATTGACCTAAAAGATCTCAGCGTTATAGGGGATATCCATCTGGGATGCGGCCACGAGGTATAAGTGTCAATGGTTAAAAGTGTATTTGATAATGATAAAAAGATCACGTGGTAGCTTAATAAAAGGAGTTGTTTGCCATGCGACGCTATTGTACCCTTAAACATGGCACCGCAGACAGGAGAGATCGTGGTGAATTATAGCGACCGGCGGCCAATTACGCCGCACCAAATGAATATAGGATACTAATCAAAAGGTAAATATCATAAAGTTACTTTTATACAGTCGCAAGGAGTGTTTTATCGTATTGTTGTGAATAGGAGGTCAGGTAATTCAGTGCGATAAAGCTGGAGTTACTCATATCATCACGAAGTCCCCAAACATGAGCCTATAAGAGGCCGAAAAGTGCCAAGTTGATTATCCTGCAATATCAGTGCGCTATCCTCATATAAAGAGAATATGCAGTGAGCTAATCTAGCCGATTGAGTCGCTCATCTGCGTTCGCATGCCGTCCTATTAACGTTTAAACGGTGTTCAAGTTACCGAACCTTCTACCAAGCAACCTGTCGGAATTCGCCATTTTCAAATTCCCAAAATGTCCCTCCCTTTATATCACCCCTTTCCGATTTCAATAATCTTAAAACCACTTCGGCACCCTCTAGGGGTCTTTGTGACCCTTGAATCCATTGAATCCTGTCTTGCAGTGACCAGGATTGGTGACCCAAAACGTGATTTTGTTCGCCTCCTTGCCTGCATCTTCTGCGGCCTGCAAGTGTACCGTAAGCATATTGAGGGCCGCTTTCATGACGCAATAGTCGATGGAGGCAACCGGAGGTAGCTACAGACAGAATGTTAGCAAGAACAGTGGCATAAGTGAGGCATTGTGGCTGATGAACCTCTTTGTTCGCCGTTTTCTGGATGCTTCCCCGCGTGCTCGAAATCATAATGACACGCGGCCATGCGGCTCTTCGAAGCAATGGCATAAAGGCTCGGGTGACGATATTATTTGATGTTACTGCATTATTGAAATTTGAATTTGAGATGCTACGTAGCCCTTCAATCTCAGTTGAGGACGAAGAGTCAAGCTTGATGGCGTTGTTGATCAATACTAGCTGTATTAGTAGAGATACGGTGAAAAGAGTGTAGAGCGCGCCTACCATCAAGTTTTCCAAACCTTTCGCCAACCGTGGCCACCGCCGTAGCGATGGAAGTATCACTCTCTATGTCGATAGGAATAGTATGCAAACCAGCAGGGGTTCCATCTAATCGTAGACGCTGGATCGCGTCTTCTCCGAGGCCAACGTCGCGACAGCCAATAAGAACAATGCTCGACGGGAAAGATTTGCAAATAGTCTGAGCAATAGCGAAGCCGATGCCGCGATTAGCGCCAGTAATGAGGATTACAGCCATTTTCGTGAGAGATGATGATGCAATTGAAGCAAGACATGCACAATCCAAAGGCGCCAAAGCTCACTGCAGCAGTGACTATTTATACTAAATCCGGGTTTGAGTTTTCATACAACTCACTGGAAGAATATCAGCAGAAAGACGTGGACGGAACTAAGCCCGGTTTTTACTTATCCCGACAAGCTTAGAGGTCTCACCTTCCTGACATCGCATTAAATCCGGGAGTCTAGCTGCAAGATTGGCAAGCCGATTACAAATATTCGATAGACACATTCAAACACGGAGTTTTCGCTTCTTCAACAAACAATATTGCAGCTTACCTCCGGTCGCGAGAGTTTGACGTTGCGCGTGACGTTGCGAAAAGCTTGAGTGGTAAAGATACCCATGGTTTCCTTCAACATATGCTCAGACTCTATTATATAGAAACAGCAAAGAAAATTAGGCGGCGATATTCCGTCTCGTTCTATTGACCCTGTTCCAAAAAACTCTCTATTATATTAGCTGGGAGACTCTGCAATGGCCAGCCACGCATCTTATAACTTGCCATCGACATTCAAGGGGCTGCAATTCATATCCGCGTCCGATAGTGCTAAAATTATCGAGCTTCCGACCCCATTACCAACTGCTGGCTCTGTCATCCTCCGTCCTTTATTTTCTAATATTGTATCATACTCAAAAGATGTCTTCTGCAATGGAAATCCTAGGGGCTACGCCTATCCCCTTCCGTTGATTCCAGGGACCAACGCAATCTGTCGCATTGCAGCCGTTCCGCAAGATACACCCTATTTGAAACCCGGCATGCTTGTTTACGCCAGTGGTGTGGTGAGACACAGAGACAACACCCTCGCGATGCCCCTTCTCCAAGGTATTCTCATGGGCTACACTCCTGAGAGTCAGGCTCTAATGAAAGGAGAGTGGAGGAATGGTACTTGGGCAGAATTGGTCAAGATTCCTGCCGAGAATGTCCATGTGCTCAATGAACCGGTCTTGATAGAAGAGCTTGGCTACGAGATAGTTGATCTCGGGTACTTGAGTACGTTGATGGTCGCCTATGGTGGACTGCGTGATGTCGGACTCCGCACTGGTGAAACTATTGTGGTGGCCCCGGCAACAGGCAATTTTGGAAGTGCTGCTGTATTAGTCGCTTTAGCGATGGGGGCGGCAAAGGTTATCGCCATGGGGCGAAATACTGAAAAGCTTAAACAAATCCTCGAGGGAACTAGTAGTCGTGTGAAGATAGTCCCTATCACGGGAGATGCCGACGCCGACGCCGACGCCCTTCAAGTGCATGGGCCTATTGACATCTATTTCGACATTTCACCCAAACTTAAATCGACTCCCACTCATATGAAGTCTGCCATTGCTTCGTTGCGCCAAAAGGGACGAATCAGCTTCATGGGTGGCATTAGTAGTGATGTTGAAGTTCCCTACCTTCCAATAGTATTCAAGGGCTTGACACTCCAAGGGACATTCATGTATACTCGGCAGCAAGCTGATGAACTCATTAAGCTTGTAGAAACTGGCATGCTTCCAATTGGGGTCGAGCTGGTTTCGAAGCCGCGGGGAAGTTCACTTTGGAACAGTGGCAGGAGGCATTTGAGCATGCTCATGATTCAAAGGGGCCAGGGAAGGCTGTCTATTTTATTCCTAACGGAGAATAAATCTTCCTCATTGTCACAGCGTCTATTGTTCATTGCCCTTGATAAGGCCAGGACTGGTTCACGATAAATCAAGTTTGGTATCAAAGATATTACAAGTGATTCTATCTAATATGTATGAGTGTATGTATTAGCTAGGTAGTTTAAAAGCGCCAAGGTTATGTGTGTATTTTCCTGGCGAGATATAAGTATCGAACCCCCAAATTTTGATATTTACAGTCGATATAATGATGGTGAGTCGATCACTGCCATAGACTTGAATGCAGGCAGATTACAGACAAATTCGTCCCACGAGGCTTCGTGCATAATAGGCGCTACTGCTGCTTCGGATTTCCCGCTCCGGCATAGAAACTCCTCTAGGAGTGGTAGAGCTTGCTTAGCAGCCTGTGCGTCTTTCGCCAGAAATTCATTTCGATTTAATCCCTCAAACTGACAGTACCAACTCAGGTCGGTCTTCATGCAAGTAGATTCGAAAAGACGAAGTGCCTCCGGTTTCAATTTCCCACTCGTAACCGCAGCTTCATAAGCCATCCGGTGCCCTGTAGCCTTGACCATGTCGCGGCAACGTGGTAATAAATTAGCAGTAAATTCTTCACTGCGATGATCTTGGCCTCCCAGTGATTCGATCATTTCCCGCGCTTCACGCCAGATACCTGCCTCATGTTTTGCCAGCGCGGACGTTTTTAGTCTAGCTTCAGGGAGCTTATAACGCCCCAGCAGTACTTCCGACACCAATCCTGTCAATTCTATTAGCCTAGGCAGCCCAAGATTGGGGAGTCTCGACAATAACTCACGTATACATAAAACGGTATAGTCTCCCTCAGCTATCGCATTTCCCCTCAAGGCCAAAGCCAGTTCAATGATTCCGTTATAGGCGAAAAGCCCTTGCCATCCGCAACGCTCAGCAAGCTCGTTGATCGTAGTCTGAGTATCTGTGCCGACGGCAGTCTTGAAGCAGACTGCCACACCATGACGGACCTCCATAGGGAGATTCTTGTCAAGGAACATAGTTATTGCCTCGGTTGCGAATTCATCATATGCCCAACTCTGCACTATCGCGTCCAAAATAGGCCTATACTGCGTCGGAAAGCGGATTATAGGAACTCCTTTGCTATCAGAGCCGCCGGCCACATGCCTTCGCGAACTGTATGTGCCGGCTATTAAGGCACTTAATTGAAGAGAAGGAATGTTGCCCATGGAGAGGGAAAGTGTCCCGATGGGAACCCTGTGGATTTGGCGAAAGAAGTCTGCCCGCTGATCGTCCGCTCGGGCTGCTGATCCAAGAAGTGACTCAGAATTGAGTCGCACATGGGTGAAAGTGGTTATAGCGTGGTCTAACGCTTTAGCACCACATCGCTTGGGTAGTAATTGGGATTTAACTCCCGGCATGAGCCCACTCTCATTACTGAGGTGGACGATGAATGGTTTAACGCCGTGATCTGCTCCTTTTACCACCAGGCGCGCGAAGACGACGCCAATCCGCCCTACACCAGCTAATGGGCTGGTCGGGGGCATGGCTTTGGCAGCAGAGTGGTTGGGGGTGTGTAAGTCGAAGGAACCGTCCGACTGTAGTGTTGCAGTTGTTTCTAAATTGCGAGCATCAAGTCCGCGGCCGATCTCAGTTAGCAAGAACTCGCCGCATAAGTCGAAATTTATGAGTTTTTCTAGCAGCGGAGCAAGATCGGGTCGACGAGTTACGTACGACCCAATTGTCCCAATACATAGGTTCCAATGGATAGAAAGCGTAGTCCCCATTGATGTATCCCTTGCAACAATGGCTATTGGTTATATTGTTCAGTATCATGAGCTGCCGATGCTTCCTTTAGAGATCTACCACTTACGATGGCGATAAAACTCCCAGAATTTTGGCTTGAGTTTCACTACGTCTTCAACGGTGATTCCTGACCACAATTAGTTCAAGAAAATAGCTAGGTACGGCACGAAACCTACCGCTTGCCCGGCAAACTAGGCGTGCCCTTTCATAGGAAAGGCGTATCTCATCTGGGGTTGGGAAGTTCAGGCAGTCTCTCCCGGCATCAAATATCTCACAACTAAGAAGCTCGTTATATTCTGACATGGCGGCCAACTATCGCAGATAGTCGCAAGATGAGAAAGCAATGCCTAGTCCAATGAGAAGGCGAGATGGGAGTTTGGGAGAAAATTTCTCTTGAAAATCACCGACGTGCAACATTCTTAAATAAAAGATAGCATTAGATAGATTATGACATGCAGATCTACCGACGACAAACAAGCTTAACTACTAACGAAACTATTTATCCCCTACTGCATTTGAGCACACGACTTAACGACATGCACTCGTCTGGCCTCCCCACAGTCTTAGCTTCGCGTCTTCTGAAAATGCTTATATTCGTAGCTATGTCGTTAGCCTAAGTGATTAGCACCACGCCAAGCTTCGATAAACAAATACACAGCCGAAGCTAAACGTGGGGCAATACTCGCCATTATCACTAGATTCGATTCACAAAATTTACACCAGATAGGCCTGCCAGGCATAATAGGTAAAAGCGGTATGGGTTGAGCTGAGGATATTGATGGGGTTGGCACCAGTGCCGATCCAGTCAGAGTATACATATAGACAAGCAAGCCTCTCTAGCGACGGGGATATCACAATACTACCCGAAAATCGTCAGCGCTACCCCTGGCCGCGAGCCCAGCCGGGCGGTTTATCCGAAGCGCCAAGATTTAGCGCGATGTAGATAAATAAGGGACCTCGTGCCGTAGTGCGCCGAGACATTCTATGGATCATGACACGCGAACCGCAGGAGAACATCGCATTGCTTTGAAGTATACATAATGGCCCTACTCCACTGTGCCTCTGCTGCCTATTGGTTTCCCTTGCCAATATTCCATGCGATGTTGTGCTCTATTGATCGTTCATGTAGCCGAGTAGTCTAACATGGCTGAAAATCCTCCCTCATTCGCCATTAGCGCGGAGATTTGTTGCTTGTTCTATAGGCTTTGACCCATTTCGTCTTTTGCTACTCTAAGTTTCGTACAGTCACGCGTCATATAGGCATACATGTATCAGCTCCAACGCTCAATCGGTGAATTCCAAAGTGCATCTATGTCTTAGTTGAAGTATGTCTAAAGGAACGGCCCGGTCCTAGTTCCAAGTTGATCAGCCGGAAAGAGGATGATGGATAGCCACGTATCTCTTTCTTAATTACCTTCGCCTAATCGATTAAGCAACAGCCCGCCCTAGGGCAAATCGAGAGGATACTGCACGAGACATCAACGATGGAATGAAACCGAGAACTTTTCGTTGTCAAAAGTCCCTGTTTCCCGATTACACTCTGGTTATAGTAGTCACAGCTCAGAATGTCATGAAGTCAAGAAGCCAGACATGATGCCAACTTTGATTAGCGTGGGCGATGAGAATACACATAAGGATAAAACTATGGCGATTATTGATGCACAGAGGTAATAGATCTCATAAGTGACGAGTACCACTAGTGCGCTCGCGGCGTCGCTTAGGTATTTCTCCGTCATTCTTTGTACGTGGCGGCTACCCTTCCTTTCGCCGCAACAGCCCTCGTCACCTAATAAAGCATTATGTCGACACCAAACCGAAAGCGTCACTTCTCACAGCAGATCAAAACTATGAGTCCTCAACCCCGCGATTCGCGCATTACCGCGCCTGCGCACTTCGCGCCGCCGTAGGCGGACAACCCCTAATCATAACAAATAATGGGGCGACCGTAGCCGATCGCAGTCGACCTAGCCGGCGATGACAACGACAACGCCGACGCGGTAATCGCCGAGCTACAAGGCTATTTCGCGCTGTCACAGACCTGGGAATGCGAGAAGACGCTCGGCAACGGTGCGTACGGAGCTGCGATCTTAGTGCGGGAGCGAAATGCTCGCGACGGGTCCGGGCAACGGGTCGTGTTGAAGAGGGCCAGGATCGCGGAGTTGAAGGCTGAGATTGCGAGGCTCAAGGTCAGCGCTTCTTCTATAGCGCGCCGGAGACGCGAAATAGTGACTCGAAGTATGGCGCTGACCATGCGAGATTGAATGCAGATTCTCCGCGGCAACGCGCACGTAGCAATACTTCTCGCATCCCACGAGGAGCTGACCGAGGTCACGGACCCAGGACTCAGCGCTAGCTTAGCGACGATCTTCACCACTCTGCGCGGTGAGCGCGGGACCGCGCTGGTGCAGGAATATTGCCAGAACGGGACGATAGACGGTCTCAAAGAGAAGACCAGGGCGCAGAACATCGACATTCCTAACAGGCTTCTGTGGCGGTTTTACTTGTGCCATACGTCTGCCACGCTTACACTGACAGGTTCATGTTAACACCGCTGAAGTCGTACGGGCTTGTATCGGGTTCGCATACCCATCTCCACGTCCAGGCCGCAGAGCGAAACTAGAGGAGATCCTGTCTAGCAAAACAGCAAGCGATCTAGTGCACAGCGACATCGCGGGGTGAAAGATGGTGATCGGGGACACGGACCCGAGGACGGCCAAACATAGCACTATTCCGATCCTGAAGATGATTGATTTCGGGAGTAGTCGGGAATGCGACGATGCTGGAAAGGGGGTAGAAGAGAACCTGCACTCCTGTTCAGTGGTAAGTCCATCCATTATCTATGCGCCCTCCCCTCTTGTGATCTGTTCGTTCGCGACTAACAAGGCATAGGAGATGTTACGGATGATCCGCAGAGGACAAGTTCGGACCCGGCGCGGCGCGTTGCGTAACGCGACGTCTTTCGGGGGCGTACAGACGGTAGTGACGGACATCCTGCTTGCGCCGGACGGGGCGCCGCAGTTCCCAAATTTAGATCCAAACCTACGGGACCTTCTTGTCCAAGCGCTGAGGACCATAGGGACTAGCGGCCGAGTTTGGCGGAGATACTTGCAACTACACGGAATGAGGGAGGCTAGGGACCAGCGAATCTGTTAAGGGACCCAGATACGGATACGATACAACGGTTGACATATGACGCGTGAAACTTAAGGTAGGCTTGTAACTTGGCGTCTGTGTGTAAACTGCATAGGGCAGGAGTCTTCATCGATTAGGTGATGTGCGTACGTTGACGCGATTCTTATTAAAGCGCTAACGAGTATATATAGCGGCGTTGGTTGAATCAGCATTTATTATACAATGCCAAAGGGAGATAGATCATATGTACATCACCTCTATAGATATAAGCCTCAGGGACTGGCTCAGATAAAACGACCATACCCACCTCGATTTTTAGCAAAATCCAGTCCGATATATCGCCAAGTCTCTACTGAGAAATAAAAACACCTCAACTCCTAGAGCTATACGTCAATCTAGAGAGGGTATCCTCGGGTATCCGCATCATGAAAATGAGAAAAGAAAACAAATCCAGATCGCGCCGTTCATCACAACCGACGCGCAAGTCTCACCCGACTTTGTGCGGCAGAATACCCCTCACTCGTTACTCGATCTCTTTTTCCGGCCCTTCCTGCCCTTCTTTAACCCGTCGATACCATCCTGCACGAGACTTCCGGTATCGCTAGCGGCCTTGCGCCCACGTTCCTTAACATGATGCTTCTCTGCCTCATCCTGCAGATCCTCCACGACATCATTTCCGACACTGGTCCCGTTGAACCAATCCAACAGGCCCCAGGCGCCATAATTACCCTTCCCACTACTAGCATAGTGCGTAGCGGTGCGCCTCGTAATGCCACCCATGATGATGCCGGGAACGACGCTATAGCCGGACATAGATAGCGTCTCTTCTATCGTCGTCAGGAGCGTGAATAAGAAGTAAGTCAAAAGATGTGGGCGGACGACGAGCGAGGGTAGGTACACGGGCAGCAGACGATTGAGCATGAGCGGGAGAGGGTGGTCTGCATATAGCATAAGCGAGTACGGCGCAGCAGTCTTGCGAGAATGCGCATACTGAGCGTGGAGCTTTGCGATAGCCCCACGAGAGTGCAGGACATAGCGATGGATATAGTAAGTTAACACCTCACGTGTGGAATACAGCGTGAAGATGTGCTTGATAATTTGCCACGGCAAGGGCAGCGTTGTGCTCGTCTTGAAAAGAGGGCGCTTCAGCAGCGACGTCGCGGCGATGGAGATGGCCGCTTGGAGCGCGGTGCAGAGCGCTAGGTTGATGATGGCGAGAAGCGCTTGCCTGGCGAGCGTTTGCGCGTGGCGACGTGGGATGGAGGCCGAGCCATATAGCTTGATAGACTCGGCGAGACTCGGGACTAGCGTGTCAAATAATAGAAAGAAGAGTGAGGGTACGAGCCAAAGACTATGCGCACAGCGAGCGTGCCGACCAGCTCAATCTTCAGCGGCGAGTGTGAGAGCACGAGGGTTGACCAGGTCATGTAGAAGAAGAGCAGGTTCAGCGATGTCGACCACGACGTCAGCATGGGTGCCGCGAAGTAGCTGACGATGGGAGGGAGAGGACGACATCCATCTCGATCGAATATACCGAGATGATGTCGCGGGACTTGCTTGCTTCTTCCCGTGGCGTTTGGAGTTATCCGTGATGTAGGTGAATCAATACAATCTCCTCGAGATGTTGGTAAAGAAATCAAATTGATAGACTCATTAATCCTCTTCTGATTTTCTGAAAATTGACCGGTCAAAGAAGGTGTGAGAAATACTCGGTATGAGATAAAGTGTGCCTTGATTTTTGTTGCGCCTCATCACAGCTCAAAATGGGTATTTGTTCTGTCCGTGGTGATGACGTAGCTGGTCCTTGGCAACCGGATCCTTTACCCTGGACGACGAGCCCGCATTTCGGTGCCGATTTGGTTGGAGTCTAGAAACGGGAGGGGCTTGCCTGGCCGATGCGGGGCAGATCGGACAATATAGGGGAAGTATGAGTTCTGTGATAGCTCTCATGGGCGCATGCAATCGTTTAGATTTTAGATGTAGTCGTCAAAAGAAGTTTCTCCGTATTGACGTAAAAATTCTATGAGCGTCATTGGAAATGATGCCATCGTTAGGATGAGTGGTTCAGTACCATAACTATGCCTACCTCTACTCCGCTATAGAGGATCACCTACAGCAATGATGATAAATGATGCAGACCAATGCCTGGGCAGTGATCTGCCTGGGCCATATTAGATGATTGCTATATGGGAGAGCGGGTGAGCCGAGGACTTGGGTATCGTCAGGGCGTAAAATAGAGCCACAGCATTGGGCATTATGCCGCTCAATGATAGGCGGAAGAACGCGTAGCCCCAATCCTCACCGAACAAGAAACAAGCATTGGATAGATAGGTAGGTGTGTTACTGCTAGTCACGTAATGAAAGATACATGGCATCCATATGTGAGGCATCTGTGGCACAAGAGTAAGAGATAAGTATTGAGTTTTGAGAACTTAAGACGTAACAAGTTGAAAGAAGAGCAGATTAGACGATTGAAGAACACACAGGTAGGTTAGGGTACCTGTCGAGCTTTCTAACCCACAGGCGCCACCTGCCTGGGACGGTGCACTAAGCATGCATGCATCTACCCTTATCGCCTAGAACTCAACCCCTACCTCTTTTGGTGCTGTAGTGTACTGTTCTTATAGTGTACAGCGCACCTCTACAATTCATCCTCCTCGGCCCCTAGCTAATTTCCAATTACTTAGGTACTTACCTGTTAGACAGACTTGTAGTCATTGCTTCCCAGTTGTTTATTCTTCTCCGTAGTGTACATGGTAAGGGCTTGTTGCAGCTCTTTCTGGCGCCAAGTCTAATTGGCTTTTACTTCTTAGTTAGGACTAGCAGCAGGAGATACAGTAGTGCATGCAAGATGCAGGTCCAAAGAACTTTGACGCAAGTTCTAGGCATACTTAAGTACTCCGTACCTATCAGCCTTAATTCGTATTAATCAAATGGATACTCCTTTTTTCATCCCTGTCCTGGTGCATCATGTGTAAGACTTTTTTAGACTTTTTCAGACTTTTCCCGGCTTCAACTACACTACCTACACAAAGCATTGAGCTAACAACACGGATAGATCATGAGGCGTTCAACTGCCTATCAATTCTCCAATTACGTAGTCAATAATACCTACCGTAGAGAACCTTAACTGAGAAGATATAGAACTACCTTATACCTTAGTACAGTAGGGACGTAGCAGATGATAGGTCTGCCTTTCCTTATCAGCACAACATGACGCGGCGTACAAGCCCCAAAACGGTACCCAAGTCTGCCCAAGGTAGCTGCCAAGACGTGCCCGCGGGTCCGGACCCTGCTTGACAACCCGGCAGGAACCAACCTTGAACTTCCCTAGCATTGCCCGCTGATCCAGGTGACCCCATTAAGCTGCCGCATCCCCTGTCTCTCATCCCTTTCGCTCGCTTTCGACCTGACCCCTGATCCCTTTTTTCAACATGCGACAGACAACATCTAGCCTAGGTTAGTGTAGTGGTCAGTGGTCGCATAGTTGGTTCTGGCCTGTGACCGACACTCATTTTCTCTCCTTTGTGTTGCATCACATCCGAACCCATGGATCACCTTACATGCGATGCTCTGTGATAAGAGTGCCATCTCCAAGTACCTATAGTAGTGTGTGCTGCTACTAAGAGGCGTCAATTGGGGGTCATACGGGTACTGTCTCGAACTCGATCGAACTCAATCCCGCGCTACTGTGTCTCTATTGTTCTATTTATTATCGTCGCGCAACTTGGATGTCGCTCCTCTTCCTCGAATTGGCACTGTTCTGACTTTTGACTTGGTCCTCTCGTACGGAACCGTGCCGAAAAGAGGAGCCCGAGACAATAACGGCACAGACAGTCACAGACAGAGACAAGCGACCCAAAGAGAAGGGAGGGGGATATTATTGATTGTATACTTACATACTCACTTGCTCACTTACGTACTGTAGGCGATGGAGTATTACCACTCAACCGAAAGGGGCGTCTCCCACTCCAATGTCTCTGCGCCTGTGCCTCTGCCTCTGCCTCTGCCTCTGCCTGTGACCCGTCCCCGTCCACAGCCCCGGCAGTCTTCCTCATCCTCATTGTCATTATCATCACGCCGGAGACCGATCGATTCCTCCTTGCATCTGCACCTACGCGACGACGAAAGAGACCCGTCGCCCGAGGTGATTTCGTCGCTGATCACCAGTTTGTCTGCCATCTCAGCCCGTTAGCAAGCACTTCGACGACCCTAGTCTGTCCATTCCGAGTCCCGTGTCTCCCGTTGACGGCAGCTTCGGCGTCGAGTACGGCGCCTACATGCATGCCCTCGAGCGCCTACAGGAAGAGGACAACATCAACGACTTGGCCGCGAGTCCGCCGTCATCCGCACATCCAAACCGCCATCCGGCTTCTCGCCCATCACCGCGCCCAAGTCCCCGCGTCGCGAGACCTCTCATAGCCTCAAGTCCCTACTACGACACTCCTCACGGCCTTCGTCTAAGGGATCCGCCTCGTCGTCCCACGATGATACACAGAGCATCGGTAATCTATCAATTGAACGGGGCATGTCCGCACCACCCGACTTGCGCAAGCCGGCGTCGCAGGACAGTTGGAGCATGAAGCTGGGCAGGAGCCACAAGGGGTTGATGTACATGAGCTCCAGAGAACGCCTTCGTGCTAGCGAGAGCGAGAGGAAGCGCGCCGGTGCTGTGGCCTAGGACTGGGGCTCACAAAATCCAGCAGCTTCAGTAACTCATCGACGAGGCCCGAGCAGTTTTTTGCCGAAACCGCCATCAGCGAAGAGCCTTCACTTCCGGATCCCCACGAGCCGCCACCCGACGACATTCCCGCGACCAATAGCGCTCATCTTCTACAGCCCATTCCTCTGCGCGACTCTTCTTTACGAAAGACGGGACACAGTGCGAGACGGTCCTCGCGTAAATCGTCCAGACAAAGAAGCGAAGGGACTGTGGAAGAACCCATACCAGAGGACCAAGGCCGCTCCAAGTCTACGAATCGACAGTCACGTCGACCGATCTCAGACGCCGAGGCCAAAAAGAGGCGAGAACACATACTCCTAGGAGATATGATGGAGCTACCGCAAGACAACCTGATCGCCTCCATGAGCTCCCCGAATCCCAGTTTCACCTACGAGAAAGCATCGACTGGTCAACCATTGGAGGCACCGGGGATTGATGATGGCGCACCATCTCCCGCCATATATCAGAATAGGCGCCACAGCTCACAGAGCACCGACCGCAAGAAGTCGGGCCGTGTCACGCCCGATCCAACTGACATGCTCAGGCCGAAGCGAAGTAGTTCCAGGTTAAACCGTCTTTCATCTGGCCCCAAGAGTCCTGAGCTTCCCAACCATGCGAAAGACGGGACTATTCCCGACCCCGTGGTCAGCTACGAACGGCCCGGGAGTGCTGATTCTATCGATGACGGAGTGGAATCCTATCTTCGTTCACCCAGGCTATCCCAGAAGATCCGACATCCCCAGACCGGCCGTGTGATTTCCTTCTCCGAAGTGGGGGATCCGAGGGCTCGGCCGTGTTTTGCTGTGTTGGTATGGGCTTAACTCGCTATATCACCGCGTTCTACGATGAGCTCGCCCTGGCGTTGAAGCTGCGCCTGATCACCCCGATCGACCCGGTGTCGGCGATAGTGAGCCCTACGATGGGACGACAACGCCCCTCAGCTGGCCAGGTAGGTCTATGACTTGCCTCCGAACCGGGTGTATCATGTTAACAGTGACCAGATGATGTGTATGCCATTTGCCAGACTCTCAAGGTGACCAAATTCTCCATCCTCGCCCACTCAGCCGGCGCCATCTATGCTCTCGCCACGGCGCTTCGTATGCCTCAGCACATACGTGGCCGAATCCATCTACTAGCGCCATGGATACCGCCATCACAGATGAATGTGTTCGGAACTACTCAAGCGTTGCCGCCGACCAATGCGATCCCCACATCACAGAAGATCTTACGAGCTCTACCCACACCCTTCCTCAAAGTAGCCAACAGCTCCTTCATGACGGCCACGAGCAGTTCCATCACGAGTTCACTGCCCAAGAATAGCCCCCGTCGAAACAAGCGCAAACCGGCAGCGACTCAAGGTCGTGATGCGGGCGCATCCAATAAACATGACGTCGTGTCGGGGATAGATAAAGAGAATGTGCCCCACGGTGCTGACATCAAAACAATGCTGCCAGACAGTGCCTCACCATCAGACCGCACTCGCGCGAACGGTCATGAAACCCACCCACAAGATGCGGCCGTTGATGCAGCCGCGGAGGCTTTGGCGGAGAAGGAACGGCAGACGGCCTACGACATGCGATTAACGCACGCTATCTGGGACCTGGCCACGACGGGAGCCAACCCCGCCGTCGATTTACTAGTCTGTCTAGAGCGCCGACACACGATCGGCTTCCGATACGTCGACATCACCCGGCCCGTAATCATACACCACGGCAGCAGGGACACGCGGGTTCCGGTCGACAATATCCGATGGCTCGGCAAGGCAATGCGAAGATGCGAGGTCCGCGTGCTCGAAGGTGAAGGCCACGGACTCATGGCGAGCGCGTCCGTCATGGGCACCGTGTTGATGGAGATCAGCAAAGAATGGGAGGACTGGACTAGACTTACGAACCCCAAACGTAACGAGGAGAGAGGTCGAAGTACGCGAGCCGCCCCGGCGCGATGAGATGGTGTTCTGTCGCCACAGCGAATTTGAGCCGTTTCTTCCTGGCGCTGATCGATACGGTGGTTCGCTATAGTCTCGAGGCTCATTTCCGAAACACGATATATACTTATCTACTGGTGCCGCAATGATCTGCGCATGGGTTTCTTGGCCTGAGATATCCTATATCCATAATACATTAATCGGCCTAGCTCAGGGGCTAGGTTCATTGGACGACGGTATGAATATGGGGTAGCATGACAGACAGAGGGATCACATTGGAAATCTATATCTATATAGATATGCGGATGTGCATGCTAGCGTTTGTGCTTGTTGTAACCTTGGCGATTGTAGGGCTTAGACGTGTAATACATAATGTATAACTTTGATCTGGATTGTCCATTCATTTATAGTTCTACGAGGTGATTAAGCCTAGGAGCATTACTAAGATCTCGTTGTCACGATATACAAGCTCTCCCTCCCCTTCTCCAACTGAAAAGAGCTTGTCTAAGCGGCAGAACGTTCTCTATCGAAGCGGTGGCATGTTGATAAAACCACTGTCCGCAAAAGATTAAATCAATCCAAGCATCGATAGGTACCTAGGCACTGAGAGAAAAGATAAAAGGAGAAACAGTGCAAGAAAAAGCAAAAGCTATGCATCAGCCGTGAATCGAACACGGGGCCCATCGATGGCAACGATGGATTTTACCACTAAACCACTGATGCTATTATATTGGATGATGTGGTTGTTGGCTATCCTAAGTGGGATAGGGGAGTACCCCACGCTTCTAGGACACCCTTGATGGCCCCAACCTCTGCTCTGACAATTAAATCATCCAAGAGATATCGTTACACAGACATCATTATGCAGATAGAATGGGAATTTGGAACTTCTCTAATTTCAGCGATACATCATAGGGAGGGATGGCAGAGGTGCCTTCCCTAAACTCCAGGATTACGCCTTAAAAGGCGGATTTTTGAAGCCCTACCTATGATAGGTGAAGGCGCAGTTATGCATGCAAGTCAGCCCCAAATCGCGACCATATCACTTGGCCAGCATGGCCGATACAGCCTGCCTTGAGTCCTTCCAAGGTTCTCTCTCCTCTCTTCTTCTCACTTAACCCTAACTTCCTAAGTCGAAATCTAAAGAGTCATTCCTCAGAGATTGTACCCCTATTCCAGCTCCTTTTAGTTGATGACACCTGACGGATAGGTTCTCTTTGCCTACAAACATTCTCTAGCCTGATATTCGCCAAGTATCTGGTATGTAAGAATGGAGGTCATCGGCGCGATTGCCAGCTTCATTGCAATTGGCCAGGCCATCGGAGCCACGCCGAAAATCATCAAGACTTTGAGATCATTCACAAATGCAAGCACAGAGCTGGTGGCCTTGACTGACGAGGTGCGCAGACTTCCCAACGCTATTTGCTCCCCCATCCTAACCCATGGTCTAGCTAGAATATCTATATGTCTTTTACGAACACTTGAAAGAGAACGTCGATCTCTTCTCCAGCGAGCATAACCCTCCCTACTGCGGGTTGAGGAACCCCGTACCTCAAACTTATTAGAAGAGACCTCGAGTCTCTGATGGCCCAACTGCAAGGGCTAGCCGACTCGTGTGCAAACGAGGACAATAATAGTCTGAAGGCATCGAAGCTGCGATGGTGGATAAAGCGGCGAGACGTTACGAGACTACGAGACGAATGTCGTAAGCAGCGGAAACAGCTGGAGCATATGTACATGTTATTCAGGGACCAACTCATTCAGTATTGACAATCCACCCCTTGACCATATTGATCTCGAACAGAACTAACACAAGTTCAGCAAACAAGGCCAACTCCTCGTTCATATACACGCTCATATTCCCCAAGTCAATGAGCACATTTCCCACGAGCCCGCATCTTTACCACCAACGAACGAAAATGATCTTACGCCGCCGGATTCCATTCAAGATGAAACGATAGTGACTCAGAACAATGTAGCTTTGCAGAGCTCAGTTCCAGCTACCGAAGGAACCACGCGCCGTCGATGTCGCTGTCCGTGCCATACCCTCAAGACATCGAGCCGAAGCAATTACAGCCTACACATCCCTCTCCCCGGTATTGCGTTTCTGTCATATCAATCTCAAAGGGTTGTAGGTGACCAGTGTAAAATGAACTGTTGCGCCGCTACGCAATCGTTCGTCGCGCTGCAGTTTTGCGTTCCGACCTGGCTCCGCAACGTAGCCATGACAGGCTCATTCAAATTCGGCTTTCCTTTGAACATCTATATGTCACTTACCCCAATAACTCGATACTCGTATGATGGGAGTAAATTGGGGCGAATATGCTATCTGGGAAAGCCAGATTATTTTAATCAGTGGTTGTCACACAGTGCTCCAAGTATACTGAGTGTAGATATTTATGGCGAGAGTATTTTGGAAGTAGGTCGTAACTCATGCCGAAACATACTGTCAAAGATACTCATTTTCTGCTGCCTGCAGGATATCGTGAGGTTGTATGGATACTCACTGTTGACACATTGCACCACCACCTGGCCTGGTCTCATCAAGGGGACAGAAATGGGCAGGTTAGTAAAACTCCAAGAATGCGTACCGAAAGGTCGAGTGCTCATCTTGAGTCGTCTTAGAAAAGCGGCGTATGGTTGTAAGATAAAACTTATGGCTATCAAACTTTCCGCGGATGACCAATTCCATCTATCTCGGTTTATTCAGTTCATGGAGATAGAAGACGACGAGTATGATGTTCTCGACATTATCTATTCCGAGGACTCGATTCAAGCACTAGAGAAAGTGCTGCTGGATGTGCCCGACGTACTCACTCGACGATGTACAGGGGGCCACACGTTACTTGATTACGCCTGCATGGTTGATGATGCGAAATTGATTAAGCATATACTTTTTCTCGATATGGCATTTAACCTCACGAACACACAAGACTCGCCATTGCACATTGCTATCTACTGCAGGTCCTGGCAGTCCGCTCAGCTTCTTGTAGAGCAAGGCCACCCACTCAACGTCAATGATAGACTTGGCTGGACTCCTCTTATGTCGGCAGTCGATCCCAAGCGCGGAATAGAAAGCTTTCGTTTTGCTAAAACCCTATTATTACGAGGAGCTGATGCAGGAGTTCTCACTGTTGAAAAAAATAGTGTGTGGCATCTAATCGGGGACGTCGGATCCAACAGGGAAGAGATGTGGGAGCTATACGAAATGCTATTCAAGGCTGGAGCAGCAAGCTTCATCAACTCGGGAAATATTTATGGGCTGACACCTTTGGGAAATGCAATCGTGGAACACAACGTTTGCTTCATTTCCTTTCTCCGAAAGTTTGGCGCGCGTGTTGATGCCGTAGACCAAGATGGACGGAATCTGTTGCATTCCGTTGCTATTGACGGTGACTCTCAGGCTTGCCAACTAACGGAAGAGCTTGAGATCAGCTGCATTGACATTAGGACAACAACCAACAACGGGTTTACCCCTTTAGAGCGATTCAGGTGGAATATCCATCGTTATCATACTACATCAAATGACATCATGGGCCAGCTAAGATTTACATGTTGGTATAACGCGCGCCAAGATAAACCAGGCGAGGAGCAAATCTCCAAGTCGGCCGCATTCGAGAGTCTCCTTCGTAGCATTCGCGATCGAATGTTGACGCAGGAGATTAAAGAGTTAGAGGCCATCATGTCCAAGATCCACGCGCAAGACCTGTCGTCAGCCAGGGATGAGCTAAGAAGACTAGTGGAAGGCAAAGTAAAGGCAAAGATCGACCACGAAGCGGAAACCTTCAGGGCTATCGATTTGGATGTCCGAATGGGCAGGCTAGAGCTCGCAGTCGAATCTATCCAAGAGTTCATCGAAGCATCCCGTGATAGGATGCTTGTTTCTCCTTTCGACGAGGAACCGAATCTCTGGGAATTATCAGACTCGGAGTCTGAGTGCCCAGATGACTCATGAGAGAATGAGGAGGAGGAGGAGGAGGAGGAGGAGGAGGAATTTACCACTGAGGATGAAATTGACGGAGAGACTGAAGATGACGGGAGCTATTCGGAGGATGATGACAGAATTGACGACTCACAAAGTGGAGAGCTCGAAGTTGAAGAAGATGATGGTGGCTGGAAAACCGCAGAAGAAGACTGATAGCAACCTAGGTATCCTGTAACTGAATCTATCTTTTAAAGTGGACAATAAGCCACGTAAATAAAATTCCCACGCTACACCATGTACGATATTCATATGCGCAATTCGGTGCGTCAAGATTAAGTGGTTTTCTTCGAGAAAAAGGCCTAGCGCTAGGTACGCGCCTTAGCAGATCCTTAAAAGACCATGAAGGGGGTGGTCGGGAACAACTCACCCACTGTCCTTTGGGATGGTGGACCTATAGGATAGGCTGGAAGGAAGGGGAAGTATTATGGTCTTTGCTTTTAGTGGATATTTTTGGGGGGGCTTCTGGAGGCCATTTGGCAACCGGCTTGATAAATGCAATGCAGCGCACGACGCGGTAGTAGCTAGCCTTGACCAAGCGTGCCGAATAGCGATCGAAGGGCTACACCCCCTTTTCCCCAACATATGCGTTCAAACTACCTGCTGGACCTTATTAAGTTAAGAAAATTCTTTCTCAAGCGTGTCAAAACTCGAGCCCTCGCTTAAGGTATGTTGATAGAGGTTGGAGGGTATAGATTCAAGGTCGCCCCCCTTTATCAAGATAGACTTCAAAATGGAGGACTCTATAGACCTTGCAGCGATAGCAGATTATAGTTTTCTTAATTAGCCAGTTACAACCACGATTTAAATTTGTTTATAGGAACATATAGGGTGGGAATTTCCAAGGGGCAACACCGGAAGGGCGAAAAAGGTAGGAATATCAACATATTAGATATAACGCAGCACACACACACACACACACACACACAAAGAAAGGTGCCATTGTTCTTTTGCCTGAAGAAAAAGCAAACCAACAGATAACCTCATGAATAGGTTCGCTGACTCGTATTCACTAGATGAGAAAGCAATAGCAACCCTTGCTATGTTTTCATGCATCCTAGGTCATTTGGCTTGTGAATTTGCTATACCTAGTGTTGATTGTTTATCCGTAGCAACTTGGCACGTGATTTTATTCCTAGTTTGACATTAACAACACATCATTGAACTTGTAACGTATAGATTTAGCCTTAACTATGCATGGTATCTAATTGTTGCTTCACATGTAAGCATTACCTGTATGTAAAGCTTAACGTTGAACACTTTTCATCAAGGCTTAACTTTTTCCCAAGCCGTTTATTTTATTGGTGATATATTTGTACTGTACAGCGTAACTTTTATGCGGGCCATATATTTGTTTATTTTTGACACCCTACTGCTGACTAATTGTATGTTATAGCTTCATTGTTTGCTCAATTGTTCATGGTATAGCGGACAAACGTTAACTTGCCAAATTTTTTAAGGAAAATAACACTTGTGCAATCATAAATGCTCGCAAATAGTTGAGTTAGAATTAAAGTCATTGATGCCGATATTGTGGTGCAAGGCTTGGTCATTTCTGCTTAAATAGTTACTTCTCAATAATCCTAACAGACATGAATGTGTAAAGTTGTGGCACAGCGGATACTGCTTATACCCATTCATCAAATGGCCGTTCAACAGGTATTCCCCTTGTGTAGGCCCAATGGCGGTGCGAACAGTGCGGTAATACAGGGTTAATAAACACGACTACGCATGGTTTTCTAGGTAATGATAGGAGTTAGCTTGGTACTCCGTGATCCTTATCTATGAAGCTATGACCATTTCCAACTTATCAATGGACTTCAGTTCAGGAAGCATCAATGGTTACTGAGAGGACGATTCCATTGAGGAGGCACTTGGGTTTCTATTCACTTTGTATACCTTCCGTATAATACCTGGTTAATGGTCACCCGTAAGACGCGCCCATTCACTTCTTGCACAAATTTTCTCGTGCTCTCCACCCCGTTAAACCCTATATATACTTGGCCATTTCCCACAGCCTTCCAATTCCTGAACGACTTTCAACTTCTTATATATACGAGAATCTGAACGCAAACAGCACTTCTCACCCGGATCACCTCTTCACACCGATCTACTCTCCCAAAGAGTTTACAACTACCTGCGCACGGTGTACGCAATATTAAACAAGAAAGATTGCATTCCAACAGAAATGGCTCGCAACTCAGATATCAAGATGAGGGGCACAGAGGAGTTTGGTAAGTTGAATATCAATGCTATTAAACCATCCCTGTAGCTGACAACTGCTTCTAGGTCAGTCAAGGCGCAGATTGGAAGTGGCCACTGATAAATCGCCGGCATTGCGAATTCCAGCCCGCCCATCACGATAGCCAGTCTCTTGCTTCAACACGCATCCGGCCCCGCACGAAGAACCAAGACTTCCGAGAGATGCTCTGCCATCCTCCCGAGATCTCGCTTCCACCAGCGCTGCTGCTAGTACAACTAGCATCGTCACCGAAACGAAGAGCAATGACAGTGCTGCGAAAACCTCATTGACCTCATCCTATGCTATCGCGCCATCTTCTGCGACGGCCAATAATGGTGCAGACCAGTCCCATCTATTGTTAAAGGAAAACTTCGACCGACAAGCGTTGAAACAAACACCGACAATCAAAACACAGACCCGTTCGAGCGCAGGTCGAAGGGGCTCAAAGATTCACGCTGGGCAAAGGAGGAAGATCCAACCCAGTTCTACGCTTGGACTGAAAAGCTCACGCGGGCGAAACCAGAGCCATCATTACCTTCCCAAGCCACCCCTAGCACCGGTAAGAGCACCCACAATCTCCAGCCAAAGCGCGAAGTTCCCCGACACCGCCCTCAAAAGTCGAGAAGATCACGACCGGAAGAAAAGAAAGAAGAAGAGTCCACGCGCGAACTCCACGCGTAATCTTCGACATGAGGAATCCAGAGAGAAGTCGCTGAGCAAGGCCTCAAGACACTCAAGGACTCTCGATGGGCATGATGGTCGCGAGAATTGGATGCTAGCAGAGCTTGGTCAATGGTCTTCGGAGGGGTTGAGAGTTTAGGATTAGAGAGGATTTTCGTTGCTTGGGCGTGGTTTAAATATTGATTGTCCTGCTGGGAAAGAATATAGCATGGTGGCGTTTATAGGAAGGGAAATCACCGAGTGTATTATTACTTTACACGACCTTTGATAGAGTCATGGAATTTGCCGAGTGATAATTTTATCTGCCTTGGGCAATCTTGTGACTTTGGCGAATCATAAATGGGCTTTCATCCGCTCCTCGTTAATAAGTAGCCCCTGTGTTCGAATGTGTCTCTGTGATTATAGTCGAGGTCATACTCCTCCTCATATAGCCGGAGCCGGGCATATCATCGGTATTCCAATACAAGATGCTCACGTGACTTCTTTCAGGTCGACACTAAGAAGAATGGGTCTGTCCTTGTGTCTGTGATGCAGTTACAGCTACGAACAATTCATGCTACATCCTCCTTTTCGCTCAGGTTGATTTATCTATATTGAGGCGTAAATTTTGATGCCACTCTAGTAAGTAAGCTGCTCAGATCTCAAGTGATGGAGACCGAGTCCAACGTCTTCCAATCCAGAAGATATTCATCCCGTTTTTCGTGCGAATTGCTGGACTGCCGCGTCCTGGTGCGGGCTTTGATCGAGCGAATGTTGTTCTAGCACCGCTTAAGGGTTCTAAATCAGTAGGCCTACAACCCTATAGCAGTATAGAAAACGGGGAGTTTGAAACATTTTGTGTGAACTCCTCTCATTTACTAATCATCAGTTATTCCCTAGTTTACTCTATACCACCCTCTTAACTAGGCGGATACCGCCTCGAAAACCCAATCTTCCGTAAACTTCCCCGCCGTCACATCAGAATTACTCTGAAGACTTCATCATACATCAACATCTCCGTCTCCGGATCCTGAGCCTGACGGAAATACTCCTTGGCCTGTGCCTTGATGACGGGATCATTCCACATGGTCTCCATCCACTTGAGCGCGTCTTGGCTGATACCCTTCAAAGGCACATTATACGACCTCAAGCGCTGCATGACGACAATCATCAGCAAAACAAATTCAATTACTCTACACCGCACTCACTAAGAGCAGTAAGGTAAGGGGATAAAAAAAATTAAACTCACCCAAAGCACAGGCCAGAAAAAGGCATCAGCGATACTAAACCCGCCGCACAGAAACCCCTCATCGTCCTGTCCAATCTGCGCAAGACGCTTCTTCGCAGCCTCGCGCGTCTCACCCCAGAGCGCGAAGAGCTTCCCACATCCTTGGCCACGGCCTCGGAGAGCGGGATCCCGGGCCCGGAGAAGCGGCTGATGAAATTGGTCGGGTAGGCGTCCCGCAGCGCGGCGAAGGAAGAGTGCATGGTGGCCGCGGCGACGCGCGCGAGGGCGCGCAGGTGCGGGTCGCGCGGCCAGAGGGCTTTGCTCGGGTTCGTATCGGCGAGGTACTCGGCTATGGCTAGGGAGTCGCGGATGCGGAGCGGGGGAGAGGTGGATGTGTCCAGCACGGGAGGGTGGTTAGGTCTGCCGGGGGGCGGCGCGAGGGATGGTGTAGTTGTAGTATTGCACTTCGTAGGGGATGGCGAAGTACTCGAGGAGGAGTTGGGCGGGCGCCCCAGCCTGTTTTGTGTGAGGTTTATGTGTTGTTGTCATGAGATGGTTGATATGTGTGAGTTGTGAGGTTTAGGTGTGAGATTGGGGTCGTGAGGTGGCTGTCGCATAAGATGTGAGATGAGATACGTACTTGAGTACCGGGTGTAATACACGTGGAGAGTGTATCTCGGATCGGAAGTGCTTTCATTCGCCATCGTGAGAGCTAATGTCGCTATGAGATGTGTAAGTGATGGGATGAGTGTTGCAGATGAGCGCCTAGATAGTCTGACACACTTATCTGCAGTACACGTTGGTATATATAATATATATATGTCTAAACTTGACTCGGGTTAGGTAATGATATATGAAATGGTGAAACTAACACCCGAAGCCAGATGTAAACTAAAGGGCGTCGAGAAGAATGCCAATCAGACGAACTGGTTGGCTAATTTGCCTGGTTTCTCAGCAGAAAAAGATTTCTAAGCAAGGAAGCGCTGCAGCGGATTGCAGCTTATTATCGTATTCGCGCGTTGCGAGAATCTACGAGGGTGCTTCATATGGCATGTTACAAGATGTTATATACAAGATCTGGACGCGGGCTCCGTTATGAGTTGGTGGTGTGTCACGCCCGTGTTGTTGTAAATGGGGATGTGACTGATGCTTGGACCGATGGCGGCGGCTTGGTCTTGAGGGCTGAGAGGAGGGGACGATGCTCTGCTATGTTGCTATGCTGAGTTGGATTGCCTGTTTGGAAATACCTGATTGAGTCTTGTTGTTTACACTAGCTACCTACTCATGCAGCTAGGTATGCTTGAATCTAACGCGTGAGTAGTATACTTATACGGGCGCAAGACTACGTTTAATTCGCCGAGATATCTACACGAAAGCGAACCCGGGCTAAATAAAGAAGAAAAGAAAGCGATGCTATTCAGCTATATATCTAGCGAGGGGGTTGAGTCATTCTTGGCCCCATTAAATGTAAGGAGGTTATTGAAATTCGCACATCTTTCCGAGAGCTGGGTATAACTTTGCGAACTTCTTTAGTAATGTCGTGGTGGAGGAACTAGGGGGTTATGTCTGATAGGTATTCATAGGATGGATAGCGTAACAGCCCAGAGGTTCGCTAATTATGTACTTTGGCGATGCTGACAGACATAATTGACGAAGTATCCGTCAGCTACCTAGTAATAACTAGGTAGTATATAATTAATGTTTACTGATCAGCCACGGCGGAGTTGAAGGGAGATCGCAAGGTCCAGCGCACCTCAGCTCGAGTACCTACTTTAGGTAGAGGGGTAACGTTATCGGTATTGCTTAAAAGCATACCATCGAGGATTGAGAGATAGGCATACAGCGATATAATTATATACCTATACGGCCCCACCCGGGCGGCTCCAGGGGGCTGGTTGGTGCTCTTGGCGCTTTGATGACAGCTGTAGCTGTGCTAGGAAATTTTACTACGGAAGAGACGCGAGATGCGACACGACGAACGCCGACCCAACCCAACAAGTCCACTACCTTAGTAGGAGGTAGCCTTGTCAACAACCACCTGCACCAACCACAACACCACATCAACCAATTACCGAATTCCAGCTTCTCATTCCGATCGACCTCTACTAATCTCCTACAAGTACCTTGACAACTCGAGCTCTCGGTAGAGCACCATCGGATACCCACCTCGATCACTCACTCAGTCCGTATTGACATCTACATTTGTGCCGCATCATCTCAAATACCTCGCATCTGGGTGCCCATCGAGGACGGTCTGCAACCGAATCAATCAACCAATTAGTCGACCAATCGAGCCAATCCATCTTCCCCTGCTCATCCATCTTCTTGCGTCCACGGTTCATCGTTCCCTGGCGAGTGTGGGCGCCTCGCCTTCCTCTCCATCCCGTCCAATTGCTCTGCCTCCATGGTCGCATGAGTGATAGTGTAGTGTCTACACCGACATGAGATAGGAGATCGCACACACGACACGCCAGTCGATCGAGATGGAGAGTCGAAGCCTCCCGCAGGCGCTCTCGTCTAGTTACGCGCCGCGCCTGCGCACCTACAACAACGCCCTGCTCACCCCCGTGCTGCAGGCCACCGCCCCCGGTCCCGTCGCCCGCACCACGAAGCGCGGCACCACCGTCATCAACTACGCCGAAGATGGCTATGACTACGACGACGATGATGATGACGATAGCCGCCGACGTCCCACCGGCCTGCGTAGCTTGCGTCGTGAGGACAGTGCTTCGCGCGCCGACCCCAGCGACCGGGTCGGCAAGGACACGCTCGTGCCTGTGCATTTGCAGGGCATCTGGCGCGAGTGGATGACTAAGGCTCGCCACACGGCCGATATCAGCTCGCACGCGCAGGCCGCCATGCCCGTCACCCTCATCCCCATCCGCATCGACGTCGATATCCCCGCCTTCGTGCCGGCCGCCCCCTACCCGCTGCCCAGGGGCCTCGTCCAGCCCCCGCTCGGCGTCGACCCGGCCATCTACAAGACCGGCGATGTGACGGTGCCCTACAAGCTGAGGGACATCTTCCTATGGAACCTGCACGAGACCGTCATCACGACCGATCAGTTCGCCCTGGCCCTCGTCCAAGACCTCGACCTGCCCAACCCCATGATCATCGCCACGGAGATCAGCAAGCAGATCCGCACCCAGCTGGAGGAGTACGCCGGTGTCGCCCTTCACCCGCTCTTCCATTCCGGGGATCGGACGCCTCCCAATGGGTCCACATTACCACCACCCCAACTCACATACCGTGACAGTTCTGCCACGCCCGCTACCCCTTACCCCAGTCGAGCCGTGGTCCGGAGACGCCCCTACGATTCACCGTCGATACCCCCTCGAAAGTCGTCCCATCGCAGCTGCAAGAGGTGACGGCCAGCGCCACGCCCATTCCCGCCGACTCGGATGACTACAACCCGATGACACGTACCGATGTATTGTCAACCTGAATGTGAACCTCTCGTCTGAGGTATATACGGATAAATTCGAATGGTCGCTGTTGCATCCGCCCGGCACGGCCGAGGCTTTTGCCAAGGTCACCTGTGCCGACCTGGGGTTATCGGGTGAATGGGTTCCGGCGCTGACGCATGCCATCTATGAGGCAGTTCTACGTTTAAAGAAGGAGGCATGTGAGGCGGGAGGCCTGGTGGCCGGCTGGGGTGCCATGGGCTCTGAGCTGCCTAATGACGCGGCCCACGGCGCAGATGCTGGTTGGCGTTACGATCCTGAGCAGCTCGCCGATGGTTGGGAACCTAAGATCGAGACCCTCTCCAAGGAGGAAATCGAGAAACGGGAGGTCGATCGAGAGAGACAGATTCGCCGCCTACGTCGAGAGACGGCCCGGTTCAGCAGTAATGCTGGTATGATCGGTGGCATGCCTTTCGCTCTGGGCGTGGATGCGGAAGAAGAACGGATGGGACGGGGCGAACGATCGAAGAAGAAGCGCAGAATGCGAAGTCTTAGTCCTCTCGGACGCTCGGGTACACCCAATGGTCGGGGGACGCCCGACGTCGGATACGGAGGTGGTGGTGTCGGTTCCCTCACCGATCAAGAGAGGTTTAATTGGCGTTGCTCTCACTGTCGCATCTGGGGCACCAGTGTATGGGCTGTTCGCGATGGCCCCTATGGTCCTAGGGTAAGTCAGGGTTATCTGTGCCATTGCTGGTGTGTTTTTCGATTACTAAATGTTCACAGTCACTCTGCGCGAACTGTGGCTACTCCTATGAAAAATATAGGAAATTACCACGTTGGACCAAGAACCTTCATCTCGTCGATATACCTGTGCGGCCAATATAAATAAGAGGAGTGATGGTGGCAGAGAACTGCTTCACTATATCGAAATATACATCAGCAGAAGGAGTGATTGTCTGGGTCTGACTCAAGTCGGGGTGGTGGGTGTTGAATTAAGCATGTGTTGAATAGGGTGTCTCATGGGGGAGTTTTGTCGCTTTGCGATGATTATCAGTCTCATTTCCCCTGGCGTCATTGGCTACGTATGATATCAGAAACCGACCGGCAACGGATGAACTAAGACAGCCTGGCCAAATTTCTGGGAGGATAATTTTGTGGACGAGGTATAATGGTATAATGGTATGGGGAGCTTTGCGTTCTCTATGCTATATGTATACTAGATTCTGGTGGCTCAATTCCATACATAGAAAGTCATGGAATTTAGATCGGGCCTGCAGGAATATCGACATGAAGCTTGTCGCATGAATACAACCTGCCAGATTATGATGATCTACACAACACCTCCAGCTCCTACTGTTGTAAGAACCATTCACAACCCGATGAAAAAGATACATACACAGCAAATTATATAGACAGCCTACCAAACGCCCGGGATAACTTTATACGGAACCTCCCTCTTAAACCGAGTCCACTGCTCGCCATAGCGTTTTCCACAATAATCATCCTGCACGACGACGGCGCGCGAACCAAGGTCCCAGCCCTGCCAAAGCCCCATGACGAGCCCGCCAACCCACCCGAGGCCACCATGCAATACCCCCCGCGCCAGAGCGCGTACCCGAAATAGTTGATGTGCCGCGCCCAGCTCCAGAGGCCGACGGTGCAGAGACGGCCTTTGTTCTTGGGGTCGGATTTGAAGATGGCGCGTTGGCGCTCCGAGAGCGTCTCGATGGTGATGCCGGTTATGTAGAAGAGGGTGCCGATGATGGTGCTCAGGGGGATTTCTGCGACAGTGGGAGATGAAAATGACGAGAGGAAGGGTAGGGAGATGGTAGGGCCGGAGAGAAGAGATGTCGTCCCCAGAGCGAGGAACAGAAGGGTGTTGGCCGAGTTGACGACCGTGTTATACACGCTCACGGCCGCCGCCGCACCTGCGGGGAAGGACTCTTGCGAGATGGCGGTCTGCCAGTAGATCTGCTTCGCGGCGCTGCCGATGCTCATGAGCAGGAGGAGGCCAGCTGTGGGCGGGTTGGACCATGATAACGGGGCTGCGAGGAGAGAGGTGACCGTGGGGGAGGTGTAGATTGTTCGGAGCCCCAGATGCGTGAGAAGACGCACGCCGGGGCCCGAGGGCGAGGGAGTCAGGAGAGAGTATTGTAGCGGGATGTCGGCGAGACGCAGGCCGATGAATGTGAGCGTTCCCGCCGGCGTGGGCTTCTTCTCGCCGCGGCGGATGAGGTCGTAGGGGACTTTGCGCTCGGACATTTTGAGGGTTTGACGGGGGAGGTTGGTTACATTGAGAGAAGGAAAGATAAGTGATGAGGTGATATGAGATGAGATGAGATTTTGGGTGAGATATGGAGATGAAATATGAAGAAGTCGTTATGAGATGGCGGCCATGTGGGATTGGTTGATTGAGTGATAGGCGTAGACGGTCTAGTGCGGTGGCGTTAGGCCGAAGCGCGAGATGCTTTGTTAATACGTGTATGAATACATAATCAATTAAACGTCCTTCGTCCGTCTCGGACCTTTAAGAGGTGCAGATGATGATTTTCAGCGTCTTAATACAGCAGTGTGATGAAGTTCGGGACCGAGTGATGACGCGATCACCTTTGGGGTGTTGTTTTTCTAGGTTAATCGACTTGGCTTGGTATACTAGACCCCAGATCATAGCTTTGACTTTACAGGGGTATGGGACTGAGGTAAAGTCTAAGATATCACATGACAAACTCGATGAAAAGGAACATGATATTTGATCACATAAATTCTATTATAATTAACCTAAGTAATACACAGGTTCGAATCCGAGATGCGACTGACGACCTCTAATAGTAAGCTGCGGGCTAAGCCTAAGCCGTCGGCTTTGACTCTTTCAAGGCCTTCTTATACGCAAGCTTCAACCAATTCGAGAACTCGACGGTGATATGCGCACGAAGACCCTGGAAGACCTCAGCGGGAGCGGAATCCGGGATCCAAATGCCCTGGTAAATCTCGACACCGACCCGCCAGGCAAATCTCGGAAGGCAGTAAGGGTATGCGCAAAGACGGTGCCGTCCGCGAGGTGCAGGGCGAGCACGCTCTGAGAATCGGCAGGGAAGTCCTTGAGCGTGGGGATGAAGTCGGGCTTGGTCTCGGGAATGCCCTTGAAATAGGTAATCGGCCCAGGACCCCAGTTCTCGATCGACTCGATCGCGGCCTTGGGATCGCGGACGCCCGGTCCAGACAGACTTAGATAGTGCTCGGGGCTGGACTCGAGGAAATCATTCGGCCACCCGCTGCCGCCGAAGTAGAACCATCTCCCGACGGTGGTGGCGTTGAAGAAGGACTGCGGCGCGTAGCCCTGTGCGCGCATCGTGGCGCCGACGAACTTGCCGGTCGAGTTGGCCAGCGTCTGGTACCAGAAGACGTCGGCGGCCGCCACGTCGGGCGCGATGAGTGCGTTGGTCCCGTTCTCGCCGAGCCGCGAGCGGAAGAGGAGGATGGCCTTGTTCGCTTGCGGCAGCTCGAGCGAGGTCAGGTCCTTCGAGGCGCCTTCGATCACGGACACGGGGAGCTCGGTCGGCCGGGTGTAGACCGGCCCTGCGAGGGCGCCGAGGGCGGCGGTGAGAAGGAGGGCGGTGGTTTTGAGCGCCATTGTCCTTCGTGTAGTCGGTACGTAGAGATTGGGGTTGTTGATCTACTGTCTGACGTGAAGAGTTGACTGGACCGTGTCTTCGTAATGATATCGAGACTCACTCACATCGGCGAGGCACGATGGTATTTATTTAAATATAACATAATACCACTTACCCGACTTACCTAGGGCTGCATGCTTAGGAAATTTCTAATCTTCTCGCCGCACTTAGCTCCCGATCTAACGGGGAATCATCCTAGCTGGAATGCTCGGCAGTGCTAAACGATTCCGAGCCGTCGTCTCAAGGGTAAGGCACGACAAATCAGACCTCATCGCCTTGCTATCCGGTACAGTGTTCCTGCACGACGTCGTGGCCGTGTAAGCGGCTGGCCAGGCTTGAACGCCTACCAATGCGCATAGACGAAGGTAGAGCAGGGGTTGAATATATAATTCCTGTCTAAACGATACCGAAGTTCTGGGCGTACATGGTTCTTCGGATCTGCATTGGCGGGAGCTGAGGGTGGCTTACTGTATGATTGTCGATGAATTTGGCACCATGACAATTACTTTAAGTATTCGTTGGCCCAAATTACAGATCGGCTTTTCTTACATCATCCATCACATTTCCACTAAACATGCACGGTCTTTAGTTATAGTGTCTTGGCTAGCGTTATAGTGTAGTTTGCAGCTATTATAGTGCCATTATTAGCCGCCTCGAACCTGCTTCTAGGAAAAAAACAGACCGAAAGTTAGCCGCGTGGCTATGGCAGCCATCTCTCGCTTATCTACTTGAATGTTGATGAACGACTATATCCCAGGATAATGAAACCCGGCGATGCAGGACGGGATTCCTATGCGCGCTCGCTCTCGCATCCTTCCAAATAATTCCCGGCGCCGGCATCGAAAGCGAGGATCGGGGCCTAGGATTCCGGATCACAGCCACCGGGACGTACGGTCTTCGGTGACTGTCGACGCACCAAACTCAACCCAACCTATTAGACACGACTTTACAAGCATGGTAGGCCTTAGGCAAACATCATCGCCTTCTAACTGACAGCTTCTTCGTATTTCGTATTCACTTATTCTTGGCCGACGTGCATCTAGTCGGGGCGCGCGTGCCTTCGTGGAGGACCAGAGAAGCCGCGCCGTTGAAACGATGCGTCGGTGTGGACGTTATTTCACAAACCAAGTACTTAATCAGACTGCGCTCACCTAAAACTCCGAAGATAACACCTCTGGTAATGTAGAAAGTCAAGTGTACAGATCTCTAACAAGTTAAGCATGCTATCCCTGTGATACGCTATCTGCAAATGAGTAACTCTGTCATGCCCAAGCAAGCTATCGAACTGTCGCGCATTGAATTCAGACATGGAAGATAAGCCAAGATTGACGTAGTCAACAGACTCTATCGTCAACTTGAAAACGATCCCGAAGTTATACCGCCTAAGCCGGGCGCTGCAGAATAACAGAGGCGATCTTGCAAGTCACAGTACTACCACTCACGGTAGCGCTCACACCGCTGATCGAATATACCGTGGCGCTATTATAATTCTCAGGGCTATTGTTACACCAGCTCGAATCACTGCTGCCAGTGCTTGTCTGCTGCCGTGTCAGAGCTCATACCCAAACCTGGCGGACATCATGCGGTGACTTTGATGAGGAGGAGACTCACGATTACGACGTTTGAAAATGCTACCTGGCCGAAGTTCCAAGCGACATCATACCCACAATACGCGTTAGCAGGCTTTCAACAATTATGGAGTTTGTACGACTCACAGTTCGATGGCAAAAAGTGCTTGATTGAATGACTTCGAACCTGTACGTGTGATAATGTTAGTTTACATGAACACCGATACGCCAAAGTCGTCGAGTCGGGTTTATCTCACTCAAAGCAAAGTCATTAGATACAGTTTCTCCAGTTGACGAGCGAGTGAGAGTCGAAGTCCAGGCCGAGCTTCCAAGTGTATTCTTAAACACCACCGTCTCGGCAGGGTACGTGTTGAACCCGCTACCCCACGGCAGACTCGGATTCGAGCAGCACCAGCCGCTGCCGATCCACCACGTCCCGGAACGGCCGTCCAAGACGTTCTGGTAGACACCGCTATTGTCCGTTGGTTGGAGGCCCGGCCAGACGTAAATCTAAGTCTGATAAGCAAGACAGGCGGCGCGAACTACGGCGACAATGGAAACGTACAGTTGCGGCCTGCGGTTGCGTCGGGATCGTCATGGTCCCCGAGAACGAGGTGAACTTCTGCCCCGATGCCGGATAATACCGGAGGAAATACCAGGATACCGCCGTAGCTTGGCCCGCGAAGGCCAGGAGCCCGAGGAGGAGGACTGGGAGCAGCATTGCTGATCCAATACCGCGTGTATAGAGGGAGTTGGGTGATCTGGAATACAGTATAACCCAGCGCGCAGCGCCGCGTAGAATGATTATATACTAAGGTGACATGATTTGGAAAGCAAAAATTGAATACCGGGTGTTGCGTATACTTCGGATCACGTTCGACCGATTCTTTTTAGGCGGGCCGGTAGCCCGGGTCTGAAGCCATGTACTTCGGAGAATGTATGTAATGAGTGGGAGCTCCGTTGGAGACTACATTCTCCTCAAATGATCTTCTTTGTAGCCGCGCTACCCCAATGCGACGCTGTCAAATAAGGCGGTATGAGCCCCTACATCCACAGACCGGGGATACCAGGTACCGCGAGGCTAGTTTTGACCTCGTCGGCGTCCACGGCCATGTTCCACTTGCTGACGAACCACGGCGCTGCTTGCCAACTATCCATATCCCACGGCTGGGATACCGACCCGCTCGAGGTCTCGCGGCTTTGGCATACCAAGGCGTTTCGGGTGTAGATATCGAGCTTCATTTCCCAAAGCGAGAACATGTGAGGGAGAGCAGCACACATGAGGATGGCGCGTTCGCGCAGTCGCGGCAAAGGAATCAAGTCGAGACTTGCGTGATGAGGAATGAGGATCTGCGCCAGGGTCGGCCTTAAAGAAGGAGGTAGTGACTCGTGTGGTGAGGTTGCGACGAGGGCTGCCTGGTCTTCATTCCTTTGTGTTGTTGGTCGGTAGAATGGGGACATGTAGGGCCGTTCGCAATACATCAGCTCTGTGAGGTTTATTCCTATGCGAATTGCATTTGATAGACAGGCTCTGAAAACCGTCGTGGAGTTCTCTTCTAAGCTACCCCTTAAGCCCAGGGTCATATTGATCATGTTAATAAGCCCCGGGGATGCTCCTCTGTATCGTCGGATAGGAGCTTGGGATGGATGCTGATAAAACAGCGGCGACTTCAGCTTGAGAACTCGAAGGGGACAATTCATTCAACGCAAGCTGTGTGTCTGCCACCAGCAGATCCCCAACATCCTGGCCCGACCTTGGCGAAATTTTCCCATCTCTGGAGGAGAGCACAATAACTTGACGAGCGGATGCGCGTTCAAAGATGTCGTGTCACATCGTCCGTGCTAGGCACAGGGCTCAGGCATCTATTTTATCTTGACGTGTGTTCCACGCTCCGTGGACCTAGAGGAATAGACTGCTTCTGAGCCTTCTTTCTCCTTTTGTCGTCTTCCTGCGAATTATATTAGGAGCTCCGCACGCAGCATGAGGAGATTATCGATATCGATCCCTATGTTTGATAGTCTAATAAATTGAGACGTACTGTAAGCCCTTTGAGCAAGTTTGTTCTGTTCTTTCCGAGCTGTGATCAGTCGCTTCTTTGAATGTTCTGAGTCGGTACCATCATGTCAGGGTCGGCGTTGAGCTGCGCTGGCTGTTGGCTGTTGTGACATTCTCACTCCGAATCAATGCCGCCGAGGTGTTACTACTCCGTTGATTCCGCTTTCTTGATATCTAGTCACTCATCAATTGATGACGCGATGGATAGCAAGAAATAAGCCATCAAGCAGATCGCGGAGCTGTACGGTATGCTGTTGTATTCCGATAGCTCCGGCAAAGAGAATTATACCGTGCAGCACAGTGCACTTGCACTCTACAAGCTCGATCTCATGGCTTATTTGGCTTACGGTTTCACAGCCAATCAGATCACCAGATTATCGTCAGCCAGAATTCGCATCACCTAACTTCCGTGAGACTCATGTGTGAAATGACTTCGAGAGCGGAGATATACAATATCTCACAGCTTCCTTATATACGATGATTCTAACTATATATACCTGCAAACAGGTCCCTTCAAATGGCTGTGGGCAAGTCAACCATCACATTCACATCTCAGTCTCATACTTCGTCTCAACTACTACTAGTAGTTTCTAGTTTTTACGCATTACAACACCACAATCTTTGCATGCTATCACAATGCATCTATATAAAAAGATAATTGCCGTGGTCGGCGCGACCGGAAACAAGGCTCATCCGTTGCCCGAACGTTTTCATCGCTCGTCAACTGGCACGTTCGCGCCATTACCCGGCAGCCATCATCAAAAAGGCAACCCAGCTCACCAGTCTAGGATGCGAGGTGGTCCAAGCCGACCTCACAGACAAGGCCTCACTATCCCGTGCCTTTGAGGGTGCGCACGCGATCTTCCTCAACGATTTCTGGGCGGCTTTCCGTGCCTCTGCGCTCGCCGGAGACGATCCAGAAAAGAGCAGCAAGATCGCTATGAAACCGAAGTCCTACACGGAAAGAACGCAGTCCAGGTCGCTGTGGGTGTGTCGACTCTTGAAAAACTCATCTACTCCGCGTTGGGCCGATGAACCGCGCCTCCAATGGAAAATCCAACTTCATTTCACTGGGAGACGAAGGCGGCGATCGTGGACTACATCGAGAACGAACTCCCGACCTGGCCAAGAAGACGTCTTTCATTTACCTCGGGCATACGTAACCAACCCGCTGCTCTTCCCGAAGCCCGATCCGAAGAGCGGCGAGTACATAGGTGGTCATCAACTGCAGCGGAGCAACCAAGATGCCCATCATCAACGAAACCCAATCGACGGGCCCTTCGTCCAGGCCCTCGTCGAGGACGAAAGCCCCCGGCACGAAGCTGCTTGCATATGACAGCTACTTGACTATAGACCAGGCTGTTGAGACGTGTCGAGGGTGACAGGCAAGCCGGCCAAGCTCATTAGCCTGACTCTCGAGCAGATGCACAAGCTTACGGGTGTGCCATACGAGGTACTTCTGGGCCCCGCCTACTTGGATGAGTTCGGTTATAGGCTGGGATAAGCAATCACATCGCCGCATCAGCTGCAGAAGAAGGTGACTACGCGCCAAGCTACGAGGAGTTTTGAAGACGAAAGATGTGAACCAGCTGCTTGCTGCTGAGTTAAAGTCTGATAGCTTTGGTAGACCTGGAATATTTAGTTTACAATCGGGCTAGTTTAGAATCGACCGACTGCGAGTTAGTCGTAATGTCAATTTCTGGTGTTTAATTTCATGTCACGAGTTCTCTATTGTAAGTCGACAGTTGAATTATCGTACGCATTTTCATTGATCTGCGAATTAGCCATTGTCTCTGATAGCAGCATTGCTATGGCGCCTGTAGAGTGAGTACAGATGGAGTGAGCGATGCGAGGATATCAAGCCAATATGATGAAGACAAAGCAGTCATGTTGTATACTATACAATTTTCGAAGAAAGCCGCACGACATACACCAAACAGGATGCAAATCATGTGATAAGCAGTCACTGACAAAGTGTAATTTCTACACATGCCTCAAATTTCAATCTTCCCGACCCCTGCCCCAGCCAGGACAACGGACTTGACCATCTCGAGGGTGTAAGTACGTAGTCGTAGTCTACCTTGGTGAAATTACCTGTCCGGGTAACATTGACGCCGGCGGACCAAAGTCGTTCTCGGCACCAAGGTTAGCAAAACCATCGAGCTCTTCGTCGCCGCAAGTGCATGTATTCGGGCTATCTTCCGGGATAACTAGTCCGTACGTGCTCAGAGCCTCACTCGTATTCCCGGCGAAGACATTCCCTTCTACCAGCATCTGATTATCAGACCGGGAGTGGATCGCCTGGTATAGGTAGTTTTCGTAGTAGTTGTTATACACATGCTGATGTCCGAATCGCCCGGCTGGTCCTCGTGTGCCAATATTGTTCCAGTGGTTGTGATGGTACGTGATGTGAAGGTGGCCTTGGTCAACATCTCGCAGTGTGTCACTATTCCCTACCAGCGACGACTTCCAGTGGTCGTGGAAATAGTTCCACGACACAGTGATCCAGTCCGAAGCTCTTACAATATCCAATTGGCCGTCCTGGGATGCGTGGTCAGGTTGACAATTGGCTTCGTCAAGTATTGACCAAACTTACATAGTAGTCTGGGCCATGGTCGAGATCTGAAGAAAATTCATTATGGTCTATCCAGACCCTGGTCGAGTTCTGAATAGTGATTCCGTCATTGCCGTATACGTAGCTGATCTTAAGATTCTGTATGATGACGTTTGACACACTTGCAATCGTGATCCCGCTATTGTTGAAGGAAGCGTGATCCCCCATGCCAATCAGCGATTTGTTGGATCCCACTTTGAGCCGTGATGTCAAATTAAATGATCCATTAACAAGGACTGTTCGAGGTTCGTTGCCGGATATCGCTGTCGTAAGGTCTTTCACATTGTCGACTATCACTGTGTCACCTCCGTCTCCGCCTGTAGTTGCTCCCAGCGGGTTGGTGTTGCCATAACCTACGAGGCCCGCCGCGTCGAGTCGGCGATAGGGCGTACAGGAGGTCAAATATGTTAGGAACGGAATCAGTATTAGGGTAAGCAGCGTCATAGTCGATTCGAGGTTCTTCGCGTTGAGGAATTAAGACAAACCCATGGGCAGGAAGAGAACCAATATTGCGAGCTAAAGAATTTGGCCGTCCGAGAGCAGATTAACAACACTTGCGTATATTTAAGGCCCTAGAATTGAAATGAAGCTGTGATGCTGTTGCATCAGCCCGGTAGAAGGACACCCGATACCACCATCATTGGCCATCGTCACCCTCGTGTCGCGTCGCTCAGTGCGGAGAATCATGAAGATGGGCAGCATAAAATAGTTTGAAGTTGAGTAGGCCCCTCAGCTCTATGCGGAGAAACTAACAGGGGGTTGATAATAATGATAAACGCCAAGGGAAAGTCGAGTCTCGCAGCGTCGCATTTTCTATCCGACTGGTGGAATTAATAATTATCGGTAAGTAAGGGGTCAAAGTATTATCCGGAATTGATTCGCGATATAGTGTCAATAAGCTTCAGTGTTGGGGACCGCAGATGACGCACATGGTCTGGGTAGCTATCCGGGGCATCCTGTCAGAACTTTATTCCAAAAGTACCTATCCGCAACTAGTGTAAACGGTTTCTTGACTGGCACACAGGGCATGACCCCAGTTCTAAAACCTTGCGTGCAGGTCGCCGGAGAAATATAGAGATTTAAAAACGGTAAACACAGGTTTCCAAGTTTGAGAAATGGTACTCTAACACGACCAAACGTAAAGTGTAACCGAACGGAGGTCCGGTGGCGGAGGTCCGTTCACACGTACCTGGTAGCTTAAGCGCTCACAATCGAGGATGAAACTGTAACCGTGAAGATTAGCTATGACTGACAGCAGAACGAATAAATCACGTATATCGGCGAGCTGAAAGTGTCCGTCCAGTACCGAGGTAAACATGAAGATCCTATGCCTCCACGGTCGCAATCAGAATGGCCAAATCTTTCGTGAGCAATTGGGTAAGTGGTCATTAGAGAATTCCGTCTCTTTCTAACGCTTGTGAATCTAGGGACAACGATCAAGATGGCCGAAGAATTGGATATGGAAGTGTCATTTGACTTTCCCGACGCGCCTATGCAGTGTACAGAATCTTCACCTGACGGGCAGACCGTGTTCAAATTCTTTGACGTTCTGCCCGTGAGTGAGATCTATGAGAGGAAGGGATGGCTAGAATCCAAACTTAAAGCCGATGGTCCTTATGATGGTGTAATAGGCTTTTGTGAGGGAGCCACGCTCGCATCCAGCTACTTATTGTCCGATCGGTACTCCAGCGACAAGGCAGAGCCACCACTCAAATTTCTCGTTTTTATCAGCGGTGGCCTTTCTCTACGAATGCTTGAGAAGGTTGGTGTATCTGTCCCAAATGCTGCCGAGGATATAGTGGCAGAGACAGAGCGGCGTCACCAACGGGGTTTAGGTCCATTGAGTTCACATGTTTCGCAAGCGCGGCGGGCGATGTTTGACTCAGACAACTGTTTTGGATTGAATTTGAACGAGATACCACGCAGGTTGAAATTTAGGATACCGACAGTCCATATCTGGGGGGCGAATGATGCACGTTTCCCTACTTCTGTCCAACTGGCAGCTCTGTGTGATCCATACATTAGAGAGATTTACACGCACGCTGCTGGACATGAAGTACCTCATAGGACAGAGGATGACAGGCAGGGGCTTGGCCGATTAGTCGTGTGGTGTATGCAGCAAGCCACCAAGCCGGGTCGAAGCTAGACCCAATCGAAAAAGAGGAAAAAGAAAAGGAAAATCGCTGCTTCGTGGCACGGAATTTTTCATCCGAATGCAAACAAGGGCATGGACTTTTGCCGATTTGGGGATAGTGAAGTAGGGGCAAAAGGTAAAGTCACGCAGTTGGAGAATACACCAATCGGTCATCTATCAGGCACAATATGTATTAAGATTATTTGGCATAATATTCATAAGATCTCACATAGTGTAGTGTAACTGACTGTCAGATCGCACGCATTGACCCCAATCAGATTCATGATACACCAGAGCGCCCTGGTCCTGTCAAAGTGTCAAAGGTCCCGACAAGATGGATTGGTGATCCATGATCGGCATTCAAATGCCCGAAATAAGATTGATCGGTAGATTTGCCGCTAGATCGCTTATCGCTTACCATGGCAATGGGATTGGTGACTCAGCCACGTCTCGATATAAGGTATGTATTATCCTTGGCAGCTCAACTTAATCTGAACAATCATAAATCTCTGGCATTCCTAGCGTAGTTAGTTAAAAGTAGTTTGGCTCATTGGACTTTACAATATGACGCGTGAATGGTCTAAGGATGACCCCTGATAGGTTTTCTGCATCAAAATGCCATACTAGCATATCTTTCTTGAATGCAGGTAGCTAGACCGTGTTTAGTGTGCAGCAGGACTATCCAGCAAGGGACAGGAATGGTAGCTATCGCTTGACTAAGCCTTTCAAAGTCAAAGCGCAAAACCGAGTGGCAATAGTCTATCCTGTACCCGGCATTGGCCAACGAGATTCGAGAAAACACTTCGTTTGTCACTCAAGTAGACATTCGATGCAAGGATCCTGCCGTCATCTACTACTGCTAGTATGTACAGAGAAGGACCATGATCATGGCAGAACCGGGGTGGCCGGGGACAATTAGTACGGATATTGCTGTAGATCCTCACTATACACGTTGCCACCAGAACGAAACTTCGAATCTGTCCAGAGTGTGGTTTTAACTGACGAGAAACTTCATATACACTAATATGAGAGAATCTCACTTCCAGCATGGTACCCTCCGCCATCATATTTAGCAACACTACTAGCAGACGCTAGCTCCCCTCACGTTTTTCTGATTCTACTGCGTTCATTTCTGGTACGAAGATGGCTTCGTGGACACACGATTCGGCTTTCTTGAGCGCCAACATTAGCCTTACGGCCATTGTCGCTATATCAACATGTCTGACATGGTATTTGATTTCGGGATTCGATATGGTACCGTCTCCGGCAATTCCCGGGGCCATTCATGCCTCCTTCAGTTATCTGGGGTATTTCACCATGTCTACGGGTCGCATGCACCTTCGCCTGGCTGAAGAGCAAGAGAGTACGGGAAGATAATGCGCATCGGCCCCAACGAACTACTAGTTTACGATCCCCAGACTCTCTGGCAAATTAACAATGTACGCTCGAGCTACGGCCGCGGTGACTGGTATGGTAGTATCCAGTTTGACCTTACGGCCACAGTGTGCTTTCTGAGCCCAATACCGCGAGACACGACAAGCGCAAAGCAATGATAGCGGCCGGATATGCAGGAAAGGCGCGGTAGATCTCGAGGCTAAAGTGGACTCACAGCTGGCTGTCCTTAAATCTTCTCAAGACCAAGTATCTTGTGAAGGGTAAGTCACATGTCGTGGACTTTAGTCGGCTCGTTAGATTTTTTCAGGTCGATATCGTCACCTCGCTGGATCTGGGAGCCATGGGGTGACCTTGCGGCCGAGACTGATCAGTTTGACTTTATTTCCATCGCGGATTCGTTTGTACCCTTCTTACACAGCTTCATGATGATTCCTACCTTGCGAGACATCTTTGCGTCAAAGTTCTTTCTTAAATTAGCTGGCCCAAGCACACGGACGAGAAAGGGATGGGCAGATTCTTGGGGTGAGTGTTACTCGCTGCTATCCTTAGGCGCATCTAATCAAAATATTAGGATCGTTAAGAATGCCGTTGCTAAGCGTTTTGACGAGTCAAGCCATGACCGGCATAACGAAGGTGACATGTTGGTAGGTTATGCCGACCTACAGTATTGGCTGTTCTCAAGGGGTTGCTCTAACACCGCACTAGGATGAGTGGATCAAGCATGGCATGACACGTCGAGAGTGTGAACTCGAATTGGCGATTCAGCTACCTGCTGGGTCTGAGACATCGACTACTGCGATCAGAGGAATTATGCTTCACCTTCTTTCATCCCCTTGGGCTTACCAAAAGCTTCAGAACGAGATCATGACCGGAATTCATGAAGGCCGTATTTCAAGCCCAATCACAAATGAGGAGGCTAAGCAACTTCCATATCTTCAGGTCGGTGAGGACTGAATGAAACGTGAATTCGATCTAAGTTAGTAACGGGAATAGGCTGTTATCAATGAAGGGCTACGAATGGTGCCACCCGCAATCACAGGATTTCCAAAGAAGGTTCCGGCTGGTGGAGATACTATTTGCGGAAAATTCGTCCCGGAGGGACGGATATCTTTGTCAATTTATGGAGTATGCTGCGTAACAAGGAAGTATTCGGTGACGATACAGAGGTTTTCCGCCCCGAGCGCTTCCTCGAATGCAATGAAGAAAAGAGGTCGGAACTGATGAAGAGTATTGATCTTGCCTTTGGTCATGGACGGTGGCAGTGTCCTGGCAAGACGTTGGCGTGGTTGGAGTTGAATAAAATCTTCGTCGAGGTAAGTTTGATGTGATGGCTGATATAACTGGCTGACGTCTAACGCTAATACGCCTACTCAGATTTGCGAACATGTGATCTCCAGATCGTGAATCCACAAGCACCGTGGCGTTGTCGGGGATACTCAAGCTTTTTGATTGACTTCTGGGTGCGCTTGATTGAGAAGGCTTAAAACGGGTTTACTGCTATGCGATACCTTTACTATACATGATTGGTCGTTATGCAATGGATTGGACATGTCAGTCGTGGTAATAAGAAGGACGATACCTTGCCAAGACATTTTTTCCGAGGCAAAGCATGGCGAGCGTTATGTATTAATGCTTCTTTTGATTCTAAACAGCGAGACATGAAGTTAAAAAGGTAGCATCAAGTCCAGCGACAAATAGCTGCATGGGTACACGTAATTCTACGAACCCATGACATAGGCGATGAGTTGCTTCTGCGTAACAGAGCTGGTTCTTCCATTTCGCCGTCTCTTAGAGAGCTATGAGCCGCCCGTGTTTAAGAGCACGAATCAGTCTCAGCAGAAGTATTATATCGGATTGCGATCTTTAGGAAAAGCGGCGCTGGAAGGATTTTGACCAGTGGGTAGTATTTACTATAAATAAATTAAGCGAAGCAATTATACCATACTCAAGAGATGCAAATCAGGACCCTGTCATTTACGGTGATGACGGTTATCGAAACGCAAGCGGATTAAGTTGCCCTGGGTTAGATTCATTCATATCAATTCTTTACGTTGGATATCTCAGTCATGATCCCATTCCACCGACGCAGCTAGAATGCCTATTCGACTAGGTACCTAGGTACTTGGGCCGACCCTACTCTTGGGTGGAGTTTAGTAACCCAGATAACTGACGCGGGACGGCTTCGGTGCCGCTAGCCGGCATGGTGGCGCCTGCCTTACACCTTTAGTGAACGAACGAGGTCTTTTATGCGAATCTATATTCATACATCTAGCATGACTCACTCCTTAAAAATCTGCGAGATTAACCTCTCACTTTTATATTCCTTCCTGTTTCCCCATCCTTGACTCGATATGTGTCGTTGAGACACCCCCTCATAGAATGCTAATTTAACGATAATTAATTTACAATACTATAGCGTCCTGAACTAGTTGATCAGTTTTGGACTTATCCATAGATGAACATTATGTATCTAGATAAAGCATGTTCTAATGACTACTTGATGCTTACAAAACATGGATAATAGTTTCAGTTGTATATAAGGCCAAACTACCGTGTATCGTGATAGACCTCGAACCATTTTGATTTCATCTGTCATCTCTCTAACTTAGTTGTCTGGGTGCTTACCATACTAACCTAAGGCATAAGTCGTAGTATCATGAACCGACCGATGATAAACCGACGCCTACAGTTTCACATTGCCATTGGGTCGCTTGTTCAACTCAACTGAATTGCATGTATGACATCTATGCCTGCAGGCTGTGGCTGCACTGCAACCCCTCGTTCCATTTCACCTCTCACCTTTATTTCTTCCTATGCCACTCCAACCATCCCTTCTCACCCTCCTTCATAACACCACAAGATCGATTCATCAGCGCATAATTAGTATCCGTAATTAATCTGCAACATCTACAAAATGAGGCTTCTCAATACCATTACTCGTCAAATCCATGAATTCAATTCCTCGAAGATGTCGAGAAATTCGCTATCCTATCCCACACGTGGGGTGCGGAAGAGGTTACCCTAAAGGAATGGCAGAGCTTGTCCGTCACTGAGCTTGAATTGAAGGAAGGCTATCGCAAGATTGATTGTTGCTGCAGACAGGCGCTACAGATGAGTACAAATGGGTGTGGATTGATACCTGCTGTATAGATAAGACAAGCAGTGCTGAACTGTCGGAGGCTATCAACTCCATGTTTCGCTGGTACCGGGATGCCGCTATTTGCTACGCACATTTGACGGATGTGCTGACACCACCGATAAGGACTCTCTTCCGCCCGCGTTGTCGAAAAGTCGATGGTTTACTAGGGGCTGGACTCTACAAGAACTTCTTGCGCCTCGAGAAGTGTTCTTCTTTTCGAGACACTGGCAAAAGCTAACATCGAAACTCAACTCGGGTGAAATTTTGTCTAAGATTACGGGTATAGAAAGAGTATACCTTGAGGGAGACCCTATTGAAGATGCTAGTACAGCAAAGAAGATGTCATGGGCTGCTCACAGACAGACTAGCCGCATTGAAGACATCGCCTACTGCTTGCTAGGTATTTTCGACATTAGCATGCCATTAATCTACGGCGAAGGTAGAAAGGCCTTTAAACGACTTCAAGAGGAAATTCTGAAGGCCGATCCTGAAGACCATACGCTATTCGCCTGGGGAGAAATAGCAAAGAATGCGACAGACATTCCTTATATAATCACCGATAGGGACAAAGTTACCGGGTTGGTTGAGATACCATGGAATATTCCGAGATAACCCAACCGCTCTCGGGTCTTTAGAGTCGCCATTCGATTTCAAAGGCTCTGGCGGTTTTATGACATCCTCAATCGCCTCTAAATTCTTTGGCTCACCTCGAGGTACCCAGATCCAACATAACAGTATCCAACTCCAATTACCAATTCATTGGGACATATGTTATTCAATAGGCACTTGAAAGAACCTCAGATTGTTACAGTGCATGATACTTCAGTAGCCATGTTGCTCTGCTATCACGAGGATACCCCTAATTTTCTTCCGGGAATTCTGCTTCGCAAATCCATGAAGAAATATTCTTATAATCGTATGAGGCATATCTGGTTAAATTATACCCCATTACCGACTTCGCCGAATCCGCCCTCTTCAATTGGTGCGGGACGGCCAGGGTCGGGTCACCAGGGCAATTAAGCATCGAATCTGGCGATATAATCCTGCGGCGTTATATCTGGGGCCCGGGCAACAGATTAAATTCATTGCAGTACTTCTCGAAGAGCAATGAAATTCGTGAGGCGTTATGAATATGCACGGGGTCAAGAATGGGCTAATCTGTGCCTTCGTTCACCACCTTGACCAAGTGTCTATCCGACACGGCTTCTGTATAAGACTTGACCGGGTCGAGAAAGATAATAAAGAGATGACAGGAATATCTGTAGGTATCATTCCATGGGATATGAGACAAATGGAAGGTACCACTTTGAGCAAACTTAACCCGAGGCTTGGTTTGGAGTGGTACAGTAGCGACACATCGCTGAGCCCTTACGCTACCCCAAGAAGCAACATATTCTTGATCTGCCATCAGATATTGCAGTCCTTGATATCTTACCATTCCCATCATTACGGTCAAAGCTGAGAGAGTATGTCTAGATGCTAGCGGTAATATAAGTAATAGGTTCGTTGACGTGCTGGATGTCGTCATCTCAGAGAGAATGGGGCCGTGTTATGAAGGGTAAAGGGTTTCATATACCCAATTTGGTAGATATAATGCGGCGTTCTCAGCCTAGGCATAATGGTAGCGTTTCTTTATTTATAGCTCAATTTTGGAGTTGTAAGCTTAAGAGATTGCTCCCGAATCGCCTGGTCTTATCAAGTCCTGGGATTTCATATATCAGATTAGCTAAACCTGTCATAAACAAACACACTGAATTAACCTACGTGCTTCAACCTCCAGCCGGGAGGCAAAATGACTACTACTGATCTCCAGACTAAGCTTGTTCACTTAGACACATGGGGAGCCACATGATCAGAACTGAATGCTATGTGTTGAGAGTCAAGTGTTGGAAAGAATGGTCAGTAACTAGTTGTAGTGCTTTCACCGCCTTCATGGAGATAATTATCCCTTGAATCCAATTAGTTTAATTCTACCTTAGGCCTTTAGTACAACTTCCAATACATTTAATCGTCGCAAAAACTCGGCTGTACGTGCGATTGTAATAGAGACGGTCTAAGCATATATATGTACACCTTACAGTGACGATCCTATTGATGTCACCGTGTCTAAGTTCATAGGGGTGATAGTTGCAGGCGGCGAAGTAAGCTGTGGCATGATTTCTCGTTCCTTGGCTGAGTACGCTTGGAGCAGCTCGAATGCAGATGGTGCACTAATCTCTGTCCCGTCATAGCAGGCAATGGCCCGGAATCCAGGTGTCCTGCTTGACACAGGCACGTGCTTTACGCCTGCAAATGGTAGTTCTGTCAGAGACAGCCAGTTTAGTGTGAATCTCCTAAAATGAATTTTGAATATTAGCAGTTTACTATTTTTGAAACTCGAAATAGCGTTGGTGCAGATGAACTCACCCTTTCCAGTTATCTTCTAGCCAGTGCTGATCTGTATTTACCCAGTCCATGCTGCTGGTCATCTGAGCGATACCACAAAATCTCTGGCTAAACAAACCGAACATCAATCTCAGCCGTCTTCATGAAAAGCTTTTCTGGCGTCGATGAGCGGGAATCTGGGTATTATACATCACTTACCTGCCAATTACCGAGAAAAACAAAACCACCTGGCCGTCTGTCTTCGTCCAAGCCTTGTCGAGAATCTTATTAACCCTGGGACTAGATGTCCAGATGCTGTGAGCTACGCTTGTCTCAATGTCAATTGGATTATCGGATCGTAGAACGAAGTACTTGTTCTATTGACTTAGGTATTAGGAGCTGCGGCTTGCGGCGATAGTAGCTACTTTGGGCCCGACACTTACGTTCTCGAGTGAGAAGCCTTGGAGGCTAGGGAGAAGAAGGCGAGAATCGAGCGCTGGGCCATTATAGGTATTTAGAAGTGTACCTGTAGACTGTGGCGTGGACGTGTTGTTTGTTAAGCGTAGATTAGACCAAGCTAACGAAGGCAAAGAAATCGGTGTGGCGCCGTACTGCTCTCTCAATCCTGGGCTTCGCACAGACGACCTGTTGGCTACGAATAGCCTATAGACATTCAGACCCTCTGAGGCTTACGTAAATCAATCCAGGAAGCTTTTATTACTCACGATTCTTCCCCGTCCGAATCTGGGATCTCTTCTTCTAGCCATGAATGTAATAGCGCGGCGTTTGCTGTCGGCCTTCTCATCGGATCTGTGTTCAGCAATCCCCGGACAAAATCTCTACAAGGCTCTGAGAGAAACAAAGCTGGATCCGTATCCGTAATGAGTGGATTGATGCCACGGATGAGGTTGTCAAGATCAGAGACAGTGGGTAACGGGTGTTGCTTAAGCAACAGCTCAGCCGTGATTATACCGATCGCCCATATATCGACGGAGACAGAGTATCTGTTGTTCGCTTCGAAGACCTCAGGGGCCATATAGCCCAAAGTACCGACTTGGGTCTGCAGCTGAGTACCACCCTCTATGGATTGTTTACTGATACCAAAGTCCGCAATCTTCACAATCCACCGTGGCGAATATGACGCTACGAGTATGTTCTGCGTCCAAATAAGGTCAGTAGCAACACGTAATTTGTGTCTTGGGAAACCATACACTGGGCTTGAGATCCCTATGTGCAAAATTACTCGCATGCATGAGTCGCACACCTTTAAGCAGCTGGCGAACAATCTGTTGGACAGAATCCTCGGAGAATTGTGGCTGGGCACTGTCCAAATCTAGTGTCAGTAACGACTACCTGCGGCGAAAAGTTCTACTTAGTCTGGGGAGAGGAAACAAGGTTATATTAGAGGAACTGTACTCCATAAATCGTCTCAAATCCCCCAAAGGGAAATATTCCATTGTGATGAAGATAGCTTCAGGGTTTTCGAACCAACCGTGTGAACGTACGAAGTATGGGGCGTACTATCTCGTCAGCCCATTGCGATTGAATAAACATCGTAGAAGCTCTCATCTTACTCTCGACGACGAGAACTGGGCAATCGCCTCCAATTCCTTCATATAGTCCCAATCATTGCTAGCCGCGACTGATTTACTTATCTCCTTGACTGCGCGCACATGACTCGGAAATGATGGGCTAGGACTCAATCCCGATACCCGTCGCCGTTCAATCCGCACGACACCAAACGTACCCTTCCCTATCGTTGACTCGACATCCCAAGTCTCTTCTGCCAATGGCGATTGACTTGAACCGAATTTGCGAAGCCTATGTTTTATGCCCTCGGGGAGAAACTCAGTCTCCAACCTAGAAGTAATCACGAGATGCGACGTCTCCCGGGCCATGGTGGATGACGCGGATAGGGATGAATTCTGGGCAATTTTTCGTGAGGTGCGACATTATTCAGACTAGTAGGCAAGATCGCATCGATATGCCAGACAGATATAGCTATAAGCGAAGTGCGGACTGCTAGTTGGGCAGTGGAGCGCCTCACCATCCAGCCAGGAAGCGATCCAGCGCTCGCCTGTGATTGATCAAAGCTGCCCTAGCTCAGCGGCGTACCGATTACAGGGGTTTGAAATGCGCCAATAGGCAACCTTGTTAGAAGTCTCAGCTCTCGGGAACCCTGCAATACACAGCCCAATGCCCCGAATGTGTAGATTCAACATTAGTATGCAGGCCTACCCGACATGGTGATGTTTCTGATCTTCTTCGTTGTTTGCGTGGCAGAAATCATATTGTCATGAGAATATGTCTGCTGAGTTGGTTCTCGCCGTGGTTGGCCTTGTTGAAGGCTCAATTAAGTCAGTCCTAACGAGGGCGCTATTCCAAAGTAGAAACCCCAACCTAACATATCTTTTAGGCTCGTTCGCAAAATCAAAGCAACATGCCAGACGTACCGTAATGCCGACAACGAGATAAACGTGAAATATGTATTGGTCGAGTCTCTCTGGATAAAAATCGAGATGCAGTTGAAGTTTTTGGGTAAAATATCGGACCAACTGGCTGATGACTTGTTGCAAAGCCAGCTCGACTTACTTCAGACATTGAAGGGAAATTGGCCCAGGCCGTTTCACGACTTGAAGTTGTTAGCCCGAATAAAGCTGCAAATAAAGGAAAGGCTATCGACGTCCTTCGGAAGTGGAAGTTCGCACTCATCAAGAGCAGTCTTAATGAACTCATAACTGAGCTGGAGGCTTGGCTGCAGCGGTTCGATCCGACTTGGTTTCTTATGATCCTCGTTAGTGATAAGATCTTAGACACTGCGCTCAGCGAGTCGGTCGGCGGTAAAAATGAATCAAATCCCTTGACAAAAATGCTGGCTGTCCGTTCTTCCTTAAAGCTAGACAGCGCAAAGCAAAGAGACTTTCACGTCACTCTTCCTGCCAATGGGCTCAAGGGTGCAACAGGTCACGTCATCCCGTTTACGGCCGCTAGGGCTATGACGAGGGTTGGATCGAGTGACCTACTGATCGTCGAACGGATAACTTGTGGAATTGGAACAGCTTCCCAGATTAAGATCGATGTCAAACATCTGGCAAGGAAACTCCAGAGCGTGGATCCGGACTCATTCGGCCTCCTTCGTTGCAAGGGAATTTTGAAACACCACGACTTTGCCAACAAGTTATCCGCAATTGAAGTTGTGTATCGTACGCCTTTGGGTTGTCGGCCGCCCCAGACCTTCGTCATCATCTTTTGGAGCACAAACCCGTGAGCGTTAGCGCGATTATGCGAATTGCGAAGCAACTCGTTCGGTCCGTGCACTACGTTCATACGTGTGGCTTCGTGCACAAGAATATCCGACCAGAGAATGTTCTAGTGTTTCCGGGCGGCGACAATGTGTCTATGGGACAGAGCTTCCTTGTTGGGTTTACCGAGTTTCGTAATGAGAACTTTCAAACAAATCTACATGGCGATGCAGCGTGGCATCGGAATATATACCGTCACCCCCAGAGACAGGGTATGCTTGTCCATGAGCGATATATCATGCAGCACGATATATACAGCCTTGGCGTGTGCCTTTTAGAGAGGACTTTGGCGATCTTTCGTATGGTATCCTACCACGATAGTGATGCGATGCCAATACCCAGTATGGCTCTAGAGTTTAGCTGCAGTGATAAGGACTTCGAAGGTGTACGGTTTACTGGACAGCAGCATATACAGGAACGGCTGGTGGCATTAGCCAGAAAACAGCTTCCGTCACGGGTTGGAGACATTTACACGAATATCGTTGTCATGTGTTTGACGTGTCTGGACCCGGACAATGAGACGTTTGGTACGAGAAAAGGGATGACGGATGAGGACGGAATTATTATAGGCGTCCAGTTTGTGGAGCACATATTAAGCGCTATACTAGAAATCTCAGTATAGATGGATGCAAACAACTGGGCCTTATTACCTCGAAGGCTCGTCTTATACTAAGGTTGTATACCTTGCACGATCTCGTCAGCGAATAGTTGATAAATGCTTTTATCAGGCGTTTGTACCAAATTAATAAGCACCTGACATTTACTTACCCATGGTTTCGGTATATAGAGCACCTCACCAATGAGGATGTTGGTCGTGCCGTACTTCCGTCTCACTGCCTCTAGTAGTCTAGCGGGTGGACCTAGCGACAGGACCAAGTCTCAGGGATAACACTGACCACTGAACCTTCACGGGAGGGGTTTTTGCCAGCGACGAGTGAATGCGAACGCGTCGCCTAGATTCGATCTCTTATCCTCCACCAGACAACTGTCCCAGATAAAAATCAAATATGTCATGGTGACGCCGACGGTGAGCAAGCTTGCTCGTCTATCTGGACGACGCGCGGTAAGCACTTAATCAATCTTAGCAACCTGTGAGAAATTGCCTACTAACCATGGATATTTAGGCACGGTCAATAGTGCTGCGAAAGACGGATAAGTCGTTGCAACGAAATCCCATACTGTTAGCGGGGACAAGCGCTGCATTAGAAGAATCTTCGTCTCATGATGGTCGCTCTAATAGTGAGGAGGGGAGAGGGAGAACAGGCTGGCGCTCAGGATTTCACAAGTTGGTTGAAGGCAGTGCGACAGCATTCGGGTCCATCCTAGTCCTTGGGTTAGCAGGATATTCCTATCATGCATACTATAAGTCGCACGTGCTGCGAAAGATGGAGAATGCATTCGCTGTTGGGTATTCAAGCGTAGAGATGGCAGCCCTAAGTCGACACATCGATCTAGCAAGCCTGCATTCAGACCTCGCCATGGCCGACTTCGAGAAGAACGATTGGGTGCCGCGGTCGGAGCAGGCTATAATCGATAGTATCGTGGATGGTACTATTCAAGGTCAGTATCACCTAATCACTGGCGAGAAGGGAACTGGGAAAACCTCGATGCTACTAAAGGCCATGCGGCGTATCGGCGGCGAGGGAACCGCAATGCTTGAGGCTCACGGTGACCCGGAGATCTTCCGCGTGAGATTAGGCAAGGCGCTTGACTTTGAGTTTCATGAGGACTACATTGGGAGTCTATTTAGCTTCAAAGGACCACGCGATACGACGGCTTTGCTCGACATTGAACGTGCCTTCAATAAGATGGAGAAGATTGCATTGAAGCGTAAGGAACAAGTTGGCAAACCGCTCGTGCTCATCATCACCGGTGCACATCTCGTGCGAGATGATGCCGACGGCCAGGACCTACTCGAATTGATACAGCAGCGCGCGAGCTCTGGGCCGCGAGTAACCTCGTGACCATCATCTTCGTGAGCGACGACTACTGGACCTTGGAACGCCTCATGTGGCAAGCTACTCGGCTACGCGTCACCACAGTGCACGATGTGCCACGCGATACTGCGCTCGAGGCTCTCAAGGCTTTCCGATTGGAAAATTACAGTGAAGCTGTGCCGGCTTCTATTCTCGAACAGGTATATGACAAGATCGGGGGCCGTCTCAGCTTTCTAAGTCGCGTTGCCAAGTCAGAAGATATGATCAAAGCATGCGACGCTATCTGCGAACGCGAAAAGCGGTGGCTGCTTAGCCACTACTGGATACTAGGAGAAGACCTAGACCCCGGCGGTGAAACACAGCAGGACCTGTCGTCAGCAGCCATGCTTCTTGCCAAGACGCTCGTCGACAAAGAGAAGGTGATGAGAAGTGCCGGGACTTACGACGGCAGATTGCCTCAAATACCCATGCATGAAGCGCAACAGATCATGACGAATTCCGCGTGGATTAAGGAACACGAACACAAGAACATATTCACAATCAACTCGGACGGCATGGTCCAAGCGGATTCGGTCGCCATGCAGCATGCTATGCGAGAGATATGCGAACGAGAGGGTTTTGACGAACATCTTCGAGCGACCCTGGATCGTCTCGATGAAATTGAAAGCCTACAAAGGACCCGCGAGATAACGCTGAAGGATCTGCAGGAGAATAGGGAGTATCAAGCTAAAGTTAGCGATGGGACCATTTCCATCAAACTTGGTCCAGTCAAGACAGACAAGGCATCGAGATAGGATTTCAGGCATATCTTTTAATAATCCTTGGATCCAAGAGCACCGTTACTAGTATTCTGGAACAGTAAACCTAAAATATGTCTCACACAGCCCGGCCGCGACGTATTTATACCTTAGGACTTACTCGTTTTCCTCCTCTATGACACATAGCTAATCATTATCCTGATGATTATTTAAACGACCACTTCTCGTTTCAAATAGCCATTTTATCTATCAATTGTAGCCTAGATGCCTCACCGTCCAATGTTCTCAGCTGTACTGTCAGCCACTCTTCTTGGGCTGCGCTGCAGATGCTGGGATTACGTCACCTTAGATAGTTGCTAGGACTCGTCGATGCAAGATCGCATCTATTAGGAAGACATTAAAGAAATAATGGCGAACCATGCTAGTCCCAACAGAAGACTGATAGTCAGGGAGGATGCGTCGCTCGTATTAGGCGCAGATGAATTGGACGAACGCTTTATCTTTGACCTGCTGAACAATGATGATACAAATGGCTTGTCTTATTATCTGTTAGGTTTAGAATATAAAAGTAGCCTCGACCATCATGCTGGTAGATTAGACTTCGAAGCCCAGAGAGGAGGGGATTCAACAGGTAGAGGTAATATAATAAACCCCTGTTTCTATAACCTTCACTTTTTTTTTCTATATGACCGTCTTATAGTGGTTTTAGAGTGGCAGAGTTTAGGAACCTGGTGGCATGTGTCAGATGTCTTAGCCAGAGTTTTAATTCCAAATTCGGCTCGTTCTCCCGCAAAATCACACGAAACAAGGACTACCAAGCCCTGAAAAGGGAAGCCGCTAAGCATTAGCGCCGGAAGGCATCCAAGAATCCCCAGAGATCTAGATAATCTTATCAGATTGTCCTACTAATCTGCTCTGTGACGAGAAATAGACCTTGATAGAGAAGAGGATCTTGACTGGCTTAACAACCCAGAAGGGCGGAACAGTTACTGGAGCTAATGTCTACAGGGCGGGGAGGATACGATTATGTGGCCCCTTGGCTTTTTTTTTCTGGTGAGATAGATGAGCAGATGGTGCAGGGAAGTGAGGCTGAATTTGTAAACACCGTGAGAGGCCAGTTTGTTGCCGCTATCAGGAGGGCACGATGAAGGCGTGACCAACTTGCGCGTCCCGCTCTCAGGCAACTTTTACGAATGTAGTGGGAACGTTCGCAATTGGTTGACGCACCCTCTTCTTAAAAACACTTATTACCCCAGTTGTGGATGTTGAGACAAGCTGTTCTTCGATTATCTTTATATTCCAGAGCTTTGTAAACTGAAGCCGAGGCTATTGTAAATTAAACCCCTTTTGTTGTAACACATCTTTTAACACATGACGGCCATGCAATGACTCTACCGTTTCTATCCTCCGCGCACTCCGTTGCGTCCACGCAGGTACACCTTCCCGTCTCTCGCCCGCATTGAAACTGGCCAAAGTCAGATCATAGGCCGCCAGGTTCTCCCTTTGAGTTTCATGGCCACGTTCGCCTACGCCTGCATGCCATGTCTCCTTGTGTAAAACTTCCCTCTGGGGCAACCTCGGTTTCACCGCTGTAATTTTCGTGGGGTCCGGTCTTCCAACAGCCAGCCCAAACACAGCGATGACACGCGGGGGTAATTGGAGCAATTCTGCGAGCTCCTGTGGCTTATTGCGCGCCGCCCCGACGTAGCAAGCACCCAGCCCCAGTGCCTCAGCAGCGATCGTCGCATTCTGCCCGCAAGGCCGGCGTCTAGCGAAGCCATCAGGAACATCTCGGTGAACTCGAGGCCTTCACCGCGCAGTCCGTGTTGTGCGGAAACCTTGGTCAGCCGGTCTAAGTCGGCGCAAATATGAGGAATAGTGGCGCCTGACGAATGAAGTCCTGGTCGCCGCATAGAGTGGCCGCTTTATCTTTATGCGCTGGATCCTCGAGGGCAAGCACACTCCATGTCTGTAGGTTGGATGACGTAGCGGCGCTTTGTGCTGCTGCGGTAATGACCTCAAGACTTCCTGGCGGTAGCTTTTCAGGTAGGAAATGCCGGACCGATCTGTGTTGAAGAAGTGTCTCTAACGTACTATTCCCAGCGCCAGCTACTGCGAAGTCTGTGGCACTACCGTACCGGGCTTGGATCAGACTGGCTATATCGACGTCCGCCATGGTGGTGATGTGGCTGATACTAGAGAATTGTGTACAGGATGACGGCCTGAATAGCACAGGGGTCCTGAGGGATTCGTTTATATGTTGACCGTAAATGTCATGGTGGTTCTAAACTATTAAAAGCCAAGTATGTTTATGGCCATCAAAAGCCACCCCGCACCTCATAAACACCTCAAAACGCCCACCCGTGCAATGCGATAGCGTACCATTTGGAGTATTGCGTACAATTGCGTGACTTACCAGAACTCAATTTCGCCTTTATCCACCGCCAGCCCATCTGAGAAACCTCGGAAAACCTCGGCATCGCCTCTCTGCGAAAAGACATGACTGCTTACTCAGCATAGGTACTAACGGCTTCCCAGCTAGATTCCCATTCCCGTGCAAGCTAAAGCCCCGCCAATCGGCAAATGGCAAATTGAACTCTGGTTAGATGCCATTCGGAATTGCATATGGACTATTGTTAATCATTCAAAGATGTGATATTTCATGTACATCTTGCAGGTCTAGGCCGCAAGAGTGATGTGGGATTGTTGGTCTATTTAGGTCTGTTGAGGGTCACTTAGCGATAAAGGGCTTATCCTGCATGACGACGATCATGAGAAGTCTGGATCTGATTCAATTTATCTCTCAATAGCATTATGATAGTTAGATGAAATGTTTTTGTCTTATTCTCTTACCATATCCAATAATTCCATCTTGACAACTTCGGTCTCTAGCAGTATCCGAAATTCATTAGATTGAGTAGGAAAAAAGAAGCTCTATTTACTAGATTCGTTGAATACCATCCTTCTTGGTAGCAGTTGATACTTGTTCAAAAAGTTATAAAAAAACGTGGAAGAACAGCTGCTCGCATTGAACTCAGCAACCTCAAGCACATGCAAGACCAAGCCGAATAATTCACGTGATGCACTGCAACATACCTGGGCCTTGAATTAGGCAGGGATTAGTGCCAAAACCTAACAGTCGTGTACTAGGTAGCAGTGTGACGATTACCCCATATTCCCCAGGTAACATGCCCAAGCCCTGTCGAGCCACGCCCGCAACTAAAAGGGCGAGATCTAACTCAAGTATGGTTGTACGAAGGATTGAACCAATGAGACGAATATTGTGACTGCTTCTCAGCCAAATGGCCGTTACAGCATCTTTGGAGCTTGCTGGCCATATCATCGAACTAGTTGGGCCTTGCAGCGACAACATGCGGTTTGTAGCTGGACTAATTTCCCAAAGTGGCCTGAGAGCCTGCATGCCGGTACTTCAGCTGCCCCATTATAATTACCCAGTTCAACTTGCAGATGATCGTCACTGCGAATTGCCTGTAACAATCACAAACAGTCGGCGACCTTGACAACACTCAATCTTATACGCATCAGACTATCGACTTGGGCCTTGAAAAGCTCTGCAGATATCATAGGACCGAGCGACATGAAATTATTCTCAAGGTTGTCTGTATAGAAACTCGAATGTTTCTCAAAGACGTTGCAACAATCAGAGGAAAGCTTGAGATTTGATCCACCTAGCTGAGAAGCCAAGAGCTTTCCAGCTGCTCACTGACGATGATCAATTCCTCAAATTTGATCGAGCGGCTCTCCGCTTCTGTCCCAAATGGGCGAGAATCCAACTGCTCATAGATCAACGTCACGAAAACGGGTTCGGTGGAGATGACAAGCACGAAATTCACCGTTACACCCAACGTCGTGGGGCGTGAAGCCCGGTGGTCTATCCTGCGATAAGTTGGGTGAAGTTGAGTTCTATAGCTCTGAGTTAGGAATGCTAGGAACCGACTATGTCGGTATTCAATTTATCTATAAATGCTTGCACCGTCCGCAGCATGGAACAATATCTTGTCCCAGCAGCATCACCATCTTTGCCTCCACATTTCACTCCATGGCTCCTATTTTGAAACTCTTCGCTCTCCTGGCATTGAGCTCGGAAGGGCTTGCAACTTATACTGCTGCTCGGCTTGGGCTTCTTAATATAGTCACATTAGATGTTGCTCCCTCATTACTGAAGTCGTGACAACAACCTACACGGCTACAGCCCCCACAACATACACCTCGTCTACTTATAACACAGACTGCCAATGCTATTCTTCCACCGTATACTGGTGGAGTCCTCATCATTCTCATCCGTACCAACCAGTGCGCCTACTGCGCCGGCTACTACTGTCACCGTTACCGAGACCACGACAGTCCCAACGACAACCACCGTCACAGCCACCGCAACTGTGACTGCCCCTTGCACCCCATCCCTTACTTGTGACAAGGTGAATACAATTTCTACATCGCTGCTCTATATATGCCACTTCAACGAGAGGTTCATACTCTAAACTTTCACATATAGTATGGTTACTTGATCCAGAATGTCACTCTTTTCCAAGTGGACCTTTCATCCGGCCAATTTACTCAAATCGCAGACCACTTGGGCGATGACACACCTATCAACGCGATTGCATACAATACGCTGGACAACTTGCTCTACGCGAGACAACAGGGCAAGAGCGAGTTAATCCGCATCGGGTCGGATGGATCAACCGAAGTCGTCACCACATTCTCCGATACGAGCAGCGCTAACGTCGGTGATATTGATACCGATGGATACTACTGGTATGGCAGTGGAGGCAGCACCTGGCACCAGCTTGACCTGCGACCTGGCTCAGCAACCTACGGCACTTTGCTCTCAAACGGCACAGCCGACACTCTCGGGCTGAGCATCGCCGACTGGGCATACATCCCCGTCGGCGGCCCTTACATGTACTCTGCCGCTCGCAACCCCGCAAGCGTGGGAGGCACTTCCCTCGTACGCTTCAGTCTCGATACGAAGACATGGGAGGTCATTCAACGATACCCCAAAATCGGCGGAAACACTTGGGGGCAGTGTACGGAATCAACAACGACACGCTCTACGCGTCCGACAACACCAACGGGCAGATCTGGGGTTTCCCGATTGAAGGAGGTGTGCCGTACCTCGCTTCGCAGGGACCTGTCTCACCGGGTCTCAATGATGGTGCTCGTTGCGTGTTGAACTTGGATGTCAACTAATAAAGAGTGGACGGATTTATGTGATATGGGGTCTGATGTATTTTCTTCTAATGTCGCCCAGGGGGGTACCTTTGGGGTTATGTGTCGTGACAAACTTCTCGAGCAAAATTTCGATTATACTGTATGACTATGTTTAATTTTAATTATTAATATAATATCACGCTTTCGCTTTGCTTACATCGTTAATTCCTCCCTTTTTTTTTTCTCTCTTTATCCACTTATCCAACCACGAATCTTCCATGGCAAGTCTAGACAACAAGTCATATAACCACACTACAAGAAATAATTTAAATACGTCTATGTTAAAGGTACAAAGCGCATTCAGAATTATACGTACTCAAGACTGTCCAGCTGTGCATTCATCTTCAGCCGATGAGAATCATATTTCAATCGCCATAGCATATAACCTCCTTAAATATTATAATTCCTGTTTGAGTTAAACTTTACTGTCCCTAACTACTCGACAATATCTTTTCAATTTCACTTCTTATTTTATTCCGCACTGAAATGCTTTACCCGCTACTCCGCCCTGAGTGCCGGCGGTATACACATAACGCAGGGGCAAAAGAACGGGAATATGTCAGCAGCGGCTACCAGTAGGACGAACCCATCGCGGACACGATAGGATAGTCCCGGGATTAGTGCGGCAAGCCGCATCGACACGGCTGTTAATGGTGACCTGGCATAGTTCACCCGTACGCCGGGTATGTATTCTCCAGCTCTTCGGGTTGCAGCACCTGCGGTTATCGATAGTAACCGAGAAAGTGAGTATCCTCAATATTAACGAACCCGGCCAAGAGTGATTAAATCTGTTAATTAATTCTATTTGCATTGAATTCTATCATTGTTTAACAGTGGATAGGAAATTTGGCTGCTAAACGGTTATAAGTGGTGTATACAGTAACAGGTCGCCTGATATATGCTTAAGTTATACAAGAGCGGTAGTTAAATTATTCGCCATTGCCTATGCTTTAATTAATAACAAGCCCATTCAAGCTTAGTGAGGTTCATTCTATTGTTTTAATATCAATAATGCATCGGAAGGTGGCCGTATTATAAGAAGGTTATGGAGTGGTACTATTGCCGTTCTAAACTGCTACTAACGGTCATCTCAATATATACAATCAGACTCCAAGTAGCCAGCACTCTGGTACAAGTTAACAGAATGGAGTTTTGATGCGGACTCGAACATTGAAAATAATACGATCTAGTCCACATCGTCGTCCCGGTACTGGCCTAAACCAACGGCCATTGAAGCCCAGAGATAGATCCGTTTTGCCCAGTCCGTGACTAAAGCCAACCCAAGTTTCACCAGGGCCAGAATATGTTCAAATTTAATTACGATGATGACGTAGTCGTCGTCATCGTCATAAATGTTTCGTGAAGGCTGGAGGCAGCTACGGCCTTCACAGCTGCGACAAGTGCAGAAGCTGCGACAATTCCTGTCGAAGTTTGCATCGTAACTCGTTCTGTGTGCACTGTTATCATTACGGTCGTAATTACACGAGCGGTAGTTACACGAGCGGTAGTTACGCCGGCAGTATGTGGTGCGGTAGCAGCGCCAGGATTCATCGACAATATGGGTTCCTCGACCAACTTCTCTCCGTCTTCGCTGTTCTGCATGAGAGTAATACGGCGAACATCGTCCTCCTTTTCCGACGATAAGAGTGATAATCGTGCTGCTTGAGTCCCACGTACGGCAAGCTCTAATGCGGACCTCTTGGTTTCGGGGCTCTCGGTCTCATTTTCTTGCCGATTATTAAAACTTCCAAATGTCCGGCCTAATCGACTATTAGATCTCTTTTCCTTATGCTTCGAGCATTGGGTGGGTTTTTTGGGTATGTGCAGTATGAGTCAGAGGTACTTTGAGATGTTGCCGTTGCCGAACTACTGGGTAGGTCATCAATTCGTAGCATACCAAAAGTATCGACATGAAGTTCATCCATCTCTTCCTTTTTAACAGTGGAATATTAATAGTTTCAAGTAGTCGCTCCCCCGATTTGAAGTTTTGCTGAGTTGTTAGTGAAAAGAACAAAGTATGAACTGTCTGGGTCGGATTTTAATACCCAGCTGGTTACGTCATGGGAGATGTAGCTTGGAACCTAAGTACTTAAGCCTTGAAAAGGCACATCCTGTTATTACAATCTCATAAATCTAAGAGTAACTAGGTTGCGAACTATATACGGGTTTAGGTTTAAATGGACCGAAGTTCTGTGCTGTATAGTCCAAGGCTCTCACATGTACCCAAGGCCTAAAGTTGCGTCTACTGTATTAGGTACATTACGCAAGTTTTTGCCGGCAATGTCTTCAGCCTGCTCCATTGGCAGTCACTTTAATCTGAACAACTTGTTCCATTTCGCGTCCGTGATGCTGTTCGTGCGCTCCCTGTTCGGCTGCGCTGAATTGATCATGATTCTCAACTTCATCAATCTGTCTCTACGATGCGTATACCCGATGCATTCACATACCGGTGGGATGGAAGACTCTTGACGTTATCTGGATGATCTTCTGGTCTGGGCAAGCTAATTTTCCTTTTACTTCGCCGTATTAGATACTTTCTTTGTGTAAATAAAATTGGCAGGGCTGACAACGTGGACGTTGTCTGATTTTTTCGGGAGGGGCAGATGTAACGATATCTTGGAGACGCTGTCTTTAGGACACTGTCTATAAGACAGCGTCTACGTGTACTATAGCTGAGAGTTACTCCAATTAATCAACAACTTCGTACAAATCACAGAGCACCGTATCATCAGGTAGTCACACGAAGTGGACGACTCTACGAACGCTTATAAACGGCCTCAACTTTGAGCTCGCGGTCATATTTACTTAATTTACATAGTATAATACAGACACGATGATGACGGCATAGAAACCGGGCCCGAAGGGTCCGAAGGTCTGGAAGCTGCATGGGGTTATTTAGACATGTAGAACATAGATCTCTTTTTCTACTTGAAGAATAGAATGTTTCTTCACAGCATATTTAGATAAGTAGAAGACTCTTGCACCTTGAACTTCCTTCCGATCCCTCGATTCTAAGCCGGACTCCTCTGTGGTGAAATGGTTTCAAATGTGTCGGGGGCCCGGTCCTTCAGGTACACAAAAGAAGTTTTTGATAGCACGAAGATCTCTGAAGCGACTCTCGTGAACTAGTCTGACCATATGCCCAAGTCTTCTTGCCTACATTCTGATCTGCCTCCTTACGATACACCTTCCGACAGAATACATCACGATCGCAGCAAAGAGATTTGTCTACAACCTGAGTACTCCATCATGCCTCGTCCTCGTCACGTGGGTCGTGTCCAAGGCAGCCATGAGGTAAATCACTCGCATTAACACCCTTGAGCGTATAACCCTCCTCCGTGAACCTACTAAGGTGAGCATCAGGTTTTACTATTCCTGTCATTAGGCCGCCGCCCGCCATCCAAGTACTTTTTCTGAAGGTAACAGCGCCAAGCCCGTGTCTTGGTACCGTCATATCCTTCACTCTCTTCCATACATCGCTGTGAACGTTGTACGTGAAGGTTGTTTCATAGACGCCGGTTATGCTATCCTTATTGCCCTCCCCTCCAAACACCTGAATCTTGCGAAGATGGGTTCCGACCGCAAAGCCTGCACGAGGTTCGGGCATATTCTTCTTTGCAACCCAATTCGCTTTCCATTTGTCGAGCTGTAGGGCCCAGACTTGCTGTTTCTCACTTCCAACCCCATTATCACGACCTCCCATGACATAGAACTTCTTGTTCCTCACGGCACCTCCAGCATGGTCCGTGGCTCAGGTAGAGGACGAAGCGACATCCACACTCCCGTGCGCGTATCGTACGATGTAACCAGTTTGGTAGACACCGGGCGCCCGGTCGGGCGCCCGCCCCCGCCAAAGAAAGATTAAAGGATGTCATGCCACCGCCAATAGTATTTTTGTTCCGTGCACCGCAACCACGGCGGCTCCGCGCGCAAAGCGGTCCGGCACCGGAGAAGCCGAAACCATTTACCCACCAGTGGTCGATAGACGTAACAGGCGGTTGTGTAATTCCAGTATGGATCCTTGCCGTTGTCCGTTAAGCCGCCCAGAACGTAGATGGCATCGCCCACGCCGGCTACGTTGGGATGCGTGATGCCGGTTGGAAGGTCTGCTATCCTCCTCCAGGTCTTCGACTTGATGTTAAAGGCCTGTGATTCACGTCGCGACAAGAAAAAGGGCGCGGTGGCATTAACTGGAATGCCGCCGATGACGTATATCTCGTGGTCCGTCGCGGCGACCCCGTGTTCTTGGACAGGGCCGGTCGGTATCTGCGTCAACTCTTTCCAGTTACCACAGCGATGCTTGTTGGGAGAGGATACGGCTGTTGCCAGGAGCCAGGCAAAGCTGAACAAAAGTCCAATAGGCTTCATGATTCTCCCGGGAGTGAAAGGGGGATTTAGGGCAGTGACAACTATTTCACTATTGACTTTCAATCGTGCTATCAGATTAAATGGTAGATGAACCGCGATTATGGTAGCCAAGCGATTGAAGCATACCGCTTGCCACTACTCGAATTTTTCCACGTCTTACTCTAGGCAGCTGCTCTTCCCGTTTGAGTATAATACTATTTTGGTTGGGAACGAGTCGTTTTAAAACGTTGGGGGAATAGTTCTGGCTCTCCAAAGCTTAAGCATTAATTCTTGAATCCGATGTCATCAAGGGTGGGCTTATGACGTATAAACCACGGTGACAACGTAATCTTGGGCCTGGGAAAGGCATATATATAATCGGCGGTAGCAGCGCTCATTAAGAAGTTTAAGATACACATAAACAGGTCTATGGCCTGCTAATGTACCTAAATGCTCACCTAGGCAAGTATACAATAACCTGCAGAGGACCCAGCTTGAACCTAACTTGCCACTTCAAGACTTACAAGGTGCTATACTGGGCCTGCTATGCTCAAGTTTACGGCTTATGGGTATGTACTTTCTTAGACTACCTATGCACTTAGGTAGTTATGTATGTAATCATGAATGAATGATCTAGATGAGAGACATAGTCTATTATCTAAGCGCTTGTGTCAGGCTTTTTCTCTCACAGGTCGCCGGAGTAGATAGTCGAAGGACACATCTGCCTCCAGTTCATAATTGGCTCGTATGTGTTGCTTGCATTCGCCCCCATAACGCTGTCCTACCCCAAATGTGCATCAGAGTTGTTGGGACAACATGTTCACAAACCCCTAGTACTAGTTAGTCATGCTGCAGGAGCCTGTTGCCTGTAGGTGTATGTTCTGATAGAACAAAGAGGTACACTCTTATATATAGGAGTGCTGATGTCGAGGCTGTCAGATAGATAAGTTATTTCTTCAGTTCAATCACTACATCTATTCTGAAGATTATCTATACTTAAGTGTGACCGGGGCCGTAGCCTGAACTGCAGGTAAACGATGGGCATCCGGGCTAGCGTATGATGCCCGACTCAGCCCGAACTGAAATAGCAGTCAATCGCAATTTAGGACCCAAAATAGTAGCAGGAAGCGGAACAGGGTACCGCCTCTTTTTAACGCTCTGCAGGTGCATGTAAGAGAAAACAAAAAGATGACCGGCATACCGGTGTCATACATAGTTCAGCAGCCACGTGCCAACAATTGAATTCTTCAATTTCCCCAAACGCCGCAATCCTCAATTATAGATATTCGACCAAGAGGCTCGTGGCGTCTCGACTTCGACCCACGTAGGACTTCACGACGCCCACATCTTACCAACAATTCTGCTCCCAATCTAATGGATGAACTAACAAACCCTGCTCCTCTTCACAGATCTTTCTAGGTTCCACAAAATGCGGCTCTACTAAGGCGATTGGATATAAGCCTCGAGTGCCGGTAAGATCGAACTAGGAGTGGACAAGCCTCAAGACAGGGCTCACCCCTTTCGCTACGAACTACCAAAGCAAACAGAATACGTCGTACATACACTTCCCAAGCATGCGATGGGATGAGACACGATAAGCGACGAGCGGTAGGCTGGCCTTGGCGTGAGGTGAGAGCCCGGTGAGATCGCTGCTGTGGCACATGTAGGCTGTAATAGCCATTTGACTAGGCATTGGCCGAGCGGTTGGTGACTGTGAAACTGCATCTGACACCAATGTTCTATATTGGTTTGGCCGTGCAGGCGCAGTGAGGTCCTAACTTTGCGCGTTGAGGCGGCGGCTTGAAGTATTAATATGGAAGTCTGCGATCGTGTATTTGACCAGAGAGCCTTTGGTATACAAGACACCGCGAAACTTGAGAAGATACAACAGCTTTAACACTACAAGAAACTCTGTTCAAATACTACATCGACTCGCTTCTTTCACCATGTCGGCCGCCAATGCAAATTCGCCTCTCCTCACAATGTCCCCAAGGTCACCAGACGGGGTATCCAAACCCCCACGAAGAACTCCCAGTCGCCAAATGCAGCGACAGGAACTGTAGTCCCAAAGCCACAAACCTCGCCCATAACTCCAGCGCTGCCCCGGAAAACGAACACGACGATGTCCTGGGGCGCGCCCGCCGGGCTTTCCATCCGCAACAACAACGACGAGAACCTCGTCATTTTCCGCAAGGCGCTGGGCATCAACATGCACCGGGACACCACAGACACCAGCGGCACACTAGAAGAGGGTCGTAAGACGGCGATCGGCATCTACCGCAACGTTATCGAGACGCAGACGCGCATGATCATACAGCACGCCCTCTTGCAGGCGTTTCTATACATCGTCTACTTCATTCAAATCATCATCGGCGCCGCGCTCACTGCGCTAGGTCCTACGGCATCACGGCACGAGGCCGTGATTACGATTCTCGGTGCGTTCAACACCGTGCTCGCCGGGGTGCTCGCTCTGGTCAAAGGGTCGGGACAGCCTCAAAAGCTGGGTAAGGATCGCATAGGATTTCGCAGGTTGCAAGACTGGATAGAAGAGACGGAGGCGTTGCTTGCCGTCGGCGTCATCGGGCGCAACAGGAGGGAGGTCGGGCTCCTCGTCGAGAGCGCGTTCAAGCGGTATAATGCCGCGAAAGCGAGCGAGGAGAATAACGACCCCGAGTTTTATGTCTATCATCAGCAGGAGCCTCTCGGTAACCGGCCGAGTGATGATGGTAATACGCATGAGGCGGCTAAAGCGGGGAATGGTAGTTGAAAGTCTAATCAGGGGTTGTTGTTGGCTCGTGTGTATCACTCATAGAAACCATAACCATGTAATCTCGAACTCAGCCAAGGAAGTAATACAGGCGCAAGATAGTTAGGATAATGAGAAAATTTAATTCAGAAACCATCCTGTCTCAAAACCCACTATGAATTCATCATCCCAAAGTACATTGCATCCGCAGCCACTTACAGGGGCACCCCCTCCCCAACAAGTTGTTGACCATCATCGCCTTGCACCATTCAGCAGCAGCAGAATCGGTATAAGTCGCAATAAAACTTTACCTTAAAAAACCTACTCGCCATCCTTCGGCCACCTCCGTCCACTATGCAAATATTCCATCTTATCAGTGATACCCGGGATCTCATTGGCGCACCACTCATGGCCGCCACCCCCGTTCGCCAGCGCAACCCCGAACCCACCCTCCGGTACTTCGACACCGTCGGCGCCCTCGCCGAACAGGAACAGCGGGTCGACGGTACCGACGGTGATTCCAACGCGTTCCGCATCCGGACCAATCCGACGCCAGTACAGGAAGCTGCCGCACCTCGTGCAAAACCCTCGCTCGGCCGCGGGCGTCGCGTTGTAGCGGCCCAGCGTGTCGGTGTTGGGCTCGTCCAGCGCAGTGCGGATGATTTCACGTTGTGCGAGGGGAAGAAGAAGGAGCCTGTGTTCTTGCGATCTTGGGTGCATTGGCACGTAATAGACTTCGTCAATTAGCAAAGCCGATGGGAATGCGAGGAATACTCGGGAATAAGCCAATGTCTAAAAGAAGAAGGGATACGGGGATTGAGCCAATGAACAGGCTAGCTTACATTCTTCTTAAAGTCGTGATCATCCGGAAAGTCAATTCTGTATGTGAGTGCCTGGCACAGACAGCCGCCCGTGATGTACTTGGGTTTCGGGAATTCGGTAGAAGACGCCATTATGTTTTTTCTGGTATATTTGCTTAATCTTTCAATTGTTTCGTTCGTAGGATGTCGCGAACTCGAAGCTATTCATATAAGCACCGTCGCTACCCCGCTACCCGGTCTCGCGCGCCCTTCAGCTCAATCTAAGGCGTCGATCATCGTAAAAGACGTAGTTGCAAGACATGGTCCAATGGCGGCACCATATCGACTATAATTGCTTCTTAGGGATTAGAATGACTCATAAACGATGTTATCTCTACGTTACTCGCCACAACAGCTTCAGATACAAGTTTTCTGAGGGTAATCAAGTCCTTCATGCCTCACCCCAAGTCTACCATAGTCAACGGTTCAGACGAGCGAGCTCCTTAATTGGCCACTTTAACAGCAGTCATATATACATTGCCATGATTGGTCACTTTGACAGCAGCTATTGAAGTCTCACTCAGTCTTCTCACCAGTACATTTGAGACGTGATTGATACGAACATGCCACGATCTAATATTACCTCTCATACATAAAAACCCGCGTGCAATCAACTTTCTCAACCAGGCAATAGCTTTTAGTGTTGGGGCAAACGTCGCATTCCTTGTGTGGGCATTAGCATTAGTTGACAGTTTCTGCAAATACGTAGCGCTGGACTAACACGTCAACCAGGAGTATGCTCGATCGCGAACCGTCTTGCGCTCAACAGGATGCTCGCACTCTGGCAAAGCAGCGTAAGCTAGCACTTTGAGCAGTCTGAGAAGGGGGAAGGGGCACGGCGTGATATTTCTGTTCTAACTAAGAGCTACTCGCAGCGATGATTAGTCTCCTACAATTAAAATTGACACTCAAAAAGAAAGAGCGCGGTTCTACATAATATGTGTACCTCATCAGGAGAGACAGTGCGCGACACTCTCGAACTATTGCTATATCTTGCAAAGATTCAACTACGCCGTCACACAATTGCAACATGGATCTACAACATACACGAACCTTTGTGAAAAAACAGACTTACTCATCGATCATGTTGTGTTAGTTCGTGAGGTACACTACCAAAGGTAGAACGTTGTCAAGGTGTGGTGCCTTGACATCAAACCCTACTCCCAAGGCAACGATTTACCTTATCTACTACCTAAACAACATGGACATGAATATATAAGCTATACCTAGATAATCAACCTATAATGGCCGTATACACCTACTTAAACCCACAAAAGCTCTTTGAATAAGCAGGTAATAAGCTCCACCCACTTACCAGGCATATAAGCGCCCCGCCGTTTAAGCAGTAGAGTATATATACCTTAAGTACTTAGTAGGTAAGTATCCCACTTAACCACCCAAAGTAGTTTTGTTGATCTTTTTCCTAGCCTATTCGCCGATGACCTAAAGGTCGATATGATAAAATTTGATAGAAGGATGATCCTCAATCGTGGAGCGTCTTGCGCTTAACAGGATGCTCGCATCCGGGGTAGAGTAGCGTAAACGAGTGCCTTCAAGGTAGGTGAACATAAGTTTACCATTCGCAGTTCATCCCGAAAACTTGATCGCGATGCAGTCCCTAGACTTTATTCCCATCGAAGACAACCTAGTTACTCCTACTTGAGGCTCTAGTCAGTCGGAGACCCAAAACTTGTGGCATGCGCGAGGCTTTAGAACAGCCATCGTGGAAACTTATCCGAGTATATACAGGGGTCTCTTTATCTACGTCCGTGTGCCTTTGCCTTATGACATGGTATGACGGAGTAAAAAACGACGCCGTTAATACTCCGGCCGAATCCGAACCTCCGATGGTGGCTTTGAGTTTTTTTGGTCTAGTGTTAAGCTTGTCTCCTCGTTTTCATGTGAGGAAACTGTGTCATTTTCGTCTGACTCTGCTCGTGAGGGTGAGCTGGAGCCGAAGAATCCCTTCCACCAATTCAAACCAGCAGAGGAGAGTTGCAGGGGTTTGGGGTGCTGTCCCGTGTCGTAGTCTCGTAACCAGGCACCAATTCGAAGACTTGATCAGGTTCGACTAGGGAATTAGAGTGAGAGGAGAGCAAGCAGGCCGCTACATCTGCAAAAACGTTCGCAGCGTAAGATACGTAAATACAAATCAAAACAGTTACTTAGAACAGAACTGAACCAAGTTATAATGCTGCTGCTATCATTAGCCGCCCTGTAGGCGTAGACATTGCAGTGATAACAGGAACTAGTAAAAACAGGCGATACAGGTAGACGATAACGCCAACGACGAAGTTTGTACGGATGCTAACGAGGCAGTGGTAAAACAGCAATCCCCCTAGGGCCGCTAGAGCGGAACAAATTAAAGTTCTACCCCGGGGAAGAACAGAGTGTGATAATACCAGAGCTTGAGAAGAACCGTCAGAGCACAAGAGCAAGTACCAAAATCATATATAGTAAACAAGCTCTCGGTCGCTGAAGCATGTAAATAACCGTGATAGTCACAACACACCATGATATTACATCGGCAGGCCGCCTGGGATCCATTCTATTAGCCATTATCATACATCCTCGCACCAGATCTTTCCTTTAACGCTCTTCCTTGATAATTCTTCAGGCGCAGACCCGATATGACACTTATCGCTAGTCAGCCAGCAAGACACCACACGAGACGAGGTCAACACTTGCCGTGATGATATGCGTTCCCACCTTCACGCCACCTAGCGTACGCGTCCGCAATCCTCTCATCCACCATCCGCCTGCCCTCTTTCACCCCCTACCTCCCCGGCAAACCAGGCACGCCAACATACCTCTCCTCACGCTCGGTGAGGAACATGACCTGGACCCAGAACTCCTTCAAGTCGGCATCCCACCAGGTCCAGTAGCGATCGCCGGAGCGATCGATCTCCCTCGCCTGGAGCTTGAACCCGCACGTCTCGTAGGGCTCGGCGGCGACGAGCATGTACTGGTAGCTCTTGTCGGGGGGGTCGTCGACGCGCTGCTCGAAGGCGCTCATGAAGCGGACCTTGGGCGCGACGCCGTTGCCGATCTCGGGGTACTGCAGCTGGAAGAGCAGGCCCTGCTGGCGCGAGAGCTGGTCGCGGACCTTGGTGATCCTGTACCCGGGCCTGCCGATCTTGACCACGTTCCTACGCACGGCGGCACCGAAGCCCGCGCCCACGACGCCTACGGGCAGCCCCGTGTTAGGGTCGATCTGCCCCTTGCCCTCCTTCTGCTCGCGCGCCGCGCGCCGCGCGAGGTTCGTCTGATGTTTCTTGCCCTGCGTGTGCGCGAGGTACGACCCGTCGTTCTGGTGGACCGTCAGACAGAGCTTGCACTCGAAGCTGCCGACGTGGTTCTTGAAGAAGTACGGGTCCTTGTCGAGGTCGATGGTCTCGAGCGCGAGCTTGCGCAGGCGCTCGCGTCGGTCCGCGTTGGTCGCGCTGTGCGAGGCCACGCCGCCGCCGCCGAACTTGGAGCCTGCGCGGTTTTGGTAATCCATGTTCACCCGCTATTCGTCTACTTTCTTATTTGTTTGTCTCTCCTGCCTTCCGCCCTCTCGGCTTCTGCTCTACTCTTTATTGTTAAAGAGTAGGTAGCCGAGCAGCGATCGCGAGATTGTTTGAATGGGGGAATACGATCGTACTGTTTTTGGTTTCTTCGTGTGCGATGTAGATAGATGACGAGGATGACAACGGAAGTCGGTGGCGACAATGACGATGGTGAGGCGATGTCGAAAGCTCTGCTTGGACGAAAATCGAGGATGTTTGTTGGTATGGGAAGCTTCCGGAAAGTCAACTTCACAAGCTGAATGGGATGTACCCCAGATAAAGAGTGGGGCGCTCGATTAGACAGCGCGTAGATGCGCCGCGACCGATACAGGTACGTACCTTAAGATCCAAATTATATACCTACCTCCTAGAGGTATCATTTATCATTTGATACTAACAGACTCAGGTGTCATATCTAATATCTAATATCTAATACCCAAAGCAGTTAAATATAGCACTCAAGTACTTAAGTTGCTTATTATAGCATCATCCTTCAACCTTTGTTACCATGAGTAATCCAGCCAGCCGATAAGGCCATATACGTAAATGTTATCTCTTGAATCGGTTGCATTTCTCTACCAACAGTCCCTAATCGAGCATCTACCTAAGAGGTAGATATAGACGTTCATCGCCTGGCCTTCTTCTCTCTCACACAAACAGAAGAACCACCACGGCTAGGACATCCTCGGCCTCCGAGGACATGATGGTCGCCCAACACGATGCTAATACGCTACAAAGACTATAAGCTAGCCATTAAGTGTTTGTCTACCACCACAGGACCGATATACCACGAGGTAAAACCATCACATGCATGCAGTCAACTGTACATCTATCCGCCGACACCTCCAAGAACAACTGATAGGCAACCCTAGGTCGCCGTAGATGGCACCTCGCGGGAGATTTGCCAGCATCTCTCATAAACCCCCCTTCCTCCTCTCTCCGTACGCCTACGCCCTCAGTCGTAGCACCACCCCTCTGTAAAAACGCATCATACGGGCGTACATACGCATCAATACACTCATCGGAAGTTATTATCAAACCGCTTGAACGTGTAGCCGATGAACGGCAGGCTCATCTCGGGTGCGTCCTCGAGCGGCTTGCCTGACGCGAGCGCCTGCGCCTTGAGCATTGTCGCGTTGTCTGTCTGGTCGATCTCGTCCGTCGGGAAGTACGTCGTATCGATGGCCGACGTCAGACGCGGCTCAAACGGCGCGCGGATGCGGCGCAGACTATCGAACTCGACGCCCCGGAAAACGAGTGGCTCTTGATCTCGTGCGCCCCGCCTCTACCAAGTCGTGCCTCTGTATTGCAAATGAGACTAGGGGTGGGAAAGTAAGTTAGCCGGTCCGATCTAAGTACATAGAGAACTGAGTCTACCATTCGACTTACCTTCGGATGAGGTGCTCCGCCTCAGTACCTAGTGTGAATCGTCGGAAAGTAAAGTGTCTGTCTCCAATTCACGATTTTCCGATATGTGTCGTGGCTATCTTCAGCGCAGAAGGGAGGCCAGCCCACCAGACACTCAAACATGATGGTGCCCAACGACCACCAATCACAGTCGAACGTGTAACCGTGGCCCGTGAAGATCTCGGGCGCGATGTAGTCTGGCGTACCCACCGTCGAGTACGCCATCAGTCTTCGCGAACGTCTCCAGTCATTAATCTGGGCGCGGTTACTGACTGTAAGGTTAATCTGGTCGATGGCAACCGAGTTGCGGTCTCGGGGCCGGCTGGATCGTCCCTGCAACAGCTGTTGGTAGTAATTGTTATCGTGCAGCTTGTGGAAGCCTGTGGACAGGCCAAAGTCCGTCAACTTGACGTGTCCACCCCGATCCAGGAGGATGTTGTCAGGTTTGATATCTCTGGACACAGGATTAGTCTGGGTGACGTGGTGGGTAGGGGTGTTTCCTTCCATACCGATGAATGAAGCCTAGCTTGTGGACGGCTTCGATGGCCAACACAATCTCTGCGATATAAAACCGAGTGATGTCTTCAGAGAAGATCTCATACTTAATAAGCATCGTCATCAAGTCGCCACCGGGCAAGAACTCCATGAGCATGTAAAGGAAGTTAGCATCCTGGAACGTCGTGAACAGCTTGACCACCCAGGGGCTGTCCGACTCGGCCAGGATATCTCGCTCGGCTCGGACGTGAGCTAATTGGTCCTTCTTGAACATTTCCGTCTTGACGAGGGACTTCATGGCATACACGACGCCGTCACTCTTCTTTTGAACCAGCTTCACCTCGCCAAATGCACCCTTGCCAATAATCTTAACCGTCTGGTAGTTTTCAGGCTTGTCCTTTGTTCTAAGGAATCGTAGGTATCGTCCTTCCTTCTTACCACCATTCTGCCAGATCTGCTCTCTTCTAGCTGGTGATTGATTGGGATCTTGAAGCTTCTGTTCCATCTCACTCTGTCTGTCTCCTAGTTAGCGAGGAAGATTTGGTCGTGGGAGAGGGCAATTTCATAGTCACCTTAGATTGCGCTCACGAGCTCGCTTGACGCTATCCTTGAAGAAATCGGCGGCCAACTGAGAGCACTTCTTCTGATTGTTGTTGGCATTCACGCCATATTTATCAGGCATTCGCTCGGGAGCCTGTTGGAACTCGGACTGTCGCGTGGGCATCGGCGGAGTAGGATAGCTATAGCTGGGCTGCTGGCCGGCAGAGCCAGCTGTTCGGGCCGGGACTGGGCGGGTGAAGCACCACGGGCACCGTAAGCATTGCCCCTCGCAGCGCCACCCAGATTTTGGTGGGAGAACTGGTGAGCAAGACCGACATTGGGGTCATTGCCCGGGGTGTTGGACCTCGGTTGGTAGGCCGACTGAGCAGCATTAGTCCACGGCTTGGTTGGGGCATACTGCGACTGAGACTGAGACTGAGACTGGTATTGCCCTTGGGCGAAGTAGTTGTTGGGGGCGCATAGCCGCCGGCATACTGCTGGGCAGGCTGCAGCTGGGCAGACGAGTGTTGCTGCGAGGGGTTAGGGAAGACGGGTTGTGGGAAGGTCGAGGGGTGGTGGGATAGGTTCGGTCCGAAGACGCGAGCCGCTCGTTGTTGCTCCCGAAGTTGAGGTGAAGGCGGTTTGCATCCATCTTGCTCAGCAGAGGCAATGTAGCCAATTGAGTCGGACAGGCTTCTCGCAGCTGTTCAAGATGAAGTCGAGTCGGTTCCGTCTCTCTCTCTTTCGACCGAGTATGAATACGGCAATCGGCGAAGGGAGGAGGGTGAGAGGGGGAGGTGAGAGACAAGACGCCAAAGACGACGAAAGGGCGGTCGGCGATAAGGAATCGACAGCGAGGGGCTGGCTATAGTCGATCGGGTAGGGTAAGTAGTAGACAGATGTCGAGGGGTAGACACCCAAAGAGGTCTATTTCCTCTCTCTTTCTCTCCTTTTCTTGCTTCCTTTCCCTCTACTCCTTCACTCAATTCTGTCAATCGGGCCTTCACCTGACAATCGGTCTTCTTGTTGGTTGCGTGTCCCTCGCCAAGTTGATGCTATGGCTGTCCGTCTAGCCGCGCTCGCTCGAACTCGAATCTAAGACACACGAATGTCAATAAAGCACGTGGCAGCAGCGGTAGACAATTCAGTATGCCAGAAATATGCACACTCGTTGGCCCAACCGTAAATTGAAAGGCCACCAGCCAGCGAGAATGGATAGGTTACCCATCCTATACAGCTCACCACTACACACAAAGGAAGATTCGATTCCTGTCTTGGGTGCGTAATTGCCGGGGTGTCTTCACTTGGAAGGAAAAGAAAACGAAATGCTGTTAACGTCTTACCTACTGCATGCCAGTCTCGATTCCGACAACGACAACGACAAAGACAACAACAGTGTGAAGTATGAAGTATGTGGTGAATCAAAACAAAAGGGGGACTTGTTCGAGGAGACAAGACAAGACGAGACACGTCCAACAGCTGTTGCACTGTCTTGTGAGATTTCAGGTTGACCCCTGAAGGCGAGAGGGAGGGGCGTCGAATGTGGTGTGGAGTGTGAAGTGTGAAGTGTGGAGTGTGGGAGGGGTCTCCGCCCGCCGCATCTTGCTTACCGACTGCTGTACTGTGGTGACTTCCTTCACTGCTGTAACCATGTTAGCGGTTAGTGTGGTCAGAATGTGGTGTAACCTACGCTAAACTACATAAACTACAGGCGCTGGCTGCCCCTGGACAGCTTGGCAGCGCGGCGTAACACGTTACTGGACGACAAAGCACGCGAGGGGAAAGCTCTGCCGCGGCCTTTGCGCTAACGCGATCGGGTCTGGAACGCGACTTAAACGGCCCCCATTTGCCAATCCTGGCTAGAGCTGCACCCCCAACCAATCGCTCTAATCGTATCGTGTAGAGAGCCGCCGATTACGTTGACTGACCTGCCACTACCGGACCAGCTTAAACGATTAGAACGATTAGGGAGAAAGAAAAGCTGCTAACGAGAAGATATTTGGAAGTTTTCTAATCTTCCGAACTATTTTTAAAATGAGAGGAAATCTGCCGCCAAAAGAGGGTCCCGACATTGATAGCACGTGGTAGCATGTCGTGTATACAAGTTGCCTTGGTAAACCTCGTATAGTTGACTGTATCGCCCACCACCGTTAGTGGCGTCAATAAGTACTTAAGTACTTAGTTGGTACTATAGAACATCTTTTAGGTCAAGTGAGGTAAGTATACTCCGCCTGCCTACGTGTCTCAAGATAAAAATGGTCTACTCGGTATGCGGTTGGTGCTCGAAAAGGCAACGCACATCTATGAATCTGATGATGTTAATTGGCCAGAAGATGGCTCAATTGAGGTTATACCTCAAAGTCGTACCTCACAGTTACACCGCGAGGTAATTCTGCATAGAATCGAATGCGGCGCAGCAACGATCAAACCAGCATGGATTGTTGTTTGAAAATGCCATTTAAACCAACCGATGTAAAGCTTACATCAGCAATCAGATTGCCGAGGCATCTTTTGAAGTAAGCAGGTTCACTACCTATACATGTATATGGTAGACACGATACTAAAGTAAGTACCTAGTGTGCTTTTCCAAGATGTCTAATTCTTCCAGTATGTATGTAATGAGCTTGTAAATACTTCAAGTTCACGTCACGTACCCTCACCCAACCTCACACACCGCTCTTTGGCCCAATCGCCCCCGACATGGGCGGCCACATAGACTGCTACACGGATCTAAACTCCATCTACGGTTACTTCGGGTTCACGCACCTCCTGGCACACCTGGAAACCCTGCACTCCCACGGCGTCACAGTCGACTTCCACCCAGTGTACCTGCCCGACCTCCAGCAGCGGTCCGGGAACCGGGTCATATGGACGGTCAAAGCGCGCCAGGCCTGGCTCGAGAGATACGAGCTGCCGCGCTCGAAGCGAGACTTCGGCGTCAGTGAGGCAGATCCGCCCGAGGGCGACCTGAACAACCTGTTTCGGGTCGGGCAGACACAGCTGCCTCTGCGAGTGCTGCTGGCTATCAAGAAGACATATCCGGTCACTGTGTATAACGCAGCATGGCGCTGGTTGTATCGCTGCTTCTGGACGCCGCCGCAGCAGAATATCAAAGAGGAAGCACCGTTACGAGAGGCGTTGCTGGCTATGCCCCGGGACGATGATGATTCACAGCAGTTCTCGACGACCGAGGTTGATGAGATCATGACCCTTGCCAAAGAGAAGCAAAGCAAAGAGGAGTTGCGGAGAAACACGGACGAAGCTCTGAGGCAGGGTGGCTTTGGTGCGCCTTGGATGATGGTGCGTAACTCGACGGGAGTGGTCGAGCCTTTCTTTGGCAGCGATCGGTTTGCGCAGATATATGAGTTTCTCGGCCTGCCTTATAGTCCTCTACAGCTCCTCCCTGCGTCGACGACAGATGATAAGCCCAAATTATAGTGATTCATCGTCAATATCTAACAAAAGAGGAGCCAACTACCTACCCTGAGATAGGTAGTATATATAAATGTCAGCATACATACCTAGTAGGTAGGTACATATATTTGGAACCATCAAACCCAAAACCCTTCTGTACATTACAAACTTATACAGATAACAGAAAGGCAGTGCCAATCTCACACTAAATCATAAGTCTGCAGTTTAGCCAGAAGAACAATGATGTTTCTCAATTCTTTTCTCCTTCTACAGACACAACCTTCGAAGCCCTCGGCCGAAGAATATCTCACCTCACCGGGTCGTTAAGTTATATATCCATAACAATTCACTTAGTTCGAGAGCATATAATGTAACTACTAGGACAACTCGCTCTTGCCAGGCCGGGTCTTGGCGGCAGCAGCGCTCCAGCTCCGGCCGGGCCCACAACGCTAGTGGATACCTACTAAGTAGATATGGACATCACCTCAATTAATCGATAACCAAACAACCCTGCCAGATGTCGAGATAAGAAACCCATTCCAGAAATTTGCTCGTGAACAACGACAAAAAAAGAGGCGAGTGAGGCCATCGCCACCCGGCATCTCGAATCCCCGTTTCCGCGCTACTCTATTGGCTTGCAGAGAACGATACAACCGTGACCGTGTCTATTCGGCCTCACCCAGCACCGCTCTCAATTTAATACCATCCATCGCTGTCGGGCCTCAAAAAAATAGGCCGGGCTTGACATGGCCGAATCGAAACCTGCCCCTCCGGCGACGGGCACTGCCTCGACCACCGCCGCCGCCGCCCCGGAACCAGCCTATAAAGCGGCCACACCGAACCGAGCACTACGGATGATGGGCATCAACCTACCGAAGAAGCTGCCCTCGCGCAACTGGATGATCTTCTGGACGCTGGCCGGGTCGCTGTCGGCCGCCATCATCTACGACAAGCGCGGGAAGAAGCGCGCGACGGCACGGTGGGCGCGCGCCGTGTCGCATCTCGCCAAAGAACCCATCTCGTCGCCGAGCGAGATGCCCCGCAAGCTGACCATCTTCCTCGAGAGCCCGCCCACCGACGGCCTGCGTGTCGCCCAAGACCACTTCACCGAGTACGTCAAGCCCGTGCTGGCCGCGTCGGGGCTGGACTGGGAGTTCGTGCAGGGGCGCAAGGAGGGCGATGTCCGCGCCGCCGTCGCCGAGCGCATACGACGGGCCCGCGATCCGGATGCCGCTGCCGGTGCTCAGACCCAGGACGAGGCCATCAACGAGGTGCGACGGCGCAACCGCACTCCCGAGTACACCGGCATGAGGGGTGATATCGTCATCGGTCGACACACCTGGAAGGAATACGTGCGAGGCCTACACGAGGGCTGGCTGGGACCCCTGACCGCCCCCGCTCCCCCCATCATACCAGAACCCGTCGTCGAGTCGAGCACGGCAGAAGATGCATCGCCAGAAGCGACAGTAGAAGGCCAAGACAACAAGGAGAAGCCAGAGGAGAAGAAACCAGAAGAAAAGAAGCCCGAGCGGCCGCCGCAACCCCCGCCCTACAACGACACAGCCGACTACCCCTCCTCGTCCATCCCCATGTTCATCCCCGCCGAGTTCTCCCCCACACCCTTACAATTCCCCCATATCCTCGGCTTCACCAACACCTTCATCCGAATGGGCCGCTTCTTAAACCGGCGACGCCTCGCCGACGACATCGGCCGCGAGGTGGCTGCCGCCTGCCTAGCTGCGTCGCGCGAATACCGGGAAGAGGTGAACTCGGAGGATTCGGAGCAGGCGACCGCGCTCGTCGGGAAGAGAAAGACTGGCCAAAATCAGTATGGAAAGAGCCGAAGAAGGACAGCGACGACGACGGTGAGAAGAAAGAGTCCCCGCCAGCCGAGAAGATCTGGACGAGTCCCGTCGTCCTAGATCCCCGCATCACCATGCGCATGCGTCGCTTCGAGATGAGTCCGATAGACGAGGCCCGCGCCCGCGCCATCGTGGTCCCCGAAGAAGAGGTCGAGGGTTGGATCAAAGGGAGCCTGCGCAGTCTATGGCGATGGGCCGTGACGCCCACCCCGAAATTCCAAACTCCTCGCACCGATAGCGAGTGAGCGAGTTCTACACTTATACACTCACAACACTCGCACTTCAATCTAATCCATGAGAGCAACGGACTGCAATGCCGCCGCATGAGTGTCACTCTTGTAATATCACGAAACTCATATCAAAATAGTCCACCTAATTCACAACGAGGTGACGGGACTTGATGTCTCGTCTCGGTGTATGTATGTATGTCAATGCGGTATGTCCGGTGTTTTAGAAGGGACGGGACGGTATATAGACTGGGACGGCATTCCTCCCGTCAAGGTTTTTCGAGGCGGTAAATCTCCAATTGCATGTATAACAACAAAAGGGCTTACGAATTTACTGAACCCCATACCCATCGCTCGGCTAGCTAGTTGCGTAGTACCATGAGCTAGGTGTAAGCTCATGAAACGGAAACATGATGTGTTATGACTGGCTAGCTTATGTATACCAACGAACAAATACCAATCTACTCATACCCCGACCATTATCATCTTTGCGTGAGATGAATGAGGCAGACGAGTCCTTGAGGCTACATACCTAACCAGACGAAACCGTGCCAGCGGAATACAAACAAAAACTTATCCGGCCATCTAACTTCTCTAGATAGCTAGTTAAAGAACGAATAGGAAACCAACCCTCAACGCCCGCCATGCTGTGCGACTCATCAAAAATACCCCCTCCTCTCACGTCTACCCTTCACCACCTAGCTTCACCAGCAGCAGAATCTCGCCAACTACATCACCGCCAGACTGAGCAACCGAGGCTTTTTTATTTCATTCCTCTAGTATCTATCGCATCACCTCGATTCTCGGGAGATCGAACGACAGAAGCCAGTTAGATAGCTTCGGCCAAGCATGAGAGCAGGTGAATGAAGTTGTCGATCGGTCTATTTCGTTCATATTTCTGTATTAAGGGCCCAATCTTAACCCATCCAAGAACTAAATCACCATCGATGCCTCGAGGTGGTGGTGATAAGTGGGCGAGTTTTATCTCAAACTGGACACCTACGTGAGGAAACGTGGGTGAAGTAATCGACCTACCAACCAGCGTAAGTAATATCGGGTCCAGGATCATCAATCAATCAGTTAATCATCATCCTCATCCGAACCATAATCAACAAGTCCCAGCGCCGGCTTCGGTTTCGCAGTCACCGCAGTCTGAGGGGAGGGATAGCAGCGACAGCCACCGCAGCAGATTCCTCTCCCCCAACACCCTTGAGCGCATCTTCGCCCTTTTCCTTCGAGCCCGAGCTAGTCCTCCTTTTCACCCCCTTCAACACCCCCTTCTCCTTTTCCCTATCCCTCTTCCTCTTCCTACCGTGGGCAGGATTCCCCCAGTCCTCCCCTCTATTATCTTCATCCCCATCATCAGCAGTAGCAGTCGTGGTAGTAGCGCGCTGCTTCTCGCGGAACCCGGCAAGTCCCTCCTCGGTCTCGCGCCTCACGCGCGCCTCCTCGGCCCGTCGCCCATCACTGACGCCGTGCAGGAAGTCAATCTCGTCGTCATCGAGCGCGCGGAACTGGTTCCGGATGCGGTTCTGTTCTTCAAAGGCCGCTTGTTTGGCGGCTTGGGGGATGTTAGCCGGGTGTGTGAGGGGAAACATTATGTGAGTGAGTGAGTGAGTGAGTGAGTGAGTGTGGAGCCAATTGAACATGATTAGATGAGAGATGTATACAACAAGTAGATAGACAAGCCACTTAGCAATCGCAGAAGAAAAGAGGGATACAAGCATGAGTTAAAAAATAAGAACAAACACATAGCACGCAAGCAATCCTGATCACAGAAGCAAAACATTTGAAGGGAGAAACCTGCCCCTCCCAAAACTGAAAGTCAGAAAATATTAAAGAAAGTTCACAATCAACAGCAACCCCCATAGAACAACCAAACGCCGAAAAAGAAAAGAAAAATATAGCCCCCAGAAAAATATAGCCCCAGAGAAATATTTTTAAAAAACATAGAGAGAAGAAAAAAAAAAAAAGAAACAAACCTTTATTAGCCTGCAAAATCTCAAAGAGGCTCCTCTCCCGCTCCCTCGACATTCGCCCTGCGCGCCTCCTCACGCCTGCGCCTCTCCTCGTCGAGGTCTTTCCGGACCGCCTCCCACTCGGCCGCGTTCCTGTCCCGACCGCTTCCGCTCTTCTCCGTCGTCGCCCGGGTCGTCTCCGCAACGTCGCCGGCGATGGTGCCACCGGGGACGAAGCGGGAGGTCATTTTCTTCTTCTTTTTCTCCTTCCCCCCTTGGGATGTGTAGGGGAAGTAAACGAACGACGTTCTTGAGTGAGGATTGAGTCGTACCTCCACGCTAAGCCAGCCAGTGGCGGGACCAGAATCAGGGTGACGAGACCGCAAAGTACCACTATCTCCCCAAGATCCGTATCTCGATCGACGACCGCAACCCAGGTATCGAGGAACCAGACCCGCGAAACCTGGAATCCAGCAGATGAGCGGCACCAAGTACGTAAGTAAGCTGTTAAGTAATCAGAACAACCAGACCAGACCAGACAAAAAATATAAATTCTGAGTTGTACAGCCTTCTTGATGTATACCAATCAGATCGGAAACTGAACCCTCGGACCTATGAAGGAATGAATGAATGAATGAATGAAGTTGCAGAGGTAGGTACTGACCTACTACCCATGGAAGTGAGACCGGAATAGAAGCTACCTCTGTTGTCAGCTGCAGCCTCCTGACAGGAGCTGGCAGAACAGTCAAGTTGGTACAATGTTTCAGGTACTTACTTCGGTGTAATACATGAATGCATCAAAGTATCATGAACTTCCATCAGCCAAGTCAAGCGCAATAAGAAAAATACAATATACTAAAGGGGAAACCCATAACTTGGCATGAGACTACCTAGGTACAGGTTGAGCTTGTACCACAAGCGGCCACTCCATACTAAGTAGGCCGACCATTTCGTAAATCCCAGTTCATCACAAATCATCACAAGTCGAGAACGAGGCAAGCAGCTATGGCACAAATCGACCCAGGCAAAGGCCATGTTTTTGTCTAGTGTGGTATCATGTAGGTGTGTTTGTGTGCGTGTGTGTGTATATATAATATGAACAGTATCGACATTGCCGATCGGGCCTATCCTCGCCCAGCATGTACGACTTGGAGCGCTTCACCAAACATGAGCCGCCCATCTATTGATCCCGAGGATAGAACATCACCTACTGGCTGAACCACTATCGTAGCCTAGGCGAGCCCTGCGTAACTTCTGACAAGGTGCAACACGAAGGTTGCCAACTATTTATCCAAAAAATTCCTCTCCTCCATCACGTCCCGCAACCACATGCAAAAGGATAAGAGCAAGGATATCATGCCAGTCGTGAAGAAGAGAAGCATAAACTCCCAAACAGAAAATGGGCCCCTCTCGAAAAGATGGGGAAGCCCGCCAGAAATTAAACCCAGCTCCCGATGCCCCGCCCCAAATCCCTATCTTTGGTCTAAACGTAGAAAAGACAAAGTTCATCCGATGGGTATGCTCTTCACTAGGCCACAAAAAAATAGCACGTAGCGCGCAAAAACCCGGAGCCTCTTAGGCCCCACTCGAATGGTGGTGAAACGTATGAAGGTGAATACCAAATGTCCAAGCCCCCGATTTTAGCCCCGAGTTCCCTCGAAAAAATGCATGTGAAAATCGACCAGTAAAAAAACAAAGATAAAGACATTCTTTTCGTGCCATCCCACCGAAGCGGGAGATATCACGATGCTAGGTGATGACTCAACAGATCAGATCCTGAGCACAGCCGTCTACCACAGGCTCGAAGGCAAGCTTCGTTTGTCCGATCAAGGAACAAGGTGAGGATCATAATAGAGTCCCGCTGTTCTCGTTAGAGACGGGAAGAGGTGTCGGAGAAGGTAGAGGACAAGACGGGAAATCAACGACGTGGTCCCAAAGTCTTCGTGTAATATAGTCCTCGGGTTGCTTTTATTCTATCCTCTGACATGGAGGGAAAGGAAATCAAACGAGTGGCTGATCGACGAGACCAATTCTGATGGTTCATTATTTTTTCTTTTTAAACGCCGTGAGAAGTCGGAAAATTTTTACCACCGTCGCTGCGAAATGCGAACAAGATGACACAACCAAATCTATGTGTGGAACAGAACAAAAAAAACAAAAAACTCCTGGCCGTAGGGGAATACCATGAACGCCGAAGATGAATACGAAAGAAAATTCGTGAGTAGTGGCAAATCCAGCGGGCGATAACGAACCGGTCAACACAAGAATGATGAACCCCATGAGTATATCCGGGATACGTGAATAGCTCGCAATATGCCGAATAGGGACTTGGGAATAATGGGTAGTCCCAAAAAGTCCAATCATCCCATGAAGCACTGGTCGCTCCGAAGCCAGTTTGCCAAAAGGGGTATCTAATCGAAAAGGGAGTAGTACGTTCGTAAAACCGCCAGAATTGAGTCTGGCTAGTCAAAAGATCATGACCCGGAGACACGCGATGGCAATCGCGCTGCCGAGGAGTTCCACATCATATACTCAAAGCGAATTTCAGTCTAGAAAAACGATCAGGCCGAGCTGAGACAGCCTCATTAACCCATAACAGGCTGGCTGTAGCCATGGCCGAGGTAGTGGTTGTGCGCGATCGGCTCGCACATTGCGCAATTGCATTCGGCAACCCCAGCATTCCATCCACCGTGCCCGAAGTGATTGAAGTACGATTGGTGGAAATGCGTGCTACTTCTGGAGGCCGAATAATTATGACGCGAGGCGGGGGCTGAGAATACCGACCGTAGTTTTGATTCTGGACAGCCTGGCTGAACCACTCGTTGTAACGCGAGTTCACCGAGGCAGCCGAGTTCAAGTACTCGGGGTGCCATAGCCCGAGTCGGGGGGAGTCAGAGGAGCTTGAGCCCAAGTATTCTGGTAGCGACTAGGCCAGGATCCTTCGCGAGGTCGATATGGCATCTTGACAGGCCGACCGAGTATCGCGCCCGTTTTCATGCGTTCCTGTTCCGCAATCTCCTCATGGGTCCATCCTTCGTAGGATAGAGGATGATGTGCTTGCCTGGTCGTGTCATTGTGAATCGAGGTAACGATAGGGGTGAGTCTCTCGCGAAGAGCGGCTTGAGACTGCTGTTGCTGGATGACATGGCGCTTGTTGTCTTGGTACTGTTTCCAGCTCTTCAACCAAGCATCATAGTCATGGCTTCGGTCGAGGTTGACGTAAAGCACCCAGTCCATATCCCGCAGCCACTTAGCTTCCATCACGTTTAGCTCAGGGACGGCAATCCCGCTGACGTCGGACCAAGAACGGTTCTGGAACGTGTTGTCGTCGAGGAACTTGCTGCCCAAGAGCAGTCCAACAGTGAGCATCTTCCAAAGTTCGCCTTCACTAACATTGTCGTATGTGCCAGCGTGCTTATGCATGTTCATGTGCTTAGCAAGGTAGTTCATGCCCAACAGAATCGTGGTGCTGGGGAGGCGGGTAGACGTGAGAATCTGGTTGACGAATTTGCGGAAGGCTGGAGTCACGGTCGTACGGGGAATGACAATTCGAGTAGCCATGTCGGCGACGTATTCGGACATCATGTCGGTCTCGTAATCGAGAACCGCACACACACCGCCCGGCATGATGGAGGATGTTGGATGGGGGTCTCCGTCAAAGATCAGAGTGGGACCTTTGTCGGAGGAGAAATCTGCTTCGAGCGCGTGGAAGTGACAACTCAGGTATGCACACACACAAAGTTGAGCAATACGACTGGCAGCGAATTCCAAGGCTGAAGAGAGAAGCGTGTGCGGTGGGGGGTAAGGTCGCGGAAACCCTACTGAGATGCTCGAGCCATCAACGATTGACAGAAAATCAACAATGCGATCAAAGGTGGCGAGGCAGAATGGGAGACGGCGCGGAGCGCGTTCGTCGTAGATTGGCAGTAGCGAATAACTATTGTCGATGAGGCTGTCGAAGGTCGCTATTATGCGATGCAATCAATGTTGAGATGTCTGTCGGAAAGAATGATTTATACCCAAGACGCAAAGGGTAGTGTCACCAGGAACAAGTCAATATCGCGAAGCAATTATATCTCCTGTTCGCGCAAAGTTAGCTTTTCCTAGTGTTGCTGTTGTGACGTTGATTGTTGAAAATAAGGCGACGTAAACATAAAACAATTGTTGGACTGGGTAGTTGAACGAAAAAGTTTGTTCGGCGGGAAAAGTACTCGATCGATGTCGAATTCAACCCGAGACGAACCCTGACACCATGCGCATAAACAAGACCAAGCTCATTTACCATCCAGACCTGCCAATGCTGAGTAGCACATAGAGGGTCCAGCGCAATGTAAGGGAGGCGAGATATCAGTAGACGGTATGCAGCGCCGAAAGCTGCTCCAGCTTATCGTAACGCAATCCGTCATCGATGACCGTTGTACCACATGAGATACGTCGAATCCCGAAACTCAAGCGCGCAATTCTAATTCATATGCAGGCTAAAGCAGGCAAACTAATTATAAACAAACTTACACTAGGAGCAATGCAGACTTTTCCAGTTCGCAGGGAACACAACGTGGAGGGTAGTGGTACCGAAGTTGAAAGGCCTCGTTGGGAGAGGTGGAGGAACAGGCGAGGAGGTTGGCGTCGTAAACAACCGTTGAAAGGAGGGAGGGTGTGGTTAGAGGTGGTGTTTGCTGAGATGGACTATCCAGATGATGACGTCTCGCTCAATGAAGAGGATCCGAGGTAATGTCGAGGTAAATTGAACGTGACCACGAATGCGTCGTTGGAGGGCAGAAGCAGCAGAAAGCAGCTATCTCAGATGAGGAGGGAGGGAGGGTGCAGAAGCTCGGCTCGTATGCCGTCGAGGTCGTGTAAAGACGAGAAAAGGGCGGCGTTGAAGAATTCCGAGGCGTCTGCCGTGCGCGTGTTTCTCTTTCTGAACTTCTTAGTCTCGATTCTCACTTCTTGTTCTTGTTCTTGTTTTCGTTCTCGTCGTATCGATAAAGAAACGTCGAGATCAACCCGGGAATACAGATGTGGACGAATGGTCTCGGTTGATGTTGCAGACTGACACACAGCTACTACAAAAAAAAGAAGGTTGAGAAAAGGGACGATGATGATTCTCAAAAAGAAATGAGGGGAGAGGAGATGGTGAGAGGGAATGAGGGAGGATGAAGAAGTAGAGGTAGGTAGAGGAAGTGATGAAAGGAGGATGGGGCGGATGTGGATGCGGATGGTATGATGGGTATAGATGGGATTAGGTACAGCAGGTACAACAGTAGGCCGAGGAGTTTAGTGGTGGTGGGTGGTGGTAGTAGCAGTGATGGTGATGGCATGGATGGATGGATGGCCACTTGCTGGGATTGGCTGGTTGGACAGGGTGGATTGGTGGATTGGTGGACTGCTGGACTGGTGGACTGGTGGACTGGTGGATTGATGGGGGACATGGGCCGAAGCATGGGCATGGAACTGGGAGACTCACTGACTGGGGACATTGAACTGGAGACTGGGACTGGAGACTGGGCGACGGACCGGCGGACCTTGTGGGGCTCAAGGACAACAACGGGCAGAGAGAAGAGATACCCACGGTATATACATCATAGGTAGGTACTTGGTTACTACTACTACAGTGCAGCGGCACATATTCAATACAGTATCTGTAGGTACTACCTTGGCTAGATAGGTAGGTACCTGGTAACCTGCAGGGCCTGACTGACTCTTTGAGCTTGGGCCATTAAACATTCACATAAGGTTCATTCGCTTTCACCTGGACCAGTCAGGTCAGGTCAGTCAGGTCAGTCACCCGGTGGAGCGCGTAGTAGTAGGGGCGCTGGACCTAGACCTAGGGCTTCGGGCGCTGTGATTCGTGCTGTAGGGCCCTGTGGGCACATGCGAGAACAGTGGGTGCTAGTGGCCCAGTGAGTGGGTGCCTCGACCTGAGCAGACCTGAGCATGCAGGTCTGGCGATGCTGGGTGATGACTTCTCTGTTCTGAGGGGATACATAATAAAGCAACCTTGGAACCTTGACCATTTGAAGTTCCAAGGCCCATGTTCGTACAGCAGTATACTCCATCGCACTGCAGCGGGTACCTCGTTTCCATACCTCGGTACAGGTTTGCAGAGACGTTTGGGCGCCGGCCACCCGCCTTGAGCACGCATGCGGAAGGTAGCGGGACTGTGTATCACATGTATCTGCTGAGGTACCCTCGAGTAGTCCCACATCAGAAATTTAGGGGTTTGCTTGACGCTGCTCCACCAAATGGTCTAGGCTAGGAAGGGTTTGGGCATTTACAGTAGCGTAGCTCAAAGAGCAATAACCAACCCACTTAGCATGCTACTGGCAGCGTACAGTACGCTACAAAATTCCCTACTGGGCAGTAAAAGCATTGAAAATTCAAAATTCAAAATAAAGATAAAATCAAAGCGCGCGGTAGGTTGAAACGATGCTCTTCAATTCTCCACCCCAAAAGGCCTGTCCACTAAGTACCCAACTAGCCCTAGTCGGACCCAGCCTGCACAGCCAAACACGCTGGAAACAAAAACAAGCGCTTCCCACAACCCACCCAATGCAGTCTGCCATGTACACTACCTTAGGTGGTTATTAGCCATGGCTTGGACACATATTCCTACACTAAATGCCTCATTCCCATCGACTAGCACGTGCAGCCTTATGTCCCTCATCAGTGGGTGGCTCCTTGTTACCTGCGTCACATTTCCTTTCTCCCCCGCCCGTGATTTTGGTTGATGGACGGAAACGGGAGTCCATAGTGGCTAATTTTTTATTAAAAAAAAAGTGCTAAACAAAAAAAAAGTTTTCTTCACGCCCACGTAATAGCTTGGTACATAGAGTCAAAGGCCAATGACAACCTAAATAGGGTGCCGTACTCGTATACCTTAATTGCAGCTAGATAATTGAGTATACAATGTATCAAGAAAACTATCTACAGGTGCCTAATAAAAACAACAAAAGAAGGGTCCTGGCACTAATTTTTTTTGGCTCCGTCTCCGGCGCAAATCAAGAATGGGATAATTGCACGGCGACGGACTCCATCGCTAAACTGGTTTCAGCAGGACGAACAAAAACCAACCCCATCCCCGATGCAGGTGCCTAGTGCAGTGCCCAGAACGCAAATTTGCGAAAACTTCATTCATTGTGGGCTGTTTGATAGACCATATGTTTGCGGCATCATCACCTTCCCTCGTGATAAGGCTTTGAAGGCGAGTAAGACAAAGGCACGCTAGAAATCCCACCTCAGCCTATAACATGTGATGAAAGTGTAAACAGCACACAGCTCAGGGGGGAAAGAGGGGCGTGTGTTTATGATCTCCAATAAGTATTTTTTTTCCTCTCTTACTTTGTGTAAACATTAGTTGGCCAGGCTTAGTATCAAGATGAGAAAGGGAATAGATATGAAATTGCCAGCTGAGTAGGTTAGAACTGCCACGATTCTTGATTGGCGCAGAGCAACCCTAACGATCACGAGCATGAGTCAACACAAGACCCGTTGTTCCAACAGCTCTACGCCCGGCAGTAGTTCTATACATTTCCAACGCCGTCGAAGCAGCACGAACTCCCTACTGTAGTAGGATCTAGTATATATCTGGGCCTTACACTACTTGCGGCACATGTGTCAGAACATGACGGTGGTCAGCCAACCAGGGAAATAGAAATACAAGTGACCGTTGTCGCATTTGTTATTACAAGGCAAAGTAACGCTCGGTTTCGGAAATGGGTGGCGCCGTTGACTCGTCGCATAACATCAACACGATTCGGACTGGTTTTAGGTAGTGCAGCAGCAGAGACCCTGAGCAGGACCGGAGGAGCCAGCAAACCCGCCCGCCGTTAGATGTATAGGTGTAGCGTGCCTGGACAGGGTCATTCCGATGCGATGCCGACGTGATGCGCATGTGCAAGTGCAAGTGGGAAAAGCCGCAGATACCGCACTTATTTGTCCTCTTTGTGTGTCTGGCTGCTTATTTTGATTATCACTGCAGTAGGAACTTATATGCAAGACTAGAGCGACCTCGCAACATCACATAGTATACAGTATGTGGTGAAGTATCAGACGGGCCTCTGTTGTTGCCTTCAACTGCTGCAGAACTCTTTCGTAACCAACTTCACATTTACACTACTGTACTTTATCCATATGGAGGCTGTAGTTGAGACTCGTGGCCACGCAAGGAGGCTAAATTGCCGAAATGAGCATCAACTTCAGCATGCACCACCTATCCCAGCACCTTACGTCCATCAATACGTGGACGCTACCCATATAAGACGACCCTATTTCGCTTGTCTGTTCGGATGCGGAAGTGCGAATATCCAATCAATAGGGTAATAAAGAAAGCACTTACACAACGAAAATAGCAATAGCCCTGCAAATGAGACTAGTGAGTTATTTGTACTTTATTTTTATTTATTTATTTTGTCGTGGCCTGGCTGCCTGAGAGGTATAACATACGCGTTCACCCGACGGAATCCGTCTGAATCATCAAAGAAAACGACAAAGGAGCTTATGCGATTGAGGCTTCGCGGTGAACTGCTGGTCTGTCGTTTAGGCTTCAGCTATTCGTCACAGCATGGATTGATGTCAGCAGCCTCAAGAGGGCGGCACACAAACCGCTGACCTCCAACTCGGTTATCAGTTTGCCTCTCCATCGGTCAAGGAACTCCCGTGATTTGGCCAAACTCCCATGTGTTCCTTATTGTCCACCTCGACACACTTCAAGGTTCTCAGGTACAGCACATACATATACCTAGTTACATAAAATTTGGTGGTAAGAACCATCCGCACACAAAACCGTCGGATGACTGGAAACGAAGCCAGCATCCCATATGAGGTAAAAGACATACCGAAAGGGATAGTGCTAACGTTCATCCGGAAGCTCGGGGGATGGTACAGCAGTATTCTACCTACTGTCGTATTTACTGTATATTTGTTAAAATCATCAATCAACAAGTGTCACATTTCACGTCTCTCGTATCTACCATGGTACCGATCTCTCCTTTATGGACCTAGAAGCTTGAAAATGTGCACTTTTCTTCCATCGTGTCACCAATAAGCCAATATCCATGCTTCACTACTTTTGCTACCGCATCTCACATGCACTACTGCAAGTGCCATGATCAACTTCATATATACAGTGTACTGTCGGAATAGTTACAGTGTACACCATACTTACCTTGGTGTGGGATTTCCCCATCCCCTTCTAGGAATTGGTGCCAGATCAGATTTCCATCCTTCCTCACACAACTCCCAAAGCAATCCTCCTCATTCCCAAATGACTTAATTACCCGATTAGAATGACTGGCCCTGGCCTGGCCTGGCCTGCGCGATCGATGCCCGGGATAATAACAAGCTTGGAGCTTGGTTAATTTACCACGATGTATATTTGGAAATGATGGGGCTTTGTGCCCAACGATGGCCCTCGCCTCATGGAGTTTGGTTTGGTGTGGAGTGAATCCGATAAATTATGATTGTGTGCGATGGGGCCGACTGTTTTCTTGTTTTAATGAAAAACGATCGACCTCGGACCACCAAAAACCGCGACGGCTCGAGATTTACTTACACTACCTTCAACCACTTAATACGTGTGTTACTATGAATATCCACCCCTACGGACCCCTACGGAAACGTTCCTTGCTCCTGGGATTCGCTGTGTTACTACGGTGTGATAATGTACACACACACACACACGCAAACTACCAATCCACCGCAGGTTACACTTTCATCTGAAATGTCGGGACTTGGAGTCGGACATGACGATGCCTATGAGCATTCCAGTATGTACAGCATATGTTCCCCCAGAGGTTCGCTTTTGAGACATGTTTCTCCGCTCCGGGCTCCAGACTCGATACACAACAACTCGTATTATTAGCCCCTTGAACCAATCATCTCGTATCGCGTCGCAAACAGGCAATTAGATAGTCCCGACCGTCTCGAGATGCTGCATACTTGTGCGTATCTTATGGACCAGATGCTGCGGTGGTGGACCGCCGTGCAGCATACGGTGCTTGGGGCAAAGACGTACCAAACCACAAACCAGCCACCTTTGTCTTTGTCGTGAACTACTCTTCCCGTGCCGCCCCCCTGTCAAGTACTGTAGAGTATACGGTAGGGCCAGGGGGCAAATCTTCTCACGTACCCATGAACATCAAGATTTGGCACGCCAATGAAAGCATGCAATAGCTTCCAAAGCTTGGGTTTCAATACCGAATCATATCTACAATTCAGCCTCCCATTACGCACTTTACACCAGGAAGATATATTTACTTTACCTATCGTCAAGACTTTTTGAATTTTGGGAGTATTCATATCAGAATCTCGTTAGCCAGCTAACCACCTACCTACCTATCAAGACGAATACGAACCAGTGCACAATCCCAGAGTTTTCATGAGATGGTGCATTGTTAGTAACTGGCATCCAGCGCCAGCAACCCTGACTCAATAACGCCAAGCCTGCTTCCCTCAGACTTCTACCGGTGGGGCTTCTCAACAGCCATCGCGATCCAGCGGACTCAAGCCACTAACTTTTGTAGCCCCCGGTGCACATCGCCCGTTTTGTGTCAACAAAACAATTAAACATAGGGTAGTGCTGTAGGTGCCATGGCATCGGCGGCAGATGCGACGTCCATCTCCTCCTCATATAGCCACCAGCACAAGTCATTCTCACCTATACAAAGTGTCAAGACCTACGTAGTAGTCGCGATCGCTTATACCTCGACGCGTAACATGAATCGAGTGGCTCGAGAGACTTAGAACACGCTACCTGACTAATTAGCAAACGTCCTGTGCATCTGACAGCTTACAGCGTACCATTTCCACTTGCGACCTGCGTCATGGCGACAAGAGTCATTCCCATCATCCAGGGTACCCGATGAACATGCTTATGGCGGTGAGAGAAGCAGGCAGATGCAGATGTTAGACGCAGATGGGAAGAAATAAGGGGACCCTGCCCGGGTTGAATCTCCCAGCATTTTCCCCTCACCAAGACAGGACCGACTTACCAGCCTCCGCATCAGTATCCGCATATTTCCCACTACACACAGTCTGCGCACAGCACCGTGGGCCTCACGTGTTGCTTATCGCCGCTGCTGCAGCCGCCGCCGCCTGATGAGCGGGTTACTTACTTACAGGGACGTGTTTATTAATCCATAGCGATACTGTACCGCAGGCCATCACCCCTCACTCATCCGGACCAAGCGGATACTACCTAGAGTCAGTCTCTTGAGTAAATAGACGCCCATCATCACCCCTCATCCCATCATCCAAGCGCCAACCTGCATCACGATCCACCCAGGGCCTCGGGGCCCTCGCATACCCACGATCTCATTGGGGAAGGAGAGCCAGCATTTGTCTCGCCGTAGTGTCTGACCCGCGTGGCCTCCCCTCAGTCAAGGCTTTCGAGCGAAAAAGCTGCCTTCGTCCCTCCCAGTCATCATCAGCTCATGATTTCATACCTAGTCTGTCTCTCGCCTGCAGCGCTGCGGCACCCCCCAAACCCCAAAGGCAGGATGCTACTTCGACTATAGCTTCCGCATTTCTTTGTAATTGCCACGCTACTACTGCGACTACAGGTTTGCCCATCATGCGGGTGGCTTCATTAAAGTAACTCTGCCTATCCTCTCCGCTCCATTGCCCGCAGGTTCGAGTCGTATTTTGCTAGATTTGTAGGGTACCTATTCTGTCACGGCGTAGCTTTTTATTTCGGCGGAACTATTCATCCATCCGGTTGTCTGGCGCTTTTTCAGAATATCAAAGGCCAGTTGTGTCCCGTCGAGAACACCAATCAATCCGTTTCGCAGACTCCAGCTACTACCGGCAATGAAATTTCTTGAGCGACATGACGGAATATGAGGCTCTACCGTATAGGCCGAGAACCCTTTTTGGCTCTTATCGAAAATTTCAGAATGACCACGTGCAACCGTGGTGCTACGTAAAAAACAAACATCTTACATTCACTCTCTATCCTGAGTCTCGTCGTGTATAGGTAGTCTTGGTAATAGTTCAAACAAAATATTGGATGGTGGTTGAGAGGATCCAGTCCAGTCGCGAGCCTCACAGCAACGATCACTACCGTATAGGCCTAAACATCACATAGTATAGGAGTTCCAGACCCTCGAGTTTTGTGCGCACGCCGAAAGAAAAAAAAAATGTGCTGTACCTACTTCATGTAAGAGCTTGCAGTAGCGCCAGGTTCGTATGTAGCCAGCATCAAATACCTACGGTACCTACCTACCTATACCCATCTACTTACCTACTACTACTGTAAGTAATCCGGCTATCCTTCGGGAAGAGACGGGCCTTCGTCCTAGATGGTCTAGTGTAACTTACATATACATGGCTTCTCTTGACCATACATCTACTGTACAATATATAGACAGACTGACTAATGTGTCCTCAAACGAGAACAAGGTCAACCAGCCGTCACCGTCGATTGTTGCCTTGGACCGCCCTTGCTCAACTTTCTTTCTGACCACCCTACTTGCGTCACGCTCGTCCCATCGCCGCCCGTCAGCCTGCGCTACTGTACCCGCCGCCGCTCGTTACCTACCCGGGATGGATAGAAATGGGATTTGATTGCGGACCGGGACTCCCTTATTAGCGTTAGTGTAGTGACTCAAAACAGCGCCGGCGGGCTTTCTTCGCTTGGCTTGCCTAATGAATCCGGCTGCAGATTTCTTAGGTACCCCTCTACCTATCATGACGAAAGCCATCGCACGATCGATACCAGTGCAACGCGATTATGTATGTACGTGTACTGGTTATATGCTGTGCTGTGCTTTGCTTTGCTGTGCTGTGCTATGCAATGTGCTACGTTGTTGTATTGTAGTCCCCACGGTAGGTAGGTGGGATTTCGATTTTGTTGGCCTGTATCCAAACGGCAACATGGGGTCTTCAACCAATGCCATATCCCGGGATTTGCGAGCCTGGTGGTATCGTGGCGGCGGGCAGGGTGTTTACATCCCACTCTCATAACCTGTCTATCATCTCGTCCTCCTCTTTGACGTATTAGATAGATGCATAGATAGGGTCCAGTGACATATTACATATTACATAAGGGGCGACTTATGTACGCGCCTGCATACGGCTAATTTAGAGTGGCTGTTTTTTCCCCCGGCTCGTGAGTATGTAAGTGTCGGATACCGACTTCAAGCGCTGGCGGGCAGGCAAGAGCCAAAAACGCCACTGATGCTATTTGGTCGTTGCCCTCGATCTCATACATACTGGCTTCGCCCCCATCCCCAAAACTATCTATCCCATCTCGGTTACTTACCTACATCATATCTGTCCGCTTACGGCAGCAGGCTTTCTTCCACTTCCACTTCCAACTTCCCTGATCCTGATCTGATGGAATGTGTGTGTCCATGTGGCGAGGTTATGTCATCCAAGGAAAAAAGGAAGAGAGGATCAGTCTTCTCAGGAATAGTTTCGTATGTTAGCGGGCAGTGTAGCTAATTAGCTAGCGGCAAACACCAAAAAAAGATCCCCGCTAGGCGCGCTGAAAATAATGATGAGAGAAAGAGAGAGAGGGAGAGAGAGAGGAACATCACATGTGTGATCCAGCCTCTTCGAACTGACAGGTCAAGATTCGGAAAGATTGAATCACAAGTATTTGGCATTCCTGATTCATCCTCCACCACCCTACCCTCTCTACGGTGGCGCTTTCTCGTGCATCCCAAGTCATGCGGGTTTCCGCTCAGACAAGACAAGACTACCCCTCCTACCGTTTTCTAAGACAGCTACTTGCTACTTTGGGATCATCTTGGATCTTAGTCTAGTCTGTGTCTTTGAACCGCAGCCGAGCTATTGAGCACAACACTAAATATCCACCCTACTTACACCCTACCTCCCTAATTACCTAAGTCATTATTTTACTGCCACTTACCCACGAACGAATGGATAGTTACAAGCCATGATGATGCAATGATACCCAACAAGCAAACTGGGGCTGGCCGCAAAGCCGTTCGTTCGTTCGTTCGTTCGTTCGTGGTCCCCATTCAATGCCCGCAAGTAGGTAAGTTTAGTATGTGTACCCGTAGCCTAGTTTTTTTTTTCGCCTTCAAAGCGGACCCTAACCCCTCCAAACCGACGTCGGTTTCCCACGGACCTTGGCATCCCACTTCCTCATCCGGTCTTGGCGGGCCAGAGCTTCCATACCACCCCCTATTTGATCGTAGTCGACGCAACCTACCTTTCCGGGTCATCGATATCGAAAAAAGATATCGGTGCCGATGGGAGTTGGGGTTTCGGGTATGAGGAATTGTTCCGTGAAAGTAGACGGGTTAGCTTCGAGGCAGTAGAAGGTAGGTAGGTAGGTAGGTGGTCTTGATAGATAATGGCGCGGAACGGAGAGCTCGCTTGTGAGTGGTTTATAGACACCGAGGCTTAGAAGAGGACGGAAGCGGAGAAATATTCATTTGGCTACATACTACTGCTTCCATCATTGCATCGACTTGCCAAGTTGTACGGCTCGGTGATTGTTCCCCCTATTCCGATGCTCTAGTGAAACCTTAGGACGATACGTTCTCCGACTTGTATACTCTCAGGTGCGTGAGTCCCTTTTGCATATGCCTTTGGAATTAAGCAATAAGGTCATGAGATCTAATCAAACTGGCAAACAAATACGCTGTTGTCCATGCACTTTTGAGGCGGTGGGCTAAATAAACAGATATCCTTAGGAAACAGATACCAGTCCTCATACTATCCCAACGCATAATGACAAGAGATGTATTCGGAAGTATAGATAATAATAGCCTACAACTAGACACTAAAGACAAAGCAACAATAGTAGAAGCTCGCATTATGTAAACAGGCGAATAAGCAATAATAAGTATACTCGACGAGGCAATACACAAAACTGCAAAGGAAAAGCCAATATTCAAGGAAAGTAGGAGCGAGAATCTAGCCACCGACCTATGAGAATGAGTCGACCAACAGTAGCAACGAAGAGTCCTCCAAATCAACCCAATATGTGAATATGCTTCCAACTCAATTAAATATATTGCTAGCTTATCTATCCAAGACAGACACCTTAATGACTTGATTTCAGACTTATACTACTGCTGCTCCACACTCGATATAAACATCCTATGAACTAGATGGTCGCCTCTAAGAAAAGGAGGACGCTAGGATAGAACTTCTAGTTTGTAACCATTAGATTACAATCACGCGGTGAACATACCGTCTCACACCACTACCAACTAGATGGCGCGGCGTATTGCCTGATAATACCCTAGATGCCAATATTCAAACCCCATTTCCCGCTTCACGATTCCAGCTCGGTGCCACGTCCAGCTTTAGGCAGGTCGCACAAATACTAGGTATGAGAGCGACATGTAGCATATCCCGGCATATCACCCCTCTGCTCATATACACCTTGGCTACGAAAAATCTCAGGGTAAGGAGCACCCAACCTTTCCAGGGCCATCGTTTTCACGACTATGTAGCCTACCTCACGGTGTAGAACTAGAGTATCATTTAATCAACTACAGCACTTTGCCCATTTATATGACCCCAAGGCTTTACAGCACACAGCAAATTACCCCTATTTATTCCGTCTTACGAACGCGTAGCCCCAAATCCCGAACTACAATCCCAATTCCAAAATCGGGTGGCACTCTGAAGACTTGAAAGTAGGGAGAGGTAGTCGGTAGATATACACAAGAAATAGACAAACAAAGTCACGAGCACGTAAACGCAGCAAAAATTCAAACCTTGTAAAATAGCTCAACCTGACTGGGTGAATTTGATATTCACGCTCAAGTACATAACAAAAGTAAACTCCTTGTTAACAACCTAGACATAGCTGGGTAGTTACTTATGTAGGTAGTTATTTACTTACCTACCTACCTCCTAAGCGCAAAAAACTGGAATTGGATCAAGAAAGCTCGGTAACGACTAGATAGCACGTCTTGCCTGCTCTGTCGGGACCTCTGCCCATTTGTCTAGGCCATCAGGTGTAGCGAGTGAGATATGGGGGTGGGAGTGTGATACAAAGTCGGCACTTGTCTAATAGTGAACTAATCAAGCAACAAAACGACTAGATGTATGCTCTGGTAATCATCTACATATTCAAACCTGGTCTGAATTGGAAATATAGCAGCGTATATGATAGGTACCATGCTTCGTAGTCGGCCAAGAATGGACTGGCAATGCTGTTTTTCATAAAGGCAAAGTAGACGAATATTCAATTCGCAAATATCTTATCTCGAATGTATTAAGTCTTGATATCTATCTACTTAGTTCCACTACGAAGCAGCCTTCAGTCCATTCTAGAGTAAAGCCCGAAGAGCCCAACAAATCAACCTCGGCGGACGACGGAGCTGAACCGCCATGTCCTCAACGCCTCTGCTCCTGGTCCGTCAAGCAAACGCCGTCCTCATTACTCGTACAAAGTCCTATAACCCGTTTTTTCGGAAAAAGGCACCGCTTTACGGGTCGTAGAGCCCTGGACTAAGGTGGAAAGCGGGTTGGTATTTGCGCCGCTACTGTAAAATTCCTCGTAGAAACCGCCTTATTCTGAAAAGGCTGTTATCGGTTCCCCATGACTTTGCCTCTCTAGAAGCCATTTTCGAATTAGCAGTAACGTGCAATATATCTCGCGGGTAAAAAATTATGTGAAAGCCAAAATAGAATATCGACCGTTGGGCCAGGCAACTTGTTTCGATAAACATTGTTATACTTGCACTCTCGTATATGCACAATAGCAGCGTCGATAATAGGTTCTCGTCGATGGTCTTGGTTTTCAGTGCCCCTGTTGCCTTCCATTCCTTCTCCTTGTCCAAGGCCTGTCAAAAGCACCCGGCACTCTGGGGTAACTCGTCTAGTATGTCGCTTGACACGGCGCCTAGACCCTGAAAATCGCGAGGAAACCGGGGACTTCGCGTTTCTCATAGACTGCGGAGGATATCCAGTGGTGTGGTGTTTCCATGTATGTCGACGACGGTGAAATCCGGGGAATTCTAGGGTCGAGACGGGGGAAACGAGGATTTCGTCAGATTCTGCCTGACTAGACGACTCTATGACTTGCTCAACTCGAGCGGGTAGGCTGCATGATGGCGGGTATTGCATGGTATTGTGTGACATCGTAGACACCGTTAGATTCTGGCGCCGGACGACGGCAAGTTCGGCGTTGAAACGGCTGAGCGGTGGTTAGCTTCTACTCGTCAAATACAAGTCAGAGACGGTCGGCCATACCTGGCTTCGCGAGCGTGCTCCAGCTGCCAGTTCACGTCGGTGACGTTCACACGTCTCTTCTTGATGTCCATCTTGCCGCTCTGGGCTGGCTGAGACGGCGCCCCGGAATGGTACACAGCGCTTGCGCCGTGCCAGGCCACATATTGATTCTTGTTGTACTCCTCGCCCACCACATACCGGTCGTTGGATCAGCAATCTCGCCCTCGACGATGCCCTCGGTCCTGGCCTTGGTGACTTCGTAATCGTCAATGACCCTCTTGCCCCGACGACGATGAGGGCGCCGAACTCCCGGAACACAGAACGGGCCGTCACTACACCTATAGCGCGGCCCTTGTACGAGTGGGGATGATGCTGCGGTCAATCATGTCGCGTTTCTCGTCGTCGTCGACGATGATCTTGTACAACCGCCTATGCTTGGTGAAGAAGAGGTACGAGTCCTGAACCCGACGCAGCGGGCGGGTTCGGTCGACAACATGTAGAGTCGCTCGCCGCGGCCGGCGATGGTGAAGGTTCGACAACGTACTCGCGGCCCCCTTGTAGGTGGCCCATCTGTCGACCTTGGTTCGCCTTCTGAATCCTCGGGCAGGGCCAGCTCGTCGTCGACGATGTCCATAACATTGCCCTCCTTGTCGATGGCCTGCTGGGTGGGCTGGTAAGAGCGCCCTTGCGACCACCACGGCCTCTCCAACCGCCCGGCCGCGACGTCTAGGGGGTCGTTCGGGTCACGCGGTGGATGCTCGATCGGTAGGGTGTCCCAGTCGGGGGCCGGTTCTTGGCGGGCGACCGAGACGACGTCTTCGGATGACTTGCTGAGGCGGGGGAGAGGGCGATTTGGGCGAGGCGGGTTCGGATTCCTGGTTCTCGTCGTCTTGTTCTTCTCCAGCCGAGTCTTCGTTCTCTCCGTCTTGCTTGGTTCGGGGCTGGGCTGGGCCTCACCACCATCACCATCCGCGTCGAGCATGGTCTCGTCCTCGATCTCGTCAAAGCCTTGGGCGTGCTCTCTGATTGCGAGTCCCTATGGTTAGCCATTATGCCACCTCGTTAATAGTAGGCATCTCGTACCCATCTTAGCAGCAGCGCGCCTCGCGGCTGCACGCCGGGACGACGAGCCATGCTTCGTCCAGTCGACTCGGTCCAGGTAAGATGATTGATGGATCTAGAATAGGGTTCTTATGACAAGTGGATCGATGCGATGCGACACGCGACCACGCCGGATATAGTGGTGTAATTCTTGGCGATGAGATGATTTGGAGTCGTGACTATGTTAATTGTCGACTTGGCCTGGTTTATTCCAGTAGGCTGAGGCCGTGGCCGCGACAGTCTGGGTTGCGACTCGATGCGACAGATGTGGAGGGCGATGCAGGCGTTGGCGCAGTAAATGTGGCGTGTCGAGTGATTCGCTTTTGGTCGTGGAGACGCGGTTGGCGTGGGAGCTGGCCAACTTGGGAAAGTGTGCAATTGGAATGAAGATGATGGATTGGGTGGATGGAAGAGAGAGGAGTGGAGTAGACAGTACTTGGACGGGAGAGTGTCTGTGGAGCGGAGCACCTAACGCATCTGTCCTATCTAGGCTTAGCCAGAAGACCCACTAAGACTCATACAGTATATCAAGTCGAGGGGTCTCGACTGACCACACTGTACAACTGCGAACAGTTTACTTGACAACTGGAAGTCATGATGCCTTCACTCGCCTATTCAATTCGGATCAAGTCTAAACGACGGCAGATACTAATTTAATAAGAATAACCAAATTACCCCTGGTAGATTCCACCTTCCAACTAAATACTGAGTACGGAACCATATTTTGATTCCGGTCCGCACCATGATGCCACCATCATTTTCGGTAAGTAGAAGTCGTAAAAACAGGAGTAGGAGAACCATATGAATCGATCAACCATACTACGACATAACCAGTAATTGCCTAAGTAAGTAAATGTTTTAATAAAATTAGCCGCCCTTAGCGCTTCCATGTTTATCATCTTTACTTAGGCAACTCTCGAGATGGGTTTAACGCTAGCATCTACGCCGCACAAGTTTCTGACCGCCAGAGCTCTCTGACCATGTAACTCGCTCAAGTATTTAGCTTTGTTGATGAATATCTGGGAAATTTCCTTTGCAATATCTTTGCTACCTAAACATGTCTTTGTTTAACTCAGCGAGGGCTGGTGCCAGGTACTTTTCTTTGCCTCGGCTGAGTCGATGGCAAGCGAAGCTCTATCTACCTCCCCCAGTCTGAGAAACGTGTCTGATCTGGATACCATCAAAACACTGGCCAGCTCCCCCGACTTCCACCCTCCCTAGCGAACTTCGCAATAAGGCCTATGAGTTCACTATGGGTACCGCCTGCCTATCGACGTTTCGGAATTTGATGAGTTTTGCCGAAACCAGTCCACGCCCGAGCTGTTCCGCGCGAACGAGGCCGTCCAGCGGGAAGCCAGCTCCGTCTTTTACCGCAGGAATCTCTTCAGCTTTTACTATTGTCCCCCAGAAACAGTCACTTCCTTCCTCGACAGAATCGGCAACGACAATGCAGCCCAGATTTCGCGCCTCCTCATCAACATGCCCAGCTTCTCCGAACTGGAAAATGGTGGTGTAGAGGTCTACCCGGAGGACAGGAGCATCCTCTCAGCCATCCAGAGCCGTTGCACCAACTTGGCCTCGCTTCAGATATCCGAATCTAGCGCTTCCCTGATGGAGGCGTTACTCGACGACGAGTACCAGCAGGAGGTGCTACCAAGGCATTAAAGAAGATTAATACCTACCTAAGAGCTATCCATCTCTGAAAGAAATTATTCTGGAGAAATATCATGATGAAAACCTGGACAATCTTTTGCCGATAATAAAGAGTTATGGATGGCCAGTCAGCACAGTATAATCCTTGGAGTATAAGCCCTGGGACTCAGACTATTATTGTGGCTGTGGCTTTCATTGCTACCAAATAAGTTGGCGGTTTGTGGGAGATGTCCACAGCAATACAGCAATGCTCATCTGTACACCATTGTCTGCTACGTTTGTCAAACAACCATAGCTCAATTCACAACGTGAACAGACCTGTATTATATCTAGATTAGCATTACGATAAGTCGATACTTCATCTACATCTCAACTCATAATAAAAAAGACGTTACACTCGAAAAGGTCGTTATATGCATAATAGCTACTTACTTTTGCTTAAGCACGGCTCAACTTATCGCCTTCGTTTTAACAAAAGAGGTTGCAACTTGGTGAAACACAAAATTCCTTAGCCCCCTCAAACATATCTGGAGAGCGTACTACAAATAAGAAATACTCCCTCTTATTCGGGGAAGCTTGTTGTATGTTGGACTATTTCCACTCTCTCTACCGACGAATACCTGATGAGTGCCTAGAGGAGGTTTGGCGTGTGATTCACTATTGATCAAGTTAGTCATACCCGGCGCGCGAGAGAAACCTGTGGTGCGGAAAGGGATACAGCCTTTTACGTCTCGTGTATCTAGCATGACAGTGCTATCATCTTCGACAACGGACTAACCTAGTACATCATCTCGGTCTCAACTAAGTTTTAAGGTACTGGACTAGTTCATGGAAGACCCTCGCGTCGACGTCAGCTAGGTTCATAATCGTTCCTTCGCAGTGATCGTACGCCTGCGGCTCGCCCTCAGACGTTAGATTGAATACTGGCCGTGGATTTCTGCAGGGTTGATGTTGCCAATGCTGATTGCCTTGGTCCAGCATCCTGGACGGAGGGGACCTTATTCGGTAGTGCCACGATGCTGCTCCTTGGGACAAAGAAGGAACCTGTATATACAAAAGAGGTTTTAGACCCTTTAATCCAGAAGTCAAGAATGATTGTAATGAATGCTGGGGCCCTTCTAGTCCAGGGAGAAAGCAGTGAAGGCGTAAGCGAAAGGATGTATGCCGAGGATTGTTGAGGTAATACTAGGTCAAGGAGTCACCACAGGCACTGTAAAAGGGCACAAGACATCCATCGTGTATATAAACAGGTCATCCTATCTACTCTGTCATATAGTCAAGTAGCTGAATAGTACGCTCGTATACCTTCCATTTCATTAAGGATGATGCGGTACTGTGCCCTTAGGGTGCCGAGCCGATTGATAAAGAAACGAAAGATCGTTGCTTATATGGACAGACCGAACATTGCCTGATGAATGTCTCTCTAGATGCAGTAGTTGTAATAGGAACGGAGAGAAAATTTGGCATGATGGCGTCCGACGACACCTAGGCCATCTGGGGTAGCTAAAAATGTTTGCTAATTAGTCACATGAGGGAAAGAAATCAACGTTGTGTGGAACTCACCGATGTAAGGGAGACAATGCCCATAGTTCTCCCCAGACTCTTTTTTGCTTACATTGGTGCTCTCGCGCCTATATTGTTCTAAGGTATAGGTACCAAGGCCGACTTCTTATGATGAGGAAACATAATTATCAGAAAGGAACTTCCAATCCTGGTTTAAACAAAAATGTCATTTTAAATAAAACTGTCATTGGAGAGTTCAAACTAGGTTCCCAAGTTCTGTGAGGTATGGGTTCAATGGAACCCCCAATGCAAGTATCCTTGTCCCCCAGAAGAACTAACATTAATGCAATCAACCTTGCTAACAACGCTTATTGACAGTGACCTAAAGTGGTTAACATCTTGCAGACCCCTCAGCTTTACTTTTACACCTTTGAATTACACACTCATGAGAGAAGGATCTCGAATCTCGCCAACTGAGCTTCGTTCTACCTGTGGCAATATGGCTTCCGCAACCCACGCTTTGGATATAGATCGCCACGGGGGTGAAAGCGCTCCAGCCAATTCTATTCCCAGGCCTCAACTTGGCTCGAGCTTTACTCTAGATCAGGGCGTGGTTGATGGTCAGTAATCACTCAAGTCAAACAAGCTGTTCGCTAATTCTTACGTATCATGATAGCTTTACATATGCTCGGTGCAATTGTGATTTCGGCACATAACTACGGGATGTCACTTTGGGGGCAGAGTGCAAAGATTGTTGCAGAGCTGCCCGACAGAACTAGAACGAACTATTTCATGAAGGTTAGTTGTCTTGGACACATTCTAATCACCAACCGTATGTGACGATTTTTCTTAGGTTATCGCACTCGGCGAAATCGGGCGCTTCATGATAGAGGGCGAATTCGAGTCTTTGAAAGCTATTCATAGTGTGTCCCCTCACCTCGCGCCGCTACCTTATGTATGGGGCAAGCTTAAGGGAGGGGCGCCATCAGGCGACGATGCCTATTTTCTTCTCATGCAATTCCGCGAGGTTGGTGAGCAGCCACCAGATCCTCTTAAGTTCACAGCTCGTCTCGCAGAGTTTCATAAGAAGTCCAAGTCTCCCACAGGGAAATTTGGATTTCACATCACCACCTGCCATGCAAAGCTACCACAAGTTACAGACTGTTGGGAAGACTCGTGGGAGGCGCTGTACAAGAAGCAACTTGCGCAGATGATTCGCCTCGATGAAGAGAAGCACGGTGAGTGGCCGAAATTTCAGGAGGTGTGTAAGCTTGTCTTAGACAAAGTCATACCCCGGCTACTTGGGCCATTGCAATCTGGTGGCCGCACGATCAAGCCATGTCTGGTGCACGGCGACCTCTGGGATGAAAACACGGCGACCGACATGGAAACAGGGGAGCCTTTTATCTTTGATGCTGGTAGTTTCTATGGCCATAACGAATATGAGATTGGGAATTGGAGACGCTAGGCACAGGCTTAGTGATAAGATATACGTCGAAAACTATAAACGGAACTTCCCAGTGTCCGAGCCCAGTATGTTGATCCCGTTCCCAACTGTTAGCTTGGAGTACGATTACTAACTAAACCTCGCTAGAGGATGAGTGGGACGACCGCAATCTCTTGTATTCCTTGCGTTATAACCTTGGAACGGCAATTCTGATCCCGGGATGTAATCAGCGTCAAGTGTATGTGGTGTATTTTCTTCATGGTCGGTTCAGCTCTATCTAACAGAAGCCTAGCGTGAAAACGACATGACTCTTCTCTGTAAGAAATTCTGTCCTGATGAATTGCGTGCGACAGAGGATTATAAGACTCTAAAAGAGCTTTGAACCCCCTAAAGTGCTGGGGATCGAGTCAAGGAATGCTGAAAGGGGAGAAGAGGAGGGATCAGAAGAAAGGGGACTTCTAAGGGTGACGAACCCCAGTGAGGTCTAAACCGCGTTGCTTGTTAGCAACCCGATCTAGCTGTGGTGTAGAGAATCGATCTAGTATGGAGGACTTATGTTCATTAAGGGGAGCATAGACCGACCGTCCTGTCAATCTTTTAGACAATCCGAAGGATAGCTGGAAGTACCTAGGCTAAGCGTTATAGTTAAAAGGGGCTGACGGGTCGCTCTTGAGCGCGCTCACATCTGCTCACTCTATAACGTAATGAAGTAGTCTAGAGCGTGTGATAAAAGGTCAAAGTTTACTCTTGCATCTGCCCGTTGCGGCCCGTTCTACACCTTGCATGGCCATGCCAGGAACAGGGATCTAGACACACTGATCAGACCAGACAAGGAGACTCCTGTATATATTCGCGTAGTCACATGGCGCTCACGGAGAAGACTTCATTCGCTCTCCGTGAAACACAGATGTCTATAACTTACCCCTACGAGGTCCCTGACAGGCCACATGCGGATTATCCAGTTCCGTACCTTTAGCTTGAAGGGATAGGTACTAGGGTCTCATTCTCATAATACAGTTTGGCAGATATAAATGAATAGCTTAAAAGAATATATTAATGTACAGAAGAGATAGATGGTCTACTACAGGGGAATCATATGCAATTTGCGTATGTAGTCCGTACGCGCAGCTCTTTCTCATACAGTAGTATTACTTGCTTACTGTAGCTAGACTGAAGTAACTAGCGAAGTACTACTGTGTGCTGTGCTTTGGAATAGGACTAAGATTACATTGATAAGGTATTATATAGAGTCAACAATGAAGGGGTCATCGAGGCCTCGGAAGTGGGAGATGGGAGATACCTAGTCTGTATCCCTCAACTGCCTCGCTTCCAGCTCCTTCGCCGCGTGTCTAGCCGCCCCTGCGGTATTTTAAAGCTAGTTTCGGAGAGGCTAGTCCAATGGTCTGCACGGGGGTTGCATACGGGTGCTGATATACATCATGGATGTCGGTAGCTTCCCGGTCTTAGATTCACGAGCAGCGACTCCTGATCTCTCCAAAAAGGTAAAGTATAAAGTTGGAGACTGCACCAACATCCGACATGAACAGCCCATGGTCTGCCCATAGCAAGCCCCATCGTTATTTCTCACAGGAGGCTACAGGTAGGGCTACATTATACCTTCCTTTTTTTAGGTTACACACGTAACCATATACGTCACAGGTATTTCAAGATTCTGGTACTTGAACTATAAATGCTTTGTCACTATGCATTTATCGCAGCAGGCACTTAGATACCATGATAGCCGATGCAATGTTTCTGGAATTTACCAGCTTTCCCACGTCACCGAGCAGAACTACAATACTATGCCAATATACCATTTCCAAACGTCGAAGACAATCCGGTGAAACCCTTGGCTCGTCCGCAGCCGTATAATATTACAACATGGCGTCCCAAGTCTGCAGCAGAGGTACCATGACTACGAGTGATTCTGATGGCACGAAGAACCCAAACGATGGTTACGACGGTTACGATCTTCGTCTGCGTGACGCTTACGATAAAATAGCCGAGCTACAACGTGAGGTGTTCACACTCCTGGACGAAATTGAGGCATTACGGATTATTGTAGACTATGAACCGCCACCAAGGACACCCTCGCCGACGAAGCCCACTACGCCGAATAATACTAAGCGCTTTACGCAAGCAACGGTATCATCACGCCGCAAGGACAAGTCCACGCCTACGAAGTCGGACGGAAACGACGATAAGGCATCCCCTGCCATCTCGAGTGGCGTCAAACGCCGTGGCAGCATCTTCACGCCTGAGATGGGCCCAACTCCACGGTATATGAAAGTTACGCGTGCCAGCCATAGCCGTGAGTTGGAGAGCTGGGCGGAGCACGAAGAAAGAAAGAAACGATTAGGCAACCATCTGAAGCAGCCTGGTCTGCTCAGAAATGGGATATACTGGGACCTACAGACTCCAGGTTGTTAGATTCAACTAACGAACAACCTTTCAACATGACGGGTTCGCCTGGCCGGGAGCATTCGCCATGTGACATATGGCCTCCGTCACCTGAAGCCAACCCGTCCCTTGCGGATACAGAAGTCGAAAGTGCCGAGCCTGAAACAAAAGATGTCCCAGAGGGGAATTGCGTTAGTCAAAAGGGGACGCGAGACTCGATGCCCAGACCCAATTCCCATTCTCTACAAGATCTTTTATATGAAGGTCTCATATAACTTTTTAAAGTGATGTCGGCGATCGCAGGAGATTGAGTGCTCTCAGCTGCGGCTTCGACACTAACAGCGCTGGTGGTGGCGTCGGCGGTGTTAGTGTAATTGGTGCTAGTAACTGTTCCGCACCCAGTTCTTGTTCTTGTTAGCAGCACATTAGGGCGGTGAATAGACACACTAAATAGGATAAATACAATTCCTAACCGAATACACTATTTTCGGATTAAAAGTCATTATTAGAAGATGAAGATGAGCCTACATACGAAGGTGTTTTTTTGGTATAATGCGTGTGAATACAGACTACATACAACTGCCTCGTGGTCGCTATGGTGTTTCCTTTCGCAATCGCGAAAGGCGTTGCTAATCGTGATTTGCCTGAGCATATATGTAACCACTGTAAGCTTCACATTGTAGTAGGCATTGGTGGCTCTCCGTTTCTGGCTCGGTAAGGCGCCCCAATCAGAGTGGGTGGGGATGTCCTTCTCCTTTCAAGGTTTACCGCAACTGTTGCCAAAACTGTATCCTTGTTCGGCCGTTCGGGACCTCTGTGACTGAGGGTCAAGTGACTGGGTAGAAGCCTGCTGTACCCAGCAAGCATACCCATTCCTATCTATCGCGAGACCAAGGCCGCAAGGTGAGTGGTTACGCACACATGCTTCTGATGTATGCAAGCAGGCATTCCTGCTGGGTGGCAGCATATAGGGCTCACATCAAGGTGTATTCATGTCAACATCATTGGTGCCCGGCGAAATAGTTCTGTTGTAGCAGAGTGCGCAAGTTCAGTTGGTAATCTCTTATAGGGGAATAATAAACTCGCCATAGCTACTGGCCCCTCTAGTACTTTGAAAGAAGCCGTCCCGGAAACGTTCACGACCGACTACATCACTGCACTGCATATGAGCAATGCTCCCAACGTGCATAAGTAGCGTCCACCCATGCGCCTTGCTCAGATACGGGAAATAGCCCCGCCGAGGCTGGTTACTCGCATGATAATAAGCTCCAATTCTATTGCGTTTGTTCCGTACCCCGCCGCTTCGGACGTTCACTAGCTGATAATACGGCGAGTTGAAATTCAAGGTAGTCCATACCTGTTTGAATCGATGCAAAGAACTACTCTATTCTCTTATCAGATTTAACATTGTGTATCCCAAGAAGTAGTTTATCGAGTCCTAGGAATACACTATCTCTGGTTCTCTTAAAATATAACTTGTTGGTTTAGCTGTATTTCGGATGTGTTTTAGTTTAGGCTAAAGATTTATAAATGAAGAGGCTGTAGTGAATGATATATTTTATGTCTTGATATTTGCATAAAAACTGTGTTTAGACAATAATTCCGCTTCATTACCTCCTATGTTTTTACCTTTCCTTAATATGTGCTAAAGGGCAATTTTCTCTGCACCCAGTCGTGACCTTCGCACCAGGTAGTCTCCGGGTCGTACCTTGGTAATCTGAAAAACCAATTAGTAGCCCATCTAGTATGGGAACTCCCTGGATAACTCGCGGCTAGTCGTTCTCGATCTGCACGCAGTGCGTTTTTGGCTTGGCTGATTTCGACGAGAAGTCTGATATGTACAACCGACTTGAGCTCAACGATTAATGCAATCATATCATTTATCAAGTCTAAATAATCGAAGTGTGTAAAATCCAGCATTCTCCCTCCCCTTCCATAGCGTTATTGAAAAATCGATTACGATTTGCAAGCCCTTCTGTCGGTTCAGTATATTCACAAAGATATACAGTCGATCTGTGGCCAGCCCCTGCAGCCTGTTTGCTAGGCATTAGTTCCGCAACCCAATTCTTTTCATCTTTTTCTCGCGTGAGATCACGGCGTCGAATGGGGAGCGATGCCATCATAAGGAGCCCTGCCAATGCGGTTAGGTATGACTAGAAAGGCTTCCGAAGGCTTTGCGAAATCAAGACTAGGCCATGCAGTGGTACCTACCAATAGCATGCCATGCCCACTTGTCAGAAGTCATATCTTTATATGGGGATTCCAGCGTCAGCAACTCTACCATAGTAAACGACGGCAAATCATAAGGGGCAACACGTGTTATAAAGAGGGCAATTGTAGTCACTAACCTTGTGACGGCATATCTGCTTTATACGTGTCGAAATTTCGAGACCACTTAACTGCATTTATCAAAATAGACGCGATGTTAGAACATCTTATGTGGTCTTTCCTATTGAAGGCGTCTTCGAACAACAGATATTTGCATCGTAGATCCAGATTACTCCACTTGAATTACCAATTACTGTTAGCGCAAATGAAAATAAAAGTATCAACTTTGGTTGACGTACCGGGCTCATATTCCACTATAGCTAGAATTAGCGTAGTTGATAAATAACCTTAGAATTATAAAAGGCCATAGTGTCTTCAAGGTTGGAAAATCAACGCACCTCATTACCAAATCGATCACTAAATTTCATAGGTCAGTCTAAATAAGAAACGATTTCTCATAGTATACCAAGTTGTAGAGCATAATGATAAAACTTACTACCACCCGCTTCGCAGATTACGCCAGAATTCACGGCGATGATTCCAATCCTGAATTGCTGGTTCATACTGGGGAGGGACATGTGGTGGCGTTCTAGCCATTTTGAGTTCCGGTTCTCCGCATTCTAATGTTTCATGGTCTAATATAGGCGCTTGCATTACAAAGTTGTGGCTTATGTGGAAGTAGTTGTCACTTTTCATCGGGAACTGTGGATTTTCCCAGAATGATTCCGTCAACATCAGAGATGACCAGGTCCAAGGCACATGATATACTCTAGTCATAGCGCCGTCTTGTAGAAAAGCGCTGTCCTTGTTAGCTGGTCTAAATCGGTCTATGGCGCTAGCCCATGGCCATCGTCTAAAGACCAGCACGAGTGGCGGCGCTTCAAGCACGGCACCCGAAGCAGCTAGAATTCAGTTACTATCAGCCTCATCGCCCAAGCCGGACTTTGGTTCGCCAAGGTATTACTTACGTTGGAGTTGACAACATCCACCAAAAAAAACTTGTTCCATGTCGTGTCCGGCCTCATTAAAACCCCTGCCATCAAGATACTTTGATAGTTAGTATTGGAAGGTTGTACAACAAGGCAGGAAGAAGGCTATAAGACTATACAGGCTCGTCCGGATGGTGGCCACTTCTGTTTTTATCTAAGCAATTTCCTCCATAATTGTCATCATAGTTGCGACCGTTTAGAATTGCGTGCATTAATTCGTGTACCATCTAAAACTAAACATTTAATATCTGGCCTTATTGACTTGTTATTGATTGCAGTGAGCTTACAGTAATTGCCAACTGGACTTGGTGTGCACACAGCTCTCCCACAGTTAAATCCGGATTGAACATCTGCTTAAATTTCGACGTATCAAGGGTGATCATTGAGCTATACGGTGTGCGGCCGGGCCTATGGAAGGCTCATCACTAGTGACGCCGAAGGCCTCAGCATGGTCCTGAAACCCCCATATTAAGTTTCGAAGAAGGTTACATAGTCGATCACTTGACTGTTCCACGGTCTGAGTAACCGCTAGTATACGCAAGGTTAGCACTTCCCGCTGTGGGCTTTGGTTCGCTTTTGGTTTTCCTACCGTCATGGAATTGGTTAACTACCGTCCCTCGAGCTTGACTAATAGCCACTTCCATAGAATAACTTAAGAGAACGGCGGAATTTTCGGCTGGCGGCCGACCCATTACGTCTTCAAAGTTGACCAATAATCTAACCGACCGTAGAGTATCGTCCGAATCTACATCATATAAGCGTCCGAGAGCATAGGGTAGACTGAGATAACGTATCGCTTACTGCAGCAAATATAATATTAATTTAGGATTCTACAGAACTCGGCAGGGTTCACATACCGCCATGGTGTTTTTCTTCGATGAGAGCCCTTAGCATACGATTCGCTAACTCGATGCTAATCTTCATAGCATCCCATAGCTTCGGATCATCTACACTCCAGGTCCTGCTTGGTTCAGATGATCCGTTATCCGGAGAGTCTTGGACCCAGTCGAACCATCTAGCTCTCCTGAAAAAAGGGTACCACTGTGTTTCATCAACCTTAATTCTTTCACGGTGATAAATTTGAAAGTCCCTCCTGTCCAAAGACGCGAGAGGTGTCGTCGACCGTCGAAGGCGAAGGCGAAGGCGATGGCGATGACTGGATGAGGATCCAGAGGCAGTGAATCTTTCGAGTAACCTATTTAGTAAACTACTTTGTCGTTGGCGCCCACCAGTTATGACACCGTCGTTTGGTAAGAAGCTCAGGCGAGTACTTAAGGCAGGAACTTGCCATGTCGGGAGGCCCCAAAGGTTTCTTCTTTGAAATTTCTCGCTGTATAGCACGCTGTCTATGTCTGTATAGCTCTGCGGCCTATGGTCTTCATATTCATCTGGATATATGTTATAATACTTTGGATCCTCTATCCTTGGGAATTGGGGGGCGAAGAATGAGTGGTTTGTGTTTTCCACTCTGAAAGTGGATCTCTCTATCGGAAATCGCTCGGCCCATGGCGACAAGGGTGGATTCGCCATCGCCAAAGTTGTGCGTTTCGACGGTTTGGGCGGCAATAGGCAGGAGGTTGGCTTGGCTTGTAATTCATAGGTACCAATACATGTTTATAGGTGGGACTGATTCCAAGATCGGTTTAGTGGACGCCGTGTCCGGATGCATAAGCTGGCAACAAAGAATACATGCACAAGAGCTACATAGCACCTACACGCTATCGCACTACCTGACACTGTATGTGCTATATCGTACTGAAAGTCTACAGATGGGGAAAAGAAGGCCGGGTACAATCCAAACCTTAGGGAATTTACCCAGGTGAGGGTTGAGTAGTGGGTGGGCTTTGCAGAGAGCATGGCTGTAGATTACTGGTGCTATGACTGCAAGATTCTTAAGTTGTCTCACATTCTAGTCATGTCTAATCCCGTTGCATCGCAGGATTAGGTTTCTAGTATTTATAATACTTATATTTCGTTGTTCACGCGACACCAATCTCGTATGTAGACAGCCCTCCCTGTCTTAGTTAGCTCAAGCCAGCATGGTATCTATTTAAAAACTTTACCTCGAGGCTATCAGTCAGCCCAATTATACCTCCTAAAATAATAGTGAGTTGGATGTTTCTTTCAATATTAACGGACATTGTCTTCTTCACAACTTGATGCAACAGTATTATCGGGATTTAATTTTACGATTACTTACACGTTATCGCCGTGAAGTCTTGGCTATTGTGTTGGCATCCTAAAAATCTAGCGCACTATCGGCAACACGACGGCGTACTAAGGCCAGGAACATAGAGTACGCAACATTGGGAAAATGTAACGCTTGTATCTTGGTTTTGTATATTTTTTTATTTCTAACGACAGATTGCGATGAGGCGAAATAAGGGGATCGTTCTAAAAAGTCAAGAACGAAGTACTACTAACTAGCGCGGCAGACTTCCCTCTGCTTTACATTGGGGAACTAACCGGAAGTACTAATAGCCACAAATCAGGATATGTTGGGGTATCTTGTTTTTTGTTTCTGATATCGGATAATAGCAGTTAGCCTCCTCGATTATAGCTCGAGTTGTACCGCATCTAGAAATGTCTTAAGCCCGTAATAGGTTTACTACTGCGGAGTAACACAACAGAGGGCTTAGTTATACGATTTAGGAGATCCAAAAAAGAAAACCGGGAACGTGAGAACTTAGATTCGCGTGGTAGACCTAGAATGGATTGCCGTTCGTCGTTAGAAATGACATACCCAACATTGGGCTCAAGAACCCCAAGCCCCGGTTCTGACTATTTATACTGAGTATCGTCTACAACACTTTATACCCGCATCGGACTGACAGTAGTAAACAGCAATCAAGAAACAGAAAAAGCAAAGATAATCCCCTTGCCCTAAAATTTGCCATGCGAAAACGCGCTAGCTACCACAGATGTAGTCGCGACGCAGGTGGAGCTGATCGACGACTGTCGCGATCTGTTGGTGGATAATTTCCCTTGCCGGGGGCACATCGTCATTTTGAGAATTCCCCTTTTGGGTCATAGGTCCAATATAATTCCGGCTTTGATTAATTGTATCAATTCTGTGAAAATACCGAGTATACATATTATAAGGCTCCTCGCGTCTTGATGAACATCAATTAATCCTCTTTGCCCGTTTGTTTGTCGCGCTGTACCTGGTTGTGTTTCGGTCCTTATGCAATATATTTGCCAAGATGAAGTATACCCTTGCTAGCTTAGTTTCGCTCACAGCATTAAGCGGCGTCCGGAGCCATGCCGTGATGCAAACACCAACTCCACGAGGCGTATGAGCCCCCGCTACTTTGCAAGTGGGCAGGATCTAACAGTGTGTAGACGGGACCCAAGCAACTTGAGCTATGCGGAGCACTTATGACTGCGGTTCTGGAAAGAGGTAACCCAGCCAGAATCGGTGGAATTACACCTTCTCGTAACAATGCTTAAGAACTAACACGACGACATAGACCTTGCAGGCCCAATCGAAAACGCAATGGCATCTGTGGATTCGAGCTATAAATGCAACGCCTACTTGTGCCGGGGATATCAATACGAGGATAACGTAGACAATGTCCACGTAGTAACGGCGGGCGATGTCTTGACGTTTCATATCGATCTCGTAGCGGGTCATCATCCGGGATACGCGGTGAGTTCACCATCTTCCATACTATATAGTAGTTGAGTGTTGGGCCAACGATGCTGAGACGTCTTCCTCTGCACGCAGAATGTCTCGATCGTAGATCTGGCTTCGAACACCGTGCTTGGCGAGCCGCTCGTAAGCTGGGATAACTGGCCGGACTCGACATCTGGACCGCCTCGCAACGATAGTGAGTTTCCTCTCCAAACTTGTTTTCAACCTATGGCTTGGTGTCTTCCCCCCACCAATTGATATCATGTTGCCTGATTAGGTCTAATCGTTGAACTGGACATTGACTAACCGCCGTGACAGCTGACTTCAAAGTCACGATCCCCAACACCCTCTCCTCGGCTTGTGACGAAGGCGGGAAGTGTGCGATCCAGTGGTACTGGTGGTCCATCAGCAACTCACAGACTTATGAGAGCTGCCTAGATTTCTACGTCTCGTAGTGACTAGACGGAAGTCCATGCTTCGGGACAGTATCGAGGTAGGTGGTTTGTGACGATTCATTTTCAAGGAGGAAGCGGCCAGTAGTGTAGATAGCTCTAGCAAGACACTTAAAATGTTAGAGTGTTGAGCCAATCGAGCATTATTACGTAATTTAGATTCCTCATATATCAATCGCACCGGCATCGCATGCACCTATGAGTAAATACCAAATTCCGCCCGACTCGGAACTGCGTCGACCACACACCCGATCTTCTGTTCGAGATCTGGAAACGTCTCGCAGAGTCTCCCATGCGTGACCCGCGCATGGCTCTGAACAATGCGGCACTCATCCTGCGACCCAAGAACGAAGTTGTCCGAATCGACGATAACAAACCCGTACGTATTCGGCTTCAGATACCTAAAGTGATGAATGTCGGTATTTGGAACCACGACCAAGAGCAACCTGTCTAACGTAGGGCTGGCCAGAAGCGGACGCACACTCTCCGAGTGTACCGAGAGCATCGCATGCCACCGAGCGAAGCGGTCAAGTCGAAGACTGGGTACCTGCAACGCGGGACGCGCGGTGAAATTGACGATCTGCACCGCGAGATACCGCACATGCCGAGCCCAGGATGCGCCGCTGAGGGAGACCAGCAAGGGTGTCACATCTTTATCGACAATGTAGACCATGTCATCTGAACCGAGCGCGAATTCAACCGTTTGTCGGCGAAGTTCCTCTCGCGCGGCAGTGGCGTAGATGACGCGAAGGGAGGGGGTGCCCGTCTCGGCACCATCGTCATCCTGATGGTCTATGAGCCGCCCGTGGGCGTCCTCCAGACTACTTTGCGGCAGCAGATTCCGCGTATCGCCGACATGGTAGGACTTCTGGAACACTACCCATGACTCGGCGCTTACCCTTGCCGCCGCTAGCGTATCGTAGCTTGGCAAACCTGTAGCTGCGTCTTGGTGTATGTATTTAGGCCCCTGTGCTGTGGAATGGAAGATATGGATTTGTGTCCCGTGGCAGTCCGCGAAATGCATTCTCCAGATCTCGAGGCGGAGCTCTGTAGGAAGGTTGGGGAATCTCGTGAAGGCTGGCATGAGTGATATTAATGATGCGTAGTTTTATATCCAGAATTACACATACACATAGATACAACGGGCGGGCAGGTCTAATGGGATGTATTGTTGAGATCGGGATGAGAACAAGGTGAGAAAGAGGTTGGGGATGAGTAAGATGAAGGTCTTTCCAGGCAGCAATTAGTTAGATGCACATCCTTTATTGAGACATATATTGATTTATCGCGCATTTATACTTGGCGGTACCTAGGTCGTTCAGGGGTATGCAACCCCTTTTCAAAACAGCAAGCTAACTTGGTACCAGTCTGCCGGGTTTCGTTGAAATGTGACAGATTAAATAAAGAAAAGAGTTCCAATTTATTTAACGTTTAATTCTCCGTAGTGCATCAGACCACTAATTGAATCTTTAGTTTATCTCCCTTCACTATTTCATCCCGCAATTCCAGCAGCTCAGGAAGATCCCATGTGACATTAACGTATCGGCCTCCAAGCCACTCGCGTCTTTCCTTTGTCAAGTAGACAATCGAATCTCCGGCAAGCTCAGGTGTTTCGACGAAAACTACAATTAGTCGTCAGTATCCGCGCCATTTTCCACGGGAGAGAGAAGATGTTGGGGTCCCAGGCTTACCGGCGGCTAATGATTCAGCTACCTTGCCGTCTGAGCCGCTTGTCATATCGGTGGGGACATTCCCAGGATGTATACTGAATGCAATAACTCCCTTGTCGCTGTAATCGGCATCGAGAAATTCAGTGAGTCTCAGTACAGCGAGTTTCGAGGTCTGATATGCGCTAAACCCGGGCGACCGACAATGCGCGCCGACGCTGCTGACGGTGACGAATGTCTTTAGACCATCGGTTTCGACCATCAGGGGAACGAGAGCACGCATCACAAGATAAGGCCCCTTGACGTTGACAGCCATCGTATCCCACCATACTTCAGGGTCCGAATCCGCCAGTTTCCCCGTCGACAAGACACCCGCGTTATTGACCACGATGTCGATGCGACCAAAAGTCTTCTTAATCTCAGCTGCCGCCGCGTCGACGCTCTCTCGATTCGTCACATCGAGCTTCAATTCGAGGACTTTGGGCTCCGGCTTTCCCACACTGGCCGCGGCCGCCCTTATCGCCTGGGCAGCCTCGCTGAGAGCTGATCTTCCGCCTATGGCGATCATTGATGCCCCTGCTTTGGCAAAAGAGACACTGATACTCTTGCCTATGCCTCTAGTAGCGCCGCTGATGAAAACCGCTTTCCCAGCTAAGTCGGCCTTAGCCGAGTCGATAGCGGGGTAAGTGTCGTTATGGACGATTGAGGTGGTATCATAGTCACCTGTAAATTGATCAGCTTCGCGAGAAGTAAAACGACGTGAGTTTGAAATTGTATACCTGGGCCTTCAATTGGGTTGGGAGTTCCTTTTGGAGGAGGCATCTTTAGGACTGAAGCTGTTGTACCTTTGGCTAAAAGGCGTCGTGATTCACAATATGGGTAACGGAGTCGATCGTTGAATTTGGTGCTGTAGTGATGTCTTGACGGCAAAGACAGAGATAATGGTCGGACTTCGTAGATTATATATCTTCATCGTGAACTTCCCACGCGTTGATGACGCATGGAAGCAAGATAGGGACATGATTGCGAAATGGTGTCACTGTGGGTCTGAGGATAGGTATGTGTCTCTTCTACTAGAGAGATATCATAGGTAAGGTTAGCTGATTATTCATTCCTGTTGGCCTTGCAATGCTGATTGAAGCTAGGAATGGTCTACCGCCGAAGACGCTAAGATCGTAAACTCCGAAGCGCCTGTTTCTCCGGCCTCAACACCGATCGTTGGTCAGATTAGCGTCTTGGCAAGACGGAGTTAGTGAAATGGAGGCGCTTCATCTTTCCTATTTTAGTACTTTTCCTTCAAAGCGGAAGCTTTGTAATCACAACCGCATCGCTCTCAAGAAGCTACAAAGCAGATTCCTATACCTATTTTCCTCTACAAATCTGGGTTCCAGAGGGTAGCTGGCAATGGGTGAGCTTAGTCGGTAGGACTTCGGTAAAACGGGCCGCAACTTTTTTTTTTCTGACTTAGCATCTGTCTCGAAGACGTCATATTGGACACTCGAGATCTCTAGTGCTCCCTTATAATGGTCTCGATTACGATGCAATCTTGTCTCTGCCAGGGAAGCTATTAGAAGACAGCATGTATGTGGGGATAAGGGTGGTAGCTCTATCGCCAGTGTCCCCCGGCGATGTTTAGATTAATCATCTAGGCCGTCTAGATACTCAGAAAATGCCTAGACCATCATACCGATTCTTCCTCGCGAGTCTTCCTCGGCTAGGACTTCACTCAGAGATACTCAGAGCAAATGACATCTCCGTTAAGATCCATGACATCTGCGATCGTGACATTGGGGTACAGTTCCGCCATAAACAACCGGTGGTTCAACGTTGTTACATTGCCACCGTCACCGAAGTAGTCGACGAACTCCGGGCCCTGCCCGCCGAGTACAGAGCCTATACATACAATATTAGCCAAGCGTCGACACCGAGCGCGCAAAGCTAGGGCATCATGAGAGCGCTGAAGGGAAGGGTCGCTACAGAAATACTTACCTGCGATAGGTAGATTTGGCCCTCCCATGTCAGTGTACCGCTTTGGCAGATCGCGCTGCTGCCATTGCCACCATAGCTTATCAAGCCAGCTGTGATGAAGGTAGAAGACAGGGTCTCCAGGCGATAAGGTAGGGTCACCCATCTAAAGATTTCGACATGTTAGCATAAAAAAGCCAAAACAACTGTGGCTCTCTCCCTCCAATGCTCTCGAAAGCATGGAATACAGCTAGAACAGAAAGACTGAGAAGATCATCTTACAACGCCCCCGACAGCAGCATGGCCAGCGGCGTGTGGACCAGCACTTCCGTGAGGCCCGCCAAACCAGCACAGCCAGGCGTCAGTATAATTCTGGATAGCGTTACACTGGTCGATGTTATCTTGGTTCGTCATCTGGAGCTCGGCGGTGCTGAACTCCCGCGAGAGACAGTGCTTCTCGATAGCGCCGTTTGCGGCCCAGATTAATGTCAGATTGCGAAAAGGTCCGGTCTCGATGCAGCCGTCCGGTCCGGTGCCGTCGCCCCCAAAGTACTCGTCTTTCCAGAGCTCGGAGGCGCTTACGTCTGCGAGGTCGTGGATCTCATCCCAGTATCTGCCAGTCCGGGGTCAACGCATGTTCCTCGCCCGACTGACCCTCTAGCACTGAGATACTTACGGCATTCGTCCGGTGTACCCGCACTCATCTTTGATCATACGTTCGTGTGCGGTCATTAAGTATCGATGGAATGGTAAGAAAGCACCCTGTCGCCTCATTGTTAGGAGAGTACTCATGATGCGGTAAGTGGTCTCGCCTTACGACTCCATGCACGGTTGCCGTTTGTACGACGTGCGGCCATTGTAAGTCATCCCATCGCGTCACAGCCAAAGGGTTGATCCCTTTTGAGGGTGAGTTCATCAAGCAGAGATCGGCCGCGATGTAGGATGTCTTTTCTTCTTGTGTCAAGTCATACCTAGGACAGATTAGCCGACAAATATCATTCCCTTGGGACCTGCATAATTCAGCTCTAACCATGGTACACGCTGTCTGATTTCAGTGCAAACAGACGCATCTCTCTTACTGGGGGCTGCTAAAACAACTGCACTCGCGGTTAAGTAAAGAATCGCATGCCGAAAATTTGAGGCCATCGTGCAGTCAGCCGATAGCGCTTCCTATTAGTCGGATTGAGTTTCTACGTACTATTACAAGATCTCAGTTTTGACAGCCCACGAGCGCTTCAAATGTGCGCCATTGTCCAATTATACTCAGCAGCGGTTATGTTCGGTTCAGCTCATGTAGGCAATAGATACCGACCATTCTCGGCGTTGATTGGCACGAGAAACGCGTATCTTGCCCCTAGAGACGTTGCAATTCAGTGGGTCATCGTCGTCGGCCAACATAAGACGTGGAATTATTTCGAGGAGGATTTCCGCCCGTTGACCGCTATCGTCAAAACTCATCCTCCATGCGAACACACTCCAAGAGCAACCATTCTAGAAGAAAGATCTGCGACATGTTCGCGCACCTTCCTATTTTTCCCACACTACCTCCATAATACGGGCTTCCGTTAAGTTCCGCCCGACTGGTCTTATACTTTGAGGGATATGCGACAAGAAGACTTCACCGCACCCATCATGCCACGACGGTAGTATACCATTGTTGGTGATACACTCAATTTCTAGCTGTGGCTTTGTTTTAATATCGAAAATTACTCTGATCTAAGTATATAACCTGCGGTTTGACAACGGGAACGGAACTCCGACCCCGCAAAACTGGGGGCGTCTTAATGTCTTATCGCAGCCGACACAACCGGATTAGAATAGATCATAACGGTGGTACCACAACGCTCGATTTAACACAGATAATCCGACGATCTTATCCTAATTCGCATCTTGCAGGCTACCCATACTTGAATAGCGAGAATGAGTCTGTTGTAACAATATTTCTACTATCTACACTCCTTAAGTGCTCAACATAAACATCAATGCCCATTTCATGCAAACCGTTTCAAAGTAGAACAAGGTGGCTTGGTCTAGAGCAATGGACCACGCGGATACGAGCGGGGCTCTCAGCCGCACGACGCTTACATCCCCTCTTCTAGCTGGCCGTGTTACTCAAATGAGTAGATTATATTATATCACTCTACAGTGCACTCCATTTCAAATTCGCTGAATAATAAGCTCATCATCTTGATCTTTATGGTCTTAGGCATATCGACAATACTTCGATAATGGCAGCTTTCTTTGCGTGGGGCAATGTGCCCAACTCATTCGTTGTTGGGAATGGCTCCTTATTGGACTAGTAAGAGCGCCCACGTGGAGCGGGAGGTTCGGATTGCTAACAAGCGCCTCTTAGCCAAAACCTCCCGCCAGATTATGAAGGGAAATTCAAAGTGAATGAATGGAATGCTATGCAGCTGAGCTCCTTCTATACGGGCCCGAACGGCTACCACTGGGCTGTCAAACCCAACTTCGATTGTGAGTTGTCACATCTTGGACTCTCAACTGGCTGCTAAATATAATGCAGGGTCGGCGAGATGTCCGAGCGACATGACTCAATACTTACACGCGCAGAATATGGTTGTTTGTTCCGACGGCCTGGCCCGCCCGGGTCGCGGGCGCGCCATCTTCGTTGCTTTCGCCCCGGGCGGCACATGCTGGTTCATTCGCTACAATACTCGCCAGTGTCTGTGGGGTCCCGATCCCAACACGTTCCCCTCGACGTGGAGGTCGATTGTAGCCGATCTCGAGAGAAGCCACCCGCGGAAGGACGAGTGTATAGAATTCGTCGCGTTTGGTCTGCATGAGCTGCTGCTGGTCCGCTTCGAGAACGGCAATTCTCTCATGCTGCTCCCCGACAACCCGGCACTGCGAAGCCGCATATCACAGTCATTGATCCAGGAAGTCGAGGAGCGACTAGCGGCGGGCTGGACTCTGGGGAATCGGACGACCCTTTGTGAGTTTGACAGCGAGCGTTGGTTCATCGAGTGGAAACGGGGCACCATGGCCGAATTCAGGTACAACATGGGAGCAGGGGAAAGGAGCCGCCAGGACATGGAACGTGTGTCAAAAGTTCTGTCGGGTGTAGGGAATGATGCTGCGCTTGTTTCAAGTGTCCAGAATGCTCAACTTGTAGGTACCATCTCTTCTGGAGACTTAGTACAGATGCTAACTTTTCGCAAACAGATCGCTGCAACTGGAGCTTTTGCTCAGTCGGTGGCCCTGAGTAGAATATTGTAAGAAACACTTCGGTACAATACGAATAAGGGAATAAATGATGTATCGTTAAGAACATGTACGTATATTTAGCTATTGGTTACCTCACTATCAATTCTTGCTCTACATCCTCCGCGACATAAGGGAAGAGTCTTGAGAACAACACGTTGAAAAAAATGGTAAGTTAGAGTAGAGGATTTAGCATGCGAGGTTCAGGGTCGCAAAACATGAGACACAAATATTAGGCTTTTGCAGTAATATGAAAGCATGTACATGAGTACTTTCATTGCCCTGCCTAACAGGTTGCAGGACGGCCTCTGCAAGCTCATAAGGGTCTCCTATGCTCAGTTTTTCTCTAAGATGCCTATAAGCACCTGCAATTGTGATACGTGACATATTTGATAATGGCGTGTCGGACCTAATCCGAGGTCCGCAAAAACCATTGCTCCTCACGTGAATGTTCACTCCTTCATCCAAGAGTGTCTGCATAAGTTCTCGCATGCTTTTGCTAAAGCGGCTTCAACGTCTTGGGACCAGCCCCGGATGCTAACGTCACCTCTCTGCCCCTTCCAGGGAACGTAGATAGTGGCGTGGCGGAGGTGTGTGTCTCCGTCATTGATTTAGGCACCTCTCTAGTACCTTTTCAACGAGTTAGATTCGTCGAGCGAAACTCATTTCGCAGCCTATCGGGAGATATAATCTATCATAAGTCCCAATGAAGCCTTTGCAGACATAAAAGCCAACTACTGAAATTTCGAGTCCTTAGACCCCTCCAGCTCATGCTTGGAAGGGAACCTCGCGTTTTCCAGTGGTGTGTCCACAGTCCTTCATCTGGAAAGCAATGTTGCCTCCAAATGGACCATTGTTGTTATTATTGACGACCTTGAGAAGACAGAATTTGCCCTGTCCACTAGCAGGATCTGATCCGGTGCATGTGATTCCAGCAGGGATGTTGACAGAGAATTTCTAGCATACCAATCAGTTCATTGACTTGACAACGATCACGCCGAGAACGGTTTACTCACTGCATCGGCACCGACATTGTTCGCACGCTTCATGATTCCAATGGCTCGTAGGGCACGCTGCACTACATTGCCACTGTCGCCCACCATGCTCGACGTGGCGACGAGCTGAGTGCCATCCTCGTAATTGCCCGTGCCTGTCGGGTCAATGACGGCGAACATGTTTCCATGTTTGTCGTTGGCCGTGCCGTCGCTGGTGACAATCCTCCAAATGCCAGTGATTCTGCCGGTCCCGTCATTGGAGACCTGAGGCAGAGTATTGCCAGAGAGAGCCATGGCGGCTGCCAGATCGGAAACCTTTAGATCTCCGTTGTCGGTAGTCTTGCCAAGACCATTTTGTGCTGGTTTGTTGGCATCGCCTCCGAAAACTGTGGTATCCCGCTCCGTGTCGTCGTTTTTACCAAATCTGGGTATAATCCCACCCTTGATGCCAAGAGCAGTGCCATTACCGCCTTGATCACCTCTGGATAAACAAATGTCAGAAATTTAGTTGCAGGAAGTTAGAGGGTGTATGCCTTACGTGACGGATTGAATGTTGCCGTGCGCGTATGCCAAGTTGGCAGCGGAGAGGGCGAGGATGATGATAGACTTGGCATGCATATTGATGAAAATTTATGTTGAAAAGCAGTAAATGAGAGATAAAAGAAGAAAAATGTCAAGCTGGCGGCTCGTGACGAAGAGCAGGAGACAGGTAATCTGAGGAGAAGCTAAAAGGAATGTGAGACTAGTTCTTTGAGGATGTCTATGAAATCCAAGATGAAGCTTCGGGTATATATACTCGTGGCACGAGCAATGCTCGCGATGTTAGATTAATTTGAACATCATAACGGAAATGTTTCCGCCCATTCTGCAGTTCTTTTTAAACGCAAATTTACTACAATGATGTATGTACTGCTTTGCGCCGCGGTAAATAGCTCCTGGTCAGGACTTGGTGGCCATGAGCTAGTCTAAAACAACCAGTAAGAAAGAAGACTGTCGAGAATTCTTCCTAAAGCTGCAACTTGCCAAGACTTTCCCCAGAAGCTATCATCGGGCGCTAATAAACCAGGAAACCATTTCTAAAGCTATCTGTAGAGATCATTATTTCAATAATGCATTTACTTCGTACTTCTCTCATAGTATTTAATTAGTTGCAGGTCTTTGAATGAATAATCTTCTAAACAATAGATCAAGTGAGAGTTTTGGACTGCGCATCACGCGCTGGTTAAGCGCTATACGGAGTCCTACTATATGATTAAGCGCGTGTTGTAACGCGCTAACGCTCGAAACAATATGGTGCAGCAAGGCCTCGATGGAGAGACCGCGAAACACCCCAGATGATTCACGATTGGTATTTAATTGGGAAACACTTAACGAACACAAGATTTAAGGTCTGTCGAATCTTGCCGGATTCCGAATTTGATCTGGCATCGTTGTAAAACTAAGACTATGACTTGTTAACCAGGGTGACTTCAGCTGGTACTATACCTGGTTTGGTTCAGAAACTTCGCTGACCGAGACGGACTGCCGCAGAAAAATATACCTCGAGTCGAATGCGTGCGCTTCCGAAATGGCTAACGTTCGTAGATTCCTAGTTTAATATAGTCATTGAAGACTTGTTCCAAATATAGGTTGACTCCCAGCCTACAGGATACCGCTTCGTCGTTCCTGGTATGCTGCATCGCTGCTGGTGAAACAGGTGATTTGGCCGGCGGTTTAATTCATGTTCAGCTTGTCCTGATAGTTAGCGTGCCCGCAAGATAACAAGATTGCGTGCTCAACGTTAATAACATACCTCGTTTTGAAAGAACTTGGCTTGCCTCGATTAGCCACGATTAAAGCCCTCGGGTCCTTAGCTTTGCAGACTTTCCCTATGGTACATCTGGCTGAAATAAGGCCTATTTTATAATGTTCCTTCGTCTAAATTTTGACAATCATAACATCATAAATATGGACACCGGCATTGCCGCTTACTCGTTCAAAAACTCAGGCTTACAGACGCCAGTGCTGATGTCGTCGCTGCCGTTAGGGCGGGAGAGCAATAGCTCGATCCCTGCCTATAAATTGGTCTGAATACGGCTTCGATTCCGAGTCTCCTAGAAAAATATTCAGAACTGTGATGGGGGTGTTTATGAACATGGGATTCAATTGGACTTTTTATCGGTGGTAATCAAGGAGAGGGAGTTCCTCTAGAGCTCAGGGAGATCAGTTTGGTTTCGGAATTTGTATAGCTGCTTTTTGCCGACGCTGCTGCCCTTCCTAGGAACTAACTTGCATTCTGCGCGGACTAGACATATGTCAACGTCTTAGTTCAGACACTTCTTCTATCGAAGCAGCCTACCAATCCCGAGCTTCTTCACAACATGCACGCCCTGGAAGAGCTTGGACAGTAGAAACCTTCGGTTGATCTAGGAATGGAGGTGGACGAGGCTCCATGGTGTCCCTAAACCAGCTTGAAAATTCGGCTGGTCCTAATGTGAGTATTTCACTAAATAGACGACACAAAGCAAAAAAAAAAGAAAAAGTGTGAATAGGGAAAGAAGTGAAATAAGCGCTATTATGAGATCTCGGTACCACGTCGTTGAAGTCCGCCATGTATGGAGAGCTATGCGAGGCTAAGAAAGTATAGGATTAATGAATCCACGGTCACGAAAGGAAGATATCGATTATAAAAGTTTGATTTACATCTTACGTCGACTCCGGCAGTTGTTTGTAATATGCAAGCTACTAACGCTCCATGGCTAAGCAAGGTAAAGCTGTGAGATATAAGAAGCTAGCTTTGATATCACATACCTATAAACCTTTCTTTTTATCTCTTATTGCCAATATTCCATGCTTACAGGAGACCCCACGTCGCGAGATCGCGTTGCTAGCCATGTCGAGATTATTCAAGCACCAAGCCGGGCGGAATTTCCTTTTACGTCAACTACCGCCATCCCGGTCTCCGCCTCCGTAATCGAGTTCCCCACTCCCCACAGAGATGACGAGGGGTTAACTTCGTCTCACACATATTAATAATGACAAGACGCAAAATAGGCATAACCTACACCCTACGCCGCCGACATCGTCACGATCGCGTTATCTCAGTGGAGTGTCGGGCAAGGGGACCGATTATCTAATGCCATATCACTATCCAGGATGCCGGTCCCATCCCACGCCCGTAACTGGCGCACAACTTGTTCGACCGGCCTGGGTCTGTGATGGTGGCAAGGGCTTATCTACAAATAACCTTACAACCTTACAAACCACCCTGTTGGTATGTGTGGGTGTTCCACCCACCATAGTAGCTTGACAGGGACGCATCGTGAAGCGTCACTTTAGGTTTGGCTGGAGCCCATGCTAGTTTTCCCTCCTCCGGTCGGCGAAAATTCGTTGAACATGGGTGTGTTGCTGACTGAGTTAAAAACCTTCGCACATTCTCCCTCATTGCCCTGTAACCACTTTCGCCCTCTCTTCCTCACACTCCTACCTCCAGCTAGAATATAGGTACCTAGCAATAAATTATAGCTAGTACTAGTCAATAAAGTTTTCACCTCCGTCTGAAGTAGTCGCAAGTGGTCTCGATTGAAGACCGTCTCTCTCCAAAATGGAGGCGACAATGTTTCAAGCCCTCGTCCAGATCGAGTCCAACTCGCTTCCCCGAGCTCCGCAAAGGGCCGTTTCCAGGACTTATCCTGCCGTTCCTCAGCGCGATGAAGACGTTGAGCTAAGGCCCCTCACAAAGCCGTCTTTGCCGTCGACGCCGGCTCCGTCCGGCCCAACCACGCCCCGTGAGGAGCGGGATTTGGAAATGAGCGCCCCGAGCGCCCCCGGCACGCCCGACGCCACCGAGCCGATGAACGCCTTCGAGGTCCTCCCAAGCCTCACGGATCCCCCTATGAACAAGTACCGGTTCATCGCCTGTTGCGCACAGGGTCTGCTCAATGGTCTCACCGACTCGGCGCCTGGTGCCCTCATCCCGTATATGGAGAAGTGAGTCTGCCAAGATCACAAGTCGACGGCTCCATGCTCACCAATTCGATCATAGGCACTACAACATCGGATACGCAATTGTCTCGCTCATCTTCATTGGCAATGCGCTAGGTTTCATCGCCGCCGCCCCCTTCGTAGATGCCATCCGCCTGCGCCTGGGGCGTGCGAAGACTGGTTGTCTGGCGAACATCTTGATGGCGCTTGGGTTCCTCCCTCTTGTTACCGCGGCACCCTTTCCCGCGATTGTGGTGGGATACTTCTTTATCGGCTGGGGCACAGCTGTGACGCTTGCTATGAGTAACGTATGTGATTCTTACCACTGGTAAAACCCAATCCGAGGAAACATTCCGAACCCCCTCTCCTAGCTTGAACGACTATGCTGACTCTTGTGTACTGAAGGTATTCACGGCCAATCTGCAAAACGGCACCATATTACTAGGTACCATGCACGGATCCTACGGGATAGGCGGTACCATTGGGCCTCTGATTGCCACACACATCGTGTCAAGTCTTGGCCCTAACTCTTGGAACCGGTACTATCTGTTAAGCGTAACAATCGTAGTTGTGAACGCAGTTGCTTACCTATGGTCCTTCTGGAACTACGAGAACGAGTCAACCAGCGTCGACGCGAACCCAGCAACGCTAACCACGACATCAACCGGGCAATCTACCGCCCCGCGCGCCGAGCTGTCGGCGATGCTGCGAGCCTTCAAGTCGCGCGTCGTGCTCCTCGGCGCGACCTTCATCTTCGCGTACCAGGGCGCCGAGGTGTCCATCTCGGGCTGGGTCATCTCCTTCCTGATCGCGACGCGCAACGGCGACCCGACGTCGGTCGGCAACGTGACCTCGGGTTCTGGGGCGGCATCACGCTCGGGCGGTTCGCGCTGTCGCCCATCGGCGCGCGCATCGGCGAGAAGCGCTTCGTGTACTACCTCACGGCCGGCGCGGCCGTCTTCCAGCTGCTCGTGTGGTTCGTGCCCAACATCGTCGGCGAGGCCGTCTCGCTCGCCGTCGTCGGGCTCCTCCTCGGCCCCATCTACCCGTGCGCCGCCACCGTGCTCACGCGCAACCTCTCGCGCCAGGAGCAGGTCAGCGGGCTGGGGGTTATCAGTGCGTTTGGTAGCTCCGGTGGTGCGGTCGCCCCGTTTACGACGGGTCTGCTTGCGCAGGCTGCGGGGACGTTCGTGCTCCATCCGATTGCGATTGGGTTGTTTGGGGCTATGATCGTTTGTTGGTACACTATACCAGCTACCAGGAAGAGAACCGAGTAAGGAAGGGTTGCTTGAAATAGTGGTAGCGACTTGCATGGAAAAAATCTTCGTCTAGATCGTCATTCTCCATTGAACGTACTTCGGTTATGCCCGCACGAGTAATATGTCCTGGCTTAGAATGGTAGATAGGACTAATGAGGTTGCTATCAGGGAGATGATAGCTGAATGTCAAAATAACACGCGAAACAATATAGATTTAATAATCGGATTTGGTGGTCATGCACGTAATATGTTAAGTAATGAAATCTATCGTAACCAAATCTATCAATCTATCTAGTTTCTGATGCAACGAGTCTTGTGCTATCGTCATCTATGTTATGATCTATACCCAGTCCCTCACGTATGCAAGTCCAGGACTCTAATGACCGCCTCTGTGTTTATTTCGTACCAGTAGCAGCTTGTTGGATGCTAATCTTGTCCTCGACGACGTCCTTGACTATTTCGTGTATATCCGAGAAGTCGTGGAATACTGTGAACGGGACATCTTCGTTCTCGCAGTACGTTACGAGATCTGCACCGATTAGTTTCAAGTTCCTAATTTCAAGTGTAAACAAAGTAACTTACCTCGACCCGTCTTGGCGAACAGGAGATCCGTTTCTTTGGCAGCAGAGAAATCAGAGACGCCATCTCCCGCGTAGAACATGACAGGCCGATCCGGGAGGGCGGCGTAGGGCCGGATCTCTAGGCTCTTGTCGTGACCAAATGAACTATTAGAAAAATTAGCTTTCAGTTCTGTATGGGTTCTTATGAATACGTGACGAATGAAATGGTAATTTTTACCTGTCGTCGTGGTATTCAATATCCCACCCGTTCTCCTCATTAATACTCTTGCCCGGGCGGGCCTTCACATCGTTGCTGACAATTTGCATCACGGCGGCCTCTTCCTGACCGACTAGGTGAGCAAGTAGTGCTCGGATGACGGGCTGCATTCCACCGCTAAGTACAACAATGGGTACGTTATTTTCTCGGCACTGTTCAAAAGTTGAGTCAGAGTGACCGATTCAAAAGATACAAGAGTTTTCGCTTGCTTAGGCGGTAGACTTCGTCGTGATAGAAAATATTGCACGTACCCAAGCTGCGAACTCCTTGAAAGCAGGGTCTAATTTGACGTTTTGTAGGAGGAGCTCAATGCATTTATCGAATGGAGTCGTGACACTGTCAAGCATCTCCTGGAACGCATCACGGAACGGACGGCCACGAAGGAGTACATCCTGGTTCCCCTGTCTTCGGAGCTCGACGCCGAAACCAAGGTTATCTGTCATCCAGTCATTGCTGTCGTGGAGAGTGATTGTTCCATCGAAGTCGGTAAAAAGATAGCTTTGGGCTTGGTGCGCAAAGCCGGCAACGAGTGATCGGAGGTGGCCATTATTATTGCTATTGCGCCGTATATGGAGCTATGCTGTAGAGCTTAGAACTTCGGCCCGGTCGCGTATCGAATAAGAAAAGAGAGTGACGTCACAAGGCGACGTGTTTCGTGGAATATCTGTTCAGCGATTGTTCTACTCAACATTCGAAGACGAATAAGTTGGAAATAGAGAAGAAAACAAGATGGGCAATCTAAAGGGCCCTGATGGGAGGGTAAACCAAAGCAAATAGCGGTTCCCACGTTGACAGACAATTCGCCAATCTGTCGCGGGGTTTTTTCCCGTTGCCCCTCCATAGGGACCGGCCGGTTTGACGCTACAGAGTAACCCCTGAGCAGTATAAAGTGGTCCTTCACAGCGATAACGGTATCGAACTTTCTTTGGATGGTGTACTCTTTATTGATAAGTCCCTGTCGCTATTATTGCGCCTCAACAAGGAAGACTCGACGATCTTTAATATGCCCATAATCCTGCCCATGATGCATGTGACAGCGATCTAATTGACCCGACTTAGCTGAGCCTGGTATTTCAATAGGACACACGATGATCAGCGCTACTTGCGAATTGTTCAATACCTAGTTTCGTTTATGACACTGGTGATCATGAAGGAAAGTATACAAGCTGTCTTTGAGTAAGAATGCCACATTACCTAGTCAGGGGTCTGGAATACGATGTCTGTAATATGATGTCTGTAAACAGAGAATTATTTGCTCAAGGAGGCTTGGTCATATATAATCCACCAAAGTGCGTTTGAGTGAGACAAATCACTCATGATTTGGGCGCAAAAGAATAGGCTCATGTCTCATCTATCGGAATAAAAGTATTGCAGCGATCTAGATTCACAGTTTATCACAGAATTAGTATGTTGCACAATGCTGTGTGACTGTACCTACAGGGTACTAATCTGCTCTAGGTTAGAATATTCCCGTCATGTGTACAAGATCGAATGGCGATTCCGATCGTGATAGCCTACTATTCGCCAAGGCATTGAACAAGATGCAGAAGAATATGTTGCTTTGGACAAACTATATTTGCTGTCGATGGCTTTCCTAGAAGGGTAATTCATTAGAACAATGACGGAACGCAAAGGGAAGCAAATAAAATGTACCTAGGCACCGGCTATTCACCCCACTTTCTAGGCACGCGCTAAATCCTGCCCTCCTAAGGTATAATTTGTGTACCTGTCGGTATTTCTAGGTACCGAGGTAGGTATCTCAATAATACAAATAAATCTGTATCATGTTTGATCTGAGGGCAGAAAATGTTTACAATAGTAAAAAGTAAAACTAGGTAGGTACCTTATTCAAGTTGTATGAGGTAGGTCCTGCAGGTCCTGTAGACGGTCTAGGTACCTAGCTAGGGTAGCCGGCTGGGTCCCTGCCACATCATTGGACTCCACTGGTCAATTGCGGGCATCCTTCTTGTGCCGTACGCAGTCCTAGACCATTACTCAGACACAGCATCAAGCATTTCAAATTCCCTTCGTCTATTGTACTTACCACAACAGCACATACAATCGCATTTGCCTATCTTGTCTACTTTGGCAGGTGCTTACATGATCAACTAGTGCAGGCTAGCAGACGGGCCACGTGCGACACCCGCAACCATTGCATTGTGTATCCACGGCCCATCCGTTTGTTCTGCATCATTTTAACTCCCCGGAAACTCCCCGGAACCTCACCGTGCTAGGTCGACACCATTCGCATCAAGTAGCAACAACAACAACAATATGTTACACATTTTGTGATACGACTAACTGCCTATCTGCCTATCTGCCTTCCTTCTCACAGACCTGTGCTTGTTGATAGGGGACACTTCGACGTTACTGACAAAGAAGGATTGTCTCCCAACGCCCATCATAGTTGCCTGTGGATGTATTATTTTATTTTTGTCCCCTTGGAACCGCGGCCGCAGCATTAGGCATTGCCATTTTTCATTGAGCATTTGGGCATGCCACAGTCGCCAACACCCTCCCAGTCAAGATAAATTGTGATTTTACCGATCGCTACGTTGGCAGATACGCAACTCGTGTAGCTATGAACGCAGGCAACATCCCCGTCGTCGACCCATTTTAGCCCACCTTTCGTCCCTTCGAGTTGCTCTCCCGTTCTACAGAGGTGCCTACAAACCCTACTCGATCGCCGACCACCGACCACCGACCACCGACCCTGCGGGATAGCAAGTAAGCATGCCCGAGAAACCCCTTACCATTGCTACCTATGCCGCCGGCGCCTCCCTAGCTGCCATAACCCTCGTTTACGTCTTTGCGCCTACCTACCTCATCGATAGCGACTCCAACTCGGCCAGGAAAAAGGGCGTTGTCGGCCTGCTCAACCCAGCCAACGACTGCTTCATCAACTCGGTCCTTCAGGCCCTAGCCGGCCTCACCGACCTCCGCATCTACCTCATCCGAGAAGTCCACCGGCGAAACATTGACGAGGCATGGGTTTACGAAGAGACCGTGGAGGATCCAGCCCGCAAATCTACCCCGGAATGGAAGAACCAGAGCCTACAGTCAGGTAGCGTGACCAAAGGTCTCAAGCATATCCTCGATGCCCTGAACGAGCGGCCCATATACCGGAAGACAATATCAGCTTCGAGTTTTGTGAAAGTGCTTGAGGAGGCCTTCCGTCAGAGAATCAGTAGGCAACAGCAAGATGCGCAAGAATTTCTGCAGATCGTAGCGGAGAGGTTGTGTGACGAGTATCATGCGGGGCGAAGAGCAAGGGAGGCGGCCAGGAGCAAAGGTGTAGGCATAAAAGGAGCCCTGGCGAGTGATCCTTCTTCGCCCTTAGATGGGGACGCCGTAGGGGAACGTTTGGCAGGCCTGGCCCTCAATGGAGACGGGGTCGATGATAGGACACAATCGGAGACCGTGCCAACGATCCAGGCCGAACCACCGGCAGAGGATGACGGAGAGGAAGAGGGATTCCCCATGGAAGGCACCTACGAAAGCCAAATCGAGTGCAAAGTGTGTGGATTTAAGACGAAACCGATCCACAGCACATTTTGCACTCTAACCTTGAGTGTGCCCCAGTCCAAATCGTCCACACTCAACGCCTGCCTCGACGGTTTCTTTAAAACCGAGTATGTGGATGATTACAGGTGCGAACGATGCAGGCTTGTCCATGCCATGAAGCTATTCGAGATGCAGGTGTCGCGATCCAAGTCTGAAACCGATAAGGAAGCAGCTAGGCAATCTATCAAGAAAATCCAGCTCCAGATCGATACTGACCCCGAAACTCCACCTCCGGGCGTTGTACTGCCGGAACTGCGAGAAGCCCGACGTGTCGCATTGCCAAGCACACGCGCCTCACAGGCTATCCCAAGGTTCTAGCGATCCACTTATCGAGGTCGATATATGACAGCCATGTTTCACAGAAGAATTTGGCCAAAGTATCGTTTCCCGAACGGCTACCCATAGGAGGTTTACTGTCCAAGAGGAAATATAAACTGCTTGGCGCTGTCACACATAAGGGTAGCCACCACAGCGGACACTACGAGTCATTCAGAAGGCAGAATACGAATCTGCCATACTCGACAACGAACGCGTTTCAGCCCTCTGGCATCTACACCCCATCGGCAAATATCACGCCGATTGCCACTCCCAGTCCATCTGCGACTCCTCTGCATAAATCAACTGTCCCAAGTCCGGCAGCGTCCACGTCCGACCTACTACCAAGACCATCTACTGAGGTTTTGTCCAACATTTCCACACCCTCCGTAGCTACAGCAGACTCGGCAACGAATTCCCATTCATCCGACCCGCCTGCCCCTATGCTTTCCCGAAAAGATCGCGACGCCGATACTGGCAGCCTCAGGTCTGTTGCAGCATCAGCTCGAACCACAATGTCCCGGCTATCGCAGTCGGCCAAGAACAGCCGTAACGACAATCTATTCGGGAGACCCAAGACATCTACTTCTACAGCCGAGTCAATATCCATACCAAAACCCAATGGAGTGCGAAGCCGTCGACGGAAGCCTAATGACCGGTGGTGGCGTATCAGCGACGACAAGGTGAAGGAGGCCAAGACAGGTGAGGTTCTAGGCATGCAGCGAGAGATATATATGCTCTTCTACGAGTTGGAGCGCGAGGGCACGGCGGAACCGTAGGAGGACATTCGCCGGCTCTCTGACAACATCGAGCGAGCGTCAGGCTATAACTCAAAGCTTGATGACCGCCCCCTACGTCTTGGTTTGTCTTGTGGGTGGGCCTAGAGGTTTGTGGCTGCTTCGAATTGGTGTTTATGCGAGTGCGATCTGCTCTGACACGATTCAGAAAGAAAACTAAAGGCCTCACAAGGGGAGCGTGGAATCGCTTCATGGGCTACGAGGTTGTTGTAGATCCTGAAAGCGCTTTGAACAGTAACCCGTGCGGCCTATTTGAACCACGTACCTGACATAGTTGCATCAACAGGCAGCAGCAACACAAATACTAATTTTGCATCATGGCAACAAAAGGCTTGGGCCACGATACTAGAGAGCAACTTTATTCCCTAGACGTCGGCACGGTTATTATTATCACGGGAATTACGGTACATACAGCATCAACGGCGTCGAGAATTGGCGCCCAAAAACTCATGACATGATCAGGGCGTTGGTTTTACAGGATATCATTTTGCTTCGCTTCTTTTCTAGCTGGACATTACCAATATTCATTTACCAGTGGCTAACTTTGGATTCCTCTTGGCTATGCGTGTACACTACATGAGCCCTATATGGGACGCCACAAAATACTGTGCTGGACAAGAGCTCAGCTTTTTGGCAGAGCCATTGCAACATTGGTCGAAAAGAGCACCATCACCTTTCTATCTCATTTTCCACTTTGCCTGAGTCCTTCGTGTGTATACATTAGGCAGATACGGCTGTATAGGTCATTAGATACGTAGAGGGCATAGTTGGAACATTTGTAGTTGTAGCACTACCTATATGTACCTAAGTACATGACATGTTACAACGCAATCAAGGCCTGAAATTATTGGCACGGCCCGCTGCTGCTGCTGCTTCCCTTGACAATTAGCAAATTGTCTTGTCAACTAAAATGGATACATACCTAGGTAGATATATCCCAAGGTGGAGATTGTGGTCGGCTGTACCTACTGTCCCGAGGTTGTGGGACGTGGCCGAGCTCCTCGGTGCGTGTTCAGATTCCGGGTACCGGGACATTGACGTCGCGCGCCACTGCGGAGATGGAAGGGCGGGGTCTCATTACTTCGTTCATCAACTTGAACTTCAGTATTAAGTTTCAATTCAAGTGATCACAGCTCAAGTACGGACCGCACCGCAGGACTCTGGAACTATACATAATTCTCTCCAAGCCGACCCCCCGAAAACGATCATCATGGGAGATAAGAAGCCATTAATCGATGTAACTCCAATCTTGAGGAATCCGCACGTCAGAGCATAGCTAACATAAAAATGAACAGCTCAAGTTGAAAAACCCGGACTTGTTCCGCAACGATGCTTATGTCGATGGGCAATGGATCGAGGCTAAATCGGGGAAGAGATTCGACATCATCGGTACGTGGTTATATCATCATCATCATCTTTTGTTGACTACACTAACCCCTGTCTTATAAAAGATCCGGGCAACAATCAACCATTCACAAACTGCCCGGACCTGAGTGCCGAGGACGTCGACGCCGCTGTCCAAGCCGCGGGTGCAGCGTTCGCTGTATACCGGAAATTCACACCCTCGCGCGATCGCAGCTCATCTCGAAATGGGACACGCTGATCCGCGAGAACAAGGAGGACCTCGCACGCATCTTGGTGCATGAGACAGGCAAGCCCCTCGCCGAGGCGCACGCCGAAATCGACTACGCCGCCGGCTTCACTCGGTGGTTTGCGGGCGAGGCAGAGCGCATCCACGGCTCGACCTTCCGGCGGCGCTTCCCGGGGGCATCTTCACCATCAAGCAGCCCATCGGCGTCGTCGCCGCCCTGGTTCCCTGGAACTTCCCCGTCGCCATGATCCTGAGGAAGGCGAGCACGGCGTTCGCGGCCGGCTGCACCATGGTTGCCAAGCCGTCGCCTGAGACACCCACCGCGCTCTCGCTGGCCTACCTGGCCGAGAAGGCGGGGTTCCCCAAGGGCGTGTTTAATGTTCTCCCCACCACGCTGCATAATACGCCTGCTCTTAGCGAGGCGCTGTGCAAGCACCCTATTGTCAAGAAGGTGTCCTTCACTGGCTCGGTATGTCATGTTATTATTGTTATGCTACTTTGATGTATATATTGTTTGGCTGACAAATAAAGACTCGTGTGGGAAAGATCCTCTCGGCGCATTGCGCGGAGGGCCTGAAGAAGCTCACGCTCGAGCTCGGCGGCAATTGCCCCTTCTTAGTCTTCGACGATGCGAACTTGGAACAGGCTTGTGAGGGTAGGTTATGGTTGCTTAGGGATTCTTATAGTTCTTACACAAAAGGAGAAGTGAGATCAGATGCTGACTAAACCGCCGCAGCACTCATACCCCTGAAATTCAGACACGCGGGCCAGGCTTGCATCACGGCAAACAGGGTATACGTACAGCGCGGCATCTACGACAAGTTCGCGAGTCTTTTGGCAGAGAAGACCCGCGCGCTCCGCGTCGGACACGGTCTAGATGAGGGTACGACGATGGGGGCTCTGACGGTGCCCCAAGGCGTCGAGAAGACGGCCAGTCAGGTCGAGGATGCCAAGACTAACGGTGCCACTATCCTCACGGGCGGAAACCGCCTCGATTTGAACAATGGCTACTTCTTCGAGCCTACTATCATCACTAATGCCACGCCGAACATGAAGATTGCTCAAGAGGAGACGTTTGGGCCTCTCCTTGCGCTGTTCCCGTTCGATACTGAGGAAGAGGCTGTTGAGGCCGCCAACAACACTAGCGTGAGTTCTCTATTGATTACCGCCCCTTTTTTATTCGTTCAAATGTTTACTCAAGATTGCTTTCTAGATGGGTCTCGCTTCGTACTGCTTCACGAAGAACATCGATCGCATTTGGCGCCTATTCGAAAACCTGGAAGCTGGCATGATCGGATTAAATACCGGTAAGTTGTTCCACCCATATACGAGTCCTAAATTCTCACGGGGTGATGCTGACACTCTGAAAGGAAATCAATCCGCTGCAGAGTCACCATTTGGGGTATCAAGGACTCGGGATACGGGAAGGAGTCGGGCAAGGATGTTGCTATCGGCGAATACCTCATCACCAAGACGGGAACGCTCTCGATCGAGGGCAATACTAACCTCTTGTGGAACGGCTTGAGACTAATCTAGGCGGAGGAAAGATATCGTATGGTAACGGGATATTAAAATGATGACAGCTACTATGTTGTGTTAATCTAGGACCGGAAAGGGGAAGGCAAAAGGAAATTGTTATCACGGGAAGACAAGGAAAGGACACATGACTGTTGAGCTTATTAGATACAATGAGCACTTTCACCTACCTTTGATAATGCAATAACTGAACTGGAATTTAACTAGCTACGAAGAGGGGTTATTTATACCTAAAGTAGCTAGGTACCGAGCATCATCAAGTGGGCATACTTCTCCGATTTCTTCATCTTCAGGAACTCTTGGACGGGGTCCACCCGCTCCTTCTCAACATCTTCCTGACTCTCCGACTTCAGACTAGCTTCATCGATTCGCTTCGTAGAATCTTCGTGGGCGATACCGAGATTTTCTCTAAGTTGCGCGATCTTGTCCTTGAGGTCCGATACGCGATTATCCGTCCTCGCCTTCTTGGCCTCGCAGGGCTGGCACAGGCTGCAGACCCGAATAGTGCTGCAAGTGTGTGTCTCGGCGACGCCGCAGGGCTCGGGGCTTGCGCCTGACATGTAACGTTGTTGCGTCGGGCAGATGATGAAGGGTTCGGCGGATGTCTGTGTGTGGTTACACAGGAAGATAGATCGGCGGTAGCGACACATTCTCGGTTAAGATTTATTTTAGTAAGGCGATGCTGGGGTTTTATTGATGGGATGGGATTTGCTAAGTGGAGGTTCAGATGCTCTCGTGGGGGTTTATATGCTTCTTAATTATTTTGCCTGAGTGTCGGCTGGTTAGGTGTTTGGTTTTTTGTGCCTGCGTGGGAACAATGGGATTGTTTGAGTTTTTTGTTCCTGGCGTTGTCTGGCCTGTTGTCGCTCACTACCTCGATCTTTCATGAATTATCTCGCTCGTTTAAGAAAGTAGAAGTAGAATGACATTGTTATTATGTTACCTAAGAGTCAGCCGTGCAATTCAATGTCGTCTCCTCAAGTTCGTCAAAGTAAGACGTTGTGCATCTGATTTTATAGTTTTCGCCATATGAGTTATTCAGAGTTGATAGATCTTACTTACATCTCACAGCAACAACAGTTGCTGTGATGGTTGAATCTTGTTTAATACTTAGATGATTGGATGATAGATGGGTGGAGTATTCTTACGGCATATCTCTGTGCCTTTCTTTATCTATAAAGGCATGTTCTTGTTAAGTTCGCTCCTGACCCCTATCTTAACAGTAGGAGCAAATTAAAATGCCATTGGTACTTGAAATGCTTGATAGCCTTCCTTTAACTCTTTGTAATAATATCAATACTTCTTTAAAACTGTCTTTGTTTTGAAACAATAGCTTTATAAAAGTAAACACAACGAGCGCCTTAACTATACAATTCTCTTATACAAAAAAAGTTTATCTAGTATAAATATTACCGGCGACAGATGTCCAGGATAAGCATTAATTCAACACAATCGCAGAAACATCTCAATAAATACGATAACCACACAAAACATGTCACAGGCTCAGCAAAACCAGGATACTCAGGACTCAGTCCAAGCTAACTTAGTATCCCTCCCAAAAAGCAACTGTAATAGGATACTAACTTTATCAATAGAACCGTCTTCTACTCAAGAACCATCTTCTTCTCAAGAACCATCTTCTTCTCAAGAACCAACTTCTTCTAAAAAACCGTCTTCTACTGAAGAACCGTCTTCAACTCAAGAACCGTCTTCTACTAAAGAACTATCTTCTACTCAAGAGCTATCTTCTACTCAAGAACCATCTTCTACTAAAGAACTATCTTCTACTCAGGAGTTAATGGTTACTGAAAATAGCGAAAAGGAACCCGGCTCCGCTTTAGCAGTTTGCTGTACCAAATCTTGCAACCGCCCACAAACTCACGGCGAAGAACGATGCTATTATCACCATACTAACCTACTCCGAATTAGAAAAACTATAGCGCAGCGTAAGAAAATGCACAAATGTGTGAAGTGCAGCAAACTACTGCCCTCTGGTTCGACATCAAAAGTCTGTTGTTTCCCCTGCCAACAGAAAACCAATGAACGTGCCAGGTTAAGAACAAGGAGAAATAAACCGTGGCCCCAGAATAACAGGGCATGGTGCGTTGATTGCCGCGGGCCACGAGTGGTACCGAACTTGAGGTGCGCGAGTTGTAATGACAAACGGCTGAACGCGCGTCGTTTGTCCAGTCTAAGGAAATGGCGTGCGGACGCGAGTGACAGCTCCACGACCGTTTGAACTAGCGGCTTGAAAGCCTACTCGCAAGAATACTGCGATTTGGCACGAACGTTCAACGACATTATTCATTCATAGCCTACACCCTGTTTCACGAGTCGCAACTAGGTAAGTAACAGTCGTATTGATGGATTTAGCTCTCTAAATATAGGGCGCATTAATACAAACATGAGACTAGTGTAGAATATACATAATTTGTGAGTTTTATTCTATTGTTCTATCAGTCTAGGCGTCATAGAAAACGTATAAAATACTTCTAACCTTAATTCTTTAGTAAGGTTCTTGAACAAAGACAACTACCACAGCAAATCGAATTGCATAGTAGGCATCGAGAACAGTCGGGTCTAAATCTCCCCACAGATAATCACCTATCAGACTCCATACCTACCTATGTACTATACATAGATACCCTGTCCTAACCTACCAGCATCTCATGCTGCTTTTGTCACAAGCCTTACCTCAGCTGCGCCCTCCGACAAACCGCCTACCATATTCGTAAGATCCTCATCTAGTGCCTGTTCAATAAATATACATAATAACATTATACTCCTTAAATCTAACACATGAGGGTTCCCAAGTGTTTCCCCATGGAGTCCTTCCTGAGCACCAAATATAAGCGGAATGAAAAACAGATCCATTTAGATACCGGGGAAATTATTGCTACACGCATGGCTTGCTAATAAACCTACCTAAGTCCCCCAATTTTGCCATTGGTGTTGCTGTGACGGGTATTGCCCCTGTGACGGGTATTGCTGCGGTTGGTGTTGCTGTGGCGAATGCTGGCCCTGTGGCGAGTATTGCTGTGATGGGTATTGTTGTGACGGGTATTGCTGTGATGGGTATTGCTGTGACAGGTATTGCGGCGGTGGGTATTGCTGTGGTGGCTGTTGCTGTGGTAGGTTGTTGTGGTAGGTGTTGTTGTGGCTGTTGTGTATTATATGGTTTAGGCAGTAGGTAGGTTCGCAGATTTCCAGAGTAAGGATTGCGTACTGTGACTTCGAAAGTATTATCAACTCCTTGGTAATCAGCTTCGTAGCTGTCACTATAGCTATCGTCATCTCCATAGCTATCACTACTATAGCTGTCGCTACTATAGCTGTCGTCGTCATCAGAGGCTTCGTGACGCGGACGTCGCACATTGTTCATGTCCATAATCATAGCCGCAACATCAATGCCATGAGCTTTCACCAACTCATTCCAGAGAAGGCTCTTCATTTCTTCACAATTCGCGGTTTGTTTCTCCGCCCCATAGAACGAGATGAGAATTTCGATCACTCTCAAGGTGCTTGGGTGTCCCGGTTCAAGGTGCAGTACCCTGTATGTATGTAGAACTCCCTTCAGTAAGAACTCTCCTCTACCATACCTCTCTGCTTGCGTAATGTTTTTCGGCAATGCATGTGGGTGGGAAATGTACATCTCTCCCACGACGGTAGAGGCAAAGAGTGTTGAAAGATCTATGCTGCCTAGCAATTGTAAAAGGCCACTTTGCGCCTCAAGAATCAGACTGTGAGGATCATTATCGTTTGGCATATCTTGGAAGTTCTCCAGTTGATTGAATGCCATATCGGCTCCTTTATCCACGGAATTCTCTTCATTATCCTTTTTTTCCAGAAAAAGCTGACCTAACGCGAGCTTCGCCTGTAATATCTTAACGTGGATCTCGGCAGTATTACGCTGAGAATAACGATCACGCAGTTGAAGTAGTCCTCTTAACGCGCACCTGATCAAGTGCCCGGCCTCAGTAAACCGTCTGCGGTCGCGATAGAAGCAGCCCAATTGCAGTTGAGCATCAAGTAGCCCCATTGCGCTCACTTCCTCGTTAGACGCTTGGAAGCCATTAATGGCGCGTTTAAAGTACTTCTCAGCTTCGTTGTAGCTCTCCGTGTGTCGGATCAGAGAAGAAACCTTGGCCATATTCATGGCAGCAAATAAGTACTTGATGTTCGTGATCGGCAGCGCTTTCCTGGTCTTGGAGTTTGTCACTTGGACTGTTGTACCGGCTTCCCGACTACCTTTCTTCTTGGTGTCGTGATCACGCCTGGAACGTTTCGTCGTAGCGCGGGCTTTGAAACCGTTGTATGCTGCTTTATATAATTCCCTTGCCTTGGTCAACTTACCCTGATCAAAGTAGACATCACCTAGCATTTGCGCGGCATCAGCTGTGCTGCCTTTCTTGAGTCCTAATTTCGTGTGAAGTCCCATGTAAGCCCGCTCATACGCCTCAGCAGCTGCCTGCAGATTCATCAGTTTTCGATTTAGATGCCCTATTTCCATGCTAGCTTGAAGTGTTGAGATATGATAGCGCCCAAGAGTCGTGGTGAGGTTGTCGTAGGTCGGGTGAAGAATCTGCAGTCCTGTAATGGCATCGCCACCCTTCCCATAGATGCTACCTAGTTGACTAGAAACTCTGAGGTAGTCATAACTGTTGTCACCGCGTAGGAACTTGAAACCAGCCAAGGCCTTTAGGAGTTGTTCCGCTGCAATCTCAAATTGGCCTTGCTGTTCGTATGCCGTACCAAGCGATACTAGGGCTTGACAAGTGTAATAGTCGTGGGGCGTGTTACCTTGTGCCTTGCGGTCGAGTTCGATAGCACTAATGAGATTAGGTATGGCTTGTTCAGTTATCCCTGCGCCAATCTGCACTCTACAAAACCCGATTGCGGTCTTGCGCGCAAGTTGCTTCACTTTATCAGTGCGTTGGATCTCGGAGAGCGTCTTTACTACATGTTGAAACAACATGCCCGCCTTTGAATAGTCCGGGCGCGCCCGAAGGAGCTCGCGGTTCCCCAGCTCATATATTATCGAGAGCTCTAAAACAGTTCCGTCTTCCTCGAAGTCAGCGTTGACCTTATTCTCTTCAATGACGCTTCGGGCTAAGTTCAGGTATTTAGCGGCTTTGTTAAGGCTGCTTTGCTTAACGAATACGAGTCCTAGGTAGTAATGTATCAGACCCAGAAATGGATCTTCTACGTTCTGAATGGCGTGAGATTTGAAGCTCTCAAGAGCTCTCCTCAAGCTCTCTTCAGCTTCAGAGAAGTATGAGCGTTGCATGTAGTTGACGCCCAGATGAAGAGATGTGATGGCGATGAGGATATGGTTCTTATGAAACATGGTGTCGAATTGTTTCAGAGCGCGATGGTAGACGTCGGCCGCTTGTTCCTCGGCCTCTCTCTCTTTCTTAAATGGCTTTCTCTGCCTGTCCGCCCATATGGCATTAAAACCATCAGCGACTTTAAGTGTGGGACCAAATTTCTTCAACGCACGACGGTATACTATCGATGCGTTCGCGAAGTCAAATCTGATCAAGTAGAGCAGTGTAAACTCCGCAACTGTGTTCAGCTCCAAGCGGTACCATCTTCCCTCGGCCTTCATTTGGTTGGTCATCTGTTTTTCGTCATTAGCCTGTCCTTCTTGGATGGCGGATTCATCCTCGGAGATGGTGTATGACAGCTTTCGAAATCGCCTGGTACCCTCTACCGTTCGTCTCATTCCCTTTGATTGTTCATCTTTATAAGCTTGTGACCCCTTCCGTGCGTCAAATGCATCGAGAACGGCATCAAAAGTCTTTGCGCTTCCGAAGTTGGATCTTCTGAAACCATGTCACGAGCTTGGAGGTACACTTTTCCGAGGCAATACTTGGTGTGGCTGATACGTAAATCGTTTTCCATCGACTTAGACAACCCTCCAGGTTTAAGATCCTCGTAGCTTGCAATCACGCCTTTGTATATATCAATGGCACGACGAAAGTGTTTGTTCTCAACAAATATATCTCCTAGCATCTTGAGGCTTACGAGAGATCCTTGATCGCTTGCACCTAGCTTGGATAAGAGATCTTTCGCATTAAGAGAAGAAAGATGGATACCATTTGCGACCAAATACCGCGCAGCATCTTCGTTCTTTGACTTCAAAGCAATGAAAAGATGGTCGTCACTCATTTCCGGCGGCTTGGAACTCTCAGGAGCTGGTGACTCTGAGAATTTTGCTGGGGTGCCTTGGCTGCCCGCGCTTTGGTATAAAGCCATCGTGGCCGCCTATCTTCCATCTTTGGTTCCCGCTCCCCTGGTCCGATATCGCTTATGGAATCATTGTCGGAACTGTGTGCCGGCTCGTCAGTGAACTCGTTCATCACGTCCACCACACGGTCAGCAAGCATGCCTAATCCGCCTTTGTCAGGGTCGCCAATTCTAACTGTCCAGAACCATGAGTCGTATGATCATCATCTCTCTCCTTGCCGTCGTCTCGTATTTCGACCACGGCTCCAATATAGCGGCACTTCAAGATTGGGCCAGCTTTAATGACACTCGTGGGACCACCAGAAGTGCGAGTGACTCCTGGCTGTCCGCCCTATCTGACGGCTGCCGGAGCAGTAAGCAGCGCCTCCAATGGCGAAGGGCTCTGTCAACTTTGACAACGGCAGCTAGATCATTCCCATGACTTCTGAGTACCTTAGAGTCCTCCCCTGCAGTTGCCGCCACCGCCATTTACCTTCTACCACGCCCCCTCGTCAATCTCAAGGAGGTCGGACGAGTTAGAAGCATATGAGCCTCCAATATCAACCGCAATATCCACAGGCATGTCGTCAAGGGTAGCGGCGCACCATGAGTACTGTCCAAGGTCACACATGGTCGGCTTCCCATGTAGAAGACAGCTGTGAGGGATTTTCCCGAGGTACGCGAGAATCTTGGTCACGATGGCACTCTCTCCCGCGGTAGAATCAAAATCCGGAACTCCCGCTAGCAATGCTGAAATAATGGTTCGATCACGAACCCACGACGTACTTCGGGGTGAGAGGATTGCGAGGAGATCGCCGACGTTGTCTATGGGCTTTCGCAGCCGCTGTATCAATACTGTCGCAAGCCAATGTGCCCTAGAGACAACGCTTGGACTTTTGGCAAGTATGTCAGCATCGAGATCTTTCATCAAAGGAGCGTTGCGACCGTCGGGGTCCTTGAACAGCACTAGGACCTTCTTTGACATGAGTAATTCTAGAGCCGTCCAGCCGCGGGTGAACCAGGTAGAGAGAACAAGCGCCAAACATGGGCTGCCATCCTCCTTCCATGGGAAATTGAGAAGGTAGCTGTCGTGGACAACAGTGTATTGAGCGTTGGCATAGTTACTATGCATCTTTTTGAGGGCTTTGCTGCGGGCCTTGGATCCTTGAGGAATAGATATAGCATCCCACCAAATAGCTTTACACTTAAGACTTTTTGCGATGCCAGCGAAATAGTTGAACAAGCAAGCATTGACAGTCCCCGCCTTCTCGCCTCCTACGCCAGTACCATCGGACCAGACGTGAGATATGGCGATATAGGGTTCATGCGATGTGTCCAGGGAGTGCTTTCTGCAAAGCCAAGCCGTACTTTTGCCCCTCTCGAGTGCAGATTCAAGCAATTCAACAGGGAGCTGCAACACCTCATTGCAGATTGTCTTCATATCGTGATTCTCCTCCTTTACTGACCCCATCTTCCTGTTCTTCTTCGATGAGTTCTCCTTGCCGCGATTCTTGTGTGTCTCACGTTCTGTCACACATTTGTGTAGCTGGGTAGTGCGGGTACTGTCCATCTGAGCCCATTGACACTTGCTCGGTGTGCAGCGGTCATGTTCATGATGGCGAAGTTCCGCTGTGTATGGGCTAAGGGACAACACAATATCAGGAAGGACGCTTTGCTTGCGGTCACTGACATTGACGAGATTCCACAGGCGATTCTTACAAATGCCCATTCTATCAATGGCTAGAGTCGCTGTTTCGATAGATGGAAGGGTGACCTGTGAAGGGAGAAGATAGTGATTCCATCGGCCAAACTTCCTTGGTCCAATACCAAGCTCATTCTGGATTTGCGCCATCCAGTGAATGAGATTAGTTACTTCAGCCAGATCAATTCGATGAGATCCCTTACTATCGCCGTCTAAGAAGGGGACGAAATATTCCTTTCGGAGGCCGGCTTCAAGGCACTTTTTGAGGGCCATGCAGAGTCCTGCAACGGCTTGCGCAAGATGAGTGTGGGCTTGAGACAGTTTCTGCTCGTCTTCCATAGCAGCCTGACAACTCATTGCGAGGAGTGCCCACTTGCGGAAGGCGGTCCAATTGCATTTTGGGGCGATTTCGTCCATTTTCTCTCTCATATCCCGGCAAGTGAAATTTTCGCACCAATGCAACTTGGCCCTCAATCCAATGTGCGCAACCTGGGACAGGAAGCCCATTTCCAACCTGGTGAGCTCATTGATCAGATCAAGGGGGGCGACGACCCAGAGCCCATCCCGAAAGCTGGCGTTTGTACACCTCCGTTTATACACCGCCCTGGATGCACTGGCAGCAAGGTTGCTATCAAACTTCACCTCCACCAAATAGCGAACGATGTCTTCGTTGTCGCTATTATAATTGTTGTCCCTTTTCTTGTTGTCATCGTTATCATCATCTTGTACAAATGAAGATCGATCATCAAGCGAGGACAGCGAGCGGCTATCGTCTGACTCGAACTCGTCGTATTCATGTTCATCGTCCGTGTCAACGTCGCTTATATCCCCATTCCTAATATCGCTATCAACAGCCAATACCTTATGATAGGCGAAGGCCTGCGCGATAGTATTTGCGTCGATCTGGGACATCTCGCCAATATTAGTCGCTTGCGACGCAATGGTCAGAGGTGACAGAGCTGAAGTCAGCGTCGTCGAGGGTATTGATTGCGAATTTGATGACTAGATCTTAGCAACGCTAAAACCGCCATCTAAGAATCTGTGTATAGCGGTGGCGTCAGCTAGATGATGAGTTGCAATGCGAAGTTTGACGGCCTTGACAAAGCTCCGTCTTTGTTGGGCATCAGATGATGTACCGTCCGAAGCAATAATGCCTGATCGCTTAACGCGGCATGTTTCCCTTATCTTTAAGCCAAACATAGATGAAGTATCTGATATTGTGGAAATATCATGATGGCAATGTAACGCTGAGGGGGATTTCAGCTTCGTTGGCAACCCGAATGTGTTGACAGGGGGGTCGGCTGGTCTTGGCATTATTGTAATCAGAGCTGATGGCTGAGCCTAATGACTTGACATAGCCCCGAACTCTGCCAGCATAGATGAAATGCGCGACCATCCAGGCAAAGCAAAGCTGAAATTGACTTTCTCACAATTTTTCTGCCTGCCTGATAGCCAAAATTCCATCCAACGCGGTCAACATGCCTCCATTCACATACCTGAGCTCCTCACGGCTTTTGAACCTGTTAATTACCGGTGCTGACGCCACTCCTAATAACCCGCCAGGTTCGACCATCGCCGGAGTCCTTGCCAGTCAATGGGGCAATCCAAAGGACATTCTCTCAGTGTTGATGCTCCTCGGCCCTGATATCGTGCAAAAGGCCATCGCGCAGACATCGGGTCGCATTATTAGCCCAGTCGCCTTCTCGTTTGGCTGGGTCGCCTATGCAGCAGCATCCCTTCTGCGAGTCTTTGGCGGTACGTTTGACGAACGAGGAGTTTGGGATTCTCCATTCTGTATGCTGACGAGAAGGCAGATGGACGTCTCATGCCCGACACTGACATGGCTAATGCCATGGTTATCGGCGCTGTCAGTGCTCATAGCAGGTTCACAAAAAACTGGGTTCTCGGTCGCATACTTCGAGACGAAGATGACCGTGTCGATGAAGAAATGGCCCACGAACAGAGTCATGCTCCGCCCAGTTCTACCCAAGAAATCCATAGACCTCCGCCACCAGCATACGCGGAAGCCAAACCCCCGCCCCAGCCCCAGCCCCAGCCCCGGAATGGGGGGCCCTGCGGGTGACGATCTACGAAGTAGATGATAACCCACCGGTTCCCCATGGAGTACCCACGGTGGACTTTTTGTGGGTATCCGGGCTAGCTGTCATTATCGTCCAGCTCGTGATCTCCGCCGTACCCTGGATCGTGAGCGGCGATTGGGCTATCTTTCTAGTCACAGCTGCAGGGACGCTGTTAGCTCTCATGAACGGCTCCCTGCCACAGTGGCGAGAGGAAAAATGGGCTTGCACCAAAAAGGGCGGTGCCACCGTAGCTATCACCCAGGGCAATGGTAGCCGTCATGCTATGGTGATTCTTGGAAAGAAGGGCGTCGGCCTCGATCTGGAGATACTCGCCTTGGGGACACGGACATCAAGTCCCAGCTTGTTCACCAGAGTCGCCTCTATAACGCTGGCTGTTCTGTGGATTCTATTGTTAATTCTTGTAGCCGGTCTTGAGAACAATTCATGGTGTATGGTACTCCAGTAACCTCTTCCAATAGGGTTTGCTAATCGTGGCCTCTTTCTAGATCTGCTCGGCATTGGTCTCCTTGGAGGTGTGCAAAACCTCCATGCAGCCGGTGCACGTCGTACGCCTAGTGCAATGGGACTCCACCTAAAGTTGGTCGAGACTATCCGAGATAGACGTGTGGCAGCCGTGCTCAAAAGAGTGGAGGAGAAATATCCAATGGTCGGGACCTCGTTGGTGCCAGTCTTCTTCCCAGGAGGTCTGCGCGTAAAGGAAGAAGACCTAAGTTTCTGGCGGAGCGCGCTGAATTCTCGGATGGCACCCAACCGATACGGTACTCGTATAGACGACCCCGGAATGCTCTCGGCTGCGCCCGAAATTGATAGCACTGCGACAGATGAGATCCGAGAAGTCAAATAAGGATACGTCGCCTGCATACGCCGCATCTTAACAAAATTCCCAGATACCAAACTATGAACAATACCAACATTAAGATATTAAATTGGTTTCCCCATCTTTCCGGCGTAGCCCTATAGCTATCGATGATCTTCCGTGCGACCCTTGCCCCTAGGCTGCGTACTCTTCACACTTCATGCTGCTGGTGTTTTCAGAACCGATTTTTAATGCTGCTCATATATCCTAGAATCCCTACCTCATCTGCGATTCCTATGGCGCTGCATCTAGATCTATAGACAGTAATTAAGTAGGCGACAAAACAAAAATTCAGAAATTCCTCCATATATTTACGTCTAGTTGCCCTTCGCGACAGTCTCCTCTACCCAAGCGTTGACCTTTTCCTCAATCTTCGGACATACAACCAAGCCATCTGGCCCGGGTTCTCCGCCGACTCATCGTACCAAATTTCGTCCTTGGCCAACAACTTCTGCTTCTCGAGGGCAGCCGTTTGTTGTTCAGCTGCTTCGTCAGGACGAGGAGATCGTCGATGCGGTCCTGGCGCATCTTCTGCCAGAAGTGGAGCGCCTCCTCCCACCTCAGACCCTTGTTCTCCTTCAGCGCCGACAAGAGAGCCAGACTCCTGACGTCCTCGAAGGCCTGGGAGGCCCCTTGTCCGGTGGTGGGCGGGATGGCGTGCGCCGCGTCGCCGAGAATCACCACGCGGCGATGCTTCTGGGAAGTCCAGTTCGACAATCGCGGGATCGTGTAGAAGGGCCACACGTTCAGCGAGTCGCGGTCGATATCTTCCATGCCGGATTTGGCAGTGTCGGGCCAGACTTCGATATTCTTCGTCGCCAGTTGAACGAGGCCCTCCTTGTCGGCGAAAAACTTGCTCCACCCCTCCCTATCCCTGTCCTCGAGCGCGATCTGTCTCCCGGCCAGCATTGCCGAGCCATCGGCCCTCTGAGGCGCAAGCACGAAGACACCGTTCGACGTCAAGATGGAGACTGGGAATTTGTAATCCTTTCCCTCGGGAATGCGCAGCTGCTTGGTTGGCACTTCCCACGTCAAGCCGGCGAGGCCGACGAACTTCTTCTGGACGCCGGGGGTTACGTAGTCTCTGAGTTTACTATGGATGCCGTCCGCCCGATGAGCAGGGAAGCCGTCCCAGTAGTGCCATCCGCGAATCTGAATTCGACATGTGTATCAGACTCGGCGACCACTTCCGCGAATTTCTTGCCGAAATGCACGGGGATCTTCCGTTCCACGCAGGTGTTGTAGAGGACATCGATGAGGTCCCGGCGATAGGTGCGAAACGCGTTGTAGCCAAAGGCACGCTCGTCACCGAAGGGATAGCTCTCGATGGTATCCTCGTTCGCATCTTTGTAATAGCCGTGGTCGAACACGTAGCTTAGCTCCTTGAGTTTGGAATAGAGACCAAAGCTGTCCAGGATCTTCAGCGCATTAGGCGACATCATCAATGCGCCGTTGATAGCCAGCGGTGCAGCATTCGCGTCCCTCATCTCATACACAGTACAATTGATTCCCAGCTCATGAAGGGCCAGTGCGGCTGCAAATCCCTAAGAAGCTGTTAGTAGGCCGGTAGACAACAATTTGGTGAAAAATACTCACGGCAAGGCCACCGCCAATGATAGCAACGTTGTCCGTAGAAGATAGCATGATGCCTGGAATACCAGAGTTCTTGTTCTGATAAAATTGCTTTTATAGAGAAAATAAAACGTGGTCGACTGTAGTTGATGGAAAACACCAGTAGTCAAGAAATATGTCTAGAATCGAGAGTGAAGCGATGAGCGCAATGATGGATGAGTTGAATTTTGATTTTCGGGTGACGCCCCCGGGGGTTTTATATAAGTCGACATGACGAATCTCACATATCACTATTTTAAAGTTCACTGGTTTCAATGCGTAGTGTCTACAACTCGCGCTCAAAGTTGTCGATGCTGAAGCCGATGGTGACAAAGGAGCTTGTGGCATGTCAGTATGACGGGGGACTGCACAGCCTTCGGCTCCGTGGACTCGGCCGATAGAACTAGCTGCCCTACGTAAATCTCACACCATCCAACCCACGCTATATTTAACAACAATTAAGCTTTTCACGAATATTACTCCTGAGTCAAGGATAGGCTCGGCCGAGTGGTTTCTCTAGAGCAATGAGATTAACAACATTCATCGTCTCTACTACACAGACAACTTGACTGCTCGGTTCGGCTCGGAATGTTCATCTCCCTCGCATTTCCTGACCGAAGGGATGTAAGCAACCTCTTCACGAAATAGCGATCCGTCAATATTATGATTGGGGTCAAAGTGTATGTTCCAATTATTGCTACAGGACCGAAAACTAGACGAAGACCTTCCCAACTCTATTGATGCTTGTCGCAACCTTGTGTCTAGCTATTATACAAGATGCGACTTCTTTCCATGTATACCCCATACACTAACACGGCTCTACCAAGTCCCACTCGAATAGTTGAGCGTTTTCGAGGACTTAAGCAGTAACGCCGACGGGCGTCTGGCACAGCAATCCTGTCCGAGGATGGGGATCGCGCAGCACCGGGCGCGCTGGCCGATGGCGGAGCAGACGGCGCTGAAGTTGACGGCGTCGGTGGGGATGCTGGGCGGGTTGGCGCAGTCGAGGTCTGCGACGCCCAGGACGTCCGTCGCGCAGCACTGCGACGTTCCGTAGAGCCCTGTGCACGGCACGTAGGCTGCCTGGCGGCTCTCGACTTCAGGGGCTGGGGCTGGGGCCGCGAGCGCGACAGCCGCGAAGATGGTTGCGACGATGACGGGGAATTGCATTGTGGTGGTTTGTTGTTTGAGTTTGGGGATGTTGATGATTGTGGTTTTGGAATTGGTTCGATGAAGAACTTTGAACGAGAGACTGTACTGTAGTGCCTGTAACTGGTTGCTTGATGATGTTGTGGTATTTGAACTCAACTAACAGGCGACATCACGCAGTTTTATATATCGCTGACCTTGGGTGGCAACGCGGCATATCAAGAGTGAGTGGCTGCCGTGGAACGATGACGACGGTGACTGAACGATCGAATCATGTTCCGCCTCGTTTCACTAAGTCTGCTATGATGATATCCGTGATGTCAACTCAACTGGGGAGCTTGGTAGGACGACAGGCCTAAGCCGACTCTTAATAATTGTAAATATAGCTTCTTGACTTGGTTGGGCGTGATATCGTGTCGATCCCTATTCACGATCGCTATGCTGCCCCTGCATTGAACCCGACTAGCCAGGTCCGTCCGGAGGCGCCACCGCATCTCGGCTAACCGGCGGATAGGAGGGTGGGCTCGATCCAGGAACTTAATTATAACTTTTTTAATGAAGTTACAGTTGCTTTGACTATGTTGGTAGTGAGCAATGTTTGACGATATAGCAAGTTATACTTCTCATCCCTCAACTTCCCTATACTTGCCGAGTAAACACGATGAAATCATGTTGATAAGAAATTGGGGCAATGTCTATCAGTGCGATGAAATCTAATTGATGATCTCTCTCAGCACCTTCGACGAATTGGAATAATATTTGCAATACGAGCCAGGAGCGATACTCTCTTAGCTAAATTTCCTTTTGGGGTCGCGTTGAAAACAAGACGCCGAGAAATAAAAATGCCACTAATACAATGATTGAAACCTATTGGTGTAACAAGTCAAGCATGTTGGCAAGTTTTGCTTGAGACACAGCCCAGCCATGACGATGACATTCACCACTGTCCGGGTCTTATCCTGGGGAAACCCTGGCCATTAGTTGGCGGTATATTATGACAAAAACGGAACAAGGCTACTATGTGTGTGAAGCTGTAAGGGGCGAATGGGGTTGTACGTTATAGCTTGGGATATTTATTATAGCTTCGAAAAATTTATTATAGCTTCGAAATTGGCGGTAACGGTGGCAATAGTTAAGGTGGCGATAGCGTACGTACATGTTGTTGCTCTCTTGCATGAATATGCCTGGGAGGCTCTGCCTGGCAATTTTAAATGTCCGAGCAAGTTACCGTATATTGGGAATTTTTAAAGTAACATCCAGCTCTAGTCGTTTTGTGTCTTATATGCTCTGTAGTAGCACCTAGATTGCCGTCGCCTATACCTGCCTGGTTTCTAATTGAACGACCATCAATAATACACCTAAACAAGCATCAATTGGTGAAATAGTACTGGGAGGTATTGAAATGATCAACGATGCCCGAAAAGTTCGTGTTAATAGTTGCGCGCGCATCTTCAGGCCCAGCATCTAAAAATAATAATTATAACCCAATCGCATCGACACGAGCTTCTAGAGCTTCAAAAATGGTAAAGCGCAGCTCATCCGAGACGTCAATGAGAGAGAAGAAGCTGGCAATGCTATGCACAGAGAGAAACAGACAGAGAAGAAACAAGAAAACGCGCAAAAGATCGGCCGGACATGAATACCATAATAGGCGATAAGTGCCAGATATCAAGACATACTTGGTGTACAAGCTCGATAATGAGATACTTCGCATACTACCTCAAAATTTATTACACATATGTTTATAATCCTAGGTGTCAATTAGCACGTTTCGCAGGTCTCGGTGAGGGTGCTACGCGCGTTCTTACTATGTAAACGTCGAAGGTCTGCTCGGGTTCTACAGATGTCATCGTACCCGGCGATAACAAGGCACCACCCCTGTTCTCCCCTCAAATCCTCACCTAAAGCAGCCTTAAAACAAAAACCCTGCATATATCAGCAATGGAGATACATCGTAGAAACTGTACTATTCTGTCGTTCATGTTGTCATCGCTTCATCTTGTGTTGTTATTGACTTGGATACGGAAAAGCTAGAGACTATTATATGTTGTCATTAGCCACCTCTTTTATCTTTCATCCGTCATGCTTGGTGCACCTCGAGGCTGACACCTAACTAAACTAGCTCTATCTGGCTATTCAATGTGCGAAAGCTCGCTCGTTCTGCTTGGAATCTGATGAGGCATGCTGGATTCCGCCCACAAAATGACCAGGGGCGCTGATAAAGGCGCGGAACCGTCAATTATACATACACATGTAAAGCGTTGTGCAAGGCGGAAGAAATGCGGGCTCAATTAGGTTGGCGCCGGCAATCACTCTCGTGGGAGCTGCACACTAATACCAGTAATATCATCTATCGTTGCAATGTCTATCCCAGTTCGATTTGCCCTTCCCGCGCCATTGGTAGTACACCCAGGTGTTTTTACGATTTTGATTAAGCATAGAAATTGACCGTCTGCGAGTGAGGTTAGTTGCGAGTCGTGGAAGTGAGGATATTGTGACGAGCTTACCTCCTTCTTCTTAGCCTGTACCTCTGCAATGGCATCTACGTAGTGTTCGTGACTAATCTTGTTCTTGCCCATCCGCAGCGCAATCATACCCGCTTCGACGCAGACGGCTTTCAGCATGGCACCACCAAATTCGTCGGTACTGCGCGCCAGTTCTCCCCAGTTTACATTGGGATCTACCGTCATCTTACGCGAGTGAATCTTCAAAATCTGAGCCCGGGCCTCTTCGTTGGGCAGGGGGAACTCGATTTTTCGATCTAAACGGCCGGAACGCAGCAAGGCAGGATCGAGAACATCGACACGATTTGTAGCGGCAAGAACTTTGATCCGATCATCGGACGCAAAACCATCCAGTTGGTTGAGCAATTCCAACATAGTTCGTTGGACTTCCCTGTCGCCGCTCTTCTCGCTGTCAAATCGCTTGGTACCGACAGCATCGAGCTCGTCGATGAAGATAATAGCGGGGGCCTTTTCCTTGGCCAGGGCAAAGCAGTCTCTCACGAGTTTCGCACCGTCTCCGATGAACATCTGAACTAGCTGGGGGCCAGCAAGCTTGAGGAACGTAGCATCGGTCTGAGCCGCGCAGGCTCGTGCTAGCAGCGTCTTTCCGGTACCTGGAGGCCCGTACATCAGAGCACCTATAACCTGATTAGTGCTACATTAAACCATCGAGGGGAGGCCGTGATAACCTTTGGGCGCCTTGATGCCGATCTTCTTGAAGCGCTCAGCCTCTTTCATAGGCCAGACGATGGCCTCAACCAGTTCCTCGATCTGTTTGTCCAAGCCACCAACATCGGTGTATTTCTCGGTGGGCTTTTCATCTACCTCCATTGCTTTCACCCTACTGTCGTATTCAGCTGGTAAGGTGTCCAGAATGAGATATGAATCTTTATTGACGCCAATAAGGTCTGCAGGCTTCAGAGTCTCGGGATCGACGAGACCAATTAGCGGTAGGAAGATAGTTTGCCGCGTTGAAGTCTTAATAACCGCCGATTTTCCCACCCGCGTGGCATCTAAGTCAATGTTGGCTCCCTCCTCGGATGATTCAGCCGTGGGATCAAGGTCCAGCAGCTCGACAACGTTGCCGACGAGGTATGGTAATTGTCTGTAGGGTCGTGGGTTAGCTTCGGGGTGGTTTCAGTAGAGCAGAAGCCAGAGTGGGGGCGAGGCAAACCGGTTGTTGGCAATCTTTTCTACGTTCTCCTTGATCTTCTCGGCCATGGTGGCCTTCTCGTGCGACAACCGCTGATACTCGCTCTTCATAATCCTAGCATCGTTCTCGAGCAGGCGTTTGCGGGTCTGTAGATCTTGTGTGCTGAGGCTGAGGATTTCTTCGTCTAGGATTTCCTCGTCTTCGGGTTCGGCATCCTGCATTTCGGCATCGCCCTCATTGTTTGGCTTGTTGGTCTCATTGCCTTGGCCATCGTCCTTCTTGTCCTTGTCGCCGTCGGACCCGCGGCGCGGATCGTCTATGCGTTGGGTGCTCGACATGACGAAATCGGGTGTGGTTGTGGAGTGAAGTAAAGGCTGAGAATTGTTGTTGCGCGAGAGATGGAGGGAGGTTAGGACCGGCGTACGTGTGCGATGGGTCACGGGCGTGTGTGAGGCCGGGTACGATGGTAGTGCTGATAGATACTAAGTAGCTGTGCGTCGATGATGATCAATCGAAACAGCTTCAATCGGACCCGGATGGAGCTCTAAGGCAGGCAGGCGCTGGCACGTAATCAGGCCAAATGCAAAAACCGGGGCACTAAACTAACCGTGCACCAAAGCAAACCTCCAGGGTGGACCTGAGCAGTAACCTGGGTACGACATAGATACCTACTTCGAGTTAGGGCTGTAGGTAGTGAATACCTAATCTTGTACGTTATTCCCTAACCACAAGCCAAACAATCGCAGTACCTTTCAGGTACTCGACATACCTACCTACTGTTGATGCATGTACTCACGTCATCAAGCTCTTAGGTAGGTACATGTAGCTCTCGTGCAAACCATCTCTATGGGAATTTCCAATAACTTTGGAATTCAGCATCGCATTAACTGAGGCCCTGCGAGGGAATGACAACCCCCACCCTTGAACTCTACTTATAGACCAGATCTTTTCGTCACACTGGCTGGATTACTCTGGACGCGACAATCGGCTCCCGAACCGACGGATGCCGCGCATGCACATGTCAAGGGTCAACACACGGGACATACCATGACGGCGCCCTCGGCCACGCCCAAGCTAACACCGCAGTTTTGCTTCACGACCGTTGCTCTGAGAGGTGTGTTGCACTCCGCAACCGAGACGTCGCCGCTATAGGCAAGCTCATAGCGAATGTAGATTTCTTACGCATATCTCGGGGAACCATTGACGATTCCATCACCCAGAACCTCAATGCTCTTGTGACGCCGGCCAAGTCGGGCTTCGACCCAGCTTCCACTTCTGTCCGGACCCCCCGAGCCTCCGCCAGACAAATCGATCCTCAGTCTTGCCAAGCCTTCAAGGAGAAGGTCTTGTTTCCCTCCTGGCAGGCGAGGTCCGATGTCCTGACATACTGTGCCTACGTGGCCACGAGTCCCGACCCTGACGATCCCGAAATCATGTTGCGAGCGGTGGAGACGGAGAAGAATCGCGAGCGTGTCGTCAACGAGAGGTTAGATCCCTACTCTGGCCGATACTTCCCACGGGAGCCTCGGACCGAGAAACTGGCATTGCTGTTGCGGCAGGAAAGGAGCGTCGAGCAAATTGTGCGATCTCGAACTTGGGGTCTTGTCCAGGAGAGGTGTGGTGACAGCAGCTCTCCAGACGCCGAAGCAGCCTTGAATCAGTGGCGCCAGGGTAGAGAAACACCCAAGTCCTGATATACTAGCAGAGGTCCAGAACAGCGCACCTCCACAGTAACTTGCGGCTGTATGTGTACAGTATTGGTATGGAGTGTCAGTTGTATGTTTATCTACAATCATCACTATGAGCTCCTCATGTATTATAAACAAGTTTATACTAGGGCATAAGATATTAGCAATATTCTAGTAAATCGGCAGCAATTGAGGTAGCTAGAGCGTGAGATGGACGGCCGACGTGTGCTGTAAAGCATAAAACTTGCATGATCTCAAATTGATATTGAACGGTTTTTATCTTTCCCCAGCAGTACCTCATGCGACTGCGAACGCAAATGCTCACGCCGCCCTTTGGGAATACACTATATACTTCGTACCATATGTTTATTTAACCCATGTACAGACTCCTTATTAAATTACCTATCTAGGAGCTGCGTAGACAGCTGCGTATTATACAGTCTAGAACTCCAACACTAAAAGGCAGACGTTCGACGTTAGCGTTGTAGCTAAATGGTAGTCAGATTACATTGCCGAGCTTTACGGTTGCTGAATAGACAACACACGATGATGTGTTTCAGAATAAGCTTTTTGGAAGGACAAACGTCAGTAGCTTTCTTTCTCTCTGTTTTCTTTCTTTCTTCTCGTCTATGATATTGTATATCATTGTAACCGAGCTCGAGGTTCAACATTGTACAACTAGAAAATATTAGAACAGAAATAGTCTGACGAACAATATTAACATTGTCCAGGTACCCCCGTTGAACAAGGCTTACCATTGCTGTATCATGCTGGAACGGCATTTTCAAAAAATGGAATACCCTCTTCTAGGTAGGTAAGTAAAATACCATATATGTGACTGTATTGCTCGGCCAGCGAGAGCGTATCCTAGCGTCGGTTTGTAGACTTCTGGTAGTGTAATCAAGCAAGGTGGCCGCTTATGCGAGAGGTACGCAGAGGTACGAGCAGGTAGTGGGTAGCGGGTGGTCCGAGCTCAACCCTCGGACCCTTATATATCGTCCCACCAGTTAAACAGCTTCGCAGCTCGCAGCCAATTACAGCAGACGACAGTGAATCACAGCATTCTAACCTAGAACCCTGCCAAGCTATTGCTGCAGACTGACTTATTTCGTTGTACAAGTGTCCAGAGACGCTGCGCTTTACTTTTTGCATCTTGCGCTTTACGCTTTACGCAAGCCAGCACCCGATTGCCTCACCTCGTCCCCGTCCCCGTCCCCGAGCTTCCATTGGGCCTTCTCCTCCCCTCCCGCCGGGCCGTCTTCATTCCGCGATCGGTGTAGCGCACAGCTAACCATTAGGTGCATAAAGTGCCTTCGGTTCCTCGCTCTGATAATTGTCTGCCCTCCCCTACCGCAAAGATATCGACAGCCGTCGACGGACACGATATCGTCACCGCCCAACCCCTCTACTCTGCGACAGTTTGGGGCATTGTCTACTGAGTCTCAGTCTCTCTTGGTCCTCTAGTCCCACGGTCATCCGGTGATCGCTTGCAGTCATGCCACAACCTCTTAGCGCGAAAGAGAACTCGCTCTTTCGCCAGGTCATTCGCAATTATGAGGAAAAACAGTACAAGCGCGGGCTGAAGGCGGCCGAGCAGATTCTCAAGAAACACCCCAAGCATGGGGACACGCTGGCTATGAAGGCGCTGATCATCAACTCCACCGGCAAGACGGACGAGGCATTTGCTCTGGCTAAGGAGGCTCTGACTGCCGACATGAAGTCGCATATATGTTGGCACGTCTATGGTTTGCTGTATCGCCACCAGAAGAACTTCGAGGAGGCCATCAAGGCCTACAAATTTGCCTTGAAGCTGGAGCCCGGCTCGCCGCAGATCCAGAGGGACCTCGCCTTCCTGCAAATACAGATGCGCGATTACCAGGGCTACATCCAGAGCCGGACAGCTATGTTGCAAGCAAAGTCACAACTCCGCCAGAATTGGACCGCCCTCGCCGTTGCCCACCACCTGGCCGGCGATCTCGCCCAAGCCGAAAAGGTCCTCACCACCTACGAAGAGTCTCTCAAATCCGCTCCCTCTCATACCGACTACGAAAACTCAGAGGCCCTCATGTATAAAAACTCCATCATCGCGGAAACAGGCGATTATCAGAGAGCACTAGAGCATCTCGAGTCCATTGCCAAGCACAATCTCGATCGCCTCGCCGTGTTGGAGCTGAGGGCTGACTATCTTGCGAAGCTCGGCAAGAAGGATGAGGCTGCTAAGGCATACCGTGCGCTTTTGGACAGGAACTCGGAACACCCGGAATATTACAACAAACTGACCGAAGTTTTGGGTCTTAATGGGGGTGATGCATCAACTCGCAAGGCTGTATATGACGAACTCGCCGGGAAGAATCCCCGTTGTGACGCTGCGAAACGGTTGCCCCTCGACTTCCTCACGGGTGAGTAGTGTTGGGGAACCAAGCAGTACTCATTTCGGACAGATTCGAGCTGACTGTTCCGATAGGCAATGATTTCCGCGACGCTGCTAAAACTTACTTGTCCTTGATGCTGGACAAGGGCGTGCCATCTACATTTGCCAATCTGAAACATCTCTATATTGATACCTTCAAGAAGGAGACATTAGAGTCTCTAGCCCACGAGTACGTCAAGGAGAGAGAATCCAAATCCGGAAGCGAGGCCACTGCTGAAGGAGAGCTAAAAGGCACACCGGCCGGCCTTTATTACCTTGCTCAACACTATAACTACCATTTATCCCGAGATCTTACCAAGGCGTTAGAGTTTGTCGAAAAAGGTCTCGAATTGGTGCCGGACAATGTCGAATTTCATATGACTAAAGCCCGGATATGGAAACATCATGGCAATACTCGCAAGGCGGCAGAAATCATGGATCAGGCTAGAAATCTGGATTTGAAAGATCGATACATCAACACGAAGACCGCCAAGTACCAGTTGCGGAATAATGAAACCGCCAAGGCCCTGAAGACGATGGGACTATTCACGAGAAGTGATTCACCCGGCGGACCCCTATCTGACCTCATCGACATGCAAAGCATATGGTATTTAACAGAAGATGGCGAGGCTTCCGTGCGCAACGGGCTGATTGGGCTGGCATTGAAACGATTTCATGTTGTGTTTAACATTTTTGAAGTCTGGCAAGAGGATCAATTTGACTTCCATAGCTTTTCGCTAAGGAAGGGCCAGATTCGCGCCTATGTGGACATGATTCTGTGGGAGGACAAGCTTCGCGAGCATCCATTCTATACTCGTGCTGCACTTGGTGCAATCGCAGCCTACCTGGGTATACACGACAGCAAACTGGCCGCGAACGCCGTGAACGGTTCTACTAATGGAACACCGGAGGATGACGCAGAAAAGAAGAAGGCGCTGAAGAAAGCGAGGAAGGAGGCTCAAAAGGCCGAACGAGAAGCAGCTGAGCAGGCCGCGAAGCAGGATCCAAATAAACCCAAAGCCGCGACATCGGACAACGCCAAGAGGGATGACGACCCGATTGGACTGAAGCTGGCTTCGACTGATCAACCTCTAGTTGAGGCGACCAAGTTCCTGTTGCCGATTCTCCAATTCAGTCCAAAGAACATTGATGGCCAAGTTGCCGGTTTCGAGGTATACATCAGACGAGGTAATTCTGCCCTACTTTTCTTGTTCTACAGCCATTCATACTGATGTTAATAGAAAAATACCTCCTTGCTCTTGGATGCTTGAACGGCGCGCTTGCCATTGATGCGGCCAACCCAGTTGTTCATGAGCAAGCCGTGCGCTTCCACCAAGAGCTAAGCTCCAGGTTATCATCCCAACCCGCCAAAGTAGCCGAAGTTTTAAAAAGCGAATTCACGGCCATCCCACCCTCGACGGACCTGAAGAAGTATAATGCCAAGTTCTTAGAGCAGCACAAGGATAGTGCAGCTCATGTAGTCTCCGCTGTCAAGATTCAGAAGCTGTTGGGAGAAGATCAAAAGACATGCGAGAAAGCTCTATTTGACGTGCTAAAATTGAAGACCGACGATTGGGAACCGGCGGCTGAGGCCCTCGGATTGCTCTTCCAGTGGCGAAGCAGCGAGGCAGAGGCCTTCAAGAAAGCCGCCGAGGAAACATGGCCTGAAGTCACTCTGTTCAAGCCTCCCCCTACCCCTCCTCCCATTACCAATAAGCCCACCGCATCATAACACATTCAGAATGTGCGACACAACCCTCCCTTGTACGTTTAAGTTTGCTTGGTGCAAGTATCAGGAAGCGAGGATATGAGTATTAACTTACTGAGCTATGATGGTTTAACTCGCCAGCATGCTTATTATGATAAGCTACTGTACGTTAAAATGGAACGAGGGAAGACAAAAGTTTTATGGCATAAACATATAGGGCGTCCCGCGCGAGATATCAAGATATATCAGATTATTGGGAGAGCTTTATCTTGTCCTATGGTAACCGTGAACAAATAGTACTTCATTACGTTAATGCACACGGTCTGAGATGATAGCCCACTTTAAGTCAGGTTTTAGCTAAGATCTAGTCCCTGGCTAATGCCGCCTGGCCAGGCGATAGTCTTGACTGTGCTCATCTTATCTCAGCTTGGCGCACTGCGAGATGCCGAGGATTATCAGGAACAGAGCCAAATCGCGAGAGCCCATAAAATCACTTCTCAATCATGAAATAGATAGATATGCAATATTTTTTCTGCATTTATTGTGAATATATACGTAAAACTTCAATTCAATTTCATTACTTAATCATTCTGGTATCCTCCGTGTGTGATTGGGGACCAACCAAAAGCCCCCCCCAAAAATACAAGAACTTAATGGTCTCCCCTGCCTACTCCTTGACTCCGATGCCGATGCTTTTTGTCGTTTCTTTTTTTCCCTCTTTCCCGGCAAATGCAATGCAATGCAGTCTGGTGTTTCGTGTGGTGTCGTCGATGTTCGTAAATAGAATCGTGGATATAGATATAGATAAACTTCGTGATGGATCGTGTGTATAGACATTCTTCGTGATGGGTGGATATGCTTCGTGATGGCATGCAGGCATGAAACGTGTGCATGCAGACAAAGGAAATGGTAATGAGTGTTGGTTGCCTTTTCTCCCTCACCCTATGATGAGGCGCCCTACTTCACTTTGCGGGACATCTCATCAAAGGGTGAGAGAGCATAGTATCTTCTTATTCTTCTTGGCGGTCGTTGATGGATGATGGATGGGGTGTATGCGCTGGTTTATTCTCATGGCGTCTGTCATATGGCGATGTAAGACATCTCCCTCCTGCGCTTTCGTCGCGTCTGTGATAAGCGCCCTTTGGAGATGATCAGACATCCACAGGGCATGGTTAGGCCCTTGGTACCCTGTCTAGCGACAACTATTATTCTATTATTAGTACTCATAATCTAGCAACCCCGCGACTGGGCAATGCGATTGTCGGATACGTACGGGTTTGACGGGCAGGCCGTATGTCTTGAGTGTAATTTAATACCCAATAGCCCATGAACACACAGCTGGTTGTTCGCTACGTAGTTCGTGTTAGCCATGCCCACATATACAGACAGACATATATGATAGATGGCCTGAAGAGGCCGAGCGTCGCACAGACTTACAAGGCTCAAAACCACCCCTCGGGAAATCCTTGACGACGTCGTAATCCTCCAGGGACGCGGCGTCCCGCGCGTCGGCGATGGCCCGCGCGGATCTCGCACCCAGCGACTTGCGCGTGAGGTCGAAGAAGCACCAGCCCTCCAGTCCGACACAGACGAACGAGATGAGCGGCAGGAGATACTGCAGAGCGAACCAATCCCGCAGGAACGAGGCCACGGGGGCGGCGAAGGAGAAGGACGACATGCCGTCCCAGCAGAGGCCGAGGCCGTGGTGGGCGTTGAGACCGAGTGTACCAGCCATGGTAGGCATGGTCGCGGATGGATAGGGGAGGAAAGGAAAAAAAAAGAAGAGGCAGAGGAGTGGAGGGGGGCGGAGGGAGGGGCGTTCTTACGATCTTATAATACACACACTCTTCCCACATGAAAAAAATCGTCGTCTACACAGACATCAACCATACCATACCGCCTGTTGCTGGCCTGTGGTACAATTAACCCCCGTCCGTTACTGTACCCTATCTAGCGCGGCCAACCGCCTGCCCGACTGTGGATCGGGGCAGCGCCGATTGGGCTGGGCTCTCGCGCGGTCGCGATGGGCCAGGGTCTTCGAGGTCCTCACCGCTCAAAGGGTCATGGCTCGGTGGGGACGAGAGACGCCCTTCACCTTCACCTCTCCCCCAGCCATCGTCAACCACGTCAATAGGCCCGGCCCACACTGGGGACGTTGGTCGCGCCAGCCGTCGTGGTTTCTCGTTTCACCGTTGGCCGGAAGGGCATTTCGCGGGCTGGGGGTCACGAAGGCGTTCGTGATGCCGGTTTAGTTAGCGTGTGAGGTGGGTAAGGTAGGTTGGCTAAGAGGTAGTAGTGTAGCATGGGAATGGGGATAGAGAATGGGGTTCGTTTTCGCTCCGTCCGTCGAGGTGGTGCGTGCGTGCCCAACCTCCCTCGTTGCTTGTTTTATTCATTCTACTTAATTCAAATCCTCACTCACCGATCACCGACCGGTCCGGTCCGGTGCCAAGACTTTTGAGCCAAGTGAGGGAGCGAGAGATGAGTAACCAACCGGGCTTGAAGAGTAATTGTCTGTTTTTCGCTTTCTCAATCCGACTGATAACCGAACTTGAGTGATGATCAATGTGAATTATGTTGGGTAGGTAACACGGGAGACGCCCCTCACGTTCTAGCAGACGTCAAGTTAGGGCCGGCATCTTTTCGTCGTCCCCGCTCGTGTGCAGTTATCTAGAGGATGTTGTACAGCTAAGAGCCCAATATCTTCACGTAGCGTGTAAATCGCGCCATGCGGGAGGGCACGCGACCAATCTACAACACCACCGGTAGCATGCTACTTACGTTAGTATTTCCGAGGCTCATTGCTGGAGGATTCATGTGATATTCAAGATAGAATCTTGTTTGTAGTCGGCCAACTCATATGCTCGCTCAGGTTATGACATCGGCTATTTTGGGCGCTTCGTAGGTATTATCACGAGCGAGGTCATATTTGAATCGGTGCGCACCCAATCTGTGTGCAGTTGCTGACTTAATCAATCGTGTTGCGAGATGTGAGTGGCTCCAACGGGTCTCCGGGGCCTTGCAATGTGGCTGAGGCCTGGCGAGTCAATTTCACTTACTCCAATTCCCACATGTCCAGATTACCACTGCGTTCAACAATTACGACTAGTGTGACAAAACTCCGGTTGACAGGTCTATATTTGACATTAGACCCCTCATTAGAGCAGCTCTTACATGAGACATGCGATGCCCCACTGGCGACTTCGCTTTTTTTTTACGAGATAGACAACTTCCCCGAGCATCAAAACAGGGAAAAGTCGCTTCTATCCCAACGACTAAAATTGTTCATAAAAGTTAGGATCAATAGTGTTGCGATTCAAAAATAAGTCCAGATATCTAGAACAATTCTTGAGAACTAGGAGCTGATCTAGGTAGCTTCAATAGCCCTTATGTAATCTGTGGTCCACAGCACAACTGTGTGCCCGCTACTTCTGATATCATATGACAGCTATGGCCCTTCATAACCGGGGTGCCTAGAAGCTTTGAGCCATGATTACAATATTGTAAGGCTGAAGAGAATGTGTAAGTTAGTATAAGTACGGCCATGAAGTTTTCCATAAACCCTTTCAGTGCCGGGTCCTCTAAGTCAGGTTGAAGAAACGATATTGTCTATAAGGTCTCCGCAGTGTTTAACGTTAAAAGCAAACTATTCTTCAACACAAAACACACGACGGAAGGCGTTGTAGGCGTGCCACTCTTCCTTTGATAGCATGCAGATGAATCACAACTGGACGACGGGACAGCGTTCCTGTGCCAGCTAGCTGCGAGGCGTCATGGAAGAGCTGATTCGGAAAGGCAAGATTTAGAGAGTGTAGCAATAAAAACATTACCGAAATGATTTGTCCCAATACCCCTAGATATGCCGAACCTGAAACACGATATGATATGTCTTCAGCACGTTTTCGGAAGGGCTTCAGTCCTTCGCTAACGTATTAGGATCAATAAGGACGAAGTAGCGAGCTCGTAAGCGATAACTAGATTTCTTTTCTATCTTCACAGTGAAACCGACTACCTTGAAGCGTTTTTTTTTCTTATTAGGCAACGGACTAATCCATATTTTAGTTATTGAACACTTCGACTAAAAACAACACTTGACCACAATAGCTTTACAATTTATCACTTTGCAGTAACTCTACCAGTTCATGGAGGACTCCTCATCACAACTTCCCCCTTGTCACGATGCACAGTACATAGAGACGAAGAAACGTATACTGAGATAACCTACACGAGGATAGATATAGAGCCTCGCGCAACTACGAGTGTTTATTGCCTACTATATAGTAGGTTAATCATACGCCCTAATATAACTGAAGAAAGGCTTCCAGCTTGAATATTTATACAGTATACACAGCCTTGACGGATTGCTCCTCACATATCACTATAAATAACAACATACTAAAACACATATTCGTAGGTCTCAGCATACAAGCCCTTTATAACTCACTAGGTATCGAAGTTCGCAGTTCAAAGAGAGGCCAATATAGGTTGACATGATAAATGCCAGAAAGTTCTTGTTGTTCGAAACAGTAATAGTGCAATAGAGAGTCGGACTAAATGTAGTCATGAACCTACTAGGCACAGCTATATAAGTAACATATCCTTCTCTCTTGTTCACTACGAATGTATGAACAAAGGTGAACTCATCGAGATAGTTTGACAAACATAGAACGAAGCTTTCAAGAAAAAGAGAGAGAGAGCTTAATCTCTCGGCCTCCAACGACCCAGACGGGACTCGAACCCGCAATCTCCGCCAATTCCATATACCGGAAAGCGATGCCTTCGCCATTAGGCCACCAGGCCGACAATGCTATTTACCCCAGTCATTTTTAGAGCCCACTATTTCCTCTTCGGGCTAGAGCGGCTCTTACAAGCTCCATACCTAGATGAATAACTGGCTCTGATCATTGAGCGTTGTCGGAAGCCAGACCATGACGGAAAATTGGCAATCTATATACAATGCTCATTTCTTGAACAAACTGCTTCCCCGCGACCATAAGAAATTAGGCTAAAGATCACGTAAAATTTTAACAAGTGTTGGTAGGATAGGTGGATCAACACGCCTTAAGCCCCTGACCATCGGAGGCACAACCCCGCTACCGTCATCCCGAAACGCGGAGCAACCGGTCTATAAGACATAAAAGAGAACAGCACTCAAATATCCATACATTTATTGTGCTGTAACCCTTGGAAAATGGCGCCTAACATCATGGAGCACCCAGTTGTAGATCTGTTGAAATCGCTTATGTCGATTATCAGCACCAGCGAGCTCGAACATGGCATTGGTGTCTTTCTCGAACAACATCTGCAAAGCCTGGGCTATACCGTTGAGCGTATCCCGATCGCGCCCGGGTCCACCCGTCATAATGTCTACGCGTACCTTGGCTCGGCCCGCCAAACTCGCGTGCTTCTCACAGCCCACATGGACACTGTCCCGCCGCATATTCCGCTGACTGTCGACGGCGATATCATCCGTGGAAGGGGGTCTTCCGATGATCTCGGGCCGCTGGCGGCTCAAATCATAGCTGCGGAGGAGTTAAGGAAAGAAGGAAAATTCCGTGCGGAAGGTGATATCGGGCTGCTGTTCGTGGTGGGCGAAGAGAATGGAGGGCATGGGATGGTTGCCGCCAATGATATGGGAGTGTCCTGGGAATCAGGAATTTTCGCTGAACCAACGGAGAGCAAGCTTGCAAAGGGACATAAGGGACAAGTAGCCTTCGAAGTCATTGCTCATGGTTTTGCGTGGTACGTGTCAATTTTCAATAAAGGGGTCTATCCAATGATCTTGCTAACGAAACACCAAAGCCATTCAGGATATCCTCATCTGGGCAAAAGTGCAACCTCAATGCTTCTAACCGTGTTAAATGAGCTCTCTGCAACAAGCTGGCCCGAATCTGACCTTCTAGGCCCCTCTACGTTCAACATAGGGACTCTCGAGGGCGGAGAGAAACATAACATCGTCGCCCCGTCGGCTAAGGCTCTCTGTGAAGTCCGCATGGTCTCGGATTTACCGGGCATTAAAGCCAAACTCGAAGAAATAATATCCCGATATCCAGATGTCGAGATCAATTTTGTTTTTGAATACCCCGAGGCTCTCTTAGACTGGGAAATAGAGGGCTTTGATGCCGCTCCGGTGGCCTTTGGAACCGATGTACCTCGACTCAAGGATGAGCTATGCGACAAGAGGGTATTGTATGGGCCGGGGTCAATCCTAGTAGCGCATGGGCCAGATGAGTATATCCGTGTGCCGGAACTAATTGAAAGCATATCCGGATATAAGAGATTAATCCTTCACTTTCTAAAATAGGGAGCCCGCCGAGGCAATTCTCTGGAATATTAAACTTCAATAATATATTACGCCATCAAGGTCCAATGGTGTCAATTACGAGACTATATTAAACCTTTTTTTTTCAAAATGGTTGTGGAGAGAGAGAGTGTAGGGGCCGACTGCACTTAGATTAGCGACCGTCAGAATAGCTAAATTGTTATCCCTGAACCTGACGCCATCGTTGCCCAACAACAATACGCTGATAAGCTTCCCGGCGATAACCCCAGAACCATCTCCATCCTCGCTATAGCGTTCGCCACTAATAACTATTCGTAACCCAGAAACACTTTAGCACAACAGGAAAACTTGTAGTAGACACAGAAACAAAATACTCGAGTGGTGGAAGGCATCAATCTCTCCTAAGTTATCAACCCCTATCTCTTATTCGTAAACTTAACTGTAGGTTCTGGGGCTTTGTGACGGCGCTCACGGATATGTAAGAGCTTGTTAAGGTCCTCATTTTTCATGTCTCTCTTGACGTACAAGTTGTGTCTACTCCCAGACGTAAACCTCCACAGTATGAGCGCATCGTGCCATTGGCTTGCGAACTTCGCGTCTTCGATAAACAAGTAGAACCCTTCATAAGTCGTGCTAGCCTCTATCTGCGTTATTCGAGAGGGCAGGCGTACGGACACGAAGCGACCCCGTTGTTGGGGGTCCAACTTCATGTTTTGTGTAAAGGATCGCTGGGATATCAGACCCGCATATCGAGCTGCCTGGTTGTCGTTTCGAAACCCGATGCTGACTCTGCGAGGGTCGAACTCGATCCTCAATTGTAGGAAAGTGTCAGAGGCGAGCGGCATAACTACCAGATGTAGATTTCCCCTGCCAGAGTGCTGTTTTTGTTCGTTTCTGCAATTTTTATTATCTCTCTCGGCGTATCTAGAACAGACCAAAAGCTAGCAAGCGCTTTCCATTTGATTCTCGAATCATATAAATGTCTTTGACTCGAGATGGAAAGGCAGTTTTGCAAGAATGAAAGTTCAAGATAAAAGTATTTAGATGTCAGAAGCGGAGCAATTGTGCTACCCGCGAAGTAGTAGGAGTAGAAGAATGAAGGTGGATGATTATTGTTGGAGCGGCGGTATTTGAGGGTTTCTCCTAGCCTCTGCCTACCTCCTAGAGTTGGAGCCCCCTCTTTTATACATGATTTTAGGTGCGTAAGCAGGCTGAACGCCATCCATACAGCATGTTGAATACGCCCGACCTATTCGGTATTCATATGCAGTGCTTACTGATTAGGGACCATCGGCTTCTTGTGGCTCGCAGAATTTATATTTATTGGCTGCGACCGAAAGGATGTGTAGTACATCTACGTAAGTGAGGCTCTCGGTGCGATGACTGCTCTCCTTCAACGGTACCCCGCTCTCGGTAGCGATCATATTGTGTATCGGAAATGCTATCAACACAAAACATTCGTGGTTATAACCTTGAGCAAGGCAATGGAAATAAAATACGGCAGTTGATGGCACTATTGACTAGGGTACTCAGTGCTTAGAATACGAGTTATCAATTTTCATATTTACGAAATATTTACGAAAGATAGCTATTAGGACGAATAGAAGATGAAACGTTCGCAAAGTCATTATATACTAAAATAGGACGACTAGCAATCCGAGACCAGTAGCCAATACGGATGGGATGATGATTGGCCTGGAACGGGGCATATCACACGGCTCAGATAAATAGTTCAAATTGAGTAATAAATAACTTTGGTTCCAAAGGTACCATAAAGATCGAACTTTTTATTCTCTAGGCAGGAGGCTTCCGTGCCCTTTTCGGCTCAAGTTTCTTCCTATCTCTCCTACAGCCTCGTAGACCTCCGTAAACCTGAATAGAGACCTATGTAGCCGGAGTTTATGTGTCTCGTGATCTTTTTCTCGTTTCGGTGAATAACTGAGACTCACTAGATTCGTACGACTCCGTACGACTCCATCAGCCTCGTAGGGCAGTAGTCGGCGAGTTCCGTGTGAGATTTGTGTGACATGGCACACGACTTAGGGCGTCAGGGACCTCACAGGGGTAGGGTGTAGACATCTGTTGTTACACGGAGAACTAGTGAAGCCATCTCCGTGGGCTCTATATGACTACTTAAGTATATATAGAGAGTCTCTTTGTCTGACCTGATCCCGGTGTCTAGATCCCTGTTCCTGGCACTCACGATGTGGATAATATCACAGACCTAATTCTGTTACCGTGGCATGCATCTAATCAATAATAAGAGCAAAGGATCTTATTTAGAGAATATGAAGAGGTGTAGCCCTTTTATTTTCAGCCGAAATATATACTTGTTCACATCTACCAAAAGAAAATAATAAAAATAAAATTCAAGCTTATGTATTAGAACACAATCAACTAAATAAGGACGCCCTTCAAACCACCACGTAGTTCTCCGTAAGATATGGCGCGTATGGTCGATTATTTGTCCTTCTGTTGCCTTGTTTGTTCCTGCCCACCTACTGCTGCCAACCAAAAGCGCACCGTCCTCTCTCTTATAGAAAATAGGAAAATGTAGGACATAAAAGAAATCAACGCCCTCCTAATAAGTACAAATGTACTCTTCAGACCAAAGTTTCAAACCCGAAATGCCTTGTTTGGGGGAGCGGTCAAGCCGCCCATGTTAGCACCCCGCGGCAGCTGTGGTAAAATCTCTGAGACCCAACCAATAATCTGAGGTGCCTGAAATGCAATTCGAAGGCTTCCGTCTTGCACCGACATATTTTGCGCTGACTCTTGACTGTTGGTCTTGACCGAAGCACCGCTCTTTAATCCCCAAGGACCGTATCTCGCCTGAACGGAGCTATCGGTAGAAAGCGACTTCATCATCTCGTGGCTGTTCTTTGTTGTGCTCTTGAGTTCGAGCACCGTATCCGCAGCCACGATGAAGGCAGTGGGGTACGCCGGGAACTTACCATACTCTGTTCTCTTGTTGGCGCCTGTCTCAGGGTCACCCTTCTCAACCCAATCTTTGATCTGAGCTGCTCCCGGGCTCAGCTTGGTTCCCGCGGGGATGTCAACATCAAAGTCTTGGAAGAGTTCGCTATGCAGCCAGGGACGCTTGATATTCACAACCATGGCCGAGAAAGACCCGGACACGCTGCATTCGGACATTTGACTTTGGACTGTCTTGCTGGAGCTGGAGAAGCTGCTGCTTGCCTGGACGGAGGCCCACCAGCCACCGACGGAGAAGTTGGCAGAGCCGGAAACATGTGACTCGGAGGTTGAAGCGCTGTCCGACTTGGAGCCAACGGTGAATGCTACCTTTGTCCAAACGTCTGCCGATTCCTCTTGTGCGGAGCCGCTGGCTTGGTTGGCAGGGCTCGTGTACCCGTCCTTGATGAGGTTATTATCCTTATCAACACCGGTAATCACCGGTGGTAATTCGGCTGGTCCAGCAATGACGGCAGAGCTAAGCTTCTCTTTGAGATCGCTCATCTCAGACTCGATGGAAGTGATCTGTCCCTTAATAGATGTCTTGAGAGTCTGGATGCCATCTCCTTCAAGATTAACGACGCTTTGTTTCGTTCCAATCTCCTGCAAGATATTCTCCGCAGTTGTCCATTCCCTCTTGACTCGGTCAAGATTGGCCTGAGCAGTTTTTTCTCCCTCCTTGTCTTCTGCAGATTTGGCCTTGCGTAACTCGCTTTCGTAGGTATTGATTTTGTCCAAGGCATATCTACGTCGCTCTTCAGCTTCACCCTTAAGGTTACCGGTGGCTTCGACTCTAGCAGCTTCATCTTTGAGCTTGTCTAACTCTGCCTTCTCTGCTGTCAAGGTCTTCCCCTTGCTTTCTTTGCTTCCTTGATCCTGGTCGGCTGCGATACTTTCAGTTAGAGTAGTAACAACACCCTCCTTTTCGTGGACTTTCTTCAAAGCCTCATGTAGCGGCTTCAGGCCTTGTAGCTTGACCTTGAACGGCTGTTGCTTGGCTTCGTCGGGTTCTCCTTTGATCTGACCATTCAAGTTCTCGAATTCTTTATTCGTGGCTTCCCATGTTGCTGTGGGAGTCTTTAGTTGACTTCGGTTATCGAGATGCTACATTGATATGTTAGCTAACACAGCAACACATAATTTGCGAGAGCTATTGATTCGATCTCCTTACATTGGTATAAACCTCGTAAGCTTGCTTCATCCGCTTGAGACTCTCAAAACGCAACTGCAAATGAGCGGGGTTGGTTGGGTTTCGAGTTTTCCAGTCAACGGCCTTGGCGCGACAGATTTGTGCCCTATCGCATCACGTCAGCAAGCTAAAGATATTCACCAGAAACAGTCTTGGGATTACACACCAGTTTCTGGGTTCAAGAGTCACCTGAGCCCACTCCGTTCCGTCAATGCTGGTGATTAGAGAGTCTCTCGTAGCTTCCTATAAGACTGTTAGAAACAGGATACCCGACAATTCGTCAATCAATTTTATACGCACCCTTCCTCGCTCAATTCGTGCCATTATCGAATCACGATCAACAACGGCTTTTCGTAAATCAGTACTTGACGCTTCCATATAATCACATTGCGTTTGCTATACTCACAAAAGCAGTATTCAACGCGGAATTTGTCTCCGTTCACAACCCAGTCCATCCATCGAGCATGAAGCTCGCCTTGCGCCTAGGTGATAAAAGCCATTAGTAAGTAAAGCTACTTTATCTCGTAGCGTTGTGGAAGACATACTCGCTTAAGATCCTTTTGCCTAGTGCTAAACAAGGCAGCACTCTGCTGCGTCTCATCCCCAATCTCTCGTGCCTCTGTGTAGAGTTGTTAGCAAATAGCAGATCTCATGCTCTACCAGGAATGAAAATTTCCCACCTTGTGCTTCGGCACGAACAGCATCCCACTTGCCACGAGCCTCTGACCAAGCAAGCTGTTTCGCAACGTAGCGATCGACAACAGTTCCTGGTACACCCTGGGCCTCCATCTGGTCCTTGGCGCCGCGAAGGCGAGCACCCAAAATTGCGGACTTGGGTGTAAGAATTGTCTCTTTTGAGCGTAGGAAGTTCATAGCCTGGGCATACTTGGTGGTTGTGTCGCTATCGCTGAGGTTTGGGTCGGTATCAAGAGAGCCGATTTCAGTCTTGCGGGGCACCAGCATATCAAGAGCTGTCATGTAGCTTCTTGTGACACTCTTTCCCGTTGGTCCCAACTGGAAGGTGTCAATATCTTGTTACTCAAGGGAGGAGGATCATTACGTACCATGACCTTGTCGAGAGGAACCATAGAGTCCACCAGCATCGATTCGTTACACTGAATCATGTTTCTCACGTCTGCGGTGGCACGTTCGCCCTTTGGCAAGTAAGCGCCACCCAGCCGGGTATCAATAATGGTACCGGCATCTGAATAGTGACATACTGCTCATAGGCGCAAGGAAAACAAGCCAACACAGCTTCACGGAGCTGCTTGTTGATGCGAGCAAGATTGTCAATGTCGTTACTCATTTTGACTGTTATCGACGAAGCGATCAATAATCAATAGGGGAAAGCGAAAGGAGTTGAAGAATAGAACAATTGTGTATGAGATGAGATAGTCTGGACAGGAATTTGATAAGAAACAGGAGAGATTCAAGCCCAACTTAAATAATTGTGACAGACATGAAGATGTGACAGCAACTTCACGTTCCTTTCATCATGAAGCACGCCCGCCCCGTAGTGGCCGAAATTCATCTTTGTCGAAATCGTTCGAGACCACGATTCCAGAGTCCGCACAGAACATCATGGGTTGAAGGGCATACTCTCAGCTCTATTCTAGACACCGAACTAGTCCCTAGAGATTGATTATCACAGCCCAGTTTCTCTCAATCAGGCACTGGTAGGCGAATGTTCATCAAGCTTGACGCCCGGGACGGAAATGGCCTGATCTAGTGCATGTCGAGATCTGCCCAGTTCAGCATATTGGTGTCTTCATTGGGTGATAACCTTCTCAGCCCTTTACAACCGTGTGACAGCGTCCATTTCCGGAATAAGTCGTCTTGACTAGAACCTCACGATCAACATTGGCCTTACGACTATAGCCTTCTCTCCGTCACGTAGCCGCTTCGATCATTATAGTAGAGCAGCTGGGAGCCCGTCTCCTTGTTCCTTTTTGGGGTGAACACCACTAGCATTAGCACTATTCCAGCCAATATCGTTCCTATTACGGACATGCCAAGGGCCTATCGGGAAGTGGGGAGTGATTGAAGAGGTCTGGGCTATGGCGTATCACAGGTCGCGACTGGTCACAATCGAAATTCGAGCTCGCTGCTGCTGAAATGCTAGTATACGGAATGGTTTATCACTAAACTATTACCAGACTAACTACTAGATTACTTACTAAAGTATCGACTAAACCTATTACGAGACGAGCAAGACACGCTAGACAAAGAGACACCCATGAATAGTTGGATGCCGTCAGCGAATTTGGGTTCAAGAACCTCAGCGCATTAACGAGTGCTTAAGACCTGCTTATGCCAACTTCTCACATAACCATATACTATTACTGATTAGATTGTTTGCTGGAGTACGGTTGTCGGGTAAAGGCTGTTCGCAACTGGTGAACGGCCATAGTTTATAAATAGACGACACGCTAGACCAAAATAGTGACTAGTCCGGAATCTCGTCTATATACCTTATCCATGGTACTGGGTTTCCGAGAAACCCACTGCCCATGTGCTCAGGGTCTGCTCAGGGTTCTGGGCCTCTGGGGAAGCCCCGCTACCAACGGCTTCCCCGTGCCGCTCCCACCAAAATAGTACATAGTAGATAGTTTCGTCAGCTTTGCCTCAATCAACCGCCGACCATTGGTTTGATAGTGGGGTCTGCTCGATGGAGCTTGATCTGTTCGGCGGTGCGACTACATCGTCGTTTCGTCTGTCTCAGCATCAACTAACACCTAGTGACAACTTGTACCGCCGACAACCTACTAAGCTCAAGTTCTGCGGCAAAAGCGGTAGTCCCTTATTATGTTCAAACCAACAGAAGAGTACAATGATGTACTTAGCTAACTGATAGGTCAATATATCGATTTTAGACTCCTATATGTTGCTGAGTCTCGTTAGGCATGGTGGTCGAATACTACTAGTTAGTTTGTTCATCAATGATACTAGCGAGTGTTCTCTGCTACAATACTGAGTAGGAAGGGTCAGATGATTCGCTCCAACGACGTTTCCCGTTTTAACCTAGTAGATAAATTTACATCCCTGAGAAGCTGATCAACCTCAGCTACGCCTGTTTTATAACATATGTCTAGATTAAGTACGATCTAAATTCACTAAAGTTATAGAACCATGCCAAGAGATGTCAAATCGTGAAGTTTCCCCTCGATTAGACCTGCATCAAATCAGAAGCGTGAGGAGAGGTCACTTAGTTGCATACCTATAGTCCTGCAAAATGGTTGATCATCTTCTGGGAAATGGTTATGATTTCGAAGAAAAGTGTCACACAGATCAGCCACAGGACATAGCCACAAGAGCCACACAAAGTCCTAGGAAGTCCCAGAAGCCGATTTCACCCCGATCATATTCGTGGGCAGAAACGTAGGCGTGTTGTCAGAATAGCATTAGTTAGAATAGCTCCGACTCCTCTCAAGGAGTCATACATTCAGAGTTTCACGAAGAAAAAAAAGTCCTAGAATTTGTCTATAAATTAAAAGCATATGCCCAGTTATATTAAACTGAGAATAAGGGGCCAAAGCCCCCAAAGACCCTAAAATGGTTATTCGTTGAATCGAACTCCAGATTCCAAGCACTTGAACACAAGCCCTTGTCATAAAGAGTGAACCCGAGAAGGTAAGAATGCGTATTTGGTAGTGATTCCAATGAGTGATTGGTGTGCGGTAATTTTAGAAATTGCCTTGCAATCGAGATTGGTGGTGTAGTTAGATATGGGAGTCTCAGTTCTTCTGGCCATAATGTAGTCAGCATGCCGGCAGATGACAAGAAACAAAACGAGAGTAGGACTGATACCATATTGAAAACGATGGCAATCCGGAAAATTCAAGAGAGGATCAAGTAGAGAATGATGATGATGTAGCGGAGATGAACGAGGTTGTCACTACAAATGGAGATTCAGGGCAATTGTGAAGCGGCATTACAGGTATTCAGTGTTGTTATGACGGCGCCTCCCACGTACAAAATCGCATGCCGTAGACATCTCGGTAAACCGGAAAATTCATGACTAAATAGTCGGTACGGTTTTGTGGCAATACGGCCAACCAATCTAACCGAGGATCATGGCCGTGAAGTACATTCCCATCATACCAATGCTGCCGACGCTACCCGGTTGAATCAAGATATATCGTGACCTGTTACCAACGCGGCGACCAGTTGAAGGGTCTGTGGCAAACCTATGTTAATCCATTTAATGATTCACGATAGCAACGAAGAAGTGTCCAGGATTTTGCAAGACGCAAATGGGGGAATCACCACGACACATACTAACCACATTACATGGTTACCGACAAAGCCAGTGTATTGCTGACGACAGCTCTGGTAAAACCGGGGGAAATATCTATATCAACGCAAATCTAGTGCCCCAAGATTAGAGGTCAATCCCGAGCGTCCTTGTTGGTCTCAGCGTCTTTGTTTGAAGACAATACGACACTTCAGACCTAGCTTGCTGCAGTGGATTGGGACTGGCAGTGTATAGTAATTCTTAATCAAACTCATTGAATTCTTAGAAGATTCTCATCGCCTCATGTATGTGAAGCCTGCTCATCTCGATTTTTCGCTTGCCTATTTTATGATGCTCAGAAGTTATTATGATCGCACTTCGTTTGCTGCGGTGATTTTAAACAACCTCTAGTCTCCAAACGCCATTAACTAGGTACAGAGCGAGGGCAGCAGCATGGGTATGTATCATATCTATACGCGGTGTAGTGTACCATTGTCATGTATGCGCTCATTTTACCCGCCTGGCTGCGAACTACAGCTGAAAAGAGAACCTCGGGTAACAACAAGTGTCTATCGCCTGCCATATACGGGTTCAGGATAACCGAGCTTATAGTTAGACGAGATCAAGTTCATGCGCGCTTAAATTTGGTATCAATACGGATAGGATCACGATGCAGGGACTAAGTGAGTAATAATAGGAATGGCGGACCGGTTAATCTATTACATCATTTTCAATATCTAAGCTAATGACAAGTGGACGGAGAATTTTCTGGGTCGTTGCCGAGGAGGCCGAGGTCATTGGCGCGCAAAGCTTAGCGTATGGCGTGTGGTTCCGTGTCTTGTGCTCTAAATCCGGAAAAGCGCCTTCGCTAATAGCTCTAGCTCTCAAAGATCTCCAACCTTCAACGTCCGTTCCCCTCTCGTTGATAAGTACTCTACGCATCAACATCTGCCAGTAATAGCCTATATTAGGAGACCAATGTAATCCTTTTTCTTTCTTTTTTTCGTAGATACAACCCAAGTATACTATGGGGCTCGTAATACCATCATGACTATCGCCAACGTGTAACGACTCACACGCACTAGTAACCGTTTCAGCTAGCCAAACAAGATGAAGGTTCCGATCTTTTTCATCTTAACTCATACCATATTCAGCTTCAACGCCGTCTTAGCTGATGTTACCACAACAATTGAAGCGTCATCCAACTATGGAACGTGGGAGGGTTGGGGGACGTCCCTGGCGTGGTGGGCTGCTGCATTTGGCGATCGTGACGATCTTGCAGACGTAGTCTTCTCGCTGGGACAGGTTTCATTCAACGGGGTAACTTTGCCTGGACTCGGGATGAACATTGTGCGATACAATGCGGGAGCTACCAGTTCTAATTCCGTCGACGGTGAGAGCATCGTCAAGTCCCCGAAGATCAATCCATCTCGTCTCATCGACGGGTACTGGATTGATTGGACGAATACTGACCCGGCCTCCGCCAGTTGGAAATGGTCGGTGGACAGCAAACAACGTTCGATGATGCAAAAGGCAAAGAGTCGGGGCGAACCTTTTCGAGCTATTTAGCAACTCGCCTATGTGGTGGATGTTGAGCAATCACAATCCCTCAGGATCAGACGATGGCTCGTCGGACAATTTGCAGACTTGGAATCATCAGCAGTTCGCTGTGTACCTTGCCAACATCGCGCAGTACTCCAAGAATAACTGGGGGTCACATTTAATTCTGTTGAACCTTTCAATGAACCATCCGCAAATTGGTGGAATGGAAAAACGGGAACACAGGAAGGCTGCCATTTTGGTGTTGCAACGCAACAAGATGTGCTGCCGTACCTAAGATCCGAACTCAACAGCCGGGGATTCAGCTCAACCACCATCTCTGCGTCAGATGAAAATACCTATGATGCCGCTGTTTCGACTTGGAAAGGTCTGAACTCGACAGCAAAGGCCACCGTTGGGCAAATCAACGTGCACGGATATCAGTACGGCAACGGAGATCGAACGGGGCTTTACCAGCAAGCTACAAGTTCAGGCAAGAAGCTGTGGAATAGCGAATACGGTGAATCCGATGCGACAGGATCACAACTTATTAGTAACGTGATTCTCGACTTTCGATGGCTGCATCCTACCGCTTGGGTCTATTGGCAAATAATCGACGGCGGCGGTTGGGGCTCATCACCGGCGATAATACGGCTCTTTCGCTCAGCGGACCAACTCAGAAATACTATGTTCTAGCCCAACTCACGCGACATATTCGACCGGGAATGCGCATACTAGATTCAGGTTGCGACTATGCAGTTGCCGCTTATGATGCTACGGCAAAGAAGTTGGTGATTGTTGCTGTGAATTGGGGTGACGCACAATACTTGAATTTTGACTTGTCTAAGTTCAGCACCCCAGGTCAGAACGGCGCAACGATTCAGCGTTGGAGCACTCAAATAGGTTCAGGAGAGAAATATGCTACTTACAAGGATACAACACTAAGCGGATCGAAGTTTTGGTCGCAATTTGCAAAAAACCAAGTACAGACGTTTGAGGTCACGGGGTGGTTATCTAAACGGGAAAATTGCTTGTGTCACTTTATCTATCTCGAGATTACCCAAAGGTGCGGACAAAATACACTCGAGTAGCACAATGCACAGATATGCCAGGAGTATTGAACTATTCGGATTTTGAGTTTATCAGGATCACGCTTGCTTGCTACTATGTCGTAGAATGTTGCATAAGTGCGTAATACCGGTCAACGTTCCCTCCTATTGCTTGCCGACTAGACCGACGCATAGGCATAAGCCAGCGCAGATCGGACCGGAATGTTCCTCGTGGCAATCTCGGGGCTCGATTCGCCAACCCAGGCCAACTTCACTTTCTTCTCGAAGAGGAGGCAGTGCGTTGAGCCGCCATGGTGGAACATCCCAATCTCCTCTCCCTTTTCGACTGGCGCCGGAAGTCCTCTTCGAAACTTCTCGCTAATCTCGCAAGTCGACACATCCACCATCCCTACATACACGGCTGCCACCAAACCAATGACCGGGTCCTTTGTGTCAATAATGAATACGGCGCGCGTTGCGACGTGACAAATATAACTCTGTGACAGATCTGGAGCAGCTGTGTCGGGGCCATCCGGATTACTGAAGCTGGTGATCGTCGGCTCTGAGAAATATGTACCATCAATGACCGTAGCGTGTATGATATCTCCCTTAACCGGCGAGTGCCAGCGATGGTATGACGTCGCGCTCAGAAAGGCTTGATATACAGATCCGCCGACGAATTTATTAGTGTACCGAGATTCACAGCTCAGCATCTCCGCTACCGAATACCTGCCCTTCATCCAAAACTGTCATACTCCTTTACTCTTGTTTGGCGACAAAATGGTTCGATTCGCAAGAGTTCGCAATCCATTTCGGGTCGGTCGGGAAATGGACTGGTCTATAGTGTCGATATCCTTGAATCTTCGGAGGAAAAAGGCATCCCATGATCTGAAGCCCCAGTGTATTGGGTCGTTGACAGGGTCGCATTTGAAGAGCTCGGTGAACTTCAGATTTTGACCCTCGAAATTGGTTTCATCCTCAATAGTCTTCACGCTTGCTCGCTCAGCACCCTTACTCCCCGTAGTAATAACATATAGAGACTTTGCCGTTGAAAGGTTATCCTTTCTCCATTCATTGAGGATACCTTTGAGCTTCGCATTTATTTGAGGCTCAAGAAAAAAGGCATACCACTCGGAGTTGCCATAGGCCAGTCAAGAATAGCGAAGAAAGGGCACCCGATCGAGTCGTTGTTATATTCGGGCATGCTCCACTGCGGCGCCTTCGTTTTCAGAATGAGATCGAATGCGTCAAGAAGTTCTTCATAGTCTCGGACCGTCGCTGTTCCTGCTGGGTCGTATAAATATGGTTCTTTCTTAGGAACCTCGTCGAGCATCGCGGCGGCCAGCATCAAACCATTGCGCTGCTTTTGACCACCGGTCGAAGTCCTGGATTGACTTGGCCCGCTCATTAACACATAGCGCTCCACGGAGTCGGCGCCTCTCATTCACCTCTGCGATTAATTTTCGACTCCATTCAATATGAACCCTAGGGTCGCTGGGTAACCAGCCTCCGATACGGTTGATTTGGCCTTGCCAATATACGATTTTGGGACGAGCCACCATTTGAAGATAGACTTGGGGCAATATAACCTTAGCAAGATAGTCGTTATGTTGATTTGGTATATGAGCTGCCTTGAGTGAGTAGCATAAAGAGGCTTGCAGATGTATATATACTGTCTGTTCCGAACTCGGTGCCGCAGACTTTCACACGGAATTATCGGCAAGATAGGAACAAGCATTGACGCCCATAAGATGAAATATAGGTTAGAGGCAATTTCGCAGAGAGTGAACGGCCATCTACATGCCGCCTTCCGCAAGCCACTGGCCGCGTAAGGATACAGCTCATGATGAATCCAGAATGAGTGCCAACTGTTGCTAACCTATGATTTCGACAATTGATGTCGTACTGCTATTAGACATCAATAGCTCAGTGGATTCGGGATAAAGATCGACGATGCAGGTGACGCCGGTGTCATTCAAAAAAAGAAAGTACAGGCTGTAGCACATGGGTATTCCGATCTCACGATGTTAGGCGGTACTGTGTTACAATTGTGGCGTCTTATAGTGCATAGTACCACTCTCCAATAGTGCCTCATTGGACAATTCCCGATAAACCGAAGTTTGAAATGGGACATTGATCGAAGCTCATACATCGGTTTTGTTTTGTTGTTGTTGTTTTTATTGAGTAAGTGACAGCACGACATTCGTACGAAACACTTGTGCCTACCTACATAAGCCAAGTCCTTCGTATCTCAGCATCTCATCCAGACTCAAGCTCTATTAGTTCTATTGTCATACATATAGGACGCAACAAACCTTAGCCAAAGAAGAAGTCAAGTCCCGCATCTTGTGGCATTCAGCACCACTTTATAATTTGTGACTATGCCCAATCGAACGAGCTCGTTCCAAAAGCGGAATAACGGGGCTGCTTCCATTCTTCAGGGGCCCCGCAAGAGCCAAAAAAGCATTTAAAAGGATAACAATAAAAACTATTTATGTGCCCGCCATTCCACTTTTTTTTCTTTCGTTAAGGAGCTGAGGTTCTTCTACCGCAAATGAACGATAGTCCAATAACCTCGGGGAAAAACACCCTATCCGGGTGCTGATCCGGGTACGATATAAGGTAAGCTGCTAGCTGGTTCGCCACCTTGCTACCTACCAAGCCACTCTACCACAGCCACTGCAGTCATATACTAACAAGCTCTTCTAATACAGTACGTAAGCTACAGAAAAAAAACCCTTGGGCACGCTAAAGATGACGCTAGCTTTATTCGTAAAGAGAGATTTAAGCTATTTATAGTTAGTTCATTAGATCAACCCGTCATAGAATCAACAATCAACAGAGCGATGCGACAGCTCGAATTTTATAATCTGTTGTTGAAATCTCGAACAGCAGCCATAACAAATAAAGTAGTGTTGGGTTAGTTCGATGCTGATGAATAGTCTTGTGAATACCACGAAGCCGTTGGTGCAACTTGCGTTGCAGACATTTGACGTCTTGGTTCTGATCATCGTGACACTGAAGATTTACATCTGTAACAGGAACATGGATAGGAAATTTCCACCACCGCCTCCAGAGCACGACATGTGAGGTAACGTGGTGGCCTTGAGATTCTGTCGCACAAGCCACATAGCCACTAGCCACAGGATCACGCGCCACATACAGAGTCCTAGATGGCCGATTCCGCCGACCCCCTCTTTGGAGGCTGAGACATCTGGAGAGAGATAGGAGGAGTATTGGTCAATATAGCCTCGTTTAATATAACCCCCTCTCGAGTAGCATAGCGCTGGCTCTGGAGGTCTTGAGTCCTGTCTATAAACAATACAGAAATAGGAAACCAGAGACTCTATAGATCCCAAAGAAATTATTAGCTGAGTAGAATACCAGGTTCCAAGCACTTGAGCACAAGCCCTTATCACACATTCTCTCAAATTCTATCGGTAATTATTGAAACATATTGCGTCACTTGAGTGTTTCTAGATTTAATAATGTGTCCAAAGGTGTGAAACCAGGTATGGGGGGTTGTAGTACAACGGCTCCGGTCGCAGTTGACGATGCTACGTACAAGATATGATGATCAGTTACTAATTTCACGTAAACCCCAACTCGCGGAATACAGGCTAGATAGAGCTTTCCCCTCATGTCTTGGCCGGCACGTACCCGGTGAGGCTGTACCCGGGTCCGTACATAGGTCTATATCCGGGGTATTATCCGGGGCATGAAAATGCCGTCCGATTTTCGACCCGAAAACCCCCAGTGCCGGAAGCTTTCTACACCAGATACATACTCAATATTCATGCGCAACATGGGAGCCAGCTGGTATAACGTGGGCATTGCCCTTTCCGCTTCGCTCGGCACGTATCTATATGCAAGTTTAAGTTGCTCCCATTGTAAAACATGGCTTCTGATATTGATCGAGTTCTAGGGCTTTGATACTGGCATCATCACGACAAGTCAGTTTCATGGTTTCGTCATGTCCGCTCTTGAAGTTAATGTGAAGCCCTAGCGATTGCCCACCAAAGTTGGGTTGACTACATGGACAATCCGTCAACAGCCATCATAGGCGCAGTAAGTCCATCCCATCTCCGCGCCGCTTTCCTCTCGGAACTAATGGCACATAGGTTGTGGCTGTATATATTGCGGGAGAAGCAGTGGGCTCCCTGCTACAGATTTTAATCGCAGACAGGCTTGGAAGGACTCTGTTCATGCAGTCGGCTTGTGTCCTGGTGACCGTTGGCGTGATCGTCCAAACAGCATCGATGAACATTGGAATGCTTCTTGCTGGCCGTGTATTTGCAGGTATAGCAGTTGGGTAAGTGACATTCACATCATAGAAACTCATATCATAATAATCGAGAACACTATTAATTCATTTTTAAATGTACAGAGCGTTAAGTGCTACAGTTCCTATATATCTCTCGGAAATCAGCGCCCCCAAGACCCGTGGGCTGATAGGAGGTCTTTCCGGCGTGGGATTGTCTGCCGGAACAATGACAGCTAATTGGGTCGGATTCGCTGGCAGTTACGCCCCATACGGGACTTCTCAATGGCGAGTGCCACTTGGAATCCAAGCTCCTTGGGGCATCATCCTCTTCGTTTGTCTGGCTACATATATGCCAAAGAGTCCTCGTGAACTCATTCAGAAGGGCTGCATAGAGGAAGCCCGGAGAGAGTTCGCAAAGATCAGACACGACATCCCTCCTCACGAGGCTCATGAAGAGTTTACCCTCATGAAGGCACAGATCGAGTACGAGAAAACCCGAGCGCTTTCAGGGTATCGCGAGATCCTCAGGGTCTACTGCCATCGGGTATTAGTGTGAGTGTACGTTGCACGTAGCCAAAACAGTAATGCTTATGGATATACAGTTGTATTGCAGTACAGATTTTGACGAGTGTGACCGGTGTCAATGTCATACAGGTAAGCGACTACTCAGACAAACAGAATCACAACACTAATACTATTCCAACAGTACTACCAAAGTAAGTAGACAACTAACTAATTCGGAAGATCTAAATTCTTTAACCAGCAATAGCGAGTTTGTACAGATCCCTAGGTATAGACGCGAAGACGATCCTAGCCCTAGCTGCGATTTGGGGAACATGTGCCTTTGTTGCCAATGTGGTTTCTGGTGAGTAGTTCTCAGAACCATCTTCTCGTTGTTTTCGCCACGTGAAGATCATGGGATTCCTTTTTGGGACAAGAGAGTGCCTAGAACATGCGGAAGCCCCCGCAACCTGCCCGCACATCACACTCTAAATCGATGACCAACTCCATGTGCCACAGTCCTTATTCTGCCGGATAGATGGGGCCGACGGAAGTAAGCCGCGATCATGAATCATTATGGTGGCGAATAGGTCGAGCTCACATCCATCTAGCATGCTTCTCGCCGGCCTCGCTTGTGTGGTTATCACCGAAATATACTCCGCTGTCCTCCAGAGAGAGTTTCAGCATACAGACAACCGTGTCGGCAAAGGCTTCGCTATATTAGGGATCTACATATTTGCGATATGTTACTGTATGTCTAGTACTTCTCTTCAGTGTTCGTCTTATATATATAGCTAATTCTCTACTTAGATGGACTTATCAACTCAGTTACTTGGTTATATGGTTCCGAGATCATACCTTTCTTCATCCGAAGTAAAATAGTCGGCGTATCTGCTGTAGCTCACTACACAATCAATGTAGCATGTATGATTACCAATTTTAACCCTTAAATTTTTTTCGGCGATAACGATACTATTTAGTTACCGAGGCGGGTCCGACTGCGTTCGCGAATATTGGAGAAAACTACTATTACGTTTTCAGTGGTATCTGCGTGATCTATCTCATCCTGGTCTATTTTTATTTTCCGTAAGCACCTTGTTTTATTTTTGACCGATTTCCGGGGTATGTGCTATGTGCTGAGTGCTGATTGCTCACAGCGAGACTAAGCAGAAGAGCCTTGAGGAGGTTGCAGCTGCGTTTGGCGACCGCGTCGTCGGGGCTAACGAACACGACTATGCTGTAGAAGGGAGGTGTCAGATGCAAAAGCTTCCATTTCCCATGCAGAACATCGTTAGAAGAGCGGAGATACTTCTTATTTCTGATTCTTTTGCCATCACATCACGTAAGGGATAGATGGGCATAGGTTTTCAAGTTCATGGATTGGTGGAATACGACACCCTCAAACAGCGATATCCTTGCATATAGCTTTCTCCATACACGTGGGATTCATGCAGTAGCACATGGGAAGCGCAGCACCGGGTCCTGCACCGGGCTGGCAGCTAATGTCAGTAGCGCAACTAGACTTCTGCATAGAACTACAGAGAGTATATCATGCACATCCCTGCAGAATGGGACCTTTACATAACCTTAACCCCACGAAACTCGAAAATATAATTATCAATGATGAATACGCTATTATTTAAGCATAAAAGTGCCAGGGTAACTACCGTAGGCGAGAAAAAAGCGGAAAAAAGCCAGCGAACAGGTGCAAAGCGTGTGGATGGGAGTGTGGAAGTGTGGAACTAACTAACAAGGGTCTGAAGGGGGCTACACAGCCTGCTGGAGCTGTAATCAGGGCTAAGTGGGTCAGCAACAGTAACCCTGACGGGGAGTGCGAGGCGAAGATGCGAGGCGAAGATGCGAGATGTCTGGGAGCTGATCTTACACGCGACAGTACCTGTGCAGCCTGTGTATGCATCTAAGTCAGGTTAGGCAGTGTTGATTTGCCTAGGCTGGTCATAGACATCCCTCCACACAGACAGGCACAAGAGCGGCGTCGGGCCGCCAAGAGATTCTGGGGTGCCAGAAGTGCCAGGAGTGCCAGGAGTGCCACGCAAAGAACGGTGATTGGCCTGTCGGACCTTGGAATATATATGATCCCGGGTCTTATTCGATGACGTAATCTGTCACACTCGGTCCTCGGTCGGCAACCAACCCAGGTACGTTACATCATCTGCCTAGCCAATTGCTTCATTCTGCACTTCAATCAAGCAATCTTGGCGTATGGGGGATCTCTTGGAACCTCTTGGCTCTTGGCGCCCAGTACGAATTCGACGGGAGACGAGAACGCGATCTCGACTTATTTCCATACCTACGCTCAAAAGGTTCAAGTTCGCAAGTTCGGGTGATGAAGGATTCATAGTCACACGCTAGTGTGGGCGCCGCGGAGATAATATTCCCTCGTTTTCCCCCCGGATGACCCGAGCTGATCCACTGCTAACCCTTAATGGTGGTTAGGCCTCGCAGGTACAGTAATAATTAGAAACGCCTCGCAGGTCGGCCGCATGAAATTAAGCTTATCCCGACAGCATGGGGCATGTTGAGGCGTAACCAGCAACGCCAGCCCGACCGCGTTATATCCACAAGGTCGCGAAGACCATCTCAGCTCAGCCATCCTGCAGTTTCCAGCACCTCAAACGGGAAAGTGTGTATGGGTGACACCCTTCTGCCGATAGTAAGAAATCGATCTGCTCGCTTGTGGCCTGTGCTAGTTTCGCTAGATCTATCGAGGTGATGCAGCGCTGTAAGGTGTTAAGAGCCACTACTTTAGTAAGACCGTAGTAAGTCCACGTCAAAATAAGCTTCCTCTGTATGAAGTAGTGTAAGCATCCTAATTTCGGTAGTAGGGCACCGAAAGTTCTTCTTCCTGGCCCTGCTCCTGGGGCGATAAGTCCGATTACTACTGGCCCAATCTTCACTCCCTCCCCTTTTGCGGCTTGTTGTTCACCCTAGCCACATTACCAGTATCAGCCAGGGTAGCTAAGAATAGAAACCAACGCCAGAAATCGGCGTTTACCGAGCCGATCATGTTTTCAAGCATTGCTCTACTGTTCCTACAGCCACCAAGGCGACCACGATGAAGCTCATATAAGAATCACTGGCCATCCCTCCTTGGTATCACATCACTACTATTGGTAGCCACGCTCTCTTCTGCTTCTCCCTTCCTTTCTTCTTTTCCCTGGCCTAGAGTTGCCATTGGCATACTCGTTCTACCTTCATTTATCTCCCTTTCTCTTCGATTAAATAAATTACTGCAGCAATGAAGTCCTTTTCGTACCTCGCGCTGCTCAGCGCGCTCGCGCCGTTCACTCAAGCCAGGTAAGTTCCGAAGGGTACCAAAGTTTGCCGCCTTGAAAAGCTAACAAATCCTTAAAGTGACTTGGCTCCCAACGGCCCCGACGTTCTCATTGCTCGGGTTGAAGAGCAGCTTCAATTCCCCAGACTGGCGCCACACTCTCCGCACACGAACCTACGGCGAAGGAATATGAGTACATCGTTGTCGGTTCAGGTGCCGGTGGATCGCCGGTGGCCGCTAACCTGGCCCGCGCCGGCCACAGTGTTCTGCTGATCGATGCCGGTGGTGACTACGGCAACCTGCGACAGGTCGATTCCCCTGCCTTGGCCAACCCGGCCTCCGAAAGGAACGAGGTTACTTGGGGTTTCTTCACCCACCATTACGCCGATGAGGCCCAGGCCTTGAAGGACCGCAAGCTCTCGTACTTGACACCCGATGGCGAGTACTACAGTGGCCAAAGTCCCCCTGAGGGCTCCACTGTCCTCGGAAACTTCTACCCTCGATACGGTGGCTTGGGTGGCTGCACAGAGCACAATGCTCTCGTTGGCCTGCTTCCTACCAAGAACGATTTGGGCTATTGCCAACATCACGGCGATTCCTCTTGGAGCTTCCAACATGCGTCAATACTACGAGAAGCTCGAGAATGCCCAGTACCTGCCCAACGACAAGACACACGGACACTCCGGCTATGTTAACCTTAACATCAACCCTGAGGGCATTGCTGCGCAAGATATCAAGCTGATGTCTTCCATCATTGGTGCCGCCAGGGGCTTCGGAGTCGACGCTCATGCCGTTGACGCTCTTGCTTTGGCTCTCAACCAGACCATCGCCGCTGCTGTTAAGGCTGGTATCGACCCGTACACGGAGTTGTTGCCCTTGAACATGACCAAGCCGATTACTGACGCTTATGCCAATGTTGTCACTCACGACGCCAACTCGGCTGCTCCTGATCGTGACACTGCCAAGATGTTCGCCCGTCTGCCCGAGACCATCGATAACGTTAACTACCGCCGTTCATCTCCCCGTGATTACGTGTACAACACTGCCACGGCCACCAAAGCCGATGGGTCCAAGAAGTACCGTCTTGACGTCGCTCTGAACACGCTAGTTACCAAGGTTACTTTCGCCAACCAGACTTGCAACGGCAAGCCAAGGCCAACGGTGTCGAGTACCTTTACGGCCAGTCTCTTTACCGAGCTGATCCTCGTGCCAGCACCACCGATGGTGGCAAGCCTGGCTCCGTCAAGGCTACTAAGGAAGTCATTGTTGCTGGTGGCGCCTTCAACTCCCCTCAAATTCTGAAGCTGTCTGGTATTGGTGCCAAGGAAGAGTGAGTCCCAATATTTTCTCCCCATCACAAAATGATCTACCCCGCTAACACCCTCGAAAAAGGCTCCAGAAGTTCGGCATCCCTGTTGTAAAGGATCTCCCCGGTGTCGGTACTAACCTTCAGGATCGTCTGGAAGTCAGTGTCAACGCCCAGTTCCCTACCAACTTCACCCGCATCATCGACTGCACTTTCCTCGGTACTCAAGATGACCCGTGCTGGACTCAGTACGTCGACCCCGCCAACAAGGGTGCTGCCAAGGGTCCCTACGCTTCCAGCGGTAACTACTTCGGCGCTTTCTGGACCTCGTCTTACTCCGAGGATGGAGAGCAAGATCTGTGGATCGGTGGATTCCCCGGTACCTTTAACGGATTTTACCCCGGATACTCTTCCAACGCCGCTACCCTACCTTCAAGAACTACTGGTCATGGTTGATCCTCAAGGCTCACACCCGTAACCGAGCCGGCACTGTAAGGAAGACCTACCTTTTCTAAAACGAGACAGAAGCTAATACCGATATTTGCAGGTTCAACTACAGTCTGCCAACCCTCGTGACGTCCCTCTAATCACCTTCCACAGCTTGTACGAAGGCTTGACCAAGGAAGAGGCTGACAAGGACTCCAACGCCCTCGTCGAAGGTATCCGCATGGCTCAGTCATTCTACGCCAACACCCCTGATGTCGATGGACTACCCGTCCAGTGGTGGCCTCCTGCCAACGTCACCACTGACGACCAGCTCCATGAGTGGATCACCGAGGAAGCTTGGGGACATCACGCCTCGTGCTCCAACCCCATTGGTGCCGACAACGACCCCATGGCTGTCCTCGATAGTAACTTCCGCGTCCGTGGTGTTTCCGGCCTTCGTGTCGTTGACGCCTCAGTCTTCCCCAAGATCCCGGGTACCTTCATCTCGCTTCCTATCCTAATGATTGCTGAGAAGGCCTCTGCCGTCATCCTCTCTGGCAAGAAATAGAGGGATGAGAGATATGATGGATGATAATATTCCCCTTGGGGAAACTACTCATGAATGAATGGCTTAATTCATCACATATGTATGCCTACTTCTTTATTGCTTTGTATTATGTTAGGGTTATATCCACTATAGAACATATTAGATTATTTGGATCCCGAATCCTCACTATTATCGCGTTTCCATGAGCATTTCATCGCATAAATTGACCTTGACCATTTCGCAAAGGAACATTTACTTGGAGCCTTGGGTGACCTCTACCTCAGTGGCGAATGATAAAAGCGTGCATAAACATTATCGTAGTATGTGACCCGACGCCTCCACCCTAGTTCTATAGATCGAAACTTCCAAAGGTTAGCCTTGTGATGGCGCCGACTAGTGCGCGACTTAGCTTCCCTTATGCTGCACCACTTCAGATTCAAGACTGATCCAAATAAGGGCACTGTAGGGGGGATCTTCACATTTCATTGGTCACACATTCTGAATCAATGCCCAAAGTAGAAGCTGGAAGTGATGTCAGCTAGCTTTGCCCCGGCACCATAGCTCCCAGTACCATGTGGGGATCTGATTGCATGCAAGCGAAGAAAAAGCTGGGACGCTTTAGGATTCCGGATGCAAGGTCCTCCGCACTCACAACAAATGAAAAAAAGAAAAAAAGTCTCTTACGTGACACCTCCTCCACTATCGAAAGTCTAACACAGATCAGAATCATTCATTTACTTACAGTAGTAGACGGCGTTGTACATCTTCGTTCAGCTAATGCACCTCATTCCTTAGCTTCGTACCATGCATGAGAAATCCTGCACTCGAAGAGCTGAGACCTCGCGTTGCCTAGCTACTTAGCGAGGTGACGAATACATACCTGCCGTAAACGCCGTACGGGTCGTTGTTTACCCGATCTCGTTTCCGAGATAGGACGCTCGCTGCTGCTGCTGTGTGAGGATCGGCATTATTTGGGAGGATGCGATCCTTTCGCGATGCAATTTGCTTAGTGTTGGTGTGACGACGGTAAGCTTACTTTCGAGCGGGGGTGGAAGGGCGTACGCAATGTTGTGCCCCCCGGTATACTGCTTATATCCTAGCAGCGAGCGGCTGTCTGTCTTATGTATAGTATGGGGAACGCGGGGTGTGAGGAAGGATCCTTGATATGACACAGGTATGAAGGGAAGGTCGCATTTTGGGATTTATTTCGTTATTGCTCTCATGCGATAGGCGCGTATGTGACACGACTGATGCTAGATGTTAATGTCCTGGGTGTATTGTACGTGACCGTCGCTCTCAATTTCATGGTGAAGCTTTGAGGCCCTATTTATTGATGACGCATGAGCAACTGTCTGGTATACCAAGCAAAAGCATGAAGCTGTTATAAAAAGCAGATTCCTGGGTTTAGTCTGCATATACCAGATCTGCTAGTCAATCACTCTCTCGTCGCATAGGGGTATGTTTGAACATACATAAGGGAAGCTAGAAGACATGTGCGACGGGATATGTACTTACTTTGGGAGGACTCCTGCCGTAAGAATTTCCTAGGCGATAAAGCGATAGTTATTTCTGGTGCTTCCAGGCTGGACAAGTCGAGATCCCAACGAAGACGACAATATGAGAGTCTAAAATGTGCCAAGCTGAGAATGAAAGTGGCTATCATAGTATTGTTGTGGCGTTTGACACTAAGGGTGTTTACTCTCATCTTCATGGCTGTTTCACGAATCTCGCACGGAGCTCGCTGAATACTACTGCCAGAATAGATTGGACCTCTGCTCGTCAGCTCGATCGAGGCAGGTCGTCTAGAAAAATAACACTTCTGCGATGGGCGGAGGGTTTCGTAATTAAGAGAAAGGGGGAGGTCGGCGACCTTTGTCGCTAGCTACCAATTGATAGCGTGGAGTCTGGTGATTCTGAAGTTGTTGATTGACTAATCTAAGTCGTATACTAGACGTTGTCTTCAAGACAACGTCTTGAGGACAGGTCTAGTTACTAGACACTGTCTTAGAGACAGTGTCTCTAAGATACCGTTACATCTGCCTGGAGAAATAGAGAAGATAGATTTCCATGGCACCTTTGGTGTGATAGTTGATTATTACTTAGTTGGTTATTACCTACTTATTTGATTATTACTGAGTTGATTCTTACTTATTTGATTATTATTTAGTTGATTATTACTCAATTAAACTATTCCAAGCCCTCCATCTGAGCCCTTGTGACAATGGCTGGCAATGCCTCGTTTGCAGAAGAAACATGTGATAACACCTCTTTAGCACGTACAAGAAACAAGCCGCGCTAATTATGATATATCTCATAATGATAGCATGCGTTTGGGGGATTCGGCAGTCGTCTGGTTTCCCTCTTCCCTCCCGCCGTGTAGCCATTCTCTCTACACAAGAAGTCAATAATGCTGACTCTCAACATTCAAATGAGCTTATTACTACTGACATTTGTGTGTTCGAGGAGGAGACCTCTTGGGGCTGGCTCGGGGCCGGGAGGCTGCCGGAGTACCCTTGAACGAATCCAATCCAGTAGTAGGTTCAAGTGGGCTGATCGTCTTCGAACAGCTTATTGTCGACCTTCTCGAGTCGATCATGATTGAAAAAACAAGTCCTTATAAGGTCAGGGAATTCGCAGGCCGGAGTGAATTGATCTGGAACTGCCCATTTCGCTGTTGGCGGAGTTCGGCGACGGTAGCGAAGCTAGATAGAGTGACGTTGTTAGAACCGAATGTTTCGGAGCAGGTAATTAAGCTGGATACACGTACTTTGCAAGAGATATTATTGTATAATAATGTAATATCGCTATGGTATAGATGCTTAGAGCGCAATGGATAACGAATGGATAACGATAGTACTGAAAAAGTATGAATCCATATTGGTAGTTGTTGTTTGTATTGATTTTGATAGTGATTTTTTTTATAGATAGGAGGAGGTTGGCGTTGTTAGAGAAAAAGAAAAAGAGAAGAGAGACAGTCCCATCACTCACGGGGGAGATATAAACTGGCGGTTGGTCAGAGCACTTTCTACATGTCCCTTGGATATACTAGCAAGCACGTGCATCATAACTCTAAGGATAGAAGTTACATAGGTGGGCTATATTTGTCACCCACTGCACGGGAAACTATAATATCTCATCTTGACGAGAAAGAAGGGGAAGAAGGTCATCGAATGAATAATAATGCAGTTACTCCCATACTACTGCATGTAGGTAGACTTGTTCAATTTGGTAGTGCGTCGCCCGTCAATGGCTACCTAGGGAATGCCCAGGAGCGTAACAAAGTGTGTCGCCAAGTATCCCTTCTTTCTGTCCCCATCATATCGCCTAATTCTTCCTCGGCCATGGCCACCAGCCCTCCAAGGGCATGTCGTCATAGATTGCATTGAACCACGAGTCAGAATAAGAGCAATGCCAATATATATGTAGTGTCCAGAAGCTGGATTAAGAGCTGTTGCCCACTGCATACTTTCCCTAGACAGTTGATTGACGTCGAACTGGTACAGCGTTTCTGCTTTTAGCGCAAAGACTTCGATCGTAGCGACCCAGCGTGGAGGTTGCTGCAAGTCTTCGAGGAAGTAGTGTCTAGTACTAGACCAGCGCTTGCCGTCTCTACGACGATGAGCGTGTCTGAAGTCGAGGTCGATATAACCTTCTTCTCTTATCACATTCGCACCGTCCCAATGGAAGCCTTCCCGCATGAGGCGAGGGACGTCGCGGCATTTAACCATCAGCTTGGCTGCCCAGTCTTGATTCAGGGTCAAGTCAGAAGGATCGGGCAGAATCCAAACGAAATCGAGTGGCGCTGCTCGCTTTCTCGGTAGGGATCTCCCCTCATCGCCGGTTCCGGTTGTTGTTGTGGAAGTGGGTACGCCCCAGGCATATGCCTGATACAGCTCTCCTCATATGAGGGAGGCGAAGCTGAGGTCTCGGCCGTGGCTTCATGGGTCTCTGGTCCTCCCGCCATAGCTATTGCCTGAAAGTGTGTACGAAATGACTGATAGCTGCCTATGGCTGGTAGCTGCCTGATTGGGAGTTGTTCTGGTTGTTGTTCCACGTAAAAGTGTTCAAAGAAAATTAGATGTAGGATGGCTGTATAGTTTGACTGGAACTATATATACACGAATATAATTACCTTTCCACGCCCAACGGACAATTTGAGTTCATGGACACGTCCAGAGAGCCCGCCCACCAAGTGAGTTTACGACGCAAAACGTTGCGCGGTCTAATAGGCTTTAGGACAGAAGCACAGTATCGGCGAATTTAGCGTTCAACCTTTACAAATTCGATGTACAGGTATGCTATAGGGAGGCTTTACTAATACTACCAGATTAATTGCTGGGTTGATGACAACTAGTGAATCCTTGGTGTTTATCACGGACCTCGTAAGAGTAGGTTGTAGACATTTGTTGCTGTTGCACGGATAACCAGTGAAGCCATCTCCGTGGGCTCTATGTGACTATATGGCTATATACATGGAGTCTCTTTGTCTGACTAGTGTGTCTAGATCCCTGTTCCTGGCAGTGCTGTGCATAACCCCCCCAAGTTTTCGGTTATGGAAGTGCGCATATTTTCTCCCCGATTAATTCATGTTAAACTGTCAATAGGAATTTGAACATTGATACATTTCATGGTTATGATATACCGTCATAATCTCTGCAAGTGGAAAGCCATAACCAACTAGAATAGAGGGGTTGACAGGGCCAACAACGCCCAAGTAAATCAGCATCCAACCCATCTTCCTCTAACAACTACTTCGGTATTCCGCCCATCAACCCCCCCCACATCCTTGACGTCCGATTCACCCCCAAGCAAACGGCCGTCGCGTAATCGGTATCATGGCTAATACTAACAGACGCGTACGTATCGTCGTCGTCGCCGTCGCGCAGCACGCCATCCTCATCCTCGGCCCTGATTAGAGCTACGAGCGGGCCGCTCTGCGGCATATGTGTAGTTGACGCCGTATCCTCCTCATCCGGCCGCGGTGCCATCCCCCCTTAGGTTCCCGTGCCGTGCCGGCGGGCACGAGACCATCCGTCGCCCGCAGGATAGCTATGCGCTGAAACGTGAGACGGCGGTGCGGGTGCGCCTTGATGACCGCCTCCTTGGCGGCGAACCTGACGCATCATTGAGATAAGTAAGTAAGTGAACAAGTCGTTGAGCAATAAATTGACGCGTAAGTCCGCTCGGTCGGGCCACTCTCACCTGCCGGCCATGAATTCCACCGCCCGGGTGAGGCCCGGCGCATCGCGGGTTGACACGAGCTGTGCCTCGATTACCCCTTTCGGCATAGGTTGCGCATCTCGAGAGCTCTGTGCGTTCTGCTCTAGGATGCACCGTAAGATTTTCGCTGTGCTGGCATGTTGTATCTCCTCGGTTCTTAAGATCCGACGGACGAACTGAGGCCCCAGCCTGCCCTTCAAAATTCGCCTGACTCTTGCGATACGACAGATGTCATTGCCTATGATGAATGGCAAATATGGGGAGATTAACATGGCGATGAGGAAAAGAAGTAAATAACCATAGTGGGTAGGTGAAACATCGCTTGGGCTTTTGATAAGCTCTCCTGTAATTATCGACTTGGGGGCGCACTGACCCGCTGTAATGTTTGAGAATAATCAATTGCTTTAGCGACCTCGAAGTTGCACATTTATAAAATCCGATTTTATTTCTGTCAACTCATCAACCAAAAATATCATGCCTTCCCCGATTCATTCGCGTCGTGGAAGATAACTGAAGCCTCGATGATTACATGTAACACAAACCATGCCATTTTACCTTTACACGTTGCTGCGCAACTAGTGTTGTCGTCTCAGCAAATTAAACCAGCCGTACGCCATTTCATATCCGAACGTCTCACGTCGATCCCACTGATTACACAATGAGATCATTTCGCACAAATGCACCAATCTCTCCCTGACAGTTTTTACCATCACTTCCATCGGCTACAGGTTCACCTCACAATCTCAGGTTCCTTGAAATATTAAAGCATGAGGCCTACCTAGTCTGCGTGGTGTAGGCTTCCTCAGTTATCCGGCAAGAGTGGTGCTCTCTCGGCATCGCCCTCGCGTGTCTTTCCTGTTGCGGCGGGCACGGCGACTACTACTGTAGCCACAAATAGCACTGCCATAATGGTAAATGCGAAGATCCACTGCAGTGCAATGACCTGGACGAAGAATTGAGAAACACCAATAGCGGCCGAGAGGACAGAGAGGTTGAAGCCCATAGTGTAGTCCTACACAAGATTAGTACGGTCCAACGGCGCACATATGGAGAATACTGACCTTGTATACGACGATGAAGAACAGACCGTACACCAGGATGCTCCAGATGAAGATATTGCCAAAGATTCGAGCGACCAGCGTATGGGGATTCGGAACCATGATGGCACCGTTCCAATAGATGGCCACAAAGGTCCAAGCGAGTGGACCGGACACGACTGGCAGGTGAATGAATCGGGCATACGCATTGTGACGGAAGTATAGAGAGGACAGGTTGATGAAGTTGAGGATGATGATCAACTCAGCCCAGCCGAACAGGGAGCGCACGAACAGCATGACGAACGCGAAGTGGAACAAGTTGTTTAGAATGAAGTGACTGCCAACGGAGCAGGCAGAATTGACGCGCTCGACATTGCCGGAGAAGAGATGCGCAATGTAACCACCTTGGAGGATGAACAGAACAATCCTACGACAATGTTTAGACAGCTATTTCTCAGAGCAATATCAATACGGTGGACATGCTTACCAGTAGATGCTGGCAATGATATGATTCATTCGGAAGGCCGTGTGGTAGTGGTCATTCTGCCTCCATATCTTACGTCGTGGCCAGACGCCATCGTCGGGGCTGTTGAAGGTGTAGTAGAAGGAGACGACGATGGCCAGCAGCCAGGTGAGGATAGTGAAGATCTTGTAGGTGATGACAGTATCCTTGGAGTGGGATTCGCGCTTGGCGAAGGGGTTGACTGTATCAGAGAGAAGTAGTTAGTAGGGTCATCCAATCGATTGGGCCTCAGTTGAGTTATCAAGTGGTAGATAGGATTGAGAAGCGGTAGCTGACGAGACGTACTTTGATGGACACGATCCATGTTGTCCAGCGACGGCAGCGGTCCTGCGACTATTCTAATCCTGAAGTTGTTCGAACACACAGGCTGACGAGACGGGATGTTAATTGAAGACTGTAAGCATTGCAAACGCAAGTGGGATGGTCAGAATAATAAAGAATCGGCACAGGCAGCGGAATAAATTGGCGGTGGTACATGTGTTAGTCCTTTGATGACGACACTGGATGGCGGGAGTGCATAGCGGGCTTGGCTTTAATTGGTGATGCACTGGAGCCGTAAATGCAGCACATTGCAGCGAGTGGAGTTTCACTAGTGCTCTAATTTGCGGGGAAGCTAGACTACAGGCACTACAGGTGAGAACTGTGACGTCGGCTCAATCCGAAGTAGACCTCTTTCTCTGGCGCCCTCCAAGGTTCTGCAGCATTCAAATACCTACCTACTTGTAAGTACCTATGTATATCAGTTCTAACAACAGCTAAATTGAAAGTTGAGTCATATTGACTAGATTCAATTATACGGCGCACCGCGAGGTATAATACGGTGACTAGACTGACAAACTACCTCCCTAGTTTAAGTAGGTATTGTGAGTCCACGATGCTTGAGCTCAGCTCTTTGCCGCCGAAGCCAAACATCGGACGTCGGGGTTCCAGAGGGGTCCATGCGCTCTGAACCAGGTCTACTATTTCCAGGTACCTGGGTGTGAATGACCAGCCAGTCCAATAATCTGGTAGGAGCGCAATCGATCGGCGCGGCATACACAAAAGGTGTGACAAGACTTCCAAGTTCTTGGTTTGCCTGCATTGTGCCGGAATGAAACACGGGCTGGTTCGTCATTACGGTCACGCGCCTGGTGGAAGTATCCGTTTATGTCATTGATTTCTTTGTGTCTTAAGACCTTCCCCGTAGGATTGCAGGGTAATGGTAATGAGAACTGACGGCTTGCGGTGGCTTGCGATTAAGACACGGGTCTCAGATGTCTTAAACAACCCGCCCGTCGATTCGACATAGCAGAAGCAGAAGTAGTTCGCCAGCCTTCGTCACCAATTGTTACTGGACGCCACGTCTAATCGTGATTCGACAATTGATCAGCTGAAAGTGAGCCCAATTAAGGTCCATAATTGTCACGAGTGCTTCATCTAACTACTTAATTGACTTGGCGCATGATCTGTGCTAGGAAACTTGGGATGCTGTCTTGCTAAAGCGTCGATTGGGACCGCTGATTTGATGCCTAGGAGAGGAGCTCTTGCTCCGGGTCTAGCTCGAGGTTCCAACTGCGGATAGATACATAGATGATCATATCGATAAGAGGTCGATAAGATACGCGACCTGCTGCTACCTTTAGACAGCTAGAACGTGGAGCAAAGCTACTGACGTAGGTCTCTTGCCAAAGACAATGCCAATAATAACAATCACAAGGCTATAATTGAGGCGGTACCGAAAAGTGAAATAAAATTCGAAAGCTAAATGCACTTAGATTATGACAGCCCAACCTCGGCCCTGCAGGCATTTCCCGAAATCTGAAGAAGGATCGCATCAGTAAGCCTTGGAGAAACCCCGCAAAGAGTCCTTCAAGCCACCATCACCGCCCAAGCACGACGGCATCTTGTAGTTAGCGTGACAAGCAGCGCCCCCGTTCTGCACATTCCGACGCAGCTATATCATCTTGCGCCATGGTGCTTACGCGTCATATTATGGCCTAATTGGGCTATGCCTTTTCTATTTCCTCTCAGTCAACGAGCAAGGCTTAGGAAGTTGAGAATGAAAGAAGCAAGCGTGGGCTTCGCGTTTTTGGCATTGGTAATGATTGGTATTGGTAAAACGATTAACTTTTCCATATCCCTCTATGAGTGAAGCAGATGACGCTATGGTTTCCATCGTCCTAATTCCCTAATATGCTTCTCCTCAACCCCTAGTCCAGTACACCGGTCGAAATTTCTCTAACTGACGGTCAGACCTTCAATGCCATGGCCTACAATGCATGAAGCACGGAGTTCGGCTACTACTTACCTTCATGTTCATCTAGCGGGAGGTAGTTGATCAAGTACCGTTCCGCTCTCGAAAGGGTGCCTGGTGGCTTGGCGGTTGCCTCGTTGCCTTGTTGGCCTCCCTCTGTCTTGACAAAGCATGCCGGGTGCTGCCGTTGGATCAATTGGGCCGCTCGAACCTCCTTGATAGCTTTTCGGGGTGGTGTGTCGAGAAGCTCGTCCTCTAATTTATAGAGCCGGTTGTAATAGTTTTCCCAACCGATCCCAGCATAATCGGCTTTGCTTGCCCGAGATTGTCGACGATGAGGCTCTGCTGAAGGGCGCTGCCAGTACCCCTTGGTTTCCTCGCGTCGCGGTCGTGTCGCTCGCGACTGGTCGAGAACCCCATCATCAGTCCACCTTCCCACTGCGAGCAGGTCATCCTCCATATGCGGTGGCTTAGAGCGCAACATTTGAGCGAGAAGAAAGTACTTGAGAAGATGAAGACCCTTGTCACTGTCGCGCACTTGTGTAGGCAAAACAGGGCTTCCATGGTATCATATATGCGAGCGGTCAACATATCTATATCCTTGTCGCTACCGGATACTCCAAAAAACGAAATCATTGATGCCCAACCGCTCAGCTAATTTCTCACCTTTGCCGGGCCAGCACATTCCCAATAAAGAGAGCTAACTGCGCCACCATCCAGCTCTCCTGGGAAATTCCGTTTCGTGAGTAGTTAGAAATTCCACTTCCGCTTATCTGCCTTGTCTCCGAGGCCACTATACTAATTGCCTTGTGCTTGCTTAGTCATGTTGATATTGCAGACCACTATATGGCACAAGTCGGAATAGCCACAGGAAATCCTAAAAGGCCCATTCGTCCCAGAATGCCTTTAAAATAGCCTGACCTAAGGTAATTTAATATAAGACCTATACGCTGGGCAAGCCAGTGCTGTCGACTCGGAATCGAAGACCTTATCATCTACACTTTATCCTCCAACCGTCTATCGTGAAGCTATACTTATCTTGGGAAATAGTATAACTCCATGGCCCTCGCAGCGATCGGGATCAGGGGCATAGGTCCCCAAACCTACAATCATGGGTGCGGCGAAGTATTAGACGAAGGATTCGGGGCTGTAGTACCCTTGAAGGGTAACCGCAGGGGTAAGATACCGTGGGAAACCCATAAGGACTACCTGCACAAGATATACTTGGAGGAAGACAAACCCTTGAACGACGTGATGAGAATAATGAAGGAATGCGGCTTTGATGCAACGTGAGTCCTACACTGAGCCCCATTAGCATGTTACCCGGAGTTGACCAACAACTGCGCAGACAAAAACAATGGTATGTATCAAGAGAATAAAAAGAATTGTTAACTTCCAATGTTCTGAGATGTGGAATGTTCTAAATGCTGACATACCTGCAGTATGTGGATGTCCCAATCGCGCATCGGCAATGACCCGTTCAAAGGATCCAGTCCTGTAAGAAGTGCTTCTAGACAGATAATAACAGAAAGCAGACAGATACCAATTTGGGGAGAAATGGAAATGGAAGAAATATGGTCAGGACGTATCGAAACTAACGCCGGTCCGCACCCGCAAGCCTCGCTCTCAGATTAATTTGGGGGACGCACAGGAGGACGAAATCGTAGTAGCTTCCGATGAATCTGAAGTTCCCGGCCGAGATAACTCTTCCACTCGCACACCGCCCCCCGAACTATTTACTAGCCGGCAGTTGGACGAGAAATGCCTGGAAAATCTCAGGAATGGCAACCCCCACGACGTCTCCCGGTGTCTCAGCCTCTGTCTCCGTTGGTGTAAGCAACAGATTCAATCCGACGACACAGTGTTCCCACCCCCGTACGGGAATGGAAGGGACACAGAAACGAACATCCCAGACGGTGATTATGGGTGTGACGCGGGGATCTTCATCTACCTTCTGCATCGTTATGTCAAGTCTCTCATAGGGCCTGGCAGCTGGGACACCCTGGCTCAGCAAACCTTGGGGTTCAGCCCGATCAAGATGCTCTACACGATGAGCACAATGATCGTTGGGGTCGTGAGCAACGCGTTGAACTCGTCCCAAGAAGCAGGCCTGTACACGCCAGCGCCGTCGCCGAGCGCTCTCTTCGACGACCTCCCTGCCGTCGCAAAGCGAGGCATCAGCGAGATGGATCGCTACGAATGGGATGACGAGAAACTGGTCGCCGAGTTCTGCGGCGAGTCCGAGGCCATCCTCGAAGACTACGCTAATTACGGCGACGTTATCAACCGTGCTATCCGCGAGTACTATGTAGCACAGAGTTGGCTTGGGTCGGAAGCGCCTGAGGAGTTGGGGTTCGCAGATAATCACGACGACCCTTTTTCTGACATGTATGCGCAAGACGACGCTATATTCCCTCTTGATGATATGCGTATGGATTGACTAGGCAGGGGAGCTTCGAGTGGTGCTAGAAGACTTGGACATTAGACTTTTGGGCAAATTGGTTTATTGCGGGTTAAGGAAGTTATCTATAGATTGATAAATTAAATTGTCATTTGTAGCTCATCTATACACGCGACTGGACACGTAAGTAGTGTACATTTCGGTCCCGTCACTGCATCCTGTGCAATGCTTGTTCAACGTGAAACAAGCTCCTCGCAGACCTAAAATCAGTGCATACTTGCGCTTCCGACATCGCTATGATTCATGCACCGCCACGGGCTGTGCCAACCTAGCTCTGGGATGAGAACGTGTTTGGTACAGAGATACCGTACAATTTCGATCATTCGGCGACTAAATTCGGCGACCAATTCAAGTGCTTCGCGAGACATCCTCACTGCTACTAAGCCAGTTACTTTTAGATTAGATGCCGTCTTTTGATTGACGTAAGTTGTGCGTGATGCCGACGTAGTCATAACGCAGGCTTATCTTGTGCGGATAGCGGTGTGCTATCGGATACCAAAGGCGCTCAGCCGATGTCAAGCCGCTAGTGTCAGGTTACGGTGTCCCGAAAGCCGCGAAACACTGATTAGCATCATCTATTACCTGAAACGGACGAAAAACCCATCTCGTCGTTAATCAAAACGGATGTCGGTTCGAGCTTGGCAATGAACTGATTGTGAGAATAAGACACATTCTTGGTCAATGATAGGAGACGCAGGGTATAGAATGAGTGCGAGATGTGTCGATACCCTGGTTCTTCTGTAGGTTTTAGCACAGTAAGCGTTGGATTCGGCGCCAGGATAGGTCCTAGGCCGATGCCGAATTCTGCGATGTCGACAGGTACTGTACCCCTTTGGTTGTCCATGTGGGCTTTTATGAAAGAATTGTCGAATTGTCGGATTGTCGATGGAGGCAACTTGAAGTTCCATGGATCACCTTTAATTGGGTTCTTCCACGCAGTTCCCGTTCTTTGTGTCCCAGAACGCGAATGTGAATGCGCCGAGGACTGGCCGGCTCGAGAATAAAGAAGTGTTAATCCGAAAGGGTAAGTACCAGGTCATCCGTGCCCTGTGCCCGCGTGCTTCCGCACTGCTCCGGTGATTACGTACCATCAACCCATAATGAACCAAATTTGCAACATAGCGTCGCTCAACTACTGCTTTAAAGCAATAGCCTAGCCATGTGACTTATTGACCACTATCAAATTCCACGGGCGGATAAAGCAAGTACTCCCGCGGGATCATATCGTTCGTAATCGTGATCGGCGGCATCGGAAAAGAGGCTAATAGGCACTGTACTGATGTATAAAAAGCGGGGCAGCGAGAATAGGTAGCTGGCGGGAACCGATAGTAACCAGCAGCTAGCTGTAGACATACCCAGAATGCAGCAGTCCATGGATGCACAGGCTGCACCATGGGTTCGTCTGTCTGACTGTGCTTCCATTTAACAACGGAGACACCGCCAATTCGCTTGTCTCCACCTTGCTAAGGAAGGGTCAACCATCCCATTGCCGTGAGCATAGGATACAAGTATCTTTCATTCCATACAAACACCATTGATGAATTGCCTCACCTCACCTGCAACCCCGAACTTACCATAGCCCACAAGATCCACCCCTGTTAGCCACCACCATGAACGCATTTGAGCAGCTCGTAGATGGTATCAGGAAGGCGTTAGGGCCATCGTCGGGACTGAATTCGGAAGATGTGGACGTCGAAGATCTAACGCATCTGATGGAGCGTTACGTGTCCAATCCCAAGGAGTGGGAGCAGTATGCACTGTCCAACGACAACATGCCATACACAAGGAACCTCGTGGATGAGGGCAATGGAAAAGCCAACCTAGTAAGAGGACCTATCCGGAACGAATGTCCCCTTGCTGCATCGTCATGCTAATGCAGTCTCGACAACAGCTTGTGCTCGTCTGGACTCCTGGGAAAGGCAGCCCAATCCACGACCATGGTAACGCCCACTGTGTAATGAGGATACTCCACGGCGACCTCACCGAGACCCGGTACGATTTCCCTGACGGCGACAAGGAGAAGCCCATGGAGATGAAGTCGGAACGTGTCCATAAGCAAGGCACCGTTGCATACATGGCCGATGAGTTAGGGCTGCATCGTGTGTCCAACCCTGGGAGCGACTTCGCCGTCTCATTACATCGTAGGTTCTCCGTAGCGACAGCGACCGGTGCGTCGCACATGGCCACTTGGCTAACCACTGAATAGTGTATACACCACCCAATGTAGCAAGGCAGGGCTGTAATATCTTCAATCCCCAGACAGGGAAGAAGACACACGTACCCAAATGCGGAAACTACTCTGCATATGGACGACGAGTGAATGAGTCAACGACAAAGTAACAAGACAAGTTTCTTGTCATGTTTTGGATATTGCAGGCGCCTTGGGTCTTGATTAGCATTAGCGAACACTTGGTATAATAGCAATTTGTAAAGGAAGGATCTGGAATCCAATGATAATGAGAAATAAATCATTTCATCATCGAGAACGCTCCAAACTAGGAAATGTCCATATGATTTCGCCTCGCCCGTGTCGACGAATGAGTATTCAGGGTCGAGGGGAGATGCGGTAGAGCAGTAGCACATGTAGAGACAGCGCTAAGATAAGGAAATAGAATCGATCTTTTGGCATGTTGGATCTTTCAAAAACTGTTTAGTTTTGTCAATACCAAGGAGTGACGTTGGAAAGGAAAGAGACTGGTCGTTGAGCCTCATGTCGAGATATTATGCCATTGGCATTCCCTCTGAATCAAGCTTAGCCTGGATTGCGCAATGAGAGTTTGCCGCTAAATTGTGTGTCGGCTGTGATGGCGTGATGGGCGAGGTGCGGCACTGGGACGGCTGCGATGGATGGCGGAGTGAGGCGTGCTACAGCAGTGCTGGGCGCGAGCCCGCTGGTGGGCTACCGATAGCCGCCCCGACAGCCGTGTGGGATGGTCTATGGCCCGCCCCTTCCACACCTTTTATTCGACAAGCAGAACTGTGTGCAAGAGTCCCGGGTTCAAATCTGGGCTATTTCATTTCTTTATTTCCTATAATACGGGCAGGGCGCTCCGCGTCCTATCCACAACCATACTGGCTGGCCACTTGCTACTCACCAAAATTTACCCTTTTCGCTGTCAAGTATCGTCTTTGAAGCCATCGCAATTCAAACTGAATAGCCTATATATTATCAAACTACGTTTACAAATAGAATAGAAGGACGCGGTCTTTTATAATCTTATTGATTTATTTTTGCAATCTTCTTATGATTTTTGGGACAGGGCGGGTATAACGAATTTTGGCATTGAGCAGGGGATCTACGCCCTATTACTAACGCTACCTACCAGAGAACTTGAACGCATGCATTTCCATCTCTGCGCGCGCTTTACCCCCGTACTTTATATGTATGTTTTAAATAGCTTCATCAAAAGTACTTCGACACCGTCCTTCTCAAAGTCACCACTGGCCTTGGCCTCAATAACTATAATGATATCAGCCACCCGTATCTAGTCGGGTCTAGATTCTAAGCAAGTGGTTATTACTCGATGCATGTGTACCTTGGTTGTCATACATAAATAATACACAAAATACTCGTAAACAATTCGTGCGTTCTTTATGTCCACTGTTTTCCAGAGTACCCTATGTCAAAAGCTTAACCCTGGTCCAGCCCTGTCCCGGCAGGCTGGGTCAAATAGTCTAACGCAAATAGGCAATGCCCCCAATAGAGTGAAAGAACCAATCACGTGATGACGTGATTCGTATCAACCGTGGAAAGTGCAATCGGAGATCTCAGCGCGTTGGAATTTGAAACGTGACTGTTATTTCCCAATTACTCCTTTGTATCCTTTGACTATTTTCAGATCCCCACCTCCACTTCTCCAATTTTTATAGTCTTCAATCTGCCTTTCGCAATCAAATTTCCCGGCGGGTGAAAGTGTCTCAGTCGTCCAATCTTATCGCATAGCCCTTGCGCGCAATGCCCCGTCAAAAAAGGGCGGCTACGTCTAGCTTGGCTGGGAGCCAGCCCAGCGGCAAAGTAGCCCGACATGGTGGTAACGATTTATGTCAGCCTCCCAGCATTATTCTGTTGTCCCCAGACCACCATCGTCTTTCATACCGAGTCAACTGAGTCAAGGCGCATCGTCGTTTGATGACTTCGATGTTTTTGCAGACGATGCCGATACCTCAAGTGGACCACAACTAGAATTCTACGGAACTATGGACAATAAAATCGTTGGTGTCCGATACTACGATGGTATAGTGACACCAGGTGAATCGATACTGTGCTTCCGTGAGCCCAGCAATGCCTATGATAGAAACGCTGTTCGTGTGGACAATATCATGGGAAGCCAAGTTGGCCACCTCCCTCGCAATCTCGTTCAGAAGTTGGCGCCTTACCTGGATAGGGGCGATATTGTACTTGATGGAGTTCTGAACGGCCACAAAGGCGCTTTCGACTGCCCCATTCGTTTGTACCTCTATGGCACCAGCGATCCGTCTGCCCGCTTGCAGCTTGAAGCCAAATTGAAGGCCGACAAACTTGTGAAGGCCACCGAGTTGAATAATACCAGAAGGGAAGCTGAACTTCAAAGAGGAATCGCACGGGAGCCTAAAGACGACACGCCAGCCCTTGGCTTAGGCTCCTCACAACCTAGTCAATCGCGGCCTAGTCAACCGCAACCAGAGGTAATTGAAATACTTTCAGACAGCGAGGAGGTGGACTTTCGAGCAGATCCAAGTGCCCTCGATGTGCTCAACATGGATGAAGCGACTCTCTCGGCTATGCCCCAGGCCACCCAACCCGATGCTATCAAATCCAAGCTTCTATTCCACCAGCTCCAGGTAAAATGCATGCACGCCTAGTTTGACTACTGCTAACATCTGTTAGGGACTTGCATGGATGGAAGCTAAAGAAGACCCCCAGCTTCCTGCGCCCGGATCAAGCGATGTGGTTCAATTGTGGAAGCGAACGACCGGGGGCAACTTCCAGAATCTCGCTTCCGGCCACATTACCAATACGCGCCCTCGTCTTCTCTCTGGCGGTATCCTGACCGACGAAATGGGTCTAGGAAAGACTCTTCAAATCATCAGCTTAATCATGAGCGATGGTTTTAAGAATGGCCCTACCTTAATTGTTGCTCCGACTGGTGTTTTGAGTAACTGGGAACAACAGTTCGCAGAGCACGTCAAGGCAAACCAGCTACCTCGTATCTTCAGATGTCATGGTTCCTCCAAATACCACCAATTAAAGAAAGCTGACTTGCTTCAATACGATGTCGTCATCACAAGCTACGGAGTGATCGCCAGCCAATTTAAATCCGGAAATTGGACTGCTCTGTTCAGCGTAAACTGGAATCGTGTGGTGCTTGACGAAGGTCACGTTATCAGAAATCCCAATACAAAAAACGCGCAGGCCGCATGCAAACTTGAGGCCAAGCGTCGCTGGATTTTGAGCGGAACCCCCTTGTAAGTAAAATATCCACGCGTCGGTTTCCCTACTCATGATGCTAACTACCCTTACTATCAGTGTCAACAATGCAACAGACTTCTGGTCTGCACTCCTTTTCCTTAAGATCACAGGAGGAATTCAAGAAAAGAGTATCTTTAACTCCAGGATTGCCCGCCCACTCGAAGGTATCGTCAAGAACAAGAACAACACGGCCAGACTCAAAATACGCGGAGAGGCTCAAGCCCTTTTCCAGGCTCTAGTTCAGGATCTGTGTCTTCGTCGTAAAAAGGATATGGTGTTCATCAACTTGCAGATGCCAGAAAAGACTGAATACGTCCATCGAGTCCGTTTTACCAAGCTGGAGCAGCTTAGATATGAAGAAATGCTGTGGGTAGCAAGACTTTTCTTATACGTACGGAAGCTAATGGCAAATCAGTATCGAAGCTCGTGATATTCTGCAACAATTTATTTCCCGATCCTATAAACGTGACCAAAGAAAACGCAATCACGACGGTAGTGTCAATACCGAAAGAGGTGTAGGATTCGCCAACGTGCTGGAAACACTTTTGCGATTGAGACAAATGTACCTCAGTTCCGGAACACGCTAAGTCTTGCTCAGCTAATAGTCTTGTAGATGCGATCACTGGTCTCTGACTGGATCAAGAGTCAAAGATATTTTGGCAAAACTGGGGAAAGATCAGCTTGTGGCTCTTACTCCAGCAAATGCCAAGATCTTGCAAGATGCCCTCGCTGAAGCCATCCGCATTAGCGAAGACTGTCCAATTTGTTATGACCCAATCCAAACCCACGATCCGGTCATTACTGCCTGCAAGCATCGTTTTGGGAAAGGCTGTATTATCACCGCGCTCAAGAGGCAGAATAGATGCCCAATGTGCCGCCAAGAGGTCACAACGGATGATTTACTTGAGCCTCAAATTGAGGTGGAAAATTCCACAGGCGCAGACCTAGACTCCGATCGACGAAGCTCTAAGACTGACCAACTCGAGATACTAGTAGAAAAACACCTTGGAAATCCAGAATCCAAGGTAGTTATTTTCTCCCAATGGACGTCATTTCTCGACATCATTGAGACTCTCCTTGTCGAAAAGAATATCAAATGTGCTCGTCTCGAAGGAAAGATGAACATACAGAAGAGAGATGAAGCTGTCGAAAGATTGAATAATGATCCCGAGACCCGAGTGATGCTTGCCAGCTTGCACGCAGCTGGTGTTGGCGTCAATCTGACAGCGGCTGATACCGTCATTCTAACCGATTGCTGTGAGTTCTACGCATGACGAGAGAGGCATGGGAATGCTAACATGTTCAGGGTGGGCGCCAGCGATAGAGGACCAAGCCGTCGACCGTGTGCACCGGATTGGCCAGAAACGACCAGTGACTGTTTACAAGCTTCTTGTTGAGGGATCTGTCGAATACCGTGTGCTCGACATCCAGTCAGAGAAACGTAAGTTGGTTGCCCTAGCGTTCCAGGACGAAAACTCCATCCGTAAGGAGGAGGGTGCGGTGGGGATATTCGGCATCTGCTTTACGGTTCAGATGGCACCGGTAGTTGATGCTGACTCCTAGATTGACTGTGTGGCTGTTGTAAGTGTACGTGTACTGTATATCTAGAGATGTCATGGATGACTTGCTTTGAAGAAGATGATACCCATATAGGTCCTCGCGGGCGGTCCAGGAAAGAGAGCGTACCGATACGGGCTTGAATTACTTGCATTTGGCTATAAATTGCCAGCAGGGCCGGATTTTGTACTTTAGTTAGACTACGATGGCTTCTTCACAGGCTCAAAAGTTTCGTCAAACCACTCGGATTTCGCCTGTGTATGCTTTAAGCAATGAGAATCTGTTATCGCTATTACACTTACACTTGTGGTTCGTCAACTGACTTGAGTTAGCGGCTCTTGTAGACTGAAGTGCAGCCATGCTCTTAGACATGTAAATGACCTCAAACTACAAATATGAATTTCTACTTCACGGTTTTAGCTGGGAATCCATCGCTCTGCCAAGGTTGAATATCACCCAAGGCCTCATTTCCCTGGGGTGCCCAGAGCGATGTTACATGAATTAAGTCGATGGGAGACGGTTCCCGAGTGAATTTGGCAATGGGGACTTTTTGAGCCCCGCTCACTGCATCGTATGCGTTGCTGACCGCATCTTCCCAATGCATGTAAAGGTGCTAACATGAGGTCATCGTGTGATGATCCGGGACGTGTGATGAGAGCTCTCTCATCTGATGACTCACTTCATTCTCGTATTCAAAAACGGGGATGGGACGTTTATTAATATCGACCCTGGCGACGATTGATAGAATCCTGGAGAATAAGCGGAGAGGGGGCAGTAGCTCGGATGTCGAGATCCCGAGAAAACTGGAAATACTCGTTGGGCCTCAGGCGTATTCAACCCGTATTGTGGCCCCCCACCGTCACATCAAGGCATCGAACCGGGGTTAGCGCAGTGACTTGAAGAAATAACATGCGTCTAGGCCTCGCGGCGTTAAAGCAGCAACGGCGCGGACCGTCGGCTGAATACTGAGAGTAGGAGGAGGAGACGAAAGTAGAGCGATTTTTTCATCGCGAAAAGTCTCGTCGCGACCTTCGCGAGGGAGATAGAGAGCATGGGTTGTCAGATTTTACGACGTGACAGGGTCCCCAGATCTAGGCAGAGCCAAGCTAATGGCGGCCCAACAGGCAGACGAGCAGGCAGACAATGGCCCTGGCAGAGACGATGGGGAGATTTCTTCGAGCACGGGGGGGGATTGATATAGCTTCAATTAAGTCGTCCGCCGACGCGATCAGGAGATGGTCTTCGAGTATAAAGATGTTGGGTTATCCGCATTGTTTGGAATGAGGAAGAGATCGACAGGTACACACTCAGCTGCACATTACCATCCGTCGCTATTCTCACATTCGGTTTCAACGACTAGTCCAATATACTCACTTACTTCATTGAAACTTGTTCTTGGAAGTGTAACATCGCGCTTTATCAACAACATGCTCGCACAAGTCTTCCTCTCCGTCGTGGCGCTCGCCACTCAGGTCTTCGCTGCCCCGGCCGCCGCCGGGTTCGAATTGGTCGCCCGACAGGGGTACACTGACAACTGTAAGGGGTAATCCCCATCATCGTCGCGACGTCGGGTTTAACGAGAACTGATAATCGTTATCCCCATTAGGCACGGCCACATACACCGTCCAGTCCGGCGACAACTGCAATGTGATCCGAGATCACTTCAATGACGTCTATACCCTAGATCAATTGTGAGTTTTCCTATTAATGTCGGAGAGGGGTGATTGTGCTGATACTAATACTTCGATAGCTACTCCTGGAACCCCGAAGTCGATGTTCGTCTTCCCTTAATCTCTCCTACCATCAAAATGCCATTACAATCTGCAGCGAGAAAGAAAATATTTTAATTTAGCATCCGGTCATGACACATGAGCTAATGCCTCTCCATAGTCGTTCTGCAGCAACCTGTTCCCCGGCGAAGTCGTCTGCATCGAGGTCGGCGGCTCGAACGGGGCGCCCCCTTGCCCCGTGCCCGTCAAGGCCGGCCTGATCAGCAACTGCGACACCTGCTACAAGATCGCCGAGGGCGACTCGTGCTCTTCCATCTACGCCCAGTTCCCCATTTCCATGGCGGAGCTTCTTGCTTGGAACCCCGACCTCAACTCTGCGTGCACGAACCTGGAGATCGGGTATAACTACTGCGTTGGTGTCTCTGATACTCTGTGATTGGTAAAGACGCCCTGGGTTTGGAGGTGTCTGTTTGGTAGTTGGGGAAGATGAGATGATTGAGTTTGGTGATCTAGGATTGAATGGTAGGCGGGATAGCGGTTTCTCTTCTATAACCCCTTTTGGCGTTGAGATTTTTTGAGTAATAGGAGTTAATGTTCATCATTAATATAAACCCAACTTATCGTTGGAGCACTGTGAATTGAAAGGATGAGAACTGAAACTCTTTGATTGCGTCCAAGTTCTGAAGTACCTCATATTTTCTGTATGCTATCAGTGCGCAATGAGAAGGAAAATTGAAACGAGATACATTGCTAGTAGCTATATCCTGGGTGAAGCTGGGGCTGCCTCATATGAGTGCGAGACATATAATCATTGTACTAAATTGGTAGTGCAATGATTTCATTCATAGAAATTCATAGCTCAGAGATCAGATCTAAGAACAGGCGCCGATTGACCTGTGTAAGCGCCATAGAGGCTTCTTACACAAAACCTGTTTTCTTCCATTCAGTGGCCACAAATCGGACCGTCTGAAAGGAATGATCCACTGGTATTAAGCCTTAAAGAGGATGAGCACATTTAGCTTATAAGAGTCTGAATTGTAGATCGTTCGTACATTTCGAAACTAGTCTCTCAGTGATCAATGATCGCTGTGCGATTTTCAACAGTATTGACTCGCTGCAGTATCCATACTCTCTTGTGCGAGGCCAATATATTACCAGATAGAGTCTCATCGGATGTTAACCCCCTTAGGGTGTTTCCTGAAAGAAATCTTAAATCGTTATAAGGTAGGGTGTAACTTTTCCCTCGAAGCTATGTTGCAGTGCTCGGGACTTTCGCTAATGCAATGTTTCCAGGGGAGGAGGGAAATTTGATCAAGAAACAGTAAATGTAACGTAACTACAGCTTATCCTCCGTTCATTGGTTTCACGATTACGCGTATGCAACAGCGTCGCCAGGAACTGTATATTTGGCATGTTGTCGCGCGAAGAACTCTAAAACCAACTTCGTTATGTAAGCTAACTAAATGCAGAACTGTCTTAGTTTTGTGTCTTTTGATAGGCCTCTCGGGATGTTGAATATGCACCACTGCTAACCTAGTCAAGCATAGTATGGATGTCTTTCGCGGGAATACCGCACTAGAAATTCTAGCGCATCAACATTATGTCATCATTCTCGCTTAGCATGCAACTATTACGCGGCTGCTATGGAGAAGATAAGTAGACGTTAGGAGATAGACGTCACAAACGCCGAGGATGATCGCACTGGTCCCACATATATCGAAGCCCCAGAGTAGGACATAGTAACTGCTCATCGCGTATAAAGGGGAAGAGAAAAACTTGAGAGAAAAGCTGCAGTATCAGAAAAAATTCAAGCTACTTTCTTCACAAACGCTGAAATGGATTTTAAATGTGCTTTAATTACCGGCGGCGGGGCGGCATCGGCAAGGCGCTGGCACAACACTTCATCTCACAAGGCAAGAAAGTCATCATTGCTGGCAGGACCGAGTCCAATCTACAAAAGGCTTGCGAAGAAATCGGGGCCGCCGGTTACTACGTTCTCGACACGGGCGTCGTGTCGAAGATCCCGGATTTCGTGCGGAAGCTGACCGCCGACCACCCGGATCTCGACTGCTTGGTGAACAATGCGGGCGTGCAGCGGCCCCTGAACGTCACGGATATGAAGCCTGAGGAGTTCTTGGAAAAGGCCGACCAAGAGATCGATATCAACCAACGTGGTCGTGAGTTATCTTTCGAAGACACATCACGGTAGAGAAACTGATTATATCGCACAGCGATGCATCTCGCGCTGAACCTGTTGAGCCACTTCAAAGAGAAGCCGGGCGCTTTAATCATCAACGTCTCCTCAGTATTAGGATTTGCACCCTTCTCAATAATCAACCCCGTATACTGTGCCACGAAGGCGTGGCTTCACTTCTGGAGCATGACTCTCCGGTACGATGAGCTTCAAACACGTATCGCTCTACACATGCTGACAAAACCATTTCATAGGGCTCAATTAGAGGGGACCAATGTTAAGGTCGTGGAAATTGCCCCGCCAACTGTCGCGACCGACTTGCACAGGGATCGGGAGGATCCTGATGATAATAAGAAGGGCAAGAACTCTGGTACACTCAGCGTAGACGAATTCATTGCGGAGATTAGCAAGCGACTCGAAAAAGGTGACGAGACCGTCGGAGCTGGTATGGCTGCAGATGTTGTTGAGGAATGGGATAAGTCCATGGGCGCTGTGTTTAGGAAGTTAACGAAATAGGGATCCAATTTCTTGATTTCTAAAAAAAAGAAAAAAAAGGAAGTGTCCTCGGTAAATACAAATTAGATACTGAATAATGATTTGCAGTTCATACAACTTCCCTTTAATCCCTCTGATGCTCAAAAGAACTATTAGAAGCTATAGGGGGAGGGGGTTGCATTCCATGCTTCACTATCGACCTTGTGAAGGGCTTCTCAGATGAGAAAAAGGATATTATTTCGTCAGCCTTACGAAATTCTGCCGCGGGAGAGAATTGCAGCAATATCACGGTATGCTACCTAGACTTTCCACGGGAATATATATCTGTAGAGTCATCCGTAAATATGGTTGGTGCCGTAGTAGCTTTGCTTAGACTACTCTCGCTAAAGTTCCCTGACGAACTTGTACCGCTTTCCGTCGGCGACGCGGAGAATGTAGGTGGCCCAGTCCGTTTAGAGTGATGATAAGAATATGCGCTGTCTCTATCGCCATCCTCATCGCTATGAATATGAATACTAGCATCTGCAAAGCTTTCCTCTGAACTCGTCTCGTAGTCGTAATACTCGTTTACTTCGGGCTTGGGTGCTGTTTGATTATTTGTAGCCGCCAAGTCAGCCAGAACGGAGGCGGCCGGGACAGAGGCGGCCGGGACAGAGGCGGCCGGGACACTGTCACCTTCATTATTTGACCGTGATGGCAACTTTAGAATGAGGTCCTGGCAACTGGGCCCAGCGGGGTTAGTTTGATTTTCGACATCTCGGTCTTGGAGTTCTTAAAAACAGAAGTTAGTGTTGTTTTGGAGGTGTTCATATTATAGTGTCAAGGCTGAGGTGCTTACCATTGTGAATGTCTTCCTGGTGAGGTGATGGCACTGCTTTGGAAACCTCATTTGAAATTGCCCGCAATACTCTAGTTCGAATCTCTTGTAAAGTTATCGGGAAATTTTCTGGGTTACCAACTGCCAGAATCTCATCACGGAGACGCTCTCTAGCAATATCGTCCTGGCATATCGGGTATTTGGCCAGGATTGTGTGCAAGCAACCGTGCATATCACGTTGACGTGACTTTTGTAAAGCGACTAGCTCGTCAAATTGTTGGAGTGGCTGTTTTGACCGGTATACTAGCATTTGACGACTCATGCTTTCAGTATTATAATCACCAAGCTGTTTTGTCGCGTTCAAGACGGTTCGAATGTTACTATTAGCATGCGAGGAGTGAACTAATGACGTCCAATCGACGAGTTCTGACTGTGTGGGCGTAAAGAGGCACGTCAATTGCCTCGCTTCTGTAAAAAAGTCGCCCAGGAGAGACTGATGGAGGAGCAGGTTCCTTTAATATACTACGCTCACTGTATGTCGCCACCCTTGCTTTTGCTAGGCTCCAACGTAGATATGGTCCAGTCAGGAGAAGGTCTGCGTCGTTTTCTGCTATTGAAAGAGCAATACCCCTAGAGTGTTCAAGGCAATGCTGGACGGCAGCGTATTTCTCACGGGTCGATATGGACCCTAGACATAAGAACGCGATAATATCGAGTAGAGCAAGACTGATCGGTTCGTCAAATGTTTCGGCCATCCAGTCCCCTACGAGTGTGTCCATGAGACTCGGGGAGCCGAAGTCTGCAAGTAAAAACTGCAGGCATGTTGCCTCTTGTGTGCTGTTTAAAAGGAATGCCACGAAAAGGTCCCTGAAATCCCATACTCGCCCTTCCGAGAGAAGGTGCTTATATATCGAAGCCCAAACGAATATATGGCTTACATTTATGCCATTAGAAGAGGGGTATCTCTTGGCTGAGAGGCGAGGCACTAGGCTTAATATTTGTACCTGAGGCAATCGGTTATTCTGAACTGGTGAGAGTAGAGTAACGAGGTTTGAAAAAACGAGTTACCCACCTCTGTAGACCCTAGACGATTCTTGAGACTTCCCGTGTCCAGTAACCTGATAGCTTCTGCAGTAACATCGTTTACCTGGCCTATTGAGGCGCCGTTGAGGTGTAAATCGGCTAATAATTTTAAAAGTCCAATTTATGCGGAGCATGTCGACCTTATTTAAGCCGGGTGGGTTCCTTAAACCCCTAACAGCTGCGTAGTCTCCTATATTTAGGAGCATCTGTGCGTACTGCATAAATACATACGGATTACTCATTTCCCCTTGAAGGTTATCGGCGAAGAACCCTTTTGCTGCATCAAAGTTCCCCAATTTGGCTAGCCGACAGAATTCATCTAGATCCGCCTCAATATCCTCTACCACGTTGAGCTCCAAATGTATCGTCAAATCCTTTGATCTCGACGCGTGTAGAGCATAACTCTCGACCGAATGGGATGATTCGGACATCCCCGACGCTCTCATTTCCGACTATACGCTTAACGTAAAGCAAACGTTCCAGAAAGTTGCACATTATTTACTCATGAAGAATCGGTCGCTTGCTATATTCACTCGTACTCGTGGCACCAGCGGCAGCTTAACCCGAAAGAAGCACAAACATGATTTTGCCGACTTTCCTTCGTGGCTTCCTGACTGGAGCGACTATCACGGGTACGGACGAGATATCCGGAGAAGCTTTTCTTGGATCGGCTATGATAATATCTCCGAACCTGTTCGGTTTGGATTCCCAAAACACTTCAATGCTTCAGCATGTCTTCAGGCGAACCTATATAACACACTGGATGACTCTGTTCTCCGAATTGAATCTACGAGAGTTGATAAAATCGTTCGAGTAGTTTCAATGAACAAGGAAAACCTTCCCAACGCAGATTTTTGTGAATCTTTTAGAACAACAATAAATAAGCGTCTGCAAAGCCGCGCTTCCTTTATTGGCAGAAACTCATATATAAACCTGGGCAGCTCATCTAGTCACAGCCACTACAGACGAGCAATATATTCTTCACGGCGGCCAGAGGGATCAGTCTTTGAAACATGGAATAGCGTTCTTATACGAGGTTTTGGCGCATACCAAGGACCAAATAATACACGGGGGCGAAAATCCTATAGACTTCCTACACGACTTCTCATCTGGCGGGAAACCGGAGGCGTATACGGGGGTGGCTCAGTACTTTTGCTTCAATAGATGTTTTATACTAACTAGAGCGGGCCGGATGGGGATTGGCCCATCAGATTCTCGAATCGGTGATACTGTCACGATTATTCCGGGCGGTGGCGTTCCTTATGTTATAAGGGAAAGAGGAAAGAGCTGGGTTCTTGTAGGGAAATCATATATTAACAAAATAACGAACGGTGAAGCAATTGCGGAATATCATACTAAAGAGATACTAACTATTCTTTAATGAAGTCAGCTTGTGGGGTAGTGGGGTGTTTTCGTTAGCGCCCGAGTGCCGAAGGACAACCTTGCTAGATCGAGGATGGGGCCTGGATGGGGAGCTTCAAGCACGGGGGTGGCAAATATATGTGGGCTGCCTCTTGGCGTTGCCATTATCGTCGACTAGGCCGACGGTTCTCACAGCTAGTTACAATCTACTAAACCTAGAGAGACTTAGAAAGATTCTGCGGCTGAATTTCCCTTCTCACTTAAACGTAGTGTTAATCAAAAGAATCATTATCATATAATACTTGTTGGATTATCAAGTTTGTATATTCGTCTGTGTGTTTGAGGAGTTTAAATGAGCTACTTAACAAAACAGAAAAAAAAAGGGGAAATAAAAAGCAATTATTTGCCGATGAAAGTAAAACATTTAGTTTTTGATTTGATGTACTCGCCCGCGACTGCGCCATGATTTGTGTCAGCAAAATTTGGGGGCTTTACTTGATCGATTGGCTGGGACGTTTGGAATATGGCGGCCTCATATTGGACGGCAACGTCGGTCCGTATTCGACGCTGACTTGCTGTCACCCCTCCTCTCTGTAACCTCTATCCATTCTGCAGAAAAGTCGTTCAAATGCATGCAAAGGCATCTACGCTAGCGAAGCGATCCTCAATGATACATGGAATTCATATATAAGAAGCGAGCCTTTTGACCAGAGATGCCAGGTGTGGTGCAGGAACCGCTTGCCGGCTGCATTAAATGGCTGCCTCATAAGAGAGGCTCATACCGGCTGACCCGGAGATTGATGAGGGTTGCTGCAATCACCCAGTTGTTGTCCTTTCCACCCGCCCTCGGAACGGTAAAGTAGAGGTCCTTATTGTATGTATTACCTAGAAGCTGAGAGGAATGCGGTCAAGCTCACGAGTTTCTTCTCAACAAACATAGATCACATCATTCGGCGGTGAAGACCTCGAAACCAAATTTCCTACTCGGCGGCCAGCGAGACTCAACCATCTTCCCATTGCGCCTAACAAAGCCCATCCCGACAGTGGTATCTTACTGGTACTTAGAGATTCGTCAAACGAATTGAGAAAGAAGTCATACGTGAATATTAGAGACAAACATGGCATCCATCTACGTTCACTGAAGCCCTATAACCGACGAGGCCCAGAGATCTTCCTCTCAAAAAGATCGTATCAGACACTCGTCAAGCATGCCCAATTCGTGGAGCCCCAGGAGGAGCATTTACTACCAAGATTGGCGGAAACGAACACTCCACGGAGCTCTGTCTATGACCGATATCTCGAGCGTAGGGACAGGATCGAGCGATATATCAGCGAGGAAGATACTGCATCCGTATCTGACTTCTACACAAGCCTCGCCGAACATGATCGTATCTCACAAACAACTTCCAACTCCCGTTCCGCGAATAACTATCCGATTTGGCCTACTGCAAGCGCTGGTTCTTTGGGAGCGGCAAGGCCGTTACTAGCCGCTAGTCGAACCTATACTCGGTTACTAACTACACACCTGATCACTACCAGCGATGGAAGTGGCTCATCAGGTCTCTGGAAATCTATCAAGATGTTCTTTTATGTCTTGTCGGCTTCGCTCATATCATATGGATTATATCGTGCTGGTCGCAGCTACTGGGCATCGGTGCGTGGCACTCCTGTTCTGGCCTTGACGAGGAAGACGTTTGAATCAGCTGGGGGGAAGAGCAAGAGTATATGGGAGAGTTTTTTGCCCCTTTGTGACGGGGCTTGGAAATATAGGGCTGAGTTGATCGAGGATGGTTATTTGCGAGCACTGTTTGACTTCTTTTGTTAACGGCGTGTCGGCCTCGCGGAACCCACATGAGACAATAAATTGTAACGTTAGCTGGAATAGGGAAGAATTACTAAGGCGTTGAAGAAACTTCGTTTCTCTTATTTCGGGGTAAATTTCTCACGCATGTCATGTTGCGGTATGCTTTAGCCATGGTCTTTAGGAACAGCTTGGGCGTCAAATAGCTCGTAAGGATATGAAATGAAAACTCACAAGGCTAGTTGGGCGCGTCATAACAACGGACGTACCTCAAAGTATCTGATTAATACTAATTACATAAACGTTACGCAGCAGGATGTGTCTAATTCGAACATTAGATCCAATCTTATTGTATATTAGCATCTTGATCGCCAACTGTCGCACGGAGAAGCCACAATAGCCTAGGTAGCCACCAAGCCACGTGGAGTCCTGGGGGCTGATTAGCCTCCGACCCTCTCTCTTGGGCTGACACGTGGAGCATAAGAGCATGGGCTGGAAGAGCCTCTTGTACTACAACATCACCCACCTTGAGCCTTCACATGATATGATTCTATAGCACAATTTATTTATTTGGGACTTGTTTGACAGCTTAGCTAAACCTAGAGTGCGGCTCCCTCACCACCCTCTCAGTGGCCCCCTGCTGACGACTCGGACAAAAAGATCCAAAGCCGGCTTTGAATGGTGGGGTGGCATGGTGGGTCGCACTGAGTTTCCATTTTAAGAACACTGAAGTGCTGCGGTTGGTCAATTCATCCACTAGGCATTCTCCGAATTCTTCAACAAACCAGATTTAGAAACATGGGTGTGGCTGCGCACCAACAATATCCCTTACTTCGATAGATAGTATGTAGGTAGATGCCTGTCGTCGCGTTGCATTGAGTGGAATCTCATACAGCATTACGCCCGGTATAAGTGACCCTAATTTATTGAGTGTCTGTGTCCTCTCGCCCGTACACGGATATAATGGTCGATGAACGTCGCTGCTATAATAATGGTGCAATCTCATTGTCATGTGTTTATCTGTCGTGCAGAAACATACATAGCGAATGTCAGGCATTGCCACTCAAAATAGGAGTTATTCTTCCTATCCCTTAGCTTGCTATGATCATTAACGACATATAAATGGATGACTCGAGGATCGAAAAGCCGTTGAATCATTACCATATCGCCATAGCATCCGTTATCGAGTCTCATAGTCCACACCTCTAGCCGATCCATTTTTACTCGACATACTCCAAACACTCGTTCCCTACGGGGTCATCTTGTTTACTCGAACAGTCAATCCATACAGCAGCTAAAATGCAGTTCCCCATCCCCGCCATGCTTCCCATCGTTCTCGCCACTTTCTTCTCTCTCATCCAGGGTCTACCGACGGCTCTCGACCCCAACGGGTTGCCCTCTACTATTCAGCAACTCACCGATGCCGTGAATAACTGGCAAGCAGATACCGCCACAGTTTCTCACTTCCTCTCCACAGTCCCAACCCTCAGTGGGACCCATCTCGCTTGCGCAGCCCAAATTGCACTCAAGGCCGAGAATGACGAACTTCTACACAAGAAGGTTCTCGACGAAAACTTTTCCTCTGACAACCGCATCGTGGGCGCCAACGATGTGCTCGTCAACCAAGGAACCTTCCAGTCTGTTGTCGACGCACTGGGAAAGTTCGCCACGAATGGTGCCAAGATGTCTTCAGACGAGATCTCTGCTTTACTTCATGAGACAAACCGTGTCCGATGTGGGCAGGTTCTACCCGCCATTGACACCTACTTCCTTGTCGCTGGGGAGAATCTGGACAGTAGTTCCATCGCGGTTGCTCCGCGACCTACCAACTGCCCCTGATTTGAAAGGTGTGATGATGGGTAATGTCCCAAGTCATGGGAGCATCCATGATTACCTTTCGACCTACATGATACTGAAATACTCCTTGTACTTACTCAGGTAGTTCAGCTAGATTTTAAATGCCTAATTTGCCTTGACGCCCCTGCAGCACCGCTATTTCCGTTTTGTGAAGCAGCTCCTGCGCCTTAGAGAGATATAGTCATAACTGCGACGACACTTTATATTAACGAAGTAGTCATGGCTTACACGTGAACGACTCCCAGTCCATATAGGTAAATAGGTATTCTGGCGTCTTGATTCTCTATCTACGTACGCTCAAAGACATTTTTCGGTTGAACATCATATTGCAAAGACAGCACGATCACACAATAGTTACAATGCCAGACTCCATCTCTATTTCAGTGCGCGACTCCGGCTATAGTTCAAGTCCCCTTTCGTCCCAAATTCACCTTTAGGCCGCAAAGCTACGACACCTAAGTTGGTCCTAAGTCCTGCGAGTCCAAGCTCCCATTCGCCACAACACAGCCAGCAAAATATCAGAAAGCGATTCGGTAGTCCCGCACTTTGATATCGCCGAAAACCCGACCGTCTTCAATGGTTCTGGAAATAGAATCGTTGAATGAACTTAACATTAGCATGGCAACAAACAGGAGTCTAACCACCCTATGACGAGGTAAGTAAACGATGTCCGACGTACAAAACCCAAGTAACTTACAACTTTTAGCGGTAGTAAGACCGAGGTCTCCAATCAGCTGGCCTCCTCAAACTATTCTAACCCAACCGATTCTGATGCAGCCGCATCTGACACGTTGCTCTCCCCATGGTTGTGGGCTTGAAGCGCGCCGTCCCTGACGAGACAATCAAAACGCTCAGACCCTGTCGCGCGAGCTCGAAGACGTCATACTCCCCAACAGTGTATAGCGATCCAGCAGCTTGTGAAAAAGGTCGTCATCTGGACGCCTGACGCAGGCCATCCAGTTTAGCTGCGACTTCGCATTCGAAAAAGATTGCCAAGACATTTTCAAGGCCAGAGCTTATGTATACTTCATCGGTGAAGAGAAAGAGGCCCCTGGCATCGAGTTGTGGTTCGAGAAACAGCTGGACCTGGAGATCAAGAAGTACATTGCCCGTCAAATGCTGCGCGGTGTGCTGATACGCTACCCGATGAGATCCTTTCCTCGGACGTTCTGGATCGGGGAGGGTGACGCGTCGGGTTTGAGAAGCCGTCCGCTCTCCTCATCAACGATGCTGTGGGAACCCATTATTATGTGTATGAATTGGGCAGGAAGATTCATGATATCCTTGTCAAGCAGTGGTGGGATGATACCGCTCATGATTTGAAAGTTGCGAGAGTGGCAGAGGGTTCAGATGGAAGTGGAACGCACAGTATTGAGATGGATTCTTAGTATCCAATACAGAACGTCATAAGCAGGTAGAAGATATTACGAGTTATGGATTAACCGAATTAGACGCTGTCAAAGTTCCACGGACTCAAATCATTCGTTACATGGCTCGGGATGAAGTTGCTAACCAAGCAAGACATTTTGCTCTGCTTCTGTACTTTGACTTTGTATAGCTGCTCGAGACCTATGTGAAACTAAGACAGCCAAGGCAAAGCGAAAAGATCTTGGTATTCGAGCTGTAAGCCTCCCAAGGCGATCAAAAAGACACAAAGGTCTTTATGAGCCCCTTAGTCTTATAGACGATGACTATTGAGACCATTCTTCTAAGCCATGGCTATGCTACGTATAGTTGAGCTACGCACATGCGCAATTATTCATTGTGAGTCGAGTGAAAGTAGAAATGTCAAACAGAGACATAATCGAGAGTATTTGGTGACCAGGTCCAGCTATTATAACAAAGGCTTGTGCTCAAGTGCTGGAACTCGATGGTCTATTCAGCTGATAATCTCTTTGGTGCCGGTCTCTAGTTTTCTTTTTTGGCTTTAATATAGCCTTGCCCAAAGCCCTCATTTGTAGACATAATTCGAGGCCTCCAGACTTCCAATCCTAGGCTCCTCTACACTTTGTGGTCCTATAGATAGTGGGTATGTGGCTCGTCCGTCGTAATACCTGATACGTATGCCATACCTAATGCAACATACGGTAGGTCCTCCCAACGGCCCCATTATCCGCCTGTGGTAAGCCTTTTTTTTGGCCCCAAGCTCAAAGCTTGCTAAGCACACTCCATAAGTAACAACCCTGCTCTTTATTTCATGACCCCATGCTGCATTATTGCACTTGATTCATTGATTTGAAGGATCAACCACTCCTGAGTAGAAATGCAACTATATTTAATTGCTTTAATCATAGATCTCACGAAACGGAACTATGGCACCATATCGCAGCCCTTTCTAAAAGGTAGAACGTTATCAAGTCGAGCATTTGACGGCCTGCAGTTGAGTATTATATGCTACTTTACTACTCAGGTAGACAGGAAGGAAAGGACAACCCCAAAGCCGCCACGCTAGCCCTAATTGTTTGATTCTACTATGTAGCTTTGAAAAATAGCAAAGGGGGCTTAAAGCGACTCGGCCCCCGAAAATTGCCTGGGTCCCAAGCCAGGCGGCTACATCTCCGACCCAAAAATGGGGGCCTTGCAGATGGCCTGCGCCGGCCTATCATACCTTCTTTGATAGCCGCGGCGTTTCAGTCTAAAATATAGTACTATTCAGGCATATAACTTAATCACTATTTTAGCACAGTTCAAATCCAGATGATTGTTTGAATAGGTGTCTAGCGGCTCAGACACCAGCATATTAGGAGAGCGCTCAAAAGGTACCTCCATATTTAAACGCTCCATCGTTATAAGTTATCCTGGTTGACCGGTTTGCTGTAGAGATACCTTTCTGGTAATCAATGGACGACCAGCCAGGGTTAGAGGTCGTTGACTCGAACCCTTCGGAAGCCACATTTCATTCCTTTTGACACCGAAAGCTTGCTCTACAGCTTCAAACACTGCCCCAGAAACTGTCCACATGAACTTCTCGGCAACCATCTTCTGGGGCCAGAGGTGATTCAGTGCTTGGAAGAGAACGACAAGTTTATGTTGAAGGCACTGAGAAAGAGACCAACGGTGTACCCAAATATCTTCCCTATACTCCTCATACAAGGCGATCTAGAAAGCAGCTTCTTATATGGATTTGCATATTACTTTCGGTTATCGTCGCGTCCATCGTTGGTGGTGTCATCGGCAGCTGGCGTAGCAGCAATAACCCTCCAACACCAACATCTTCTTTGCTTATATTGGCAACTCCTTTACCCACATCACATCGTTGTCACCGACATCTACCGCAACTCGTCTCCATCTACCCGATCAAACTCAAGGCTGGCTGTTTCAGGCTGGCGTACAAAAGGCAACTTTTTCAACTTTCGCATCTTTATCAGGATCAAAGTAATCATCTTCGATTTTTGGACTACAACAGCGACGGTAGTGGCTGGGGAAGCTCGGTAGAGGTGAATAGGGAGGGCATACTATCGACCACTGATGTGGCAGCTTGTGCAATCATTTGGGCTCCGGTCAGTCAACTGTGCACTCTTCAAAACGATAAACTGCGTTATCAAACTAACCTCAACCGCATGGTTAGCCACAGCATGAGCTCTTCTTCCTGAACAGCTCATCGCAACTCACAGGAAACAACTTCAGAGAGGGAGTGACACGTTGAGTGGTTTATATGACAGCATCGACGGCTGGCCTATCCTTATACACTCGCAGTCAAGACTGGCCACTTACTGGCCATATGTTGTGATGAAAGCAGGACCTTACTCTGCAATTAGTCAACTATCAAATCGGCACTATCTTTTGGCAGAATCAGTCTTTGGGGATGACTGCACCAGAGGGGAGTGACTTGGCCATCGTTCCAAAGTCATCTTCCTACACACATCCTTATCCCGCAGCTTGTGTATCAAAGAGAGAACGGTTCATTGGCTCTTTACTCACTGAATTACAATACAACAGGAAGTGATTGGGTGTGGGTAAGTTATCTCTTGCAGCACCTTAATGACCAACTCTCTGATAATAACTAATAAATGTTCCTCGTTAGTCACCTCGATTTACCACCAACAACATCTTTCGGTGCATTTGCAGTAGCTCGAGAAAATGACACGAACAACGCCACTGATATATATCCTGTATCAAACTGCATCGAATGACCTTCGACATGTTCATTATTGCGGGAATTCATGGGAATTTGGCCCAGCGTCTGATGCTCTCAGAAATGCAGACCCCTCTACAGCTATTACCTGCCTCACCCAGGCAATATTGTATGGCGACGCAGCTCTGTCGACGGCATATGACATGAGCAGGTGCTATTTTATGGTTGGGGGAAGATAAAGGAGGTGGGTTTTGATGGCACGACGTGGACAGATATGGGATATGTGCCGCTGACGTAGAGCTGATGCCAGGAACAGGGATCAGACCAGTTAGACAAAGAGACTCCTCGTATATAGCCATATGGTCACGTAGAGCCCACGGAGATGACTTCACTGGTCCTCTGTGCAACAACAGATGTTTACACCCTAACCTTGCGTAGATCGTGACAGCTGACGTCTGGCCACGTCCTCTATCAGATTACTACATGATAGCCACCATGTAAGGTGCTGCTAGGTATTAAATATGTAGGAAAGTAGTCTCTAAGTAGTTTATGGCTGCATGCACACATGCATGTTGTCCTAGGTTGTAACCCATTTTAAGTAATAGTAATTATAAAGGACAGTGCTTTGTTACAACAAAAGTACTCTGGCTATGCATAACCTAAAGTCAGCTCGAACACCCTGATCCCGAGTCGTTATGAATATGCTGTTGATTTCTTTTACTTTCGCATGTGCGTTATGTTAAAGTGATACTAGGTCGAGCAGTCATCACCGGTACTATACAAGGGCACAAGGCATCTATCGCGTGTATACCTAAAACAGGTCATTCCACCTACTCTACCAAATGCAAGTAGCTGGATAGTACGCTCGTATACCTTCCATTTCATCACGTTAATTATAACAACAAAGTAAACTTATGAATACCTACAACTCATTGGGCAGTGGAAAGTCAATTACAACATGGTTCCCAACAGGTGTGGTTATTCCCTAGTCATTGTTATGTAGACATTCGTAGTTACCGATGGCATGCTTATCATGCTTCCAACTCTAGACCTCCAATCAACTGTAACCAGAATCCACAGCCGCCTATTCCACCGATTCCATAGTCACTCGATCAACCTAGTCACAAAACGTCAGTAAATTACCCCGCTTGCTAAACACATCACTACTAACCTCGTGTGAGCCCACCTGACGCCGACGGAGCTGCCGAAGAGGAAGCATCACATGAGGGAGCGTCATCCAGGTCGGGCGGAGTATGTCCATCGCAGCGGCCTCTGCCGTTGAGGATCTGGCAGTAATTAGACTTGTCGATTTTGCAATCCGCGACCAAGATTGCTTCATGTCCATTGCATCGTACGAACGAGTGCTCGGTGTCGCAGATATCGTAGATGCCATTGGAGCGCCGGCAGACGGCAGGATTGGAAGAGCGACGGGCTGGGATGGTAGTTGAGGCGGTTGAGGCTGCGAGGGATACTGCGAGGAGAACTTGCGTCTTCATCTTGAATGGTTTGTTGTGCTGATGTTTTTAGCTTTGCTTTAGTATGTGTTGGTTGGTTTTCTTGAAGTAGACAGGTAATCGAGAGTTGTTGGCGAGATGGACGAAAAGGGTGTACCTAGGTACACTTAAGACAGTGATTCACCTAGTATCATGCCTTGATGAAGAGGAAGGCGCCCTCCTTCCTATTAGATAGCTCCTTCTGTTTCTCATACCTGACCAGGCCCTTTTGGTATGTTGGACAAGAGCGAATAGTATTTGCCTTGATGGTCAACTACTCTTACACTTCCAAAGCTATACGTAAATAATACCTATCATGATATCATAATATCCCACAGCGTTTGTTAGTGGTTTGTGCCATTGTACCAGATCCAGATCCAGATACACCCGTGATGAGTGAATACTGCGGCATATCAGAAATGACTCACTGCCCAGGAGGTGACACTGCATCAGAATCTGCCCGAATAGAAGCCGTCGAGGTGTTTGCGAGTTTCTAGCGGGTGATGTGGTGGCGGCTTATAATTGTGCTTAGAGATACAAGTTTAAAACTCACGCTATCATCCCCGGCAAGTCTTAATGTCATCTGTTTGCTAAGACTTCGCCAGTAACTCGCATGTGTGATGAAGGAATCGGCCTCGAGATAATTATTCAACTGCTCTGCCCAATGTGCTGCTAATCATTTTAGTAGCTTTCAAGTTGTTGCTATCATTCCGCGGCACTTAGCCTTATGATCTAGGCTTGGGCTCGAATTTGATAACGCGGCTATTGTACAGACCAGCTCAGTACTCCGGCAACCTGGCCGCCGCTTGAGAAGCCACGGACCGGACCCGGCAGATTCAAAGATATACGCCGATATACAGCAAGGTACCGTCACGTCACTTGGCGTATCAAATAGGTTGTTTAATTTCTACTCGGAAGTTCGCTGGTCTTCAACTCATTGTAGGAAGAGGCTCGACAAATTTGTCAAGGTGCCGAAATATATAGAGCATGGTTTGGCTGTTTCCGTGTGATGAAATGTATCTGGCTATTATATTCGTACAATCGATCCAATATCGAACATATAGTTCGTCGTGCCTTTGTTTTCCTCAACGTTGAAGTAGCTTTCATGCTCGGTGAGGAATAATGAAACCGTACCTACAGATAGCTGAGGTTTAACTTTGGCAACTGACTACCAAATTCTTACCGGGTAGCTGTCGCCAAGAAGGGAAGTAGAGACGAGGTTTCATTGGTGGGAAGCTCGAGGTGGCTGAATGTCAAATCCATTGAAAGCGGCGCGTAAAGGGAAACGGAAGACACGGGATGTGAATACGTGTGTCGATCATACAATTGCTGATTGAACTAATATTCGCACTGTAAGAACTTAGCCTGAGGCGGGGGAGCTATACAGTACATAGTCTTACTAAACACACAGTATTCACCTCCACTCTCGTATGCAAGCTGGCGACAGAGGCATATCTAGTGTGCCTACTGCGCCACCTTGCTTCTCTGCCTTCTGCCATGTCCATTTTCATTTCTTTTTCGTCGGCGATTCGAAACTGATTGAACGGCACATCGAACAACTAATTTTCATTATTATCTTGTTATCTATTGACCAGCTGGCAACAAGCAGGCTAATTCTTTGCTAAGACATTGCGACTGCGACCTGTGCGACGACCCCTTTCCTACCTATTATACGGTTGCTCCACTGCTTGGACGCTTATCCGGTGTCATCTGTCGTCATCGACTGAAAGAGACCCTTACTCGAGAAATCTGCTGGCAGTTTGCTCTAACATAGTATTGTTTTACCGGTTCCGATCCACCGAATAACGGCCTCATTCGACGTGCCTCCAAAAGACAAACCGCTGCTCTTTCCTTTCCTTTCCCGCCACCATGTCTTGGGAACTTACCCGTCGCCGTATTGTGCGAACTATCAACAGCAAATATCTGTTTGACCGAATTGTACGTCGCTCTTCCGCCATCGCACTATCCCCCGAAGCTCATGACTACGCTACGATCATATGAATCAGTTCCTCTCACCATTCTGAATCGCATTATTTGTCTTGCATCTGGCGGGCGCTATACTTGGTTCACAACGCTGACCACTTCTCTGAAAAATAGCCTGTGCTCCATGCAGTCATATTCTTGATCGAGATGGCAATCATCGCGCGACTGGCGTCTCGCTACAATGCTTACTTTGATCGACGTCCAGGTATGCCAGTGCTCCGATGTATTTGTCTACCGAATGATACTAATATGAACGTCCGACTACAGTACTCACCATGATGGTGACCAACGCCGTCCTCGGTGGCATCGCCGATACCGTCGCCCAAACCATAACCTGCGTTAAACAACGCGCCAATCGAAAGCCCGGCACCGGCGCCAGGGACGATCCCATTTCCATCGAAATTCACGACATGGGTAGAAAAGACTCGCGAGAACTGTTCGCCGATCCCAGATCACCTGCGACGCCCTTCGATTTCGAGCGCTTGACGAGATTCATGGCCTACGGTTTCGCTATGGCTCCTATACAATTCAAGTGGTTTGGCTTCCTATCGCGCGCCTTCCCATGACCAAGACCAGCGCCTTCGTCCTGCACTGAAGCGGGTAGCGGTCGATCAGATTGTCTTTGCTCCCGTCAGCGTGGCCCTGTTTTTCTCCGTTATGACTGTCGCCGAGGGTGGTGGTCGCCGTGCCGTGGCTCTGAAGCTGAAGGATATGTACATGCCAACCCTAAAAGCGAACTATGCGGTTTGGCCAGCTGTACAAATCATTAACTTCCGCTTGATGCCTGTCCAATTCCAACTTGTAAGTCATTCCTTTTTAATTTCCTTTTTGGGCATAAAAGTCCAATGCTAATTGTTCTTCAAAACAGCCCTTTGTATCTACTATCGGTATCGCTTGGACAGCATACCTCTCTCTATCCAATGCGTCGGAGGACGAGAACCTGCAGCACCAGAATGTTGCTCCCTACTCTCCAAACATCCGTCTAGAATAAGCGCTACACATTCGCACGGGTGGACGCTGGACTGCCCGAATGGGTCCAGTGTCTTGATTCTACATCTAGGCGTTTAGCGGAGTATGGTTGGATCTGAAAATTTCGGGACTGTTCGTTTTATAGAGATTCGGCTTATATCAACAGCCTTTAAGAGTATTCATGGAAATTGGGGTCGCGATGGTCCCATATGACTTGGGGTAAATAGAATTGAGGCCGGAGTTTGTTCTCGACGGATTAACTTCGACTATCATTTGTCTGTTCATAATCGCTATTCTGTGAGAGAGTAACTAATACCGAGGTTGTTTCTGCACGTGCGGAAGAAAATATTACGGCCCGGGATGATGAATGCCTCCTATTTACGATCGTGACGAAATGTATTCGGAGCACCCCAAAGAGCATGGTAGGAATAATCGCCTACTAGTACTATAGGAGTACGGGTGTTCGCGCCGGCGCTAGCATTACCGGTGGACACCGGCCGAGAAGCTATAGACGTCAGACCACTATATCATGCCTGGCTGGGCCCCTCATTAGCACAATAGGGAGCAGGGGATGGAAGCTTGCTTCTACCCCACCAAGGTTCTCGCATTGATTGCCCCTCCATCAGCAGCTTTCTGATGCGTGTTTTTCTATACCTCCCACTCCTCCTAGTACAAACGCGCCTCTCTTGCTCGTTTCTAAAACACCTCAAATACTCCCCTCGATATAATTGTATATCTTCCTTCAATCAGTTTCCTATCTTGCCGTATCTTAATCTGCATCTGCAAGCAAACATGTCTCTCTCAAGCAAGCTGTCCATCACAGATTGCGATCTGAAGGGCAAGCGGGTGCTCATCCGGGTATGTTATATTCTAATGTTATATTTATTCTTCTCACTTATTTCACGCATACAATGTTTACTGTAAACTTGCTTAAGCTAACACATCTCTATAATTAAGGTCGACTTCAACGTGCCCCTCGACGATAACAAGAAGGTCACCAACAACCAGCGCATCGCCGGCGCCATCCCCACTATCAAGCATGCCATTGAGAACGGCGCAAAGGCCGTGATACTGATGTCGCACCTTGGCCGGCCCGACGGCAAAGTCAACCCCAAATACAGCCTGAAACCTGTGGTTCCTGAGCTCGAAAAGCTCCTGGGCAAGAGCGTTGAATTCGCCCCTGACTCCGTTGGCCCCGAAGTCGAAGCTATCGTGAACAAGGCCGAAAATGGCCAAGTCGTGCTCCTCGAGAACCTGCGGTTTCACGCCGAGGAGGAGGGTTCTTCCAAGGACAGCGAGGGTAAGAAGGTCAAGGCTGATAAGGCGAAGGTGGAGGAATTCCGCAAGGGTCTGACTGCACTTGGTGATGTCTACGTCAGTAAGTATTTACCACTTCCAGCACTCATAACTCTAAGAAGAGCAAGGATGAATCCAGCTAATCATTGTGTCTAGACGATGCCTTTGGCACAGCTCACCGTGCTCACTCTTCCATGGTCGGCGTGAACCTACCCCAGAAGGCCGCCGGCTTCCTGATGAAGAAGGAGCTCGACTACTTCGCGAAGGCTCTCGAGGACCCCCAGCGCCCCTTCCTCGCCATTCTCGGCGGGTCCAAGGTATCTGACAAGATCCAGCTGATCGACAACCTCCTCGACAAGGTCAACAGCCTAGTCATCACGGGCGGCATGGCCTTCACCTTCAAGAAGACGCTCGAGAACGTGAAGATCGGCAACTCGCTGTTCGACGAGGAGGGCGCCAAGGTGGTCGGCCAGCTGATGGAGAAGGCCAAGAAGAACAACGTCAAGGTCACGCTGCCCGTCGACTACGTCATCGCGGACAAGTTCGGCGCCGACGCCAACGTCAAGGCCGCCAACGACAAGGACGGCATCCCCGACGGCTGGCTGGGCCTCGACATCGGCCCCGAGTCGGTCAAGCTCTACGAGGCCGCCATCGGCGAGGCCAAGACGATCCTGTGGAACGGCCCCGCCGGCGTCTTCGAGATCGAGAAGTTCGCCAGCGGCACCAAGGCCACGCTCGACGCCTTCACTGCCGCCGTCGCCCGCGGCGCCATCGGCATCATCGGCGGTGGCGACACGGCCACCGTGGCGGCCAAGTACGGTGCCGAGAGCAAGTGCTCGCACGTCTCCACCGGCGCGGTGCTTCGCTCGAACTGCTCGAGGGCAAGGAGCTGCCTGGCGTCGTGGCACTCAGTACGAAATGAGGGTTCGGGTCGGTCCGGCTCTAGTCATTTTCGCAAGCACTCGCTGCGAGAAATGATGGAAGGGACCTCAATTAGGTGTGGCGTTCTTAAGTGTTGTTATTGTAACTTTGGGTCGGGTCGGCTTTGGGGTTTGAAAGAGGTTAAGGCGGTAAGGGTTGGTACCTAGGAGAAGGCAGGCAGACAGATTCATGCGATACTTATAGATATGCTTGCTCGCTCGTGCGGAATGAATACTGATATAATAAATTGAATCACATGCGTATTTATCTTTTAGGAAGTCTTTAATGTGCTGGTGGTGTTGTGTTTTGTTTAGGGATAGAGGAAAATAGGTGATGGGAAATATGTCCAGGATGTGAAGTGTTAGCTTCGTTGTTGGTATGCAGCCTGCGTGGAAGAGATGTTTCTTTGTGCATCTGATCTGGTTAGAATTTATTTGCATATTCTATGGGTAGTTTTACGCTTCGATGAACCTGATGAAATTCGCTTTCCCTATTCGAGGGCCGCTTGGTGTATGCGCTTGGTTTATACGCTTGGTTTATAGTTGTCTTATGAAGAGTAACCACGGGCCTATAGCAGTTGTAAGTGGTGTTGACATGTCAGTCGCCAGTTTCACTGGCTTTATATGGAGGTGGGTGGCATGAAATGCAGGATTGATTCTGCTTGACCTAATGGATTACTGCTTCTGTATTCTCTTATCCTCCAAGTTAGGCCATATGTGCACTTCTCGTCCCTCTGGTTGTCCCAAGCCTCGTCATGAGAGCCATCCTCGCGTCTAACTTTCTTCTTTCTTCATCATCTTGTTGCTTTCTTAGGCCTGACCTAGTCATGACAAGGGATCCTTCGCTAACGCGCCTTGCTGCGCTTCCTAGGAATACAATGCATTCTCCTCCTCTATTCTTTGATCAACTCGGTTTGGTTGGCACGTGCCCTGTGCTAATGCTATTCTAATTGGTCCTCTTGGTGGGAGCTTGCGGTGAATTACTTGTGGTTGGGAGGTTGATTTCATCTCCTCTTCGAGGCCTCGACCTTTTTCAGCTCTTCACTGTTATGCGGAGCTGATTAGTTTGTGTCTTAAGCACTCGGTTTGCTGGGCGGTGCGTAGTGTAGGTAGTAACCCTGAACGTACCGGAGCTGCGATGAAAAGTCATCGCTTGTGTCATCGTCGTCCCAGCTCTCCTCCCATAGGTGCTGTGTTGTGCCGTTGCCGGTAGCTGTTTGTGCTGCTGACTCGGTTTCCTCGGCGGGCCAATCTGTGTTATTCGAGCACCTCATTAGCTTTCAGTAGTTTGTTAGGTGGCGGTCATGGGACTGTCGTTATGTATCTCGGCATCGAATAGCCAAGAGGAATACATCCGGCAGAGCTTGTTCTGTTCTACAGGGAGAGATAGGTAGACGAGGCTGAGAGGACTCGGGATAGCAAACGCACCTTCAACGGGGAAATCCTCGAACTCGTCATCCTCTTCTAATGCAGTGGCCAGCTTCTGCTGTGTCGGTTGCTCGGGCTTCGCCTCATTAGCGGCCGCGGACTTGTCGGCGGGCTTATCTGTTGGGGCAGCCATGATCTCGACCGGATTGGAGGATATCGATATGAGAGAGGAATGTATTTGCGTGTGGATTGGTGATTAGTAGTATGTACTGTGGTGTAGCCGTCGGGTGGTGTTTGTTCGGGGCCGAGTCGATGGTGGGATAATGCAACTGGGATGACGGCGGCTAGATCCTCAGATTGATAGAAGGCAAGGTACAGTACTTGCGTTGGTCTGTCGCCTGAGATGAACAGCTGGGGGCCACCTGTCATCCATCGTCAGGTACTGGGCATACTTACCTAGCTGACCAATCAAGGAGCTCCCGAAGAGCTGGAATAAGTGTGCTGGCTGTTCTATTACCTCTATTCTATTGTTAGTCGTCCACTATATCAACTCCACCAATCCTGTCCATCGCTGACAACAATAAGCTACCTACATATGCGATACCAGACCCCAAAGCACAAAGTACCTGGTTACGTCGCAAAGCCGCAACGCAAGCCGCCCTCCCTGCAGCCCTGCCCGTGCAAGGCACAGCGACGCAGTGTGTGGTAGCTGAGGTATTGTATCATGATAGGACTGCTGTAGGCACGGGTCAGCCCCTTGAGCTGCCCAACTTTCTCGAGTCCCTCTCTGTTTTCGATATTATGCCTTGTATAAAGCCCATTCAATGATAAGTTCTGCTTCCCCGTCCTTCTTGCACTAGACAACGTCTGCCCCACCTACTTGCATCAGTCTCGTCATCCATCCGGAGTCTTTGTTAAGCTGCGTGTGTGAATGAATCGGTCCTTGATTAGCTTCTTACTAGGGACTCGCTTTTAACTCTCCGTCCCGTCCCGTCTAACTCCGACCACTTCGGAAGTCATCATTGAAATATTCAGCATCACTCCTAGTTGTGCTCGTTCCGTCCTTCTTACTTGCAATTAGGCTTATCTTATCGAGTGCTTTCTCTTTAGTTTCCTCCATGACGCTCAGGCCGCCGCACTCCACACTTCTCGCCTAATCAACAAACTAGGTAATCAGCTTAGACAACAGACAACGGACAGCGTCAGCACAAGCACACGCGAGATCACGCCATGAACGGCTTCTATATTCAACGTCACTCCAGAATCTGGTGGCACATCATGAGTCGGTTAGGCAACTGGTTTCGGGCTCTACCCCAAAGTCGAGCAATGACCCTAGCCCAACTATCTCCCAGGTTGATCTCCGCGCTCAGAACATTGCCCTTCTCCAAGATGCCATAGCTGGCGCTGATCTGATCATGAACGATGATATAGATGGCGCCGAGGAACGTCTGAAGAAAGGCAGCTCGACTTATCATTCCTTTGGCTTGGCCGTCTGTCTCTTCATGAAGAGTATCCTGGGCTTTGAGAAGTCCATAATGAACGAGGCGGGCAGTCTCCTTGTCGAGTGTGAAAGTTCCGCCTGGAATGAGATCAAGAAAGCTGAAAAGGAGACGAACAATGCCAGCTCACAATCCGAGAGGATCTACCCCCCTGGTAGCGAATACCAGCTGGTACTTGCCGAGTCCTACCTCATGTCCGCCATTCTCGGAGTCCTGCATGAAAGTCTGACTGAAGGAATAAAGAGCTTTTATAAGCTGAGGAAGGCATACGCGACGCTTGACACAATCTTGCAAGCCGAGACCGCCTATCTAAAGCAGCGTGGTCTGCAGCCCACCTCATCGAAATTAGATATCAAGAAACCAGGTTCTTCTCAACAAGAGAAGATGCCAGGAGGCTTTGACGATGACGCTGATATGGAATTCTTGGATGCCGATGAATCTCACTCTGGCGATCAGACACCAGCGCAGTACGAAGGTCACCTCACTAATGGCAATCTCGAGGATGCCGAAAAGAAATTGGGCGACCTATCTTTAGGCCGCGATAATAATTCAAAAACGACGGAAGTGTCGCAGGGTTGTCTTCCCCGACGGGTTTTGAAAGTGGCCCGACTCTAATGTTTTTGCTGACCCGGTTGATGCCTTTATTCATTCGTAAGTAATGTGACATTAAATGATTTCCTACATCTCGAAGAAGCTCTATTCAGAGACCAACATTATGCATACGTTCTTTCATCTTTTTTCTTATAATTAACCCAGTCACGCCCAAACTACTAGATAGTGCCTCACTTACACATACTAGTGGCGCAAACATGTGTTTCGGTGTTCTACTTCTCATAATCTCTCTTGTGCCGCCAGCGTTCTCTCGTCTTCTATCCATCATTGGCTTCAAAGGTGACCGTGAACGCGGCATCGAGATGCTGTGGCAAAGCTCCCGATTCGAGAACGTCAATGGCGCTGTCGCCTCATTAATGCTTTGCGCCTATTACAATGGCTTGTTGGGCTTCGCCGATATCCTCCCCTCCGAGACGGACGTGGCGAACGGCGCGATCGTAGGCTACCCGAAGGACCGGATCGCAGCACTTCTCGATAAGGTGCGGGCGCGATACCCGATAGCGGTCTCTGGAGGTTTGAGGAGGCCCGAAGCCGCGGAAACAGGAGGGACCTGGTTGGGGCTCTGGAAATTCTCAAGAACAACCATTCCAAGATGAAGCAGGTCGACGCGCTAAACAATTTTGAGATGTCTCTAGACTCATCGTACGTCCAGGATTGGTCACGCGCCCGCGACAACTACCTTCGCTGCATAGAGCTTAACGACTGGAGTCCTTCACTTTATTACTACCTGGCTGGATGTGCAGAGCTAGAGCTGTACCGAAACGCTTGCCTTGCGGATCCGAAAGAGAAGTCACAGATCAGCCTCCATAAAAAGAAGGCTGAGGAGCTGCTTAGAAAAAGTCCCCGGGGTAGCTGGGAAGAAGCGATTTATGGCGCGGCCGCTACCCTTCGAAGAATTCGTAGTCCGAAAGTTGAAAAAATGGGAGGAGAGATCGAGTACGTTGGGCGTCGACCTAGCTGACGCAATCGGCGTTAGTCCGATGCAAGAAATGGTGTACCTTTGGAATGGCCTCAAGAAAATGCGGCCTATCGAACTGGAGAGAGCCGCCGGCGATCTATCTTGGGACCGACTTACGTGTCCAGAAGAAGTTCGCAGCAAAATCCAGGCTCAGGTAGACGAGAAAGGATTCCATGACTTGTGCCACGCCGCTATTCTGCGGAATCTAGAGAAATTTGACGAGGCTAGATTGAAACTTCAGGAAGTCCTGAAGTACGACAAGTCATATTCTACTCTTCCGACTTTCAGCACAAGGACTAACAATGGTTTTAGATCTGCCTTCAAAGGCTCCACAACGGACGATTACATCCCTCCTCTGCTCACTATGAGATGGCCGTCCTGGCTTGGGTCGAGGGACAATCGAAGACATCGGCCGAGACGCAGAAGAAAGTAGAAGACTGCCAAACCTGGCTAGACAAGGTCGCCAAATGGGACGCGTATGTGCTGGACGGTAGAATCGGCATGCGCGTGCAGACTGGCATGGACACTCTTCGATGGTACAAACGAGAACACGGCTTGCCTGCGTAAGCGTTGCACATGAATAGCGATCGTGAACCTAGATTTAAAGAGAAAGGGATATATGTATAGATGGTTCAAGAGTCATAGAGTACATAGAAGAACCTCAGTTCGGCGCGCGGTATTGGGAAAGGGGTGATCGCGGCGTTTTTTTTTTTTTTGGAATTTCCCCCTCGGTACTCGTTCTCGCTAAGTGTCATACGCATCGTCGTTTGAAAAATAGACAAGACTTCCTCGAGAACAATCAAGGCCTTGATGTTGAGATTAGATCAATGGACTGACACGTAGTATTCGCCACTTCTGCCCCTATATCATTCAATCAGTTGCTGTATACAGGATCGGGAGGTCAAGATGTAAACCAACGTAGGCGAATAATTGGTTTCATTGTTTAATATGGTCGTCTCGCCCCAACCCCCTTTCATACTTTCGTATTATCTACGTTAATATCGTGATCTATACCAACTATGTTTTTTCCGAAATCTATGTGCAGTATACATATGTGTGCTATTTCTAGTAGCCTGCGGTAGCTAATACCAATACCCAATTTCTGGCCAAGACCGACTAGTGCCCATATTAAGGACTGGGTGAAGGGGGGGGGGCGAGGGAGGCCTCATTGGGTAAACCCGGCGAATGAAATCTAATATCGGCGGGCGAGAGGTCGTTGTTTGGGTGGACGGAATAGCCGTCGAGCGTGAGCTCCTTGGGGATATGATACAGCATGATGGAATCCATATCGAAGCACGAGAACTGCGTCGCGTCCTGGGCATACTTGGTCAGGATGTTGCGCTCCACCGTGACCCTGTCCCATCCCAGGTTGCGCGCGTAGTACTCGTAGACCTTCTCCTCGTCCACCGGATCCCTGGACCGGGTTCTGGTGCTCGTGCACGCAACCCAGGGCGTGCCCGAACTCGTGGTACACGATGTGGTACACGGTCTGCGCCACCTCGTGGTCGGGCGTGGTATCATCGAAGGTCCCGAGGTTCATCGTCGGCCCTGTTCGTCGGGCTAGACAGACAGTCTGTGCCTACCATGGACCAGGACCCGCCGTTGTTGTTGAACGTCACCTGGATCTCTGCATCGGCGACGTCCTCGATGAAGGACATGGCGATGTTGGCGTGCTTCGTCTACTCCTGCGCGTATTCTTCGACTTGCTGCCGCATTTTATCGCTCCCTCCCATCAGTTTGATGTTTAACGTATGACCGACCGGCCATGTCTTGCATCTCACTACTCCTAGATGCAGGCTATCCTCGGGACAGTCGTTCTCTGGTGGGGTAGGGACTAATGTACAGATATTATGAGACTCCATGACCTATGGCGCCGTCGCTAATTGGTATGACCTTGGATTTCTAGAATGATACTTTGTTTTGATGTGTCCCGTCGATTCTTTCTCGTCACTTTCGCGGGACACACAAGATCACCGAGTTTTCACAGCATAGCCTCAATGGGTCCTCAAATCTATCGACTCGCCTTTCAATGCTATTCAGGGCTTATTGTCAGAGGGGTGACACCGCCTCCTTATGTTGGCTGCCACGAAGTGAAGTATCAGCAGGCTAGTTGGCCTACTCTCATTGGACAACGAGGAAGAACTGTACAGAGGCAGCACGTTGAGGCCCTGGTAATGCGACCTTTCTGAGCCAGTAGTCTTCCCCGGTTTCTCCAGAACAAGGGAACAAGGATAGGTCAAGCATGTCAGCATTGAGGACAGCGGCATGTGCCACCGCTCTACTGAAAGGATTAACCATTCTCCTTCGCCGAATCTCGAAGACTCACGAGTCTGCTAATCAAGGTGCTACATTAGCTGTCATAAGAGTCTGATGAAAATCAATTGACTGGTAGAAGAGTAGGACCTAGCTAGGAGAGAAGCGCAAATCACTCAGTAGGACTCAAGACGAGGTTTTTCATTAAGTAAAGAACGACTAGAACACGGCGCTACTTGCGGCGGAGGAGAATGAGGTGAACTACCGGGTTGTCGATAGAGACTTGGCCCTCTAGTCGGGGTGAGTCCCGGAACGGGTTGGGATAGCGGGCCCCTCCCCCTCCCCCCGGTTACGGCATGGGCCGCTCATGATCGCGGAAGAGAAAACGTAGGGAAAAGACAGTGAACAGTATGAATGGGTGTCGTCATATGAATAGGAACTTGGCGGGAACAGAGCTTTTTAACAAGCACTTTACCTTATTGATTAATGGTAGTATACTGGTAGACGCAGAGGGAGATATCGTCAGATCGATAGAGAATTGTCCTATCTTCGTTAAACCTCCAATGATACCTCATTCTGCTTTGTTGAAGGTGACGCGGTAATGATTGTGACAACACGTGTAAACGCGGAATCATGCGAAATAATGGTCTCAATTCTATAGATGTAATAATTCAACCTAACAGCGCGTCCGAATATAGTTAAGTGCCTAAGGCGTGCAGGGTGCCTCAGCTGCGCCACCATTGTTGCAGGCAGTTTCGCCTGAGCTGAACAGTCCAAGAGGTCTCTTGTCGTCAGTTCAGTTTTAAGATGGATTCTTGTTCTCCCTCCCACCTCGACTCAAGCTTTGGCAACACGATTTTTTACTCAAGTTATCCGCCTCCGCATCATGAGACTTCTTCACACGGAATCGCTCCGGCTTCAATATTTCATGCCGGGCGAGATCCCGGACTACGTGATCCTTTCTCATCTCTGGGGCAGCGAGGAGATCATGTTTGGAGACTTCACGAAACAGGGCACCATTGACCCGGAATCTCGGGTGACTGAGAAACAGAGCTTTCCCAAGGTGGAGGGGGCTTGCAAACTGGCAGCTCGAGACGGTTATGAATGGATCTGGATCGATACCTGCTGCATCGATAAGTCCAGCAGTGCGGAACTACAAGAAGCTCTAAATTCCATGTGGCGCTACTACGCCCAATCAAATATCTGCTACGTCTTTATGGTCGATATTCCCGACGTGCGAGCTGGCTGGAGTGAAGAGTTTCGGAAAAGCAAGTGGTTCACCCGGGGTTGGACCTTGCAGGAACTCATCGCGCCGACCTCTGTCGAATTCTACGCACAGGATTGGACAGCTATCGGAACTAAATCCGAGCGCTATGAGGAGATTTCGGAAATCACCAAGATCGACGCCGATATTCTTACCCATACGGAACCGATTTCTATGTTTAGTGCAGCAGAGAAGCTATCTTGGGCGGCACATCGCCACGTCACTCGCGACGAGGATGAGACGTATTGCCTGCTGGGTCTTTTCGAGGTGAACATGCCTATGCTCTACGGAGAAGGGAAGCGACGTGCCTTCGTCCGGCTTCAAGAAGCCATTTATAGCGCGACGCGCGATAATTCGCTATTCCTGTTTTCTCACAGCCCTTATAAAATGTCACATCCACTATTACCCGATTCGCCGGCGTGCTTTTGCCCTGAGCCGAGTTCATGCTCGATATGTCCGAAGGATACTCAAATGTTCCCAGATACCATCTCTTATAGGCAACTTATCAAGGCTCCAAATTGGATTGTCCAGACCCATGAACAAATTTGGACGACGGTGACGTCCTCTCAGTATGAGGTATCGACGACTCTCGAACTGTTGGACTACGCCAGTGTCTCTGATAAGTTGATATTCTTCGAGGATCAGCGCTCGCCTCTGGTCACACATGTTGCCGTTCTAAATCATACAGTGGACAATCACTGGGACGGTGCCTTATGTTTGCTTTTGTATTCGCCCCTCAAGTGGGAGGAGGCTGTCGGATTCATTCGCCTCCGGGCTTACCCAGTGCTTCTCCCCGAATGAAGGATTTCGCTTCTCAACTCCAGTCAAAGCGCGTCCTCATCTGCCCCAAATACGAAGCCTCCAACCTAGAGCTGTTTGAGAGTAGCGTCGTTCAATTCACCTTTCATAGCGAATCGTTTGTCGCACAACAATGGAGGGCCAAGCACGTGCTGGATCGAAAGGAAGTCAGAATGGCGGGACAGTCAAGCTCGGACTTTACGATACAGATGGCAATAACGAAAGAATCTAGAAAACCGCCGGAGGTCTCGTGTCGTATTATGGATGCTGCTGACCGCTCTAGGCAAATTACTATAGGCTTGACTTGGCTCAATACTCGCTGGTCAATAAAAGAAGCTTATGAAGTGAAATATCGCAAGAGAGACCGTTCGCGGCACCAGCCATTCTCCTCTCGAGTCCTATGCGATCGTTGTTCCATTGTGACATCAGACGGCATCAAATGGTCTATTGCACTTCGAAGATTGGCGACCTCGAAACGGGCGCCCAAAGATGACATGTCCTTCCGGTATCAGATAGCAGTTAGACGTTTACCGGTAGATCAGGAAGACGGCACACCTCAATCAAAATGAACCCAAAAAAAAAAAACCACGAACTTATTCACCGGACTTGTCCGGCCTAGTCCATTCTGTGTTCAATGATCTCGTTGTCAGGTATAATTCTCACTCGGCCCTTCTGATGAATTCAACGGTCTCTCCGATTACTATGAGATAGTGAATGGTATCTTCTCGCGAGTAAGCTCTAGATACATCTTCCCATCGAACTACTCCCTCGACCCTTCAAATTCGGTAAGAAAGCAAGCATGTTAAGTGATGCAATTCGAACTTGCGTCGTATCTTCTTGATGAATGAATATGTGAGGATCCACGGGAAGCTTTTTGGAGTTACTAGCTCAGTATATTTCCTCAGCAAAGTCAGCCAACTTGAGGCAATATTACTCATATACCCTTTCGTCGATGAAAAGGCTATCAGCAATGATACCCGTCCCATTATGTCAGTCAAATGGCATGCCACCTAGGGAACGGGTTATCATTTCTTGGCCGGCTTATATTCAGAACCATCATCACTGAGGTCTTCTGCTTTTCTTTTCTTCCCCTTCGCGGCAGTCTCAGCTTCATGCTGCTCCTGGCCTTCCCAATGCTCAACTTTGTGAAGAAGAACTAACTCGCTATAATCGGCCTCTCCAAACAACCCTTTCATGTAATCATTACGGAGCATCTTAAGGCTCTTATCGACTGCTGAAACCTCCTCGAAATAAGCTTCGACGTCCTGCTCAAACTCTTTGTCTTTAATCTTATGGAGCCGATATGTCGAGACACCTGTGTCAGAGGTAGATCTTCGTACGCATCTGATCAAACCTCGAGGAAGTCGAGACTTCAAATGGTCGATGTTATTCATAATGAAATCTCTTTTTGATAACTGTGCAGACGCTAGAAACCCATCGAGGTCTATACAGATCACGCAGCCGCAACCTCTTGCTCTATGAGCCCACCCTGGGAGCTTCTGGGGGTAGGGTGGTACTAGTGAGTATATATACCGGCGAACGAGAAGCCTGAACATTTCCCTCATCGAAGATATATAGGGATAGTTGTTGGTTCGTAATAGGTGTCCGAGATCGACCAAGAAATTCCTGGATGTTGCGTGTGGATATTGACAGCGGCAATGAAACAGTATTTTCATAGTAGGGAGCTATGTTAGTCCAGCTGGCATCCAACAGCCTAATGACTCTGTTTTGAGCCACTGTTAAACAAATAGTATCATGCCAGTGAAGCAGCTGGCTCCCGAGTTTGAATACAAGTTATCTTCGAAATCCACTTTTTCCAAAGCAGCTGTTTTATAAGTGTAGAGTATGAGGGTATCAGCGACCTCCTTGGCATTCTTAAGATGCTCGGTATTCCAGTTTAAAATCTCACATACGAACTCTCTGAGAAGTTTTCTTCTTTGCGGATTCTCAGAGCTGGAACAATGCTATAATTCGTTAGCTATAGCTCCTAAAGATATCACTATTTGGAAAACAGAGTACGTACCAGCTAATGACCCAATCTGCATATTCTTTTTTCGGTATAATGGCCAGAAAGAATTTTATATCCGTCATGCTCAAATCTTTCTTTGCACGGAATATATGTTGTCCTACAGTGCTCGCCCAGGCCCTAAAAGAAGGTTTGAGATCATTTCGTAAGTTGGCCTCCATTTGTGACAAGGCTTGAAATAATAGGCCTTAGTTCTGGGCCGTGATAAATTGTACTATCGAAACTGTTGCTTGAGATTAGCATGATGCAAGGCAGTAATTTGTAGTAGATGCGTACTATTTGCCCCAATCTATGATACTTGGGTCTATATCCTCCGCAATATCAGTGTTGATAATATGAGCAACGGCATTCATAGTCTTATGGTTTCGGCAAAAACATATTTCGGACGAGATGATCTTGGTGGATAAGTTATAGTTGTTTCTTCCATGCCCACACGATCATTCCTGTAACAAAGTTTGGTGACAGGCGACAATGATGCTGGGAGTCAATTATCTCGTCTAACACTCTCAGACATTCCTTTGAGCGTCTGGGAAGGTCCGTCGCATTGTCTATATCCCGCATGACCATGCTAGTGATGTTTTCAAAGCTATACAGAGCGAATGGGTTAAGAGAAAAAGTTAATTGAGCCGTTGGGCATATGATTGCAGCCTAGTTTAAGGAGTATGCATTAGTAGGGCATTCTAAACCGCTCGGCATCGACTTGTAGGACTCTACGTTAAAACACTGCCGATATGCCTTGAAGTAATTGAAACCCACTAGGGCTAGGAAAGAATAGTAACATGTTCATAATCAGGAATGTAAAAAACTTACTATGTCGGTAATTGTGCAAATGCTGTTTTGCACTGTTACTGTTATGCCGCCTATGCGACTCGCGATGTTCGTCACGGAGGAGTTGGTCCTTCGCGAATACAACCTCCTCCGCTATGATATTTTGGTCGTCTTCATTAAATAAATTGACCATAAATATGCTTTCTGCTGTATCATTGCTGATATCCGAACGCCCTAGCGTTGTCCGTCGCCTCACAAGGCGACCAAGGAGAAGGGAGAGTCCATGTCGGGGACACAATTTATGTAAAGCTTCATAAGCTGCTTTATCGTGTCCCTTTAAGCTATCCAAACGCAGACCTGAAGGTGGGTACTTGTGATCTAGCATATACATCTTGGGTGAGAAGTTGGGGGCTTGTTGGACACACCGTTCAAGTGCCTGGCCAACAATGTCGATTGGCTGCCCGACGTTAGCAGAAGAATTTTGAATTGCAGCCTTGTCTACAAATCTGTAGATCAATATGAGACGGCGACCCGAGCTCATTTCCCCCGCCTCATATATAGCGTCTGCAGGCCAGGCCAATGCCTTCGTAGTAAAAGGTGATGATGTGCTGATGTCAAATGTGCTGTATTTATCGGCGTAAGATAGACGCACAACTCCTCCTTGGTGCTCTGATGGTAGGTATATAGCGACCATAGCTGCAGTTCCCGCAGTCTCTTTGATTCCGTCTTGACACTGCGATAATGCGTCTTGTTCACAGAGTAGGAGCTGGTATGGTTCGGCGTTAATGGATTCTATTATGTCGAGACCTTTTCGGACATCTTTCAATATCGTCTCTAAGAAGGAGTTCCATTCGGGGTTTTGTAATTGGAAATTCTCGACGCCGAGTTTCCAGCTTCTTCGATTACTTGTATCCGTCACAACTTGACTTCCGTTCTCAGCACCGGGATACCCACTGACATGCTTAATTATTTCGGCGCCATGGTCCGTCAGTGGCAATGCGATGATTTGTTCGTTAACTTGGATAACAGGGTTTACCGCGAGTGAATACGTCTTCATGTGGGAGAAATTTTCGCGGCTCTTAAAAGCATTGAGTGAGCTGACAAGCTCATCCCAACATGATAGAGGGGAAAGGGTTGTATGAGGTGTAGCTGACGTCGCGCACTGCGCTGGCGGTTTGAGGGAGTAGTTGTCATTATGGTAGAAGATATTTGGAGGATGATGCCGGTAATAGGAACCCAAGACTAGGTTTGTCTACAATCACCGAGGGAGTGGTGATCTATATTTGAAGAGGTGATGATGTTGGAAAGTGGTGATGTTAAAGCGAAGTGAGAAGTGAGTGATCTGAGTAGTAGAACTTGTATCTTGATTGCGATAAATAGCTAGAGTATTGACTGCCTACCTGGTATGAATTCGTAGGAAAGTACAGTAGTGCTCCTGCCTCCAGCGTAACAACTGGGTGAGTTGAGGTAAAGCACTGTCATATAAGCATGGTACCTAGGTACCTGCCTAAGTATGTTGCTGACCTCTAAGGGGAAGGACCAACAGTCTAGCAGATTACACTTACCTAATTACAAGTAAAAAGATTTATAAAATAAAAAAATAAATATCATAATGCTTTACATAAAACAAAATTTTCTAGTTGTTAACATTATAACTAAAAAAAAATTACATATAAAATAATAAAACTATTTTAAATAAGCTCTAACGAACGGCTATCCTACTTTGGACCCCAGTGGCAAAAATAACGATTACACCATACGCGGCGATGGGGCAGAATCAACAGGAGATATATTATAATACCTCCATAGAGCATACGATTTAATGAAATAAGGGCAGTCGGTAATCAGATTGACGGGAACCGATACATTTATTTCGGCGTCTTACCAAAATGTAGATGCCGACCAGCACCCTGATGATCCCTGGAACCGGACAGCAGCATATCTTCATCGACCATTCATTTCATAGAATAGAAGACAGTGCTTCTTATCGACCTCAGAGCATACATAAGACAGCTGGAACCTGGATTCGCCGTCCTTCATAGTGCGAATACATGTTCATAAGTTATATGCAGAGAATCATCGTTAACGGATACTACGTGGCCAGCAACTGCCCCCAATCTCTTGACATATATAGAACTCAAATACTTAAGAATGAATACCTATTTGTTACTCATGCTTTGTCTGAAACTATCACAATCTTACTCGTCGCACACCCTCGGTTCAATGCGCCGCCAATAGTTTGCGAGACAGTGACGTCGCAACGTCGTCATAGAAAATCAACACCGACAAGGGGGCAACAATCGAGTATACAAACAACTCAAGAAGCCCTACCTAAATATCCGAATACAACATCCTAAGATGCTAAAGCGACACATAACGTCAATACGAATCTCCTCGCGACCAAGTTATAATTACATTTTCTGACATTAACCCAGCGCATCAGACAACAAACCCCAAACACTTAATAATCCAACCCAGAACTCCAAACTAAAGCAACGCAACAGACATCACCACCAACACAACCACCACAAAAACTTCCCCAAGATGACACCCCTCCCAGGAGGCTGCTACTGCGGCGCAATCCGATACACCATCACGCTCGACGACCCAGAGTCGCAAGCGCGCACGAGCCTCTGCCACTGCGGGAACTGCAAGCGGTTCACGGGGTGCAACTACGGGATCACCACCAAGATCCCGCGCTCGTCATTCTCAGTCGAGCGCGGGGAAGAGTATATCAGAGTCCACGAAGCCGACAACGGAAGCGGCGTCGTGCTGCATCGCGAGTTTTGCGGGACTTGTGGGGGCAGTTTGTTGGAGTATGGGGTAAGTAAGGGGGTGTTTATTGACCTTTTGCGTACCTACTATGCGGTGTTGGGACTTTACGGGGTAGTCTGTTAAAATGTGGGAGAAACGGTTATGAATGAGGGGTGAAAATGCTCGAGGTCCTACCTGATAAATAAAATGAGACCGCGGACTAATTCATGTCCTTTGTAGGCGAATGCCGGAGACAACATCTACGTCTTCTACGGCACCATGGACGACCACGCGCGCGGGCAGGTAGAGCCCAAGGGCGAGTTCTTCTGCAAGTTGCGGGATCCGTGGATGCCCGAGGTTGAGGGTACGTCCCCCTTTTCTTAAGGTAGGTAGGTAACAGATCAGGATACGCGGGCTTACAAAGATAAATACAGGCATTTTCCACAAGGAGGAGATTAAAAACTAAGCACCTAGCCGTCCTTACCTCAACTTACATTTCACGGTTTATCAGGCGCCTCTGTCCTCGAATGCAAACCTTACGGTAAGCTTTCTACGCATTCATGGGTAGGCAGCTATAAATACCACCTCTCCCTCGAGCCACCTGGATGCTGTCCCGTCCATTATCCCCAAGGGACGTCCACGTCGACTCACGAAACAAATATTAACTTGCGGTCGCGATACTACTCTAGCACGCTACTTACTGTACTTCGTCCTTATCCCGCCACCTTTCTTATTGAGCCCGCCTGGACAAGGGGCATCTTCAAAAATCAAACCTTAAACGTGTGTCTATATAACTTGTACAATCCTTATATGTACTAAGAATAAAAGTTGAATCGTCCGAACCAAGTATTATACGCAGGAGACAGCCAGCAACACACCTGTAACCTTACGTAAAAATAGCTGTTGGTTGATTCATTTTCCGCGGTCCTAAAAACGAGCGGATATTTCTAACTGTCAATCGTACTTTTATTGTTCCACAACGATGAGAACGCACGAATCTCGCGCAAAAGTTCATCGTTTTGGCTGATATACACAAACGAGCGGGATGGATACGAGTCCATCATACAAACAGGCTCGGCCGCAAACTATGAGCCATCGAATCATGAGGTCATTACAGGTATATACAGGGTAGCTAGAAATCAGCCTTTTTTTTCGTTTGAGGGAAGGGAAACAAGGAGCCAAAGGTCTGAGACTTTAGCGGTGAGAACTAAGTCATAGGGTATCACCTATGAACGGAACGCCAGTGACGCCGAGATAGAAAGTGGTCCGAGTGAGACATCACGAAGAAGCAGTTCCGACGGAAATAACTTAGCGACAACTTGCGTTCAGTCGCTCTCCCACGGGTCTCCTCCGCCAGCGCCGTCGTAATCTCCCTCTACTTCGAACGTTGTGCCCAAGGCCTCTTTTCCTTGTCTGATCATGTCTCGGAGACGCGAGTTGAAATCATTAATTCTCATATCCGTCTCCATCTCGTCCTGCATTCGCTTGGCTGCCAGGCTCCTAGCTTTGGCATCTAGTCGCGGGGTGTTGTCTTGCATCTCATTTAAGGACTCCCGCTTCGTTATCTTCACGGGCGAGGCCGATGAGGCCGACACAGCACTCTGGCTCCGCCGGTGGCCACGTTTTGCGTAGGGACTGGGACTCGGTATTCGAGACGGCTGTTGGGTGAAATGATTTGCTGCAAAGGGACTGGCGATTGTGGTCGGGAAGGGACGGGAATTCTACTGGGAATTTTCACCTTCATTGAAGGTGACGGGTCTGGGGATCTGGCGGATGCAAAACTTGCAGGTTCGCGCGTCGAGATGGGAGCTGGGCTGGGTCGGGTGGGTTGAGGAAGAGTTGGAGGATGGCGGTTGAAAGTTGGTGCGTTAAGACGGCTAACCGGCTTGCTGATGCGGCGAGCGAGCGACGGCGTGCGGCTCTCTGGACTTGGCGGCGTGACGAAGGTCGTGATGCTAGAGAAGGCTGTTGGCTCACGTTAGCTTGGCTCATCAATCATGACCCAGTTCTTGCGCAGCTCATCCGTGGGTGTGCCATATGATATCTGTCTTCGCTTCGGTGCCGGGGTGGTGTCGACTCGGGTGTGTCGGGCTCGTAGTATAGTGACGGATCGTCGGTCTGGGGGACGTATGCCGATAGAGGGCTGGGATACTGCCCCATCTGGCTGTTGGCTAGTTGCGGTCGTCTGTCCTCGATTGCCTCATACCCTCTACCGCCTCCAGCATAAAACCACGAAAGGCGCCGGTCTTGCAGAATTCCCAAACCTTGCCGACAACACCACCGATGGTGCTGATTGCATAAGCACTCCAGCCTGTAGAGATCTGAGGGTCGGAGTCGACTATCATGGGCTGCAACGACGGCGAGCCGACGTCATTGTGAGGTCGTTTAGATCCGAGGGCACGCCTGTAGTCGACATCAGAATAAACGCTATCGTCCATATGCCCAAGCTCCTTCTGGTCCGCCCCGTTAGGAGTCTCTATCTGACCAGCCAGCACATATCGCCTCTCGTTTCCGTTTGTACGTAGATCGAAGTCAAAGCGACCGTCGATAATATGATCTGCATTGTAGTTTCCATGACCGTCATGGGCCAATCCCTGATAGGCGTCGACTCCCTTGCACCTATTCGTTTCCTCTTAGCATTGGTAATAGGTGTGAATGCCTCTGATTGCAAGCTTGCCGTCGACCTCCCAAGATACATCGAACTCGACATGGATGGAGACATCGGGGGTCGAAAGAGGCCTGGATGCACGCCGGAAAGGCTGTGCCCCTACCATCGCCACCATTTGGCGGGTCGAGGTGAAATGTGCCTGACATGAGGATCTGAGAATTATATGACATTTCTAGAAAGGTGTTTGGATGGATACGAAGGCCGGTGTATTTAGTTGAAGCAGCGACGAACGCTAAGCCGATGGAAGCACGGTCGTGGGACGTTAACGCGCGGCCTCGGTATCGCGAAGGCTAATTTGGTCAATATGTACATTTAAAAAAAAGACTCGGTTGCTTCGAATTGCCCTTCGCTAACGCGCTCAATAAGAATATCCAGATGTCTGAATGAATTGTGGTTGATCTCGTTTCGCTGTGTTGGATGGTCCGAGATGATGGATTTGTAGTGATTGTAGTGAATGAATGTGTGTCGCGCGAAAATTTTACGACGATAGCTGGGAGTGCGTGATGCGATGCTTCGCGATGGGCTTGGAGTTGAATTAGGTATTGCCGATAACTGATGCTGCTGGGTAGTTCTATTCGAAGCCCGGTGGCCCGTATGCCTCAACAAACCATGTAGGGATGCTGCCTAGAGAGGTGGAAGAGGGGATAGGCGAGGGGGGGCTCAAACGAGGATGACCACGGGATAATGGCAGCCAGAGATGGTGTTGACTCTTACTGGCGTCGACCCTTACCAGTATTATCAGTACACGCTACGGCGCATGACCCTAAGGTCGGAGCTGTAGCTAGAACAGGGCTAATGCCAGTACCCGGTGTGACGTATAGATGACGGCTCGAGACGTGTATTTGGCGGGGAGAGGTATCTCGGCTCCGGCACAGGTTCAAGCCACACATGCGAATCCGGGATCGTGCGAGTTGAGTGCGCTGCCTCTACGTCCGGGAGATGAGGTGCAGCTCTTGTGCTCGACTGGCGAAAAGGAAATTGATTGTTGTGGTTGCGTTGCTGGGCCAGCATACGTTCAAGCAAACAGTTCCCGTTTAGGTAGTGTACCTAGTCAATGGCCTACCTAACTTGAGCCGGGGTAGGTGCTAGGACCGCTGATAACTGGCCCCCGATAAGGACCCTGCAAAAGGGTATCGGCATGCACTTTAACTCGCCCTATGGCACTCTATAGATACTTGTTACTCACCTGTGATCTAGAGGAGCGAGACTTGTGTCGAATCGATTAAATTGCTTCGGCATTTTGGGTATAGGTCTGTCTATCTCTAGGTGATTCGTGGTCTCTAATGATGATCTCTATCCGCTCTCTTTTCTGTACCGTTGATGAGAATTGGTAAACCCTGCCCAGTGTCTTGCACTTATAAGCTGGCCGTGCAAATCAGGCGTAGTCGAACGACTGTCTAAGTCTAACCCGAAGACGCCGTGATGGCTTTTTGCTCCATATAGCTCTCTCTAAGGAGCCGCATCGCTATCCTTGTTGTAGTACGCTTCCTGCTTCTCGAGCTTATCCGCCTTGACACCACCATCAACACCCGCCTCGCCGTGGACGTGTGCCTGGGTACCCCAGAAATCGTCGCGCTCCTTGAGCACCTCCTCGGCCCATTTCTTGGTCTCCGGGAGCACTATTCTGGTAGCTACGTAGGCGAACTCGCCGAGGTCGAGCGCCTTGTTACAGCGCTTCTCGTACTCCACCATCTGCATCAGGAGCTCCATCTTGTCGAGATCGTGTACGAAGTGACTGTCCAGCGTCTTCGAGTCCTCGTATTCCTGCCAGATCGCCCGAATATCCGCGCCTACTAAGCCGCCGTTGACCTTCCCGAGCAGGTTCTTTGATATGTAGTCCATCGTTTCGGCCTCGCGGCGGCTCTTCTCTGGTTTTGATATGCCGTCGACCGGGGTGATGTCGCCGACAATGGACTCGGCCATGTCATGGATTAGGCACATCTTCATGCACTTGAAGAGGTCGAGTTTCGGCGCGAGAGAAGGTGGCAGAGCATTGTCATGAGGGACATTCGGTACATGTGGTCGGATATCGATTCGCCTCTGCACCCTCGGATTAGCTTGGGAGTATTGGTAGGTAGGGGCATCTGCGTGTATATACCTCTCAATGTTAAAGCGCCTCCACCCCTCACGCTTGTTGGTCTTCAGCCTCTCGAGGACATGGAAGTATGGAATAGGCGAGTCGGAGCCCTCAGCCGGCGGGGCGGGAGACATCGTGGTTATGACCTTTTCTACTGTCCATGGCTCGGAGATATCGGGCTGTTACGATGCCAGGGTCTGGAAGAGCCTCATGTCAGCGTTTGTAGACGCATGGGGTGAAAGCGAAAGATGTGACGACTAACCAACGAAGCCGTTGCTCCCATCCTTACCAACTCCCGATGACATCTTGTGCCTTGTGTTGATTAGTAGCTCCTTGGGTCAAGAGTTTAGCGAATGCCGGTAGTTCTTGCGAGTGCCGTGAGGTCTACTCAGAGAGAAATTATTGAGGATCTTGATCAAAAGCAAGTAGGAAGAGTAAGAGTGTTTGGAGTCCAAGAGGAGGCCGGTATTAATATATGCAAGCTGATGCACCAGGCTGCAGGTTGCCTAGGTGCACTTGTGGCTCGTCTGCGGAAAATGATGCCAACCTCAGGATCCAGCCACTAGGTAAATATGTATCCCGTTCTTTAGTTACGAGGAGTTCGTAGCAGCGCCTCAGAAGTTGCTCGACGTTCTCCGTGGTCTCTAATTTCTAGGTCAGAACATGTGAACTCCCCCACTACTGAGGGACCATCAGTAGCGTGGGTGCTGCATAGACCCTGCCTACCATAATTAGCACATGAATTATCCAACTTGCTATTGGACAATACCAGGCCAGACCAGACTATAGCTCCGATCCCGGTGCGTTTTGGTGCTTTACCATGCGCTCAAACAGCTCAGTTAGGCAAGTTAGGTAGTCAGCAATTGCTTATGTCTTCCATGCGTAGTGATGTCAACAGAAAATATGAGCAAACTAAATAATCCATATACCTCTGCAAGGTTGCACAGTGAGAACTTGGGTTTGTTGGCCTTCCACCTGGCTACATAAATGCAATCACACCTCTATTCACTAATCCGAATTGGTGTAATGGTCAAATTTGACGCTCTCACTCCACTTCTTGTTGCATAATAAGATGTAGAACAGAACCGTCAAGCTCGGGGTTCGATTCCCGATTCGGAGCTTCTTTTTTCTTTTTCTTTCTTTTTGGTGGGGGTTGAGTTTATTCCAGGTACTCATCAAAGTGAAGCAACAAGCATCCGGCCCAGTATTTAACGAAATGAAAATATCATCGTCGTCTTACATATGACTTCTTACAGATGATCTCATTATCATTGCTTTTCCCAACGCCTATTTCAGTAACTCCAGGATGAGTTTCTTGTTTTCTCAACCGACTCCATAATCTCGCTGACGAGGATGTACTCGTCCTTTCCGTGCGCTACCCGGACCGTACCCGGACCATAGAGCACCTTTTTATGGTCGCCTCGCAGCCTGGGTATATCCGTACCATATGCCATAGGCTCGGCCTCGAAGCCTCGAACTCCCACTGCAGCAGCAGCTCGGGATACTGGAACTTGAAGTCGACCTCGACGTCGGGGTGCTTGTCTATCACATCCCTCACCATCTTCTTGATCCCTCGACATCCTTCGCGACCCGGATGCTGCAGAGCGCCTTGGCCTCGGCGCTAGGATGTTGTAGCCGGCCCCGCCCTCGATCTTGCCGATGTTCAGCGTCGACGGGCCCAGGAGGTCAGACACTGGCCATTCGACGGCTACGAGGTCGTTCATCGCGGCGAGAGAGGAGCGTGGCGCTTTTGCCCAGGTGTGGGTAACCGGAATGGCTATGTGCAGATAGTCGGGTTAACATCCTCACTCGTCTTGAGCGAATGCGATCAATCATATCTCAAACATGCTTACCAAGCTTTCCCATGCGCGGTCACTTCGAACACAACATTCCCCTTGTGTCCTTTCGCTACCTTTCCCTCCGTGGGCTCGGCGAAGAGGCCCGCTTCCCACGTCAACCCCATGTCATTCGCGGCAATCATCCCCGCGCCACCCTTCTCCTCGCCGACGACCCAGAGGAAGCTCACGTCTCCGTCCTTCAGCTTCCCCTCGGCGCGCAACTCTTCCACTGCGAATATCTGCGCGACCATCGGACCCAAATCATCGCAGGCACCGCGGCCGCGGATCGTATCGCCGTCGATGCTGAACGGGATGTGAGGCGGCACCGTATCCATGTGCGCCGTCACGAGTAGCCGCGCTTTTCGCTCCGGGCCCAGATACGCGTAGACATTGTGCCGTGTCGAGCCCGGCTCGATGGCGATTCGTTCCGCGGTAAACCCACGGCCTCGGGTGTACTTTTCCAGGTATTGTCCGATCTCGAGTTCTTTCTCACTTGTGCTCTCGATGCTCATGAGAGTCTTCAGGAGCTCAACCACCTCCTTTGAGTCAGTTTTGGCCGCCATGATGATGTGCTCGATCAGATAACTCTCCTGTTTTGATTACGTGTAGAATGCCGTTACAGTCCAAGGTAAGTCTGCCAGTCACGCGAAATGTTGGAGAACTACACATTCATAGTCGCTCATGATCAGCTCAGGCGGGGTTGGGTCTGCATCACCGCTTGTTGGGCTCCGCAGTTTCTGCGGGCAACATGCCAACTCATTCTCCATTATTCACACCTGGCATAGAAGCGACGATTTTAGTATCACACAGGGAGTATTTATTGTGTTGTCTCGTTCCGGCGTGAACAGTGTTATCCATGATCGAGCCTAATGCATAGATCGTAACGTAAGGAGCCAACAAGTGATGATGATATATTCAAGTTAGGGGTATCCTTGATGTTGGGCCGTATAGCCGCCCATTACGTAAAGAAGTTAATATATAGGCTTTACACTCGCTGTGAATCCACTATCGAGATTTTCCTACTTGAGACAGAATCTATATCATTCTAATTGTTGGCGACTAAAGGCTCCGTGAGGCCACAGTCTTACCGTCAGCATTGTCATCGACGCTATCATTACACTCGTGACCCGAGCACCGTGATTGTTACAAAGACAAAAATCCACGGACCCCGCATATAGCATATAGCAATACCTCCAATACTATCTCTTCGTGTCATAACCTCACTATCAGGGTATGGGGTGTATATTGATATCTGTTGTTGCGCAGAGAGTCTAGGAGTCTCTGGGGCTAGCCCCTGGCTGTATACATCTAGGCCCTTTGTTCCTAGGGCCGTAAGTCTCACGGAGTCTACATGAGGCTTGAGAAGGAGTGTTTTGGTGTGCTAGACAAGGTATCGTGAGATCAGGATGCCTTGTGACACTTCGTAATTTTAAAACACCTGTAACCCGCTCTACGCGACAACCATTCAAAGGGATTTGCTCTCACTCAGCGGAGACGCCTATGACGCCTGATCCGTTGGGATCATGGCCTAAAAGCAACACTTGCACCCAAAGGAGGATGTCTACGTCCTGTCACTAAAAACCGACCGCGGACTTCGAGAGCGCATGTTCGAGCTGCAGACGCGGCGGAGAGAGCACTTGACCGGGCGGGATAAAAAGGACTTTAGGGGTCATTATACCCCGATGACTAAAATTCAAGATCCTAAGGCGGTGACGAGATGTTTTGGGGGCCTTGCGACTGACTTTAAGGGGCAGAAAGGTATGAGCTCGATATTAGATTTTCATTGTAGCTTCATAGATAGCGTCTGATTGTTGAGTTAATAGTGACCCAAGGGTGAATCCTCTTGTTTCGGGTGTCGTGTAGATGCGCGTGAGTATCGCATGATGGGCAGGATGACAACTACTATGCTTACCTTCTTGACACTCGCGTCCATTATCAACACCAAAAGTACATAATTTTTGAAAATATATGCTCGATGTGGAGTTGTTAGTAGTAAAGATCCTCAAGGGAGCTAAATGCTCAGTTCAACAATACAGTTCTGGACATCGTAGATTTACACAAATATGCACACTAATTTTAACAGTGAAATCTTCGCAGTCAATTAGGTAATCTATCTAGGCTGATAATTATGAACCATTGCTATCTTAAGTCCGTGTGAACGAGATGAGGTCCTTATTTTGTCGGTGATGGTACAATGTGCAATGAAATGTGTGCGCAATATCGGGGATGCGAATAGCGAGATTTGATTGTCAGTACAATAAGCTGTTGGTAATGCATCGCGTTCTTTTTTTTTTTAGGTCTTTTCCGTCTTTTCTTCTTTGTCTGTTCTTCGTTTTCTGTTCTTCGTTTTCTGTTCTTCGTCTTTTGTTCTTCTTTTTTTTTGCGTATTGCTCGGAATCGTCCCAATAGTATTCTTTCATAGTCTTGGGGGGCGTCAGGGTAGTTGTTTGGCTTCTATTCGGAGTATGACGAGAAAGCCAAGGTGGTTCTGAAGTAGTTGAGAATTGTGTAACTGTCGTCATCGACGAAGATGTAGAGTAATGAATCGCGAATATTATAGTTGTAAGCGCTTGCGGGCGATTGCGGTCGATGAACATAATAATGCTTGTGGGATGCCTTGTCGGGCTAAATAGTAGTAATTAGACATCTTCAACCTCTTCAAACTCCTCAGCCAAATCATTATCAACTTCGTTATCGGGCATGATCTTAAAACTTCCATTATTAAACTTCTTGAGGTGGCCGAAGAGGCAGCGATTTCTTCGGTAGATAGCTTATTCTTCTTACCGGACTTTAGGGCCTTACTAATGTTCTTGATCTTCTGTTTTTGGAGAGCTTCTATACGTTTATTAATAGTTTTTCTAGCAATTATGCGGAGGAAATATGTTTTTTTTGTTTGGCCGATCCGGAAGACTCGTGAAAATGCCTGCATTTCAATGGAAGCATTCTACCATAGATCGACCAGGATGACCCGGTTTGCGCACGTTAAGTTGAGTGCTACTGAACTACATCTGAAGGATGCAATTTTAACGTAGTTAGCATGCACGCCTTGGGGAAATGTGTCGATAAACTTACCAGGACCTTAATTTTTCTTCTCGTGAAATCCTCGGATAGCATTCTGCTTGGCTACTGAATTTATATCTCCAAAGAAATAGAGAAATTCTATACTTTCTGCCTCTAGCATACGCCCGAGAACTGTACCAGTTATCTTGAACTTTATAAAAACGATAATCTTGTTATCGGGAGCCTTAGAGAGCTATTCGATGACAGCCTTTTGATAGCGATTGTTTTTGCATTTGGTACTACTGGTTCTGGGTAGGCCCGGTCGGATTCTCGAAGGAACTTGGATTGTGATTTTCGGAACTTCGGATGTTTCTTCAGGCTGTTACGGCCCAGCTTTCTGACTTGTGGCATTGTAGTTCGAGATGATTGTCTGCTCATAGAGTCCTCAATGTCTGAGGACTCCTTATCAGATTGCTCGAGTCGCTTAGAATCAGTCAAAGCTTTGTTATAGTTGGGACACTTGGGTATGACCCGCCCCTCCCGACGCTTCTCTAAAAAATAATCATCGAGGCATTCCTTGCAAAAGAAATGCTCGCACTAGGCATGGTTGTCAGTAAGGAAGCTTTTTACGTAGTACATTGCCTCAACTTACTTGAGTCCTGTAACTATTAACAGGTTTTTGGTAACAGAGCCGACACATATCTTCATTCTTCAATGCTATTGCAATATCAATCTGACTGTCCATGTCAAGTTGGTAACCAAACTTGCTAACCCCAAAGGTGTCTTGCAGGGTTTCTTGGTCTTTTCTTTACCGGGCTGCTTGGGTGCAGCCGCTGCTTTGTCGCACCACTTCCTAATTTGCTGAAATAGTGGTTTTTTGCTGTTTATCGCCCGAATACTTTTCTTGATTTCCTTGATATTACTCTTTCGTAACGTTTTTTGAAAACTGGTTTTAGTAAGAATGGATATACTGCCCTTTGGCGAAGTTGTAGCAGAAAAACAATGTAGATCTTGATATCCCGCAGCCGAACCTTCCGATTTTGTTTCCGGAGTTTCTTTAGAATTGCGTTGATGATATTGATAAATCGAGTTTTAACTACTCTTTGAAAGTCAGTAAGTTGAAAAAGCTATTTGGAAGCGTTGCATATTTGTAGATTATTCTTTCCTCTATGGTAAGCCGAACGCGCTTTACCGAAATATGACACATGGGAATCTTGTAAAGTGGCCGGCTTATGAACGTATCCGCTATTGTCCTATTATTATTGTGAGAAACCGAGCAGAATCATAAGCTCTTTATTCTTACCTTCTTAATATGAGTATGTCCATTACCACTCCTAGTCTATCCACCGATTTATTCTGCTTGCGGTTAGTGCGGGTGGATGTTAGCAGCAAAAGGTGCTTACGTCTTCAGCGTTTCCATAAAGATATTGAAAATCACGAATGTCACCCGCCCAATCAACCTTCAAGAACCTGAAATAGGGATAAAGTTCTAAATCATCATTAGCGGAACGAAAATCCATGGAGTAGTCTAGAATTACCGTTAAGCGAATTCGTAATCGGAGTCCCTGATATGCCCCAGCGGTGCCGACCGATTAAATTTTGGCAGGCAACTGACGCTACAAGGCGTCAGTAGTTGATTATTGTTTTGAGTTATTGGCGAGCGTCTTACTCTGACTATCTTTATTCTTAATATGGTGTGCTTCATCAAGAATTATACGCCAAAATGGAACCTTGAACAATGGCCCTAGTTGATCGTCGAACTTTTCTTTCCACGCTTCTGTACTGCTACTGTCATTCTAAAGCTCAGCTTGAAGTTTCTTGCTGGGAAACTGGCTAGATATTTCATGGTAGCTGGCAATTCTGCAATAAGGAAATCAGTTAGCATTTGTATGCGTTGGCTTACCGTAAGCACTTATATAATGCCAAACGTCGAGAGAGTTTCTAGTTTAAGGCCTATGCTTTGTTTGTAATGCAAAACCGTGCCAATGCACTTTTTGTTAGTATGCTTTCGGATCTCCTCCTTCCACTGCTTGATGGATGTAGCGGGAGCAACGATTAATGTTGTTTTGCTGTACATCTTAAGATCATCGTCTGAAGGCCGATTTGAAACTATGCACCTAAGAGCCTGGAGGGTTTTCCTATGCCTATTTTATCACCTAATATACCACCCGTGGACCCTCTTCGTAAAACTCGCGACTTAACATCTACGACATTCTAATGATTTGATGATTAATTAGAGTAGTTGTTATCCTTGGAATAAGCTATTTTCCGTTTTTAGCTATACATTTGTTGTAACTAAATGAGCGCGTGGCCTCGGCGAGCTTCTTTTTGTCCGATGCAATGCTTTTTTTGTTAGTATATTTTGGTAGACCTTTCATTATCTGCTTGAACTGATTTCTTTTGGTTGTTGCTATGATTGGGTCTGCCTGGGGTAAGTCACCCAATGCGATACGGGCCGCGATTGGATCAGCACGTCGTAAACGTTCGACCATTGTTACTATCGACTTCTTAGCTGAGCGGCTTTTCTTTTCGGTCTTCTCCGCATGTTTTATCGACCTTTTCTGTTTTTTAGAGCTGGAAGTTTTGTCTTCACGGTTCTTCTTAGATCGCCTTCTCTTTACGCCTGCAGTCTTCGGTAGAGACGGCTGGGAGTCTTTTCCTCTCTTAGCAAACCATTCTTTCGCTGACTTTGCGCGTGGTCCAGTCTTCATCCTGGAACGCTTCTTTTTTGAACGGTTGACGGAAGTTTCTGATTCTACGTCCTCTGAATCTACTTCTTCCGATTCTACGTCCTCCGATGACTCGGCGTCATCGCATGGTGCTAGAAGATAGCATTGTTCTGCCCCTCCGGGTGCATATAGTAGTAAAGGGTCTGATGAGTAGATGTTGGCTTGGTCTAAGACGAAGAGTGTTTCTTCTTCTTTAGGATTAATACCGTCAATCCCCGGATCAATGTCGTTGTTCGAGGGTTCGATTGTCGTTAATACTTGTTGTTGGTCTTGTGGTCCGACAACTATACCACTTTAAGGAAGACTGACAGTATTTTGAGTATTAGGGTCCAACGATAAGGATGTTTCGAGGTTATGGTCTACCTCTTCATCTTTGATCTGGGTAGCCTGATGCTGGCCTTCTGAAGGGCTTGAGGACAAGGTGGCTGGGTCCATATACATTACGTAAAACTAAAAAGTGTTACTGTACCATGTTGAATTTCTAAAAGTGCAGGACAAGCAGCAAAATAGCTATTTTTGTTCGTCTCTTATGTACTTCTGTGAGTTATGTCTTTGGTTAAAGTTGCGGCAGCATCCATTATAATAAATTAAGAGCCCTTGTTCTCACCATCATTGGCGGCGAGGTTGGTTGAGTTATTAGGCTCCTCAATGTTATCATTCATACTTTGACTCATGATAATAACTGAGGTACGAATAGCTAATCCTTCAAGCTGAACCTAACGTAACGAAATGAGATGACGTAGGTAAAAAGTGTAGGAGAATAACTCTAAATTAAAAGATGTAAGCTAAGCAAGAATTATAATAAGTAGAATTAAACGTGGTATTGGCAAAATAAAATGTGCCTAAAAAATAATATAATGCGTTGCTGATAAATGTTTTTATTGGGAAAAGATAGATGTAGTTGGGGATAAGATATAATAAAGAAGTGATAATTCGCTAAGTATTGGAGTATAACAGCCGTAAAAAATAAGAGATGAAGGGTTGCAAGAAGTAATAGTAGAAAATTGATGTGAAGATTGACGTATGTTGGCAAATGTAGATAATAGCCTAAGTTAGAAACTGGTGTTAAACTAAAGGGCGAAAGTGAGTGTATTCGGAAAAGGTTTATTAACTTGAAAGGGATGTAATAGGTAAGAAAGAAGTCTCTAATAGAGGACAGTTGTGAATGTTCGAAGAAGCAAAGGCTCTTGCCTTCTTTGCCGAACGGTTTCTCGTTAGTGGTAAGTACCTTCCAGCAAGTACTTTCTACTTCAAGATTTTGCTTTATATTTTTAGCTTTTGCACTTATTCTCTATATTCGAGCGCAAGTGTTTTTTTATGCTTGAAATATTACGGTCCAGTATTTGGGGAAACAAGTCTGTCTTGTAGTAAAGTTGCGATTGATGGTGCAGCTTGGCTTTGGGGAATTAATCTAACACATGTCCGGCATAACAACATTTGGGGTTTATCTCAGTACAACACCAATTGGTCATCAAGTAGTAGGTACGTAGCGATGGGTAGGTACACGATCATCGTTTGTTCCTTCCGTTTCGTGGGCTCACTGCTTGAACTGATATTCTCATAGTAGGTCACTCAGGCTCTCGTTCAATAGATTTATCTAAAAGGTAAAATGAAATATGACGATGGATAGCACCGATGTTGTGAAAGCCTTTTGGGAGTTTTAGAATCATGGAACTAACTTGATTAACGCTACCTGTTCCTTCAATAGGGCGCGGTTGGCATTAGAAGAGTAAGGCACGGGAAAGCGATGACCCTGATAATCTCAGTCTACAGCGATTGCGCATATGGTTTAAGCGTTTTTGAGGGCAACTGATATATCAAATGTCTCCTTGTCAGTCTAGCGGACATGAAGTTCTCTTTCCTAACAAAGAGAAACATTCTATGATATGATATATGACTGATATGAGTCGGACAGCTATATTAGAGCTGAATTATATATCCGAATTAATAGCATGTGGCGTTGCATTAGGTACTTATGGGGCGACATTGCTTGAAAACCTGCGGTGTGCGCCATGTGGCTTTCTGATACGAAAATCGGGAGATTCAGTCAAAGGACCCTTTTGGCTGACTATGACTCCTTGTTGATATTCTTCTGCCCAGCTGACCTTAAAATGGGATGCTATTGGGTGTATCTCGCGAGGATGTGAATCTAATCAGCGCTATGTTGCGGCTTACATCACTTAATCTCGCCGGGCTCTGTGTCACGGCGCAGGGCTCGACTACCTAAGGAGGGTACTCGGACACGGGACGGAAAAACTATGATCGAGTGATGTACCAGAGTCCTAGGACTATGTGCGTATGCGCTGAGGCTTCAGCCCTATGAGGCTATGTCGCCTTTTACTGTTCACCGCTGTTCGCTGCTAATTGCTGACGTTGGATGTTGTCACATCCGTCACTCAGCAATCGCAGCCCGACGACACTGATGGCGTACGTGTTACAGGTCGTCGACTTCGCGCATCAGGATCTAGGCACGCATTAGTTTGACGTGTCTAAGAAGCCATCTGGATTCCGCCATCAGCGGTTACATTCATGCAGAATGATGCCCGGTCTCAAAAAGACAGACTGAAGCTCATTGGCCGACAATTTCATATGTAAGGCCCGGCGACGGAATATTCCGTGTAAGTTGAGACGGGACGCTTTCTGGCAATATGTGCGGCAAAGGAAACCGATTGTCTCACAACATCCGACACCGCACCTTTTATACTCGCCGTATGTCGACCATCCTTGCATACCGATGGCGCACGCCTCATTCTGTTAGCCGTAAAGCCGACGAGTGACGCCGTCAGATTTCTGTGTAACCCGAAGTACAGCAGGCTATTACGCACGCCTAGACAGGTGTCATTAAGGTAGGATATCGCATGTAAAAGTGCCTAAAATAGCATCAAGCCACCCCAATGTGATGTCTCAATACGACCGGAGCGTATAGAAATGCGACATTCACGATTGGACAGAGCTGACGAGGCATCGGTTGTCGCTAAGTGTGTTTTGGATAGTTAGTGTAAGCTTAGCGAAAGAAGGCGTCTGTTCGTATCGACTGCATACGAGGGCGACAATGGACTGTCTAGGACCGTGGAGCTTGATTATAAAGAGCGATGCCTCCCAAGTCAGACGCAAAGGAGTAAAACGGGACAAAGGGCATTGAAACACCGAACTCAGTAGTTTTTACCACATTGTTACCCGTACAAGTTCTATACCGAAGTCATACTTATAGCCATATCACATAACGTCAGTGACAGCACGTTGATCATGGCCACCCCACTTGATCTCGACAATGTGCAAGGTGACATCCTGTAGGTAGTCTTCTGGCCGATTCCATTGCAGCAAACTGACGCAGGCGAACAGGGAGGGACTAGGAAAGAAGAATCAGAGCTTCTTTTTTTCCAGATCAAGGCTGGTCACGCATCCGGCTTTCGCGATGACTTGAGATCATTCATCCCACTCATCACTACCACATCGGAAGCCAAGAAATTCCATCAGACCATTCATGAGGGAAAGAAGGAAGCCTCCAAGCATGGAAAATCATTTCCTCTAATTGAGAACAGTGGTGTGAACATCGCCTTCTCAAAGAAGGGGCTTCTCGCAGTAAGTCGACGAACATGAGTAACGGAACCAGAGTGGCTGAAGCTAATCTGTGGTCGCAACATAGCTTGGGATTACTGACGATACTGGGGATGCGTTTTTCGAGAAGGGAATGCTCAAGGATGCCGGTGACCTTGGCGATGACCTTGCAGACTGGGATGCGGACTTTAAGAAGGAGATTCACGGCGTCATCACGGTGACCGCAAATAGTAAGATCGTTCTTCAGAAGACCCTTGATCACATCAAGCAGATATTCTGCGTCGGTCATAAAGATGCGACTATTGAAGAAGTCATCCCTCTTGGGTCAAGTTAGACCCGGCCCCGAGAGTGGCCATGAACAGTGAGCTTGTCATTTGGCGCCAATTTCTGTCCCCAGATCTCTTTGCTGATAACTGATAACTAGCTTTGGTTTTAACGATGGGCTCTCGCAGCCGGCTGTTCAGAATGTCGACGCCGGTGTTACGTCCGAGCCAGGCGAGAAACCAGTCCGCCAGGGTGTGATTCTCCTGGGTCGCGGGCGACGACGGCCTCGTACCCGCCGGCGCCACAGTTGCGCAGCCAGTCAAACGCCCATCATGGGCACTCGATGGAAGCTTTCTCGCTTTCCGCTACCTAAAGCAGCTTGTGCCCGAGTTCGACGCCTTCTTAGAGGCGCATGCTTTGCCAGTGCCCGCTGTCCTGGGACCGGGAGACCCCACGGGTGCTGATCTTCTCGGAGCTCGTCTCGTGGAAGATGGAAGAGCGGTAGGTGCCCCCATCAATTGACGTGTTTTACCGCGCGCGAGAGGCTTATTGATGTGCTGACAATCGCTAGGTGCTCCCGTTGACCTCACCCCTTTGCGCGACAATCCGGCGTTCGCCCACCGTGAAGACTTCCGCTTCGACCAGACGAATCAAGATCGTTGCCCTTTCGCTGCACACGTACGCAAGACAAACCCTCGCTCAGACTTGCCCGCAGGAGCCACGGAAATCCGCCGTAGTGAGTAGCGCGACAACCATCCTCTTCCCATTTCCAATAGCCGCGATAGTAGCGCTCGTCAGCCACGTCCCATCGAAAGTAGCTTGCTGATTTCGATATTGCAGTCATCCGCCGCGGTATTGCGTTTGGGCCTGAGGTCACAGATGAGGAGAAGAAGGCCAAGAAAAGCTCCGATGATGAGAAACTGGAGCGTGGCCTGTTATTCGCGTGTTACCAGAGTAACCTAGGAAACGGATTCCACTTCGTGCAACAGAGTAAGTCCATGCCCCCATAACGATCATGTTGCTGTGCAAACACTAACTTTTATCCTCCTAGGCTGGGCAGATAACCCGACATTCCCCCCAACGACTCAATCCGATCCCCCCGTTAACGCGCCTGGTATCGACCCCATCATCGGTGTTGGTGTCGGAGTGCCGCGATCAATGGTGGGCGCCAGCCCGGATCCTTCGGCGGCAAACCAGACGCTAGACTTCTCCGCAAAATGGGTCATCCCGCGGGTGGCGAGTACTTCCTTTCGCCATCCATCTCGGCATTGAAGAGTAAATTTGCTTCTCCTAGTCACCCGGGCATCATGAGCTATGAAGGTGATTCGTGTCAGCGCTGCGGAGGAAATGAAAATAGAAGTTGCCGAGTTTACTAGAGCGTTGCTATTCATAGGCTATACCTAGGTAGATAAGATAACGTTAGTGTTGATCCAAGACAGCGTTCGATCCCTGCCTTCATTTACCCATCTATTGCGGACTTCTGCGGACTACATATTGATACACCGCGCAGCGGGCGATTATAAATGCAAGGCACGCATCTTCCTCTAAAAGGATAGGTCGCCGAAATAAGGATGGGGCTTTGTTGGCCGCTTAAGTCATGCGGCCGGATTGAATCTCCCGGTTACGTGATTCTCGACTTTGGGCGATTGAGTGATGAGTAATGACGTGGCGACCGGACTACTATATATAACGTTAGGGTATCGTCGTATGATGATAGGGAGGAAAAACAATAGCAACATCTAATTCAAAATGTCTAAGCCTTACATCCTCCTGGTCACTGGCTCTTTTGCCATGGCGTCGCTGTACGACGACCTCGTCGCCCGAATCAAAGCTCACGGATATGATATGAAAGCAATTCACCTCGAGACAGTTGGGCTTGCTCCTGGTGAAGGGAGGGATACGCCCGCCGCGACCATGTACGACGATGCCGCTCTGATCGCCAAAGAGGTGGAAGCACTAGCAGATGCGGGGAGAGAGGTGGTCCTCGTCCACATTCCTACGGCGGTATCCCGGCAACCGAGAGCACCAAAGGCCTCTCCGTCCAAGAAAGGCAGAAACAAGGGAAGAAGGGCGGGCTGGTGAGAATTGCGTACATGACAGTCCTCTTGACAAGCCGGGCCATTCTGCTGGCGAGGTCCTCCCGCCCCGGGCGAAGGCCAGGCGCCACCGATGCAGCCAGACGTGAGTGCGCCTTATCAACTCATTGGGATTATTGCTTACTCAAACAATGCAGGAGAAGGGCTGGTTACACATGACTGACCCCGAAAACCAAGCTTACAAGTGCTTCTCGGATATATCGAAGAAAGATGCTCTGTACTGGCACGGACAATTTGCACTCCATTCAGCTGTGAGCTTTATAAACCCACTTACACACGCCGGGTACAAGGATGTCCCGGTGTCGTACCTCCTCTGCGAGGAAGACTTGATAATCCCTCCGGAGATTCAAAGGGGAGAAATCGAGCTGATCGAAAGGGAGACTGGAAGCAAGGTCGATGTCACGAGCATCAAGAGTGGCCATTGTCCGAATGTGAGCTTCCCTGAAAAGGTTGTCGATTGGATTCTGGATGCTGCGCGTAAATCCTAAATGCTGGCGGAAATGATCTTCAGAATATGAAACTTGCTGTATAGAATCTAAGCCTCTGTGTGCTGTTGCCACGAGAATTAGTGTATCCTAGGTCTCAGACTACAATTAGGTGTATCCAAGTGTGACCCCTGACCTTCGAGACAGCGAGAGCAAGGAAGGAAAAGATCGCGAAGCACTTAGGATAGAAATCTCCGATTTTGAAACAGTAGCGGGATGGACTGTCTTAGTCCCTTGATTTCATAGAAGATTATTACCATTTGAATATCTTCCACGCCATTCAATAGGATCCCGTGTTACATAATCACAATGTTCGCCTGCTTTCGCTCAATCGGCCTAGGCCTTTCTCACATTAAGCAAAAGCTGTACGATGTCTTGATAGCGCTCATCGGTTGCATATGTTAACGGCGTTTTCCCAAAGCGATCTTCCGAATTGACATCAACCTCCCCCGTGTCAAGCAAAAGCCTCACGACTGGCTGATGGCCCCCTCCAGCTGCATATGACAGCGGCGTACGGCCATCATAATCTCTGGAATCAACTTCCACTTTACCTGTATCAATCAAAAGCTGCACGACGGCTTCATGGCCCCTTTGGCCGCATGCGACAACGGTGTCTGTTCATAGTAATCTTTTGAATCTGCCTCGACTTTACCTGTGTTGAGCAAAAGTTGTACGACTGCTCGATGTCCATTTTTGGCCGCATGTATCAGTGGCGTTTCGCCACTGTAATCCCTTGAATCAACTATAGCCTGTCCCGTGTCAAGCAAGAGCTGTACAACAGCTTGATGTCCGTTTTGGGCTGCCACTGATAGTGGCCATTGCTCACGAATCGCATTCTTGGAATTGACGTTGACTTTGCCTGTGCTCAGTAAAACTGTACAACATCGTGACGACCGCTTTCGGCTGCAAGTAGTAGCGGCGTTTGATCAAACTCATCTTTTGAGTCAACGTCAACCTTGCCTGTATCGAGTAAAAGCTGTACCACTGTTCGATGTCCGCTTTCGGCGCGTAGGATAACGGTGTTCGATCTGCTCCGTCCTTCAAATCAATGTAGTTCCCTGGCACTGAATCCAGACTTTGGATTATTGCCTGCAAGGTGTCTGTCAATTGATAGTGCGATGCTACATGCACCATGCGTATTCCTGCGACCGAAAATTGAGTAGCTTTGGGCTGAATATGCGATAAAGCTTTGCCCAAATTCAACGAGGCTCTCTGATGGCCAGCCGAAGTACTCAAGGAGATCTTGTTGGGATGTGGTCCTTTCTTTTCTTTGTGTTTCGTGCCATATCCAAGATAATGTCGCATAGCGCAGCAATGGAAATTTTGACATCAAAATGTTACGGGAGCAAGGAAATGATTGGCCGACTTCATCCGTTCCCAAGTAGCGTATGCAGGTCCTGGACAGCTGATAATGCGCATTTTCGATTGCGGACTCGGGGGATTGTGACATGCTGTCTAGATTCCGTAGCCCTTTCTCGACGAAGAAGTCCTTGACGGACTGGTGAATGAACTGAACAACTTCTTTGCTCCGTGAATACTTTTCAGGTGATTCCACGCAATGGTCGTCTAAATTCTGTTCAAATGTAGGCACGAGTTCAATAAGACCACAACTCAGTGTCTGAATTTGCCTGCTCATAGTATCGTCATCGACTATATCGCTCTGACATGCTTGTAATGACTGGCAGGTAGATTTGGCATCGATAACCATGCCCATTGCAATTCGACCAGCGACAGGGGTTGTGCGGCAAAGCACATCCACTGTATCAGTTTCAGAGATGCTGATCTGTTGTCCATGCTATTGACAAGATTTTGATAGAGGCCATCAAGGTCATTGGGAATGGCATTGGTTTCCGCTGCAATCTCATCCCACCCCATACCTCGCCGTTCAAGATCAAGAATATGCTCAATTACAAGACGTGCCCATAAGAAGACACCCGAGGCGCTTTTTGTGATTGTTTCCGTTATTATAATAGGAATTGTAGATGTCGCGCGATCAGCAAGCCGTTCTTTAACGTATGTGGAGATGTCCTGTCCGTTTTCGTGATCAAGACATATTTCGAACTGACAATTTAGATCAAGGTTGGGGTAGTCACGACATGTGAAGCAAATGCGAAACTGGGAATTAGTAGAAGGAGATTCTTGGAGTAAAGCGTTGAGGCGTCCAAACAGTTCGGTCATATTATCTTTGCCGCATTCGTCTAACGCGTCAACAAATAGCCAGACCGATCGAGTTTCTAGGGTAGCCGAAAGAGCAGATTTGACGAAATTTAGGAGATCGTGTAGACTCCATTGCCAGTCTCTGTTCGGTTCGCCTTTGTACTTACACCAGTTTTGGAGCTTGGTAACGAGGTCGGAAAGTGTATCGGGAACGTGGTAGAGCAGTTGGTAGAGAAGCGCGCGAAAGAAACCAAGCGGTGTCTTTTGCAACTCGGCGCCACAGCCATGGAAAAAGAAAGAGAGTATCAAGGGCCCATCTCTAATATTTGTAGAGCCATGCTCAAGAGCGTGCTTTAGCAAAGTGGACTTTCCTGAACCGGGCTTCCCCTTAATCCAGAGTAGACTTCGATCACAAGCAGCCCATTCACGCCATTTTGCGTGTCGGAACAACCACTTGCATGTCCCGTCAGTAGCGCCATCGACATTTTTGACACGATCTTCCATTTCAGGAAAGAATAGCGATTTCAGGAGCTCCTCTCGGTCTGTGGCCAATTAGTGCCCTGTCTTACATAATTCGTTCCCAAATACTGTACTTGCCTCTGTCCATTTCAACGTCAACGGCAGTCGGTGCCGCCTGGGGGATTTTTGATGGCAACTCACTCCATCTTGTCAGGTCCTCTGGAAGCCTTTGAAAGCCCTCGCTTTCGCCTGACCCAAATTCGGCCATTCCGCTATGACTCGTATGAAGACCCAACAGTGAGCAGCCTTCAAAGAGGCTATATTTGCTGTTATATCATAAACGCTTCGCAGGCCGGTGTTGTCGAACGAAATTTTACCAACGGCCAAATTGTAGGCTTGTTCGGCTCCTTATGTAGTTGGCATCGCGCTTCTAATCGTCTAGTAAGGATCTAAGCTGTGCTTTAGTTTGAGCATCTCGTATTGAGGAGCATGAACTGCTTTAGGCCTAACTTAGGTGGTTAGTTCTCGTATTTCTGAAGTACCTACAGTGGTGCTCGAAGCCGCCCAGACTAAAAGGGGGAAAAGCCAAAACCTAGCGCAATACTTTCTTCCATCCAATTCCCACACTCAATTCGATCAAGATACTCCCCAAAGATCTACGTAACTGAGTCTTGTTGCGGATGAGTGATTGCTAGATTACTTCCAATCTTAGGACCTAGTCACCCTGGGCCATTTCAGTATACGTTGGGTTTCCGCGAGCTACTTGATTGTATTCCGCCTCTTTGATAGAGACAAACGAGTGAGATGAATTGCTACCTGCCACCGCGAGACCCTAGGCAATACTACTTTCTCATCATGAGGGATAAAGCTATCCCTACTACCCACATAAACAAAGTGTGTCATGTTCACGACACTCCAGACCGAATATTTTCTACCAATTCGTGGGGCAAATTTGGCAATCGGGGATGTCGCTGATGGGGCGGACACCGTCTCTGTCGTCCCAGACACCTTGGGTGTCCAAGAAATCCTGATCGAGTCGGAAATCAAGGTTGCGAACAGAGCGGTCTTTCGTGCCGTAGTAAGTCTCCGGGTCATCCTCCGGCCAGAACAAATAGCCACGTAGGTCAAGCATGGCTTGAATGTGCATCTGGTTGGCGTCCATCAGTCTCGCGAGCAAGAGGTCGGCGACAGCCTTCTGGGTCCCATTTAGCGGATTTCCATCTACGCCTTTGAGGGCCGCTTGCGAATAATGAACGTCGACTCGGGCACGGTCGTTGTTGAGGTTCACTTCCATCAACCCAAGAGAGTACGTCAACTTCTTCCATGTCGGTGTCAGGTCGCTGGCCACAGCACCGCTCGCGGCGGTGAGTGCGATGATTGAGAGGCAGGAAACCTTCATGTTGAACTGCGTTTATATTGATTTGTGCTGCGGGGGGTTTAGCTGTGATAGGTTGAGTGATCCTCCCGTCTTTAGTGCAAGCCAGGTGACTTGGGTGACGGACGTCTTTCTTTTAAAACATCCTAACAAGACTGACTTCCTTCTCGAAAAGGGGATTTTGGCTAATGACACCAATATTGTGCCGGGGACAAAGGTCCGCCGGGAGGTTGGATGATTTCCATCTGTGCACGTTCGCTGGAAGAGCTTCCCCGCACAAACGGCACGGCCTCATCCAATAGCAAATATTCACCTCCAACAGCAGCCAGACGTAATTCGAGCATCATCAATACGCTCGAGCAGCATCTAGACTGTCTGCTCTTAGCCTAATAAAACCTACACACTATCTTAAAATCATGATAATGACATGAAACCTTCCTTTTCAGTTTAACGGAGAGTTTACACTGGGAGTGTTCCTCTTGCTCTTGATGGAGGTGGCGCAGCAGAACCCCGACTTTCATTTTATACCATAACAGACGGCATCTTTGACTATCAGTATTTCGTAATTGCTTTTTTTTCCTTAAAGTTAGTCGTGGCACTTGCTTATCAGATTCACAACTCACTAAATTTTTTGTCGTCATTTCTATATTTGCCCCTTATTTTAGAACGTAACCTTAAAGCGAGGCTATCGGGAAAATCATAAATCAACGCTCTATTTGCTTTCAGCTGATAAGGTCTCCGTCATTTGATAATAGTAAGCTCTTATAGTAGCGTTCTGAATAAAACGGAATATTGAAAGGTTGAATTAGGAAAGTTCACATTCAATGCTTGCGTTGACAAACAATTATATCGTACGCCGTGCCAAATGCTTAATGCTAGGATAGGTTAAGTGAGATATCGGGGTTATTCGTGCCGACGAGTTATATCAACTAGAATCCTCAGAATTCGCTCCAATTGCCCCTTTTCCGACCGCATACTACTTGAAACTTTATCTAAGTTCAACAACAGTCCTGCTCGGAGAGTGCATCTGGGTTCCGAGTTCAATAGTGTCCTAGCTATTATCTTAAAGGGTCAACGAGAGCCGTGTGTTGTTATCGGGCAATCGATACAGCTCGCCTATTTTGATTTGCTAGCAAACTCGCGAAACCGGAGTCCATTAGCAGCTAACTCTTTCGCTATGTTGTATCTATTAGTGAGGCTTTGATTCCTCTGTTGTTGAAGTCGTCAATGAAACAAGTCTTGCGCGGCCTACTTGTTCCAACTTGCCATTATACAATCATAACTATTCGCTTGACCATTTCTTCAATTTCGTGGTTAGGGATGAGAGTTGATGGTAAAGTTGCATATCATCGCCAATCACTGATGTCCGGTTAAATCCAACCGTTGAAACCTATGAGCACGCGACATTGCTCGGTCCAAACAACGTCAAATCAACCGAAAGTTTCTAGTAAACTTTCGGTCCCGAAGCGGCCCAAGAAAAGACTTTGGATAATGGGTCGTGCATGCCGAGGGTGGCTAGGAAATACGACGTAGCTGTTGAACTCCAATTTAATCCTACAGGGCATTGTAGCTGTAGGCCAAGATACAGGAGCAAACTAGGATATATAACTCGAACCGGCTTGGCAGAACCTTCTCGGTTTTGAGGCGCAGCTGGAGGGCCGCCGTCACCGTCCAAAATAGTCGTTACCCGTATAAATTCGTCTGGTATAGCCTCCACTTCGGTCATGTGAGTATCATTTATGAGATTTAGCATCTTCCACTCACAGGTATGACATGATTACTGATAAGAAATCTGTTACCTTAGGCCTATATTCCCACTCTGTGCGTTTTTTAGTGCGATCGACAGCTGACAGGGTTGGAATTTAGTATACTAATTTAGTATATACTAATACTAATACTAATTTAGTATTTGGATTTGAATACTAATACTAGCTTAGTATATACTAATTTAGTTTAGTATTTAAGCATACTAATACTAAAAGAAAAATACTAGCTTAGTATATACTAAAATATACTAATACTAAATTAGTTTTAGTAATACTAAGATACTAATACTAAAGTGGGGCATTAAAATGAGGTATTATATAGAAAAAAAATATTTTATATATTTAGAAATATTGAATATCGTTCTATATAACTTAATAAAATAAATATTTTAATTCTTTTTTTTTAATTAAATAATAAAAATTAAAAATTAACTTTTTTTTTTTTTTTTTAGTATTTAGTATATACTAAATACTAAGATACTAATTTAGTATATACTAAAATATACTAATACTAATTTAGTATTTCAAATGAATACTAATACTAGCTTAATATTTTAAAATCAATACTAATACTAATACTAATTTAGTAATACTAATTTAGTCCTTATACTAAATACTAAATTTCCAACCCTGACAGCTGATGATGTCCCGTGTGAAGATTCAAGTTTACGCGGATAAAAGACAAGACCTCCATGTAGTGATTAACATTAAACTTCATTAGGTAAAGATGTAGTTGCTAGGTAATGTTGAATTTAAGCTACCAAAGCCTACCTCCTAACTCGGCCCCTATCCTAGAGGGTCGGCCAGATATATGCGGCGAAGTGTGATTAGAAAACAATGTGAATTTTAACTCAGCTTTGTATTCGTTGGTTAAGAGCATGGCCAAGTGTAGAAAAAGCAAGGCGGATAGCTACCTAATTATGATGTTTTGGTGTTTTGGTCCCCTAAGTCTGTTGCCCCTTTGAATCTCATTGGTATGTGGATTTGAAGTACCACTAGCACTACTTCGCTACACTAGCAGTAATGTTGGTCTAGAAAATGATCATAACGATAATCTTGTGCAAAATATTATTTTGTAGGTAGGAGTAATACCTGGCTAGCGATAACTTTGGACGCTTTGAATGCTTTTAGAACGTTGGCTATTTGCAACAGACAAGCCATCTGCAGATTGCGTTGAGAGCATGACATTCAAAAGCGTATCACATTTGTAGCAGCATCTTGAGCATCCTTAATGACGTAATCGCACAACGGGGCGGCTTTCAACAGAACGAACTAAAGTCAGCGGCTTAAGGAGAAGGGCAAACATGCGTACAGTAGAGCGTTAGGCTTACTATTTTTCAGCTGAGGTGGGGAATGGTCTCATAGCGCCATGAAGCGCATCCCTCACAGCGTCAATCATACGAGAGCTTTGATAACAAACAAAATCTAGTTGGAATGTTGTCTCTCGGAAAACCAGTATTCTAACAAGTTGTACAAAATCTTACGCTACGCGAACAGACAAATCAACGGTTACTGCCACGACAGCACGGTGAAACGATTTACATCTAATGGCCAGTATCCGTGAAAAACGCGGAGAGGGCCACAGATGCCCGCTCAAGCGTCCGATTTAAGAAAATTAATCGCCTTCGAGACTCCTCAGTCGAGTCCTTGGGTAGTCCCACTGCCCGAAGGGGCCGTCTCGAAGCTGCTACTAGGGTTCCGCGGATCGTCCATGGACGACAGATACTTCGTGTACGCAGATGGGCCTAGCAATGACGGCGAGGCCGTCATACATATTCATCGCAGCTGGACGGGGTATGCGTTAGCAGATATCACGATTAAGATACCGTGTGGCGAAGACGGAAAACCTGACATGGAGGGAGATGGGGCCAAGATCACGAAAATCACCTTCGAGGCATCGCAAAAGAGGTGGGATTATGAGATGATTGGTCTCGCGAATCTGGATACGGCGAAGGGATTCGCTATGCATGTGTGCGGCGATTGGGTGTTTGATATTAGATTCCCGAAGCCGATTTGGAATGATGTTGATGCGCGTTTCCAGAAAGCCACGAGCGACTTTCTAGCCTATGTTGAGGAACTGGCAATGGCGCACGAAAACAAAGATTCGTGAAAACTACGTTGAGACAATCCTTGCTGCAAGAAAAAATCAAGTTTGTCGGGCTTTGATTCCGTCGCCAGGGGGGGTCGACTTTCAGACACATTCTGCCAAGCATGCAAGGAAGGTTACATCTAAACGCCATGTTTGCTCACTACTCATGGAGCAAGCTTTCTGGAGCGGTCTCCCTTTATTGCTTCACTGATATTTGCAGTTTCGGAACAGGGGGCAAGGGTAGGCCAGGGCAATACCGAGGGAGGCGCCAATTCCCCTTTCACGACCACGGAAGACCATGCTGGACTGCATAGGTATGTTTGCTTATGGCTTTGTAGATGCAAACTGCAAAAGAAGCACATTTTCCGAGACATTATCTTCGCCCAACTGTGGTGAGGAAATGTCGATACCCACTTCCGTCCAACGCATTTGGAAACGGCCTAATTTACCCAACCCTTGGCAGGAAGGGAGGATGACCACATGATTGTCAAGGAGAAAGAGACCTTTGGGGGCTTTCGGCACTGATTTGTAACCCCGGCAATACTGGCTGGTTGTATGACTGTATCTAGAAGGAGCTTTATGCGGGAGAATCCTGCGACCTTTGAGAGAGAAATAGTCACCTAAAGTCTTCTTCTGCAAAGATGATAGATAATTCGGATATCTGCTCCTGAGTGGCCGGGCTATTCAAGTAAGAACACTCTCATATTAGGTAATCCATCCCTACGATAACCCTGGTAAATTCTCTCCCTTCTCTGCCAAATCTGACGTGGCCATATAGCCTGCTTCAATTCAAGACAAGCATAACAAGGACATAAACTAGAAATGTAGCAAACAGATTCGGCCAGTTATGACTTACGCTGAGATTTAACATGCTGGTGCCTGGGAAGGTGAGATGGGTGATTAGCAGCAAGCATATACTCCTGGTCTTCACGGGGCTGACTATATAGTATAAAATAAAACACTTGTTCGTATCTTTATGACAATGAACTATAAGCGACGTCTCCGTTTCATCATCTTTACTCGCTTATTATATCGCGGATACGATTTTATGCAGAGAATTCGGTCGACTCGACACGACTGGACAGTGTAGTAAGAAGCCACAAGCAACTCGCTTCCATCTAACCCACATGTCGCGAGACGTATTCGAGGACCGCGACCTCTTCGAGAGATATATCGCGATTAATCGCCACAAGGATGGATTGACAAGCGTACCAGAATGGCCACACCTATGCTCGATGTTGCCTGATCTCAACGGAGCCCGAGTGCTCGACCTCGGGTGCGGACTCGGGTGGTTCTCTCGTTTTGCTCGCGCCGAGGGTGCTTTGCACGTCCACGCTATTGACCTCTCGGCTAACATGATAGACAAGGCGCGCAGTATGACGTCTGGCGACGGCATTACTTATATGCAGGGGGATCTCGATGATCTCATACTCCCCGACGACCAGTACGACGTCGTTTCAGCGGGCTCACATTTCACTTCGTAACTGACCTCCCGCGACTGGTCGGTGAAATTTGTAAGAGTTTGAAATGTGGTGGCCACTTTGTCTTTTCTGTCGACCATCCGATCTTCTCGGCGCCAACTGTGCCAAATACGCCCCAGTTTGTTGTGGATGAAGCCACAGGTGCAAGTTTATGGCAGATCGACGCTTATGGGCGGGAGGGAGTGCGGATGCGAAATATCTTCGAGACAAAAGTGCCCAAGCAACATCGGACCACAGCCACATATATATCATACTGCTGCATTTCGGCTTTCGGTTGAAGAATTTTGGGGAGTGGACCCCTTCGGCAGAGCAGCTGGAGAGGCATCCGGAGTGGGAAGTTGAGTTTGTCAACCAACTATCTTGTTGATAGGTGCAGTGATAGATTTGTAGATAGCTCGGCTGCCTACCTAAGTAGGTAGTTGACTAAGTGCGGTACGCCCTGTTCTCAGATTATCGTTAGCAATACTAAAACCAAGGGACATGCAACTCACATGTCTCTTCATCTGCGAGTACAAGGCATGTCGCGCGTATCTACAAACATGGCTCCATCTACAGGGAAAGGAGGGCATACTGCTAGGTACTTGATGAATTGGTTACTTCCATTATAACCTGGAACTGTTCTGCTTCAAACCTCACATATCTCATAAATACAGACATACCTAAGTACATAAGCAGCAGCGGCTTTCACGTGAAACTTACAGGGAATGGAGACCCAAGCAGTGGGGCTTAGCGATCCAGACGCGGCGCTAACCTTTTGGGGATCTTGGACGCCGCCGTTAGGGTGCGCGATCTGCTGTATCTGCTGTATCTGGCGTCACTCCTACCTGGTCCAGGTCCCAGTCAGCGACCGAGCTCTCCTTTGCGACAGCGCCTCACCGCGATTGGCTTTCTGTCCACATCAACCACTCATTCCAGAGCACCACCACTCCTCCCATCGCCATCCTCGTCGACCTCGCCAGCTTCCCCTGTCATAATTATACAGACTTTGCCTACCAATGTACCAATATCGCTAATCTACCCACCCCCAAGCTCCACCGGGCCATGACAATTGCGATCCCGCGCGTGTCGTCATATCTCCCGGTTGCAGAGTCACCAGCGCCCCTATGAACAGCGAGCGAGTCGGCCCTGCTTCCCGGCCATCCCGTCTTCATCGTATTCATGCGACTCGCATGCGATCCTGTCTCCCAGCCCATAGCGCACAGCAGTTGTCTGAATGCAACCCTGAACCCCTTCCTAGCGCCTTCTTCAAGCCGGAAGCTCCGTCGTCGCCCAGTGCACGCCTATCCACGACTATATCCTCTTGTCCCGACCACCGAACTCTCCTCACCTCCCGCGAAGTCGAGAGCGGTCTGCCTCTCCCAGATGTCGTCGCCACTGACGAGTTCTTGGGCAGTCATGTGCTGCGCATCCTGGTCCGTCTCGGCCGTGGGGGGAAGGATGGCGTCGGAAACCTGAGGGAGTGGCGGGCAAGGCCAAACAGTATCCCACCCTCAACGGCCGCAGCGTCGTCATCAAAGATGCCTTCGTGTACAGCAATAAAGGTATGTCGCCTCCAACGCTGCCATTGTCGACGTGGCAGCCCCTAACTATAGCGCCAGGCTTCAAGACGCTTTCTCAGTCCCAGCTCTTGACCGATGCCATCTGGCACGCGATTCAATAGAGCCCCGCCAGTGGCTCATCTACTACTATCGAGGCCCTTAGTTGGAACATGGGAGAAATAGAGATTCCCAAGCTATTTTCATAGAGGGTATGGCGAGTAGACGAGCCGCCGAAGCAAGACAGGCGCTATTGAGAATGGCGAATCAAGTTGCCGAGGAAGAAGGATATTAAAGTTTTCACGACCTGCTCAATAGTTTTCCTAATATTGCGAGGCAGATGCATGCGGGGCTTGAGAAGCTCTTCAAGGAGTTCAACACCATCTTCGACAAACCCTTGCCTCCCCTCCCTCGCAGCTCATATTCCCGACCACGCCCGAAGGCCCTATTGCGGCAGCCATGAAGAAGGTCGGGCAAGCAGCATACCGAGCAGCGAGCAGTGTTGACGGGCAGAGCGATGCGCGAGTGGCGGAGAACTTCTTCGCTGAAGACGATGAGCATGTCATGCGAGCTTCTCTGGAGACGGCCGTCACCAACGCCATTGACCTCTTTCAGGGGTCGATACTCAGCAACTTTCCATGCTTGGTGCTACAACAGAGCTGACTGGGCGCTGGTAGAGCGATTGATCGAAAGATACGTTGCCGAAAACGTACATAATCTAATATGGCCCGGCTCGCTGTGCTCCGTCGGCCAAGGACCAGGAGCTAGAAGCAAAGATAAGGCAAACAGAGTTCATCGATATTTCGCAATTGGGTATTTTCATAGAAGGAGGCCTCAAAAAGAAACGTGAACTCGCCACAAGACTTGAATTGCTGTAGATGAGTTTCGACGGATGACGAATGCAACGTGCGCCAGGATATGATGGAGATCTTACTGGCAACAATAAGGGCAGCCACACAATCAGCGGAGCAGACCGGCCCCGCGATAGCACACCACCGTCGGAAAAGAACGTCCTCACTGTTAACGCCGACACATTAGTGTCTCTGCTTCTATTCGTTGTAATCAGAGCAGGCGTCAAGAATCTGCAGGCAAGACTTCAGTACATGAAACACTTCATTTATATCGACGACGTCGACAGCGGCGATGGGATACGCCTGAGTACATTTGAAGCGGTCCTCTCATACCTTTTGGTGATTCGAGTAGTTTAAGACGAGCGAGTCGCCGGAATAAGCCCTGTGGGACGCAACAGCGAAAGGTGATCTAGAGGAGCTTAAGAGAATGATGGACGGGAGCTCAAACGCTATTCTAGACGATGAGATCACCGCATCCCGATCTCAAGCCACGCTCCCTCAGTGAGCTGGAGTATGTTCAATGGCTCCTCTCGACGATCTTCCTTAGCCTTAACGCCATCAGAGTTATATTCTCAAGGCTCGGGCTTAAGTCATGTGTTTCCATTCCAGAACAAATCCTCGGATGATCTCCCAGCTGGCCCAATCAAGAAGAGCAAAAGGGTTGCGATGGATACAAGAAGTATGTCAAGCAGCTCTGAATTTTCCTACCATTCGCTCGCTGGCAGCATCGTCACTTAGCAGTGGTCTCGAAGGAGACACTTCGGTCGAACGCCTATGTCAAACGCAGGATTCATTTGGTGAATCGGTTCCAATGATGGCTGTTCAGAACGAGCGCCACAAACTCTGAAGTATCTTTTGTCATTGGATGATTTCTTCCCCAGGCATATGATATTAGAAGATACCGATAATGATGATACGAGTCTGTTAACGCTGCTATACAACTGGGGCACACCGAGCTGATTGATATCATTCTTGATTTCGTAATGGCGTCAACGCCACAGTCAGAAATCCGACGTTACCTTGCCCTACAGGATGTGCGAGGACGGAGTGTAGCCCATTACCTCTTCCACGCGCCAGCTTTAATCGTTCGCATCGGGAACCTTCTCCCTGGCGGCAAAAGGATAGAAACGGCCAAACCCCCATTGTTCGCGCTTTGTCGGTCATACGACCATCCTGATTATGCGAATATGGTGCAAACCGGTCTCTTGGCTGCCACCATAACGCAAGGAGATGGGCAACCACTCCACCTAGACGACCATGTGGATTGCAAGGGAAATACCCTTTACATATTGTGAACGATCCCAAATAGCGGTCAGATTCTTTTGCAGTGCGACGTTGACGTGAACGCTACTAACGAAAAGAAATTCACTGCACTCATGGTTGCAAGCAAATATGGCCGCTTCGACATGGTGCGGGTGCTGTACTCTGACCCAAGGTCGACGTTGCCATTCGAGAAGCCCGTGGGCTGACAGCTGTAGAACTTGCCAAGGATGATGATGTCCGTAATCGCGTCGATGATCTAGCACTCTTCACCATGAGCCCCAGCATGGATGGTCGGGTTACCGGCGTAGTCCGGTCATTCTTCGCTAGAAGATGCTACTATTCGACTAGTGCAAAATCAGGCGCCCCGGCCGATGAAAATTCCTATACAGTAACGACGTGTCGGCGCTCGACGGCCGACTTTGAGCGCCTTGCCAGTCTACTATTGATGGAGAATCCTGCATCCTGGATACCCAAGGTCTCGAGTCAGAGATCACCTTTTCAGATACCCTCTAAACCATCGCGGTCGGTCCTCAAAGATACTCAAATGCGAGCTAATGCCTTTCTAAGAATTATGTTTATCCCATCCCACTTTCGCAACACACGAAATGCTGTGGGAATTCTTTCTTGTCCCAGACCTCCAAGCAGATATGATGGAACAGCGAAGCCGCCTAAAGCGGAAACCAGAGTGGAAAGGATACGAGATGAGTTTGAGCCACTGCAAGATACTCTAGAGGTAGAGCAATTTGTAGGTCACGCGCGTGAGACGGTTCACAGCATCAACTATGCTACCAAGAATCTTGCGCGGCGAGTCAATGCAGTGACGGTTGTAGCAAATAGTATGTCTGCTGAACTTGGCAATCGAGAAGCGTCACGCTAATCAGAATGATAGATATTTACGACGCCGCATGTTTGATGTCTCGGATCGTACCTAAGCTCGCCTTTTTACCACAGTCCCATATAATCGCCGTCGAGACTTACCTCAGCACCTTCGCGCCTCCTGCTACGAATCCACCCCAGATATTTCACACGTCAATTTTAGCACTACAATCTACCATTCAAGCCATGCTTGCAGCTCTGTTACGACCGCCGACACTCGTTTCACGAATCAACCTAGCTAGTGAAGCCATCAAACGCAACTATAGCTCAGTATCACGGTCTACGCGGTGGCCACTCGGCCTACTAGATGAGACGCGCCAACGGATCAACGAAGAGAAAGAAGAAAGAGCTAGGCGGGGTCAAATGGAGCTGGAGGAGCTCTCCAAGGAGCTTCGCTATACGCAGCAGACGGTCGCCAGCGAACTTGCAGGCTGGCAGGATATGCACGAGCGCATGGACGGCAAGCCATCAAAGAGTATGCGAGGAGCATGTTGATTCTCGAACGAGAGCGATTGCAGGGAATTAGGAGGGCGTTAAGAAAGCTACAGTGCGATCCTCCCAGCCAGCATCGGTCGCTCTGGCACAAGGGCCAGACGCTGTTCAGCCCGATGTACCCGGAATGGGGACTTGTCGGCGAGAAATGGAGGCGAGTCTAGCGTAGCCGGCGAGGCTGCTATGAATGGTGTAAGCTAGAAATTAGGATAGATCAGGAGACCGCGTGGCACAGTCTTGCGATCTGTCGAGCCGTCGATAATCAGCCTCGCGCGGCAACTCAAACCGTACTCGTTTCTCATAATGATTGTGTGGCTTCTGCATTTCCGCGCATTGGGGCCGTCAATGAATGAAGTTGATGAACTGAGCCTCATTCCACGAGCTGAACTTTTTTGAACGGACGGATGGGAGCCCGACCTAAGCTGCAAATTTGGGAGGCAACCTACCGATGTTAATATACGAATTACGTACCCGCCTATCCACCTATTGGCAAGACTAAGTAGATAGATGTCGGCCGTGAGGAGCGGCCCGTTCTCGTGGCCGCGTCGATTGATTCGACTGCGCAGGCGCCGCTGGCGCTTCGTGCGGTCGGCGCTTGGGCCGGGAGTAGGCTGTGTCGAATGTCTTATTCATTGACGAATCGGATTCCACGGGCTCTTCGACAGTTTCCCCTGCGGCAGGCAGCATCTTTTGCGAATGTCGGTAGATGGGATCGGAGGATGGGATCCGGGGATAACTGGGAGATACTATGTTACCGTGTTAGGAATTCGAGTTAGCTGGTCAGGGAATTTGGCCAACGGATGCTGTGACGTGACCTAGCCTTGAGGCCTCGAGGGCTCGGATTGTTGGGAGTTAGATGTGGTTTTTGGCCCTCGCGTTGACCCGTGTTTCGTTTCTGGTATCACGGTCGCATTACGTATGTCAACTCCTGCTTGGTGTTTTGGGGGCATTAACTCGAATTGGCTCGAATTGAGCTTGTGACTGACCTATATCGTTGGTATCGAGGTAGTATTCATAGGATTAAGCTGAGATTAGTATTACAACCTCACCATTGACGGCCTTGGGGTCAAGTCCCTGTTCAGCCGCAGGCATCTCGGGAGTAATTGCGCAGGATTGAGCCCGAATTGGGCTTGCGGCCTTGGGGCGGCCTCGACATCGTCCCATATCCAGCTTATTAGTGAATTGGGTGGGCTTTTTTTCTTCGTGTGTCTGTATAGGTGGAGGTGGTGATGGAGGATTATCAGCCTTCGTTAGATGTGGTGGCAATTGGTATAATCACGACCGCGCCAATTCGTCAACCAATTCCCCGCCAACGATAGGGAATTGGTGATTCCGCGAGGCTTAGCAATTCAGTCTCTGTCTCTGTTAGTCCAATATGCAGCTTTTCTGCCCGGTGCCACTTTCCTTGATGCGACGTCATTTACAGCGCAATGCGACTCACACATTCTTCCTGATAGTTGATGGTTTTCGCCCCTCCCAGCCACCGGATTCATACTGATTCTGGTGATATCCGGCTCTGCTGGTCTCGGCTTAGGACATACCGAGTGAGCAGATCGGATTCTAGATCACGTCGACGTTGCGCTAGTGGAGGAGGTACAAGCACTTTGGCAGAAGCAGATCTTAAAACTAGCCCGTCTGTGGACTCACTGATGCCTGTCTATCTATACCGCATATCTCCAACTGCCAACTGACACCGTCGTGCCCACGATGGAGCGCGCGCAGTGCTAAACCTCATGATATAGCTTCACCGACAGGTTACTCGCAGCCGAGATCAGTGTCATGATAGGTTCCCGCGCACATGGATGCATGCAGGCCTACACTACTGCTCGCTCCCAAGGAAAAATGACTCATCGACTGCACTACGACTCCCCGCCCTCTGGCCGAACCAGCCAGCGGATGATCGACACGGGCACAAGAAACAGCAGATCTGAAACACGTCCGGCGGGCGGGGGCCGACAGCTAGGTACCCATACCATACCACGCTTTGCTGCACCGAACGTACGGGAACGGCGACGAACAATCTGAAACGTTCACCAAGGAGCCTTCGCGGCCACGATACGTCGAGAGCAACCCACTCTCGACAGGCCGCTAGCCTCCAAGCGTCATGTCCATGTCCATGTCCATATCCATATGCATCTGCATGCATGCAAGGCGAAGAGAGAACGTCCACTCACTCACGTCCGCCTGCCCTGTTTCTCCGACCTATCTGAATTCATGCTGGTGGGGGAGAAGGGGAGAAGAGGAGGGGGCAATGAAGAACTAGACTCATAACTACGACTTTTGGACAAGTCACAGCCGATCCGAAACGAAACGGAACGGTCCAATGAGACGCCTGCTCCGCGCCCGACACGTTCGACGCGGTGTGTGGAGCGCGCCGATTGGCTGCACGTCAACCCATCGCGGTGCTCGCCGCGTCTCTCGCTTCTGTTCATTGTACGACTCCACGACTCCACGACTTAAACCGCGTGCGCTTTCCCCGTTGGGCGGGGGAAGCACGCACGCACCCGTTCTGGGAGTGCTGACAAAGGTCTTTCCCTTGGCGCCAAGACTGAAACTGCTCCCGATCAGGAAGACTTACCAGGGCGCGTAGATTGCGCCAATCAGATGACGAGACCGCCGCCCTTCTTCGTCTCGGGCGCTTGTGAGGGTTTGGTATAGAGAGAATTACGCGCCCGCTTGCTTCTTCGGAAGGGAAGCATGACGGTGGTGTGTTGCGCGTGTATGAATTAGCGAGGGAGGGAAAACCCCATTCCAAATCAATCGATTGACCTTTCATCATACTACCAAATGCTATTCCCTGTATACCTAGTATAGTATGTGTGTCGAGGGCTGGCATGAGTATCAGATTAAGGGTAGAGGGTGGCGGCGGAAACAATCAACTTATTATACAGCCCCCCAAAACCCCCCTTTGAGCGTTTTTTTTTCATGCAAAGGCAAGGCCTTCCACGAGGCCGTTTTCTATCCCTGGTTTTTGTGTTCCCAGAACTATATATCTAAATACTCCCTTTCTTGCGCGCCAGGCCAGGGTGAGTTTCGGGCGTCATCTGATTTCATCCCAACTTTCGATACTCGACAGTTGTCGCTAGCATGACCTGCCCAGACTTAGAATGCCTTCGCTTCTGGAAACGGGCATGGACCGCTACCTAATGACGGAAACTCAAATCTTTTTGTAGATCGCACTTACACCGCTGTCCCCATCTCTGTTCACCTGATCATTGATGATCAATTGTAAGTGTAGTCGGGGAACAAAAATGTAGAATACGATGCAATCTCCCGCCAGCGCTTAATCAATTCAGCGTGATGCTCGTCTTGCCTCATCCGGGCATGATATTCGCTTCATAACTAGCCGCCGCGTTTAATTATTTGTGGGGACGAGAATTGAATGTCTAAGAGCAGTAGGTACTAGTATAGACGCAGCTAGCTAGCTAAGCCAGGCGGCTATCCGGGCCCTCCGTTTTCCGGCGACGGGCTTGTCTATAGCTGTCGACAGGGTGAAGGGCGGTGCGCTTGTGGCTGCTCGGTTCCGCTTCACCTCATGTGCCGCTCGCTAATTCCATTAGCCGAGGCCACAGGCGAGAGAGAGGATTGCCCCCAATTCTTTCCTCTTTTGAGTCGAGAGTTGCAGTGCACGCTGCTTAGACTCGCGAGAACCTGGTGTTGGATCAAGCGCAAGCGCCCAATTGCAGGGTTGCGATCGGGTGGTGTGAAAAGGGAAAGAAATAACCCGGGAGCCGATCATCTCGATTATATTTCCCTATCTCTTCCGCGCGGGTCTTATTGCCGGTGGGCATACCACGAGGCTTTACGACTTACACGCCCATCCAGCTCACTACTCGCCGCGCACGCTCGTCATATTTCGGTAGAATGTTGGGAACTACCCTACAGCATACAGTAGATAGGGAGACAGGCACGTAATCAAGGAGCCGTCATTATACTCATTCATATAAGCGAAGTGAAGCAAACGTAGCACGCAAGGGCGAAGGTAGCGCACGCAAAAAAAGACCAAAAAAAATCAATCAATCAATCCCTTGGAGCCCTTAATCCCGAGAAGCAAGCACTATATTTCGCATGCCACGCTAAGGGCACAGAGATAGATAGAGGTCGGTCGTGGAGGAGGTTTGTGCATCAGGTGAGCATAATATGCCTCCAGAGTCTCATTGCAGTGCATAACAGACTTGTGTCGCCATCTCGTTCGTCGCGTCGGCCTGCAGACGTGTGCGTGTTGCAGGGCGTAGGCGTGGGCGTGGGCGTGGGCGTGCACCGCGCCCGTTCACCCAAGCCTAAGCCCAAGCCCAAGCCCAGTTGTACACGCAACGCATCCCCGCGCCGGTGTTCTGCTCTCTCGTTCGCTATCGCGGGTAGAGAGAAAGAGAGGGAAGAGAGGCTCCCCACACCCGCGTTGGCGCTCTGCAGGGTACCCCCAAGCAACCAGCCAAGGGTACGTGCAGCAGCATATCCACTCACTAATGCCGTCACCGATCGACCCTTGTAGTGTAGGTAGGTATTAGTCTATCAGAACCTGAACCTGATGTACAAGTATTCCCGCACATGTGGCTATCCCTAAGTGACTCATACTTACAAGCCAGACACCTACCCTACCTGGATTAGGTACCTCGAGGTGGTTCGGCATAACGTCGTCGATGGTCATGGAAGGGCATTCTTGTCGAGAGAACGTCGTACCGGATGGACATTGATTGATGGATGATCCTGCGCCCACTCGCTTCGTCGAGGATCGCCCTGCTTTCTGCTTTTCCCAGTAGCCAGCCCCCAGATACTCTTGGCTGATGGGGTTCGAATTGAGCTGGCCTGCCCCGACTCGAGCTGTGCCGTATAGGCCCGACGTTAGCTTCAGGTATCAGTCGAACGAACCAGCACCAGAACGAGGCTTTTATCCAAAGTTGAATTGTGTATGCTCTGAATTATGCCACATAATGTGCCATGTGTCTCGACAACTACGCCTCTACATAACGAACTACCTACCTATCCGTCTACCTACATTTAGCACAATTTCGATTTCCATATTGCTGTCGAGAGGATCGCACTAGTACGCATACCGCTGCTATCATTGGCCCGGCGCAAACAGGGTCACGCAACTGAGGAGAGACGACTTGGGAGCACAAAGTCGCAGCTGTGCCACGCTATACTAAGACCTGCCGAGCAGCCGGCGCTGGTTGGCCCCACCCGCATCTGCATGGGTCTACATGGGTAGGTACACTATAGGTAGGTACTTACCCACTATATCTATCTGCTGTTGGTAAGTATAGTCGCCGTCTATTTCTGTTGGTAATGGTACGTACCACCGCCTGCATCCACTCGCCGTGTAAGTCGCATTGGCTAGACTAGCTCGACCTCTTTTTCAACCACCACCATCTACTCTCTTCCGTCTACCTTGACCCTGCCCAACCCAAGGGCCAGACTACGCCTGGCTCTCACATACATGAAAAAATAAGACACAGGTCACACTAGCTTAGTTTGCTCTTTTTTTTTTGCCCTACAGTCAACCCCATGTTTCAGGTTTCGCTTCTTGCATTGGGTACATCATCGCCATCGGTTTTTGTTGAAGCTAAGTACTGATTTGCATGCGGCCCATCGTGACGACCTGTCCACCCGCTTCGAGGATAAGAGGGCCTCAGTCCTCCTCTTCAAACTCTCTTTTTTCCTCATCGACCCGGCGCTTCAGTTTCATCTCTAGACCAATACATCTGTTTCCTTTTCCTTTCTCTCAGCTTTCCTTGCTTGTCTACTAGACGTCTTCCCAAGACCATCGACCCAGTCCACAGTCTTGGTATCCTCTTGTCCTCCATTGCCGCCGACTCAATCTTGTCCATACATTGGCGAGTTCCTTGGCATCAAAATATACCGTCGTGGTGGAGCTGGTTCTCCTCGTGTACCATCTAATTTACTATAACCCGTTTGTTCTTGTCCTAGTTGACGAGAACTCGCACAATAATCGACATGGCTACGTGAGTTACCAACCCCTCGCCCTCATTCTCATTCACATTAGATATCATGAGCAGCATACTAACATGTAATGAACAGTCTGGCAGCAGGCATGCCTTTTGATTTCACTTTCCCCTCCTGCGAGCCGGCCACACCGCCGAGCTTTTCTTTTGATCCGTCTCTGCTCGAGATTTCCTACAATCACGGGCATGCTCGTACAAGCTCGTATGGTTCAATATATTCAGCCGCCGAGATGTCGCCCTCCGACTCGGTTAGCACACGCGTCACTACCCAGCGCGCTCTCCTCCGCCAGTTCGGCAGCATGGGCCTGTCTTACTCCCCAAGATCCGCTCTCAAGATCAGACTATCGAGTCTCCCGCCAAGCGCATGAAGAGATCTGCCGCCGCACCTATAGCTAGGCCTTCACGTCAAGGAGCCTTTCGACCAGCCCATACTCGGAGTTTCACTAACCCCGAGTCAGTGAGCTTCGACTCTTTCTTTACTACAATCGAGGATCAACCCGCATTCCCCTCATTGCTTTGCTCGCCCAACACATATGCACAAGATGTCATTGAGCCTCGGCGCGCCTCAAGCGTTGGAGTTGACGGCTCTGCGCTTGACAGATTTGGCTACCCTACTTACCGCCAAATGCCCTCATATGTTCCAGCTGTCTCACAGCCACAATCTCAACCGGAGCAGTTTATGTATAACTTTGTGCCAAGGGCCGCTTCGCCCTTGAGCTTGGCGTCGACTCCGGACCCCACACCATCGACAACCCTGTTGAACTACCTGACCACATCCAACCCCGCCCCCTCATTGGTGCGCTCAATCTCATACCCTCTACGGGACCCCAACACCAAGCACTTTTGGTGGGATGTTCGCCAAGTCCGTCAATGGTCTGCTTTCAACTTGAACACAATCCTGTCTATGCCAGGCGCATCTGCCTTGCTCAACTGCCCCGTCCCATCTCCTCTTCTCCTACAGCCTGCTCCCAGTGCGCGCCATCCTGAGACCGAGGCCGCGTTGCATAACATCTATGCATCGTACTATATTCCCAAGCTGAACTCGGCTTTGGCACTTTCCTCGCAACGGCCTCTCCAGTTCTCTGTCCCTAGCACCAAGAACACGTCGTCGTCCCCCAATGATCACCTCATTGTGGCCAACATGGCTGGTGAGTCATCAACAGCTGCTGCTATGTTTGGTGGAAAGCCAACTGCCCGCGTCGTCGGACTTGTCAAGTCTTTCGATCGCTTTAACACTGGCATGCGTGTTGAAGGTAATGTCAAGCGCGTTGAGTACTTGCGCGGATTGGCGCATTTACATCACGTCATGCGTGAGCACGGCACACGCTACGGATTCATCCTCACAGAGATAGAGCTTGTACTAGTTCGCAATGGTGCCGAAGGAACACCTCACTTCGGGTATCTGGAAGTGACCCGAGTTCCGCTCGCTGACCCACAGGCCGAGGATGATGCCGAAGACGAGACCACCCCGCTCACGGCATGCCTTGCGCTTTGGGTCTGTGCATGCTGGCCGGCGATGAGCCGACCCCTGGTCATGCGCTGTGGAAGGCTGAAGTCGGCGCCCCTGCCGAGGGAACTCGTCGCAAGGCACTTCCCAAGGATGATTGGATGCCACAGCCACAACTTGCTGAGAAGCGAGAGGCCAAGCGCGCAAGGGGCTGGGTCTTGCCCGACGACGCTGTCAGCAGGAAGGAGATGGGGAAGAGGGGTGTGCGATATAACAGATGCTAAATTCATATAGCACACCAATATGCTACCTGGGCTGGTCCTCGGTATGCGAAAATATTGTACATAGAGATTATTTACATTCTTAATGGTTTTTTGAGGGGTTCATCATCGGCGTCCGGGTTCCGGGTGGGCTTACGATTGATGACGGCGGGTAAAGAAAGGACGGCAGTACTAGCAATAGTCAATAGTTTTCCACATATGATATCCAAATCAAAAAAATTATTTGAAATCATACTTGATGTTCGGAAACCCCTCGTTTTTTGATCAATGTACTATGTTGCTACATCACGACAATTTCTCCGACGCCTCTAGTTTACTAATTCGCACTAGTCCATAATATTACCGAAGTAAAAAACTATTCAATTGAGGTCTAATGTGCCTACCCGCGATCATGATCACGGCAAATCCGCCTTGGCCATCCAACCCCGCCGTCTACTACGGATGTAACGTAAGCCAAGTTGCATTGGGGGCCCGAATTCGGAATAATGGGTTACCGCGGAGAAAACGCCTTATCGGCTATCCACCGACAAAAAAACGCCCGTTTCATAACCGCGGGAAGGTTAAATTACCATTTTCTAAGCTTTCATGCTTCTCTATTGCTGGTCCTGGTAACACTGCCATTTGGGTTTATGTTCGTCAGGTTTGAGCGTCTTGTTAGGCGTTCTCTCGCTATTAGGTGGCCTGCGCAAGGAATCCTCGACTATGTTCGAGTCGCACATGGGCACGGATTCAGAAATGGTCCTTGTCCTTGGCCCGCCCAGATACAGCACAATGGCGGGCTAGAAGTGATTATGAATTATGAGGAAAACGCTATGCGGGACTTCCATCCTACTTACCTTCCGAGGAACTGGTCTTTTTCCTCCCCCGGAAATGTCATGTTTGAAGATGTCGCTGCTAATGTGTCGACTGCGGTTTTGACTGTGTTGTGATTAAAGCCGTTCTGATGCCGAGGCCGAGAGGACTCAAGAGTCATACTATGCCCGAGGAATTCAACTTTGCGGTTGTGAGTCAGGGGGGAATTAGATATCTGATGAGAAATGTGATGTCGCTCGTCTCACGAGTGATGGCAATGTTGGGTAATGTAAAGATGGTATAAGTTAAAAGGGTAAACGACTGGTATATAAAGTCGTGGCAATCACTTGGCTGAGAAACACAAATGCCTCGACATTATTAACCTTATCTGAACTCACATACACACACTGCACATAAGCTCATCGTATAATATTTCACGATTTTACACTTTGGTATCATTATATTCCCCAAAGGGCCACACTGAAGATGTTAGGAACCCTAATCAACAACACAACTCCAGCATTGGGGACAACTCAAATGCCAATACTCAAGCGCACCGACTCAGCAATCGAAATCAAAGAAGACTCGCCACGCCCCGACTCCCTACATCACAAGCGATCTCAAGTACGCTACCCATCAAACAAACCTCAACCCAAATGCTCCTCGACGAAGCGATCCTAACCCGCCACTCCACACGCCAATTCCTCCCAACCCCGTACCCCGCGCCCTCCTAGAGCACGCCCTAGAACTCGCAACGCATTCCCCAAGCAACACCAACACACAAGCCTGGCGCTCCTTCATCGTCACGGGGTCCGCCCTCGCGCGGTTAAAATCGAGCCTCGTGAGCATCGCCTCCTCCTCGTCGTCTTCACAAGCGCCCCCGCAGATCCTCCCCAGCCTACCCCCGTCCTTCGCCGCCTACCGCTCGGCGCTCGGGAGGCTGATCTACCACGAGGGCTGGGGGCTCGCGCCGGGCGACGTGGAGGGCCGGCGCGCCGCCGCGATGCGTAATTATGAGTTCTTCGGGGCTCCCGTCGCCGTCGTCGTGTGCATGGACGCCGACCTCGCGGGCCAGATGGCGTTTAGTGTCGGCATGTATGTGCAGACGCTCCTGCTCGCGCTCGCGCAGGCGGGTTTGGGGAGTTGTGTGCAGATCGGGTCGCGGGCTATCCGGATGTGGTGAGGAGGGAGGTCGGGATTGCGGAGGGGTTGAGGGTCTTGGTGGGTGTTGCGGTGGGCTTTGAGGATTGTTGTGCGAAGGTTAATTTGGTTAGGAGTTCGAGGGATGGGGTTGGGAGGAATACGGTTTGGGTTGAGTGAATGGGTTGATGAGTGAGTGGGTTGATGAGTGAATGGTTGAGATGGGTGAGTGTGAGTGAGTGAGAGTGAGGTGAGGTGAGAGGTGGGGTTGTGAGGCTGGATGCGGGAGTGAGCTCTGCCAATTGATCATGAGATGAGTGATTATGCATCGGCGGAGTTATAGACTTTATAGAATTTATAGACATTCTATTCCCTTCTCCATTCTATAGTGTATCTTATATATTGGGTTTGGCATTATTGGAGCTAAGATCAATCATTTAAAAAGCACCTTCGTGGACTTGTCCACTAAACACGGAAGTCTTCCAGTTGCGCGATATCAGTCGCGCCTTGCCACACATACAGTTAATTCATGAGCTATTCATTTCATGTCGAACGGAAATTTAAATTCAACCGTCTGCAGCCATATTTGATGAAATGTCTATATCGGTGGCTCTATAGCGTCTGATCATACACCCCTAACCAACTTAGTGACCCTCTCATGACGCCCCGCGGCTATTGCCCAACTGGAGCGTGTACTTATGGGACTGTGCAGATCGCTGGTAGTGAGCCCTGTCCTCGCGAGTTAACAATCATCATCATTTCCCAAAGGACTATTGTAGACAAGATGGCGAATCCCACTTACAAGTAGAGGACGAAGGCAGCAGTAGGCGTCTTTCCCGGCGAGACCGCATTGGAGCTTGAAATCGATGACGGTTAGGGGCGGTATCCCCGCTGAGGTAGTCAGTATAATTTGTCGCTCAAGTTATGCCGGTGCGCGACAGTTTTGTAACGATTGGGGCGACCTTACGAGTTTCGCAACTGTTCAGTGACAAGAGTTAGTTATCGGTACAGTCGACAGTATTTTAGGATTTCAAGTGAGAAATTGATCTTCATCGGTTTGTTAGGGGTAGCGTACTCTGTATAAAGACCCAACGGCCCCTCCGAACAGCAGTATGCAGTGTTATAAAGAAGACCAGCGCAGGCAAAAAGAGCCGATTCTTGTAGGGTATCTGGATCTTTCTGAATATCAGACACTTGCTCGGTCGGTAATGCCCACGCGACGCCGAGGCCGGCGATGATAATTGAGGCGAAGAACTTCATCTTGATAGCGCGGGTCGAAGCTGGCATGTACCTTTACATGGTGAATTTGAGTTCTCGAGGGAAGCAGTCACATATATACTGGGAAGAACATATGGGTCTTCTCCCAATCGAGAATTTGGAGTGCCGACAATGACTATCTTGAATCCCAATCTCTTAATACTTGTTCTGGAATCGGAAGTTTGGCATTTGCAGTTGGGTCTTGGCATCAGGCCACGCCATGCAGCCGATGTTGGTATGCCTTGAAATAACCCATGCTAGGCGCATCGTGCGCCGCGGAATTCTGCTGTGAAATCCCGATGGCTGTTGTCAAGAGGCAAGCGGATGTTGTATTCGAGTTCGAACTCATTGAGACACTGAACAGGTTTATTTATATCGTCGTGCTCAGCTGACATCTGCATAACCGGTTTAAGGTTACAGTTGTACCCCGCCAACTAACGAAAAGTATAAACCCGCTTCGGCATGGAGCTCGAGAGCCAAGGTGCCAGACTTTGGAATAGTAGACAAAGGTTTGGATATCATAAGCGATAATTGAGTCATTTTATAGATTAATGCAGACTTTAATAGGGTGGTTTGCATGTAAAACAGAACATTATCTATAGTTATCGAAGTTATAGATTTGTACTAATTGTACAGTTCATCGCATTAGAACAATACCAGCGCTCATTCCCAACTTGTAAGACTCGTTGCGCCATCTTGCAGGTGGCCATACTTGATGCTATCATTCAATAACATTTGTTGTTTATTTAAGTCCTTCGATGAGATGCGAGTGGATACTTTAACCTAGACGATGAGCTAAGCTTTGTGCGAGAGGTCTTGATTGGCCCCGAAAGCTAAGGTCCGTGAGTTGATCATTGTTTTCTAATATCGCTCATCAGCCTCCCTATTTCCTTCACGTTATCCGAGTGTCCTGATCAAACACATCTCACGATAAACTCATACTTTGTTAAAATCATTGAAATAGCACATGTCACTAGCGTTGAGAAGTTTAATTCAAGCTTGACGCGATGGTACTTAAACTCTACCCCGCGATCCCCACCCATGTCGACCGCATCTCCGAGATCCACATGGCGGCCTTCGCATCAAATGCTATGCTCCTCGCTCAATTCCCGACCCTAGAAGCACGTGAGGGATTACGAGAGAGCATACGACTGAAAGCACTAGCAGATATTGAAGACTCCAAGATCACCGTCCTTGTTGTTCGGGATGCCCCCAGGATTCTGATACTCCAAGTATCAGCGGGGTAAAAAGCGCTTACAATGAGCTTAATAACAGAGAAAGTCAAGTAGGGGAACTAATCGCGTTTGCTAAATGGTCGCACCCTGTAGGTAAGGATGAGGAGTATGAAGAGACACCTTGGATATGGCCGTCGGGGACGAATATGAATATCTTAGAAAGCTGGGGAAAGGCTACAGAAGAGGCGCAGGAGCTGACAGTGGGACACCAGCCTTGTTATCGTAAGTGCATCAAGTAATCATCACGCTATAGTACGAAAATACTCATTATTTAAAACCAGGCCTCACATTTATGGGCACGGACCCGTCACATGAGAGAAGAGGCGCTGCTTCAATGATGGTGCGTTGGGGGTTAGATCATTGCAGGATGGAAAATGTTGTAGGTTATTTGGAAAGCACCTTGGATGCAGCCCCCTTCTATGAGAAAATGGGTTTTGTAACGTCTAGGCGGATTTCGTTGCAATACCAGGTCGAACACCAGAATCAGGACGAGGTATATGAGGAGCTCGCCTTTGTGTATCACCCAACTGCGCAGTGAGCACCGTAGATAGATACTTTTACATGTGCTTTCACTAAATTAATTTAATAATCGCAATACTTCGGCCAGATCGCCAAAGTCCTTTTCTGAGGCGGGCGTATCAGGATATCTTATTGAGCATTGAAGTAGTGCATGTGAGTGTATGAAGGAGCTAGGGGTAAATGATAGGGGTGAGAGATCACACAAACGGTCAGCTGCTCTTCATCAAAGTTACATGGGGAGCATTTGAGTAATATCCCTAGACAAGAAGTCGTGTAGAATTAAGCGATGATATTAGCCGCACAAAGCGATTCCCGAAGAGGTGATAATTGCCGAACAAGAGGTGCCATGACCTTCGTGCGAGTTACCCTTGGGGCACACTATGGGATCTATTGTTGTGCGAAGATCCTGATACCTATGACCTCTTCCTAGCTACATACACAGACTCTAGTCCCTTCGTCAAACCTAGCGAGGCGGCACTGGCGATCCACGAAAGCGGCGATAGTATTGCCGAAGCGGTGTGCCTAACAGCGAGTCCTACACACTCGTGGGGGAGAACACACGGCGCACGCACGAGCACCATTCATAACTGATGTAGCCTGTACTACTAGTTTCATATTCTGTCTCCTTCATACTGACGGTCAAACACTGAGGGCCATGAGGATATTGTTTGTGGTTCTCCTTGGGCAACGTCGTATTCTCGCCATTCGCTACTAACTCGACATCAAGTGACGTGGTCCGTTTGAGTCATAGGTTTTTTCGAGCGACGATGTACAATCCAGACACTCGGGAATTATGAATCACACAGAGACCACCCTTGCTTAGGTTAACACCAGCGATATCCGAGACTAACGAGGTTGATGTAGCTCCAGGGACCTCTTTGTCTGAAATGGAGTATCAAGTTTTAGTAAGCACGAATTTTGAACTGTCTGTTTCCAATCCCCTCATCTAAGCTTCACAGGAAGCTTCTAGAAGCTTTTACTCCTCAACTACAAACGTAAAACCAACCGTTACCTTTCACGTTACATACTTTCACAAAAGTAGTTCGCAATTTCTCCTCTCAACATGAGAACCAGGAAGCGGTGGCTCTATTGGCTTAAAAAACCAACACCGAGGTAGCACATACGAATTATTAGGACGTCTACTCGTGTACTTCATAAGGGCATTATCAAGTGATCGGTAACTATCCAATAATAGACAAACATTCCTTTTCATCACATCTGGGGCTCTCGTGCGATTTGTGGCAGGAGATGTATTGGTCCCGTGGCCGAATCTTCAAATTTTCCGTGGTCCAAAGCATTAATAATATCAATATAAGTTATGACATTCAGTCAGTACTACTGCCGTGGCGATTAGTATCACCCCGAAATAAGGATATTCTCAGGGACCATGCATACTTAGGGTATAGATTTCGCGAAGATCTAGAGCCATCTAAACCACTGCCATCAGACCCATATGCCTAAATTTAGCATTTTTGGCAGATACATAGCGCTTTCTAGAAAGCCCCTGCTGTAGAACGGAGACCAAATGCGTTTGGCATCGTTTGCCGCACAATCAATTCGGCAGTTTGACAGCTTATGAATCTACTCAAGTGGTGAAGTCTCGTCACGCGCATCAGAAACCGCTAGGCTCAAGGACCTTGTCCACATGATTAGAGCTGTACTACTGGATATCTAGCTGGATTTCATATGAGTACGTTGGTAATCACCTTGAAAGAATTAGGCGGCGGAGACCTCAAGGATGGTACGACCTGATTTTCCAAGGCGCCGTTGCCGTCTTTCAATATTAGAAACAATCAAGATAGCTTTCCAGGTTCGTGCCCCATCCGCATCACAGTTATATAATGATGATGCTCGCCTCATGCTTCTCCTTCGATAGCTCCCTCTACATCTACATCCACGGCTTTTATATCATCTCCATCGACAGTCTTGCCAACGTTTCCACTACTAGGCTCTGGCCTGCCCCTAACTCAAAGAACCCTTCTATCTATTACAACTATCGTGTCCTATTCAATAATGGCTTGCGGCACGGTTACGCCACTCGTCGACGAGTGTAGATGGATTACAGTCAACCACGCCGATGGGACTAACTCGCACCGAAAACTCAACGACTGCGGCAAGGAAAGGTGCAAATGGTCGAAGGTTAAAAAGAAAGGAGGTGTCTTGATTACGGAAGTACGTTTGGAGAAGAATGAAGAAACAGAGAACCAAGAAAAATGTAAGCAAGATGGCTATGTTTGATCGGCGACGTGTTCTAACTAGTTCAGAACTATGTGGGATCGCTGAGGGTGAAAGCTTTCACGTGTGCGAAGAACGATGCGGGTATTAGTTATGAGATACACAACAAGACTCGGGAAGTTGGAATGGCAACTATGTTACTTACGCCTGAGAAACATACACCTGTGATGAGGGAAATGAAGTTAAGGTAGAACCGGGGAATTAGGAGAAGTTATGAGGACTTGAATCCACAGCTTTTGCCGTCTTCCCCCCCTTAGTCATCCCTGTAGTCCAAGTGATCCTCATCATCCTCACGCTCATCACCATCTGCAGCGTCTGAACGCCTCACCCCTTCAACCTCCTTGCTCTCTTCAGGTTTTTGATGCTCCTCAACTTCCCGATCCCCTTCAGCTTTTCCGCCACCGTCGAAAAAGGCTTCTCGTATCCTCATTAAGCTATAGTGATCATTGCTTCGCTTCGAGTCAAATTCATTAGCTGACCACATATAAGTTCCCCCTTTTAACAATTTCTCACCCTCTGGCCTGCAAGAATCAAAATCTATGATAATAGGATCGTCACCATCCATCATGATATTCGATGGATTCAAATCATTGTGCACGAGACCTAAGCCATGCATATGCTGAACGCCTGCTTCGATCCCACTTATACAACGAGCCTTGTCGAAGGGAATCTCATCTTCCAACATCTTTTCAAGGCTTACAGGGTACTTATCGAAGCCAAGTGCTTTAATTCTGCCGTTCTGGACGATGCAACCTAGGTACCGAGCGATGTTTGGATGTGGGTGCTCTCTCAAGATCTCGCATACTTCCACTTCGTTCAAAATCACCGTTGGAAGGAAGTCCCGATCCTTATCACCATCATAACTGAGAAGGTTTGGTAGCTTCTGATAGCAGGTAGCTAGTAGAGACTCGGGAACTCGGGTGAATTTGGGATTAACTAACGGCCTGATGTGGCTCTTCAGGAATTTTGATTATATTCAGTTTCCTGATGTCGATCTCGCCACGATCCATGCTCTCCGGCACGTCAGCATAAAAGTATCATCATCGCCTCCTCGTAAGAATGACTTTGCTGTGCTTATAAACAATATTGTCAGGATCATCTCCAGAAAATATGGAGCAGTAATCGCAGATTTCCAAGTCAAGCTAGGATAGAGTGTATTAGTATTAAGCAACCGGAAGTTTCTAGGTAGGTGGAGGTGATTACCTCGTGGGAGTCCATGTGGCTGTTGCGTCGGTAGTTAATTCTCAGGGGAAGGAGGACTCTGTTAACTTGAGTACCAATTTCACCACAAATAAGAGAGTAGAAGCACAGTATGAATAAAACGTCATATATGAGCACAATGAGTGGCTGCACGGGCAATACCTTCTCGCAGTATGTCAACGTTCTCTTTGTGGTGTGAAAGGCGATGTCATGGGAAGGTGGAAAACAGAAAACCACAAGGAGAGGGGAAATCGAATGCTATGCGGCAGGAATAGAAAGGCGGTTCAATTCCGTGTCACCCATCACACATGGCATCCAAGGAAAAAATTTCGGCACATTAACCAGTGTAGCCGAGAGGGGGGACGGATTTTCGGGTAGATACCAATGGCAGTGTGTAGTCCGAAATGCTGTATGACTTGAGCGTAGACTGTAGATAACCCGAGTTACCTACAACGGGTCACTGCCTTGAGTGATCAGTGTTGATGGTGCTGTGAGTTCTCACCTCGCACACACGGCCAATTGACATTAGCGTAGGCTTTCTCTCATCAGGTTGATGAAAATGAGGTCGAGGAGTATGACAACTACTCTAAGCGAGCTTTGCCGTGGTTCTCGGATATTATGCAATACAGATGGTCTACGGCATCACGGAGGTCCTAGCATCTAGGTAGGGCGAAATAACTACGTCTCAAGTTTGTGCAGGCTTAGTCACCACTTCATTATGTATTTTACTGGCCTCCCACAAATGTACCACTTAAGCGAGCTCGACTCCTAATCTTCGAGGCCATATTCACTCCTTCTGACATATATTTACACCAGTATCTCTACCCGAAAACCTCTGTCAAGTTAGGATATGCTGGGCTTTCTGGAGGGCTTGGTCTTTGATCCAGTCTTGAATTTGCTGATCCTCCACCATGGCGTGTCGCGTTGCCTCCTCCCACATCGACCGGTCCGGCCCAGCCTTAAGAATCGGGTCAATCCATAGTCTTGATCAGCTGTCGAATTCATTGAAATTTTCGATTCCTCTTCGGCCCATAGCGAAACTATCCGGATTGAGAGCAATGATGGTGTTTAAGAGGGCCCTTTTTGAGCCTAGCTGAGTTATGAACGTTTCTATTTCAATATCTGCAACTCCCGACTAGAACCTACTATCCCTAAAGAGGATATAAGTCTCTTCGTCCCTTCGTCAAGTTAATGAGGATAACTAATAGTTTGGTAGTTCGAGCATTTTGATCCCAGGCTCGGATTATTTTTTGGCTAGTGACTACACGATTAGGAGAGGTTGTGATATAAATTGCTGTGTGAATAAAATCGCTAGAGTGTACACAGTGACCGTACTATTAAGGGGGCTTAGCGCCTAAGCTATAACTAGCTAGAAGTAGTTCGGTTACCAAGCTAAAATACCTAGCTTCATACCTGACCCTTGTTAGTGATGTACTATGCAGAGGGGATGGTGATAATCAACACGCATCCATCATGAGGGTAACCTTATAGACGGCGTCTCTCCATCTGCCATTGATACTTGATTTCAGCACTATTTCTCTCATCGACACAAGCTAATAGAGCGACTTCGATACTTTACTTTCGTCGACTTTCAGCATATTATGCGTGCTGTCTTGGACGCGTTCGAAATAGATGAGACGGATTGCTAAGCCAGGATAGTGAAAAGTCAACGGCGCACAGGAGTAATCTCACGCATTTATCTATCTAGACAACGTCGGTACTGAGTCCTATTGTTTCAATCTTGATCGATAATTCAGAGTCTATATGGCGCATTCACTGCCTATTTATAAACCGTTAGAACCGGGAGCCAAGACTATCAGGGTTCTTGAGTTGTTGCCCGGTATCTTCGAAAGCGATTTGAGAGGCATTCTTCGCACGGTAGCTCTCGACGATAAGCCATCATACGAGGCGCTCTCCTATACCTGGGGCGCGCGGACAGAGGGGCGAACCCTGAAAATTAGGCAAAATTCTACATGGATGTCAAGGAGCAATGAACTTCCGGTAACCGATAACCTCTTTCGGGCGCTGAGAAGATTGCGGTATCTGTTCAAGGCACGAGTCCTCTGGGTCGATGCTATTTGTATCAATCAAGAGGACATTGATGAGCGAAGCGCGCAGGTTGCTTTCATGGCGGAGATTTACTCGAATGCCGAGTCTACGCCTATTTGGCTTGGGGATGTTGACGACACAAACATTCATGATAAGGATCTCTCGACTGGCCAGAGGTCATTGCAGCTCGCATCATCATTTCTACCGTTGGACATACTATGGAATAGTGATTGTTTACCTATGGACCATGCACTAGAAACTACGACTCCTTCGTGGAAAAATCGGGGGTGGGTTATTCAAGAGTATGCGTTGAGCCGACGACCCTATTTCCAGTTTGGCTCCAGAACTCGTGTGATTGACAAGGCAAGTCCTTATGGCGGACAGCTAGGGGGTGCCATACCTGACAGCGGCTTTATTCTTGAGAAGAAAATATTATTTCGGCACCTGGCAGGATTGGCCGATCGACTCAAAAAGTTCGACCTGATCAAGTTGGAAATGGAGCGTGGAAATCCGATGTCCCTCTACCATGCTGCGCTTGCTACTGGGGCGTCTGCCACCACTGACCCTCGAGATAAGGTGTATAGCCTATTGAGCTTTCTCGACCCTATAGAGAGGGACCTGGTATATCCAGATTATCATGTTTCGATGGAGCTCGTATTCAGCAGGGCAACTTACGCTGCTTTCAAAGGCCCAACCAAATTTGCGATGCTGGAGCTCATCACCTTTGATACATCAGGAGTTGCCAATACCCTTCCGACCTGGGTTTACGACTTCAGGAGTGCAGACCCCTATTCTCGTCATGAGCTTGATGACGTCTCAACTGAAATGACAATACCATCACTAGAAATGAATGTTCAAGGCACGGAACTCAAATTTGAGGGAGTCTGTGCTGATGTGGTGGTAGGAACATCACCTTCTTTGCCTGGGTTCTGGGAAGTGTGCTCTGCCCACAACACTCATGATATAGACACAGAAAACTGTATCGTTTCCGAGCTTGCTAGGAAAATAGTCGATCTCGTTGAGCTAACGGAAGCCTCAATCAGACGGGGCATAAGCACTGAGGTGCCGAATTCTAGTGATGGCTCTGATACTATTCATACAAATGAAAACCTAAGGCAGTTTATTGCCGACCAAATATTGACTAACAAGAATGAAAGGGTCGCCCAAGAAAACGCCATCTACAATCTCTTCGGAAAATGGGAAACAATCACTACTCATCTCGGTATCCCACAAAGAAAGAAAACAGCATCATCTCTCTCCCCAGAAACTGGCAATGAGACCAAGCCGAGAGCGTCATCTATGCCGATGTATGATCAAACACGGTATTACTGTAAAGAAGCATCAGGATCTGCCGTCGTTTTTACCACTATAAATGGGAATCTTGGCGTCGCCCCCAGCACAATTAAAGGAGGTGATTTGCTTGTACTTCCTCTCTGCAAGGCGGCTACTGGTGAAATCGATGCTCGAGTCATCCCTTTTAGTCAGCCATTAGCTCTCATTCTAAGAGAGACAGAAGGCAACAAATGCACATTTCACGGGCTTGCGCACTTAGACGGACTCGGTGATAAGGCTCGGTACATCCAGGACTCAAAATCCTATATCATCCGCTAAAAATACCCAAATTTCCAAATATTACAGCCAGGCATAGAGCCACGCAGGCTCAAACACCATATACTTTGCTCACATTGCGTACTACGTTTTGTGACAACTTATATTTATGTTTTCTTACGTAGCATTGAGGATCTGACTTGCTCATAGGAATAACATCATCCTCGTGATCAATTTGCGAGAGCATGTTACCCAAAAGTTGGACTTCTGCATCACCTTGGGGTCTTTGGAGACAGGCAAAGAAATGAGATGCAACCTGTCAATGGAGGACAGCTGGCATCTCACTAGAAGAACTCCGATAGCCGCTTATGCGAGATGAGACACACGCTTTAACTTTACTAACACCATCGTTAAAGGCGTGTGGGCATCGTCGATAAATATTACGCCAACCAGGAGGGAGAGATTTCATGTTCCGCAAGACACAGGCAGTGCACCATATTAACCCCGCAGTTTGTCCCTCAAGACTCCTCTCAATTAGTCAATGATTGGCTGTGTGGACGACGCACTCGAGATGACAGATATCATGGATACCGACTCAATCATCTCGAAATAAGAAAGGGGTAGCTAATTGAAGAAGAAAGTGTGAGTGAAGGGACAAGTGGACTATTGGAATGCAGTGAAGCGGCGCCCCAATAGTATCTACGGCGTTGCGAAACTGAAGAATCACAAGTTCTGTCAGAACCTCTATGAGGCGGTTGTCGTGCGGTTAGAAAATGATCTCACAGTGATAGCTTCCGACGTATACGTCATGCGCGCTGGTAGAGACAGGGGACGCACCGAGAACCGTTCGATATGGTGAGCACATACGACGATGACATGCGTGGGGAATTGTCAATCACGAGTTCAGTTGATCTCCCAATCCTTCAAATTGAGCTAGCCACCACCTATGGCCTCATGCTTGAGACATACCCGCTTTCACCACTCAAACTAAGCAAGATTTCCCGACTGTTGTCGGACAGGGTTGGATAGCTATCATGAGGCTCAAGGCATTATCATGTGCATTAACTCGGTTTTTAGCTGCGGTTCGGGCCGGGGCAAAGTAGGTTTTATAGTTCAATTCGCAATTGAATTACTTTACTTAACTCTTGCATTGGAAAGCTAGTCGCCGTGGAGTTCACAGATTTGTGGATCGCAGATGGCTTCCCCAGCATCTCAGGCGGAGCGGGGATAGTCTGTAGGTGTCGTATAAAGGGCTTCCAAATTCCTGTTTGCCGATGTCCAATACAACACTGGATTAGCAAGACATTTCCATTCACCGTTGCGCTAACGCAACGGAAAACCTGCCGTTGCAGATCTGGCCCCTGTTGCGGAGTCGTTATGCATTTCCTTGTCTGTTGGTTTTGCTGGTTGGGCGGTGTGCTGGTGTACTCGGGACCTGCCAAGGAGAATACCATCTTCAATGTTGCTAAACGTTGCACTTAACAAAAGTACTGAGTGATCCCAATTTCTTGATTATTCAACATAGCTGAAGGCACCAAAACAAGCCGCGCTGCACCTCGACGGATTTTCGCATGGCCATCGCACTTGACCACGTTCGTCATTAAATTTCCTAGCATATTTGAGTCACCAATTCCAAAAGGGGTAACGGAGTGGCAGGGTATAAGGGTTTATCCCTGTCTAATTAGCGTAGTAGGGCGTTGGACCCAGTTCGAGATCGCAATTATCGTTAGATCGTCAGAACTAGCATACGTAAGACAATCAGCATCGCTTCTTCAGAGCCTTGTAATAAAGGCCTTTGTAAAAGTCCCAATGAAGGGAAACTACCAACCTCGCCAATAAAAGCAAGAAATTATCCAGTGTTTACTACCTCACACAAGTAGCCGTCTCAGTGCTGTGTGCTGCACATCTACCGGCCCTGTCCAGGGGATGTGCTGTACGAAGGGTATTGGTATACCTCAAATTGGTTTAGCATGGGCAGAGGATTCATGTGGGAGAATCCACCCGCGTTCACAGCACGTGGCTTAACGCCATATTATGACCCGGTGTCTGACCAGGTTGCGCCACTCGAGGGCCAATAGGAGGATAAAGGAACTCAAATCGACGTCTGCGGCACAGCATTTAGCAACAAGAGACTCCGGTACGGGGTTTCGGGTCCTCGCACTCGGCAATCAATGTCCTAATTTGCTTGTACACTTGGTATCGACTGATTCTTGACGTCTTCTTCCCCGCCCAGAAAGCAAAGTGGAATGTCGGGTTGGGGTTTGGAACAGAAGACGAGTGTGTGTTATTTACAACCTCAGGCCACGAGACGAGACGCGCTGCTCGGGACTTCGCTATCCGAAGAACCCAAAGCAACCCAGCATACATGTAGAAATTAGGAGACAATGCGATGTAGTACTTGTAGAACTCAGTCATAACAAGTGGGCTAATAACGAGCGTGCGCTCATGCAGCCCTCCCGAGCTCTCGCGGTCCCAGACCCATGCATCCCTTGTTCCCGCTTTATACCATCCTGGTTTCGGCGCATTTCAAATACACCCTAGGCAAACCCGCCGACTTAAATCTGCCTCCACGTTGAATGCCTATAAGTCAACCTAGCCAACGTTATTCTTCTGCAAAACAACGACAATTCGGCTCAGCAATCAATTCGAGCTCAAAATAAATTCAAGACAGCAAGCCAAATCTTCATATGCTTGATATCATATCATTCGGTATGGGGATCAAGACGTGGGCGGTGACGTCGAAAGTTCTAAGACGGCTCAACCGAGACCAGTCAAACGAAGAAATGTGGACGACAAGGAGGATAGCGTCACAGTGAGCACGAGCGACTTATCGGGGAGAGCCAAAGCAGCAGCAGCGGCGGCTCGTCGGAAGATCGAAAAACCCTCTTGCTGTCCAGATTCTCGACGACCCTAGTTCCGTGGACCAGCAGCTACGCTGTCCCTTGTTTGCTAAGCTCCCTGCCGAGTTACGTGAACTGATCTGGGACTACGCACTCACGGATACGAAAACCTCGATACACTATATCCGTTAGACAAGTCCTATGCGCGGCCCGGCCAGGCGGCTCCATTACGTATCGCTGTTGACCTTCTACGTACGTGCCGTGCCGTTTACCTCGAAGCCTTCCTCGTGCCTTTCCAGGTCAATCCCATGGTCGTATTTGACGGGCACCCCGATGTAGTGCCTCCGGACAACCCACTACAATGCACTCCGTCGAACCTGCGGCTATGTCGTAAGCTACGTCCTTGGCAGTTTGCCAACATTACGTCAGTGGACATGAGCGTGCAACAGTTCATGCTAGAAGGAGGTATGTTAAGACACCTAGGCAGAAGTCACATCAGATGAATCGTCGGAAACTAATTGTCAACTATCGTAGGCTCAATTGAACGAGTATCTCGTCTATCGGGTAATAAAGGCCGACACGCAGGCCACGAGGCGCGCGGCTTTACTCTGGCGGATACGCATCTTTCGGTCCATTCAAGGAGGCGAGGACACCGACTTGTGACATATCGCTGCGCCCCGGCGCTGCAGAGACACGAGCCACTTTGATTAGAAGCATATTTATGGGCAAGAAGATCACACATCTCACTTTGCGCATGTCCCGCACGGACTGGTGGGCGTGGACTTCACCTCCAGAGGCTGGCGCTGACGACCCACATGAGGCGCTACGACTAGAGCCCATGGTCAACGTCACTGATCGGCGTGAGATGAGCGCGGCGATGCTCGAGGGCTACGAAGCCCGCAAAGAAGGGAGACAACCCGGCTTCGACCTCGACGAGTTCGAAAGACAGGGGCGTTGGGGTATGCAGTTTGCGGAGTACTGGCCCGACCTGCAAACTCTTGAGTTAGTCCTCGAGACTTATACCCGGAAGGAGAACCAATTGGACTCGTCGTCAAGTGCGCTAAGCTGTGGACATTCCCTCTTGACGATGGGAAGCAACTCGAGTGGGACGGCAAGGAGGAGTCCAGTGTACGATGGCGTGGTGCGAGCGAATACGGCTATGATAACGAACTAGGAATGTCCTGGCCCAAGGACCAGCCGGACGCACCCGATTCTCACAATACCACGATCACGCAATGGCGCCCAACTACCAATGAAGACGTTAACATGGGCCGGCACAGGAATTTGTGATGAAGTCGCTCGTCTTCACTCGACGACGAAGTGTTGATGCTACTGTTTCATTAGATGTCTGATGTATTTTACTGGCCTAGGAACGGCTATCTAGGAGTTACGAAAGGGGAATTACGGAATGGAACGGGATATGATGGAGAGCCTGAACATGGACACGGCTATGATGGTGGCGTTTTGGCCCAATTACCTATAATAATATTACATATCATATTATAACCACCTTTTCGGGTCTCACAGCCTGCTGTCTTCCGGGCGCTTGTGATTCGATGCATTTTGAGACAATGCTACGCCGATCGTCGCCCCAACAGCGCTGCAGTCAGCTTACCCCGTCGACATGTTTATCGAAACGTGACCTCCGAAAGGGCAAGAATGCCAATTGATTTTATAGGACTCTCGCTTACATTTCGGTCCCCGTCCCGTATTGGATATACGCGGTCTTACAGGTTACATACCTGAGTTACAGTGCAATAGCCTGCGCACTCGCCATCATGTCGGGGGCGCTGATGTAACATAGAGTATTTGGATTTCTTAAGAACGGCCTGTCTCGGCTCATACTTTGGGGGCCACGGAGAACCAAACGCGCAGTCTTCACGAACCTCGCATGTAGAATCCGCGCGCGGGGTCATGTCGTAAGACGGGCCTAATCGTAGGATTCGCCTCCTCCACTTTGCCGCCTACTACATGGTATGCGCCATTTGGGGTCAAAACTTGCCTCAACTATCTGAGGTAGGAACTCAGACAACATACCACTTTCGATGTCGCTCACGCGTATTCAGATCATCACGGCATGACGCGTATTGCAACATTAAAATTTTCATAATGAGCGATGATGGGTGATATGCGGCACGGTTTATACGGGTTACACCCGTTACAGATTTGTGACCACGTTACGTGTGGGTAACTGAAGCAGTAAAATGACAATCATGAGATCTCTCGTATTCAACTCTTAAATTTTGATGACGAAACTCATTCACTACCTTCGTCAACCTCCAAGAATCATTCTAAGCATCGACCGCACTCAATACAACTCACTACATGTGCAATTTTACGTCAAATCTGGTAGTGATAGGTACTTGCTTCGCGAACAACGATGTATTGTAAGTTGAGTTGATGTTTTCTCAAAGCTGAGCATTTAACATCAGTCATCTTCATAATTCACAACTTATATCTTACAAGGTTCAGTCAGTAAGTGTATGCTTCATAAAAGGCCGATTGACATATATAACAACATGGCTTTATTTCAAGTACCTAGATTACTCACTTCGCGCCAACTACCTGTCGCGTTTAATTAAAGATCTCAAGATTACGAGTATTTCACAAATTGAAACGTCGAAACTAAAAATAGCTTTTACAGACTGATACTTGATGCATTAAAAACAAAATAGCTTGTTCGCTTTAGAGGCTATTTGCTTTTATTTCAACTCTCGATCGCCAAGCAAGGTAGGGTATGCGTGTAGTAGATCTCGGTACCGTACCACTGGCCCTCGTGTGGGCCGCAACAGAATGAATCATAATGAGCGATACAAGAAGCAAGCAACGGCGAGCCGGATTTAGCTAGCTAGGCCATTTCTTCTGCTACGACAAGTTTCTACTTTAAATAGCGTATTTTCATTGAGCTTAAGGCTGTGATTTGAGTCTTATTCGCAATTCTCACTTGTTTCAATTTGTACATATTGTCTATTTTAGTGGTGTCATGGATGCGACAGCAGAGCATCGTGTGCGGATGATTAAGCGAGTTTTTCCTGCGAATCCGCCGCAAAATACTATCGTCACTCAATTGTCTATTCTAGATGCGACCGTCGCACGGTTTTCTGCGTGTGGTGCCATTTGGTTCTATGATAAGACTGAAGAAATTGATGCAAACAATCCCGCGATTTTCGATACTTTTGAGTCAGGTTCGTTACGGGTAGTCTACTGTACGGGTTGCTGTGAGATAAAAACTAATCTCTCAACTTAGCGCTTTCGCAGACCCTCGATGACTACCCTCATTTTGCAGGGCAACTTCAATGGGCAACGAAGCAACACATCAAAGGAACCGACAACCCTCGTTACATCGGCCGGCCGATCGTAACTTATGGCTCTTCCGATGACCCAGGCTTGGAGTTGGTAATCGCTGAGGACGATAGAGAACTCCATACTATCGTCCCTAGTCTAGCAGAGCGCTCAACGTCAAAGAAGATATGGAATGCTTCAAGCCTTTGCCAAACTGAATTTCTCCCGGCACTAATCTTGCATTTTCAAACCTCGCTGAGTATAGAGACCTTCCGGGGCTTCTGCTCAGCTGACAGGATTTAAAGTGAGCAGTCCCTGCGTCTTAAAATTCATTTTCAACAAGCCGCATGCATGATACATCTCTCACTTATAGGCAAAGTTATTCGCGGTTTTACTTACGTTCCAAAATCATTTGAAACTCTACTTATAGAGATGGTTGCTGACACTCAATATCGTAGTGCGGTGGGTTCGCCGTAAGCCTTAAGCTGACACATTGTCTTTCGGATGCGACAAGTTTGCTACAGTTTATTCACTCTTGGGCCGACCAGTCGCGACGACTACTTGGCCTTGAAACGGTATCGAGTAACAACGCGAGATCGAGAGCATTATTCGATCCTAGTATGCTAGATGTACACGCCAATCCAGGCCCTCAGGTTACTGAGCCGGATGCTGAAAGGATTAACAGGGCTCGTTCTCTTGCCCATGCATCGATTCGATTGGTGGGCGACCGAAGCGCCCGGATACCCATCTTGGGCAACAAAATCCTCGAATGCGACGAAGCCTTCTCCTCAGAACTTTCGCAGACTAAGCTCAGCCCATCAACGGACCCTCCTTGGCCTACGTGGGACTTGGCGCGCCTGTAGAGCATATGCAAATCCGCTTTAGTAAAGCGGAAGTGGGAAATATGAAGAATGCAGCTCTGGGCACGTTGCCGAGTAATTTACAGGGTGAAAGGGTGTCTCGACAGATGCTTCTAGCTCATATCTGGATTTTAGTGAACCGTGCTCGCAACTGGAAAACATCCAGGATCAGGTATATCTAGATATCTCACTCGGCATACGTAGCAGGGTGTCGCCGCCACTACCAGACAGCTTCGTCGGGTCTCCTTTGTTACTAGGTTACGTCGCAAAGACTGCAGCTAGTGCCGCCACCGCGACAATCGGCGACGTCGCGGCTCCATCCGACAATTGCTATCTCAGTTCACCCCCAAGCAGTATCGGACTACCTCTATGATGCCGCTCACGAAGTCAGCCCGCAGCGTCTATGGCAAGCCTTTCTTGGCTCTAGACATGTCTTGGTAACTTCTTGGGCGCGATCACGGGCTTACGAAGTAGACTTCTGTGGTACAGGATTGGCTAGATATGTGCAAACTCAGATGCCCCTTATGGATGGGCTGCTGTAAGTGTTCATCTTTTGCAACGCCAACCTCCTAATCAACGAAAACAAGTCTCTAGTTTAGTTTTAGGTCTCCTTCAGTTTCCTTGTCGCACAATTTCAGATTGAGGGCTATACTGACTATATTTTGAAGGCAACTCATGGATGTTGCGGACACTGGCGATTTTGATGTCAGTCTTGCTCTGGAGGATACAATGGAACGGCTACTTAAAGACCCTATGCTAAGAGCCTATGAAGAACCATGAGACAGAAACTATTGCACTATCGTCGTAACTAATTATTCATTGTTCGAAGTAGTGCGACATCTTATGTCATAATATATAGCATCAAAGTAGCCCTATAGCATAATCCATCGAAAACTAACTATGCATCTGCGTCAATTTTCAGTTGATATAGAAGGGTTCGGCGACTGTCCCTCAGCACTGAACTTGGACTTACGGGTAAGACAATTTTTTCATTGTAGCGAGTCTCACACGTATCGAGACTGAGTCGCGAATATCAGACCAGGCCCTTACCTTTCTTATATAAAATCACCAAAGCGTTCAGTTATCTAGCTACCCATGCACTTCCTAGCCCTTAGAAAACAGTATACTGGGTTAAAGGGACAAGGGATACGGGTTATTGAAGCATCTCCCACTTTGAAGGTAGGCATACAGAGACAGGACCTTTATAGACCCTTCTTAACAGTTATCCTCAGTATTATCATGAAGCGTAGCCAGGTCCTGTTTCCATTAGAGTTTAGTCTTCTTGGTATATACCTCAATATGGGCTTTGGTACTGGCTAGACTGAATGGATGACATTGTTGGGCTATTGAACATGTTCAAGCTACCCGGACATGGTTTGTAATGGCTGCATCATAAGACAAAGTACCGAGCACTTGAATTATTGGCATATGAATAAGTCAAACATAGTCACGCATGTTCCTATCCTGTTCCCGTTTTACATCATGAGACCAAAAAGATCGTAATATTAGTCTATGTCTGCTCTATATCCAAATTACTGTGCTTCATTAGCCTTCCTATCCTTCTCCCTCACTTCCTGTCTCCATTTCATCCCTTTCTTGACCACCACGATTAAGCACGGAGATACCACCACGTAGAATGAAGCGATGATAGAGAAAGCTTTGCCAGGCTCGACAGCTGATATTAGCGGTTCGATGGCTGCGGACATGGCCGCCCCTAATAGGAACTTGATGATGTTATTCGATGCTGAGGCAGCAGAAGCTTTTTCGGGTCTGATATCTGTGATAAGTGCACTGAAGACGCTCGCTACACCGGACAGCCCCAATCCTAAGAGAAAGACAAGTACGACTACTAAGCCAATCGAAATCCGATTCTCAACTGTCCAACCCCATGCCGTAATGACGAGGACACTCAGGATGAATGGCGGTACGAGGACTTCAATGCGTGCTTTCTCAATGGGAAATTCCGATAAGTCCATGTGCTGTCCTTTAGTGACTGTGATTCCGAGCCGCTTAGCATGTCGCTGGAAGTTCCAGTTCAGCGCTTTGCCTACTAGGACTACGGCGAAAACCGATCCGACAGCCAGAGGAGATAGAGTAGTCCAATTGTTAGGCCATTGTAGCCGTAGTACTTGGCAAAAAGACTAGGAGCTCGGTACCAACGGCGTAGAGTCCTGCAAACAGGAGACCACCGTACGCGGACAGGAGAAACAGCTCCTTCTCAAACAAAAGAGTCAAAGCACTGAGAAATCGAGCCCAGGCAAAGCTTGCTTTAGGGGCGTCGCTATCAGGGATAGGCGTAGTACCAAGCTCCGGTTCATTTGATCGATCATTATGACGATTCCGAAGTAGCTGCAACAAGGTCTGATTGGCTTTCCTCGGTAAAATAGAACCGTTTCCCACGATCCTGCGACAAGTCTCAGGGAATAAGGTAAGTAAGATAGCCAGATTGATGCACCGGTGATTGCTAGAAACCAAAAGATGTTTCGCCAACCAAGAAATTGTGCAATAGCCCCCGATTACAGGTCCTATGCTTGGGCCGAGGATTGTAGGGAGAGCAAGAAATGCAGCGTACTGGCCACGTTCGGAGCTGGTGCTGATGTCAGCCACAACGCCCTGACATAGGGCCTGTGTAGACGAGATAGTTATGGACTGCACTGAGCGTAAAGCCAATAGGCTACCATAAGCATCAGTCAAGGCGAGTGCTATGTCGGTAGCAATGTAGAGAATGAAGCAAATGATATAGACTGTCGTCTACCCATGGCATCTGCATAGCCGCCGATGAATATTGGTGTAACACCCTGAAAAATCATGTAGCTAGTGACAGTGAGATTGATTTTCTTAGTCGAGGTATGCAAGTCATGAGCTGCATTGTTGAGTGCCGGTAAGTATATTTGTGCGGTCCATGATGCGAAGAGCCCGCTGAACGCAGCGCTAATCACGATAAGCATCTTTGCTCGAGAACTGTATACCGTGTGCTGGTGGTATCACAACATGGTCCAATTGTGGTGACTCTTTATCGGGCCCAATAATATCAGTGTTGACAGCAATAGTGTCATTGCTAGTTTCACTCTGTCTTTGAGCCGAAAGTTCAGTGGCTTGTATCAACGATGAGGCCTTCTCATCAGAGACGGCTTGATGATCTAGTGCCATGAGCTGCAATCTTGAGTTGAGGAACACCAACAGTATTGCAGAGCACCGGTAATAGAGTTTGATGAAAAGGAAATGATGATACGCCAAAAAGGACTTTCTAGACGACTAGTTTGGTGATACGAAATGTGATATTAAGATATTACTTCTTCTCTATAGTGCTGGAAGACCTGCAGCAAAGGGCATCGGATAATGAGCTTCAAATTGCCGACTTGCACAACTCGTAACATACAAGCCAGCTAAAGTCACTGATCATTCCATTTTGAGAGAGATTATCGATTTCCCTTGTGATGAGGTCCAGAACATTTCGCCATCTGCAAGGATGGGATTTGTTCCAGCAGATATGGATCCCTCGGACAAGTTGAATGGGCTTGATGACGCGAGGCGACTGAAACAGGCCGACCCAGGAAGAAAAAAAGATATTGAAAGCTGACAGCGGGCCAGACTATCGGTGGTCAACTTTCTCCTTTCTCACCAGACCGCTGCTGTCTCCCAAAACTGCAAGATCTCCGAAAGATCGATCCAAAAGTAAACAACACCCTCCACGGTCCAAGGGGGTAAATCTTGCCAAGTCGATTTATCGGTGATAGCTTGCGATGAGCCGAGACGGAGGTATAACAGAGATCTTAAGGGCGGGTAGCACCCATTTATCGAATGACCTTGCCATAACATGTAAACTTCTAGAACTGTTAAAGAAAGGAGTTCGTGAATGCAGCCGCAGGCTGGACCAGGATTGAAGGAATGAAGGAGCATGCGAGTTTAAAGCTACAAGTAATTATAAGCGAGCGGCTTTCGGGAAGATAAGCACCGCATTTGTTCACCGGTAGCAACATACGAGTCGGTTGTCTGGATCTTTATAGAGGATCCTAGCGATGCGACGTGTCATGGGAGATCCACCAATAGTAGTCACTACCATTCATCAAGTCGCCATTGGCAGAAGTGACAGATAGTAAGACAATATACTCCGTACTCAACTGGGGAAAATTCAAACACAGCTATAAAATACCTTGTAGCTGAATTGCCATGCTTGGCTCTACATTCTGCCTAAGTTCATTGCCACAATAGTATTTTTAGATTTTCCTTATCTACCTCAAAATATTAAAGTCCATATGATAAAATGTTGGGCGGGAAATTAAGTCCACTCCGACTACAGCCAGGCACAGGCCGCTCATAATTATCCCTCTGTGACATTCCGGCCCCAACCGGACCACCGCTGTGCCTAATTTGGTGGATGCGACTCTAGAATAGTTGAGTACATCATTGTTTCACGGTACTTGTTTGCATCGTTCCCCTCTCTCGCTTAAGCGACGCTGTCAAAGCTACATCATGAGTATGCCAGGCGTCAAGGAAATAATGAACCAGGGGCCTTGTCGGTATCCTTGCGAAGCCGTACCAATTACATCTGCATAATTAGTGGGCAAGGCTTGGCATCTTACTCCACAGCTAACATGTTCTATGGGCCAATCGGCCTCTGTCGCTAATTTTCATCCACGGACAAGCAGCTAGTACCAGCGTGGTGGTTTAGGTGTTTAGATTCATACTACAAGTCTATCATATATCTTGCGAAGCAGTAAGATAACGGTCAAAGCACGATAACACAAATCTGGCGAACTAAATGGTAAAGAAAAGGGTAGGATACTAGCAACTGGGTTGCACTATCTAAAACATTTTAGGGTATGCCACCATTCTCATCTTTGTACACCATGAGTTCACCAAGCCGCAGTTACAAGTCTGTTCAGCAAACATATTGAGAGGGATGTTCAAAGTAGGGGTAGTTTTACGTATTTCTAAGTCGCTAACTATCTGCTAAAAAAAGAATTAAATAAAAAAATCCGCGCCGGACGAAGTTTTAAGGCAAGACTGTCTATCTAGGTAGGTATAATAGCGCAACGAGAAAGTCCATCCGAACGACCGTTGAATGGCTGGAAGTGCTTTAATTCGGCAGAGACGCCACGTATTTCTGTAACGGCCTCCATAACTTCACCGGTTGGGCTAAGTTGCGCTGGTTAGTAATGTGGCCCTTACTTTTGGAGAAACGCATGGTGGATGTAACTTACTAAGACTCTCGCGCCAGTGAGCCAACGCACCAGCACACCTGGAGACTACCGTGATCGCTGTGATCATATCCGGATCAAAGCCCCTAGTTATAAGTTAGAACAGAAAAAAGAGGTGACTTGATGAGTGACTTACATGGCTGTATAAAGGAAGCAACCCATCAAGTCCGCATTGGCCTTGAGATTTCTCTCGATAAAGTAAGGGTCTTGGCTAGCATATTTGTCGATAGCTAGGGACACTTGAATGAGTGGGTTCGCCTCAATTTCTTCCTTGTACTTCCCCATGAGCTCCTCAATAAGAGATAAGCGAGGATCTCTTGTCTTATAGATACGGTGGCCGTATCCGAAGAGTCTTCCCTACCCTCTTGACACCTTCGATAAAGTAGGGAACACGTTCTGGCTTGCCAATAGTCGCTAATGCCTCATATGCAAGGTCAATGGCACCACCGTGAAGTGGGCCGTAGCCACAAAATAATACCAGTCATGGCAGCCGAAACCGGTCTATAAGGGTAGAGCCCGCATGTAACACTGCAGCAGTCGAGTTGGTGATCTCATGATCTGCGTACAAAATCCAGAGTTTGTTCAAGCATTCCTCAACTTTTGGGTTCTCCTGGGAGACACCCATCATCCATAAGAGGTTTCCAAGCAGTGATCTACCTGGTTCTGGAGGAGTGAAGTCCCTATCGTTCTTGTGACAGTAGATGAGGGCTATCGTTGCAGCCACGTACCCGATGGTTCACCAGAGCGCGTCGGCGACATCCAGACGACCTTGGAACATGGCTTTTTGTGTGTGGCGTGTCGCACAGACGGTCTCATCGGCAGCGGAGAAAGCGCTCATACCCGCGAGTATCATCGGCATCGTTTCAGCGTCGCGACTGGACATGATATTAGATTACTTGATTTTAAGCTTAAATTAGAGGTATAGTCTGGGTGGGGGCTGCGTACGGGAATGCTGATATTACTTTAACAACGCTTTCAGGGGGGTTCATAGCATGCGACATTCCAGCTCGCACATGGTCCTTTTCCGCCTCAGTAGGTAAGTGACCCCAGACGAGAAGATGCATTACATCCTCGTAGACGTAGTTGTGAAATAGCTGTTGAATGGTGAAGTCTCTATACTTGATAATGCCCCGGTGGCCATCACTGTCACACAGGCCGGTTAATTCAGAAGGTTATGTTAATGGCAGAGTTTCACTTACATAAACGTGATGCTGGACTCAACACATGCAGTATTTTGGTATCCTGCGTCAAGAATACGAAGCCCCCGAGAAATCTTAGATTCATTCTCGCCATTCACAATGCCACGCTCCTGGACATCGATCTTGCTAATGTCAGTAGCCCGGATGTATCCATCATCAATTGGGATCTTGTAAGACTTTCCCGTGCGGGTCAAGCACCTCAAGGTGTTCCATTGTCGTGTTGGTGGTCTGAGATTTAGGAACTCGCCGAAAAGTAAAAAACGAATGATCAACGAATACTGTGAAATGAGTTGAGAGAAAGACTACAAGTGAGTGATATGAATGTGAACACTCTACATTATGATAGCTGAAATAAACTTCTCGTGAGGTGAGGATAAAGCCTAGACCTTCCTATAGTCCAATACCGAGTCCATCTAGATTGTATAGATTGCGCGGGTCCTGATCCAGAAATCCTGCAATCCTGCATTCCGGCAATCCAACAATCCCTTGGTCTCCAGACCCTTTAATCCCCGATACCTGGGATACCACGTTCTAGGCGGCTATGCATGCATTGGATGCATAGCATGGCAACGGTCTCGTACCACCTCTACATCGTAAGTAATGAATATAGGACGCTCTTATTTTACGGATAAATTCATATAGCTTCATCGCCCCTTGTTGTGTCAGTAAGTTCTACGTTCACTACACTACTTCGAACTTGAACATTTTTCTGCTACTCTCAGTTGTTCCCTTCTAAGTCACTTCATAATGGCTGCTGCGTCGCTCTACTTCTGGCCTTATTGGCATGTGGAACGGAACTAAAGATGGCAATGAGGACGGCTACGTCGACTGGGCTACTGGAAAGACCAATGTAAACAACCCTAAAGAGGTTAAAATCGAGGTCCAAGATATCCGGACGCTCAACCCTCAGCCAACCTTTGAGTCGGATGGCTATGGACTTGTCAGGCACGAGTCCTCCTTGACCACAGAACAATTCCTGGCGGGAGCGACACCTGAAGGTAAGATCTTATGAACAGACTATATTCATCATCTCATCTTCTAACTCACTCCAGGCAAGGCTTTATTGAGGATGTGTACTTCAAGGAAGTGGCCGAGCTAGTTAAGAAGGTTACTGGCTCCCAAGACGTGCTCCCGTATGTCTTTCGCATACGCCAGAACAACATGCGTCCCGGGACTTTCTCGACCGAGAAACTCTCACACACGGCGCTACCTGTTGCTCACGTTGATCGTGACGACGTGACAGGTGAGAATGGGATGCGGGAGCTCCTGAGAGACAGAGCAGAGGAATTGCTCAAGAAAGGTGTTCGTTACGCTCAAGTCAACGTCTGGAGAACTATTGGAGAGACCATCCAACGATGGCCTTTGTGCTTTGTCAACCATAGATGTCCGCGGAACTTACGCCACACATATGGCTCGAGTTTTCCCCGAAAATGACCCTCGAGTGGCGATCAGAGGCGAAAAGAGTCACGACAGTGTCCTCAAGCACGACCCCAAGTATGTTGCATAATCTATGACGATCATTCAAGAGACTGACATTTTGTGTAGCTACAAGTACCACTATGCTAGCGCTCTCGACGTAGACGAGGCCTTGGTATTCTCATCTTTTGATTCCGATATCACTAAGGTCATCCCGCACGGGGCTTTTTGGGACGATTCAAGCCTTGAGGATGCACCTCTCGGCGATCAATTGAAGTGCGCTGCTGGGTGGTTTTGAGTCATAGTCGTAAAGTAGTTAGGAATGGATTGTACCGTAGTCTGTAGCTGATAACAGGATATCATTTACGTCGTCATGGGATCGTCGCGAGGCAAATGGTGTAGGATAATAAATCTTGAATGCATGTCATAAAGTTGAAGTGGTCCATTAGGCTAATACAGCAGCTGGTAGTTTGAAGTTGATCGCCATGAAGATTTCCTCAATAGTCGAGAATGGTCATCTTGGCTGGGGTCGGACCGTGCTGCGCCATCTACCCTGGCCGTGTATAACTCGCTCTATCTAGCTGACTAAAACTGTACGTTGTACTTGGTCCTTATCACTCTCCAGGCTTGATTCGTGATTGGGTTTAAAATGTACATCAACAGAGTCCTAAAATACTTTAGCAGGTTAATAGCGATTCTTGGCAAATGCAAGTACACACCAGCAATTCAGCACACGATATTTGTCACATAATATAGGAACTTCTTCATCATGCGTCCGCCCGTCTGGGCGCTTCGCTATTTGGGGGAATTCCGGGGGTCCGGTCCATCTTCACTCGTTATCTTCCGCCGGCGGCGGACAGGGGTCAAAACTATCCCGCATAGCGTATTCCGACGTTTAGGTAGCATCTGAACAGGGTAGTGGGCAATATCTTCAGCCCCGAATTTAAGCGATCTGCAGGCCAAACGCCAAGCCTGTGCTTATAGAAGACTGCATGGGGAAATAGCAAGCGTGGTCATCCTAGTGAGGCCTCTCTACCACTGACGTGTGTCCAACGTTCTACTAGGTGAGATGGATGCGTGGGAGCCCTGCACTACGACAGTTTGAGCTGTTGGATGCGCCGTGGTTTATGCTCCGTTCATTATCAGATGTATTGAGCACGCAGGTCGGAGCCCCGACATCATGTCTCAGACCCATCTAGGTCACACACAGTACCGATGCAACCACATAACAAATTCATTTCTGGTGCTGGGTGATGAGGATGACGCAGGGGCTTCGTTGAGCCATTCCGCCTGTAAAGAATTTTGCGACCTTCTTGCACTCCATCCTGCCTGACCCCTTGAAAGATTACCAAGTTTCTAAAAACACAATCGCCCTTCCATCGCCCTGGAAGGGGCCGGGCCTTGTATTCCCGCATCTCTCCCTATTGAGGTAGTATGGTTGGACCGGTTGGGTTTGCCTACCCCTTCATTATTGTAACAACTGTGCGTCTCCTCCATGGATGTGGCCAAGTGACCCCACATCCTGCTCGATGACTTGCCACTGTATTCGATCGTGGGTCATAGATGTTGCTGCTGCTGCTGCCACAGCAGCCGCTCGAGGGTTTTCTAATACTGCTAAACGACTAGGGCGTGGTCGACCATTAGAATATCGTCGAATCTTATTGCAGCTCTGCTTAGCTAGATGTGTGTCTCTAGCAGAGCTCCGTGTGAAGATTGCGCCGCACAAGGGCAGGTACATTTATTGCTGGCGCCAGTTTCTCCTTCATATGTCTCATAAGATTGCTCTTAGATGAAAACTCCCGGCCGTTGCATCCGTGTTCCCAACAACGTGGTTTTTCGTCGCGCTCCGTCAATCCATCGTTGTTCGTGTCATCTAACAAGTCCAATACTGCCATCGGCTGACTCAACGATCCCGGGCACGGGTTAGACGATATGAAATCGTTCAATGTCTGCCGATACGGAGTTCTAGGCGTGTGAAGTACATTGGAGCCGTCGGATAAGTTGGTAGTAGCGCCGATACAATCAACTTCGAAAAGACTATCAAGTATCAGTTTACTGCCGTTTGGGCTTCCATACACTAGCTTACCTTCGAGAGAGATACTGGTCATTAAAACCGGTGGGTCCGCCGAATACCAGAAATTCGTCTACCAGGCCGGTGAAAGTTGCCGAAGATGCTGCGTCTTCAAGTGCTTCCTGGCGCCCTCCTAAGTGAAAGGGGTTCTGTGATAGTCTAGAATCCATACGCTATGGCATAACCTAGTGGTCGACTGAGTGCTGGTCGTGTCGAGAAAACCTGTTTGCAATAGTAGAACCACGAATGACTACTTAGAAACGTTTTTTGATCTAATAAACAACAAAAGACTGAAAACGGATGCGCCGGGATATGCCGTGTTGAATGCTTTCTAGCCGCACAGATCACTCCATCATTCTTAAGGATGGGGTTGTTGGTCCTATTACATACACTACGATGCTATACGATGCTAGACGAGACTCTCCCGGATTAGGTCGAGCCTTCCAATCACAGCGCGTCGACTCGAGGACGGGATCAGAGCTGATTGCCATATTGACAAATCGGGTTACTATCTAGCCCCGAAGTGTCGATCCCTGACGGGACGGCCCAATTTGATTTGAGGTGAACTGGGGCAAAGGCCGTTAGTATTGGTTATGGCATTTACGCGGGAGCGTTTGAAGCTACCTTAAGAGGATGAGTCGTATTAGTTATACAACGCATGCAATAAACCTTGCACATGCAGCCAGTAACGTATCCTCGTTTGTGTCGAGATGAGCCACGGCATCATGTAAACGTAGGGTGCCTAGTGGCTCCACGTGACCGTGGTACGGTCCGTATATCACTAGGATGCACGTCCGGAACGGCGCCTAGATCAAGCTACTATAGAGTCTGGGCCGTTGCGTAGAGTGGGGGTGTGCTCACGGACGTTCTTGGCTCTGCCCATCATCGCTTTGGTTCTCGGCCGGTTTAACGGTTGCATATCTTGCGCTAAAACAGAGGATTGTCCCAGGCTAGGATTAACACTTGCCATTAGGCTTACTATTGGGTATTATCATGCGAACACTTGTGTAAGGGGGAAAATTTTGCCCGCGTAGGGGCTGGACCCCTTGACTAGAAAGTCGGTGCTTGCTATTGGACAGCTATGCATATATACTTTCAACTACTAAATATGACCTTTCCTATTGGAACCACCATGAATAGGTTATTCAAAAGCAGTATTTTAGTTAGTTGCAAAGATACGAGGTAAGAAGTAGTGACCTATTGGAATTCACGGCGATGATCATAAGTAAATTGTGGTTGTACATACTTGTAGTGTAGCCTCAAGAACACCAGGCTCTTGGGATCCCAGGGCTCATAAACGATAGATTATAGTATAGTAGGGTAAACCGCCGATCAGAAGAGTTTTGCAAGATAATCATTCATGTTAAAAATATCCTACATCAAGATGTTACAACAGATGCCGTACAGAGGGAAGGCATACGTCTTGTATATGAATAGATCATTACACCTTTCTAAAACCACTGAAATAGAGCAGGAGGCTCTAGTGGTGAAGACCACTCAAAACAACACAACACTACTAAGTCAACCGAATAAACATAAATAAGAAGGGGAATAGATCGATCATTGCGCAATATAACGGATCTAAAAACCACGGAGTTAATAGTACAAGTGGGTGGCGAAAAGTCGAAAAATCAAAGCAACGCCGCGTGGTACACACACTTATATATACACAGGATAAAGGCTGCAACACATCACTAAGATGTAGGGGCTCTGCAATCCTAACGCACTACAGGAATTGCAAAAACGAAAAACCCATTGGATTGTGTGCCTAATTTGTATTCTTCAAGTACCAAGGGCTTCAAGTTCTTCACAGAACTCTTATATACTGTTTAAGAAAACCTTTGTTTTAGTCAAGTTGTCAACGTGTATCGTAAGCTCTTGAGAATATTACCATCCACTGGGTTCTTTGATGTCCTGTAAACTCCATCAATATGTTTGAGGTTGATTAGAAACTTGGCACGTCACTAACCATACGTACCAGCATTTATTAACATGCATTTTGAGGCCTCATCCCTCTCCTGAACTATTAACCAATAGAATATAAATATATGACTTGTTATGGCGCTTGATCATAGCTCGAGTTGTGGCGCATCTAGAAATGTCTCAAACCTATAATAGCTTCAACATCACAAGCTAGCACAACATAGGGTTCAGTTGCACGATTCGGGACACATGACAAAAAGGTAGACATAAGCACTTTATTAAAGCTTCATTCTAGATTGTTTCTTTTATCCTGGCACATTTGCAAAAAGTGGCTAACTGAGTGGCTGGAGTTTGTGTGGCTAGTGGCCCACATCAGTGGCTATGCAATCCCAGACCGCCCCTACTATTTACATGGATCTTTAAAATTATCTGAGGTTCGCCTCAACGAAGCTGGGAATCTCTGCTCTCTTCAAGAAGTAACATTTTAGCAATTGACAACTATCTTACGCGAGAAATAAAATGGAGCGCCTCATCAATATGTCCGACGCCACGGCCAAATCCATCCTACTAGCTCTTTGCGCGGATGATACGGCACAAGAACGGCGAGCCTTAGAATTCCTTGACAACATGGAAGCTCTCGACGGCCAAGTGGCAGCTAGCGAAGGCCAGAGGGTCAAAAAGAGGAAGGCACAGTCTCCCACCTCGATTTGCGTTCAATGCCAGAGTCCTTTTCACGAAGAAGACAACAATGACAGGGCTTGCAGATACCACAGGGGTAAGTGAGATATACTTCTTCGTGACCCGATTAACTTTGCGTAAATATGAGCGGATGTCTCATAAGCAATACATCTCGAACCATCACACTATATATGCTAATCCGTTATGATAAAAGGAAAACTCTATGCAAATTATGAATCGGGCGTTTGGGACGACCATGACGAGGACTGCCACGGCGAAATTGACACCCTTGAAAACCGCCTCGAGTATCCTGAGGGCTTCGTCTGGACTTGCTGTGACAAGTTGGGATATCGCGGCGGATGTACTCGAGGAAAGCACAACGCGCGCGGTACTCATCGAGGTAAATACGGCGACAAACCAGGGACGGATCTGGTTGAAGACAGTGAATCTGCTGGTGAATAAGCTCTTTAAGAGGCAAACTCCTTGTGTAATACCATAGATCCCATCATAACCAATGATGGGAACTACAGTGGATCAAAAGGAGAAGCTAGGTGCTTGTAGTTGCGACAAGTGTTTGGTTTCGGCAGGATACTTTTATTCAGGGAAATATTTGATTGCGGCCTTGTCTCAATTAATTTGGAAACAAGCTGGCACATAATTACATGTTATCAAATCGATCTAGTTGAGAATTCGGCTTTGAATGGTGACGTTGATTGATTAATTATGGCTGCTTGTCAACTAACTTCTTTAACTTAGCGTCTGATACCTCGGATTTAACTGCTAGAATATTAACCTAGTATGAGCAGCTCATCCTTGAAGAACTCAGCCTATCGCAAGCTAACGTCTTCTACTATGTTTGAGTAGGTAGGTGTTATGATATAGAACTGCATACTATACTACAACATCATAAAACGTAGAACGTTGTTAAGTCGAGCACTTAACTGCTTGTAGTTGATTATACGTATACTGGACTTGTGATAATACTCCGGCGTTTAAATATAATCGTCCCGATTGTATCTATAAATTGCGTATAGTGTCACACGGATCCTGGTCAGTGCGCAATATAATGCTACAAAAGGTAGAACGTTGTTAAGTCGAGCACTTGACTGCTTGCAGTTGACTATACGTGTACTGGACTTGTGACAGTAGGTAAGGAAATGACGAGTAACAATTCTTATGCCGCAATGATGCCTACTTTCCCATGGCTTACTCTCAACGAGAAAGGCAACAACGAGTTTCACTTACTACATATATATCAATAAGACTATCAGTGTCTATCATCGACATATTAATTATGGCTTGAGTTGTGGCTAGACTCATTACGCAGAGGCGATTATGTCACAAGGATCTCACTGAACACTACCCCACGAGGCTAACAAAGTCGCAATCATGCACTGAAGACCGAGATAGATCAACAAGAGGAAGATACTTCGATCATAAAAGGCAAGGAATCATCCTACAGGTCTCCAGGATGATAATTGTGCAGCGCGGCGCTAGGGCTTGTACTGGCAGGGAATTTTTGGTAGGAATTTCGCTATGTGTACTTATCGGCCAGGGGCTGTTGAGTGGCAAAAAGGCTTCGAGACTGATCAACAGCTATGTTTCTACTTGAATTCATATAACAGCCTTGTGAGTAGCAGTACTCTTTCTCTTCTAGTTTTAGCACGGCGCTACACATTATCATCCTGGGGACCTGTACCTCGAGATAATATTCATAGCACCTTTGGAACCGTAGTTGATCAATATTCAATTGAAGCCATTTCTAAGTCCCTATCATAAGCCCTCGTGATAGATTGTCAAGGATCCCCATACTTACGGTAAGGAATAGAGACTCATTATTGTTCAATGGCCTCCAGCTAGCAGGCTCTTAACTACAAGCCGCAGCTTTAAATATATGTATCGCCGTTTCTATTCTTGAATTGGCATCGTCGCCATGCCTCCCGATAGCCCGTATTAGGTAAGGTACATAGTGAATTCCTACTAGCGGAACTATTCCTGCCACATTGTTTGGTGATTTTAGTGCAACAGTGCGACATAGACTGATGTTAACACTATTTAATTACTTTAGCAGGTTATAGACTAAGCCTCCGACATGAGACAAGTAGCTTATCTATAAACTATAACGTCAAAGACCTTTGCGTTGGCCGCGGTAAGATTATCTAGGCGCACGGTCCCGCGGTTCAGTGTTTTCGATACCCCGCAATCCGTACAACGACTGGTTGGACACTTTGAAGAAGCAATGCAACCACACTGTTCTAGCAAATAAGTCGCCTAACTGATTTCTTAACTGAGTCTCTACTTAGGGATTTAACTATTAATGATATTTGTTGCAGTCGCATAGTCCATAGGACGGAGCGATGCAGATGAATGCATTTTACATTCCGGTGCTGGTGCTACCCCATCTGCGCATTGACCAAGTGAGCGCCCCTGATTCGACGATCACATTTTTGCTTTTTGACCAGCGATCGTTATGTTGACATCACAGCCATTGCCTATTTTTTTTTTTCTTTTTGACAAAGCGATTGATGAGATTTTTCTTTAGAGCCTTATTGTATCGCAGGACTCATACCTATTTATTAGTAATAATGCAACATACGACCGGGTGGGGGGAGCTGGAAAGCTAGAGAACCCGTGACAACCCAATTCGTATGATTGTTTATAGAACGACATTGACCACCGGCCGCAAGTTTACCATTGAAATGAGTATGCCTACCTCCCACGGCATCCGGACCAAGCCGACATACCTACTAAGGCGCCGACCATTTGTGTCACCCGCTTTGACAGGTCAGCCCAGTTGGCCCTAATCGTCGACGTGGCTGAATTCTAGATGCCTATAGCTGAATACGTCAGCTCTAAGGGTCCTGAACAGCCACCGCCCTCTCAATTTCATGTAGGGAGGAGGCTTATCAAGGACGTCTCAGGCTATCGTACCTTAGCTAACCGCCACACCGCTTGCGGGTAATGAGCTACATGACTAGTCCGTCCTATTCTCAGCCACTTACGTACGGAGCATTCCGGATGCCTATCGCGTGCCGCCAGGGAGCTGAACCGCGAGGCGTAATACCAGAGCGAAGCCGCGAGATGACTGGTCGGGGTTCAGATGACCGTGTTGGCACCATTGACTTACTCACGAACCAACGTAAGCTGATGTGGTCCACCCGGTCATCCCGCAAGGCTGGGTGTCTCGAACACGGGAAATTACGGTGTGTGAGTGAGTGAGAAGGATATACATATAACAGCCATGGCAGCGCCGCGATACCCACGCGGGGTTTCCTAAACCCTAGCAACACATGGGCAGCATTCTTTCAACACTACGACGGGCCTTCGGCCAGGTCTCCGAAACACTGACGCCGAAATCCTCGACGATGGCTACTATCGCCGGCATCACGGGAACACAGTACCTCCCGGGTACTGCGGCGTACGACGACAATAAGTACCAGTATGCGACGTCGACGTACGGAGTCGAGCGTGACCTGAACCCAGGGCTCATAGTCAGACCAAAAACGAAGGAGGACATCGCCCTGACGCTCAAGTACGCAAAAGAGAAAGGGGTAGCTGTCGCCATTAAGACCGGCGGCCATCAATACAGCGGAGCGTCATCGACAAGTGCGCCCAACATCCAACTAGATCTCGAGGACACGTTCAAGGGTCCCGATGACCGTGCGATCTTCCGCAAGGATGGCAAGGCTTTCGCTCGGACGAGCGTAAGCTGGAGTCTCGGGGAATTCAATGCCTGGGTTACAGAGAACAAAGTGTTTGTCCCTCACGGGCAGTGCACCGAAGTGCAGTGAGTTACACCCGGGTGATTTCCTGGTCATGATCAGCGGCCGGAGGCAGGCTGTCTTACCCTGGTTAGAGTCATGTCTTGGGACAACTACATACCCCCGAGTACACCAGAGGGTCTGACTCAGAACCCAACTTACTAATCGTGGCGTTCTATCTAGTCTTGGCGGACATGTTCAGACTGGAGGTGAGAACTTCTGTCTCGCCCCGGTCATATCGCGGTCTTACCAACATGTGACTCTCAAGTTGAATGGGATAGCTGATCAAGTAAATATCTAGGTTATGGACAGTTAGCTCGTAGCTTCGGTCTCTTGGGAGACCACGTCTTGTCTCTCGAGATCATAGACACCGACGGAAACTCTAAGGAGGTCACCAAAGCCAGCGACCCTGATCTCTTCTGGGCGTTTCTTGGCGGTAGCCAGGAAACTTGGGTGTGCTAACTCACTTTACACTCCAAGTCCACCAAGATGAAGACTATAACGGCTCAAGAGGGATGAAGGCATTATACTTCTATGACACCAAGACACTGAAACGCCTAGTGGACATCCTCGTCGAGATGTCCGACGACGAGAACTTCCCGAGGAACTACGATCTCTGCATCAGCGTCCTGAGCTCCGCATTCCCCCTCCTGGACCTCTGGCCGGGGCTAGACGAGGTGATGGCGCGCGAGCACCCGGAGCTGTACGGCAAGAACGGCAACATCGCCTGGCCGCGGACCATCATCGTGTACGCGCAGTGGGTGCCGTTCGCGAGCGGCGACGTGTGCGACATGTCGTGGTTCGACCGCATCAAGGCCGGGTCGGACTGCGTCCTGGGCAAGAGCGACGTCGAGGTGAAGCCCATGTCGCAGCTGACGGGCGACTGGATCTTCCGCAACGTGCGCGAGTTCGAGAAGCCGTACGTCAAGCGCACCTACAACACGAGCTCGCGCACGCTCGCGCGCGACGGCTGGGCCGACTGGGTCGTCGGCCGCATCGACGCCATCGTCGGCCCCGAGCACAACCGCTGCTGGCTCTCGGCGCAGCTGCAGTGCTTCGGCGGCAGGAACTCGATGCTCACGCGCAACGCGGGCAACGGGACCGCGTACAGCTGGCGCGACACCAGCATCGGGTGCACGATGGATTGTTTCCAGTAAGTTGAGACACACAGATTGACGGGCTGCTCATCCCACATCTGGCCCCCGTTCCCCTGAGGACATAATGAAAAAGACAGTAACTAACTCGAGGTCGCAGTAACCCGGAAACCAAGGCGCGCGCCGAGGATTGGCAAAAGGTGAATGACGAGGAGGCGATCGGGCCCAAGGGCATCTTCTCCAAGCAAGACCGTCGCGTGCTCTGGGGTTCGTTCGGAGACTGGAACCTCGACGCCGTCTGGAACGCGTACTACGAGGACCAGGCCAAGTACGACAAGCTTCGGCGGATCCGCAAGGCGGCTGATCCGTACGGCATCTTCACGCCGAACCCTTTCTGCGTCAAGCGCGCGGATTGAGTTCTTATCATTGGTGGCTGCGGTCAAAATTAATTAATTTGGTATATAATCTTTGAATAGCATTCTCATATTCTCCGAGCTGTCAGCACGAAATGGTCATCGGAATGTGATAGTACTGGTATCGTTGACTCAACAGCAGCTGTTTGGAGGTCTATGTCTTTCAGCTGGACTAAACATAGGACTAGCAGCATCCTAGTCTCAGCAAGACCACACGGCAGTAAGCTGATACCATGAAAGCTGATACGATGGTAAGGACTAAGGACGCTCAGGGACTTCACTAGCATCATGCACCAAATGGAAGGTCAGCTAAGATCGTCTACTGACGAAACCGCCTACCGACCACGTAATACAATTTAAATCGATTTAGGTAGGTTAGACAGTTTTCTAACCTAGCTTTTGTAAGGTATCAGAACTCAATGTACACCAGCTGCGCCATTGAGTATCATAGTCCCCATGCCCCGAAACACCATCCCCAAACAGATAATCACGCATAGAACCGCGCCATCCCTTAGTGCCCCATGGCTATTGTACATTCATTCATCATACACCTCTCACCTCCGAAAGCGCATCTCAGCGTCCTGCCCGGGCGTAGTCTGCGGGATTATAGCTATAGCCATACGGACGATACGCAAGCCCCCGCGCCCGCGATTTATCAGAGCTGTACTCCTCAGACGTCTCGCGGTGCGTCGCCAGCTCGACAGCGAAGCCCTTCTCGGGCGGCGCCGGGGACGTGCGGTTCGTGATGCCGGGATCGGACGCGAACGAGGCCGGTCGGATGCTCTTGGCGGAGTTGTTCGGCTGGTGCGACCACCGCTGACCCGTCAGCTCGGGAGAGTGCGAGGGAGCTGGATTAGGCGAGGCGCGCCCCATCTTCGGGGCGTCTCTGGCTGCGACGCGGGCTGGGGGGGATGGTAGAAGTCGCCCGGCAGCTCCATGGGAAAGGCCTGGCTCCCTGGCGCCGCCGCCGTGAGGCGGTTGTTGGGTAGCTCTGTAGGATGCAGGTGGGCTGACTTGCTGTCGTCGATCATCTGCTGCTGCTGCTGCTGCTGCTGCATCTGCCACTGAGACGGGTACGGGCCAACTGAGCTCGAGGTGCCGGGGCGACTCGTCTGCTGGTAAAGACTCGATACCGGGCGCGGGACTTGGTATGGCATAGTCGGAGAGTTGGGCGACCTTTGGCCGTAAGGGAGCCCCGGTGACAGCGGCGGTGATCTCAGCTGGTCGTCCAGCCCGCCCGTGTAGTTTTTGGTGTGCGGCTTGTACGTCCTCATCTTGCCGCCTCGATCATGGCTTGCAATATGCCGGCATCCAATAGCTCCGCTTTCTTAATGATGCGCTCGACCATCTCTTTGCTGGCCGCCTTCATCTGCGCCTTGACCGTCCCCACCATGGCGATGTTGCATCGTATCTCAATGTCTTCCCGCAAATACAGCCCGTCCTTAGGTATGCCCAGCTCGGCGAGCCCGATCTCGGGGCCTCTGGGGCCTCGACGCCGGGTTGGTTTCCGCCGATGCGGTACTTGTTGCGCAGGTCGATGTTGAGCGGCGCGTAGACGTGCGTCTGTAGTCCCCACGGCAGATCGTGGAAGCAGGCGTTGAACGATATCTTGCCGGACCCGAACTTGCCCATGCCCGGCACGAACTGCACGCGCTCGGTGATCTCGTACCAGGTCGAGAAGTATTCGTCCGAGGCGGCATCGCGGGGCGCCTTGATCTGCTTGTGGCCGAGGACGAGCGGGTTGAGGGTGATGACTTCGCCGTGGCTGTGGAGGATGTCGATGGCCAGCTGCCGGGGTATGAAGCCGGGAATTGGCGTGACGATTGTGTAGATCTCTTTCTTTCGAAGCACCATTGTGAGGGAATGTCGCGGTAAGCGACCCGACGTAATGTGGGATTGGAGGTTTCAATTGCGATTGAGTATGCAAAGAGGTGGGAAGGGAGATCAAACGCCCGCCCAAGCTCAATCGCCTCCCACTCCAGTCGCACCCTCTCTTGCGTAATATGTTAGCTACCAACAGTCAGTAGGATCCAGCGCAGATCCCCCTAGTCTGGTGCTACTGACCAGGGTGTTCTATTATTGGCGGCTTGGTATTGTGTCCGGCGAGATCACACAGAGGAAGGTGGTAATAGTGCCACACATTTGCTGGCGCAAGCGATCACGCAGTGCTGATTATATTATAGGTACTTAAATTTGTATATAGCGAAGGCGGGTAGGATAATAACATAATAAGCAGCCAGCCATATGAGTAATATATAGAAAACAGACAACACAGAGGGCCGCGTTTGTCAAGCGGGGGAACTCGGTACACCACATTGCTGGGAACTTACGGTGTTCGATTCAGTCCGTGACACCCATTACGTATAGGGGACCTATCCAGACCTCCGATAAGCATACCAACTACCTATATCCAGAGTTGGGAGGGGTCAGGATGGATATGGAGCGACGGCTAGGTACCGACGCTGTGGATATAGCGAAACTAATAAGGTCTTAGGCTACTCAGCCCCTCCAATTGACACGCCTGTCGCGTCATCGACCCTCTTCATATACACCTAAAAGCTTCACTAGTGTTATCACTATCTCGCCCTAGTCATGTTCTTACACTAGGTACTGTATGCTATAGCCTAGCTGTACAGCACCTAGCAAGAGGCTTGGCGGGGTTGGGTCCAGCGACTAAGAGTCCGGGCAATAAGCTGGGATAAGGCTTAGTTCTTACATAAGGCATTCCCCGATCAGCTTGAACTCGGTCCGACATAGCTGAATGATAGCCTTTAATGAGCTCGTAAACGGCTTCTTTCAATCAGCAGCAATTCTAACGCAGTCCAGTTCATACTTTATCTACGGTAATCTAATCTCATGGGATGGCCACCTACCATCTCACGGGTATGATATCAGTTGCGCTTGCTCAAGAGACATCGCCACACCCACTACCAATCAAGTTAGCGCTCGTGCCTGTCACCCTCCCGGCTACCCGGACATCCGTGATCCGGCTCTAGTCCACCGGCCTCCGTCCCTCCTGCGCCTCACGAAAGACGCGGAACTCTCCATCCACATCTACTCCTTTGAGGGAAAAAGTAGGCGCCGCATAGCCTACTCGATAACTGACATGCGACACCAGTACGGCAAGACATTTTAAGTCTAAGTCTATCCTCTATAGACCTTACTTAACCTGCGCCCAGCATAGTACAAAGGCGCTAGTGTAGCTCCCCACTGAAGCCATCATAGACACAGAAAAGAGGGGCACTAATGAAGTAGCCTGCACTAACAGGACTCAGACCAATCCTTTTTATCTGCCTGTCTTGACATCTCATCATCATACTGTCGTACTACCGCCAATGGCCAAAGCATATTATTGTAAACTTCACCAACTCATAAATACGGTAACCCTTTTGAAGTAGTGACATAAGCTCGTTGGGTCGACAGCGGGCCAGCCAGTATTCTAGCAGCCAGATCTCTATAATATTAACAACATACCATATCTCTTATATATGTGAGGTCTGTATCAGCATGTGTCAGGATCTTAGTATGCCGGTGTAGTACCATACTGACTGTCAGCCAAATGGTCTAGACCCAGGTGCCGCAGACTAGTCTCTTATCTCTAGCTATATACACACTCCTTCTTTGTCCCAGGGTAGGCTGTCATATTGTTTATGCGGATAGCCAACTACAGACAGTCAAGTTTTCGACTTGTCACCGTTCTACTCTCGTAGCGTTACAGTTACAGTGTGGTGCTACATTTCTGTTTCGTGACGGCGCGTATTCTAAAGCAGCACGTGGGCTACTCTAAAGCTACAAATTAATGAGAATCAAATACTACTTTATATGTAATGAAAAACATAAAGACCTAAGCGACAAGAGATATAAATTCTCACAAATTACTGCACACCTTCCTTTTATACTTGAATACCTAGCACGGTTTTTGCTTCTTTCTTCCAGCAGTTTCGATGAGAATCTTCCAGGGGTCTAAATAATTAAGCCCAGCGGTAGCGTTCAGTAAATAGCCACGTTACGGTGTAAGTTACCGTAGGGTGTGTTGTGATATATTATCGGGCGAAGGCCCTCATACGTGTGGGCCCTGATGGTAGCTACTGCAAAATCCCAAGCCCCTTTGGCCCTTGAATGGTTCCATCGAGGTAGCACTAGCAGTGCACGAAGGCAGTGATAAAATTGCCGAAACGGTGTGTTCGGCATTTACCTCCTAGGCGAAGGGGGTAGAACACCAAGGTTGATTTATTATCACGGAAGCCTCTAGGGAGCTGAAGGGCTATCGCAATCTTGTGTTAATCATTTCGAAGAACTGTTTATAAATTCTCGGACGATAGACTAGGGGTTGTATAGCTAGTACTTGGTATAAATGCTATCCTCGGAGGATACTATAAATAATAAGCTACGTAGGTCGTAACCTATTTCCTAGCTATATCTGACATACAATGCTAGATTTACTATACAGAATCCATTGTTAAACAATCTGTCTGTTTTTAGACAAAGAATTTGATAGTGAATCATAGGATATGTTGAATTTCGGGGTAGCTATAAAATGATTCTAAATTTCACTGATTTCGACTTTTCCTGACCACTAAACATCACTTAAACATCACTAACCATGGATATCATCTACAGCACTAACCGCAAACCCACAATCATCGATCTCAACTCCGGCACAATGTGTCCATCAATCGCCTCAAACTCTTCCTTTTCTACCAGACTAGCTCTGCAGCCCCTATCCTTCCGGACTGCAATAGCCAGCCTTGTCCATGTACGAGATGCAACCCTTCGGGCTGTGGTCAGTTGCTGATCCCGGCACCGGGCTTTGCCGCTTGTGCTATGCCGGCTGTTGGGGCAGTACCAGTTACTCCCGAGCTCCAGAATCTTGAGCTTCCGAAGGTTCAAGTTGAATACCATCGCATAACTATTTCTCTTTTTTCTCACTTCTAGAAATTGATATAGCCCATTTTGCAATAGAACATCCCAATATACTACTTCTCTCATTAAATTCATTCTTAAACATCTTTGTCAATGCCTTAATCAAAGAAAGTGACTTCAGTTCAATCATATTAATAAGAAAACCTTGGTAACACGACATAAAAAGAACTCCTGCTTTCTTTGTCTCTACCACATAGATATATATATCCTTGAAAGGATACTATTTATAAAGCTTAAAACATACAAGTATAATTAAAACTACTAAATATAAGTTTTAGATATAAGACGATTTAATTTATTTTTGCTATCGAGATATTCGAATGAGTATTTGACTATCCAAACTATTTTCTTGTAATAAAACTTCATACTCCATTGACCCTTTTAAAGTTAAGCAAAAATGAGTCGATAAAACTTAGCTACTATGTTTGAAGATTACAACCAGCCCCTGCAGGCTGTTCCCTCAACACTTGTCTTGGATTTACCTGTATATCATAAATACGTGGCTTATAGAGGCATTAACCAAACCTGTGCATGCGAGCTAGCATCATCCTAAACATTTTCGTCCTCTCACAAAACCTGGCTTGGCTTCTGTAATAACATTTTGACATTCGTGTATAAAACCTCCGCTGACTCATTGTGGCGGCGCGGCGGCTACGTAGGCTTTTAACCCATTTGCAACGAGCCACAGCCCGAGGTTGGCTAATCCGATATTTTTCCTTTGTCTCCTGTCGCTATTCGTTAAGATTTAGTTCGTATTAGTTCGTCCAGGCCCATGTTAATACCAACTAATTTCTTCATCAAAAATACTTTAATTCTTTATCGATAAAAGGAAAACTTGACTAAATACGTTGTTCTTAACCCTCAAGGGGAGTCATCATATGTCTTATTGACAATACGTTATTTCATCCCACTCCTGACGGGCAGCCAACGCAGCAAACTAGCGTTTTCGTCTGCAGGTATTGTCCGGAGTAGGTAGACGGGCATCAAGATCTATGCGAATTCACGCGCGATGGATACTGTAACTGCAGCGCAACGACAACGCGCCGAAGCAAGAGCTGTCGGGCGCACCGGAGGAGCACGCAGCTCTGGGGCAGGCCTTCGCGAGACGACGACGAGCCCACTCGCTGCCGGCTTCTCCAGTATCTCGCTCAGCTCAACAGCATCATCACCCACCATCATCGCCCGTCGCACGTCGAGCGTGAAGATGAGGGCCATGCACGTTTTCAGCCCTTAAGTACCCTGGCTTTCAGAAAGGGCGGAGGACTATCGCGAAGCCTCTCCTTTCACCGAGGTGTCCGAGTTTCTGAGCGAGATCGACGATTCGAATATCTATAGGGCATTCAGGATAATGAATGCCGGACTGATTTCGAGATCGTTCCCTTATTTTGATTATGCAGTAGGTTCAGGCTCCCTGACAGCAAATTCACATTTCGGAGAGCTCAGGAATGTCTGTGACCTAGTCTCAATGAGACTCTCTCTAAACAACGTAACAGATAGCTTCGTACCAGCCACCCTGGGGCGAGATCGACTTGATTGACTGACTGTGCGCTCTTGTAGTGTTCCGCGCAGACGTCGCCGCCGCCAAATCTGGCCCGACTGTTCCGGCGTTAGGCTTCCCGCCCAGGAGACAGTCGAGCCGCAGTATAACCCGCGGAACGTCCGCGGTGCGGGGTGGCACCGGCGCGGATACCGAGATCGCGGCCGCATGTGGATCAACGTACGCAAGGCAGCTACGGGCACACGCGCGGCACAGACGCGGACGAGAATGGGACACTGACGGATTTTGTCCAGACCGTCTTCCGTGAGTATCGACTTACCTCTTCGTCCCAGCCCTGCCCTCGCGTGAAAAGATGTTTCGGCTCGCTAACTGGTGCGGGGAAGACTTGTGGGCAACTAGATATCCTGACGGCTGGTATTGCGATCTGTTCTTCAGGAAGAAGTCCGTCACCCGGTTGCTTGTTGACCTCGAGAATCACGGGCTGGATATGGACTTGGTCCTTGTCAAAGACTACTTCGACGGGGGAGAGACGGTCTATTTCAAGCTTTTCGACCAAGATGGTGAACAGCAGAGCCATGTACATTTTGGATGAGGGCATTTTTGCCCTTTTTCGGTTTCGGCGTGGAGATGATATGTATTTTATGTATTGATATGTATTTTATTTATCAGTAAGTATATTTTAATTCAGGATCGGCTCTCTTCACCTATCCTTCTTCTCGGACAGCCTTTTTTTGCAATCGTGCTCCGCGCGCAGGGAGTTCATCGTCCTCGTTGTTGGTTCTGCTTTTTATTGTCAGCCCTCATGCTTGAAATTTCCTTTCTAGATGACGACGTGGCGATATACTGGCCCGTCCAGGACCGCGAACTTGATTGGAGCAGTGCCAGTGCTGGGAAGATTTGAGTAATAGTGGCGGGCGCATCCTGTCTATCGCTGCATGTAGTCTCGCGATATTGCTCAAGGTGTAGTTTGAATTGAGGGAATCCTTCCATTCGCAACGCTGATATCTAGCAATACATGACTGCAACGCCTCAAAAAAAGTCACATTACAGCAAGAAAAACCCAACCACCACCGCAGCGATAAGGGCGCCAAACGTATGCGGCAAGCTGCGGACGCTAGTTCCATAGAGCGCAAAGTCCAGGCACTTTCCCTTCATGTGGTCGTCATCGAGAGGGAGAATAATGAAGCTCTTGATATTGTAAGGGGCCGTTCTGCAGTGATCATCCTCGGAACTATGGCATGTCCAGCTGAACCACGGTAGCAACTCCTCCTTATCATTAGGACTAGAAGCCTGGAGGCAATCCTCTCCGTTATAAATGTTCACTCGCCTCGATGCCCAGGTGGCCTTGTCATCGTCTTGGCCGGTGGGGATCAGCTGTTCGTACCTGACATGCGAGTAATTGCCCGTCGGATCCCACGTATCTGAATTGGTGATTGACCATCGTAAGCTCTGATCGGATGTACCGGGTAGCGACGAGTTCCGGACGCCGCCGGTTGCGTTCATGGTGAATATCTCGTCCAAGTTGAAGCAAGATTGCATCGCGGAGTAGCTGCCGGTGGAGAAAGAAATTGCTTTGGCGTCGTTGCTGGAGCACGTGTTGTCTTCTTCGGGGTAGAAGGTAAGAGTGAGGTTGAGGCTTTCCGGCGGTCAGTACGGCCATAGCGAATGAGACGGGTAGAATTTTCACTCTTACCTTTGAGCAGCGACTAGTCGGGTTGAAGTAAGCAGCGCCAGGCTGGCCTTAAGTATTGTTGATGTGAACATTGTATCGGAGTGTACTATTTACGCGCTTTGGTAGTAGTTTTGATAATATGTGTTGAGCATAGGAAAGGCTTTCTCGTGCTGTTAAGGGATAATCGGATAATACGTTCTACAATCAAGCGTTCGGTTCATTTCAACCGGCTGCCTTGAAGTGTTGTTTATATCAACATAATCTCCGCAGTTGGTAAACCTACGTCAAACTTGATGATGAATACTCTGTTGGCTTTCGTGCCAAGAGGTCGATCCTGTGCTTCGCCATTGAAGGACTTCATCCCGGCGTACAATTAGACGAGGAGATGAGCTTGCCCCTTTGCTTACGACTTGGCGATGACCCACTCCCGGCCTCCAGCCATGTTCCTGTGCCGTTTAATTCCCAACAATAACGGCATGGCAACGTCATTTTCCTTGGCAGGGCTGTTTTGGCAATTGTCAAGTCCTAGGGTTTTGACTAGGGTAAAACTCGGGTCCAGCCAGCAAAAGCTCATCTTTTCCAATTCTGAATGGTATAACCTTCAATCCTGCAGGCTGCAACGAGAATGTGATACATATATGGGGCTTTATCTACAATGTTTAACTCTCAATACGAAGGCTCCGTTTTACCGTAGGCGTCTTGACTCTGTCAAATTGATAGGTCTCGTCACTAGTGGTGATATTACATGGGTTTAGAAAATTGCTCAAGTACTAATTATGTGAATACATAATTAGAGCATACTTAACTGTATACCCAACACGGAGAATAAATCTACATAAGATTAATGTTTATGGCCGAACTAGGTACAAATATGTCGTGGCTGAGTCAACGAAGATGGGCCCGTGGCAGCTAAGAGAAGCGATCCTAATTGGCATATCTCGCGTCATACTATCATAATTTGCCTTGGGCTGGAGAGATATTTATCTTTGCAGGGCCCATGGACGTATATAATCCCTTGGCACCGAACCAACTGCCGTAAACAAGACATTCCCAAGACTTCTCGACCGGGTTCCAACACACAAGAGCCTACATGTGTGGACATATGGCATTTATTTTGGTCTCTTGGCCGTTCTCTTTCTTGTAGACAGCCGTAGGCTTCGATGCGGTGGGATTCAGCACCCTGCCGCACCCGGAGCGAGGCCTTCAATATCTTATATGTCGCTATTAAAGAACCGCTTGTGCTGCAGTCGGCCTTGAAATCATGTGCTAGCATCTCAGGCGCTGATTTGGCTATGCTACCCACACGCTTCGGTGAGTAAACCCCCTTTCAGTCGTTCGGCTTTCCCTCAACTAGATCGGTAATGAGTTTGCTCGCTAATACGCTATGTGAGGCGTTACCTGAATAGCCTGTGACAAGATGCGCCCATTACCCTGGTTCCTACTAATGAAGGCTATGTAGTCAACCGGCTCGAAGCCCTGCCCGTTCCATCGGTAGTCGACTATCTTGGCCTGCGTGAACCGCTCGCGAGTCCACTCCTCCGTAACTTCTCTAGAGGTATTCTATATGGTTAACACAACACATCGAAGTGCTTGGTTTAGTATCTGGTCTATTGGAGGGCACACAGCAGCGCCTAGTATTATATGCTGCTACGCGCTGACCTACAAAAACGTCCTTCCCCATTCTGGCTCTTGGGGTCAATTTTTGGTCTCAAGTTGCATCTCTACATCTTTGGAGCACTCTCTGGATCTCTTAAATCACGACCATCACAACATTTCCGTATATCAGAGTCTATAAACCGCATTCCAGACGATGCGGACGAGTATGGTGGAGAGCAGCGAAATCGGGAGCCACTAGACACTGGCCAACGATACATTGCCCTAAGAGAGGTAAGAAGCTGAAGAGCCAAGTTTCTTGAGAGGAAGGAAATGTTTCGACTAATCATAGCTCAACAAGCACAGGTTTAAACGACAACTCTACTAATAATGCTATTTTTATATATATGAAATATCAACGTTTCGTAGCTAAACTGCTCTCGATTTTGTGATTTATCTTTTTCCCACAATAACGGCAATACTCTCTCTAGTTTCATCCTTATAATTCCTCTTCGCACCCGTGACGCGCAACTTCAACTCGAACGACTTATTTTTGTAGCAGAGACATAATTGATCAACTTGCCCTGCTTCACGGCAAAAGATGTGCCACTTGGACGTCCATTGACAATCCACTGCGCCTTTAAAGCGACACCGGATCCATCGGCCAGCAGTTGCTTGGATAATGGGACGACGCTTGACCTGCTCCTTGTAGGAAAGGGTCGGCTTTTGCTGACGCTTCAATGCGGCCCCGTGACCGCCGGCCCGAATGACGTCTTCGAACTTATTACCACGGCTTGAGGATTGCGTGAACTCCTTGGACAGGGGCGTCTTGCCCGCGGGGCGGTGGTCTATGATCCAGTCTAACACGAGCTCGAGGTAATCCCACGTCTCAAGACGCTGATAATTCCCACCATGCGTCTGGCCAGGCGTTATAGTGACGTTAGCCCAATCAGGTCCCCGAGACCATTGACCTGCTTTTCGAACGCAGCTACGCCCTCATTGAGATAGTAGTTATCATGAGTGCCGACGTAAAGGTAAATACGTCCGCGGAGCACCTCGCCGAGATTCTTTAAGCTGTTCCAGTTACTAGCGACGTAGTGCGACAAATCCATTGGTTTCCAGTACTCCACCGCTCCGGGTATATTTCGCCTGTGACCTTATCCCAGGGTTCTAAGGGGTACCCGTTTAGCCCTGTGCGCCGAACACGGCGTTCCAAACATCCCACTGCAATGACGACCGCGACGAAGTGCCAAAGACGAGCTCCCAATGATTTTCTTGCGCGACGGTCGCCAAGACGACCTCCTTGTTAATCTTAAAGGTACGGATTGACCCGATATTGTCGCCATTGGCATTTTTGTAGGCGTTTTTGTTGGTGTATAGAGGGATGGCCTGATGATCGTGAAAGTCCAATGAGTCTGGGTATGAGGAAAAACAGGCACCGAAAAGATCTGGTCTAAAGATAAGGCTGGCAGCTGATATCCAGCCACCTGTCGAACCACCGTCCTGGATTCGCGCGTATGGTTGAGCGATCGTGTTGAATTTTTTGTCGAGGTACGGGATTAGTTCTTCGTTGATTGCATCACCGTAAGGCCCCATGTTCGCCGTATTCACTCCGTAAGAATCATCGTAGTATGGGCTTCGTGACGGAAGGCGACGATGATCAACTTTGGCGCTGGCCGAGGAGCAGTTCCAATTATACCCGGGATAATGCCCTTATCCCATGCAGCTGTGAAGGCCGCATTTGTTCCATACCCGTAGGCGCCTTGGCCGCCATCCCAGTGGTTCTGATTGTATAGAACTGGATACCGGGTATGCTTATCGGTAGCATTATACCCGCGGGAAGCAGGATGTTCGCGCCCATACATATCACGACCCAGAATTGAGTTAGTTTCCTGCTCTTGATCTTTATGTACTTCAATCGTTCCGTGTCAGCATAGTTGCCTTGAGAGCACCCTCCGATCTCCTTTCCGGTGAAAGCCTCGACAGGCACCACACTATTAAAGGTGAGTTTGATGATCTGCGGACCGCCATGCACTTCGAGGTCAAGGGCAGGTGTGGTGAGACTTCCGACCCCGTCTACGTTAGGAGCACCGTCTCCACAAGGGAACTTGAGCTGCACCTCAGAGCCATCACTCCGTCTCGCTTTGTCGTACGGATTTAAAAAGGCTTGAACCCGGTATGTGCCAGATGGGACATCGTCTAGTGAGAGTATGAATTAGCATTTATCAATTACACTAAGGCGACCCTTGGCACTTAAACCCTGACGATGTAGGTACAGGACAAGATGACCTTGCACACCATGAATACCTGGCTTTCGACATGAATGAGAAGAGAAACGAATGTCCTTGCCGACTGCTTACCCATGCTAACAAGCGGAAAGCCCGAGACGCCTGTCGCGGTATTGTTGGGGCTTCCACCAGACAAAGTGACAACATCTTTGGCACCGAACTGGAAGACATCCTTGCCGAACATCTTGTTCGGTGTCGAAGTGACGTCTATATCTTGAAGAGGGTCCGTCCCATTTGGCGCGAACATGAGTACGACACGGCCATCGACATTGCCCTTGAGGATGCCGTTCCCTACTGAAATTTGCACGTGAGGTTGTGAGCCGCTAGAGCAGTCCATGGAGGTAAACCGCAACGATGAGCGACGCCCACCGAACTCCGCTGAAGCAAACCATTATTGGGAGAGGTGAGGATCGTTGGATTGAAGGTGAAGCAAGCACTAGATGGGTGATAATCTAGGCATATAGGTCTTTCATATGCATGTTTGACTAGCTTTGTTGGGAGCTGCCCATCATAGTGACTGTTATCGTACAGATCATTACCTATATGCAGGTATGTAATTCGTAAGTACCATGCTTTTTTCACTTAGACCAGACTTGGTTAACTGTAATGAGCCCTGTCGTGATAGGTAGTCCCTGCTATCTGCCTACGGATGAAGGCCTAAGATAAGGGAGATTGGCTGGAGTGATGTAACCGCAGTTAATAGACTTTCCTCTTCCGCCAAGATCGCCGGTCTGGCGCTATATGATTTGCTACCTGCCGCTTTTGGTATCAAAATATTGGGTGATGTGATTAGTAGAAAACGACTTTATCTTCTTGAACAAAAACCTTACAATTGCCAATTGAGTCAGTATCGTTAACATTGTTCAAATGTTGTTAGACTTTAGGTGAGCTTCTGAGAACCTAAAATAGCTAACCAAGCCCGCGATACCCAGCCCAACAAGCCGACCCTGTCCCACCAAGAGAATGAAGCTCATTGATGAGAAAACCCCAGATCTGGATAACTTATATGAGCGAAGTGCAGGTGAGCTGATATCACATTTAATCGACAGTTTTGACTTAGAAATTAGGTGCCATTCTTAAACTTTCGATACGTCGACTACGGAATGAGTAAGTTGAAACATAGGGAGCGAGTTGCCTGTTGGCGATTTCACGGTAAGTAGACACCGGTATGAGCATCCAGTACAGCATACGCGCGAATAACAGGCCGGAAATCATGAGAGGGTTTCAAAATTGAGCAGTGTTGCGAGGTTATCACGATGCTGGAAACCCTTGAAGCCTCTAGAAAACAAAGCTTACGCACATAATAGCTTAGTTCATACTTAACTAGACCATGAAGGAAGTTAGGTCTCGCGCAACATTCAGAATCTACACATGCATGCCTTCACACTTACGACGTGCTCACAAGTGGATTGGCATTTGAAGTGGTCTCACAAGACGAGTAGCAAAAGAAAGAAAAGAAATAAAAATAAAATATCATATAATACAATAGTCGTATACTCATCATACCAATTCACGCCAAACCCATTACACAAAGAAAATACCATCCAGAGCCCTACACACTCGCAAGACTCTTAGCAGCCTCAGCCCCCGCGATCCGTCCAAAGACAACACACTCCAACAACGAAGAGCCGCCCAGGCGATTATCACCATGTATACCACCCGTGATCTCGCCGGCAGCCCACACGCCTTGGATGGGGCAAAACTCCGACCCCTGATCCTCCAAGACTTGAGCCCGCGTATTAAACGCCACGCCGCCCATGGTGAAATGCGTCACGGGCGTGACCGTGCCGACGGCGACCTCCTCCTCCCTGTTCGCCTCGCCGGCGGGTAAGCGCCAGTGCCCAAACGACTTGCGCCCAAACTCACCATCCGCGCCCGCCGCCACGGCGCGGCGTACGTATCGACGGCCTCGATCACGGCGGGCGGGAGGTCCTTGACCTTGACTTTCCGCATCAGGCCCTTGAAGACGTAGAAGCCGAGATGCGACCCGGCCGCCTCGCTCGCGCCGGGGTCGAGGAGGAGGGTGACGTCCCACTGCCGCACGCCCTCGAGCTCCGCGCGGGGCAGCGCCATGATGGCCTCGCTCGCCACATCGCGGCGCTCCATCTCATTCACGAACCGCCTCCCCTCACTAGACAGGAGGATCCCGCCCTCGCCGCGCAGCGCCTCCGCGGCGAGGAACTTGTACGTCGCGGCCGGATCCTTCGGATCCACGAACCCGGTGGGATGGATCTGCACGCGATCCATATCGACACAGGCCGCGTTGATATTAGTGAGCAGCCCATGCGGCGCCGGCCGCGCCTCATTAGTGGACGGCATACCGGCCAGATCGGGCCGCCACTTCGCGAGCAATCCCTTCGCGTCGCCCGCGAACCCGCCCGCGGCCATGACGACGGGTCCCCTCACCTCGCGCGTCTCCCCATCCACCGTATACCGCACACCCGTGACGACCTTGTCCTCGAGTATGAGTTCCCGCACCTCGGCAGACGAAGTAAGCGTAAACCCTCCTCAGCCCAAGCCTCTTCAATGCGCCCACGATCGCCGCGCCGGGCGGGGGACCGCCGGATCCGCGGTGCGTGCGGGCGACGCCGTGGCCGCCGAGCTGCGCGACCGTAGACAGGTCGACGCCGATCTCGTCCGCGAGCCAGTGCACGGCCTCCGACGAGCCGGCGGTCATGGTCTCGATCAACCCCCGGCGATTCAGATTCGGCTCGGGCTTGTCCAGGAGCTCCGTACCCGTGGAGCGGGCCGAGTCCGCGTAGAATAGCTCGTCGTTGTCGACGATATTCTGAGCGCCCTGGAACCGCGTGCCCGCGCCGTTGATGCCCGAGGACGCCTTGATGCTGTTGCCGCCGGGCTTGGGCGCGCGGTCGAGCATATGCACGCGCGCCCCCGCCCGCCGCGCCTCGTACGCCGCCGAGAGCCCCGCGAGGCCCGAGCCCACTACGATGACGGGCTTCGACATGGTGTTGGTTTTGAATAATACGTCTATGGCGTCAATGTTAGTTTGCGTGCTGCGATAGTAGAGCATGCATGAAATCGCTGCCACGACTCCGATTGTGAAATAGGTGAGCGAAGAGCGACTACAGTGTCGCATTGAGTTGGGGATCATCGGTGAAATCAATTTGTGTTTTCTTGTGCTTTCGTTTTTTATTGTACGATTTATGTTTGACACGGGACGTGACTTACTAATTCGTAGGTGAGGATAATCGTATGATGGAGTTTGATCGTACGATGCAAGTCTTCCACGCTGAAAATCAATCGGGCCATTGATGTCTTACAGAAAACGTAATATGCTGAGACCAACCATGACAATCAGTTCTAACTTTCATCGACCCGGTTTACCTTGCATCTCTCCAACTCTCCGAACTTGTTTGCCATTTGAGTTATACCACAACCCCGCCAATTGGCATTTCGCCATCGATTGACGACTCTTGTGCCTACCTGGCTTCATGACAACTGAGTAGTAAATAGGGGTTAAGACATGTTTATTAATATTCTGATTATCAAAAGTTCATCTCCTCAATCAAGCGGGAAGCGCTCATCACCGTTTTGTGCCTTCACTAAATGCGCTTTTCACAACTACAGATAGGTATCTTGTTGGCTCGTCTACGTCTTTACATCGGGCTCATCACGTCCGACATACTCCTTGAACTCAACAAGTCAGTGGCAAACTTGATTTCCTCTTTCAGGAAATCCTGCGCATCCTGCCCATAAGTCGAGGGGTCTTTGCTGTACTGTTCAATGTACAACCGAATGGTAGCTCCGACGAGCCGGTGCCGGACAATCGGACGACGATTCGACTACCACTGGAGAACCGAGCATAGAACCTTGGTTGGAAGCTACCGATCCATCAAGATCGGTGTATGAGAAGTTGCCAGCCTCAGTCACAGTTACGGTCTGGAGAGTAGAATTAGCATATGATTATGAACACTATTTATCAATAGACAGCTCGGGATCTTACCTCCAATCTTGCTGCCAACGAAGTCGGACTTCGCGACGAGATCCTTCAAGCGTGCCGACAACCTTGTTGGCGCCGTCAGAGTCGACATTCTCGTAGTCATAACGAGTGAAGAAGACACGGCCATATGTGTTCCAGAACTCCTTCTGGATTTCTTTGATGCTTGGGGTGACTCCAGGGTTCGCCTCGCCTAGGCCAGCAATGATGTTCAGCCAGGCGACGACAGCCCAGAGGCCGTCCTTCTCACGCACATGGTTGCTACCAGTACCGAAACTTTCTTCACCGCAGATACTTAATTTGTCGGCGTCGAACAGGGCACAGAAGAACTTCCATCCCGTAGGGACTTCATAGCAGTCTAGGCCCTGGGCTTTGGCAACCAAATCAACGGCACCGGATGTTGGCATACTTCGCGCAAGACCGTAGACGCCCTGCTTCTTGAAGTATGGGATGAGTTTGGCATGGTGGGCAATGATGGCCAGACTGTCTCCGGGAGAACGAAGGCACCGCCACCGTAGATCATGTTTCGATCACCATCGCCATCGGAGGCAGCGCCGAAAGGGATCGAGTTCTTGTCGACAACCGAGACAAGAGAGTGAGCGTAGGTCAGATTGGGGTCTGGGTGTCCGCCATTGAAGTCGGGAGCGGGGATGCAGTTTTGGGTAGAGTCCTTGAGCCCAAGCTCCTCCTCGAAGATGGCCTTTCCGTACGGGCCAGTAACGCCATGTAAACCATCGAACAGGACTTTGAAGTCGGGGTTGTTGCTGAAGAACTTCTTGATCAGGGGGAAATCGAAGATATCCTTCAACATCTGCATATAATCGGCGGTGCTGTCGATGATTTCGACCTCGAGATTTCCGTAGGTCTTTGATCCGATAGTGGAGATGTCGATATCGGGAAGATCGGCAATCTTGTACGATGTCAAGGTCTTGGAAGCCTCGTATATCTTGTTCGTCACACTTTCGGGGGCGGGGCCGCCGTTGGCCAGATTGTACTTGATACCAAAGTCCTCGGTTGGTCCTGCAGCGTATTCGGTGAGCGTGGTTCTTCGTCTTCGTCTTCGTTGTCTCCGAACTTACCACCGGGGTTGTGGCTGGCAGTCAGTAGAATACCGCCTGTTGCTTTCCGCTTTCGAATGACGTGACTGGCAGCAGGTGTGGATAGGATGCCATTTTGTCCGATCAATAGCTTCTTCACACCATAGGCAGCGCCGATCTTGGCAATGAGCTGGACGACCTCGGGATTCCAGTAGCGGCCATCACCGCCAATGACCAGGAATGATCCTGCATTTGAAACAGGTGAGTAATTACCAGGAGAGAGTTTTTGTCATCTTTGGCTACTTATACGAACCTTCAACACCCTCTGGAATGGATAGCAGAATGCTAGTAACGAAGGATTCACTATAATGGGGCTGCTGAAAGACCTTGACCTTCTTGCGGAGGCCAGAACTATAATTCCATCAGCAGCTTGTATCGTCGTCGATGCTTGTGCAGGGGTGTTGGGGGGAATGGGCCGTCGATGATTTTAGTTTGGATGATGGCGGGGTAGCTCAGGTAAACAATAACGTACGTTCCAGGCTTCTGATCCGTAAAGGACTTGAATTCGACTGTCTTTGCGCTCATGATGGAAATTGTCGATTAGGTATTGCAATTGAAGTTTATTTAGGAGTGATGCAGAGCAGAGATAGTGCGTAACCTGAAAAAAAGCTAGGGGAAAAGGTGATGGGAGCTTGTAAAATACGTCAACTACCCGGTACTTAGTAAGTACCTACGTAAGGGCTGGTACGACGTTCGGCGGGGTCAGTCGCGAATATCAAGCTTGCTATGTCAATAGTGCATGTGAGGTAGCATTTGTGATAGGTAGTGAGCTCATATCTGAGGTGGGGGTTTCTGAATTTGGGTGATAGTACTGATACAGTATTCTCCCATAGTTACACTGTAAGTAGTAGGGACGTTTGTGCTATATGTACAGTGTGCGTTCAGATGGGCAGATGGAAGGGATGCCACCACCCCGCTTCTGCTTGGGAGGTACCCTGGTACCAATATTGCCCCTCTTCTATCTGAAATGTTGAGGACCAACAGAACGGACACGCGCTTCACAGCTACCTAGGTATCTACCTAGATCAGCCGCAATTCTCATATACAATAGAGGCAGTGTCTTATCAGGACGTCTGGTGAAAGTCAATATGATAAATTCCCGCACTACCCAACAGGGATCGTATTTTTTAAGATTGACGCCAATACAATAGTATCAGCTGAGCTGTGGTAATAACTATTGTACTCACCCCTGAGTGTTTATTGATACACCTATACCTGGTTGTACCAATGATGCAAGATAGAAAGCGAGATTCTCTGGCTTAGGTCTGGCTACCATCGGTGCCAAAGATGACCTTCTTGTAGTAGCGAGCCTCCTCGATGCTCTCGAGAATGTCCTCCTTCGCCTGGTGGAGGCCCTGTTTCTTGGGCGCATTCTGCACGACGTCTTGAGGACACCACCGACGTGCGGCCTCCTTGATAGTGCTCACGTCCATGATGCGATGGTGTAGATGGTCAGCCACCGCCCTGTAGGGCTCCTTTCTCAAGAATGCGCGATCGGCATGCACACTATTTCCTGCCAACAGGGCCGTCTTCTTCTCCGGTACGTACTTCTGGATGTACGCCAGCAGCCCCTCAGCCGCTTGCTCGGGCGTCACCTTGGAGGCGATGACAGAGGCGGTCAGCCCAGACTGCGCATGTGTGCGCGTGCACCAATCATCCATCATGTCCATCCTCTCCTTGCTCTGGTGAACCACGGTCCCCCAACCCGCCTCATCGACAACTTCTAGCGTACCTGTTGTGATGATGCAGAATATTTCGATGATCTCTTCGCGATCTGGGTCCAGACCCGTCATCTGATTTTGAACGTTATTATCTATTTCTTGCATACTGGCCAAATGGTTTCAGTCGCTCACCTCACAGTCGATCCATACCAGCGCCTTGTCGCCAGCCATTGTGCCTGAGCTAGAGGGAGCTAAAAGGTGGGGTGAAGTTGCGTCGATAGAAAAATGAGACGGGAGCATAGTCTTTGCGTACATCACTATTTTCATTAGAGCGCCTTTACCAGTTGCGACTAGTTTGCAATTGCCGGCGCGCCAGTGTAGTGGCCGCAGATGAGTCGTCGGTAATGAGACCTTGTTATGTATGAGACCGATATGACTGGAGATTGGCTGCGATGGTGGGGTTTGGCGCGTGAGCAGATGTCCGTGTGGACTGTCGACATAGACGGCGTATCGAGCATGATAAATTCGAGTTCGCATGATGAACTGACAGTGTACAATAGCTTACCGCTAGAAAAGCAAGTTATCTGCTCTATGTGCCATGCAGACTTGGTCTTACTGCATATAGCACCACATACAGACAGGAGGCTAGCTGGTACTACGGAGTGGGACTAGTACATAAAGATTGGATATATAAAGACCTGAAGCCTTCCCAAACCTTACTGTTGGCTGTCAATTTACTTGACACAAACTTACATAACAATACTTGAAAGTTTATTCAAAAACACATACTTCAGCCCATTGTTTACAGGGTATTTAGAGTGTTACGATACACGACTTGAGAGGGTAAGGAAAAGGTGGTCATCCACATTTGCCGCTAACTCCTTCGAAGCCACTCCTCCCGACTTCCTATGAACCGAAGGGAAGAGCTAAATCGACGTGACTTAATCACAGTTCCAGCAACTAAGCTTTGGAATGGCTCATAACCGCATCAAACACGCGCTTCCCCAACTTATCGTGCACTATGCCAATCCACATAAGTGAATTCAACATCTCTCGCATCTGGCCCCAGGATTGTATGCCACATAAATCAGTAGCTTTCAAAAACAGGTCATGGATCCAGGGGTCATCAAATTCATCGAAAAAAGTTACAGCACAGGCCATCAACAGCCATAAGATTAATTTTGGCGGGAATGGCGGGATAGTTTTAGCCAATTCTGCAAGATTATTCCTAAGAATCGACTTCAGATAAGGGTATGATATCCCTAGGCGAGTCCATGGGAGGAACACGCTGCACGAGAAGCTAAGCAGGCCGAGGCGGATGGTTTCGTTCCAAGATGAAGACTCGAATCGCATATCGAGAAGATTATACATGATCGACGTCATTGACCGAAGAAATGTTCCTACGTCGATGCGTCGCTCCAAATCAGCAGCAAGATTAATGACGGCGCAGAAATCTGACATAGCATTCCATGCTGCGGCTAACTCGTCATGTATTTCAACTCCATGGGTGAGTGCATGGGAAGTTAAGAACTCATGTGATCTCAACGCACGCTCGACACCACTTCGATCAAGAAACAAATCCAATTTGGGGTACATCCGATAAATATCATGTGACGAAGCAGTACCGCGACATAGTATAGGATCTGAACCACTATGCACAGCAATGCCCAAGTCGCATCTCATTATTTCGACGATGAGCTTCTCGTTGCCCGTAATCGAACTAAAACCTCCTCTGAGATCAACCATCCGTCGTATACCATGAATATGATTCACGGCTGAATTCAAGTCGCCGGAACAGAAGGCCTGACCGGCAAAACATAAGACGATGGAAATGGTGATATTAGAAAGGCGCTTGTCTTTGTCGCTGCAGAGGAGCCTCTCGCGCAGAAGGCCGACTGCTTTGTGGTAATGATGCCTTATGCACTGGCTTTCGCGAAATCGCCTCCTGGGCAGGACTGCGTCGTAAAAATATAACGATGTAAAGATTTGGGCGTGCAGAAAGGCAGGATCGGTTGCTAATGGGGCAATCCAATTCTCGGCTCTCCTATCAAAGAAAATACATGGCTCCATCGGGAAAAGGAGAGGTTTGGCGATAGAAGAAACTTCATATTGTCGTTAGCTGGGAGTATGAGGAGGTGACGGAATGACTACGCACACTGTAGAACTACTTCGAATGTGGCCGGCTTCACGGCGTCGGCAAGATACATTGTAGAGGCGGCCAAGCCAACTCTGGGAGGGATTGATTCCAAGGCTTGCATACTAGTTGAGTTCTCGGGATACGGAGTTGAAGGCACCCGGGATAGGGATGTGACTCCATTGATATTGTCGTAATTATCTGCGCCAGAGCCGGATGATAATACCACCGTATTCTCTGGCGCCTCGATCGAAGTCAAATGTTTCCGACTTCCTAGGGGCCGGATCCTGCCTAGGTTTTTCCCCTTCATCACATGACTGCGGATAATCTTGCGATCTTCGGGTTTAAACCCGTCCATGCCCGTCTTAACAAGGAAGCGCAGTTCTGGTTAATCATATACATGAGCTTCCAGAGCATCAAGTTAGAACCCGAGAGGTGCCTGCTCACCTGAACGTTTCTTGCCATTGGTAGCCATGATTGCGCGCTTCAGGTTTCACACCCCACTCGTCTTTCACTGTTGGACTTCCGAAAGTAGTATACAATATGAATGGAGATAAATCTGACACAAGAAATTGACTGTTACAAGATAACTTATGAGGTGAGAGTCGACTCAGGGATGCTACTTCCGCCGTCATGCGATATAATTGGATGGCTACTGGTTCATGGGATCCATCAGTATTGGTTTCCTAATCCGGTTGGCGCTATACTGCACAGCCACTAGAGCGAAACAACGAATCACCGGCCGCGCAACAGATCATGACCCATTCATATTGTTTCCCACTTACGGAATAGCGCCCCCTATACTTATGGCGCTGTTTCGACTACTGATACTGAAGAAGATGTGACAAACAAAGCAGCGAGTCAAGAAAACAGGGGTTGCGACTATCGATCATGACGGCCTTTGTTGGTGAATCTATCACCATTCCCGAATCCCGGAACTTTCTGAGCACGGAGGCATTACCATGCATTTGTCCGCTAAATCCGCGTTCGAAGATAGCACAATTCTTTCCGCAAGAGAACATGACATCTCATCATTCATATATAAGGAGTCCATCCCACCTGATTAAGATAGTCGAGTAGACCGAATCATACCTATACGCATATACCTCCTATTCTTCTTATTCCACCCTAAGATTTATCACGGATATTCACGGAGCTGACACTAATAGTAACGGGAACCACTTAATTGTAAGTAAAGCGCGTACGACTTATTACTGCCTAATTACGAAATCTAAGTAGCTGTATTAAGCACATCATGAGGGTCAAAAGACTTGGCGCCGTCGAAGACTCTTCCTACACTTTCTACAACAATCGTTCAAAGCTCGCACACAATGGCCAAGAGAAGGTACGAACCTATCCGGCCAAACGGCCATCGTCACTGGAAGCAATGTCGGCATGGGATTCGAGCAGCAATTCAGCTGCTGGGACTGAATTTATCGCGTCTAATCGTGGCGGTGCCGTCGATATAGGGAGAAGCTGCGGCTTCCACCATGAGGAGCCGATATCCCAACGGCACAGATCGAGGTCTGGCAGCTGGACATGTGTTCATATGAGTCAGTCCAGGCCTTTGCCAGAAAAGCCGATGCCTCACTCGCTCGTATCGATATCATTATTCTCAATGCCGGTCTGGCTCATTTCGAGTATTACAAGGTTGAACGGACCGGACACGAGGAGATTCTCCAAGTCAATTATCTCTCTACCATGTTACTAGTTATCCTTCTTCTTCCAATCCTCAAAGCAAAGAGGCTGCCCGGCCATCCCGCACGCCTGACCATTTCGAGCGCCGCCTTGACGCTGAACTGCAAGTTCCTCCTGAGGGACAGCAACCCTCTGTTCCCCGCCCTCGACGATCCCAAGAATTTCGGCCGCAACGAGAACTACCCGGTCAGCAAGCTATTAGCGCAGATGTTCCTTTGGAATCTTGTCGACTACGTGTCTGCGGATGACGTCGTCATCAACCTCGCCGACCCTGCCTTTGTGCGCGGCACGTCGTTGGTCGAAGACATCAACCATGGCCCGGCGAAATCCCGTTCGCGCTGTTTGGGCTGGCGTTCGGACGGACCCCTCAGGTCGGTGCCTCGTGTTACATTGATGCCGTGGTAAACCAGGGCAAAGAGTCTCACGGCTGCTTCTTGATGAGTTGGAAGATTCACCCGTAAGTAATGATGGATGAGTCCCGTTTAGTGTGGACCGTGTTCTCATGAGAATTTACAGTTTTCCGGCATTATTATACACACCTGAGGGCAAGCGTACTACGCAACGAGTTTGGGATGAGACGCTAGCCGAGTTCGAATTCGTCGGTGCTCGAGGTATCATTGAAGCAATGAAAGCCAAATAAAACATGAAACAATGGGAATCATATTCGCTAGATTTCAGTTTCGTCGTCTCTGTTGTGTCTTACTATACCACGTGGATTGTCTTAGTATTTAATTAGGTAGTTTCTATATCATCAAATAATTTATCCCCAGGTTTTATCGATCAGTAATCAACGCCATCTCTTTAGTAACACAAATTGCCGCGAAGAGATCCCGCCTTCGAGCAGGATTCTAGCTTGTGCCACAATGTGAAGCTACCAGAAACCATCGCGATGGAAGGTCGCATTAACGATTGATCGAGGTTTCAGCTTCACCTCTCGATCTGAAGTCTTCCATACGTACTTGCTCTATTTTCGGTTAGTCTTCAGCGCCAGTGAGGCCTGGTTCTATGCGCTAAGAACGTGTCGCGGTAACAATGGCAAGGTCCAGATTGTCCCATGCAAGCCACGTTTTTGTCATCTGCCGCTAGCTGGAGCGGCAAGATCCGCAACCCCTGCCGCTCTCTTCTGCTGGAACTTCCCGTTACCCAAGATCTTTAATTCCAACTTGGCGTTTCTTGGGCAATGCAGTGAATGCGAATGGTAGAAAACTGAGCAGATAAGGAGGCATACAAGTTATTAGTTAGTTGATGTGTGAAAGCGTTTTATAACCTTCAATACCAACTACCGTCAACTATAATGTGCCGGAACCCATCACCATACTGTGCTAGTAACTATGCACTAGCAGCTGTACGCTCTTCCATCTCGGTCATACTGTAGAGCCTAGATCAAGCCTTGTCACTTTTCTAGTCGCACTATTGCATTTACCATGTAACGCGACTATATCTTGCCTTGTTTTGCTTCAGCTGAGCGGTCTATGGACAGAACGGCTGATTCCCTATTGGCTTCCTCACCGACCCGTTAGCTTGGAACCGAGTATCTGTCTAGACCAACCGTACAACAGGGGTTACGACGTGGACCACGTTCGCGTTAAGCATTTGGAAGACCTGGACGGATGACGACATCCAAAACACAAATAATGCCGTGAATAGTTAACAAATCCAATGGGCTGGACTCGTTTTGGCGCTATATCGAGGGCGCCATATTGAGGGCGCCTGAAGTGAGATGTGATAGATATAGATTAGACGATGCAGAAGTTGAATATTTAAACATGCTTGCCATCGCCTGCCATTCATCACTCTCCTATCCTTCACGCAGTTCTCTTCATCACAAGCACTCCCACTCATAGCCTTCACTACCTCTCTCTCCCCCAAATCTCATATCTCACACATATCCCGTCAAAATGTATTTCAGCACTTTTGCCCTCGCCGCCCTCTCAATCAGCTCCGTCTTCGCCGTTCCGGCCACAGAAGCTCGTGATCCAAGGTCCTGACCAGCGCGATCAGCGCAGTCGCCAGCTCCAAGGCCAACGTCGACAGCCAGGTGGTTATCATCAGTAAGAGCCCATCCGTTTCAGTATCCCACAGCCAAAAACTCTAGCTAATTCCACCCCAGACAACTTTGTCCAGACCACCGTCAACCAGGCGGCCATCCCCGCTCTCAAGGCAACCATAAACAACATCGCCAGCGAGATCAGCAGCGTCACCAAATTCGTCGTCCCGCTGGTGACCGACGTCGTCCTGCCCCTGGCCCAGCAGGAGCTCGACAACGTCCCCGGCCTCGTGAGCAACGTCAAGGACATCATCGCAGATGCCGAATACACCGCCAACTGTCTGCTCGCCAGTCTCTCTCAACGTAAGCTAGGCCACCGCTCTCCTATCTTGCCAGAAATTAGTGCTAATCCAAAACAATAGAACTGCTATTGCTCGTCAAGACCGAGGTCCTCTTGCTCCTCGCTACGATCGACCCCTTCGTCCAACCCGTCGAGCAATTCGCCGCTTCAGCTACAGTGGGCACCTCTGGTCACTCTACTCAGCTCATTGCCACTACCATTGCTGCGATCCAAGACATCGATGCCAGGTCCTGGGACCCATCACTGTTGCCTACAACAAGCTTAACTAGAGAGAATATGCTTGGAGTGCCTCTGTAAATAGACTACTGCGCATTTGTACACGGCTTTGATTGATAATTGCGGCTAGAAGAGTATCGTGTACTCAGGCTTTTGAAACAAGAGGTGTCTTATATTTCTAAGATTTATATATAGATGTTGAGTAAATAGCCTTACATGGAGCATTTCTACCCTAAGATGTTGAGTTTCTCTCCCCGGTATAAGAATTAAAATCATCAAGTCAATCTATGTCGTCCGTGTATCCAGGTCTAACTTTCCAGTTCGATGAACCTCTCTTCCACGGTAGCTTCTCTTCCGGTCGGGTTTGTGCCGCCCGGGTGCAACTTAACAAGTAAATTTCCACGCAGTATCAATTGTGGTTTCATACGCCATAAGATACTATCAAGGTAATTGAGTCTCAATAACTGGTTGCTCATTTAGCATAAATAAAATTAGTGTATAATATTCGTAGTGGTCGAAATCTATGTTCCTTCGGCGCGCATCGTCGTTCCCATGTCCTGTCTAATACCGCATACGCCCCAACATACTCATACATTCTAAAAAAGAGGGAATTGGTATATGTTACATCGCACATTGATGTATAGAGAGCAGTGTAAGGCAGAAAAAAACTCTAAAAGCAGAATATCTGGTCGCCCATCCTCGACATGGCCCCCGGCTTCTCAAAGCCCAGATCAACGAGTGCAGTCTTGGCCGCATTTACCATCCCGGGGGCCCGCAAAGCATGATCTTGGAGTCGGCATCCGCGGCCGGGAAGCGTTCCGCCAAGATCTCCCTCGTCACGTAGCCCACTCCCCCGCGCCAGTCCGCCGAGGGTTTGTCGAGCACGTAATGCAGCTTGAGGTTCGCGGGATACTTCCTCGCGAAGGCCTCCAGCTCGCTCCGGAGGAGTATGTCCTCCTCCGTGCGGTTGGCGTAGACCAGGCTGATCTCGGTGGTGTCGCGCGGGTCCTCGCAGATGGCGCGGATGAGCTGGTACATGGGCGTGATCCCCGAGCCGCCCGCCAGCATGCCGATCCGCTTGCAGTGGCCGCGCCGGTAGCGCATGGCGCCCTTCGGTCCGCGGAACTTGACCTCGTCCCCGATCTCAAGGCGCGCTAGGTAACCGCCTGTCAGCTTGCCATCCGGGTAGCACTTGATGATGAGTTCGAGCATGCCGCGGTCGGCGTTGTTGGAAACCGGGGTGTAGGACCGCGTCACTGCCTGACCGTCGACGACGGCCGTGATGGCAACGTGCTGCCCAATCGGTAGACCAAGCACTGAGCCAGATGCGGGTAGCCGAAATGCCAAACGGTATGTATTTGGCGCGACGAGGTCCTTTTTCGCTAGCGCCAGAGTTTGGAATGTGGTTGGATGAAGCCACCCGCCTTGGTTGAGAAGTTCTGACTTGGCGCGTTTCGGCAGTTTGATGTGGGAAGGATAATTCATAAAGCTAGGATGTGAGTGCAGGATTTTGAGAAGCCTCCGAGATAAGACGGTGCCAGCAAGACCAAAGACTGCTGAGGCAATCAAAACCCCTTCTAAGAAACCGAGCCCTTGTGTTCTCCTGAGTATGAGAGGTTTCGGTATTGGTAGAGTAGCGAAAAGTCCTCTCTGGCGGCTGCTTGATACAGTCCCACAGCGCTTAAAGCGACGGCAGTAACTGCACTCAAACTTGCTACCGTCTTCATGGAATTCTTGACTGTGTCAGGCTTGCGCGCTGTGACTCCGATCGACAGTCTGACAGGAGGCGTTACTTTCCTAGGGCCGCCTTGCAATTTGCCAACGCAGTATGGTGCCATTATCTCAGCGGCATCCTCTGAATGTCCGGCATTATCGAAATCTTCTGACGCGTCTCGACCGGCGACATCAGTCAGCACGTCGGCACCTCCAGGGTGATCTTGAAGATAGTTTGTGACATTATACACTGGACGGGTCAAGATTAGCACCACGCTTCTTAGATAACATCAAGGAACGGCTCTTACCTTGGCCATGAATAATCATCCACGCATCAGCCGGTGTATTATGTATGGCCACTTCTTTGGCTGTATACTCAATATCGTCGACACTCATGTTGAAGATATGATTATTATATTATATGAGAAATGTGTAAAATATACGACTATATTCAACCCGCATCAAACTAGCCCAGCCGTCAGAAACACCTCTACCTCTTAAATAAACTAAGCTCCTCATCCTCGCGTCTTCTTTTTATTGCCGACCATTATGTCTTACAAATAGCGGCAAGTTAAGGAGCGCCGTCATGGTGATTTACAATGTGTCGAAATCCGTGCCGAGGCTCGCTTCGAGGGGTTGAAAAAGTCGGGTTCGGGTTCGGGACGCTAGTGCCGTTTGACTAGTGCAAGTCGGCAATCTCCGGGTCCTGTTGGGCGTTGATAGGCAAAACCCCCGATAGGGCTGAATGACGATGAATAATGTGTATTTAGTGATAAGATAGGAACAGTAAACATGCACGCGGTATAGCTTCATAGGTGTAGATATGGATTTTAGGTAGATGTAAGTGTCATCGACACATACTATCGGTACCTACATAGTACGTGTTTGGATATATCTTCAAGTTTCCATTTACAGATAGGTACTTAGTATTAGATATGGCCTTCCGACCAAAAGATCGGGGTGCCCCAAATACCACCTAAACTCTACTACTTCAAAGGCCAACAGTATAACAACAAAATATCATAGAAATAAGTAAACAGCTACAGATTATCATTAAAAAAGTTAAATTTGATTTTCATTCATGTTGTAAGTTGTCGTATTCTTTTCAATGTTTGGGTATAATATAAGTAGAAGAATGTAACAAAGCGACTTTTCGCCGATCCACCCTGCGTACGTCAGTGCGGGAAAAAAATTAATGTTTAGTGGGCCTCCGGGACCTACTGCACCCGCGACAGGGGACACAAGCCGCTATCGGTACTTGCCAAGGTCAAGGTTAAGGGGTACTCATTGAAACGTGCCTCGGCAGTGTTATAAATCATCATTGGTATCTCATAGACGCGCTGGTTATCGGCGAAGAATCCAAAGTGCGATTGAGCGAAAGAGACCACGAATTCCTTGGGGCTCGGTCAAGCCGCGAGATGAATGAAATAAATATAACCGTAGCTATGCCTTTTCGTGAGCAAATGGCCAACATAGTAGACGGTATCTACCAACTTACACAATCTCCGAAAAAAAGTTCACCATGTCAACAAAACACTTCTACCTCCTGGGTGAGAGCCCAACTAGTGCTCAAGACATTGAAATTCCTTCACAGCTTGACCATGAAGGTCTTCAGCATCTCATTGCATCAAATTTTGCCATTGTTGAGGCTCAGGGTATGTCATAGCGCACATTCATCCTCTCGACTGCGTGGCGTATGAACTAATATGTTTGCAAGGCATTGGATTTACGTCTCAAGACACATTCTTGACCACCGTAGCCGACGTACTGTCATCAGAAGAACCGATAGCCATTACCATCGATGGCAAGGCTGTTCGCGAAGTGCCCGGTCCCAAGGGGCTGCCTTACGTAGGGAACTACTTCGAGGTCTACCCAGATCATCTCGGCAACCACCAACGCCTGTTCGACACCTACGGGCCGCTCATCAAGACCACCAACTTCGGGAGCGCCGTGTATTCCACGAACGACCCAAGCTCTCCAACATAGTATTCGCCGAGAGCGATTTCTTCACCAAGAGCATGATCAAAGGCCACCCGCTCCATCCCATCAAGAACAAGGAGGCCGGCGTGTTCGTGGGCGACACAGACACCGAGGAGTGGCGGACCGCCCACAAGTTCCTCCCCCGGCCCTGGCCCCAAGGCCGTGCGCCACTACGCCCGACCATGCAGGCGACGGTCGAGGACAGCTTTAGAGTCTTCGACGAGTTAGACGAGCGCGAGGAAGCCTGGAACGTCTACCCCTACATGCTCAAGCTCGGCTCCCAGGCCGTGGGGAAGCTCGTCCTCGGCATGGACTTTGAGCACTTCACCTCGACCGACGCCCATCTGCACGAGATGGTCATGCTCATCGCCGAGTCTCTCGAGCTCAATAAAAAGATCACCTCCATGGGCAGCTGGTACGCCAAGCTCCCGTTCGGGGACCCAAGCGGCTGAGAGACATGCAAGGCCGTGTCGGTGAGTTATTCACCGAGTCGGTAGAAAAGGCGGCCAAGGGCTTGGAGGATCTCGAGCTCCAGGAAGCCGCGCTGAAGGCCGAGAACATGGTCGACTACCTCTGCCGAGCGGTCGACAGCAAGGGCAACAAGCTCCCCAAGGAACGCATGCTCGAGCCGCTCGTCGTCGCCACCGGCGCCGGCTTCACCACGACTTCCAGCTTGCTGTCCTGGCTCATCTACGGCCTGGTGATGTACCCAGGGATGCAGGAGCGGCTACTGCAAGAGCTGATCGACAACGGGATTGACGAGGACACGAAGATGGACGCCGACCGGATCGGTAAGCTCTCCTTCCTCGACAAGTACGTCAAAGAGACGCAGCGCAGACACAATCCATCGTACCAACCAGCGCGGGCATCCAAGGTGGACATGATCCTACCAGGGGGCTACAAGCTACCCAAAGACTCCGTCGTCATCCCAGCTCTCCACCACATCCACAACAACACGGCGTTATGGGATAACCCGGCGCGCTTCGACCCCGACAGGTGGGACACGGAGAAGGTGAAGAACCGGCCCAACGGCTCCTACATGCCTTTCGCGGCGGGCCCTCGGATGTGCATCGGTTTCAACTTCGCGTTGATGGAGGTCAAGATATTCCTGCCGAAGCTTATATACCGCTACAACTTCACCCTGGCGAAAGACGGCCCCATCGAGTATGACCCGATGTTTCAGCTGATCAGGCCGAACAACTTATACGTACGGGCAGAGCGCAGGGTGAAATGGCCGCCTCGAAGCGATGCGTGACATGAGACTATTTCCATTAGAAGTACGATTTAGAGAAAGCGCAAGCATTTTGTACAATATTATACTATAGAATAACTGCAGGGCGGATGAATGACATGACTACTTACCTACTTAATTAACATTACAAATTATTTTACTATGACGCCTACTTATGAGCATCCTAGCTACGGTGAAAATGAAGCTTGTGATAGGAACGCCAATGACAGGAGTGTGGAAGTAAAAGATGTAGTCGAATAACGATTTCATCTAGGCAAAGTGTCGCAAACATGGTGTTTGTGAACGAATACCGAGAAGCGAAAGCGCCTCTGACTCTTGATAAATCCCGCGCTACGGTAGCCCTAATACCGTCACATATCTTCTTAAGCCGACCTACCTTAAAAACAATCCAGTTTAAGTAATGTTTGATTGAAATTATAGCAACACATCATTCTTTGATATTAGAAATATTTCACGAAATGCCATTTTAAAAGCCCCTATATATGTGCTATCAAGCCGGAGCCGTCCTCCCATACCGCCTCCGCCCCCAATACAGCACCCCGCCAATTCCCCAGAGGACAATCAGCACAGCGGCGAGGAGCGGCGCAAAAATGGCACCTCTCACCACGACGAACCCGCTAACGACGGCGAAGACGACGGGGATTAGGATGAACGGCTTATAAGGCCTCCGTAGCGCAGGCTCGCGGAAGCGCAGCACGATGGCGCCGAGCACGGTGAGGAAGAAGAAGGAGTACTCGCCCAGCCCGTTGAAGGTGAGCAAGGCCCGGAAGCTACCAAGGAGAATGTACAGCGCCGCAAGCACGGTAGACAAGATGATGGCATTCACAGGGGCGTCGGACGCGGCGGTTTCCACGCTCTCTGCGGATTCATTTTCATTGTCGTTCTCTGAGGGGCAGGTTGTTTCTTGACGCCGACCCGGCCCAACTGTGCGAATATACGCGGCAGCCAGTCTTGGTTTGCGGCTGCGACTGCCATGCGCCCAGCTACGAAGGAGTTCCCGAGCAAGGACCCGCGACTACTAGGCAGATGAGAATGGCGGCGACGATCCCGAAACCCTGGCCTAGGAGGCGGGTGATGGCCGTCTTGGATTGCTACGTTAGCGAGTATATGCAGGTAGCAGAGGGTTAGACGTACCACGGCGACGCTGTCTGTCGTTGATACCACGTTCCATGGGAGTAGTATGTAGTACGCCGCATTGGCGGTGATGAAGCAGAACACTATGGTTGGAATTGCGCTGTTGATGGCGAGGGGGAGTTGCTTCGCTGGCGCTGAAAGTTCAGCGGAGATGTAGATAGCCTATCATGTTAGGTACGAGATGGAGTGGCGGTCACTGGTGTGCTCACCTTATCCCAACCTGAGTAGGCCCATAGGGCGCCGTAGAGGGCGGTTGAATAATGTCCCAAGAGCTCCCATGCCCCCATGTGGTCCCAGTCAGTTGTGCTTCCATCGGGGTTCGCGATTGGCCGGCTTCCAAACCACTGCAACATCTACTATCAGCGATCTGTTTTCGGGGAAAAGCCGGTCAAGATTGGACCGGTTTTCAATGTAGTTCGAACTAAAATAAAACATATCTGCTCTGGAAATCAAGTAGAAGTAGGAGAAAGAAAGGATATTTAGGACAACCCACCGGCTTAGTGAACCAATCCCGACCCCAACATCGTCCCTGTCAGGGTGCGTAGCCTGGATGATGACAACAACAATGCCAGCGACCACAACAGCAGCGATGGTAGCAAACTTAGTCACGACAAAGAAGCCATTGAGGCGGGTACTAGTCTTCGTGCTGATGGAATTCGCCACACTAACGACGACCAAGATGAGGATGGAGAGCAGCTTGTGCTCAATCCTACCGGCCTGATCCGTGATCCCGGCGGCGGAGTAGATGCTCTCGACGAAGACGATGCTCAGGATGGCCAGCGTGGCGGGCATCACGGCCACGATCCACGTCCAGGCCGCGAGGAAGCCGAAGACGTCGCCGAACATGTACTTGAGGTACGGCTGCACCCCGCCTAGTCGATTTCGGTCAATCAATCAATCGCACGACCTTTATGAGATGATTCTGGTGAATGGCGGACTTACCTTCGCCGGGAATCGCCGTCCCCAGCTCGGCCATAGTGGAGGCACCCGTCCAGGCGAGGACTCCGCCGATAAGCCATACGACCAGCGCGGTGCCTGGAGACGGCACGTTCGTATCGATCGAGCCCGGAGACGTGAATATGCCACTTCCTATGACGATGCTGATAACGATGGCGAACGCCTCTGCGGTGCCGAGGTTTTTGGAGAACGAGGAACCCTGGACATCATCGCGGGCTGGTGATATGATACCTTCATCGGCATCGGAGATAGGATCATTGTCCGCATCTTGTGAGGCGGCGAGTAGCGGCCTTGTCTCATTATCTGATGACATGATGAATTCTTTTATACGAATTCACTGCCATCGGTTGGGAGGACTTGTACTCAATTAACATGAAGTTGAGATTAGCACCGGGAACAGTGTCGGCGACAGCGGCTACTCGCGGCTGATGGTGCAATCTGCCGTCATTTGTGACACTAAGTATCTCGCCCACAAATATATCTAGAGCACTTATTCATGATACTATACTCAATGTATAGGCAGTTTGATATTTTATTTCCTTTTTCTTTCTTAAAATAAGTACTAACTCGGTACTCTCCTATGAATGATTTCTTGATCGAAAACAGCGACATAAGTGATGATTAGCCGATGCACGTAGTATTCCAGAATGAGAAATCCTCCTATGATGCGAGTTCAGCGATGTTTCCCCGGGCTGTATTTCGCCTCTGTACGGAGCGCCGGGTCAAATATAAAGATCCGAGATGCACCATACCTGCTGTAGAAATAAGGTACATGTAGTATTACACGGTCCACCATCCTCTTCCCTCATTCTAGTCCATGCCCTCCATAAGCTCGGTGCGATCGAGCATCATGCCCTTCTGGCCGATATACTCGCGAAGGGCGTCCCAGTCGGCGCCCTCTTCCTCGCCCTGGCGCCAGGGCTCCTGGAATCCCCACGCACATGCCAGCTTGTCGAGCGCAGCCCTCTCCTCCTCCCTGATCCACCGCTTCCGCAAGGCCATGCCGGGCGCCCACGACACCCGCCTCATCTGGTCGTTGGCCGTCGTCAGGGCGACCAGGCCGATCGAGGCCGTGAACCCCACGTAGGCGAGGATGCCGGCGAAGGCGACGCCCGTGGCCGTGGCGCCGTCCATGGTCTGCTGCAGCCCCGAGAAGTTGCTGGCCAGGATGTAGGCGGCGACGGGGGTGGCGGCGAACGTGCCGAGCGGCAAGAGGCCGGTGCGGAGGAGTTTGCTCCGCACAAAGGCCGTCGTCCCGTAGCTGTTCTCGATGACGCCGACGGCGGCGTCGAGGTTCCTAGCCGCGATAGCTGTGTCGAGCGCCATCTCGACGACCTCCGATTCGATGGCGTTCGCGGCGCGGTTGGGGTTTTGCTGCGTGTAGGTCACTGGCTCGGAACCCTCTTTGGGCAGAGGCTTCGAGACGTAGAGCTGGAATACCTTGGGCAGGGTCTCGGCCCTTCCTAGCTTTGCCTGGACCTGGACGTATTGTTTGAGGAGCTTGGGTGTGATGAATACGGGAGGGTATGCGATGATGGAGTAGGTGGCCTTGGAGATCTTGTCGATGGACTCGCGCAACTCGGCGGGGTACTCGGATAGTGGGGGAGACTGCGTCTCTGTTCTCGTAGTTTCGTCGAGCGAGAGGAGTGTCGAGGCGGTAGAATTCAACTCGCTGATGGCGTGCGCCAGCTGCGGTTGCACCGACTCGTCGGTAAATCGTGTGGCCATGATGTCGCAGACCTCGAGAGCTGCGCCCACATCCTGCTCAGACGGAGACTTCTTCGACAACAATGTCCTTATACAAGCCATAACTTCTGCTACCGACGCTTCGACTTGTGCAAACTCGTCCGATCTGTTCTCCGTTGCTGGAATTCGGCTGCTGATGGGCGATACGGTTGAATACAAGGCGCGCCGCCTTTGTGCGGACGCGGATGAATTCGTCACTGGCCGACATTGAGATTGATATGGACGTCGGGAGGCATTTTGAGCAGCGGTGGCTAGAGGCAAGGCAGCGCGTCGACGTGGGGTAGTAGTAGATATCGATTCGCAGATTTGGCAGATGAAGCGCGGTCGCGGTCGTGTGAGGACCCCGGATCGGTGCATGGTGGGCGAGTGCCGCTACTGGCGAATGCAGCTCAGAAATTCAACCATGGCCCGAGTTAGAAGCCTTGACGTTGAATGCTGACATAATAGTTTATAAGGGTCCCCGACCCCACCAAATTTTATCCATATCGAACCCTACCATACTCTCGGGAATCGTTAAGCTGCCTCCACTTCAACCAACTAGGGTTCGTAATAGGTATAACATACAAGACAATAGGCTCAATGGTTTTCTTAATTCTCCAAGAGCGTAAGAACTTATATATAAAGCTCATTGCAAGGTCTTGAATTACAATCTTACTACTATATCAGAAATCCTGTATGACTCCCCTGTAGTAGACTATATTCTTGCCTCCGGCCACCAACTAAGTCGATTTGCAGGGCTCCAATAATCGTGAAAGTCCGGGAAGCGCCAACTGCTCTGGGGGATCTGTCTCTTTCCTTGGTCCAACATGAATTATGACTTCTTTACCGCCCAACTGCTCATGAATAAACTCGTCAGCAATAGATCTATCAGCTCCATGAGCTAGTAACAACTCTGCTACTCCAACCCATCCGTAGAAAAGCGCTTCTGTCAGAGGAGTAGATCCGGCGCGATTTCGATGGTTAATGTCGTCGCATCCAATATTGAGTAACGTTGAAGCCGCAAAGATGTTACCACACTGTGCTGCTGTATGGAGCGGCGTTTCTCCCAGGCTGTTTACAGTATTGCGTAATCCCTCAGGTCCATGATCTAAGAGAGTTGCAAAAACCTCATCGTTTTTTAGGCGAACTGCATAGTGCATGAGCCCGTCACCACGATTGGTCGGTTCTTTCCAGGTGACGTTTTTGCATGATAAAAGTAGGCGTTTCAGTGCTTCAGTCCGCCCCAGTTCCATGGTCCAGGCAATTGGGCTCTCGCTAATACCCTGAAGAAGAGAGCCGTCTGCATCGATCACGGTCGCACTCTGTTCAAACCCAACTCTAGCATTCGGATTAGCACCATGATCAAGTAAGAGGTCCATGAAGTTGGTATTCTCCATATTGATACATATAAATAGAGGCAACAACCCATTATTGTTGGGGATATTTGGGTCAGCGCCATGGTTGAGTAGAATGCGGAGTGCGTCTTCATCTTGTTCAGATATAGCCTCGAAGAGGAGAGTGTCGCCATCAGGGTCCTGGTAGTTGCAATTGCCCCCACGTTGCAAGAGCAGCTCCAGCAGCACGGGATCTTTTCGAATCGCAGCATGAAGAGCCGTGGAGCCGTCATGATTTGCCAACTCGATACGAGCTCCAAAGTCTAACAAAAGCTCGACAGTTGAATACCGCCCCCCTGAACAGCTCCATACAGTGGGGTTTGTAACTTTGTCTCGATGACGTTCGGGTCATGGCCTTCTTCGAGCAAATAACGAGTCAAAACCTCGTCGCCGTAAATCGCCGCGATATGTAGTGACGTCATAGCCACCAGGAATGTTTTTAAACGAGGGGGGAGTAGTTTAACTAATTTTGATGAATGAGAAGATGAGACTATTACGAGGAATAAAGCTAGTGGTAGATCATGAGTAGGGGTATCTTTATATCGTAGTATCAGGCAAATGGAATAAAAATAGAGTTATGGATATTTTTTGGACCCGAAATAAGACAAACCAGGCATTAATAAAGGCATGAGGTAGGCAGCCTGTTATGATGTGGGTAGTTACGGAAAAGCCTATAGACAAAGGACGTATGTGTATATAGACGGAGACTAGTTATCAGGAGAGATATATCCTTGCGCAATAACAAGAGTCTTACCTACCCCATACCAGAGGTCCTGACACAGCCCAATTCTGCATTTCCCCCAATTGCATGGCAAATGCAATATTAATTGCCTGATGGCGACCTGAATCAATAATCGATGCAACCCTACGAAGGAAAACTCCAAAATCATATTGGCTGTGCCAACTGCTGGAGCCTGCAGCTTGCTTCCGACTGTTTCCGGACCACTCAAGCCCCTCGTGCTAATCCGGTTGATTTTCTTCGATGTAGAAGGATATTGTTGAAGGATTCGCATAGGTGTATAAGTAGGTAGGTTTGTAATCTTCAGGCAGCATCGGAATAGCGCTCCTGCAGCGTGCCTTTATCTCTGCCTTGACCTAATAGCAGGCGCGATGTATTCGGAATTCAGCGGTTCAGAATTGAGCTTCAGACTTCTTCACCTTCTTCCTAGCGATACTTCAAGCGATATTCAATGTCAACTCTCCCAAGAATCATTACAGCCGCCTCCGGAGTTTGAAGCCTTGTCATATGTGTGGGGAAATGTGGCAGATACACTTCCATTACTGTACAAGGACAAAGCTGTAATGTTACAAGGAATTTATTCTTAGCTCTTCATGCCTTGCGCTATTCTGACCGGGACCGAACTCTATGGATAGACGCGCTATGCATTAACCAAAATGACATTAAGGAGCGAAATCATCAAGTCAGACTTATGGGTCGTATCTACTCAACGTCAAAGCAGGTCGTTGCTTGGCTTGGCGAAACTGCGAGCAAAGACGATGGCTTACTAAGCTATATCAAAGCTTCCGGAGAAGATCCAGATTTGCACTGGACAGAGTTTCCTGCTAAAAGCAATCTACTCTCGCTCCTTTCCTTCCTCAATAAACCGTGGTGGAATCGTGTTTGGACGGCGCAAGAGGCAATCTTGGCGCAGGAATTGATATTCCAATGTGGCGCTACAACGATCGCTGGCACAACCATGATGAAAATGCTACTTAGTCTCAATACCCATTTAGGCAGCTGTTGTTTTGATATGCGGGAGTCTTGGAAAACGTCATCGAACACTTTAGCGGAGGTGAACGCTTTAGCCGAGGTTTTCCACCTGGTAAAGCAGCAACTGCCATTATCAAGCATGCGAGACAGAGAATCCGACAAGTCTTTCTGCCAAATTATCGGCCGTATCCGACACAGGCAGGCAACTGACCCACGAGACAAGGTATATGGTCTGCTCGGCATGGTCGACGACGCCGACAGCATTTCGATTGATTACGATTCGCCCGCAGAGATGGTCTATGAGGAATCGACGAGAAACATCATCTCAAAGACACACAATCTAGACATTTTCATTCACGTCGTCCGACACCCGAATGAGTCTAGATTCCCCGGGAGGGCAAAATCGCGACTACCAAGCCTGCCTTCATGGGTCCCAGATTGGGACGCAAGTTTCGACACCGTAGATAACCAGTCTCACGGTCTGACTTTCCGTCTAATGTCTTTACACCTTTTCAACGCTTGCGGCTCTCGCCAATTTAGCATCTTGGCGAATAATATTGAACAAGGCTCCCTGTGGGTGAGCGGGATCACTGTCGATGTGGTCGCAAGGATCAGCCCAATGACCTACGACAATGGAGACACAACGAAGGCGATTCGAAATTGGCGTATAATGATTGGAGTCGAAGAAGAACCAGATAGGCCATATCCATCTGGGGGAACCATTTTGGACGCCTTCTGGCGGACCTTATGCTTTGATACCAGCACCACTGTGAGTTCGCCGCCATATCAGCGGGCTGTTCCCGATGATCGGGCAATACACGATACCTCCTGGTTTGTATCTCTCTTGTCACTCTACGGCAGACCAAAGCACGACCTGCTTCATGGCGAATACCAAGACAACCTAGATGGCAATGTGTTTAGCCAACGAGTCGTTCGGGTTATCTTAGACAAGCGATTTTTCATTTCCGAGAAGGGATATATTGGTCTCGCTCCCGATAACGTCAATGAGGGCGACTTAATTTGTGTCCTCGCCGGCGGGCGTTTACCACTCATTCTGAGAGATGCTAGCACAACATCCAAGCGGCTAGGTAAGAGCTCGGGCATTACAAGTGCTTATATACTAGTCGGGGATGCCTACGTACATGGAATTATGGATGGTGAGGCGGTCTCGGGGTCAATGAGGAAAGTTTTCAGACATACAAATTGATTTGAAATGAAATATAATCAAGTTCACTTTCTACAATAGGTATGTTCTGCATACCTATTAATCAACTGGTAAGAAACCTGTGGAAGGATGCTGAATGCCCAGGTTGAAGGACTGTATCTGTTTAACTAAATAAACCTAACGTTATTACAACCAGCCTTCTGTCATCCGTACCTAAGGTCTGCATCATACATTCATTTTCAAAGCACGAATCTATAGTGAGTGGGAGTGTGGGTTGAATTAAGCTCAGAGAGATTTGAGGAGACCGAGGACCTCATTACAGTCACCGTTGTTAACTCCGAAGGCCATAAGATTGATGGTAGCTGAGTAATTGTGGTTGTTATTGTTGTTCTATTTAATGCCAGGGAACGCGGTCTCCCTAATGATTCGACACGGCTCGTCTATTGTTACCTGCAAATCAAGAACCTCTGACGCGAATACGTCCCACCAGGTGGTGTAGACTAGGATCGTTACAAGAAGCCACCCTGATATTATCTTGAAGATGCTATCTTGACAATACCTTCCTCCCTAAATTCTCCTATCAGGCCGGCTGGCGTTGGGTGGCCCGGCTATAGCCGCGTGCATACGCTGGTAGCCGACTGGGTAGCGGACCCACGTAATTGAGGGCTGTAGCCAATAGCTCATGTTCTTAGTTGAGTTGGGTAAAAGCCGACTCCACCTGGTATCTTTTCTACGCTAACTTCTCGACATCCACCTAAAAGGTACCTATTCACAGCGCTGGGTACCCGCCCGGAAAAACCCCGCCTTGCCTGACGCTGTACCTGGTGGATCCGGCTTTTATATGGGAGTAGGATAGTTCTTTACTGTTGTTGTCTAGATTTCTATATTGACCATCTTTGCTTTGCCTGGTCAACTTGTTCTTCTGCTGTTGAGCTAGATGGGGTGAGATGCCCAGGTCGGAAACACCGGCCGAAAAGAGCCTACGCGCAGCCTCATGTGTGCTATTGCCGCAGCTAACGAGATATCTAATCTTATGCAGCCGCGACTTTAGGCCGCTATAAAATGACTACATCTTCGTGTTTCTACCTTATTGGTTGCTTTTCTCGGTAAGCTGCAGTGTTCTTTTTTGTCCTGGTGCTATCACATAGGCACGGACATCCTGTGCTTCACGAAACTAGCCAATAATTAATTCGAATCTTTTAGGTTGCGGGATATACGGTCCCAATAAATCTCCTAAGCTAGGCCCTCTCAGCTTCGGTAGGATAATAAGGGTGTTAAACGCATTGCGTTGTTCCAAGAGCTAGAATAGAACTCAATGCAGACTATGAAATCCTGTAAAGACAGCTACCGGGTGTGTACCTTTTAAAGCAATATTTATTTTTTTTCCAAATAACATACGCCACAAACAATTCACTGTTAGATTGTTGCCCGCCGATTATTATTAATATCTCCAAGCGAGATTCCCGTAATGGACATAGAGATGTTACTATTGTCAGAATAAGCGAGCCAGTCACTTGGAGGTTCGGAAGTGTGTGTATTGTTGTTGTTGTTCTTTTTGGAGCAGAGTCTGCTATGTCCCTGGGACTTCATCGTCCCGATATCTACGGTAGAGACCCTCTATTCTAACAACCATTCGCTACTGTGTCAAAATTGTGTGGTAGCACCACAGCAATATTGCATGGATATAAAAGGTGATAGGGAAACAAACCAATATTACCCCAGCCCTCTATGGCGGAGTATTGCGCCTCGTTGCGTCGTAGTTCATGGAGCAGTTATACCGGTGAAGATCAAAAACCAATGAATATACTTGCCTTGTCTTAGCAAGTCATACCAAGCTCGACGAGTCCCCCTGGCCAATCTTGCATACGCGAAAACCCGAGCTCTGTCTAGAATAAGAACCAATAATGGCCGCGGATTTATCCATCAACTTTCCAAGCCAAAGAACAAAACCTGCACTCTCGCTTTTTTTTGTCGTTGCGTAGTACTTCGTTCTTGCTTACATATTCCATCAGCCTGTTCATAGCAGTCTCTACATGCCGTTTGTTTGAATGGCTTACAGAAGAAACAATGAAAACCGGGACGAGGAAATTGCACCGCCGCGCCCGGTTCAGCGACGGTCGACACTACCAACGAATATCGCCATCTCACCTCAATCGGCGATGCCGCGCCCTTCGCGCTCAGTAAGATACTCATTCCGAAATGTGAAACTTCGTCACCGCTGATGCTATGTGACTAAAAAGCACATACCTCCACCCTTTGCGGCTGCTTCGGCACAACCTGGCCTTCAAAGGCAGAACAAGGTCGCTAATGTGGATGAGGTATCATCTCAACTACAGAACTCTCCTATCATTATCAAGAACTATATAGGTGCTGATCCGGGTGACTCGGTGGACCATCGAAGTCAAACACGCAATCGGCAGCGAGGTCCGCGCTATTACGACGGCGATCACGACAACGAAGATGAAGATGACTTCGAGGCCCCCACGTACATAACCCGTCTGTTACCTACTCCACCCCCGTCTTTTTCAAGCAGTGAGGACGACGACTCTAATGACTTTTACGGCTTCACATCGTCATATAAATCTGTGTCCTCTGGGTCTCTCGAAGATAGAGCATCATTATCCGATTCATCAACACATTTCTTGCCCACAATTGGGCCATCCCCCCTTCGAAGCGGGAAGATCATGCATATCTACAAAGCCCAGTACATGGGCGATGCATGCCTGGAAGGAAGCCATGCTTTGAGCCTCACTTGCCTCCACGAGCCACGGCACCCTCAACAAGCACTATTTAGATGGATGTAAGTTGCGACGGTTGAGTGCTACTCTCACCGTTCGTAGTTGTATTTATTGAAGGGCTATTGAACTAACGATCGCAAAGTCATATCGAGCAGCAGGTCATGGATTTCGACGCGTTTTGGGTATGCCTCCGGACAACAGTGCCGCCATTGGCATAAAGTCGTAACTGTCCAACTCTCTCACACAGCGGTAAGACTGACATTTCAACTCACTTAGGACGAAATTGCCGGGATTATCAACCTGACGAGCGCCGAGAAGAGGGGCATCAAGATGATATTGCAGGACGTCAAGAATCGCGGCGTCAAGCGGGTTGTAACGGCTCAGGGACATCACAAAATTATGCAAATGAAAGGATTCTCATCGCGAAAACTTCAGTTAGATGGCACCGACATACCCACATCACGGGATAGAGCTGTACACTGGGCTAACCTTCCCTTTTTCGAACTGAAGAAGTACTCGTCTGAGAATCATTCGCCTGAGCTGTTCCCGGCACAAACGCTAATGCAAGCTGATTTAACACAACATCCGATGGAGAGAGACATGCAACAGGCAGTGCGGCAAATGAACATAGTGCCCGGACACCATTGCTTTCACATTTCCCAATTATGGGTTATGATTATTGACAACTGTGAGTATACCTCCCGGACTTGAATTCGCGTCATGTCTGTCTTACACTCGCAATCACCCCAGGTCTCTTGGTAACCTGTGGCACTATGTCTCATAACAAGCTCTGCGACAAAGTAATTGATATAACGAGCTCGCCACCTAGGGGGACAGTGACGAATGCGAGCCGAAAATACTAGTGGAGTACGGTGAAAACACTCTCTGGGCCATTCCCCTTGAAGAGTGCTTGGATTGGTTTGTGAGTTCCTTGAGTGAGGTTCTAGGGGTACCATATGACATCTAACAAAGGTGATGGATAGGCCTTTATCACTCATTTCTGGGAGTTCTGGCCGGATACAGTAGAGTTTTACTGGCACAGGAAGCTATTGTCGTCGAATGATTGGCAAGACATTGTGGAGTCGGCTCGACAGGGAACCAATAAAGTCCTACTCGAGGCCATTGAAAGGTAAGCCTGATATCAGTGTAATAAACTGGGATCTAACAACGTCTCTTCAAGGCCACCCCCAAGCCCACCGGCTCGAGGGGGTCCCATCGTTGAGATAGAGGCTCCTGCAGAGCAGGCCGAAGCCGGTAGCGTGAGCAAAAAAGACACAGAACGAGTTGCTCCAACGCCTCCGCTCGCTGCTCCGAACACATCAGCAGCAGACGAGCTGTCTCAGAAATCCAGAAGTTTCAATGTATTTGCTTGCATAAGACCTACCCCAGGTGTCCCTAGAACCAAAGCTGCTCAGGTCCAGCTAGGAGACATGAAGTTTTTTATACAACGGAAAACGCGGGAAAAGGATCGGCTGGCGTACGATAAGTGTCCTGAGGCGACTGCGGACAAGGTACGAGCGGAGCTAGAACATCTCGCCTCCGAACAAAGCCTTCTAGCGCTGGATGAAAGTTCAAGCGTCCGGCAAGCTCTGCGAGATAGAATTGACGTATTTAACGCCACCGTTGTCATCTTCACATTCTTTCTGCCTCTGAAATTTGATGGCCCCACCGTCGAAAAGGTCTGGGGCTCGCTGGGACTCCTTCTAGATGTGAGCTTTGCCCCTATTTGACATATGTCTCCCCCCATAGTTTGGATGGGGAGCTAGAAAGAAAGACGATCCACGCTAACCGAAACTCCTCTTCGCTGCCATTAGAGGCCATGGCCTAAAGACAAGAATGAAGAGCATTCATTACACTGGACAAGGAGGCAGCAGATGGCAAATAGGACGCTAGGCAGTGCTAGGAAGGCGCTTCGCAATATCACTCGTCAAATCTTGCTCTTCCAACAAGTCATGTCCCACGCTCCTGTCCCCAAAATGACCGGAATTAATATCCCCGATCAGCTCCTGCAAGCATACATTTATTTTGTCCTTGCTATCGTCCAGGCCTCAGTAAATTTCAGCCTATATCAATCTCATATAAGCCAGGTTTCTAGTCTTTTACAGGCAGGAATGCGAGCAATGTTAAAATCATACTCGCCGGCATCCTTATCGACGTACTCCTCTATACTACCAACTGAAGTCCTATCCCTGATAAGCCTTAGCCTACTCGGCGACTGGACGGGGCCTTGCCCTGACATTAATAATGTTTACTCGGAGTGGATTAATAAATTGGTGAGTCCGTACAACGGCGCCTGAGTTTTAAGTCGTGGCGACGGCGCGCTAACTTTCATTCCCAACAACAGGATAATGCAATCGAGAAGAAGCCAGCCCTGTCCCACCAGGAAAAGATACAATGGCTCACTGTCGAAATCAATGTCATCATGGAGACACTTGAGCAACAAAGTAAGATCTTCGACGACATCCTTCGGCGAGCTGGGCGGAGAACAACCTCGATTTCGCGATCGAGGCAGCTCTTTGATCCATACGTTGCTTACGTTCAAGGCGGGTCCCGACGCACGATTGCGAACGATCAGGCGCGCGTTAGCACGCGCGCGCGAGAGCGCTCTTCTCGCGAGCCAGGAAACTCCAGAATAGTCCACTATACACCCACGGAACGCAACCAATCGTATACTTATCAACGACCATATAACGACGAAGGATCAGTTTACTCCGACAGGTATGAACGTGAAGACCTAGAAGACGGGTTCCAGCTCTCGGCTCTTGACCCTGGCGGATACCGACTGTTACTGGCCGGCGGCTGCCAAAGCATCATCAACCAACGGCTGGACGAATTCAGGCAGTTCAAGAGGAAGGCGGAGGCTCTACAACAAGCGGTGAGTTACACCATCTTTTACTTATCTGAGTGGAACTGGCTAACGACTAATGGTTTGGTTGGTACCAGAATATGTACAAGGCAGAGACACGCAAGGATTACCGTGACCAGGCCCTGTACGCTTTCACTATAGTGACGGTTATCTTCCTTCCTCTAAGTGCCATCTCGAGTATTTTCGGCATGAACACATCCGACATCCGCAATCTCGAGCAGGGGCAGTGGTTGTACTGGGCGACCGCAGTACCAGTGACAGTCGGGGTCATTATTATTGGTCTGTGGTGGATGGGTGAGTTGGGCAACACAACCCTGTGGCTCCTGAACCAGCGGGAACCGGTGGTGGCGATAACAGACGTAAGATCCATGAGAACACTCCAGCGCGGCGTTGATGATGTTTCCAATGATGAGGACAGGCGTCAGGATATAACTCCCCGCTTGCTTGGTCATGATAACCCAATGCAACCTATTGCTAGGACAGCCAGCGGCCGGCAGATAAACATAAGCCGGCAAACAGCCGGTAGATAAGCAATAGCTATATAGCTAATAGCTAGCAATATTTAATATAAAAAAAGGATAATCTTTTTATAATATAATTTTTAACTGTTTATATTGAGTAACAAATACTAGAGACCCTTTGAGTTCGGGCAAGGAAGCCTGAGTTTTTAGGATTTACGAGTGTACTTTAGCAAGTTGGGGTTGCCGACTATGTTGGTGTGGTTTTACCGAATAGGTTGCTTTCAACGCGCTTTCTTGTTTTGCTTTAATTTATAGTAGCTTTTTTTTTTATAATAACGGTAAAAAAATCCTAAGCATAAAAAAGCACAAATTTTCCTTTAGAAAAAAAAAAGAACTTTGATCTATATAGCCCTTTAGCGCCATAATAGCTTATTACTCAATTTAAACCTTGTTCCGAGCCCTCTATCTAAGCCTTTGTAACACTTCGTATCGGTTATCGTATTTGTGAATTTTTAGGTGAGTCTGAAGAGAAGTTTCATCCCGCACCACGTATCTCGCGGCAAAGAATTCTTGGAATGTGAGGTGAACGAAGCTATATACTCGACGCTTTTTATCTGAATGAGAACGGAGAATCGACAGTCTCCCTAGGTTTCTCTCTAGACTCAGAGGCAACGAAGTACCTTTAGATTCCAAATAGCTTATTGTTCGAGAAACATCTTCGCTGGTAAACTCGAACCGGCCGGATGTCATCATGTCGGCGGCAATCAGCGTAAGGACTTCAATTTCGGTGTGAAGAAGTCTCTCGAGACGGGCAGCATCGCCGACAGCTTCGACTATATCTGCAGTTACCCGCTCGCCATGGTCCACTTTGTCTAGCTTCGGAATATCTCTGCGGAACAGTGCTTGCACGACAGTCTGGTAGAGAGCTGTTATCGTTGGTGGATCATCTTTTTGCTTCCAAGGTCCTCCGGATTCTTTGTAGTCTTCCTCGTTTTCATTAGCCTTGCCTCCTTGAAGTTCACCCCAACAGTAGCAGAGTATGTCCAGATGTATAGGTACCCGAACCATCTGCTCGATGAAACGATTGGCTCTGACAAAATCACGGATACCCTGAGCATCCGCGGCCGAAACCATGGCCTTATTTTTTATGTACTCCCATATGCCCGTGAGATTGAGTCCGAGAGCTTCCAGATGGAGATCAATAGATGTAGTTTCGCCGCCGCTGAAGGATCTCGTGGTCATAATAACCATACGGTGTTCTGTTAATTCTTGGAGAAGTTTTCGTTTATGTGGTTCCCATGCTTGAGCCTCATCTAATCCATCCAATATGACCAGAATATTCGCTTTGTACACGCTCTTCGCCCTAGCTAGAATCAAGTCTCGAAGCAGATATGATAGCTCTCGACCTCTAGCAACGGTTTGAAAGTATTCGTCGAATAATAAGTCAGCTAGGTCGCCAATATAACCAAGCTTACGAACAGGCACCCGAACCACCAGTTCGAATTTCTTTTTGAGATTCTCATCCCAGGAGTATTCATACATTATGCGTGTGCATAGCGTGGTCTTTCCGATCCCGGGTCTTCCCTGGATCAGAATCCTCCTGGGGTCGATCGGTTTTCCGTCCACCTTTCTTTTGTCAAATAAGCCTTGTAGTGGGACAATTTTTTTTCTTTGCTCTGGCCGTGTCTTTTCAACTAATCCTAATTCAATATCGTTGATATTTCCGTGAAGCTTCTCGCCAATATTCGTCGCAATGACGAGTGATCAAGCCTACAACGGAGATCTAAAAGTTCGCGAATATCCAGGATAGTGAATGGCCTCTTTGTCGTTTGGAACCTTGTGTTAATTTGCTTACTTAGATGCCGGAAGATCTGAGTTTCGACTCTTGACATGTAGTTAACCTCTACCACGTCCGCTTCCAAGAAACTTACGCACTCTTGGAAACAATCACACAAGGACTCGATTACATCTCGTCTGTCGTTGAGAGTTTCGAACTGCAATAGTATCTTGAAAAAGGTACTGTAGTGTTCCTCACAGCTCGGGAGATTTAGAATATCTTCCCCGCCTGTGGCAACGAATTCTGGCTTCCATTTCAACTCCTCGCTCATATTGTCTTCATCGAGTAGAATAGGGATAGTGTATCTAATACTCTGATGTTGGTTTCTGAAGTTGAGGAGGGCTAGCTCCGTGAGGCAATGGTGAAACTTAGCGCCCATGCAGTCAAAGTAGATCTTTTGGACTTTGGTAATCTCGTCCCATCGGGTTTCAAACGGGGTCGCATCGTCTTGAATGTATTTTTCGCCAGCTTCGGATATCGCATCAAAGTATCTTAAACCATTCGGCGCAGTAAATTCTCGCTCGTCTTTCATATATTTCGCGAGTAACTCAGAATAGAACACGAGCACATAGTCGACATTGCCATCGTGCCATCTTCGTGGAAGTAGGCAGGCTTGGTTCTTGAGTATGTTGTTGGTTGCGCCTTCATGGGTGATGGAAGAGTAGATGCCGTATCCGTGTGGTGATCTGTCGGAATCTACATTGAATCCGGCCATCTTGAACCAAGAAATGTAATCTTGGACAAGCTCTTTGTGTGCTTTCTCGGGAAGCGCATCATTCTCGTGAGCGTATATCACAAAGAACTTTGGTGACTGTCGATCTATTCCGAGTTGTTTGAGTACTTCTAGAATTCTTTCGAATGTTTGCCGTGCAAGCTCTGCGCGTGGATGATCAGTTACTTTCTCAGACGAACAACATTAGCGACATTTAGGTTACTTACCGGCATTACTTGCACTAGAAGCCATTTTGCACGTAGATATTCAATATCATTCCACTCAATGATTGTGCGATCTGGAGTAGACCTCCGTAAGAAAGTGAGGGGAAATCAGCGTGGAAGCTTTTGATTTGATAACCTGCCTTGCATACCTCTTAGGTACCTACGTATATTGCTACTTCCTAATGTAACCTAGGATTACCAAGCGTGCAGACAGGACACGTGATATGCTCTTCGGATACCTTTTTTTGACTTGATTACTTGAAGATTTTAGATTTTCAAACCATAACATATATCAGAAGGACTTTGGATAAGTTAATCCCATCGTCAAGGGCCGTTACTGGCACGACAAGGGCTGTGCTTGCACTATTTTGTTTTGATTTCCAAAATTTCGTACTGGCTATTAAAGAAGTTTCAGTCGACCCGTAATAGGGTGGTATTCAATTGCGCATGTGATGACGAAATAGGTAGGCGGTGTTTATTCCTCGGCCACCGAACGAATTGAGTAAGCGGTGCGTAAGGGGGCCTTATTCTCCCATGACAATCTACAGGTCCCCCGGATGATAAGTCTTTAGCTTCACGCTGGAAATAGGAAAAGACGAGTACTGTTACTCACCGGGCTGCCATATGAATTCAAGTAAGAAAATAGCTGTTAATTAGTCTCGAATCATTTTTGCCACCTCATAGCCTTTAATTAGCTCATATTCTTGTTTTCTACTTGCTGTCGTGCTCTTTAGCTATCCGATGCAAAATCTATCTATCCTGGAAGCCTGATTATTTCTAGAGAGAACATTGCGCAATTGCAGGAATGAGGTGAGATCAGAGTTGGTAAGCTTCAGGGGAAGTGAAGCGGATTTACTAATCTTAATATAGTGCTCGCTCTAATAATAAGGGGAAGGAGGGATTGTTAGGCCACTTGCTCTGGGTATTTCATCATCTGTTAATAACCCCTCACGTCATGATACAGAACTGCACGCTATACCACAACACTACAAAAGGTAGAACGTTGTCAAGTCGAGCACTTGACTGCTTGCAGTTGACTATACGTGTACTGGACTCGTGACACTCCTGATGACTAGTTACCATCTATATACACACGTCCTTTGTCTCTGGGCTAGATACGTTCACCGTGACTACTCACATCATATATCGTGACAGTTGATTTACATGTTAGAGTATTAGAGTGTTCTGATTGAGGGTTCTCCCACCAAACAATGCTTCTACTGCGTTCGCCTGTAACCTAAATCATATTGAAGTCCTTAAAGTGGTCCATGGCCCGAATCAAAACTGAACAATAGTCAACACCGGGAAACAGCTTCTCGCCATACCTGAGATTCATGACAGCTTCTATTTCATAACTGGGGTTGGTATTCGTGTCTAGAGCTATTCGGCCCGTTGCCATCTCGACGAGCATATCGCTGAGGTTGATCGAGGCTTCCTGGCGACCGGAATCATACCAAATTTCCTCCCACTGAGGCTTTAACTCGTGTACGCGCCATGGCTGACAGAATATCAGATACTCTGTCGTCGAGCGCCTTTCCGCAATAGACCTTCGGCGTTTGGACAAGAAGACTGCTCTAAATCCTTTCTTCTTGTTGCCGCTTCGTTCAAAAGCAAGAAATACTCCTTCAACGTTGTCTGGCTCCACGACTGAGAGAAAGCCGTAGTCGATGTTCAGCTCTGCGCCCGGTGTTGTGGTCCAGCGTTCTAACGCAAAGTCCGCACATGAAGTAGTGATGAATGCCAAGAAGCGTGGTGGATGTATAAAAGCGGGTTCCTCCCAGACGTCACCACGTTTCCCGTGCCTGTGATGCCGCGGCAGGTATACTGGGACCGGCTCGGGCTGTTTGCTTAAATGACACAGCGGCAGAGGGGCAGGGGGCCACGCGACGCGAATCAGCTCGCCTTTGACCTTTATAATCGGAACGCACAGACAGATCGCCTCCTCCTCGATTGCCTCCAGTACTGCGAAGAAACGTCGGTTACTCGGGGTTGCGAGGAGTGGAAGGTGCATTGCGAGTCCGAGGTTTGTCATGGACAAGATTTGCATCGCGGAATGACGCTGAGCTTCCGGAGTTCTCACAGATCGAGAATCGATAAAGCAGACTGGAAATGGCGCAAGTACGGAAACCCAACTAGGATGGGGTTTGAAGCTCTTCCAGTTCACCTGATCGACGAAGCTCCAGGCAAATATCGACTGGTCTGTGGAGACTTTAAGGATCTCCTCCTGCAGCCTGATGAAAGCCCCTTCGCCCTCGCCGTACAGCAGAGGCATGTTAATGTCAAAGATGCCAAGCAGAGAGTATGCCATATCCTCGGGCCTACTTGTCTGCCGTGTCGCCGCCCACGACATCCTCGCCGCAACACTGGCAAGGCGAAAATCCTCCGAACCGTTGAGATATTTCTCATCAACGCCGGTTGCTTCTTGTATAGTAAGAGAAAGGGAGGTTTTAGATCCTATCCTCGTCCAGTCGTCTGAGAAGAAGTCGATCCGGCGCGGTGCGAGAAGCTCCTGTAAGGTCCAACCCCTAGTAAACCACCGGCTGGTCTTGATTAAATCATCTACGCCATAGGATTCGACGTCGGCCAGGTATGTGAGACAGATGGTTGATAGCGAGTACCACTTGAACATGGAGTTGATAGCTTCTGATAGCTCGGCACTGCTGAGCTTGTCGATGCAGTTCGTGTCCACCCACAGCAAGTTCAATTTATAAGCTTTGGTCTTCTCGCAGGCGTCGAGGATCTTGGCAAGCCCGCTCCGCCTATCGATGTCCTCCCACCCACGCCTACGATGGCGCCATCTCAGCCAGTCTTGGAGGGTGACCTCCTGGTCATCTACCCAGGTATGTGATAATATGGCATACTTCTCATTTGAAGGGTCATTGACGTGTAAAAATTCAAGCGTTGAAACATTGAGTAGTCGCATTGTACTAAGCTCAGCATCGTTTGCTAGAGACCTGCTTTAGGAGTTAGGGTAATTACTAGGTGGGGAGACAGAGCTGTACGCCAAGGTAGATGACTTACCTAATCGTACCATCCATGTCGAACTAACCCCATTGAGGACATGGAGGTGAGGTGAACAGTCTGGTTTTACATACAAATGTTGATGTGTTGGTATTGAAGCCTCACGGGCTGGAAGCGCTGGCATCCAGAAATGGAATGCCCCATACGACAACATTCTAGGTACGAGGCTCTCTTCTAAACTTTTGCTTTACTTTTTTCTGAATCGTATAAGCGAGCTCTATACTGTGCTACTCCGTTATAGTGAAGCTATTCTCGCCCCGAACAATAGATGAGCAAATAAGGTTGAAGCTTTAGCGTGCATTTCAACTAAGTCGTTTTCGTGGTCGCATATGATCATCCTCCGACTGCTCAAGCATAAGTCGATGCTTGCCCGTCCACGTGGGAACCGAGCGCTTGTCTCGACAGATGAGTAAAGGCAGCTTAAGGTCTGACTTTCCATCGCATTCATAAGTGTCCTCCATAGCCTTATTGATCACAAGCTGGATTAGGTGATTGCCTTCGGCATTCGTATCCCGAATAAGTGTGGCGTAGCTCTGCTCCAGGCTGGAGGATAGAGGAAGCCTCGTGAAACACTGTGACTGCATCGTGCCATCGTCTCTGAACTGCTGGAGTGTCACGGCACCCTTTTCGTTGAGCTGCCGCAACATGGAGATTTGACTGTGGCCTTCCACGTTCTCGAACGCGATGGATTCCGAAGGCAGGACCGCGTCCTTATCGGATGTTTTAGCATCATGGAGTCGCTGTGGCGATTGCTTTCTGCAAGATGTTCGATGGGATTGATAGGTCCATATTGTTCTTGGCTGTGGTGAGCAATGAGTTTGTGCTCTGGGAGGTACTTGCTAATGGGAATCATTCGGAAATGTCCGTTGCGACGACAATCATTACCACACGGAGTCCCGCTGAGATACCACCCACATTTGGAGAATGACAGATTATCCAGCGGAGCGCCAAAAGGCATCTTATACCAGCGAACTACTCAATCGTGTTAGTGAGTATAATAGACTCTCGGGGGTCCTCCTATAATCGTAATTCATACCTGGGTGCTTGAAGAACCACAAGTTCGTTTCACCCAACAGTGCGATAGCGAGCGCAGGCTGGGTCGGATGAAATGTGAAGAAGCGTTTCTCTATAAAATGAGATATTGTGACATGTTCTTGGGCAAGAAATTGGAACTTTGGGTCTCCCAAGAAGCCCCAGCATCCTCGAAGACGATTATCTCTCTGTGCTTGTATGCCATGCCCTGACTAGGCTTCATCGGGCCTCTTAACACCGCGATGTAACGGGAATTGGGTGAGAATACTATGTGATACCACGGAGTAGATACAACGTCAATGTCGGGTTGCCCACCACTTATCATACTTGAACCTAAGTTAAGACATTGTACAGAGAAATTTTGCATCGACTGCTCTGTGGGGGACGTTGGTAAGACCCGAACGAGGTAGTTCAGAATCGTGATCTGGCGAAGGTCCGGAGAAAAGGCTACGGGAAACTCGAATCTGCCATTATTTAGCCGTGCCTTCTCGACGATGCCACGAATAGTAATTGCTGGAAGCTCTAGTTCAATATGGCACGTCGACTCCTTGTCGGCCAACTGTTTGATATCATAGATTGCAGCCCAACCGCGACTCATCGCATCAAGATCTTGATCTCCTGGGGATCTTATCATTTCGTTAAAGGCTCTGTACACTGGGTCAGCAAAGAGAGGGTCTCAACGCTGTATTATCAATGGGGTTGTTGGGTAGAACAGACTTCGATGGCCAAACTTTGATCCAGCCGACCTCGGCTCCGTCATTGGAGGACTGCGACGCGATGAGAATCCACGATGGCTCCTGCGCCGATCCGGAGCCTCCGATCCAAGCTGGCGTGGAGGATTGACCTAACTCAGTCACCGATGCTTTGTCAGATGACAAAAAAAATTGAGGCTTCATGAAGGCGGAGATGCTAGGCTCCCATATCTCACCGGGATCCTCTTGAAGAACCCTACCCCAGTGTAATTTCAGGTGCTCAATCTCGGAAGTGAACTCTTTCACCCGATCCTTCATTTCTTGGATGCTCGGGATTGGGCTAATGCTCACAATGTCGGCCAACTGTCTTAGATCCGGCGGACTCGACAAGCGCCACGACAACTCTATCCAAACCGTAACCACCAAACGGTCTTTCATATATTGATTGAGGTATTGGAGTAAATGCTGACGGAGGTTATCAGTAGACTTCAGTGGGTGGCTAGAGAGCGAACTCTCAGCTTCAATTGCTTTGGCAGCATGTGATACCCAAAAATGAGCCACATAGCGCAAGAAGACATGTTTCCATTCCTGCTGGGAGCGCTCTCTCGGCACATCGAACAGCATGTACGAAAGACAGTCTACTGCAACTTGGTGCTCGGCCGTCGCAATGCCGGTGTCGAAATCACATGTTACAGCATGTGCCGGGGAAGAATTACATTGGCCCGTCTGCGCTAGGAACTCGAGAACCGAGACATGAATGGCCTGGACCGTTTTCTTTTTCGGTGTGATTTCCAGAAGTGCGCCTGTGATCTTCGGTAATCTCTTCACAAACCCGTTGATAAGTGTTTGGTTTCGTGGTGGTTCCGGCCTCTATTGCGAGAGCGAAACATAGTTCGTCTACGTGAAGTGGGCGCTGGGCTACGGAGACCCATTGAATCAGTCTCCTGAAGTTCTTACGTGCCTTCGGACCTTTGCAGCCCTTGTATAGCCCATTTAATATGGCAGCGTACAGCTCATCAAGCTCCTCGAAAGAGCTCAATTCATGTAGAGCGTCCTCGCGATCTTGCGGGCTCAAGAAGTCCGACTCGAGATAGTTTACCATCAGGCTGGCCCATATAAACATGGAGTGTGACCGAAAAGCTAGATCCGAGGCTAAAATTTCGAGTGGTTCGTCGAGAAAGAGCTTGCTGGAGTCGACGAGGCGACCGAGGCCTATCTTGAAGAAGATGGTGATGTCTCCCAGGTTTTCTTGCTGATTGAGATCGAGCACTCGAGTTTGGCCAGCCCAAACTGCCTCGGGAGACATGTTGATATCAAGTGTGACATTAGGCCTGCTGAACAGCAGAATGCGTGAAGTGATTGTCCGACTCATGAGGCTGAGCTGGTTCATGAACGCCTCGACGTCCTGGCATTCGTCAAGTCCGTCGAAGACCAGTGTTATCGCGGGATGTGTCTCAAGAAAGAACTGAAGCAGTGTATGAACTTCATGTGTTGATGCTATGGGTTGCCCACTCCCATCAACGTCTTTGAGGATAATCGCGAGGTCAACCAATTGGAGTCTGAATTGACTTTGGTAGAGCAGTTGAGCCAACACAGCTCTCATGGCGCTGGTCGAGTTGTTGACGTCGGGCACTCGCTTGTCGAACATGTAGAACGCCATCGTCGCATCCCAGACCTTGTTCTGTGTCTGACCATCGATGACTGGATGGGGTCTTGTCGATAGCTGGTTGATAACCGTGGTACAGAGAGTCGATTTACCAAAACCTGGTTTTCCTGCATGGTGGTCAACGACATGTAAGCCGGGATTGTGGAACAGTCACAGTACCATGAATCAGTAGAGTCCGGCTTTTAGGAGCGATATCATGGTTGGCACTCGGATCAGAGTCTTCTCGCCACCATAAATAGCTTGAATGACGCAAAATCCAATTCGAGGTTGAGGGTAACTTTTTAGCGCTTGTGTCCTCCAGTGCCGACTGCCACATTGGTGGGTTAATCCATGCCTTGATGTATTCCACGTGTTTCTCTGTGACATGATGAGATCAGTATGTTTTCATTGGATATACCGTAACCTATTGGAAATCATACCCAAGAATTCTCCAACAGTTGCGTCTTTGATCTTCTCCTGACATGCTGTGAGCCGTCGGACTTCCTGGATGAACCTGTCGAGTTCGTTGTAAGTCTTCTCGACTGTTTTCGCAGTGTGTTCTATTATTGCTGTTTCTAGAGTCTGGCGGTGCAAAATTAATCTCTCTTTGATGCCGCCGAATTGCTTATCAAATGGTGTCCAAAGCATCTTCGCAATGTTTTGCATTTTTTCTCTTTCTATAGCATTTATTAACGATTATAGTCTCTTGAAGAGCAGAGGGGCGAAGGAAAGATAGATATTACTTCTTTGACCATTAGAAAACGTGTTGCAAACATACTGACAGAGCTGCAGTAGGTCCTGGTACAACTGAGACATCGACTCAATTATACGTTCTTTCGTGACGAGATCTCTGGCAAGGCTGACTGCCTCGCCTTTCACATTGACCCCCATAGCTATCTTGTTCTGGAAGACCTCAAGCTCAGTGGCAATCTCAGTAAGTAAGAACGCGAACTTCTCCAAGAATGTGGAATAATTATGGCAGAGCTACGATTGCAAACCGTTAACAAAAATCTTGTCACGCGATTGTGTGATTAACGCCCACTTTGAATACAAGTTGAAATGCTCCCCAGATGATCCCCGAGATCTCCGGATTAGACGATACAACGCTATTAATGGCACCAAAGTAAGGCTGGAGTGACTGGCCCAGTCTATTGAGGGCGTGGCAGACCGTGGCAAGCGGCCCCTTGTCCCGAAATTTGCACATCTCGGCTTGCCACTCTAAATATTCCACGAGACAGTTGGCGTTGCAAAATGTCTGAAACTCTTTCTTAGCCTTGGGCGCGAGAGAGTCTCTGAACTGTTCTTGGGCTTTCTTGAAAACACGGCAACCAATGAACTCGGCAGTGAGGTTTCTAGAGACAGGGATGTCGTCTTCCAAGTAAACAGGCTCCATGCTAAGCGGGATACCAATCGGCTCCATCATGGGAGATGGATGATGAGAGTCTCATACATTGCCTTCAATTGCGTTATCCGAAGAAGGCGGGCAAGTTCAGGCGGAAATTGAAATTTTTCACAATGGGATTGTTTATATGCGATGCCTAAAGAAACAAAAACGCCTGCGCTTCAACCTCGCCCAATCGGCTGCCCGGCATGCAATGCTCCGAGCCACCACACACTGCACTGCCACCGCTCGGTACCTGCCTCGCTCACCAATAATTACAACGGGGGAAGATCAGTATTGAACACAATATGGGCGTTTCATGCTCTATTCTCATTCGCAGTTGTGTAGAACAGGTAGACTGAGCAACTGCTATAGATTAGGCAACACCTCTTGATCCAGAGTGGTAGGCCAGGCTAAGCTACCGCCTAGAGAAAGTGATCTAGGTACCTAAGTCGGGAGGTATTCTTGGCGTGCTTGCCACCCCCTGATATAGGGCTCCGAAGATCGTGTGTATGCATGGTGCGTACATTGATTAGACCAACCCGATCTCTTGTTCGACCGCCCAGTTGCAGAGTGGCAGAGCACTCCGTACCTACCGAGTGTTCACTATTCCTCAAGTTGATTAGACTCGATCCAAGAGGGCACAAGTCGTCAAATCCTAGACACCATATGCCTTCCGCGCCAAATGTAGCGCAAGATATCTCAACAATGATAGCGATTCATCTTCTTAAAGTGTACATTAGAGCATACTAGCTTCGCCATAGATATTAAGTTTATGTAAGTAATTTATTGAGCGCCCCCCCTCATATCAATGCATCTAACTGTGAATGGTATTCCGTCCCTTACAAATATCTATGCACTCCTGCATTTTACATGCTCCCAATACAAGCTGGTTAGAAATCCATCCAGCTCATCAGCCGTCTTCAGCGACTGCGTTATCTTTTTCTGTCTTCGCATACCTACCCTGTGCAAAATAGTCGGTGCCATGTAAGATCATTCTTGAATGCACCATCAAAATAACCAAGCGAATTAGGCGGTTTCAGAACCAGCACCCCTACGAAGGGGCACTCGGAGGTCCGCTTCGGAGAATGCTAACGGAAACTAACCGTTGAACTGGAACCGAGAGCCCTCTAACTGCCCTAGTCCGTCCCGAGGGGCGATATATCTTCTACGATATGTGTTTGTAAAGTCTTGCATAAGGGAACGAATCTGTCGAACGTCGCCTTTATCGTTAGCATCCAGCCTCTCCTTGATCTTCAAAATGACGCGATCAACCTCAGCAGGGGTGATGGTTCCGGCTGGGAGCAGGCGGAGGGTTGAGCTAACTTGTGCCAAAGTCTGCTCTGGCAAAATCTCGAATAATGTGAGTAATGCACCACTTGCGTCTGCAAAGCAATCGCTAGGAAACGTAATCATCATGCCGGCCAGAATGCGCTTAACCAACATCTCGCCTTGAGCAACTAGAAGCGTCTTGACAATACCGCTAAGCTGTTCGATAACTTGTGGAGTGAGGTATTCGTCGGGTGTCGATGAGTATCGAGCTCCCCAGGCCAGAACATCGCGGATATAGTGAAGGGTGGCCGAAAGGGGTTCACGCTGTTCCAATATCAAGACAGATATGGCTGCTTCGAAGATGGGGGCGAAAAGGGGAGACGGGATGAACTTTTGCGGGTAGTAGAGCAGGCCATCGACCGCGAGACGGAAAAAATCTTCTGTGAAATCTGGAAGCTCTTGTGGAGTCAAGTTACTTAAAAAGCGGAGCACATTGGTCGACTGGGCTTCGAAGAACACATATATGTTCTCCGTCATGGCTGCGTCGACATGCTCTCGATCATCAGAGAATTCTCGTAAGATCGCACCGGTGACCCACAGGAAACAGCCTTGTCTCGAGTTGGCAAACCCACTTGCAAGTTCGTTGGCCATAGCGGGTAGAATCGGTGCCATGGCACCTCTATGGGCTATTACCATCAACCTCCAGCAACGGCATACTCTTTCACATATGGGAGTAAAGTCGAGGAAGTTGGTCAAGACCTTGGCCAGGATCGGGAATACCTCCTGCCAGTACTTGATTACAGGGTCTTCTTCGCCCTTGTCAGTTGGGGGAGGGTGATTACGATGTGTGCGAACATCGTGATCAATTGAAGATGGTCGGCGAGGGCGAGCTTCCCGTTATGGTCTACCGCGTTATTTGCTTTGACCATGAGCCTCTGAACCATTGGCTCGCAAAACAGCTTGAGAAGTTTGTATAATTCATCCTTTGACTGCACCGATACAACATTGGCGGCGCCCTCGGTGATTTCCTCTTGACTGATTACTGGGAGCTTGTCGATGACCTGTTCGTAAAACTGTTGCAGCTCAAGGACCTGCGCGCTCAACAGATGCCTGCAGTCGGTACAGAAGTACTTGAGGGCCATGGAAGCAGCCTGGAGAATCTCCTTCGAGCTGGTTCCGAACGAAGACACGATGTAATTAAATTGGGGCATGAGGAATTCGGGGTGGTCGGCGGTCCATTCCGTGTATCTACCCAACACCATGATCGTCGCAAAACGCAGTTTTTCGTGACTGGGCATCTGAACAAGAAGCGGCATAAGCTGTGGTAGAACAATGTTCTCATCCCGATCTACCATGCGGCCCATGGCTCGCATCGCGAACAGTGGGCTTCAAGCTTCTGCCAGTGTGGTACTTCAACGTCGGTTGCCATACTTGCGTACTTTTGCATCCATAGCTTTATAGTGTCAAGAACCTTCGTTAGGCACTCGGTGACACCCAATACTTCACATGCGTCTTTCAGGGTATCCCCCATTTGATGTCTAAATTCACGGAACTTTTCTTCGGCCTCTCTGTCACCATCAAACAAGTCTTTTTCGTTCCCTGCTTCCGCTTCGGGGAATTGCAAGTGCTCAAGTAATATGTCGACGAGTTTCGAATAAACATCGACGAGCTCAAGTCGCCCTTGGATATACCGCTCAATGACGATGTACTGTTTGAGCTCGTACCAGAAATCGAAAGTGTTGTCGATAACATCCCGATCCTTGTCCCTCGCAGCACACTCAAGGATTGCTTCCACTAACGGTCGGAAGTGGCTAGTCTCTCGCGCAATAGCAACAACCCAAGCAGTACCAGCCTCGGAGAATACCCTAGTTAGGAACTTATACGATTCGGTGTCTTCCTCTTCGACAAATTTTTGGATCTTCGGGCGGAGTGCCAATATTCTTGGCAAGAGCACCTGTATCGTATCGATGTTCTCATCAACGTCTCTTGTATCCCTGACAAGTGTTGAGATGCACTCTGCGGCCGCTTGCATGGACCTATCTGTGTCTAGCGCGCCGAAAATGAAGTTGAGTAGTGGTGATTTGACGATCTCGCTGATCGGGACCTCTCGTAGCCATGATGTTATACACTCGTAGAGTTGAGGATTTGTCGCGGCTTCGGCTACATTCCCGAGAGTTAGTTGGGGTTATTTTGACTACATCCATCACAAGATGCACTTACGGGACGACTGCGCATAGTTTATCAGGAGTTGGACCACCTGAGGCGCATTGTCTTGCAACAGCTCCGTTGTCCTCTGGTTGAGTTCTTCTTCCTAGACGAGAACCGATTAGACTCTAACATAACGCGCGTCGTTCCACCACGGAGCGTTGTCGAAGAAAGACGGGGCAAAGGTCGTGCTGGTGTGAGTCGGTCCACGTACTGTCAAGGTGATCTTGCGTCCCTCGGTGACCTCTTCGGGTAAGACGCGGAGGAAGTCGAGGATGCAGGCGTGACTTTCGACTTGGTTACCAAGCGACGATACAACAACAGCTAAAACATCCTTCCAGTTCGTCATCTGGATGGCCAGGATGGCCAAGCACACACAAAGCTGTACTCGTATGGGCTTGGGGCCAGGCGCATATAACTGCAGGAGCTCTAATAGCTGGTTGCGCACGGCCAGAGTCTCGCTTGGAGGGACTTGGCTCTGGATATCGAAAGTGATCTAGTATCAAGGCAGCGGGTTAGTGTAAGGCGCAGATGCAAAGTTGGGGCGAGTGTGAGTAGGGGGCGATGGCACCTTTCCCTTTAAAGTGGTTGCGGCGAAGAGCTTGTCGGCAGGGTCAGCGCCCGATTTCAGGATGTTAATAGTCTCAACCCATGCGGCTCGCTAGTATTGTATTAGCATCACGTCCCCCTTCTCCGGCCATGGCTCGACATTATACGAACCGACTTCTGGAATTCTCCTAGATACTTGGTAGCTCTCTCCTTTTTATCCGAGTCCCCACCCCGCATGGTCAGCATGGCCTGAAGCACATCTGCCAGAGCAAACGCCTGCTGCGCGCCGTTCGCCGCCATGATGCGCAGCACGTGTCGGGTCGGGTCGGGGTAGGTCAGGTCAGAAGCTGTGGGGTGGGCACGCAGGACGCTGGCAGCTACTGTTGGTACCCTGCACGATGCGCGGGAATCACAAGAAATACCGTCGCGCCGCAGGTGAGGAACCGAGGTGTCGAGCCGAGGGCAGGCAAGTCTGAAGATGGAGGATGGGCGACGAGGCTAGCCGGGTAAGAGGAAGATGGGAGGGCGGGAATCGGGGTTCTGGGGTCTGGGATGGGGAGGCTCGAAGTTGCAGGTAGGTTGGTTGATGGTTGATATCACAAGCAGCAGGCACTGGGAAGAAAAGGAGGGGCCAATAAAAGTATTGCAATAAACTTTGGCCCAGCGCCGCTTGGGGGTTGTTGTTGTCATGGGTTGTTCTGGTAGATAAAGATGGGTGGGCGAGCTGCGCCTACCTTAATAAGGAAAGGTCAGACAAGATTACCGATCCCAAACCTTACTTAGACCTACCATAGCCCCTCGACTGTGGCTTGAATGACGAACCGGGTACCTAAGGTTACCTACCTAAGGTTACCTACCTAAGGTACTTATGGAGGGGTCATGTTCATGGTTCAGAAATGGCATTTGCGTGGGTCGCGCGTCGAGCTTACCTAAACCTGATTGGGAACTAACGATAAACGCGTTTATCGCGGCTTATGCAATTAACAAAGAGTTAAGTCTCATAAATTGATTGGCTAATAACTTGCTATAGTGGAGTCGTTCACCACCTGCAGTTGGTAGACAATTCGATCCCAGGTCTCTCTCTCAGCCTATGGTAAATAGGTAAAGATTCACACTTCGTAGCCTTGCCAAATTCTAGAACCGCCACGCCTCACGCGCTTTTACCCACCAAGCACCAAACGCCCTTTGTCGACCTCATAACCTCGTTTCCTAGCAGCCCAATCGTGCCGGTTCCGACCTGAAATCTTTCGGACAAGATGACTGGACGCGGAGGTGGTGGGCGCAAGGTCTTGCTGCCGCCCATCAACTTTATCTTCAAGCTCCTCCAAACGCACGCGCCCGTCAAGATCTGGTTATACGAGCAGCTGTCCATCAGAATCGAGGGAAAGATCAGGGTGGGTTGCCCGCACCCTCAATCCAACACCTGTCTTTCGCCTCTAGCTCACATATGTCAATAGGGTTTCGACGAGTTCATGAATCTTGTAATAGATGACGCGGTCGAAGTCAAACAAGTCTCCAAGACGAACCCCGAGGAGAAGAGAAGGGAATTGGGTGTGTTCATGGCAAAACCTACAAACAAATCCTGGGGCGAGGGGCTAATTTTATTCCTAGGTCAAATTTTATTGAAGGGCGACAACGTATCTTTGATCCAAGAAGCCGTATGATTGACGAACGATATCCCGCGACAACGCGCACTGCCATCATGAAAAAGATTCTATCCATAAAGAGTGGACCGGTATGGTCCTTTACAACAGAATGCCCCATGCATAAGCATGAGTTGAACAACGATAACAAGATGCAAGGGGGTCATTCGTGCTATTCTAGTCTCTCTAATTGCTAGGAGACTGTTTGATTTGGCCGTCACCTAGGATGACGCCATCTAATGGCTGATCATGGGGCCCAACAGGGACAGCCTCCCCCGATGCAGAGGACAGGAGCTGTTCCCTGAGAGCTAGAGCATATAGCAATACAGAAGGGCCATCATTAGACGATGAAGTTTTCTCTGACTTGATAGCTAATGCGTAACGATGTAAGAAGTAGTCGTAGAAGCCCTTGCCATGCCCGAGTCTCCGGACGACGCCGGTCTCGGGGTCGAGGTCAAAGGCCACGCCGGGTAAGAGAATCAAGTCTAGCGCCGCATCGGCCGACCTCTTCCCATCCAATTCGCCTATGCTACGCTGTCTCTCATGGACGGTCGCACTGTCGACGCTCGGGATACCCCACTTGTCTCTCTGTAACGACTCGTAATCCCGAACGCCCTTCAGACTTACCATGTCCATCAGCCGGACGGGCCCTTCTCCCGAAGGCAGACCAGACTTGTGGAGGTAGGGCACGAACACCTGCTTTCCAGAAGCGAGGGCATGTCTGACTATGGTTCTGTTTGGAGCTCACAGTCGGGCATGGATAGATAAACACCTATTGTCTTGGCCTCCTGATACGGCTTAAACCTCGACAAGGCATCAAAGGCAGCATTACCTAGACGGCAACAACGTGGACTTAGAGGCAGAACCGCCTGGCGGAGCGGGGTTGCTTACTCTGGGATAGTATAGCATCCGGAGAAAGTTGGGACAGTCGCTGCTTCATGAGCGAACGCAAGTGAGTCTTGGCCGCATACAGCGTGGACGAATTCATCTCAGGCTGCTGTTGGTGTTGGTCTTCCGACATGCTTGACGCCAGGGCTTAGAGTGGATGAATGAGTTAGGGTGAGACTATTTTTCCTGCTGTGGAGCTAACTGTTCCTACAACCCAGACAAAACACACAGCATCAGACAGCAAGTAGTTGGAGAATATGGCTGCAGAGACATGTAGACCCGCAAGTAGTACTACCTTTTGCGACGTGATGGTGTGGGCAGCCGTACGATTTTGGAACCAAGGTAGGGTTGACGATGCGATGCAGTATGTACCTAGTAAAAAAGAGCGGTGATTAAAAGGTACACTGGAAGCGGGAACCATTAATGCGCATCAGATGGACATACCTATGTTAATAGCTCTTGATCAGCTCATGAAGATTCGGTAACGAAGTAGCGAATGGGTCGCTGGACGGAGGGTTATTCTGATGAGGCTAGGTTACCATGCACCAGTATTGTACAGCGCTGTGGTATAAGTACCGGTACCCTGTCACCTGGAGACTGAACCTGTGTGATGGAATACTTGCATTACATATGCGGATAGCCGATCGTGGAGCTATTGAATTTGCTGTTATCTAATCCATCAATCTAATCAATCTCCCTAGCTATTTGGTTTTTTGTCTCTTAACTTCTGAATGTTGGGAGTGGGTTGATACGTTAACATTCTTAGGTCTCAAGTGTAGTAGTGGTGAAAATAAGTATCTGTAGCGCATTGCTCCTCGTTATCTTAGCTCATCCCTTTTACCTTGCTCACATGTGCAATGCTCGTAGGTATATGCAAATCCTCGTCTCACCACCGTCCTTACCCGCATGCCTTAACTTAACCTACTTTACCTACCTAGAGGTACCTACCTACCAGGCACGGGACGCTACTACTACGTACCTAGGTAGTTGTTAGTGCAGCTCTATTTTGCCCATCTCCTTCCACAGAGGTTCCACCTTTCCTGCTGCATTTACTCGAACCCATGACAGACTAATGCCTCGTGCCTCTGCAAAAGCAAAGGACCACCATGATTCATCTTCCACTGTGCCGCTCGACCCCCGAAACAGTCAAGCTTTCCCGCTGGAAGCCCTCGACGCCGGGCGATCCACAGCGTCCATAACCGCATCGCCCCAGTCCATCCCCCCGTCCAGTTCCACCACCTCAGCTGTTGTGCCTGCGAAGGCCCCCACGTCTCCATCGAGCCCCGGCTGCTATTCGCCCAGCTTGGACCGCAGTCCGTCATCCGTCACAGCGCCAACACGGGCACCAGCACTTTCCTCGTCGCTCTGCACCGCCAGCGCTGCCTTGCCCAACTCGAACCCCGCCGATATAAGTCCCCCTCCTCGTGCCTTGAGCGATGCTCCTTCTACCTCCCCTTTTCGAGACGAGGCGAGTCCGCTACCAGCTGCCGATGATTGCCGAGGAACCATGTCCAAAGCACCACTGCTCTTGCGCTCCTCGCCGGGCTTTGGCACGGGGTCTTACGGCGCAGCACCCGTTGGCCACGAGGTAGACGATGATGATGAAGATCACCAACCAAACACCAACGTTGCGTGGTCCAGGGAGACCACGGATACGCCATGCGAAAGGCGGCGCGAATCCGCCAGCACGAGTCGCTCCGTAGCTTTCCGCGCAAGCACGTCCTCGCTAAGCCGGAGACGAAGGAGCCAGTCTGACGAGATTGGAGGATCGACCGTTGTGGGCGGTCTTGAGGGCCGCTTTGGCGTCTCGGACACGGCAGTGCTGAATGATATAATGTCTGATCACAAATCTGATGACTCCGAAGCAGAATGCAACGCCGGCTTAGGAGAAGATGGCGATGCTGCTAGCGAAGGGGAAGAGGATGATGAAGACCCTCCTGATAACTCGCCGTACGCCCAGGTCCGTGCCTCTGTCGCTCCAACTGATAACACCACCCTGTCCATCAATACTCCTCGCATGTGGATCCTGTCCGGCCTATTCTCGATTCTCGGTTCCTCGACAAATCTTTTTTTCGCCCTACGATACCCTAGTGTTGCAATTACACCTGTTATAGCTTTGCTCCTTGTCCATCCGCTCGGTCTCTTATGGACTACCTGCTCAAACGGCCCGATGACCCGCCTGAAGAATTCGTGGATGGTGTGCGCTCATATAGCGCGGTCGATGGGGGTGAATCTCCCTCTTCCCCTGGGGAGAAGAGAAGCCGGTCCGACCGGCTACGCCTTTGGCTTGCTCAAGGGTCTTGGAATGAGAAAGAACATAGTTGCGTGTATGTGAGCAGCAACGTCTCTTTTGGATTCGCCTTTGCAACCGATATTATCGTTGAACAGACTCAATTCTACAAACAGGAAGTTAGCATCGTCTATCAACTCCTACTCACTCTATCGACACAATTTTGGGGTACACATTTGCTGGTTTGACCAGGAGATTTTTGGTGCGCCCCAGTGGCATGATCTGGCCCGGCACTCTCATGTCCGCTGCCATGTTTACCACACTTCATAAAGAACAGAATGAGCCAGCAAACGGGTGGAGGATCAGTAGATGGAACTTTTTCTTTGTCGTTTGGCTTGGCGCTTTCATCTTCTACTTCCTTCCTGGATTGCTGGTGCCGGCACTCAGTTATTTTAACGTCATCACTTGGTTTGCCCCTAAAAATGTCGTGGTAGCAAACCTGTTCGGAGTAGCCTCCGGCTTGGGCCTATTTCCCGTCACCTTTGACTGGGCGCAAATTGCCTACATCGGATCTCCGCTACTCACGCCTTTCTGGGCTTCCATGAATGTTATCGGTGGCTTAGTCGTCGTCATGTGGATTATCGCACCGATTGCGTATTATTGCAATCTATTCTACTCGTCGTATATGCCCATTCTATCGGCGTCAGTTTTTGATAATACGGGCCAAATATACGATGTTGGCAGAATTCTCACACCCGACTTTCTGTTTGACAGGGCTGCCTACTCCAAATATAGTCGCGTATACCTCCCAATTACGTACGTGCTAAGCTATGGGCTCCAATTTGCTGGCTTAGCCTCGCTTTTGACACATACGGCGTGCTGGCACGGGAAAGACATATGGACTCAGTGGAAGCGATCTCTCAAAGAGGTGGGGGAGGAAAATAAGCCCGCTTATGAGCCTTTGGTGAATGAGGGGAATGGAATGGCATCGATTCGAAGAAGCGAGACCACAGACTCGGGTGCCAATATCGAAGATTTACTCAACCGCGAAGATGTCCACAATCGCCTGATGAGAAGATACAAGGACGCGCCAATTTATTGGTATTTATTAACCTTTGTTTCAATGACTGCGATTGGTATTTTTGTTGTGGAATAGTAAGTCAGCTGCGAGAAAACCGAATACTTGAAAATCTCATACTTACCCCATGACTCTAGTTATCCTGTTCACCTGCCTTGGTAATGGACTACTTCTTGCATTGGGAATATGCTCTATACTCTTCATACCTATCGGCATTGTGATGGCAGTGACAAATCAACACAGCAGCATCTATCTCATATGCCAGCTAATATGCGGCGCAGTATTTCCAGGGCGCCCAGTTGCAAATATGGTCTTTGTCACGTATGGGTACATCTCTTCTGCGCAGGGAATTAAATTCGCAGCGGATTTAAAGCTCGGACACTATATGAAGATCCCCCTAGAATTTTATTTTCCGTGCAAATGGTTGCAACCATCATCTCGTCGATCACGCAGATCGCTGTTCTCAATTGGATGTTTCGCAACGTCCCGGGTATATGTACGCCTTCGGCCATCAACGGCTTCACCTGTCCTATCGCCCGCGTACACTTTAACGGCTCCATATTATGGGGCGTAGTCGGACCTGCCGAATTCTTCGGCCCCAACGCCACCTATAGATCGCTGGTGTGGTGCTTCTTAATCGGCGCCGTCGCCCCAATCCCGTTGTGGCTTTACGGCCGCCACAAGAGGAACAGCATTGTCCGAAAGATCAACCTCCCCGTTCTATTCGGGTCACTCAGCTGGATTCCGCCGGCGACCGGCCTCAACTTCTCCGTGTGGGCGGTCGTCTGCTACATCTTTAACTACTTGATTAAAAATCGCGCAAATGCCTGGTGGGCTAAGTATACCATGACGCTGAGCGCGGCGCTGGATTCGGGTCTCGCCTTCGGCATCGTTGTCGTCTTCTTTGGCTTCATCTACCCGGCTGGATGGAGAGCTTCAGCTGGTGGGGCACTGAGGTTTATAAGCAGGGTTGCGATTGGCAGGCTTGTGCCTACCGGACCGTGCCGAATGGGTCTCATTTTGGGCCTGGTTCTGGGTGGTAGCGTAAGGGTTTGGTTTGCCTTAGCGCGGGTATGGTATATACAGTCGGTATGATATCTTGGTTAGAAATGTACATAGCATTTGTTCGGCGTACGGGTCTTGCTAGACGTTCTTTAGTGCGTTTTTGGGTTTGTTGCAGGGCACTAAAAATTACACCCCAGCGTAGGGCTGGATATTCTCACGTTTACACGGTTGAATGAAGATGTGAGCGCATGGTTGATAGACGGTAAACGTCCCAGGTCTCTGAGCTGGGCATATCCAGTTCATACCTAGGAATATAAAGATTATCTATCACATACTCTTGATTGGTCTTGACATGAATGTGAAAATACTTGTTGATTATTGAGAGAAACTTTGGTCACTACTGTGGGAGTTGGTAGGTGACTATGATGAAGCCTAATTCACAGCTTTACAATTCTATTTACCTCAAAGGGGGCGATTTAATTCTCTCCGCAAGGTAACCGCGCAGGTATACCTGCTTACATCAGCCACCAATCTAGTTTGTCACTTTTGCCATGAGATACCTAGTTCCGGTAACCTATCGCGAATAAATATACACTATGTACTTTACGTATCGAGTACCGATTTTTGGGTTCCTTGGGAGATAACATGTATGTTGGCTCAAAGTATGCGTGGTATGATATACTTTACTGCCTGATTAGGAACACTCCTATCACCTCAATTAAAATATATATGATCAAAATTCTGAAGGCGCCACTCAAACTACGTAGTGATATTCAGCCACCGTCTTCATTTTCTAAGACAATTGCGTACAACTCTGTATGCAAGGGCGCTGTGTCACGAGGCACTGGCAAACCAACCAACGTTGACGGAAACACTCCCTTTTTGTGTAGCAGCTGGACATGTTTTGTAGGCGTTGCAAGTTAATTTACTTGTGATCTAGGACAGTGAAAATTTACATAGCTGTTGAGATAACGATGAAACCATGTCCACTTTCTCGAGTTAGTTATCCCCTCCCTCATCTACTTGTTACGGCGCCAACCGTCATCGTGCTCATCTAAGTAGCTAATTGCAAGGTGTACTGGTGATAATGTGCCGGAAAGCTTCTGGCCAATGGGGATGTGACGTGCTACCTCCTGTGGGCAGATGGGTAGAGGAAAGAAAGGGAGAAAAACTGAATGACCACCTTGCAGTGCGCCCAGCCACCTTACATGTCGTAGTTCTGTTGGTGATCTACCCCCTGGCAAGCTGCTCACACTCGCTTGGGTAACACCTGCCTACCCAGCAGCTGCTTGATTTATTTTGTATTTGATCTCTCTGCCAATGCACTACCAACTCTTCGTTCAAGTGGGTAATTATACTCGAAAGATCTAATATCTGTTCGGAGTGCTGACAAAGGGGGATTTGATAGGCCATCTTTTCATGAGACTCATTCCACGCAATATAGTCTCGATCTTCTCTGCGGTATCTCCCCTGTTACATCACACCCTCCAAGTTCCGAATTGTTGCTCGCTTGCCATCAACAAACATGCTTCCCCGGCCTACATCCTGCAGCTGCCGCATGAGTTGTGTGGGATGATTATGACAGATTGTGGGTTGTCACGTCAGGAGATAGGGTTCCTGAGGCTTGCTTGCAAAGCGTTGAATGAAATTGCAAGCCAAAATGTGCTCTACGAGAAAGTTCTTCTCTCTCGCCTGAGAGAAGAGCGGGAGAGCTTCGAGAAGGTCGCAGACAAATATGGGAGCCGCGTGACGGAGTTCGTATGGCGAGAGTTTGACATTGAGACTTGGGAATATAGCTATAATCGGAGCCGTACGCCGTACGACCAGGTGAGTCTAATAGCAGCTGCAGCGCGGGACGAAGGCCTCTTCTGGATGCCGAGTACCTGCGGCTCGGATCGGGAGGAGTTCGACGCTGCTATCCTGCGGCCAAGTCGGCCGTGGGTAGCAGACTGGCTCTCGCTGGGAATCGGCAAGATGCCGAACATAACAACTATCACTATCAAACCTATGTCCGACGACCGAACAATCTATTATGATGGGGACGAGCTCTGGGCTTCGCAATTCAAATATTTCCAAGGGGTGATAACTGCTGTGCGAGAGCACAATCAATCGCGGAATTCGAACGACGGGGTCGATCTCCCTTCTCCGCCACCTCGGGCCCCCTACAAAGCCCATACCCTAAACATAGTCACCAATATGCAACGAATGGATCTGTGGAGTATCCTCTGGAATGTCGGCCTACAAGACGGAGAAGCGTTCCAACATCTCACAACCATCAGAATTTGTGCCTTGACGAAGTTCTTGGTGGATTTCGACCACAGCGCACTCCGTTATTGTCTTCGAGGCTCGAAGAACCTGAAAAAACTAAAGATCTGTTTTCGGAACCCTACCAACGATTCAACCGACGAAGAAGATTTTCTGGGACAGTTATTTAGCGAGACGGACTGGCCATGCCTCAGGTCCCTCCACCTAGTAAAAGCTGATACGTTCCTCAGAAGACTGGATAAGCCGCTCTGTGGGGGCATCGCTCGGCAGCTGCACCATCTCAAGTTGTATGACTGTCACGTATCGCTTGAAGACTTGGGTCGATGCCAAAAGAATCAGTCTTTCCCCGAACTCAAGTCGATCATTATTCGCTCCAAGGACCTTGACCTGCGCCGCTCAAAGCGTGTGATCAATACGGGACTGTTGGTCAGCTTCTTGACGACTCCAGGCGAAACTCTCGGGATTAGAGACATCCCAAGTGAAGGAGAAGTAGTTATTACAGACATTCGCCAGGCTATTTGTCGATTGTGCGCAGACGCTCCATGGCCCAATGATGACTTTGACTACAGATTTCACGAGGACGAAAGATTCTGGGAAAACTAATGATTATTTTATAAGTGGTTCTACAGGCCTACAGGGCCCACCACACAACCCTACCATCTACATCACATTTTCGGTGCACTTAAGCTACGTATACGATACGTTATTTTCCCACCCACCACCCTTATTTTTTAGGTAGTTAGGTAGTTAGTTAGTTAGCTGTTTTTGTTTGTTTTTGTTTTTTAGTTAGTATGGGCAGGTGCAGGCTAGTGTTCGAGGCTTCTACGAGGCGTATACGGGGCGTATACGACTCGTCAAAGCCGCGACTGCCAATCGAAAACTAGCCTGTACCGCTCACGCTCCCCCAATACTAGTACTTTCCCTACCAAAACAAGTGCCCTGAAGTGTGCTGTAGATGGTTAAATGGGCTTGGGTTCCTTATTTCTTTCATCATGTAACGTCGCGCTTTGCTTGATATTTATAAAAAGTCATTAAGACCGATTCCGGGAACCAAAATTTTGTCCGAAATTACGGAGCAAATGGAATAGCCTTACGATTTTAAGATAGAGTATTTGCTAGTTATAAAGAAAACCCGGACTTGAAATATTGTCTCTCCAACTGCTCCCCTGACGTATAGCGATGCGAACCATATACTGCCATACTATTAGGTACACACTGGCTATGAAATGCGGGGTTCCCAAAGGTAGCAATTTCCCTATCGAGACCAGATCGATCACTGCCTGAGTTTGTAATTAAAGATGACCATGGCCCTTGTCATAAAGCCACACTATCACGGAGCTCTACGGGGGTAGTTTTAGAAACCTTTGCGCGACAACAAGTATAGATGACCTGCCCCATATATCACAGGGCCCCTGACAGCCCCGGCTACTTGACGAGTATTGACTGCTGTCAACGTTTATACGAGATAAATATCAGTGTCGCGAAAATATTTCCATAGTCTGCTAATACAGAGATACAAGGTGCAACGATATAGCTGTACCAAGCGATGAGCACAGAATTGTGTCTTACTTGATTCACAAATGATATTTATCTTAAGCATCTGTTGAGCAGGCAAGAGTAGATAGCGGAGGATTTCCTAGAGTCTCAGACCTCGCCTAGGGCCGAGATAGATCGCCGAGACGCACAGACTCCGGCTACACGAGCCTACTGAGGTCCGCGAGACTGTATGATAGATACGAGGATATCTCAAGGATGAAAGGCTATGAATCCTCCTGCTTGTGAAGATAGATCTTCATAGCACTTTGGAACCACAGTTGAACATTACCCAATTTGAAGCCATTTCGAAGCCCCCTTACGGGGGCCCTTGCGACATAAAAACACTAGCCTCCCACTCGTATCATAGCATCTTAATTTGATCTAAGCTCAGTAACACCCAATATACAGAGATTGATGATGCCATGTATTTGTTAATGAATTAGGGTACTATGGTCTAAAATATCTGCTCATCCTCCACGCTCTAAAACTCCTGACCAGTCAAGCCTGACAATACCAACGCGCCATCCAGGATCGAGAACTAAAGCCAACGATCTTTGAAACAGCTCAAAAGCTTCATGAGAGTATCGTTTTACTTTCTTTGATAATCGCAACTCGCGCTCCCAAGAAAATTTTCACGATAATTGACTAGCAAAGCACCAAAACACCCAGACGAGAAACACCGACACACATCAAACACCCCTTCCAGAACGATCCTAGATAAACTCCTCCAAGGGCCGAACTCGAATGACTGCCTCCGAATACCAGCAAATGAAAACTTCCCACATCAAAAGTTACTTCTTAGACTCGAGTTTCTGCGGGACTTTCGCATGCACGAGCTCCTTCGGTGGTTTCGAGGACCCGGAGCAACGGTATACGTAGACGGTGCATTATTCTGGACAGTCTAAGAAAAGACGCAGGGTCAGCAAACCGCGATGCTCAACCAACCAACATTTCGAACCAGGCAGGTGGACACTCAAACCCCAGAATCGTAGCGCAAAGGGCGCGAAAAAATCCTGGCCAAAACATACCTGGAGCGCGGTAGAGAACATATCGAAACACTCGGCAATGACATCGTTGACGCCGTGTGCGGCGGGGACGAGGCCCGTGTCGACGATGGCCTTGATGTGCTCCTCGATCTTGAAGAACTCGTTCCTGTCCCAGCGGTAGCGGTCGGGGAGCCCGCTGTTGTGGAGAAGGGCCAGGATCCCTGCTATGCTGGTATTTACTGCCGCAATGATTGTCTATCGGCGATAAGTCTGTCAGCAGCAATGTTCCATAATAGCATAAGAGTTGGGAAGGCCCGGCTGGCTGGCTCACAATCGGAGTCCCGTAGTTGGAGGTGGCTCCGAGCGCGGTCAAGATGGCGCTCAGCGCCAGTTGGAGAAGCATCAGGAGCCACGCGACGATGCTCAGGGCGTGGTAGTAGTACGTGTACTTGGTTTTCTCATAGAGGACTTTTTACCCCTGTGCGTCAGCGATAATCACTAATAGTGTAAATAAGAGGCGTAGGTCAACATCAACCCCAGAGAGGTAGGATGTGAGCAAGGGGAAGATGTAATGAGCAAAAGAACTTAGATTCGTCATTCTATCATTACTCACGGTCATTATAAAGCCCATCCCGAAACCCCGAAGGAGGCCACAGCCTACTCGTGGCGCGGATGACCTCCTCGCTCTCCTCGTCCTTGAGGATGCCGATGCCGCGGCAGAACTGCAGCCACTCGCCCTTGCTCAAGAGGCGATGATTCTGATTATCCTGGTTCGACCGGCCAGTTTGCGGGGGTGGATTCGAGGCCTGCGGTGCATCTCCGTGTTGGGTGGATGTCGGCATAGCCTGACCTCTGCCATACGGGAAATGGTAGGAGGAGAGCTAGAGGCGTCGAAGATGGTGGTCGTCGCCATCTTTCAGGTTCGGTGCCAATTCGAGACGCTAGGGGATTTGAAGAACTGGGGACCCAATTGGTTGAGGTTGGTCCTGGGGACTGACTGATGTAGGTCAACGGATCAGACGAAATTCTATTCACGAAGGGATTCATTAGGATTCGAAATATGAGGTAAGGTTGTAGCTTCTAAGATGTGTATTCCAGCCCAGTTCCTTCGAGTGGAGGAGGTTGGCTCACTCAGTGTGTTACCGGCATCGTCACGATGGAAGTCGCCAATGACTATCTGTAACATGATCACACGTTAAATATACAATACGCAAGGCACAAAAACACAATTAGGAAGGACTAGGACAAAACTACGAGCATGCAGCTGAAGAAAGAGTCATCGCTTGCCGCTTTCAAAGCACAGATATACATCATGGATATATACATGCAGATGTTAAAAAGCAAGTCCACAAGATTAATGCTTCCACCCTCCTTCACACCATCAAAATTAAAAAGAAACCCCCTTCTTTTATACTCTGTCTAGGGAACAAAAGAAAGAGATAAATACAAGAAGATAATATCAAAACCAAAAAAAGAAATTGACAAGAGCGAGATTCGAACTCGCGCGGGTTTCCCCAGTAGAATACGACCCGTTACACGGGTAAGAATTTGAAAATCTTGAGTCTACCGCCTTAACCGCTCGGCCATCTTGCCTTGCTACTTGCCATCGAATTAGTGCTGATACCTCGGGAGTTACTCGGCTATTTTTCGGACAAACCACACTTCGCAACGAAATCCGCCATTCATTGCATGTAAACTGGATTCCTGGTGCTCGTCGTTGAATACGGCGACCTATCCCCTATCCGTATGTCAGACGTTGGGACGTTGGTCACATATGATGCGACACCGTCGCTACCTTAATAATCGTCTCGTCTATATTATGAGCTACATTTAAGCCGTCAAGTATTAATTGCGAGAAACGTAGAACGCTCAACAAGGCCAAGCTTCTGTTCAGAATCATGGTGATAACTTGATCAGTTTACATGTTCATGGTGCACATTGAAGATTTAAGGTGTTTGTTGTCTTAAGCTCAATAAAATTCGTCATACATTCACGCCGAATGCATCAAATCATCATGTTCTTAACTCATTATCAATTGCCTCGAAACTACTACAAGTAAAACAGGATGCATGACAGCCACAAAGTTCCCACGCTAGTGCCTTTGTTTAGCTTTTCTGTACCCACGGCCGCAAATCAATCCCGGCCAACCCTCAAAGACCCAACATCATCATCCCCAAGCGCGCCATCAATGCGTCGAGCCGTCTCATGATATTCGTCAAGACTGGCATGAGGTTGTAGTCTATAATCAAAGTGGGAATCTTTTATAGCTTGTCATAGTACTAGAGTCTGTGATTAGCAAGCTGTCACATGTTGTCAATGGGCAAGGAGAACTTACGTTGCTGACGTCCGGTACCTCAACCTTGATACCCTTACGCTTCCGCATCGTCTCGACGGTCTGGCCGACCTTGGAGGTCTTGTCGAGAGGTGAGCCACCAGGCAGGAGTTGCCAATGGTCAAACACCATCTGGGGGAAGGCCTGGCCCGAAGTGGCCTGTCGGAGATCGGCGTTGAAACCGAACGACTCCATAATGGGTAGGTAGGCCTTAATTGTGAATAGAGGGGTACCGGGACGCTGCTCCTCGGCGAAGACGTGACCTCTCCGACGGGTCAGAACACCGTAAACACCACCCATGGCGCTCTCAGGCACTTGAATCTCGACCAAGAAGACAGGCTCTTGTAGAGCAGGCTCAGCCAGCAGGGCGGCGGCGTACAGCACACGTCTAGCAGTGGGGATCAGTTGACCACCACCTCGGTGGATGGCATCAGCGTGTAGGGTAACATCAAGGATGTTCCAGCGAACACCACGCATGGGCTCTTCGGCAACAGGACCTTCACGGGTAGCCCACTGGAAACCGGAGACAACAGAGTCCTTAATTTCGTTCAGGTACTGAACAGCCTTGGTCTGGTCGACCAGCAAGTTGGCACCGTTACCGTCAGGACCGAAACACCAAATCTTTCGGGCATCGGTCACATCCCAGCCGAAGTCATCAGCCAGCACACGGGCACGAGCCTTGAAATCGTCACGAGGAGAAACCTTGCCATCCTCGATAGTCTTGGCCAGCTCCTCATCCATAGGCTCGGCAACCATGTACAGACGGTTGTGCTTGTTGGGGGACTTGGACAGAGCAGTGATGGATGACTTGCCTCCAACGGTCTCACGGTACTGGACGACAGGGTCGGAAAAGATGAGAGGAACACCGGCGTGGTCCTCCTCAAGATCCTTCAAGCAAATCTCGAGATGCAGCTCACCAGCACCGGCAACGACGTGCTCACCGGATTCGTTGGTAGAGGTCAAGACACAGGGGTCAGACTTGGATAGACGCTTGAGACCTTCAACCAGCTTGGGCAGATCCTGAGCGTTCTTGACCTGGACGGATCGGGTGACGACGGGCGACACGGAGAACTTCATGACCTTGAGGTTGTGGGCGGTCTCGAGGGTGGTAAGAGTACCGGACTTGAGCAGGAACTGGTCGATACCGACCAGACCGACAATGTTACCGGCGGGCATATCATCGATGGGCTCGACCTTGCCACCCATCATCAGGACAGTACGCTGGATAGCCTTGATGAAGAGGTCCTCCTTCTTGCCGGGGGTATAGTTAGGACCCTGGATGCGGACCTTAATACCAGATTTGACGGTTCCTGAGAAGACACGTCCGAAAGCGTAGAAACGACCCTTATCGGAGGTCGGTACCATCTTGGAAACGTAAAGCATGAGGGGACCCTTGGGGTCACAGTCACGGATACCGATAGCAGCCTCGTCATCGGGGGACCCTCGTACAAGGTCTCAGAACGGTATTTCTGGGCTGTGACGGGGGAGGGAAGGTGGAGAATCATCATCTCCAGCAGAGAGTCGGCAGCCGGCAAGAAGGTTCGCATGACAGCCTTGAGCAGTTGCTTACCCTCCTTTTCCTTGTCCTCAGTGGGGAGCTTGAGTTCTAACTTGGAGAGCAGGGTGGCAACTTCCTCCTTCTTGAAGTTCATGACAGCGGCGAAGATCTTGAAGATGGGGTCCAGAATGAACTGGTTGAAGGCACGCTCGAGCTGCTTACCCTCGTGGGTGCCCTTAGTGGTCCACTTCTTGGTGGCGGCGTTGAAGTAGTTATCACCCTAACACGGTGTTAGTACCGAATTCTTGCCTAGGACCATGAAATCAACGGCACTGCCGTTCTTAAGACTTACCCATAGACGCTCCATCATCTTGTTTCGGTCGACACCGAATTTCTTGGCGTACCGAATGGCGAACTGACGGATGGTGAAGGCCCAGCCGTGAAGACCAGAACCGAAGGCGACGGTACCCTTCTCGGGGTAGACCTGTAGGTCACCGAGGGCCTTGTCGAGGTAAGTGGAGATAACGACGTTAACAGACTCGATGGTTCGCAGGAAAGTCTGGTACAGATCCTCCTTGGAGACCTGAAGCTCGAGCAGGGCACGGTCAACCTTGTTGATGACCACAACGGGCTTGATACGCTCAGTAAGCGCCTGACGCAAGACAGTCTCGGTCTGGACACAGACACCCTCAATGGTATCGACGACGACGAGAGCACCGTCGGTGACACGGAGAGCGGCAGTGACTTCGGAGGAGAAATCAACGTGACCGGGTGAGTCGATCAGGTTAATCAAGAAATCGGTACCGTCGGACTTTTGGCCGACGATATCCTTGAGATCCTCGGGATTGGGTAGAGTACCATATAGGGAGATGGCGGTAGACTTGATGGTGATACCGCGCTCCTGCTCGTCGGCTCTCGTATCCGTGGCTCTCGCGTCTCCGGCCTTTGCGGTGGAGATGATACCGGCCTTAGCCAGCAGGGAATCGGTCAAGGTGGACTTTCCATGATCGACGTGGGCAATGACGGACATGTTACGGACATTGGTCGGCTTGTCCATAAGCGCCCGGATCTCGTCAATCGTGAAGCTGCAGAGAATGCATCGTCAGCCGACTATTGCGCGGTGGCAAGGAGAAAATGCTTATCTCCGGGCGGGGTATGGTGTTTTTTTTTCTCTCCTCTCCCGGATCATCGACGCGAAGCCCAGCAAGCGATCGACATTGGGGTATATGTGGTATACGGGAAGAGATGTGAGATGGGATGATAATGAAGATGTAGACTTACTTGACCATTTTGGCGGTGTTTTGATTGTCACTTTACTGTAGGCTAAGTGTTAGCGACGGATAATTTTCTCTCTCGCGATGGCTGCGAAACAGAGAGCAAAGCGGGGTGATGGTGGCTATGTTCCACTGCTCATCTCCTAATGAACGAAACCAGTCAGTCAGAATCAGAGTCGCACGTACCTGGGAAAAGGAAAAGTAAAGTCAGGAGATGGGAAGAAAATGCACTCGCAAGCAACCACCGACCAGCTGTGGGTTGTTGCAGAAGGCAGAATTGCGACAAGCAGGTGGGAGAGTGCAGGTGCAAAGTGGTAGCAAGAGAAAAGGAAAATTTGTATGTGGTAGAGGTAGGTAGCGGCACTGGTGGAATGGTGGGGGTGGGTAGGTTGAGGCAAAGGTAGGAAGGAGGAGGGGTTACGAGGCGGGGCAGCTCCATTAGCGCATTTTGGGGGGCGTTCCCGTCGAATTGAATTTCCATCTTGTGCGGGCCCAATCAGCCATTCGGAGTGGTGGTGCGAGTGGTGCAAGTGGCGTCACATGTGGGCCGGTGCGGGGTACGTACCTCTTCCTATGTTCAGACTCTTCTTCCTGTTCTCTTCCATATTCTCACCAATGAGACACGCGGTAGATCACCGGCCAGAGGTACTCAACCCACTCAACATAGCCTAAGATAGCACCTTTGGCGGATTGGCGGGCCAGCGCCATTAAATGGGAGAGAGGGCTAGAACCCTTATGTGCTGATAAAAGGCACTTCCATTTCCACTTTCTTTACTTGTCCAAAACTGGAATGTCGCAGGAGGAGAAAAAAAAGAGATAAAGAAGAAAAAAAAAGAAAAAAAAAGAGCTCACTTACAAGTAGTAGATGTGTAGAATGCCAAACTCACATGAATTTAGGTGATCTGGTTCAAGTTGCTTCGTAAACCTGTGCAGTTCTCGAGCACATTGGCGTTGGCGTTTCGAAATCTCAATCTGCACAGCACCCGACGCCCCAATTAAATACTTGTGCTCTTCCTCACGCAAATGTACCTATGCGGATCCCCACAGCGTAATCCCAGTACACAAGTACGTACGTTCTACCATACCGAACATTCACTCTCCTCGGTCTGACTATTTCAGTCATTAATAAGCTTTCGAGCTCCCCACCTCGACCTCGCCTATGCCAAGCCGACCCGCCGTATGACTGACTTCACTTACAATTGGTCCTACCTAATATCCGAACTCTCCTTGAACATATTCACGACCGTTCCAATAACGCCGCAAGACTAGATACCGATCCCGACATGCGTAACCTCCTCAACTCATGCAATCTTATTATTAGCCAACTGTGATTCACAACGGAGACTGCAAAACCATATTCTTCATAAAAACTGATGTCGTTCACCGTATGACTCAGAGCTAATACGAAGCTTGAGCCAGCCCAGGCCCTAGCCACGGAAAGCCAACATCAACGGCGTAGCTGAGCACAGCTGTAGTTTAAAGACGCACCATGATTGGCTGGATACCTAGCAGGGTGGCGTATAATATCCAAGACCCCGTCAGATATCATAACACGCGAGAGGTCAAACGACGCATGAAGCTAAGGGCTATGGAAGGAATTTGAATTGGATTTGTATAAGGATGCCAAAGTAACTCTACGCGAATGCATTCTAATATACCGAATAGTCCCGTCCATCCGGGACGTTTTTGTAGAAAAACAAAACCAACAACCAAAACGCCTTGCTATGGGATATGGTAATTACGACCCGAGGATCTTCGCATAGGCATCCTCGACCTCGCCGGCGAGCTCCAGCAGCGAAACAATAACAATCTGGTGTGTGAGATTCGGCAATCGATCTCTATGTAGCCCAATCCATTCCAACGGGGGCGTGGCCTCCCCCATATCACGCAGCTGAGGAGTTTCAATGATAGGGGGTTCGAGGGCCTCGTACTCGTATTTGGATAATGGGACATTGACCTCGGCCGTGATTTTTTGTTGTTGCTGCTGTTTTTTTCCCCATCTCTTCTCTCCTGCTCGGGCCCGGGCTCCTCGGGCACGCCCGTGACCTTGATGGCCGACATGGTCGGGATCTCACGACCCCAGGCCTGCGCCAGCATCCGCGAGTGGCTCGCCCACAAGCCACGGATGTAGCTGATGCGTGAGTAGTTCCACCCCACTTCCACCTTGCCCTCGAACGCACTCTTGAATTTGTACTGGATGTTTCGCGACTTGCCCGTCTGCCACGTCTCCATCACGGCTTCTACTTTCGGCACCTTGAGGATGGTGCCACCCGCGAGCCAGTGGCGTTCTGCACTACGTGCTCGACCTGGATATCCCGGACTGCCCGGGGCGCTCGGGTCCTCGGACGGCTGCGAGACCTATGCGGAGTTGACCCAGTGTGAGACCGAGGATGCTGTGGATACGTTGCTGCTCCATGCTCGCGGCAAATCTTGCTTGCGCGTTGAGGGCCTCTAGTTTAAAGACTTGATGGTCGGAGAAGGTATTGGGAAAGATCCCCAAGTTAAGTGCCCTTAGCGTCACCACGACGTCAGTGTCTAACGAGATCACCGATTTTACCGCCTTTTCGTCCGCCTCTGTCTTGGCGGGGGGGACTACTTCCGTCACGACATGGCTGACCACCGATCCTCGTTTCATAAACTTCTCGATCTCTCGTAAGGAGGCCTCATAGTTTGCTTTGCGCTCTTGGGTGAATTTCTGAATAGCTTTCCACAACGCTGCCCCTTGAGCCGCTGATGCTGTGATGCCAAAAACTTGGACAGCCTCGCCATCAAATATAGCAACGAGGCGGTCGCCAGAAGGGCCCTTGTGTTGACGAACATTATACATGAGGAATTCCATGGTGGTGATATCAGCCACGAGGAAAGCCTGATAGTCGAAAGCGGCCTTGAACTTGAACTGGCTGAAGGCAACCGATGCTTGGATCTTGGGCGTCTCGTTTAAAGCTTGCTCTCGCTCCGGCCACTCTATCGAGGTGCGGAGTTTGAAGGTTTGGAGGGTAATGAATCCACTTAGCCGACCATCGCAGGTTATGCCGATCTCTTCAAATCCTAAGCAGAGGTTCTGTTCCCAGTCCGAGGTTTTCTTGGAAGATATCCAGAAATCCTTGATAGCAAACTCGGGCTTACCAAGTGATTGGCCGAGATCGACAGCAACATCGAGGGCACTAATAGAAATCGTAGCTGTCCAGGGGAAAGCGGCCGTGGCTGCCACTTGTTGGTACCTTTGCACTAGATGAGCTTGAGACGCCGACTCTTTTGTTGTCTCAGCTACGGGCGCCGTTGAACCCTGTCTGATCTCCCTTGGGATCCAAATTTCGCGAAAGAGGAGGAAGTCGTGCACTTGTCTAGCATTGATTGCGACTCTCATTGGGCTCATTTTGATGATTGCAGAAAGACCGCTTGTCCCACTAACATGCTTACTATTCATTAAAGAGAGCACGATTGAGTCGACGTCGAAGCTACCAGTAGACTCCCGGGAATACACGTGTTGCACGGCCAAGTGAATCTTACTGAAAGTGCCGGATAATGCGAAGAAATTGCCGTGATCGGCAGAGTTAACCGTATTTACTGTCACATATATATCGTCAAATCTTGCTGTTGCAGCGACTCTACCAATAGGCTGGCAGCTGAGCGTAAACTCTTGTTTGCAGATCCGCAGCCCCAAATTCAGCTTAACCCGCCCAAGAACGGTACTTGGATCGGCTGTGAGAATGTTTTCATCGTCATTTGGTTTCGACTTGGATGGGCTTTTCTTTGTTCGGGTCGGAGAGTCGCTGACCACATCTTTGATACTCGACGATATATCCATAATAAGAGGGACGACAGTAGGGTAAAGCACATTGCGGGATGGTTCAATCTTGATTTCACCATGTAAGTTGGCAACTTCCTTGCCATCGTCCCTATACTCGGCCTTCCAAGCTAAGCCGGGTGTTCGAAGTGCGTTATTATTTCCAGCGTCATTGGCGCTGAACTGTCCGTATTTTCCAGCCAATGCATGGCGTGTGGTTTTAGACCCACCTATCTCAGGCTCTCGTCTCTCAGAATCCTGTCCAGACAAGCGTACCACTGCGCCAGCAAAGTCGGCATCAAGTAGTAGAGACTCCAATCTTTTTGTGCCGAGCAGTGAACGTCGAGCTTCAACTGGATCCTTTGCTGGCTTGTCTTCATCGTTATCTGGTCCTACTATTGGCGCCCAATGCTGTGACACACGTTGGACATTGGCTATGGACAGAGTGATCGAGTCCTTGAGATGAGCGGCTGGGACGATAAAGCCAGAGGTCAAGCGAAGATCCAAGGATTTACCCACTGCTTGGAATGCGAGTCGCCGCGCATCCGAGGTAGAGATGAAGGCCACGTTAAAGATCATCTCAGGTAGTAATGCCGAGTTCAATGACCGTTGGTGTTTATCCCCATCAGGAGGAACCATTTGTAGTTGTAGATCTTCAATGGTTAGTCTAGCTGAATTCTGTGTCCGGGTGGCGAATTCTATCATTTTCACCGAAAAGTACAAATCTTGTTGGCCGGTGAGTAATTGTTCTGGGCTAGTAGTGACAAGCCAGCCAATCTGAATATTGCGGATCTGGAAGGTGTACATGACGGATGCCAAAAATGAGTCGAATATGTCGCTTTCAGTCTCCGATAACTCATCGTTAATGGCGATACGGGGTCTGGATTGCCTCAATTTTCGCAGATATTCCAGTTCTCGTGATGTATCCAGCCTCTTGAACTTATCCCTCATGTGTGCTAATACGTCCACGAAGGTAGAGATAGTGTCTGGTGAAAGATTGGCCGAGAACCCATCCGACATGAAGTCAAAAGCTCTCAATACCTGGCCATTTTCAAGTTCTCGCGTAGAAGCAGTAATTAAGGCCCCAAAAGCGAGGTTACCGCAAGACCGTATACTTCCGTTTGAGCCTTTCTCTATATCGAAACCGATCCTTCTGACATTGACGTGGACTTCTGGATTGTCTAATGTAATAGACTGGTCAACTCGATTTGCGACTTCGAGATGGATGCGATCGAGGAAGAACGAAAGGAGCGCAATATGCTCCAGGTTTGACTTAATCGGTGCATTTCCGGTGATCTTCACACCGGCTAGGGTCGCGTGAACATTGTAGATCAAATTCAATTTGTCTGATTTTGGAGCAGAAGGCGGAGCGGCGGGGTGATCAACAAGGTCTTGCAAATGGTCTTGTATGACTTTACCCTGCTGCTGGAGGTCGTTAATGGCATTGGATATCTCTGGCCGGTTAAGTGCCGTAAGGAGACTGTATACGGAGGACGCATCAAGTTCTACCAGCTCTAAGGAGGCAAACACTGCGATTGAGCGTTCTGTAGCCGTGTCATGGCTAATGATTCGACCGTTCATAGGAGGAATTTGAAGCAAGGATATGCTCCTACGTGTATTGGCTAGTCTGACTTGGATGTCATGAGAATTCTCTTTGACATCGAAATCAAGAGTGACGTGCCTGCTAGGGTCGACTGCCACGGTTGCACGTGATACGGTACCGGTAATAATGTATGTTAGAGATTGTAGAAGTGGTATCGTGATCGTGTAAGAGTCTAAAAACATTGCGATGTTGATGGACAACGATGAAGCTAAGTCAGTGACTGATTGTTTAGTAGCCGTTTTTGTAGAAGGCCTCGCCGATTTTTTTTGCAGTCTACGAAGCTGCGTCGCTTCGTCAATGATCAACAAATCCGCTACTTCGGCCAGGACTATGGGATCTTGTAGAATAGCGATGTCGAGACTTTGGCTGCTCGCCGCTGCTCTAATTGCGTGAAAGGAAGAACTTTCAGTAGATAGTAGCTCATGTGCGACGATGACACTTGGTTTCTTCAGATGGGTCGTTCCTAGTTCTTGGGAGTTACTCAAAACATCTACAGCCGCAGTATCGCAACTAAGTGCGATATTGGTCTCCATGGCGCCCAGACGAGGATAACCGTTTACTACTGACAACTTAAGATTCTCACACCGAGGTTCAATGGTCAGATTGATGGTATCGAGTGATATAGTGCCCTGATCCATCAAAAAAGAAAAATGCATGGACCGTGAAGGCTGACCGTCCGTCTTTGTGGTTTGTTGAAGACGATTGGCTTCTTCGGATGGTTCAGCCGTGGCCGTCGAGTACAGAGGCGAAAGTTGGTCGACAAGCTCAGTCAGTTCCCAGTTGAAATTCATACCAACTTGCCTGCAATACAGAGTGGCAATAGTAATGGGGCCTTGCATTGGAAATGATTGATCAGGACTATCTTCTCCGAGATTGTGTCGTTCACTGACCCTTGCTGTGAGGTCCAAAATTAAAATTTGGTTGTTTTTAGGGGTCGGGTCCAGGCTAAATCGGAGTTCGCGCACCCTCCCTACGGCCATCCAAGAGATAGGATCCGAACTGGCTGGCTCATCGGCGTACTTGCCAAAGATGTTGTCCAAAAGTACCGCACGGCTAGTGTCCTCGAGATCCCAGCTTCGCCAATGATCGAAAGCGGTCACGACTCGTTCTCTTACATCTTTCGGGACATCTACCAAACCACTCAGACAGCCGTGTGTGATATTTGTTTGTAAACCAGGCGTTAAGGTTGACCACATGTATCGCAAGCGCGCGACCAATTTCCAAGAATCATAGGTTCTCAAGTGCCTGTCTGCTGCCCGTAGAACGGCCGAGGGACGAACCACGAAAGATGGATCGCCAATGCGTTGTCCTTCCATAGTAACAATGTGTGTAAAGTATTTCAAGCGCTCATCGCCAACTGAGAACAGTGCTGAGAAAAGGGTACTCATCTCTGAAATGAGGGAGCTGGTCCTATGAATCAGCGAGGCCAGATACTCAACCCTACCCGAAGACGACCTCATGCGGATAGCGCCTATGTCAGCATCTAAATAGTTGACTTCCTTAGAACCCATTATCGCTATAATCTCCTCAGCCTCTAGTAATGCTGCACCTTGGGTCTTACCCGAGGCAGCTAGTTTCTCAGAAGCTGCCAGAGAAATGCCTGTGAGTCGGAAGTGGAACGAAGGCAAATGTTCCTTGGGTAAAGAAGAGCTATTCATCGCATTGCCATGTTTCTCGGATCGGATCGCAAATGCTAGATCTTCTAATGAGACATCATACTGGTCCTGCTGTGGAGGTGAGGAGTCACCAGGATAAGACTTGTTCAGAAACCGCACACTGGCGTGTGGCAGTCGTAAGATGATATCCGTAACAGCGCCACCGACTTTCTCCTGCTTTTGCATTGCAAATATGTCTGATATTGCTCCAATCTGCAAAGTGTCGAGCAGATCCTCGGGTTGAGCGGGCTGAAAAGCTCTAAGTAGACCTGCTACGCAACGTAGCGACAAAGCATCCAAGAAGAGACTCATGCCAGATGGGAAGTCAAGGAGTAAGCTTTGGCCAGAGCGGTCTTGCGGAAACAGCTCGGGGTCTATGTCCTCTAAACCGAAGTCAGAGACGCTTGGTCTACTATACTTTTCGTCATGTTCGGCGCTCTGCGCTATCCCATCCGCTAAATTTAATTGGGCTGCTTCTAACGGGAAATATGGCGCAAAGAACTGGCTAGTGAACTCTAGAGTCCTGTGGACTGGGTCTGCTCTCCTGGGACCGCCTGATTGATTTCCTAACCCAGGTCGATCGGGCGATAAAGACTGCTGGCGAATCAGTCTTCTTGAATCCGCTCTAAAGGTGCGAGAGGGCTTAGGAAGAGTGAAGGATTGCCCGGCAGACCCCGACACTTTCCGCATTTCCGATGACCCTCGCCGTATGCTACCCCCTTCACTTGAGCTGGCAAATGAGAGGAAGGAGCTTTTATGGCGGAGCCGTTTTGAACCGTGGGAAGAATTGATCGACGAGGTCGATTTCTTGCCATTGGAAGCAGTAGATAGAGCTGGCTGTGGGACTGTAGGAACGCTTTGAGCAACAGGCTCTACAGAATCTAGTTCTAAATTGCTGAGGAGATTGGGCGCCAGAAGGAATTCTGTTCGATGGGTTCGTTGGTCGTGACGGTGTACAAGCTCCTGTTGTAGCTGTCTGACGTTCGCGAAATCGTACTTCCTACCGATGAGAGCGAAATGGAAGTTGGTTCGAAAGAAAATATTCGCCTCCGCACCAGATCGTTGTCTTGAATTGTGCCTAGCCACGGAATCTGACTGGATGCACGAAAATTCCAGGCGAGGAATCAAGATGTCAGCACGCTTCGAATAGTGGGTTCTTGCCCAATCATTGTAGTAAACTTGGACCAATCCACAAGAGCAGAGGAAAGCAGATTCTTCGATGTGTAACCATACATGGACGGAATCAACATAGACACGTAGGAATGTTACGTCGTAGACTACAACGGGAGATATCAGGGCGTTCTCATCATCATCGAGCGAAAAGCCAAATGCTTTGCCGCCTTGAACTAGCGCTGTAAGGAATTCAATCGAGCATTCTCCGGTGATAGCCCCAATATTTAAATCCCAATTACAGAGATAGGTTGGTTCCGTCGGAGGTAGTCCAAAAAGGCGATGACCATAAACGGCGAGTCCATCAATAAAAAGCTGTGTTTTTGACGCGAAGCTTGTAGGGCTGACAGCTCCCCGTCCTCGTCTCCCATAGAAAGACTAAGCGGGGTGAGCCATAAATCAAGATCCATATAATAGTTCGTAAAGCGAAGATCAACAGTTAGCGATGCCGCTTCGATAGGGATGTGGCGCCTTGCCGAATACAAATTTGCAGGTAGTATGATCTTGGTCGTCAGCGCGTATCGTCAGCATCACGTCTAAGTCATTTGACTTTTTTGGCGGAGGGTGATCGGCGGCTTCAGCTTTGGAACCTTGAGCATCGATACGAAGCGCATGTTGATACTCATCAAGCGTCTTGAAGTGGACGTGGTCGCCGAAATAATTATCTTTCAATAACAGGAAATAGCGGATAAGGAATCCGTATAAGTAAAACGTTGGGGATTGAGCAGTGACATCAAGGACGAGAGTATCAGTATTAGCAGGTGAGGTAATGGTATTGTAATGGTAATTCCCGTCGACCAGCAGCTTCTCTAGATTCCCTATATCTTTCGAGGCTAGGAAAGTGGCTTGCGTATTCCACGACGGCGCATGTAATCCGAGACCCAGGACATCCGACTCGATCTTAAAAGGCACAACATTTTCGAAGGACGGAAATTATCAAGGTTAATTCGAGTGTCTACCTTCAGACAGGGACTGGATAAAACGAGGTAGGTGTTCTCATCCATGCTTGTAGGGTCATTGATAATGTTGACATCGTTGACGTTAATATAAAGTTTGAGGTGGCGAAGGGTCAAGTTTAAGAAATACTTGAAGGGGGTAAAGAGCAGATATTCTGAAGGTGGGCCAGTCCCCCAGTCATCGATAAGGTCAATTATGAGGAACGTGTGTTCGCGCAAGAGGAAGAGCTCCATCCCATCACTATCAACATCAAATCGCCAGGTGCGGAGGCCATTCCATTTCAAGGGCGTAGAAAAGATCACATGAGATGTGTTGGGCCCCAGATCTCCACAATAGACCGTGGTTGACACTCGTTGATACTTCTGTTGAGGGTAAATCTATCTTCAATGAGTTGCGATATCCCGTCGATCTCGACAGCATATCCATATTATACGAAACTGTGGCATTTGGTCCAATTTTGATATCAAGCCAGCCATAGGGCCGTTGCTCGACGGCTGTAGCAGCAGCGTATTTCCGATTACGAGCCCGACTCCGACCATCACGTTGATCGTTCTCTCGCTGCTGCTTCATAGTATGCCCTTCTTTTTTCCACTTCCAATTCTTAGAACCTTCTCTTGTTGGAATTCTGAGCGTGGCCTCGTCGCTCAGCTCTAGGTAAAAGTTGAAAACGGTAGGTACACGATCCGATCCAACAGGCAACTGGCTAGCGGGAACGGAATCTTTACACAGGCCAGGGAAAAATACTCTCTGTAGCTCGGCCCGTTGTCGGTCTGCCCATGGGCCATAATTAATGACACCACCTTTTAAGGCCAAGCTGATTGCCCAAGCGGGCGGCATGGTTCCATTGATGTAGTCGGGGCTATTTGAGTCTAGGGAGGACGATTTGGACTTGGCAGCACTTGACACCTTTGATGGTACATCCCAGTAGATTTTTAGAGTACCTGCCGGACTATCGACTGCCGTAGTCACCGCGGCATAGTCGAGAGACGACCATCTCGAGTTATCATCCTCGTCATCAGCATTGAGATAGCGGACAACCCCTGCCAGTGGCTCAGGCCAGGAATGGGTGGTTCTGCTGGCGTAATACCGGTTCTAGAATCTATCGAGAAAGACTCCACTGAGTTTCGCCAGTATGGTAGGAGATTCCGCAGCTGTCCTAGAGCCTTGCGGCGTTGTCTCCGGAAAAAAGACCGGCGACGGACGTCATCGGTATCCAAAGCTGCCTGCTTCTCCCTCACAGCCTTAGCCAATTGGTCTTCCTTGTAACCATTGTGCTCCACCATTTCGAGTACGGGATGGTCGAAATTGATTTCAAAAAGCTGTCGGTAGGGATCGACCGTTTGACATTCCGCTGCATCGATCTCCCCCGAAAGCGACTTGGTCTTCACAATAAGTAGCGCTTTGGTGTTTTCATTGCCCATGACCATGGCGGCTGTGTTGCACTCGAAGTGGATTGGATACAGTTGCAGCATGAAGGGGAGCGCGCTGCCGTCCCCGAGCCCGTCCCCGCTTCCAGCACTGGAGATGCTGGGGGCATGAGGATATCGAGTTTCGGAGTCACGTTTCTCATCCCCATCGAGAGACTCTTTCAGTTCGGCTTCATCCTTGTGTCTCACTGACTCCTTAGTAGGCCTGCGCAGCCGTTGTCGAGGCTTCTTTGAATCACCAACCACCTTTTCGTCGCCTACAGTGAGACCAGCAAGGCCATCATCGCTACCCGTACCCTCGTTTCCAGTCGTGTTATTATATGGCAAAGGCTCGTCCATGGCGTTGGTCATAGCATTTAGTATCGAGTCGTACGCTGCACTACGGTTATACACAAACCACTCCAGCCCAGATACGGCAATGTTGATACGACACGGCAGCTTTTGCCGTCCATCATTGGCGTTGAGGTTGACACCATCGTCGATCCTGGACCCCTGCTTTGCTACGTAGATCTGGGCGTCGCGAACCCTACGAAGCCAGTATGACCAGGTAATATGGCCATTTTGGATGGTTATGGTCTCGTTGTTGCCATGGTAGCGCAGGCCGGTGAAGAATAGACGGCCGCCGAGCAGGGACAACTGAAGGGCTTGTATGTCGATGTAGATGCGGTATCGATGCCACGTGTACGTGCGAATGACGGAGGAGACGATGGATGCCACTACTCTGTTAAAGTAAAGCAGGAAGAACACGGCTCTGTATGTATGTATCGGGATCAGCATGACAGATAGCGTTCACGAGGTAGGCAGAGCTAGCTTACAACACTCCGGTCACGATGCTGTACCCGAGGAACTCGCCATTGAAGTTCTTCCAGTACGATCCCGTCGTCGAGCCGGGGCTCCCTTGGTCGGCCATGGGCACCTCAGCTCCCCCTGCTGCTCGGAAGCACGCGCTGCCCTCGGTTTTGTGTCGATCAATCTAATCGTGGCAGACATTTATGCTGTCGATGTCGGTCGATGGGGTCGCGTATCGAGTAGATCAGACTGTTCGTCGTGCCCAGAAGGCAGACATTGAACCAGAGTGCGCATGTCTTGCTCGAGCAGTCGATGATGAGGATCACAGGTACTGACTGCACTGCACTGAATACTGAATATGAGCTCCTTCAGCCTCTAGTCCTACTTAGGTAGCACCTGCAGACTGTGTGTGCAGCGGTGGTAGGTAGGTAGCATTTATGCAACGCCGACGCGCAGTTGCAATTGCTTGGTTAAGCACTAACCCTAGGTAGCATCCACTGTTCCAAATCTTAACAAGTCCCCGCCGCTGCAGCTCACTTGGAGCTATGATGCCAGCTGGGCCGTGTGTTAGCGTGCGAGAGCTCTCACATGCACATACCTGTGCCGCCTATCATCGGTCATCGACACTGCTACTCCGCGTCATTGGCACATCGACATCGACATCAACATCAATATCGCCTGAAATCGAGAATGTCGCTTCTCCGAAATACAGGCCGCCGCCATTGATCCATTCTCTCACGAAAGCCCCCGACAACTCATCGATAACATCAGAAAACGCCGGCCCAGTCCAACATTAAGCGGAGGAAACATGGCTGGCGGTACCGGCGAGAAGTTCACCACGGCGACCATCATCGTCGCCGGTGTATTTTCTCTGGCGGCTACTCTCCTGTCTATCGTGTAAGCTGTGCATCCCCTCCAAGCCTCTGTTGGCGTTGGAAGATGTGCTGATCTGCTCTTGAATAGCTCGATATGGTTTCAACTGTTCGTCGCCTGATCCAACCTCCCCATCCCGAGTCTACGTTTACACCAGTATAGGAAGAACTATCGCAAACCACTCCTCCAACGATATGTCGTTCGTATCCTGCTCATGTAAGGCCATTTTTTATTCTAACATGTATGGCGTCGGCCCTTTGACACATCTTCAGGGTCCCCATCTACTCCATCAGCTCCTGGGTGAGCATGGTATCGCTCAAGGCTGCTGCCTTCCTCGATCCTATCAGAGACATTTATGAGGTCTGTTCACCTTGCCAACCATGTACGCGTCGTTTTTCTCGAGATAGAGATCTGACTGACATGCCTATGGCTACTATAGGCTTTCACCATCTTCACCTTCTTCCAGCTCCTCATCAATTACCTCGACGGCGAACGGGCCCTTATTATCATGACACATGGCCGTGCCCCGTCCACCATTTATGGCCCTCAACCACGTACTGCCTAAGGTCGATATCTCTGATCCTTACACATTCCTAGCTATAAAGCGAGGCATTCTCCAATATGCTTGGCTCAAGCCCATCTTGGCAGTTGCTGCCGTAATCATGAAGGCCACCGGCATCTACAAAGAAGGGTATCTCGGCCTGTCGTCTGGCTATCTATGGAGTGGCATCATCTACAATATCAGTGTCACTGTCAGCCTCTACTCGCTTGGTTTGTTTTGGGTCTGCATGCACGATGATCTGCTTCCGTTCCGGCCCGTGCCCAAGTTTCTATGCATTAAGCTTATCATTTTCGCTTCCTACTGGCAAGGCTTCCTGCTCTCCATACTCGTGTGGCTTGGGGCTATCCCAGATGACGTTCCGGAGTATACTCCGGATAACTTGGCAGCCGCTATTCAAGACGCCTTGATTTGTATTGAAATGCCCGCCTTTGCCATTGCGCATTGGTACGCTTTCTCATGGCACGATTACGCCGACAATACTGTCTCCTCGGCGAGAATGCCTGTGAAATTCGCCATGAGAGACGCATTCGGCATCGTTGATCTCATTCAGGACTCAAAGGAAACTTTCAGGGGTGATAAATACAGCTACCGGATATTTGATTCCAGTGGAAAGATTATTGCTCATGAGGATTCTAATTCTCGGTTCGCTCGGCTCAAAGACGGTATGAGATACAAGCGAGGTGGAGAAGCCAAGTATTGGATTCCAAAGCCGGGTGAGGTTCGAGGCGAGGTAAGCGCGAATACACCTCTGCTGAATTCAGACGGAGGACCGAGTGGTAGTAATGCACCAATAAAATACACTGATGGGTCCGTTCCTGAAACCGCGTTGGACCCTGACGACGAGAGCCTTTACGGAAAAGCTAGGGAATTGGAATTTGGTGATTGGAACGTAAGTGACGATATAAACCTACTGTCTTATCGATGACCTACTTACAGTATCCCAGTATCCCGTCATCACCGCCAACATACCAACTAGAGATATATGGGTATCCCCGGGTCCGCGAGTGTATCAATCATCCACGGGGGCATGGAATGCATCACGGTCATCGTCGTCAATTAGCATTTCTAACAAGCCTCCGGCCCCGCAATCGGCGAGTGCACAGTCCACTGACGGCCAAGACAAGAAAGGCAAACAGAAGCAGTCAAAGCCGCAGGCTGCATCTCCTCCGGAACCCACGGTACAAGCCACCAAAGAATCGCAGAGCAAAGGGCCTCTGGGCGCACCAGTGCTTACCACGAGTGATCCTCAAATTTTAGAGGAAGAGGCAGAGGAAGAGGTAGAGGAAGAAGAGCTGGAAGATGAGGCCTCTGACGAAGATGGGCCAAGTCCAGTATATGCGACGGGCCAAGAAGACGAGTTCCGCAATGTCTGGGGTCATGAACATTTATAAGTCATTCTTGGAGATGTGTTTTATTTTCCTGTAACCTCATATTAGATACCCCGGTACTGTTTGGGCTTTCTCGCATACGGCTAGTTTTGTCCGTGTCATACAGGGCATAGCGAAGGTTTTGTGTCATTGGCTTGAAATTGATTGTTGCTGCAACTTAATACCTCGTTCTGCTATGCTTATTGATTCAGTCATGTTTTGTTATTTTACTGTTTTGAAGTCACTGAAATGTCACATCCAACTTGAAATTAAGTCACCTGACGAGAGTACTCAACAACAGCACCTTCACCTTCTTTTGTAGCAGAATAGGAATTACTAGTTAACCCATGGTGAGTTGCAGGTATATATTTAGTAAATCCTACCATCTACCTATTTACACCAGATTTACTAACCTAGCTCAAATAAAAGCGTTCTTTTGTACAAGACAACTCACTGGCTCTCACTAGCCGGGCTCGGCGGATCCTCGCCAGTCGCCCAATCCTTGGGCTCAGGGCCCAGGACAAAGTCCATCGTGCCACCATTCGCGAAGACGTCATCCCAAGAGACCCAGGCCTTATCCCAGCTCTGACCATTGACCGTGAGCGATTGGACATAGTACGACTCCTCGCCGAGATTCTGAGCCGTGATGACGAGCTTCTTGCCGTCTCTACCTAGATCGATCGTCAGGTCCGCGAACCACGGCGACCCGATCAGGAACGTCGTCTGTCCCAGCGGGTACAGGCCGATCATGTTCCACAGCAGCCAGGATTCCATGGCGCCCGCGTCCGAGTTGCCGGGGAGCCCGGCCTCCGTGGCGCGTAGTAGGAGCGCGCGCGGACCGCGAGTACTTGACGGACAGGTCCTGCCGCCCCACGAAGTTGAACAGGTACGGCGTCGTGAAGGACGGCTCGTTGCCCGGGTTGAATAGCGTGTGCCCGAACTGCGCGTTGCCCGACGATAACCCCGGCGTGAACATGGCCTCCAGCCGCGCCAAGAAGGCGTCGCGGCCGCCCGAGTAGGTGATCAGTGTGGAGATGTCGTGGTGCGCGTTGAACGAGTACTCGATCGGCAGCGCCTCGTAGTAGCTGTCGCCCCAGTAGCACCCGCCGCAGCTGAGGGGGTCTTGGGTCAGCCAGGCGCCCGACTCGGATCGCGGGCCCAGGAAGCCGGTGAAGTTTAGCGCGGTCAGGTTTGCGTTCCATTGGTTTCGCCAGTTGCGCGAGCGCGCGAGGTATTTGTCTGCTGCCGTGTCGTTGTTGAGGCCCTTGGCTACTTGGTACAGGGCGAAGTCGTTGCCGGCGCTGCAGTGAGGTTAGTGGGATCTACAGTTCACGAATTCAAGGTAGAGGGGGTATGGGTGACCGGGAATTAGAACAGAGGAAATGCCCATCATGCGACTCACTATTCGATAGCCCGGCTCACGGACCGCCCGTATTTAGTCGTGATATACCCCTTCGAGATCCAGTCGGGCAGGGCGCCGCGGCCCTCCTTCGTCGACGACGATGTGTCGCGGGAGTCGTTGTTGTTGGGCGGCACGACCTCGGCGTCGGTCACCATGGCCGCGAATCCGTCGTCCCAGTTCACGGCACCGCGAACGCGCCTTGACGTACGCGTCTGCGAGGACGTTGTCCGCGTTGGACCCGCCCTGCGTCGCGCCGTTGAAGAAACTCGACCGCGCGTCGGGCATAAACCCGTCGAATCGCCAGATGTCAATCAATGAGCGGATGAACTCTTCGTAGGCCGTTGGCTGCAGGACTTGAAATAGTGGCGTGCCGGATCGGAACTGTGATTATCGTCAATGTGAGCACGATGAGATGCGATGGGGAGCAGGGGCTTACGAGATCCCAGAAGGTGAAGATGTCGTCGTAGTACGGCTCTTTCGATGACCACAGTGGGTTTCCCCCGTCTTGTTCGTCGGGATGATCGAAAAATGGTATAAGGAAGAGTACAGAAGTTGCAATTTTGTCGTGTTCGATGTATCCGTCGTCGTCATCTTGGAGAGCACTCGATCGTTCCAGGTCGCTTTGACGTTCTCCTCTAGGGCGTCTAAGGTTGTGCCATCTGGTATCTCGCTATCAACGTTGCTACAGGCCTGCGCAGTTGAGATGAAGGATACGCCCACCCTCGAAGTCACACTCGTCGAGTTAAAGGTGAAGACTGCGCCAAGCCGCGATGAGGAATTCTGGCTTGAGGAGGAATCGTAGGTGACTATAGTTGTCCCACTTGCATCTTTTCCTAAAAAGGTCTTGAAGGTTGTTGGCTGGTCGAAATATCCGCAGAAATACACCGTCCACTTCGGGCGCGGTTCCATCCCTTTTCTAACAGTTAGTTCTTTTACTCCGCCCACAAGCTTACTATATATCATCATCATTGAGACGCACATTATTATACGAGCCGGCTCCCTCGTATCGAATACTACCACCGTTCGTGGTTGCGACACTGATATTGCCGCCGAGATAGTTTTGCCCCACCCTTGGCCTCGGTATGAGGAGAGAACATGCGACACGTCCACCACAATATTAGAAGCGTTGCCTTCCGGAAACTCGTACTTGAACATGCCGGCGTGGTTAGTCGCGCTCATCTCGACCGTGATCCCAGAAGACAGGCTCGACTTGTAATATCCAAGGCTCGACTGGTCGGCTTGGCTCCGACCGATGCTCAGGTCGGCGAGCGGGTTCGCTATGCTCCAGGAACGGGCATCTGAGCCACCACTCCATACTTCGGCGCGCCACCCGTCCCGCTCTCGTGCAGCAGGCTGAACCCGATGAAGTTCCCCGTCGGCTGAAACCCCGAATAGCTATCGGAGCCCGTGTACAGATCCGGCCCGAGCTTCACCACGCCCAAGGGCAGGCTGACTCCCGGGAACGTGTTTCCGCCGTTCGCGTCGCCCATCTACGTATCCGGCTTTAGCGTCAGTCGGGTCAGTTTTTTGGTGCACGGGGAGACTCACGTTAGGCAACACGAACTGCGTGAGATCTTGCGCTTGGCAGAACGACGTCGTTGCCGCGATCGCGCACGCGAAGCGCTTGAGGCCCGACATGTTGAGCCATTGTTTAGGTATGGGGTCCATGGCCTCGCGCCGTCGGCATCGACTGCCTAGTAAGATGAGATGACGTAGGCGATCGATCGCAAGATTTTCGCTAAGTACTTTGGGTTTCCCAACTCGAATCTTACATGGCCTCCGGATAACCTTCTTCTTCCAACTAGGTTTTAAAGAAAAAGACTATGGCGGCCAGAAGTCGTACGTCTCCTCCATTTTTAAGTAATATGAGATGGGAACTCGGGCCTTTAAGAGAGAGCAACAGAACCACGACGTGCCATCGGGCGCTTCTCCACGAACGTGCCCTGCAATGCCCCGACTATTTTGTCGCTCCTGCTGAATCGGGGCATCGTGACGTTGAAGGGACCCTTGCACATGGCGACAGGACGAGCTGCGATTCGTCAGGACAAGGGAAATGGTGGACCGTTTGCGCCGCAATGCCGGGAACCCCCCGGCCCCTTCCCAATCCTACCTCGAAGGAGCTTGGACATGGCACGCTCGCTTACATAACAGTTTCTACTTATAGCTTGAAACCCGAGTACCACTCCTTTACTTTAAGGGTAAGCTTAACCCAAGACAGTAATTAATGAGGATATTCGGCAATCCACTGACGCTTTGCGGCACCAGAAATTAGGGTGCGATCCAAGCCCATTTTCAACGCGACTTTGCATATCTGAATAAGCATTTATATAAACTTTGGGAGCCTCGAAGCTTAATTTTAAGCTTATTTTAAGTTTGTTGAGTGGGTCTACTAATCAAAAGTATGATGTGAATGGCCCATGGTAAGAGTTGGTGACTGCAGTGGACGCAACGTGTTAGTTACCAAAATCGGGCTTGTTCGAGGTCAATAAAAAGGTTCTCGGAATTAAGACTGCTTACACAATTAAAAGGTAAAGCTCATTTACCTATTAGGTACTTACAGTTAGGCTGGTCCACAAAAGTGGCTTAGACACCCTAGCGCAATAAAAAACGCCTCTGTGCCACCCGCGCCGTGCTTCGGTAAGCAAAAGAGATGTGGCGCTAGGTTTATATACTGTAGAAATGAATTAGCGAGTGATCCTTGTTTCTATGCCTACTATGATTGAGAAGTGCCGTCTGCTTCATTCGCCGAGGGACCTTATCCATCCAAATTCATTAGGTTTGTCAGGCACTCTGTGATATTTGAGGTAGGCCATCTATACTTGTTGTTGCGCAAAGGTCTCTAAATCTACCTCCGTATAAGTAGGCGTAACTAGGCTATATACAGATGATCTCTTTGTTCCTAAAGTACTGTGGCTTTGCAATACTGTGGCTTGGATACTATGGTGTGGCTTCCTGACAAGATTACTATAAAAGCTGTTCTAAGAGTTAATTTCAATGTCTAGCGTCGCACTGATCTCGCTCAACAGACTGAGATTGCGAAGCTACGAAAGTCTCACAAGTCTCAGACCTTCACCGAAGGCCGACACTGAGCACCGAAACAGGCGGACTACGAAGATACTGTCAAAGGTGGTACTTAGTAATCCTGTCGACTAACTTGGGTCTAATACCTAGTAATACAGCAGAGGGGAATGAGCCCTTTATATAGTCAAATACAGCATGTAGATCGTAAGTATCCACTAGCCTCCTGATAGGACAGATACGAGGATTTTAACATATAAAAGACATAGAATCCTCCTGTCTAAGCCCTCTATACGAGCATTTATTACACTAGAATGGTTAGGGGTTGCGCTACGATGTACTACTGACTGCATAGGGTGACAACAGATGTGACGAAGGCTTGTGCTTGGGTGTTTGGAACTTAACGTTCTATTCAGCTGATAATTTCTTTGGGGTCTATTGGTTCTCTAGTTTCCTGTTTCTGACTGCACTATAAGCTGTGCTAAAACCTTTTATTAATAGACAGAATTCAAGGCTCTTTAGGCCTCGGGTTCTAGACTCCTTGGAGCGATCCGTACTACATGAGGCTATAATTAATAATAACTCTTCTATCTCTTCCAGGTATTTTGGCCTCCGAGGATGATGTCGGCGGCTATCGGCCACCGAGTCTCCCGGAAATGAAAACCACGCCAGCGACATCTGGGACTCTGTGTCGCTCGTGATCTTATCGGTGGTGGCTAGTTGCTGTGTGGCTTGTCCACAACAGATAACACGTATTTATCGAAAGACGGTCTAGTATTTAGTTGTTAGTCAGGTTTAAGTAGAGCACATACTTGATGTCTGCCTGTCTAGATTACGTAAAAAGGGGCAGGCGGCGTCAGTTATCTCAGAGCGCCTTTATTGAACCATATCTCAACGACTTCTCATATCATTTATGCGAAGCGGCTGGGAGCATGTTGCTGTACCTGCTGCTTTTGTCACGGAACAGAACTGCCGCTCTAACTATCACACTATCGAATAGAAGAACGTTGGCAAGTGGGAAACTTAACCGTCTGCAGTTATTGTCACAAGGGCTCAGATAGAGGGCTTGGAATTGGTTCGGCTTGAGTAATAAGGAACCATGGTGCCAAAGGGGCCATATAGATCTAAGTTCCCTATTCTCTCGAAGGGAGGATTCGTGTCCTTTTATGCTCAGAATTCTCCCTTCTTTCCTATAGCTTCGCGGACTACTCTGGGACCGAAACTAGAGACCTGTGTAACCGGAGAGTGAATGTCTCGGTTGTTCGAGTTCAGCTTCGGTATCTGCTTGTGACTCGCGATAACTTCGTACGACTGTTCCAGCCTCGTAGGGTAGTATCTAGCGAACTCCGTGTGGCAGTCCGTGTGGCGCTGTATTGTACACTCCGATAGATCCGTGTCACAGTTATTTACATAAAGACTGTACCAGTACCCCAATCGTTAAATACAATCGTCCAGATTGTAAAACATATATAAGCGAAATATCGAAAGTTTAGGTAGTGCTGAGAAGTGCAAACCTACTACGGAAGAATTTCCCAATCAAGCGAGTCGTCCAAAGACTATGCTAACGGAACAAAAGCCCTATGGTGTTACATGGATCTCGCACGGAGCTCACCAAATACTACCCTACGAAGCTGAAGCAGTCGTACGAACTTATCGGACCAGACAAAGAGACTCTCTGTATATAGTCATGTAGTCACATAGAGCCCACAGAGAAGGCTTCATTCGCTCTCCGTGCAACAACAAATGTCTACACCCTACTCCTACGAGGTCCTTGACACATATAGCTGAAATGGAGCACCGAGACACAGACTCTGCCTACACGAATCGACGGAAGTTCGCGAAGCTGTAGGAAGGATACGAGGAAAGACCCGAGCATTAAAAGCACGGAATCATTCTGTCTGGGAAAATAGAAAAGATAGATCTCCATGGCACCTTTGGCACCTTTGATTATTACTCGATTGCACAATTCCAAGCCCTTTATCTGAGCCCTTGTGACACACAGCATGTCCCGAGCAATATCAAATGTTAGCTGCCCAGTTCTAGATTTGAACCAGTGGCCGTTTTAAACTGCACAAATTGTTACAACACAGCATTGCAGCTCTATATTATTGCATTATCCAAAAAAGAAGAATGGAACGTTGTCCATTCGGATACTCGGCCGTCTGCAGTCACTTATATACGGACTGTAGCAGCCTTAAGCATTGATATAAGTGCATTTGTCGCGTAAAACGGTGCAAGCCTTGACTTTATGATTGGTGTTGGCCGTGGCCACAACGAAGACATTTTAATATTTTTTATGAGCTTTGGTAACCAAGCACCCCGTCGAACCCCTTGTTGTTGAAGTAAAGGGGTGTTGTACACTCCACGCATCTATCTGATGTGTATATCTACTACTAGATTCGCTAACCCCTTTTGACTCTTGTACTCCCCTTTCTAGTTAAGGATTCAGATTGTACACCACTGCTGTATCTCACACTTGTATGTGTCTCCGCCATTTTTGACAGCAGCGTTCTGAACACAGATCTAGTCAGGTGAAGCGTAGAAAAACATCTACGAAGAAAACTGAGCCAGGATCTTCTTGACCTCGTCGGCATCACTCTTCTCCCAAGGGTGTAGTGTCTCGACTTCGCGTATCAGAGCCTCGTGCTTAGGACTTCTCGGCTTAATGGTAGTCTTGAATTTCAAAGGATGAGTGGTAATACCCGAAGTCCACAGCGCTTTGTTTTCGATCTCACGACCATCCGTATCGCGACCCTTGCCGATGTTGAAGACAGCCAGGGTCTGCGCGATGGTAATCCAAACCGTGAATTCGGCGAAATGTCGGCCGGGACAAATACGGCGGCCGTAGCCAAACACATAATCGCGCGGGTCCGGTGCTTTATTAGGGGCAATGTAACGCTCCGGGTCGAATCTCATAGGATCGGGGTAGTATTTGGGATCGTGCGTAAACCACCTGCGCTCACAGTGCCTATTAGATCATCTCGAACACTTATTGTATGGCGAGTTCAATGGCAGAAGATGCGTCGTGAGATACTCACCATAGGTTAGCCAGAATTACAGAATCCTTTGGAATAAAGTATGCCTTGCCGTCAAACTCTACGACATCGTCCTCGGAACTAGAATGGGCCACACCCATTGGGATTACGGGGTGGAAACGCCTGCAACATTTGGGGTCAGAAATCGTCATTCGAAGCCAGGTCTGCAAGGGGCTATAGGGCCTCGAAAGCCCCAAACAAGTTCCTCGGACCAAAAAGGGGGGGCCTTTTGCTCTTGAGATAAAACAAGCTGAAAAAGAAATGACACCGAGGAGTACTGACCAAGCTTCATCTACTATAGCATTGATGTAAGGCAAACTCTCCCGGTCGCTGTAGGTGGGAAGCCGCCCTGTGCCAACAACACGATCGATCTCCTCTTGAGCTTTGCGCTGCACCTCGGGTACAACGTCATAGCTAGCCAGAACGAGGAAATGGTCGACACCGTCTGTATATTCTCCGTCAGCTTTTTCATCGGCACCTGGTGTGGATGTATTATTATACTAACAGTGTCAGCTCCGCCACTGTACACGGACAACTGTAGCGCGTAAGAATCAATAATTTGTCGCTCTAACAGACACGATAAAGGGGCTGTCTGATTGATCGGACGAGCTGAGAAGCCAGCCCTCTGTGACGACCCAAGAAAGAAACTTGTTTCTCATTAAAATCACTTACCGCAGTCCACTTAAGGTCGAATTCATCCTTAGGGGACAAAGTCTCACCTTTGGACTGATAGATGTCGTTGACATATGACTGTTCAAATTCACCCCTGGCCATCCGGTTCTTCGCAAACTCCCACGGAGCGTCAAGCATTTCTGTCATCTTCGCCTGGTGTTCCCTAGCCGTTTTCTTGAACCCAGTGCCGGGCAGCCACTCGGGCAGGTGGCGCACTAATCACGAGGAGTCAGCAACACTCCTCGAGATCTTCAAGGACTCAGATCACTATACACATGGGAAGTACATCCACGAGCCAGCGCCCAGGCATCGTGGCAATGGAGAACTGCTCGACGGCCTCATCGGCGAGCTTGACCAAGGGATCAGACGTGTTTGAACCTGTTCTGTATCCGTACTATTTGAAGGATTGGGTGTCAGCAATGAACTGATAAATTTATCGAGGGGCATAATAGACCTCCACTTAACGTACAACCATCTTAAGAATTATGGCGCCGGCTTCGGTCCTGATGTGCTCAACCAAGTTCTCGGGCTTTTCGAGCACGCGGAGAAGGAATCGATGCACCTCGGCCTCCTGCAGCGGCAGATAGGCGCTTGAAAGGGTCGGCGTCCCCATGATGCTGTGAATAGCTTTTCGCTGAGCACGGAAATGTTTGTCATATTTCAAGAGACCGGTAATATGCTCCCAGCCAACCCTTGGTACGACTGTTTAGCAATGTTTGACGGGGAGGCGGAGTAGGAAAACGTGAACTCACATCTCACACCCAAACACCAGCCGCGTTCTCGACGAGTACTTCGCCGAGCGTTTCTCGAAGAGCTCGGAGGCAAGTTCATGGGAATGGAGAAGGATGATGGTGGTTCCAAACGCCGTTATGGAGCTGATGGGACCTGTGATGCCAAGACACAAACGGTTATCATCAACATAAACATATGATTTATGCTGAAACCAGATGCTTGTGAATTACTGGATCAGGGAATTACTTACCATACAAATCCTTATGCTTAAGCCAATGTTCCCATTCTCGCACGCCACCTTGAGGGAGGTCTGTCACATTTCCGACCAGGGGCCAACCTTTTGGCCCGGGGGCAAGGGTCCCCTCTACTCTTCCGGACCACAGGGATAAGGATCACTCCTACAAGTATTAGGGCAGCTATGACGAAGCCCTTCAGGAGCGTGGCGGTAGTCTCCATGGTGGGGTAAAAAAAGTTGTTTTTGATGAAAATATAAGGATTGAGTGCGGTCTTCAAATGCCTAGTATTCAGCGGTTTCAGCTCAATTAAGAAGCCTATGCTGATGTGACTTTGAGGAATTCATTGCTCAAAAGAGGGAATCGAATAGGTTTATAAATACCTCATGTCGGCGGTTTATCGCATCAAGTATAGTCACAGAGCTGCAGATCGTACAGGTTTGCGGGTGATCCAAGTCCAACCTCAAGAAGTGACCCAAACAGTATGGAATATGTTTATTGTTTAAAACGCAAGTATTGCCTATTTGATCTTACCGCATTTTTCTAGCTTTGGTAATTATTCTTGTGGTTATTCATGTCAATGTCACAACCATAATCATGTTTTATTACCATTCATTACTTTTTTTCATTTTTTTCCCCAAGAGTTTAAATCAATAAAAACCTATAGAGTGTGAATTCACTTACATGTCGGTTGTTGTTGCGTCAATGATTGAGTATTACGTGAGCCTCGGCATCTATGCCGTTTCGACTGTGCATTGGCCCTGGCATTGGCCGTGCAGAAGCTAATTAGTCTAGGAAGCCCTAACAACTAGCGTACCGGGGATTGCCATGATATCTAATTACCTGCCGGCAGAAACTGGATTCGGTGTCCAACCAATTGCAAGAGGTTTTACGGTAGCTAAGCAGAGCCCTAGAGACTAGCAGGGATATTTGAAACTAGTCAATCTGAGGCCAGGATCTCATTGAGGACCAAACCACGGCTTTCGAATCTATCTCGGAGCCGACGAGGCATTGAGGACCAAAACACGGCTCTAGGATCTATCTCGGAGCTGACTTCTTGCCCGCATTCTCCGATCGTGAAGAACTACTCACATGGTCCAGTCAAAGCGCATACTCCCAGGTTCGCACACTACACCCATTTTAGTATGGTGGCTTCTGCCCTTGTGGTTGTGGGTATATTTGGTTTTTGGACTGCAAACTTTCTATCTTGACATTCAGTCAGGGCTATAGATAATACTATAGCCAGACTATAAAATCATTGACACCTATCAAACTAAAACAAGCTTTAGATCTACCTAATATTAGAAGACTAGCTCGCACGCCGGCTTTAGGGCATAAAATAGCGCGCAATAGAGCGTCAGAGGAATACACGATCTAGTTCCTATAGTGTACAAATTGGCTGTGTGTGTACTCGACTTTGTAACGGGGTCCACTGGCTGGGCCAGAGCAGGGGCCCTGGTTAGTACGTCTACCGACCTACATCCGCGCTTTTACGAGGGGGTACTAGTACACCAGTAGTAGGTACATGATCTACATGATCAGGACGCACAACCCCTGTCACGTCGTGCATCTTATCTAAGCTTCAAGTCGGATTCTCGGACGTCAAACTAGCCTTAAGTAAGCTTGGAAACGGCACACGTAGTAATCATTCTCCATATTCTGAACTTCATAAGACGGAAGCGGATTACATATGATGTCTAATGATTTGCCGCGAAGTATATAGGGTTGTATGTCGTACCTGTCTATACTCTTACTAATCATTATAACAACGTCAAGAAGTTGAAACGCTATGAAGATCCTTCCTTCAAGAACGGTTACAATTTATCGTTTTATTATGACATTTTCAGAAAGCCGGGGACTAAAAGGGCCTCTGACGTACCCCTTTGAGTGTGGCTTTCGCACCGTGACATAGAAGGTGGAAGGGCGGAGCAATGTAAATAGCGAGATCTACACAGTCGGATTGGTATATAATTCTCATTTGTTACTTACATAGCCCCGTTATTCCACTTCTTATCTTACGGTGCTGAAACGAAACGGCACTTAAGGGTTAAGGTAGGTTTACCCTGGTTCCTGTGATTTTTTTCGGGTACCTGCCGGGTACCGTTAGACAACGCTTAGACCAACCAAAGTAGATGATACAAGTAGTCGGTGGTGAGGACCCTCCGTCAGCCGGCCAGGTGATAAATATACGACGAGCATCATTCTTATCATAAGATCTCTATAGGATCTCTACTACCATAGTGGGTTGAATTGCTTTGCTTCGCTTCACGACACACGCCTTAAAGTTTGTGGAAACCATGTTCGGTACTCTGGTCTCGACCAACTTTGGTCAAGGGAACTTGGAGTTCGTCGAGAACGATGATCCCAATGCTGCAGTTAGCTTTAACATCCGGCAAAAGATCCACATCTCTTGCATGTTCTGCCGCTCAAGAAAGGTAAGATAGCCACAAGTCGAAAAAGCCATCTTCATGTCCTCGGTATGTGGAAGTCTGTATATTAGCAGTTATTGACAGCATATTAATATAGGTAGGCTGTTCTGGAGAACGGGGCGGATGCCAGAGATGTATAACCATGGGCCTCGAGTGTGTCTATCCAGCGCATCGGGCACGCAACAAACGACACGAAAAATCAAATAGTCGTTCTCTAGTAAGTAAAGAGTAAAATCCCTACTTATACGACTGCGTTGCTGATCCGACTTAACCAAAGCCAACTCGGCGTGACGCCAATGTCGCGACCCAACGGGCAAGAGATAGAGCAGATTCTGGGGCTAGAGAAAACCCGATGAATTCTGAAGAGAAGCTATCGCCGGAAAACGGACACAACATGACCTTCGATAACGATAATTGCATCGACGAGTCTCTGTTTGAGCCTTGGATGATGAACAACACAACACAATACGGTCTAGACGGCGGGTCGACCTCGCGTAGTAGTAGCAGCAGCACCGAAGCTTGTAAGTGGTTCTGCTGTTGTCCCAAACTCGGCCAATTGACAGATCCATTAGCTTCCTTCGACTTCCCAACTAAGGATGTGGCGTTTTTATTACAGAATAACAGTGCTGCGATGGCGATGGCTGAAATGTCGGCAATAGACACGCCTTTGACTTTTTCGGGTAACCCGTCACCCACGGACGGTGTAGGCGAATTGGAGCTTTGGGAAGAGGTCCGCATGGCACCAGATAGCGATATGTTGTGGGCGATGAGTGCCGACGGTCACAGTACGGTAGGCCAGTCACCAGAAGCGCTGTCCCTAGAACCTTGGGACAAAATGCGACCACAATCCAGCAGCTGTCGTTGTCTACTAAGTTCAATCTCTTTCCTCGAAAGACTTGTCTCCGGAGCGGCTTCTTGCGAGAGCCGTATGGACCGGCTTTTCGGCGACGTTCGGGAGGCCATTGAAACCTTGGGAAAGTTCATGGCATGCGAAAGATGCGTGGCGCAAACGGAGCTGAATATAGTGCTCGCCATGGCTGCGCGGCAAATCAGCATCATATGCGGCAAGTTGGCCGATGGTTACAGGGCGATGCAGAAGATGGCCAGTACCGGCGACAAGAACTCCCAAGAGAGTCGCAGAAACGATCTGGGCTTGAAGGCTCTGCGAGTCCCGTAGTCGAGATTTCCGTATCAACGTATCGCGTCAGCCAGCGCGAGAAGCTATGCCTGCTGAAAAGTCTAGTGAAGCTCCAGATCGCCGAGTTGCAACAGCATCTCGACACAATGGCGTGGCGGTATCGCAATCGGCCAAATCCAGGACAAGCAGGGGCTCTCCGCGAAGCAAAGAACCAAATCAAATTAGCACAGGTGGCTATTAGTAGCAATTCATGACGGCTTCGGGGACATTTAAATGGACATGGAAGTGTATTTCTATCTGTATCTATATTTGCGGTGATTATATTGTTCTCGTTCATCGAATACCACTACAGGTCTCTGAGTTTAAACAGAGTGTAACCGCGACGTTGCGACCTGACAAAGCATCTACATCGGCGGCGGAGGGGTTCATGCATGCGTAAATTATAGTATGGCGGTAAGTTCCATCACGTCTGTGACTTGCCATACACTCTACGTATCCTTGCCCGGTATGTCAATTTTTACCCATCCAACGTATTACGTCGTAGGCCTACAAATAGACCATCGCGTTATCACGATCTTTCCTCTAGTTTTTTACAACGACGCAATACTATTAATGACAAGACCATAATTGCTCAAAATGTTGCCACGGACTACCTGCCACGGATTACCTGCCACGGATTTGCCACGGACTACCATGCAGTCATACATGCATAGCGGGCCAGGCAGGGTCGGGGCAAGGATAATGCTGGGTAAGGATGATTGTTGAGTCACTCAGTAGGATATACATCCGCTGTTGCACAAGGGTATGACGCTTATCTCCGATGACCTTCTTCACGGCTATGTAAGCAGACCATGCGAACTTGGCACGGAGCATACAGCATGGTGACGCGGCCATTAATAGACTTGTTACCAAGTAAAGTCTAGAAAACTGAAATCGTGGTTCCGGGCGATGCAGATGAGTACCAACTACCTTCGTTGGATGGTACGGCGAAATTAGCCGAAAATAAAAAGGGCTATGCCTGCAACTTCAAGACAAGAGGTGCAGCTCAAACAAAGTCCGATACACTAAGTACTTATGTAAGTAAGCACGTGGGGACCGTAACTTGGCAGGGCATTGGATCGGCTCGGCTCGTTTAGCTCGCTGTCTTTTTTTTACAAGCATTATCCTTCGACAATTAGTCGGGCAATCGTATAGTAGCGTAGGTAGTTTCTGGAGAACAAATCTCCATTAAAACACCCGGCCCGGCCGGGCTCCGCTAACCTGCGCAACTTGCAATGATTTGCGAGTTGCCGCCGGTATTTGCGGAGTCTGGACCGGGGTCATTGCATCACCATTAGGTGCTTGGAAGGTGGGTACAGGGCCTAATATTCGCCAAATGGAATATCTCGCATACGCGTATCCCATCCAAGAGTTTCGCCCGTCCCTGATTCTTCTCACCGCCAATTTCATACTGATAAGTGCTAGTCGACCGAAGCATTCTTCGTCTCCATTTGTGCTTTACGTCACATTCCACTCGCCGATTTTCTAGTTTCTGTTGCTTCCTGTACGAGTGGTTACGGGTTCAGGCATGGAGGCCCCCAGCAACGACTCAGGGCAACACGTTGCCGAAAAGCAACCCCCCATCGAGGCTGACACAGTTACCACCGATGGCTCGAACTCACCTGCATCGGAACGAGAGGTGGTGGAAGATGGTGCAGTTGCATCTCAGATGAGCAATATCCGTTGGTTTGGCGTATGCGTCGGGCTGTACCTAACCGCGTTCCTATACGGGCTGGACTCGACAATTTCCGCTGCCATTCAGGGCCCCATTCTAGAAAGTCTGGGTGACCTGGAGTTGCTGCCATGGATTGGTACTGGCTTTCTGCTGGGCTCCGTCGCCACTATATCGCTCTTCGGCTCGCTGTATAACAGGCTGGAGGTCAAATGGTTGTTTCTAGGAAGTATTCTCACCTTCGAGGTCGGTAGTGCCATTTGCGGCGCGGCTCCCAATATGCAGGTCATGGCTTTTGGTAGAGTTGTGGCGGGAGTCGGGGGAACCGGCCTCTATCTTGGGTAAGCGAAGTGCTGCCAACGATCGCGGCCGTAAAGCCGGAAACTGTAACGAGCCGACGCTGACCATGAATTACAGAGGTATAACCTATATCAACATTTTCGTGACCCCTGCGAAACGACCACTATACACTGCCTTGATTGGCACGTATGTTCTCCCTCGATGAGCCTTGCCTTACAAGTCAGAATTCTGTGACTAACGACTGCAAATAGTTTCTGGGGCTTCGGTTGTGTTCTCGGGCCCGTCATAGGTGGCGCATTTTCTCAGAGCAATGCAACTTGGCGTTGGTAAGTGCGAGAAACCAGGAAAGCAATTCAAGTTTCACCTCACAAACTAACCTTGCACAGGTCTTTCTACATCAACCTCGTTCTGGGAGGAGTGACATCCCAATCTTCATCTTCTACTTCCCACGCCACGGTATACATCGCCATGAAAAAATCCTACCGCGGATAAAGAACCTGGACTGGTTGGGCGCCATATTGAACGCCGGAACATATGCTCTCTTCATCGTCTCGGCTACCTACGCTGGCGCTATCTGGCCGTGGAATTCCGGGAAAGTCATCGCCCTCTGGGTTGTGACTGGCATCACAATCATCCTTTTTATCCTTCAACAAGGGACTGCATTTTTGACCACCAAAGAAGACCGAATCTATCCAGTGTGGTGCCTCAGGAGCCGGTCCTTAATCATGCTATACCTAGGGACGGCCGGCAGCAGTGCAGTTTTGAACAGTAACATCTACTATCTGCCCCTTTACTTCGAATTCGCGAAAGGGGACACCCCTATCACCGTCTCAGTTCGCCTGCTACCATTTATATTCCTCATGATATTAGGTTCCCTTCTCTCTGGCTCGCTGATCCCGAAACTTAACCTTTACGCCGGTGGTACGTTGTTTCCGGCGCCGTAGGCGTGGTTGGGAGTGCGCTCTTGTTACGCATCTCTGTGGCAACACCTATTAGCAACCTCTATGGGTTCGCGGTCTTGGTTGGGTTCAGTTGTGGTCTAACATTCCAGGCTGGTTATTCCCTCGCTATTTCCCTATCCCCGCCCGAAAAGGCAACTTCAGTCCTAGGCTTCATCAATGTCGCGCAGCTAGGTGCCGGAGCCGTGTCACTCGCAACTGCAGGGTCGATCTTCCAAAATATAGGCTTCGACGCCTTACAGACCGCTCTTGACGGGAGGGGGTACTCATCAACTGAGATTCGTGAAGCGTTGGCTGGTGGGTACTCTACTATCATCAGCGGCAGCACTCCTGAGGTGCGTGCCATCGCGTTGGAAGCCATTGGGGGCACCCTTGCCAAGGTCTTCGGCGTATCACTTGCGGGCGCGGCGACGGTTTTGGTGGCAGGGCTCTTGATGAGGTGGGAAAGGGTGAAGATGGCTTAAGTTGCAGCTACCCTGCGGTCGCGTGAGATATAAATAGAGTAATTCGGGCTTGGAAAATAATAGGTTTGGCGAGGTTCGGCTCGGATATAGTCATAGGTGTATCATTGGGTTACCCAGATACACCTTTTTGTAGAAACTACTTACTTTAATCAATTATAGGCTGGGTCACCCGGTGTCTCGGAGTCGATCTTCACGTCGTTTTAGAACATGGGAGTCGTCAGATCGAAAAAAAGAAGTGGTGAACAAAGCTGGTTCGTATATCTAAGCTGATAGGCTATAGAACAGGTCTACTCTAAAAGAGGGCTGTATGTTGTAACAATACTAACTTGTCCTACGGACTATCTACCTGCGAGATGGGAAACTGTCACACGGATTTTCAGCCCTCGGCTGCAGCTCGTTTATTTGTACCATTTTGGGTTATATTGGCTACACAGGCCAACGGAGGTCCGTTGGGGTAGCCCGAAATCTGTGTATATATAGGCTAGTCAGGTCCCGAGCCCTCTGGAAAGGAATCTAGAGAGTAAGAGGTCCTTTGACGCCATAGCCAGTTATTAGATCTGAAGGAATGAAGCTATTCCCAAGCCCTCAAACAGAGCCCTTGTGACAGAAACTGATAGTCATCAAGGTTCTCGGTATTTGATTGATGAAGTAAATACCATCAGCCGAGCACATTTTTAGCCGAGTATTATTGAGAGTGCTATGTACGCAACTTGACGAAACTGAAAGCCTTGCTTACAACTTCAGAGGACTCTCAGCTGGGTTCTTGATCTCTAACATGAGTTTTCCCTGATTGATGCCTTTGTATAAATCCACAAGTGTTTGTTCCACCACTTTCAATCCACCCTTAACGATCGTTTCTGTGGTCTGGAGCTTACCCTCCCTTATCCAGCCGGCTAAGTCCTTTCTTGCCTCACCCCGTCGGTCCCAATGATCAGTGATAATAAATCCCTGCATCTTGGCGCGCATCACGATAACATTATTGAGGTTTTTGTAGGCATACGGCTTGGCGTTGTTGTACGTGGAGATCTGGCCGCACATTACAAACCGGGAGTTCAGCTTAGCTTGACCTAGAGCTAAATCGAGGATTTGTCCACCAAATAATGAGGATTTAGCAAGACTTTCTCTTCTTTCATCTGCGAACGCTCATAATGACTCACCGTTGTCAAAGTAGACATCAATGAAGTCTTTGGTAGCCTCATTAAACTTGCTTTCGAAATCAGCATCCTTATAATTCAATGCCTCGTCAAAGCCCAGCTTCTTCAGCCACTGGCACTTTTCGTCGCTTCCCGCTGTACCTATCACCCTGGCGCCCCGGATCTTGGCTATCTGTCCCGCAATGCTACCAGTGGCACCGGCAGCAGCAGAGACAACAACTGTATCCCCGGGCTTGGGGTCGCCGATGAGGGTCATACCAACCCAGGCTGTCAAGCCGACTATGCCCATTGTACCAATCATGTCTTTGGGGTGACCGAGCTCGGGAAATAGAGACGTGGGCTCGAATTCTTGATCCGATATGATCGCATACTCGGACCATCCAGTCGGCGCGTGAATGATGTCGCCAACTTTGGCCTTAGGAGACTTGGAGAAGAGGACCCGGGCTGCCGAGTAAGCTCGCATTACCTCGCCAAGTCCCACCGGGGGCACATAGGAGCGAGCATCTACAAGCCATAGTCAGTAAATGAAAGCTTTATCTTTCCATCCTCGATGTCTTTGCAAGAGCTTCATGTCTGCATGCCCCAACCTGACTAATTAAGAGACACATCATAACTCGAGTTTAGAGGGGTTTGCGGATCAGTAACATGTTCTCACCATTGAGCCACCCTCTCATGGCAGGTTCAAGACCGAGGTATAATGTTTCGGCCAACACCTCGCCATCCTTGACGTCTTCAGCCTTTGGGATAGGAGTCGTCTTCTGGTGGAATGTGACACCAGGGATAATATCGCCCGTCGGACGTTCATTCAAAATATATGACAGGTTCTCCCGAGACATGATTCTCAGAGTCTACGTGCAAATTAGTTGTTGCAGGTAAGGGAAGTTACACTTTGACTGTCCATAATACGTACGTATGGAAAAAGAACTTTAAAGCTCGTGACAGTTTGGTTTGGAGACCGACTCGATCTGTTGGCTAATCTAACCTATTTTTGCCCACAATGATAAGACTACAAATTACCTATATGAGAATGGCGCGTATATCGCCAAGTCCCCTGCTCTTAATCTGTGAATACTTTAGTAGCCCCACATGAAGCCAGTTTGCGCCTATGACGAATTGGTCGCGGTCCGTTCCATAAAATCAACAGCAAACTGATCCGCTGAGACGGCCTTATTCCACATTGGTATTTCTCCGCTCGCCACTCTTCTTTTTGTAAGTATGTTCGAAAAGATTATCGCACACATGGTTTATGCCTGCTGAACAACGTATGAGAGAGTTAAGAAAGCACTACTGTGTGCACGTAACTAGTTTAGTAATACAGATAATGTTTCAACTCCATTCTTCCCCGCTAAGGTCTTCGAGTGTCATAAGTCCAGTACGCATATAGTCAACTGCAGGCAGTCGACTACTCGACTTGACAACGATTTATCTTTTAAATAGTATCGCGGTATAGTGCTGCAGTTCTGTGTTGTTACATTGAGCTTCATTTTATTTATTTCTAGTGCGCGAGGAATAGCGATCCTCACGTCGCTTTCTGTGGCCACCCAACATGTCTCTCGCATTGCAGGGCGGCGCCTTTTTGGCCGGCGCTGTTTGCTACGCTACATACTTCAGCCATGGCGAGCACCACATGCATGGCGCGACTTACCTCACTGTTCACACGGCCGCTTTCACAGCTTTCACAGGTCTATTATATCGGCTGGGGTTCTCCCTGGTGGAAGCCAGTAAACAGGCCGGCCTGTATGATGGCATCTTCCTTGCTGGGTTGTTTACCAGCCTCTTCCTCTATCGCGCTTTCATGCACCCGCTCAACAGTTTCCTGGGCCATGGATGGCACGCATCAGCAGCTTTTACATGACTGTCCGCATTAAACGGATGCGAATGTATAAGGCCTTGCAAGAGTTGCACGAAGAATACGGCTACTTCGTTCGTATCGGCACCCAAGAACTGTCGATTACTCACCCGACCGCTATCCAGGAAATCTTTGGGCCCGACTCAGTATGTCAAAAAAGTCCCTGGTATGACATTAGCCGGCCCAAGACTCTCTACTTCTACGGCGCACCTTCGAGGGGCATGCCGAGCTGCGCTCTGTTTGGAGCCAGGCCTTTTCGATCAAGGCGGTCAAAGGCTATGAGCTCCGAATGAAGACATACCGAGACAAACTGCTTGCCCAAATAGACTCCCATGGCGGCCAACCCGTAAATGTCAACCACTGGCTGGGATTGTACTCCTGGGATGTCTTGAGTGATCTATCTTTCGGTCAAGCTTTTGGCATGTTGGATACTAAAGAGCACCACTGGGCCATGAATGTTTTGGATAAAGGGATGAGCATTATCGGGCCCCATTTGCCGATGTGGTTTATTCGGCTCATGGCCTCGATTCCCGGCGGCAACAAGGACATGAAGTACATGCTGAAATACTGCGAGGAGGAGATGCTTCGACGATGGGAGGTTTGTGATTACCTACTCTCGCTGGATGCCAACTTTAAAACTAACCCGCTTGCAACAGACTGAACCAAAGATACCAGACGTGATGAGTGCCCTCTTCGTGCCATACAAGAAGAAGCAGAAGGTTTTCGATGCTCGCGCGTTAAACCTGTTAGCTGGAGAATCCCATCTACTTATCAATGCTGGAAGGTAAAGGCCCTCCAACCCGGCAACCACCGGGAAGTTGCAGCAGAAAGAAATTTGCTTACCATGATCTTAGTGATACTACTAGAGTCACAATGGCTTGCACCTTGTTCACACTCGCCCAACAACCCGAGCTTGCCAACAGACTACGTGAAGCTTTAGCACCCTATGTCGACCCCTTCTCGGACGAGCTTCTAATGGATGACCAAATAATGAATGTTGACCTCCTGAACGGCGTTGTGCAAGAAGCACTTCGTATGTATCCACCCAGTCCCAGCCATCCCACTCGCGTGACGCCCCCCGAAGGCACCACCATTGGCGGTCGTTTTATCCCGGGCGGAACACAATTGATTACCCCTCAGTATGTCATCGGACGCGGTATGTGACTCTCCTTTCTTTTTTAGTTGCAGTTTTTATGTCCTATACTGACACGTGATAATAGATGAACGCGTCTTCGCCCAGCCGGATGAATTCATTCCCGAACGTTGGTATAGTCGCCCGGACCTGATTAAGGTCAAGAATGCAACCGCGCCCTTTTCTCTGGGGCCCATGAACTGCGTTGGAAGACAGCTCGCTATGGCCAATGTTCGAGTTACGATCGCGACACTCGTCATGCGCTATAACTTCAAGTTTGCCCCTAGTAGCGATGATCCTGTCGTTGCTTTCGAGCATGGTATGCACGAGCATTTTAGTATGCAAGCGGGTCCGTTGTTCTTGTGCATGGAGAGACGAGAGAAGTAAGCGCCAAGGCAATTATGGCTAAAATTGCTAGGGGCGAAACGCAGGTGGCGTGTGCAATCGTGTTGACAGTTCATGGCCCATAGAGTGTACATTCATATCCATCCTGATTAGCTAGCAGTACGTATTTAGGCCTCTTTGAGATGGCGCGAAAACATTTCCCGGATCTTTTCTAAGTCAAACATAGAGTTTTTCCTTCGAGCTTCGGCGATTCTAGACTGACAACTCGTGGCACATGGCTTTGAAGATGCAGCAAGGGGCTAGCTTATATCCGTGCTTAATTAGGTACTTAAGGTATCTTGGCAGATATTATAGCCAGAGTACATATTTCACGGGGGTAGTCTAACATTTCTTTCACAATGCACATATGCCACCATTGAGACTTTTGGCCGAATGATAATCTCAAAGCTCAATGATTTCTGTATTTCTATTTTCTTGACTTTCTAGGTATTGTGGGTGGGAAACTGAATACATCACTTTTGTAATCTAAGGACGACAGAAACAGCGAGTAGATGTACCGGAACACTATGAAGCTGACTGATGAAGCGACACCCATCCCTGCCCAAAATGCATGTCCAGTGTTATGGCCTGTAAGGCCGGGAAATTGGACCTGGGAAGTGTTTAAACTAAATGGAAGATAGCGGTAGGAAACAGCCACAGCAACAGACGCCGCAATTACACCGGCTGCGAGCTTCATCTGTGAAAGGACAGACTGCTTGACGATAGGCCCCGCGCGCTCTGTCCGCTTAATCTGTCCGGGAAAGGGACCATCAGTATTAGGAGTAGCCTGTTGAAGGGATCCTGCAAGTGTTCCAATGCGAAACTGCTGCATTTTGATCGAATTCTCTTCGCTATGGCCGGCATACTCGTATGCCTCCGTCCCGTCAGCTCCGCCGCTGTTTAGGAGTGCGTCGACGCCACCCGGGTGGTCTAAGCAGAAATTTGTGAGATCGTAAACTGAGAAGCTGATTAGTACTAATACCCAGGATATCACGATGCGTCGAGGCGTGAGCTTACCATGGCCATGAACCGCTATCCACAGATTCTCTGCCGTTCTATGGTTGGCGAGTTGCTGAAGTGTGATGCCTTCACTTTTCTGGGTGCTCGTAGACGCCATGGCTTCGTAACTTCTTGTTTAGAGATGCAGAAATGGATGACCTGGCGTATAATCGTAGTGTTGAGGATTATTTTCAGTAGTTAAGCGGCAGTGCCGTCATTGATCCCTTGTCTATCTACTAGGTTAGGAACTATGTAGAAGTGAAAGTTGCAGCAGCAGGGATCAGTCGTCGTAAGACGCTAACGGATTTCCAAAAACGACCTCGCGCCGCATTCCCAAAACAATGCCGCTAAATTGTTAGTCTACGCCAGCAACATGAAATGTTCGCTCATAGGATAGATGTGATTTATTAGATCGCGGGGACCCTTGACTAGCGGGTGAATTATGCGAAAGTGTCCGTCACCTTCGTAACCACTAAAACCCTATTATATGTAGCTCACGGGTGAAGATTCAACACGAACGACTATTGTCATTCTTAGAGTGACACTGAATATTTGGCCCTGCGGCGTTGAACACAGCATTCTCAAAAAAATGCAAAAAGAATTTTACATCGGACGTAAGGCGATGCGCGTACTCATGACGTGAATATAGCGCCATTCGCCAGTTTAGAGCAGCTAAAAAAAGCCCTGGCAAACGACTTTGGATTTGCTGATATAGAATGTGAGTATTCTGCTCCTTTCACGTTGAAGGTAGAGAATAGTCGGACGAGCCACTCGTTGAACCAAGTGGCATATGTTCTCTTTCCATCTAAGCTGGGTTGACATCGAATTAGCATTATGCCTCTTCGATAAGCAGGGCGGCCATCTTTCGACCCTGACCGATGTTCAAAATACCAAAGAGAGTGTTGAATTGCGAGCTACAGGTCTCGAACCCATCCGCGAGCCCCCGGGGCCTCGGTTGCTACCTATCGTCGGCAATCGTTATGAGTTATACCCAGACGTGCTCGGAAACTATGACCGGCTGTTCTCGACATATGGTCCGATGATCAAGACTGTCACTATGGGAACGACTATATACCACACAAATGATCCCGAGATCGCCCGCCATGTGCTGCGCGAAGGCAGCCTTTTCACCAAAAGTACATCGCACCCGTCGCATCCACTGTACTATATGGCCGGTCAAGACTGCCTGTTTACCTGTGACAGCGCATCTCCTGCTTACGCACCGAGCCGCAAGTTCGTGCCCCCGACGATGTCGCCGCGGGCGGTGGCTCACTACATGCCCCTAATCCAAGAAGCTGCGCAATCCATCTTTCCAGCATTTGACCAGTTAGCCGAAGCCGATCTAGCTGTTAATGTCTACCAGTACATGTTCAAGCTTGCAGCACAAATCATCTGGCGCGTTATGCTGAATCAAGATCTGAAGCACTTTGAGTCGCCTAAGTCGCCACCATCGCTGCCTGTCCGGCTATTCGGTCAGTATCTCTCGCTCATGAAGAAGGCATCCTTGCAGCCACAATGGGTTAAGCACGTCCCATTTGGCAATCCTGCCAAGTTGAGAAAGGTCCATCAGCAGTTGCTCGCCAACACTGAGGCTGCCATGGACGCGTGCGTCAAGAAGGACGGCGCACCCCTATCCCTATCTGACCCCAAGTCTATGCAAAATGCTACTTGCGTGGCCGATTTTCTGTATCGCGCCCGCGACAAAGAGGGAAACGGGCTGCCGTACGATTTAGTGCTGGCGAACATGGTGGTGAATTGCGGCGCCGGCTTCACCACCAGCTCATCTCTCCTCTCCTGGGCTCTTTACGCGCTCGTCCGCTACCCTGGAAACCAGGAGCGTCTTTTCGACGAGATAGTGAGCCATCGAGGGGATGCCACCGACAAACGTTGGGCCTATGACGAGCTTCACGGCATGAAGTTCCTCGATTGCTTCGTTAAAGAAGTCCTCCGTCTGCACGGCCCCAGCTTTCAGACGGCGCGGAACGCTAAACAAGATGCGGTGCTGCCGGGGGTTACCTGATACCCAAGGGCTCTATCGTCATTGCTTGCTTCCCTAGTATACAGAAAAACCCGGCGCATTGGGACAACCCCACACGGTTTGATCCCGACCGCTGGATGGAGGAAGGCTTCGCGGCACGGCAAGCTCGCCAAGGATCGTACACGCCCTTTGCGGCAGGAGGTCGTGGCTGCGTCGGATTTACACTAGCTCTTACTCAAGTGAAGGTGGTTTTGGCCGAGCTGGTGTATCGATACCATTTCGAAGACGAGTCGCCCGAAGCTGTCATATATGATCCTGAGTTCTTGGTGGTGCGGCCACTCAATTTCTACGCTGGGATGACTAGGCGGGAGGATAAAACTAGCTCATCTAAGAATTGATAGTGTGCCAAAGTAGCTCCGTTCCATCGCTTAACACGTTTTACTCCAAGCCTCGACTGTGAAAGCCATAGCAGTGTGATACAGTAACAGAAGTGGACAATAAAATCGCTTTAAAGCACTCATACGTAGTATTTCTATTCTGCTACTACTTATCGTGGAACAAAAGGTGCTTCTTGACTAAAAGCTAAATGTCTATCGTCTACGAGGTTGGATTCCTAATTCGGCTACAAGACTAAATACAGTTGCGGATGTCAAGCCTTAGGATAACTTCGAATACCAAAATATTGCGAAGAACTACGGAGTATAGAATCTACAAACTCTTCTCGTGGGCCTAAGCAAGTCTCGCACAGGACAAAGGACTTAGGCCTTATCACGGCCTTACTATTAGATAATCCGTGTGCTAATTGACCCTGCTTATATGCGAGCGGGAGTCTGTTTGCATGTACGCCTATACCTGCAGGCTTATCTCATAATAATGCCACATTGAGGGGTAATATGGCGTCAATTATTGACCGAAAGTCCTAATACCCCGAGAAGCTACCCTAGGTGTTACAGTCTCCAGCCCTTTTCTTTCTCAGGCAGCTCTAGCCTTATCCTCATGGCGATTATTCGTAACTAACTCATTCCTAATACTCTAGTATAGTTTAATCTTGTTGTGTCGTCTCGAACAATGATCCTGATTTGTAGCGTCAGCCAAGCGAGTCAGTTGGCTGAGGCAAAGACGTTCGTTCATTGATTTGTCAGAATGAAACCGTCGGGACCGACGGAAACCTACAGTATGTGGCATGTAAAAGGTACAGCAGGGTTACATTGCATGGCGCGCCATGTTGCCACGTGTAATCCCTACTAGCTTCGCAGCATGCTCGGTACACTAGTGGAGCGACGGGATCAAACAAAAATGGCGCGGAATGTGCCAAATCAACTTCTCCTTCGATCCCTGTCCGGTCTAGCGGCGCACGTGCCGATCAGGTCTCACAACCACATGCATGTACCATGGAGAGTTAGCGGACAGGGGTCTTACTCTTCTAGTAGTTGGCGTCAATGAATCTAGCATAATGAGTTTGACACTTTGGCTTGCCTAGGACCTTGGACACGGACGGATTAGAGTCGCTTTGACATTGCGGCAACGTCGTTAGTTAAGAGTTGAGTGAGCAATAAGTAAATACCTACCTAGGTAATCTTGTTTGTACGAGACATCGGGTTCTCCTTCGGGCAACAATCTGAGATAACATCGGTTCTTTGGTGATAACTTCGCGATAGCTGCAGAACAATGTGCGGGTTTTCTACTTGCATTTCGCTTTCGGGGTCCAACCTCAATGGTCATAGCAATAATGGCCATTGCCACGGGGACCAACGGCGTAGCACAGGGCCTTGCCGCAGACCTCAAAGCCTCAGTTGACCTCATAAATTCACCGTGGCCCGGACGACTCAGGGATATGGATCAGTGAGGACGGGAAGGTTGGGCTAGCCCACTGCCGACTGTCTATCAATGATTTGTCTTCGGCCGGACGTCAGCCACTACACAGCGACGACAACCAGATTCATGCTGTAGTCAACGGCGAGATCTACGACTACGATCGCCTTCGCGCCGAATGCGAGACCATTCACAATTACGTTTTCAAGAGCGATAGTGATAGCGAGCTTGTCTTGGCTCTCTACAAGATCCACGGCGCCCCCGGTTCCTCACTCATCTACGAGGTGAATTCGCCTTTGTCATCTATGACGGCCGTGAAGGAGCTCAACGTGTCATCGTCGCGCGCGATCGCTTCGGAATCAAACCCCTCGTTTATACTCGTGTGGGGTCCAAGCTGCTGGCCGCCTCCGAAGCTAAAGCGTTCCTCCCCCTAGGATGGAAGCCGCGCTGGGATGTGAGTGCCATTGCTGAGGCAGGATGGATGTTTGATGACCGGACATTGTTTAGAGGCGTAAAGAAGGTATTGCCAGGACATTATCTCGAGATCACAGAGCAGGGTGGTGTGAAGGATATCAAGTACTGGGACGCCGAGTACGAAGACAAGGTTGGTCTATCGACACGCTTCTGCAACGGATAATACTGATTGAAACTGTCTCTACTATAGAGAAAAGTCGACACGCGTACCATTGACGAAATGGTTGTTGGTGTCCGTGAAAGATTAGTCGAATCGGTCCGTCTCCGCCTGCGTGCCGATGTCCCAGTCGGCATCTATCTATCTGGAGGCATCGACTCTTCCGCCATTGCGGGTATAGTGACGGAGCTTGCGCGGAAGGATAAAGTCAAGATAGGAAATGAACAGGCTACTCGTGTCACCTGCTTCAGTGTGGCCTTTCCCGAGTCATCTGGCTATGATGAATCAAGTAAGTCCTCGCGGCTCATGTCCTACTAGCGGCGACACATAGACTAACCGGCACAAGAAATTGCTGAACGAACTGCCGAGTGGCTTGGTGTCAAGACTATCAAGAAAACTATCACGGAGGATACTATGGCAGCGGACTTCCAGGACGCCGTATTCCACTGCGAGCATCACCACCAAGACCTCAACTTTGTGGCCAAGTTTGGGCTTTCGAATCTCCCCCAGGAACACGGTGTCAAGGTTGTTCTCACCGGGAAGGCGCTGATGAGCATTTCGCCGGTTATCCCTATTTCCCTGGCGAGTTTCTTCGCGAAACTGACCACGCCCAGCCCGAGTCGCAATTGTCTCAGAATAATGAGCTTCGAAGCGACATGTTCGGGTCGGCGCAGAAGGAAATGAACCGTATGTGGGAAAATCTTGGCGCAACGGCCTACGACGACGGCCGGATAGCCCCTACCTCGATCGCGGGGGCGGGAGCCACGGCCATGAGCGATAATCTTCTGGCATGGCACCCGTCAGCCATTCTCTTTTCTCCTTGGTTACGAAGTCGACAGAGCGACGACTTGCGCAAAACCGTGCTGAATTCGTACGCCAGCGACGTCCAGGCTAAGATGCGATCACGGTGGCACCCATTACACACAGCCATGTACATGTGGAACAAGAACGCGTTAAGCAACATCCTATTGTCATGTCTGGGTGACCGTACCGAGATGGCACACAGCGTCGAAGCACGTACACCGTTTCTGGACCATCACCTCACCGAGTACATCAACCGTCTACCACCCAGCGTCAAGCTCCGCTACGGCCGACACGCCAACCGACGGCGGTAAATTAGGACCCATCTGGACCAAGTCCGGCACCGCCTTATTGTCGCTCAATGAGAAGTGGATCTTGCGCCAGGCAGTGCGCCCTTATATCACCGACGAACTTTACAACCGGAAGAAGCATCCCTTCCTAGCCCCGACCCGATGGGCCAAGGAGGGACCGCTACATCGCAAGTTCAAGGTGATATTGACTCAAGAGGCGGTGGAGGCGCTCGGCTTCGTCGACTGGGAAGCTGTCAAAGACGCTATGGAGACCGGCTGGGGCGAGACGGCTGATCCCAAAGCCTTCAGACTCTTGGTATACTGTGCTGAATGGGTCACATTGGGCCAACGCATGGGCGTGGCCAAGGCGGACGAATCGGATTGGGAGACTACCTCATCATAACTGACGGGTTTGAATTTGTGAAACGGATGATGGCTCTCAACATTATTTTTAAAGATAAAATAGATTCCTAGAACTCTACGGCAATAGATTCTCTTGTTGAATAGTTTCATATTGCATTATAGTCTATAGAGACAAACATCACCAGATCATGAACCATACGCTAACAGGTTAGTACCCGCACGGACCCTTGAATATGGGTGCCCCTTATAAGAGGCCTTCGTCGCCATGGTTTGTGTGAGGGATCTTACATAGGTACTTAGTTACCTGACTTTTGCGCCTCGGCCAGAGTCGCTAGCCACAACAGCATTTACAGCAGCGAAAGCGCACCTGAAAAAGCTTCGAGTAGTGCTCGTATATGCAATCAAACCAAGAGTCAAGGGAGAGAGTCCTGTTGAGTGAATAGGTACATGGATACTTAGAAGGTCACTTCTTCCAATCCACCAGCACCTGAATGGGGACGATGCGATGACCTTATCAAGAAGAAATACGTGACATCGCGGCTGTTAGAAGACTTGTGAAGTGTTAAAACTTGTGTGAGTAACTATGTCTAAATCAACACTACAATCCTGCCGTGTGCAGAACCCCGGGAATGCGAAGATTCATAAGCTTCCCGCGCGTCATCCAGCGACACCACTTTCGACACACGTCCCCTGACGTTGTTCTTTGCTACATGTTCGGTAATGCGCGCCATACTCTCCCGCGAAGGCTCGGCAATCATGTACAATGCCCGAACGCCTTCTTTGCTAATTCCCTTTTCCTTGTGCTCTTCTCGGTATGCCCAGCTACACGCATCAAAGGACAATAGGGTGCCGTCCGGTTTGATAACACTCCAGCAATCAGCGAGGACTTGGAACCCGACAGAATCAACAACGATGTCGACTTTATCCAAAGTGGCAAAGTCCTTATATTCCACGACCTCGTGGGCGCCAATGGAGCGCAGGAACGACTCGTTGCGCTCGTTGGAGCTCGACGCTGCGACTACGTGATGTCCAGCGAGAGCGGCGAATTGCACGAGGAACATGCCAATGCCGCCAGCAGCACCGGTGATCAAAACACGCTTCTGTCCGTTCTGTGCCGTAGTCTCGAGTCCAACGTGCCTGAACAAGGCCTGATCGGCCGTAAGGGCACTCCCGGGAATGACTACAGCCTCCTCCCACGACAAGTTGTCCGGCTTCTTGACGGCCTCTTCTGTCGTGACTATGGCATACTCTGCCCAGACACCACCCGCTCGGCATGTGTCATGCCGTACACATGGTCGCCGACGCGGAACTCTTGCTCGCCGTCGTGCACGGCGACGACGATGCCAGAAAAGTCATTGCCTAGAGTAGCGGTCTTTGGGGGATATAGTTCGTTCCATTCGAGATTGTCCTTATACACGGTTGAGGCTTTTACCTGGATCAACAATTCGCCAGGCTTGGAGATCTGAGGCTTGGGGACGTCATCGTGGATTTCGATGGCGGAAGACGGAGCTACATTTCCGGGAAACCCATACGGTTTCCCCTCGGGGGAGGTAGGCCGGACTCGTGCAGCTTTCATGATTGTGGTGGCCTGTGTTCCTGGTGGACGATGGATGAAGGACAGTGACGCAGGTAGTAAGACCAATATTGGGAGATGAACCTACAGCTTGCATACATAAAGTGTTTGGGTAAATTAGGGAAGCTTACAATATCTATAGTCCTCCGGTGGCAATTGACCGAATTCAATCTGCCCGCACAGCTTGTGTTGACTAAACCACATTTGGACCTTTTTTTTCCAGCTCGCCCCATACGTAAGCCGCCGTTTACGATAAAGTACTTGTGGATTTTGCTGAAAGGCCTTGGTTCGAGATTACAAGGGTCAGGGATTAGGATCTAAGCACACAGACTCGATGTACTAGTGTACGTACACCACCCAGCGAATAGCCCGGGTGCTTTAGACCCCTGGCCCGGCGTTATTACTCATCCAAGGTCGAGAATTCTTCACGGCGATGTTTCGGGGACTGGTCGATCGAATAGAACGCCATATATTGCCAAGATCTCAAAATTCAACGACGTGCGTATCTAAGTAACTAGGTATGTAAAAGGCCAAGTCGAAACATCTGCCGTAACTCCTCCTGTTTATCCCCACCCGTATCACCTCAGTAATTTCTCATTTTTGTTCTTCTAAATGTAAAACGCAAAATGACCAGCTTTAAAGCAAAATGATGTAATTTGTTTCCGCGGGACCAACCACTCCGTAGTGTAGAACTCTCGTGCAATTGTCACACGCAATATATCTGAATTTTGTGAAATGTTTTAGGGGTTCTATTTGGTTCTTTAACTCCATGTACCTTGAATCTGGTCCAGTTTATGTCTGAGAGATAGCCCAGTCGATCATACGAAGTACGGCCTTGATCTCGGTCTTTTTCTTTGGCAAGTCGTGCACCCCACTGTGTAAAACGGTTCTTGACCTTGACTCATCACATAGACTGCGTGATAATTCCGCCATTCGGATTAGATAATCAATATCGCCTCGACCCCATGAATGAACAATAGGAACTTGAATTGGTTCCGCAAGTACTGCTGGGTACATAAAGCGAGGAACAGCATCTAGCTCACCATGAGCATAAACGTCCAAGTCAGGCCACGGGAACTCGGGATGGTGGATGGTGGCGGGGAGAACGGTCCGTTGTAGTATCTGCACAAACTCTTGCTCTTCGCTCGTAAGATCTTTGCTATTTTCTTCTGATGGATCCGTCACATCAAATTCCGCCGCTCGCAGTTTTAAAATGACATTCTCTCCCAGGCTCGCATCCGGGCTTAACGGCATGGCACTTGAGAAAAGACATGCAAACTTGACTGCCACTGGGTTTCCTGCCGCCTGCTGTTGATAGAAATACGACAGGGTCAAGGCCGCGCCCTGGCTGAAGCCGAATATACCATCAAAGGGACCTTGGGTCTCCAGAACATCTTCGAGGTATTCCACCGCCTGCGATATATCGGCAGGGGAGTAGGCCTGGGTGTGAGAGAAATATGGGCCGCTTTCGTAGTTCGAGAGACCTGCAGGCTAGAGCATCAATACACTAGAAGGGAGGGGAATAGTCGTCATCGAGTCCACGTACCAGGCCCTCTGGCGGAATCAAATGGCCCATCTACAAAGACAAGGTTGAAACTGGGGTCTAGCTCCCGCTGCAGGTTGGACATCTGCTTTTCGAGAATGGCGCCAGAGCTTCCCATTCCGTGGAGACACAGAATCTGCATCTTGCGTGTGTGTATATGCGTCGCTGTCGTATACGAAAATGAGTCGTCAATCAGTAACAAATCTGTTGTGGTTAAAGTTCTGCTTGGAGTAATAATCGCACTAATCTATACGCCGTCATAATTGTTGCAGTACTTGCTAACCCCGTTTGCTATGGTGCCCTCGATAATGCGCTTCTTGTACGGCAGGGAATTGTAAGATGACAGACAAGGATGGCGGACAAGGCCGGATTGAACACGGGCCGCACCATAGAGGGTAAAGTTGATAGATTGCTAATTATCCTGGCGGCACCGGGGTCCCCGGATACCCCGCAGCTCCGCATCGACACAATCGCCGTCCTTCCGTTTCGGGTTGCCCAGGTCGCTATGACTGGCCAGACCATCAACAAGAACTACTATGTACATATGCTAGCGTTCATTGGCCTAACACTATAAGTGAACTAGAAAGTTGACAGGGACCACTTTATATACTAGAAGACCCACCAAGTTCGCGAACCCTCCATGTCTCATGTTTCGCCTGTGGACAATACCACTTGGATAGAATTTGCCACACAGGTAGAGAAAACCGCGTTATAGTGGTTTATGGTGCCGAGACGTTTTAGCAGAAGCCGTCAGCAGTAGTAAAAACCCCCATGCCATATTGGTGACGAAAGAATCCGCATACGTAATCCCGAAAGGACTTGAAGCTCTCTATACGATTCGAGTTTTTTTTTTTAGGCCTAGCGAACGGTGTACTTGGCTAGGGCGACAATCGGTCTTGACAAGTCGCCACTTTCTAGGCTGCTTGCGACTGAGGTCCAATATGGCTGATCACCGACTCAACCGTGGTAAATAGTGACGTGGTGCGGTCGAAGTACAAAGACACGGACCCTCGCCATAGATATACAAGTATGTACGTAGATGGTATCCTAAGCCGAGGTGAAAAAGCTATCTCAATATCCATAAGACTGTGCAGAGAATATCTACCATTGGGTATTTAGATAGCTCTCTTCCATTTATCGCTTCACCAGCCTACCTCGTCGTCTTCTTTTTACTTTTGACCATCTCCCTTTTTCTTTCTGCTCGAGCGTCCTCAGTCCATATCCGTTTGCTATTAGCAAGCTTGTATCAATCATGGAATTTTCAAGCTCGGACAAGCAGGAGCCCATTGCCATTGTTGGCGCAGCATGTCGCTTTGCTGGCGAAGTGTCATCCCTGGGCTCACTATGGATATGGTTAGCAAAGTCAGGACAGGTCACGGTCCAGTTCCCAGCGATAGATGGGACAGCAGTGTATGGCATCACCCTGATCCAGACCGCAAGGGTGGAATCAGTCACCAACATGGTTATTTCCTCAACCAAGATATCAGCCATTTCGACGCTCCCTTCTTCTCAGTAACGGCCAAGGAGGCTGCCTCTATGGATCCGATGAAGAGGATGTTGCTCGAAGTATGCTATGAAAGCATTGAGAGCGCCGGTATCCCGGTAGAGAATTTAATGAACAGCCGCACTGGCTGCTACGTCGGTTGCATGTCGAACGATTATGAAATGATATCGCTGCACGACATATACGACATCGGACATCCCGCCGCGACGGGGTTGAGCGAAGCCATGACCGCTAATCGTGTGTCGTGGTTCTTTGGTCTCAAAGGGCCCAGCTTGACGCTCGACACGGCTTGCAGCTCCTCGCTATACGCTCTTCACCTTGCATGTCAATCACTTAGACTAAGAGAAACCAACATGGTAAGAAGGTCCTCTAAAGGTGAAGGAGTCTAAGTACTAACTGGTCCCGATCTTATAGTCTCTCGTCACCGGAGTTAATCTGCTGATTAACCCCAATACCTCGCACCAACTGAGTGCCATGCACATGCTCAGCCCTGACGGCATCTCGCACACATTTGACGACCGGCTAATGGCTATGGGCGCGGTGACGGCATTGGCGCTATGATAGTTAAGCGTCTATCGGACGCCATCCGTGACGGCGACACAATACGCGCCGTAATTCGAGGATCTGGTGTTAACGCCGATGGCAAAACACCCAGTGTGACGCAGCCCAGTGCTACAGCACAAGCCGAATTAATCAGGCAAACCTACGGAGATGCAGGACTGGACCTATCAGAAACAGGCTACTTTGAATGCCACGGCACCGGCACGCCAGTCGGCGACCCTCTCGAGTTAACCGCCATTGCTCAAACGCTCGGTGCAGCAAGGCGGGCGGCTGGAAAGCCTCCCCTTCCGATTGGAAGCATCAAACCTTCTGTCGGCCATACGGAGGGTTGTGCTGGCCTTGCCGGCGTTTTCAAGTCTATCTTGATGCTTGAAAAGGGAATGTTGGTTCCTACATACGGCGTAGAGCGAGTAAACCCGAAACTGAAGTTAAGTGACTGGCACCTTACTCTTCCCCAAGAGGTCGCCAGATGGCCGACGTCAGGGGTCCGTCGGATTAGTGTGAACTCGTTTGGATTTGGTGGTGCCAATGCCCACGTTATCTTGGATGATGCTTATCATTACCTCCACCAAAGGGGTCTGGTCGGTAAGCACAACGTGGACATTTATACGGCCGGCTCAGATTCTGGTTTCCCAGGAACACCAGACTCCGGACGCGTATACGACGCGCCCAGCAAGCTACTGCTGTTCAGCGGTAAAGATCAAGCCGGTGCCAAGCGGGTATCTGAAGGGCTTAACAAATGGTTCCAAAGTGAGCAAGGAGACAAACACGATACTTCCAGCCTAGATGATCTCGCATACACACTGGCGCTTCGCCGATCCCATTTGGAACACCGAATGTTCACCGTTGCTAGTTCCATGCTAGAACTCTCGGAAAAGCTGTCAAAGGGATTACCGGCACCCATTCGACCACAAAATCACGGCAACAACCTCGTCATGGTGTTCACCGGCCAAGGCGCCCAGTGGCCAGCCATGGGGCGACAGCTTTACAACCACCCAGTTTTCCGCCAAAGTTTGGAAGCTTCAAATTGTTGGCTCGAAGAATTCGGCTGCAAATGGAATGCCATTGAAGAGCTGAGTAAGACCGCCGACACCAAGGTCAACCTGCCAGAGTACAGCCAGGTAAGTTGCGAGAGTAAAACTCCCATCACAAGCGGTATTTACTGACCTTCAATCACCATGTAGCCTCTCTGCACAATCCTTCAGGTCGCGACAGTTGACCTCCTTCGCTCCTGGAAGATTTTGCCAACTGCCACAATCGGCCACTCCAGTGGTGAGATTGCCGCTGCCTACGCTGCATCGCTCATAACACACCGAGACGCCATCAAGCTAGCATACGTCCGAGGTATCAGCTCTGCCGCTGTCACTAAACGAGGTGCTATGATGGCTGCTGGCCTTTCTCAAGATGATGCTAAGACATACCTCGAAAAGGTTGCGCCTGGATCTGCTGTCGTGGCCTGCGTTAACAGCCCTTCAAGTGTGACACTCTCTGGAGACGTCGACGCCATAGACCAGCTGGAAGCCATTATTTCTGAGGACGGGAAATTTGCTCGCAAACTCAAGGTCACTACTGCGTATCACTCTCATCACATGCGCGAAGTCTCGCCAACCTATCTCTCGATGATTGGCGACCTCACGCCCAAGAAGCCAAGCGCCACAGGAGGCGACAATCCCGTTATGTATTCGTCTCTTACCGGGTCCATCGTCTCTTCAAAGGAACTGGACGCTCAATACTGGGTCGACAATATGCAGAACCCCGTGAAGTTCTCACAAGCTCTTACGGCGTTGTTAAAGCACAAGAAAGTGGCTCCCGGGGTACTCGTCCCGTAGCGGTGCAATGGGGAGCTTTCCTCGAGGTCGGCCCCCACGCTGCCCTCCAAGGGCCGGTGAAGCAGATTATTGATACTGCTAACAATAGGTCCGCTAAAGCGGCCCCTTATGCCTCCGTGCTTGTCCGTGGCAAAGACGCGATTGAGACATCCCAGAGTGCCGCTGGGACTCTCTGGGCTGCGGGTGCCAATGTCGACCTGGCTGCAGTGAACAACCAGGACCTAACATCGATCGTCAACGCTCCTAACATGATTTGCGACTTGCCTACTTACCCCTGGAATCACTCGAGAAGCTTCTGGCACGAATCATACTCGTCACACTCATATCGTTTCCCTACTGAAGTACGCAGTGACTATCTTGGTATGGCAGAAGACGCTCAAAATCCTCATGAGCCTCGATGGAGAAACTACCTGCGCGTCTCAGAGAACTCATGGATTGAGGACCACGTCATCACGGGCACGGTGCTCTACCCAGGAGCAGGCATGCTCGTAATGGCTTTGGAGGGTGCACTGCGTACCGCCGACTCGTCCAGAGTCGTGGAAGGCTTCCGAATGACTGATGTCTCATTTGAGCGTGGAATGGTCATCTCCCTCGACGACGAGGCGCCTTTAGAGACGCGCATCAGCATGCACCCGCATAGCAGGGAAGCCGACTCGTGGATCTACACCGTCTACTCGCGGGGTAAGGGCTCCTCATGGTCTAAACACTGTGCTGGCACCATTGCTGTTGTGTATGAAAAGGGGTCGAGCGAGGTAGAGGGGGCGAATGTGGATGCCGCGTGGCAGAAGCAGGTCGCTTTACGCGAGTCACTGCTGCTCTCCAAGCTTGACTCGACATCAATCAATGTTGAAGAGTTCTACAATGACCTCGATAGTATCGGCATGCAGTACGGTCCTACATTCCGTAACGTCAAGACTCTCACGGCAGTACCATCGGAAAAGGCCTCATACGGTACAGTAGCTGTTCCCGATACCAAGTCAACCATGCCTAGCAATTACGAGTCTCCCCACATCATCCACCCGGCAACCCTTGACTCTATCTTTCACCTAGTGATTGCCTCGCTCGATGCCGGCCGACCGAAACAGTCTGGCGGTGCCTTATAGCATCGAGGAGCTTTACATCGCTCGTCAACAGCCCCAGGGAGCTGGAGCACTCTACTCCGGCTATGGCCGCTTGTTGTCGCAGAGTGGCCACGAGATGTCAACCGAACTGTTCGTCTCTGACGAGCAATGGGCCAAGCCAATGCTGACCATCAAAACTTTGCGCTCCGCCAGGTCACGTCTGGAGATGGCTCGGACGCTACTGGTGCCGCCTCCTCGGCCACAGCCAGCTTTAAGAACTGCGCTGGAATAACCTGGACTCCTGATGTGTCATTCCTGACCAGCACCGAGCAATTATCAAAACTACATTCGTCTGAGAAGGCGACCTCATCCATTGACACATTGTTGAGCTCGGTCTTCCTTAAAAAGCCAAACAACACCGCATTGGTCGCCATGTTCGACGAGTCCGAAGCAAGTGTTAGTGTTCTCCAAGGTCTCAAGAACCAACTACATGGGCCTAGCAAGATTGTTGCATTCGCCTCATCTGAGGCGGGCCTGCAGTTGATGCAAGCGGCCCTGGGCGAAAGCTCCGAAAACACGGCCATTATCAGCGAATGGCGGCCCGAGAACGAGGTGATCGAGGCACTGGCCTCGCAAAATGGCGACATCATTATCGGCTTGGGAGTTCCTGAGCCCGCCGCGAACGCTCCCACGCTCGCTAAGCTGGCGCCGTTCGCGTGTCTCACTCACAAGGCTAGTCAGGCAAACGAAGAGTCTATACCAGCTGGCAGCTGGCACGTCGAGCGCTTTACGGAGGACGAAGCGTTCACCGTTCTTTTGTCCTCGAGTATGAGCTCTCCTTCAGCCCGGGCTGAGCTGCCTGAGTCCGTGGCGCTCCTTTTGCCGCAATCCCCATCTGACGCCGTTGAGAGACTTGCTACTACAATGCAAACTACGCTCCAAAGCTTTGGTGCGTCTGTAGTACGAGCCAATTTGACTGCGGACGGTGTCGCCCCCCTTAAGGGAAAGACGGTTATTTCGCTCCTCGAGATCGATAGCCCACTGGTATATGCCTGGAATGAAGAAGAGTTCGACGCCTACAAGACCCTGGTATCCACGGTTCACCATCTCTCTGGATTACTCATGGTAGTGTTCTCGAGAGTTGGTCCAATGGCGTCGAGTTCGCAACGAGTCAGGGTCTATTCCGAGTGATGCGAAACGAATACCCTGCCGCTGTCTTACCCACTCTAGACCTATCCGCCGTCGCTGACATTTCCAGTGCGCAATGCGCAGACCTGGTCCTCGACGTTTGGCGCGCATCTTTGATTGATGACGCAGAGATGGAATATGCCGAGCGCAATAACTTGGTCTACATTGCCCGTGCTACCGAGGAGGCAGGCTTTGACAACGAACTCCAGTTGGCAGGCGACAACGCGAAGCCCATATTTTCTACATTGGGCGCCCTGGGAAGCCGCTTAAAGCAATCGAGTCCGGCAACGGCGGCCTTCAGGGTTACGTCTGGGTCCCGGATGAAGAGGTTGACTCGCCTCTTGAAGCTGGCCAAGTGGAAGTCAAGGTCGAGTATACAGGACTTGGCGCTGGTCAGGGTCTGAACTCTATTAACCATGCTGTCGGCATCGTTACACGTCTAGGCGATTCTATAAAATCATTGGTGGTTGGTCAACGTGCCGTCGTCTTTTCTCACAAAGCCGCAAGAACTCACGTGAGGCAAACGAGGCCTTAGTTGCACCTCCCCGACGGCCTCAAGCCACAGGAGGCCGTTGCCCTGGTCGAACCCTTGATTACTGCCCAGTACGCGCTCGTCGAAAGAGCGCATCTAGGTCGTGACCAGGCCTTGCTTCTCGACAACGCAGCTAGCGCTGTCGGACAAGCACTTATCGAGGTGGCTAAGGACATTGGGGCCAGTATCTTTGCTCTCGTTCACAGCAAAGCTGAGCGAGATATTGGCTGAGCGATATGGAGTCCCTGTTGATCACATTTTCGATTCGGCTTTGAGCAATTTTGTGCCGCTCATTCAGAGCGCCACCGGGGACCGTGGTGTCGACGTTATCGTCAGCCAGCAGTCAGGCCCCCACGTCACTAAAGCTATGTCGATATTGAATGAATTTGGCCAGTTGTCACCCTACAGGGCTCACAAGCTGATCTTCAGGCCTCCAAAACTAACGCCACCCTCACTCGCATCGACATGGCTGCCATAATCCATCGCCGACCGGCCATCGTCAGCAAGCTCTTCCAGCAGGCTTTCCGGGAAATGCTCCTCCAAGGACCCTCTCCGCTGACCGTGTTGCCTGTTACCAATCTTTCCGCCTCGGTTTCCAGCATAGAGACGGGCCGACGTTGTGCATCTAAGCGATGATAGCCAGGTGCTGATGCCCGCCCCCAACCCGAGCAGCTGAAGCTCGACCCTGAAGCTACATATGTCTTGGCTGGTGGTCTAGGCACCCTGGGACTCAGCACTGCCAACTGGATGGTCGAGTGTGGTGCTAAGAATTTGGTTTTCCTATCTCGATCAGGCGGTTCAAAGAACGCCAAGGACCTGCAGACGTTTGCCGACCGCGCTGTACGAGCCGAGGCATTCAAGTGTGACGTCAATGATGCTGTCAGCGTGGCCACAGTATTTGACTCGTTGAGATCCAGCGGTAGGCGAGTAGCGGGAGTTATCCAACTAGCCATGGTGCTTGCAGATGGCATTTTCGACAACATGTCATACGAGCAGTGGCGTCACGCTAATGATCCTAAAACTAGGGCTCGCAAAATCTCCTGGCGAACCTATGGCCTGGTGACAAGCCCTTTTTCATCTTACTGTCCTCCATAACCGGCGTCATCGGGAACACGGCGCAGGCCAACTACGCTTCTGGAAACACTTTCGAGGACGCCCTGGCCCATCATGCTCGCAACCACCTCGGTATCGACGCGACGAGTATCGACGTCGGTTTGGTTATCGACTCAGCACACTTCACTAGCGCTGGCGAGTTTGGTGACCTCGATGGCTACCTGTCTAGATACCAGCATGGCTGGCGTGGTCTGCAGACAAACGTCGAAGAGCTCGGCGTCGCCATGCGCGCCATTATGCGAGGCTCCACCACGAACGGTCAAAAAGTACCCGCTCAAGTAATTTTGGGTCTGGGTGATCGCATTGAGCAGACTGAGAGTACCGGAGGCTTCTCGAGAGACACCAAGTTCGCCCTCCGCGTCGTCTCGGTAGGGGACGAAGCTGGCGACGGCCAGGCAAAGGAAGATATCGGCACGCTCTTGTCAAAGGCGACGAGCATGGCAGAGGCTGCCGCAGCCGTGGAAGAAAACATAAAGGCCCTGGTCGCTGTGGCCATGGTGTCGCCATAGAAGAAGTCGATGGACAGAAGCCTCTCTACGACTATGGTGGTAAGTACAATACCTCCCATCCGTCTATTGCAAGGGACGTAACTAACATGTTTCTTATTTCAGTCGATTCTTTACAGGCGGTAGAAATCCGTAATCGCGCCCTGAAGAACATGCGGAGTGATATTTCCGTATTCGATATCCTGAGTGCTATGCCGCTGGCCGATGTAGCAGCTAAGATTGCAGCCAAGAGTCAATTGGTTAAGGTTACTGCGGGCGAAGAAGACTAAGTGTATATTTGGTATATAAGCAGTGTATTTGCTCTGTGAAATATTAGATTCAGTATATATTCATAGATAAGAGAAGACATGAAATTAGCCACTCGGAGTATGAAGACCCTGGTGCAAGAACCATTCATAAATAATTTGTTTTACAACCCAATAGGTTAGCACCCGCACGGACCCGGGCTAAGGGGCCCTTTATAAAAGGGGCTCCGCGGCCACGAGTCCGTGTGAGGGAGATTTCCTGGTTACCTCACTTTTCCAACTCCCACGAAGGGGTAGTTATTAGTCGTGGTCGGAGGTTTTTTATTTCCTGCTCGCTGCCCTGAGTTCTTTAGTTCGGTAGTAGCCATGGGCTGGAAGTCAAGAGGGGGGATTGCGTTGGGTTGTATTTATTTTGCTTTTTTAGTCTAGGTAGCTATTCGAGGTCTGGTTGTTGGCCGGCTACGACTGCAAAGCTTATCGCGGCCTCAGTGACGAAAGCGCAGCAATCAGGCATGGAATGACTGCTCATGCCCCCAATATATACGTTCAAACCAACCAACCGTGTGCGAGTCTTGTTAAGTATGTAGATCATAGACGATAAATCGAACTTAACTAGGCGGTCCCTTGTTTTTCCTTTACCTAGGCCGTTCAAATAACGATCGGTTTAATAAACTAATTAGTTGATAATATTTGAACCGTCCGACAACTGTAGATGTCTGAGAATGTTCATCAAGTGTAGTGGTGACTACGTAGAGCAATCTGTTGTCAAACGATCTTTGTTCACCTACCCTAAATGGGATACCAGGTCATGGGTCCTCAGTAAAAGTTACTAGCAGGCAGGATTTTACGACCCTCGCATCAATTAAGTAAGTAATGTATGAACAGTCTTTTCACAGCCCTTAGGTAGAACTAGCTATATGATTCTCCTCACAAGCCCAACCTCCTTCTTTGACATGATAATTACCTAAGCCAAAGCCTCGATTGTATGACCATTTTCCTGTGTGTCGAGCTCTTAGCCTGATAACATACGAAATTCGACTAAAAAATGTATTCTAGATTCACAACGGTCTCCGCAAAGCTTGAAGTTACACCACCGCTTTTTTGCGATGGCCATAGCACTGGTGGACTGTAAGAGACTTTGCGTGAATAACTCCAGTCCTCAATCGAGCTCCATTTCACGCAAACGGAACGGGAATTGGACTTAGTCATGGGTGTGTCAATTTTCTCGGTGTCCCATTGGTATGAGTTGATAACCGTGTTGCCGCGGCACATGGTCTTCATGCGTAGTACCTCTAAGCAATGATCTATCCTATGTTAGCCTATCTAGTTCTGGATCCTGAATCAGGGGGGAGAACGATGCAAGAAAAATGAATAGACGATGATTGAAGGAAATGTGATACGAACCGAGATGTCCCTTCAGAAAATTATGTTGGGACTCTGTTAGATTTGGGTAGTATCGCTCCCGAAAAAGATAGAGTCGGAGGTTCCGCTGTCATGTTATTAGTAATTTATATCAAGTCTCTCATCTCTTCCTTCTGATTCTAGTTTGTAAAAGTGAAAGCACTAGTATGCCTCTATACTAACATAGACAGGCGTCCATGCTAGTAGTACCTTTCCGTGTCTTGTGATTCCTTCAGTGAATTAAGACGAGATATAACAGAGTACTTACTACGCAGTGGAGCTCATGATACACACTTAGGGAGACAATATAGCCGCCCCCTATCAGCTCGATGACATGCCCAAACGACTCCCCAGCCTTGGCCATCTCTTCTCGGCTGATGTTGAGATAGGCGGCTAGGACAGAGTTAGCTCGTCGTCAACTGGTATTCAATCCAGTGTTCTGTAAATTACGCACGCGTGATCAAGCGGTCCCAAGCTTCATCCTGCTCCTTCGAGGGAAACCCGGAATACACGCTATGATGGCCCGGGTCCGTTGCATGCTCGGTGTTCTCTTCATACTCGACAAATTCTTGAACAGGTGCTAGGAAACAATTAGCTCTGAATTGAATTTGAGCCTTACTTTACCAATGGACTTACACCACGATTGTTTCAGTTGGGATGAGGCATGGTGGTTGTTCGAAAGCTGGTACGTGATGAGCACACCGACAAGGGTTAGGATTATGACGTGAAGTATCGTGACGTAGATGCGTCCGCAAGTGAGGATGCCCCTCTTTTTCCCCTTTGTTGCCGTCTTTTCGTATGTGCCGAAGTTCTCATCTACAGACGAGGAGTCGACCCATCCACTAGCCTTCTGGCCTCAGGTATGCTCTCAAATTTATACATGGTAAATTTGCAATATTTACCTTCTCTAACTCAACCAAAAGAAAGTGACGGGTCGATTAATCGACGGGGAATAAATGTACTTTTAATTTCTCTTGTGAGGCTCTGTTGTATCACCAAGCAAACACAGGCGCCAGACCCCGCCCCGCCTGGGTCTCGGATATTCTGTCACAACACACTCGAAGTAAGGGACGCAGCATCACTGGATCCGTTAGTCCTTTATCGTGGCAGTCATAGTCAACATCTGTTGGACATTCTATTTGTCATAGATATGAAGGGTCAACTGCGTACAGCCTGTGGTACCGAGAGGAGTTTGCTGCCAGTATTGGGAACCGGCTTTTCTTTTTCGGCGTATTGTCCAATCGCATCTAAAACCATATCCCTCGCTATCCGAGTGCATAGCAACTTGGAATCTTCGCCACCTATCATCTAACCACATGACCGAATACTCAATGTAACGTCATGAGTATCATCTCGTATAAACCCCTCACATCTAGGCTTCTTCACTGTCGATCCAGGTCCTATCTTGCGACAGCCTACCTGTACGGCGACACCATGTTGTACAGAAGAGGTCTATTCCGGGACCGCCGCAACCGCGGGCAACCAACCTTAGAAGTTGAGTTCCCTGCTTGTCTACAATCATATATGCCCACAATTGGAGCTTTGACACTTTAACTCACTTCCTTCCTAAGCTTCTATATTCCTACAAAATTACTGCAAATCAATTCACGCCACACCTCGTATCCTTGTCACCGTCAAAATGAGACCTACTACGCGTTTATCGCCATCCTAGCTTTTTCCATAGACTTAGTGGTAGCAAACGCGCCGCGTGAAGGTGTCATAATCGTCCCTTAAGCCTCGGGTCTAATATTTTCAACTAACAGGAGTAAGATGCTGATGTCCGTACCCCGAGCATATCAAAGTCGTTCCCGATTTCTTCTAGCTGGCTTCAAGGGGCATCAAAGACGGGACCTCATCTCCATATGAATGAGACCCCTAAAACTGGGGTCGATGTTTCAGGCAACGAGGCAACACGGATATGGCACTATGTTCGGAATGGGCAACTCTGTTGGACATGACCCTCGCTTGAGGAGTGAGATTTTATTGCCGAGGAACTCCCTTCCCATTTTTAAGTGTTTGGTTTCGTCTATTTGCCGGCACTTCTACGCAGGGCCATGGGCGTCGGGAGCAAAATTCCCTATTGTCACTTGCCAGGAACAGGGATCAGAGACCGGACCAGACAAAGAGACTCTCGGTATATAGCCATATAGTCACGTAGAGCCCACGGAGATGGCTTCACTGGTCCTCCGTGCAACAACAGATGTCTACACCCCACCCTTGCAAGGTTCGTGACATCACTCTCATGTATTCATGTACCAATTAATCATTCAAGCGACGAGAAAAAGTTCAATTCCAATATTCGCCTATATGTTCATCCTAAAAACCTAGTTAGCAACTGTGCTTACGACGAGTCCAATGATCACCAACGCTCCTAAAGTAGCATCTTATTTGCCATGCTGAAGTTGTGTTCCGTAGCACCGGAGTTTCTGACAAGTAGGCGAGTTGACCCGATCTTTACGGGGCGGCTGAGCAAATTTCATCGCCTTTGTTGCTAATCAGTTCTGAGCTAAATATTTTAGAAAAAGAAAATTAGAAGCAGTAATTTAGGCCTTATGTACAAGTATCGCCATTATATAGTATAAATTTCAACCCTTTATGTATTGATTCCAAAACCTCCTGTATATTGCCTCTGTCACTGTTACCAAGGCGGGCGCTTTACCTACCTACTGCTCAAACATATGCAACACCTACCGACGCGACCTCAACTATCTTCTCCTTTAAACAGCCGGAGTCCCTGGTACCGTTGACGAATTAGCTTTATCAGTGTCACGATCCACGCAAGGGTAGGGTGTAAACATCTGTTGTTGCACAGAGGACCAGTGAAGTCATCTCCGTGGGCTCTACGTGACCATATGGCTATATACGAGGAGTCTCTTGTCTAACTGGTCTCTGATCCCTGTTCCTGGCAATCAGTGTCCTCAACATCGATACCGAACCTCCTTTTCGCGAACAAGGATGGGTGCGAAGTGAAATCACTTTCATGGTCGCTTTCTGTTTCAGGATTCGCATCTTCCCACCACCCTAGACGAAAACGTTTTCCCTTGATCGCAACGAGCGGCTTTCTCCTAATCATTTTTGCCCGCTCTTGGTCCCGTTGCCCCTGGAAGGCGGAATTGACGGTGCCATCTCCGGAATTAGGTAGAGCAGTGTTATTGCTGCCAAGTTCAGAGCGATACTCGCGATCGATAACATGCACCATAAAGCTTCGGTACAGATCGTTCACGGCCGACATCAGCGGATCGACACTCCCGCCCCGAGGAACTTCTCGCGGTCCGTCATCTCGAGTCCGGTGTTTAGAAGCCTAAAAAAATTATCGAAGTCGGCTATCTCGTCGTACGCGCGAGTACGTTGAGAAATAAAAATGAACTGGCGATGATCGTCGAATTTGAGGTTCTATCAGATTCTGGGTCGACGATGTTTTGGGGAGTTGAGTTTAGGCGTATGTCTGCGGTGGTATTCGGCGCGTATAATGTGTACAGATTGCCAGGGTAAAAAGCATTCGCCTTGACTGTTTGGATACGTTGAGTGCAAATAAGAGCAGTCATGTTAGATCGGGCTGGAAGACTTAAGTCGTCGTGTTCATAGGTACCAAATATGACACCAAGAGACGGGCACCCTCTAAAAGGGGTGCTATTGGAACTATACCCAATATTAAGGTCGGTTAGCGCGCCAAACCATTGGGTGCGCTGGCCGTCAATTTCAGCGTGATAGGATAAGGAACGGATCTTGCCGGGTGAGTCGTCGGAATAGGGTGGATTGCAGCCAGAAGGGACCGAAGTCGTGATCCGGAATTCTCGTGTTGGGGCGAGATTATTAGGATCGGCGAAGTCCGAGTCGTTGACTGCGATCGCTGATTGGGGCAGCATAGAGCATTCGAGGTACGGTCGGAGAGCAGGTACAGCCAGGCTATACCGTAGAGTATCATTCTTCACGGCGTCCTTGATATCTGATGTAATCGACAGCTGGGGATTACCTATCTCTGCTAACACCGCATTACTCCAAAATGATGGTGCCTCGTTAGTGCCACCATGTTGAATTTCGTTGAAGACGTTTATCGTATCTCTGCTAGGTTCCGAACTCGCTGTAAAGTTGACATTCTACGATGACTCAACCCAGCTATGCGTTCTTCCGCCATGCTCTGAAGTGACGATGCGTTTAGTAATGGATCAAATGTTTTTGTTGTGATGGATCTTGAATCTGCAAGTAACCCGACAAGGTTTGTATCAGAGGTTATTAAAGGCGTAGAGTCACTACTGGTGATTGTTTGACCCCTGATGAGGCTGTCGAAGATAGCGTCAAGAATCTGAATGTTCGTCAGATTTTTTGTATTGCTTTGTGCTCCTTCTGTGATTTGTAGCCGGTCGATTTTGTTCGTGTCATATGTTGGTCCGTATGCAGTGGCCTGGTTTATTGAGTATTCCATATTGTAAGAAATAGCCGCAATATGGCTAACATCGGTTGACTAAAACCCGGGTCCGGCGTCACACGGGTGGGTCTTAGACGTTAGCTGCCCGGCGCTCCGTTTTAGCTTCGGGTCCTTAGGAACACTGTCTACGACAGCATGGCTAGAGGATATTCGCGATGGGTTATTGATTAGAAAGTGGCATTGTGTCTTTGTCTGCCGAAGGACCCTTGTATTGCGATTACGTCTCAAGAGCGCGCTGGGAATATGTCTGTTGATAACAAACGTCCAGGTCGTTGTTCAGGGTATAACTTCTTCCCGAATAAAAAGCGTTGAGTCGACGATGGACTGAGGGTCTTAACATGTCGGAGGAGATGGGGACGGGTACCCGATGCAGTGAGGAGGTATGTGGTAGTTGGGTAGGGTAGTCAGTCGGCTCTAGATTGACATTTGGTATTACCCAAGTATCATGCAGTAGTTCTGGAAACTATGCAGAGCTTACGATTAACGTCTTTAAGTGTTGTGTGTTAGTAGAGACGAGCAAGACCAAGTAGAGAATGGATGAAGCTACTAAGGCTAAATCTCATCCCCTGATCTACGACTAGTCAAGTTTAGCAGGACCCCATTCATTCAATCTTAGCGCGCACGCGACATCTACCGTCGGGGTGAGCTCTCTCCGATCTTCGTAATCAACGCGTGCATGGAAATACCTCTAGGAATTACAATTCCCCAAACGCTGACACAACCGCATCAACACCAATGCCCATTGTGTCCAGCTTCATGGTAGTTACGCACTTTGGCTGAAACCAGGCACCAGGTACTGGTAATATGACTAATGCTAAAAGCCAAGTGAGGTTGCGAAAACACTCACTCCGCTGCTCCGCGACCCAGTCCAGTGGTAGTTTGGTGCGACACCTTTCCTTCCTATGTGATTGTCTTGGTATGTGGGAGTCGATCGGAAGACATGTGGGATATCAGTCGAGACAGTCGGGTTTTGAATCTCAGCGAAGCCTCGATGTTGACTAATAGGGAGCAACTGCCTGCATGAGGGGATGCAGGGCTAGGATATTCAGAAGATGCGTGCTCTCTATGCTTGGTGACTGTGAACGGCGATGTGTTCAGACTTGGGAAAGAATGGATATAAGTATCATGAGAAACTCGTGTCCTGATTTACTTTCACATCTTCATCACCAGCCTCTACAGATCGACACGAAAAGCAACACCAATCTATATCTTACCTTAAGAGTCAAGACAGAAAGAAAAGAACACTGCACAACAATATGCCTGAGATAACTCTTTACCTCGGCTACGGAGCCTGCTCCCAGGTACCCACATCTTTCTCCGTCACCTAGGTCTATCCTTCAAGCTCTTCGAGATGAAAATCGGCCCGCACGGCCTGGAAGCCGCAGACGGCAGCCTCTCGAACGCCGAATACCGCAAGATCAACCCGGCGGGTTACGTTCCCGTGCTCGTCGTCGACGGCGAGGTAGTCACGGAGCAGTTCGCCATCAACACCATGATCGCGCAGCTCGCCCCCGAGCAAGTCGCTGCCGAAGGGCTCATGGGCCGCGACGCGCTGGAGAGGGTGCGCGTGACCGAGTGGATGGTCTGGCTGTCCGACACGACGCACTCGGCGGGCTACGGCGCCTACCTGCACCCGGAGCGCTACGTCGAGGGCCACGAGGAGATGTATGCCGTGGTCAAGGCCAAGGGCGGAAGACGTTTGAGGAGTCCTACGAGATCATCGATAAGAGGCTGAAGGATCGGACTTATTTGATTGGCGAACATCTTACCTTGGTGGACTTCTTTGTATACGTCCTCTGGAACTGGGGTCATCGCCTTGCTAAGATCGATATGAAGGGGAAGTATCCGGCTTATGGTAAGTTGGTGCAGCGTTTGGAGAAGCTGGAGAGTGTTAGGGCCGCTGTTATCAAGGAGGGACAGCTTTTACACTTTGATTGAAGAGCGTATTCTTGACGAAAATGAGTCAGGGGAATAGGGGTTACTGTGGTTTAGACAGTGTATTTGAAATGTCATTCAATACAACTTATTGTGGGTGCTGAGCGAAGGAAACGAACATCATGACTGGAGAATGAACAGAAATACCCATAGCGCATGATTTGCACTACTCATTCGATATACTGATTTAGGGGTCGGCGAGGAAAAGGGGCTCCCGTAGTAGTTCTTCATTTGATAGCTGCACTTATTAGAAACTCTAGAAACATATGAGCAATTGGATCAAGAGGCCCTGAATATCGCTGACCATTATTACGACAGCATCTGCTCGCTGATGATGGATATAGTAATATATATGGTTACAACCTCAGTTATTGATAGAGGTAGGGCCGGAAATAACATACAGGAAGTTAGTGAGCACGAATTAGCCAACCTATAACCTAGCATTCACAGAAATGGGAACGATTGTTCAGCGACCACTAACAACACCGCAGTCATATCAAGTTACCTTTGACATGGTGATATATTGTCTTAGTATAAATTGGCGATGGCAATGTATTCGCCCGCAGCCCCCTGTAACCTTAGGTATGCGCCACATTGTCACAAGCTCGGTAGTGTGGCTCATACTCCCACGGTATTTATGCATACTATCAGCACATTTCCCAACGAAACCTTTGTTATTCAACCCGGGGTTAAATGCAAGTGCAATATTAATGTAAGCCCCCATCTGCGCCGTGATTCACATCAATTGGCATAGTATAGTGATTAGTTCCTGCAATGTTCTGATGCATTCGGTTGGGTCAGTCTAGTGGGGTATATCCTAGCCAGATGCAACAACAAGCATCAGTGGTTTAGTGGTAAAATCCATCGTTGCCATCGATGGGCCCCGTGTTCGATTCACGGCTGATGCACTGTATTTCTTGCACCAAGCTGGCATCGTATAGTGGTTAGTACAGCTCGTTGTGGCCGAGCAAACGCATGTTCGATTCATGCTGTCAGCAAGTCATTTCCACTGTTAGCCTCCACAGGCGAACCCCACAGTGTATACCGCTCAGAAACCTTTCTTTTTTTGGTTATATCTTTTCGCTTTGTCTGCAGGCTATTTGTTTTTCTCGTGAAGTTAATGAAGCGGCTAGTGCTGACGACACGCATGTATCCCTTTGCATGCCGTTGCGGCTAGGTGACTTTAAAGGTGGAGAAATAAATAGTACATACTGTGCGGATTGGTGCATCAACTTAATACGAGGAAAAAATTCAAGTAGACTATTTCGACCCGCCATCACATTGGATCCCTTACATAAACTCCTAGAAGATATTAGTTAGGGATACGACTTTTGTTTCGGACGCCTTGCGCAAGGCCATGGTTTTGACTTTCTTATGATACCAAGTTTCATTCCCTAGGATCGTCTGGCCTGCTCCACTGGAGGTATTACATATGAATTTATAAGGATATCCGCAGGTAAGGCGATTGCTGTACTTACTATAGGCTTCTTTGGAGATACCAATGATGTTGCCTGCTAATGACTGTGCCCGTGACCACCTTCCAAGATATCTGACAGGAGTTGTTTGCTAGCCTGCAAGGGATGGACTCAAGTTGCACATCTATGTGTGGTAATGATTTTGCCACGCACGCACGCTATCCCTCTTGTTATGCCCGATTATGTTTAAGTTCAGCATAACCGTACCGATATACTCACTCCTGATCCTGCTGGACACTGTCAAAAATGAGGTTGGAACACCGTTTGAAAGAAAAGAAGAATACGATGTAGAGGGTTAACGGTCTGCGGAACTTACAGTATCTAGCAACTATATAACATTAAACCCGAGTATCATTTAAAATCGCTGAGGCTAATGAAGTCATGGATGTAAGAAGGATGCATATATGTACTGCATGGCTTGGTGACGTGACATGAAACATGCCAGGGGTGCTGTATATGTAACCACTCGCGAGTATTTAAATAGCCATTCTTCCTCGTCTCGCTACCTTTTCAAACTAATCTCTACTTACTTCGATCACCAAATCCACTAGCAGTCAAACTACTTGACCGTGTCAGATTTTCCCACATACTTATACATTCACTTTCCAGTCAACCTTACAGATGGCTGCGCTTCGATCTTTCAGCTTTCCCGAGGAACTTCGGACGCATTGCATTCTCTTAGGGAGGCTGTGCACTCATCAGCCTACACTACTGTTATGGATTACAACTTTTATTTCGAGCCACATGTTCTGCCCTATGTGATATCGTTCCTCTCGCATTTTCCCTTCGCTATGGTACGTGCGCCTCGCCTTTTGACTTTTGATATATATTAACGCGCTTAGCACGTGTCGCCCGCGAGACTACAATGGTCCCGATACATTTCAATAATCCTTTGACAATACCTGTCCCTCCAGGCAAGACCGTCGCTATTTTCCCGATAGATATAACTACCGAAGGGGCCAAGGTCGGAGGCGATGCTGTAGCTGCAGGGAAGTACTGGGAGGCAACTCAAGATGTGGATGTGGAACCAGATTTCTACGCCGTAATAGTGTTATACCCAAACCCACGCGTGCCACGGATACATACTTTTTCGGGTAGAAAGAGGGCTTCCTTTCGTCGTGCCATCAAGCACAAGCACACACATGTAGACAAAAAGACCCCATAGATATAGCCAAATCGTATTTAAGATGCTAGGTTCAAAATTTCTATGAAACAACAGCTCCTCTTTCCTATGTTTCGAGCAGAGTCCCGAAATATCGCTGTTTCTTATTCTAGTGTATTCGAGTACAAAGCAGTCGACACATTTTGACAAGCCACACAGCCACTAGCTACGCAGATCTGGCCTACATAGATGGCCGGGGCGCTTTAATCTTGTCTCTCGCAGGCCGAGACACCTAGAGGAAGCAAAAGGGGTATTAGTAGATATACCCTCTTGTACTACGAGCTCCTCTTGACAAGCCTAGGAATAGGGTTCCGAAGGTCCTCGAATGCTTTCTCTAAATAAGGGACTTAAGGCGAGGTTAATATTACAGTCAGACTTAGAGAATCACAGACAAATAGACCCCAAGAAGCTATTAGCTTAATAGAACACTGATTCGAAGCGCTCGAGGACAATGGTCTCGCAAATCGACAGGTGTCAAAGAGTGTACAAGCGCAAGGCAGTCTGCCTGCCCTCTACCCTCTAAATACACAGACTTATGTATCATCACGTGACCTAACCTCCGAAGATCCCTATCTAGGTCCCATATACCCGTTGGGAATAGCTTCACCTGACAGCATCCGCTTTTTCATTAGAACAAGCCTTTGTCACAAAGGAGCCGACACATTATATATGGAAGGCAGATAATATACCTTGCAACTTTTGCTTTAAACATGGCTTTTATGAAGTCGATATAGATGACCGCCGTAGTTTCTGTTACTATTTTTTGTAGCGATTAAGAAAAAACTTTTAAAAGGTAATAAAGAAGATCATGGAATTGGGTTTGTTAAACTACTGATGTGACTAGTATAGTATTCCAACACAACAATCGTCGTGATCAATCAGCAATACAATCAGTTCATCACACTATCTGACAAAATAGTCAATCATGAGCCTCCTATACAGAAATGTTCACGTTCATACAAAATCAAACCCTTCGGCCCACGACGATTCGTTTGACTTTCTCCCTTTTTTAGAAGATGGCCACGACGTTCCATGATATTATCCTTAACCAATCTTGCGGAATATATAGACATGTGTCAATGATATCCTGTCATTTTTGAGCCCACGGATGTTGACGGAGGAGCACCTCGTCTCCACTATCTCCATCACCATTTTTTGGGTCTCTCTACGGCTCTCATCGCTCTGAATCTCGATAGTGCGCAGGACTCCGTCGGCCGGTTGTGTGTTCGAGTCATCGCCTTCAGTCCTTGCAGAGTCCCATTTCGCAAATGATTTGACGTCAAGCGAGTCCAGTTGATGACCACCTTTATCAATATTCTGGTACTTGCTGCGGGGTTTATTCGGATCCGTACGATCCTTATTACTGCCCTCGGAGTTCCTTTCGTTAAAAGTGCGTAGTAATGACTAATCTTAGAAGAGGCAGACGCAGACAGCGCTGGATCCCTGGCATTCCGTAGACAAGGAAGACACTGGTCATCTCAGCGACGGCCCAGAGACCGACAGGCGCTATGCCATAGATACCGTCTGCTGACTTCAAGTATGTTTGTGTCGCCACTAATCGGAATATGGCGGAGATAGTGCCGCTATGAAAGACACGATAAGCATCGTTCTAACTCGTAGATCAGGAAGCAAAGACAACAGAAAAGGCAAGATCAGCACCAACGCACGAGACAGACGTGACTTACAACAAACCAACGGCGAAAATAAGAGCCAACCCAACTTTCCTGGCGTTGGACAGCTGCAGACGCCAAATCACGAATTGTGGTGCGACTAGAATCACTATATCAGAGATAACGTTAATGCTTGAAGTACTAACTTCGACTGCCTTTGTATTGAGGCAGGTCCCCTTGACTGTAGGGTCCCAGATGGCGGCGCGAGGGGTACATTGCATCGATTCGACAATAGTAGCAGCAGTATAATAGAGCGCATTGAGCCACAAGGTAATCTGGCACAACCACCAGAAGGCGTTATGGTTCCGTGGTGAGAAGATTCGCGTCCATTCAGTCAATATGCTACCTTGACGGGCGCGATAGAGGCATTGTAAAGGAGACCGCCGATGTAAACCCACTTGAGCTGCCGGGTTAGCTTGGTTTTGATTATAGACGGCGACAGTTGAGTATCAGGGATAGCTGTATGTTGACTTACGTAGGAAAAGGGAATTGTTTGGCCGACAGTGACATCCACTGATGTACAAACAGTCCAAAGCCACCGTTCGTTATATGTAGAATACAATACGTATAGCCGACGTAGGATGCCTGAGTAAAAAGAAGTCATGGTGTCAATAAGACGTTCGCCCTAGTGGTGTACATAAGATTGGAAGCATACAAAGCCGCCGATCACAAGGACTGGGCTTATTGTTAGCTGATACCTCCTAATGAGGCAACATGAGGAAATGACTAAGGGTTGTTGGTTCTTACTAGCTTCCAATCTGCCCTTCAGCGACGTCAAGATGAAAGCCCAGGAATGAATCCGCACAAGAATACAGAGCGAAGTAATAATGAGAGCGGTGATGACGACGCCGTTGACCAGCGTGTTCATGTTTGGAGGGTGTTCGAAGTTTGGCGTCACACCAGGAGGGCCGGAGCGCTGGTTGAGCGAGAATAGCGTCTCGGTCCATGGCTGCCGTGTCCGTGCAGCGCTGTTGGGGCGAGTAGTTAACAAGCGCGAATTGATGCGGACAAATGATGTACAGATAAAATAGCGGGGTTTAGAACAAGAGAAGCCTAGATTAATTTACGTTTTGTTGGGGTACTGAGATTGAAGATGGCTACGAAGGGAAGAGGTCCTCAGCAACCCCCTTTTCTCGATGTATTCTATTAGATCATGAAGCGCCTGCTAATTCTCGCCGGATAACACCCCAGGGACATTTGTTTTGCATACCAATGGCCATTCGGCGTTGCAACCGAGCAAGTCACCCGTAAGCTTGTAGGATTCAATATTCAATGTGATGTATCCCCTCACGGTCGCAAACTATCCAATAAAATTCATCCCAGGAGCCAACACATTTCTTTCCGACGCCGTAAATGCTACACAAGGCAGGCTGGCTGCTTTTGTTATGCATCAGAAACATGTACTATCCCGACATGATTTGTAGCAAGTATCTACCGTGACAATAGGCCGGTTCCGATTCTCGTTCATTTTTGCACAGACTCTTTTGAATTTCAAACTTCATTTCACCGTATCCTCCTATTGTGAAGGGAATGAAAACAGAGACCAAAACCTGGCTCTCTTCGGCAATTGATCCGTTTGATTTACATCAGATTACAACGCAATAAAATGGAAGTTGAACAGAAATTTGTGACAGGCGACCAAGGGTCAACAACAAGCCCCTTGAATGAAGGGTAATGAGAAGCCCAGCTAGTGTCTAAACGGACGCATTGCTAAAGGGAAAGTAGCGCGACCACGTTCAATTACATCCAAGGTGGAGTGTCTGGGTGGTATTCGCTTCGTATGTGAACATCAATGAACTATCGCTCACCGATTCTTGTTTAATATATTCACTAATGATGATTTTAGGTTGATGTTAATGATGTTTATGGTCACGTTCGAGATACCCGTCGTTGCCACTTCAATTGTTGCCATCACGAGTGACATTGGCGGCGCCAATGAGAGCAGTTGGTTACTCACTTACCTCCTGGGATACGTCTGTATGTCAATTATTAATGCAAGAGCGGAAATGAGTATGCTCTAACTTGTTTAAAGCAATTATCGTCATATTCTCTAAGCTCAGTGATATATATGGCCGTCGGCCCCTATTTGCCGTCTGTATCATTGTATTTCTGATCGCCTCAGCAGCGTGTAGCGCATCGCAAACCATAAACCAGTTGTGAGTGCAGACCGAACTAGCAGAGAGCTTTACTAAAGCATTCTTAGGATTGTATTCCGTGTGTTTCAGGGCATCGGAGGTGGAGGCTTACTCACTTGGAATTGTAATCGGCAGTGAGTTGTTTCCCATCCCTCAGCTCCGGTCGCAACAGCTCGGCTGTCGATAGCTGTCTCACTCGGTCTGCTTCTTGGGCCGGTAATCGGCGGCGTGATAAGCTCAAGAACGACATGGAGATGGATCTTTATCATCAAGTACGTATAGCCTCATTTCGAACGCTGGGGAGTTATTGTCTAAATTGAATAAATAGTGTGCCGGTCTCATTAATTTGCCTTACATGCATATTTTGGCCATGCCGAAAATTTCCCATTACAAGGCCAGGAAACCATCTCCGATCTGGCAAACGTCATGACCGAGCGAGTCGGCTCTGCACCGACTTGACATACTCGGAGCAGTTCTCTTGCTCTTCGCGGTTGTCGCTTGGACAGCTGGCTTTGAGGAGGCGGGCTCGCTATTCCCTTGGAAATCAGCATATGTTATTACGCTACTTGTGTCCGGTAGCATCCTCATGCTACTTCTGTTAGCTTGGGAATATCGCCTCACCGCCAAGGAGGGTGTACGAGAGCCCGTATTGCCTTTCAGATTCTTCACTAATCGATTTATGTTCGCTGTGCTCTTGTAAGTGAACAGCTCCGTCCGTACTACAGAAATCCCCTAGCTGAATCTGAGCAACCAGTACCTTTTTTTCCTTGGCGGCCCCTTTGTCATCTCTGTCTACCAGATTCCCCAACGTTTCCAATTAGTCAATGGTCTATCGGGCCTTGACGCGGGTGTGAGGCTCATCCCATTCACTCTCGCCTCACCAGTGGGTACAGGGTTTGCCGCAACTATATCTGGCAGGTTCAAGATACCGCCCATTTGGATTATAATCACCGGTGCTGCGCTGCAAGTCATTGGCTTCGCCCTTCTCGGGACACTGCCAATCGCCACTGACTTATACTCTCGCACTTATGGTTTCGAGATCATTGCTGGGTTTGGATGCGGTATGAACCTAGCGCTGCTCTTTGTAATCATCCCTCAAGTATCGGAAGACCGGGATCGAGGTATGTCATTTCCTTACTTACTACCTTCGAATATGGAAACCTGCTGACTGACGGTAGCTGTGGCCATGGGCTCAGCAAGTCAGTTTCGAATGATAGGGAGTTGCGGTAGCTGCTGCTGTTGTAACTCTGTTTTCAACGGGTACACTAAGCCGCGAATCAAGGCTTTGGGCCTGTCAACTACCTCTCCCATGCCAATGAGCGTAGGTGATGAAGATGCCATCAAATTGATCTATGCTGGGGGGTACAATCTGCAACTGATAATACTTGCTGCATTTGCCGCTGCACAGATCCCGACCGCTCTGCTCTTTTGGAAACGCCCACATATCAGAGTATAGATAGGATAAATATAGTAGTATAGCATAAATGCAGCACGTTACTTGTACCTAACGGCCTCATAGGATGATAGGAGAACCACCTCCTCTAACGCCTTATCTAAGCAGAGTTGGATCTCAGTGTTGATTTTGCATGGGTTCAAGCAGGTGGCCCGCACTCTTTTTTTAGGTACGGCACTTCTTACATCGCAGCAGCTAAGCTTTACGGCGAATGTAACTATCAAGCATAAAGTGACGACGGCTTATCCAAGATTTTAAGATTCAGTAGCCGATGATACTACGTCGGATAGTAAAGGCACCACACTGTAAAGGACTCTTCTTTCGTAAGCGACCGCTGAGGCTTTGCTTTGGTGGTACGTAGCACATCTTTTCTTGCGGCGATAAACACCCGGATTCTCCCGAAGGACCGCCGGCTCGTACCAGATGACGCAAAAACCGGATAGCTACGTGACCTTAGAGGTGGTTTCATATTTCCGAAATAGAAGCATAACGTAGTTTATCTTGCTACTATTGGAGGGTGGCTGCAGGCGGGCGCGACTGTTGGGTATGACAAGTTGGGGTAAGAGGGGTGATAATCACTTGCGCTCTTATTTCCAATGTCATTGCGCGGTAAACATAGGATACCTACCTATGGTTGCAACAGTAACGCTCTGCTACCCTTGTTATCGCCCCTATTTAGATGGCGCAAGCTTACAACCTTATACTGCTACACTTTGACATCGGCCAGCGACTCAAGCTCCTGGCGAGGCTTTACAAAGTTAAGTTTGCAAACGACGTGACTCTATCGGAATGAATTATCCTTGTATATGCCTAGGATTAAACGATACTTCATAAACCACACTATTTACCATTAGGCGTACCGGTATAGGCCTTATAGTTGTCAAAAAACCCAGGCTGCAAGATGAGCCTTTTTGCTATGGGTGGAGTGCTCACAGAACTTAGTAGGTATTGCGAGAAAATATCAATAGTGGCTTCTATTGGCTCAAGGGGTGAGAAAGAAAGACAAGAGGACCCGAATCCTTGGTGGGTGAAGGCTACCCCAGAACTTCCCATTGGTCCCTGGTGGCTGCGTCTGAGTGGCGGATGTAACCCGCAGACCAGCGACAATGCATTTGCGTTAAGTCCGTCTGACGATTTGGGATTTCGCTAAAGGCGTAGTGTGGCTCATAAGATGATACGTCGGTACCTAATCCGGGCCGTCGGCTCGCTGTCCTGTCTTATTCATCTTGCCCGCGGTAACTGTCGTATTATAATCCAGATAAAAACCGATCATCTCTCAGGCCTCATGCAAGGTCGCGTTGGACGGCAAGGCTGTAGGATTACGAAGGATCAATTATGCAGCTGAGTATGCCCGCTGTTTGTCGAGTGCCGGTACCTTTTGACTTAGGTTGGCTCTGTAATACGGATTCGGCGGACACCCACAAGAGCTTTCCAGGAGACATTACTGAGGTATCATCTGTCGTAACTAGAATCTTGAAGAAAAGGTTATATGCTACTACTATCTGTCCTCATAGAAAGCTTTTGATGCAATCTGTATCTCTTCACGCGCGAGACTACAGAAAATACTATTTTCATGACGGCAAAAGAAACTCGTATGACGCGACGCCGAGATTGCGCCAAGCCTGCGACTTTTGCCATGGCGTCAAGATTCGCTGCTCCCGTGGTAAGCACTTCAAATGGGCCTCTTCAGTGTTTTTTCCTATGTGCAGAGGCACCTAGGCTGCGGGGCTAAATACCTCCATTATACAGGGAGTCCATGCGAGAAGTGTAATAGCGCGTAAGTGCCGCATAAAAGCCTTTGGTGAGATAAAGCTAATCGACGGATCTCGATATCGAATTTAGGAACATCGAATGCCACTACAGCTACGCAGCAAAGGTGGGAAAGCCGAAAGGCAGCCGGCATAAGAAGACTTTGGCCAGATTGGCTGCCAATGCTGCTACTGACCCGCAGAAGACGACGGGAGTCACCGGAGACAGCGCTGGGCCATTAGCTGAAGATACTGATGGTTCTCCTTCGATGGCAACCACAAATTCTTCGATAGATAACGATAGCGACGAGCTGCCATTTTCACGATGGCTTGATAGCTATCGCAATCTAGGAGACCGACTCGAGTTGTCATTTCCTCCGGATTCAATCGATGCCCGGTTTATAGGGGTAAGTCGACTCTTATTTTCGAGCTTGGCAAACGGCCACTGATCTATTGTTACCTAGCACCAGCTTTCTATCCCAGCAACCGGAAAAGATGTAGTTAGTATAGTGCCAGGTGAGCAGGTCCACGAAAGTACTTGCCGATGTTCATCGGCTGAAAGTTGGCATCGCCTAACATAGTAGGCTCACCTAATGTCCGCACGAGCGCGCAAAGTGACCCGATGGGCGACAGAGAGGGCGAGGACAATACCGTACTTGAATACGCAGATACCAATAATTCATGGTGCGCGGAACCTCCGTGGAGGGACAGTACTGATTGGCAAGAACTTTTTTCTGGTACAGTTTACTTTACCATTTGCGTTCCTTCGTCAAACGAGTGATTTTGATCACTAATAGCGCAACAAGCCATAACTCAGCAACCTGTCATGCCAAACAACCAGAACGTCAGCCCTTCGAGCCTCCCAGCCCTAGGGCTTCTCGGGAGTGCGTCATGGAGGGGACAGAGCAAGTCTGCCCTTGTTTGAAGAAATTGACGGATCACCTGTGCCACTTGAACGCTTTGGAGCGCCGTTCCAAAGTCCCCATTCAGATCGACACGGCGTTATGTGAGACGGACGCAACTCTCGATCACACTGCTGGAACCTTGAAGTGTGATTGCTGTCGCCGGGACTCGAAGGTCGTGTTGCTCGTTGCCACGGTTCTTCAAACCGTATTAAATTGGATCAGGATGGAGTGTCAACACCGCCACCATCAGCGACACTCGGGCACAGCGTCAGGCCAGACAAGCTGGTCTGAGCATCCGTCGAGTGCAATGCCATCTCCTAAAGTCCAGATCGGCATGTGGGAGGTTTCTGAGGCGGACGGAAATCTCGTCAAGAGCGTTCTCACCAGCCGCGTTCTAGCGAGTAGCAATGCGGCCCTGAGTATGTTGCGCGCCCGCGTCGAGGAGATTGCGTGCGCAGCAGACAGCGCACGTGGGTCGGTATATCAAGCATTGGACGTGGAACAGCTGCGGCAGATGTTGGAGAGATTGGACGTGTCGATGCGAGAGCTGCGGCAGCATAATAGGTCAGTATGTTCATGAGAGGCTATCATCACAAAGAAATTACACTAGGTATTCATGTTACAGGAGCATGTAGCTTTCATCGGTCTCGTGATTTCGTTAGCGCTTCAAAATAAAGCCGTTTCTTGTATAGTTTCTGGTAAATATCCATATAGGTATCCGATTCTATTCAAATAGCTCTATCTAGGGGGTTAGGTACTTAGTTTTTAACATGTTTATTGGGCGTGTTGATCCTTATAGGTGGCGTCGTACATGGCACTCACTCACAAGAAGTCCCGTGCATATAGGCGCTGTGGGGCTTACGGGCCACACTAGCCGTAAAGGATTCCAACACTACTAGGTACCAATACCACAACCCTTGCAACAAAACAGCTATGACGTATGGCAGAATTTGTGTTGCATGGGAGATTCCGCGGTGGTAGTGTCGTCCTTGGCCAGGAGTCGGAGCAGTACAACACTGCATACTACCTAGTATTTATAAAACGCTGTGGACTGCCATTTGTGCGCGAGTTCGTTGGTTGTTCATAAAACAATGATAAATTGTATGGGCTGGGCCGAGGGTAGCCGCCTGCATGCGACGAAAGCCGAGTATAGGGGTTTCTGAATTCTGAACCTATTTACATCGTCGGCGTACTAGCCAAAAAATTATTTTTACCGTCAAGAAAACCTTAGTTTCACTAAACGGGGGATTCGCAAGACTTCATGATAAGTTTCGCGCAGCAGTTCGTAGCAGAAATTGACATATTAACATCTTTATGAATTGAAGTATCTTAAAAACGAGGAAATCGATTCGTTCACATCCTACCAAGGTAGTCATCGGTGTATTCAAGGGTATTGATTCTGCCCCTAAGTGGATATCCACTACCCATGAGCTACCCAGAGCTAAACCCCTATTTCTAGGCCATCTGGCGGGGTTACGTTGCCGAGAGAAATAGGAACCCAGACACCCAGAGCCATTGTGACGAGGAGCGATTTGACTACACAGTAGAGTTTTAACGGTAGATTAGGTACCCAAGCATAAAAATCATAATAGGGAAACCAATGTTCCGGCTGTTAGCAACATAAGCCGACCTATCATTTTCCTGCAAGACTCCATCAGATAGTCCTGCGAAGCAGAGTGACCGGCGCAACACCACGTGCGAGCCCCTGCACGAAATCCGGCAGCACCGCTTTCAATGCATTGATCTGCTCGGGTGCCACGATCTGCGTCTCGAAAGTGATATTGACCGTCAAGCCCCCATCTTCCTCCTCTATAAACCCGAAACTCAGAGGAAACAAGCTTCCTGCCGGCTGAAGCTCGTTCTTTGTCCGAGTTACCTGGATCTCTGGCCCGAGGAAAAGGGATTGCTCAAGAGAATCTGAATGCCAGTCGTAAATGAGCATGACATCAATGATGTCTTGATCTCTCAGATCGGACTCTGTTTCTCGCGCCTGTTGAATTTCCTCGTAAGGTAAGGAATTTTCAAGACAAGTCATGATGTTCGCTGAAATAGTACCAAGAAGAGCCTCGGCAGTCTCCAGGGCAGTGGAATCGAGTTGAATACGAAGCGGCAGTCTATCGAGAAAGCACCCCATCATTTCTGCAGTAACAGGATCTTCTCGGTTCATGTATGGTAGGCCGATAATCAAGTCATCGGACCCAAACACAACGTTCAAAGCTAGGGCGGTGGCCGCAACAGCAATCCGCTGCGTGTATTTGTTTCCCGGTTCACATTTGTATATGTGCTGATAAGGGGGGCCGATGTAGATAGAGGTCCGGACCCCGGAGCGCCTGCTACCTTGGTCCGCCCGGGCGGCTGGAGTTGCGGAATAACCGGTATGGCGTGCAAGTTGTGCTCCCAAACCGAACACGTTCTGAATTCTGGAAGGATACTGGCGACTTCCGCTGATCGAGCCATTGCGCCCAGTTGAGGTAATCGCCGGTTCTCTCCGTATCACCACCCACCTTACTGGGCTGCGGCCCCGTAGTCTCAGCTGGAGATAATGCCACTTCTCCGGCGGTAATTTCCGCATATTTACGGCTCACCCACTGTAGCATGAGTGATTGAGAGGCCTTGTCAGCAATGATGTGATGGGCTATGAGCAGGACCTCTATTTCTTTCCCGACGCCAGGTTTCTCTAATATTACCACTTTCACAAGTTGATCTTTCCGAGGTCGAAAGGTTCATCAACCAAAGCCTGCAGTTTTCGACGATTCAATGTATCATGAACAAATCGCAGTGGTGGGTAGGTCTGTGTTGAAATTACACGAACGATGCGCGCTTGTGATGCGAAATACCGCGACCGTAACACCGGATTGTCTTGCACGAGAGCAGTGAACGCGACGGCCAGTCGATCTACATCAACAGGCCCCGCCACGAGAAAGGTGGCTACCGTGTTGTAAGCCGACTTAGCTTCTGAGGCTACATACGCCCGGAAAATCCCGCTTTCAATGTATGATAAGGGTAGCGGGGACATGGGTGGCGGCGCTGAAGATTATCAACTTTCCGAGTTGATGACAGGTAAGAGCCAAAAGATTCAAGCTGAGCAGGGACTTTTGAGGAAGATGCGGGAATTGTCTGATCAATAGCTTTGGCTAGATTCTCCAGATTGGTCTCTCGAAGGAGCAATGCCACGGGAATGTTAAATTCGATGGACGTCGTGATAGAACGCGCAGCCTTGATTGCTAGGACAGAATTTCCACCCAAAGCTATAAAGTCATCATACTTGTGTATTTGACTGCCGTTAGGTAAACCAAGCAGTTTCTCCATATCTGTGCAATTTGATTCTCTGTTGCATTTAGCGGGCTGTTGTCGGTTGCAGTTTCAGAGGTGATAGGGCTTTGGGGTGTTGGCTGCTCTGGCATGGCTAGCAACATCTGCTTGAGTTTTTCTCGATCAAGCTTCAGGTTTGCCGTTCTGGGTAGCTCAGACATGGCCACAAGGGAAGGACGGGCATAGTCAGGAAGTATCTTGGTGAGTTTGAGCCTTAGAGCTGACAGATTGACGCTTGAGGGGGAGACTAATCCTACAATCTGTAGGCCTGTGTTAGGCATGCCGTCATCGTCGCCGCCCATGGTAACAGCTGCGGCGCCTTTGACAGAATCTCTGTCGGCTGTAGCAAGGGCATGCTCGACTTCTTCGAGTTCAACCCGAAATCCCCGTATCTTGACCATATTGTCGATACGACCCACGTAGGAAATGTTCATATCACAATTCCAGAACCCGATGTCGCCCGTACGGTACATGGTTTTATCAAAGGGGTTACCGAAAAGGGGTTAGTGTAGAACGGAGACTTCATTCCCTCGTTGGTGTTGTTCCAATAACCGCCTGTAAGCTGGATTCCTGATATGTATATTTCACCTGTTATACCTTGTGGTACCAAACACCGGCGGTGGTCCAATATGTAAACAGATAACCCGACAGTGGCCTTCCTATGTTGACGTCTTGACCAGGCAAAAGTCGGGTTCCCGTTGAGATGCATCCACACTGTATCATGAAGTTAGCGAAGCATATTGTGAAGAGTTGCAAATCTTAAGTATGAAGAATGTTAGAAAAGATAAAATCATACTTCACTTGGCCCATAGAAATTTAACAGATTGGGTATTCTAGCTGCCCAGGTGTCGGCTAATGCCTGAGAAACAGGTTCGCCGGCAAGAAGCACAGTGTCCCAATTCTCATAATCGTCCACAGGGAACTAGTAAAGAGGGTGTTGATACTATGGCATTTACGTGTTTTAAATGTTTGAAGGGTCTTGTGGATCTTTGAGAACGAAGGTCCCCCGAAGCAAAGGCAAGCGAAGAGTTCAACCAGGACCATATCAAAGCCTTAGCCAGTTGTGAGTCAGTAATGATCTCTTCGAGTGTGGATATTGCAACTGGATGTCATTTGAAAATTCCGGGCGTACCTAGAGAACATAGTTGAGAAATTCGCCGACCAGGTTCAGTGAAAAGTCGAGCTTCTGGTGTACGCAAGAAGTTTAGGATGGAATGATTATGTAACGGAACTCCTGTTGTTCAACTGTCAGACAATACAATAATTATGATAATCATTGGACACAACACACCTTTGGGGTTACCAGTACTCCCTGACGTGAAGATCAAGTAGATAATGTCCGTTCCTCCGTGGTAGTCGATAGGTGACAACTGGTATTATTTGCAGCTACCTTGAGAATCATCACATATAAACGCATTTTCTATGGGAAGTTTTTCTGTTTCGACTTTATTGGCACAAGCTCGAGTTGCAGACACTAAGAAAGAAGCGCTGCTTTGGCGTATGATAGCCTCGATCCGTCGCGTAGGGAGATGGATATCAATAGGGCAACATATACAACCGGCTTTTAACACAGCCAGTATCGCAATGACCCAATGTGGTGAGCCATCAGAGAGGATACCAACGACTGTCTCTTTAAGCGACATCTTTTGTAGTCGTTGCGTCAGCTGAACCGCTATCTTATTCGCAGCGGCATCAAGTTCGCGGTAGGTGAATTTGTTGTCTTGCAAACTCTCAAGAGCATAGACGTCTGGCCATGTAGCAACAGCTCCCTCAAAACAATCTTTCAGGGTTTCATATCTCCTGTCAGATCCCCCTTTACCCCTGACTGAAAGCTTTCGGGACTTCAAGTAATGTTTTCTTTTCCTGCTCGTCCATGAGTTGTTCCCGCACTTCTTGAACGAATGTGTTCTTGGGGCTATGAGTCCAGCCAGCGCATTCCTAAAATGCGTCATAAGCCGATGGACTGCTGACTCTGCGTACGTAGAGTTATTGAAGAGGACTCTGGCTTGAAGATCTTGGCCTGCTTCACCGCCGCTATACGGTTGTCCATTTGCACTGCCCTTCTCTACTAACAACGTTAATCCGAATTCCATTAGATCTTCGCGCTCCACGATCCAAGTCGAATCCGAAGAAAGTGGTAAGTCATATTCCGTAACAACTAGTGTTTGTAATGTTGCGTTGATGCTCTCGCCGGTCAGTGGTGCCATAGCTTCATATGCAGACCATTGGAACTCAAGCATATGCAAGAGCTGATTGTTGACAAGGGACAAGATGTTTCTACCGTCTGCTCTTTTTCAAATTCAATTGGAAATGGCAAAGTGTTAAACAGTGGCCCAACTGCGCCGTCCAAACCAAATGTGCCAGCGAGGTTCCGCCCCGAGAAAACGGCGCCAAAACCTACACGGTCGGAAGATGTATAATTTGATAGGATAAGACCCCACGCGACATAGAGGAGGGTTGAGGATGTAACACGGAAACCACGGGCAGCTTTTTCTAGATCTGTCAGAGCGATCCCGAGGTCAAGTTGAAATGATTTCGTCCATTCATGGACTTTTGGGTCCGTGGTGGTTTGGTAGACATAGTTTGGGCAGATCCAAGTCAGCCTGTAGCATTTCTGTCCAGAAAGCAATTCCTTCCGTGTTGAATTGTTGGTGTTGCTGGGCCAATGCAATATTGATGAAGTCGGGCGCTTTCTTCTCAAGAGGCAAGAGATCTCCTGAAAGAAGGGCTTGAACCTCGTCTAAAATGATACTAAAGGACCAACCGTCAACTTGGGCATGGTGGCAGAGAGTAGAAGAACAGATTTCGTCTGAGGAACAGTGATTAAATGAAATTGGTTCACAGGAACGAATCTTTCATCTTGCATCTTCACATCAAGTATCATTTTGCGCATCTCAAGTGATTGGATCTGAACTATGTCTTGCAGTTCGTCTGCCGTTGTCAGCTGTTCGCTCCAGTCCAGATCTAGTTCGGGATTGACATGTGTAGGCCGTCTTTCAGATCGAAAGTAGTTCGGAAGATGGCGTGTCGCTTCAGTACTTTATACCATGCATCTTTAAAACCGGCTGTTTCGAGTACTGTGTCTGGGTGTGTAATGTGTATGCGAAGAAGCATGTGTTAGCACCTGGTGTCTTTAGGGTAGCTTGTATCATTTTGGTTTGCAGAGCGGTCATGGGCCAAAAGTTAGTTCCTCCCGAGCTTGGATCTGTCTGCCGAGGTGATCGTTCCGCCGCCTCCGAATGCTCTTCCTGGATAACATCACTCACAGCTTTGAGACTTGAAGGCTGCAGAGTGATTTGATCCCCAGTTTCAGATGTTCGCTGCGTAAGTACGATAGAACCTTGAGTGCCGCGAGAGAGTTACCACCCAGGTCAAAGAAAGTACAGTCATCGGCCATTTTTGATATTGGCAAAGATATCGCTGAGGAGATGGCTAGCTTTAATGCCTCTAACTTTGAATTTCCACGTATTTCGCTGTCAATCGTATTTCCTGCAAGTTCCGCCTCCAACAGACGTTGAAGAGCCCGATTATCGGCTTTGCCATTTGGTCATTGGAGAGTCGGACTTGCTCGGATAAGATCCGGCACCAGGAAAGCATCGTGTTTCTCGCCTAGATCCTGGCGAAAAGCTCGCGTATCAATCGTTTCAGGCGTCACGAATGCAACTAAGCGGTCGCGGGCATGAAAGCTGTGGCCATTTGCGCTTCCCCTTGTAGAAGTAATGGGATCACTTGCGCGTCAAGATTTACAAGCAGTCCTCGATTCTTCACAAAAGAGTCTTCTCGACCAGCATACTCAAGTCCATGTTCAGTTCGGCGAGCGAAATCACCTGTCCTATACATCCTCTCTCCTCGCCAGTGGATGAACTTCTGAGCTGTCAATATTTCGTCTTGGTAGTACCCACTGCTAAGCCAGGTCGGTGATACAGATCTCTCCATAATCAGATTCGATGTCACCGTCAAGTAAATCACTCGACTATTGGACATGGGGCGGCCGAGAGTGATGGGCTTTGAAGATTCAACTTTGCCCATAAGGCTACTAATCGTCGTCTCCGAGGGTCCGTACGCATTGTAAATAGTACGCCAGGAGCGTTCCATTTCTCAATCAGTCGCGCGTGTAGTGGCTCACCGCCTAGGATCAAGTTCTGATTTGGGAGCAATCGTGGACATTATGAATCGCCGAAAGCATGGACGAGTCATTCCAATAATGGTGGCCTCAGTCGCGCAACTCTCGAAATCGGCGATGTCGGCCACATCAACTGTGCTCCATTGCATATAGTCGAAAAGATAGTGCCTGTTCCGGCATCAAATCCAGGGAGAAGGCCAACAAGGTTTTATCTTCGGGACGGGGGTTGGAGTTGAAAGGCGCTTCTTCATCCCCTTGCTGCACATAATTCAAAAGCGCACTGTGGGTATCATAACACCCTTCGGCTGAGACGTAGTCCCTGACGTGAAAATAATGTACGCCAGATCGCTCGGCCTGATATTCTCGTGGGGTAGGGCTCTCGAGCTTCCCATCGTCGGGTGGGATCATTCTCAAATGCGCTTTCGATATCTTGGAGCGAAACGATATCGTACTCGGGGAAGGTGGAAGCCCGAGGTTGACTACTACTCGGGCTGAGACTCTCCTGAGGGTGGAAATGGTTCGTTCTTCGCCCCAAGTCTCGACATCAATAGGAACATAACAGGCACCAGTCTTCAGAATGCCAAGAAAGGTTGCAACCATCTCGCAAGTGCGAGTAGCCAGGACCGGGATCAAATCCCCCGTTGGACCTGTTTGGCTATCAGCAGGCAGGCGATTCTTGAGGCGGCATCATTCAGCTGTTGATATGAGACTCTTCTCGATTTGTATAGTATGGCTGGGTGGTTTGGCTGCTTATGCGCCCACTGGTCGATAATATCACAGACTGATCTTGGGGCCTCCGGGGCACTATCTTCTACGTAAGTTCCTCCCCCTCAGTAGCAGACCAGTCTGCAGACGCGGCACCCATCGGACATGAAAGTGACGGCAGTAGGTATGAATAAGACGCCGAGGGAAAGTAGCAATATTCAGAGACCCCATAGAGAGGATATGGCCAGCATAAAAATGATTTGGGACAAGCTGAGACATGAAGAAGCGAGAAAGGGACAAGAGAGGGGGAGCTTTGGCTAGCAGTAAGCTGCTAGGGATGGAAACATGATGGAGGGCAATCGAGCTGGCATCCGTATGTACATGATGTGTACATCTTTCAGGCCGAGGCGAGAACGAAACCTAACGTGGTACAAGGAGGCGTGCCGGTCGATGATTTTCTATGTGTCCTAGCGAGGCATGAGAGTGTTATTCGGCGCAGTTGAAAGTTCAAACACCTTTTAGGTAGGTATCCAGTAGTCAACCCGTCCCTGAGCCCAAGCCCAGCATACTACCTAAGTCACTGGAATTGGGTATGCTTATTCAAGTTGCGATAGGTTACATTGGTGATGTTGGTTGTATTGTTTAGTACTTGTGTCGGGGGAGAGCGTAAGGGCATAGGTTGGGGATATTGTAGAGAGGTGGGTGCGTGGCGGGTTCCCTGCAGGGCCGTAAGAAGAATATAGCCCGAAAATTAGGGGCGCATCTTTAGTCGCAGTGACCCCGGCGAGTTTTTTTCGGCATTTGAGCAGGCTCCCAGTTTTGTGTCGCAGTCCTAAACTGCGATGAGGTCCTAGCTAATCTGCCCGAACCTTTGCCCTTCAGCTTTTTGGGGGGGACGGGGGATTTTGGCTTAGTTACTTAAGTACTTACACGACATTTTGCGACGTACCATTCCCTGGTGGTATGTAGTTGAATTGAATCTATTGTATCATGGATGTCTGTATTTTTATTTTGTAGCTGGGACTATTGTGCTAAGGTTACTTACTTACGGCGGTTTTGTAGAGGGCGGGCCCTATATTGTATAACTATAGTAGGTACACGTAGGCCCGGGACAGGGTATGTACAGGTACCTAGGTACCTAGGCACTAACATTTTGAATACCCTCCGAGCCACCCCATCATGCACCAAGGGCATATTCGCCGACGCTCAATCATTCTGCCACTCAGACACCCCGCCAAACTTAATCGGATAGAATGAACATCAGTCTATTAACGCCCAAAAGATACCTGTGGTACATTTGTTGGTTCCTACAATAACAATCGCTGTGAGATACTCTCGTCTGGCTAGCTAAGCGCCCTCAGTTGATAAAAACTAGCCCTCTCAGCCTAGCTCCGAACTCGAAAGCAGAGGTGAGGGCCTTCACTCTGCCCCGATATATGTTCCTTGAGAACAAACTCGGGTTTGTTTGCTCTTGGCTCGCCCCCTTTCTCAAGCGAGTTGGCTGTTCGAAAATCGAACTCCCAGACCAGCAGCGCAAAAGTGAGCATGAGTTGGTTCAAGGCGAGTGGCTTTCCTACGCAGTTCCTGGGACCGTGGCTGAAAGGAGAGTAGGGCATACTCGATTCCCTCTGTTGCGTTTTGTCTGTCTTGTTGGTCTTGACCCATCGCTCCGGCTTGAATGTGAACGGCTCCTCCCAGTAGTCTGGATGGTGATGAAGAGCGTACGTGCCCACTCCAACCTCAACACCCTCCGGAAAGAATTCGGTCCCGATGGTCGCGCCGCCTTTCTCTACCTGGCGCCAAAGTGCACTGCCGGCGGGTGGCGAGAGGCGCAAAGTTTCATCAATACAAGCACGCAGGAAAACGCACGAATTGAGTACGGGTCCTAAGCGAATGTCGTCTCTTGCTGCGAATGTTGAGTGAATTTCCTTCGCCACTTGTATATAACAACGAGGATGGCTGGACAAGTAGTAGGAGAGTGCCGCCATAACTGTTGATGTCGTATCGGATCCTACATGCAACAGTAACGTCAGTAAACTTCTGTTAATCATTTTATCATTAAGGCCGACTACCTGCTACTAAGAACGTGGCTGTTTCGGTGCTAAGTTCCGTGGTGCTGAGGGCTTCGCCTGTGTCCGGGTCTGTACATTGCTTCAGGAACGAAAATAAGTCTTTGGAATCTGTTGCATCGCTAAGACGCGTGCCAAGCAACTTGCGAAGAAACTTCACAAATCTATAGCCCGCCATTGTCGACTCAGGAAACATCCTGCGATCCAGCCGACCAATACTCAGCTCAGGTGCTTGAACCACGACGCTAAGCCGGAGATTACCCTTTGAAATCGTCTCCCGCACGTATCGAAAACTAGGTTCCTCGATGGTGTTGTAATCTACGCTAAAAGCCACCGCAGTCATCGAGTCGAACGTCAAGTAATTGACTGGTGCGCCTCATCAGCATAAACTATAAAGTGGTCTTCGAATAAACGGTGATAATTATTCCGATTGTACTCACACTCGCAAGTCATATCAAGCGGCTTCGACCACCCATTCTCAGCCTTACTTTGGCTTCGCAGTTTCTCGCAAAATCTATAAATTCTGGACAAGATGATTGACTCAAACATTCTTGAACTGCTTTCAGAGAATGCTTGACTGATAACGCGTCTGCGTCGGCTATGCAGAGTTTTGTCCGATAGTGTAAACAAATTCGGTGCCTGTGACGCTAACATGTTGTACCCGTTATACTTCCTGACTCGAGCCCCGTGCCCATATATATCTGCAATTCAGGCCACCAGTCAGGACGGCACGATAATAATGATCAAGAATGAAGGATATATGTACCACGAAGGGCTTCCGGCGTGTTAATGATAATCCGATTCGGACTGTAACGAACGCGATCACCTATAATCATCAAATTCTATATTCTTTCTTGTATTTGGCTGCACGCTCGCATACCATATATCCGATGGCATCGCCATATGTCAATATGAATATCGCCCTTCCAGGCGTGATATGCGGCGTAGAAATTGGTGAGCCTGGCAAGGAGAGGCCGGGGAACTTTGCGAGGGGGTGGAAGAAGAGGCGATATGTTACCAAATGACAAATCTAGAAAATAAATCAGATTTTTTGAACAGAAATCTGTAGGAATTCTTGGGAAGAGGCGAGGCAAACCCACAAATAAAGAGCTTGCGGCCACAAGGCCTAGTAGTAACATGCCTCCCAGTGCCGGTCGGTCCATCATGAAAAGAAACGGAGATATCTCAGTCCTGCTTTCGAACGCAACACTGTCTTACAATCCCCGTTATAGTAAGTAATTAGCAATCAATAATGAGCCTCAAAAGAGTACAAAAGGTATCAAGCGCTTCTACTCAGACCGATACATGACGAAGATATATAGGCCGTCTGTCGAAACGGCATCATAACCTCAAGTTTTCTTCACGTATCGAGTTGGGTTCTAAAATTAAATATCACTATATACCTTCGAAATGAAAATATCGATCATGCCAAATATGACGCGCTGAGATAATGAGTGTAAATGCACCGATTATCGGAGAGTATGCAGCGGATGTGAGAATATCTTACCGGTTTCTCGGCGATTATGCTATGCCCACTGCGACGGTGGTTTTGACAGGATCATGATCGCCGACCCCGGCAGGAATAGCCCGAGGTGTCGACGAGTTCCTCCAAATCAGCCGATTAAATATATTTGAATCGAATAGGCACAGATCTGGCCGATTGATACGGTGACAGTAACGGTGAAGAGATGATACCGCGTCAATCAACGCTTCCATCTTCTTGGGCGATCCGCCGAAGGGATATCCTACGGAGTAACTTGAAGATGCATTTTGTCGGATCCTATTGTAACTTAAGCTAGCTGAAAGCCCTGCCATCGGCCTTGTCTATCTGATCTAGTTCATGCGATGATTTTTCAATGACTATATAACTATTATCGACCCGATTAAATTGATACTGATTTGAAATCATGTTGACACAGGAAGCTCAAGCCCTTGAAACGTCAGTTATCTTTTCCTGTTCTAAGGGTGGTTGTTATCATTGAGAAACACCCCTATCTTTGTTAATCGCGCGTATTGTATTATATCAAACGAAAGGTATAAAATGGGGGACGCATCATACTTAGGGGGCCAAGATGAACCCAAATTCGAACCAATTGCCAGTAAGTTAATGCTCAGATCATTATGCAGGTTTCTTTATTCTTCTGATCGAATGACCTTTACGATGAAGATGAAACGGGCTCGCTAACATAAATCACCGCAGTTGTGGGGATGGCCATGCGGCTACCCGGTCGGGTACGAAGTGGAGAGGACTTTTGGCGCCTCCTCAGCGAGAAGAAGAGTGGGTTATGTGAAGTGCCAAAAAATCGATTCAACGTGGACGGCTTCTACGATGGTTCCGGTCAGCACGGAACCATCCCTAGTAGGAAGGGTTATTTTCTCGAAGACGTTGATGTAGGAGAGTTTGACCCCTCTGTCTTCCCTATCCCTAAAAAAGAGCTTGAGCGATTGGATCCTTCTCAGCGCCAATTGTTGCAGGTAGCCTATGAATGCTTTGAGAATGCCGGAGTATCGTGGCGTGGCAGCAGGTTTGGTTGTTATATTGGCTGCTTCGGGGAAGATTGGCAAGACTTACACGCAAAAGAAACTCAACACTCGGGTGGTTATCGTGGCACTGGGTACGGTGATTTCTCTCTTGCAAATCGCATTTCTTATGAGTTTGATCTGCACGGCCCAAGGTAAGTCTTCATAAACTCTGCTCACTCGGATCGTCTTTTTCTTACAATCTTATTTAGTATGACGGTTAAAACGGCATGTTCCTCATCCTTGGTGGCTCTTGATCTCGCCTGCGCAGCAATTCATAATGGAGAATGCGATGGTGCTTTAGTGGGTGGTGCAAGCTTAATCTTTCCCCTACCATGTGGCTCGCTCTTCACGACCACGGAGTTCTTTCATCCACAGGAGAATGCCGAACATTCGATGCATCAACGGATGGATATGCAAGGGGTGAGGCCTTGAACATGGTATTCCTTAAAAGGGCGGCGGACGCAATACGCGATAACGATCCCATACGTGCCATCATCCGCGGAACCTGTGTGAATACAGATGGAAGGACACAAGGGATGCTGACACCAAGTGCTTCGGCGCAAGCGGCATTAATCAAGAGCACTTATGCCATTGCAGGAATACGCGATATGTCTAAAACCGCTATTGTTGAGATGCATGGCACTGGTACCCCTGTCGGTGACCCTCTTGAGGCCGAAGCTGTCGCCAAATGCTTTGGTGACGAGGGGGTTATCATTACGTCGGTAAGGGTGAGCCCAAACAATCATCATTCCGTCGCTAATTCAGTACTTTTCGTTCAGGTCAAGCCCAATATTGGGCATTCTGAGGCTGCCGCAGGTTTGAGTAGTCTCATAAAATGTGTGCTGGCTCTTGAGCGCCGATTGGTTCTGCCAAACATCAACTTCAAAACCCCAAATCCTAAAAGTAAGTACATAGTCATACTTGATATGAAATGTCGCTCACGAAAGACAGTCCCATTTGAGGAATGCCGTCTTCATGTCCCCGTAGAAGTCGAGCCGTGGCCTGAAGGGCGCGACGAAAGAGTTTCGGTCAATTGCTTCGGCATTGGTGGTGCGAATGCTCACGTACGTCCGAGCTCTTCTTTTTTTAGATGGCTGTTCTCGTTCCTTAAATTAAGGGAATGTGACATAACGTCGCTCGGGAAGCCCACAGATGTGGTTTAGATGGCTGTTCTCGTTCCTTAAATTAAGGGAATGTGACATAACGTCGCTCGGGAAGCCCACAGATGTGGTTTAGACTAACTTCGAATAAGGTCATACTTGAGTCTCCGTCTCAATTTGGTGTTGGGCATTGGCCGCTCGTCAACGGGACAGGTTTCAAACAAGAGCCGCATGCGTTACTTCTCTTATCGGCTTATAGTTCTACTGCCGTGGAGGCGCAGATCACCTCTATCCAAAAATATACCGAAATGAACCAGGTGTCGATCGCGGACTTGGCTTACACATTGTCGAACCGAAGAGAGCAGCGCCCTCACCGTGCATATGCTATAACGGATGGCCATTCTTCTTGGCAAATATCAGGGTCTGATGTTGTTACTAAGTCACCGCCGCGTGTGTGTTGGATATTCACCGGCCAAGGGGCCCAATGGCCCCGAATGGGCGCCGAGCTGCTCAACACAAACCCCGTCTTTCGCGCATCTATTCGGAAACTTGACAAATTCTTATCTAGACTTCCCTCGCCGCCGCAGTGGGTTATCGAAGGTGAGTGACATGACCTCGCGTTTCTATAGAATATTTCAAGCTCATGGCGTACCAGATGAACTGCGAAAGGACGACGACATTAGTCGTGTCCATGAAGCCGATATGGGCCCTCCTCTATTGCTCGCTCTACAGATTGGCCTTGTGGATGTTCTCAAGTCTTTGAACATCTTGCCAGACATGGTCCTGGGTCATTCATCCGGAGAAATAGCTGCGGCTTATGCTAGCGGTGCCATATCGGCAGAAACCGCTTTATGTACTGGTTTGTATCGTAGCACCCCTGACAAATCACCAAACCTCCCCGGAAAGATGGCAGCAGTTGGACTTGGACGAGAGGAAGTGCTGCCATTTCTCATCCCTGGAGTAGTGATCGCTTGCGAAAATAGTCAGTGTAGCGTTACTGTGTCTGGTGACGTCGAAGAAGTCGAGAAGGTTATACGATCGATTAATATGAAGCGCCCTGGAACGTTTACTCGCTTTCTTCGCGTGGAGAAGGCCTTCCATTCTCGTAAGTTCGCTAGTCCGAAGGTTTTAATGACTGAGATGCTAATAATATTATCAAGATCACATGTTGCAACACGGACAATTATATGAGGAGAGCCTACGGCCACATTTTCCAGAAGTGACCGCTAGCCCTAGTATTACGTTCTACTCCTCCGTTATGGGGCGGAAACTTACTAGTGCAGATACTCTTGGACCATCATACTGGCGTAGAAACATGGAGAATCCAGTTCTTTTCAACACTGCACTTCGCTCTGCGCTCTGTGACGAGCCAAATGAGCTGGTACTTATTGAAATTGGACCTCATCCGGCTCTTGGTGGTCCAATTCGACATACTAGGCGACATTCTCCGATCTGACATATACCTCAACACTCTCTCTAGAGGAAAAAGTTGCCACCAGAGCATGCTTCATCTTGTGGGGAAGCTTTTCCAAAAGAATTATCCTATAAATTATTCTCTTTTATGTCCCCCCGGAAGTTTTATTCGAAATCTGCCCCAATACTCCTGGAACCGAGACATGACTTATTGGGCCGAAAGTCGCATCTCAAACCAATGGAGGTTTCGCCAATATCCGCCTCATGAACTCCTCGGAAGTAGGGTTGTCGAAAGCGGCAGTGAGCCCTGCTGGAGAGTCTTACTTCGTCTAGAAGACGTTCCTTGGTTGAGCGGACATGAAGTAAATGGCAGAGTAGTTTTTCCTGCTGCCGGCTATATCGCAATGATTGGAGAGGCACTTCGACAACTGCACGGCGAAACAACTTACACAATGAAGGAGGTTTGGATCAGCTCAGCCATTTTACTGGAAGTTGAAAGTCCCATTGAGATTATAACCAGTTTCAAAACTAGCTCACAAGATGTTTATAATAAGTCACCATGGTACACGTTTACTATAAGCTCATACGACGGAACCAGATGGGCTACCAATTGCGCAGGCGACGCGAGATCATCTAAGGCAGAGGCTCTTTCCCCTGCAAGCTCTAACTTTGCGCAAACCCTTTTTCCGAGGAAAGTTGATACGAGTGTTTGGTACAGGAACCTCCGTCGTATTGGATTTCATTATAGCGGCTTGTTCAGGGGTCTAAAATCTATCACGGCCGCCACGACTGCCAACAAAGCTACGGCAATAGTCTCAAGCTCCGATGAGAAGACCTCGCGAAGCGTTTTTTCTTCGATTCACCCTTCTGTTCTTGATCAATGTTTCCAACTCTTCACGGTCGCGGCTTATCGCGGCCTAGGACGGAACATGGACAAAGTAGCCGTTCCGTCATTCATTGAAGAGATAGTCATCTCGCCCCCCAGCTCAAACCTTGAAGTCAGTGCTGATATTTCCACATTGGAAGGTGGTTCTTTCACGGGAAATCTGACGGTGTTGAGTGGTGGACAACCATGTCTCACCGTGAATGGTCTCAAAGCATCGGTTCTCACGAATGACGACCAAATAGAAAACGACCGGATTATATCTCGAATCGAATGGCAGCGGAGTAGCCAATTCTTGGATCTCAGTAGATGCATGCGTCCCGAAAGAGATTCTCTAACCCCCAAGCCTGGACGCTATTGGAAGAACTCATCGCCTTATGTATCCTAGACCACCAGCAAAACATCAAACTTGTCAAAACGACACCATTCCACTTGAACAGCTTTTTCGATTGGATGCGAAAGTACACAGAGAGATATCTTTCTGGAGCTAACAGGTTCTTATCCTGCAACCTTCATCTGGAATTATTGAATAGCGAAGGAAGGCTGGCTAAAATTGAAGAAATTGTTGCCAGTGTGTCAAATTCGCAATACTCTGCGCTTTTCACAGCTATACACAGGCTCTTCCTCACAGCACCCTCTATCTTTGAAGGCAAGACACACCCACTAGGAGTACTTTTAGAGGATGACATTCTTGCTCAGATTTACATCGCCGCCGATGCGATTGACTTCCAACCTGCGCTTCGTGTAATTGGTAACACACAGCCCCGTCTTAGAGTTCTAGAGGTGGGCGCTGGTACTGGCGGAACTACGACAAAAGTCCTTGCAGCGCTTAAGTCATCCTTTGGAGAGCGCTTGTACGCAAGTTATACGTATACTGACATCTCATCCGGCTTCATGAATGCTGCGAAAGAAAGATTCGCCGATTATGACAGGGTCAAATACGCCGTGTTAGATATCACCAAAGATCCTTGTGAGCAAGGTTTCGAGCTTGGCATTTATGATCTTGTCGTCTGTTCAAACGTAGGCTCAAAACATCTCACTTCCCCTTTCTGACAACTCGCTGAAAATCCATTCAGGTTCTTCATGCCACTCCGTCTTTACAGACAAGTCTCCGCCATGTGCATGATTTACTAGCGCCAGGAGGGAGAATATTGTTAGAAGAGCTCTGTCCAGGTCTGTATATCACGTCACATTCATTTCATACCTCAAGTCAATATTTACACGAGTACTGCGAGTGCTGACATGACATCAATAATCAGAGGCAAAATTCTTCGACTACATATATGTGAGTCCGATCGCAATAAGACAGCAGAATTCTTAACTGACTTAAAACGTTGAAGGGTTTTCTCCCAGGTTGGTGGCTAGGTGCTGATGACGGACGAGTAGAACAACCATATGTAGACCCTCAGCGCTGGGCAGAGGAACTCGTTCGTGCGGGATTTCAAGAACCTGAAGCCGTCGCATATGATGGAGAACCCCCTTATCATCTCAGTGCGGGTATTTTGGCTTCACGCGACTCTCTTGCTAAGCCCCCTGAGAGGGTCACTCTGCTTTCTTATACGCCCGAAGCGCCGATGTTACCCGAGATGAGGAAGTGTCTCGAATCACGCCAAGTTATTGTAGACACGTGCATTTTCGGCGATGCACTACCGCCTCGCCAACCTGTCGTTTCATTGCTGGATCTTCAAGATCCAGTAGTTCATGGCTTTTCCGATGCCTCGTTCAGCACCATGATGAAATACCTGAGAGCACACAAGGTGCATATATGCTGGGTCATGCCGGTATCACAAGTCAACTGCGAAGATCCAAGAGCAGCAATGACACTCGGGTTGGCCAGAACAGCCCGCAACGAGCTCTCGCTTCAGCTTTTCACCATAGAGGTCGATGCCGCTACCCCAATTCAGTTGCAGCTGATGCGGTGGCCAAGATCCTATTCAAAATTGTCTCTTTAGAGCCAAGTTTGGAAACCCTTGACCCAGACTATGAATACGCTATAATTCGCGGGGAAATACTCATCCCTAGGTTTCATTGGGAAAGCGTAAATGAGAGCGCCGCGCGGTTAAGAACGAACGAGACATCTGTGTCTTACATGAAACGCATGCACATGGGTACCCGAGGACTACTACGAAGTATAACCTGGGTTGAAGAGAAGATGCCTAGTCTCGTGGAGGGTGCTGTGCTTGTCGATGTTAAAGCAATAGGCCTAAACTTCCGTGTACGTTCAAGTGATTCCTTTCACTTATTGAATATGGTCCAAGCTAATAGCATTGACAGGACGTCGCCATTGCGTTCAATTTACTTGATAATAGCACAACTGAGATGGGTATAGAAGGTAGTGGAGTCATCAGAGCCGTGGGATCAGGAGTTCACAATTTTGCTGTCGGCGATCGTATTATGTTCATGTTTGCCGGTTCTTTTACGACGCATCTTGTGGTGCCCGCGGCCCTCTGTGTTAAGATGGACGACTCGATGAGCTTTGAACAAGCGGCTGCGATACCGTGCGTATATGCGACGGTTCTCTATGGACTCGTTGACAAAGCGAATTTAAGTAGGGGTCAGGTAAGCATCTTCGAAATCTCTGATTCGTAAAGTTGTCGAAGTGGCCAGCTTATGAAGTTATTGTACGCAGTCCGTTCTTATCCACTCCGCTTGCGGTGGTGTTGGACTAGCTGCTATTCAAATTGCTCAAATGATAGGTGCAGACGTGAGTTTCTCACTGCTCATATACATCCAAACCACAGAATCGAAGCAACCTGACAATATTCTAGATCTACTGCACGGTCGGCAACGACGCGAAAATTAAATTCTTAACTGACCGACTCGGTATAAGCCGCTCTCGCATATTCAATTCTCGTAACTCTTCATTTCTCCCGGCCATCATGGATATGACGGGCAACCGCGGTGTAGACGTGGTACTAAATTCGCTGTCTGGTGAACTGCTGCATGCTTCATGGCAATGCGTCGCGGAATTTGGCACCATGGTTGAAATTGGCAAACGAGACTTTCGCAGACGCGCCAAGTTATCTATGGAGAATTTTGAGCAGAATAGAGTTTTCATCGGTCTCGATATCTCTCTACTCTGCAAAGTCCAGCCAAGACGAGTTTCTGAGTAAGTCTAGCATATACCCCGGAGTAGTGCAGGCAACACTCTCCTCTAAGTCTTGACATCCGCGGGTGGTTGAGCTAATCATAATTATCTCGTGTAGGTTGATCGAGCGCGCTATCGGCTAATACAGCGAGGAGTTATCGAAGGCCCAATCATTGCCGGCATGTATCCCGCAATGGAAATACAAGATGCCGTCCGAACAATACAGAATGCGCAGCACATAGGAAAGATTACCATCTCTATGCCCGAAGATCCTCAAACATTAGAGGCTCGGATCTCCAAACCGATCACTGTATTCCGTAGGGATCGCAGTTACTTGCTCGTTGGCGGGCTGGGAGGTTTAGGCCGGGCTGTGGCTACCTGGATGGCAGAGAACGGCGCGCGTGAATTGATCCTCCTCTCACGGTCGGCTAGAGATAATCCAGAGGCACAACACTTACTCGAAGAACTGCGTTCTCAGAGTTGCCAAGCATACCTAGTAGCCGGTGATGTCACCAACGCAGCTGATGTCCAACGAGCCGTGGAACGTGGAGTGAGGCCGTTGGCTGGTATCATTAATATGGCTATGGTATTGAAGGTACTATTACTTGACACCATTACTAACTCAATGCAGTTTTTACTGACACATGGGGTTACCTAGGATACGCCGTTAATCGACATGACTCTATCAGACTGGAACAGCGCTGTCAAGCCAAAGGTTGTCGGGACTTGGAACTTGCACAACGCAGCTCCAGCTGATCTAGACTTTTTCGTTTTGTTTTCATCCTGGAGCGGCATTGCCGGGCAGTGGAGCCAGGCCAACTACGCAGCGGCGAACACCTTTCTTGACGCCTTTGTCCGCTATCGGCAAGGAAATGGTCTCGCGGCATCTGTCATTGATATCGGCGTGATAGGAGACGTGGGTTTTGTATCGAATAATATCGAAATTCATCAAAAGTTCGAGAAGGCCGGAATCCGGATTCTGCGTGAGCAGCATCTGTTAGACGCAATAGCGTTGGCCATTCAAGAGTCCCGGCCAAGCCCAGATCATCAAAAAAAAGGCGACGCGGTCGAGCCATCAGGTCAATTCATCTTAGGGATGTCGACTTCTAATTCAATATCATCCCCTTCGACTCGGACATCTTGGAAGCGCGATGCTCGGGCGGCGATCTATTACAACTTAGACACGGCGGTAGAGATGATGAACCCCGGAACAGCCAACAGGAAGAGTCTCAAGAGCCTTCTGGCGTCCGAAGATACGGATGAGGGCAAGAAGAAGATCATAACGGAGGCGATGGCGGAAGCCCTGGCGAACGTGTTGATCAGGGACGTAAGCAGCATCTCCCTCGATATACCGTTAGAAATGCTAGGAATGGACTCTCTCGTCGCAATTGAGCTTCGAAATTGGATCCGTCAGCATACCGGCGCTGACGTCAGTATTTTTACAATCACTCAAAGTTCGTCTTTGTTAAGTCTTGGGGATAGTGTGAAGCAGAGAATGGGAGAGCTTGGTGCGGCTATCTGAGATTTTATTCTGCCGAGGAATGTATTTATTGCCTATAATTCAACATTTCCTTGTATTAAACAATATCGAACGGCTCACCCCACAGACTACTTAGAAAGTTGCGATATGGTAAATTACCTTCAAAGTAGATGTCCTCTTTGTGAATCACAGAAACTACTATAACCTTCTTTGAATTTGATAGTTCATTCCTTGGCTTTAAGATGAGTGACAATTAAAATCATTCTTGTCACAAGGGCTAGTGCTCCAATGCTGCTCTATTCCCTTAATAATATCTTTGTGGACTAATTATAGGGCCTCTGGTTTCTTAGTTCCGACTTCGATGTAACCTCACCTAACGCCCCTTATTTATAGACAGAATTTGAGGTCATAGAACCTCCTATTCTAAGCTTCCTCGCGAGGGGTCTATACTACACGAGTCTCTCATCTAAAACTGCGTGGCCCGTCATCTTGTGGCTAGCGACTTATTCGTGTGACAATTCTAGAGATGGTAGGGGAGGGAATTGCCCTCAGTCGTAGAGGAAAGAGTAGAAAAAGCATCCACAAGATCAGCTGGTAGAGGGCCAGCATCAATCGCATCAAGAGTCTTGTGGAGCTGTTCCATCTTGGAGACCGTGAATATGATCCCATCTCCGTGGCTTCCATCTAGGATACTATGGAAGGCCGTCCATCGCAGAGCAGCTGCGTGGCCAGTGATGCCATGCTTCTCCGCAGCAGCAAGGATAGGGGCTATGGAGGCCTGGATCAGGGGGTGACCATAAAACTGACTATAATTGCTTCCAATGAGATTCTTTTTTGTTCGTTAGCAATGGTAACTGAAGATGTCTTCTAGAGTTATACTAACATCTTTATCCCATCTTTTGGAAGTGGTCGACTTGCCAGCGTTTCCCGAGAAGAGACCACCCGCCGCAGGACTAGTAGACAGTTAGTCTTACCCAATGTACCTTTGCCATGCTATCTTACCTATATCCATAAAATGGTATGTTGTGTTTACGCAGAAGGGGAAAGAGCTCCTTCTCGCCGCCTCTGTAAATCGCGTTGTAGTGCCCCTCGTACACGCTAGGCTTAACGTATCCCTTTTCCTCGCATATGTCGAGAAACTTCTGTACTTCGGCAGCCGGATAGTTCGAAAGTCCGAAATGCTTGAATTGACCGTTTTGGAAAGCTTCATTCATCGCTTTGGCGATGTCTTCGAAAGGCGTTTCGCGGTCGGGCACATGCAGCATCATAGTGTCCACACTGGACATCTTGAGGTCATCAAGCGATTGCTTGATGCTCTCTGCAATCTTTGCCGGTTGATGGGACCCAGGGGGCCCATCCCGAACTTTGGTCACGATAGTGAAGCGGGAAGCAGCCCCAACCCGACCAAGGCGTTCCTCGGAGTGGGGATAGTTGCTTCCAGTATCAATATACCGGTAACCGCGGGCGTAGAAGGTGTCTAGCAGGGCCTGAACATCTTTCGGTTCATCCCAGTGAACCAGTCCCGGTGCTACAGCCTTATCGCCGACCTATTATCCTTTAGTCAAAAGTAACTTATAGCACCTGGTTAGCAATACTTACCGTGTGCGTGCCGAGAATGATCTTGACGGGTGTTTTAGAAGACATTATTAGCGAGGGAGTTGGTCTTGTGTAAATAAGATGCTGATCATATGTTGAGTCTCTCGTTGCTGAATGGGTTTAGTATAGTATGTGTAACGGGGAGCAGGACCTTTAGATGGATGCCTGCCAACTATATAAACATTTATAGAAACTGGCAGGGCTCTAAAATCAAGACTGCTTTGAAATCGTACATTTGATTTACATTAAAAACGTTGGAGATTGAACTTCCGCAAACTCCCCGCAACCTTCCCGCACATTGCCCGCAATTGGAATTCCCCGCCAACGCCAGCCAGATAACCACAAGAGAAGAAGAATTGACCGTGTACATCAAGCATCTTTACATTATTTGGAGAATCATAAATACTTAGTTGTAGTTTATGCCAAATCAATCAATCAATCAAGCAGTATTGTAGACGAGACACAGAAACATCCTGTTAGATTAGCCAGTCCTAATTATATGGTAGAAGAAAAGCCCGGCCGTCACCCTTCACACCAAGAGGACTAATTCGAAAACATAACTTTTTTTTGAATTATAATCACTTTATTCTCTTGACAATTGCAATGTAATTGGAGTATAGGGGGACTTGTGGAGAGTTTCATACAACTCCGCGCGCTACTTACATAAGCTTCTATGATTTACGGCTGACCCCTTTCTTGGCATATGACTAATCAGTGGCAATGCCGCTTGTATCTGTGAACTACCTACATTTTGACGAACATGAGATCGACGTCATTATAGTTAACCTCACTACGATATATGCTGACCAACGTCTTACTCAACTGACAAGTCCACCATCTAGAGCTAATAAATGCTCTTCTCCAAATTCAACTTGTTAATACTACCGACCCCTGCCGCAGAATGGCCGCAATTACCCGCCGCCAGAAAGCCTGTGTTCCCTGCGCGGAGTCTAAGCGGAGGTGTGATAAAGAGCTCCCCGAGTGTCGCCGGTGCATTGAGAAAGACTTGGATTGTATTTATCCGCAACCCAAGAGACGGCGCCGAGATTTAGAAACCGCGCGCGATCAAATCACGCATAATACTATCCTTGCCTCAACTGATGAACCAGAACAAGCAGAGGATCTGATTTTATCGGAATATCTGAACGTTAATGCCAATACTGGCCCCGACGCTGCTGGAGGAGGCGACCTCGATTTCGTATTCTGGGACTCAGCGGCTGCCGACAATCTTGCGATGCCTTTCCTAGATGATGCTATAATCCCATATGCACCAACGTCAACAGCTCCCGCTCCCAATTCTTACCCAGATCAGGAATTGAGAGTTAACAATGAGATCAATTCTCTTGACACACCATGTTCTCCTTTCTTTCTAAAAGATGAGACTTTCGCGATCCAGCATAAGCAGGCAGACCCAGGTTGTGTTACCACCGTCGAAATGGAACCATTCACAGGCGAAGTGGAGAAAATGCTGCAATCTTGGGTTACGAATGGCCATAACGAGTTCATACATCGAAGGCTGTATGACAAGGGCATGCCTACATGTGTGCAGGACGCCTTCACAACCTTCGCCGCGTATGCAAACCGGACACCCGCGACCAAGGAGATAATCCTGCAAATTGCCGACGACCGCGCATCCGCGCTCACCCATCACGCAGTCCGGCCTGTTGCGAATGGCGTCCAGGAAATATGGGCTCATCTGGCTCGCGTGCACGCCCTTTTCGTCTACGTGTTCATACGCGTGTTTGACGGCTCAGTACGCATGCGCACATCCGCCGAACGCCAAATACCTATACTTCAGTCATGGGTAGGGGAGATGTGGGAAACAGTGAAACGGCACAATTGGGACGCCTATCCGTCAGTCAGGGATGGCCGTCGCCCACTTCTAGGCTCGTCTGGCGAGTTTCACAGTGAATACGATATAGCGATGGAGATTGGCAGCTATATCTTGACTGAAAGCGTTCGACGGACTCATATCATCATAGAAACCGTTCTCAACACCTTCAAGATAATGACAGTAGGTTCGGCCGAATGCGAAGGCTATGTCATGTGCACTATCCGTCGCGGTCTTTGGGATGCGGACTCTGCGGTAAAGTGGTTTAACCTATGTCGCAATGGTCCAAAGTCCCCCTTGATGGGACCATTTCTAGCTCCTGGGCCATTCATGTCACAATATCCTGCTGAAGATTTTGACGACTTCACTAAATTATGCTGGTCGTTTGTAGTCGGTACGGATAAAATTCAGTGCTGGATTGACAAAACTAGTATTTAAATAGAACATACTTAGTCACATATTTGTATAAAACGTAACACAGTCTATGCCTATGATGATACATAGCCAGGATTTCAGCTTCTACCATTCTCACGTCTACTGTTATACAGATCTAACACGGAGCTCGCTAAATACTACTTATTAGACTGAGGCAGTCGTACGAAGATATGGTGAGTTTTAATTAGTTACCGAAGCTAAGCTCGAACACCGAAACTAGGTTAACACCGAGACACCTGGTTTCTGGCTATACGTTTTTATTTAGGTCTGCGGAGATCTGCGAAGCTGTAGGAAAGATGGGAGGAGATTCGAGCATTGAAAGGCACGAAATCCTCCCTCACGAAGAATAGGAACTTAGATTTCATAGCACTTTTAGCACTATAGTTGTTTAATATTGAACTTAATACAATTCCGAGCCCTTTATCTGATCGCTTGTAACATATACTAACGTGATGAGGTTCCCCTGAACGAGATGTTGCGTCTCTATGTTTGCAATCTCATAAGGCATTTCCACAAAACAATTAAAATACCGTCGAAAGACACAATTCAACAGAGTCGACTTGTACAGCACTTGTGACTATATAAAGCCGCCAGTAATTTTTTCAGGGATCACGTCAACGTCACAAGTATACGTAAACAGTTTCCGTAAAAACGCCAACCTAAGCTTTTCGCTGATTTCTATGAAGCACAACTCATCACCACGATGGAACTTTAACACTCAAGTGATGGACACAATCTTCAACACTCTCAGATGAAGCTTCCCCGTAGGATATATAAGCCCCTTTTGCTACACAGGCAGCAGTATCACTTTCGCACAGAAAAGTCCAGTAACTAAATCCGTATTACATGTCACTCAACGAGAATCAAAAAGAACAAGACAACAGTACAAATAATGAAGCAGTGTGGCAAGGGCATGTGTTGAATTGCTTGGAATGTAGGGCTCTTTTCAGGTAATAATCTCTTTGAGGTCTATAGGATCTTCGATTCCCCATTTCTCTGTACACTGCAACTATGCGTTGCTTATTGTCACACGTATCTGTATAGCCTTAAGCTCCGGACTCCGAGGGTGTATCTGAGTGTAACCTATGTACGAGGCTTCAGCTTTCGATTCCCCTTTTACCGCCGACCTCCGAGACAACAAGAATACCGAAAGCAAGAGATTGCGAGGCTATCAGTGACTATAGTCTAGATATATCCTAGTTTGAGGGATACTGGTCATTCATGTTGTTCTTGGTTCCGTAAAATATTATTATACTTTTAATACCCTTCCAATCCCCTCAATAGACACCTTTATTACATTTAATCAACTTGAGGATCTCGTAAGTCTGTACTACAAGAGGCCATTTCGAGCACAACTCTATCTGCATCCCTCAGTATGTCTCGAGCTTCAAGAAGAGACAGTGCTATCAGCTATCTAGGCTCTGGGTAGCTAGTAGCCCATCCACATGACAGAAGGAGTTCTTAAAAAGAGTTAAGGATAAACGATTTTTAATCACAACCCTAACAGTTGATTTCCTTTGCTATATAATTATCCTGAGCTACTTACAACCGATTACGGTTTCAGATTTGGTATATCTGCAGCCTCATATAACCTCCTAGTACATAAGACGTCAGTACAGTCGTCGTCTTGCTGCCTAGCATAACTTGATTAGAGAATAGGTGCCATGTCATTAACTACTAATATGCCATGGAGTGAGGCATAAACTTAGACACGGCGTGACACAGAACGCGAAGCGGAAAGCATGATGAAATAAGACTTTGTTGCACCGTCGTCAATATCCAACTAGCAAGATTCAAGCCCGACACAAGCCTTCTGAGGCCGCTATCGCTCCTACACCGTCTACATCCCAACATGTAACCAACTATCGACGCCAGGACGTATCGATATTGTGCAAAGCTGAGTTCGGTCAGTCGCCGCACTTATCCGACACGGAAGAAGCCGTCTCGGCCATATTGGCCGAGCTAAAAGGAAGTCGAGAGAAGCACGTGGATGTGGATTGAAGCCAAGACATATACGATTGCTGCGCCGCAAACTCTATCTGAACCAAGCTTTGCGGACGCACGACCAATCGGTCCCAAAGATTAAGTTTACCAGACAGCGAGATGCCGAAATTGTCTTTGCGCTAATGGGACTAAAAACTGAAGTAACCCCTATCTATAGATGGATCTGTCCGCGCTTAATAATGCTTAATGCCTTTGCACTATATAAGTACGCATGTTTAGTGTGATGTATGATTGGGGAAATTGCATCGAGTTTAGATATGCTTAAGCGCGTCGACGGTTGATTATGTTGATGCAATAGAACATGTCAGCTTAATAATAGTCTTGTCGACGTATTATGTCTTGGTGACTTATCGTTTCGCAGGCATGCCAAGATTTCCCCAGATTTCTGTGTGAACGCCAAGCATAACAAGTCGGGATCTGCGACGGGGTTATCCGACACACGGACCACCGATGAATTCCATGTTCATCACACGTGGTGTCAGGATACCTATACCTTGATTACCTCACACGTCAGTAGAGACAAAGCAGTTGACCAAGGTCGTGATAGAGATGTACAGCAGTCCGGCCAAGTCTAGCTGAATTCGATTCAATTCCCCAAAACTTTGTTACTCCAAAGACTAAGATATGCATGCTTTAGTCAGCCTCTACCACACCGTATTTTACCTCAAAACAACCGTCCGAAGCCATTCCCCATCCCAGCTGAAAAGCGGACTAGTCCTTCATTATCTCGTCGGCGCCGAAGAAGACCATCCCCACGCGAATATCCCTCCAGACACTCGTCATAGAAGTTATTATAGAAACCTGACCATGTATCCTTCCGGACTAGCAGCACAGTATGCAACGGCGCGCCGGCCCAAGTGGAGGGGACAGCCCGCTAATCTAGCCGGAGAGTTAACGTGCATCCGGGCCGGCTAGCAACACGATAGCAGCCTTCCTTCCTAATGTGGGAGCGCAGTAGCTGGGCATTTCGTATAATCCTCCGGGAATAGCCTCAGACGCTATAGACTAGCCAGGGGTTAGTCCAGAAAATTTGCACATATTACAAATCAAAAGCTCCTTATTGGATGGATTTCCTGACCTAGATCTGGGTCGATTATGCGATACCCGTCACACAGGTAATAGGTACTTTGAGTGTTTTAGACCGCAACTCACTCGACGTCAACTCGACGTGGCTAGGCATACAACACTGTTCTGCCGTTCGCTGACTAACTTTACAGACTAGTCCTTGACTGCAGGTCCCCAGGATGATAATTCTTTAGCTCCACGCTAGAACGGGGAAAGAAAGAGTACTGTTGCTCACGAAGCTGCTATATGAGTTCACGTAGAAAAATTGTTGTTGATCAGTCTCGAAGCCTTTTTGCCACTTCATAGCCCCTGTTCAGCAAGTACATGTGGCGGACTTCCTACCAAAAATTCCCTGCTGCTTGTATAAGCCCTAATGTGGCGCTAGAGAATTATCATCCTGGGGACCTGTATGTAGGCGTATAATCTTGGTCACAAAGCAATGTCGTAAAAACTAATTATCGATGTTTGAAGCAGCAAGTAAGAGGGATTTATTAGACTATCATGTTCGAGTTTGTGCAATAAGGGCTTCGTTGAAGGGCTTGGGCACTGTTCAAGTTGTAATCATCCTCCTCTGGAGTCAAGGATGCCAGGAAGGTGTGTTCGCTCCTTCGAAGTAAGACACATCTAGTCAGTATGCTTACTCCAAGATTTAGTCACTTATTTCCATGTTCTCTGCTAACTCGGAGGTCGGTGGTCACACTCGGATATTCCCGTTGAGTCCGAGACCTCCGCCTATACTGTCACAGTTCACACTGCTGGTACTTTCAGTATTGACTTATTGTTATTGAGTTGTGGTTGTAGGCCGTGTCCAATATCCACTATCTCCGAGGTTGTTTTGTAGCATACCGTGACATATATGTTACGGGTGACACTACCTGTACAGATACGTGGGGCAGGTCTTTGATTAAGGGTTCCAGATTGAATTATATTGTACATGTACCCATCTATTTAATATTTATATGGATGCTTAGACTTTAGAGCCAGATATTAACAGTGCGCTATCAGCAACCACGTGAGAAATTAAATTCCAAGATCCACCTAGAGACCAGCTGGCACCGGGGCATATAGGATGCCCAGTGCTTGCGAGTAGACGGCCAGAATTCATCTACTTTGGCCGTTGTGGTCAGCGATGACGGATTGATCAGGGCGCCCATGGGGTTCTTGTCCGGGGTCGTTGGCGCTCCCGTCAGGTTCAAGTAGTTTTGGCTGTTACCCGCGGCATTGCCAGTCGTGGGGATGTGCTGTCGTTGGCAGGCATTGAGGTGATCTTGTGGGATCGTGATTGTTTTCTGCAGAATATCTGGGGCGACGATGAAAGTGGCAGTAAGGCCTGGGGATGTTAGTCGCGATGCGAGTGCATGAAGACATGAGGTGAGACGGGCGGGTGTCTTGAACTTACCAGCTTCGACGTGCCACTCGATGTGACAATGCATGAGGTGCACACCAGGGTTGTCGGCCTTGAAGCGCAGAGCCACGAAACCACCAGCGTTGATCATGACGGTGTCGCGACGGAGCGGGTTGGGATGCGACGGTGTCAAGTGGCCGCCTGGGTAGTAACCCCCTCCCATACCATTGCGAGCGATGACCTGGAACGTTGCGCCGTGAAGATGCCAAGGATGACCACCGGTCTAAAAAGTGACGGGGATATCCAAGTTAGTCTACATCTGTACATCAATTCAAGAGGAATGTGGAAGTTGACCTACGTCAAAGTTGTTGATGATGACCTCCACGATCTGGTTGCTTTTGATAACAAATGGGATCGCGTTTTTTCCATATACAAGGGGGTTGAAGGCATTTGCGCCAGCGCCCAATGCGGTATAGAGAGTGGGAACCTATTCAACTACTTAGCAAGGCTCGTCTGTGTGATTGTGGCACTGCCGACTTACAAGTTGAGGAATGCCGGTAGTGCCATTCAGGGTGGCGCTGGTAATCTATAGTCAGCAACCTTCCTGGCCGTGTACTAGAATAATTTCTCCGCGAGGAATTCTTCATCAGGCAGGATCACTCACCGAGTCTGGTTGTCAATGATGGAAAAGTTCAGATTCAAGATAATTTGAGTATCGACCTGGTCATACACAGCTACCTGATCCGCTAGGTAGGCTGACGACGTGTGGAGTAGGGTATCGTCCAAATAACTGGGGCTGTCGGGTAGAGGGACTGGGCAGGCAGTGCCTTGGTAGCATCGTATACTAAATAACCATAAAAGTTGGGATTGTACCCATCTGGCACCTCGTCGAACATGCCTAAAAAGTGGGAAGGAATCGTGTTAGATACTGCTCTCTTGGGCGCAATTTAGGATAAGTGATATCATCTTCGCAACTCACCTGTATCGAGAGCAGCCTGAATAAGGAAATTCTGGCTGCTTGTAGCATGTGTCGTGAGAAGGACACCATACCGCTGGGCAACAGTCAAGTACAGGATATCAACGGTGTAAGGCTCGGTGTAGACACCATCAACCTCAACAATGGTCAAGTTGTGTCCGGGGATCTTAAGGTAGGCACCGACGAAGTTTCCAGGATTGATCACACGAAGCAAATAGGTTTTGCCAGGTTGGACGTTCACCTTGACGTTCTGTCCATCGTTGAGCAAGCCGGTGTCTGGGATGGGCTCCGGACCGCCGTCAGCAGCGTTGGCGGCCGACTGGTAGTAGTTGATCAAGGAGGGGGCTTGCGTGCGGTACCAGTCGGCAACAGTCAACACAATTTCCCCACCGGTCACAGTGTAAGGCGGGCTAGGGTCGTGAACGATCAAGGGGCCTCGTAACCCATCTGCGATCTGACCACTATATGGAAGTAGGTATTAGCTATTACCGTTTATGGCATTGCCTTAGGGTTAAGCAGCGTAATAAGATGGGAACCAGGAATACGTACTGAACGTGACTGTGCCACCAGTATGTACCGACTTGGTTTGGAACCTATGACTAGTATTAGGACTGATTATTTTTGAACTTGGGCAGGTCGTATTCCTGGCCTTGCTCAAGTCTCTGGGATATTGGGGGAAGGACACCAACAGTGAAATTATAAGTAAAAACAGATCCGGGAGGGATGGGGCATTGTGTGGTCATGGCGGGGCCGTCCATTTGATTCTGGCCATTCTGATAGAGACCGTGGAAATGGATGCTGCTCGTCTCGTTGCCTAGGTTGTTCGTTACTTGTACAATGAGACGGTCTCCCTTGCACATATCGATTGTTGGCGGCGGCCATTGGTTGTTAACGGAGACTACGGGACGTCCATGGCCATCAGGGGAGATCCATTTCCAACCGAGGCTCCAATTCAGCGACACCGTCTTGGCCGTGCCACTACAGGTATAAGCAGCCGCAGAGGAGCCAAGGGCGAGGAGGGGGAGGAAAGACCGCATGTTGACTGCGTAGGTCGGGTCGGGGGGAAGGAAGGAGAGGAGGCAGTTCAAGAGAAGAGAAGACGATGGATTCTTCAGATCTCTCTGCCTGTCGTGAGGAGGAAGAGCAAAACCCAACGACAGAAGGGCGAGGCATCCGACTCTTATAGGATGGTCGGCGTGTACCATCTCGGCCAACGCTGAAGTCCGGCCAGCCCTCCAACAACATATTCAAGTGTTTTCTCCGAAGTCGTCTATCTCATTTACCATCTCGGCCATCCTGGGCCATCCTACACATCCTTCGTGGGTGATCTAGCGTAGGGTGGGAACGCCACAAAGCACGGTGTGTGGTGATTACTTGGTAATACATACGAGATCATTGGCTAGGCATGCTAGGCTAGCGACAACGGGTAGCGGCTCTCGTAGATGAGGGTCCTCTTTATTTGTGAAAATAACTTGGGTGGTCGGTATTGATGGAAATAAATTGTCAATCTCGGTGAGCTGCACTCGCGGTCATGAAGTCGGGTGAGAAATGGCCTGGGACTGGCCACTTAGCCGCGTAACGTGGCGTTGATGCATGAGACGAGGACGGTTTTGATTAAAGCTGGCCTGTCTCGACATCATGATGAAGTGTAAGACGGAAAAGTATTTGATTATTTCATTTAGAGTGCTTTTGAAGGTGTGCACATAAAAGGCCGGGACATCTTTCTTCGATGTCTTCTGTTGACTATAGATACTTGGCAAAGCGACTAAGGTAGAGGTACCTATAGACCTGGGATATACCGTGCATGGGTGGGCACGGTTGTTGGCACTGTCCTAGACAGGGGTCGATGCACGTGCCCTCTTTCGGCACGCCATGGTGGGTTCCATCAAATCTCGGTCCATCGGCGACTCAACCCACTCTACCCACTCTACCCACCGCCTAGGTAGCAGGTACCAAGCACGGCCAAGCATCCGCCACACCCGTCCAAATATTCTTGGCACCCCCCGGACCCTTGCTCCAGCAGCGCTCGTAGACTAGAGCAGGTGGTGAAAACATTTCCTCACCGCTTCACGGATTCTGCCCGTTTTATTATCTCCCACCTACCCGTCTGTGTTGTTGGTGCACAGGCATCGCAAGCCATAGCAAGATGGGCCGCCGACCCAATCCCCTCATTCTCGAGTTCTTCGAGCGCGGCGCAAAGCTAAACGACAACAGCAACCGCTATCACCACCGCTGCAAGGCCTGTGGCGAGGATTTCCCCAAGGGCCGCATCGACAGCCTGACGAACCACCTGACCAAGAAGTGCCCTGCTATATCTGAAGCTGACCGCATTAACGCCTGCCTCGCTCTTCATGGCATCAGCAGCGGTGCTGGCCGGCCCAAATATGATGGGCTGCTGCACTCTGGCCCGAACATGGGCCCGTCCGCCGGTCACAACCATCATGGTGCTGGTCTGAACACGGCTCTCTCTGTCGACCATGTCGCCAACCAAGCCCAGAATCAGATCTGGACGCCCTTGGAAACCCTGGCCGAGGTGTCTCGTCAGATAGAGGCTCATGAGAAGCACGATGACAACATGTCCGTGGGCATCCATGATCCCACTACCGAGGCCGTGCAGACTACCTTGGCCGCTGCTATCCCCAACATTCCATCGTCGGGAAGTAATTCTTTTGAACTTCATGAGCAGTTCACCTTAGAGAACCCGCCGCTTAGCTATAACACTCCACCTCAACACGAGAAGAAAGGTGTGTCACTTCATTACCTGCACCCGCCCCCACCATGTAGAGCAAGTCGCAGTCGTACTGATCTCTCGTTCGTAGATGACACACCACAGAAGACCTCCGAATTTGTGCACCATGACCTCTCCGCCGAGGAGCAGCGAATACACCAGCTCTTACAGCCAACTTCGTCTCCTTCACAAGCCGCTCTCTCTGCTGCCGCAGCCGCGGCTACAGCTCGACTCACGTCCTCGTTACTCGATCCCCAATTGCTCAGCGATGCCGCCATTGCCGAGCAGATCGCCCAAGCCACGCCCTCTGCCGATATGATGATCGACTACCCAGAACCTGAGGGTGACGACCCTACCCCCCCCTCCCAAGTCGCCCATGTCACCCCTCCCTCCAGTGCGTGCTACTGACCCCGACTCCGTGGGGCGGCATGACATATATGGCCGAGGATATTCACGGCCCTGCGACTGTCACCGATCATGCCCATCAATTAGGGCCGAATCTAAAAGGTGGTTATCGCATGGATACCACTACCAGCCCGGACGGTATCCGGCAGAAGCACAGCCGTGCAAAGTTTGACAAGGACCGCAGAATCGAGGTACAAGAGGTACGCCGTATTGGCGCATGTATTCGATGTCGAATTCTGCGAAAGGTATGTTCAAAGGGTACGCCGTGTGACACCTGCAAGAAGGTGCTATCGCCACGAGTCTGGCGAACAGGTTGTGTCCGGACTAAGCTCTCTGAGTTCATCGATCTCTACTCTGCAGGTGTACAGGTAGTCATGGCCCAAAAGCGGATCAATGGGTACAAAACGTCCTATCACCTAGAGAACACCGGCGCCGTGGTGGAGGCTTCGCATTTCCTGGAATCTGGACATATAGTCACTTTTCAAGTGTTCCAGGGTTACCCAAAAGAAGCAGACGATAACGCTATGAAGCTAGACTCTCATACGCCGGTCCTCCTCCTTGATAATGATAAGGAGGATATTCCAGGTAAGGTCGAAGCTTACATGCGTAACATGCTACCAGAGTACATCACACATGAGCCATCGCCGCATGTCCGTGTTACCTTGGAGATCGCGGACCAGATTGCCAGAGAGACCAACGATGAACTCCTCAAACGATCACTTGAGCTCTGGGGCATTGTAGAGATGATGGATCGTGAGCGGCAGTGGACGATGCTGGCTAAGTTCCCCCAACCCGAGGTGGAGGATCAGTGGATCAAAGACGACACGGAGAGTGAGGCATACAGTAATATCTGCATGCAGCTCACTGCTGCCGCTGAGCGCAAGGCATCCATAGCCAGCAAGAACCTGTTGAATGGCATTCAGCGCAGTTTACAAGATGGCAAGACGAAACTCGGGTTTCCCATGTTTCTTACCGTCATGCTCTTTCTCAACTGTTTAGAGAAGACCACCTGGGCCTTTAAGGCCTGGGATCAAGAAAATCTGCGTCCCAAGTGGCCGTTAGAACGACCACCTCGGGGTACACTAATCAAGGGCACAACCTTACGGAACTCTTGAGAATGCTACTCGTTATCCGGCATGTCCTCCAAAGACTGTCCAGAACGACCCCGATGTGCCCATCGTAGCTAACGGGGAAGGAGCTGACGTGAACAAGTATTTCCATCTTCTCAATGTCACTCGTAAGTCGCTGCCCATTGGTGGGATGATGTATGCTTGTTCCAGGATCTTCTGCTGACGTCATTTAGCTCGTTTTCTGAGAACGCGGTACCAGGATAACACTTTCCAGCCGACGGACTCACGATCTCTGGAATTCCTGTTTTGTGCTCAACTCTTGCTCAATGCGCCACCACCTCACACCCAGCTCCGTCCCGTATCCCGAGAAACACCTCAAGATACTCCACTCCTGGACTCTCCTCCTCAAGAGGTAGTACCTCAAGTCGCGTCGCCAGGCATGCCCGATACGGATTCGCAAGAGATCACCCAAGACGCCTAGTCATCGCCGCCATCTCTTTATGGATCCGATACTCTCTTGGACATGCCTATCGAGGCCGACGACCAGGAGCTTACGAACTGGCTGTTCACCTACTAGCTAGTTTCGTCCCTCTCTGATGCGGATTCTTCCTAGGTCGCCCTTTTCATGAAGTCTCGCGCTATGCTTCGTCACACTGGCACCGCTTGGGTCCACATTCTCTCCCGCCTCGGCTGGGTTAGGAGAATTTTCTTTGTTTCTGTATGATTACGACGGCTTACCGTGCTTCGATTTTGCGGTAGGTATTATATGAACCGGACTTGAACCACGAATGGATGAAAGACACCACACACTATAGACGGAATAGAGAAAAAGTGTCGTTCCAAGGCATGGATGGATAGATAATGAATGACTTGAGTCGGGAAAAGGGGAAAACAAAAAGTACGTTACTACTTCCCGTCACGCGGCGGTATATAAACTGGAAATGAGGGGAAAAAAACTTCCAGGCAAATGAATCAGGCGTTCAATGGATAGATAAATGAGGGGAAGGCTCCGGATAAGAAGCTTCCCATCTACCTAATTTTCTGCTTCCAATAACGTGGATATCAACCCATCAGTTGCCTACCTAAAAAAGGTTCTTTCATTTGCTCTTTGCTCTTACGTAGAACGCACACATCTACACATACACATACACATACACATACACATACACATACACACACATTATGATAAAAATGCGACTTGTTGCTTCCGTAAACTATTCTACTGGACCTCACCTATTTTCATGCCTCGATCTATAGTAGGCTTAAGTTGTGTGTATATGCTAACTGTCTTCACGACGCCCACATTCAAAGTTTGCTTTGTTTATCTATACTCACACGCCGAACGATATTTCTTTTCTCTCGCGTATTTGCTCCTACTTTGTGCAATGAGGGCTTTTATCAAGGGCTCGGAATATGTTCAGATTATGATGATTCTCCCGTAGGTTAGAGAGTAAGTCTGTGGAGCTTGAATCTCTACCTACCTAGGTACGTATTCGTCTTCTCTGCTGCAGGAGAATCCTTACCTTGTCTGTATACCTACCCAAAGGCTTCTTCGTTCATGCTTTTCTTGTTCTTCTTTTTCTCTGCTGCCTGCCTGTCTGGAGGTCCGGAGGTCGGGAGTTACACTCAGATACTCTCAACCAATGTCCGAGACATGGGATACACGACTTGGAATATGCGGATCCGTACGTGTGACGCTCCGTCTTGTTGCAAGGTGTGAGTAGATGTCACTTTATGATAACTACAGTTATAAACTCACTCTAGTTGTAATTTTTAACTTGCTTATTCAAGTAGCTAGTAAGTAGATGTACATTACCAAAGATAACAACTCATTTCATATCATAGATATCACCAAATCACATTCTCAATCTCATTTCTCTTTCTGGATTTTGGTTTCTTTCAATGTTTCTCGTTTTTATTCATGGTTTCATTTATTTACCCATACGCCTTTCGCTCGTCGTCACTCTTGTTATACAAGTTAGTTGCCTGTCTACTACCCGCCAAACCAACCTATTTCTATCTAGTCAGATTCGTAGTTGTGCCGTCGTCCTTCGCTCTGCCCTGTTTCGGTGTAGAAAAGGAACCAAAGACGGGGCCTGGTTTTATGCAATTATAGAAGTTGTGGATGCTGATGACGAAGGGAGGGGGGTATCAGGAGAAGATGATGGTGTAGGTGAGGTTGGGGTATGGTTAGAGATATTTGTCTATAGTTTAGAGATGATGGCGGAGGCGTACTCGCCGGTCTTGGCCTTGCCGCCCAAGTCACCAGTCAGAGCCTTACCCTCAGAGAGGGTGTCGAAGGTGGCGCGCTCGATGCGGTCGGCATACTCCGTCAGACCCATATGACGCAACATCATCATGGAGCTGAGCAGCAGGGCCGTGGGATTGGCCAAGCCCTTGCCAGCAATATCAGGGGCGGAACCATGGACGGCCTCGAAGATAGAGCACTCGTCACCAATGTTGCCCGAGGGGTCAGACCCAGACCACCGATGAGACCGGCGCACATATCGGAGAGAATGTCACCGTATAGGTTAGGCATGACGAGAACCTTGTCGTTGTAAGGAAGGGGGTCAGTGACCATCTTCAGGCAGGTGTTGTCGAGCAGCTCGGCGTCGAACTCGATGTCGGGGTAATCCTTGGCGACGTCACGAGCGACGCGTAGGAAGAGACCGTCAGACATCTTCATGATGGTAGCCTTGTGCACAACGCGGACCTTCTTGCGGCCGATCTCCTGGGCGTGCTGGAAGGCGAATCGCAGCACACGCTCACTGGCTTCGCGGGTGATGAGCTTGATGCTCTGAACGACGCCGTCAATAACGACGTGCTCAATGCCTGAGTACTCGCCCTCGGTGTTCTCTCGGATCAAGACGGTGTCGACATTATCGTAGGGGGTCTTGTAGCCGGCAACAGAGCGGCAGGGTCGCAGGTTAGCGAAGAGGTTGAAGGTTCTGCGGAGGGTAAGGTTGAGAGAGACATGGCCCTTGCCAACAGGGGTCTATCGTCTATTAGTAGTCGCCTCATAAGTGCCTAGGTTGAATGGATTATCCGTGACATACAGCTAGAGGTCCCTTCAGGGCAACCTTGTTTCTCTGGATGCTCTCAATGGTAGCGTCAGGGATAGCGGTCTTGCCATTCTTGAGTATAGGGGTAACATCAACAGGCTCCCACGCAATTGGCGTCTACACAGAACTGGTTAGCTTTCATCTGGCGAACGTAAAGAGACAAGATGCCAGAGACATACCTTGGCAGCCTCGAAGATGTCCTTGACGGCCTGAGAGATCTCGGGACCGATACCGTCACCCTCCATTATACTGACTGTGTAACGGCCCTATCATGCGGCATATTAGTCCCGATGGTGTTACTCTGGAAATACGGATAGATGCGCTGGTTGCGAGGTGATTGCCAAGATTGAGTTATTTTCGTGACGATGTCGCAATGCAGGTTTCGAGCGCCGAGGGGACAGGAGTGGTTCATGGTGCACGTACATCGGCGTTCTTGGTGCCCTGGAACTTGGCAACCTTGTCCGAGTAGAATCTGTGGTTCTGCAAGTCGGAGAAAACATTGGTTAGCAACCAACAAGTCTTCACATGCTTCATTTTCGAGGACTGGTAGCTCACCTGGAACGATAGTGTGGCCGTAGCGCGGGGCACAGCAGCAAAGAACTGGCGCCGCGCAGGGGCAGCGACAGCTCGGAGGGATAGCATGTTGAAGAGGAATTAGGGCACGCAGCTAGACAAAGAGTTGTGACTTTCAAGGCGTTGAAAATGAAAGGGAAAAAAATGCTGGCGCGGGAGAAAGGCTTGAACGTTGCGACGTTGCGCTGCGTGGGGAATTTTCGATTGGTGGTTTGGCCTGCATGCCTCGGGTGGTGTCGGACGGAGCCGGTAAGCCGGGAGCCAGCTACAATGTACAGCCTTGAGCCTGTGCAGTGTGGACATTGACATCTGAAAGTGCGCTATATGCCGCCAGTATCCGCTATAAAAGGGCGCTAATCTGCCCAGCATGCTGTAAAGACCTCACCTGCACGGACCATTCAGTGAGCTACCAAGATGTAACCTTACCCACCGCCCTGCGACGGGAACCGATACAATGTGTAGGTACCACATCGCGATTACCACCACGGAGCTTCAAGCGCAACCTGAGGGGCTGCGCATTGAGCTCGCAGTAGGCAGGCGCCATCTACAGTCCAAGCTTCAACACTCTAAATCCCTTCCGAACTCGACGTTCCCTACTTATAATTAAATACTAGTTCAGTCATTTGTTGCCCACTCTATCTTAGCCTTTCTCTTAGACCCACGCTTCCTCATGTTCGGATCTCAATTGGCATAACACTCGATTGAGGGAGCCTCGAAAGATCCCCGGAATCCCTCATACGGAATAGCCAATCGCCAACACCCAGCCCAACCGACCTCCGCCCTCCGACCTCCAACCTTCGATCTTGAGCAGCCGCAGCTACCCAGCCAGTTTGCAACCATGGCCGACTTCGACCGCACCGTTCTCGATTTCTATGGCATAACGACACTGATGCCCACCACCTGGCCGTCCGAGAAGAACGACAAGGCCGATGACTCGGACAGCGACCGCGAGCAGCAGAAGAAGAAGATCAACCGCCGAAAGTCCCGCTATGATGCCCTCGAACGCGCCGTCAGCAACAGGTCTAGCATCGTCGCCGGCTCCGAGACGTCGGCCAGCGGCGTCAGCAACCTGGTCCAGAGGGACGAGCCCGACCCGCTGGGCTCATCCGACAGCGTCGTGAGGACTCTCAAGGATCTCGGCGTGCCCATCCAGGACGACACGAGATTGCGTAAGTCCGCCCGCCAGCCAGAGCGCTTGACCATGTGAATACGTAAACTCAACTCACCTTGATCTGCGCAGGGAACCGCTTCTTGCTGTCCTCGACGAGCTTCTCGCCTGCCCTGTTCCTCTCCCAGATGCACGCCAATGCCGACACACAATCGCTCCTAAGCGGCCTAGACGTACTCTCCAGATCCATTGACCAGAAATCCGCGTCGTTGAAGGTCCTAGTCGAGTCCAATTTCGAGAGGTTCGTTCGCGCCAAGGCCACCATCGACAATGTCTACAAGGAGATGAAATATCGAGGTGAGGAGCCACCTGCGACGCCCACTCGTGCGCGAGCGCATTCCCGCCACACCAGTCGGGGTAGTTTCAGGACCGCCAGCGTGAGTGCGGCTCCCCATGTAGCCAACCCCCTCCTATCGCCTGGCCTGGCAGATACCAAGAAAAAGAACGCTCTAATCAAGGAGAGCGACTACGGTGTGTTCGGAATCAAGGGCCCACTACTAGATGTCTCGGCAAAGGCAGAAGATGTTTGGGGCCCGGCACTGGGGGGTCGTGAAAAAGAGGAAAACCTCAGGACCGTGTCTACCTCTCTGGAGCGGTACAAAGAGTATATCGAGACGAGCTCCAACATCGCCGACAGTATACGCCGAAAAGACTACGATGCACTTATAGAAGAATATGGTCGCGCCAGGAAGTTTTCCGAAGAGACAAAAAAGCTTGTCCAAGATCTAGGATCGACCCCGCCAAGTGAGACGCAAACATACCAGATCCTGATCGCGGCCCGAATGTGGTACGACGTTGAGGAACAAATACAGCTCTTCAAACGCGAGGTTTGGAGGAAATTGACATTACTTCATAATGTGTCCAAAACCGATACGAGGGCCCCATCCCAAGATCAGCACATGGAACTCATCGGTATGCTGTTGGAGCTGGGTGTGGAGGATAATCCGATATGGGTATGGCTTTTGAGCCGATACGATTATCTGAAGGGCAAGATCTCTCTGGTGGGAGATCGAGCCAAGGTTGAGATCGAGGTGCTCAGGCGTCGACTCGCTAACGCCGATAAGCCTTCATCGCAAATTCTCGCCTCGCATCTACGCAGTTTAAGTCGACATTCGGTAGGAAGCAAGCCGAACGGACTCGACACTTCCGATGTGATCGAGCTATGGGAGAAGATGGTGTCGTTTTTATCTAGTCTCTTGTCCTCCCAGGGTGTACTAGGGGAAGTTTTAGAGTTTTGGCAGACCGTCGAAAGTTTCATCGACGGAAAAGCGCAGAAATCACTACCTACGGGTTATAACGGAGAGTCGCGTGAACATCACCGACTTTCTACACAGGGCACGCTCGACCTCCGGAAAGCCACCATCGAGCTTGTCGATATGATCCGCGCTCATGTGTTTGAATTCTTTGCTGGTGCTCCCCCTGAGGATATCTCGCTACTGTTCTCGCCCTTTACCCCCTTCCCCAGGATCCCCATGTCGGCACAGCTATCACCTACGAATAGAGATCCCGATCCGGTTCTTTTGGATTCTAATAACCCCCTCCGCCTTCCCCCAAGCGAGGCGAGTCTTGGGAGAAATTTGCCTTCTGGCCACCAACATCCAACTCCATCAGCGGCGTTCATTACCTGTCCAAGATGCTTGGGCTCGTCGGTACGGAGCAGCCGAGATGGCCAATGTGGCCCCTGTCAGTCAAGACGACGCAAAACAGATGGATTTATTGAGGACATTGATTGGACGCCGCACGAGAAAGGTGCGTCGTGGCTCTATGCGCGGCATGGAATAAGGACGCCGAGAATATCAAGCTTGTAGAAGATTGGCAACGATCCAAGGAGATGGGAGATGTGACCTGCATGCCTGCCACTTTCTCGGCGTTGAGGGAGCTTCTACTCAGTGGGATCCAGAAGATATTGTATGTTTCTGAGGCAATCGCTAAAACCGCCCTGGGGACATCATCCCGCCCCACCGACAAAACTGTTGCAGATGGGTCGAAGCCAATACGTCACAACACTGTACAAAGCACTGAGCGGCATGGTCGAGAATGCCGAGAAGGCAGTTAAAAAAGCCGAAGACGAGTGGACCACGGATATAGACGGCTCAATAGGATCATACAACGAGAGAAACATCTGTGGTCGCAGGGAAAGGAACAATTGACGCTGGTGATAGAGTAAGTCGTCTCCATATGAGTTCATGAATTGAATGGTACAAGACTAACAGGGAACTAAAATAGAATGTGCGCATGCTATTAACCCTCAGCAACCTGCAAGCACTCCGTTCTATTATCGTACCCAACCTAAATGCTCAATTTGGAAACCGCTTTCTCCGTAAAACTTACCGATGAGGCGAAGACCATTAAGGATGTTCTTGGTCAAATCGATGCCCGATTATTTCAAACCTACACCCGGCCAGCAGTGGACTCTCTCCGCAAGATCATCCGCACGGGCGTGAACGATCCGAGCTGGGCGCCAACCAGCAAGCCTACAGAGGCGAAACCTTACATCTACGAGGCCCTACTCTCTCTCGTACTCGTGCACACGCAGGTCTCCACCACTGCGCCCTCTCTAACGAGCCAGGTCATCTCCTTTCTCCTGGAACAAATCAGTCGCGAGCTTCTCGAGGTGTTCAAGCACGGCCCAGATACGACCTAGATGGGCTGATGGCGGCGACGCTGGACGTCGAATTCGTCGCGCAGACGCTCAGTCAGTATACCACGGAAAAGGCGTCGACGCTGCAGACAGAGGTTTACGCGATCCTGGATGCGAAGACGGATAACCCGGCCAGGAGCAGGTTGCAGGACGAACTCCCCGGCATGCGCGAGCTGCTTAAGAGGCTGCGCGAGCAGAGCAAGACGGAGTTTGCGTGCTTCAAGAAACCTAGGAGGACGGGCACGCATCTGGAGAGGACGGCGACGGGCTAGGTGGTCGTCGACGACGATGATGAGGATGATGATGACGACGGCGATGTGGATGAGATGGATGAACAGGGGGAGCAGGATGAAGAAACCCAACGCCCAGAGGTGCAAAAGTCGAGAAGCCGAGCCTCGAATCGTAAGGCTCGTCAGTTCTCTATTCACCAACTCCCCAAGGAAATTCGTCGGCAAGGGAGGCTCGCTCTCATCGATTGCGGAGCGGTGATCTGTGTTTACCAACAGTTGTTGAGTAGTGTAAATTAATTAAGTTGAATTCTTACCTTCTTCTGGTGATGGGAGGTTGTGAATTAGTCAGTTTTACCTTGATTGTGTTGTCCATGTCCTGGTCACTTAGCAGTACTACTACTCCCGTACTTCCACGGCGCTTTTGTTTGGAATTGACCAAACTGTTGTTATTATTTTTATTTTTCTCTACCCCCTGCTTCTTGGGGAGTTACTGAATCTGGCTCGTTTGTCAGATAGTGAAAAGTCATATCCGTAAATCTGACTCGCCACGAATCTTCGACAATGCAAGATGTTAGAGCCGGCTTCTTTCTGGGTCCCCACTATCTGCAGCAAAATGTTTTGGATGGTCTTTTACGTAGTTGAGGCCCAGACCCACCAGGCACCTCTGCTGCCAGGGTTAGAAAAACTACACCTATTTTAGTGTAGTGTAGCTACCCCTGCCAGCGTAAGGTACATCAGCCATCAGCTACACCTAAGCTTCAGCAGTATCAAGAGATATCTATTTTTTGACGCCTAGCTAGCAATATAATAATAGTGTAGCGACTTATTATATTAAAGCAATGCTTTAAAAACTAATTATCTTAACAGTAGATAGACTGCGGTTGAATTATTTAATATATAATTCGCCTTGTGTATTCGACTCTGTGGCGGATCCACTGACTAGAGTAGACCAGGGTCGCCAAAATCCACCAGTACGTGCGGAGTCTGTTTGGATATGGGGGTAGGATAGTAGTAGCAAGGTCATTTACAGACTAGCATGGCCCCGCAGGGCAATTGGCAGCTTGGGCCTGGGCTTGGGGCGCGAAAGAGAAGTAGACATGAAGTCTTGGATATTCAAAATTAAAGTTGATCCAAGGTAAGAAATCCGAGCCATGATTTAAACCCTTAATACCTCCATCGTATCCCCAAGCCTGCTTGACTTACTCCCAGTCGTTTCATCGCCTCCTAGGACTCCTTTCGTCCACGACATCATCCTGTCTACATTTACCTACCTACCTAATTATTCACCATGGTATGTACTAATAGTACCCGACCCGTTACTAGAGGTACCTAGCATAGAAAATCGGAGCACTAACATCGTCCTCCCTCCCCCAGAACACCCAACCGCGATAACTCCGACGTGGTTTTTGAGAACTGGTTCGTAGCGTTAATGGACTCGTTTGATGCTGCCCAGCTTCAGGTGGCCTTCGATGTCATTCGTAGATACTTCAACCATGGCTCAAGTAACCTTACCAACAATCTCAGCGGTACCCGACCTTATGACGTTTATCCTTCAGACCAGCACTTACTCGATGGTGCTCACGCTGGCTCCACCATGCCGGCTCCGGGTACGGGTACCCCAAGCGCCAGCTGCACGGTCCCTTGCACGGTCCCTCCAAATAATCAGATTCCGCCACTAGCTCAACAACAACAACAACGGTTTCGATGCCAGTACTGCCAAAAGTCTTGGACCGGCACAAAGCCAGGTTGGATCACGCTCCATTTGTTAGCCAAACACAAGGTGAGCTGGAGGGACCCAGCGTCTTGGGGTCTCCTCACGTCGCCGTTGTTCTTGGTGGAACTGAACACAGATAGAAAGTTACAGCGTGGGAAGCCCATGCACAGCCACCACGCCGTGATTTCTCTATTCACTGTACCACTTTTAGTGCTGTTTGTCAAGGAGCAAGCATAATGTATCATTATTAATTGAAATTTCTCCAAGGGGCATCCATCCTCGCCCTGTTACTATTACTACCCAACTGCTTCCTGGCACCCCTTTGAAGTAATACATTTCCAGCTAAACCCAACGAGCCGCGCTAGTATGTATAAGATACTATCGCCCGCCAGCAGGTACCCACTGCCTTCTCGCCTCATCTCTCCAGTCTATACAAAATCCACAATGATATTGGAGTTGTACCCCGACTCATGTAGACGCCACCAATCCATGCACCCCTTCTCGAGTGGCTCGATGGTATATCAAATATCTTCAGCACCCCATCCTCTGCCCCATACAACACAAGGCGACTAGCGAGGGGGAGTTCGTTTCGCACGCACGTAACGCGAAGAGCTAAGTGCGTAGTCCTCACTGCCCAGCACCTCGCGCGCCAACACGGCTTTCTCCTCGTCGCTCAGCGTCTCCGCCTTAGCCTTGTCCGTCTTAGCAGCATCAGAACGCCACAGCCCTCCAGTGCGCTCCGCATCTCCATTCGCGTCCAGTCCGACGTGCGCGGCCAGAGTGCGGAGGGCGTTGTCTTCGGCCTGGGCTGAGAAGTACCTCCTCTCCCACGGCTTACCCTCGGCCTGCTCCTTCTTGCGCATCCCGCGTTGCGCCTGCTCAATCTTCGTCTTCTCGCGCCCGACGTACTCCATGTCGCCTTTCGCGATACCCTCAGCCACGCCGGCCCAAGCGCGTCTTGACTCTAATGGGTGCTGCTTCTCCGTAGGCGCAACGATGAGCTTGCTCATAGGCGTCTTGTCCGGGTCCCAGCTGTCGATGAGCGTCTTCGGGGAATTTTGCTTGGCGGCCCGCTGTGAATCTCGAAGGCCTTGGTCCATTGCCCGGAGCAGTTGTATAGCACATCTTTCTCGTTACCTGTCCGGTACAGGGTCGCCGTGAACGAGTTCTTCTTCCCACTCACCCAGCCCTTACCCAGGTAATTCGTCTTGGCCGTGAAACCCGTCGAGGAGGTGATGTATGACGCGCCATCGAGTTCCACGAAGGGGGCACCGAATATGAGGCCTTCGACGTGGAGGGAGGGCAGCGTGATGATAAATGTGTCGGTCTCGCCCGGTTTGTTGGGCACTGGTACGGAAAGCATGGCATGCCCGATCTGCTTTATGTTGATGGTCTTGGAGAAGCTCGCTTTTTGCGCGTTATAGCCTTGTAGGTGGACACCGGACGCTTCGTTCTTGATGCTGTAGGCCGTAGCGGGCGGATGGTGACTATTGGATCATGTCAATACGATCGATGTTCTCGGTCCGGTCAGGTCGTTCTCAACACTTACTTGACTTGCTCGCTGATCAAGTCGGTCGTGCCGGCCGCATCCTCCCATTTACCCAAGAATAGCTCACCCAAGAAGGGATTCAGCGGCTTCTTCTCATTTCCATACTGTTCGCTTCGGCTTGCGTATTGTTGCTTGAGGGTAGTAAGGAACCATTTGAGCACTAGCAGAGCTCTCTTGGCAGGATCTTCCTCTTTGGCCGGGCGGCGAAGACGCTGGGATGTTCACACCAATATGAACTAAACTCGGTGAGACTCGTCGAGGAGAGGATGAAGGGAGGGGCGGTCAGAGAGGAGAGATCGCCATTGAAGGAGGCGATGGACTACATAGTAAATTAGCTATGCAGACGTCGGACGACACGGGACGAACATCAGCATCGTAAAGACTACAATGCGACCAACCATGGATGTGTTTCATTCACACTAACCTTGAGGAATGCAGTCCAGCTAGATCCGGTCGCTTGGGGGTTTGGTGTCGGGTCCGACATGACTGTGGCGTCGTCTCTATATAGACTAGAGCTTAAATGATTGCAACCCCAAGCAAGGGTTCGCGATAATGTTGATATTAGAGGAGAGTTAATAGCGGTATCGATCGGTATCGATCGGTATCACCAGAAGAATACAGCAACGGCCTAGTGTGAACACTGTATCAATAAACCGATCTAACAACTCAGGTTGAATGCCGAGATATCCAGGTGGAGGGATGGGGAAGTTTACCGTCGAAATTGGGTTGCAGTTAAAATGTGGCGTATCTTGTACTCTTGTACGCTTCGGTAGACACGGCGAGGTTGAGAGGAGGATGGAAGATCCGGATGCCACAAATCCAAGCACGAGTCAAATAGATAAACCTAGTCTACTATCGGTTGCCTGTTGTTTGGTTCTGAGTCTTTTGCCTCTGTTAAAATATGTGGATTGATTTATACGAATAATCGAGTAGGCAAGCTGATGAGAGTCGCGTGTGTGAGATACTTGAAGGAGGGAGGGTTGACGTCAAAAGAATGATACCCCTCCATGTCGGTTCCCTAGAGGCTCGAGGCTGCAACCAATCCCAGCCCTCAAACGGAAACCCCCCGCACGTCATCGACCTCCCAAGCCCCAGTCCAGTCCTAAGCCCCCACCAACTTGGAACCTCTGGATCCGGTGCTGCAGGTGCGTATTCGTAGCTTCAAGCACCGACCGGCCAACGTATTCGTTGCCCGTCATGCTATTTCAAATATCAACCAGTACCTTATCCTCATTTCATCATTCTTGCGCAAGTGTTTGTGGCTTATATTTATAACTGCAATGCAGCCGATATAACAACATTAAAAATCACAGCGAATGTTACCCTATTTTACCATACTATCTTAGGCATTTGCACTCGTGGATTCGTCCGATGGGCGGCTGCGTTACAACTCATTATCATTCGACAAGACTTAAAGTTGATATTATAGGGCCGTGACTATATATCGACGTTTCTGGGCGCCCCTGCGTCGATCGAGATGACGATGCCGCTTGGACGGGTGGTACGCAGCTGACACTAATGTATGACAGGGGCACTAGGTAGCATTTGATGGCAGACTGGGTCCTGGACTGGGGGCACCATGAATCGATAAATGGAATAAAAATACCATACAGAACCATCCGAGTAAGACAGATTTCCATCAACAGCCGTAAACTTGCCCCACGCGATACTCAATGTGACCGGGGACCAAGTGCAGGCCTCGTTCAATTTCAATGTAACAGTCAAAGCCACATGCCGTCGTCACCAACGCTTCGTTGCAAATAGCCACTTCGCATTTTGTGTCTCCATTAGGATTACAGACACTGTTCTCGAGTGTTGCTGTCTAGGTATTACCATTACAGGACCAAACCAAAGGCAAAACCCCCGGGGTATCATTCCAATTCGTCAAAGATCCCTCCCAGATTCCAGCCCAGGGGTTCGGATCCTCGTCAGCAGGTCCCCTGCCTGTTTTAGTTCCTGCTTTCCAGCTGCGAGCCTGATTATGCACCGATACCGAAACATACCCGTAGAAAAAAAAATTCTATATACATATAGTCTAGAAACAAAATCAAATAGAGAACGAGGTGGTGAATGTGTGAGTTGGTTAGCGAGGCGCGTGACACCCGTTGACGAGTCTCTTGCCCAACTTGCCATTGACGCCGGACATAAGCCCATCGGCCATGTCGCCCAAGATAGCCCACGGAGCGATATCACATCGTTTGCCGTTTGGATCGTAGACCCATGCCAAGCATTTCGTCGACTGCCGGACGCAGATGTCGAGGCAATCCTCCACCTTGGCTACGTTTTCAAACGCTGTGCTCAGCTCATCAAGCCGCCCCACGTAATTCATATTCGGTCGGATCGGCACGTCGATAAACGTTTGGTAGTCCGGCACCCCGTATATGTTGGCTAGTGAGCTCCACAATACCGGGCCAGGCTGGTCTTTGAAGATCTCCCGACCTGTTCCATGGCCTGCGTGTCGCCTAGGCCGTGGAAGCCTATAATGGGCAGGCACAACCGATCTAACCACATTCGCGTGATCCAAGGGTGTTCTCCGTTGAATAAGCGACGGTATGTCTCGTCCAGGTATATGCCGACCTTCATCAACGTTGTTGACAGCAGTTTATCACCCCAAATGGTGAAGGGGATTCCAAGTTGGCTTCGGCGACGATTTCGGGGTGCCATTCAATAAGTTTCTCAACGAGGCGCCAGACATGATGACAGAGGAGCCGCCGTGAGGGAAACGGCCCTTGAAGTCTCCTACCGGGTTTCCTATATAATGAGGCTGTCCGAAGTTGAGATGTCCTAGGAGTAGGCGGAGAGTGCTCTTGATGACGTAGGTATCGTCGTCTATCATGATATACCACTTCTTCTTGGGCAGAGTGTTCCAGGCGTACTCGAGTGCGGGTAGAAACTAGAAATAGCTTGTTAGTGATGTAACTCAACAATTTCCAAGCATGAGGCAGGGTGGGCCATACCTTCATAGCGTCGAGCTCCCACCCCATGGCGCTGCCTAGGCCTTCGGCCAGAACCCATTCTTCGGCTTCGACAGCATCGCGGAGATTTTTGTACTTGTAAATGCGTTCCAGGTGCTCTCTACCCTTGATGGCGCCTCTATCCAGGTTCCAGCCGAGAATATCGACGATGTCCAACCCCTTCCCCACCGTTTTGCCATTGGTCAAGTTGTAATGTTTCTGCTCCTGTATAGGGGGAAAGTCCTGCACCACGAGGATATCAGGAAAGAAAGATTCGTTGCTCAAGGCCCGTAAAGCCGAGGGCATACGGTACTTGGTTCCATATCCCGTTTTAATGATGAGACCGATGTCATTATCGGGATCGATTGGATAGTATTGTTTCCTGTACAGCCAGCCGTCGCTGGGCGTTGGCTCTGATAATAATCTACGACGACGCTATGTTGGAATCTGAAGAAGGCTCGCAAACTGCCGTCGTATGGTGATGTGACATAAATGAGGAAGAAAGATAGGGCGAGACCGAGCGCGATCTTCTGCCATCGAGACAGGCGTGCGTTGAGGGCGCGAAGCTCGTGTCGCCCGACCAACCCCATGGTCAGCACCTCTTCTCTGGTGGCGATGCGTGTGTGTCAGACAAGATGGGAATCGGTATCGGAATCGGACGACGATAGACGCGAGGTAGAGGCGGTTACGATAACAAGTCGGTGTGCGGCGCGGCGTAAAACGAGAGTGGGCAAATTGCACTAGTGGGACGATACCGGCACCATAAGCGATCGACTGGGACTGGGACTGGAACTGGGACTGGAAACAGTACTGCAAATTGCAAAACAAAGGCTGCTGAGACTCTGCTCAAAATTCAATCACGCGGCATCGAACGACAAGTTGACTCGCATCAGATTACTTGATGCCGCAGAATATCAGCATCGCTTCGCTTCGATGCAAGTTGACGAACGGACGAGTTGTGGAAAAGGAGAAGACGAGGTTTTGACCTGCTGTTGGACATTACGCAATCCTCGTTGAAAAAAGGAGATGCAAGGCGTGTGTTGGAACAAGGTTGGAACAAGGATCGGGCGTGGGCTTGGGACGCAGACGGGCCAATCGACGATCGAATCTCCAGTCTAGACCTGACCGGTGGGCTGGCGACCGCACGCTACAGCACCGTGCAGTGGACGGTGCGATAAGACACCACACACTACGGAACACTTAGAAAGTGCTGTAGTGCTAATTCATTCTTTGTTGATAACAGAACGAAACAGAGCCGAACAACATAGAATATAGTGATAAATGTTGCCCTTATAATTCGTAAGACTTAATCTATAACATTAGCTATCTCTTCGCCTTTTGCAAATTATATTGCCTGTTTATGTGGCTTCGAATTCGTAGAGTTTTGGTGGTCTCTTTTACTGACCGTGCAGTGCAACCACTGTACGGCGTGGCGCGGGCTTGGTAAACTTGGTGGACTTGGCAGATTCCCGCGACGGCTGCAGTCCTAGCGGTGTCCGGTTACGTCTTTCTGCAGCGGCATATTCTGCCAGGGGCTGAAATGGGGCCGCTAGCGGCTTGTCGTGGCGGTTAAAAAGGGCAATGATTGCCGGCACCCGGCCTCTACTTGTAGGTATGTAGTTGTTGTTGCAGTGAAAAAGCACCGCGACGCTACTTTTAAATGCCATCTTACAAGATGCAACTCTCATCGGAATGCATATGTAAAAGTGCACCGGAATCTTTAGAGAGGAATGAACAAATGAGGCTCAATACGCTATTAAACTCAATTGACCAAAATGGAGAATTGGCGTGGAGAAGATATTCAAGGTTCCCTTGTCGTGCTATTGTTTTTGCTGCAATCAATGTTTCAATGCCGGGTACTAATCCCGCGTGCATAGCCGCGTTGGCGCTTAAAAGTACCTGGACGAGCAGCTAGGAGCACCTGCTAATTAAGCATATCGCAGTGGGATAATCGTCCTAGGTACACTAACTGAAGAGCTATATCGCTGGGAATCGCCCTGCAGAGGATTGCATTCACAAATCAGAGGCGTGTTACTGAGTAAATCTACAGACGAATCAAGTGCACATACAGCGGGGGTGTTGAATGAGGTTGGCGCTTTGGGGATCGCAGTCAAAAGCAAGAGTTTGGCCTAGATATATGAGACAGTTTGTCCGCGATGACGTCTGGCCTATCAAGAATGTATGATCTACAACCCAACGACCATGCCAAACTCTTATGACGACCGAACCACATACACTAGGTATTATTTCGGTTCATGAATGGACGACAACGCTTTTTCTGTCGCAAGTCTACTGACTGACCTATTTTTTGGAATTTATGAAGTTCAATTCACCCGAGGCGTCATATTGCCGAGCCACGAGGTCATGAGCCCCTTAATGTCCCAGGGAGCCGAACACACTTCGACCCTCTCGCGAGGCTCAACACATGCTACTAGAGACAAGGCGGCTATCGACTACGATAAGATCACGGGAAACGAACGACATTCTACTTGTAGGAGGCTCATATCCGGGAGCCCTACTGAAAGAAGGGCCTAGAAGATCTGTCTATAAATAAGGGCAAGGGCGAGGTTACATTGAAAGAAAAACAGGAAAACTAGAAGCCCTATCATCTCAACGAGATGACAACCTGGTTAATCCCGTTCCAAGAACTCGAGCAGAAGTCCTTGTCACAAAAGCTGAGTAAGTCCCTCCGGGGTATATTCAACTCTATTAGCTAGGTAGTTTGTTACGAGTCCAGTACAGGTATAGTCAACTGCAAGCAGTCAAGTGCTCGACTTGACAACGTTCTACCTGTTGTAGTGTTGTGGTATAGTGTGCAGTTCTGTATCATGACATAGTTCATTCTGTTTAGGTTTAATTAGACTAAGGTGCCACAACCTACGTAATCTCACGATACGTCACCTAAACCTCTTGAAGCCTCACTTACGTACGCCTCACCCAGACCCCTTGGATTGAGGACTCTAGGAACAAAGCGCATTAATGTTTATAACATATGGAGGGGATTAGACTCTGTACGTAATAATAAGATGTTAATCTATACATTGACTTACGAGTTCCTGACACAAAGTTCTGAGCATGTCCAATTTTAGTAATTAGTTTATCGTTAAAATTTTGATGAGAATTCAATATTGAATGAAACCATTCAAGAAGCAACGTTGAAAAGTCGGTACGAAGGCGTCTTATTGACTCATCGTGATTGTGCGGTGGCTCCAGCCCCGACGGTACGTGAACATAGACAGCACATCATTCCTCTATTAAAGAACGAACTATTTGGGTTATGTGATAGACTCCTGTTATTGCGCAAAGGTTTCCGGGTTGCCTGTGGCTACGTTCAGCTGATTGTAGTCAGAAATAGCTTAGTTAAGGTTCGCGCCTACATTTCCTTAAAAACTGGTATCAAAATCAACGGTCTGAAAATAGTATTTTCAGGTAGGCTATATATGCTTGTTATCATGTAAGGGTCTCCTAAAGCTCCTTACACGGTATGAACCTTGGATACTTATATATAGCTGCTAGTGTTGTTGTTCTCGCGACGTGTGTGATAGGATATTGCATATATCATTCTCTTTTATCAGCAGCAAGATAGCTTACAATCCTGCACATTCAAGCTCGGCAGCAAACTATATAATTGGACAATAAACTCTTTTCAGAAGAATGGTTTGAAATCAATAAATATAAAGAATGTAAATCATTGGCAAGCTGGTAAAACTCTAACAAAGTTCCCAGGCTTGCAAATACCCAGGTAGCCTTGACCCAAATCTCACACCCACGATTTCAGACGTATAGTCTCTAAATCACGACACTTGGAACAGAGCGCTCGGAAACTTGGTTGTTGACTAATGAAATTTCCAAACGCGACGATCATGTCCGCCTGAACCGTCTAAAGTAAGGCCGCAGCACCGAGGATGCCACCCACAGCAGCCGCGCCGAAATAAATACCGGTGGGCTTAGCGGCGGCGGCTGTGGGAACCAACGTAGCCGAGCTGTTAGAGCTGGGGTAAGAGCTCGTAGCCGTGGGGGTGGGAGTTGGGTAGGTGCCGTTGGCCGCGCCGCCGGGGGCGGGCGTCTCCGTACAAAAGTTGCCCGTCGCCGTGAAGATGTACTCGAGGTAGCTGCTTCTGCTCGACACCTCGCTCTCCGGGGCGCAATCCGTGACATATGCTATGTGCTCGCTACTATAGGACTTGCCCCATTCCAGGAGTCCGGCGGCATAGGTCTTGAACTCGGGCAACAGAGACGAAGGCAGCTCGGTGGCGAGCTCGCAGAGCTCCTGCGCGTGGCTTGCGAAGTCAAGGGTAGTCAGAGGCGCGGCGGTAGTCGTGGGCGTTTGCTGGGCAAGAAAAGAGACGATGCCGGTGGGTGTTTGGACGTCGGAGTTTAAGATGACGGAAAGAAAAGACGTGAAAAACGCGGAACAGAATTCACTGTCTGATTTTTGAGACATAGACACGCCTGTGAGAGCGGCTAACGCAAAGAGGACCTTGGTGCTATGCATGTTGCTTGTCTGTTTGAAAGTTACAGTAACAGGAAGGTTGAGAAAAGTATGATTTGAAATTGTACATTAAATGTCCGGAGCATTCTTATATCTAATGGAAGTTCAGTTAAAGATGACGTGAAGTCAGTAATGGTCTATTGGTATCTACCTGGCAGTGCCAGAGCCATATCTGTGAGCTTACGTCCAATCTTTAGGCCCAGTAGGATGCTTGGGGTCGTCAGCTCAGAGATTAGTGTTGTTGCGGGGATATTTCCTGGTACCTATAGTAATATTCGCTGACACCTATGATATCGACATATCGCCAGTATTCCTTTCATAGTACCGAACCTTGAACTAATTTCCCAACCCCTCGCTTATATAATGTTGGAAGTGGTAAGTACAGTAATTAATCAAGTCTTCGTCGTACCGCCACAATCATAACCGACCAATCAGGCCTTAGGGTTGCGCCCCGCATTTTCCGACATCTCTACTTTATGGTTTAACAGTCTATAGATAAACGAATACCGATTGGTGACACAAATTGCTACTTATCTATCTAGCATCGTTATATTTCGTTTTGATTGAATGTAGTTGATTGAAAGCTGGAATTTAGTACGTGCGCGGTTAGGTGGAAACAGATACGGCGTATATGGCTTTATAGAGAGGTAAGGATGCGAAGGATCGTCAGCTTTCAAGGTTGTTGATAATCAGCACGTAGTTTAAACGGTATGATGTACTTAGTCTACAAAACTTACCGAAGCACCCACTGTCGGTTGGTATAACGTGTATATTGAGGAAACCGATTCTATATCTGCTGGTTTTTGCAGCGAGGCGTAGATTTATCTACCGTAGGCCGCCTATTATAGTCAGGCCCGAGTTCAAAGTAGTAGTAGTAAGGCTTCGGAACCTAACCAGGGTCTGCTTAGTAAACAATTATATAAGACCGAAGATGATTGAAGCATAAAATAGAAGAGTAATAAGGAAGGATCGTGTATTCCTCGAGGGTGGTGTTGTGAAGACAAGGTGTGTGGTGGGTCGCTTAACCCCTGTAGGACAACCTTGAGGTAGGCAGGGGGTAAGGAATTGACTGGCCAAGCCAGTTTTTGGTGTTGAGGTAAATCTGACAACATACGGCATTAGCCGTCTTATCGGGCTAGTTCCTACATATATACATGCAGTCCCTCGGAACCTCGCCTTCACTTTTCCTAGATAATCGGTTTACTAAATTGGCTAACTTACATTACTATTAAAAGAGGGTTTACCAAAGTGGTCTGGAAAGGGTCTTTGGTAAGTTGGAGGATGATTCGTAACTAAACTAGATCCCATTAGCTTTATGCTAAAAACCCTCATTGTGTGTATAGATGATTTTAGACACAATATCAGCTGCATCTCTGCTTGGAAAGGACCTCTACTGGTACCTCTTGATTCCCTAGCACGTCGACAACTTGGATATTCATATCGACAACTTGACTTATGTGGAATGTCAGAATATTCGTAGGGTGGAGATTTGGGCTGGCCAGACTACTTAAGTTGGGTAAGGGACAGCTTAGGAAACAAATACGTTGGGTGGATGGTCTCTGAGACTCTTAGGGTATGTAACGCTTCACTGAATGAGTTGAAAAGATAAATATTAGACACTAACTGCGAAGGATGTATTGATTAACAGACTTCTAGTAATTTGTGTATCGCAACTGAGTTAAATAGTAGAAAGCAGTCTGGTACTTGGGCCACAATAACATAAATAACCTTCTCTTTAGGACTCGACAATTGAAAGTTCTACTCGGTTATAGACTGCGAGTTAGAAAGTAGGAGAAACCCGTAGGAAAATGACTAAGTCTAAGTTTGGCACGGATTCATGATTGAAAACCTAATGATCGAGAACATTTGTTCCTTTTTTCGCGCAATACAGACCGCAATTTATATAGCAAGGCATGAGTGTTAGGAATTTGGAGGTATGGTCTAGGTAAGATACCTTATATACTTATCGTGGTGCGATTAGTCAGTCATACACACTACGCTTAACTAACGCTATTTTTGCGGCTTGAAAAAAATTTGTAGTTGAGTCAGTCTAAAACTTTAGTTGAATAGTTTTTAGTGCTGAGATTTCCTTTGTTTGTGGAAGCTGCATGTATCATGCATTGTTACAATGAAACAAGTACTTCGGAATTTCACGGAGGTAAACTTGTATGATCAAGATTATGTTCTCGTGAGACCTCTTATGAGAGAAAGGAGGTTGAGATCTTAATATTGCACAGCCTTGTAAAATATAGGCCCGTCCTAATTTGTGATTCCCGCGTTTCGAAAAATCAATGGATGACATAACTAGAGAGCACTTCGGCATATATAGTTTATGATTTGTTAAATATATACAAATAATGTATTATAAAACAGAACTGTAGCATAATACTATAATAATACGAAGGTAAAACGTTATAAAGCCGGGCACTTAACTACTTATAGTTGACGATATGCGTACTATGACATAGTATATATAGCATAGAAAAAAAAACTGGTTGTAGAAATAGTGTTAATATTAAGGGGCAATATTAGATTGGTTAGCTTAATTAGTATATTTATGCTATTATATATTTTTAGTTTTTTGGTTATAAATTAAGTAGGTTATTTTTTTATTAAATACTAGAGAATCTGTTTAAGTAGCTACGCAGCTTAATATTTTTTTTATTTTGTATAAAAAGGCTTTTTTTACGCGTGCTATATAATATTTAGCGTATATATAAAGCTACGTACTATTGTGCTATATAGCTACTTAAATATTAATAATTACGTAATTTATTAGGCTAATTAAGTACTAGATTTATATATTAATACTTTTTTTAGCTATAAGTATTATAGTATTATAAGCTTCGAAAAAAAAAAAAATAAAAAACTTTAAATTAATTTAATTATAATTAAACTTTTTTTTTTAACTAAAAATATAGTTAATTAATTAAACTAAACGTAATATTTACTATATATATAAGCTATATATTTTATTTTAAAACGGATTTATTTTTTTATTTAGCTTAAAATTGTTTTTATAAACGTTTTTATTGCTATTATAATTTTAGTATAATTTTTATTTATTTTAAAGTTTAAAAAAAAAACTTTTAAAATATTTTATTTTTTATAAAATATATAAAATAAATAGCACCGTTTTTTTATATTTATTTAGGTATTTATTAAATAAGCAACCGGATAACGTTATTTTTTTAAAACTTTAAACCTTTTTAGATTTAGACTTTTAAAACTTTTTAAATCTAAAAAATAAATAAATAACGCTAGTTATTTTTAGCTAAGTATTATTTTTTTTAATATTTAATAAGCTTATTAATCGTATAATAAAATAGATTAAATCGGTTTATATAATTTATAAGTTTTAAAGTATTATAAGTATTAAAACATTAAGTTAATTATTTTTAAAAAATTAATATATCGTAATTTTTTTTTTTTAGTAATAATAATAAGCTTAAGCTATTAATTATTTATTATATAAAGTTTTAAAAAAGTTTAGCTTTATTTTTTTTTTTACTAATTTTTTTAATTTATAAATTAAATAAAAATAAAAACTTTTAATATTTAGTTTTTTTTAATAGTTTAGTTAACTTATTAGCTAGATTATTTTTTAACTTTATATATATTAGCTTAATATAGTTAGCTTATATTTTTTAGTTAATATAATATATTATTTTATATACTTTTTTTGCTTTAATATAGCTATATATTTAAACTAACTTATAGCTTTTATATTATTATATAAAAAAATAATAAACTATTTAATAATATTTTAAGTTTATTTAAAAAGTTTTTATTTATTAAATTATTTGTTATTTTATTTATTATAATATATTTATTTTAATAAATTTTTCGCTATAACTAATTATAGTTTAAAATATTATAGCATTAGCGCGCTATTTAAAAATATAATATATTTTATTAATAATTGCTATTTTATAAATTTAATATAAAATAATATTAATAATAACAATAAATTATATTATTATAAATTTTATATAAATAGTTTTTTTTAGCTTATTATATTTAATTTATATATTTAAAATATTTTTTATATATTTAGTTAATTATTTTATATTTTTAATATATTTATTAAAAGATTTATTATAAATTTTATTTAAATAAAAATAATAAAGTTTATATTAAGCTTAATAATTTAAATAAAAAACTTAACTTATTAAATAAAAAATATAATTAAATATTTTATTTTTAAAAATAAGCTTTTTTTTACGTTTTATAGTATAAATTATTTTTTTAATATTTATAAATATAAAATATTTATATATTAAACTTAGGCCGATAAAATTTAATATTTTAATTATATATTATTTTTAATTAAAATTTATATTATTATTAATTTTATTTTTTATAATTTATATATTTAAAAATTAATTAGTTTAGTTTAAATTGCTTATTAAAACTATTATTAATTTTTATAATAATATTTTTTAAATAATTTAAATTAAGTTTTATAATTAAAAAATTATTTATATAAAATATTATAACTTTTTTTATTTTATAGTTAATATATATAGTATTATTAAAATTATAAGCTTAAATTTAATTTTATTTACGATTTTTTTAGTTTTAATTTATTATTTATGTTTTAATTATTTAAAATATATAAAAGTTTTATAGTTTAATAATTTTTTTAATTAGCTAGTTATATTTTTTTTATTTTAATTTAAAAGTTTTAAAGTATTTTTTTAGTATTTTAAACTATTTTATAAATATTTTTTTATAAAAAGCTTTATTAAAATATATTGCTATAAAATCGATTTAAATAATATATTATTTTTAAGCGGCTATTAAAACTATTAAAATTTTTTATAACGCTATTTAAGCCGTAAAAATAAAAGTTTTATTATAATTAATATTTTTATATTAAATAAACTTATAAATATAAATTTTAGCTTTATATTTATTTAGTTTATTAATTAATAAATATTTTTTTTAAATATTTATATAAAATTAATAAAATAGCTATAAATAGCTTTTATACGTTTTATAAATTTTAAAATATTATATTTAAATAAACTATATATTTTTTTAAATATAGCTTTAAGCTATTTTTTTTATTTTTTTTATAAGTGTTTTTTTAAAATAAATTTATTAAAAATAAATATTTTTATTATAAACTTTTTTAATAATTTTTATAAATAATTTATATAAAAGTAGTTTTTTAAAAATATAAAAATAATTTAATTTATTTAATTTAGTTTTTTATAAGCTATAAATATTATATTAATTTTTTAAGTTTTAAATTTATTTATTTTAGTTTTATATTTTAAATTGTTTATAAAATTATTTATATATATATTTTATTTTTTTTAGCTTAATATTATATTTAAAATATAAATTATATTAAAATAATTTTTATTTATTTTATATAATAAATATAAACTTTTAATTAGGTTTTTTTAAGTTTTTTTTTGCTACGTTTAATAATAAAAGTTAGTTTTTTATTATTGTTTTTCGGTTAATTATATTTTTTTAGTTCGTTTTTATTATTTATAATATTATTTTCGATAATATTATAATTATAGTTTTATATTTAAATAAAATTTTTAATTTTTTAATAATATTGCTTAAATTTATATTATATTTTAAAAAATAATAAACGTATAATATTTTAAAATTATAAGCGTTATTTATATTTTTAATATTTTTATAAGAAATTATATATAATATATATAATATTTTGCTATTTTTAATAAGTTAAACTATATAATTAAATATATTTTTATAATTTAAAAATATAATATTAGTTTTTTTAATTTTAGCTTTTTAGCTAATATATATATAAATTTATTAATAAATATTATATAATATATATTTATTATTTATAAATTATTAAAGTTAAATTTATTATTTTTTTTTAATTTAAATAATTAAAATATTTTTTAGCTAAAGTTATTTTTTTATTATAAATTAATTAGTTTTATTAAAAATATATATAATTATTAAAACTTTATATATTTAAAATTAGTTAATAATTTAGTTTATAAAAATAAAACTTTAGTTTTATTTTAAATAAAATTTATTAATTTTTTAATTATATTATTTTAATACTAATTTATAAATAATAAAATAATAATAGTTATTTTTATTTTATTATAAAATATTTTTAGATTTTTTATATTAAACTTTTTGCTATTATTATATATAAAATGCGGTATTTTTTTTAGTAGTTTTTATTAAATTAAAATATTTAAAGTATTAATTTTTTATTTATTTATTATAAATATATTTTAATAATATTTTTTGTTTTATTTTTTATTTTATATATTTTAAAAATATAATATTTATTATTATTATTTATTATAAATAAAAAATATTTATATTTTTCGATTAAAATTAGTTTAATTTAGCTAAAGTTTATTTAAGTTATTTTTTTTAAATAATTAGTTTTTTAATAGCTTTTTTAAAATATATTTTTTAGTTTAGTTTAATTATAAATAAAGCAAAAAAAATATTTAACTTTTTTAAGTTCGATATTAATATTTATAATATATTTAATTGTTTATATTAACTTTTTAGTACTAAAATAATATAGCTAATAATATTAAAAAATTAATTTATTTTAGATTTTAAAAGTTATTTTTATTTTTTTTTTAATAATAATTTAAATAATAATTTTTTAATGTTTTAATTTTATTTATTATATTTAGCGCGAATTTTTATAGCTTTTTTTAAGGTTAATATATTATATAAAGCTTTTTTTTTTATATATTTATAAAAAAATATTATTAAATATTAAAATTTATAATAGTTATTTTACGGTTATTTTTTATAGTATATTTATTTAGATAATTTTTTATTTATATAATTGTTTTTTAAAAATATATTTAATAAAAACAATAAAATAAATAAATATATTTTACGTTTATATTATATTTATTTTTATTAAAAGTTTTAAAGTTTTTTATAATAATGCTAATTTTTTTAATTTATATAGTTTATTTTTTATATAAACTATATATTTTTTTATTTTTTAGTTAAATTTATTATTAACTTTTTTTTAAAGTTAGTTTATTATTATATATTTTTATATTTAATTTTATATTAAATAAAATATAACGCTTATATATTAAAATATAATAATTTTTTAAAATATAAATATTTTAAAATATTTTGTTTTTTTATATAATAATTTTAATATTTAGTCTATTATTATTAATAATTTTAATATTTAGTATATTTTTTTAACTTAGGTTATTTAAAATTGCTATTAAAATAAAAATCATAAAAAAATAATATAGTTAAAAATATTATTGTTATAGTTTTTTGCTTAATAATTAGTTTAATAATTAGTTTCGAATTATTTTAGATTTATTATTATTAAAACTAGCTTTTATTTAATAAAAAAGTTTATTATTTTTTAATTAATAAATAAGTTTGCTATAATAAATAGGTTTATAATTATTTTTTTCTATAAAAAAAGTTTATAGTAATTTTTTTTATAAATAAATTTATTATTGTTTTTTTTAGCTTAATATAATTATTAAAACTAAAGCTATTTTTTAAATTAAAATTTCTTAAGTTAAAGCTTTTTAAATTAAGGTTTTTTAGGTTAAAGTTTTTAAATTAAAGTTTTTTAAGCTATAATAACTTTTTAACTTAAGGTTATTTTATATAACGTAGTTTTATTTATAATTAGTAATATTATAATTATTTAAAATAAAAAAAATAAATTAAATATAATAAAGAAAAAATAATATTTTATAGTTATAAAGATTTATTAGATTTTATAAATATTTATATTTATATAAAATAACTAAAGTTATTTTTAAAGTTATAAATAGCTTTTTAATTTTTTATAAGCTTGTTATAAATATTATAGGTTTTTAATTGTTTAAAGTTTTAATTTTAGTTATTATTATTTTTATTAAAGTAATTTTTAGCAATATAACTTTATTAGTTATATTTAAAATATTTAAGCTTTTTTTTTTTATTATTTTTTTTTTTAAAATTAAATTTAAAATTTAATTTATAATTTTTACTTTTATTATTACTTTGTTTAATTTTTATTTTTATTAGTAATATTATTATTAAACTTTTTTTTTTATAATCTTTTAATTTAAGCTTTTTTTTATATAGGTTTTAAAATTATTATTAATTATTAATTAAATTTTAAATATAATATTTTTTATATTTTATAACTTTAATAGTAATATTATATTAAACTATTATTTTATTTTTTATTATAGCTATAAATATTATAATTTATTAGTTTAAATTTATTTTTTTTTTTAGTTTTTTATATTATTTTATATTTTTAAAAAAATTTATAAATAAAAAATAAGATTTTTTTTTATTATATTATAATAATAATTTATTTTATATATTTTTTTAGTATATTTAGTTTATTATATATATAGTTTTACTAAAGATTTTTAATATATATAACTTTTTTTAATATTTTTAATTAGGTTTAAAAAAGCTAGTTTTAATATGCTAATAATTATTTATATTAATATTAGTTTTTTATACGAACTAATAAAGTTTTTAGGATTATATTTAATAATTTTTATAATAAAGTATAAATTATATTAATATATTAATTAGTTTTAGGTTTTTTTTAAATAGTTTTTTTATTGAGCTTTAATTTAAATTTACGCTATTTTAGTTTAGTTTTATTTATAAATAAAAGCTTTTCTGAGTTTTTCCGTAATAAAATAATTATATTATTTAATATAAATATTATTAGATTTTTTTAAATCTAACGGTAATAATAATAAATTTAACAAATTTAGGTTTAAATTTAAAATAGGGGTAATTTTTTTTTTTTTTTTACTTTTAAACTTTTTTTTAAAAATTATATTTTAGTTTTTTTTTTTTAAAATCGATCGATTTAAACTTTTTAAAAAACTTATTTATTTTTTTGCTATTTTATTTAAAAAGTTTAATACTTTTTAATTATTTTCTTAATAATATTATTTATTATTAAATATTTCGAATATATTTTTACTAGCTAAATTAATTTAATCGATTAAATTAATTAAATTAACTAGAACTAATTTTTTATTTAATTTGTTTAATTTTTTTAAGTTATTAATAATTTTATTAAACTTATTTTTTATAAGTTTTATTTTATATTTATAATTAATAAATTATTTTTAATTTTTTTTTTAAAATCTCCGGTAATTTTATTATTTTTTTTTTTTTCTAGTATAGCTTACTTTTATATATTTTAAAATTATATATTATTACTTTTAATTATTACTAAGTATTAATTTATTAATTAGTTATTTTATTAAATAAGTATTAATATTTTATTATTTTAATTTTTAAATTTACGATAATTTTTTTAATTTTTTTTTAGTTAATATTTATTAACTTAAATTAATAGCTAAAAATAACTAAAATATGCTAATTAAACGTTTTAAAGGTTAATTAATCGTAAAATATGCTAACTACTATATAAAAATAATATTAATATTAAAAGGTAATATTAAATTAATTAGCTTAATTAATATATTTATACTATTATATATTTTTAGTTTTTTAGTTATAAACTAAGTAAGCTATTTTTTTACTAAATACTAAAAAATTTGCTTAAGTAGCTACTATTAAATTCAATAATATATATATATTAATCTATTTATATATCGCTTTTAAGCTTAATTAAGGCATTTTTAGTATAAAAATTTAACAGGAGCACTAGCTACTAATTAAGCCCTAGCGTATTATTATATATATTAAATAAACAACCGGGTAATTTATTTAATAATATATAAATAGATCATTAATTAATATATAATTTAATATACTTTTTTAAAAAAAAAAAATTTAATTACTTTTTTTAGGTTTTAATTAATAAACGTATAATTTATATAAAATATAATAAATAGATCGTTTATTAATATATTATAGTAATAAATACTTTATAACCTATATTTAATATAATATTATAAAGCTAATTATTATTATATAACTAAATAATATAAATAATTATATAAATAATAATAATTAATTTATTTATATAAATATTAGCCGCTTTTTTTTTTTTTTTTCTGTTTTTTTAATTACTATAGTTTTAAAACTTATAAATAAACAGTTATATATACCTATATACGCGTACTTTTTAAATAATAACTAAAATTAATATTAATTTATATATAGTTTAATTAAATAATTATAAACTTTTAATATATATTTAAATTATTTTTAATAATATATAATATTAATAGCTATTAAACTTAATATTAATATATATTTAATTATTAATATATATAATAAAAACTTATATTATATTATTATTTTTTTTATAAATATTGTTTATATATTTATATAATTTATTATTAAATAGTTTAATAGCTTATTTTTATTTTTATTTTTATTTTTATTTTCGGGCGAAAAAAATATTTTTGCTTGCTACCCCCCGCTATTCCTAGCTCGCCCCGGCTAGCCGATCTAGGTTATATTAAATATATAGCGTTTATAAAGCTTTATTATTATTATTTTTATACGTTAGTTCGCTAAGCTTTAATTATTATTACTATAATTATTATTTTTAAAATCGCTAGTTTAACGTTAAGTTTTTTTAATATTTTTATTAACTCGGTTAAATAAATAATTTAAATAACGCTAGTTTTTATTTTAGCTTTATTAAAACGTTTATTTATTATTATTATTAATTATTATTATAGTTATTTTTTATTATTATTAGCCCGGTTTATTATTTATATAGTTATAAAATAAATAATATATTATTACGTTATTTTTTACTTTAAGCTAAAACGTTTATTAGTTCGTTATAAAATTTTATATTTTCGGGTATATTAAAAACGTTTTCGTAGGTTTGTTTTAATAATATATTATATATAAATAATTAATAATAAACATATATTATTACGTATATTTTTAAATATATTTATAAAAAAGCTATAAATAATTTTTTATTTTAATTAATAATTTATTTAATAATAATTAACTTTTAAATATTAAATAAACTTTTTACGCTTTATATAATATTTTAATCGAATATATTATTATTACTATTGCTATTTTTGCCGTACGTTTTCCTGCTAAGCTTATACGCTAGCTTGCTGCTTTATATTATAATATATATTTTATTAAAAGTTTTCTGGAGCAGTAAAAAAAAAAAAAAAAAAAAAAAAAAAAAAAATAAGCCGGTTAAAATTAAATTCTAGCTATTTAAGTAGCAAAATCGCAAGCTTTTTAAGCAGTTATTTTTTTTTTTTTTTTTTTTTTTTAAATTATATATAATAACCTTTAAAGCTTTTAAACAAAAATTAATTAATTTTTTACTTATATTATAAGCGCTTATAACTTAAATTTTAATATTTAATAAATAAAAAATAAAATATATTAATTAATAGTTTATAATTAATTTTTTGCTTATTAATTAATTTTCGATTTTTTTTAATATAAATAATTAGTTTGTTAATATTATTAGCTTAATAAATAGCTTAATTAGCTTTAATTATTAAAAAAGTATTATTTATTATTAAATAAATAAAGCTTTAATAAAACTATTAATAATATTTTCGCTAATAAACGTATATATTATTATTAAAGTTCTATTTTTAACTTTTAATATAATTAATAGTTATAAATATTAATATATTATAACTTAATACGTAAAAAAGCTAATTTTTTAATAACTAGTTTTATAGTTTATTAATTATTATATTAAATTTAAATATATTATAAATAAAATTATATTAACTTAATAATAAGCTTATTATATATATAGCTTTTTTAATAGCTTAAACTAACGCTAATAATTTAGCTTTTATAATAAACGTTATAACTATATTTTATTTATTAGTTTTTTAATTTATAGTTTTATTAAAAAGTTTTATAATATAAACTTAAAAGCTTTTTTTATTAATAATATTATTATAAATAATATATTATTAGCTATTATAAAATTATTTTATTATTAAATTATAATATATAATATTATATAAATAATAAATATAAAAATATTTTATTTATAGCTTTATAATATTTAAGAAAAAAGTTATAATTAAATTATAATAGCTTAAAAATAATAAATATTATATTTAAATATATAATAATAGCTATATATAAAATTAAACCTATTTTTTATTATTATTATATATTAAAAATAAAGCTATTTTTTATATAAAAATAGCTTATTTGCTTTTATTAAAATAATAATATATATATATAATGTTATATTTTAAAGCTTAATAATTTTTTAATATAAAAAGTTTAAAATAACTATAATAATTATTTTTATTTATTTTAAATTATTTTTATTTTTAAAAACTATTATAAATTTTACTTTTAATTAATTTATACTAAGATTTTAATATAATAATTATTATATTAGCTATTTTAAAGTTTTTAAAAATATATATAATTATTTATATTATTAATATAAAAAAATAAATATTTTATTTTTTAAAAAATAATAAAATTTATAAAATATTAGTTTAAAATTAATTTCGTTTAATAATTTTAAAAACTTTTTTATTATAATAAAAAAAACTTTTATAAGCTAAAAAACTTATAATAGTTTAATTATAATATTTATTTTTTATAGCTAAAATATATATATAAACTTTTTTAATAAATTTTACGTTAATAAAAGTATTTATAATATTATATTATTTAAATTTAAAATTAAATTTAATAATAATTATTAAAATTTTAAACAATTTTTTTATTAAAATATTTATATAAATATTTTTTTATTATAATTTAGTTTTTAATTTTTACGTACTATTAGCTAAGCTTTATATTTATTATAATATTTATATTTATTAAATTTATATATATATTTATATATAATTAAAAACTAGTTTATTTAAAATTAAGCTTTTAAGCATTTTTTTTAATTTTTATTTTTTAATAGCTTTATAAATAAATATATTTTATTTATTTAAAATAATTTTTAATAAATATAAATTAAGCTTTTTATATTATTTTAAAAATAAAAATAAATTTTAAAATATATATATTTTTTTTAAAATAATAGTTTTTATAAATAAACTTTAAAATAATATTATTAGTTTAAAAAACTTTTTTTATTTAGTTTATAAACTTTTATAAAAATTTTTTTTTTTTATTTCGTTTAAAGCTTTTATTAATATTTAATATTTATAATTAAATAAATAATAAATAGCAAGTTTTTATAAAAATATTTTTTTTTTATTTTGTTTAAAACTTTTATTAATATTTAATATTTATAATTAAATAAATAATAAATAATAAGCTTTTATAAAAATATTTTTTTTTTTTTGCTTAAAGCTTTTATTAATATTTAATATTTATAATTAAATAAATAATAAATTATAAGCTTTTATAAAAGTATTTTTTTATAAGTTAATATTATTTTTTTATATTTAATATTTAAATTTAAATATTATAATATTTAAAAAAACTTTTAATAATTTAGCTTTTTATATTTTAATATTATTTTTTTTATAATAAATAACTTATATAATTAAACTATATTAAAATATATAGTTTATAGTTTAATAAATTAATTTAAAAATATAAACTTATTTTAATTTTAATATAAATAGCTAGATTAATTATAGCTTATATTTAAATTAATAAATTTTAATTATATTATAGCTAAATTAAATAATATAGCTTTTAATAATTCTAATAATATAAATATATTAAAAAAAATTCTAAATTAATATATAAATAATTTTTCGGTATATAATTTTTTAAATTGTTTTTTATAAGTTTATTATTATTTAAATTAGCTTTTTGTTTAGTTTAATTTAATAGTTTAATAAAGTTTTTTAATAATAAATTTTTTAGTTTATTATTTTTTTGTTCGTAAAAAACGTTAGTTATTATTTTAGCTATATTTTAATAATTAATTTAATTAATAAGTTTTTTATAATGTTTTTAGTTTATTTTTAAAAAATCGTTTTTAAATTTATTTTTATTATTATTAAAAAACTTATTTTTATTAAAAATAATATTTTTTATAACGATTATTTTATTTTTACGTAATAATTAAATTTAATAAATATTAAAAAACTAATATTTTATTAAATATTTTATTTAAGCTTTAAAGTTAAATTTTTTATACTTTTTTTTTTACGTTTTATAATAATAATTATAATAAAAGCTATATATTTATATATTATTAAGTATAAAATATTTAAAATCTGTTTAAAATTTATATAGCTTTATAAATTATTAAAATATAAATAAAACTTTTTATAAAAAGCTTTTTAGCTATTAATATAATAAAAAGTTCGGTTATATAAATATATTATAATATAAACTATTTTAAGCTAAAAAAAAAAAAGCTTATATTTTTTTTTATTAAATTTATTTATTATTTAATAATAATTTTAATTTATTTTATTTTTTTATTAAAATTTTAAATATATAATAAAAAAATCGTAAATTTAATACTATAAATATTTTATATAAGTTTTACTAATTAAATAGTTTTATTTATAGTATTTATTAGCTTATTATTATATTTTATATAATTATATTATTTTTATAATAAAACTAAATATAATATATATAATTTTTAAAACTACTTATATAATATTAACGCGTTTATTATTAATATACTAATTTTATATATATTTTAAATATTTATTAATAATTAATATTATTTTTATAAATAATTATTTTTTATATTAAATTATTAAATTTATAAAATTAATTATTAGCTAAATATTAGCTTTAAAAACTTTAATCGAGCTTTTTATATTATTTTTTAATAAACTTTTATAAAACTATAATTAATATATTTTATAGTTTTAATTTTATTATTTTTTCGAAAAATAATTATTATTTTTTTAATATATATTAATAGTTATTTTAATAGTTTAAAACTTATATATTTTAAACGTTAGTACTATTTATATATACTAGTTTATAATTAAAAACGCTTTATATAAAAGTTTAAAAAATTTTTCGGGTATAAAAAACGTGCTTTATTAAACGTACTAAAAAATATTTTATAATAAATTATTTATATATTTAAGTTAATAAATATAAAAGCTTTTTTTATTAATATTTTAAAAAATTTAAATTAAATTTATTTTTTAATAAATATTTTTATAATTAAAAACTTATAATAAAATAAAATTAATACTATATTAAAACAAAAAGCTATATTATAAAACTTATAAACTATAAGTTTTTTTAGTTTTATATTTTAATATTGATTTTTTTATAGCTATATATTTTAATCGCGTTATTATTAGCTAGTATTATATTTTTTAAGTTAATATTTTTAAAATTTAAAAAATAACTTATTTAATTAAAAATATATATATTAAACTTAAAATTTATTATAATATAATTATATAATATATATAATTTAGCGAGCTTTTTATTAATTATAAAAAAGCTTATAGTATATACTATTAACGGCTATATAAATTAATTTTCGTATTAATTTATAAATTAATCGTTAAATTTAACGCGTTTTTTTTTCTGCTAGTTTTTAGTACGTTTTATTATTTTTTTAACGCTATTTTTAATAATTATTCGTATATAAATAATACGTTTAAAATAAATACTAGTTTTAAAATTTTAAAACAAAGCTTTAAAAAATAAATTAATAGTTTATAATTAAATATTTTTTATAATAAACTATATAATCTATTATATTAAAGTTTTTTTTTTTAGTTTTAGTTTATATATTTATTTTAAAGCGTTTTATAAAAATATTTAAAAAATTCTTTTTAAAATTATTACGTTAGCTATTTAATTAGTTTTAAACTATTTAAAAATATATTTTTCGTTTTTAATAAATCTATTTAAGTTAATTTTTATTAAAATAAATTAAATAATTTTTATATTTTTTTATTTACTAGTTTTATAAATAATAAAAACTTTTTTTTTAATAATCTTTATAAATATTTATATTATGTTTAATATAAAAGCTTTATATTAAAGCTTAATAACTATTGTTTAATAATTTAAAATATTATTTAAAATTTTATTGCTATAAATCTTTTTTAATAATATAACCTAAAATAAATTAATATTACGTAAAGCTTTTTTTAAATTAACTATAAGCTTAAATAATTCTGCAATATTTAATTTTTTAATATTTGCTTTAATAATTTTATTTAATTATTTATTAGTTTATTTAGCGAAGTTTTTAATAAGTTTTTTTATTATAAAACTAATAAACGCTTTATAATTATTTTAATATTTATATTTAAAAATTTAGCTTATTATTTTGCTAAGCTTTTTTAAATTATTATACTACTAATTAAAAATCTAATAAACTTTTATATAAATTAACTTATAGTTTAAATTTACTATTTTTTATATTTATTTAAAAAATTTAATAACTTTATTTCGGTAAATATTATATTATTTTAAAATAATATTATAGCATTATTAAATATTAATATATAAAGTTTATCCGTTTATTATTAAATTTATTAGTATAATAATCGCTAGATTAATATTTATAAATATAAAAAAGTTAAATATATTTAGTACGTTTAGTTTTATAAACTAAAAAAATCGCGTTTTTTCTAGTTATAAATACTTTTAAAAATCCTTTAAAATTATAAACGTTATAAAGTTTTATTTTTATAGTAAAAAATCTTCTAGCGAATTAAAAATCGCAATAATTAATATAAACATAATAATAATCTTTTAGTATATATTTTTATAACTTTATTTTTAATAAAATATAAAATTATAATAAAACTTTTAATTATTAAATTTAATAATATATATATATATTAATCTATCTATATATCGCTCCTAAGCTCAATTAAAGCATTTCTAGTATAAAATACCTAACAAGAGCACTAGCCACTAGTTAAGCCCCGGCGCACTGCCACATATATTAAGTAAGCAACCGGGTGATCTATCTAGTGATATATAAGTAGATCACCAGTTGGTGCGTAATCCAACAGCTACGGCAGCTTAACACTCCTTTTATCCCGCGTAGAAAGGGCTCTTTCTACGCGTGCCGCGCAGTATCCAGCGCACACACAAAGCCACGTGCCACTGTGCCATACAGCCACCCAGGCACCAGTGATTACATAATCCATCACTAGGCCAATCAGGTACTAGATCTATATACTGACACTGGTAAAGCATTAGCCTCGTATGCAATCTACATAGATTCTCCCATCGCACGGGAATAATTTCGTCATGTTTTCATTCACTTCAAAATGCTACATTAGTTTCACGCGGATCTAGAGCTTAGCTCCATCAAATTATATACTTGGTCCAATAATCAACCCAGAATTAGTATTAAAACATTGTACTATGTAGAATACATAAATGGCCATTACTGTATTGTGTCCCTATTGGTCACCTATGTTCGACCAATCGCTATTTCCTATATGCTTAAACAGACTTATTTTGATGCCTTTGCGTCGGCAATGATCATCTCACTGGCCTTCTGGCTCATAGTGTAGATGGCCGTGGCAATATAGAAGCCAGGAATCCTGGGGAAAACGGAAGCATCGACAACACGAAGACCGGTGACACCACGGACCTTCAGGTTCGAGTCCAACACGGCCATCGGGTCGCCATTGGCGCCCATGGGGGCTGTGCACGAGGCATGGTGGCCCCAAGTCTCGTCCTTCAACCACTGCTTGATGTTGGCCTCGCTTGTGTAGTTATTGCCGGGCCAGCTCTCGTCGAACGATCCGAAGGTGGGGACGTAGTCGTTCATCGCCCGGCGAGCCCATTGGACACCCTCGTACAAGGCCTGGATGTCGGCATCGCCACCCTGCGCGAAGTTGTTGAAGGTGATGTTGGGCATGTCACGGGGGTCGTTCGACACCAGCTTCACGGTACCGGCGCGGTTGCGAGTGTGGGCCTTGAGCAGCAGCCACGACCAGTGACGCTTGTCGCCCAGTGTGTAGTTGGAGTAGCCTGGGAAGTAACCGGGGAACGCTCCGGGAGCACCGAGGATGATGACGTCCGCGTCCTTGTCCGCGACAGACGACTTGAGCACGTAAGCGACAGCACCTCCGTTAGTGGCGTACACGCCCTTGGAGATCTGATCAGTGCCGGCTTGCCACGTCTGGAGGCAAGGATCGGGGCCGGGGGTCAATCCAAAGGTACAGGGCTTGGAGAGCTGGAAGTCTGAGCCGCTCACGGAGATCACAGCGTTCTCATATCTGTCTTGCATATTGGTACCCTGTTTGTTTAGTTAGCATCTTGTGTTGTTCCAGAAAGGGGCAAATGAAGGGGTAACATACGACACCGGGAAGATCCACAACAACGGGAATGTTGAACGACTTAAGCTCAGCGGCAGGGCCGACACCACTGAGCTTCAGAAGCTGTGGTGTGTTGTATGCGCCACCGGAGATGATAACTTCGCGCGAGGCCTTAACTGATCCCGTGCCGGTGACCTGGGCCGAGCCGGAGCGTGCATCAGCGCGGTATAAGCTCTGGCCTTCCATGTATTCGACACCGACGGCCTTGGGGACACTGCCTGATTGGTCGAAATCAATCTTTGTTACCTACGAATTGTCAGTTCCACATAAGATACTCAGTTCTCGAAGGTCATAGAGCGTACCAAGGTGTTGAGCTTAATGTCAAGGAAGTACTTGCGGCTACCGTCAGCATTGACAGCATTAGCCACATCAAGGATGCGCTCCCTTGGAGAGGCCCGAACACCGTCCTTCATGGCAATGGGAACTTGGTAATATCCAGGCTTGCCAAGTACGCCTGGGGCGTTGATGTCGAGGGTAAGGACATGAGCCAAGCCCGTGATGGTGTTGATGAGACCCAACAGAAGGCCCTGTCCAGCCGCTGAAGCTCCTGAGAGCACCAGGTTAAGGAACTTCAAGTCTTGTAGGACGAGACCGAGATATGTTGTTGAAGTAGTGAGCCAGCCGCTGTAGCCATGACCGACGACGCTAGTCGGTAGGTACTTGTTATTCTCTATCTTCTGGAAGTACTGGCGCATGTTGCTTGCTGCCCAAGACTGGTCACCGGTCAACGAGGCAATGTTGTCCCAATCTTGATCGAACGGGTACATGGTGATCATTGCGTTGTGCCGGGAGCAACCGCCTAGCGTACCAGCCCGAGGGTAGAGGATACCAACTGGCTGGGCGCCGGCTGGTGGGTAAAGTCCCCTGTACTGAGTGCCATCGGGCAATTTGTAGATCATCTTGGAGTCTCTCTTTTGCTGACCTAAGTCATCAAAGTGATTGACCCAGAAACTCCATGCTGTGTCACTGAACTCCGAAGCCTCGAAGTGCAAAGCGGGAACAATCTCCTTTGTTGCTATTTGGAAATCGTTAATGTGGGCGACGATGCGTCAAAGAGGTTCACTTTACCAGTTCCCGAGTCACCGCCAGCGTCTATTAGCAAGACCTTGTAGCCAGCAAGGGCGAGATTCGCGGCGACGGGGCCGCCACCCGGCCCTGACCCAACGACGATGTAGTCATATGTCGGGCTATCTCGCTTCAGATTATGAATGAACGGGCTATGGCTCTGGCCGTGGTGGGAGCTGCTTCGAGGTTAGGAACGCTTTGACTAAGTTCGTGGGAAACAACCTACTTCGCCAAGGCGGCCTCGGCCAATAAAGTCAACGAAACTAGGCCGGTGAACTTCATTATGTTGCTTTGGTGTTAGACTGGGATATGCAAGTTGCGGACAAACACGACAGCATTGGCATCCAGCACAACATGAGTATTATATGCTTTCTAGGTATAAGCGGGAAAGTCTTAGCAGCAGGCATGCAAAAAGCGTGGGTAACGCCACCGCAAGTCTTAGCAAATAGGGGCAAGGCTACAGTGCTGAACTATACCCTATGTAATGGATCGAGACTAGACCACCGAGGCTTATAATCGACGAAAGCAGATAATGCTACGTTAGTGTATTTACTCATTAGTAGTGAAACCCTCCCAACATTGTAGGAATGACTAGCTACACTCGACATGCAGGGGTACATGTGAAGTTGTGGAGCTGACAAGGTGCCTCACTGGAAAAGTATTAGGGGTGGGGAACCATTATGACCGATGCATCAATAATAACGTACCAACCTGTTGGAATGGTATCTTCATCCATGTACTGTCCTATAATCCAATGGCACGCAAGCCGTGTGATGGTTTCTACATACACCACTTGCTAGGTGAGAAATAGAGTTTACCTATGCTTTAGTCGCCTCAGGAATGCTACTATTGCTCTGGTTATATCTCTTAGTCTGAGGCGGAAGACTAACCGGAGAGTCTGGAACGCCATGGGGATGCACGTGTTGATATACACGATACCGTGATAGACCGTTGTCCAGAACTTCGTGGTGTTTATGCTAGTTATGCTAGCCTGATCTCCTGAACCCAAGTTCGTATGATGACAGGCTTGCATACAAGCTAATGCAATACCACCTCACTACGCTATTACTAACAGGTAAGTGACACACGCTACTCGCATAGTACTGCCATAGTTGCTGTCTAAGCTGGCGTTTTTTTAGAGGACGGCAGATTGCCTCGTTTCCGGACAATCGCTACTGTACTGAGGACGCGGTGCCAAAACCGGAACAGGTCCGGGTAGCTAGTTTTCGCTACCAACAAAACCGTCTTGCGCGCCGTTGCGTAACGGTGCATTCAGCTGTGGGGTGATTCTCCGGCTGTGTTGTCCCTGCTATGTGCCGCAATGGATATGAGTAAGTATGGTACAGTATTAGGACTAGAACGGCGGCTTCATTTCAGGCCTGGGGTAGGAAACCGAGAAGAGGTTGCCGGGAGAAAGAGATTAGCATCACCTTATGTTTGTAGTACTATTGTAAAATGTGGCTTGAATCCTACAACGTTAGGCTGACTCGTTGATTGTTATCGCAGCAGGCGTATGCGAACATACCACACGTAGATCCAGATCTTGTTGATTACCGACAGACAGCGTGTACCATGGCGGGGATTGAGGCTTGCAGCACACTGCCGAATGGGTGTGAATGACGAAAATGTGTTGCGAACGCTATGTGGCCGCTGCACCTCGGCAGATACTCATGGCCTTGAGAGCCATACAGAGTAAATGTGGTCGAGATAGAGGTTACGCGTTAAATCTTTCCCCTGGTTCTATGGATACGCATAGTGTTAAGACCGGCACATTCGATATCATCCGCATCCTGCGACTTGAATACTAGTAGTCGTTCGCGTGAACCCTCTGCTTACCATGGTACGCTAGCTAGTGTACGATTCAGTGCCCAGGGTCCTGGTGATGATCAATTCCATTATTAGTAAATTGTGGGTTAATCTGCAATTTAATTCTGTCATCACACACTAGCGCGCACATCAGTAACTCTAGCTAAGTTGACAAGCTTGCAGAAAAAACCGTGGCTAAGTATGGGGAAGCTTCAAATTGTGTGCAGGGATCCCCGGTCATTGCCGATGCTATCTCCAGATGGGCTATCTGAAATATCCTCTTTGGGAGCTTCCAGACTTTGGAGAGACTGCCTATTCAGTCTTGATATTCAAGAGGGTCTGCCTCTCCCGTGAAGTCCTGGAATATCTCGGGTTTCGTTTGATCCCGTCTATGTTTACTTCGTCATAATTATCCGTGTTGGCGAGCATGTTGGGCAGGATATTATTCGCATGGACGGTGGCGGTGTTTGCCTCGGTAGCATTCGCTTCCGACCTCTCTGATGTCGATCTGGCCACAGTCCCCCAGTGCGGTGTATGTATCCTCCCCAGCCTTTGAAAGTCCTACGAGCCTTGTTAACACCGAATCACAGCTGCTCTGCATAGTCGAGACAGTATCGAAGTCATCATGCGATATAACCGATTTCCCTTGTATATGCGCCAACGCCCCTCTGAATGCGCAGATTGAAGCATGTTTCGCGAAGGAATGCACTCCTAGAGAAGCATTAAGTAGGAGCCTCCGAACTAATACCTCTTCGGAAATGCACTATTCTAACATGTCTCGAATCAGCGACGGCGAAAATCGCGAAGGGTTTATGCAATGTTCCTATAAGAAATAGTATGTTCATCGTTACTTTCATTTCTCAAGTTAAAGCTCATGGAGGAGTTCTTTATAACTTGTTCACTAACTCCTTGGAACAGGGTCCTTAGCAGCGTGGCTGGTGCCACTGGTCACTGTCATTCTTAGTACCAGTTTCTACTTTTTGCGGCTGCTATCTCGATTTATACTTCACCAGAACATCGATGCCGCCGACGTAATTTTAGGTGTGGCCGTAGTAAGTTATAGCAATGGACCTATGACGCAGAAATTTCTAACTGGGAATATTAGGCCGCCACGGGCCCTGTGCTGTGGATCGCCTTCAAACTGGTCGGATACGGACTGGGACAAGACGTCTGGGAGATCCCTCAAGACAACATCACCAAAATCCTCTACGTATGGGAACCTAGCCATCACTTCAAGCGTAATATTTTTGGACGGAGCTGACACAGCAACAGCTTTATTGGTGGGCGGAAATTCTCTACCAAATCGGCCTGCCCCTGACGAGAATTTCGATCCTTTGCTTTTACCTAAGAGTATTCCCGCAGGTGCATATCCGATATGCGAGCTGGGGTCTTATCGGGCTGAACGTCGCAAATTTGGTCGCCTTTGTGCTAGTCACGGTCTTCCAATGCTATCCGGTTTACGGAGCCTGGACCTTTTGGGACGGAACGTTCACAGGTCACTGCAACAACATCCACGTCCAATCATGGGCGCAAGCTGCAATCAACATTTTTATGGGTACGTTATTAACGCATTGATTCTGAAGAGGAGCGGAACTTTGCGTGTACTGTGGTTCTTATCACATGCGCCCTTATGACTGCGAACTCACACACGGGCTATTACTGACTCTTTGCCTTGCTAGATCTTGTGGTCGTAATTTTACCTCTTCCAGCGTTGGCCAAACTGACTGCCTCGACACGGAAGAAGATTCAGATCATGATTATGTTTAGCGTTGGTTTCTTGTGAGTGGCATTATACCATCTAAGTTGGTGGGTATGCTAATGACGACTTGAAATAGTGTTACAATTATTAGTATCATTCGCCTGAAGACCCTGGTAGTATTCGCGAATTCTACGAATCTTAGCTACGATTATGTCGAGCCCGGCCTGTACTCCATTGTCGAAGCTTCCATCAGTATCGTCGTTTGTTGTTTGCCCGCCGTGCGAGCACTCCTTAGCACGACAATGCCCAAGATCTTCGCGACGACGGTAAACCGCTCGGTGTTCTCGAGCGGAAGAACTCCGAAGAACGATTCGTCCAATCAAAAATTCAATCGGTTAAAGGAGACGGACAACTCCTCTGGCGCAGGAAGCTGTATCAGGGTGAAGGAAGAATGGTCGGTTCAGAGCACCAAAATGTCCAAGTCCGAATCCGACGTCGAATTGATGCCGATGAAACTGGGCTTGAATCTTGGCGAGGCACAAGATGCCGAACTGCATAGGAATCAAAATTGGAGTAGGCCTCTGCCGCGCGGGCGTGAAAGTAGCCTCAACCGATCGGGCTATTAACTTGGCACCGCTGTCATTTATTATGTTAATGGGCGACTTTAGATCTTACGGCGTGGTATTTGGGTCCGGGGTGCGTGGATTGGAAAAGGATCATTCTGGCTACCTACATTGGAACGTCCCACGACATTCTCCGCGGTCTGAACGGACAAAAAAAAACGGCAGGACATCATTTCAGATGCACCATGGCTGAATTACGAATGACACTGAGGAGGGGCTAAGCCGCCGACGATCAATAACTCTCGGCAACCTCGCATACGACGATGGACTTGCATTATCAACATATCTCTTTGCAATTCAGTTCCACGAGTACATCAACACCATAACGGAACCGGAAGCGAAAGCTACTACACCGAACATTATGGATTGACCGTTGGACCATCACAGTCACAGTGCCTGAATAGTTCTCGATGCGTATGAAAGAGTCCAGGTTTATTCTACTCAGACCAAGGGGACGATAACAATAGACTAATAATAATCGTATTAACACTGTCTGTCTGTCTGTCTGTATGTGATGTGCCTACCTCGAGCTTCTAACCTGGTGTCTCACGCTTCCCTAACAGGAGTGATTCAGTTGATGAAGTGATCATATTCTAAGCTGAGCTCCTAGCAGATGGCTAACAGCACTGTGTCTATGCTCCCTGGTACGTACAAGTAAATATTTAGTGTAAAATAATACCTTCAAAGTATGCATAATGCGAAACTAGAAATCCTTTGGACATGGTGTTTAGTGTAGTTGTTTAGTACTTGTTGAGGCAAACGTGGGATTTAGTATAAGAAGGGAGGATCCCGGAATTATCCCTAGCATGAATGGCTGCCATGTGCCAAAGCCAAAGGGGACTAGCGCCGAGATCTATCCGCTGTAAGTGTACCAGAGTATAGGGCAGGGGTCATTATAGACCCCACAAATCCCACAATTCGCAAAAATGACCCAAGCTAGCTAGCTCAGTGGAAGAGCGCCGGGCTCATAACCCGGAGGTCGATTGATCGAAACAATCGCTAGCTAACGGATAATTTCTTTTGGCGACTTTTTTATGCCTTCCTACGGCACGATGATACTAACGCTAATACTAGACTCCTTTCAAACTTGCATATGCGTTCACTTGCCTAATTTTCAATTATGCTGCTATCGCTAATACTTTCCCTCCCTTGCACTTTTTTATGAGTGATCTAATTCTGTGCTAAAGGTGTGCTAAAAGATGGGTGTCTGGCATATATACTGTGTGTACAAGTACCTAGATAGGTTTACTGGGTACCAGGTGGCATCACTTGTGACGTAGGTGCATCAAAATAGGCGGATTAAAATAGGTTAGCGCGATATCATTTTCAGCCTAGTCTTGCGGCGCACATCGATCTGCATTTCTTCTTCTACATCCTCTTTTACTGCGACAGCCTATTTCTGGAAATAACGGCAACCCCAAATGCGCCCTCCCCCACGTGTATGGAATCATGTGCGGCATCCATGCGACGCTCACCACGTCTTCTCAGTCTGGATTAACGTCGGAGCTCAGACAATCTCTCATCAACCGCGGGCCGGATCATGTCGGTCAGGCCCAACGCCAACCCCCCTGTACCAACCCAAGCCGCCAGCTCCGTCTCTACTTTACGTCAACCGTCTTAGCCCTGCGAGGTGACCATGTTGCGAAGCAGCCTCTCCAGGACGCTACTGGCGATGGGTCGGTCCTATGCTGGAATGGCGAGGCATGGCGCATCAACGGCCAACCCGTTAGTGGCAACGATGGTGAAGCCGTTTTCTCTATGCTTCAATCTTCTGCCTCACCCCCCAGCCAGGTCCGAGAGACTCACGTTGTAGATGTGCTGAGGAGTATTGAGGGCCCCTTCGCCTTTGTTTACTATGATTCTGCCGCCAGCCGGTTGTATTATGGTCGTGATCGCCTTGGCAGAAGGTCTCTCCTGACCAAGTCTTCGAGCGAGACTGGCTTTGTTACCTTCTCTAGCATTGCCTCAGTGCCCACATCCGGTTGGGAAGAAGTCACTTCAGATGGGATTTGGTCTATCAACCTTGAAACCTATGGCGGGATCTCGAGTGAGTTACCCTTGCAGGACCATATTACCAAGCATGCCTGGTTACAATCTAACATAGATGAGATGGTAAGTTGTGGAGACCTGTGGCTGAAATCTAGTACTCAACGGGTCAGGTGTCAAGTATTGGCGTTTTCAACCGACAGCTACCGCCGCCAAATCACGAGTTAGACTTCAGCTCACCCTCACTTCAAGTTCTTAGACAGAAACTTATCGAATCCCTGAAGCCACGCGTTCTTGACGTACCGGAGCCGCCGAACACGGTATCATGTGTAGATGCTCGCATCGCTATCCTATTTTCAGGTGGTTTAGACTGCACTGTGCTTGCGAGACTGGCTCACGACCTCGTACCTATAGGGCAGGGTTTGGACCTCATAAATGTTGCATTTGAAAACCCACGCCTGGTAGCCTTGGAGGCTAAGCAACCACACCTGCGAGCTTCGGATACCTACGAAGGATGTCCCGATAGGGCCACAGGACGGAGAGCTTTTGCTGAACTGAAGTCTTCCTGTCCCGGCCGGCATTGGCGCTTCATTGCTGTATGTGGGACTTTTGGGGGGCACTCACCCCATGTACGCTAGCCCAGGATTAACTCGTTTGCAGGTTAATGTTCCTTTCGAGGAAGCGATGGCGCATAAGAAGAAGGTACTGTCATTGATCTACCCACATGACACCGAAATGGATCTGTCTATTGCCTTTGCCTTATATTTTGCCGCAAGGGGCACCGGAGACGGCTATGTCGACCAGGTTGAGTGGCAGTCTTCGCCCCCTGTAGTTAGCACCTCAGCGCGAGTGCTTCTATCTGGCCTTGGTGCAGATGAGTTGTTTGGCGGTTATTCTCGACACGAGGCGGCATTCAAAAGTAGAGGTTACGGTGGTCTTATCGATGAATTGAAGCTAGATGTCAGTCGCATCGGACAGCGGAACCTCGGCCGAGATGATCGCATCATGGCTCACTGGGGTAGAGAAGTGCGGTTCCCGTACCTAGACGAGGAGTTTGTCAGGTTTGCCATCAGCAGTCCTGTGTGGGAGAAATGCGATTTTGAAAACCCATTTCACCCTGCTGTCATCGACCCGGCCAAGCGGATATTGAGGCTATTGGCTGACCAGCTTAACCTTCCTATTGCTGCACGACAGAAAAAGAAAGCGGTAAGAGAGCTTGTCATATGGAGCGAGCTGGTTTACTCACTTATACTAGATACAATTTGGTTCGCGGACCGCCAAGATTGAAAGCCCAACAGGACGTCTCCGAGGCACAGCCCAGGTATCCGCCTGAATCCCGAAGTAGTCAACGATGGGTGAGTTTGACTTAGAATTTCATATAAGGACGAATTTTTAGATGATGGGCAATCCCCAATGATTTAGCGATGATGATAACCAGATACTTCCGAGTTGGTAGTACTACAGTCCGAGTTCCCTCCTAGCTGTGTGTTTCGACTCTTCGTCGTAACCCTCTAGGTTGTGATTCACTCGATGTACGCCAACAGTGACGTTGGAAAAGGCATTTCTGAGCAACACTAAATGGCTCCATTCACGGGGCTCTTGGGGAATTTTTCATACATCCCGAACATTCGGTACTGACTCCTATCACTAACGTTTTAAATAGCCCTTGTCATCATAATTACCAACATATCCTTAAGAGAACGAGATACAACTGAGTTGATACATTCAGTACTAGAACCATGCATATATTCCGATGAGTGATAGTTATCCGATGGTAAGCTCACGCCGTTCCTTTTCCCTAGCTTCTTAGGAAGCTCTAAAGCTCGCTAGCTTTCCTAGTCTACACACAAACGGACCAACAGCAATACGACCGCACCCGCTAAATCATTACTTTAGCCCAGGGTTCAACTCTTACCCCTTCTAGAAATAGTTAAAAGTTAAGGACCGCTAAATTTGTCACTACCCTGTCGGCAAAGAATCCGGTAGCTGATACCCGCACGGTTACCCGAACTGACCTATCAATGGCCTATTCACCCCCACTTTGAGGCAAAAAACTTCTGGTGTCAGTCCTTTGAAGCACGCTTCGTGGTCGCGATCCTTAAGTTGTGTTCGCGCGAGCTCGTCATAGCTAACCCCTCAGATATCCTGTAATATCTAACATTTAAAAGGAATAGGTTTTATTAAGACCTGCATGTGACGAAGCGTTTTACCCTTCAACTCTACTTGGGACGCCTCCCATAGCACTCTACTGTTATATCTAGACCATTCATAACAACTGCATCGTTAACATTCAATCATTTCTAAGGTTGATACCTTCGACTGATAACGTCTTCTCAAAGACTGTATGAAGGTAGAATGAAGCATTGTCTATGAAGTCTTCTTTGCTGCCATGAGCTCGCTGTTAGGAATAGGGTCCTTCGGCCGAAATCTCGTAGTCGTTAATAGGAAGGTGCATGGTTAATCACAACCGAGGCAGTGGGATGGCCGGCTCAGCGGGCCTGCTGAACCCAGAATGCACGTCGCAGCAAAAGCTCTTGTTCAAGAACCCCGGCTTGGAAAAACATTCAAATTCGACAACCTTCTAGCGTGTCAAGGGGTTATGCAGGTCTTGGCCCCTGTTTAGCTAAGTGAGGAATTTTCAATCTATGCGACATGTTTTGAGAGCCTCGCTCCCATGTTCTCATGTCTTCTAGATTTCGTATAGCTGTCTCCTGACGGTCGGGAAATATCTACGTCTTGCAGAGTTTTACTAGTATTATTACGTGCATGTACGCCGGTTCCCAGCAGTAGACCTGATTCCAGTCTCTCGGTACGTGTGGCGCGAGATAGCTTCTTTTGGTTCGGAGAAGCCAAGGCCGAGACTGTATGAGATACTGATATATAACTTGGATACATGGCTGCTACTAAGCTGCTATACCTAGCCGTGCTATTCGCGCCATTGTTGTCTCGTTAGTGGTCTACGAGTTATTGGAGAAAGGCTATATACCTGGCTTACTATAGGCGGTTGAATTGGATTCATTGACACGACCTTGATATCTAACAAATATTCTCGACATAGTGCCAGAGATGCGATAATATCAACACTCGCACAGCTTGATTTATCAGTCTGATGTAGTGGAAATACCGCGATGCCCTTCAATATAACCTTGCCCTTCACCCCCTATTTTATCTATGCTCGTAGCTTGCGATCTACCCTCTCCCGATGCAACTACGATCGCAAGTTTATTCGTAGGTACCCAAGCCCTTTCGATTATCGTCGGTCGATAGATACAGCTGTATGTCTCGCTCTGTAGCTTGGCCACCTGGAGCTGTGTGACAAACAATCGCGATTTTCGGAACCGAAGAAGTACGCAAACACGTTGCCCTTCCGCTGCTAGATACTACTTGTAGTTCATGACTGATATCGTAGAATGGTTCCTGAAATGCTCTCAACCCTGAGGTCGTGTCAACTATTATGCTTGAACGAAACATGATCCGTAAAGGAGGTCGCCCGACTGGAGTTTTGCATTTGCTTGACAGCGTGCTCAGCATAGAAATTCTTCTAAGTGTGAATTAAAATGTTCTTGCTTCATATTTATATTGAAGTCTCTTTCTCGTATAGAGGTAGACCAACGGAGCTAAATTATATTGAACTATTGATTTATTTTGATGTACTGTATCTCCTGTCCTCAATTCTTCTAAATTCTAACTTGATTCATCTCCCTTTATCATTCGTAAACAGGTTTTCGTCGCCGTCCTCGTGAATAGAGCGCCCCCTCAACCCAGCTGCTGCAACGTCCTCGACATCACGGCTCTGCGCTATTGCGAACTTTTGAGGTCGATGCACACAAGTGGCATCCTTGTCTTTGATGACTAGCAAAGGCGGATCTTCACGGTAATAGGCATCGAGGTCCTCCAATGTCCTATTGGCCGTTTCTGGAAAAAGCGCCCAGATTATCGGTAATGCGACGGCATTGACCACGGCCCAGATGACATAGAATTTCCATCCAAGGTTCTGAATACCAATAGGAGTGACCTCGACTACTAGAAAGTTGGTAATCCAGTTTGTCATTGTTGCCACTGCGGCTCCTTTAGTTCGCATAGGTAGACTGTTGATCTCGGTTGGGTACAGCCAAGGGATCCCCAGCATCCCTAGACCGAAGCCAATGTAGTACACGAAGAACCATACAACACTGGCTTTGGCGACTTCGGTTTGGTGTGGATATCCCGGCTTTTCGGTAAAACGCAGAAGCACAGTTATGAGAATGAAGCAGATCAGTTGAATAAATGTCGAGGTCAGCATCATTACACGTCGCCCAAATCGTTCGACCATTGGGGCTGCAGCCAGCGAGGCGAAGAGATACGCAACGGATGCAAGGGCCGCAATTAGCCGTGCCATTTGATCTTCTAGTCGGACAGACTCTATCAAGAGCGTAGGCAAGTAATAGCTAGCACAGTTTAATAGACGCGTCTCGAAACTGAGCCGCGGATATTGTTTACCTCATCACGTTGATGCCACCGAATTGTTGGAAAGCCTGCGTGCCGCAGCCAAGGAGCAGTCGTCTCACCGTCTTTGTTCCTGAAGTCGTCCGGCCGCGAAGAAGGTCCCGCCATCTAATTGCATTTTTCCGTTCATATTCGACACTAAACATGATCGCTTTGCGCTCGGCAACAATTTCCGGGTCATCGACTGCCTTGTCCTCGAGGTCAGCTAGAATGATGCTAGCTTCATCTTCTCGGCCGTGCGCAAGTAGCCATCTATCAGCAATACGTTAAATGAGAGTCGCTTTTGAGAAAGCGCCCCTGAGTACTTACCGTGGAGACTCAGGGAGCCATGGCACGGTGCTGAACAGGACTGCGCAAAATAGCAACTGAAGCGCTAATGGTAGCCGCCATCCGATAGGGCCTCCGACGTATGACAGCCCCTATCATTGTTAACATTTCGTTTGGTAGCTCGGACTCAGTGTATAGTTGTATCGTGACCTATAGTATCTTTACTGAAGGGGAATTATCCCGGTGACTTACATACTGTTGAGTAATTAGCATTCATTTAAGACACTGGTCAAGTAGTTTGTAGGGAAGATTACATTAATCCAGTTGCTCAGCATAAAGCCAAAAATGTTCATACTCATTTCGAGAAGCACGAGCTTGCCGCGGTTGTGAATTTTTGATGTCTCAGTTTGCCACACTGGCGCGGTCGCGGTGTTGATTCCATTCCCAATGCTTATTATGTTTAACGATGTCGAGCTTCCCGCAGTATAATAAACCTCATTCAATTTACTCACCCAGTGACGATACGCCCTACAATCATGTGGGGTACACTGAACGAAGTCGTTTGCAAAATGGCGCCGATTGTCATGATCGTAGTGCCAATGACAATCGTCTTTCTGCGACCAAGGGTTTCCCCAATGGAAAAGGCTAGTAGCGCACCGAAGAAGCAGCCAATGGTATATATAGACGTAACGATTGAACGGACATTCGTCTTCCCCGGGCCGTCGAGGTTGTGAACTTCGAGGTAGTCATGCGTGATCACAACGCCGCCTATAGTGTTGGCAGAGTTAGAAAGGGTGGGGTTCAGAGTCACTACTTACTGAAAACACCCTGATCGTAGCCAAACAAACTCATATCTGTGGCACAGGCTACCTATCCTATAGGTTAGTGGACAATGACATTTGACCGCAGCTCATGGGCGCTTGCCGTTATCCAAAAGGTGAGCCATTTGCCCCTGAGCCCAAAGTAGGGCTGTTTTTGTCCATAGTCGTTCTGATCAGGGGACGTTTTCAAGTGAGGAGTTGGGTTGAGAGAAGGGAATGCTGAGAGCCGTATTGAGGCGGAAGAAATTAACTATATAGCACAAATGGTCTGATCTGTGGCCACAAGTGTTACAACAACACTTGGCTAGGGTATAACTTGCGAGTTATTCAAAGTTTCCTATGACACCCTTTTCCTTTAGTAGAAGTTTACTACCTATGTAGCGATTATTTACAACAAGATAAACTAACATACAGATGTGCGCAGACGTCTGATGATGAGCTCATAATCTACCTTAGAGAGCGGCAATAGCCGGCCGAGTTTGGCATCATTCGGCGATAGATCTGCCGGCTTCGTCTCACGTCCCCCACATCTCTCCATACATGAGTATGGGGAAGAGCAGGATTAGGTAGATATGCCTGTGTATGATCTACCGATGCCGCTCCTCTCCCCTGGCTAGTCGAGTTGTGATTAGCGACTCCAGCGATTCCCGAATCTTCAGACTAACCGAAGACTTAAACAACTACAATTCATGTGATCAAAGGACCTTGTAAAATTGACATGGTGAATCTTTATGCGTCGGTCTTAAAGCCTACAAAATGGTATCACGCGATATCATGAGCAGGTAGATCGAGATCACCCCCTGTCAATCGTCATACGCACGGTCTCTTACTCGGAGCAATACCAGGTCTGACGAGGTGGGATTCTACCCCGCTTCCCCAACTGTGTCGGCAAGGGTTCCGCAAGATCAGGCGGTTTTATAACTGTGCTTTTATTAACCCCACTCTGATATTGGAGTTCTAAGTTATTCACCTCTGGAAAGTGATAGGATCCTACTTGAGATATACTATGATAATAGCTATGAGCTAGTAACTTAATATTGGCCGAATAGAGAAATAGAAAGTAGGATAGAGTTTAATTCATAATAGCGCTGAGCAATAATAGTATTTCTCTAGATATCGGTTTCTGGGCCTTTTTTAATATGCAAAAGCACATATGTTTCGGTAGGTAGTCGAGAAGAAATTGGGGCAGTTGTCTAGCGCGTCGGTACCTAAGAATAGAATAGATCCGCCCGGCCCGAGCTATGCTCTAACCGTATTAGGAGCAGCGCAGTAAGACAATCAGCCAATCAAATAAATTATATGTTTTTAGCTCAAGCTGGAAATCCCCCTGATTTAACGAATGTTGCGATTCAAGGCCACAAAGTTGTAAAAAATTAAATTTTTTATACAAATGAGCATCAGCTAGCATCTAGTTTCTACTATTCATCATAACAATACTTTAGGATTTGTTGATAAGGTTTAAATCCTAATGCACCTTAGTACAGTCAGTTTAGCTGATCCAAGTTAAAAAGCATTTCGTACTTTTTATACTTGATTCATTCATTTAACACTAGGAGCCTCAGACGCTCAGTATTATCCCTCGAACTATTAACTCCTACTTGTCAAAACTCTTATTATCTTTGTCATGTCTTTTACTACTAGTAGCTTTTGTACAAACTTGTTATTTTTGGATAAAGAAGATAAGCCCTGTCTATTCAATAGAGTCTGTACTGCTGGTATATATATGCATATGCTATGAGCTTGTATACCATGCCCCTTAGTCTCCGGTAGCTGTTTCGTAGCGTTCTGTGACAATATCCTTCTGAGTTCCGGTGATGAAGCAGATACGTGAAGCTCTCCGTAGATTTAGACAGCCTGTCACAAGGGCTCTAATTGAGGGCTTGGAATAGGTTCAATTTGAGTAATAAACGACTATGGTACCAAAGGGGCCATATAGATCTAATTCCTTCCTCCGTTTGAGGGGAGGATTCGCCGCCTTTTATGCTCAGAATTCCCCTTCCTTTCCTTTCCTTTCCCTTCTTCACGGGACCGAAAGGTAAGACCTCTGTAGCCGGTGAGGCGAGTGTTTCGGGTTCGAGTTCAGCTCGGTATCTGCTTCTGAGACTCACGATAACTTCGTACGACTGCCTCAGCCTCGTAGGGTAGTATTTCGCGAGCTCCGTATGTGACCCTGTGTGGCACTGTATTGCGCACTGGCCAGGGTCCGTGTGACACAGCCGGCGTAACCTCTTCAACAATTGTGTCCTCTCTCAACTCCAAGTTTGCCAACATGTACTCATAATCGTCGTCGTCATCATCCTCGTCACTGTCAAGAGCTCTCATTCGGTTAGGGTTCCCAAACTGCGCCTGCTCGTCCCACAGCGTCACGTTGCGCGGCAAGACAACAAAAGCCCGTTGCCCGATCTGAGCTCCTCTAGGTAGATCCAACTCGAGACCCGAGCTTGTTCGGTATACAGGGGCACCGGGGAGCCTCTTACCCAGTCCGTTGCGTCTCTTGGTCTTCCTCTTCTTCTGGCCAGCATCCGGGTCGTTATCTGTCCCATCTTCGGCCGAGTCGCCATCACCGGCGGTACCACCGGGCCCCGTTACCTCATTATCATCATCGGCGTCGCAGTCTTGCTGGTCGCAGTACATGATGTCTCCGGCATTAGAAAATTCCACAGAGAACTGACACTTGCCACCATTGTTACCCGTGCAGTAGCTTCCCCTGTAGAAAGCGCTAATGATCCCGCCTTGCTTACGGTTCTGATCCGCTGGCACGCAGCGGTTGAGGCGCGTGGTGGCACCGTTAGTGGGCACCGATGAGGCGAACGGATACTCGTCGCACTGGAAACCGGAAGCATGCCCCTTTTTGGTTGAACAGCGGTTACCGCCTGATGCGATACAACCAGCAGCCTTGCGGCGGTTGCGCTTTGTGGCCGAGTCGGGCTGGTCATATTGCAACCCTTCACCGATACCAGCGCAGTAGGCTCCTATGATAAACAGCGTTAGTTGGGAGGCCATGGAAAAAGTAACGACGAAGTTAAGAGGAAGGAAGTATTGATACCGTAGCACATGTTGGTGCAAATCTCGTCCAAGCCATCGTTGCACACGAAGATTAGAAGATCATCGGGATCCTGACGAGCTTCGAGATTTGTGGTAGGGGCGTTGACAGCAGATGAGACCGCGGCCAGACCGAGCAGAGAAGCAAGAAGGCGAAGGTTTTTCATGGTGATGGATAGGTTCCTAAAGGTAGGAACTTGTGGATTATGAGGCTCTGTGTCTGAGATGTTTGGATGCTTGGTCGATGAACTCTTTGGAGTGTCGAGAGCACGACTTTATAGAATTATCTCTACCAGCACTTAGGCTAACGTTTCATATTAGAAGTCACCCAATCTTCTCTATGTTCCTCTTCTCCATAATATTCTTCATCCTCTTTGCAAATAGGGGTTGCAGCATCATGAGATCTGATGTGAGACGAACAAGACTGTTGATCACTGCCGCTCACTCCCGATTTCGACATGAATGTGAGATTCTAGCTAGGTTGGAGCCGTAGGAAATCTGACTCAATATTGAATCCTGTCGATGCTTACCGTCAGCCTAGAGTTGATCTTCGGGTATTGACAAAGCGTCCCATTAGTGGACATCCTGAAGGACCATCTCACACGCGGGGAGTAGATGTGGCATACTGATCGCCAATATTGGCGAGGCTAGGCTGACAAGCTCAATAAATGATGACATCATGATTTTTTGAATGTCTAGTCTCAGCTCTAAAGGACATGCAAAGTGCAATTCATCTAGCGATGGAAATAAAGATATTCATGAGAGCTAAAACTTCTTAGAAGTCAACATCGGCTTACAACATGTCTAGTAAGAGGCTGGACAAAAGAATTGAGAATACAACCCTCGACGTGTTTGCTGTTAGAAGCGCAATAACATGAGGCAACCTACTACTCTCACTTCTATAAATGTGATGCTGCCAAGATCATCAACAGCCATCTATATAGTGTTAATAATGATCGTCGGCATTTGCATCAAACGTGGCTTTCAGCTGAATCATCCTTCGGGCTATGCGACGACGGGAAAATCGCACGCATCACTCGACCGTCATATTTTGGAATTCTGATCCTTCTCCGAGCATTAAAAGAGGCAGTAACTGGTACTTTGCCTCAGATGACGCTCGTCGTAGACGCCATGTAACGTAAATAGGTAGGCCCACCCATTACTTATTCTTAGAATTTGGTTACAGGACTAGCAATAACATTGAAACAATAAAACTACCCTAGGATCCAAAAATGCTATGCGCTGTGCCTCGAGTGACGTCAAAACTGGCCTATCAGGCTATGCTATAAGTACTGCATAATGGGGCTGTTCAGCTGACTACATATAAAAAGGGATGGCTTAGGTAATGGTAATCTGCTTATCCAGGTATCTAAGCTATCACCTTCTATCAACCTTTTTGTTCTCCTACAGGAAAAAGTGAAGCACATTCTATTTTACGCAATCATTTCACACTTCTTTCTATTCTATCAAGATTATTCTGCCTGAAATACACGGCTTTGCGCATTCATAAGGAAACTTGATGTTGAGGAGACTTGCTCGAAACTCAAACGCTTAATATTACCACTTCATTCATGGTCGAGAAATATGTCCAATAGTCCAGACCTTTCTTTGCCTCCCAAGGCACCGTCGATGGCACGTTACCACGACGAGCCTATGACTTTGCATCCCGCAGCTCTCTATACTCTTATCAGCTTGACCGACGCGGAGTTTGAAAATCTCGAGCGTGAGTGCGAAACTGGGTGCATCGACACAGGCAACGAGCCGGGCAGCAGTGTGCGTCTTGCCCCGCAGTCACGCTTTGTCGGCCAGCCACTGCGCGCCGTCTTCGACTACCATCTCGAGTTGGGAACGCAAAACGTGTTTGAGCCCAGGTACTTCATTGCCGCCGTCGACGAAGACTGGAAAACTAAGGGAGTCATATTGGTAACTCTAGACGATGATGACCTTGAATGCAACGTTGACTCGTTTCGCATCAAGGCTGTTGATGCTGGCTTGAGTGTAGTGAATCTGCAAATTGGGAATTCTTCGTGGGCCGAAGAGAAAGAGTGTTATGAGTTCCATCTTGATACTGAAGATGGAGGCGGCGGCGACAACAACGATAATGATGATGATGATGACGATGGACCACCCGCGCCAACCAAGAATGTTCCCTTAGGCTACTACATTCCCATTTATATCCACTCAAGTCTATCTGAAGATGAAGTAATTGCCAAGCTGGAGCCAGCGTTCAAAAAGAAGCTGCCTGAGGACTTCGCCTGCCGCGTCCAAGCCAAACTCACGCCTACATCCTCCGCCTCAGACACAACATCAGCTGATGACCTCATACAGCAAGCCGCTGCCCTACACCCCTTGCGCTGTAAAAAGAACCCATTTTTACACAAAACTCACATTCTCGTAATTGACACGCCCGACCCCGTGGAAAACGGCATGCTAATGGTCAAACTGCCGTCATGGGACGCGAACCACTTAAGGGCGACGTCAAAGACAGACTTACACAATATCGGCAAAGAACTGGCCCTTAATACCTCTCAGAATATCCGCATCCCGTATTCTTGCTACGAGGGCTTGCAGACACGCTTCCTGATCTTAGCTAACGGCGACGCCGACTGGCCATCAGAGGACGTGCGCGCCCAACCCGTCTTCGTTGTCTTCCAATACAACACGCACGGAAAGGAGCTTGGTTTCGGCGCAAGCTTGATTGATTCCGGCGCTGCGAAGCGGAAACCTGGCGAGGAGCGATTGGTCTATGCGCCCGAATTGGTCAAACGCCCAGGGCACGGCCTAGAGAAGATTGGATGGGACTACGATGAGGCTGTGAGACGATTTCCTTGGTTTTGCCGAGAAAAGCGGTTTGTTGAGGGTTTGGACACAACTTTCTTCATGTGTGTGGATGGGGACGATGTGCCCAAGACAGGGGTACTTCTGGTGCGGAGGAAATGGGACGGGAACGTATGGGGTCGGACAAGAGATGAATTGCTCGATTTCCCAGTTGTTGGTGTGAAGGAGATAAGAGTTCCCATCAAGGAAGCACTTACTCTTCTGGAGAAGGGGAGGAAGGGTGAAACAGAGGGGATGAGTGAGAGCTTGAGGGATTTCTTCTTGTAGGCACTTACCTTTATTACGAGCAGAAGCAATAAAGCCCGTGAGCTCAACTTCGTAGAACCCTTTATCTGCGACGTTAAATAAAAGGGTTCATGACTATAGCGCGGCACGACTCAAATCGATATCTTAATCATGAAGTGTAGAGAAGACAAGATTGTTTCATGGGTGCCAAAAAATTCGTGAATGATGCCATATCCAAACTCTTGAGTTTATTAGTATGCAGGCGACGTAACGAGTCTACGCAAGTAATAACTCTAGCCCCATGCGCTACATAATTATTCACTGATACCAACCATGCGACAGCTCATATCCCACAACTTCTCTTCCGCGACCTTATCGAAGATGAACGCCTTGTAACCTCCGTGCAGCAAGTCTGGTTCCTCGGACTCGTGCCCTTTCCTACACTCCTCCAGGTACAGTGCCCCCTGACCCTCCCAGACTTTGGCCACGGCAGCCCACACTTGGGTTGCAGCTCCTTGGGCAGTGCTCTTAAGAACCTTCGCTAGCACTGGATTGGCACGAACATAATTATCGCGATCCTCCTGAGTGGGATGGCTGTGTACTTGAAGACCCGTGATGATACACCCGGGATGGACGGATAAACCGTGGATACCCAATGGTCCATAGAGACGTTCGATTTGGTTGGCCATCAGGATATTTGCAGTCTTGCTCTGGAATAAGCCAACCGGGCGTTATAGATCCCCTCGAGATTCGGATTGGCGAAATTTATCTGGCTGCCTTTGTGGGCGCCCGAGGTCACGTTGACGACGCGGGAGTTGAACGAAGGTGTGCTAGATGCAAGAAGAGTCGGTTGGAGTAGCTGAAATAGGAGGAAATGTGCGAGATGATTGACGGCGAACTGTGTCTCGAAACCATCGTCGGTCTTACCCTCCGGGGTGTTGCGAACTCCTACGTTGGTTAGCGTATTGGCAGAAAGCTGTTGCGGCAGCAGACATTAACGTACCTGCGTTATTGACGAGGATGTTCAATTTCTGTGTCTTGCTCAGGAAATCTTTGGCACCTTCTCGAATCGACTTCAAAGAATTGAAGTTCATTAGTACAATCTCCAGCTTTCCTTTTCCTTGACTTGTTTTAAGGATCTCGTCCCGGACAACTTCTGCCTTCTTTAGGTCCGCGCTTGCATATACACATCGGCCCCGGTCAGGTGAAGCGCTTCAACGGTGTCGACACCGATACCAGAAGTTGATCCCGTCACGAGAATGACTTTCCCTCCCATAGCATTAACCAGACCCTCATCGCGGATGATCTGAACTGCCGTTGGCCGGCTATCACCAGACCCTTGGGGTCGGCGTGAACCTTGGCGTATGGGTCTACAGAGGATGGCGAAGACATTATTATCAGTTAGTATGAGAAATGATGGAGATAGATGGGACTGATAAAGGGATAAAGATTTGTCTGATCGGGTCTCATTAAGTAGTAGTGGTATATGGGGAGCTAGTGACAATCGTCCGGAGCCGAAGCGGCCAGCACGTGCACATAGCCGAACCGGACCCGATCCCTTAGAATGAAACCGCCGCCAAAATACCGGGCATCATGGGAATTTTACTCCCAAACAAGCTCGCTCTTTCCACTGCAAGAAACAGCATTAAACCATTCATAAATCTCACTATTGTCTTCAACAGGTTTGGCTCCCTTCAGCACATCGCTACGGATCAGGGTCTCGGCGCCCCAGCACAACATAGCCCACGCAAGATTGCGACCGATGCATTGACGCGGGCCTTGGCCAAAGTAGAAGCTGTCCCGGATCATATCAGACGACGGATTAACCCATCGCTCGGGCAAGAACTTCTCTGGGGAAGACCTTAGGATTGAGATGTAGGCTGTATGCGCTGACGCCGACTCTTGTGCCAGCTGGGATTGATGGCAGACCAGGCACGTGTAGTCCGCCTTCGGGAACACTGCGCGGCAACCGTGTCGGATTAGCCAAGGCGAGCCGTAGGCTCTCTTTGACTATACCTGGTAAGTAGGATAGAGAATGAATCTCCCCATCCGGATTGTTCATAATCTCTTCACGGGCTTTCTCGTATCTAGTAAAACTATCTTAGTGGGATTGTCCTTTGATGTAAGAAATGCCTTGCTTGCTCACACTTTCGGATGTTTAGCTAGGTATTGCGATAGCGACGCAAAGACCCTGCCAGCGCCGTCGGTTCCTGCGAATAGGATATCGACAATCTGCGCTATGGCCTCCTCTCGTGAGACCCCGGCTTTCAGTAGACGACCATGATAAGTGTCGGAACTGTCTTTCTCTCCAGATATGTGACCGTCGACAAGACGAGTAGCGAAGTCCTGAACGTACTGCGTGCTCTTATCAGTAGCGGGTTGGTTTTTGTTTAACTTGCCAGCCCAGGACTCAACCTGACAGAATATCCAACCTGGTAGGAGGAAAAAGCGACCGCTAGAGGCAAACGCATCTACAAACTCTGTCGCGACGAGTCTATCTTTACCAACGCCATTGAACGATTCACCTAGTAGGTAGATTGAGACACAATCGATGAACGTAGAACGGTAAAGATTCAGCACATCGACAGGGTGGCCGTGAGATGCAGCTTTTCTTCGTTTGAGCTCAGTCACCATGGCGTCCACGGCTGTTTGGACTTCGGGTCTACCCTGGGCAAGCTTTTGTTGAGCGAAAAGAGGCGCGACAGCCTTTGCTCGAATCGCCCTATGCGCCGGATCCAAGACGGAGAAAAGGGTGGCGAATCCATTAATATCGATGTTGCGATAAACGGGACTTTTGCGGAATCCGCCATTCTTCACGTAAATAAGAGGAACAGCGGTGCCGTCAGAGATGTCGACTTCATTGGGAGCGATACGAATAACGGGGCCGTACTTCTCGTGTAGTCTAGCAAGCACCGTGCACTCGATGCCGCGCCAACTGATGTACCATAACCAGATCGGACTTAGGTGAGCGATGAGCGGGCCTGGGATATGTCTCCGAGGGTCGGCGTAGAACCTACCAAGTCCGGCAAGAAGAGTGACGATAAGAACAGTGAGCGCGGCGCTTATGGGCGTGATGGATTGGTACCAAACCATGGTCGCGTATCCGAAAACATCGTCAGTGTTATTTGGCGGCGGTGATTGGCGGGGCTGAAGTTGACGTAATAATCGATCGCGATCAACAGCAGCTTCTTATCTTAGGTAGTGAGCGGGCTAGAGAATGTGGGGCACAACGCGTCCTACGCGATTTACCCCTATCTAGTGTATAACTGTCTCTTCCTATGCTCCATATACAAGTACGTGCGTGACCACCGGTATATCTTCGGGTTGCTCACATCCAGAGCGCCCGAGTTATTTTAGGCCTGCTCGATGCTTCTCGTGATGAGTATTCTCATTATATTCGTTTAGAGATCTGCGGAGTGCTCGATGGTCTGTCTTAGTAATTAAGTTGACTTGTATCCAAGGCTCTATTAGGCTCTACATTATTTATTCAATAAATTAAATGCTAAGTCTAGAGTCATATTTCCAAAGACTACAGCACCTACATCTCGTATTGTCGCCCGGACTAGCCGCGGAAGCTGGGCCACATGGCCACTAGCCACCTGGGCCTCCAACTGCGTCTCTTGGGGCCGAGATATTCAGGGGGTATTCGGCCCATATAGCGTTGCGTATTACGACTCTGAGTGGCCGGTGGCTTCTGTGGCCTATTCGTGATACTTGACGAGACGCCTACTACGATGACTGCAGCAGCCAGTCCTACTATCATAGTAATCGCCGTAACCGTTCGCTATCCATACGGTCATAGCGCCCCTTTCCAGTGTACGAATCGGATTCCAAAAACACGCATGCGCGTATGCAACTGGCGTATAAACCGCTCGGTTCAAAAAGACTGCACAGTCGGTACCTCTCATATCTTCTATACTGTTGAATATACCAAGTATGGGGATACAGAAGGCTGCGAACTAGCGGTGGAGACTGCCTGACAAGAGGACATATGTAGGTGAGTAGCTACCATCAAGCCACAGTTCGATGTAGTAGTACTAGCGGTGTCAACGTGATCAAGCTTTTCGTCGACCGTTTGGTAAATGGCGCAATGGAGGCCCCTTTCACCCCGCAGCTCGTTTAGCAGTGGAGGCCTTGTATCGTCGAGGTTTCGGTAGGCCAATGATTAAAACTCCAATGAGGTGATACATCAATTTTGAATAGAGACCTGCAATGAAATGCTCTTCCTATGATACCAAGATTGAGATCTATCATGATCCGTGCTACTTAGGAAAGACATAACGTCATGCAAATAAAGCCCGCCATGGCCACTCTATCCCAACTTTCTTCGTTTTGAGTTCGCCAAGCGTCTGCTCCCCGTTGACCCGCTCGGTTTTGATGTCTCCATCGATACACTCGGTTGAGGGGTCTTGCTTCTGGACCTCTTTCGAGGAGTATGTCGCTTACTAGACTGAGGAGTTGGGCTTAAAATGTGATTCTCTTCCTGCTTGCCGATAGGCTTGAGCTTTGCCGACTGCTTAAATGGCGCTGTACTCTTTGTTGGTGTTGGCTTCTTCGCATTAAAATATTGGACGCAGGTGCTGGGTTGAACGCCATTTCCGTGCAATCCGGAGAGTGATTCGTATGTAGCTTTGCTCGGGGATTTGGGGCGGAGGTATTCGTCGTCAGGAGGCCTAGAGGGAGGTCCTGGAGAGGTAAATCGCATGAAAACGCTTTCCTCACGGCCCGGTAATGACATATAATGGCCTGGCGGCGATCCAAGAGGCGATTGTGACCGGTAACGTGCCGTGTATTTGACCTCGACTGTCGTTGCTACATCCCAAAAAAATCCTCACGGTTAGCTTTAGAAGTCGCCTCTTCATATGTTCGGCCCGTGGGAATCACCCTTGCTATACGCCACAGAAGTTGCTCCAACGGTACTCCTCCAGGATGGCTACAGTTAGTTCGTGCTTCATCTAGGCAGGTATCATAGTCAGGTTTCCTCGGTGTGGAGTATGTTCTTCTCTCCTTCCCGCATGGGATACTTCGATGCATATCTCTATCATCTACAAAATCAGCGTTTGAGGGAGCAAGTAGTGATTGCTCTTCTAAGGAGGCTTACCGTATTGAGCCTTTAGATTCGATCTACTTGCCATTTCCACAATCTTCTCCTCTACAGTCCTGTATGTTTCTTCGTCCGGCCCGCTGAATTTATTCATATTGAAATGGTTCCGCTGTAGGGATGTGCTCCGCTCCATCTAGACATCCAGAAGTTTCGTCAACTCTTGTGGCCTAAGCTACTGTTAGGTTTGTCGTGTTTCGGATACGCAAAACATACCTTCGGGCGTGTTGACTTTTTGCCGACAAGAATCATTACATCGGATGGTTCGAGCTCAAAGAAACAAACAAGTTGCACAGTACATCCTAGCTCTTTTCGCTTCTGCATGAATCCACGCGTAAGCCCCTTCAGCATCTCATTGTTTTTATCAGTTATGCGAAGAATTTCTGGGTCAACATCGTGATGCAGCTCGCGCGCCTGTAAGATCATCTCGTCCTGTCCTTCTCTCTCCGCACCTCGGAAAGGAGTGCCCAGGAAGGCTATACCGGTGACGGAATGAAATAAATGCCGGTCTTTGGGGAGTTCGCAGCAGTAAGCAGTGCCTAAAGGAGTTTAATGGTTACTTAGCTACTGATCAAAGCAAGTAGAGATATGAATTTACCTTTATAACTATCAGTCCCCCAACGCTATGAGCAATAAACAGCAATGGTCGCATCTGAGAATCATTGTTCTAGTGCTTATTAGTTAACTTAACATCTATAAACGTTTGAACGAAGTGCAGGCATCCGAACCTTCCTGTCACGCCTGAGTGATATAAGGAGAAGGTCGGCAACAGTAGATGTGGTCTGCTTAATCACACCTGAACCAAACCACTCTGTCCTGGCCCCAAAACGTATGATACGGGCATTCGGCAATGCCGCAGGCAACATTTCTTTATCAGCAAGCCAGTTAACAAACACTTGCTTGCTACCTTGTTCAACCCTTTTGCACCACGTATGGTCCGGATGAGCGCCGACACCATGGACAGCGACAATACTATGGTACGATTAGCTTCAGTTCAGCGTTTTAATTAGGGGCATCCCACTCGTATTTAATGCCGTGTTGGGGGCTGTATAAAACTTTGAAACCTAGATCATGCTCCTCAACTGACTGAACCTAGTGCGAACATTTACTTAGCATACTACCGTAGAAGGTAGGTACTTAAAGGGCTACACATCTTGACCTACCATGACGACTGAGACGCGACAAGAGAAGGCCCGAAAAAATGTAGAATAGAAAGGACGGGTGGCGTCGTTAGACGTTTAGTAGGTTACATAGGTAATGTAGTCGCAGGGCGTATGGCTTATAATGATGTATAATAATCAAGGGGTCAGCTGAAGAAATTTGAATGAGGAGAACTTGATCATAAATAGCATTTTGATTTTGGCCGTTTAGTAAAGAGGAAGGTACAGGTACTTAGATCAGCCGCAGGTAATCATGTCAACTAGCTAATAGATACAACAGAAGCTATGCACGGCTGTGCCTCAGATAATGAAGTAGGCCCTCTTTACAAATCATTCTGCCCCCAATCCCACCAGGCGTCTCAGGTTGCCGCCCGCAGTATACCTATGAGACTGGATGGTCTTCGCTTTGATTTATCACTATCTTGGTTTCTTCTGACTTGAAAGAACTTGCGATCGTTCCATTGACTTGAAAGAACTTGCGATCGTTCCATTTGTACTCGATCCTAGGGCTCAAGATTGAAAACAGCCTTGTTGTGACTTGTGATGAAAGCAGAAGTTCAGCTCTACCATTCAATTCGGTAAAGCAGTATTTCAACAATTTGCTCGGGGGTATCATTATCATTATCAACCAAGATCAAAAAGCGAAAAACACACAGAAAACGAAAAACCCTACATATAGTAGCACCACAGAACCGTTTGCCCCAGCGAACACACTAACCAGAACATAAAGAGCGGTAGAAGCTAACACCTATCGATACTGCTGAGAACCAGCAACGAAAACAGAAGGCCAAAGCCTTCAGCTTAGAGGATCTGGACGTAAAGACCACGAGTAATAGAATATTAAACCCACGAAGCATAATCTAGTATCATACCTAATAATAAGGAAAATCTAATATAGATAGCCCACTATACAACAAGCCTACTGTATCCCACTATACCCACATATGTATTTTATGATTATCAAATAGTGCTTACCACGCCCGAAACCCCCAAGGAGGTTCAGACGAAGCGGGCTACGGCCCTCGTACCGGCGTTAAACTCAATCAATCAATCAATCAAGCTGGGGGGTATCTGGGAAAGGTACCGGTACTTACACCCTGGACCAGAAGCAATCCGGGCGAAGGCTATAACAATCTTAGGTAGGTAGACAAGAGTAGTGAAGCAGGGATCAGATCCGCGATCTCCGTTGCCGAGCTGATTATCTTACAATATGTAAGGTGTGGCTCTGCCTAGCCTGGGCGGTGTAATAATCATTTCCCGCTCCTACACGCAAACTTTTGTGCTGGACTGTTAGCTATGAGCCTTATTCCCGGTCCTGGTTACCAATGGCGTCCTGGCAGCCAATTGAGCAATTGAATACAGCTAGTGCTGTGGAGATGTAGTAGAGTCATAGATGATGTTGTTGTTGTTAGACTGACAGCAGCGTCATGGCTTCATCGGAGATAGTCCAGATACTATGTACCGTTACTGTTCGGGTTTAAGAACGTACGGTATTGGGCTAACCTATATTCGTAACTGTCAAGTAAACAAAACGTTTATACCATGTTTTTAAAGTCTGCTGTACTCAAGAAGAAGGATACTCGGATACTCGGTTAAGGGATCGTGCTCCTTAGCCGACTTGGCAGACCCCCAGACCTGACCCCAAAAACACGCACAGCCCCGTATGATTGTTGACGATACGTATGATGGATATGATGGCAACCACCGCTGGCTTAATAAGGGAGATAGATATATCTAGAAGAGCTCTCCGACTTTGGCTAGGCTGATAATAAGAGGGGTTCCCGCTGCTAGCTATGTGACGCCCGGGATACAACGTGTCTGGGGGAGCTGGGGATCCGGGCTCCTGTTCGGGAATAGATTGTATACACTAGTTCCGAATCGAAATGTCGCGCCCCACTCGCACTTTCTGTTATATATATATATGTTTTTAAAACGTATATATACGGACCTACGAACACCTACGCAGACCTCTACAGACCTATGAGCGCCCGCGCAGACCTACGCAGACCTATACAGACCTACGAGCGTCTACGCAGACCTAGCCCCGCGTAAACCCTATGCGTATTATAAAAAAGGACTGGTCTGTGCGTATTGGCCCGTGCGCGTAGGGGTACGCGGGCTAGGTTGATAGCCTCGTACGCGTAGGTCTACGTAGGTCTATGTGGCTAGATCGCCAGACCCTTCGCTAGACCCTCTGCCACCCCGTATGCGTAGGTCTGCGTAGGTCTGCGTGGGCGCTCGTAGGTCTGCGTAGGTCTGCGCGCGTGTTCGTAGGTCTGTAGAGGTCTGCGCGCGTATTCATAGGTCTGTAGAGGTCTGCGTAGACCTGCGCGTGTGTTCGTAGGTCTGTAGAGGTCTGCGTAGACCTGCGCGCGTATTTGTAGGTCTGTAGAGGTCTGCGTAGACCTGCGCGCGTATTCGTAGGTCTGTAGAGGTCTGCGTAGACCTGCGCGCGTATTCGTAGGTCTATAGAAGTCTGCATAGGTGTTCATAGGTCCGTATATATACGTTTTAAATAATATATTATTATAATTTACTTTTCGAATATAAAACGTATAAAAATAAAACTTATTTTTATAAGTATATAATAAAAAAACTCTATATATATATATATTTATTTTTAATATTATTATTTATTTAATAATATAAAAAAACGTGATTATTAGTATATTTCCCAAAAACACACACACACATAATAGAAAGTGCGGATGGGGCGCGACATTTCGATTCGGAACTACTGTACAGGGTGATGGAGGGGGGTGGGGTCCAAATCGGCGCTCTGGGGTGGCCCTCGGCGTTCACAATGGAGCGACTATAGCACGGTGACCAACTGGCTCTTTGGCAGCTTCATCTGACTGAAGCAAATCGATTACACGAAAAGAATCCAGTATCAATACCAAGTAGAACGTCATTGATAGCTGTACAAGGTAAATCGGCGGATCCACTGTTGCAATGCCCTCATTGATAACAAGAACCCTTCCCTCAATTAGGTAAGCTTATTGGGTGAGGCACTGGGGTTCTTGATCGGAGCGGAACGCTAGATGAGGCGGCTAAATAGTATGCCCTGGACTGCAACGCCAGCGAGGTTGAGTGCGCAAAGTCTATATTGTCTGAACTATGCCTTCAATTGCGCCCTGTGGGATCGCATGTTTCTTGTCTTTCTCCTTCCCATTTCGCATCTTGTCGCTGGACGGTTCATCATGGCTTTTGAAATAGTACCAGTAGGGCGTAGAAATCTGGTTCTACCTGCTCTTCTTTTGTTATCCCAATAGTTTCCTACGACTAGACCCTGGCCTGCAACCATGGCTCCCTCGGTAGCGATATGAATGGGGACAACAACGGCTGTGGATTCTGGAGGGACGGGTATTGAAGCAGGTTTGTTGAAATGTACCACGTTCACTCGGACTTCGGTGTAAGAGACATCCTAAACCCATCAGTAATGATCTGGCTATAAGGAGCTTAGTATTGTACGTACCTCGGCCGGGGAGGAAGATGTTTTACGAAAGGTATCACTTGTTCGATGATTTCTTCTTCGACGCAGATCTCGTAATCAAGAAGAGGCTTGTAGTTTGCTGAGCATAGAGTCTCTCCAGAGGTGACAATGCGCCCACAGCTTCTTGGGAATGCTGAGTGATCGCGGCTCGGCCATGTGCAGGACTGAGGGAACCTATAAACATATAGAAAAGATGCTACTGTCAAAAGGCTTAGAGATTGATGAATTTTTATTTCGGAAATAAGTTGAGACTTTTTTTTGCCGGGGTAGGAATGTTCTTTTGTATGTCTCACTGCAGTAAAGCAAGGGTGTATAAGCGCCAGCGGGCGCACCGAAGAACAAGGATGTTGAGTTATCAGGGCCTATAAACACATTTCCTTCCACCACCATGACAGCGCATATAAGTCCCTCTTACAGCGGCTGCAACATGAATTAACTGCACCATCCCCCATCAACGCGATATACTTCTGTCTTATTGCTTCGCAATGAGGCTACAGGTCGGATCGGGCATCAATACACTAGTACCGTTACCCTAAGGCAAACATGGTCTAATAGGACAAGAAAAGCAGCGTGCATTGTCACATATGATGTCTACGTAGAGTGTAGTGAACACTTCTGTCAACTCTTAGGTCGGGAGGAGCATGTACTTAGGTACCTGTCATCAGCACTCGCGATGACGGATGGTGATAGCACCGCGCTACTATAGCTATCAATTATTGAAGGGGTGGGTACTCCGGGGAAATATTAATGTTTGAAGAAACACCATATTATTCTGTTTCGTTTTTTGGGCGACAGCTACCTAGGTAGCAATTAGCAGCAGCAGCTGGAAATAAGCATTTTAGATACTTGGTGCCAGCCCCTCACTTCCACCCTCCCCGGCAGGAGTAAGCGACGGGCGAAGCGGTGGAGGGTTCGGTAGTTGACATGTTTGCGGAAGCTTATGTCTTATATTTCTCAGTCAATTCTTTCTACATATTGCAGCGCCTTTCAATAATCGTCGTCGCTACAGGCTTAGATGGAATCGGTAACGCAGTAGAACTAGTAGAAATGACAAAAACCTCTCTAGAGTAGTTTTATAGTGAAAGTGCTGAACAAGGGTCGAACATGAGGCACTCAATGTGTAAAAACACAGTTTGAGTGCGACTAGGTAGCTAAGTACCATATTTATTCTGCATTTTAGGCAACCTTCGGGCATTTTCGGCTGCGGGGTATGCTTGACGGCCCTGTGATATAGTAGCAGGGTTTTGTCATTTCAATTCAGCCCAAGACCCTATTCTCCGGGAATATTATCAAAAAGAAACCATACTTGACTCAGCGGCTCCATTATGCCCTGATAACTTTGGATCTGCTCATTTATGACATCTAGCATGATACTTCTTCTTTGCCATGTACTCCATCCCCGTCTCGCGCAATTTTCATCCATACACGCTATTTACACCTCATAATCCACTCCACATGCTAATCATGTCAGCCTTATATGCGTCGCGTGCTATTGCCTTGTGATGGCAGGAGAGTAAATGATAATAGTTGTCACTATTAGTCTGCTAGAAGTTTGTCATTTATGTCTTGCAGTTTAAAGCACCTGCAGGGTGCTTGAGTCGCAAGGAAATGACATGCTGTTATCCAGGCGTGCTCATTGGGGCGCCGGCCTACATATTATGCCTATTCATGCACTTTAATCAGCTCAGTCCTATTCACCTGCTTTGCCATATCTTCTAGCCACAGATTACGTCTGCAGAGCCACGTCGGTGAAGGACTCTGCGGCGAGGCTAATTCTATTCTTGCTTGGTGATAGAATAAAGCTATTGGTTGCCTCTTACCCTCTCCCGTCTTGTAGTCATGCAGCTATTGGTTTTTCCGATGGGTCCCAAGACGGATTTGCGTCTGTTCCGAGTAGTCAATAGGCACGTATAGAAAGAGGATTTACTCCATTTAATTAGCTATTGCCAACCATTCCTATTTAGAGATCACAGTGCTATCGATGACCATCATTGGTTTGTTGCTAAGATGGACCCCTCAGTACGACCACTAGTCTCATTACAATTCTCCAGCTCTCTTCTGATGTAGTCAAGTATATTATTGGAGCCACTGGTGCCACAAAAGCAAGAAGAAGCCTTCGAGAAGAGATCTTCAGTTGTGAACTCGTTCTACTCCAGCTTCAAGACCATGCCGACGATGCGTGCAGAGACGCAATGTGGCTAGAGAAGGTTAAGGCCCTTGAAATGCCGGGAACCCCTCTATATCGATTTGGAATTGCTCTAGAGGTACTCAAGGCGCGATTGGAGCCTAAGAGGGGCTGGAATAAGGCGCTTTCTGCCCTCAAATGGCCACTCGAGGAGAAGGAAGTGGAACAGCTCATAACCGCAATCCAGCGTGAAAAATCACTATTACAACTAGCACTGACCAGTAATTGCATGTACGTGATAACAATGTAATTATATAGGATGCAGAAGGCTAACAAAGTATAGAGAACTCATCAAACAGATCAGGGGGCCGCTGACCAAAATCACATTGCTCTTTTGGAGCTTATTCAGACATTAAGGCATGAATCATCAGATACAGAGGGTAGACTTATGAGACTAAATACAGTACTACTAGACCTCCAGGAATCACAAGGTTGTGTTGTGGCTGGTTTAGGGAGGCTTCATGAGCACCATCTCAACCTAGAGCAGCAAGTCATTTTAAATTGGATCATCCCAATCGACTATAACACTCAGCAGAATGACTTCATCAATAAGCGTCAAGCAGGAACCGGAAAATGGCTTCTAGATTCCGCAGAGTTCCAGACATGGTTACGAAATAAGAACCAGACGCTATTCTGTCCGGGTATCCCTGGAGCGGGAAAGACAATCCTCACATCATCATAGTGGATAAGCTTCACGCGGAATTTGACGACGATCCAAATGTCGGTGTAGCCTACATTTACTGTAGTTTCCGGCGGGCAGATGACCAAAAGGCGGAATATCTTCTTGCAAGCCTGTTAAAGCAACTGCCCAAAAGCGATCTTCGTTACCGGAGAGTGTGATATCTCTTTACAACCGACACAAAAGGAAGCGAAAGAGGCCGCCATTTAACGAAATTCTCAGCACCCTTCAAACCGTAGCTACTATGTATTCTCAAGTTTTCATCGTCGTCGACGCACTTGATGAATGTCCAGCACACAGTAGCTCAAGATTTCTTTCGGAGATCTTTGCCCTCCAGGCAACGTGCACAGCAAATATTTTTGCAACCTCGAGGTTCATCCCAGAAATTATGGAGAGATTTCAACACGCTATATCATTGGAGATACGGGCTAGCAAACAAGACATATGCACTTACATCGATGGTCATATGTTCTGCCTACCATCATTTGTTAGACGCAGTCGTGAAATCCAAGAAGAAATCAAAACTGAGATCTTCAAAGCCGTGGATGGCATGTACGCACTCCTTAGTCCAACCATAAAGGAAATGAAAGATGAACAACTAACCCCTCTAGGTTTCTACTAGCACAACTTCATCTTGATTCGTTGATTGGGAAAAGATCCCTCAAAGCTGTTCGAACTGCCTTGAAAAGCCTCCCCTCCGGCTCCAATGCATTACACCAGGCGTACAAAGACGCTATGAGTCGCATTGAAAGTCAGGTGTCAGATCAGATCGAGCTTGCTAAACAAGTTCTCTTATGGGTCGCCTGCGCAAAAAGACCATTGACCACTTTAGAACTTCAACATGCGCTTGCCGTTGAAATCGGCAGGTCTGAAATCGATCCGGACAACTTTCCTCAAGTCGAAGATATGGTTTCTGCCTGTGCTGGACTGGTTACTGTCGACGAAAAAAGTGGTATTATCCGATTAGTGCACCATACGACACAGGAATATTTCGAGCAAACGCAACAGCAGTGGTTTCCCAATGCAGACGCCTATATCGCCAGTGTTTGCATAACATATATCTCTTTTAGTGTTTTCGATGTCGGCTTTTGTCAAACAGACCTCGAATTTGAGGAAAATCTGTTATCAAATAGGCTTTACGATTACGCGGCGCACAATTGGGGCATCATGCCCCTGGAGCACCAATTGAAATGAGCGGCCTCACTATGAACTTACTCCAAACCGAAACAAAGGTGTCTAGATGCAGCCAAGTGATGATGGCTACTAAAGATCACTGTCACTCCAATTATTCTCAAAATGTTCCGAAGAAGTTCACAGGCATGCACCTTGCCGCTTATTTTGGATTACAGGATATTATAGTAGCGCTGCTAGCTGCTGGGAATGAACCCGATCTTCAAGATACCCATGGGCGCACACCTTTATCATATGCGTCAGCGAGAGGTCACAAGGCAGTGGTCACACTACTGCTCGCAAATCATACCGTGAACCCGGATTGCAAGGATTTTGTGCGAGGGTGGACACCCCTGTGGTACGCGATAGCTGGAGTCCAAGTAACGGTCGTGAAACAACTGCTTCAGAACCAATCAATCGATCCTGACTCTATCTCTATATACGGTCGGACACCATTATCAAGAGCAGCAGAGAAAGGAAATGATTTTATAGTCAAGCTACTAGTTGACGATGGCCGGGTAAACCTCAACGCCACAGACACCGAATACGGATGGACACCATTATCCTGGGCAGCGGCAAACGGACATAGTGCTGTGATGAGGCTCTTGCTGGCTAAAGCGGAAGTCGACCCTGATCCTAAGGATATCGAATATGGACGAACGCCGCTTTCTTGGGCTGCTGAGCGAGGCCATAGGGCGGTAGTCGAGGCACTTCTTACGAGACATGAGGTTGATGTGAATTCCAAATCTAAATATGGACGAACACCGCTATGGTTTTCCAAAGAACGAGGGCACGAAGACATCGTGAAACTGTTGTTAGCAAAAAACGCAGTTGACCCTGGCCTAGAATACTCCGAATTCGGACAGATACCACTCTGGTATGCCTCAGAAATTGGACAAGAAGCGATAGTCAAGCTTCTACTCGACGACGGTGTTGACCCTAACTCGAAATCCAAATTTGGGCGAACGCCGTTATCGTATGCAGCAGAGAAAGGGCACGAGGCCATAGTTAGGTTACTCCTTGGAAATGGCAAAGTAGGTCTCGACCTTAAAGACTGCGAATACGGACGAACACCGCTATCATGGGCCGCAGCGAACGGGCACGAACCTGTCGTGAGGCTGTTACTACAGGAAAGCAAGGTTGACCCTGACTCAAAGTCTAAATATGGGACGCCATTGTCGTGGGCAGCGCGATTTGGACGCGAAGCAGTAGTCAAATTACTACTTGCGAAAGATGAAGTCAACCCTGACTCTAAATGCGATTGCCAACGGACCCCGCTATCATATGCCGCAGAAAAGGGGCATGGAGCCATAGTCAAATTGCTACTTGAACGAGTCAACATAAATCGTGTCTCTACGGATTCTAAATATGGACGAACGCCACTTTTATGGGCCAAAGTAAACGGACATGAATCTATTGTTGAACTTCTAAAAGAAGGTTGCTAGGAACCAAGCAACAAACCATACAGATGCTCGACTAAGAAGAACTAGCGACGAAGTCGCAACACGATGTTTGCAATACTTCCCTGTGTTAATACAATTCAACCTAGCCCTCGCGTATGTTGGAACGCCACCGATCAATTAGACCCTTCTGTCTTTCAGTTAAATATTCAAGATATAATGAGTATCAGGGTTTCAAGGGGTCATATTTCGTTTTATGAGTTTGTTGATGTATATAGTGCATGTTGCTACTACTTGCCCTAGTTAAATGCAACCTCGAGAGTATGGACCCTCTTGCTACTTGTGCTATTATTGCAGCGCTACTACAAGTATACCTTCATATCACATTTAGAGAAATAGCAGTGGGGTGCGGTATTATACCTTACTCTTTATTCTATATGATGACCTTATCGCCCCTGAGTGGGAAGATAAAGATAGGAATAACTGCATCGCAGTTTCAATGTGGCAAATGCTATGGCTGAGGTCTAACTGAAAGATCCCAGACCGGCGAACCATACTGAAAAGCTGATCGACAATCATTTCTCTGAGCTAAGGTTCAAGTGCCACGGATATCTGCAGGGGTCAAAAAGCGAAATATTGTGTGTGGGCGCAGGGGTAGTGTGTAGACATCTATTATTGCACGGAGGACTGATGAAGCCATATCCGTGGGCTCTATGTGACTATATGACTATATACAGAGAGTCTCTTTGTCTGGCCCTGTTCCTGGCACTGTGTGTAGGATCACGTGATCTCACCTCCGAAGATCCCCCATATGGGTCCCATACACCCGTTGGGAATAGCTTCACCTGGCAGTATCCGCTGTACCGTGACACTAAGAGTGTCTGTTTTCAGCTTTTAAAAGAACCATACTTATTTTGCTTCTAGACGCAGAATGACCCGCTTCCTCCAACATAACATGCTAGAACCATTGCTACCAGCCAGTTTAAATCCAAAAAAATCGCTCCAGGGCATGTATGACTTAGATGAAGCGACCGCCACACTCAAGAAGCTCAACCCATCTACGCAGAACAGGGTGCAAATGCCCCTGACAATGAAGGAATATATAATGTTCGGAGTGCCATAGCTGCTACATTAAGAGATCTGAAAGCAAGAATGTTGGAAAATTATCAGATCATTGGCTCATGGGAAATTTCCGAGTAAAAACACGATTATTGATTCTTAGACCCTTTTCAACTAACCTACAGAGCTCTGATCTCTATTTAACTAATTCTCATAACGTCTACCATGAAATGCAAACTTCCATCCCCTGTCACTTTAGCGCCAGACACCCTGGCCTGATGGCTTTTGTAGGATAAACAATACGCCGTAATACGGCTTTATCGAGGCTGTTCGTAGAATTTGCTTTTTCAGTACGGGTGGCTACGCGACGTCCGGTGCGTGGCCGGCCACAATGGTGCCGCGTACGACGAAAGCACACGAACCAACCATCGCGTGCGCTCATGCGCCACCAATGTACATATATGTGTTCAAACGAGACTGTGTGCGAGTCCTATTGTGAATAGTGTAGATCTATAATCCGAGAATCCGAGACCCACCTTGATTGGCGCTTATCTTGGTCTGGTCGATCCGCTCTTGCAGCATACAGGAACGTTTCTCAGCACAATCTAAACATTAATAACCTCTATTTTGCCCTCTACAGTAATTTGCCAAACACTACGCGCATTACCGATATAAAGAACTGCAAGAAAGCTGGGATTTTAGTGTCCACCCAAGCCGTATGCGACCCTATGGAAGATAGACTTCGGAAACTCGGGACCCATGTTGATGTTGACCCTTGAGCACAACAACCAATGGCGTGGACAACCGAGAACCCGAAGGCCTTATGGTTGACAAGATGAAATACACTAAATTCAGTCCTGAGTTGCGTAGTAAAAGATGGAACTAGAGGTGAGAGTTGCATTATCAGTGCATATCAATGATTGGTAATGTCTAAACACGAATTATCTAAGTGGAAAAAGACAGATATGGTAACGAGTCGCTCCCGGCAGAAGTAGCATTCTTGATAACCACTTAAAAGACTAAAGCTCGATGGACCCGTGGCTATTCGCGGCTTGGTCTTCCGTCTTCATTCCTTTGACTTAATTCTATCTCGAGCTCAGAAGATTCTTGACATTGACCAGTCAACATGGCAACTATGGTGGAAACTACTATGAACTACTACCTGGATCCTTCAAAAGGTGGAACAGAGACGTGCAGCTTTGGAACAGTCGGTGTTCTTCGTCGAAAATTTGATACCCATGCTATACAAGTCAATGATTTGAGGACAGGAGAACGAGTTCGATATTCACACGCACGCTTTCCAGGTTTCCAAATGGACCCAGTACTCAGTCGCTATACTCGAGTTTAATCGAACAAATTATCTACCCCGAGGCTGAGGAGTTTGTGAAGTCAATGTGAGTGAATACTGGGTTTGAAACAAGACATTTCCAGTCGTCTCCTGGGTTCTCTGTTTACTAATACACCAATTCAGTACTAATGCAACTCGGGTGCACTGCTTCTCTCATCTCATCCGACAAAATACTCTGGAAGAGAACATTGAGGCTTTTAGAGAGCTCGAAGCTTCCAGAGGTAGAGACAACATCTCGGATAGGGAAGGATTTGGAAAAACGGTTCCGGCTCGCTATGCGCACATCGACCAGTCGGGCAAGGGAGCCCGCACCCTCCTAAGCGAAAATCTTCCCGACGAAGCCGAAAGACTCTCCAAGACGCGGTGGGAACAGTGAACCTCTGGCGGCCTATCAATACGATCCGACGTGATCCCCTGGGTTTCTGCGATGGTCGGACTATAAGCGACGAGGATTTGGTGACTATGGAAGCTATCCCGCCACCTAAGGCACCAGCGCGTTCTATAAAAGCATTTCCAAAGGCAATGGTTTCCAGACGCTCGAGGTTCGAGCCAATCCTAAACATAAGTGGTATTATGTCTCGGAGATGCAACCGGATGAGGCTCTGGTCTTCAAGTGCTATGACTCGAAGAACCCATCTGAAAGTCGATGCTGCCACGCTTCCTTCAGGCTTCCGCAGACTACTAATGATCCGCCTAGGGAAAGCATGGAGATGCGCTTCTTCGTGTTCTACGAGAATGAGCCACTTCAGGGCTGTAGTTACGTGAGAGCTGGTTTGCCACAGTCATGAGAACTATGGTGTTGATTGTGTGCCACGAATAATCAAAGCACGCCATCATTCATACACACAAGCTTTATTTTGAAATGGACCAAGTCAACTGTGATAATTGACCTGAAGGATGTTGAATTTTCCAGTCTCAAGCCTGTTGACCCTATTGTGTTGAACATTGTACCTTGTTAACGCTGCATAGAGCGGATGCGATTACTCTAACTATATTTCGACCTTGTAGTATTTGTCCCAAAATGCAGTCACCTCACGGGCCGTGTATCTGGCGACTCCAACTGCAATTGGCCATCGTTATCCCAAAGCCTTATGATATCGCTGCTCGAACTCAAAGCCGGCCAATAATCAGCTTCTCCTGGATTTCCCTCGGGGCTCCCACTGTGCAAAAATCGTACCCATGTCGCCATCATGTTCCTCGAAAGCGATCGGTCGGCGTCGGTCCAGTCCCACTGCCACACATCAAGATTGCCAAACGCGTACAACATGCCAACAAGGTGGAAAGCGCCCGCAAACTCCTTTTCTACTATATCCGAGTCCGCGGGATTGGCGGAGCGCGCAAGAACTTGTAGTACCAGGTGGGTGATTTCATATACTTTGACTGTAGACGGGCGGACGTCCATGTTGGCCAGTAGAAGACTTGGCCGGCGAGAAGCCTCCAGGACGAAGTCCACACCTCCGTGTCCGTAGTCGCGGGATAAAGACGAAGTGCCTCATCGGCTTGCTCTCCGAATGTTGTATTTACGAAGTCATCATACTTGGATAGGGAATCAAGACGCGGTAACGCAGTCCCATCGTCGGCCGTATGGCCTGCTAAGACAGGAATGTCAGCTGCCCGTCCAGAGGCGAATGCCGTAATGAGGGGTTCAGGAAGCACCCAGCCGTCGACAATAGGGTTTGCAGTGTCGTAAACGCTCAGACTGGTAGACGTAGGGCGCAAATAAGACGTCCATGGTCCCTGCTTGCGAGGTAGGTCTACGGCCATGATCTTGTCAGGGACATCCCGCGTAGTTCGGCGACAGACGAGGCGCCAAGCAAACCCATTAACTCGGTTCCAGCTTCTTCGGCTGCTGCTAGCGTCATGTAGGCCGCGATGTGACCGGGACCATCGATCGTGGTGCTATCCCAGGCCCGCTCTCGCAGATCGCCTTGGAAAATAAACCCTTGGCGAACGGGGAGGCGCGGAGAATGTGAATGCTGGCGCCACCTGATGAAGCACCGCCAATCGCCACGTTCTCCGGATTGCCTCCGAACGCTTTGATGTTCTCTGAACCCATTGCAGTGCTGCTATCTTATTTACAATATCAATGTTAGTGGTGTCTACTCATAGTGAGAATTCCTGTGATTTGAGAAGCCTAAGAAACTAGCAACAGATTATGCTTATTGGCGCAACTTGTATCTGCGAGACATGCGGAATGGGGGAGGATAGAAGACTTCAGCGACTAACCTGGTCCATGATGCCATAGTTACCTGATGCCTGGTGACCCGACTCGGCACTCAGCTCCGGATGAGCAAGAAATCCGAACCGGCCGAGGCGGAAATTCACAGTGACTGTAATACCTTCGGCGGCAAGTTTAGTGCCATCTTGCATGGGGTGTGATCCGGACTCAAAAACAAAGGCTCCAAAATGAAACCAAACCAGGACGGGCCTATCGGTAGCGCCATCGGCGCCGGTAAAGATGTTCAAGTATAGGCAGTCCTCACTAAACACAGTATCCGGACTAGAATATAGAGAGTCGGCCGGCGGCGGGGGCTAAGTATCACTGGAGTCAATAAGTTTCTTATACGGCAAGAATTACTTAGGGTTTCGGGGCCTTGCAGTAGTCGCATGAGCATAATATGCCTGAGCAATTCATGTATCCGAGAAATGTCAAAACAGGACATAGAAGACTTCGACCACCTACTTGAATGCAGTCAGCGCTAAATTTGTCGCCGGACCGTATACCGGTCCACGGAAGAGGGGGTTGTGGTGGTCGCCAGCGCAGATCACCCACGGGAGGCGAAGCGTAGAATCCCTCGAAAAGATCTTGTTCCGTTGGGGCCTTTAATTCCGGAAAGTGAGCCCGAGTCGATGATAACTGGAGCACATGATGTGTCTCCGGTTTTCAGGGTTCACCCATATCTGGTATTGACATTGACACACAAACCGTCGATAAAGAGACGACAAGTGCGTAGAGGGCATGACAACGGAGGCGCATATTGGAGAACGGATATGTCTTTGTATGTCTCTCTATCCAGTAAGCTAGTTGAAGCTGGCGTCGAATATTTTTATATTTAGAATATACTAGAACTGTCGTATTGTACTGTTGTTACTGCTGTTTACATATTACTGTAGGTAACAAGGGTCCGGGCCCTCAGCTCCGCCTGCCAATGCGGGGCCGTGATAAGCCCACACGACGACTGCATCTTGACATAGCTACAATGCGGTCCGGGTTACAAGGAACGCGTCCGAGTTCCTTGTAACATATGGGAATGCTGGAGATACGTTACCGTTAGTCCTAACATGATAATATGCTGACTAACCCGGGCCGGAGCAAAAGCGACAAGCCACAAGCGATCATGTGACCCCGAGTGTGAACTAGGCGTCGCCAAGATCAGCACAGATCATAAAGTGTTACAGGCGTTGAATGGATTAGCACTTTAGTTGAACTGTCTTCTGCATTCTATGTCATGTGACGAAGCACATACTACTATCGTCGGATAGATCGAGTAATTAACAAAGCAGACTATAACCAATACCTCTCGAGATGTCTCAGCCCCCTTTCGGGGAGCGTGGCTCGTGACCCTAGCTACGTGGCTTGTCCGTGTGACATTCGACAGGCGTTAGGTATACTTCTTCATTACTTGGTGTAAACAAGCCCCAGGTTTGTACCCCTACTAAATGCATATTAAGCTAATTACCTCGGTACACTTAGTTATAATAGCCTTCACTATCTAATTACGTCATGTGCTCAACAAATTTTACGGCTGTATAAATGCACTGAGCTACAATTCATGCGCCGTGGTTTGAAACGAAGGGAAAGAAATACGAACTTGGCGCTCAATCCGTGCAGGTAAGATCGTGACGAAAAGGGCGGATTGGCTGGGGTGGGGGCGTAGACTTGGACTCGCAGCCCCTCCCCACTTCTTTTTGTCTTGGTGTTCAGCTATGTAGATGGTATCACTATGAATCATAATGTGTTGTTGATATATGTGTAAGGCTGAACTTCCTAATAAATATGGTTGGGCGACACGATGGCTTTATAATTCAGTTCTTCCTGCCTACTAGGAATACGATCAACTTCCGTGCATAGTACAGACCCGTTGTGAAGCACTATGGACGCACTCCCCAAACCCGAGCTCAACATTACGCTCGATCTTTTTGGGCAAAGATTAGTACCGGTTTTTACCCAGATAAGTTTCTGCTTCGAAATTCCAAATGGGTCCTCCATAGAAGATATCGGCGGCACTTTAAGTCAGGGTGCTGAGCGTCTCGCTGAGCATTTCCCGTGGATGGCCGGCCAGGTTGTGTGCGAAGGCGCAACAGAGAGCAGCACAGGGTCCTTCAAAATCAAGTCTCTTGATGCCAAACCACGAGTATCGGTAAAGGATTTTCGAGATGATCCATCGTTCCCATCTTGGGACGTCTTGCGGCAGTCTAACTTTCCGATGAAGGCCTTGGACGAACGTATTGTAGCCCCTCGAAAAACCATCGCTGACCCCGGCGACTCCGAACCGGCAGAAGTCTTCCAGCTTCAAGCTACAATCATCAATGGGGGTTGATTATCACGTTTCTCGGCCACCACCAGGCTATGGATGGGACGGGTCAAGCCCAGGTAATTTCTTTGTTCTCGAAAGCTTGCAGGAATGAAATTTTCACTCCAGAAGAGCTGAGGATTGGAAATCTCGCCCAGAAAATTTCGTTCGAATATTGGACGATCCTTGGACTGCAGGTTCTGAGCTTGAGTACAATATTATTAAACAGGACGCTTCTCAACCTGGTCCTGGCAAAGTCCAAGGCCCGATGTCAATGGAAATTGGAGACTGGTCTTATTTCAATTTTCTTCCTCGGCACTGCAAGAACTCAAATCAGCCACTACTCAGACGCTCCCACCAGGTTCAAGCTACATCACCACCGACGACGCACTTACCGCCTTTATCTGGCAGTCCATAGCCAGGGTAAGACTTCGACACTATGATTCCACAACGGAGGCGCTATTCACCCGAGCCGTTGATCTTCGGCGATATCTAAATATCAGAAACTCATCCTGGATTCATCCAGAACATGACATACCATAGCCTTAGTATAGAGAGGGCTGCTCACAGTGCGTTGGGCATCATTGCCGCGAACTTCCGAGAAGCCGTGGACCCAAAAACATCAGACTTAGCTTACCATGGGCGCTCTCTCGCAACACTTATCAGCCGCACACCAGATAAAAGAAATATCAGCTTCCTCGCCGGGTGCGATTTGTCGAGAGATGTCATGTTGAGCTCGTGGGCCAACCAGAATTCATATCAGCTAGACTTCGGCTTAGGTCTAGGGAAACCCAAGGCTGTGAGACGGCCGCGTTTCGATAGCTTACCGGGACTGGTTTATTTTATGCCCAAATCTCCTAATGGGATATTGGCGTCGCTATTTGCTTAAGTGCAGACGATACGGAAATGCTGACAGCGGATGGCGAGTTTCTAAAATACGCAGCATACATTGGTTAATGTTACGATAGAGTAGATGGGAGACATATAAATGCATGCAATTCTACCTCGCACCCGGACTGAGCTCACTTCATCACGAAATGAAAGACCTGCCTTATGAATTCCTTGGATTTCGTACTGCCCGCTTCCTCGCAACCTTGATTGCCTACGCCTCAAGGGCAAATATGAAGTCACTTGGGTCCTTCTAGCCGACGTGTGACTTCAATGAAGGTTTCAGGTTGCCATCTAAATAGAAGTACTCTTAAATGCAGTACTTATATAAGTAAATACCTACTTAGCCAAATTGCAGCAAGAATAAGGCTCATAACTAGAAGGTCTTCCAAAAAGATGTTGCCATTGAACAAGAACTACCTAACTACTTATTCTAACTAAACACTCATCTTCAACACTCCTATATGTAGGAGTAACCCCTTTGTTCTACTAGAACACCTGGTGCTGTGGCTGCGCGCGAAGGTTAGCGCGTAGCTTCCCAAGGGAGGGTGGGGTAGCTGTGTGATCGCAGGGCGCTGTCCCTTCCTCATCCCTTCTTGTAGTAGGCAGGTACTACCACTGTATGAGGAAGGAACGGACTACATATGAAAACTCCTGTACGACTCCCCTGTAGTAGACCTCCATCTCTTCTACATATCAATATACTCTGTCAAACCCATTTTCTCTTATCTCCCCTCATCTTCCCTCATCTCTTCTCGTCTCTTCTCATCTCTCCACATCCCTCCTCATCCCTTCAAGTCAATATCTGCAATGTCGGCTAGCAGGATCTGTGGAACTTGCCAACAAACAATACCCAAGAAGAACTTCGCACGTCACCAACAAGAGCATCGTGGGACTCATAAAAAAACCTGCGAGATTTGCGACTTGTCCATCCGTAAAAGTGGATGGCAGAAGCATGTTAATTCTGAAAGTCATAAAACCAGGGAAATTACTAAGCAGCAGCAACTTCTAGTAAGTGTCGGTATTAAGTATAGGCCTCCGTGAATCCTCGTAGTGCTATATTGACAAGTTACAAAGACCGGCGAGCCATCCGATCCCCGACTATCCTCAGAAGCACTAAGAACGGCAAATTCCTCATATGGCGATGCAGAGGTACTCATGCGCGAATTCTTCGATACCCCAGACGCCCCCTTGATGCATTTGTCATCCACGTATGCAACAGAGATTGGGAGGGTCGGCGGACTTTCAGATCTAAGTCCAGAAAGGCAGACAAAAGCGACACAGATTTGGGCCAGTCTGGGGTTGCGAGCTCCTATGATTTTTTCTGCAGCCGAATGTTGGATAACGCCGCCATTACAGGATTGCTTTACGGACTTGCTGCATTCATTCTCAAAACATGACACCAAGGTCTATTGCCGAGGCAGTCCTTCCGAACCCCTCTACCCCCACCTATCCATGTTGTCCTGCAACAACTAAGAAGACCTAATGCATCGTCAACGATGTACGCTGTCAATATGGTCGCCGAATCAATTAACGTTAAGATCCCGGCGCGACTACAAGGACAGGTCCCTATATATCAAGATGAAGACATTACTACAACAACAAACATCACTCCCAAGTTTTCGGCTGATGGGCTTCACGTTGGTAAGCAAGCCTTGACTACAACTCTTGGGTGATTATTAACGCGTCTTTGTATCTAGACCACGGGAAGCATGGTATCAGATTGCTTAATGGAGGATGCATTAAACTTTGGGCACTTTACCCATTAACTCCCAACAACCTTAAACACTTTTCTACGGCACACTTATCCAACGCTGCCTTTATCGAGCTCCAAGGTCAACTCGAAGGCGGGGAATTCTGTGTTCAGACAGAAGATGAAGCAATCTACCTTCCGCCAGGCTGTATTCATAGTACTTACACCCTCCGGGGTGGTCTTACCCCGGGTATCGAATTCAGTACCATCGAATGCTTGGAGCCAGCAGCACAGATGTGGGATCTGAATTCAAAGGGCGTCAAATTTTGTGGAGCTAGCTGCTATCCTTTTCTTGAAGCTATCATTATGGGGATTCGTTCAAATAAACCAAACATACGCGAAAAGGCCTTGGAGCTTTTATGCCCAAGGTACAAGAAAATCAGCATCCTTGAGCCTGGAAACTTTGATAAGGTCAAACAGGCATTGCCAGAATCCTGTCTGAAATGCGGCGTGCAGTGGGCGAAGCATTAATGTAGTTAATAGACGACAAACGTTGGCCTACAACTTAGCTCTCTCATTATCCTATGTGTATGTTGGTTGATATATTAGTTTCTATTGCAACGCTTACGTAAGGGCAACTCGGGTCGTCTGTATAGCCAGGTCACTGCTTCCCAAACTCATTTTCTACCGCCACCGCAAGATCACCCAACGTCTTGAACCTATACGCCAACTCGACATCATCCTTGAGATCTTCCAATTTGCCCCCTATCACCGCATCGTCACCCGCTCTTTCAATCCAGCAACTCTTTAGACCAGCTTTTCTCGCCGGTACATGATCATGCTTCAAAGCCTGGGCTACATGCAAGAACCCTCCCGTCTCACACCTAGGTCTCGCTGCGCATGCTCGACCATCCACTCAAAATTCCGCAAGTCGGGCTTATAAGACCCGATTTCCTGCGCCGTATATATCGCAGAGAATTCGACCCCTTGCAGCGGCCCAGTCCGAGTCTTTTCGAACGCAGCCCCATCGACGTTTGAGAGTACTATCAGTTTATATCTCTTTGCCAACTTCTTGAGCGCTTCGACCGTATCCGGGAATGCAGGCCAAACACCAACACTATTCCGAATATCGACTTTTCTTCTGCCGTGGCGCTTGAAGATGGATCCAGAGGTACACTGAGCTCCTTGGCCATTTCCTCATACACTTCTCCAAGGAGCGTAGTGTATTGCATGTCCGGGAATCGATGCTCCAGCACACCCTCGAAGTGTGTGTATAGGCCTAAGAGGCCTTTCCGGTCATTTTTCATGGGGTGGTCATCAGGTAGGCGTGCGTTTAGTGGGCCGAGCGCCGTCCATATGCCAGTCTCCCAATCAATCAACGTCGCGTAAACATCGAAGGATAGAGCCGTGAATGAGGTAAGCGATGTTGCCATAATGCACGATGAAAGAACTTAGTAACAAAGCAAGTTATACTTAGATTCAATGCTAGGGTTACACGCTATGTTCAAGTTTGACGCCCGTAACGAGGAGACTTCGACTAAATGAAGCCTGCCAAGATTGAGGGGTTCTGCTATCATTTGCTATCAGCTTTTTTTTTTTTGGAGCATGTCGTCCAATCCCCAGATCTGCTCACATTCAGCGTAAGCTACATCTAAGTAAGATCTGCGTATTCGTAGTCTAGCCAGAATGAGCCTAGGGTCTGATGCATCTTGGCATGCGCTGCCGTTCGGAGGATACAGAATGTGATGCATGAAAGTGGGGGTCGTAGCTCGCAAGGATGGTACCAAAAGGCCGCTCCAAGATCGCTTAAAGGTCGAACGGAAAGGAGATCTTGTAGAACCGACGAGGAATATCCGGGATCCCAAGACACTTCGCTGCAGAGGAAACACTCCTGGAGATAGTGGCTTGATTGGCTCGGCATTGTTCAGCAACCCCCCACCTGACGGAAACATGTCACATTCAATAATTGCCCAATTAGGTTATACTGGATTGTAGCGCAAAGGTCTTGTTAAATTAAGGTACGGGCGCTAGGGAAAGAGAGTGAGTCGCAAAGATACTTGATACTTTCTTCCAAGAGACGTGTGGCAGTACAGAGGAAGTAAACGCCTCCAAGCTGTAGGTAAGGTGACAGATGAAACCCGTCGCAATCGTACCTAGAAACTGTTGTTAGTAGCCTACCTGGCTATTCAAGCAAAGAGCTTTAAGTTTATGAATGCAATTTAGCTTCATGGTCAATGTTTTTCGGCTTTGGCATCTGCTTATAGAAATACCCAACCAACATGTGATTCTCCGGCCATCAAGATACTTAGAGCCTCATCCATGCCTAGCCAAGCTAGGAATACCGTAAGCCCCAACGGACCAATCACAGGGCACCAATCTCCCACAAGAGGCAAACCACCAGATCGACCACGTTCCGCAACGGCCGCATGTGATTGGCCGTCTCAGGCGTCCGGCCAATGTCAGAGCTGGATATGGTCGCGTGCTCGACCGACTGAGTCTGGATTGTGAGACGAATCGAACTCTCCCCTTCTAAAACCACCCAATATGGACTCGGGCCCCTACCATGTGCCGAGTCGTCTCAATAAGGTCGGCGTCGCCCGCTGCAGGTAGACTCAGGACGTGCGAGTGAGAGGAAGAGAGAGCCCGTCAATTACATCTCTCTCTCAACTTTTATACAATTTGGTCCGCCGCCTAACACAAAACTTTGGTACCTTGCCTTTTTCTCTCCAACGTCTCCTTGCGTCAAGCGGTCCTATTATTCAAGGCCGCGTTCGCTGGTTCCACAGCTTTTGTGATCGCCGCCTTATCGCTTGCCCCTGTCGCGTGACACTCGGCTGTCTGTCTCGAGGGGTGCGTATATAGCTTCGTGGTCACAGATAGAGTATCCAAGGTTCTTCATCGGCACATCAACCAAGACAGAAACGGGATAACTCATCCGTGTTTGCCATCGACATCCCACACCCTCACCAATATCCCAACACCAAGAACTCACGTTCGAAACAATGGCCCGACCCAAGATGCCGCCCACGCCTGCCTCATCGACGGAGATGAAGAGTCAGGATCACTCGAATAAGCTGTCATCACTACAGCTCACCTTCGAGCTACCCCCTTCAGCAATAACTCCCTCCCACGAGGTTTCTAAACCTTCGAGTGTGAACAACAAGATGTCCCCAGTGTCACCAACGACATCAAAACTACCTTATCTGCAGCCCAGCGAAACGGTGAAGGCTAGACGGCGTTCCAGCGCCACCAATCAGCAAAAGGAAATGTTTGCGCTCCCGCCGCCACCGACGCGGTCCCGCAAGATCATCCAGATGAAGCCGCGGCCACAGGAGGAAGAGGCGGCGGTAGCACCCTCTCCCTCTAAGGGGGCAATCGCCACGATCGCGGGTGGTAATAGTGCCAAGAGTACCGCTTCAGCGGCTAAGACGAGTACTACAAGCAAGAAACAACCTTCTGCGACGAGTGCCGCGGGCCGGAAGATCGCGAGGAAGACGGCGCACAGTCTCATCGAGAGGCGTCGGAGATCGAAGATGAACGAGGAATTCGCCGTGCTCAAGGGTCTTATACCGGCGTGTACGGGGGAGATGCACAAGCTCGCTATCTTACAGGTTAGTCATTAATCGTTCGCTTTTCCATCTCTCACTCCATTCATCACATCCCCCCTTCACCCAAATCCCCACCACCATCGAATATACACACTAATCCAAGATCCCACCAGGCCTCGATAGAATACGTCCGCTACCTCGAAGACTGCATCACAAAGCTCAAGGCCCAAAACGGCGACTCCCCACACTCAGACTCCCCAACCCCAGCAACAAGCGACTTCCGCCCCGCGGCCGCGCAGCGAGACTCGCGCGCGTTCGGCGGAATGGAACAGCAAGCCTAACTCGGAAGCCGGCGACGAAGACGTCGAGATGACAGATTCCGAAACGCGCTCGCCGACATTCACGCCGACGCCGGCGCCGCACTCATCCACGTCACCGGCGCAGCACCAGTACTCTTCCTCATCCGCATCGGAGTACGCGTACGCACCGGCACCACACGCGGGGACGTCGCCGCCAAGCGGGTACACGTACACGCAGCCGCAGCAGCAGCAGCAGCAGCAGCAATCCGACTCGCGGGTGACGAGCCCGGGGTTACGGCCCCAGCTGGCCATCGACCACGAGGTCTCGGCCGCGCTGCTGATGCTCGGCGGGGGTCGGGGGAGCGCGAGCGTCGGCGCGGGTTCGGCGCGGGGGATGAGCGTTAGGGATTTGTTGAGTTCCTGACCCGGGTGAGCGATGCCAAGAGTTTTTGTTCACCACTTCTCATTCGGTGAAACGCTCGGGTCACCATCCCCACTACACACACCCACACACGCATATACACACATACTTTCATGACTCGCATCATCCACGTACACACATACACACAACGCTACTTATTTCCGCTTCAATCTCAATTTCCTTACCGTCGGTATCAGCGTATAGGCGTTTGGCGCAGGTTGGGGGACGAGTTTGACACAAAAAGTCCGGGGGTCGAACATTTTCTTCCGGTTTTCTCCGTATTCCACACACGTGTATATATGTATTACATCAGTCAGAACAAGGCATTATCCAAGTATCAGGAAGGCAAGTCGGTAGGCAGGCGGGGAAAGGCGGTGGTAAATAAGAAAGGATCTGACTTCTATTCAATTGAATTGATTGATTAGAGTGCATGTTGACCGGTTAGAAACCTGCGTTATTCGTGCGAAGCTCTGGTCTAGTCCCCTAACATTAGGACGGTGCCGATTATCAACGAAAAGCTCGCAGTACTTTCGTATAGAAGCATAATAGAAGGATGGCTGGGAATGTAAAATAGACTACCTAAGCTTATTGAGATGACCTTCTACGACGAGCAGCGTTTGGTGTATGGGGAATGAGACAGTGCCTAATAAATCAGCTCACAAAGGCTAAACATATCAAAGCTTACGATATACATATCCAAAGCCGCACCTGAGCCTGCATCGTTACCGCCAGGCGCGAATTCAATCGCTGACAACCCTACTGAATTGTTGGATTGGGCTTTGGAGCTCATTCTTGCTATCTTTTAATCCTGTTCAAATCGTACATCTATCCACCAGATTCAAAGCTAACCTAGCCGCAGCAAAGCCCACCCTTATGTCCAAGTCCTCCCGCTCTGGACGGCCGTTAGACCTAGTTGCGGCGTGATCTGGCGTATGTCTACTTTGTGAGTTTTCATCTCACTTGGTGGTGGCTCTTCGCCCGGGCTATACCGGTCGAGTAGATTGCTCTCCGCATATTATGTCTCCCTCCGCGAAGAATGCGGGCCCCGAGGCCAGCACTCGTTCGACCATGCTTCAGGTCCGCTTATGAGCCCAAATCTTAACTGGTGGGCGACCGTGATTAGCTGTTCGCAGACCCTCGTCGTCTTCGACATCGTCGTTGCGGTCCTGCTGTTCCTCAAGCTGCTCATCCTCTTCGTCTCCCTGCTCGGATGTCCCCGACCCGTGCGTCCAAATCTTAAGCGGCGGCCCCCGACGGTCATTGGCGGTTTGCAGATCCTAGTCGCTATCTCCGTCATTATCCAATGCGTCGTCATCCTCATCCCGGCTCTGCCGTTCCTCGAGTCGATCGTGTTCCTCGTCTTCGTTCTCCTCATCGTCCTCTTCGTCTTCCTCCACGGCATCTTCTTCGTCGTCGTCGTCTTCCTCGTCTTCCTCGTGCTCCTGCTCCGGTTCCAGATCGGCATCGCTGGCGTCGTGCAGTTCGTGGGTCTCGTCGCCGTCGATGTCCATGGCGGACTCCTCGTGCGCGGCGTTCGGTTTTTGTTTCTTGGAGCGCGGTGCGGAGTCGGGTTCGGTCGCGACGCTGGCGTTCGATAATATGGAGGTGTTGGGGTCGGTACCGCCCTTGTCGGCTTTCTTTTGTGCAGCGACTTTGCGACGATAGGTGTTACGTTTCGATGTCTGCGTATCGTTGAACTCTGAAGGAGTAGAGCCAGTCAGTATGGGTTTGCCCCAGGCGGCTTGCGCTATCATTGGGGCGAGACTGACTTTTGAATTCAGCCTCTAACCGCTCGCGGAAGAAGGGAAACTCGATGTCGTCCAAGGCCGCGAATACATCTCCAGGCATTATCGTCTTCTTGTTATTGCTTAGTGTATGCTCGTTCGCTCTATCCATGATCTCGTGTTAGTGTCTCGCCATCCCCCGGTGCTCTTGATTGTTGACATACGCATTGGCGATGTGGTTGATGAAGATAGTGGCACTCTTGCTCATGGCGAGTATGGCATTGGCCTGGATCTGGGTGTTGGAGGGGAGGACACCCTTCGCCAAACGCGTTATTATCGACTTTGGTAGAGTGAGATCCTGCGTGTCACCATGTGTTAGTCTAGAGTCTCGGGCCAAAGCAGCCAATCTCTACCCACACACCTCAATAGTAACTGCTTCCTTAGAGCTATCTTTATCTTTGTCTTTCTTTTCCCTCTCCTTGTCCTTCTCTCTCTCCTTGTCGGCAAGCTGGCTTGACTCGGCGGGGTCGTCCGTCTCCATCTGTGTAGCAGCCGTAGACGTAGATGGTATCGCGGCCTTGAGCTGTAGGGGCATAGCAGACGCGGGCTCGCCCGGGTCGACGTCGCTGTCGAGCACGAATTGCGCCATGGATACGTCGCCCCGTCTTGCGGGATCTGTCTTCCTCGGTGGCATGTCGTGAACTGAAGAGAGAGCCTGAAGTATATTGTCCTACTTATATGCTAGAGTCCACCACTGTGGATCGTGCAGCAGCAGCAGCTTGGCAACGCTAGACTAGACCAGCATTGGCAATTGACAACGACAACATTGAAATGCCGCTCTCAAAGTGGATGTGCTTGTCCAGCACAATTGGCTGGATTGGTCGGCAACGATGTGTCGGATCGCTATCCTCAACTTTGTATTAAGCAGTACAAAGGTAATGGTATTTGGGCCTTGTGCGTTATCAAACTACGGAGTAGAAAACTGTAGTGTCGAGTTACGCCCGATATCTCGAATAATAAGAAAAGGAGGCTCGTGATGGGCAACAGGCACAAGTGGGTAAGCTAGGTACAGGTACCTAAGGTACCTGATCTTAGGTACCCGATAGCTCCATAAAAACGCGCTGAAGACGCGTTAATGAGAGAAAGGGTCAGTGGCCATTGGTGGCTTGGTGTGGCTTGCGTATGTGGCGTGGCTTTCACTCATGGTTTGCTAACATCCATGATAGGTTCTAGACTGACACTTGCACTTGCATCAACGCGAGTACATCACCTTCACTATTACACTACTAGGAAATGGAAATAAGAACATCGCAGATATCTCGCTTCGTCTCCAACGTCCAGAGATTCGCAAATTTCAGGAAACCCAGCTCAAGCTCGTGCCCTGTCCCTCATCGCCCTGTCATTTTCGTCGTCACCTTTGTGAACCTTGGTGAGATACTCCTTAAATTCAACAGACATTTGGCAAACCTGCTCAAAGTCCACCTTGTCCAGTACTATCTTGTCGCTCTCCATTTTCCCGCCTTCGTAATGGAACCGGTACTCTGCCAGTGACACTGCGGTTTGGAACACTATCGCATCTTAGGTTAGTAGGCTTGACTCAGCGCCTCTTGAGGACATGTTGTAGAAAGCGCACCGTTACGGATCTCGCGCCCGTTCCAAGGAATCTTCTTCATCTCAGAGTCGTTCAACACGAAGTGTTTCGCTCGAGACTCGACGATGATATCATCCCTGCGTTCTCTCTCCAACTTGTCAAAGAACTGTTTCCAGATCTGCTTGCGCTGCGGCTCCCCAAGTTCCTCGTAATGTATGACAAGATGGATTCTTGAGATGAAAGCATCGTCGAAGGTCCCTACTCGGTTGGTGGTCAAAAATAGGATGCCACGGTAATATTCCAAGCATCGCAAGAAGACTACGCAGTCAGCTGGGCTCCACTGCGTGGACGACAAGGCACATTACCGGCGACCAATGTGTTTCTTTTCAAATCTGCAATCATTTGTCGTTCCAGCCAGACATCCGCCTCATCGAGGACCATCACGGCACCCCATGACTCGGCAAGCTTAAACCATGACGATAGTCTTTTCTCCATGTCCTCTTCATTGGTTCCAAAGTCAGCGCAGGTCAAAGAAAGTAGTGGGCGTCCAATCAATTCAGAAATGCACTCTGTTTATAGTTAGCAGTTCTGCCTTGAGTAGACTTTTGTCATCCTCTATTTCACGCACCAGCAGTCTAAACATTCGGTCAGCCAGGAGTTGTGCCCAAACAAGCCGTGCATATCGTACATAAGTTTTTCCCACTCCAGGCCCACCATGGAGAAGGAAAATTTGACCTTCGCCCTTTGTCTGGATAAAATCCGCTCCCCATGTTGATGCGGATCTACCAGGCTTGAACATCGGGTCTTTGTACTTTTGAACGGCGGACATGATCATTCTCTTGCGCTCATCTGGCATAACAAGGGTATTGATCGCGTTAGTGTTGATCGTTGCTGGCCGACACTGTTCAACATCAAGGTTTCCTATCAACTCACTAGGTTAAACCATAGGTTGTGACAAGGGATAGAGATGACGGACCCCAAGTACGAGATTTCAGATCAAATCCCCTGACGACGCCTGAACAGAGGAGGTAGCGATGGTCTTTATCCTCGTAGGCATCTGGAAGCTCGAGTTCGGCATGTTCTGCGTCAATTAGGTCATATTCCGCCCAAGGAAACCCTTTTGGAGGGTGGGGTCGGTATCCAAGGCATATTTCACAAGGGCAGATGGGGAGGTCTTTTCCCATGTCTCCAAAATCGGAGGGAGGCCGTCCCCTCAGAAAAGAGCCGGTATCAATGACTACTCTTGTGTCGATCTATATTCACATTAGCCATATCTCTGAGAAGGCAACTGATCTAACTCGCCGTCTTATTGCCCTGTGATGTTGCGTGGCTGGAATATTGCCATTGTTGGGCTCCTACCAGCATTCTGAACCACTTTCGGCCTCTAGCTACCAAACTCTTGCGCGTTTTGCCTTCATCTAACGCATCAAGAATTGCTGCTGGGATAATTTTCAAATCTATGATTGGCCGTTCACCATCAAATGAACCGATTGCCATATTCCTATTAAACCGACGAACAAATTTGCCGTCGAAGCCGAGATACCAAAGCTTCACATAATATGGCTCGGAACGTTCGAGTACTGCCGAAACTGTGTCGCCCACTTCGAACCTTTCCATCACGTATGCACTGGCTTTACCAGCTGCGTCCCTGACATAGACCGTCGTGCCAGGCTTATAAAGGAGCCACATCATAGAAAATGTACAGACTGGGGGTCCTGAAGATGCCGAGCCTTTTCATCCTCTATCTGATTGCCGAATAAGTTGGTCTTCATGAAATAAAGAATCTTTTTGATGTGGTCCACTGTCACCCGGATACCCTTTCCCATGCTCATGCCCTGGCCTGGTGGGGTGGAAGTCCTACATTTTTCTTGCCATCCGTAGTCAGGTCATCTTTTTCCTCCAGTTTATCTTTGTAGTTCTCAAGTTCGTCGATATGATGAACCAAAACACAGAAAGGGGATTCCAGAACCAAAGCATCCGCCTGCAAATTTATCGAAGGGTAATAGTGGACCAGTTTCCGTAAAACCTCGATGAGATGCCTTGATCTTACCACCATTTTCTGTTTAATACCCTTAAATTCAATTCGCGGGTTGCGCAGAAATCCTGCTTTCGCAATGCTCCTTCTCACCCTTCCTGACCGCGAGTCATCCTCATTGATATTGGTCACCAAGATCGTGGTGATTTCGGCTATGGTTTTTCGGGCTTGGCCTTCGACCCCTTTTCGGGCTTCGACCAAGTCGAATGGTCCCTTCCAACGTCTTCGGTCGAGAAAATTCTCGCCTTCGTCTTGGAACTCTATCTCATGCAATATACTCGTCTCGCGGTCTGTTGTCCTTTCTTCTTGAGCGATCGGTACTTCAACTGACTCGTCCATATATTCGCCTTCATTTTTGATGTTAACTCTCAAACCGTGCGTTGCATCTCCGTGTCTTTTCGTGGAACCTTCAATATCGCCTTTCATCTCGTTTGGTATATGATTCTCGGTATCCTCATTTTCAGATTCAGACTCGCTTTCAGACAATGACTCGTTCAACCTCTCAGCGAACCAATCGAATTTTGTCCTTATATGCTTCATTTGGGCAAGGATTTCCGATTCGTCATCTAGCTCTGGCTTGAGCGGTTGTGACTGCGTTGCATGATCGGCGTTGAATGTGTCTTTATTAGGCGTGTGAATCTCTATATCACTTCCGTATAGTTTGGCATTGCAACGAGGGCATACATTGATGCCAAAGACTAGCAGGTTAGAGTGGCTAGTCCCGATAGCCGGACATGTGGTGACCTTAACTGGAGGTTGTCTTACTGCCTGTCTTTCATTTAACTCTGACTGGGTGTCATGCTACAGAACTGCACACTATACCACAACACTACACAAAAGTAGAACGTTGTCAAGTCGAGCACTTGACTGCTTGCAGTTGACTATACGTGTACTGGACTCGTGACAGTACTCCGGCCTCTAAATACAATCGTCCCGATTGTATCCATAGACCGCGTATAGCCGCTACCGAAAACCGGAGTTTTCAAGAGTACGTAAACGACATGTAATACTTAACGTGGAAGTAAATGACCAGTGCTCGAACTGACTGCGCTAAGTGGCAAGAATTTAGCTGCCCAGTCCTGGTCTCGAAAACGTACCCTTTGGAGACTTGACAAACTGTCATGCTACAGAATGCACACTATACCACAACACTACACAAAAGTAGAACGTTGTCAGTCGAGCACTTGACTGCTTGCAGTTGACTATACGTGTATGGACTCGTGACCTGGGTTTCTGAAATTGCACTGGAGCTAATGCTGCGAGATGACTCGACTAGAAATTCCGGAGGGGCTTCGACTCCTGTCTCCTGGTCAAGTATTCCTCCAATGATAGACGAGGGCTCCATTTTCATAGGATAGTGACCTATCCTACTATGCAATGATACAAAAATTGCTTTACGTGTTAAACAACTAAAACAAAGAGATTGGGGTCATAGGAAGTCGAGGAATTGCGTTGTGAACTACAGGCGGTGGGTTGGCGAAGAGTCAAAGGGTCGAGAGGAATAGATTGCAAATGCGCAGAACGAGAGGTATTAATATTTTTAACTTACCCCTCACTCGCTATTATCGGGCAATTCGACCGGTGCTCGTTTTGGCCCCTATTGAAGCTCGATGTCAGCAAGCCCATTGTTGTCAGCAATAACGTGCATAAAGAGCGGTGACGACAACTCGCGTTCTACGGACGACCCTCTTGTTTGGTTCGCCTTATTCTATTGTTTCAATGCCCCCTAGTGACAGCAATTCGGAGAGGAAAGCGTGCAAGGTCTTCACGGTTGTTAAACTACTACCAGGGGGTTCCATTCAAACCATGACGAATGATGATTGATCCAGAGGTAGTTGGTATTGTAAGGCGATATTCCAATAAAATCGCAACTACAACTTAGAAAATATCCTGGACCGGGCGGTAGTTGCGCACGAGGTTGAGCTTCGAATTTCAGAAGAGAGACCAATCCTTTGGAAAACTGGCTCCGATTCGATATTTCAGAGTCGTAAGTTGTCTACCTTTAGCAGAGAAGCCTTATCGATTAACAAGTATATATATAGTGATCGATGTCGCCAGCTTCCAACGAGAGGCAAAGAGGCTGCCAACCTTTGGCGGAGCCTCAAACTGGATATTGGTGATGTCGGGCGTTCTGGAGACGAGGTCCCAACTATCGCTACCTTGGAAGCTGCAATCGAGCAAGCTCAGAGTCAATGGATTAAAAAGTCCGAGAGTGGGTTCGGCAAAGCAAAAGCACAACTTGGTCATTTTTGGATACAATCGATTCACACAATATTATTTAGCATCATTCTAATGGCGATAAATACACGAGCCTGATCACTGGTGTTGTACGTCGATCGTTAAGGCAAGTAGTGCCCCTGCTACCGGTAATGTCATTATCGAAAGTACTGACCTATGAGGCTCTAATTAGGCATCGGCCAATCATGAGACAATGGCAGAGGGTTTCTCCGAGCCCTGCAAGATATCAGTCGAGACCTCAATTTCGTCCGGGGGGCACCCTGCTTTGCAACACGGCAGAAATGAAAGGACATATCGTCTTGCTGTACAAAGAGGTGTTTGCCTTTCTTTGCTACACTCTCAAAATGGTACACTCATCCTGGAACCGATTAAAAGCATTCGATAACAAATTCTACGATAAAACGTTGAGCAGGGTTAAGCGAATCCAAGGCTTAGTTCAGCGAGTTCGCGATGAGATAAAGCTGATGATGATCGGATGGTCCAGGACATTCATCTGGAACAGCGGGTCGGTTTAGGACGACTACTGACCTCATCAACACTCGCTTTGGCGAACTACAAGACGATCTCGATGCGAAGTTTGTCAGTTTTGCTCGCAGCCTCGGAGAGCAAATGTGCCAGACGCTCATGGCTAACGCCCAGCACGGTAGGGGTACTGAGTCTACCAATCTTGTTGAGCTTCTGTGATGTATATCTAGAACTGAGCGATTTGAGAATAATCAGTTCCTGCTCCGAGATGTTACCGGCATTCTCCTCAGTGCGAGACTGGTCGAGGTATTTTCTTCATGAAAATAATAATGGCACACATAGCTGACTCAGGACAGATTCCAGCATACCCTTCGTCGCAAGAACAAGAACAGAGCTAAAATATTTCTCCCAGCATTGGCTCCATTTGTATCCTCCGCAAAGGGAGATACTTCATGGAATACGGCAGGAAATGACCTACCAATTATCCCAATCGAAGTGGCCACCGATATTCAGAGATCAATACAGACGCCAGGATCTACTCTACTATGGGTGGAAGGACCTGCTTACGGTCCATTCGAAGAGACTCTGTGTAGCTTAGGCACTGCAATTTGGACCCAAGCTGAGAAATCCGGTATTCCCTGCAGGATTCTTCGCCAGGGAGAAGTATGCTTTCGAGCCCCGCCGGGCTCAACGAAATCTGCCGGTTTGGTGTCTATGCTTTACACTATGGTAGATCAGCTCATCGCCATGGCGCCTCCTACTTTCCCAAACACGCCTGGCCTAACAGACGAGGCAATGAGACGGCTCGACGGCTCAGTGGAGAGTATCCCTGCAAGTCTCGAAACCATCAGAGCATTACTGTCTACTATTCAACCAGGGCTCATATGCATCTTGTGTAGGTTCGAGCTAGTGGATTGCCGCGAGAATCTCCCTAGCCTCGTCAAGTTGGTGGAGATCTTGCGGGATCAACCTCCCGAACGTAGGTTCAAGACGATCATCATAAGTGCCGGGAACTGCCGAGCTCTAGCAAGCACGACGAGCAAGCAGCAACGTTCGGATGCGTCTAGGTTGGTTCTAGGAGGCCCTTGTTCTCTTTTGCGCGGGGGCATTATGCCTAGTGAGATTACGCCTCATTGGGGTGATGTGACACTTAGACGCTTTAGTTTAACCAAGCTTTACCGGTGGGAAGGTATTGGATAATTGCAACTATGCGAACCTTGCCTACACTTATTCATCACCTTTATGTCTTTATGTTTGTGGAAGATTGAAACTCGGACGTATACAAATATCATAATCAGGAGACAAGAAAAAGTGACTCCTGGTCACACGGCCAAGCCACAGACCCAAAAGCCTACTTCTGCTCCCCTGTAGCTAGCTGCAGATGATATACGATTAGTGAAAAAAATATAAATAAACAAAAACTTTTAGTTAAAACGTTAAATAGAATATCACAACCCTCACACTATGGCAGTTGAAAGAACACAATGCTTGGCGCCTATCGATAAGAGAACGATTATCTACAGAGAAGCTAATACCTATTTCGCGCTACAAATACCCGGAAAGTAGAAATAAATAAGAAAAGCCATTGAAAATCAACTGAAAGCAGTTGTTAACCGACAGGTAGCGTCAAATCAACACTGAACTTTTGTTTCAACTACCTAGGTACCTAGTTGAGTAGTAGGTACGGAGGTAGCTTGAGCAAATACTCAGCCACTGTAGCCACTTCAGCCACTGTACAAAAGGTCACCCCCACAGTATTAGCAATCATCATTAATGACGTAACTCAGATAAGTGACTAGATCATAGTGTTGGATATTTATGATCTTTTACCAGGAACGGGCTTCAAATCATCAAAATGGTTGCGAAGACGTGGGTAATAGTAGCCTCTCGAGGATCGGCCTGGATTGTCAAGCAGTTGCTCGAATTCGACCACCTGGTGATCGCCGCAGTGCGCGATTTGTCCGCCGCTCCAAAACTACTCGATTTGATGGCCTCGCAAAAAGCAGAAGACAGATGTATTGTCAAGCAATGCGACATCTCGAATGAAAGCATCACCGTGAGCCCATCTAACTACGCAGAATGTGATCTTGGAGAACGCTATGAGGCTGACATTGAGAAGTAGAACTTCATCTGCGAGATAAAAGATGCCATGAGTAACGGCATGGAATTGGGAAATATCGTTCTAATGCCGGGGTTTAAAGTATCCTAACAGGGCTACTGAGATGTACGCACCCCGTCGCGACGCAATGTCAGATAGCCGATAATGACTTAAAGCGATATCGTAGATCGTTCTCGGACTTTGCTCTCCATCTACATACCAACACCATCGGGCCGATCATCTGCGCACAAAAGCTGCTCGATCTGAGTATTGATTCTCCACCGCCCAAGATCGTATTCATCTCGTCCGACTCGGGCTCAACGACCCGCTTCCTAGACTTCGAGGATGGCTTCGGAGCCTACGCTGCAAGCAAGAGTGCGCTTAATCAAATGCTACGACATATGGCAGCCGAGTTGCGACGATCCGATCAAAAAAAGCGCGACACTGTGATCTTGGCTCTCCATCCCGGAGAAGTAGAAACGTAAGCGGCCACTAACAAAGGGGTTAGACCCTAGTGAAGCTGATCAAATATTAGCGACATGGCCAATATTGAACTCGGCTGGGAAGTGAAAGGATCGATCAGCCCTTGCGAAAGCGTATCTGGGATGTTGAGAGTCATAGCGGAGAAAGGTAGAGATGAAACCGGCACCTTCTGGTGCTGGAATGGTAGGGTAAGCAGTCTACTACTACGGCTTCGCTCCTTAGCTAATTCTTCCTGAATAGAGCCATCCCTGGTGAAAGGGGCGCCTTCATCAGATGATGGATAGTTTCAAGCAAATAATCTGACAGGTGTGTGGGATTCTATAATGACACAATATACGACGAGTTGCAAGCACTGAAGTTTAGATTAGTACTTAAAAGTTCCATAGTCAGCCTATATATCTGTTCAAAACCTGCGCTCACTCATAGCGTTGATATGGAGTTCACGCGATGATGATTGTAGTATCTCTTTGTCGCGATCAAGGATAGAGTTATTGTTTTGGAGTTGAACAATTCAGGATTCAAACGTAGATCGCATCGGAATGATCCGCGAACAGTATTTGCACGGCCTGGTGGCACCCGGATTCAGTACAGAGACAGTGTTACACGGATATAGCATGGAGTTCGCTAAATGCTACCCTACGAGGCTGAATCAATCTTACGAAGTTATCGTGAGTCTCAAGCAAATACCGAAGCTAAAATCGAACACCGAGTCACCCAGTCTGCGGGGTATATAGGTCTGCGGAAGTCCGTGAAGCTATAGGAAAGATGGGAGGAAATTCGAGCATAAAAGAACACGGAATCCTTCTTCTTAGAGAAGAGGAACTTAGATCTTCATGGCACTACAGTTGTCTATTATTTAATTTGAAGCTATTCCTAAGCCCCCTATTTAAGCCCTTGTGGAAACTACTTCTACTTTCATAGTCCTGGCAGTTAGTTTATCGCTTCGAATATCCACTGACTAGTAAAATCTCCGGACGATCTCAGCCACGCTGGTATTAATAAGAGCTGAGGAGGGTGTGAGTAAAAGCTCATTTATTTTCCTCTCTTTATTGTTTCCTCAGATAGCACACCCAAACGAACACAATGTTGCTTTGGGCGGCTTTAGGATGTATTAAACATTTTATGTTTATGGTTCTAAAGTTACAGCGTTCAAGGACCTCCCGCACAGCTTTCCCTTCGCATCACCACGACTCGGACCCATACATCAGGCCTAAATAACCGACGAAAGCGACTCCCCAGGCTACTTTCTCTCATAATCACTCTGTTGTCTCTTTGCCTTTTTTCTCTTCTTCTTAAATTTTTTTTTTTTTCCTTTTTTGTTTGCCTGGGCCGTCATCATGACCAATTAGCTCTGCGACCATGTAGGGTAGTTTGGAAGCTTTATCCCTCGAATTCGTAAAAGCTAACATGTTTACATCTCCTGTGCTATAGTGCCAGCCGAGTCGTGACAGGCAGCCAAAAAAGCCTTGTGCCTCCTTACAAGTACTGCAAATATTGCCCTTGCGTGTGTGTGCCCTGGCGTGTGTTGTAGATATTCTGTTAGCCAGACTAGTCGTACGTGATACGGCTCGTATCTCCTTTGCTCCAGTATCCCGAGCCGCCCTTCTGCCAAATTTTAGACCGTTCGTCGAATGACTCTAGCATTTCCTCCCACTCCTGGTCAGTGTAAGTAGAGTCTGGTGATTCCGAGATACTCCCGAATACAGATAGAAGACCGTTGCTTTGTATACGCTCCCAGTCCCAAAACACGTACGCGCGGCGTCGGAGCCAGGCGTATTCGTCCCCATAACCCACGCCCCCGCAGGCACACCTGCATACGCGGCGTGCCATGCTTCGAACGGCCCATTGTCCATGTCGTCATTGTCACGGGAAGACAACAAGGATTGCAGCTGGTCTTTAGAGCATCCTTCTGCAGCGTTGATAATGTCTTCTGGATATTCATGAGTCGCTGTTTCCAGGCTTTGGGGAAGGTCGACCCGGCGGCTACTGAAGATCGAGTCCAATAAGGACTTCTTAGCCTCGTAGGAGTTCGCAGTCATGAGCTGATAAATGAAGTCTACACCTTGCGCTAGCTGTCATTTAGTTGTTAGTAATCAACTATTGTATTCCATAGTCGTTGAAATAAACGAGGCACTAACCCGGGACTGCGTCCAAAGGTTCTCTCTGGCGGGACTAAGATAGTCAATTGAAAATTCCCCGAAATCGACGTCGTGGGCGATGACGTCATAAGCGGCTAGAAAACAAGTGTCAAAAACATAAAATTAACGGTGCGGTAGCCAGCGATCGCTGCTTCGGGTCGGCACCACTCACCTGACGAAAACCTTTCACCGAGGAAATCGTGCACACTGCCGAACTGCTCCATCTCCCAAGGCGAGTATTTCAAGAAGAACCAAGTATGCATTCCCTCGGTGAGGGTAGAGGGAGCATCACCTGAGCCATTGCAAGATAGCCGCCAGAATAGCTCAAGCCGGTAAAAGGCGCGGCAAAGGCGAAAGTGCTCAGAAGATGATAGACAGACGCCTGCGTTGGAGGAAGCTGAGCAACCATCGGCCGGGTTCCGATCCAACTTGGCCCAGGCATTTGCGGCAAAGTCAGTTACCAAATTGTTAATCACGTCATGCGTGCGTGCCATCCTCCGGACCGCACTCGTTGGCATGGTAGGAAGCCGGGCGGCAAGTTGAGAAAGCTGGTCTTCGACGTGCAAGTACGGCTGACGCGATACCTTCGCTGCCTCCTCGACGGCGATTGCGTAGGGGATCAGGGCAGGCGTGACCTGGCGACGGAAGATAGCCGCCTCGATGTCATGATACTGCTTAAAAGACATGTAGAAGGAACGGCAGGCAAGGAGAGCCGGCGTAAGGAAACGGAGGTGGTCCAGGTTGAGTAGAATCAAGGCGATCATTTCGCATGGGAGCTCCGTAATGGTTGGCATTTTAGTGACATTCTCAATTCAGGGCGCACAAATGAGGAAGTCGAAAGCGATTTGTTATCATGCGGTAGTGAAAGACGTGGTAATGGAAGAAGAAGTGGTAGTGGAGGATGGAGTAGTCGAAGAAGGACAGCATGGTAGATGATGGTGTTGGTACCTTATATAGTAGGGGAGGCGAAGGTGGGGTTCTGTACAGTGCATACCTACATAGGTACGTATGCATAGACTATGTATGTAATACAATGCGTCTTCAAAGTTAAGTAAGCTATTGTTACCTAGGTGTCTTCTCATTGTCCTTTTTCTATTCACCGCCGCTCTGGCAGTAGTTACTGATGCAACAACCTGGTCTGTGTTGGCTTGTGACCTATCAGGTTTATAGCTTTCGAGTGAATGTTAACTGCATGGAACCGACAAACAACACAATCAATGGCATTTCGCAACTTTTATTTACTGTTTGGCCCCTCATTTAATGTTTGGTGCCATATTCACTATTTGCTATCTTATTCACTATTCGGTATCTTATTCACTAGTTATTTGGTATCTTATATTTATAGATAAGAAGCATGGGGAGACACCGATTCTTCTGCCTTTCTGGCTTCTTTACATCACACTCGAGAGGCGACGCATAGGACAACGGAATATCACCACCTACCAATTCTCATGCCCTCTCTGTCATAACCTTATGATAAGGCATGTACTGAACACCTGTTGTTGCATGAAGATCTCCGAAACTAACCTTGTGAGGACTATCTAGCTATATATAAGGAGCCGCTTGCTTACGTCTCTGTGTCTCTGCCTTATCACGCCATCTATAAATTCCGGTACCATCTCATTTTTTTATTACCCGTCATGCCTCGCCAAACGAAGCCAAATCCCGCAGCACCGGCGCTACAGAGGAAGTATAGCGGCCTTGACAACGAACTCCATTACCTTCCCGGACACACCATCGACAACGAGTACAATGCATACAAGGCCGCCGATAAGGCAGCAGGTGTAGCGAGCAAGGCGTATCGTACCAAGGCCGATTCGCTGAAGTTAACAAAACCATACCCACCGACCCAGCAACCCGTCGGTCAATATATCTACGGGAACTTGTATTCAAGAGAGGGCCACCAGACCTTGATGCCCATAGCCGGCACCGCTGCAGAGGCTGCCCAAAAGTGAATACGAGGACTTTGCAAACTAAAGGACGGGCACTGATGCTCCCTAATAGCCACTATGAGCGTCGCAATTCATTCAACAAGAACTATGAAGACGTCTTAAAAGCCCAGGGTGAAGGGAAATACGAGAACCATGTAAAAGCTGCAAAACAAGCTCAATCGAGCCAGAAAAAATACGCCAAGTTCCAGGCGGAGCATAAGAAATACGGCAAATAGAGGCTCAAGGTGATGTGGGCCTGCCCACATTGTTTATATCCATGGGGTATTAACGGCGTCGTTTCTACTCCGGCACAAAAAGAGCAATCTCATTCTCCACATCGAGAAACCGGCCTATATACTGTAATACTCTACCATAGAAGGTAATCCCGACCACTACTTATCAACGGACTCGGCCACTTGCTGACGTTAGTATGAATATAGGGCCCAGAACGAGATCATCAGGATGATCTGTTGATATCCGCCTATGAAAGGGGTTCTGGGGGCGAAGTTTCAGCCGCAACAACTACGACATCGCCGTGGATGTAGCTTTGGTCACATTTGGTCAACATCCAGAGCAGCATCGAGACAAGCACGACATAATGCGAATGATCTTGGGGAGTACCGGGGAAAAGATCTCGGACCGTGTTCGAAACTGCGGCGCGCCGCAACCCATCAACGCGACAAGAGACTTGCTACAGTGGTACATGGAGGTGGGAGCTGTTACACGAATCTTGTATTATGCAATATACAGTGTGTCACAAGGGCTCTGATTGAGGGCTTGGAATAGGTTCAATTGAGTAATAAACGACTATGGTGCCAAAGGGGCCATATAGATCTAAGTTCCCTTTTCCCTCGAGGGGAGAATTCGAGCCCTTTTTATGCTCAGAATTCTCCTTCCTTTCCTTTCCTTTCCCTTCTTCACGGGACCGAAAGGTAAGACCTCTGTAGCCGGTGAAGCGAGCTACACGGATCCTATACGGAGTTTGTTACGCGTAGCTTGCCTACGGCTTCAGCCCGCGGTTGTTTGTACTATTTTGATCTATTTCGGTTAGACAGGCCAATGGAGGTCCGTTCGTGTAGTTCGATATTTTGGGTATATAATGGCTAGTCAGGTCCCCAGTCCGCTTCAAGGGAATCTAGAGTGTAAGAGGTCCTCTGACGCTACAGCCAATTATTAGATTTTGAAGGAATGAAGCTATTCCCAAGCCTTCTAATTGAGCCCTTGTAACAGAGTTCGCTAAATACTACCCTACAAGGCTGAGGCAGTCGTACGAAGTTATCGTGAGACTCAAGCAGACGCCGAAACTGAATTTAAAGATCGAGATACTTAGTTTCCGGCTACACAGGTCTCTTTTTAGATTTGCGGAGGTCCGCGTAGGTGTAAGAAAGAATAGGAGAATTCGAGGCATAACAAAGCAGGGAATCCTCCCTCTTGGAGAATAAAAAACTTAGATTTCCATGGTACCTTCGGCACTATAGTTGTCTATTACTCAATTTGAACCAATTTTAGGCCCTTTATTTGAGCCCATGTGTCAGGAGCATATTAATGCATGAATGATTTTGCACGATTAAGTTATCAACACTTGCTTAACCTGGAAGGGTTGTGCCACCAATAACTCCTAAAGTCTTCCTATACTTTTTTAACCGCCCTAAATTTGAGTTACGCTCTTTTAAGTATTTAAATTCTATGTATATTTTTATGCTATATGTATTATACTCAACGTTTTAAGCTTTTTGACGTTAGTTCTAAATAATAATTATGTGCTAAAAGTATACTTACGCTAAAATATATAAGTCTGATAATAAAGATCTTAGCGTAAACTAATAAAAGTTTACGTATAGATAGCTATACAATATAACATAGAAGTATATATCTCGAGCACCGTGTTCTTTCAACTGCCATGGTTTAAAAATGCTCTGGCGAGGGGAAACTGTACCAACGTAGGAATAGTCGATAAAGCCTTGGAGACAGCTAAAATTAACTACACAAGGAGACTGTCCGAGACAAAGTTTAATCACAAAGACCCCAACCCTAAGATTCAAGCAATGGATTTCAACCTAGGTTGGTCTAAGAATCGCAAAGTTGATTATCGTAAGGAGATGGAAGGTAGAGTCAATCACGCCCTCATCGATCAACTGTTATGTTACCAGAAGAGACACATAACGGCAAAGGAGCGAGGTTTTAACCTGGAAAGTATACAATTACTTCCGACAAGATTCCTTTTTAGTGGACCTTCCGGCGTGTACTCAAACATCTCTGATCAAAAAATACTAAGTCACATGAAACAACCGATTCTAAATTAACAAAAGTGATACGGGCACAGGGAAAACCACAATGGCACGGTTTATGCAACCGTTTTTTCGAGACGGGTTATATCTCAACACCTGAAGTCGTCGAATATTCAGCCACAGATCTCATCGCCCAATACGTCGGCCAAACCCGCTACAAAACACGGGAGAAGCTTGCCGATGCTCTTGGTCGGTTTCTTGTCATCAGCGACGCCTACCAACTCCTCAATGGGATGTACGAAACTCAGGCACTAGACGAGCTAGCGCAGTTCCTCTCGCAGCCTGTAAACCATCACAATATAGGCGTTGCCCTCTCATGAAATAAGGAGAGGCTAGACAACTTAATGGAACAACCTATCATAAAAGGTTCCTTCCGCGAACGAATAGCGTTCAACAAGATCCCGCCCGATGACTGTGTGCCACTACTAGGTCGGGAGCTGAGAAAAACCAATTTCTCCAACGAAGCAAGTTTGATGGCCAATCTACAATCAGCGGAATACAACAAAGTCAGTAAACTTTTCTGTGAAATGCAATCCACGCCAAACTGGAAAAAATGGACAAGATACCAAGGACCTTGCGACACAGGTGATAATGCGATTTCTTGAGTTGGATAACCTTGACGGGAAGAAGGTGAAGAAAAGTTATTTATTATCTCTTGTTATAACTTGCATAGAGGGGATAGTCAAACAAAGGGGTATCGTCGACGGTGGAGCAGAAGCTCTAGACTATTCTCCACGGTAAAAAGAGAAACGAGAGCACCCTTATTGGGATACAGATTTAAACTCGACTCATGGCAGCATATGAAACTAACGCAGCCACAATCGCAGCCTCCCGTTGCCGCATCTTCTAACATAGAAATACCTCAATCTTCGATGTACTCAGAACCCAAGGCCGTTATAAGGAGCAGTACTAGTCAGATTCAGGACCGGACTGCTTCATTGGCACCCCATCCAAAGCGCTCAGGCCCGAGTGGATATCAATCAGTCCTGGGACTCTAGGCCCGAGAAACGAGAGAAAGACGAGGAAGGCGTTGCAGACACCGTCTGGGTTCGGGTGCAGGAGGCTGCAGAGGCTGAGAAACAGTAGCAAGTCTTGCTTAAGAACCTAGACCAGAAGTTACAAGGGACAGGAGACCAGTTGGTTAGGGAGACTGGAGATCGTTGGAAAACGGTGCAGGCGTATCACGACGCAGTTTATGCAAAACATGTAAATGTCAAACTTCGAGTGCACCATCGAGAAAAGGTTCAGCGGGCTCCGCCTCTGCGATTACTGAGGCTTTCGTAGACTTTTCCATAGATGATCGTACCTACACCGCACACGAGCTCAGTCCCTGCCACGCGACAAGAAACCAACAAGACCGCATTTATGTATCCTACCCCGTATCCAGACTTTATATGTGCAGATATCACTCACACGGACATCTATGATTGGCACAGCTCCTAATTCCTTAATCCGGTGATTTTTGTCTTGTGCCTACGACACAACAAGCAGCTAACCAACAGGTAGATACCTCCTCCCAACTGTTAACTTGCCAGAACTACCCTAGTTTCGACTTCGTCGCCGCAACAAACTTAGCATCGCAACGTGCTAGCACAGGCGCTCGTTTCCTCGTTAGAGCCTCCCCCACAATCATCTATGCACGTTTCCCAGCGGCCTGTTGGTCAACCTCGGTCTTGTAGGGCTTGGCGACATCAGGCGCGTCAATAATACTGTCAGCGCGCTTGGCCGCAGCCTGATCGTCAACCTCAGTCTTGTAAGGCTTAGCTACATCAGGCGCATCAATGATGACATCGGCGCGCTTAGCTGCGGCTTGTTGATCAACTTCTGTCTTGTAGGGCTTTGCGACATCGGGTGCGTCAATGATTGTGTCGACGCGCTTAGCCGCAGCTTGGTCATCGACTTCTGTCTTGTAGGGTTTAGCTACATCAGGCGCATCGATAATCACATCGGCACGCTTGGCCGCAGCCTGCTGGTCAACCTCAGTCTTGTAAGGTTTGGCGACATCTGGCGCATCAATGATGGTGTTGACGCGCTTGGTAGCAGCTTGCTGGTCGACCTCTGACTTATAAGGCTTCGCAACATCAGGGGCGTCGATGATGGCCTATCTGTGATTAGCTCGTCACGGTTCCCGGGGGACTAATTTGACTTACATCACTTGGGAGAGGAGCCGCGAAGCCAATGGCGAAGAGAGCCACGACGGCTGCGAGGAGGTGTTGACTGGGCTTCATGTTGCTTTCGATCAATCGCTACAAGCGGCGAGTTTGAGTGATTAAGGGAGCTAGGGTATCCGGAAAGAAGTAGCACTATATATCTCTCGCCGGAAGCTAAGAACGCTCAGATGTTCGAGTATCGTTCCTGGACCATATCCTCCTGCCACCGCAACTCTGCTTGTTGAAATACCCTCGGATCTACGCGTCACTCCCTGGCTAAGGAGGTCGATCACCTCGTATTACAAAACATCTAGTTCCGTGCCTCGTCACGATGCAGGCATTTCCCTTTCGAGCAGAATCCTGGACTTGCGGTGTGATGAGAATCGTCGATAGCCTATTTGGAGGTTGTGTGACGTTGTATTCGTATATGTCGCCGAAATGATATATACGTGATTAAGTTGGCGATATGCAGGGCTTGGTGATACGTAGGGCCTAATGATACGCAGGACTTAGAGGCAAATATAGCAAGTGAGATGCTGACTGGTTTATTCGAAATGGTGGCTGACACGCTTGAAGGATGCGATGGGTGTTCGATAGATATGCTAGCGTCAATACGGCATGATTAGCTGCAAACCATGTTGTCACGCTGACGACTTGCATCATTACGCCGTATATCAACCTAGGCGGTATCATGAAAATGCGGAGGTTTGTCGATTATGATCGAGATTTGAAGAGGGGTAGCTTATATCGCTCAAGGTTGGCAGAAGGTTTATGATGAGGAGGAAAGGACCCAAGCACTTGTCTTTTCCTGATGGTCATGCCATATACATAGATATTTTCAAACTTGAAGACGCCCTCTTAACAGTCTACCACGATGGCATCGGCACCACGATGGCAAAAGCTCTCTCAAGAAGAGAAGCAACTTCTTGAAGGCTATTCTGATGAGTCCAGCGAAGATGGTAGTAGCACAGCAACTTCCATCCGCGCTTCGCTGCGAAACTCGAAGCCTCTCACGAAGTTCTGGATGCTGGTCTTGGGCCTTGTCTTCCTTGGCTCTGTCGTGACGAACATCATTCTATTCAGCCAAAGGCAGAGGATGGATCTTGATCTGGTTTGCACCAGACAGATGACGCTCAATTGTATGTATCCTCAATCGGGAGACGAGATGGCGAAGCTAACAAGAGAACACGAATTCAGGGTCACCAATTTTAGACAAGCCAATGAAATACACAGATATCCGCTTCAATGGCTCGCTCTTCGCATCAGAGATCTACCGTCAGCCTCCAAGCCCAGAAGTAGACCAAAAATGGCTTGACCTAGGATTGAATCGTGAGTTCTACTTCTCTTGCTCGCTGATCCTCGCAAACCAATGACTGGATTTCACTGATGCGCCCTAGTCCGACCTCAAGTTATTCCAGCAGCACAAGGCGAAAAGGCCGGGCTCACGCCGAATCAAGCCAAACGTCTGGAGTCTCAAGGAGGTGGTTACTTTGTAGAAGTCGAGGCCATCCATCATCTTCACTGCTTGGTACGCAAACCCTGTCGCGTTCTTCGAGTTGCATCTGACCGAGTTTTGCATAGAACGTCCTGCGCCAGAATATCTGGTTCAACGCGGATTACTACCGTGAACGCAAGATGGGTGTTTGGGCTAATACGGAACCCATTGTACGGCTGCATGTCGGCCACTGTGTCAACATTCTCCGTCAACAGCTCATGTGCACGGCCGACACGGGTCTGTTTGGACAGATGTGGGTTAATTCCACGGCCATGAGGACCTTCGCAGACTTCAGTACACACCACAAGTGCAAGGACTACGACCAAGTCCGAACATGGGCAATTGAGCATCAGTCCCGGGAGAAGGATGTCGCGGAGTACCATGAGGGAGATCTTGTGATTGATCGATATCCGTAGGGGACAATGCAATCCCTGGGGCAAAGGGGCAAAGACATGGCGCGAGAGGTTTACCGGTCGCTAGCATCGTTGGACCGTTTAGAATCAAATAGGGGTTTATGATAAATACGGTAGACGTCAGAGGACTACTAGGGCGTAAGCCTGCTATCTTTTAGCGTGTTTTCAGCCAATCTCTCGTACTTAACAGGGCTTGGCGAACCGTTAGTCCCATATGGCGAACTACCTCGGTACCTATACGCTAGGTAAACAAACTAAACTAACGCCGGAAGACTAAGATATCATGATGTAAGATTTCGATACAATAAGAACCAATTCTATCCAGATACTTTAGTTATTCCTCCATCTACCAAAAATAAGGACGTACCTCGTAAGCTTGCTTACTTTGATCGACGCGGGGTAGTAGTTGAGATAGCCTATTGCGCGCCGTAACAGTACCTACTTACCTACCTAGGTAGTACCGATGGACATTCTAGAGGGATCAGCCCCATCAAAACGCGGGGGAACGCATAAGCCTAAGAGCGAGAGCAAGGGTTCGTGACCGAACTCGGCTAGACTAGAACTGTTCGAGCTCCCCTGTATCCAGCTGGGAGGTGTCTTGGCTGAGTGCCGATTGGCTTCTTCTTTATTCAAGCCGAGTATCAACTACACTATGTAATCGGTCTTACTATATACGACTTAGAGCATCCCGTAATTTTGCGTCTGACGTGTGTTCAAATTTCGTGAGAGAGAGTCGTTAATATATCATTTGAGCATCTCGCGTTCCTTGCGCTTGTATTTCAGACCACTATCAATATCAACAATGGCTTCGACGGTGGAGCGTAAGGAGAACGGCGAGATCATTTACGGGTCGGGCACAGTCGTGGATATCCCGAATGTCGATTTGATATCACTTTTATTCGGTGAGCTCGGAAGTAACAGAAATTTTGCCGCTACTCAGACTGACTCGTGAGACCAGAGTCGGAGATATGTCGCGCGCCGCCGGAGACCATCATTCAGTACGCCATATGCCGCTTCTCCTACTAGTTATCAGGGCAATTGGTTAAACCTAGTTCTGGATATTTGTTGAGACTCAATTCTCATGATGGCTACTGACTCCGAGTTTCCGATAGCGCCGACGCGGCAGAACCTTCCAACAACCTCACGAAGGCGAGACTTCTACAGCAGTCTAAGAGAGCCGCACATGTATTCAGGCATCAGTACGGAATCGGAGCGAATGGACCGAGCAAAGACGTCGTGTTCAATGTATCGACAGGTCACTTCATGATTCCGGTCATGTTTTACGCAGCTATCATAGCGGACGGCATCTTCTCGTCAACGAATCCTGCCTCCACGCCGGACGAGATCGCCTATCAGCTACGGCAGACTGATGCCAAGGTCGTCGTGTGTACCGCAGACGTGAAAGCGACCGCGCTGGCAGCGGCCGAGAAGGTCGGGCTAGCCCAAGGAACGTTCTCGTCTACGGCGGGACGAAGGACTTGGAACTCTTCGAGGCGGCATCGGGCGCGAAGGTGCCGATCTCGAACGTCGAGCTTGACTGGCGCCGCATTACGGACCCGGTCGAGCTCGAGAATAGCGTGATATGCTTGTTGTTTTCGAGCGGAACGACGGGTCTGCCGAAGGCCATGCGGCTATCGCATCGGAATAGTATCGCGTCCGCCGTGTTAGTTCTCGAGCCTGCGAAGAAGTATAATGCAGAGACGAAGCCGCCAGACTATGAACGGTATGTCCGAGGGCTCTTTATTGTTGAATGCTGAATTTGTTCTCTTTAAAGATCGATGAGCTCATGCTAACCGGTTCGCAGTGAGCTAATTCCCTTCTATTATGCACCGGAAATGAAGATCACTATAAGCTGAGCAATTTACGGGACCGAGATTCGAGTTGCTCAAGAGCCTCGCTAATAGAGCCTCGCTAATCTATAACAGATGTCTGCCTGGGGCATGTTCCCGCGGCTCATATCGGCGGCGTCCAAAGTTATCTTGTAAACAATTGTTATCTTGGCGGGACGTGCTACTGGATGCAGCGGTTCGACTTTCCCAAGTTTGCGAATACGCCAAGAAGTACAAGGTCACGAATATGTTCACGGTGCCACCTATATACCTGCTAATCGCAAAGTCGCCTTTGGTGAAGGATCATTTCGACACTTGGGATGATGCTGTGGCGGGTGCTGCTCCTATGGACAGGATGCAGGTAGAGGTTAGCCGGAAACTTGGTAGAGGCAACACGATGGTACGGCAGACTTGGGGACTTAGCGAGACGGTACGAACCCCCCTTAGCTTTCCAAGTTACCTTTCTCGATCAACCGACAAGTCCTATTGTCTTTCTTGGACGCCCGGCAGGTTTCGAGGCGAGGACGGAAACAGGAGGCGGCTAATCAATTCTCTCATAGACTGGAAGCATCACGATCACACCGGCAAGGCTGGCCAAAGTGGCGCCTCCTGGATCGGTAGGCTCTCTGATAGCTAACTGCCATGGTCGCCTCGTAGAGATAACGAGAAGGACGTCGAACCGGGGGAGCCTGGCGAAATATGGGTGAGAGGCCCAGTCGTGACGAAGGGATACTGAAGAACGAGAAGGCGGACAGGGACTCGTTCAAAGACGGCTGGTTCCGTACTGGTGATATCGCCGTATTTCGAGACGGTTCTTATCGTCGATCGGAAAAGGTATGTATCTTGGACGCGCTGCGACGGACTAATACACATCTAGTGAGAGAAAATCAAGAGGACATTGTTACTTACCTCTCTTTAGGAACTCATTAAATATAAGGGCAACCAAGTTGCGCCGGCGGAACTCGAAGCTGTGCTGCTCTCGCACCCCAAAATCCTCGACGCCGCGGTGATTGGTGTTCCAGGCGAAGGCACTGAGGTCCCTCGGTAAGATTTAATCGACTCCTTGCTCTCGCCGAGGATATTGAAGTTAATGCTCCGATAGTGCCTACGTCGTTGCGAACCAAAAAGAGATCAGCGGCAAGGAGATCATCGAGTGGTTTACTAAGCAGGGGTTAGCAAGATACAAAAACCTAAGGGGAGGCGTTGTCTTTCTCGGTGCGATCCCGAAGAGCCCTTCCGGGAAAATCCTGAGAAAGAATCTCAGAGACATGGCGAAGAGGGAGACGCCGACGGCCAAGATCTAAGTTGGGATGTTATCCTTGGCTATTTCTGTTAGCACTAGGGTAGACAAGCGAGTTTGAACTAATAGTACGACGATGTTGCATTCAATAATGTGGACAACCGCAAGCCGATGACTGTAGTTGGGATTTCCCGCACATTCATTCAAGGTAAAACACCGGCACTGACGAGAAGAGTTGCTTGTATTGTGGAACGTCCTATCTACCTCCGATGAAGTAGCCGGATCCCAACATTCCAATGTGTAATCTACTTTAAACAAAGTAGAAAAACGATGCCCAATGCGTACAGTCGAACTACTGAAAGTACTTCTTCTTCAAACGGCACACAACCGACTGCGCTGAGCGCTTAGTCAGACCGGTCATGGCCATCATAGCACGGTAATCCACCTGGGAGTGGATAAGTAGGTTAGCCATGTACAATTCACCTCTTACTTGTCGCCAGGATTGTGGAAAGGGAGTCTTGCCTTGGGTACCTCAATGAGGCTGCCAACGATGGCGAGAATGACCCGCAAGTCGTCTCCAGTGGGCAAAATAGGTTCCACTTGGCTACCAGGATGTAGCCGGAACCTGGTCTCTATCCGGGACCACTATAAAAGTTAGAATTGTTTTTCGTTGCTTCGATGGTGTTGAAACTATAGCAAGGTGTCGAGATAGAAGTTTAGATGAGAAAAGAGCATCTTTGCTCTAGGGGCAGTTGGGGTAAGAAGATATATAATATTCCGGAAAGTCTCACCTTCAACTCTAACAATCGGCGACTGATGTTGAGAACCGCCATCGCCTTCGTCCAGTTTATCTAAAACGGGTTGTCAATTAGCATGTCACAAATCTATATTAATTATAGGAGTATCACCTACCCCCGGACCTTCGCTGAAACAGCGTATCATGCAAAGCAGATGCGAAAGCTGCTTTCGGCTGATAGTAGTAGTCGCCACTAGGAATAAAAACACGTCAGTGGCCCGGAACTGAAGACACGAAGCTCGATTTATATTCCTTGAAGGATAGAGGATCGTAGCCTCTTCTTTCTCAAGCAAAATGTAGAATCGAGAACGAGATAGTTGTGAGTGTAGATGAGGACTTGACAAATTTGGCTAGGCGGAAACCGTAGGAAAGTGTGTCGCAGAAGGCCTCCAGTGCAACAGATAGCCTTATAAAGGAGAAGAAGTAGAGAGCAATAGAATTCGGGACCATAACTTACTGTTGATGTTGATGTCAAGTGTGAGTAAGGGAAGACGCGTGTCGATGATGCTGGTTGTTATTACTTGACAACTTGTCGAAGGTGTTTGACTGGGGAGGAAAAGGTGCAAGGACACCAGCAGTCGAGGAAAGCTGGGATTTAAATAGTCGGGTAAACCCAGGGGAGAACACTACTTTCATTAACTATAGCCCTCGGTAACATCTACGTCGATAAGGACATTCAAAGGCGATTAGATATACGTAGGTAGGTAGGTAGGTATATATTCTTAGGTAGAACCAATGAGCGTCCTTCTATGGCTTATCTGTCAACGTAATAACGTAGTCGATACAAGTCGAAAGTAGGTAGGTATATGTTCCTTAGGTAGAACCAATGAGCGTCCCTCTATGGCTTTTCTGTCAACGTAATAACGTAGTCGATACAGGTCGAAGGTAGGTAGGTATATGTTCCTTAGGTAGAACCAATGAGCGTCGATCCAGGTCGAATAACGCCCGGAAATACTACACCGCTCAAGCCTCTGCAATTTTTATTCATCAAGTACTACAGAGCAACACCCCAGTTGATGATACGTTAGCCTTGAGTTTCTAGGTGTGGTGTTGGTAAGACATGACTTTCATCCCGAAGATGGTTTGCTTTTTATGTAAATTTATAACTATAGACTTCTTAATAATGTTTCTCCTGGACCATATTGTGTATTTTATGGCAAGGCAATGGGGAGATCAGGAGAGATAAGTACAATTTCATCTTAAATATACTTCCAACTACTAAGAAACGATCGAAGACTTCCCAGTACCTAGATGTTGTTGTTGTTGTTGTTCTATTTAACGCCAGGGGATGCTGCGTTGCAGTCGGTCCCAGAGCCTCCCGTAGGGCATCAGGGGCGTGCTGAGTCTAGGAAAATAATTACACCGACCCAGTACCTAGATGTTGTGTCGGTGGCATGTTTATTTAAAACGGCGAACTTGTTCTAACAAACATCTGTCGTCGGACACAGCGCACCCCCTGATTGTTGGCGGCTCGGACCGGCCCCACTGACTTCCACGTGGCTCCTAGGGTTCCGCGCTCCGCCGCGGCGGCATGTGAGCTAGCTCCATTCTTATCATAGTAGGGAGCTGTGTGCGCAAGGTTACTATTTGTAGAAACTAAGCACACAAAGAAAGTAAGGTAGGTAGAATTGACAAACACAACTTTTGTTCGTCTTGGTGCTATAGAAGTTAGTTATCGTTCCATTACTGGCCAAATGGTAAAGAGAACGAACTTCAGCCCGGGCACGCATCTACAACCCTCGTCACAAATCGTAAAATCAGCATGTTATGTGCCTACTTTAGGTAGGTAGTACAGCATCACCTCAAATACGTGTGTGCCATTGTTCACAAATATGTGAGCTTGTCAGCACAAACAGTGCTCGTTTAGATGTTGCGTGTCTTTCTATTACCTAAAGTACATAATTTCACCTTTTAAAGGAAACCATGCTACCTTGTTCTCGGTAACACAGTATGTATGATCGAGCTATTTCACCATCCACTGTGGCCTACACATGAAGATTGCGAGCTGGAATTAGCAGACCCGCGTTATAATGTCGTCTAGAAAGTTTCCATCGTTTCCGTTACTAATGGTAGAAATATTTTAGTTTGTGGATTTTTAACTGCAAACAAAACTAGATACCCAGGGGCCGGATAAAAGATAATCTAGGTTCTTGTTGAGCATAAGATAATCGTAAGAGCCGTCAGAAACTCGTCATATGCGTTGATGACAGTAATGGCAGACACCCCAGCGTATTTAAGAATAGTCTCATCCCGATTATTACCCACTCGGCCCGAAGTAACCCAGTCAGTCTGCCTTTTTCTGTGATTAGGAAAATAGTAAAAATGAAAAAGTTTCCGTCGTGACCGCCTCATTTCTCAGTCACTACACCTGTAAGGGATCCTTTTAAGGATTCCCGATCGTCCCAAACAGCCCTCTCCAAAGATGGGTACATGATATCCGCACCCTCAAACTGAGGACCATCGATGTCCGCCAATTGCCATTTCGCCCGCTCAAATCGCTGTACAACACCCGGAGCTAGATTTACCATCCGGATCTCGACGATATTACCCAGCTGCCGGCGTATGTCGTCCTTCAGTTCTGCGAGGGCAGTGACGCCCGTGACGTCGATGAAAGGTACCATAGTGAAGTCCCAAACAACGATCGATAGCGGCATATCCTTCAACGTGATGTTGCGCTCCTTACGTAGCCTCTCGAGGCGCCGCTCTCCAGCTACACTCCACGAGCGCTCGGTGTCGGCGCGATAGTTGGGGTTTTGTATCGATGGGTACACGAGCTGTATGGATTCGAGGATTTGGGATTTGGTGCGTTGGGCGTTGGGGTAGAATACCGAGTCTTGGAAGGAGACGACTACGGTGTCCTCCGGTATAGTGATGCCGACGTTCTCTGTCTCTGCGCCTGATACTCTGGCTGCAGATCGGGAAGTGTTTATACGTCCTGCACCGCTGTTGGTTGAAATTCGAGCCTTGACAAATGCTGAGCGGAGAAGAGTCCAGACTACAGCCCAACCGGCGGCCGATGCGATACCGAACTCTGAGCCGACGAAAATAGTAACGAACTACGTTGAAGTCGCTCGCGTTAGTAGATAAACAAAACCTGGGAGGATCAAGAGACAGCAAAAATAAGCCCATTGAAATTAAAGTATACTCACAAATGCAACGTTGAAGGCAATGTAGTCCGCGATTGAGATGCGATAATACTTGTAAATGAGGGAGAAAGGACCGAATAAATGAATAACGGCCATAATCTAACTGAAAGTTAGCTAGCGCTCTGCATTGCAACTCTAGCTAAGACCTTAGCGATTCGACGACTTACAATAATGGCTGCAAGCGTTGCCTTGGGAAGCCAGTAGAGAGCCGGGGAGAAAAAGTAAATAGTTAACAGGATAAAGGCTGCTGTGACAATTCCATTAAGCGGGCTGCGGACGTTGCACTCGGAATTGACTGCAGTTCGTGACATGGCTCCTCCGACAGGCATGGAACCGAAGAAGCTGTTGACAAGGTTTGTCACGCCGAGGTAGTTAAACTCTTGAGTCTGATCAACGGTATAGTGGTTCTTCCTACCAAAGGCCCTAGCCACCGCCTGATGTTCTAGCGAAGCGGCCACAAATGGCGCTATAGCCCGCGCAGCCACCTTGGAAATCAGGCCATTGTCGTGGGCCTTTGGGTGTGAGATTCCATTCGTGTCAACCTTGCTAATAGCCCAAAGAAGTTCATCCCTATCTTTATTTACCAGATAAGAGATGAGAGTAAAGATGACGAGGACAATGATAGCTCGGCTACTCGCCATGTATTGGATGAGGAAGTGCCTTTTGCCCCATTTCTTCCTACCTTCTCGAGCAAGTAAAGAATGACGATTGCGCCAAAACCAATGCCAGAGGTTGGACCATCCCATTTGGGGAGGCGTCTCAGCACGTCTCCAAAATGTCAAAGGCTTCGGATGGGGTGTTGTCAAGGCCTACAAGAGATCCTACTTGTCCGAGCCCAATGGTGAGGGCCGTGGCAGAAATGAAACCAGTGAGAATAGGGATGGAGATGTAGTCGAGCAGAAAACCGAGGCCAAGGAGACCGATGACTAGTCCGTAGACGCCGACCATAAAAGCAACGGCTGCAGCGATGTCGGCGGGGGCATATTCAGATTTCAGGTCCGCAATGATCTCTGCGGTCAAAAGACCCATAAGCGAAGTTGGTCCAGTAGATAGGTCTATGATGTAGCAACATTAGTTCTTACCCGTCGCATGAGGATCGTATTAGCAGGAAGAATTCACCCTTTGAAGTACCGAGAAACACGGCGATGGCAGCTGGTAGCCAGCTGCTATAGAGTCCGTGTTCAATTGGGATGGTCGCGATTTTCGCGTAAGATAGCCCCTGAGGTATGAGCATTACACCAATGGTGAGGCCAGCCACTTTATAGAGGAGGGATTAGCCATTTTCTTTCATATGTAAATTATCACGAGTAAATGTCTCCTCAGCCTTGCAGCCTGTCCGCCATCTGGGCTTGAAAAGGAGGCACGACTTCAGAATTACTTACCGAAGTCTGAGACAAACCATGATGGAGAATATCGTGGGAGCCACTGAACAATAGGGAGTTTGTCAAGTAGATACTGCTTGGCCGCAGATGGAAGTTTCCTAGGAACAACTCGGGCATAGTGCTTCGCTCTGCTCAGGTTAGGATCTGTTCGGTACTCTTCTTTCAGAGCCTCAACCGTACCGTCCATCGTAGGATAGCGACTAGCCATAGTGACGAGGGAACTAATGTTTGCTTGTAGGCAGAGTAAGCAGCTGTCTTGCCAGATGTAAGACTGAAAGGCTCTTGGCCCTTGACTTTAAATTAACGACGACTAATATACATATCGCATAATAGCGACTGGCAACATCAATAGGAAACCTATAAAGCCAGATCTAGGTCAGATCTCCCTCATGTGTGGAGATAGCCATGCACACCGAGGCACACTCTAAGGTTCTCCTGCCATTCGGAAAGCAACCCCTCCTTCGGTGCATTCTCGCGATCTGTCGGTATCAGAGATAGAGAGGTTGCTACCTGGGGCCCAAGTTGGCCCATCATAGGTTGAGTTTCTTGATTTCAAGGGAGACGAATCACATCATAGGTCACGGGTAACCAAGCTAGTCGGTTCTCCGAGTGGCTGGAGGTATACTGCGTTGAATGTCCTACATGACCGGAGTCACACTCGCCACTTTGCACATTTGAACCGGTTACATTCGGTCCATTCTGCATATTTGTAAATCAGCCACTTGTGATAGAGTGAGCTTGGGGCCTGAATGGTGGCCTGGAACGCGGGGTTTCCTCCAAAAGCGAACTAACCACAATGTAGACAACGATATTTATAGAATGCAATGTGTCTGGGGCAACCGTATGTGATGGCACACTGACTATTTCAGGATCCCGTCAAAGAGTGCGCTAAAGGAGGATAAGATCGTTCTTATTGCATGCAGCTTCCTATAACGCCTTTGTTAAGTAGCTTTTAACTAAGTATACATATCTGCACGCTTTGTTCTACGCATAGTACAGGGCAGGGAGTGGTGTCAAAGAAGGTTGTTTACCATTCTGTGTAAAGTTAATTGTTAGTAATCTCAGAAACCTCTTTATAATACTATACATACATTTTGTTCCCGATAGTTGGTGAACGAGTACCCCATACTACAGGCTTCGTTTCTTCTCATCAGACATGTTGTAAGTCGCCGGTCTAGTGCGAAGATGGTGTCTTGATAGGGTTAAGATGTAAGCCGTAGCAAGGGTCTCGGATGCTCAACCTCAGATCCGTAGCGAGCTCCAGGAGCCTGGTCTCGCCGCGAATACAAGGGAGAATGGATGTTATTGGTTCCCGCACAGGTTTGCAGCTGCAGCTAGTACATCGCTTCCAATGTTCGCCCGGCTTAATTGCCAATACTTGACGATTGTTTACACACCACTCTATTTCCTGTTGTAGTTATATTTATTGAAGACAACGATAGTATCGCTGTGTAACAGTGTTGGTGTAAGTAGTATGCAATCATTTCCTAGATATTCCCAAGCGACGTTATGGTAAGCTTCGCTGCATAGCCAAGATGCATGGCAAATGCTTGTAACTAGCCGATTAGCCCGAAACAGTTTCATTGCAGCGACCAAGCTCTTGGCCGCCCAGAAATTCGTGGGGCGCCGAGAATTCTCGTAGATATTGTCTAGCTCATACACGTCAAAAATATCATGAATCGCTTCAAATGCCAACTTAGTCGCTGAAGAATTCTTACATTGTCCTCCTTTGCAAATAAACGAGTGTGAAAGCGTATCGCTGTGATGGAGGTCGGGTGACTATAACGTGGATCCAGAGAATAGCCTGAAGCGTTACAATGCATATAGTGTAGTGCCAACGACAGAAATAAATTCCTTAATAATCAAGGTAGAGACTGTCCTATTTAGGAAAGTAAACACGCGGTTACGCAATTGGGGCATCGCAATTCGAGCTTGAGAGCCACCTTCGTTCCAATGTAACCCCATCGTCTCATTAAGTACTAGTCACAGTAGACTAAACCTGATCAACATCCTCGGTCGGTGTGCCTATGTTATCTATGGAAATCATCCTATCATTGTCCTTGGCTGGTAACTGACCTGCCGCGCGTCCATCGCCATTGTTCCACTGTCAAAATCTTTCTCTGTTCACACACTTTCGAGTCGCTGTAAGTTAGGCGACTAGACTAGCATCATTATGTTTACGAGTTTCGCTGACGCTATCGTATAGGTATGTAAGCTCTTAGACCAGCCTAGGTTAGTTTGTTTGTTTGGCTAGCTTCACCCCAGAATCACAGGAACTACCGGACCTGGAGCCGTTGAAAATGCGGCAGTTAGTTTAGTGCCCGTTGCAGGTGGACACAGTGGATTATTGGTGGGTTTGTGGTGGGCATTCCGTCGTGATCGTAGTGGGTTTGGAGATCGTCCGTTCGGCGCTTCACACATGTCTCCAACTTACCACGTAGCGGTACGTCAATGAACCCATCTCGTTCTATTCCAAACACGCCGTGATCTAATCAAGGTATCCGAGTGATAGGTGCGTCGGGGGTAATTTCAAGGACGAGAAATCACCGAATTTCGAGAGAAGGGTTAGACTAGCAGACTAGCGGAGGGCTACGAAGTTCAGCAGTCAAGCCTAAGGATATCATCTCCTTCCGGTAGCACGTCGAACCCACTGGCCAGACTGGTAAAGATGAATGTTAAGCACTGGGAGGGCGCGTGGGGTTTCCATAGCGATACCCTGGAGGAAAGATTAGTTTTGTAATAGCGTCGAGTCTTGCTCACCCCCCTGTCCCATTCCATCCCATATACGTAGATGGAAACGACGAGAGGATGGTATTCCAAACTTGGCGAGATAAAGCCGAAGGATGGCACCGAGCTCGACGTTGCTATCTATTAGTTGATGAGCAACAGACCGCAGGGCTGCAGCGCCAATGACTCTTGTGATGATTACACGAGATCAGAAGCGTGGTGAAGCTTGGTGGGGCTCAGATTTTCCAAGGGCTAAAGCGCATGTTCACTCCCTCTTTATTATTCCATCAATAGTATGTAGAATACTGGGAACCAGCCTGTTTAGGCTTGCCCCACACTCCATTTTCTGTTCTTCTAGATACTTAGTGTTTTTTATTCGATAGATAGAGAAGTAGAAGCCTCTAATATTTCGAAATGCTATGATCTAAAGTCAGCCATATCACTTACGCCGAGGCAGGCCCGACTTGTTTGATTCAACGATTATATAATTTGACTATGATGTGAAGGTTCTTCGCTTACTTATGAACCTCGTAGTGTGTTGCATGCGAATCGAACACGGAAAACCATGACTGGACCATGCGGCCGATTCTACACTTCATCAAAGCCTATAGATCCATGCCAATAAGCAGAAATACAGTAGCATAATATTACAATCTGGGAGATAAAGCCCTGACGCTACCTAGAGGAAAAGTATAGCCTACATAATAAACTGGGGTCCCGGTATAGAGAAATCAATCAGCATCTCCGTCAAGTCGAGAAGTAGGACACGTAATACGTTCTGAAAACTAGACTATAGCGTGCTTGTGTGTGCCTATTGACTAAGGGAATGTGGCACACACCTCCACCTTCTTAGGACCTAACCAGTAGAGACCACAACGGGATGGTGCATACTCATATCGTACCAGCATGTGTCTAGTCATGGGTGTATACCGATGGCCACTATTTTTTGGAGTAAGTGCTGCCTGAGGTCGATTATAACTCGCGAACACCTTCTGGCGCCGTGTCCAGTTCCACGTCCGGTAATGTCACTTCGTCCTTTTCCGCACTCTTTACCTTGTCCCAGAAGATCTCACCATTCTTTGGATCATCCTGGAACAGATGGTCAACAACAAGCTTCTTCGGAGTCTCACCCATCCACTGGAAGAGAGAGAAGTCCCTGAACTCATCAGCTTTGAACACCTCAAGCATCTCGATCGGCTCATCCCCGATGTTCTCTACAAAGTGACCCATGTTTCGCGGTACGATACCCACGTCGCCGGGAACGTAGTCGAAGGTTCGGGCCGTGCCCTCCAGCCCGAATATGGTGACACGACCTCGGCCCTTGATGAAGAAGTTCCATTCGTCTGCATTCGGGTGCCAGTGCATCTCGCGTATAGCGCCGGGTTGGATAGTGACATGCGCAGCGGCGACGGTTTTCGAGATAGGGAAGTTCTTGGAATCGGTAATTCGGACCTCGCCGCCACTCGTGGTCTTAGGCTCTTGCTCCAGCATGCGATGACTGAAGTTATACTTTGACTTCTTCACGTTCTTGCCTGTGGGCTTCTCGTCCTCGAGGGAACCTGGGTACGCGCCTTGGAAAATGTACTTCTCGCTCTTGGGAAGGTGCGCGAAGACCTCAGGGGCTAGGTTGAAGTTCTTCGAGATTACTGACTTGGGAGTGTGTGCTGGGATTGGTCAGTCCAAGTCAATATGAAAAGCTTCATCCTGGAGACGAACCTAGCCAGTCAGAGAGAATGAATGTCGACTCTTCCGAGAAACCTCCGTCATCGAAGATCAGCAGAAACTCCGTTCCGTTCTCGCCCAGTCCCTGGAGGGAGTGAGGAACACCACTGGGGAAGTACCACAGATCCCCTTTCTTTAGGTCGTCCATGAAATTGCCACCTTCATAGTCAATCGCAGTGATGCGAACCTCGCCATCCAGCACGTAAGCCCATTCAGCTTCTTTATGCCAATGAAGCTCTCGGATGGCGCCCTTGTCAAGTCTCATGTTTACGCTGGCGAGGTCGACACTGGTGCCGAGCTCACGAACCGTGGTCTGTCGAGTCCATCCACCCTCCTACTACAATCAGTCAAAATGCACAGTAAAGATCGGAGAAATCCTCACCTCGATCCGAACGTGCGAGTCTGCAAAACTCCATCGCATATTTTTCATGTCGCCACGGTCGGTGCTTGGAGGGCGCACAAGGTCAGGATTCTGGCGGGAACGTTCCCAATTCCATGGTCCTAATACGGAGGCGCCCAAGCCGTTGCGATATGGTAGAGGATCTAGCTCATCACCAATTGCATCGACGGGGCGATCAATGGGATCCCTGTGATCTGGGTTATACGGCGATTTCGCTTTCTTTGCATATTTGGGAGGCAACTCTAGACCGGCTAGAAGATATTGGCGTGGGCTATCTTGAACGGGAACTGCAAGCCCCGAGTTACTCAAAGCCAGCCCGGTGAGGAGCAGCCGCGATACTGAACTGCTGTGAGAGCTGAGGAACTGCATCGTCGTTGGATAAGACGTTCAGATCTGGATGAACCTAGAAAAAACCTGAACTAAATCAGATGCGCGACAAAATCAATTGAGCAAACGGAATGAGGAGTTGGTTGCTTTTTAAGGTGTAGGACAAGAAAAATAATAAAAACAAAAGTCACCGATAGTGGTGACAAGGGACGATAACGGAGCAATGTCGTAAACGACTCTCCGAGCTGGGCCCTCAGGCGATGACGGTCTACTGATCTATTCCTTACAGCTAGGTAGCTACCCGGATAGGATAGAAGCTTGTTACGTGCTTGCTTCTGGGGCACGCCGGCGCCCGATCGAGAGATGTTCAGCGCCATGGCTATTCAAAACGGTAGGAAATCGAGTAAGCTACACTAAAAAAGTCTACTGTCACAGTGGCTGCTGATTACAGTAGCCGCTGGACATGGAGCATGGGCTAGCTAGATTCCGAGCCAAAACCGAACATTCCCCAGCGTATCACATTGCTTCTACTCCGGCTTTGTCGCTGAAAGAGGACTTTTGTCCTGCAAAACCCCAGACGTTGTATACGTAACATGGACATAGCGCCGTTACTCGTCTCCAACTCGCCCTACCGATGTGGCTTGAACCGGTAGCTTGGAACCCCTGTCTAGGCGAAATGTCTCGGCATCTTGGTGACAGGGGTTATAGCCAAGCCATGCGGGGGCTTCACCTTCGTCAATGAGCTAAGTAACGAGTGGATAGCGACCGGGTTAGGAGAAAAGACGCCGAGAATTCATCGACGCTATCAAGCCTTGAATACTTATTTTCCCTTGGCAATAAGTTACTCTTGTTGCAGGTCCTAACCATACCTTATGAACAAGGAGTTCGAACAGTACTTGTTACCCCAAACCCACCGCTAATCAAACTACCCATATGCATACCTGACTTAGTCTAGCACCTAACCAAATGTAGTACGTCACATATACGCCAGCTAGTAGTGGCTTGGCCCTACAGCACAACACTGTCTGTAGCCGCTCACTGCTTCCGTCTCCTCCAACGATATCACCTGCCACGATAATCGAAGGAGGGTAAAATCGGCCTTGGCTTGCTTCGATTGACATTGTGGCGAAAGGGGAAACTTCGGCATACTTTCATTGCAACCTAACTTGACCCATCTTGAAGATCGTTCTTCATCAGTTTCTTTCGACGAGCTCCCCGCGCAGTTCAACCATTCCAGGAACCCACGAGAAGACTTCTGCCACTACCTTCAGCTCTCTAATGTCGTCTAATTCTCAACCTAACGGCTATGGCGCCGTGAATGGCTCGGGGAGGAGCGCAGCAGTTTCCAGAGATGAAGAGCAGCCATTGTTGGGAGAAGGCCGGTCGGCCAAGTCAGGATGGCGCAAAAGCATGACAGCCGACGTCCGTCGAGATTGGGCCGATTTGATCCTTCTCGTTTGCTATATCGTGACCGGTTTACTCGACAGCGCATCGATATCGACATGGGGCTCCTTCGTTTCGATGCAGACCGGTTTGTTTTTCCCGATTACCGACCTCATGGATTGGACGTCAGCGCTAATATAACTGATATAGGCAACACGGTATATTTTGGCTTAGGAATAGCTGCCCCCCACGAATCTACGAGGTGGATTAAATCAGGAACATCTCTGGTTTTCTTCTGCATCGGATCCGTTTTCTTCAGCTTCTTTCATCGCTTCTTTTCCCCAAAACGACGATGGGTTCTTTGCGCGTCCTTTATCCTACAGACTGCATTGATCGTCGCAGCGGCCGCAATCCTCACATTTGGACCACAATCGGCAGACCCAAAAGAAGCAATTGGTTGGCCGGAGCTCGTCCCCATCGCATTAGTCGCATTCCAGAGTTGTGGGCAAGCTATCATCAGCAGAGCGCTCAAGTATAATGCTCTTACAAGCGTCGTGCTCACGAGTATTTACTGTGATCTATTCTCCGACGCCAATTTGCTAGCTGCCAACAATGTGGAGAGGAATCGAAGGATTGGCGCGCCAGTCTTGCTCCTCATCGGGGCTGTCATAGGCGGTACCCTTGCGCATAGCTCGGCTGGCTGCGCGGGCGCCTTGTGGGTTGCTGCGGCAATTAAGCTTGTCGTTGTTGTGACCTGGTTCTTCTGGCCTGAGGAATCGGAGTAAGGTGGTGGCGCACGAAAAAATAGAAGCCAAAACACCTTCCAAGTCTAACCCATTTTGCATCCTCCTCTAAGCGTAAAACCCACCGACTTCTACCTTAGCAACCCTCCCACCACCATCTTGTCCAATATGAATAACCTCATAGACTTAGAAAAGAAATCAAAAGTTTTATAGACTTCTTTACAATAAGATTCTATGTCTCATATTCTGCTCGGCTAGATTAAGCGCTATGTACTGATGATAGTGGAGTGAAGAAAGAATAAACATTATGGACTAAACATGAAGTCCACGAAGTTGAGAGAATAGGCTAGCACAAATAGACTAGCCAGTCGATTTCCTATTTCCCGTCTTGAATACTTTACCAACTTTTCTATCTGCTATAGGGTAGGAAAGAGTCGAATCTTGACATTCTTGATGATTTGAATTCCATGCTTAAATTCTTGCCTTATTAACAGCCCCTGGAAGAATAGAAGTCATTCTTTTCAATTCTTACCAAGCTGATAGGAGATAATATGAACAATTACATGTCAAAGAAGCCCTTCTAAGTCACATCCCAAGTATGCCGCCCTATTTAATGCCTTAAAGATTTCTTTAATTCTCCTGTGTAACATCAAGCTATGCCTATCCGAAAATCCTAACTATGGTTATCGCCATTATCAAACTACATAGTGAAGAATGAGAAATAGAAATTTGCTTCTTTAATATTGCGACTAGCAATCAAATCGAACAGAATTCTTGCACAAACTAGCACCGGTTTATCTTTCAAGTGCTAGTCTCTAACCAAAACATCCAAGCTAATTGTAAACTTGTGTTTCGAAATAGATCGATTCTTTCTACCCATCGACAGTATATACAAAAGGACATTGAACAAAATTATCTATTATTCATGTCTATTTATCGATTATAAGACATCTTATAACGGTCTACTCAATGAACCCCTACGGAAACTGTCTAACGGAACACACAGACTTCGGCTACACGGGTCTCTATTCAGGTCTACGGAGGAGGAAACTTGAGCATAAAAGGGCACGGAATCCTCCTACCTAGAAAATAGAAACTTAGATCTCTATTTGCACCTCTGGCACCTTGGTTGATGATTAATCAATTTGAACTATTCCCAAGCCCTTCATCTGAGCCCTTGTGACAGAAACTATGTTATCAAAAACTCATGGACCTACTTACGTAATGAAACCGTTTCAGCTTTCAAATCCTTACCAGTAATCTATGTTACTCTAAGTCAGAATACACATTAGTTAGTCTTAACCTTCTTGGCCATCTCTTACACCTTGTATCCAAAGCGGCCCCAATCCGGCACGGGTTACTAATTGGTCTGTTAGTAGGTATCCACCTGCCATAAGGACTTGGTCTAGTTTGATAGGCAGAGGAGCCCGCCAAGTACGGGGAAACGCAAAATGGGAATAATGCAATCGCGGTACATACAGGCGGCATATATCCGGCTCCGCCTTTGGAGTTCGTCTCTACGCGATTGGCACAGCCCGGGATTCGAGCCCGCTCTCGGCCTCGCTAGACCGCTTACGGCACCTACTATTCATCGGAATCGCGTGCCGGGCTTGCACGTTGGAGATTTTTTTTCTCTTGTCGGCTCTTATCGCATGCTTCAATACTGGCTTGCCATGAAAAGCGTCGTGGCATGATCCCGCTTCTTCACCGAGGACCATGGCAGCAGCGCTGCGTTCTTCGATTGACAGAATAGGGAATACCAGCATCGAGAAAGAGGGAGACGAGAAGGCCGTTGGGGTATTTCCCGAGCCGACCTCCGATGTCTCCGAGTCTGGGAAAGAGGATGAGCCGCCTCTGCCATTTTCCAAGGCGCGATGCATAGCGCTCGTCGCCACGGTCACAGGAGCCAGCTTTCTAAATGTGAGATTTTACTTCTGTCGTCTCAGCGCGCCAGTAAATCGTCACCGCTAACGTGCAAGCAGACCCTTTCGAATCAAGCCGTTGTTATTATTCTGCCGACGATCGGGAGAGACCTCGGTATCCCGGAGAGTAGGCTCCAGTGGATCGTCTCGGCCTACGCTCTGACATTTGGGACGTTCTTGTTGCTCTGGGGCCGTATAGCCGATAGTAAGCCATTCTCGGAACTCTCTCAACGCTAGGAATGCTTCTATTTTTAACTGGTATCTTGCCTTTTGGGTTTCTCTGTGCTTTGGAGTCTCCTAGGTATCACCCTCAAGACACTATTTCTGACTCGCTGTGCTGCAGTATATGGCAAACGCGACATCTTCATTTGGGGTAGCGCTTTCGTCGCCGTAACCTTAATAGCTAACCCTTTCTTGCCAAATGAGATTGCGTTCGATCTGTTCAGGGGGCTCCAAGGTCTGGTAAGATCAACATCGTCACATCCATCGCTCCCATCTTCGATGTCTGACATCGTCAGGAGCAGCGGCAAATTGCCCTACTGCGATTGGCACTTGGGAGTAACTTCTCCCCCGGGCAAGCTAAGAACTATGCGTTCAGCGCTTACGGTATGTCTACGGTGTTATGTTGCCTCAGTCCGATCGGCTAATGTGACCTTAGCTTCCGGAGCCCCGTTGGGAAGTGTGTTCGGAAACATAATCGCGGGTTTTATCGCGTCGGCTACAAGCTGGAAGTGGGTCGGCGCCCTGGGAGGGCTCGGTGTCATCGTCACTGCCGCCGGAGTCTTCTTTATCCCGCCACCGCCAGCGTCCTTGGTACCAGCTAGGAAAGGACATGTCCTTCTGCAATCTGTGGATTGGTTGGGTGGGTTCCTTGTCACGGCAGGCTTGCTCGCTCTCCTCTTTGCTTTGACCGAGGGGAATGTCGTGGGCTGGGGCACACCCTGGGTCCCCGTCTTGATTGTCGTCGCCGTCATTCTGCTAGGCATCTTCTATGCCTGGCAGTGGTACCAAGAAAAATCGCACTACGAGGAGACCACTTATCAAGGTGTCCATATTCAAGAACGGCAGGTTCTGCGCCGGGTTGGGGATGGCGCTTTTCTTCGCCAGCTTTAACAATTTCATCGTGTATTCCACATACTTCTTCCAGGACTACCAGGGCTGAGTCCCGCAGACAACTTTACGTTTCATCCCGACGGGTGTCACTGGTATTACGGTGGCTTTCGCCGTCAGTCGTCTAATCTCACGCGTCCCGACTTGGATTTTGCTCCTATGTGGTAACGCCGCCATGTCTATTGCATGTCTGCTATTTGCTGTCCCACTTCCTCGAGCCACGTCTTACTTCGCCTTCGGACTACCAGCCTTCATCCTGTCTGTTATAGGTGAGTGAATCTCAAACCATTCTCTCATTATTGTTACAGTTTTCAAAGACACGATTGACTTCTTCCCTCACGACAGTGTTTGCAAGCTTCCAAAACCCTCGCACCTCCATCTGAAAATATGATTAACTAACTTCTACTGTCTAGGGGCTGATATCACCTGGCCGTCCTTAACACTTTTCACATCAAAGTCTCTACCGCAAGAAGATCAAGCTTTGGGAGGAGGTCTGATTAACGCCTCGGCCGGAGTTGGGCGAGCCATTGGCCTCGCTATCGATACCGCGTTCAAACGGCGATTCTCGCCAGGGAAAGACGTGTTTCGGTTGAGCACGCCGGCAAGATCACGAAATGGGACGAAGCGTCGATAGTCAGCATCAGGGCAGCAAACTGGTTCAACTTTGCACTTAGCATCCTATGTGTAGGAGTTGTATGTGTCGCATTTCGTGGAACGGGATTGTAGGAAGAAACGACAAGCCAACAAAGAGAGCGTCCGGGTAGTGGAAGCTGTTGGTCAGCCAGATGCTACTAAGAGAGTGTAATCACGGGCTTATACATCCGAATGGGAGTTCTTGAGAAGCTAATTTGAATTCAATATATTAACACAAAAGTAGAACGACATCCTCCAGAGGCTGCATCAAAGCACCGAAATCATATTATGCTGCCTTTCATATTGCCGATCATGACATATGATATCCGATGAAACTTAGCCTGTCTCGCGCTCACTATGCAATATTCTCCTCAGGCAACAGTCCCATAGGACGTCTCCAAGCAGTGTAGACATAGCCTTCCTCGGCGGTCCGCTTGCCCGCGAAGGCCTCTTCAGAGAGCCTAGCACCCTCGCCGCCTCTCTCAATCATCTCAGCTTGGTATGGGCCAAACGCTTCCTTGATACTCTCAACGCTATCCTTATCGACCTTGGCTATGGCCCTGGCAAGGTTGAGCGCATCCGTTATAGCGTGGAAACCACCTTCGCCGCGGACTACGTTTCTCAGTTTGCTCAGCGTAGGGGAATTGTTGGACTTACAGGGGGTCATTGCGTGCGCCGCGTCACCTAACAGTGTGATTCGTCCAGTTGGCAGTGAGTCCAAAACTAGAGTATACTAACGCCAATTAAAGCGAGAATTAGTCATATGATGAGAATAAGCTTCATAGGGTAGTTGGAAGTTTGCTCACAAGCCTGAGAACTGGAACCGTTGTCTGAGGGTCTGATCTCTTAATAGTGGTGAGAAACTTAGCCGGTAGACTTTTAGTCTTCTCGACAACGAAATCATACTGCTCCTGGGGTGTAGCTGAATAAACCCAGAAATCCTCTTTAGCAGCACGTCTGTACCACATCACGGTTAGTGAATACATAGGCAAGAAATATCAGGAAGGATCGGGAGGTGTACGTGGCTGCACGGTTACGAGCTTATAAAGGAAATGGGGATCTCGGGATCCATACCCATCAGGCCAGATCAAAGCCCAACCAATGCTACCCGAGTCGCCATCGGCAAACATTTCTATCAAAGTGATTAATAGAACCATAGGAGAGCCGTTGACGGATTTCATGTCTACTATGTAGAGTGAATGGCCGAGACGAAGTTGTTCATCCATCTCCTCGCCGCGAAGAGTACAGTAGCCTTGAATTATGGCCATTGACGACGTTTTGATAGGGTCTTCTTTCCCTAGGATGTGTTTCCGAGCTATGACATAAGTTAATTGGACGACTGAGCGATATACAATAATTAGACTGGACGTACTAGCGCTTCGAGCACCCTCGGCGCCCACTAGAATGTCGCCTTCGGCGGACGTCCCATCCTGGAAGTGAAGCTTCACTTTATCGTTGGTTTCTTCGATGTTCGTAACTTGCTTATTATACTGCACCGGAATATGCGTCGCTAGCCAGTCGACGATCTTATAGCGAGCGGCTCGGACAATCCACCCCGACTCATCACCGCGCACGCCAATCTTGGGATTCGGCTTCTCAGGATCGTGGAAGGCAACCTCGGGGAAGTACTTGGTTAAGGGAAGCAGGTTACTCAAGGAGGAGATGGGCGGCAAGTCATCTGGGATGGACGCCTTGAGGTCTTCGAGCATGCTATCGTGGAGTTAACATCGTCTTGTTCCGAGTTCTCTGAATAGCGAATTCATCTTACCTGTGCAACCCGATGACCCAGCCTGGCCGTCGCTCGCGATCGCTCTTTTCTCGCTCAAATATCTCATAGGATATACCTTGCTTGCGAAGCGCTTGTGCCAATGCCAGACCACCTAGGCCGGCGCCAGCGATGAGAACATCTATTGAGCAACTATGTTAGCCAAACTAATCCACAAGCTGATTAAGTATATCGCATCTTGAGTGAGATCCAGGAGTCTTCATAGCTAGTATCTCGCTTTGCTGTCGCTAAACACATATTGCCCTAGGATAGGTGACATGGTACATACGGGGAGAGGATGATGATGGCATCGTGACGAATAGTGTTGAGCTATTAAATTTTTGAAATCTAGTTGTTCGATGGGAATTGAGGAAGTTGATGCACGATTTCTTGTCTTATTACTACAGACTTTATTGAGTTTTATATCCATCGAAGCTTTCAATTATCACCGAGCTATGAGGGAGCATATTAATAATGACCCCATCATGGCCACGACATTCATCGGCGCCTCACCCGCCGACCTTTCCTAGACCGATCGCATATATGATTCATTAGAGCTAAAGTCCCCGCGCGGTGAAGGCGTCGGCGAGCCTAGATCGCCGTAGTGTTGCTTTTCGGTGTTCGCTACACGTTAGTTGTCCGAGTAGGCCGATGTGTAGGTATCTACACCTTGGCATGACCTTCGTTCGCCGCGGCGGAGGAGTTTCGAGATGAAATTCATGATCGCGTACACATTCATTTGTAATACAGTTTTTCTTTGATAGGTTTGTCTTTGGCCACCATGTAATCCTTCCCTCCTACAGTACAATGACGTGAACTCTTCGACGCCGAGCCGCTCTCCTTCAAGACCGATGACCGAAAAACTCGAGCCGAGCCGAGGAGAGGAAATTACTGAAATGTCAAAGTCCGAAGAACGTCGCGCTTGGCTTGTAAGTTTCGAATGTACCTAATGTATGCCTTATAGGGGGGCAGCCCGAGAGAATACGGGACTCTCTGGTAGCAATACTACAATTTTCCTAAGTTGGTACTTGATGTTCTACACCGCAAGTGCTTCATTTATAGCTTACATCTTTACAAACTGGAACAACTTCTACGAGACTTACTAATCTTCATACAGCGACATCGGTGCCCATCAATTTTCAACCACCTCCAACTCGATGTCGCATCAAGAAGCATCTCCATCTCCATCTCCATCTCTACCCCACCAAACCCCGCACTCCCCGCCAATCCCGCAATGTGTTGCGCCGAACCATCCCGGGCGCGACGACGATATCGTGCTGTGGGCGGTTGATGCCCGAAGGATGGATAACTGGGTGTCATGTTTGCTATGATACTATTTCTGTGTAGTCTCGTACGAAAAAGAAGCATTACATCGCTCCTTATGAGATCGAGAGGCGAGGAACAATGACGAAAAACATCATCACCGGCGCCGGCGGTCTCGTCGGGCCCCTGATAGCAACGCGCCTGTTGAACGAACCAGGCTACAACGTGATCCTAACCGACCTCGTAGAGCCCACGATCCCGGCAGGCGTGGCGCACCCGTCCAACGCCAGATGCATGAGGGGAGACATCACGGACGCCTCGTCGTCGCCTCTCTCCTATCCGCCGCGCAGCCGCTGCACGCCATCTTCGTCTTCCACGGCATCATGTCCGCGGGTTCAGAGGCCGACTTCGACCTCTCTCGCCGTCAACGTCAACAGCGTGCGGGACCTCCTTCTCGCGCTGCGCGCCGCGAGCCCGGGCGTGCGCGTCATCTACTCGTCCTCGCAGGCCGTGTACGGCCAGCCGCTGCCCCCAAGGTCACGGACGACGTCATCCCGACGCCCGAGGGCACGTACGGCGCGCACAAGCTGCTGACGGAGGTCTTCCTCAACGACATGCATCGCAAGGGGTTCGTCGACGCCTTCATCCTGCGGTTCCCGAGCGTCGTGGTGCGGCCCGGGCGCCCGACGAACGCGGCCTCGTCGTTCCTCTCGGTGATCCGCGAGCCGATGAATGGGGAGGAGTGCGTGATCCCGCTGAAAGATCGCGGGTTTCGCTCCTTTTATGCTCCCTAGCAGCCTGCAGGAGAACCTCTTTCGCGTGCTGCATATGGATACGGATAAGATGCCGAAGCATATTCGCCATATCAACGTCCCTGGCGTCTCTGTCTCGATACAGGAACTCATGGATGCGCTCGCCAAGCACGGCGGGGATAAGTTGAAGTTCTTGAAGGAGGAGACCATTCCGGATCTAGAGCGCATTCTGCGTAGCTGGTCGCCGGATTTTGATATCACTACCCCCTTGAGGCTAGGGTTGACGAAGGACGAGAGTGGGGAGGACATTGTCAAGGAGTACATTGATTCACTGAAGAAGTAATTCTGTAAGAATTATTAGTATAATCTGCTGAGACTCAGCCATACTCATGCATACTGCTGCTTTCTAATTATATTTGTTTCTTTTTTTTTTCACCCTACCGCGATATCAAATCATTTCCTCAACCACTTTCTATCGACAGAGGAAACCTTGTCAGTCATCCCCCGTGTATGCACCGCTTGTAGCTGCGATTTTCGCATAGTAGAGATTCGTCTCTGCGCAGATGACCATGCCTCCATCTCCGGCAAAGTTGAAGTTCGCTGACGTTTCGCCGAGGAAGATCTTGCCGATTAGTGTTCCAGAGGGATTAAAGACGTGGACGCCATCGCCACACCAGCGTAAAGCCTCCCTTTAGTATCAACGTGAAGCCCTAATGTGCCAAGGTTTTGTTAGCGCGGTGGGTAGAAATTGATATCAATCAAGCATACCGTCTGGGACCCCGTGCACGTGGGCAAACGTTTGTCTATTCGAAAAGGTCCGTCTTTCGCGACATCATATCGATAGCTACATTCCGAGTTAGTCGTATCGCAAGGCAATGACAATGATCGTGTGTGGAGAGAGATAAGGGGACTTACATCGAAGCTGGTAAAGTTGCGTTTATACCCCAAAATACTTGCTGAGCTCCGGTGTCGGCGATATACGCATGCGAACCGCTAGGAGAGAAGACAATTCCTAGACATAATTAGTTTGCAAATGATGCATATCATCTATAGGGACAAACCATTGGGTTGGCTTAGCCATCAGCCACGACTGTGACAGCTCCTGTCCCATCATTGTACCGATATACTTGGTGTGGCAGCCCCTCCTTTGGTCTGAAGTCTTGGAGCCTCCCGTATATAGGGTCCGTGAAATACAGGTCCTTGTTGCGTGGGTTGATAGCCATGTCATTGAGAGAATTGAATTGGCGACCGTAATAATTGTTCAAAAGGACTTACGAAGTCACAATTAGGTGCGATTAAATAATTCTTTAGCAAACTTGATAGCTTACCTGTGGTGTTGTAAGGTTCTCTGGGATTCATGAGTACAAGATCTGACGTCTTGTCTGCGCCCTGGCCTTCGGCTGCAAAGAGAATTTGGCCCTATAGTTTTATAGCCCCTACACTGAATGTTAGCCACCTCTCCTCCGTGTAATGACACTACCAAAATAGTTATTTTGGAAAATTATTTTGTCACTCGCCGTTGGGATTCGAACCGTCGGGTCGAGTTGACGACTTGGACCTGCACTAGGCCGACGCATTACGCTTAGTAGAAACTGCCTCAGCTGGCGCAACACTAATCTTTTGGATGATGGCAGATTTGTTTAAACCTTGGCAGCAATATATTAAATCTTGTCTCTGTAATATATGTCAAGAACAGAGGATATCGATCAGCTTTCACTTACCTGTGCCAGCAGCTGGTGCGCCGGCGTTTTGAACGAAGAACACCTCGTTCGTTGGGGGTACCTGTACAAACTGAGTCAACTCGATTCTTTATCTGAAGTAATCGAAGTACGTCGTACCACACAACAGCTTCATGGAACAGAGGATCAGTTCCGCTATTAGCAATGAGTGTGAGACTGGGGTTAGACCCAATCACGTCATAAAATTCATCGTCGTAGACATGAAACGGCTTGTCTTGGAGAGCAATCAGGTCATAGCCAGGCGGGATGAATATCTAAGTATAATCAATGAACACCCTCGAGCGCCATACTTCTCGAATCACTTATTCTACTCACGCTAGTGAGGTTGAACTCGCTCGGGGCGGCACGGAGGGCAGAACATTAAACGCTTTCTGGTTAATGAACTGAGCTTGAGCTGGGACCTCGGGGTTCCGGTGAGAGATGTCGCTGTAAGCCCCAATAGCGACGCCGGCAGACAACACGGCTAGAGCTACGGAAAGATAGCCCATTTTTGAGCCCGTACCCCTATTGACGCTTTCGCTCTTCTCTTCGGCCGTGACTGTTCTCGTTTGTTGGCCCTTTGGAGAGGGCGGAGTGTGGCCGTTCTTCCATCTCGCAGTGTGGCATATGTCATGTTATTTGTACTTGATGCATATGTACCCTTCGCCGGCGATTCTTAGTTGCAACGATGCCGGTAGAATAGGTGCTCTAATGGTACCATGTGCGTTGCATCATGCACACTGACATAATCCCGAGACAAAGCCCTATGGAGCTGGGATAATCACACCCGAGCCGACCGCTTGCATTGCGGCAATTGACCGGTGCAGCTTCCCGCGGGCTGGCATAATGCGGGGGTAATGTGATGTAACCTCGGGGAAGTACTGTGCTGTAGGCCAGTCTAAAAAGTAAACAATCCCCTCTCTAATGATGGAAAATACTCGATTACCATACGTTGTGAATAAAGAATAAAGAAATGAGGGGCACAGTTATTTACTTACCTGAACTCTTTCAAGCCTGCAATTGAAAAACATACAATCGAGAACCGGCTACACTCCTTTACTTTCACACCATCAATCACAACGCAGCAAGCCTGAACCGACTAACAAAGCTTCCTTCAGACAGAGCAGAAAGCTGCGCATCCAGATAAAGCCACCGCATAAAACTCAAGACATTGTTCTCAACAATGATCCATCCGCATCTCCATTTACGGAAAAAAACTCGCAACACAAGGAAGAAGCGTATAAAAACCCCTTCCAATTCACTCACCTAGCACTCACTGCACGATACTCCTTCATTCGCAATTAAACATCCTCACTCACCACAAGTCACAAGTAAACCTCCCAAACGCAAGATGTCCCCCAAACGTCCCCCATCCTCCGACGTCCCGACACAGGATGTTCCGCAACGTTGAGCGCAAGCCTCGTGCCCTCGCAGCTAACCCACAACGCAGCACGGTGCAAGTGCATCGCCGCCGCGAAGGAGATACACCCCTCCTCTACTGAAGAAACGGAGAACATGGCGCGTATGGCAGCTAGCGTGCAATGCGCCCTCGCCGAGGGGATTCTCGAATCCGAGAAGCCCGCGCTCGCCTTCGCTATGCTCCTGCTCGGGGGATGTTGTTTATTCTGATAGTCAGGGAGGTAGGTAATAGCGAGTTTCGTGTAGATCGATATTGATCTATACTCCTAATTCTAATGAAAGGGCGAGCAGTATATAAATTGACCTAAGTTGGGCGTCATGAAGAGTTATAGAATATGCTAGACAAAAACATCAAGAAGAATAATAAATAACATTTCAAAGAAATCGCTCAAGTATCAAGAACTTTAATAATTATCTACGTGCAGAATCTAAATTATCTATGTCCATTATATGCAGTGCCACTATGCTAACGATACGGGGGTATCAGCAAAACAAAGTTAAGGAAGGCAAGGGAGAGGAAGAGAAAGGCCCTAATCCAACCAAACCCTTTTCTCATGTTCATAACGCATTCAAATCAAACGCCATGTAAATGCCGTGCTCTATATACCGTCCTTCATCAGATCCTTTCGATCAGTCAACACATCCCCTCCATCTCTCTCAACAACAACTCCATCCCTCTCCATCTCCTCATCTCGCAACGTCTGCCTCAGGTGCTCTTTAACAACGGGGTCCTGCTCGAGTTCCTGCCAGAGCTGGCGATCCCAATTCTCACAGTTTTCGTCCTCATCTCGTTGTCGCCAAGGGGCCACGTCCAGAAGCCATAGGCGATCAAGCTCTGCTTAACAAATTTGAGAGCAATATCCATACCAATCAGAACGAGTAAGACGCCAAAAAGCAGGGACCACCATAAAGTGTCTTTACCAAGGTATTCACAAGGCGCCGCGGCCCGCGTACGGGGATGGTTGAAGCGTGTACACGCCTGAGAGAAAGGCCTGCCAGGCCCACCACCCAGATACCGTGATGCCGAACGCGGCCATGATGATGGCCGTCTTGTAGTGCGTTTCTATGATGCTAATGGGAATTGAATTAGTATGCTTTGCTTAGGAACCTAGGCAAGGATAGGTAAGAAGGAAAGAAGACTTACAAGAGTTTCCAATTGGTCCACAATATACCAATGGAAAACGCCAGATCACCAAAAGCAAAGAGACCATTATCGCGCGGGCGGCCGAACACATTGTATCCAAGCCAAATGAGCACCCAAACGAGGGTGCCGTCGATGACGGCCCCCGTCATCCACATGATGAATCTCGGGAAATTCAGTTCGCGGTTTCGTTGGCCGTGGACATACAGTTCAGGAACGGCAAGCAACGTTTCCGCGCGCAGATCCTGTTCCCAGATGCCCATGCAGAGAACACATAAACTCGTGAACAGAATGTTGAGGACCGTCAGGCTGTAGCTCTCGTACAAACTCGTGCCGGTATATCCGTTATACATTTGGTACATGGCGGTGGGCAAGTAGAAGAACATCTCTTTCCAGAAGGTTGCCAAGATGAACTTGCCCGTCCTGACATAGTTCCACCGGCCGTGGACGAGGAGAAGCCGCTGCAGGAAGCGGAACTGCGCGATCGCGTAGTCGGCGACGCGAGCTGCTTGTAATCCTTCTTTGCCGGATATTCCTACACCTACATGGGAGGCTGAAATCATGGCCAAGTCGTTCGCCCCGTCCCCGATAGCCAAGGTCAGAGCCTTTGGCAGCCGCTGCCGGATGGCCTTGACGATCGTGGATTTTTGGGCCGGAGATGCACGGCAGCATATGACCGAGTCAACGATGGGGATAAGGGTATAGAAGAGGTCAGCAAGAATAGGCGATTTTTCTACTGTAGCGAGAGTATGCCCGTCTATCACGACAACGCTATGGACGGTCCCACTCTGCAGGTCCTCCGTCGCGTCACGGATCTGGCCCTCTAAGTCTCCATTAGATACATCGAGAATAAAGATGTCAGAGCCCGGACGGCAGATTCGTGCCGAGTGTGCGATATTGATGGCGGTCTCACGTTTATCACCTGTTAGCATCCAAATCTTGATGTTGGCACGCCGGAGCTTGTCAATGGTTTCGGGCACGCCAACTTGAAGCTTGTCTTCAATCGCGGTTGCTCCAACAAGATCCAGTGTCTGCTCGATCTGTTCGCCCGCCTCCTCGATCTTGTCTTGCCGGTCTATTAAGCTAGTTGTCGCGTTGTGGTAAATTTCCTTCCACGCAGTATACTCGGCCTCGGAATGAATTTTCGAGCAACAAGAAGCGTACGAAGCCCTTCCGTGGCGAAATCATCCAGATGTCTGAAACATCGATCAAAACGGTGCCTTCGTCCATTATAGAGGGATCGTCCAGGAAACTAAATTTGTCCTGGACAGGCAAAGTCGGGGTGAAGGGACCCGTCCTTGACAACCTTTTCACAACGTCCAAAGAGGTGGTACGAATATTAAGCGAGGCCTGCCCTTTTCAACGGATAATCGAGCTTTTGAGGGCTCCAAAGACTTACTCCGCTCGAGAGCTGGCCGCTTAGCTGACTGATTTGGATCGAGGCTGTCCCGATTAGCTGCGAAGCTGCGACGTAACGTGAAGCTAGGACGCCCGCCGAAACTATTGCGAACCTCTAGCTGCTCACTCCGACGCGCCATCTCGCGTTCCACGTCAACGCTTTTTCGCACTTCCATGGCCTTTTCTTTAGCTAATTGAGCGAGCTTCAATCTCGGCATGATAGCTGAATCCGCTCCCTTGCAAATTAAACAGATACGCCCATCAGGGTAGCGCACGATGATAGACATGCGCTTTCGCTTGCTGCTAAATTCAATGACATCCAAGATCTCATAGGTATCAAGCCTCTCGCCTCCATTTTCTAAACTCACACGGAGCGTTACAGATTGAGAAGTCCGATGAGCTACTACGTAACCAAGCTCACTAGCTGCTTGCACAAGAGCCAGCTCATCGGGAGATGAGGATTGATATTCAAGTTGGCCATCTTTCACCTCTGGAAGACAAGTGTGACAAAGCGCCAGACAAAGTATGTAGTCTCTGGCCCGTGTTGCGAAATGCGACGAAGGGCGCAGCCTAATGTACTCCAAAAGGTCTGAAGTAGTGACATCTGGTTGCATATTGTCGGGCCGGCCGGTAGACCTCCATTGCGAGGATCTCCTCCTCGATGGATAGGTGGGTGTGTTTGGGGAAGCAAGGGAAAACAGCTCAATATCTTCGTAGAGAGAACTTTTGGCGTCTCGAGGTTTGCTGGGTGAGAGTTTAAGAGAAGCCGGGGGCTGTTCATTTTGTTCGTTGATATCTTGGTCCTTGGGCAGGTCCATCTCGTGAAGCCAGGAAGTTCCGGCGATGCTCAGTTTCCGAAATTTCATAATGTTGTCTGTCAGTGTGCCCGTCTTGTCGGAAAACACATAGCTGACTTGCCCGAGGTTTTCTAGAATTGTGTTCGTGTTGCATCGAGCGGGTGTATCTGTTACTTCATCGTACATCTCCACATCACCATTCAACAAAAGCATCTGGCCGATTCTCGTCAACTCCAACGTCACGTATAGCGACAGCGGAACGATGTTGTTATACTGGATGGCATAGCCAATGATGATCTCTTTCAGCCCGACAGTGGCATTGGCGATGTACCATGAATGACGTTCTGTTGCCGCCGCCATGACATAGCCGGCAGAACAACCAGCGGTAAGAACAATGACGTAGAACACTAGGGTAATCACTATTTTGTTTGCCATAGCTTCGAGTGCCGGTTTCTTTGCCTCTGGGTGCTGGTTTGCGTTCAGGCGAATCTTGCATTCTTCTCCGGTATTGATCACGATGCCAATGACACAAACCGTATTCCTGATCGTGCTGCCACGATAAATGACTTCGTTCGATGTGAGCGGGAGAGTGTTGCCATTAATCACAACCCGTCCGTCAAAATGATATAGGTCCGGGTTAGGGTCCTCGACTACGAATTCAGCAGCGATCGACCTAAGCCCGGCTATTGTACTGCAGTCCTTGAAGTCGCCAAGAGATTCTCTACTCTTCAGATTGGTTTCGCCATCGAGATCCATGGTGTCGATATAGGCTATACCATTCTCGCCAGTTGCATGAAGGAGGATAATGTCGGCAGGGACCGCCTCATCGCGCCGAAGCTTGACAATATCCCCGACTCTAACATCCCTCCATTCGACCTGAGCCCAGCCATAGTCGCCATCCTTGTCATCGGAATCAAGCTCGGTATCGAATAGTGGAGTTCGAGGTTTGCGATCAAGCCACGGCCATTGTGTCGTACTTGGCCCAACATCCAACGTTGGCGATCTCAAGACGGTCGTAGTATTTGCATTTTCAAGCTTGTCCAAGCGATGCCGCTTATAATCGTCATATCCCTCTTTCAGTATGGTTAGAAAGACGAAGAAGAGCAAGGGAACGATAGTTGTGTAGGTTCCTGTTGTGCTTAGGCCCGGAACGGTCTGGGGAATACCGATAGCTAGGAAGTAGGCATTGGATAATCTCGTAAACTGAAAGATGAGTTGCTTGGGTACGAAGTCGTAGACAGTGTAACGCGATGTGCGAATCGCGTTGGTCAGGTACGGGTGGCCACGTCTCGGTCAACCAGAGGTTGGCGACGGCCGTCGAATTGCAGGGGGACGTGGCGTCCATCTTTGGAGGGTTTCAAAGGTTTCTGTCGAAGTATAGTCTCGAGAAAGTAGAACCGGTACCACTGGGAGGCACGGTCATATATCTTTGTTCTCAGGCGACGACACTGTCTGCGCGGCCACGTCTTCCACTTTCTGCGAGCGGCTACGCTTTCTACTTCTATGTCATGACGGCGAGGTTGGCCCGTCGGAGACATAACGTGTATTAGGGAAATGCTTGTATTAAACCGCAGAGCGGCCGTTGCGACAACATCGCCAGTTCGCAAGACAGTGTAGTAAATTGAGGCGACCTATGTTCTAGGAACTCGGGATGTTTTCGGGTCACAGTGGTCACGGTAGTCTCAACGGCGTGGGAAACGAAGCGAATGGGTGTCGCCAATCGTGTATGGGCGGCAGCGTCGGAAGCGTTCTCTTGGCGGATTCAAAAGCGACAAAAGCGTTCAACTCAACGAGAAACGAGTGGCAGCCCCGAATCGAGGGACGGTTTTTGTCTTGGACGGCTATAGACAAAGTTATCGTGTCAAATGTATGGGAGAATCAAAGCAGCGTGTTGGACGACATGTCCAAGCCATGGAATTAATTATTAACTGGGCTTCCAGAAGCTGTCGCAACCGAACCTTGGAAGTATATCGGTAGCGGTAGGTATGCTGGCCTGGCAGGTGGAATAGCGTACCTGTCATGCTATGCCGCTATGCCGCTACCTGTATGCATGGATCGCGCGGGAATTAGTGTAGCTCTGTGGAGCCTGACAAGCATACACTAAGCAACCTGACCCATGCATTCAATTTCGTCACTCTCGGGAATGAATCGACAGCGGGTAGTACTTAGCGTAGTACTCCGTACAATATACCCGCATGCAAACAAGCTTTGAGACATGCGCCAATCACTACCTTAATACTTAATCCAAGATTTGAAGCTATACCTACTAAATAGGTACCCAGGTAGGAGTATAATATGTGCTTTGAATGAAGCTGCTCTCTCTGTTTTGTAAATCTAAGCACATCACATCGAGAAAACCTTGAATGAGGTGGATTTAATCTAGCTTTTTCTTAGTGCCCCAGTTTCTCTCCTCTCTAGTAGCGTTTATGAGTAACCGCGCCACGCCCCCACTTTATTACGGATTCGCCAGCTCACCCATCCTAAAGTGGGTGCTTATCACCAAAATCGCCAGATCACCCATTTAACCACTTTTTTTACCCTTAATACCACAAATCATTATAATACTACCGCGCTATCGATTTATAGCCTTAAAATAAAACAACAAATATAGCAAACATTTAATTATTTAACGTAGTTTTTTATAGCAAAATTAGCTATTATAACGCAAAGCTATAATATCTCGCGGTTAATATTTCGAACGCGCCGTATAAGCTACAGCAGCTTAAATCGATTATTTTTTTTAACCTTAAACTATTACCTATCGAAAAAAAAGCTATTTATAACTATATTAATAAACTAAATCGAATTAACCTAGCAATAAAAGCAAAACTTATTAATAATATTATAAATTATATTTTAGAAATAAAAATATACTTTTTAAACTTAAATTTACTTATTATAAATTAATACTAGATTATACGTTTTATTAACGTTATAGGTATTATATAAAACTATAAAAAAAACTTAAATCGAACCGCAAAACTTTTAAATTTATTAAAATTATTAACAAATACTTTAATAAGCTAAACAACGTAATAGCTTTTAAAAATATTAATTTTAATAATATATATAATATAAATAAAACCGGCTTTTATATTAGTATAACTAATAATAGTTTAATTATTACTAAATAATTTAAGCTTATTATTTTAAACTACTTAAAAATAAAAAATCTATTATTATAATCGAAGCTATATTTATAGCAAAATTTATAATTTTTACTTTTTTAGTATTAGCTAAACTATAATATATAGCTTAATAATATTATACTTTTAAAATATTTAACAATATAACTATTATTATTACTTTTATAAAATATTCGAATAACGAAATTAACTTTAATTAAATTTAATATTTCGAAAAATATATTACTACGCGTATAATAAGCTTAAAAAAACTTTTTATATTAAATAGCTATAAATTATATTATATAAAAAAGTTTTTATAATATTATAATAACTATAGAATAACTTTTTTTAGTTTATTATTATATTTAACTTATATATTTTAGCCGTTAAATATAATTATATTTTAACTTTTAAAGTATTATTATATTAAAATAATAAAAATAATAGTTTAAAACAAGCTAACTAATATTATAAAATTTAAATTTTTAAGCTATATTTAAAAAGTTAAAAACTAAGCATTTAAAGCTATAATAATTAAATTTACGTTTAAAAAAACTAAAATATACCTTTTTAACCTTTTTAAAGTACTTATAGCTTTTAAAAAAAAATCTTTTAGCATATAACCCCCCTTTTACAAACCCCCTTATAAACCCGTTAATTACTACTAAGTTCGCTAATATAAACCTTTATAATAATATAGCATATAAATAAAACTATAAATTATATTATATAAACTATTATAAAAACAAAAAATATAAACGAAGTTTTAACTATTATAATATACTGCTTTATTAAAAGGTTAATTTTTAACGCTATAAAATTATTATAAATATTATAATTATAGTATTATTTACGTACGGAATTAATATATTAATATTAATTATATATAATAATTAATTATTAACTATAATATTAATTATTCGTACGATAAAATCGGGCTAATATATTCGCCTGATTTAGTTGTATAGTATATTATAGCAGAATTTTTTTCGTATAAAAAAATTCTCCGTATAAAAGCCTAGCTTTCGTATAAATAGTTAAAAAAAATAAATCGATATATATTAATATTTATTTTATTTATTATTATAATAATATTATATTTTTTAGTTATTTAATATTAATTAGTATTTTTAATTAAAAAATATAAATTAATAAAAATAAAAATAAAATTTAAACTTAGTTATATAAGCCGCGTTTTTTATATTTATTTTAGTTTTTTTAATATTATATTAATAAAAAAAATTTAATTATTTTAACGTATTTATATTATATTTTTGTAAAAGTTTAATTAATAATATATAATTATATTATTTGTCAGTATATAAATTTAATACTTGATTGCCTAGTGATGGATTACGTAATCACTGGTGCCTGGGTGGCTGTATAGCATAATAACACGTGGCTTTGTATATGCGCTAAATATTGCGCAGCACGCGTAAAAAAGCCTTTTTACGCGGGATAAAAAGAATATTAGGCTGCTATAGCTGCTTAAGCAGATTCTCTAGTATTTAATAAAAATAGCTTATTTAGTTTATAACTAAAAAACTAAAAGTATATAATAATATAAATATATTAATTAAGCTAACTAACTTTAATATTATTTTAGTATTAATACTATTTTTATATAGTAGCTAGCGCATTTTTACGATTAATCGACTTTTAAAAGCTTAATTAGCGTATTTTAGCTATTTTTAGTTATTAATTTAAATTAATAAATATTAACTAAAAAAAAGTTAAAAAAAATTATTGTAAATTTAAAAATTAAAATAAAAATATTAGCATTTATTCGAAAAATAACTAATTAATAAATTAACGCTTAATAATAACTAAAATAAATATATAACTTTAAAATATATAAAAGTAAACTATACCGGAAAAAAAAAATATAATAAAATTATTAAAACTTTAAAAAAAAATTAAAAAAATTTATTAATTATAAACATAAAATAAAGCTTATAAAAAATAAGTTTAACGAAATTATCGATAATTAAAAAAATCAAGCAAATTAAATAAAAAGTTAGTTTTAATCGATTAGTTAATTTAGTTAATTAAATTAATCTAGCTAATAAAAATATATTCGAAGTATTTAATAAAAAATATTATTAAAAATAATTAAAAGTATTAAGCTTTTTAAATAAAGCGGCAAAAAAAATAAATAAGTTTTTTAAAAAGTTTAAATCGATCGATTTTAAAAAAAAAAAACCGAAGCGTAATTTTACTAAAAAAAAGTTTAAAAGCAAAAAAAAAAAAATTACTATTTAATTTAAACCAAATTTATTATTATTATTATTATCGTTAAATTTAAAAAAATCTAATAATATTTATATTAAATATAAGTATTATTTATTATAAAAAACTTAAAAAAGCTTTTATTTATAAATAAAACTAACTAAAGTAATATAAATTTAAACTAAAGCTTAATAAAAAAAACTATTTAAAAAAAGCCAAAACTAGTTAACATATTAATATAATTTATATTTTGCTATAAAAACTATTAAATAATTTAAAAACTTTATTAGTTCGTATAAAAAATTAGTACTAATATAAACAATTATTAATACGTTAAACTAACTTTTTAAACTTAGTTAAAAATATTAAAAAAAGGTTATATACTAAATTTTTAGTAAAACTTATAATATAACAAGCTAAATATACTAAAAAAATATAAAATAATATTATTAATTATAAATATAATAAAAAAATCTCGTACTTTTTATATTTAAATTTTTAAAAATATAAAAGTATAAAAAACTAAAAAAAAAATAAGCATAAACTAATAAGTTATAATATTTATAGCTAATAAAAAATAAATAATAGCTTAATATAATATTATATTAAAATTATAAAATATAAAATATATTTAAAATCTAATCGATAAATTTAATAATAATTTTAAAAACCGTATAAAAAAAAAGCCTAAGTTAAAAAACTATAAAAAAAAAAGTTTAATAATAACGTTACTAATAAAATAAAAGTTATAAAAAATAATAGCAAAAGCAAAAATTATAAATTAAACTTTAAATCTAACTTTAAAAAAAAAAATTATAACAAAAAAAAAGCCTAAATGCTTTAAATACAGCTAATAAGGTTATATTATAAAAATTGCTTTAATAAAAGTAGTAATAACTAAAATTAAAACTTTAAATAATTAAAAACTTATAATATTTATAATAAGCTTATAAAAAATTAAAGGCTATTTATAGCTTCGAAAATAACTTTAGTTATTTTGCTTATATAAATATAAATATTTTATAAAGTTTAATAAATTTTTATAACTATAAAAATATTTTTTTTTTTTTTATATTTAGTTTATTTTTTTTTTTAAATAATATAGTACTATTAATTATAATAAAACTGCGTTATATAAATATTTTAGGCTAAAAAGTTATTACGCTTAAAAAACCTTAATTTAAAAAACTTTAATTTAAAAAACTTAACTTAAAAAATTTAACTTAAAAATCTTAACTTAAAAAATAGCTTTAGCTTTAATAATTATACTAGCTAAAAAAAAATAATAGTAGATTTTATAAAAATTACTAAACTTTTTTACGGAAAAAAAAATAACCGCGGACTTATTTACCGCAATAAGCTATTTATTAATCGAAAAATAACAGACTTTTTTATTAAACGAAAGCTAGCTTAGTAATAATAAATCTAAATAATTTAAAACTGATTATTAAGCTAATTATTAAATAAAAACTATAGTAGATACTTAACTATATTTATTTTATATTCGTTTAATAGCGATTTTAAACAACTAAGTTAAAAAAACACTAAATATTAAAATTAAATAATAACGGACTAAATATTAAAATTATATAAAAAATAATATGCTTAAGCATATTTATATTTTAAAATTATTATATTTTAGTATATAAACGTTATATTTTATTTAATATAAAGTCGAATATAAAAATATATAATAATAAAGCCGATTTTAAAAAAAATTAATAGTAAATTTAACTAAAAAAAAAAAATATATAGTTTATATAAAAATAAACTTATATAAATTAAAAAAATCTACTATTATAAAAACTTTAAAACTTTTAATAAATAAATAATATAAACGTAAATATATTTTATTTATTTTATTATTTTTAAATATATTTTTAAAAAAATAACTATATAAAATAAAAAGTTATTTAAATAAATATACTATAAAAAATAGCTATAAAATAGCTATTATAATTTTAATATTTAATAGCGTAGTTTTTTTTATAAATATAAAAAAAAAACTTTATATATATATTAATTTTAAAAAAAGCTATAAAAATTCGCGCTAAATATAGCAAAAAATTAAGCGTTAAAAAATTATTGCTTAAATTATTATTAAAAAAAAATAAAAATAACTTTTAAAATTTAAATAAACTAATTTTAATATTATTAGCTATATTATTTTAGTATTAAAAAGTTAATATAAACAATTAAATATATTATAAATATTAATATTAAACTTAAAAAATTAAATATTTTTTTTTGTTTTATTTAATCGAACTAAAGCTAAAAAATATATTTTAAAAAAAGCTATTAAAAAAGCTAATTATTTAAAAAAAATAACTTAAATAAACTTTAGCTAAATTAAACTAGTTTTAATCGAAAAATATAAATATTTTTTATTTATAATAAATAATAATAATAAATATTATATTTTTAAAGTATATAAATAAAAAATAAAATAAAAATATTATTAAAATATATTTATAATAAATAAATAAAAATTAATATTTTAAATATTTTAATTTAATAAAAACTACTAAAAAAATACCGTTTATATAATAAATAATAAAAAGTTCGCATAAAAATCTAAAAATATTTTATAATAAAATAAAAATAACTATTATTATTTTTATTTATAAATTAATATTAAAATAATATAATTAAAAATTAATAGATTTTATTTAAAATAAAACTAAGCTTTATTTTTATAAACTAAATTATAATATATTTAAATATAAAGTTTTTAATATATATATTTTTAATAAAATAAGTTAATTTATAATAAAAAAAGTAACTTTAGCTAAAAAATATTTTAATTATTTAAATTAAAAAAAAAATAATAATTTAACTTTATAATTTATAAATAATATATATGCTATATAATTTTTAAAATTTATATATATATTAGCTAAAAAATAAAAGTTAAAAAAACTAATTATATTTTTAAATTATAAAAATATATTTAATTATATATTTAGCTTATTAAAAATAAAAATATATTATATATATAACTTTTATAAAAATATTAAATATAAATAACGTTATAATTTTAAAAATATTATGTTTATTATTTTAAAATATAGCGCAAATTAAATAGCGTTATTAAAAAATTAAAAATTTATTTAAATATAAAACTGCGATTATAATATCGTTAAAATAATATTATAAATAAAAAACAAACTAAAAAAATATAATAACTATAAAATAACAATAAAACTAACCTTATTATTAAGCGTAATAAAAAAAAACTTTAAAAAAACTTAATTAAAAGTTTATATTTATTATATAAACAAAAAAATTATTTTAATATAATTTATATTTTAAATATAATATTAAGCTAAAAAAAAAAATATATATATAATTTATAAATAATTTAAAATATAAAACTAAAATAAATAAATTTAAAATTAAAAAATTAATATAATATTTATAGCTTATAAAAAGCTAAATTAAATAAACTAAACTATTTTTATATTTTTAAAAAGTTTTTTATATAAATTATTTATAAAAATTATTAAAAAAATTTATAATAAAAATATTTATTTTTATAAACTTATTTAAAAAAAATATTATAAAAAAAAATAAAAAAAATAGCTTAAATATATTTAAAAAAATATATAGTTTATTTAAATATAATATTTTAAAATTTATAAAATATAAAACTATTTATAGCTATTTTATTAATTTATATAAATATTTAAAAAAAAATATTTATTAATAATAAATTAAATAAATATAAAATAAAATTTATATTATAAGTTTATTTAATAAAAAATATTAATTATAATAAAACTTTTATTTTTATAGCTAAATAGCGTTATAAAAAATTTTAATAGCTTTAATAACTGCTTAAAAATAATATTATTTAAATCGATTTTATAATAGTATATTTTAATAAAACTTTTATAAAAAAATATTTATAAAATAGTTTAAAATATTAAAAAATATTTTAAACTTTTAAATTAAAACAAAAAAATATAACTAATTAGTTAAAAAAATTATTAAACTAATAAAGCTTTTATATAGCTTTAAATAATTAAAATATAAATAATAAATTAAAACTAAAAAAATTATAAATAAAATTAAATTTAAGCTTATAATTTTTAATATATATATATATTAATTATAAAATAAAAAAAGTTATAATATTTTATATAAATAATTTTTAATTATAAATTTAATTTAAATTATTTAAAAAATATTGCTATAAAAATTAATAAAATAGTTTTAACAAATAATTTAAGTAAACTAATTAGTTTTTAAGCGTATAAATTATAAAAAAAAATTAATAATAATATAAATTTAATTAAAAATATATAATTAAAATTTAATTTATTAGCTAAGTTTAATATATAATATTTTATATTTATAAATATAAAAAAATAATTTATACTATAAAATAAAAAAACTATTTTTAAAAATAAAATATTTAATTATACTTTTTTATTTAATAAGTTAAATTTTTTTTAAATTATAAAGTTAATATAAGCTTTATTATTTTTATTTAAGCAAATTTATAGCAAATTTTTTAATAAATATATTAAAAATATAAACAATTAGCTAAATATATAAAAATATTTAAATATATAAATTAAATATAATAAGCTAAAAAAAAGCTATTTATATAAAATTTATAATAATATAAGTTTATTCGTTATTATTAATATTATTTTAATATTAAACTTATAAAATAATAAATTATTAATAAAATATATTATATTTTTAAATAGCGCGCTAATATTATAATATTTTAAATATAATTAATTATAATAAAAACTTTATTAAAAATAAATATATTTATAATAAACAAATAGCAAATAATTTAACGTAAATAAAAACTTTTTAAATAAACTTAAAATATTATTAAATAGTTTTATTATTTTTTATATAATAATATAAAAGCTATAAATTAATTTAAATATATAGCTATATTAAAGCAAAAAAATATAAAAAAATATATTATTATATTAATTAAAAAGTATAAGCTAACTATATTAAGTAATATATATAAAATTAAAAAATAATCTAGCTAATAGTTAATTAAACTATTAAAAAAACTAAATTAAAAGTTTTTATTTTTATTTAATTTATAAGTTAAAAAAATTAGCAAAAAAAAAAAAAAAGCTAAACTTTTTTAAAACTTTATATAATAAGTAATTAATAGCTTAAGCTGTTTATTACTACTAAAAAAAAAAATTACATAATTAATTTTTTAAAAATAATTAATTTAATGCTTTAATATTATAATATTTTAAAACTTATAATTTTATATATAATAATTCGATTTATTTTATTATACGATTAATAAACTTATTAAATATAAAAACAATATTTAGCTAGAAATAACTAGCGTTATTTATTTATTTTTTAAATTTAAAAAAGTTTTAAAAGTTTAAATTTAAAAAAGGTTTAAATCTTAAAAAAATAACGCTATCCGGTTATTTATTTAATAAATACTTAAATAAATATAAAAAACGGTGCTATTTTATTTTATATACTTTATAAAAATAAAATATTTTAAAGTTTTTTTTTAAACTTTAAAATAAATAAAAATTATATTAAAATTGTAGTAATAATAAAACGTTTATAAATAGCGATTTTAAGCTAAATAAAAAAGTAAGTCCGTTTTAAATAAAGTATATAGCCTATATATATATATAAATATTACGTTTAGTTTAATTAATTAACTATATATTTTAGTTATAAAAAAAAAGTTTAATTATAGCATAAGTTAATTTAAGTTTTTTATTTTTTTTTCGAAGCTTATAACATTATAATATTTATAGCTAAAAAAAGTATTAGTATATAAATCTAGTATTTAATTAGCCTAGTAATTTATTAATTACTAGTGTTTAAGTAGTTATATAGTATAATAGCATATAGTTTTATATATGCGCTAAATATTACGTAGCACGCGTAAAAAGAACCTTTTTATATAAGATAAAAAAATATTAAGCTATTATAGCTACTTAAGTAAATTCTTTAGTATTTAATAAAAAAATAGCTTATTTAGTTTATAACTAAAAAACTAAAAGTATATAATAGTATAAATATACTAATTAAGCTAACCAACCTAGTATTGCTCCCTAGTATTAATACCATTTCTACATTATTTTTTAATTATTATTATATAAATTATATAAAAGTTCGTAATATAATTTATAACTTTTTTCCGTAATATTTTCGAATATAATAATAATAATTAATTATATAATAGCTAATATAAACAAACTTATAAAAACGTTATATTTTTAAAAAATAGTTAAAATAATTTTTTATTTTTTAGCTAATATTTTATATAATAATATAGCTAAAAAACGCCCAAAAACTAGTATATTTTTAAGTTTTATATAAAAAACTATTAACTTTTATACGTATAAAATATTTTATAAAATTTTAAAATAATTATTATAAAATAAATTAATATATAAATAATATATTTATATATAAAAATATATATTTATATAACTTAAAAAATTTTTAAAAAATATTAATAAAAGATTTTAAAGTAATAAAACTTAAATATTTAATAAAATTAATATTTAAATTATTAAAAAAATTTATAACGTTTTTTATATAAAAACGTTTTAAATTAAAAATTTATAAAACAATTAAAAAAAACTATATTATTAATTTATAAAAAATAAATATATTTTAATATATAAATTTTAAATTTTTATATAACTATTTTAAATAATATTTATATTTTTATATTAAATTAATAATTTTAAAATTAGTAAAGTTTTTTATATAATAAAATAATTTTACGATTTTTTTTTTTAAATAAAAAAATAAATAAAAAAAAAACAAAAAAAAATAAAAAATTGTTAGGTGGCTAGGGGTACAATATCGTACGTAATAATGGGTAAGATAAATATAGTATATATCGATTTTATTTTTTTAACTATTTGTACGAAGGCTAGGCTTTCGTACGGAGAATTTTTTTATAAAAAGAATTTTACCGCGATATATTATACAACTGAATTAGGCGGGTATATTAGCTTAATTTTTATTATGCGAATAACTAATGTTGCAGTTAATAATTAGCTATTGTACGTAGTTAATACTGATGTGTTAACTTTGTATATAAATAATATTGCAATTATAATATTAGTTTTTTTTTTTTTGGCTATAGCGTGCTTTTGTACGATTGCTTTTTTTAACATAGGAAATCCAAACATAAAGAAAATATTAAATATATCGTATAGTAAGTGCGTAGATAAAAAGCGCTTAATAGTAGTTAAATTGCTGTTTTTTAAAGTATCCGGTGCTTGTATAACCGTACGTAAGAAAAAGGGTTAGTAGGTACGGATAAAAGGGCTAACTTATATATAACTATTATATATAATTTTTTATTTAATTGCTTAGATATTTTAAAGATTAGTAATACGTTGTTTTTATATTTGTTTTATTATACGTAGGTTAGGTTATTTTTATACTATTTTTTTTGTTTTTTTTTTTTTTTTTTTTTTTTTTACGCGCGTATACTTATATTTATATATATATATATATATATATACGCATATATATTATTTCGTACGTATACTCTAACTAATTTCGTAAATTTATATAGTATTAAGTCTAATAATTATATATAATAGGCGTAATATTAGTAGTAATATTAGCAATAGTACTAATAGCACTAGTAGTATTAATAGCAGTATTACTACTATTATTGTTATTATTATTATCGTACGTAAGGTTTTCCGAGTTTTTTTAAGTGTTGTACTAATAGGTAATTAGGGCAGAATTACTATTAGTATTAGCAATAGCTGCTATAAAACCTATTACCCCGTTGGGGTCTTTTGCCCGCGCTTTGCGCTTTTTGCTTTAGTAGTATTATATAGTTTTAAAACTTCGTACGTTTAAAAGATAGCGGCGCTACTAAGGTTTATAGCTTTTTTACTAGGAGTTAAGCTTGTAGAGCTTTTATACTAGCGTTATATATAAACGTACGTATATTTTATTTGCTTATTTATACGAATAATTTTTAATATATACTTTAGTTAATCTGTTTTATTGTACGATAAAACAAAAAATATAATCGTTTTGCTTTTTTATATGATATTATTTTCCGGGTATTATTAACTATTATTTTTGTTAATATATAGGCGAAATTTATACGTAGGAAGGATATTTCCGTGCGATTTTGTTTAAAGTTATAGCTAAGTTATTATTCTATATTAGGACAGTTTACGCAGCGGTTGCGTTAATTATTAGGGTATTCTATTTAACTAATATTATACGGTGCTAAGTTTTTAAGGCGGCGTTTATAGCGCTTATATATAGCGATTGTACGGTATTTATTGTTTTTACTATATGTAGTTTAGGTTTAAGGGGGGAGGGAAGGGGAGAATAGGGGATAATTGTACGCGTTATTTTTGGGGTATAAATTTTAGTTATTATTTACTATAATTTCTAACTTTTTATTGTTCGTATATAATATCCGCTTTTTTAAATGCTTATATGTAATATGTTGTTTTTATATATACCCGGTTATTATTTATTATACGAGCGTATTTTTTACGGTTTTTTTAATAAATGCTTCGATTTGTACAAATAGCTTATTCGTAAAAACTAAAGTTTTAAATGCTTAGTTTAGCGTACGTTTAATAAATATATTAGCTAGGTTGTTTTTATTATTAATTTATTGTATTTTAGAGATTTTTTTTTTTTTTATATAACTTTTAAAAAAATATAATATTTATTATTAATTTTTTTTTTGGGTTATCTTTAGTTAACTAAGCAGTTATATAATAATTTAAAATTTAAGTATAAAATAGCGGGTATTAAAAGTAGGTTAAATGTTTTTATAACTTTTTAAAATATTGTACGAAAGCAATAATATTATCGAAACTGTTAATTATACTGTATAATTTGCTAGCTAGGATATTTTACGTAACTTTTTTATACTTGTTCGAATTTAGTATACAATATTGTTTTCGATTTTAAAGTTTAGGTTTGCTATATTTTTCGTATAAGCTTTAACTATAGTACAATAATAAATTTAAGCTATAAAGTTATATTTATATTATTTATAAATAATTTATTTATAAAAATAAAAGCTTTATATAATAGAAATCGAAAAGGATAAACGTAAGCTTTTTCGACGGTTGTTTTTTGCTACTTAATTTATTTGTTTAATGCTTTAATATTATGCGATTGCGGCTTAGTAATTTAAGCTGCGACGGCAAAATCGTACGTAGTTTTAGGTTAATATATACTGCTAATATAATATTTTTTAGTTTATTAGGAAATATAAGCTTGGGCGAATTTTTTTATACAAGGGTTAATTTTAGCTAAATTTTTAGTTTAGCTTTTTTAGGTTATTATAATATTTTATTTATACGAAAAAATCTTGCTACCGTTGAACTTGAGTAAATATTTAAAGGATAAAGTTTTTTTAGGCTTTGCGCAAAGTTTTGCTCGTTTAAGTTTTTTTTTTTTTCGCGCAACGAAAAGTTTAGCGTAATAAAACTTAGCGTATTATTTATTTATATTTTAGTTATCCTGAAATATTTAGACTATTATACATAACTAATAATATAGTTATATATAGATATTTATATTTAAATTTTTTTTAGTAATATTAGTAGTATATTTTAAAATATAGCTTAGATTTAGCTAGGCTATATAAGGGTTATACGATGTATAAGATAATCCTTAAAGAATATTTCTTTTTTAGCTTTAAGAGTAAACGGGCATAAATATCGCGTAATAGTTTATTTTTTAACTAAATATAAGCTTAAGTAATATTTTAAGCTTATATAAAGCTCCGAAATTTTGTACAAAAGTAGGGCTAAATGCTAAGATTAAGCTATTAGTTTATTTATTAGATCGTTAGCGATTAAGTTAAAACGGTGCTTTTTTTAATATTATTATACTTTTATACAATAATCTAAACTTTTTGTATAGCTTTATAGTTTTTTTTTAATTTTTTATATAAAGCAAAACTTAAAAATATGCTTTTTTTATAAGTATCCGGGTTATATATAATAAATTTAAAAACCGCTTTATATAATAAGTTTATTAATTTCCATTATATCCAACTTTTTAAACGGTTTATTAAAAGTTATAATAATTTTATTTATACGTAGTTTAGTTGCTAATTTAAAGGCTTGCTTTTTTTTTCTGTTAAGAAAGTTTATAATATTTAGGTATATATACAATAAGTATATTGGGCATCGTATAATAATAGGGCTAAGTTTTCTTTTTTAGCCGACTATTTTTTTTTAGTAATTATTAGCTATATAAGTTGTACATTGTTTTAGTTTAAATTATTGCTTAGGTATTTTTTATATAGTAGTATAGCTTAACTTACATATTAAAAGCGTATTAGTTTATTAATCGAAGCTACAATTATATTTAATTTTTCGATTGTTTCAATTTTGTACGGTTTTTTTTATTTTTTTTTTTTTATATTAAAATTTTGCTTCGAAAAAAGAATATAAATACGTTATACGAAAATAGTTTATTTTATTCGTTAATCGCGCAACTAATTTTAACTTTCGTACAGTTTTACGCAGTATTTTTATTGCTTTTTAAATAGCTATTACTTTTTATACAATAAGGGAAAATAGAAAGGACTTTTATTATAAAAAGTAAGCTCCAAAAATAAAAAAGGTTAAGTATAAATTATTAGGTCTAACAGTATTATTAATGTTTTTATTATTATTTGCAAATTAATTTATTATCTATATATATATCGATTTTTCTTGAAAAATGTTATACGTATATTTAAATAGCTTATATGCTTATTTTATTTTACTTATTGCTTAGTATACTTTAATAAGCATTTTAAGTATTATACGCTAGTTATTTTATATATTTTTAAATTTATCCGATAAAAAATTTATCCTAAGGTTATATACTATTATCCGGGGTTTTTAGTAAATATTAATTTAATATTTATATATATTTTTTTATATTGTATAAATATTAATTTTAAAAAAGTTGCCGCTTAAAACGATATAGGGCGTTATAAACATATAGTACGTTCTAGTTGTTTTCGTACGACGTTTTAATATTTCGTAGTTAAATTTAGTTATTTTTAATTATAATTTAAATTACGCGGAGCTTTTATTATACGTTTAATATAATAAATAGAATTTTTAGATTTTTTTTAAAATAAGTTGTTCGATTTATTATTCCGTACGAAATAGCATCTTATATAATTTTTCTATACAAAATATTTAAATCGTTTATATAACAGCGCAGCTTAGTTTTTATAAAATAGCTAGCTATTTCATACGGGCTAATATTAAAAAACAGGTAGCCTTATTTATATACGATAAGAATACTATTTTTATTTTTTATACAATATATTTTTTATATTATCGAAATATATTCTTAAGCGGTTTATATTTTTTAAAAAAAATAAAAATAAAATAAAGGTATTTAAAATATAAAATATCGTACAGCTAATCTAGTTATTAATTTTTATTATACCGACCGAAGTTATTATATAGCTTCCGCTAAAGCTTATTTTAGCTATTCTTAAAGTTTAAGTAATTTTAGCTTTTAGGTTCTTTTATACGTAAGCTTTTGTTTATAATTTTCTTATAGTAAAATTTCGAAGCTTTTATATTTTAAATAATATTTTAGTACTTTATATAGTACTAATTATTAAATATAAATAGTTAAACAGCTAATCTATGGTTATCGACTAAATGTTTTCTTTTATTATATAATATATAAATATATTATTTATAATATATTATATAACGTTTTTTTTATATATCCGAATTTTTTTTTTTTTTTTATTATATATATTTAAGTAGCTTTTATACTTAGTTAAATAAGTTAAAATTCTTCAGGGGTTAATTCGTTTTTAAATATTATTTCGTACGTATTAAAATATTAATTTTTTATATAAACTTTTTTTAAAAAATATAGTTAATTAACTAATATTTTTTTTTTAGTATAAATATTTTTTATTTATATATAGGTTTTTTAAAAGATAGCTATTTATATAATCTTAGCTAGTATATTATTTTTAAGGATTTTTAAAGTATTATATAGTACCTTTATATTACGCAGGATAATAGTTAATTTAGTTATACTATCGATTTATTAGTAAAAATTTTTTATTTTTTATACGAAGTACCGAGTTATTAGGTTTTTTTTAACCGGAGATATAAACGAAAGTCTAAAAAAAATCTTTTATACGTAGGTTTTTAAAAAATAAGTGCTATTTTAAATTCCGGGATATTTTATACGCGCGTATAATAGTTTACTTAAATAAATTTTTTTAAATATTCTGTTCTAAATGCTTTTTAGGCTTTTAATAGTTTATTAATTATAACTTTTAATATTTTGTACAAAAATAGGTTTTTTTTTTATTTATATTTATACGAAAATAATATTAGTTTAATTAGTTTAATATTAATTATAGTTCGTAATTATATTAAATATATATTTATAGTATTATACGTTTTTTTTACGTACAATTAGGGCTAATATATATTATAATAATCTTTCGTACGATTAGTTAATATTATAAAAAATAATATAAAACTAATTTTTTATATTTTAAACTTTCGATAATAATCGACAAACTATTATACTTTATTATAAAATAAATTATACGGTTCCCGGAATAATTCTTTTTTTTTTGCCAAGTTTTAAAAAGATTTAGTATTTTGCAGATAAAATAGCTCCGTTTTAAATATTGTATATAAAAGGGATTTAGATTTTAGATAAAGGTATTTTTATATTTAATATTATACGATAAATAGGTTGTTTTAAGGTTAAAAAGGATTTTAAAAAACTAGGTATTCTATTATACGTTAGAATATAGTATATTTTTTGCTCGTACGGAGGATAAGTTATCGATTAAAACAAATAATAAATAACGTTTAATAATTATAAAAAGTTCTTAGAACTTTGCTTTTAGTATTTTATTTTTATACGATGTTCTATTATTTAAGGTTAAAAGGCTAGCTTTTGGTTATATACGTAGGTTATTTCGCGGCTGTTTTTTTATTTGTTTTTTTGTTTTTTTTTTGTTTGTTTTTTTATTTAAAAAAAAAGGATTATAAAGTTGCTTTGTTATATAAAAAAACTCTACTACTTTTAAAGTTGTTAATTTAGCGTAAGGGACACAAATATTGTTTAAACGGTTGTACAGGGATTTAAGATCCGTATATTAAAATATATTTATTTTTTATAAGTTATATAATATAGTTTTTTTAATTGTTTTATAAGTTTTTAATTTAAGACGCTTTTTGTACGAAGGGCGTTATAAATCTTTTAATAATTTGGGTGTTAATTTTATTAAATATTTCGGGTTTTATTGCTTTAAGGTTTTCTGCTAGTATTTTTTAAAGGTTTTTTAAATTATATAAGATATAATTATTTTATATATAAATACGCTATTTATACGTTGATTTATTTTATAATAGTTATTTTAAAGTTTTATAAAGTATTTTTATACGTACGGAGGTTAATAGTTTTTCGTATAAAACTTAAAAACATACCGGTTTTTAGGCGATTTTTTTGGCTATACTATTATATAAAGTATTAGCTAAAAAAGTAAAGGGTTATTTTAGCTGCTTTTTTAAGGGTATAGCGTTTTTATACGTTTGGTTATATTAGCTATTATGCGATTAGTTGTTATCTTTTATTATATTCGAAAATATTGCGGACGAAAAAGTTGTTAGGTTATATTGCGAATTTTTGCGTAGTTCGTACAATAATAATTAAAAAGTAATATAATTGCGCGCTATTAATTAAACTTTTATACGAAAATATAGTACTAAAGTACGTTAAAATAATTAATTTTTTTTCTTGTTAATATAATATTAGAGGAATTAAAGTATAATATAGAAAACGCGGCCTATATAACCAGGTTTAGATTTTGTTTTTATTTTTATTAATTTTATTTTTTAACTAAAAATACTAATTAGTGTTAAGTAGCTAGGGGGTATGATATTGTACGTAATAATAAGTAAAATAAATACTATATATATTGATTTATTTTTTTTAACTATTCGTACGAAGGCTAGGTTTTTGTGTGGAGAATTTTTTGTGTAAAAAGAATTTTGCCGCAGTATATTATACGACCGAATCGGGCAGGCATACTAGCCCGATTTTGTTGTACGAACAGCTAATACTGCAGTTAATGATTAGCTATCGTACGTAGTTAATACTGATGTGTTAACTCCGTATATAGATAATACTGTAATTGTAACAAAAATAGCTATAAAAATAACTTATATATAACTAAAAGCTAGCTTTTTAACTTTAAATAATAAAATATCGTATAAAAATAAAATATTAAAAATAAAATTTTAAGAATTTTTTATAACTATTAAACGTTATTTATTATTTATTTTAGTTAATAATTTATTTTTATATAAATAAAAATATATTATATTTTTAATATATAATAAAATATTTAGTTTTTTAAAATTTTTTAAACTTTAAAATAATTTATTTATTATATAATATTAAATATAAAAATATTTTTATTTAAAATTTAGATTTTTTATATATAATATTTAAAATAAAGCTATTTTATTTATAAAATATTAAATTTTTTAAAAACTTAGCAAAAAAAAAAATTATTTTAAAAACTATATAATTTATTTTATAATAAAATATAATAGTTCGTTAATTATTATTAAACTTAAAATTATAAAAAATTAATTTTATATATATTTTTTATAATATTAATTAATATATAAAAAATTATTATATATATTATATTAGTTTTAATTATATAAAAAAAAACATATAATATTATAAATTTATATTTTAATATAATTATAAACTATAATTAATATTAAACTAATTAAATTAATATTATTTTTATATAAATATATAAATAAAAAAAAATTATTTTTATATAAAATATTAAAATTATAATTAATAAGCTATTTAAAGCTTAAAAAATATTTAAAATAAAATATTTAAAAAAAATTTATTTAAATATAATTATTATACGCGTATATAAAATATTTTAGAATTTAAAATAATATTTATTTTTTAAAACTTATATATAAAAGATTTTTTTTAGATTTTTATTTATATTTTTAAGTTAAAAAAAACCTAATAATTTAATATTTTATATAAAAATAAAAAATTTTTATTATATAAATTAATAATATAATTAAATTAATTATTTTATACGATATAAAAATATTATATAATATTTTAAAAATTTTTAAAAATAATATATTAGCTAAAATTATATAAATTTATTTTTTAAAAAACTTACGTACGAATAAAAAATATTTTATTTATTAAAAAAAAAATATTAATTAATTAATTATATTTTTAAAAAAAGTTTTGCGCAAAAAATTAATATTTTAATATATACGAAATAATATTTAAAAATAAATTAATTTTAAAGAATTTTTAATTTATTTAACTAAATATAAAACTATTTAAATATATATAATAAAAAAAAAAAAAAATTTAAATATATAAAATAAAAACGTTATATAAATATTATAAATAATATATTTATATATTATATAATAAAAAAATATTTAATTAATAATTATAAACTAATTGTTTAATTTATTTATATTTAATAATTAATATTATATAAAATATTAAAATATTATTTAAATATAAAAGTTTTAAAATTTTTTATTATAAAAAACTATAAATAAAAGCTTATATATAAAAAAACTTAAAAGTTAAAATTATTTAAACTTTTAAAATAACTAAATAGCTTTAATAAAAACTATATAATAATTTTAATTAATATAATAAAAATTAATAATAAATTAACTATATAATATTTATATTTTAAATATTTTTATTTTATTTTTATTTTTTTTAAAAAATATAAACTATTTAAAAATATATTTTAATAATATAAAAAATATTATTATATAAAAAAAAAATATTTTTATTATATAAATAAAGCTATTTATTTTTTAATATTAGCTTATATAAAATAGCTAGTTATTTTATAAAAACTAAACTATTATTATATAAACAATTTAAATATTTTTATATAAAAAATTATATAAAATATATTTTATATAAAATATAAAATCGAATAATTTATTTTAAAAAAATCTAAAAATTTATTATTATTATTAAATATATAATAAAGTTTATAATAATTTAAATTTATAATTAAAAATAATTATAAATTTAATTAAAATAATTAAAATTATATAAATAAATAACTAAATATTATATATTATTAATATTATTATATTATTTTAAGCAGCGATTTTTTTAAAATTAATATTTATATAAAATATATAAAAAATATTATATAAATATTAGTTAATATTTACTAAAAACTTTTAATAATATTATATATAACTTTAAAATAAATTTTTTTCGGATAAATTTAAAAAATATATAAAAATAATTAACGTATAATATTATAAAATATTTATTAAAATATTAAATAATAAATAAAATAAAATAAATATATAAGCTATTTAATATATATAATATTTTTTAAAAAAAAATCGATATATATAAATAATAAATTAATTTTATAAATAATAATAAAAATATTAAATAATATTATTAAACTTAATAGTTTTATATTAACTTTTTTTATTTTTAAAGCTTATTTTTATATTAATAAAAAATCTTTTTTATTTTTTTTTATTATATAAAAATAATAGCTATTTAAAAAATAATAAAAATATTATATAAAAACTACGTAAAAATTAAAATTAATCGCGCGATTAATAACAAAATAGATTATTTTATATAATATTTATATTTTTTTTTAAAACAAAGTTTTAGTATAAAAAAAAAAATAAAATAAAAAAACTATAAAATTAAAACAATTAAAAAATTAAAAATAATTATAGCTTTAATTAATAAACTAATATATTTTTATATATATAAATTAAGCTATATTATATAAAAAATATTTAACAAATAATTTAAACTAAAATAATATATAATTTATATAGCTAATAATTATTAAAAAAAAATATAAGCTAAAAAAAAAAAACTTAGCTTTATTATTATATAATATTTAATATATTTATTATATAATATTTAAATATTATAAACTTTTTTAATAAAAAAAAAATAACTTTTAAATTAATAACTAAACTATATATAAATAAAATTATTATAACTTTTATAAACTATTTAAAAAATTAAATATAATAAAAATTAATAAACTTATTATATAAAACGTTTTTAAATTTATTATATATAACTTAAATATTTAAAAAAAATATATTTTTAAGTTTTATTTTATATAAAAAATTAAAAAAAAACTATAAACTATATAAAAAGTTTAAACTTATTATATAAAAAGTATAATAATATCAAAAAAATACTATTTTAATTTAATCGCTAACGATTTAATAAATAAACTAATAATTAATTAATATTTATTTTATTTTTATATAAAATTTTAAAGCTTTATATAAGCTTAAAAATATTATTTAAACTTATATTTAATTAAAAATAAACTATTAATATTTATATTTATTTTTAAAACTAAAAAAAAAATACTTTTTAAATTATTTTATATATTATATAACTTTTATATAGCCTAGCTAAATTTAAGCTATATTAGTTTAAAATATACTATTATATTATTAAAAAAAACTTAAAATATAAATATTTATATATAATTTATATTTATTATTATATATAATAGTTTAAATATTTTTAAAATAATTAAAATATAAATAAATAATACGCTAAGTTTATTACGCTAAATTTTTTGTATATAAAAAAAAAAACTTAAATAAATAAAACTTATATAAAACTAAAAAAATTTTATTTTTTAAATATTTATTTAAATTTAATAAAAATTTTTTTATATAAGCAAAATATTATAATAACTTAAAAAACTAAACTAAAAATTTAGCTAAAATTAATTTTATATAAAAAAATTCGTTTAAGCTTATATTTTTTAATAAGCTAAAAAAATATATATAATAATATATATTAACCTAAAGCTATATATAATTTTATTATTATAGTTTAAATTATTAAGTATAATTATATAATATTAAAATATTAAATAAGCAAATTAAATAAAAAAAAATAACCTATCGAAAAAGCTTACGTTTATTTTTTTCGATTTTTATTATATAAAGCTTTTTATTTTTATAAATAAATTATTTGCAAATAATATAAATATAATTTTATAGCTTAAATTTATTATTATATTTATAATAAAGCTTATATAAAAATATAATAAACTTAAACTTTAAAATTAAAATAATATTATATATTAAAATTTAAACAAATATAAAAAGTTACGCAAAATATTTTAACTAATAAATTATATAATATAATTAATAGTTTTAATATATTATTATTTTTTATATAATATTTTAAAAAGTTATAAAATATTTAACCTATTTTTAATATTTATTATTTTATGCTTAAATTTTAAATTATTATATAATTATTTAATTAAACTAAAAATAACCTAAAAAAAAAATTAATAATAAATATTATATTTTTTTAAAAGTTATATAAAAAAAAAAAATCTTTAAAATATAATAAATTAATAATAAAAATAATTTAACTAATATATTTATTAAATATACGCTAAATTAAATATTAAAAACTTTAGTTTTTATAAATAAGCTGTTTATATAAATTAAAATATTTATTAAAAAACTATAAAAAGTACGTTCGTATAATAAATAGCAGCTAGGTATATATAAAAACGATATATTATATATAAATATTTAAAAAAGCAAATATTATATATAAATAGTAAAAAAATTAAAAAATTATAATAAAAAATAATAATTAAAATTTATACCCTGAAAAATAACGCGTACGATTAATCTTTTATTTTTTTCTTTTTTTTTTTTTAAACTTAAACTATATAATAAAATAATAAATATTATACAATTGTTATATATAAGCGCTATAAGCGCTATTTTAAAAACTTAGCATTATATATATTAGTTAAATAAAATATTTTAATAATTAATATAACTGCTACGTAAACTATTTTAGTATAAAATAATAATTTAGCTATAATTTTAAATAAAAATTATATAAAAATATTTTTTTAACGTACGAACTTTATTTATATATTAATAAAAATAATAATTAATAATACTTAGAAAATAATATCGTATAAAAAAGCAAAAATAATTATATTTTTTTTATTTTATTATATAATAAATAAATTAACTAAAACATATATTAAAAATTATTTATATAAAATAAATAAATAAAAATATACGTACGTTTATATATAACGCTAGTATAAAAGCTTTATAAGTTTAACTTTTAATAAAAAAGCTATAAACTTTTATAGCGCCGCTATTTTTTAAATATATAAAGTTTTAGAACTATATAATACCGCTAAAAGTAAGAAGCGTAAAGCGTAAATAAAAAACCCCGATAGGGTTAATAAGTCCTACGGCAATTATTGTTAATAATAATAATAATTCTGCTTTAATTATTTATTAATATAATATTTAAAAAAACTTAGAAAGCTTTATATATATAATAATAATAGTAGTAATAGCGGTAATACTACTATTAATATTACTAGTGCTACTAGTGCTACTAGTATTATTGTTAATATTATTGCTAATATTACGCTTATTATATAATAATTATTAGATTTAATACTATATAAGTTTGTAAAATTAGTTAAAGCATATATATAAAATGTATATATATATATATATATATATATATATATATATATAATATAAGTATATGCGCGTAAAGAAAAAAAAAAGAAAAAAAAAAACAAAAAAGCAATATAAAAGCAACCTAACTTATATATAATAGTAAAAATACAAAAGTAATATATTATTTAATTTTTTAAAATATTTAAATAAATTAAATAAAAGAATTATATATAATAGTTATATATAGGTTAGCTTTTTATCCGTACTTGCTAACTTTTTTTTTTATATATAATTATATAAATATTAAGCATTTTAAAAAAATAGCAATTTAATATATTATCGGGTACTTTTTTATTTATATACTTATTATATATATTTAATATTTTTTTATGTTTAGATTTTTTATATTAAAAAAAGCAATCGTACGAAAGTACGCTATAGCTAAAAAAAAAAAAGCTAATATTATAATTATAGTATTATTTACGTATAAAGTTAATATATTAATATTAACTATATATAATAGCTAATTATTAACTATAATATTAGCTATTTGTATAATAAAATTAAACTAATATATCCGCTTAATTTAGTTATATAATATACTGCAGTAAAATTTTTTCGTATAAAAAAATTCTCCGCATAAAAGCCTAGCTTTTATATAAATAGTTAAAAAAAATAGATCGATATATATTAATATTTATCTTATTTATTATTACGTACAATATTATACCTTTTAGCTACTTAACAATAAGTATATAATAACTTAACAAAAACCTGTTTAGTAAAAAAAACCTTTAAAGCTTATAAAGCATAAAAAAACAGCCCTTTATAGTTAGAAAAAGTCCTTATAATTGCTAAAAAGCGTAAAATAGTCCGTTAAATAATTAAAAATAACCTTAATAAAGCATAAAAGCTCGTTAAAACTATAAATTAACGCTTCGTAAAAACCACTTAACGCGCTATAAAAAAAGCAGCAAAAATAGCCCGTACCTAAAAAGTCTCTAATATCTTAAAACCAGCAAAAATAACAAATAACAGTAGTAATAACTGTTTACTACGTCGTTTTTAATCAAAAACACCAAAAAAATAGTTATTTTAGTGATCTAGCGATTTTAGTGATAAGCACCCACTTTAGGATGAGTAAGCTGGCGAATCCGTAATAAAGTGGGGGCGTGGCGCGGTTAAGGGGGCTGCTAAACTAAACTTGCCTCCAAGCTTTTAGATATATCTTGGCATACCTTAGTATCAGAATTGATTCAAGCCCGAGGGTAACTGACAAATCTCGGCTGGCGCGACTTAGTTCTTTAACAAAACGCGCCTTGAAAACCCAAAACTGATTTTTCAATGAGCAGATGAATTAATCAACACGAAATATTTAGTCCTGATTAGGTAGGGTAAATACTTGCATATCTTGTTTGCTGTCTTAGTTGCAGTAAGAGACTCAAGAACAGCATGAAGAAAGGGCACATGAGGTAAACGATAAAAGGTTGTCACGTTCTATAATCTGTCTTTGGCAGCGGCCCTGATATCGTGCTTGATATGCGGCAGTGACGGAGCCGCATGATCTGAACACAAGAAGGCATGTCTCAAGCAAGTATCCATCTCAAGCCAAGCTGAGACGCCTCACAATGGAGGGGTAAATGTGGCTCATGGAAGACCTGCTCAGACCTACTACGCTAGCATGTGCGGTGCTAATCAGGCTCCCTTCCCCAACCTTGGAAGCTACCCTATGCCGCTAGGTACCGATAGCGATAACAGCCCTCCTGCCCGTCCATGATTCTATCAACATGCCCACCTGCAGTATCAACGCATTCCTGGAGCATACTACCTTTTATTAAGTACCTACCTAGTGCCTCATGAGACTTCGCCTACCCAAGTAGCCTTAACTCAAATATACCTCCCAATTCCAACGACCGGGTTTCGCTCTCGCCCACCATCCATCCGTCCGTCCATTCTCCATTTTCAAGCAACCCAGGGAACGAAAGCAAGGCTGGGGGCACGGAGAAAGAGTGTGCCACATCCTATGTATGCCTCCTCCTGAACAACCGATCCACGAACCGCCGACGAGTCGCATCGTCGCCTCCGATCATGACCCCGAGATGAGCCATCCAAAGACTTCGGAAGAGGACTTGCCGAATAACGCTCCTCCCATTGCCATAACCTCTGCGTCGAACCCTTCCCTACTCGATATTACAACGGGCACGGGCGAACGAGATGGCGACGGCGCCGGTGGAGATAGTGTAAAAGAGACATCTTCAGTATCTGGAGACTTACTTGGACTTGACATGTCGCTACCGACAGAGCATGGCCCGGCCGACTCTGCCCCTGGAGGCCAAAGGGCAGTCGGGGACGAGAGGCCAAATGAGTCCGATGTCGCCGCCGACGCCATGGAATCGTCCGTGGCCACTTTGAAGCCCAATAAACCCCAGTTTCTCACCATCAACACGAGCTCCTATGTCGATCCAACACCGCCTACGCCCACCTCTCAAACCCCGTCGAGGACCAACTCAGCACATAGGTCCAAGGGACAGAGCTCGGGGTCGGGTCTTCACCAACCCCATCCGATGCCGGTTATGACGAAAATCGATTTGCTAGCGAGGATGAGCGGGAGGGCACGTCGCGTTCTGAGATACAGAGTATCATGGAACAGTTCCCAGAAGATGGAGGTGGCCCGGGAGAGGACGAGGTCATGAGCCCGAGGCTCGAGATTACCTCGCCCCATCTAGCCAGCCCACCACCACAGCATCCTCCGCGGAAATCCAGTCTCGAGCCACTTGCTCCGAGTATCGCACAACAACTTCAAGAAATGCAGGGCCTGCGCATTGCAAATACTTCGCCGACAAACGTACGCTCCAAGGGGAAACTCCATGCCCATGATCACGGTCCTCCGGTGCCCCCAAAGGATGTACATCCCGAAGATAGACTAGGCCCTATGGAGTCCCCCGTCTCATCTACGACGACCCTTCATCGCCCCCGCCGCCGGAACCCGAGCCGGAACCGGCCTTGCCTTTCGATTTCCACCGTTTCTTAGAGCAATTAAAGCACAAGAAGGCCGACCCCGTGGCCCGATACCTCAAGTCCTTCTTAAACGAGTTTGGCAAGCGGCAGTGGATGGTTCATGAACAGGTCAAAATTATTGGTGATTTCCTTGCCTTCATTTCCAATAAAATGGGTCAATGCGAGGTTTGGAGAGAAGTTTCCGACGCCGAATTCGATAACGCCCGCGAGGGTATGGAAAAGCTCGTTATGAATCGACTATACACCCAAACCTTCTCGCCGGCCATTCCCGCACCCCAGCCTATCCCAGGTGCGAAACCGAAGAAGCGCGGAGGGATCCACCGATGGGCCCCGGCCGAAAGGGACAGCATCAGGAAGATGTCGAGAGAGACGATATCTTAGCACAAAAAATTAGTATTTACGGATGGGTTAGGGAAGAGCATTTGGATATACCGCCTGTCACGGACAGTGGAAAGAGGTTTCTGACTCTGGCTCAGCAAGGTAAGTCTCACGGACACGAGGACAAGAAACCCGGGGCTGACTAGAGTAGAGCTCTTGAAGATTAGGTCTTATAGAGCACCTCGAGACAAGATTATCTGTGTGCTGAACTGTTGCAAAGTCATATTTGGTACATACTCCAGAGTGTGACCTAGGATATGTTCGCCAAGCTTACGCATTGAATAGGTCTTCTCAAGCATAACAAATCGGACTCGTCGGCTGATAGTTTCATGCCCCTCCTCATATACGTTGTGCTCCGCGCCAATCCGGATCATCTCGTATCCAATGTTCAATACATCCTACGTTTTCGCAACCAAGAGAAATTGGGTGGCGAAGCCGGCTACTATCTTTCCTCTCTGGTAAGAATGCATCTATCGGAACTGAAGTAGCCTATATCTTACTCCTATTCCCAGATGGGCGCCGTGCAGTTCGTTGAGAACATGGACCGCACCACTTTGACGATATCAGATGAAGACTTTGAGCAGAATGTGGAGGCCGCTGTCTCTGCTATCGCCGAAAAACACCAAGCTGAAGAGTCGGCCAGCCATTCACATGCAAATCTATCTGAGAAGGTTGGCTTATACCCAAGAGCATCATCTTCGACACGACCATCCTTTGAGCAAGATGGCTCTAGGACTCCACGTCGGTCAACTTCCAATGATGACCAGGGATCAGGTGACGAGAATCCGGCTATTTCTGGGTTACTCCGTACCATTCAAAAGCCGCTGTCCTCAATTGGCAGAATATTTTCTGAGGATACCAGCACCGCCGGGCCAAGCTCGCCCTCCCATATCTCGCATCCGAATTCAACAGCATCACGACCAAACACACGACCGGCCACACGGCCAGACCCCGATGTTCAAGACCCACCTGTAGGCCTACGACAGCAATTATCAGCTCAGGAAGCTGCGGCCAGACAAGCAAGTGCCGAGCTGCTGAGGCACATAGGATCCAAAGGGCAGAACACCACAATGTAGTCGAAACGTTAGCGGGCATGTTCCCAGACCTAGATCGGGACATCATTAGCGATGTCGTCCACCAAAAGGAGGAAGGTAAGTAATCCACCTATGAATTCGTATCCATCTTCGACTTGCTAACATTGCCACAGAGTTGGTCTTGCAGTCGACGCATGTCTAGCGCTAAGCGCTTGATTGGGAGAAATCTATTGCCAGGCCAAGCGACATAATGAAAGGGCTTTGCGAGCTGCTAGATGAAGTATCTATCCAGGCATGCCCATTAACGGGGGCTACTCCACAAGATGGGCCTCATGTGCCCAGTTTACATTTACATTACTATATGGTTTTGGTTGCCAACGGATTTACAAGTGGACGTTAATAATACCCCGTTCCCCGCCTCATCTACTTTATCTCACCACTACGCCATACCTGATTGCACATTTGGCAAAACATGAGCTCCAAATGAACCTAAAATCGGAAATGATAGAGACATTGCCAAAACCAGTAGATTTGAATGTTCGTTGAACGTTCAATGCAGTTTTAATCCATGCTTCTCTCAAATGAGGACAAGTCTTATTACGTCATCGAGTGAAATATTATGTACCTAGCTAAAGCTTTCTTAACGGATTCCGAAACAAACAAGTGTCAGCAATGTTTCGACTCGGAAATCTTCCGGACCAGGTGTCACGCAAGATTCCTTTATGATGAGACAATCGCAGTAAATCTACATCAATAATTGCTCAGTTTGGCGGTGATGTTTGCACATCAAGCACAGCGCGCTAAAGAGAAGATATTCAGGGCTTAATATGTGTAAAGAGTACCTAGTATAATTGGTGCTAATCCGAACTAATTAGCTTTTAGATGTTAGCGTGAATAGCTTCAGCCCTAGATCACATAATGCGGTTCGCGGCCGGAGTTCCACGGAAAACGAGGACACAGCATAACTGACTAATCCCGTCAACGACGCATTTCCTGAAACGGTATGGTGTATTATACCCACTCCCAAAGGGGTAATTGCCTTCTATCATTTAGAAGATGCTATGTCTTGTTGAGATGACGATGGAGTTGTTTCTAAGCATATCCCATCGCCGTACAAAATTGGAGCCTAGGGGAAGTGATGTGATGGGCCTTTTTCTGAGATGCGGGTCGAGCCAATTTGCCATGAATCAGAATGCTTAACAATCCTCTTCCACGACTCACAGAGTCATTGAGGTATAAGAAGGGGATGTCTCCCGAGTAAAGGTCGTCAATATCTATCTTCACATCAGACTCGGGAATTCTGCCTATCTACTAGACCCCTACTACTGAGGAGAGACGACCACAATGCACAAAAACGCCCTATCCCTCGCCTTGGGTCTAACAGCCACGTTAGCCCTAGGCCAAAGCACGCCAAACAAGCTACAATCCGCGGGCTTCAACTCAACATTCAGCCTCTCGCAGTCACAGATCGAAGCAGCCAATTTGACAGCCAGTCTAGCGGCAGACATCGAAGCAGCGGTGCGCTTCGACACGTCGCAGCTCGCTAACGGGGGCACGGCCGAGGATGCGTTTTACAGACTCCCGCCCCTGAACACATCAGCAGAGTTGAAAGCCGGACAGTTGCTTAAAGTCCAGGAATTTACGGATCCGGCCTCCTTCACGCTGCCGTCTAACACGGCGCTCTCGCGCATCTTGTATACCACGACGGACCTCAACGGCACCGTCATCCCCGCCTCGGCGTTTGTCTTGTGGCCCTTCCAGCCCCGGGCTTTCGCTTCTTCTCCGGGGCATGCGGGGAACTCTACGGCTGCCGAGAGAGCGCCCGTGGTGCTTTGGTCCCATGGGACCTCGGGCTTCTTTGCACCGCAGGGGCCCTCGACGAATCGCGGGCTGTGGTATGCTCAGTGAGTATATTCCTCCGTCACTTATCCACCTGATTCCAAGCGGCAGATTCGTACCCCTATTCGCCATATTCTCGTAAATCCTTACAAAACACCCCCAACTACTCAGGTTTCCTTGGCTTTTTTTTTCCTTTGGTTTTTTTTGCGATAGTATAAATAGGTCATCTAGACTAACACTTGATCTCTCACAGCTCAGCGCCCTTCACTCTCGCGCTAGACGGCTACGCCGTCGTGGCAGCTGACTTTGGCGGCCTCGGCATCGACAAATCGTGGGACGGCAGCAACATCCCACACCAGTACCTCGCCTCGCGCGTCAGCGCCCGCGACGGGTTGTACGCACTGCGCGCCGCGAAAGAGGCGTTCGCGGGCCTCTTGAGCGACGAGTTCGTCGCCTTCGGACATAGCCAAGGCGGGGGTGTCGCATGGGGCGTCGCCGAGGTGCTGGCCGAAGAGGCGCAAGAATTCTCCGACTTGACGCCTGGATACCGCGGCGCGATCGCGGGCAGTCCGACGACGGACCTCTTCACGGGACCCCGCAGTTCATCGTCACCTGGCTCACCCTGTTCATGGGGCGCATCTTCCCCTCGTTCGAGCCCGCCGATTGGCTCACGCCCCTCGGCATCGCGCGGACGGCGCTCCTGCGCGAGATCCAGGGCGGCATCGCCGTGTCGCAGAAGTTGTATCTCGACGCCGATAGCGGGCCGGTCATCAAGGACTCGTGGAATGAGACTTGGTACGTCGATGCGTACGGCCGGCTCGGGAACGTGGGGAGCCGGAATTTTGTTGGGCCGTTGCTGGTCATTCAGGGCACGGCGGACGTGTATATCCCGTACGATGTGACGTCGAAGACGGTGAAGGACACGTGCGCATTTCTGAGTTCCAAGGGTCAGAAGGCGGACTTGGAGTATCTCGTCATCAACGGCACGGGCCATGTGCCCTCGCTGGATGCGACCAGGCCGATCTGGTTGAAGTGGATCGCGGACCGCTTTGAGGGTCGCCCTGTTGCGAAGCCTGGATGTGTTAGGACGGACTTGGAGAGCTGGCTGCCGCTTGGGAGATATATCCCGACTACGAATTCTTACTTGCAGTGGGCTGGGAGCCGGAGTATGCGTTTGAGACTCCCCTTGGACTTTAAATCTGGATCTATTCTAGGTCTCGGGGGTTCACGGGATGTATAGATAGGGTTTTAGAGGGCGGTATATAGATTATATTCTCATTTGGTCGTTTTTAACTTCTTACGCAGCTCATTGTATAATAAACAATATAGAGACAAAGACAGCAATTATTTTTTCCATCCCAGGAATTGATCCGAACCTTTTTATCATGACATTTCTTAGTTAATCGAGTGAACATTGTTTAGGTAGTCAAGTGTTGACTATTTCTCCTTTTCTAGACCTTCGTTAACTCGGTCATCTGATCCTAATGTTGCAAATATGTCATAGAACCCAAATATTACAACATTTTAACCCAAAGTTCTAGAGAACAAGTATGCCTAGAGCAAATTTTAAGGCGTGCAAAGGGTTGAAATACTACTGTAGGTTAAATATGTTTGTACGGACAAGGTTCGCCGAACAGTGTCTTGATAATGATGATAATTCTGATTTTTTGCCTAGGTTATTTTGGAAATTGAATTGTAAAGAGCGGTCCCTCTTTATCTAGAGAACAGTCCGCCAAACAATCCATGAGGTTCTCATCATAATATTCTTTCCGTCAATCTGCCCACAGCAACTTTTCGTTATTTTTCTTTAACAAATTTTTTTTTTCGGTCGCTTAATTACAAAGGCTCCCTTGTACCACAAAATCTGCTCCTAAGAAATCGTTTTCGTTTTCGGGCGCTATACAACGACTCAGCGCCCTCAGATTATCGCCGCCGAGCATCCACGACAACGAACTCCCAACCCAACGGTCAACTCGAACCCGCAACCCCTACTTCAAACGAAGACATGAAACTAACCAAGTTAGACCACGTCATAAAAATAGTATCGTCATAATCGCCTCATCTTCTTCTACATGCTGTACTCAACGGGACACCTACAACACCCAGGTTTGACTTCACCGTAATCCTCACCTTGGACCCGATACCTCTATTTCAAGCCTAATATCAAACTAACCAGCGGGAGTCACTGTATTAAAATAGTACCGTGAGAATCGCCTTATTCTCTTCTACATCCCAGCTCTAACAAGATGTTCGCAGTGCCAGTTTTGCCGCCACCCTCAAATACTCAACCCCCAACTCGAACCCGCGATCCCCACTTCAACTTCGCTCTCAACCTCAGCTCGAACACAACACCTCTACTTCAACCTACAATACTAACCCAACCAATGCAAAGCACGCCACCAAAATTACACCATAATACTCACCTCAATTTCCTCTCTATTTTGAGCCTAGCCACGAGCCCTGAAGTCCAACATCACCCTTCGCACCCTCCCAACTTGAACCCGCACCCTCTTCCTCACCACCACCCATTCCACCACCACCATCACCATCACCATCATTACAAAACTACACCAACTTCACAACCTCATCCTCCGCATCAAATAAAATCATCTTCAAATGAATAACATCATCTACAAATCACTCGAAAAAAAAACACAGGTTCTCTCAGTTCGAAGAAGCTATTCGTCAACGCAGGTCCCACCCCGCTCAGAGGAAACAGTTATATTACATCATTGAGAACTCCGACCATTACACCACGGGGGCGTTCTGGTTCTTGGAAATTCCTTAGGATAAAGAGCCCTATATGCCCTCTGTTTTCTCGTCGGGGGCTGAGGGTGGGGAGGGGGCCGTTGCTGGGGAGCTGCGTGGTGGTTGCCCGGTAGGTGGGGATATGGACCCGCGTGACGGGCGACGTGACGGGCGACGTGACAGGCGACGTGACGGGCGACGCGACCTGCGACGCGACGGGTGACGGCGAGGCAAGATGGGTTCTCTCGGATATGCCGATGGTGGTTGTGCTCGATATCGGGCTCGAGGTGTGTGGTTGTTGAAAGTGCGTTTTCGGGTTTGAGGTGTGGTGGTGAGGTTTTTGCGAAGTATGGGTCCATTCGCGAGTAGAACGCGGGTGAGAACGGTTTGAAATTTCTATGAAAATTTCTGTGAAAATTTCGCGGATGATGGTTCTTAAGGGCAATAAATTCAATGTTGAATATTTCGTAAGTTCAGTTAGGTTAATTTGGTTGCTCAAGTTAATGTTCGGAAGGAATAATTTTTATGGGGTGTGGGGCGTGTGACCCATCGTTTCGACTGCAGGTTTCCGAACAATGGGAATTGTATCAGATAGTTGAATAAAGTCGGCTACTATAGCGTGTCATGCTGCTGTCTACGCATGGGTTATAGGGGCGCGTGTCGCTTTACGGATATTGAGGTTATGTTCGCATGGTAGATAAACTAAAAGCGCCTACCTAGATACCATGTGCTTATTTAGTAACTTTCCGAGAACAATTGTTTTCACTCACCGATAGTTCAAATATAAAAATTGGGCGCAAAGTGTCACTGGGTATTGGTATAACTGTAGGTAGGATGGGTCACATCTAAGCAGGAACAATCGGGCATGATCATGAAATATGCATATTTTTATGTACGGAGAAGAGTCAAAGACCACGCCAGAAGCAGGTCAGTGAATGCAGAGTGTCGTAGAGTGTCGTAACGTGGGGAATTATATACAAGAAAGCGATGTGGAAGGAGACCTTTAGACCATTTGACCATTTCGGAAACCCGCATTCTTATCCATTATCTAAATGATCCAAAATGGCGGGGCGGCATAAGCAGCCAAAGGCGGGCTAAAGAGATGCTCCTCCCCGTCGCGAAGGCGAGGCCGCGAGACCATCCGCTTACGAGGCCTGGAAGGTCGAGTTGAGGGGCCGAACTTGATGTTGGAGTAGATGACGTTGGAGTTGGGGCTCTGGGACTCGACGTCGGCGGGGACACCCGACGAGGTGGCGCAGGCGCCGCGCTGCTTGCCGGGCCGGAGCCGGTGACGGGGTAGGTGGAGTCGAGCCACAGCATGTTGGACGCGTGGTCGTCCCAGATGGACATGACGAGGACCATGTCGTTGGCGAGGCGTTGCCCATCTGCGCGAGGCCGCCGCGCTGGGTGAAGATGTTGGTGTCGCCGAAGGCCGTCTTCTGGGCGTCGCAGAAGCTCTGGGTGATCGAGTTGCCCGAGGGCCCGAGACGGTGCTCTGGCTGTTGGGATGACCTTGCCGTTCTGGACGTAGAAGCGCTTGATCTCGCTTAGGGCGCCGCCGGACTGGATGAACTGGGTGACGACGGTGACCTTCTGCTTGGTGTCGATGGTCGCGCCGGGGCCGAAGAAGTTGGTGTTGCCCTGGCGGAAGCTGTTGAAGTCGCATCCGTCGGGGTCGCAGTCGCCGGCGTAGCGGTTGGCAGAGTAGGTTCCGCCGCAGTTGTCACCCGTGCATGAGTGGTAGGCCGAGTTCTGGCAAGGGTGGGGAGTGTAGGCGTGGCCATCGAGTTAGCCTCCCAGATATCCATCTCAGCGCAGCAAGCGCCCATGTTGCCGACACCGGCGTTGACGTCGTTGGTCGAAGGCGTCCAGCCGACGACGTTGGCCTGGGATTCAAGTCAGATATAGTTTCACGTGTTTTTCTGTCGGTTGACATACCTTGCCGTCGATGAACTTGAGATCACGAGGGCACTGAGAGTCACAGTAACCAGTACCGTACTTGGCACCAGCGGTGTTGGTAGGGAACTTGGCCTTGCCACCATCGAGATCCATGGAGACGAAGTACAGAGCACCGTTCAAACCGCAGCTATCAACCGAGTTAGATCACAACCCTGTGGTTTCTCGTCATAGGGCGACTTACGGTAGGTTGGAAACGTCGACATCGAAGGTGAACTCGTTGCCGAGGAGCTTGAAGCCTTGGTAGGTGGTGTCGTCTTCATCAGGTACATTCGGCTACCGATGTTCTTGCTGTAGGGTCCCTGGGTGACGAATTCAAGTTCAGGGCATTGCCGGATGTGGTGGCACCGTAAGTTCCAGCGTAGTCAGCGCCGTCGAGCAGCACGCAGAAGCGCACGAGGTCGGGTCCTTGCAGCGAGTGGTATCCCATGTGTTGCCGCTGTAGCAGTTGGTTCCTGAGGAGTCGTGAACCCATCGCCAGTTAGCGTCGACGACGACCTTGCCGTTGACATTGCTGCAGCTACCGCGCTTGGCACTGTGACCATGTCAAGGCGGGATGGTTCTCGGCTGTCAGCGAGGCAGAACACTGAGCTCTGGCAGTGGCCACGAGGGCGGCGACGGCGGCGAGTTTGCTGTGCATATGCATGGTGACGAGTTTGCTCCGGGTCAAGTTAAACTGGATGGATGACTGGTGTGGTGAATCCAAAATTCGTCCTAGAGGATTGCGAGATCATGGTCTATATATTAGTTCTTCACCTCCAGGGCACCGCCGACGATGTATAGTACACAGGGGCTCTCGCCGCCATGTTAGACTCTTGTGGATCGCCTCGATATCTACCGTTTCTAGAAACCTGGAGGGACGGGGCACCGAAGTTGGCCTTGGTACGTCTCCCTGTGGGTGAAGTGCCGGCTGGCGGGCCGCAAACCTGAGCTTGCTGGAGGCGAGGGTGGACTTCACTCTCAGGGGAAGCTTAACACGATCGTAAGGGGTAGGGCGTCAGATCATCTACGCGCTTCACGCATGCTAGGCCAAGACGAGAATGTGCACACCCGGCCAATGTGCGGGAGGCTGCTCTGGGATTCCCTGGATTGACAACGGCGTATTTAGTTCGCGGCGAAGCGGGCAGATGACTTGGACTTAGAGGGAACCGGGGTGGGTATCACGGCCGCTGTTTCATTGGAGGCTTTTCCTGACTTGCAACGGAAGAAGTTGACCGAATACGACTAGGATGGCGAGAGGGTCGACAAGCGTTAGAGCGCTTAGTACACATGCGTTGTCCGGCCATGGAGTGCCAGGCACCATTTGCAAATGTCTAGCCATTCTGCGCACCTCTCCTTTCATCAAAAGCATCCAAGTTCATCGTGCGACTGCTATGGACCGGTATCGAGCCATGAACTCGTCCAAGGTGGAAACGTCGGCGGCGATCATCTCCGATTTTCGCAGGGTTACTCCGCAGTAAGGTAGGAGTCGTCCAAAGGGAAATCCATCCCGCGCATGCTGGGCACAAATAAGCCGGTAGCTGGTGTCGTTTTAATTTATCCTTCCTGGCTGGTGGAAATACTCTGCATCCCATGTGCCCTGGATAGTAAATGATTTTCCCAAGTTAAGTGGAGAGAGCCTAGAGGCTGATGCCAAGTTATGCATTTAATTTCTGTTTGAGTTTAACACAACATCACTACCAAACCCCATTTCGCGAGAAGCTCACCAGGTTGGGCAGGAGAGTCCTAATTCTACGAAAGCGTATTCTGAAGGCTCTTTTCTCAACGTGACCGATACACGGTCCATTGCACCAGACATGACTCGTTCACTTACCGCTGAAGACGTCATTCTAATAACTAGATGCCGTACACAAGCTTTTGATTAAACTACGCCCGCCACTAAGAATGAATTAATACGGCTGTGGGGTGACAAAATAACGGTTAACTCCAGATAAGTTTACAGGTATATGGAGACCCGAGACTGAGCAGTACTGACCCGATGAGAAGACTAAGATGTCTAGACAGCATGCATCAAGTAAAAACTAAAACACACCACCTTAGGAGTTACCTATACTAGTAGTAATTCCGGTAAAATGGTAGATCTCACCGCAGCCTTCTATCAAGTTGTCGGAGATAACAGGCGAACGATAATAGTTTCGAATAAATTCGATGGCCTAAGCGTATGTATGTACGAACTGCCCATCATGAAACAGCATCCTTGAGAATCGCATGCCACGCCCTAGTCCCCCGGTCGCTGGGAAGCCGATTCGACAACAATTTTCTCCACAAGGTAACGGATGGGATGAGATCAAGCCAAGAACAGCAGCGGAGCGACGCAAACATCGTACACCTGGCGAGCCGGGAACGAGCAGCTTGGGAGCCGATAGAGAGTCGGTGAATCAACGCAGCGGTGACATTCGCCAGCGAAGCGAACATGATAAAACCCTACACATTTAAGCTTGCACGTTTTAGTCCCTAATGTTGCATGAGAGAATCGCAATGGCAACATAAACTACTATTTGGGCCATAACTGTTGGTTGGCACACGGAAGGCTCAGCCGAAAACATATCCGATTTCTATTCTTGGCAGACTCGACAGTCATGAAGTGTCTACTTACGTTGCTTTCAAGAAATGCATAAACTAGATCTCAGCATTACTCTCCTATACCCCATCCACCTGACCCCCGCACGTACTAGTGGATTTTGCCGACCCTGGTCTACTAGCCAGTGGATTCCGCCACAGAGTTGAATACACAGGGCGAATTATTTGTTAAGTAATTCAACCGCTACCGCTACCGCTACCGTTTATATGATTAGTTTTAAAAGCTTTGCTTTAATAAATAAATATCGATCTACCTAGTATAGTATTATTTTATTGCTAGTTAAACGTTAAAATATTTATTTCTAGATACTGCTGAAGCTTAGGTGTAGCTGATCGCTGATGTACTTTCGCTGGCATGGGTAGCTAAACTACACTTAAATAGGTGTAGTTTCCTAACCCTGCTAGCAGAGGTACCTGGTGGAGTCTGTTCTTACCGGGCCCCAACTATGTAGACGATGACGCTTGGAAGCCTTGAGACAGCCTCGGTAATTTCGGGTCCTAATGCGGCAAACCGGTAACTCTCTCCGATTTCCTGTTTGGGACAGAGTTGAGAACCAGTAAGCAATCAGAACAAGAAAACATCTACCTCTAGAGCAGCACGTGGACCATTCAAAGACGGGTGGCAACGACGAGAAACCCGTGTGGCTGAGCAGCGCTGGTTACAAGGCGCCCGGAGACGCTTTTGATTCACTTCTCTACGATCTTACGCGATCGCGAACAGTCCGTGACCCTATACACGAGTACTACATGTTGCCGCTATGATGCGAATGATATCGATGTTAATAAACGCTGCCATAAAAGCTGCCATAAACGCTGCAATAAACGCTGCTTGGCCACTCAGGATCATTTAGACAGGAATATGCTCGGCCTGACTACCAGCTGCGTCTATCTTTTCGACTGATGAGACTTTCTTGGCTCCTGACTTCTTCTTCCGTTTGCCACTGCCTGTACCGGACGCGGTTGGTGCTTCACGAATCCAACGGGCGACAGCCTCTGCACGCTCAGTCAAAATAGGGTATTCTCTGCCATCATCGACGGCCCATCGCTTAGGCGCAGAACTTGAGCTAGGAGACGTAGCATTGGAGCCTACAGCTTGTACTTGGTCCGCCTCAGCGCGTTTCTGACGAGCTAGTATAGCCGCCTTGAAGCTGGCTTCGTCATTCACGCGTTCATCTTCTAGTGCCTCGATGATGGCTTGATGTCTTACGCGCTCCTGCCGTTGCTCGTCCGTCTCTGTAGGACTGACAGACCCGTGATAGATAAAGCGTTTACACCAGTGGTAGCAGCCGACACGTGTTCGCTGATGGCGGCACGGGAAGCGGGGCAGGCGCACAAAGCGCTTCCCAACTTGAACCAAGCTCGATCCAATTCTCTGCTCGACGTAGTACTTCTATCCAGTCCGCACGGGCGGTGATCTACTAGCTTGAAAGACGGATAACCATCTGCTAGTCGAGCTAGGCGAGCTACCATATACGCATGACGTTGAAGTTCTTTCGTTGAAGTCTGAACGAGCGTATGGCACAGCAGCAATGAGTGTAAAGCGTCGGTGAGCAGCGGGTGGTAGGTTACAACTTCGCTGGTGGTTTCTACGGTATTGGCCGAATTTGATGTGGAGGCAAGATGCACGATATCAACGGATGGATAGGGAGGAAGATCCGCGGTGGCGTGGCGGTGAACAACGTTGCAACGGATAGATCGTATGACCAACTGAACTGCTGGTTGGACTGCTCGGGTCTTGGGAAGCCAAGCGAGACTGTGCATAGTATCTCTTGCCCCTATGGGTGGCCTGGTTCACCTGGCGGCTGAAGTCGTCGGATACGTCAATTGGTAAGTTGGGCGAATAATGGAAGTTCTTGAGGTACTCCATATAGTCTCGTAAAGCACGCTTTGCATATAATCGCACGGTTTTCCTGCTCTCAAGCTGCTTCTCAGTGGCACTTGATCTCCAAGCTGAGCTGTTGTACTCTGGGGAAGACCTTCTCCTTCCGTAGGCTCGTTTTCGTCACTGTTAGTGTTGTTCGCCGGTTCGGCGGCCTGTTCAGCAAGATCCCTGGCTAATGCGAACTCGACATGTCCGCACGCCAAGGTCAGGTAGCAGCCGGCACGTTGGAATAACAACTGTATCTCGGTACTGCTCGGCTGATCTTTCTCCTCGAGGGGGATTGTCCCGACGCCTGCCGGCCCTGCGCTCAAGCTGCATAGATTCTTCCACGTAGGGTCTATGCGGTCGGTTCAGGCGACAATTGCTCAAGGCAGTAGTGAGGTCCTGAGTTGCTCCTTCAAAGTCCTCTTTGAACATGCGAACAATAGCGCGCGTCCGCAAAGGCTCGCAGTCCGAGGGTCGCTGCCCGATGATCATGTCTAAAACACGCAAGTCTGTACACTCGGCCAGTTGCCTCGACGGGATCTTCTCGTGGAAGAAGTGCACATAGTTCGCATCTGGATCGTCGGGGCGCGCTGTAGAACGAGCCCGGCGACGTTCTCCAGCGTCGATGTCGACTGCATCGTGGCGACGCTCGAAGCGATCTCGTCAAGATGGTAGGCGCGCGACAGCTTTTGAGTGGCCTGTTCCGCAAGCGAAACCTCCTTTCGGGGCTCAGCCTTGCGCCGCCCGTATTACCGAACCCCAGCCCCAATGCTTGCATATGATGGGCGCTGCCGCCGGCGAGTGAATTGGACAGAGCAGACGAAGCGACGCCATTGGCAGCGCGCACGGCCAGGTCGGTAGCGCCATCGACGAGCTGGCGTATCTTGACGAGGTCGTAAAAGACGGCCGGATCGACGGGTCGCGGGAGGGGCATGTAGTAGTTCGCGTTTGCGAGGGTCTCGAGGACTTCGACGGGCAATTGAAGCCATGGGCCGTGAAACGACGAGATATATCGCCAATGCCTGAAAATGGGGTTCGTATTAGTATGGAGGGAGAGGCGCATCCGGTAGGCCAGCACCCATGACGGTATGAAACTAACTCCCTCTCGTCGCGTCGAGGCCACGACGGTGAATTGGCTGACCCTGGGACTCACTTGTTCCTACATATGACCAGCGCGACGAAGGAAGAGCCGGCGCCATCGCAGGCGCGCAGCTTTGTTTTTGTCCTTGGCCGGTTGACTTGTCTCGGCGGGGGAGTCGCCCGCTGCGGCTTTCTTGTTCTTCTTCGCCATTGCGCATTGAAGCAATCGCAACAAGATTATCAGGTCGAAGAAGGTCGAAAGTAGAAAGTAGCAAGTAGCGTAGACAATAAATCGATACCAAATATGACGTAGAATGTATAAGTCGGTACTCAGTCCTACTGGCAACCAAACGCTACAATCGAGTAGCAGAGACGAAGAGAAACACAGTCCTAGGCTATGTATAATACAGAAGGAAGAAAATTGCCTAATTTACTGGCTGTTGTTCTAAGACGGATGGGACTGACTCTTGGGCAACAGCTCTGCTCCGACTAAAGAAAGGTCCCTTCCAAACTTATTCCTCTTATCGCCTTATCTCTCGTGGCGGGACAATCAAACTGAAGCTGCCGCCCCTCGCTCTCCGCATCTTTATTTTTATCAACACGTGATTAAGCTAAATAAGGACCTGTCAATGGAGCATTGCACACGCAGCTACCTACGGAGGTTGTGTGTCACTATTGATCATTATCCTTGGCAATGGTGTAAAGTGCAAATGGGGGAGCTCACACACGGTGTGACGGCTTGGCAACCAGTTCATCGGGCCGCTTGCAGCCGAGCAGTCTCAGCAGAAAGTTAGCTAGGTATCTACTCTACTAGGCTAAGCCTAAACTCCGCTCTAGCTAACGATTGATATGTCCCATCTGCATTAACGGTATAGCGCAGTTAGTGGTCTATGACTTTATAGACTACTGCCGGCCCGAAACACTGGTTGCCAAGCCGTCACACCGTGTATGAGCTCCCCCATTTGCACTTTACACCATTGCCAAGGATAATGATCAATAGTGACACAAACCTCCGTACATCCATACTTTATCTAAGCTAAGTACCTACGTAGCATTCCCATACCTACCTACATTACATGTAAGCAGGCAACATGGAACATACTTAACGCAGGTACATATGCGAGATCCCTACCTACATAAGTAGGCTCTACCTACATACCTAAGTTCTACCTACTGAAGGTACATAAACCATCGTCATCAATACAATGAAGGTAAGTAGCCTGTAGGATTCAGGTAATGTTATGCCTGTCCACCCTATCCGCGATAAACGGCATTATACGGATTTCTGCTGTCGGATGTCTTCCTTCCATTCTCTTTTCACCTTGTCAAGAAGATCAAGATCCCCTAAAATATCAACTCCCACGGCCGCCATGGCTTTTCCAACGCGAAGACAGTTCTCAAACGCAAGCCTTGTCCCTGCGCCTTCGCGAATCCAGGATTATGAGGTCCGGCACCCCCCGGACAGCAGGGATAGAGAAGCCCACGTTGAGACTCGGCATCGCGTAGCTGATGTTTCCCTGGTCCGTACTGGCCGTCGTGCGCCCCTCTATCTCGTCCACCTCCGGGTTGTCTGATATCGGGTCCGGTGGCGACAACTTGTTGAAATGTTGGCGGTAGTGGTTTGCGAGAATGCGGTTGGGAACGTGGTCCGCGTACGACTGCACAGGCGTAACCTTAAGAGTAGCGCCCGTTGCAGTCGCCCCGGCCTCGAAGCAGGCGTCGACCTTCTTCCTCAGCTCGCTTAGTCGTGCTTGTGTGTTGGCCCGGACCACGAAGTTCCCCGCCGTGTGCGCGTGTATGATATTGGGCCGCACGCCGCCGTCGGTGATGTTACCCTGCACCACATCGCCCGGCATCGTCTGCTGCCGGAGGACGGAGATGGCGTTGTAGGCGGTGATGAGTGCGTCCAGCGCGTTGATGCCCAGCCATGGGTTAGCCGCTGCGTGGGCCTCGCGCCCGAAATATTCCACTTTGAATGCTGTGTATGCCGATGTGCGCATATATGCGTGGTTTCTCGTGATACCTGGATGAGATAGTAGATTGATGTCAACTTTGTGGTCCCGGTAAGCTCCGGCTTCTAGCAACTTAATCTTCCCGCCACCTCCTGTACAGGTTTCGGTGAGTTAGTACCGACTCAAAACACATGTTAAAAGCTTACCTTCTTCTGCGGGCGTTCCAAAGAGCACCACCTTACCGCCCAATTCACCTTTCCTAGTTTCTGCTACAGCTAAACCTCCTGCCACCGATGCGGTCGCGATGAGATTATGCCCACAGGCATGTCCGATGCCGTCTAATGCATCTATCCAATTGTCAGCCTCCATCTAGATTATGACAGCAAGCACTTATACCATACCCATCTCTACGTTGAAGGAGATAACAGGCCCCTTCATCCCGCTATCGAAAACGGCGACCCAAGCGGTCGCCAAACCATATGCAGAGGGAGTCACTTTCCACCCCTGCTGACTCGACATGAATTTCGTCAACGTCTCATGGGCGATGAACTCCTCGTATCCTAGCTCGGGATTGTCGTGGATCGTCTTATTCACCTCCCAAAGCTCATTCGCAATGCTATCAATGAAGTCGCTGATGTCGCCGAGATGTCCCGGTACGATGGATTGAATCTCCGTAGCATCCTCATGATTAATGAATACAAAGTCTTCGCCTAGTTGGTCCATTGCTGCTTACTGAAACAGTAGAAGTTTCACTGTACACTATGCTCCCGGCAGAAGAACTCATTCACAAATTCCAAGCTCGTCAGTAGTCTCCAAAATTGATAAATACCCTGGAAGCTTAAGCCATGTTCACTCAATTACCCCACTTCAATGAGCCGGGAACGCAACCTCCGACCGGCACATCTTAAGACTAAAGTTATAGCCTTTGTAAGCCAAGTACTACGAAAGATTTGAAACACCCTTCTACTTTTTTCCTTTTCTTTTTTGAAAAAGAAAAAAAGACGAAAGAAGGCTTTTAAAATGTGAATAGAAGGCATCCTTAACCTTAGAATTCAGCGACAAGCCCTCGGCAGAAACAGTATTACCCGATAGGGATGCTCTACTACGAGTCCCGTTTCACCGCCTCTATCACACTCGGTCGATTGTCTAGGAAGCGGATGGTGCCGTGGAAACAGAATTGAGTAGTCATGGCGGGTCATAAAATGTATTACTTCTCGTACACGAGAGCCTACATTACATAATCTCATGCTCTCATACACGTTCTATCTTTGTGACACAAGGTCTTCAAGCAGGCGAAATTTCCCTTTTATCCTCCTGGTGGCTTACGACCGGGGCCTTCTCTACGTTAGAAGAGGAAGAAGTCTGTGGATGGGCGTCGGAGACACCCAACATCTGACTACCCTTCTCAACGTGGTTCTGTCCACCAAAGAGGGCGTCCATCTCTTCGAGGGAGACCTTCTTGGTCTCCGGAATGAAGAAAAATACGAAGATGGCGAGTAGTATGTTGGTCGCGAAGAAAAAGAACAGGCATTTCAGCCCCTCGTTGGCTAGGAATATGGGGAAGAACTGCTGGAATATGGTGTTGGCGACGTTTTGCATTTGCGAACACATCCCCACGGCTTGTGCGCGACGTTCATGCTGAAGACTTCCGATGTCCACATCCAGACGGTGCTGTGCGTTATCAAATTAGAGTTTGTTTCGGAAAATAAAAGAGTTAGGGAATGAGAAGATTGACTTACGCGCCCCACGACGGCTTGTAGAAGAGGATAAATAGGAACAGCAGGAACACTATCGCGATGCCAACGGGCTGCGTCTTGGTTGTCGAGCCATCCGCGGCGACGACATCGGGCGTCGTGAGACCAACAATGGGCACGATAAGCATACACGCAGACATACCGATCGCACCGACGATCAGCAGCCAGCGACGGCCGAAGCGATCAGCGGACCACAAAGCATTCAAGGTGAAGAGGATGCCGAAGGTGGCGTTGAGGGCATTGATCAGGTTGATAGTCTCGCTCGAGGTCCAGATCTTCTTGTAGATGGCGCTCGAGTACGAGTTGAGAGTACCCTGACCAGAGAGCTGCTGGCCGACATTAATGACGCAGGCGAGCCCGAGGCGCTTGCGGATGGACGGGTCTTTAAACAGCCTTGTAGGATCCACTGATGCCTCGTTCTCGTACTCGATAGCCTCACGGATCGCCAGAATCTCGTCCTCAACATCCTGTTCCGTCTCGCGGATCCGGCGTAACGCCTTTCTGGCCTCCTCGAGATTGTTGTGGCGCTTGACCCACCAACGCGGCGACTCGGGTTGGAACGGCAAGAGAATAATGATGATCAGGGGCACCAGGATTTGGAAGATGACGACGATCCGCCAGTCCCAGTTGCCCAGCGTCTTCCGGTGGATGTTGGCCGCGTAGGCGATCCAGTAGGCGATGAAGCTGCCGACGCTGTAGAACGTTTGCCAGAATGTCATGACGCTGCCGCGAACTTCGGGGAGGGACACTTCGCCGATGTAGATCGGTCCGGCGGCTATGTCATGGTTAGTACAGCTACAAAGACTTAGTAAGTGATGATAGACGCACTTAGTGCTAGACTTGGCCCAGACCGATCAGCACACGGCTCCGATGAAGGCGCCTAGATTATGTCGTGGAGCGAAGGCTTGGATGAATGTGGCAATAATGGTGAGGAAACAGCCGAGACCCATTCCCCAACGTCGCCCAAATAGTCGGCTACATCAAAGTTAGACACAGCTGGCAGAGCATTGGTCGCGGAAGCACGTACAACTGGCCCACCGAAGAAAAAGCCAGAGACGATGGCGCGATAGTGTACGCGGTGTTCACGAGGCCTATTAGGTACGCATCGTTTTCTATAGGATTCATCACGGTTAGACAAATTTTTCTTTTTAAGAGCTACTACTTTAAAGACTCACAGCGTTGAGGTCAAACCACTCGAGCCAGTTTTCGGAGCCTTGGGCAGCGTTGAAGACTGAAGCATCATATCCATATAACACCATGCACATCGCCGCCACCAAGGCGATGTACCTATAAGCCCCATGTATTAGCAACGACTGGCTTTGGGTAAGGGTATGTAAGCTAAGGACAGCTCACCAGTTATAGAGCTTCTTCGAGCTCGGCATCTTGAAGCTTAACGATTCAGTCCTCAAGTTGCTCTAGTGATGTTTTTGGGGGAAACTTGACAAGCAAGTTATCAACCAAGCTAGGCGAAGGAGAAAGAAGAGGAAAAGAAGAGGTAGAGGAGAGCAAGGAGGAGGGTGTGCGAGTATATGAATAGGTAGTCAGCCAACACCCTATTCCCACAACGGCCTCCCTGGGTGTGGTACCGCGTTGCTGGGATGCAAACGTCAACTCGACATCTTCGTCCCGAATTTGCCTTCCCTACACCATACGCCGTGGTTATTGGTGGCGCATCACCCAACCCGGTAGCCCCATATCTGACCATCCTCGGGTAGGCAGCTCGAGGTGGTATAGTCTTAGCGAGCGTCGTAGCACCTTGACAGACGGACCCCAGTGCATGCAGGCAGGGTCCCAGTCAGCCTGTTCGTTGTAACCGCATAGCGAGAGCCTCCAAGACCTCGTAACTGAAGGTTGCCCGGGGTCTATAAACTACCTGTTTCGTTCCATCCACATACTCCCGACCTTCTGTGATTCCCAAACCTTCTTAGTTTCAACGGTCTCCTTTTATCAAGTTCGTCTTCAATATTACCGGTAAGTTCCTTCCCCACAGATGTGGAATCTCCCCCAGACCATGTTTAGCGGGGGGGTGAAGCAGGGAGTTCAGAAGGCTGGGGAGACGGTTTGCGGAGAATCTGTCAAAGCTAGTTTCCACCAATCAGAGTTTCACCGTGGGCTATGGCACATGGGCGTTGAGCCCATCTTGCCATCGCACTTATGTCTATTCTAGGCTACCGTTGTACGATCCCCGTAAGAGAGACGGTGGAATTAAATGGGGTGATACGCTTGGCTTGTAATATGGTAGCAGTAATCCGGCTCCGGTATCCCCTATCCACACGCTGGGATTCATTGTCACCGCTGGTTTACTGTCTTGGCTATTCGAATTTCTGGAGGCTTATAACTATCTGCCCTGGCTCCAGAATTCAAGGGACGGCCCGTCTATCCACAGGTTCCACTGTTCAGAACGCCGTGGTCCAGGTCATGGGTTGGTTTATCGTGGCCAGCCATCGCCTACTGCGAAATCTGATGAGCTGTATGCTTCACCATTCTCAAATCCTAGGATCTAGCATCATGCTATTGTGCAGAAGTCTGCCTCTATAGTTCTGTAATTATGTGTTATCTAGGACGCTTACGGAAAATGATCTTGATGGCACGGATAATTTGGTCGATATACCCGTAAAGTTTTTGCACTTAATTCGAGTCGAAGGAAATAGGTATGTATTCAAACGAAACCTCGTGTCCCAGTCGTTAAAATACATCCTTGACAATACATCGGATTACCATACCAGACACCGCGCTCCATTCCTTGGACAATTCCAGAATAGCAAGTTCCTAGCTACCTATGTCTATACATGTATATATATATATATATGCCGCTCCGTCTTATAAAGTCAGGTCTCGGGCCACCAACATTCCCTCTCCATCATAGCTTCTACACTGACGTCACCCATCGCATATCTCTCCCCATCTGGGCCTGCATATTCGGATGCGGGGGCGGTTGCTGTTTGATTTGCCGTCTCATGCGTAATCGCTCAATGACATCTTGGGATATCACATCGAAGCCTCTCCTCAACGACACGGAATCGTCCACCTCTCGCCGTATTTCGCCAACGTACTTGCGGTGCGCTCCAGACACCCGATACTTCTCTCGAGGTTATCGAAAGTCGGGCCCCCATCCGAGGTGGAAGCGGTGGCGCATCGCCTTGTCGACCGAGTAGGGCGGGGGCGGGGGCATTATGCCGGAGAGAAGCAGCTCCTCGGCGTCACGCACGACCGCTACGAATTGGCTCGCCATGAAGAAGACGCGCAGTGCGTCGTGGTACGAGTAGAACCCCGTGTTATGCCCATGTGTGTGCGATTTCGTAGATGCGGTCTAGATAAGCGAGCGCGTGCTCGAAGATGAACAGTCGGTCGTAATCCGTCAGAGGCGGCGATTTGGCGAGGGCGACATGCAATACACGAAGCTGTAGCGCAGCTCGAGATCGAAGAGCTCTCTTATCGCTATAGGGAGCGAGTTGGGGAGTCTCTCGGCCCAGTCCTGCATCTGATAACACATCTGCCAGATAAACGTCGCATCGGGCAGAGGCGTAGAGTCGGATTGAGATAGTGACTGGTACCAGTGCGACTGCGCCCGGCGGAGCTGAAAGACAGTAAGGCCGGCTCGCAGCCCGAGAGATATTGGCGCTTATCGAGGCCCTCCGGCTAAAGGATGAGGATCTCGGAAATGCCACGTTTGCTGCCGCGTCAGTGAAAGAGAATGCCCGGGTGAGGACCATACTTATGGAACTGAAAATATGTCAGCGTAATCGCCCTGCTATATTCAACCATGTCATCTAGCATACCGATCTAGCGAATATACGCAGTAAAAGGTCTTCCGCCGCATGTCCAGCAATGACTTGTCGGACATTTGCTCTGGAGGATCTTGGTGAAAACCCATGTCTATGACTGCACGACAAGTAAACCCGATCAAATGCCAACTGTCGAAATGACCTGGGTCTAGGGTCGAGTATTGTGTTAAAAGGATGAGCGATTGTATTTGAGTCGTGTAGCCGGGCATGAGGGCTTGGTCGGCGTGTCTGAGAGCCCGTGAAGCCAAGTAAAGGCCATCGATATAATATTGATCGTTCTTGACCCGGCTCTGGGCACTAGAGCTAATGGCTAAGACCATGTATAAGAGCCAATAATCGCTGTCTTTTATAACGCGATCTTGCATTGAATATACCTGGTCGAGAACATTGTAGATGGCAGTCTCGGAGAAGGCAGGTAGAGACAGTATATGTTAGTCATATAATATTGGATCAAAGTAATGGCGGTCTGCCTCGATGGCATATTCCAGTTGTTATCTCTAGGTAGGGGATCATTCGTGGCAGCAGCCAATACAAGCCGAGCGAAGGTCATGTTGCTTGTAGATGGCTCGAAGTCTTGTTGTCGCATTAACGGAACTTTGCAATGATTAGTATATAGACTGATGTAAGAGAGACTCCCAACACACAGAAAACCAAAGTCAGACATGAGCGAGTTCACATCTGAATTCTCGCGACTCCTTGCGGCCTTGCGATACATGGCAGCCTGGATATTCGCAAGAGAGTCCCTTCGGTCCGTTTGAGGGATGGGAGGCAACGGCCCCGACGCATGCCCGGCAAGCGACGCCTTTCTGGATCGCGCAAAAGCCAAGCGCCTCTCCATCTTCTCTATCCGAAGCTCGAGTGCTGCCACGTAGCTGCTAGTGGGTTAGTCCACATATGTTATAATGGGAGGCCTGCTTCGCATGGCTCAGAGCTGTCTTGCCTTCGTTCTTTACCCCTGGCGAACTGGTCGTTAGCTGCCGAGCACTCATTTTCTCGACCGGCCTTCTCGCAAGCCGTGCACGCTGGTAATTTGCCATCACACTGTTGATGTTAGAGAGTCCAAACACGATGAGAACCCTAGGACGGCATTACAGACAGACCTTGACCTTGGCGGACCGACCTATGCGCAGCTCATTAGTTGAGGATCTCCACGGGCCGCGATGCGTCGCATATGTGAGAGGAGTGGAACTTACATCGGGAACAAGCCGATACTGGACGGGACACCCGCAACAGCGGATTATCCGAGAAACTCGACCGTGGCATGATGCAAGGCAGGCGGGCGGCAGCGGCAGCAGCAGCAGCGCACCGTGTGTCTTTAATACTGATCGAGTCTATCCGACAAGGTGTCCGAGCGATGACCGAAAAAATAACCCCGTCACCGTCCGATTATGATAACGGTCCGCTGTAAAGATACGCAGTCTCCGTGCCTGAGAATATAAGCGCCGAAGCGCAACTTGCACACTTGCGCCAGTGAGACAGCCGTTAGCCCCGCCAATGTACAGTCCTTATTCCTAGGCTTGGCAGGCGAGTTAGCTTGGCGCGGGCCGAGATGTACAGAAGTAGGCAGGCTCTAAATACTGTGTGCTTGGCTAACAGGGTTTGAGCTATTGCCGAACGATGAGCTGAGGCAGAAGACGGACAAGTGAGAATATGCTCTGCTAAATGAAGCCACGAGCCTCATGTCACCTGCGAGGAGATCCCGATTAGGATAAATAAAAGTAGAGTTGTAGTTGAGGGTTTCGAGAAAGACAGCGGGCGGGTTGCGGGGTCTTGGTTATCGACCACTAGGAAGTATTGACATGCCCCTTTTCTCACCAGTCAGGAATCAGAAGGCTGCAGAACCCGGTCTAGAATGTGTTACCCAAGGCAGGACAAGTACACTAAGGTTAACTGCGAGTGGGGGGTTTACTTCTTGGTGACATCGGTGAAGTTGCTGAAACTTTGACAAGGGACAAATCTATTCTCGAATCTGGGGTTCGTTCTACAAAATTAGAACTCTTTTAAATCCCTTTCATGCAGCGGCGATCTCGGCATCGGGACAGAGAGAAGACGAGCACCGGGATCCCAGTAAATAAGCGCATTTGTTGCCTGACGCTTGGCCAAGCCTCAACCAAGCCGCAAGGGGAATCAGGCTGCATCAAGCCGCTAACTCTCCTTAGATTGGAGCCGTCGGGAAGCGCTGTGTTGTGTTAATTTCGAATTCAAGGGGATAACGCCATATACTAGATAGTCAATACCCAAATTCACAATGTCTTTGTCCATATAAAATACCTTTGTTATGACTTTTGGCTTGAACAAAACCCAACACGTATGCACGTCAAGACAGCGTCAGCAATACCACGTTCGGATATAACAACGTTTCACGATGCTCATGCGGTAGGCTGCAGCCTGTTGAAACAGATTCCTAAGAACATTTTAGTATTTTTGGTAATAGGAGAAGTACTCCATCTTCATGCTAGTCTATGTTATAGACGACACTATGGCGGACTAAATTAAATCAATTGTTAGTTCCAGACTCTCAGGTTTCTGAGCAGCTGAGACAAGCTCTGGCTATCGTGGACAATATATACGGTTATCTGGATCACATCCAGCGAAAGACACGACGATAAACCCTAGCATCGGCATGGATGTTTCGGCATTAAGATGTGTCAAATGTTAACCTGGTACCAACCGAGTCTACTGTATGGGAAGCGGAGAATCCACCTAATAAGCGTGATAGGCTTACGTACATGTCGCCCTACTCGCCCAACGATTCTATTTCCCCGCAGCTGCGCTAGCTTAGGTACTACCTAAACAAGTCCCTTGCTATCGAATCCCTTGTAATTAAATACTTAGTGTAATCAGCACCGCTTTTCCACTTTCGAGGGTTGGGTCTTCGCCACGTGGAAACGCAAATCAGAGAGAAGGGAAGAGGCTGAAGAGGTTGTTTGAGCATTGGAAGCCCCTGAAACCCGCGTACTGTCTATAATGGCCCCTTGGAAGTCTTGAAATCCAACTCTAGCCCCAAGAGCCATCGAGATTCGGCCAGGAAGGAATATAGAATACAACGTCTGCATTTTATAGGACCAATCAACGTTTTGGACTGGCTGACTTGGCTGACTGCTAGAGTGCCCGCGACCCGTCGTCTATCTACTAAAGTACAGTAAAGTCAGGGATCTAGCGCTCTCCTGAAGCACATGGACCATGATATCACAAGTCTGTTGACGATCGAGCTGTTGTTGTTGTTGCTGTTGACGAATAAAATAAGAAGACCAAACTCACATGACACTACGGACGAGACAACATGGTCGTGTAGCGAACTGGTTGGGTGAACCATCCTCCCTGTGTTCGTTTACCGTCACGGCATTACTCCCGCGAAACCCGACAAACAGGGCCTCGAAAAGTGCGGCGACGTTGTGCGACCAAGCGACCATTGATTCCCCCGCGTGCTTACGAAGCTGAGATCACGAACGACTCTATTCATACATTCCAGGAAAGCGACGCGGAGGAATAACAACAGACCCTACCGATGGATGCCTCCATTGTCTTTCGCCAAGTGGAAGGCTTTGGCAGCCAAATTCCACGGCCGTACCAAGAATTCCCACCGAGGAAGATAGCGAACGACGATGAACAAGGAGAACATGGGAATTCACATCGCATCGCGCATACTTTAACGGCTTGTTGCCGTTTCGCCAGGTGAGTAATGCGCACTTTCCAATACTTGCTTGTTCAATGATGCGATGTCGAGTATCGCTCTCTTTGGAATTTCTGTTTCGATAGTTAACGTAGCCTGGCTAGAGGAAAACTCGATGCGATCCCCCTCCCACGATGCCTTCCCTGCGAGCGATCCGGTTCGATATGCGAATATTTCGACACAACGAAAGGAAAAAAGATCAGTCGGCTTTATGTCGTCAAGCTCCAAGAAAGAGTTCGCGCGTTAGATGCGGAACTGGGCCAGTATATCGACGAAGAAGAGGACCCCTATGCCAAAGACCATGAAGATTTTATTCGCCCCGGCGGTCTAGTAAGGCTGAATGAAACCGATGAGACCCCTCGATATCTCGGCCCATCTAGCGGGATTGCCATGACGCGCATCGTGATGGAAGAGGCGAAGCGGTACACTGAGACGGTCGGATTTCAGAGCTCATACCGGACGTGAAAGGAGGCGGAACACTATAGGCATCGCAACCACGGGGAATAGATCGCAGTCGTTTAGTATGCCGGCCGGGAACCCTAGGAAGAAGAGCTATCCATGGTCAGTGCAGTAGCAGCGTCAGGGCTTCCCAGCAAGCCTATAGCTGATAAGCTCGTCGAAGTTTCCATCAACGGGGTATGTCATGTAATGCCCAATACCCCAGCCAAGGGAAAATCTAACTTTGGAACGCAGCTCAAGTGTTTAGCCCAGCGCTTCATGAAAAGATACTCGCCAAGGCCCTTGAAGATGCCTATGCTGGTAGCCAGGACCCGTATCAAAACTTCGTGGTTCGCCTGGTTATGGCCATAAGCATGCAAAAGCTCGACTCTAATTACGCTGGGCTTGCCGATAGCTATTACCTCGCAGCAATGCAGTATTTTGAAGCAGTCGTTCGACCCAAGGATATCAAAACACTCCAGTGCCTCGTATTGATAGGTCAGTATTCTCTACTAACGCCGACTCGAACAGCTGTATACTATGTGGTTGGTCTCGCAACAAGGATCAGCCAGCAGCTCGGCCTTGCGGATGAGAAAACGATCGCTTTAGGTGCCAGCGACCCAATGTCTTTGGATATGCGTCGACGGCTCAGCTGGATCGTGAGCACCCTCGAATTGGGATTATCGCATTCAATGGGCCGCCCCAACGGCTTTGCGAAGACTGATGATATCATTGACATCAAATGGTTTGAGACTGTGCCCGACGCGAACATTTCGGAGAATGGTATTGTACCCGGGCCACCGGATGAAAAGAAACTCGTCGCTTCACTTCTGCAAGATGCGACTGGTTCAAGCTGAGATCCGTCGCACATTATATGAGATGAAGCGCCCTGAACCAAGAAACGCTCACCATCCTTGGTTCGCTGCCATGGAGGCAAGGATGGACCAATGGCTGAGGTCACCCGGAGAAGCCCGCGTGGTGTAAGCCATGGTGAGTTTCGTCCGTTCTTCAACATCACGAAGTAGACTAATTCCTTCTGCAGGTTCACGGGTAGATATCACACAATGGTGGTGTCTCTACACCGCCCTTCGCCACAAGTGCCGCGGCCGTCGGTGCAGTCTGCTACTAAGTGCTTCGACTCGGCTGCATTTGTAATAGATATATCGAGCAAGCAGATGATGTCGGCTGCCGTAGATATAACATGGGTGTTCCTACTGACTCTATATATGTCGCTTAACACCTTCTGTGGTGCATAGCAAGGTACCCAGATGTCCGCGCAGCGCATTCCAGAGAGGAAGTGCAAGAGCTCGTAAACGTTGCATTGGATATAATCGACCAATGCGTTGAGCGGTGGCCAGGCACCGCTTCGGCATCTGAGCTCTACTCTATCTTGACAAAAGCTTGCCTTCAGAGTTATGACTCGAATGGTACTCCCAACTTATCCAGCCCAGGTTCCCTCAATACACCACCATCACAGGCGGAGACAAGCTCCCCCAATGCCATGGAATTATCAGGGCCGGGGCCATCGTCTAAGCCTGGTGCGCCCGCGTTCAACCCACCCCAATTTGGGTATGTCTTCGGTTCAGCGCCCGAATCTATAGAGAATTACAGTCTTGACAGCAACTTTCCGCCACATCCTACCTTCCGATCTAACTCTATCTTCCTAAATCCGGCCTCCAACGACCAACAGGTCGTCGTTTCAGCTACTTTCCCCCGATTTTACTCAAGCCGATGGCCTTCCCGGGGTCGATCCCAGTCCACCTCCTTCGGAATCTACTATATCTCCACCCTTTGTGTCATCACCGCCGCTTGCCCAAACGCCCCCCGAGTCCATAGCCTCCATGCACGTCGGTACACCATCTATGAGCACACCGTTGCTATCGACCCCACTACTTCCAACGACGGCATCACGGCCCTCTCCTGAGCCAATGCATGGTCTTCCCCAAACGCAACAACGACCACCTCTCCCCGCCTTCACCATCCCATCTTTACCGCCAGGGCAACTTCCCCAAGGCCAGCGACCTTTACCACAATCCAGCACAGTCCACGACTGGTTCAACCCCCCGCCACCATTCATATCCCCTTATGCATTTGGCAGCATGGGCGCAGGTTTCTGGGGCAACAACACCTCCGGCATGAACGGATTCGACGGCCTGGAGCCGGGAACTACAACCCCACGCACGGATTACCCCCAGATCGACAAGGAAGTCTAAGCCAGGCACAGCAGATCGAGCTCATGGGGGTGTTGGAAAACGAGGGCATGGCCGACATAGATAGCTACTTGAACACGACGAACATCGGATATGGGAACGGCGCCATGGGCGACGCGAATATAGCGATGGATTGGGGGCCACAATCATGAGCGAGGCGTTATCTTGGGTCATACATAGGTCTCTCTTCCTCCTCATTTCGAAATGTTTTTCATGTCTTAAGTTATAAAGAAAGACAGAAATCTTACCTGGCGTATCATAGGCGGGTAACGAGAGAAACGAGTTCATGACTAGATTTTTTTTTTTTTTTCATCGCCGATGACTTCTTGATGCCATGTTCGGTTGTAACTATGATCTTAACTGCTGTAACCTGATAGGGACGACTAACTCCCCCAGACAGACTTGAATATAGGCGTTGTTTGCTTCAGCTAGTTCGGCAAAGCGAACCGGTCTCACTATTATACGACAACCTCGTATTCGGCGAAGTCGAGGTGCTAAATCGTTCCTGCGACAGACACTTACGTTTGGGTCAACTTCGGTGTCTTGGCCGTAGGGTAGCGTCAAAATGCAGAAACACCACCAACCCCTCCTGGCGGCGCCAGTTTCCATACACGGCGTGGATATTATAGCCCGAATGTTCAGGATATGATTGACGAAAGTCGGATTACATGATTATAACTTCTCAGCCCACCACTACGTACCCAAGATTCGGAGCATTTGGTGATGACAGTCTCCTCAGATCTCACACAGTATTAAAGCGCGTCCCTTTGTTAATTCGGCCCTACCAGTAAGGGCGCCGAGACGGAGCCTGCTTTTCCTCATAGCTTAGGAGCAATAAGGACATGATACAAAGTAATAAGTGTCTTTTACTCTGCATCATTGTCCTTGATCTGTGAACCCATCGGTTCGGCCGAATATAGATTCTCTAAGCGTACCGCGCCGTGGCTTCGTAAAAGGCACACCTCATTTCATACATGATTACTTCACATCACAGCAAAGTATTTGAGCCACGAACGCCTTAGCTTCTGAGCTTCCATTAGGGGCAATACATGAAACACCCAAAAGCAACTATGCTATAACAAGTGCAGTGGCGCATCACGTCGCAATGGTGAGAGCAATATCCGATACCAGCCACCCCTATACTGAGAGCCTCTCCACCAACTGTGACTTCTCAAAAAGACCCTAGTTTCGAATTGGGCCTATAATGAGCGTGGCGTTCGTCAGTTTTTGTAGATGACGATGAAGTCTAGGGTCGACTAGATCTCGGATCTCGGCATCCCACCACAGGGACAAGGAGAGTTGACTGTCCGACGCGGCCCCGTGGGCCTTGCCATTGAGTCCTCGTGAAGCCCATAGCTTATATCATCCTTCGTATACCCGACATGACGACTCAAGCAAGCTATTGCGTTTTTCGCGCCATATGCCGTTCCCAGCAATATTAACACGTATATACGCTTGTTTGAGTGCAGGGTATGCTCGGAGAGAAGTCCTGCGTTTGTTCATGACTGGCCGATAATGGCGTGAGGTGAGACCCGTTTTACAACGGCCACCATCGGACATGTCGGTACTGGGCATAGTTGTAATCTGCCGTCCTAGGGACGGAAATACGGGGTAAAAATAGTAGCTCACATAGATATCCACCCGATAGCCTACAGTATCTAACATGCGCGATTCAAGGATCACCCGTCTTGATTCATGTGAATTGGGATCTGGGCTTATCACCCCTTTTGTTCTCGACCCCGTACCTGACTAGGACACGGACTAGTCTGGCCGCCCAAGGATGTGGAGCGAGGGAGGAGGCATAGAGGAGGGTATACGCGGAGATTTAAGCGAGTGGTAAGTTACTTACACTACTCTGCCGCCCAAGGTGGGTAGACCTCCCGAGAGGGTGTAACGTACTACCATAATTGAGTTATAATTCGTGGTGATTTCGAAGCACCGAGTAGATACCGGGTTAACGGAACTCGCGTCTTCTCCACACATTTACTTGAGCGGGCGAGGCCTGGCCATAAAAAAGTGGTACAGTAGGTGACATTGACGGTGACATTGACGGCGACATTGACGGCGGATGTTTTTGAGACGCGTTCACGGACGATTATGTAATGATGTAATCCGAGATCGCTCGGCAACGCCCAGCAAGGGTCAAAGGGTGGCGGAATGAGCGGGACAGAAGGTTTCTAAACAAGGAAATGTGTAAATGGCAGTTATGAGCATCCTCAAAACAACATTAACATTAGACTGCACGCTTTGGGACCACGCAAGGACGTTGAGTTTATACAGATAGATTTTTTTTAATCAGATATGACAAGATTTGATGTACAATTAGCGATTTCGTATGGTGGTATACCATTCCGTTTTGCTTCCACCGAGGCTATTAGGAGTCCCAGATCCAAAAAAGACAAGCAGCCACCTTAGACCTTACCACCGACGCACCACCCGTAACCACCATGTCTCGACATAGAGAAATCCGCCATTTTGCCCGCAACACCTTGCCGTGAACCCCCCTCGTTCAGTCGAAATGTCGCTGGCTCTCAACGCTGATAACATACAAAGATCTTGTGGGTATTTTTTCTGGATGAAGTTGCTCAAAGGCTTTTCATCAGCAGCAGCAAGAATTGGACGGACGAGACAAACGAAATTGACGAAACTCCGATGAGTACCCGATCCCCGGGGTATCTGTGTAATCTGCACTGTTCCCTGTTTCCGCCGCGCTAAACCCTTGACATTACATTACAAAAAAAGAGAGGTAAAGAGGGAAAGAAAGGAAGAAGAACTAGCGATTGATGAAAATGCCAAGATTTTGGGGTAGTTATATGCTAGTCCAAGTCCGTCAAGTCTATGAACAACTCCTCCCGCCTTATACATGAGGAAGTATATGCCAACTGTAAACCGAAAATGCTGCGGTAATAATGAAGGCTATAAGTACAGGTAGCCTCCGCGAACTTCAGTAACCTTGGGACCAAGGAGACCCAAGTACGGAGGGCTACTGGTGATAAAGGATTCTATTTAGTGGTAATCCTGAGGGGTTATGTTGGGTGTGAATTGAATCTGCTTCGACCTTGGGTAGCCAGGCGAGGACCTTGATGACACGACGGATTCGTTGGCATCCCAATCATACTGAGTGTTGGCGACAACGTTTCTAGGATATGTGGGATGCTCTAGGTTCGAGTTCATCATGGTATGATATACCGGTGTCGATGGGCTGCCACCGCTTGTCTCCACGTAACTAGGGATAGGCTGCATGGACAGGTCTGGAAATTCGGAATTGAAGTAAGGGGTGAGAAGCGGCTGGTCTGTAGTGATGTTGAAGCCACCACTGAATGCATTGCCGACGAATCCGTGTGTGCTGAATTCGGTCATCATGCCAGGTGTTGTGGGTGGGGTTTTGAGATCGTTTTCTTCCTTCATCTCTTGTACATAGTTGGAAGTAATGCCCATTCCCAAAAACGACCCGTTATCTGGCGAAGCCGAAATAACAGTCGGTTCCTGAATATGGCGCTGGTCAAAGACAGCTGGTGTCATCGGGGTCGGAGGAGCTCCCGAAAAAGTAGGTGTTCCCGAGCCAACTGGTGAACGATTGTGATATTGCAGAAGAGCCTCAGCACGTCCGAAGAATGGCGAGCGCGGGCCGGCAGTGGACTTCTGAATTCTACCGGGACCCATCCCGGAGGCTGAAGAGATCCTACGTATTGATTTGACTGGGCTCGAGACATCCATTCGCTTCGATACGTCTAAGGCTGTTTTTGGTATATTGTAGGAGCGGCTTCGCAAAGAAGCAGCTTGAAGTGCGGCTGGGCGGGGAATGTTCCGCCTGGATGCAAGATTGGCCGGAGGAGGGGGGATCTGAAAGAGTCTGTAGGTGTCGGCATACCCTGGGATGCGAGATCATTGTGGCAATCGGGAGATGCATTACAATCGAATGGGTTCTCGGACATGTCACAAGCGTCACCATTTGACACCGGCGAGAAAAACATTGCGGTTGTTGAAGAGCTCGGAATCGCTGCGCTATGCATACCAGCATAGTGTTGGGAGCTGTGGCTCTCGATACTCATGCTTCGCTCCACGCGTGAAGGAATGCCGTGGTGTAGCTCCAAAGTCCTGCCGTCTAAAGCCGCATTGTGGCCATGGCCTATTGACGTGAAGAGTCCAAAGTCACTCATTGACCTCGTCTGTGTGTAGCCTCCAGCACCGTGAGGATGAGTGAGGCCTGTAGGGTTTGGCTGTGAAAAGTCAATTGAGAGCGGGGATTGGTAGGTATCGGCGACGTCAGCTTGGGTTGACACTGCAGATTGCATGCAAACAGAATTCGCATCGTTCATTCCGTGTTCAACAGTCTCATCGTTTTCATCCTCGTCTTCATCCTCATCCTCATCATCCTCTTCATCTTCATGTGACGCATCGGTGATCTGGGAAGGTGAAGAAACGTCAGGGAACGCAGCTGAGGAAGGCTGCGTACGTTTGTGAGACCCTTCGCTCAAAGAATCCAGAGCCCCGAATATGAATCTTCGTCTGGGGACGAAGGCTCAGAAGCTGACTTCTCAGCCGCTCTCCGAGCCTCATACTCTTCCTGTTTCCTTTCTTGTTTCGCCTTGGCACGGCGGTTTTGAAACCAGTTCTGACATCCTGAGTTAGCATGTATAGGCTAACACTAGCAGGGGGTGTCCTACATTAATCCTAGGTCGTTCCAAGCCGAGGCCGTCCGCCAATTGAGCTTTCACTGAGCTCGAGGGTTTAGGGTTTTCTTGGAATACTTTTTCAAGCTTTTCAACCTCTTCTTTAGATAACCGCGGCTTAGATTCCGTCTTGCCATCACATAGACCTCCTCGATCGACCATCATAGGCTGGCGGTGTGTTTGATAACCATACATGTACTGAAGGCCAGGATAGGCTGCATGGACCTGGTATTGGGGTTCTGCGTAGGCCATGCTCGCTCCTTGTCCTTGAGAGAAGCTGTATGGGGAGGCAAAGCCCGGTGGCGCACAGAATTGCATGTTCATGGTGTCGAAGATTGCCGAACGGTTTGCTATTACGTATATATGTTATGTCCAGGATTAGGATGGCGGCAACTTCTCGGGTGGGTCTAATGTGTAATTATATTGGTTGCGTGTCTTCGATGTCGAACGTAGGCCAAACCGAATATTAGGTGTAAAGGCACTGCTGTTGATATATACTGGGCATCCGCCAATTTTGCCAATGATGATTCCGAGGGCCCAAAGTAAAGAACGACTTGGGGTCAGAGGTCGATAGACCAGACTAAGAATATGATATCTTGAGAATGAACGTGGGAGGTTTGGTCCTGCACCCAACAAGGTCAGGGGCTCTGTGGGCAGGGGAGACGTCGAGTATAAGAGCAAACGGCCAGGTGGAAAACCCAATGGCTACGTACAAGATTGTAGTGAGACAAACCTCACTTTACACTACTCAAGTTTCTCTTTGAGGTAGAGACAACTAGTAGTCGGGGTGGAACAAGAAGCAATACAAGAGGGCAAGAGATGGGAAAGGAGGGGGTGGCAGTACAAGTAGTTCTCCAGCTACCGACTACTTAGCGGTGGGTCTCCTTTCTGAAGGAGCTTTGCACGATGATGACCGGCCTGTGGGTGCGTTGAGTTGTCGGCCAGGACGGCTATGGCTGCAGGTACATCTGTACATCTGCGGTACGACGAAATTACTCTCGAGAAGAAAAGACAAGAGCCCACTTGGGACCGGCCGATGGTCACCAGCTGGGGGCCGACGGGTACATGCCTAGTACCCGACGGCTCTACCCCCTACCACAGGAGGCAGAGGCAGCGAAGCCACTACCATTGTGACCCTCAAGGCTCTGATCTCATGCCGCTCCCTTTGCTTTTGCAACGACGATGACCAGCAGACGCCGCGCGCGGAGCATTAGCATTGGGGTCGTCGAAAGCGCAGAGATTTGTGGCGGGTCTGGGCGCGCTACCGCATGTTGGTGAGGGTTGAGGGTGACAATGGTCCAGCCAGCCAGGCCAGGCCACCAGCACATCACTGGGCAGCGTCCACTCCTCCTCCTCCTCGTCCCCCCTCGACAGCTGCAGGCAAGTCGACGCCTAGGTATGGGGCCAAGAGCAGGCCAAGCGCCCAGTGGGCCGTCCACCCATGCACCCTGACGGATCATCAGGTCGCCGCTGGTGCTGGTGGGGATGTATGACGAGGGTTCCTGGCTGGGCTTGGTGGGCGTGCCTGTTCCAACCGTGTGTTTCCCACCAGAGCCAAGGAGCAGGGGTTAGGGGGCAGGGGACAGGGGCAAGGGGGGAGGGCTCGGGACAAGCTCGCAGACTCAGACTGGTTACCTCTCCTCTCCCAGGCGAGAGCAGAGTCTGCTGCTAGAGAACACCGGCTTCACTCTTCACTGTGCTAGCTGGGGTCCTTGGGGGCATCCTGCCGCTACCGTATTGCGCCGTGGCCCCCTGTCGTCTTCTCCAAAAGCACCCCTGTCGGAGCTGAATGCGGAAACACAGTGCTTCGCTCGGGTCTCTCTACATTCGCACAGAGCCCGCAGTTGGGCGGTAGGAGGACGATGCAGATACCGCAGTCTAAGTCGATTCAGGAAAGACGTCTCAAGGCGAGGAGAGACAAGACGTCATGTCGCATCCCCCGTCCTATCGGCGAAAGAGATATATGATAAATAAGGGACATACAGTACAAGACATCGGTGAATAGGGACGCCCGCCCTCACGACACATTCATCTTAATTCCTACATAAGTACTTAGCAAGCGACGGATCACCAAGTAGTACCATCTGCAACGCAGGGGCGGGCACACGCTCTCTCTCGCGATAGAGGGTGGCCGGGGACCAATTTGGAGAGACAGGGAGGAGGGAGGACTGCCCAGATTGGTCCCTACACGCACAGTACTTTCTACACTAGACTACACTGAGCTTGACATGGGAAAGGCAGGGGTCTACAGATGGGCTTCAATTTTCTTCGCTTGTGTTAGCGTCAACCCTTGCCCGCTACAGTGTCAATATCACCTCGACACTCATCATCAGGTTGGTCGGGACTTTTAGTGTAGCGGTTCATCATTCCATCATCACCACTGCTAGTAGCTGGTATTGTAACAGTTGTTACAGCGGCAGAGATGGTACTCTTGTCGCTTAATGTGACTTCGTCCATTGTATCGACACACAAGACATGAACCCATGCATGGCTCAGTTGTCATTGTGAGAAGAAGTAAAAGAAGCTTTGCCCAGTTCCAACAACCGTGTGTAGCACCTAACCTGGATACACTGTTTAATTCTGCAAGATCTTCAATACAGCGAATACGGCCATTGGCTTAGAGACAACGACTCACTTCTTAGATCTCCCGGGTACCGACAGCGGGAGCCTCTCCGCAGCATAATGATCAGTTGCTTTAGAATGACGCTCGTCTATGTCAATCCCTCCTAGACGGTTATCGCGTTGCTGAATGTCATAATCTGTGCTATTTACAACATCTCACCAAATATTCTGATAGTATTTGACAGCAAGTATTGACTATTGTCATCGACTATTGCTGCTACATCAGCTTTGTTTTAGCCGCAGTGCGTGCATGCGTAAAAAGATGGTGTGATGGCAAGTCCGCTCGATTGTGGCAGAGTTGTTGTGATGCATCTTTGGTTTTGTTGTCGGTGACGAAGCAGAATTCGGACCTTCCTGCAGGTGCATTTTGGCCCGAGAACCGTGAAATAGTTATGATACGGTCTGCCGACGAGTATTATGCGACGCCGCGTCTGCTAGACATACTATTCAGTATTGTACCAAGAATATCTAGTCACTCATCATGAATGCAGCGTAGTCGCAATAGCTTAGAATCAATAGCCAACGTCAATCATAGATGAGCCTCAAGTAGTCTCGACCACCTATTTTCTTCACGATATTCTACTGATGCTATTTTCGTTTCTCCCAACATCTTCAACCTAAGCATACGGCGCTGACCGCATACACGTCCGGCAAAGCACATGCTGCACAGCCGCAAAGTCCACCAAAATAGGCACGCAGCTACCACCACTCTGACACTCACATGGGGTTCGTCCCTCTCAACAACATCGGCACCATGGGGAGAATAATTCGTCTCTCTTTCCGGCGCAGAGCTCAGAGTTACATTGCTTGTACACTTGGCATGCCTGGCGCATCTCTTCCCCACCTCAACCAGGTGTATAGTATTACCGGTTGTGTAAAACGCAAGCATCTCGGCACTGTGAGCAATTAGGCTTGAGGTACCTAACTTTGAAAACACCCCCGACGAGGCCATCCAACGGCGTCCACTGGTATCTCCCTTAAGACGAGATAGCTGAGAGTTCCTGGGCCGCGAGATAGGAGCACCTAGTAGGTGGCGTTTTAGTTCCATATGAAAGCACCAATAAGGTGCGACTTAACGCCATCGAGGACCCGAGATGTCGGTGCCGAGCGGGAAAAGAACTAGAACAAGTGCCGCACGAAACGCTCTAGTTCAATATCTTTGTAAGCTCCGAGACGGCGATGACTCGTGTCTGCACTAACAGAATCATGTATGCTTTCGGTGCGGTTTCTATTCTTATCTTAATTCAATACTATCTTCAAAATAGTCCACCGATATCTCATTCAGTTGCACCGGAGCACTGCCCTTTCGTGCGGGGGATACGATGCAGCTCGGCTCTTACAGGTGGTCGAGCCTTTCTCTGTAAGTCGCATTGGGGGCATTTTGCTTTTTCGGCATCTTAGTCAAGCTCAACATCCACCCAAAACATCAATGATCCAATTTGTGCTGCCTTTCCTTGTAATGGGGAATGCTGTCCCGATAAGCGTCCGGCGAGTGTTTTGCGGAGATCATTATAGCGTCTGATATACCACGCTATGATAGTAGACTTCGGAAGATCTTCTTAAGATGTGCAATATAGCCATGCTCTGCCAGGTGATTGGGACAGCTAAAGACGACTGAAGGGGTGCATTAGTTCCCTTCTCGCTTAAACGTAATTGATAGGCACAGAGCTCTACTTACTACACTACAACACTAAAGATAAAGTACCTGACTAGATGAGCCCAGCAGTCTGGACGCCGGCTCAGCCAGGGCCACGAATCTAGATCCTTGCTCCGAACAGCTAGTGTGTACTAAACACTGTAGGCAACATAACCTCTTACACAGTAGACCTTCTGCCTTAGGTACCTAAGTGGAACAACTTCAAAGAAACACAGCTGGCGTAAACCGATTAACCTATCAGAAAGATTTGAATGATACGACATGTTAATGAAAGAATAATGGGTGCCGTTGCTGAAATATAAGCGATATGTACGAATGCCGAGGACAGCGGAGCCATAGTACTCTCTGTAGGGCAGTGTCAACAACCTCTTAAGGAAACATCGATCTCTCCAGGCTGTCGGAATCGGATATCTCCTTAGGCTTGTGCCGTAGAACTGGGCCCTTGATACTGGATGGTCCACCGATCTTGCGTAGTGTACATCGAGATGTCTCACGATTATCATCTAACCGAGTCATTTATCTACGTCTAGACACTTATAGCAACCCTGGAGACGAGTCGAGTAGCACCGGGTGATAATACCTGCATGGTACTCAGTATGCCGCAGAGTGACCCCAGATTCTCTCGGCCATCAATACAGTGAACTGTCCGATATACGCAAGTATTATTCATAACTTGGATGAGATGTAGGAGCCTCAAGGTTGAATGTACTATATGTGCCCTATCAGTCCGTTGTTTCAATCTGTAGGTGGGTATGCTTTCTTTCCGCCGTTTCCGCGGCCGGAAATACTACCACCGTATGTATCGTGGACGTCTGGACCCTTCCCCATATTTGTCCAATGACACATGTTCGAAATCTGTACAGCATACATAGTACCACGTTCTAAATGGTAATGGATAAGCATAACATCTCTCCCCTCCCGATAACTACGGCGGTGACATGAATGGTACGTCCTATTATCTCTATAATATGGGGCGATTGAAGTAGATGGACCCATTCTCGCCATCATCTTGCGTTGCTGATATCTTAACCGCTGAACCAGCGCGAGACAAAGCGCTACAGTAACTGAGCGGGTTGGCAATCGGGAGTTCGATTCCCTTGTACCGATTTGTACGCTTATACATACCTTAAAGTCTCTTAGAACAAGACCGGTGTAGAGAGATCCGTCGAATCGACGTGCACGTTTTTGGACCCCCGTGGTCTTCTGGCCAACCATCACCCGAGTTGGAGGAAGGGGTAGGCTACATCAAGCTGCACAGCTCAGGTAGACCGCGGAGCGCCCACTACGACGCTACACTTTTATCGCCTCTTAACCACTTTGACGATATCCAGGGCCCTCCCCAAGCATCACTTGGTCGCTCCAGTAGATTTATCATCATCACTTCATCAAGGAACTGCTGTACGTCCCACCAGTCAGACGAATCACCAGCAGGACTGAACTCAAGGTCCGAAGACCTCGTTCGAACATAATTTCGTCTGGTTCTAGATTATGCTCGGGGCATCTATCGTGCATGACCCCCAGCGTAGGCGGGTCATCGTTTAAGCCGAAGGGTCAAGTATCTGTACAACTTGATGCTGTCCAACATTCACAGTAGTAACACGAATGGGCCTCACAAAATCAATCCACCAAGTCGCGGATGGGGTAGTCTCTCACACAATGCATAGCCTTAACCGGCTCCCAGCAGAATACTTGGCTCTTAGGTGTGGCTACCGAAACCACCGGCCGAGAGACGATCTTATTTTTCAAAACCCCTCAACGAACATAAATGCCTCGAGAATTTGAATGGCCTCGCATCTCATACAAGCTTCCTCAATGTACTAGTAGATGCAACTGCTTACCTTGGCGCTGCCCTCCATTGGCCAAGAGTTAAGCGACCGACGCTTTTGCCCTCGGCAAGTGAACCTCGTGGCCAACTCCACCATCACCACTCATGCCGTCGGGGATATGTGTGTAGCACGTTGACGGGCAACTGTCACTCTCCCGCATCAGGCATAGACTCGCTGCCGGTTGATGAGCCGCGCGCAACGGACAAGAACCAACTTTTCAGCTTTCTAGCCTGCGCCGACCCGCGAGGCCGTCAGCTATTTCGAGCATGAGGGCCCGGGGATGATGCCCTTTTGAGGTTGGGACTCCCGTTGAAAAAACCCCGTCCTGGAGTTACCGAGTGGCGAGCGAAGGAGGGCAGACTCGATTAGTGTGCGTGTGGGCGTAAGAGTCTTAGGGTCCAGCTCGCATGCATGACTAGGTCATCACCACCATGCCCCAATTCCCTAGTTGAGAAGACCGCTTAGACCCATTCGGCCACTGCTAGGAGAGCTGAGCGCGTTGGGGTTGCTTACCAACGGGATTCGGAATGAGGGCCTTCTGCTGGCCCGAGCAGCCACGTGGAATGGGATTACACACCAAGCATCTTCCCTGTCAACACTGCATGAATGGCTAACGCCGCGGAAGGAAAAGTACCTGGCTAGTACCCGGACCTTATTTCGCGACGTCCGTCTCATTGGCTCCCCAACTGACCGGAGCCTCCTCTCTGCTGCTGAGATAATATGGTCCCGGCAGGATGGCACTGTATACATTACTGTACACCATCTAACCAGCTTGTTATCCTCTGGCTCGCTAAAGACCTGGCCGACCAGTCAGCATCGGTTCTCAGTCATGACGACGTACACGTATGCAGCCATTTTACTTCACATATCATTTCCCACATGGTTGACGTTATCTTTAATCATAGCGTAGAACACGATGTCTATTCAGTCATAAACTGATCGACAATGCCGTGAGGCACCTGTTCCCTCACAGCATCGTCTGCTTGATGGCAGTCTCACATATAAGTATAGTAAATGTAGACTTAACAAGGGGCCTGTTCGGACCCCTCCCTCACGTTATCCTATCCCACCGTCGAGAAGCTAGTGTAGTTCGTCATATAATTTCCTGTTGAGGCAAAGTCTTAAATACTAGATGAATGAGCGGTTTTCTGTATAGATGACGGCCGGAATAAGAGCCGTACCTCGGGCGCTAAATCCACAGACCATCGGCCGTAAACACTCTCATTACTCGCCAGCGGGTGTCACGATACAAGAGCAAAAGGCATGTATATGTGAGATGAAATGAGTGAGTTCATGCAATAAGGTCTCCTTCACTGCTTTGTTAGTCACTTTTCCTTAATAGACACGCCACACGGACCAGTGGCAGAGTGAGAAACAGACCCTGGCTCAGCCACTCGACACTATAAGTACCGCACATTAATATGATACTACATATACCACCACCTCACACTTTACCAGCGTAATAAGAACGTGGTGAGACCGCGAACGGATAACGTTCAAGCCGCATCCTGGCGGCCTATCATGTCGATGAACTAACCGACAGTTGTACTGGACCGTTTTTTGGCTTCAAGAAGAATCTGACATTACGCTTTTTGGCCCTCGCCATGTCTCGCCTTCGACCGTTCCTGCAGTAGGGCCACGATGAATGTCACTTCAGACTATCGCCTCGCCTCGCCGCACTGGAGTACATCAGGTAGGCAGGCAAAAATAGAGTTATTCAATCGCTTGATTATCATTACCACCTACTCCGTTGGGATAATCATTGCTTTCGTCTCCTTATTGTTGCATTCATTGATGCGTAAAATAACGAATGGGATGAGTTATTCGTACTAACGTTGGGTAACCTCGGTGACTATCGCGTTACCTGCGGGTCTTTCATTGAACCATAAGCCAAGCATCCTCACGAGAAAAAAAAACGATATAGCCCATCAGCACTGATTTATCGCATTCTATTTCTCGACTCCCAATGAGTTCAAGTTGGTGTCCGCTTAAAACTCACGATAATCTAAAAGAAGCGAGAAGCACTGTAACCCTACTACTTATTACGTAGTGTACAGTGAAGATGCATGCACTGCCCTCTGTCCTTTTTCAGCGCTCACCGCTCTTGGCGTTCTCTCTCCTCGTGGCAAAAGCTGGCCTAAGAGAATGACATCTAGATCTCTCCCAGCATCAATTGTCCAGACCACATTAGACGCAAGAAACAGTTCGCGTGCAGCCGTAATTATTATGTACATGCATACGAACACACATATTTAAACGAGGGCCAAAAAGTACCCAGAGAGTTTAGAGCTGCATATCCATCCATCGCTTACGATAAGAATAGCAGAGGCTTAGCTCTCTCTAATGAAACCTTGTCTTTGAAGAGCTGACCTCGTCATGATTCCCCTTCTTCTCCGCTCCTCGAGCGAGTATGATGAATTGATTATGGATTTTTATTGCCACAGGGGAGCACGAGAGAGAAAGCTTGATCTCTTCTTCTTGCTCGCCCTCTCTCGCTGTCGCCGCCGCCGCTTCGGTTTTCAGCTGGTCATGGTAGCTCAGGTCGGCGACCATCTCCAAGATCAGCGTCGAGCAAAACCCCGATGAGGGGGTCCTTGTACGTCCCAACTCTCAGTCGAACCAAGTCTCGCGTTCGCGGGCACACGCAACCCCTCTCTCTCTCCCTCTCCTCTCTGTCGCTCCCCTCCCCCAGTCTGCATGTCTTGGTGGCACGGGACTGGGATGCCCTGGGATAAATCCCGAGTACCGCTTTCTGCAATCATCCGCCCATCTCATCTCATCTTATCTTTCATCCCGTCCGTCCGTCCCATCCCGCCCCCGCGCGCACTGTACGGTCAGGGAATCGGGGCCTTGCAGCGAGATGCTCGATAGACGAAAAATGACGACCAGGCGAAGATCTCACAAACGATGAACATCTTCATTATGAGAGCGCAGAAATTCCCTGTACAATGCTGAATTCTAAGGATGATACGCTCTCCCACCCAAAGTTCATTTCCCATTCCTCATCTCCGGTTTCTCCTCATGTCACCTATCACGACATGTCGTGGCACGGGAAAATGAATTGTTCGTCCAACGGTCTCTCAAGGTTATGCCGAAGCCACGGACCTGGGAACCGCAAACGAGGACGAATGTCTCATCCTTCCCCTTCCCCTCGACGCTCGGTGTGGGCGAGACGTCCTCGTGATAGACTTCACCGCGTACACACAAGGCAAATAAGTAGTGCTACCATCAGTGTACCAATTGTGTGATTGTCTGCATGTCTATGTATCCTATCGTTGATGAATTTCCACCAACGCCCGCTCACGCACCCCCTCACTCGCTCGATGATTGTATCACAAAATCCGAGGCGGTGTACTACCTACTTACCTACCTACCTACCTATCCTTCCCCGACACACAGAGGCCACCGCACAGGGCCGGCCTCGTGATCTTCGTCGTATTCATCAGGATCCTGCTGTGTGACTTGATCTCATAGTTTCGGCTACGGACAGCGAGATAATCTCGCTCGCCACTGCCCTTGTGCACCCAGACCCGAAAAATGTAATTTCGCACCTCGTGTTGCCGCGCTCTCTTCGAGCCTCTTTCTAGAAGCAGGGTAACCCAGTGTCTGTACGGACGCATGTATGTGTGTATGTATGTATGCGCTGTCTGTCTGCGTTACCTGCCTTGTATGATACGAATCCTACAGCGCGAGGCTCCGCATACATATCGCATCGCAATCAGGATTACGCCACATGGACAAAGAACGCAAAGGGGCGCGCTGTTATCACATTGGCCTTGCACTAAACTAAGATGTTTTTTTTTCCCTCGCCCTGGAAACGGTTTCTTTAGGGCTTGTCACCGCCAGATGCGCGCGACTGTTAATCCGATGTGACGAGTCGTCGTGTCCCTTGAATAGCGCCCGGCTATTCGTCGCCCATCCGACAACGCACAGCGCACAACGTCTCGTCCTTTATCCGCATTATCGGGTATACGTAACAGACCCCCCTCGTCCCTTACGGGGAAACTAGACACGTAGATCATCCCTGCACGGACGTGAGGGACGTCACAGCACTAGAGTCAACAAAAAGAGGGAATTACGATAGCCTCTGTATCAAGATCTACCGTGATCTCCTAAACACGAACGACAGAACAAAGGTAGGCCACGCTACGTTACCCCGATCTTGTTCAGATAGGTTAGATTAGATTATACGCCACGCTCATACACTTCACGACCAACGCTGGTACGGCGCTTAGTAGACGGGTACGTAGTAGGTATGCTAGAATGCAGACTGCGGGCCTCGAACTGAAATACCATATGCCAGCGGCAGATATTCACGCATAACACATCCGACAAACGGCAACTACCGTGATTTTGACAGGGAAGCATGGCGTTGGCGTTGGCGTAGGGAAAGCGGCCCGAATCAAAACAACTTATCGACTGGGCTACGGATATCCTCTTTCCTCATCTCGTTGCGCTGAAGCTTAGTTTTTTTTTTCCTTGTTTACTTTATTTTTTTTTTTGCTCCCTCCCCCCGCTCCTCTCACTCACCCACCCCTCAGGCCCAGGCCCAGGTCTCACTCACCTAGGTCAAGCATCTACCGCACGCACAACAGTCCAGCTAATCATCTAGCGCACCAGTCAACTATATGCCTCGGTAGGTAGTCAGTCGAGGCGTGCAGAGAAAGGACCGTACATAGGCTGGGCATTCCCCACACGGTAGCAACTGAAATCGTAAATTGTAATTATTCTTTTCAAATCTGCTGGTACAGGTAGCCATGATTTCCCACCTCCCCTCCGTCCCACCCCATGATTTTGACATCTCATATGATCCTGGGCGCTTGCGGAATAGATGGATGGATTACTGATCAACTATAGTAGTCGCTCGTCATTACACCGCATAGCATAGAGTATACTGTGTAGCTGGCGTGCGCTAGACTAGGCGTTGAGATATAGTGTAATCTAAGATCCAAGGAAAAAAACTACCTAGGGTTGCGGGTATGGAAGAAGCTTAGGACACCAGATCTAGCCGGGGGATTGTGAGAAATTTTTGGTATATCACACGAACACTTGTTAGTCCTTGACGCCCTACAACTCATTAGGTACCCAGTCTCGTAGCTAGCAAGCAAGCAAGACGGCAAGTACGAGTTTGGCTCATCCTTAGAAAAACTTACTCTGAGTTGGCCATACTGTATGTATGTATTACGAGGTGAAGTACGCGGGCTACGTGCAGCGCGGTGGGTACTTCATGCCAGGTGCCGCCGCAGTACAACCCGCTGCCTTCGGTGAAAGAGTTTTCTTCTCGTCGGTAAACATGCGAGGTACTTAACATAACATAAACGTTCCCTGCGTACTTGGTGTTCATCATAGGCGGTCGATCACATAAATGACGGACTTCTTGTCTTGCGTAGCAGGGAGATCTACGACAAGGTACACGACGCTACCCACGGCCCGGGACGCGGAAAAAAACAGACTGTCGGTAACAAGCAGGGGGGGGAGGGTGCCAGGGCACGGACGAGCCGTGGTAGTCCGGCGTACGGAATCGGCACACGCGCACACACAAAAGGGCCCTACGTAATACCTACCATAGTACACACTCTATCTAGATAAGCAAAGTCGAATATCGCTCACGAATTGTTAGTACGAGATTTGTGATGGATCCATGGGTAAACCTCACTTACACCACCACCACCTCACCTAACCCGCCTGGCTGGATGTGATGTTTCCGGGCACGGTGACGTGATAGTGACAGGACCGGACTGAGATTAGTCTCGTGAGGCTAATGTGATCTACCTCTGGGTCATTGACGCTAGGGAACAGGAAAGAAAATCCCGGGACAAGCGCGCAGCCGGGCTCTCGCGCCAGCGCCAAAAAGGGGGCGGGCAGGCGGGCGGCGCGCTTTTTTTGTAAGTGTGTATCCATCCAGCTGTAAACCAAGTATCCACCCATCATCCACGCTCTTTTTTTCCTTTTTCCCTTCTTGTCCCTACTCTGTAAACAACCTATCTATCTCGACTTCTTGGTCAGTGCCCCCTCTTCTCCCCCTCCTCTTTTGACGGTTTCGGCATACAAAAAAACCGTCGATGATCATGACCTGAAGGAGAAACAAATCGTTCGCAGATGTGAGAGCGATGAGGCGGGAAGGGTGCCACGCTAACGTAGCCTGCTTACAGTAGCGCGTCGATCATCGTGGTGTTGGTAAATTCTCTGGGATCGCTGGGGGGATGAATGGATGGATGGTTATGGGTTTCGCTGGGTCGGAGCGGACACACGCATCTCGTGGTCATTGCTGATTACCTTCACTTTTGCCTAACGTTGCCTATCATCCTGACTTCCTGAGCGTTTGGTTGGATCAAGTTCACCCTCAGCAGCTGTGAGATGACATACGACGTAATGCAGTTGCCCGTTCGTTCGTTCGTTCCACCGTAGTAGTCGTTTTTCACAGCGTCCTGTAAGAACGAAGGCTACCTACATACATACATAGTACATACATAGAGTGACCATGCCCAACATGAACAGCCAATTTAACGCGCCGAAATAGGCAACCCGCAATCGTGGCAGGAGATCCATACTTACTATGTAGATTCCCAGATCGAAATTTGAAATTTGGGGTATTCCCCATCTTTTTTTTTAAAGCAGAATGACATGCACATTACTTACACACACACACACACATGCGCCCTGCGAAAATGCCGATAGTTTTTCGTAGATCTTCATTTCAGATGAACGCTTGGACTACCCGTTCTTCCCAAAAAGCCCACTGACCCTGCGGGTTTGACGTTCGGGTACCCATCTATCCATCCAGAGCCGGGGTGCCGGGCTCTCGCGGGGTGGGAGGCGGGTGGATGCCTGTCAAAATGTCGCTACCTGGCGCTACCTATACACGATGCTACCCAAACATAATAGATGGGCCAAGCTGAAGTAATCTTTCAAAGTAGGTGGTGGTAGGGCGGAATATAATTCGAAAAGAGTTAAATGTAGCTAATCTTAATATTAGGCAAGTTAATATCGGTATCTCTAGGTGGGTGAGTTGTGAGTGTGTATACTGGCTCGGTTCTATCCGCGTGGCTTGAGCAAATTACACTACACGACGGCCACGCGGTACCTTACATGCGCTCTCGACTACAGCTTTTCATGGCTACTTACCCACCCCTGCGTCGGCATCGTATGGGTTTTTCTGTTATATGTAGGGTCTAGATTGTATAAGCCACCCCATGGATGTGCTGTGTGGCCTGGCCTAGCTAGGTCCCGTAGACTTGCCGGCAATCCTCACCTACGCGCCTCGTTATCATTAGACGAAATTAGGTTCTCTGTCGTGACAATTAATCAACCCTGGAGGCTTACAAATTCATCTACATCACTGTGAGGGCGCCATTTCCTGGGTAGGTAGGTAGTTGGGGTAGTATAGGTCTAAATGCAGTCTAATAATTAGATATGTCTAAGCAACTCTATCTATCGAATCTATTATGCGCTTTTGTGCCCCATCGTCGTGGGGAAAGTCTTATGAGTCGTCCATTCTTGTCGTCGCGTAGATATATGTATGCAAGATCTAGCTTAATAGGTTGGGGGCCAGGGGTAATGGTACACCCCATTTCGACGACGATGATGGATGAGCGTATCGCCAGGAACCGCCCCAATATTGGTAACCTCTCACTCCGTCCAGCCCCCGACAGACTACCGATATGGATTTCTTAGGTTGCGTTCCTGATCGTGGCGGTCAGCCGCCACAAGTAGACTATCGATGCATCTCTTCCCTCCCTCCATGGGGCCGTCCGTCTGATGCTATGTATGCTTCACTTGGCCTTGGCGATCAAGGCATCAGAGAATTGTAGCGTCACCCGACCATCTTCGCCGCACGACACCATCTTGACCGAGCTCAGGTCCCGCACTACCCAGTCCGGCTCAGCGGCGACGACCTGCTCCATCGTGTGGCTCGTCACGAGTCCGAGCACCTTGCAGCCCGCTGCTTTACCTGCCTTGATACCGGCGGGGCTATCCTCGAGTACGAGGACTTCTGCGTGGGCAGGGAGTTCGAGCCTCGACCATCCCAGCTGGTAGCAGGCCGGGTCCGGCTTGCCGTTCTCGACGGACTCAGCTGTGACGAGATGCTCCGGGTGTGGGAGCTTCAGCGCGTTAAGCCAGCCATGGACAAGCGGTTCTGTGCCTGAGGTGACAATGGCCCAGGGCGCTTTGGCAGAGATCAGCTGGTCCAGTAGCGCCCTTGCGCCGGGTATCTCGACGGCCTCGCTGCCGTACTTTTGGGGTAGAAGTGCTTCCATCTGTCTTACATCTACAAAGGAAGAAGGATCGTTTCAGTCAGCCCGATGAGACAGCCAGGGAGGAGATTGGAAGATAGGAAAGGCCGGGAGAGCTGGTCTAGTCTCGCTGTCGAAAGTTGTCTGTGCTTCCTCTCGCCCTTCAATCCTCCCTCGACTAACAAAGTGCATATAGTCTGACTTACATTCCAGAGTTGCCTTCTCGGGGCGAGCAACTTCAAGATATCTATCTGCACAGTTCCAAGTCAGTACTTTTATGTCTGTAATTGCTATCTCACAACGGATGCGTTTATATGCGCTTGGCAGGCAACTATACCGCCGAGACTTGATTCAATGGCGAAAGGATCAAAGACCCTGTCACAGATCACGTACACTTCGGCGGCCATGGGAGGTCTGCAGGATGACTTCGGGGTCTACGCCAATCTCATTACCGATGCTGTGGTTATGACAACTCAGCAAGGTTCAGGGGAGTCGAGCAGGCAGGGGAGTGAATGCTCACGTATGCCAGTGCTTGACGAGGCAGCTGTTGAATCGATGATGGTGCCATCCATGTCGAACAGGAGACCATGAAAGTGGCGGATTCTGGTGGCGCTGCGTACTCCATCTCGCTGTCCGGTCCGTACCCTTTCCGATGAATGCTGATGGCGAGATGGAAGTGTTGGTGATGATGCTGTGTATTGCAATGCTGCAGCGTGTTCGTCTTTGATTCAAATGTAGAGTCTATATCTTTTTATGTATACACGAACCCGACGGAGTAAACGTCTATAGAATGCTTTTGACAGGTGAAGTTAAGACGGCGGTGTGGTTTTACCAATAGGGAAACTCCGCTCCGCTCAATGGGTTTTTATCATGACTGTCGGTGCCCAAGGTCGAGGTCTGGATTTGCTAACCTTAAGGTGTCATCCCGACGCTTGTTAGTGCATCGTCAAGGCGCATTGCGGCGGTTCAAATTAAGGTATGCTATAGAGAGGAGACCGCTAATCGACAGGTACCTGCCTTAACTCCGGTGCTATGTATCTGCTATGTAGAGATGGGCAGCGGGCAGCACAGGGACAGCGGGGTTCTACTGATAGCGAGCTGTTTCAGTGGATCCGTGGGGCTTATCGCTAGCGGTCAAAGGCGGCAGAACCGCATTTACTGGGAGATGGTCAACTTTTTTTGTGTGGTAACCTCGACTGGACTACAATTATACGACAATTAGACATTGTGCGCTACATATCTGCCCATTGAACATCCGGCAAGATGGTGGTGTCAACAAGCCCAAGAGTCTGTTTAATTCCATTTCTACCCACCAACAAAACCAGCTGACCCGTGATTTGTATGTAGAACCAAAGTCCAAGCGGACACCGGTCCGGTTACGGCACAAGATCGAGAAAGCGTCGGCCGCGAAGCAGCGCAAGGCCAAGAAGGAGGCCAAGAAGAACCCACAATGGAAGTCCAAGCTGAAGAAAGACCCCGGTATTCCCAATCTGTTCCCTTACAAGGAGAAGATCCTGCTCGAGATCGAGGAGGCTCGCCGCCGGAAGCAGGAAGAGCAGCAGCGTCGGAGGGACATGGCCAAGGCCGCCAAGACGGGCGCTGCAGCGGAAGACGATGAGGGCCTTGATGAAGATGACGTGGACGAGGATGCCATGGGCGGCGCCTTCGACGATAGCGAGATGATGGACGAAGATGCCGACGACGATGGGGATGTCGACGCCTCGAATCCCATGGCTGCCCTCTTGGCGAGCGCAAGAGCTGCTGCTGAGAAGTACGACCGTGAGCTGCAGAGCGGAGATGATATGGACGAGGATGACGATGATGACGACTCCGATAACGATGCCGATTTTACCGTCGACTCGTCAAGGAAAGCTCACGACAAGGTCTTCAAGCAGGTCGTAGACCAGGCAGATGTTGTGCTTTACATCTTAGACGCCCGCGATCCAGAGGGCACAAGGTCGAGGGGTCGAGCGCATGGTCATGGCTGCCGCCAGTGGCGGGAACGGTTAATGCTCATCCTGAACAAGATCGATCTCATCCCGCCCTCAGGTCCTGAAGGATTGGCTCGCTCATCTCAGACGATCCTTCCCTACTCTTCCTCTCCGGGCATCCAAGTCCGCCCCGAACTCACAAACTTTCAACCACCGCGATCTCACTGTGCAGAGCACATCTGCCACTCTATTTAAATCTCTAAAGTCATTCGCTGCCTCGAAGCAGCTGAAGCGCGCCGTCTCCGTTGGTGTGATAGGATATCCTAATGTCGGAAAGTCATCCGTCATCAATGCTCTTCTTGCCGGCCTCGGCGGTCGGGGAAAGGCAGCCTGCCCTGCTGGTGCAGAAGCCGGTGTTACGACAAGTATCCGCGCCGTCAAGATTGATAGCAAACTCACACTACTCGACTCGCCTGGTATCGTTTTCCCCTCTGCTACCGACGGCGACAATCCCAAGCGGAGCGCAGTCGAAGAGCATGCTCACCTCATCCTTCTTAACGCTATCCCTCCCAAGCAGATCGACGACCCCATGCCTGCCGTCTCGTTGCTGCTGAAGAAACTATCGTCTTCACCGGAGTTACTCCAGAAGCTAATGGATGTCTACGACCTCCCACCTCTCATGACTACCGACGGCGACGTGACCACTGATTTCCTAGTGCAGGTCGCGCGGAAGCGGGAAGGCTAGGCCGTGGCGGTATTCCTAATCTCCCAGCCGCCGCCATGACAGTCGTGACGGACTGGAGGGATGGGCGGATCCAGGGATGGACGGAACCGCCTAAACTTCCCGTTTCTCTTGAGACTAAGGGAACTATGGCGGCCAAAGACGGTGCCCAGACGGCGCCGCCCGCTTTGGTGGATCAGAAAGAAATCGTCACGGAGTGGGCTAAGGAGTTCAAGCTGGAGGGTCTGTGGGGCAATGATGACGATACGAGCGCCGGCGATGCTATGCAGCAGTAATGGGGTTATGAACATTCATATTAGTAGCACGGTGCTTCTACAATTATCTATCTATTCAATCTGTATGTTTCGCTGGCGTTCGGTGGAAAACGGCTAAGGGAACTTAAGTCCCGCTGATTCTGGTAGAACTTGATGAAAATGCATTTGAAAATTGATATATATATCTACGTCCCCGTGCCATGAACTTCAGACGTTCGTTTGTGCTAGTTGCCATGCATACTTAGAGTGTGTTATTGCGTTATTTCCATTTGTAAGTTAGCGGTGCCCTATGCAACGAAAAAAAGCCATTACGTATACTTGAGAGAAGAGGATTGTGAAAGAAAACGTTCAATAACTATCAATCTTGCAATCTCTCGTTTCTCACTCATATATATCTTTCGTGGCTCCGATATGAGAAAGATATCGAAGGGCATATCCTCATGACAATCGTCTTAGATAGAGAGCGTGAAAGAGGCCTTTTGATATCAACTGGTATTAGTATAGAGTTGTCGAATAGTGTGTAGGACACTTAGCTTGAATCTGATTTGAGAGGGGATACGAGAGGCCTTCTATATGTTCTCTGCGTTGTAGGAGTCGTCTCAGAAGATAAGGTAAAACACTGAGTAACGGAATTTAAGTCATGTTGGTGATCGAAGGCATCATTTATATGTCTACTCGTGGCGCCCTTATGTGAGTATGAGTATGCGGTCTATATATTAGACTTTTATTCGGACAATTCACGTATTTACAAGTGTGTGTCTACGCAGTATCATATCTCTACTAAGATAAATAGTGTCGTGAAGGACCATTTGAAACTGTATATCTATAAGCATTCTGGCAATAGCCGTATCAGCCCACTGTGGTGTTTTCGAGATGTTTGCGCGATATAAGTATCTATCGTCTACCTTAAATACAGAGTCCATAGCAGATATGAGATTGCAAGAGGGGAATGCTATGTATTGATATGCCTCACCGTCTCATACCATTTAGAGTGCGAGTTACTTGGGTTACGCAAAACTCCAGTGCTCCATCATTTCGTCTAGCGGAAAACATCAAGAGATCAATACCCCGCGTTTTTCCGAAGCGCGGTTCACGATCTATACGCACTCTGAAACGTCTAAACATGTTTCCAATTACACTTATCCCGCGCGCCGCCCGCGTCCTATTTATCGTACGCTACGGAGGATAACCACATACACACATACATACATAGACAGGGAGATAGTCAGACACATAAGGCTGAGTCAGAACTAGGTTAGTGTTTTCCACAAGCCGGCTCGGAATAGCAACAATAACAGCGGTGGTGTGATTCTGTCCGCGTTACCGTGGGGGTGATTTTTGGTTTTCCTATGCCTACGGCATAATCCACGATATTAGTGCCTGGGTACGCGGTTACCCCTACCTGCCTATCTGGTATGCGGTATGTTCGTACGAGGTGAGATTACGATAACGACTCATTCTCGGCCGGCATGCCAGAAATGTATGCGTAGGGCTGGATAGTGTGTAGGTGTAAGCGTAGTGAGTGGGTGAGCGTAATGTAATGTAATATAATGTGCCGCATGTGGAATGGTGAGGTAAGCCCGTTCGGGACGCATCCCGGAAAGTCCCTCAACTCTGGGGCGCGCGCGGAACTTGCCATTCGTGATATGCGGATGAGTTTCGGCCGGTTTTTTGGTTTGATTATTGCGACTTTTCTTCCATCTTCCGGATGAAGAGAATCTCGACATGTCATCACTCTAGTGTATTAACGAACGCGATCTTTTCCGAAAGTTTGTGAGGTCATTTTGTAATAACTTGTTTATTGTTCCTGAAATCCGTCAACCGTGCTAAACCCCTCGCTTTCCTCCTGACTTTAGCCGGCCGCTGACTCCTTCCTCACGTACTAAGTTAGTTTCTTTTGCATGCTTGTCGATATATTCCTTCGGCAGGATGAGCTTATGCGTGATTACTGTGTATAGTATAGTGTACTTGCTTCCCCAGTCCAGATATGCAAATGAATGCTCCATCGTATGAGGGGAAGGGGGGGGGGGGGGGTGTGATAGTAGTGACCCGAGAATGTGATTGTTCGTTATGCTAACGACATGCAAGTCATCTAAATTACCCCGATTCATTTATACTTGCCTATTCCGTGCTGGTCCCCAGTTCCGCATGTTCCGACACGACGGTAGCGAATAGGTGTCGTGACAAACAAGCGAGGGTGAGGGTGAGAGTCTAGCGGCATTAATGTCCCGTAGTCTTGCTGTCTGTCAAATACCGGCGGAGTGACCACGTCTCCGGCTTCCTTGTCGTCCGATTGTTATTAGGTTCTAGACATTGCCTTGACTCAGTTGATGTAGAGGTAGGGACGGGATACCGGGCATCCGGCAGTGAGACGCAAAGGATACCTACAACGGAAATCATACATAAGTAAGCGAACAGCATGTGATATAGAGAGGAAGGAATGGCCTGGACTACTGGGATCCGGCACACCCGAACCCGAACCATACCCCGGGATCAGGACTTTGAGGGTAATGGGGGCGGGACGAATGAAGGCTCTGACACCTGACTTCTGGCGTACAAGGTGTGCTGGGAATATGATGAGTCTGACGATGACGGGATATGGATGAGACGAAATTACGGATATTTATTAAGCTTATTGTGTTCTCTTAGGAAGTGTGACCTGTAAGCTAATATGGAGAAAGAAAGTGTGTTATACGAAGGCGCTCTCGTCAGACTGTTGGTATCATACTTGGATTACCAAGCGTACTTTACCCATTCACATCCGAATAGACATTATTTTTTATTGCCTATAACGTCGAAATGCTTTGTGATATCGCATCTCACACGCCATGTCATCACTTGCCACTGAAAATCATTTAAATGTATTCAAGTAAAAACTCGAGTTAGACCGTTCTCTCCCTAGCGACAACATTCCCAAAATATTTAACAGAATTTGAACAGACCTTTTAGGAGGTGCTAGAAGAGTATCAAGGGAGAAATGGTTACTGAGCTGCTAGTCCAAATACCGAAACTCGCCAACTCTCGAGTAGTTAACTACCAAAGCTGCCAGCAAACCTTCAACCCGCCTCACTGTCCGTCGACTTACTATAACAACACTACACGCCAATGCAAACAAGTAAGCAGAGTATACCTAGACTACACATCTCAGCATGTTAAGTAAGACTACTTCATTGTAAACACTATTACTATACCATCCCTTAGCCTGTTATGTTCAATATCTACTCTCACAACTTGTTTGTAGAACCTAACAACCGCAATCCTGTTGTCCAAGTAGATTCTAGAGTATACATAAATTACAGCCAACTTAGAAGTCACCCTCTCATCTAACATCCAGGAAGTAAATAAAGAAACGAGAAAAGCAAGGAAGTAAGCTCTCGGTCAAATCCAGGACAAGACGATGGAATAGGCAGGCAACACCACATCTCGTTCTCTCCTTCCCCGTTTCATCTTTCCTATGCCGAGGCTATCCCCCATCATTTTCTCACACATACTATACCCAGCCGCATAAGCAGGCACGCACCTACACGAAATCTCAAGGAGGCATCTCAACAACAAAACCTCCCACCAAAGTCCAAAGTCCTGGATACTTACCCACCACGTACCTCGGCACATCAAGAATCTACATGCGAACAGTAGCGGGTGTAAAAAGGCCACGCTAGGTAGTTAGTTAGTACCTGCCCGAGGTTTAAGTACGATATACATACATACATACACCCATACATACATAAACCATACTAGTGCACAGCCTCAACACCTTCTCAACATACACACAAACACATCTATTATTTCCAAGGAACTCATCGTGCCGTCGCCGCTGTTCTCGGCCCAGGCACGCAGCAGACGCGTGTGTGGTCGCGTACAACACGTGTATGTGCTCGGCGTTGAAAAAAAAAACGTGGTCCATGCATAAAGTAAGAATCCCCAAATTAGATACAGAGAGAGAGAGCGGGAGACAAGGTTGATACCTACCTCATGTACCTGCCTGCCTATGCGGGCGCGCGCGCGCGTATGTGTAAGTACGTATATAGATATGTATGTATGAGTGTAAAAAAAAACCAAGGAGGGCATCTTACCACATCCTCGGGATCCAAGGCTGAATATTTGCCACCCTCTTCTCTCTCTCCCCTTGCCCTTACCGGAAGGATTTCGGGCAGCAAGCAAGGATATATCTCATATTTCAAAATACCCCCCCAAAAGAAAATCAAGAATGACGGTAGAGGTAGGTAACTCCCCCGAATCCAAGAAATCTATTCTTAACCCCCGCTCCGCCTCGTCTCGCCCCATCCGAACTAAAAAGAAGGTTTGTAACAAATGAGGCGGATTAAACTCTATCCGTGCATTCCTCGTCAGGCGTACCTACATACCTGGAGGTCCGGGGCGTGTGTGTATAGATGCATGTTACCTGGGCGACTAAGTTAGTATCGTAGGAATACGCCATGGCAGGTTTTGAGTCGTCGTCGAATGTATAATGATTAGAAGTAAGCAAGACCGCAGAATATACAGGATGCTGAACGAAAATTCCCGAGTCAACCAAGTTTTCACCTCCGGAGTATTTCTTGGAAACCGCCTATTTCAACCCTTCTGTTGGGCTGTTCTACAGATATGGTGGGTGGAGTATTTATCACAAAAAACTAGGCAAAACACACGAGGACAATGCATATCTGTGAAAAAAGTAGTATTAAGTTGCTGCTCGTATGCATTGCCTGTGGGCGCAACTACTTGTAAAACCATCCAATAGTCCCCACACAATGAAAACGAGGCCGAAAATCAAGGCCACAAGAAGGAGAGAAACGTAAACGAGCAAGTTTGCCGCCCGGCACGGGTCTCCGGTATCCATATGCAAATTACCCTCATACAACATGAGATAATAAATAGATAGATAGATAAATGAATAAAGACCCTGCCTGCTTGGGTGATCAATCCTGTACCCTCTCAATCAATGAGTCGTGCACGTGGACAACCTCCCTATGTATCATGGATAACGATGCGCTGCAAGTGAAAAGAAGAGATGAACGTGGTATAGCCAGATGACCAGAAACCTAGGAATGAGGAGAGAATCGCGAATGCGAGACAATTAGCCGAAGTAGAAACCAATATGTAGCGAACTCCGTCCATGCTGCCGTATTTGCGTGTATCGAAAACTCCCACCGCCACACAGCTTGAAAATCAAACACAAGGGGTATAATGACCAAGCTCGGATGCAAGAGCCAAAACGAACAACAAGCCAGCCTCACCAAATTGGATATCCCAGTAGATGACGATGAAAAATGAAGTACGACGACGCCTCCTCGACAAAAAAACCCTCTTAAATACGTCATCGTCGGCTACTAACAGGAGAAGCCACCCGATAGAGTATGGAGTATGGACCAGGGCCATCCCCAAGGATCGTCCTTCCTCAGACACAATTTCAGCCAATGTTCGCGGGTGTTCGTATATTAGCGAACCCGCCCTATCATGTGTGATATTCGAACACATGTCATTCATTCTCTGATTCGTGGCCAACCGACCCCGGCGGCTTGCCACTGAAATCCAGATGCTGGGCCGGGCACGTCGTGAAGAATAGCAATAACCTGCTGAAGCGCCTGTGGATAGCAGCTATGGCGGTATGAATAAAACTGATAGAAACTCGTGTGGTATCATGTGCATGACAAATGCCATCTAACTCCGGTATTGGTCATCATGCCTCGTCAGCGTGATATCGCCAAGACTTTTAGATGCGTAACGGAAAGTCCCTCTTGGACGCCTCTATGGTCACCGAGGTCAAACAATACCGCAACAAATAAAACCGAAGGGGACCCGTAACAGCTTAATGGGAAATGCCATATTGATGGGTGCATCTTGAAGCGCACATCATGGGAAATTCTAGGCGCGTATCCATCATTGAGGCTGATTATGCCACCAATTCCCGCTTGAGGGAGTGTGAGGATTTGTCCATGCGGACGTGCCGGCAGGCCCAGAACCGGGATTTTGGGGCATGAACTGCCTCGGAGTTTGTTCGGGAGGATACATTCCTTGTCCCTGACCCGGGTAACCGTGAGGTAGGCCTTGTATGCCGGGATATTGCATCGCGCCGGGTTGCATCTGAGGCGTCCCGCCAGGTTGGCGTAGTTGAGGAGCGGGCGACTGCTGGGGGTGAGGCGAGCCCTGCGCTTGTGTTGTATAACCATACTGTTGAGCTTGCGGTGTCTGGGGAGGTCCCCACATCGGATTGGATGAGGCATAGTTGTACGCCGGGGCGCCTTGTGACATGCTACCCGGGGTCGACTGGAGACTCGGTGGTCTGGCTTGCTTCTGGTTTGTCGGCTGCGGCATGGCGCGCATCGCAGGTTGGCCCATGGGCTGTTGAGCATGAATGGGTTGCGAATATGGCGGGCGGTCATCATCAACTGAGGGCTTTGGTTAGGAAGGAGTCCAGACGATAGGCCTGCGGGTGCTGCGTGTGGCGACTGGCCGGGTCTCGTGGTGGGCAGAGCCGGTTCCGAGACGACGGGTTGCGAGGTCGTGGGCTGTTCGTGCGGCCTCCTCCACAGATTTTGCAGGTACTCGCTCCGGATCTCTCGGCTTTGGTTCAGGCTGCGGTTATACTCGGCGGCGTGATGGGCTTGCTGGTGTATCTCGCTGAGCGGGGTCGGTTGCGTCCTGTCCTGGTAAGCCGGGCCGGAGATCTCCTGGCGTGGACCTCCCTTGATGAAGTTGCTGTAGTCGCGCGTCCTCGTGTCATTCATATCTGGTGATATACTTGTTATCATGGGCATTCTGGGCGCGGTTCCTGGCGGTCCTATCATACCTGGTTGCGCGAGAGGCTGCGGAGCACTGCCGAAGGGGTGCGTGTTGGTGTACATAATCTCACCCTGGGGTCCGCCCGGAAGTGGTTGCATGTTGTTCGCCTCAGCGGCCGCTTCTCTGGCCTTGGCAGCTCCAGGTCTCTTCTCGCCGGCCATGTCGGCTTCGGTGAACCCCTGTTTTCGCGCCTTGCCCTCCCAGTAGTCATCGCGCACGCGCCTACCATTAACAATAACTCTGCTGCCAAACTGTCGGAACATGGATCGGGCCGTGACAATGGCAATCTGCCTGGACCGATACGAGAAAGGGAGAATTTCCTGTTGGACCAGGTCATCCTTCTCCACCTGGTTGGCAATAATCTTGAAGAGCGATCTGTTTTTATTGAATAAGAGGTACGAGTCACGGTATCCGAGGACCCTGGCGCATTCGGTAGCTAGCATGAACAACTTATCTCCTCTGTTTGGCACAAGAAATGTTCGACATCTATATTCGCGTCCACCCATCAACTGCCCATTGGGCATGACCTTCTTCACCAGCGTCGTCGGTTTCGCGCGGTATGTATTCATCGCCAGCCTCGTTCAGCTGATCAGTCGTGTGGTCACGGACGGTCGGGAGAGCTTTCAAGGTCGTCTTGTTGGGCGTGGTCTTTGGCGGAGGGGATGCTTGGGCTGGCGTGTAGCTCGTAGGCTGTCCCGGCAGCGGCGCATTTTGCGACTGGGGAGTCTGCGGTGGTATCGGCTGAGACATTGGAGGGGGAGGTACGGATACTGTATTATGGTTTGTTGGTTCGGAATAGGTATCAGATGTTCGTGTTGATTTCATAGGGCGACCGCGTTTCCTTGGTTGTCGCGAATCTGCAAATTGATGGATGGATTAGTAAGTGTAGACAGGCCGTGCCCATCAATTGGCGAGCGCGATAAAAGCCGCTGTTTGTCTCATGCCGTTGCTGTTCGTGTGGTGGCGACGGCAATTATGTTCTTGAACAATGATGGAAAGGATGAGGAGAGAAAGAAAGAACTCATGCAGCGCGGGGAAGGCTAAAATTAGTAGGCGTGGTCGTAGTAATCAGAGTGCATGAGCAGCGCGAAGGTGCAGGCAGGGTACACGAAACTAAACAGAAGTGTGGGTGAGACTTACCATCGTCTAGGGTTTCAGATGGCGGCGCGTCTTGATAGGTGTCGGGGGACCGACTCCGCTTGATACCTCGGGAGTTTGCTGTAATCGCTGTGCGATGAGAGAGCGGGAGGTCAGCAACCAGCTTGTACTCGGTGACATGCCGTGACACGGGGCAAGACACAGCAAGCAAGCAAGAGACACAAGACACAAGAAAGCCGACGATTGTTGCGACTATTGAGACGTCTGTTGAACCGTGCTAGAGAGCGCACTCCTAGCGACAACCGGCCACGGCTGGGTCATTGATCCAATGCCGGTCGCAAGGGCCCATGCGACAGGGGTGCGGGTTTCGCGAAAGCACCGGTCATCTTTGGTAGCGCTGTGGCGGCCGCGAGCGACGCAACGAAGGAAGCGAGAAACGATTGCGATGCCCGTCTGATCAAGTCTCGATATCCTCAGCGCGCACAACGAAGGCGCACAAAGATGACACGGCAGCTCGCGCGCAAGACCCGCCAACCACGGCCGACGACGACAGCATGGGCTCGATTTGACCAAGAGGATGGATGCAGCACGAGAGTTTGTAGAAAGACGAGAAAACGCAGCAATTCTATAAATAAAAATAGGGTTTTACAACAAGTAGGGGACCGTACAGAACTATATACATAAGACAAGATAAAAATAACAAGACAGAAAAGACGACGGAAATGACGATGGTGATTTCGGCGGAGAGTGAGTGAGGGTTAAATGAAAGCGAGGTTTCGGACGTACCTGGATTGAGGGCGGCAGGGTTGATAGTTGCGGGATTGATGGTCGCACCCTCAGTGCCGTTGGGCTGGGCGGAATACATTCGGACGGGCGACTGACGATGCGATGCAGCACCTCGTCCAAACGTCAAGCGTCAAACGGCGTCGTCGGCGTCGCGGGCGGGAAGACGTGGAGAAGGGCGGTGCCTGCAGAGCGACGTGTCTTGATATAGTTGGATGGACGAGCAAACCGCAGGACGAGAAGACGGTCGCTGGTTTGTTGGTTTGCTGGTCTGCCAGATGAGGATGACGCGCGCGAGCCTGGGAGCAGCAAGGTAGCCAAGGTAAGGTAGGTTAGGTAGCAGATCTCTGGGGAGGTATGGGCGTATGGGCGTATGGACAAGCGCAGCAAGCAGCAGCAGCAGCGGCAGCAGGGTGGGTTGTGGAATGTGGAATGCGGATTGTGGATTGGGTTTGGGCTGGACAGGCAGGTGGGTGAGTGGATGTGGTGGATGTAGTGGATGGATGGATGGGTGGATGAGTGGATGGGTGGATGGGTGGATGGGTGGATATGTATGGTGTAGTGCAATGCGCCTCCGTCTGGTTGCCTCGAGCGAGCGAGCGGGAGGGGGTGAGGGACCGGGGGGAGTGAGTGGTGGATGGGAATGGGTATGTGGGAAAGACGAGCGGTTGGCTGTGATGGACCTTATAAAGTACTATATATACCAGTATATACCGGACCGGGGGTGAAGATAGAGGGAGTGCGCGCTAGGGTCGAGCGGGTGTGAGCGTTCGAGGGGGCGTGGGAGAGCGAATGAATGGGGAAGACCGGGGGGGTGGGGGTGGCGCTCGAGAGCTGCGAGAGCTGGGATCAGTCCAGGATCAGGATTAGAGTAGAGTAGAGCTTGAGGCCTTTGGGGGCTTGGGACCGGAGACCAGGCCTCGCGATTGGGCGAGAGAACAAGAGAGAGACATAGTAGTTGGGAGGAGAAAAGAACACTGGACTAACTACCTACAGTAGATGGGTAGGGTACTAAACGGAGAATTAGTCTTGCTTGTTCATGCTAGTAGTACGGAGTATACAAGTCTGCTAGTGAAGATGTCTCGTACAGTAGTGTAAGAGTTAGGTAGGTCATGTAGTAGGTACTTAGCAGGGGCAAGGGACTGTACATGAAGTGCGTGTAAGTGTAAGTGGAAGTGGGTGGAAGTGGGCGCAGGTATCTTGGTGGATACTGTTTTGTGCAGTACATATAGTCTAGCCTGAGTACGGGGACGTCGTGTATACGATACAGGACGCCGCCGCCGAAGCAGGATGGTGTAAGTCCCTGTATCGCGTACGTCGCCGTCTGCTGCTTCGTGCAGTTGAGTACTTCGGCTTGGGTCTCTGCTACCCCAGGCCAAGGTCGGGGGAACAAGGGACAAGGGACGAGGAGGGCAAGGGACCAGGGATTCTTGCTTGGAGGCATGGAGACATGGAGGAGGTATGAATGTACGTATGTACGTATGTATGTATGTATGTATGTATGTATGTGGACAGGGTAGATAAGGCAGTGAGAGTGAAGGGCACGGGGTACTACTTACAGCTAGGCGAGGTATCGCTTCTTCTCCCCTCCCACTTGACTGAAAGGCAGGATTGCTCTCGTATCTAATTGGCAGATTGGCGCAGTGCCAAATCAAGTCCTTGTTTATATCTGCCTGCTCGTCTAGCCTGCCAACGGGGAATCTGTCAGCCTGTTGGTGTTGGGTCTTGTTGGGTCTGTACGCTGGCCCGCGCGGATATATCATGTACACTATGATGTGCCTGGCGTGGTGTTCGTTCGCTGCGTCCCGGTCCCGTCCTCGTCCTGGTTTTCATGTGAAGGTCGCGCGGGGCACACACCCTGACCAGACCTGACCAGACCAGACAGGATAGGACAGACACTTAGGTAGACACTAGACACTAGGTAGCGACTAGGGACGAGACTAGGAGCCACTCTCGACTAATAGGCAAACGAGCGAACAAACCACAATGTGGCAGATGATGGTTTCCGGGGTGGGTATTCGCGCGAGAGGAGAGGGTCCCGATACTCTGTGCAGCGCAGTACCAGCACCAGAGCAGCCAATGAATGTACGTACTGCGCTTTACTTGCTTGCATGGACCCTCGATGTGGATTATACAGTTGGTCGAGTTGGTTGGTATCAGGGCAGGGCAGGGCAGGGGTCGGCATGTGCTTTGTACGCTTACCTGTAATAGCCTACACTGATTGTGCAGATATGATATTGTGCATGTAGGAATGAGGACAGTTGGGCGGCGGATGATGAGACGTTATAGCGATGATGACTTTGGGTAATAATGATGATGGGGTTGGTGACGATGACGGCGATGATGATGATAATGATGATGGGGAAATCCAACGAGGTCCCAGTTGGTTTGAGTAAGGTGGGCGCATGAATGGGTGAAGTGCACTATCGGATCCCCGGAGAATCTGTACAAGTAGACGGCTCTCGCGGGCATCGACACGAAACACCGGACGCGAGAACAGCTCGGTGCAATTAATTATTTTCCCTTTTCTTTTGGACTGCTCATCGTTATCTTCTTCGCCTTCGCGAGGTAGACCTTCTCGTGAGGTATATCTCCCCCTCGGCTTCAGTTACGCCTCGATTCGGGAACAGAGTGCAGGTGGTGCTTGAACTACGCCGGCTTCCACGCCCGATAAACACAAGAACGCCAGCAAAAGGCAGAGGTGAGGAAGAAAAAAGAAAGCAAAAAGAACTAGCGAGGCAAGGGTATGAATCTTAATAATAGAAACAAGTACTCTCAAATGAGTCGTTGGCCGGAATCAATTAGAGGCAGCACGCGAAGCTGAGCGGGGAGTTTATACTATGTAAGAGACACTCCGAACTTCTGTGCAAACGAGGGGGTGTTATTAGCTACCTTGATTACAGAACTGGGACTACCTAGGTAATAGCCGTAAGCTGAGGTACTGGACTAATCCGTCTTACACGAAATCCTTCGATAGTCTGCCCGAACTGGTAACTCTTGCGTAGACCGTGAAATGAGGTTGGCATAGTTGGCGGCAGACCTGAACGGCTCGTTGTTCCTTTATACCGTAGGGCTGTTGTTGGTCTCTCAACTATTGCCCAACGTAACGATCTTATAGCCAGGGCCGCGGCGGGTGAAAATCTGGGGTCGGCGTGTGGTGTGGGAGACGGGCGGCTGCAGTAGTTGTACATCAACAGCCTTCCCGGTGCACGGCTGTGATACCTCCTGTATTCCCTGTTACGACGAGCACGTTTCGACTTGGAAGGACCCTGATCACCAATAGAGAAGCCATGTTGATCTGACGGAACCAGGCCATGTCCAGGAGGGAAGGCCAGACGCTGGACGCTGGAAGCTAGAAGCGGGAGACTGGCAGAGAGGGATGGAGGGGTGGTTGTTGGTGGGTGGGTGGACCGGCGGACGGGTAGTCCACCGATCATGGCGTTGGGTTGGAGCATTTGTTTCTCTTTCATGAGATATTGCGAATGTGTTCCTTAGTCCAGCAGGGGGTATGCAAGATGCTTGCGTGGGCATCTTGGATGCTGTATTCCTTCGGCAGCCAATACAGACCTTGAATTCGAGTCACCATCCTTGAATTATGCGCCCATGCCGGTTAATCGACTGTTGGTTAACTTGGATAGTCATTACATATGCTGCTCTGATTGTCTACTTGTAGAGATGAAGAGAGGGGATGATAATACCTGTGTACCGAGAACAGGTGTGCGGTGATCGAGTGCATGGGGTGAGCGTATATATAAATGTATAGACAATTAACTTCGGGGCGCACCCTAGTCAGACGCAAAAGTACCCATATATCAGGTAGACCAATGCTATTGCGCGCACTAGATCTACATCCTAGTCAAGTACTTAGAAGCAATTAAGGAAGATGTATGCATAAGTCTAAAACTACCTCCTAGCACGCCACCTAAACATAGAGTAGCGTGGTGTAAGCCATCGCGGGTCATATTATAGTACTTTCAGTATTGGGCAGCAGATGGTTTAAAAACGGGTATAACTAGGGTTTAGTGAGTATTAGACAAAAGTACAACACCGCACCGCATCTCAGCCTACGCGACATTTCAATAATAACAACGATGATGATATTAATGATTAGTAGCCAGAGTCGCCTAATAGAGTCGCCTAATACTGTGGCGCCAACCGGTAAGGAGGGGCAGGCCAAGAAGAACCTAGAATGGAACAACAGGGGTCGAGGTGATGTTCTTCAAGCCACTCGAATAGACTCATGCAGAGAGTTGCAAGCATACCATATACGTGATAGGTGTCGGAGAGTAAGATAAGACGACGATGGGGTTGTTTGGGGGGCAAGAGGGGATAGGGTTCTCTCCATAACAAAACAATGATGGATCGATGGCATGCATAGTCGCAAGCATAAGATTACCGAGCGTAATACATACATCGAGCAAGAGAGAGAAATGCCCGCAGAGGGGGATGACATGAATTGATGACATACACACCTCCATCTAGCCGCGCCGGCCGCGTAAAGTCCGGGATTCGAGTGAATACCCCTGGCATCCCACTATATTGTAGGTAACGAGAGATGCGTAATGGTTCCCGAGGAAGATGACGCGCTTCGTTCGATGATGGATGGATACACAATCCGTGCCGAGGACACGTTGTTCTGCCTTGAAAAAGAAAACGAAACGCGTTTTTGCACACGCACATCTGGTCTCTATAATGAGCCGAAACAAGACCCTTCTCCATTACGATGCGTGGCCATGTAATGCGATGCCATGCGATGCCATGCACAACGATGTTATCAGGGTTACGTCCTATATGTGGCACTAGCGCCAGTATTTATCATCTCAGACTATCACTTCTTGGACGTTGAAGAGCTGGTAGAAATGGCTAATGATTACTCAACTCCACGAATCGCGAGAGTTGGTTTCGAAGAGCCTAATTGCCCAATTAAGATTAGGTTCATGGTGGCTTTTAACCCCATGTACGCCTATATGCTCTACTATCAATCGACTATAGTTCCTTGTGGCGCGGTTACATAGTACAGTTCGCACTTGTTTCACATTCTCCATTACACTACATATAGATATGGACTCAAATTCTCATTCTCGATCTATCCAATCAGATCGAGATTCCGTTGACTCCAAGTACAATCTGGGTGCATTATCTACAAACTTCCATATTCAAGCCACTGGGCATCCCCCAGTCGGATAAATGAAAGTGGCTCTAAAATGTCGTTTCTTGGCGACGTTGTAAGCCGTCAAAAGTTCTGCTATTAATTAGTATGTGGATTGTACCGTCCTTGAGCGCAGGGAATTGGGGCACAAGAGACTGGTCCGACGTTTTTAGTTTTGGCGATGCTACCTACTGGTAAGCTATTCTTGTCACGCGATATAGTTCGGACGATGCAATGCTGGACTAGTCTATTTGGTAGTCTCAACAGTGGAACCAATGGGTATAGCCATCAACTTGTTCAAGATACATAGCATAGTCGGCCCGGGTACGGACCGTCTGGGTCCATTACGAATCGGCCCGTGTTAACCAACTCTGTATTATTGAATTGAGTGGTAGATGGACTAGGTAATCGTGAAATTAATTATCCATCAAGTAGCCTTTAAAAAGGCTGGTGAATGTCATTCGGAATTTTGTCGAAAGAAAAAAAGGTAGGGCCGTGTGGTGAGGCATCCGGTTTGGCTCTTCGTGGCGCTTTAGTCATAAACGATGAAGAAAGTCTTGGCGCCTGTGGTCACGAACGGGTGGGCGTTTTCTACTGCAGATCACTCGTGATAATGTTTTAATCGTCTCGTATTAGCCTTCTTTCGGGGCCGTAAACATAGAATGCTCATGTCATGGGACATCATTATAGCGTTTGACGTAATACTATACGTTCCACAAAGCCTTTTTGTAATTTGGTCGCTGGATCAAGATATGCAGCGTCCCGAAAGACTCTTGGGAATTGTTTTCGATTGCTCACGGAAAGCGAATGCTACATAGTAAGTATAACGCCCGCTCCTTGGCATCGTATATATTACATAATACACTAGGGATCTTACACTTGACTTGATTGAGTATAGACAGATGCCATCTTGCGTACCTAGGTATGTTAGCTTATTTCGGTTTGTCGTCCCGTGCGAGCCCTCCGGCTCGCTTACCAACATTTGACTATGATGTGTGACAGGACTTGTTCTTATCCCGTTCCCAACTACTTGGGATACTCTGCACTATATCTGAGACTTGCCAACGTAAAAGGAAACGATATAGACACTTACCTATATGGGCTATGCCTCGTCATTTATAACCGGCACCACTTAATTCTCCGTAGTAGCATTTCAGCTGGGCTGAGGTTCTCGGGTTTTACTAACACGCGTCAATCAGCCACCAGCTGCGCCGGCCTAATGCAATGACTACGTCCTTCTCCCAAGATGAAACGAGGCAAAGTGTCAAAATGGCAAATTTATGCCGTCCAGGAGCGAGCATCGGTCTTCGAAAGTTGACATGACAAGTACCGGGACCCGTCCGGCATCCTGCTTATTGATTATTTGGAAGACTGCCGCATACCTCGAGTTACGTACATCGGCTGTGTCGAAACGGGTCAAGAGGACCACTCTGTAACAAGCGCACGCGCGTGCAATGTTAAGTAAGTAGTGACTGCAAAATCGATGTCTCATTCCTTCTACAGTACACAGGTCGCCAACTCCTCCCATCTTAGCGCCACACCCCCTCGACAAGGAGTTGTTGACTCATACAGTGCCCCAGCAGTCGGTACTGCGCGTGGAACTTTTCCACTTCGTTCGCGGCCTCTTCACCCTGGCTCTACCGACCTCTACCGACCCTTAGACCATCCCTTTTGCGGCGTCGATTATGGCATACAGCCTTGCTTGTGTGGTTCCGGTAACATCGTGTTGCCCCGCTTGAGGACCCTGATCATCCCACCTGACCTCCTCGATGACCTCACCTTGGACCAGATTGCTAGGCATTGACACTTTCGCCTATCGCCCCCGGGCTGTTGTGAGCCTAAATCTTGACTTACCTTCCCGAGTTAGAAATGTTGCCAAACTTCAGACGATAAAATCCTCCAGTGCTTACCTTTATTGTCATTGTTGCCTCAGCGCTTACGCCCCTTGCACAGCCTCGATCACTCCTGGGGGATAGACGGTGATCCGGACGGCTCGACTGCCGGTGCTTAAATCTTGGCTACTGTCTTCTCAAAGACTCCGGTTACATCGGCCGGGGCATGTCTGCTCGGGGTTTGCTCTAGTTAAACTCCTCACGAGAGAACGAACGCTTGTGGCATCTAAGCAGAAGCATCGAGAACGGCCTAATACTTAGAGCCACCGCAACTGCAGTCACTTGACTACCCAACGGTGATCCTCAATATGATTATGACGGAACATACGAGTGTTTTGGGCTGGATGCTGCGACCTGCCTGTTGGATACGGCGAGTCTAATGCACTCGGCCGATCCACGTACCTGGACTACATACCTACTATCTCATAGGTTCCAAATTGTGTCTTACTATGTATCGTAAGATAAGTTTCAGATACGAATCGCAGAAACAAGATCCCATCATCGACACATAAAATGATATATGCCGCGCCATGCGAATGCTACGTTGCGCTGAGCAAACTTGGGCCAGTCTGGTCAGTCCCCATGTCTGTTAAACATACCTCTCTGGCATATGAAAGTACAAGCACCGATGTCTCTGAATTTTCCGTGTTCCCCAAATCGCGCCTGAAAAACTACTATGTAATTAGTTTGTCTCATTAACTTGTCCGGGAACTACCTCTCGAGGGCGTCAAGCGGGCTTTGGCGAACAAATGTTCTCCAAAAGGCAAGCAGTGCGCGATAGACTACCTAAGTAGGTCTTGATATATACCCCGTGATGCTCATCTATAGATATAGCTGTGGATTTGCGAAAGGGGCGGTCCTAATATTGTAGCTAGGGTGTTCAGTCTTGCGTGTTACTACGGTGGCTATACATACAGCAAGCTGCTTTTCTGAACAGTCTTGAATGAATGCGAACAGGAAATCAACCGTCACGCAAGATTACAATATAATGTATCATGTTTCACTATTTGTGTAAATTTTCATATCGGCAATTCCCGCGGCATGAGGTTAAATAGAGTGGTGTGAAGTATTCTCTAATTTGCCATCATATTTCCAGATGATACTGCGAAATAATTAAAACCTAAAATATTCATTCCTAGCGAACAATGTTTTGGACCCAATGTTTTTTTATATGTTACTGCTACTATGACCATTCAACAGTTAGCAATAATTATATCGGCTATTTACCGAATCCATTCTGCTTAGACGGCACTGGTCTTTATTTATACAGGAGACTACTGCATGATGCTGCAGCCAAGGATTTCCACCTTTGCCCATTCGTCGACCTGCAGCAGCTCTCTATCAACCACAAGCGTAGATAGGCGATCAGTCCCGCCACTGGACGCTCTAGGTCGACGCGTTTCAGCTATCAGAAATACTGACGGTCAGCTCGGCATGGGGATATTATCCCCCCTTCGCTCGCGAGTGGGTGTTACGGACTTAGCCACAAGAAGTCACACCCGCGTCCGTCGTAGCCGCTAGTGTTCGATATAAGCATTCAAATGGGATTGGCTGCTGCAAAAGTCTTGGGCCAATGCACTCACGGAGCGGCGAGTGCGCGGCACATACCCAACCGCGTCGCCGAGATCGTACTTTGGACTGGAACTTCGGCAATGGGGTGGGAGGGGGATAGACTAAGCGTAGACAGTGTAGAGGTCTCGTGTATACGAGCGTTGGGTCGAAGATGAGATAGAGCTAAAGATGTTATCGTTGGGTAGTGTAAGACAAATATTGAGGAGCTAGCCTTGACGTGCCGACCTGATGTCGGCGTATTGTCCGGAGAAGTCATCTTCGGACTCTATTGGCTAAGGAGGACTAACATGCTATGCCGTACGAGTGATAGTTGGTACGCCACAGCTGAATAATAACGAGGTCACAATCGAAATACGACTGCTGATAGGAGGAGGCAAGCCTCTCGATAGCGTCGTTAGCATCTCACCTACCAAGAACGGCCACGGTTACTTTTTATGCCACAAAGTTGAAACTACCTGCCCGAACCGCTGAATGGCTACCAAACTTTCAGGCCGTTTGGAAAGCTACTCTCAAGATACCTGGCTCCGCAATCTGCCCGTTAGGTCGCAGTCGTTTCAAGTTGCAGTCTTTCCATCAGGCATGGTTGTCTGTCCACCCCCAATCACGCTTCGTCGAGCCAACCGGACCGTCAGTCTTGGCAATTTCTCCGATTCGGCAACATAACGGACCGTACGACCCAACAGACGACAGTCGAGACCCCGAAGACAGCCGTGTTATCAACTTCTCTATTTCACTCCCTCTGCCCCGGCTCCATTTTAGTCCTTTACCCCTCACGCCGCGGGCGGGTTCCGTGTGCAACTTGCCTATTCCTTTAACCTCTTCTTACCCTCGTAGAGCTTGAGGGACTAAGCCCACATCCGCCGCCTTCGGTCGCGAACATGGAAAGATGCCGGTATCAGGAGCGCGTTCGGGCATCCTCAGGTGACTCAGTTGGTCTCTGATAGATTGAGGAGGTTCGACTTTTCTGTCGAAGGCCCAGAACTTGCGTGGAAACACAACCATCCCGCGCTGTTCCCACGAGAGGGTGTGTGGCATGGGGTCGAGGTGGAATCCCAGCAGCCACTGAGGGCGAGGATGGACCAGGGGCATGCGGCTTGGGCGTGCGGCCATTGGCCCGAGCCTCTGCGACGAGGGCTCGCTATCCAACCAGCTGACACCCTTTGCTGCTGGGAACCCGGCTCCAACCCCAGACCGGCCTGCGAATGAGCGTTCAGCTTGGCGTCTGGACGTTCCCACCCCCCTCTCACGTCAAATGCAAGTCGCTGCAGCTTGCCCAATCGCGCCTCCGCAGTCGAGCATCTCCCAGATGGTCTTGCATACCCCCATCGGCGTTGCGAAGCTGCGGCCTGCACAGAAGTCGGTATGACTTTGCGTCGCTTCGCGCTTGGCGATACCACCCTGCACGAAAGATGGACCTCTTATCTTCTCGTGTTATTGCGGCTTGTTCGTCGAGTCCCCTATCCGTCCCATCTACTGTAGCGCTCCCCGAACCAGCCGAGCTAGCTCGTCGACGAAGTCTCAGCCTCTCCGGCGCTCCTGGGCGTTGCTGTGCTGGTTGGTTGGTTGGCCGTTGGCCGGCGCAGCGAGCACGGGGGACCCAACGGCGAACGACTGACGCCCGGTCTTGGTGTATACTAATCGCCCGCCCTCCTTCGGCAGTCTCAGGTTGACGTCTGCCTGCACACGGTATTGATAGGCTGCAAGGTGTGCACTCCACGATCTGGGATTCATCCCACCAACTCGACCTGGCTCCCCAGCTACCCTACCCACCCACCCACCAAGAACACTACACGGGTTAAGGTATTACCTGTTCGCCCGTTGCTTGTGCATATCACGACAGCACGGGTGAACCCCTGCTACCCGCTCTTGCAGACTTGCACAAACCCACGTCTGCTAATTAGCAATGAGTCAAACCAGACCAGACCAGCCCATCTAGCCCTGCCAACCCATGGATTCACTACCCTTTAGGCTGGCTCCCTGCTATGCGATACCCTACCCCTCGCTCCATTCCGATGCACATGGGTCTCGTCCTTGTTTGTGCGCCTACCGCCAGCCCTAGAGAGCGCTATACCGTGCAGATCTTAACACCAGCGGCCGCATTGCAGAGGTGACGTAATGGCGGCTAGTGGCTAGTGTCCGCGCATTAGCGAAGACTGCCAAACCTTCGAATAGACCGGCCATCTTCACCGACATGTCAACATCTGGGTTGGGATGGTGGCATCTCGGGAGCTTCATTCCATCTCCGGCCCTTGGTTGGCGCCTCTGCCCTTGCTAGACTCGAGAAAGTGGTGCGGCCGTCACCGCCTTGCCCTGTCGATGCACTCACTAATACGGTCATCTGAAGAGGATGTAGAGCGCATCGTGCCACAGCATCCTCGAATAGCCTTTCAGAACCCTGATCGTAGGCAGACGTTTTGGAAGCTTGGCAAGTCTTCGTGTTCTAATATAGCGTACATGGTAGATAGGCTATGTTTGTACATTTCCTCTTACATAATCATGACTCTTGACCAAGTAAATATGTGCTCTTCTCGTCTGCGGATAAGTACCCGGTGCCCTGCCCTGCCTCATCAAGGTCATGATATTCATGATATAAGGGATTTGTTTTGGTGGGGGGATATTCCACATTATTTAAGGGAACGCCACAGTAACCAAGTTTAGTAGAATGTTTTGTGCAAGTCTGCTGGGCAGACCCATACTGTGCCGTATTGTATCTTCTCTACAGGTCCCCAGGATGATAATTGTGTAGCGCCGTGCTAAAACCAGAAGAGCAAGAGTACTGCTACTCACAAGGCTGTTATATGAATTCAAGTAGAAACATAGCTGTTGATCAGTCTCGAAGCCTTTTTGCCACTCAACAGCCCCTGGTCGATAAGTAGACATAGCAAAATTCTTACCAAAAATTCCCTGCCAGTACAAGCCCTAGCGCCGCGCTACACAATTATCATCCTGGAGACCTGTATATCGAGACTTGCCGTGGGCATGGTATGGATCATGCTCCACTAGGTCGCTGCTACGGAGACCACAGGCTAGATACGATATCTTTGTTTAGAATCTTGTGGCGCTCTGAGGCCCCAAAATGCCAGATTTCGAATTCTCCATCGCCCCGTACTTTAATGGATATACATCAAGTCGACGGGGTTAAATCATGCCATCTCGCCAATCTACCTCGTCACGCGCACCAAGGCATTACACAAATATGGGGACTAAAGCGTCGTTGACCGGGTCCCTTGTGCGTCTCCCTATGTGTACGGTTGAGGTCGAATTTAGATATTGTCGATCTCGAACAGCCGAGCCCTCCCCGGGATCCTCTGCTCCACGCGGACCGCGGCCGATCTCGGTGGCACAACTTGTCGTGCGCGTGGCTGGTGTAGGACATGTAGTCAAGGTGTCTCAGTATCACATTACACAAAGATCGATATGCGATGTTGCGCGAGTTTCTCTTGTCATTTCTCACAAATTCTCTGGTCTGTCCAACATAGGACGGTATGTGGTAGCTACGGCAGCTCGTGGCTCATGGCCCGCTCTCCCCCCACAGAGCGCGCACCCAGGCACACGCACACGCACTCATCAGATAAACGCGCGTAGAGCGTGGGCAAATCTCGCTCCGCTTGTTTAGGTGGATTGGGTGGCTGCAGTATGCCACCGCCACAGGCGATCCGCAACGTGCTGCATGCCCTCAAGAAGGAACCAATATGGTAGAAATGTCCGGTTGAATGGCGCCGATCATATGACTAGAAGCCCCCAGATGACGGACGTCTTGTACTCGTATTCACGGGGGAGAAGGAGAAGAGCAGCGCTCATCTGTGATGGAGTGGCATGGTGCTGTAACCGGCGGATCGGTGGCGAGGGACGTACATTTGCATTATCGGCTGTCGCACCGTATTATCAACACTAAGTAGGTTAGGTATCAGGAGCGGGATACTCGTAGATACGGCTCCACGGGGTCTTCTGGCGTCCTGGGCGTGGAGCTAGATGCTGCGGAAGACTCCCCATCGAGGCAAGCTGGAGCCGGGTCTCGCGCGAAGACTGCGACGACGCGGCGCACATGGTGGAGGACTCCAGATAAGGTGCATATGGCGCAGATGGAGGGGTGGTCTCGTGGTGTTGCAACGCGCCGCGTGCCGGCTGCAGTCCGCGATGGAGATCGTTGCAATTGACTTACACCACAGCATAACCCGCCTACCGCGTCTTGTCTTCCAAATAACTCTACTACCACTGCTGCTGCTGCTGCTGTGCTGCTGGCCGCCGCAACATCACATAGCACAGCACGGCACAACATAACAGGATTCCTTATAGTGCCGTGTAGGCGTATATCCATGGATGGACGTATGTGTGTCTCTGATCATGGCGTGACTCGACGCCGTTCATGACCACGACTATGACGCTGACGCTGACCATGACCATGGCCGTGATTGTTTGCATCGACGGTGGCGATCTACGCGCATCATTGTGCTGCCCTCAAAGTCGCGTTCCTAGTTTAGCTGACAGTAAACAAGTTCAAAAGAAGAAAAAAAAGGGTGGCATGAGATGGGGGCTGCCTTGATTCGGCGAGTTTTATCAGATTGCTAGCTGCAGGTAGGTGGCTGATGAGTGATCAATGATACTGTACATGGCGGATGTGCGTCGAGCCCAGGAAAATGTATAAGGTGTATCTAATGTATAATGTATAATGTATAATGTATAATGTATAATGTATAATGTATAATGTATGTGCTATGTATGTATGTGTATGTAATTAGCCTGTCATTCATGCGTTTCGCCAATCCGGGTTCGCGGAGATTTTTTTCGAAGCCAGCAACGACAGCGTCGTGATCCGGTGAAGTGGCTTCCAATCGTTTTGTCCCTAAACCCAGTTTAAATGTTTAATTGACTTCCAAGGTTGGCCGCACCTGTGCATAGACCCTTGCGGGCCGTTGACGGCTGCTGCTGCATGCTTGATGAGCTAATGGCGGGGTCGATAACGATAAGCGGCAAGCCCAAACAGGCGACCGTCAGACGCCAGACAGGCGCGCTGTAGCTGCTGCTGATTTGCCCAATTTACCGCTATCATTTTTTGATCTCTCATGGAATGAAAATAGGTTACTAGGTATCACAACTCACTACAACCAGCACGTCAGAACATCATCAGCCCAGCGCATCATCTAACTCTCTATCTATCTCTCAAACACGGACTAAATCCGAATACAAAGAGACGATATCTTATTCATTAAAGACCGAACGAGTGCGATGACGAGTCTCAAGAGATCCGTCAACACGGACCCATTTGCGTCGAACCTCTCTAGCAAGGTATATGTGAGATCAACCAAGAGTGGCAAGGTCCAGAAAATCGTCCGTGAGGTTTACTTACGGCAAGATATACCGTGTTCTTCGCGGCTCTGCTCAGCATGCCTTGCTTCGGCCCCAGGAGTGCTGCTGGCATCGGTGAGCTCCTCTGATCTCATTTATCCCCATTGCTAAGAAGCTTACCATGACTGACTCCCATCATAGTGAGCCCTTTTGTGCTCACAGACAGCAGGCACCAAGGTATATCCGCAAGGGCATTATCTCGTCCCAGATACGAATGCCTTGTTGAATGCCATGGACCTGTTTGAGCAAGGGTCTGCTTTCTTTGACGTTATCATTCTACAAACTGTTCTCGAGGAACTGCGCAACAGATCCTTGCCATTGTACAACCGGCTTATTGGCTTAACTAAGAGCCAAGAAAAGCGATTTTATGTCTTTTCAACGAGTTTCGATTAGAGACATACGTAAATCGCGAACAGGATGAGAGCATCAATGACCGTAACGACCGCGCGGTCCGGCGTGCAGTCAAGTGGTACAACGACCACTTAGGCCAAACAAAGTCTAAAAACATACCTGTCACAGTCATGTTATCTGACGATAGAGGTAATCTGGAAAAAGCAAAACAGGAAGATGTCCCTGGTATTAGGTTGCGCGACTACGTCTCAGGCTTAAAGGATGCCGAAAGATTACTAGACATGATTGCCGAGTCACAGGAACGTGTCGCCTCCAAGGAGAAGAAGACTGAATTTTTCTACCCAGAATACTTCAGCTTGTCTAAGATGATGACGGGGTGAAGAGCGGCATGTTACATCAGGGTATATTCAACGTATCTCCATACAACTATCTCGAAGGCTCAATCAAAGTGCCTGCTTTTCCGAAACCTCTCCTCGTACTTGGCAGAGATAAATCAACCGCTCTGTAGATGGAGATGTGGTTGTGGTCGAAGTGTTACCAGCAAGACCAGTGGAAAGACCTCTACTAAGATCATTGAAGAAGAGGCAATTACAAAGAACGAGAACGCCGACAATGATGAGAATGCAGGGATGTCGTTACGCAGAAAGAGAGGCGGTTGCAGGAAGAAGTGAAGAAGAGCAAGGCCAAACCACGGAGGTAGGCCGCAGCCGACTGCCAAGGTCAATCGGTCATTAAACGGAATTGGCGTCAGTATGTTGGCCATGTGGATCCGTCTTCGGTCAGCCAAACAGCACAAGGCAAGAAGCAGGAAAGTGTGTTCCTGATCCCGATGGACAAAAATCCCGAAGATCCGGATACGGACACGGCAGGCTGGCGAACTTCTCGGAAAGCGAATTTTGGTCACCATCGATTCCTGGACCGCGAATCCAGAAACCCTGTTGGTCATTTCGTCCGATCGCTGGGCGAATTGGAGACCAAGGCCGCAGAAACCGAAGCCCTGTTACTCGAGTATGATGTACAGTACCGACCATTCCCTAAGACTGTTTTGGATTGTTTACCTAAGGAGGGTCACGATTGGAAAGTCCCCACGAGCACAGACGATCCGGGTTGGAAAGATCGGGAAGATCTAAGGGGGCTTCTGATTTGCAGTATTGACCCTATCGGCTGCCAAGACATCGATGATGCTCTGCATGCGAAACCGTTACCGAACGGAAATTACGAGGTCGGTGTGCACATTGCCGATGTGTCGCATTTCGTCAAGCCAGCCAATGCCATGGACACGGAAGCCAGTATACGAGGCACAACCGTTTACCTAGTCGATAAGCGCATTGATATGCTTCCGATGCTCCTAGGTACCGACCTGTGCTCTCTAAAACCTTACGTAGAGCGTTACGCCTTCTCTGTCCTGTGGGAGCTAAGTCCCTCTGCTGACATCGTGGATGTGCGGTTCACCAAATCCGTCATCAAGTCCCGTGAAGCGTTCAGCTACGAACAAGCTCAGCTGCGCATTGACGATGCGTCGCAGCAGGATGACCTCACAAATGGGATGCGGACGCTGCTCATGCTCTCCAAAAAGCTGAAGCAGAAGCGCATGGATGCGGGTGCGCTAAGTCTCTCGTCGCCTGAGGTGAAGGTGCAGATGGAGTCCGAGACGTCGGACCCGATCGATGTGAAGACGAAGGAGCTGCTCGACACCAACTCGCTCGTCGAAGAGTTCATGCTCCTCGCCAACATCAGCGTAGCGCGCAAGATCTATGAAGCCTTTCCTCAGACGGCGATCCTGCGGCGGCACGGGGCGCCACCCAAGACCAACTTCGACGAGCTCGCCAACCAGCTCAAAGTGAAGCGGGGGATGGAGCTGCGCTTCGACTCGTCAAAAGCCCTCGCCGACTCCCTCGACACGTGCGTCGCCGAAGGCGAGCCCTTCTTCAACACGCTCGTCCGCATCATGGCCACGCGCTGCATGATGAGCGCCGAGTACTTCTGCGCCGGCACGCAGTCGTTCCCCGAGTTCCGCCACTACGGCCTCGCCTCGGAGATCTACACGCACTTCACGAGCCCCATCCGCCGGTACGCCGACCTGGTCGCGCACCGCCAGCTCGCCGCCGCCATCGGCTACGAGGCCATGCACCCCGCCGTGCGTGCGCGCGGCCGCCTCGAGGCCGTCTGCAAGAACATCAACGTCCGCCACCGCAACGCGCAGCTCGCCGGCCGCGCTAGCGTCGCGTACTACGTCGGGCAGTCCCTCAAAGGCCGCGTCGCCGAGGAAGACGCCTTCGTCATGCGCATCTTCAGCAACGGTTTCGTCGTGCTCGTCCCGCGGTTCGGCATCGAAGGCCTCATCCGCCTCCGCGACCTCGCGGAACCGGAACCCGAGAGCGTCTTTGACGCCGAGAATTACGTGTTGAAGTTTAGTGGCAGCTACGAGGGATCCGTGGAATTGTTCCAGAAGGTCCGTGTGCGGATCCGTGATGTCAAGGACGAGGCCACGGGGAAGCGCGGCGCCAAGATGGAGCTTGTGCATGCTGAGTAGGTTCCTAGATAACTGGATGGGCGTCGAGTCGGTGAGGTAGTGCATCGTGGTGGGTTACTTATAATGGATGAAGAGTTGGTTGATGGTTGTTTACGGTCGTCATGCGGTCATATGATAGATTCGATATGAGAGATAGAACGGTCTCTGTGCTGGAAGATGCGAGGTTTTTAAAGTAACACCGTACATCAGATCAGGGTAGATGAAATGAAAGAATCACATAGCAATCTCTTAACTAGGCAAAAACATCGGGAACGATGTGGACTTATACATCCTCCTCATTGAAGTAGACAGGAAGAGCCAACAGAAAAAGCATATATACCACAACCATGATAAATAACAAGTGAACGAATGCTTTCTCATTTTCATTTTACAAAGTGATCAATTAGCACATTATATAGGGGGCAATATCAAGCCATACTCGGCAAGCTAGTACATACATTTCTAAGCATACACACACATACAACGCTTCATCAAAGCTCTGACTACCAACCCCCACGTCTATTATGACGACGATGATGCGAGAAATTCTGCTACCTATATACGAGGGGATGTATGCAATGTACTTTATGTATCCGTGTTTATAAAACGCCCAATACTCGAGGACCCAAACTCCGCAATACCATGCAATGCTTGCTTGCTAGCGACGTGATGTCAGGTACGCGCAGCCCCAAATTCTCGCTTCGTAGCCCTTCGTGATTCATATAGTTTATGCATGTCAATACCTATGCTATTTTCGTGATGATCCCAGTATTCTTCTCTTTCCGCTTCGTCCTTCATTATGAGATCCATCATGCTAATTCGTCGTAATCATCCCATCTAATCGCTCAAAAATGGTCAATTTTCTCTTGGGGGTGTTTTCGTTGTTGTGTCCCACATCGTTTGTTTCGGCTCCAGCGATAGGTATATCATCGCTGTTTGCTAATAATCTCTTCTTAATTGGGTTACAGTTATGTAGTTGTGCATCGAGTTGTTTTGTCGGAGCTTGATAGGCGTCTCGGCTAGGACACTGAGCCCCCCTGGCGATGGGGGTATTTCGATACCACTATCTCGATGCCCTAATGTAGCAGGCCTAGTTTTAGTTACAAAGCTCGGCTGGGCTATCTTTCGGGACATGATGGGCGATGATGCTAACACGACGCCTTCATCGGGTTGAGGGGCTGAGAGGAAGTTGTGATTCAAATTTGTCGATTTTGCGGGCGTTGCCATGATTTGGTCGGTTCTGGACGGGGCGAGTGTTCGTGGCGCTGCTAGTTCACTTCCGAAAGCTGCCTCTCGGTTCCGCTTCTTGGGTGCTGATGATGGAACGATCGACGAGGTTGGCGGAGCTTGTTCCTCTGCTATTGTGTGAAACCGTTGCAGCAAAGCAGGTTGAGAGTCATTCCCCTTAGCCAGAACATCGTGAAATCGGGATCCAACTGGTGTGGCTTTGACAACATTTTGAAATCGGTTGTGCTGTGTCGGCTTCCTGGATTCTAAAGTACTGATCAGCTGGCGCATTGTTCTACGAGGTCACTCGACTTACTACGAAGCTGGGACAAGCTTGTGACGGCTCGCCTCTCATCTGCTTCAGCCATGGCTTTCCCGACGACCTCTCTGTTAGGCCGTCTGAGTGTGGAAATAGCAGTTTGTAGCTCCGCCTTTACGAACGCGTCTCTCTTCTTTCTTGACTCGGCTCTGTGTTTAGCAGACACCAGGCCGGTGGCAGACGAATGTTTCTCACGAGATGTGTTGCCGTCTGCTGTCGGTATACTCCCCACGGACAGCGGCTCGCTTGCTTCTCGCTTCAATAGAGGTACAGTAGGCGTACTTGCAGATCGCATTAATGCGATAACGCCACCCGGACCACGGGATATGCTTCGACGATGTTCCTCCGTCTCTTTAGAGAGAAACTTCTCAAGAGTCCGGCTAGAATTTGAACGTGCCGGCCGTTTTGCCGCTGCGCCGGGTTTCGCCTTGGCTTGGGGACTCGTTTCTGTTTTCTTCCGATTTGATTTTGGAGAAGCCAGCATCACAGGGCCACCAAGCTTCCTGTTAATTGAGTCGCAGTGCTCGGGGAGCCTCGCAGAGAAGCTTTGGGGACTGTGTTAATGGTCCGTAATTATATAGAGTTTTCAGCTTTACTTACAATGGTACGATGATATCAACGCAGAAATCTTTTAAAAAGTCTGATGTAGACTTGGAGGATATTTGTGACTCTAATTTAGGGCGGGCTTGGGACTCATTTATCGCGTTGAATTCATCGAAAGCCGTAGATTGCCAGATACATAAGCGATCTGCGTGCACGTCGAGAAGAAAAGGGAGGTTATGCTTCGTTCGTTTCTTGATGGGCATTGTTTTGGGTGGGCTAAGAGACCCTTCAACGAGAGGTACGCCCGGAAGCTGTGAATCGTTCGCATCTTCGCGGGATACCAGCGGCTCTAGGGAGAGAATCTCCAAAATAATGATCATCTGCAACTGTGTTTCTCGGGATCGTAGCAAGGATACTTGTAGTTTGATATCCTGTTGTTCGGTTGACTTTGTGGTCGATTCTTGGTGGTTGTTCACGTGGGGTTTGTGGACAGCCCACCATTTTCGGATATGATCAATTTCAGTAGGATACAACCCGTCTTTGCCAATTTTCATCTTCTTGGTCTTCCGTTTTCTCGGTTTACTTTTTCCTTGCCCTTGTTCGGCATCAGACTCTTCGATAGCAGTCTTCATGGCCAACTGTATTTTCGGGATTGTGTCGCGATATTTCTTGTCAATTTGAACGGTAGTTAAAACCAAGCTTTTCAAAAACTCTACTAGATCGCTCATCTCCAGTGTAGAATCACAATCAAGATGAAAAGCAGCACGTGCCCGAGATAACGGGCTTTAGCGAAGTATGCTAGAGACCCCTTCATTACGTTAGCAGCAAAAAGGTGTAGCATGGCTCAATGTATACTTACCATCGAGTGGTATAACGCTTCAAAATAGTGATTTCGAATATTTTCGAATATGCCTTCGGCACTGGGCATAGCGAGGGCCTCATTCTCATCTTGTACTGGTCCCACTTGGGACTCGACATCTAACCCGGCAGCGGAAATGTCGGGGGCGGATGTATCTTGGAGACTGCTCCGCCCCCTTCGCCGCGCACATTGCCTCCCTGCAACGGGGTGGGTGGCCGCGAGACCTCTCCAGTTTGCGACAGAGCTGAAATAGACTGGGATCTCGCCGGCTTCCTAACGAGGGATTGGATGGCTTCGATAGCGAGTTGTCTCTTCTTGTTCGTGTGGGATATTTGGGGTGTTGTCAAGGGCACCTTTGTGGTTGGCGGGAGAGGTATTACGGGTTGCTTGCGTATCAAAGCCGGGCACGAGACAATAGCCAGGCTGCAAAGCTGTTCGAGATCAACCCATGAACCCAAGTGGCATAAGGTGTATAAGGAATTGCCTTGTCGTTCGATGGCGTAAATAGATCGGTTGCTTTCCAGGCGGGCTATCAAGACGACAGGGCGGTTGCCCATGCGGCTTTCGAGATCCAGGATGCGGATGTTGGCCTCGAAAGCGGCCGACGACTCGAAACTTCCATAGGGCGAAGAGAGGTCTAAGAAAGACAGGCGAAGGTGTTGGCGCGTGAGGAGCATCAGCGGTTGGAGGCTTCGAGGTTTGATGGTGAGCTTGGGCGGATGTGGCTGGCGGGTTAATTCATTAGCAGGCGTCACGCGGCACCACGACGGGCAATTGATGCCGATTGGCTCACCTTGATAACGATCAAGGGTCGAAGGAGCTCTTGCATGGCCTGCGAGCTCCCGGGTTCGGATGCATCATGGCCATTCTGGTCAAAGGGAGTGTCGGTGCGGGAGAGAGGACGCAACGCGTCTGAACGCTGCACTCTCGTAGACATATGAAAAGACAGAAAGATGCTCCATGTATATTGGATCTATACAAGCTGGACGGTAGGAAAAAGGGCGTTCAAACAATACTCTATGTAACCCAGTTCAGTATTCATGAATGTTGATTGAAGATACTGGTATATATATAATTTCAAGGTTGCTAAGTAGTAGGTTGGCAGGTGATGGTACTTAGAGGTAGGTCACTTTGAATCAGTACTAACCGCTAGGTACTTTAGGTAGTGCAGGGGCACTGTTAGACTACACGCCCCAGGTGCTTAGCTTTAAGTGGTCATTGACTTCACGCGTCCTCCCAAAGCGCGTTGAGGGGCAGGTGGTACCACAGTATACATAGGGTAAACACTGTATTTTACACTGTACCCGCCCAGATATACATGCTTGCTAGGAGCAGCAACCCACCACCACTACTACCACCACTACCACCACCTTGTGTCCGACAACATATTGACAGGATATTTCCAAATCTCCTTCTTTCCCTAATCACCTCATGATTCCTCCTTGGGCACGAGTCTGATATCCACAGTGCATGGTGGAATCAAGGTGACGGGCGAACCACCACTCACAAATCTCAATTCCCGCTCTACCTCTTCAGCTGTCGCCGTCCCACCCAGCACAAGTCTACTATCGTGCAACAGCTCAGAAAAGAAGGCGACGAATTCGACTTTGGCGAAATTCCGTCCCAAACATGCCCTCGGCCCTTCTCCAAACGTCATGAACGTACCCTTGAGGGGCTCCGGCATCTTCGCCGTGTTTCGACGCATCTCGACCTCCTGTTCCTCTGTCGCCGGAATCGAGGGATCGAACGCGTTGGGATTTTGTACGAGCCATCTTCTGGGTCGATCATCTCGGCAGAGCGCCAGTTCGACTCGGCGAAATGTAGCGCTGTGTTGTTGACAATCACATCCGTTCCTCCCGGGAGAACCACCTGATGTGCTCCCATCAGTAGCTGCTGGGCCGACGTCGTCTGTCGGGCGATTGGTCTTATGACGGGAAAGACCCTGAGAATTTCGTACTAGAGAAATCAGGTAAGCCAGACTCTGTCACTCATCGAGGGCACCGTCCAAGGGAATCCTACCATCAAGGCTAGAAGATAAGGGAACTTTGCGAGCTGCTGAGGGATCGATTCACCCGAAGCGTCAGTTTTATGCGAATGCTTGTGATACTGTTCTACCTCGCTCAATACCCTATCCTGGATGTCCGGATATAATGACAGGATAATGCATGCGTAAATGATGGTGTTTGCCGTCGTATCGTAACCTTAGACGCGTATAAGTGAAGAGAACAGGACATGAACACGGGATGATGAGACGCGCACCGGCCAGAAGGAAGATAAACAGATTGCCCTTGATCTCTTGGTCGGTCAAACTGAACTTGACCGATAATTTCTCGCTACTGAGCTTGGCACTTTGCCGGCTGTGTCTGAGGAGAGCTTCAAGAAGACTACCTTTTCCGCGAGGTAGTTCTATACCACAATCGATGTCTCGATTTGCCCGACTTAATAGATCGTCCATGTACTTGTCCATCTCGGTGTACGCCGTATATGCAGCTTTCCATGGAGAATAGCGTAAAACTAGTTTTGGGACAAGCAGGATATGCGGCAGATGCATTACAACTCCATTGAGAGCCCCAAGAAGGGACAGCGTGTGCCCGGATGTCTTTTCAGATCCGATCGTCTCAGGATTGGCAGAGTGCCCATGGAACCCAAAACTTACGGCCCCCATGGTTTTCATTGTCGCTGTGTATATCTCCTTCTCGAATGCCGTATTATTGTTCCTCGACCATGTCATCTTCAGTCGATGGGCTTGTCGCTGACTTTCAACCCAGACTGAGAGTAGAGTAGACTCGTTAAATGATGGCGTCGCGATGCGAGAGTGTGATTTCCAGAGGTCTCCTTCCGACGACCCTATATTGGGACCAAAAGGCTCAAGCATCTCTGTATATAATCCTCAGCGACTTAACAATACTCAGCATGGAAAAGAAAGACTAACTCATTTTATCAGGTGGCTTAATGAAAGCCTTTCGGCGGGTGAGGATATGGAAGGCCGCGTTGGCATCCGCTACATAACACACGATTCCCGCTGGCGAAACAACTAGAAAGATGGAGCCGAACTCATCGTGAGCCCGGTACTTATCTTCGTAATGCCAATCCTTGACCATGAAACGAACCCATCGTGGCCAACCTTGCCCTCTTAGAAGCCGTTTCCGGCAAAGACGTCGCAGGATGGGATCAGTGACATAGGCCCAGGCCTGGAGTTCGTGTATCAACGTGAATGTATACGGTAGCCCGGTGGTGATGGCCTTGAAGGTGTTACGAACTAGCCCTACAGCAACATAAAGAATTAACAAGACAGCTAACGTCCAAAATGTTGTTGAAGAGAAGAGGACCATTGTCATTGATTTTAGCAGACAGACATAGACATCAATCGTGCACCGTTGTTCTGATACATGCCAACGCTCAGGATTCTCTTTTATTTCTTACTTATATACCCTATGAAGCTAAATCTTACTTTCACTAAGTGCATTCAAATTGTATGAGCCGGAGAGGGTATGGCTATCTCTGTTCAGCTTGAGATATAGCTATTGGAATAGACTCCTAAATATCCTATCCCTAGCAACACTAGCCTTGGAAGTGACATCCATCTCTGCTCATCTCTACACGTCTATTGCATAACGCTCTAAAGGATCTCTCATCATGCCTCGGAGGAGAAGTATACCTACCGGTCCAGGATTATGGGTTACCGATTTTTTGAGACAGCGGACGAAGCTGGAGACATCCAATCGGAGAATTTAGACCACCCGGATTTTACCGTTTTCGGTAATCTCCAAGGCATGCATATGAGGAAAACGCTGACGGTACCATACACTACCGATGTATTGAATTCGCCTGCAGCCGTAAATCATATGGTATCTTTCTCGTATTATCACCGTGATCCTAATGGCGGTCGACGCTAATCTTCCTACTGCCTACCTGCCTGTCCACCTGCCTTTAGAACGCCTTACAGCATTCTTCGTCCTAACCTAGTCGCTTTCACAACATAGAACAAGCTCTCCATGGTAATCTCGAGAGACCATACTCTTGACAATGACGACGAGAAGCAGTTTCTCCGCCTCGTCCATGGCTGGCCTCAGAGAAGCAGTTGTCACCGTGCCTGTCAGCACACTATTCCAGGTCGCGATAGCTACTGTAAGGGGTAACATTTTGGCGAGACGATGCAAGAAAGACGTCTGCTAATACATGCCAATAGATTGGAGTGTACGTGCTGGCCCAGGCAATCTATAATCTCTATTTCCACCCCTCGCAGGGTTTCCTGGTCCGCTCTTAGGGCGATCAACTTTGGTATGTGATGTGCTTATGCGAATTAGCGAAATAACGCACATATCTCGATACCATAAACTGATACTGAGGGTAAGCTGTGGCGGTTCTGGCATACTATGCGCGGTCGTTCGCATCGTGCTATTCAAGACCAGCATCGGAAACACGGTAAGTGCTAACCCGTCTCCCAACTAGGACGTTCTCTCTAGCTCACTGATCGCTTGTGTGTCACAGGTCTCGTATTTCGCGTGTCGCCGAACGAGCTGTCCTTCGCTTCAGTCGAGTCATGGAAACAAATCTACGGCTTCCCGCCCCCGGGCCAGCAACAACTTATTAAGAGTGATTTCTACGACATCTACGGTGCCGGCTTTAAGACAGGCTGTATCGGATCGGAAAGAGACCCTCAAAAACATGCGTTGAAAAAGAAGCATCTTTCAGCAGCTTTCTCGACACAGGCGCTGAATTCGCAGGAAGCTCTCGTGCAACATTGTTGGGATGGATTCATCTCGAAGATTGGTCCGTGAGCCAGCGAAGCTCGGATGGGATTAACATCGTCAAGTGGTTTGAGATGGCCACGTTCGATATCCTCGGCGAGATGGCGTTTGGTGAGAGCTTTCATTGCATAGAAGAAGGTATGTTTTCTCAGAGAGCACGATAGATGAACCACTCCACTCACGCGTGGTTACTATAGAGAAAAGCCATTTTTGGCTCATGCTCATTCTCGAACACCTCGTTGAGATTACGCTCGTGGATAACCTCCGGCGATTCACTTTCCTTGCGACACTCGGCCGTTGGCTGTTACCTTCTCTTACCACAGGGGTTCGCCAAAAACACACGGGCCACAGTCGAGAGAAGGTTCGAAGGTAGAAAGGTCCATACTTTTCCACTGCGACCGTTGACAAGCCAACTCATGTTTGGGTTTAGGAGGCTCGATGCCGAGAACACGCGACACGACTTTTTGACGAACCTCGTGAGCAAGGTCAAGTCAGGAGAGGTACCTCAAGAGGAACTGACTGCTCACGCATCTACATTGATGTAAGCCATGCCCACTCCATCTGTAGATACAGTAACTCACTGCGGAATACAGAATTGCGGGTGGAGAAACTACAGCACATACTTTATCGTCGGTCTTCTTCTACGTGATGAAGACGCCTGGATGTAAGGATAAGTTATTCCGGGAGGTCAGAGAGCGGTATAAATCATATGAAGAGATCGACGCTACGTCTGCACTCCAGTTGCCGTACTTGCAGGCTGTTATCAGCGAGGCTCTTCGCATACACCCGTCCGGAGCTCAGGGGTTTCCACGAATATCACCAGGAGTGGTTATCAGCGGAAAATACATCCCAGCAGGTGTAAGCGCATACATTAGGTATCTATACACGAAGCACGGCATGATTTAGCTGACAGTCTCTCTACAGACCGAGGTATACACGAGTGCCTGGACAGTAACGCACGACCCGGCTAATTTTCACAATCCCGATACCTTCAAGCCGGAACGTTGGACAGACCCAAATTGTACCGATATCAAAGAAGCAAGCCAACCCTTCTCACTCGGATATAGAGGATGTCTCGGTAGAAAGTAAGTATATGCTCGTATTTTCACACATCGCCTCACATTTGGAAATGTCAAGAAGCTAAAAACAGCCGTACCTTTGTAGTTTTGCCTTCATTGAGATGGCTTTGTGCCTTACTAAAATGGCGTTCAAGTATGATTGGGAACTCGTAAGCAAAGATTTAGATTGGGAGAATGAATCAAGATGCTACATAATGTGGTGGAAGGCACCGATCATGGCACGGTTCAAGGTTAGAGAATAATTTGTGAAAATTCGATCTGTATCAAATGCACATCTATCATACTTACATCAGTTTCTGTCTATAACTCAAGATGTACATCCTGCAACGTATCACTATCAATGAGTGAGGTTCTAGAACGCTAATTCTTTCAAAAAAAAACAAAAAACAAATAGAATATTAGTAAGGCACTTCCCCCCTGTATGGGGAGGTTGTGCTCACACACTGGTTTGCTCAGCTCAGCCTTATATCTACCCGTTTGCCCCGATTGGTTTCTAAACAGGTGGAAATTCTATAAAAGAACCTCGCATAACGGCCACGTGGCTGGACGGCTGAAAATAAATAATACTATTTATACGACTATGGCGGTCCCGTGCCTACTGAGCGAGAATCCTTCCACCTACCCGAGCATAGCACCGAATGCATGAACGCCTCTAGGTAGCAACTAACTGACAAAACATGTCCAAAGCTGAGCTCTGGGCCGCTCGGTGCGTAGCCCAGACAGGGACTGGGAAGTGACTGATCTTTGGTTTCTCGTCAACTACCATCCGGCCTCGCTAAAATTAGCCTCACTTCCCCTGAGAAGGCGTCAGCGTGGGAAGCTGATCAACTGTAAGCAGTCAATCCGTTCTCCCTGTAGGCGCTATACAGACGCAGTTAGATCCGTGTTACTTTACCGCTTTCCAGCTGAACCTCATCCTCGGCTTTGTTCCAGTTCGTGTGTGTCTTGTGCGTAGGAGGCTACTAGTATTCGGCGAATCCGATTTTGTCATGTCTCGAAGTTTTAAAAACCCAGTATAGCCCGGGTTCATTTTCATTAATGCAAAACGGTTTACTATAGAGTAAGCATCAAACATCATGATCGTCAACACCAGAATCCTAGTTCCTCTCACCTGGGGTCTCGTGGCCCTGCAAGCCGCGGCTGGGGTTCTGAGCCCTCTGGTGCTTAGGAATAATGATGACTTCGCGACATCGAGGGCTTGCACTCAGCTGTCGTTCAGGTTTCCGAACGCGATATCTTGGCCTAACTCCACTGAGTTCGAAACACAATCTACCGGTACGTACAATTCTTCATACGAATTAGTGACAGCCTTACTAGTCGAGATAGATGCCGCTGATAAGTTCTATCCTTTTTATCTGTCTAGCTCTTTACTCAGACACATGTATCCTTATTCCCTCGTGCGTCTTTGAACCTTCCAATGCAGCGATGGTTGCAGAAGGAGTCAAGATCATGAAGGCTGAGAGGGCTAAATTTGCCGTGCGGTCTGGCGGTCATATGCCAGTTCCTGGAGCCCAGTCGGTACAGGGGGGAGTCATGGTAGCCATGGACAAGCTGAACCAGAAGACCCTGAACGCAGCCAAGACGATCGCCAGTATCGGGCCGGGCCAGGTATGGGCTGATGTCTACAACTGGCTGGCACCGTACGGCCTCGCTGTAAATGGCGGCCGCTATCCAAGCGTCGGCGTGGGAGGATTCATGCTTGGCGGTGGCATCAGTTACTTCAGCAGTACCAAGGGCTGGGGTTGCGATACCGTGGTCGCCTACGAGGTCGTCCTCGCCGACGGTCGGGTCGTCGAAGCCAGGGCCAACGGCATGTATTCGGACCTTTTCTGGGCTCTCCACGGAGGTCACAACAATTTCGGCATCGTCACTCGTTTCGATGTCCAGACTTTCCCAGTGACATCGGCATATGTCGGTGGTGCCGTCTGGGATGGGAGGGATGCTTCCGCGAACACGCAATATTTCGCCGCTCTCGACTCCTATCTGGCACCTGGGGCGGCGCCGAAGATCCCAACGTGGCGACAAGTGCGATCCTAGCCCTCACGCCGAGTGAAGGCGTCAAGGAGCTCATTAGTATTCAGTTTGCGCCAGGTACGCAAGGGCAGCCGCGGGCGTTCGAGAACTTCACAAAGATCGTGGCCCCAGCCATCCGGACTGTGCCGAGTATCGTCGCCCCGTCCTGGACATCGATATTGCCCTTGCTTCAGGAGTTCGGCGACCGTGGCTTCAGACAGCTCTTCTGGTCTATCAGCTTCAAGGGCGACCCTCGCGCTATCAGAATTGCCAACGAGACTTTGGTCGACTTGGCGGATGCGGCCCTGTCTGGCATTCCCAACGCTACTGTCGCATTCACTTATCAGCCCGTTTCCAAAGCGTGGCTCCAGGCATCCAAAGCGAGCGGGAACAATGTTCTGGACCTTGACCCCAAAGAGGGCCCATTTGTTGGTGAGTTTAGAAGCCTTTGTGCTGTCCTTGATACTTATACACCTAAATGAAGTACATGGCCTAACGTGATGCATGCTAGCTGGGCTGCTTGCCTGCACGTGGCAGGATAATGCGGACGATGCCGCAATCCACGCATTCGCCAGGAGCTTTAGCTCCGCGATCGAGCACAAGACGCGCGCGCTGGGACTGTTTCACCCGTTCGAATACCTCAATGACGCGGCTCCGGAGCAGAAACCCTTTGAGACATATGGGCAAGGGAAGAGCTTGCCCCGACTTCGAAGGATTCGAGATAAATACGATCCCGATAACTTTCTCCAAGATTTCATGGGCCATGGATTCTTACTGAATTAGGGTTTTCAAACGCTTTTGTCTATTTCTCGGTTCGGAGGCTGGTGATTAGACGAGTATGTCAGTCGTATCATTACCGGTGGCGAAGACATCCAGGGCATGGGGAATTTATCACTATAGATATATTTACATTTGTTATTCTCATTAAATTTCTACAACTTGTTGACGTGAATGCCGTGTTTTCCATTTTAAGTTAGAAAATATGAAACTAATCAATGGCAAACGACTTTCGCATAACGCGTGAACTCTTCGTCAGCCTCAAGGGCGTCCATTTCCTTCTCTTTCATGGTGACCAGAATTTCAAATCCGCCGGAAACTTGCATCGGAAGCACCACACAGCGGCGACAAAATGCATCATACTCTCTCCGAGGAGGCCGTAGATAGTCGGCGCGCCCACCATTGGCAAAGAGCACGTCGCCAAAGCCGATGTCGAAGGCGCTGAGCCCGACCCAGCTGGTAAAGCAGGCCTCGGCGCCTTCGAACGTCGCGAACGGAAACCGCAAGCTTGCGCCGTAGTCAGGGAGAGAGCGCGCGAGACCAAAGGCTTCCTGCAGACGCTCTGTAGTGATGGCTTGGACAGACTGCCGAATGCCCGTCGCGATCTCGGCGAGGGATGTCTGGGCATCAGTCAACTTCGCGACCGACATGGGCGTGGTCGAGATGAAGACGAGTGTGCCCATGTAGCTCCAGGGTAATTCTCGCGAGAAGAGAGCCCGCCCATCCAGGGTAAGGTCTAGTAGGCTGACGACATCTGCGGCGTAGCTACGGTCGGTCTCACTGGCTGCTGCGGCGCGAGCTTTAATGGTACGCGCCAGAGCTTCGCCATTAGAGCATCGTTGGCAGTGTTCTGCGTAGATATTGGCGGCCCTCCGAGTCTGGGTTGGTTCGCTTCGTCACGCAAGGCCTCGAAGCTGGATGCCGGCACGTAGAAGATCGTTGTCCGCATCTTAGGTTGACATGCATCGGGATCGGTTATTGAGCTAGACTCTGACGGCGCGAGTAGGCCAAGAAGCCTCCATATTTCTGGGCTTGCAGACTTCAATATCTCGGACGGCTCAGTTATTTTGGCCCCATTATGCCAAATGCGCTCCAGCAGGCTGTAGTCTGCAGACTCGGGGTGCATGTCGAGCGTGGGTGCCACATTGGCGTTCTCCTGCTGCAGCGACCTTGAATGTTTGGCCCAGAGTTTCATGAGTAAGGAGCCGCTGTGCCCATCAATGACTGGGTGGAATATGCCAAAAGCGAGAAGAAGACCTCCCTGCACGAAGTTTGCTTGCGCGACAAGCACAGGAGCGCCATCGTCCTCGAGGTCATAACCCCCGATCTCTTTGGGCAGGAGCAGGGCCCCGTCGAGGAGATCTTGTTCCAGGCCGGAGTCGACAAGTTCGTCGTAATCTGGCCACGATTCGCAGAGATCATTGAACGCAACTGACGGCCTCCAGCCGACGCTTTCCCGGACCTCTAATTTCCCTGTGATCCCATTCTCGTCCGGGGGACGTATGAAACCTCGCTGCGCTAAGATAGGCAACTCGTCGCACGTGCGCTGTAGACTTTCTTGCAGCACCTCATGGACTCTGGATATTGGTCCCGGATTGAGTCGAAAGGAGAATATGAAGTTGGCATATATCCTGGGCATCACATTGTCCATGGGACTCAACTTAATAGACTCGCGCTCAGCCATCGCACCCATGTCGGACCAATGGTGACGCGAAATCAATGTGTGGCGAGGGAACAACAAGCACTTGAAACAGGTACTTTGGATAGGTAAGTTTTACATAGGCACTGGCATAAGGGTAGTTCTAAGTATCACTTGGGTAATCTTGGACAAAACTGTGATTAAGAAACGTCGGTTTGAAGAGTGCCATGTTCTTGGGACTTTTAGTTTGCAGGCGAGATGCCAAGCAAAGGATCTAACCAATCACCTCGACATGTATACAGCGGAAATCACCCAAAGAGGATATTTCCGGATAGCGGCATCATGTGACAGAGTTTCCTGACGTTTTTTTTTTTTTGAATGTCCCGAATTATTTTGAGTATGATGGATTGTGTAAGGCAATAAGGAGATATTCTGGCCTTCTGAAAACTAATTACTATCATTTCAACTCATAAGACAATGAAAGTTTGATACGTGGATGTCCCCTCGTTACTCCAAAGGAGCCAGATACCGCAATGTAGTTCGGCTCCATAGTTCATTCCCGGTCATCTGCAGCTCGAGGCCGTTCAAGTATGTTCGTAGTGCGAGAGTGTCGTTGCTTCGCAATATGTTCTTGACTTCCTCACTATATGCTAGTTCCCACTCCCTACACATATTATAGAGCACACGCTTTGTCGCGGGGGTTGATAGTTCCGCATCACGGGCGACGATTGTGACGCAAGTACAGAGGGCGCCGCCCTCATTATGTAGCGTCTGGGAGGCGATGTACTCCTTGTCATAACTCCAGATGTCATTGATAACCGATAAATGCTTCGAGCATATCATGTCGGCTGGGCGCGCAGCTGCGAGCTCGTCGGTCGATAGCCGAAGGCCCATTGAAAAGCGCATCAAAGAGCCAAGCAAGCTGTTAATGTTTGAAGTTAGGCATAGGAACAAGAGTCATAATATTTGATGATGAAAGGGTATGTGCACGTACGCTTTCCCTACGTCTCGCTCTCGATACTGGAAATATCCCCCAAATGCATCGGCCGTAGTCGTGCCGAGTCGGTTTGAGCGCGCATGAAGACAAATACATCCTCGAGCACTTGATCTGCTATTTCGAGATCCTTGGCGCGCATAGCCGTCCATAGGTCATAAAAATATACTCCGCCGGGATTGTGCGATCAGGATAAACATGGCCTCGGCAAGATCCATGAGCCTCTGATTGTAAGCCTCCCCTTCTTCCAGGGACATGTGCTCTAGCTCATCTTGTGGCAAGTTAGACTATCGATTTATTTGCTATCGAACGTGGTGTATGTAGGGGCCATACCATCAACCAGGAACAGAATTGTCAAGAGTTTACAGGCATACTCAATTCTATCATCCAAGGCTTTCGGAAAGTACAAGCAGGTCACCCGAGAGAAGCCGGCGGCGACAAATTTCTTCCTCGCCTTCCCATTGGGAAATGCCAGTGTTGTAAGAAGTAGCCGTCTACTTCTTTGATGACCTCGTCGATTCGCGTATGGCTCAGTGCTACCTGCAAATGGGAAGTTGGTATATCCGGCAACGCCGTGTCCGATATGGTCTTCGCTACCATCTTGTACAAGGTAATAAATAGACGAGGCCTTATCGGGTGATAAAGTCTTGTATGAAGAGGCGGGAAACTGTAATACTCTGGATTACCTAGGTAGTTTTGCTTCCAAGCCCTAAGATGTGCTTCCTTCACGCTCGGCCGACGGCGGCACAGATCTCTTTTCTAACATGGGTCTTCGCTTCCCCTCAATGCTTTTTGTTATTATTAACTTTCAGCTATTCACAGTCTTGCTTCTGGTTGAAAGCTTTAAAGTCACAATACTCCCGGCCGTAATCAGTTTCTCGTGCATTCCGATTAGTCCTATGTCGTGAACAAGTAACAGCTACTTCAGCGATCTGCACGGCCCAGCTTACAGCTACGGATATGAATATCTCCGAATAGTCTTTAGTACATCTTCGGTGTATTACGGTACATTGTATGCTACACTCGGATGAAACCCTCCCATATAGCCGCGACATGCCTACAGATTTCTTTCGGAAATAACTGTATTGGGCGATTAGAAACGATAGGTATCTAGAAATGATGCTAACAGTGAAAAGTTATCTCGAAATGATGTAGGTAGGGGGGCTTATTTTGATATCTACCTAGGTAGATAGTGTAACTGATCAAGTTCGACTAAGCTGTCAAAGGACTACCGCCACCACTACAAAATCATTTGTTAAGCTAAGTGGGCGCCTCAAAAGAGACAACATATTAATAAAGTTATATTCTATAAGCCTCAAAGTTTGTGTTTATACGATGGCGTATGACGAGCATATGGCGCAAGGCTTGATTACATCAGCCACGCAGCATTGGCAGATAACATGTTTGTTGATTGTTCTGATAATGCCGCTGCTAACATTCGTGACAACAAGTCTCCTCTCATGGATTAGTATAGCCCGCGGTGGAAGACAGCGAGAACCGCCGTTGAAGCCGTACTGGATTCCCGTGCTAGGAGACTGGTTCTCGTTCCTACTCGCGAGGAAGTCTCTCGCCGATTATGTCTAGTAAGCGATCTATTATCTGGCCAAAATGTATTCAGTCTGGGTTGAGGAATGAGCAGCGGCACATCTTGCTGACCATACTGGCCAAAAAGTCGTCGGTTCGGCGATAGGCATCCCGTCACCATCAAACTGGGCCCATCCAAGGCCTACTTGCTCACACAGCCCGAAACGTACGGACCGCTTCTCAAAGACACTCGGTCATGCACCAATAAAGCCTTTGCGGTGCTGATTATGGAGCAGATGTTTGGCACTCCTAAGAGCGCTATGCGTACGTAGCCAAGACTAAGATTACCCCTGTGGAACAATCTCTGACTGTGTTCGTGGGAATAGACATATATCGCGATGACAAGAGCGGGATCGGTAGCACGCCCGTGACCGGAAGCACGGTTCCCAGCCATCTACGCGTTTGGCATCATCAGCACAAGACAGCCTCGAGATTCCTGCAAGGCGAAAGCCTCAAGCAATTGGGCATACGAGTGATCGAGCATCTCTCGGCAGACCTGGCCAAGTCAGATCCAAATGATCCGATCGACTCGGGCGAATGGGTCGACGTGTCCGACTTCTACAGTTGGTGGACACACCGTCTGTTCGCGGCCGCTATCACCGCGCTGTGCGGCCCGTACTTGGTCTCGCTGAACCCGGGGTTCGTCGACACATTCTGGGAGTACATGGCCTCATGGCCAACCATTTCAAAGTTTTATCCCCGGATGCTGGCGCCTAGAGCCTATGCGGCGCGCCAGCGCGTGCTTGATGGCATAAAACGATGGCATGCTCACGCGCGGCAGCATTCAGACTACCGTGATAATGGCCCAGATGCGCCGGCCTGGGACGAGCACTGGGGCAGCGCGTGGTTGAAGGTTCGACAGCAGTGGGGACAGGAAACGGGCTCCATGAATGATGATGCCCTGGCTAGCGAAGACCTAGCCTTGATCACTGCGTGAGAAAGCCCTTCTGTTTTTTAATCTCTCTGTAAGGCCTGAGTCTGATCATAGGTTAGTGCAAACGCAAACGCCCTACCGATGGCCTTCTGGATCCTCATCGAGGTCTTCAATGACCCCGAGCTACTCGGCCGAGTCCAGGGGGAGATCTCGAAGGCCATCCTTCCACACGACGCAACCAACACAGTTGACGATACCACGAGCAGCCTTCCTTTCCGGTTTAACATTACCGAAATTACCGGCTCACCCTGCTCCAATCCGTCTATGCTGAGGTGCTCCGCATGCGCGTCTCGCTATTCCACAATAGATCTCCTATCATGGGCGACTATACGATGGGCGAATACAAACTCCGCCAGGGAGGCCTCGTGTGTATATCAACCAACATCGCGTCGAATCACGCGCGCGCTTGGGGCAAGTCGCGCACCGCTCGGCCGCTGAGCCAGTTCTGGGCGGAGCGTTTCCTCATTCCCGATGGCGAGGACGGGGAAAAAGTCAAGTTCTCGACGGAAGGGCTCGAGGGAGCTTGGATGCCGTACGGGGGCGGCTCTCTCATGTGCCCCGGTCGCCACTTGGCTAAGCAGGAGATGATGGGCGGTCGCCGTCTTCGGCGCTTACTTCGATATGAAGGTGTTGAAAGGTCCGCCGCGTATGGATGATCGCTTCTACGGGCTTGGCGCGCAACCTCCGCGGGACCCAGTTCCGGTTCGTCTTCGGCGTAAGGTTGGTATCATCACACATTAACCCGCGGAGTGGAAAAGGCTTGATATCATGTCAGGGGTAGAATACATTACGCGCTAGTGTCTTCGTATCTTAAATCACCTAGGCAGGGCTGCATTGTGGGTCTAGGCATGAAGCGTCTAAAATCATCCCTAGACAGGCACGCAGACAGACAGCGAAATAAACATCGCAATCAACAACATTGAACACGTGTACGGCCAATACCTAGACAGTATTTTACTGTAGCAATCCTTGAATTCTGCATTTTTTCCGAGATGGGTGACATGAGCAGCGAGAAATGAATGCAAGAGACGCCTAACTCTCGGCTAGGTAGGACCAAAATCCAACATACGTGACCACCATCATCACGGGCACAAGCATCGCATACACGATACTGCCAAGACACCGCGCCCTCTATAAGTAACGACGAAAATACGAATGATGAGTAAAAACGAATCGCTCCCATATCCAGTATCGAATCCTACTGTTTCACAGCTTTCAATGACCTCCACTCAAAGAACAGAGCACATATAAACGCCACTCCACCCGTAGCGATGGGGAAAATGAAGGTTGTGCGGATCACATCATTGTAAGCCGCAAGCACACGGGGTAACACATCTAGGGGGACCGCATCTCGGACGCCTGTTGCACCAGCTGAGATGATGAGCTCCGGGTCAACCCCTTGGATGGTGCCGAGCGAGGTACGAAGGCCGCCAGCGAAGATATTCTGCGCGATGGCGACACCGATACTACCGCCGAGAGTCATGAAGAAGCCAATCAGAGCGTTCCCTATTGGGATGTCGTCCCCAGAGAGCGAGGATTGAACGGCAAGAAGGGGCATCTGGAATGCCGCGCCGGCGCCTCCCCCGGCCAAGATCTGGTAACCGATCCACCGCGGCTGAGTTGTATCAAGTTGTAGAGTGGACATGAGACCTGCACCGATGACGAAGATGGCCGTGCCGAACCAGGCGAAAGGGGCATAGTAGCCCAGTAGCCGTACACCTATCCCAACTAAGACGGCGAGAAGCGAGAGCGACGCGACGTACGGGATCGTTCGTAGTCCCGAGTCCATCGCGGAAGTCCCCTGGACGACCTGAAAGTAGAATGGCAGGTAGTAGAAATGTGTATACAGCCCCATCGTTAGCAACGCCAGGAAAATCGTGCTGGACCAGACTGCACGTCGGGATATAATCCGAATTGGGATTGTCGCACTGCAGTGCCGATGCGACAGGCAGTAGTTAGCAATACGTCTTATGTAAAAACAAGTTAAATAACGCGATACTTACTCGTCTCGCCGATAAATTTGTATGCCAATGAAGATGGCAATCAGGAGTCCAAAACTCAACAGCGTTCCCCATACTCTCGAGTCTCTCCAAGGTTTCTCAATGCCACCCCACTGAAGCGCCAACAGCAAACTGACAATGGCCCCAATCAAGAAGAGACTTCCGAGAAAGTCCAGCTTCTGCAGCTTGGCTCGGAGAGTGGATACAGATCTAGCGCGCTCAGGGAGGCGGAAGAGGATAAGAACGGCAACAAAGGCCGCGCCTCCTATTGGCAGATTGATCCAAAAACACCATCGCCAGCTCAGACGATCGGTCAGTACGCCGCCGAGCAGTGGCCCGACGACGGAAGCAACTTGAAATGAGCATCAGCTTGTGAGAGGGGGAAAGGAATGGAAAAGGGGGGGGAAGGGACTCACCTCCAAAGGTCCCCGCGAACGCGCTAATGAAGGTAGCCCGTTTCTCGATCGGCACCGCGAGGGCGAGTATAGTCGAGCCACCCGACGTGAGCCCACCTCCACCAAGCCCAGCAATGGCGCGCCCGACGATCAGCACGGTGGATTGGTCGGCCGTCGCCGCGACGACGGAGCCGACCTCGAAGATGACGAGTGCTATGAGATAGGTCCACTTGACGTGGAACTGGCTGTAAATCTTGCCGTACGACGGCTGCACCGCGGCGCTGGCGAGGAGGTACGAACTCGCGTACCATGCCACGTCGTCGAGGGAGTGAAACTCGGCCGTAATCTTGGGGATCGCTGTGGCTAGTGGTGGTGGTTATGTGTCAGTTAAACGTGATTGGCGCCTAAACATGGGGTGCAGGTCATTGTTTTGTTATATTATGGAATGCCACTGACCGATGATGGTGTTGTCAACGGCTGTGGCAAAGGTGACGAGGCAGAGTCCAATCGTCAGCAGTGAGGCTCTCAGAGTGCTTGGGTAATAAATGGATGTTTCCGTCTCAGGGCTTTGCGTCCCAATGTGAGTCGTGTCTTCAATTTCTCCTTTTGGGCCCTCTACGGCTCTCTGGTCCCCATCGACTCCGGCGCGATCTTGGGGAGTAGCGGTCGGGCGCTTCCCGGCGGCCTCATCTACGTGCATATTAGAGTTGTTTGATAGTACCTGCGCGATGGTGATTGTGATTATGACGATTTCCTTGTTACTCGTTTCTTAATTTTAGACAAAGATCAGAAAACGTTGTGTACGCTGCGCCCAAGTGCAAGATAGTAGAAATTAAACGAAGTTCACTCAAAATAAAACCCCAATGGATCGGTCCCAGCCGGACTGGTTATAAACCCGGGACCGAGCGCCACAAGTGACAACCAATTTTGGATAATTCCGACGCTTTTAACAATTATCCCCTATCCAGTAATTGATATCCTCCTATTTATATAAGAGGGAATGTTGGCCCGGTGCATGCGAATGTTTAGGTCATGTAATTTTCACTAGTGGTTGAGCATGTTCAGAAAAGTTGGCTACTTCTTGATTTATAGGCCTTCTATGGTTCTTTATTACGTTTCAAGTGAGCTGATTCTTGATTATTTTTTATCTTAAGAGGCAATATCGATAGCACTCACTAAGCCCCATTTTAGGCATGTCACGCCCGTGTGCTGGAAGTCTTGTATATAAAACCATGAAGCAGGTACAAAAGTAGAAGAGATAAAATAGATATCGAGTGAAGAGTTCCATCACTTAGCCATTTCCTTATGAGACTCCAGTTTCAGGACATACCAAAAATAAAAGGTTCTGGCACAGGAACCCGAAGGCACAGGATTAGCAGTTCTACACGTGCCAACGTGCCATTGTTTTGGCTTATATGGCGTGGGCGAACTAAAATAATGACGACAGCTCTCTCACAACTCTAGATCACAATGGAGTCCTTCCAGAAGCGCTTGAATCTTCATCGTCGTTGACTAATACACTCATAAACAGAAACAGAACTACAATATACTTCCATGTTGGCTTCAAACCCACTTCTCTAGTTCCTTGTCCGTCCACTCCCATAGCTTCTTCGCAAGGTCTTTGTCCCTACTATGCTGAGTAGTGGCCTTTGAGAGCTTACCCACAGGTTCGTAAAAGGCGCCCTGTACAATCTTGTCTTTGGGGCCAAAACCACACCAGAGCTCGCTAGCAGCGGCCTGCTCAGGCGAGAGCAGGCCGCCCTGGAGCACAGTCGCGAACAACCAGATGAGGCCCCGCTGCACCGCCCCCTGACTTGCCACGAGCTCCGTGTCCACGATGCCCGGTGTCACGCTCATGGAAGTGATTTGGGGGAACCGACGGGCGAGTTCCTGCGCGTACAAAACGGCGGCCAGTTTGCTTTGGCCATACCGGACCATGCCGCCCCGGACCGGGAAGTTCTGCTCTGTCTTGAGGTCGTCGAAGTGGATGCCTCCGGACGGCGCGCCGCGAAATCCGATGCTGGTCACCTCGACGATGCGCACGTCAGCGCCAGGGAGCTTGAGAGAACGCTGCATGAGGGGCAACAGCTTTTTGATGAAAAGGGCATGGCCGAGGAAGTTGGTGGCGAATTGCATCTCGTAACCATCGGTCGTTAGGCTCGGGGGCTTGTTCATGACGCCGGCGTTAGCGACCAGAACATCGAGGCGGCCCTGCTCCGATAGGATCTGCTGAGCAGCCGCCTGGACCGATGCGAGGCTCGACAAGTCACATTCCAGGAATTTCAGGGGTGTGGTGTCGCCTCTTTCAGTTGATTCCTTGATAACGGCGTTGCCGCGCTCAATGCTTCGCCCTGTAAAGTAGATGTGTCCAGCATTTTTGGGCGCTAGCTGGAGTACACACTCTCTACCTACACCAGCAGTCCCTAGGAACAAGGTTAGCAACTGAGCATGGTAACTGGAATTAATCACGCTCACCCCCGGTGATCAAGATGACCTTGTCCTTGAGACTGACAATGTCTTTTGCTGGGCTCCACATGTTTTCGTTCTATGCAACTCCCTTTGTCACAACTAAGTCTGGGACACGTTATGGTCGATGGTTTATAGTTGAAAAGCCTCTTGATTCTTAATTTACACAAGCTCTGTTGGCTACGTGTCTGCAGCGGTTGATTTGCTCAATTGTAAACCGAACCAGAGATGAAACTTAGGCCGCCTTTGAAAACTGGGATTGAATCGAAAAAAGTCCTTTGGACAACAAGAGTGAAACCCGTATCTTTTTTCAATTGTCGGGTTCACGTTTCCCCGTTGCCGTTCAGAACTGTCTTTTTCGGTGACCAGATAAATCGACGCCACAAAGCATGAGAATACCTGATATCCTCCCCGCGTTTCATTGAAGGCCATTTCTACTCTACCAACGAATTAGAGATGAGAGAGATACAATCGTCATCAAGCAAACTGTGGAAATATACGCGCTAACTCTATGTCAGCACGTAGGGATATAACGCTTGTAGTCCTTTCGGAGGAACTTTAGGAGGTGCAGCTAAGCCCAGCCGCATATTCAAGTCTCCGGTGGGTCGGTTCACGGCCGGAATTATACTATTAAATGCTTACCCCTCTTCTGACCTCCTATCATGTAAGGATGCTATGTCTTGGCAAGCCACAGAGTCGGCCAGGGATACTGCCTAGTTACATAATCCAGGGTTTGGGGTCTTCGGGATTTTCTGTCTTGAGTAGCTCATGTGGAGGTGAGTTGCAAAGTTTCTTAAGGGCGAGCTTAAAATTACGAAGCTGAATCCGAGACATTGCTTATTACCGCTCGGTAGGGCTGGGCCACTGGCGTAATCTCACCACCCACTAATGATATGCGAGAGTTGTACCGCATCTGGAAATGTTTCAAGCCTACAATAGATTTACTGCCACGGAGTAGCACAACATGCGGCTTAGTTACACGATTTGAGACATACAACAAAAACGTAAATATAAGCACTTACATTAAAACCTTATATCTTATTGTTGTCGGAGGCTGAGAATGTGTAGGAAAGGGGTCTTTTCAGGGGTCATTTCAAAAGAAGTTCAAACCACTAGTGATCTACAACGCTTGTTGTCTGGAAGTCTTTTTATTTCCACAGTGAAGTACTTTTCATCTTTTCAGCATTCTAGCCTATATCCATAATATTCTGCTCAACAAAACCTGAAGGCAATAGCGTGGGAGATCTAACCAAAGGGCTAAGACTTGTCTGTACGCGACGGCCCGAAGAAAACCGGTGACAGTTAATTCATGGCTGCTAATGTCATCTTCGAAAGGGAGTATCGCATTTTAGGCAGGCTGTATTGCTACCAATCAGCTAAGGGCCGCCTATCCCTATCTACCTAGGTACCTAGGGTGGAGCGATTTTAATGTGGATATGATCATAAAATACTAGCAGACGAGCCTTGTGTGAGCGGGTAGGGCGAGTGGCGACTGAAAGAAAAACATATTCGCTCTTTGTCCTGGTTGTGGGTTGGCGCAGGACCGGAGACCAAAGAGGCTAAAGAAAAAGTCGACGTGTCACTGAGATACACCCCTGTAGACTTATCTTCAAGGGCCTGTGTGCTGGAATGTCGTCTTATTGGCTGAGGAGGGCTTCTCCATTTTTTTGTTGCTGAAATATCAAGATACATTACCGCTTTGGTATTGAGCCCTCAGCCTTAATTATTCATTCCTGCTCATTGCATTAGCTTGAATTTTATAGCCCCCAAAGGTATCTATGACCAGAAATGTCAGAAATGCACATAACACTCAACAAGTCTCCTGTCCCTCTTTCGATTTGTCACAACATAATGTGTAGTTTCTTTTCACTTCGACCATGCTGAGAGATAGAAGTTATTCTATTCTGCCAAGACTTCTTTGTTTGTATGTTGCGTTGTCAAATCTACCCTATACACCGTGAGATACTGTTTCGACAAAGAAAGATATGCTACAGACTTGGAACTTGAAAAAAGTCAATGAAACACACCAGCAACAGGGTTTTGATCCCGAAACTGCCCGGCCATTAGCACAGCAGGCATGTAACAGTTGCCGAATCAAGAAGGTAAGTAAACTTTCCACAATTGTCGGCTCCCTCTTTCTCAGCATATTAATAAGAATATCTAGCTCCGCTGTTCCGGACAGAAATCAGGCTGTACACGATGTCTGACGTTGGTGCAAGAATGCATCTATGCGGAGCCTGGGACAAGAGGCAGAGGACGTAAAAGAAAGACTGAGGACAACTCTGCGAAACCATGCGGGAACAATGATGCGGATCGGCCAAGTGCATCGGACACTCTATCGTCAACGAGACTGAAATCTCCATCTGGGGCTGAGGCATTGCAATCCTATACCGCATCTGAACCTCCCACCCCCGATCTACTTACCCCTTTTATCCCGTCGCGCACCGATTCAATCGTCTCCGGAAACTCAATCATCGACATGGGGCAATATGAGGCCCATGAAGCGGACTCAAAATTAACCCGTCTCACAGGCCCGGTTACTCCTCGGGAAATCACTGGAAGCTCAATGTCGTGGCAAGATACTTCACACGAGTCCAATATGCTCCAATTCAAAAACATGAGCGAGCTCGAAGTTATGGGTCATGGAACCGCCAACCTATTTCAGATGTCTATTGCAAGAGATGAGGTCTTCGTACCAAGCTACAACGACATCTCATTACCCGATACACCTGCAAGCATCTTAACTACTATGAACTATCCGAATTTGAGTTCTCATACCACTTTAACTAACGATGCTGCGAGTTTGTCCAAAAATCGATTGGGGCCTGATTGCCAACCACGAGGAGCCTGCCAATGTCTCCAGCGGGTTGTGTTACTTCTGGAGGAAGTCGACTGTCTTCACGAAGAGGGGTCTGTGCAAGAGCCTGGCGCGTGGCTTTCCAGACTCAAAGAAGCCCTACGTTGCGGCGATTCCCTTCTTACCTGTTCATCTTGCCAGGTGAAGCCCGAAAACGTCTCGATCCTCGGATTGCTAACCGATCGTTTAACCACCATCTGCGAGATGATAGTGAGTAAGTATTTCGAGATCATGCATAATAGCCCGTGTACTAGTGTGATCGGCGCCGCGAATGCGCCGTGGCTGATTTCGCTGGGCGAGTTCGAGATTGACTGTGTCAGCGAGTGGAGTGTGCTGATACGGGCGGTTCTGACCATGCAGCTGAGGGCGTTGGATAACTTCATTCATAGGCTGAAGGGTGTGACAGATCCTCTGGGGAAGCGTAGGAAGATGGATGCAATGCAGAGACGGACGCATGGGTTGTTGAGTAAAGTGACACAGCCTACAGCCTGAATATGCGCCATGATTGGCAACGTACTTAGCTATTTTGATGTTTTTTTAAATATACGATAGTATTCTGCACACAATAGGATACAAATAGGAATCCATATGGCGTCGGTTGCGCCCCCATACAAGGAAGTCCATGCATCTAAATAGAGCTGAAGCCGTGTGCAGTAGTCATCATATGGCCTCAAGACGCGGGCGCTAAGGAATGCAGCCGACTTACCTTGAAAGATTCCGAAGCTAGTAGGTCCTGGACCCCAATATTGACTGAGCAGCGGCATAAACAAGGCAGTCCTGCCGTTCCCTCGTACGCCATAGGACCAAATATAGGGCCCAGTATCAAATGGGAGCAGCGTGGCGTAAGCCAGCCCTTTCTTATTTCTTACCTGCAGCTGAGACTAGATCTGCATGTGAGATGCTTAAACTACGGCATTACAATTCCCTAAAAGATAGTCTCGCAAGAGGCGCTCCTCTACCGTGATGGCTGGGTTGTAGTTACTGTCGTCCGAGATGCTTCAATGTTTCTTTTAAAACTAGTTGCCTAAGTATGTTACTAAATCATTTTCGTCTATCCGGGCACAAGACATGACGACATTGGTCCCTCGTGCTTACGACTCAAGATCGCAGGAAATTTCTATTACAATGCGCTCTTCCAACATCGAGGGGTAAAGCAGATGGTGATGGCTTACTCAGTTACTAACGTAATATCGAGAGATGCAGAGAATTAGCTTATGGGTACGTACGTAACTTATATGCCGTAATGTTGCATTCCGGCTGTCCTACGTTGCACCGTGGACGCAGCTTATGAGGCCTGGCCCCCTTTATCAGACGAGACGCGCTTAGTGGCGTAATCGAATCATGATTCGTCATGCCGCTTTTCTTAACAGAAGCCAACGCCGATCAAACTTTTAGGCTAGTTAGATGTAAGTGAGACTTGATTCTACCTCGCCTATACGGCAAGTATGCGATGTCAGTATATAAATCGCGCGCCATGCTTACCAAGGTACCACAAGCGGACACATTGATCCGGGTCAGCGCTGGCAGTCCCGTCGTGAAAAGGGGGGGTAGACGTGTGTCTGCGTTGTCTTACCTACTGCACCTTGTTCGTAAAGCCATAGGCAACAAGTCAAGCCGGTCATAAGCGTGACTACACTAGCATTACTATGGGAGTCCTCCATTAATGAACAAGGTAGACTACCTAACTAATGTAACTAAGCCGAGGAGGTCAAATCATGACCAAAGACATATGAGTTGATCACAAAGATTAGAAGAAGTCTACTACTATGCAGAGATTAGGATTTGATAATGTCAATCATGTACTGCTAGGATAACCCGAATTCTGATACCTACCAGGAAGCCTTAACTTCATCTATGTAGAATCAAATACACACATATAAGCTTCCTATGCTACAAAGTTGTGCCTGGTTATTCGTAGGAACACTAATTGACGAGCCACGTCATATCAACGAATAAAGTCAGTGGCGGCCTGCTGCAATCGCGTCAACCGCGTATTTTCGCGCCCGAACCAAAATGGCCTCAAATCTGCGATCGGTTCCTCCACTTCTGTATAGCTTTCCCCGAGCGTCACAATCACTCGTCCATTCCACCGCTCGTCCGTCCAGATTTCACCCTCACCTTCCTTGCCATACGCTTCCACGCGTCGCGCCTGTCTGGCTGTTGCCGAATAGATTAGCGCGAGACCGACGAACTCGGCCGTGCTGACAGGCAGCCCCATCGCGACAATGGGTGCGGCCAGGTGTTCAGGCAAGAGCTTCGTTCTGGTTGCCGCTGGCGCTACTCCGTTGATGGTAATGCCGTCTTTAGTGATGACCGATCGCAAGGCGCGGATCAATCCGACGAGCTAGCATACGTACGTCAGAAAATGTCAACACAATATCTTTCTCTCTCCTCCACTTGTAAATTGGCGAACCGAGCAGTCGACAGTAAATAGGGGCTGTACTCACCGCCAGTTTCGCCCCCGCAAACACAGGCAAGGACTGCTCCGGAGCGTACGCTGTCGCGCTGGTGGTGATAACAATGCTGCCTTGAATCTTATTCCTCCTCATCGAGCTCCACGCGAGCTTCACGAAGTTGACGACGGCGGCGAAGTTAACACCCAAAACATCGTCGTACGTGGGCTCCTGTAGCTTGCCGTCAGCATCGAGCACGTCGGCGAAATAGTCGACGCTCTCGACAACGCCGGCGTTGGCGAATGCGAGATCGAGCCGCGGATTCCGTCGACGATGTCTCGGAGCTGGTGCCAATTTGTCACGTCACATTCATGATAGTGAAACTTGTCAGTGTGTAGGTCTTTTGGGGGTGGATTCAGGTCGAGAATGTATACATGGGCCCCCTTGTTAGCTAGAATGGTGGCTGCGGCGAGTCCGATGCCGGATGCGCCACCTTGATAGCTTTACTTAACATACTGCTTGTCTTCGGTAACGTGATTGGTAACTCACCTGTGATGACCGCCGTCTTTCCTTCCAGGGATGGAATTGAGGCTTCATCGATTTGCAGTGCTGCCATCTTCAGAGCCGGTGCATTCGTGATGCGGCCAGTATTAATAGTTACGACAGAGAAATCGAAGTGATTATTACGAAGATGGCGAAATTGATTGAAAAGTCATTGCGAATCATGTGATATATTGGTTTTCTTTCGGAAACTTCCCCATCTAGTCATGGCCGGCGCAGTCCACTACATTTCCCTTCAACTTCACAAATTAGCGTGTCTAAATTTTGCGACCTCATCCCACAATCTCACTTGATCAATTCATCTTCGTCAACTCGTATAGTCTTGACCGCAAGCTTCGGTTTCTGCCAAATTGTTTGCATCAGAGAGTCCCGATGCCAGTCTATGGACGGATTTAATAGCTCCAGTTCATACTTCCACAACAGCTTAGCGAGAGTTAACCGCAGCTCCAGCAACCCGAGACTGGCACAAGTGAAGAGTCAGAACAGGTTAACAAGAGCGTATTAGCTACAGTGACAAAATCAACTTACCTTCGTCCATGCATGACCTTGTGCCGAGCGAGAAAGGCTGTGATGCATCGGACAAGTCCTGAGTATTATCCCCGAGCCACCTCTCTGGAAAGAAGCTCTCAGGCTCGTGAAAGTTGCGGTGATCTAGACACGCTGCAACCGGGTTGGTCGAGACGATTACCTACGCCAAGTCAGTTCCGCCTTAGTTGTCTCAACTCTCCAAGATGGTTTGATCTACTTACGTCGGCGGGCAAGAAGTGGCCATCCACTTCAGCTCCGCGCTCCGGCACCACACGCGGGAGCGCGAAGGGTAACGGCGGATAGATGCGCATGCCCTCTAAGATCGTGGCCTTGAGATAAGATAAGGCCTGAGTTGATCTTCCATCTATGTCTTCATAGCGCCTGAAATTGCTCCGAACTTCTTCCCGCAATTTTCTTTCAATCTCTGGATTTCGTAGCATGTAATAAGTGATAGTTGAGAGAACGTTCGCCGTGGTCTCGCTTCCCGCTATCACTGCGTGCATAGAAACATGTCAGTCGAGGTATTTAAGTCTCGCATCACAGAACTTGGACGGGATCGGGCACGGGAGGGTTTTATACACACCGAAATCTGATGCGTGAGCTGCAAGCTGTAAGACCGACACGCTCTTTTCGCTACCGCTGACCAAGAGTCGCGTGAAGAAGTCTTTTCGTGACGACTCTCGACTAACCCGCCTGTTACATTTTCAATGAGCATACCGAAAATTGTATTCAGAGGTGAGAATTCAACTAACCGTTTCACTAAATCAATTGCCATGTCCTCGACGGTGGCTGTGTCCTTTGTGAGCTTCTTTATTTGGGGACGCAGCACAACCATGAGTACTTTTCCCAACGTGGGAAGCGTTTAAACACGTCTGCCAGCGCACCTTGCGTCAAGGCGCCTAAAATGATGGAGATCCAGGGATGAGGTTCAGCTTCATTAAATTCATTAGATCCATCCTCGAAGATAGAGAGACTGATAGAACCGCACGAATTATTCATATGGGGACTCGGTTTGCTTACCACTCTCAATCGCGCCAAATGACTCTCCAAATGCCAGGTCGCCAATGATGTCAAATGTCAACATCTCATATCCCTTACTTATATCGTACCCCTTTTTCTGTGTGGGTAGAAGGTTGAGGAACTTATCAATGCTATGCGATATCAAGGCTTCCTGCTCGCTCAGGGCGCGGTCTGAGAAAGCGGGCGCGAGATATTTGCGCATCTCAGCATGGGCGTCTACATCTCGTTCGGTTACGATCGAGTGAACTCCTCTGCTTGCGAAGCTCCCGCCATCATAAAAGTCGCTCTTGACGAACGTCTTTTGGCCTTGTCGATGGCTATATATGTCTCTCCAGGAATTCGGAGTGTTGAAAGATAACTCGTTAGGAGCCACACGCACGACAGGACCTGAGACTTTTCTAAGCGAACAATACATGCGAGGAACACTAGCAGGTATGTTACGAACCATATTTTAGGTGAAGTTCCAGGACCTTGAAGGGCTGGCGACCGCCCAGAAACCAGTAGCTGTAAGGGATCTGCCGACCACTATTGTTAACCCACTCTCATCATGTCGACATATCAAGTCAAGATGCCTCACATTGCTGGTACATGCTAACTTCGGACCGGGAAATCGAGCAAGCGGGTGATAGAACAGATTATGGATGATACTCCATGCTATTCGAAGAAATATCTAGTTTGTTGTATCTCTTAGCTTTTAAGCCAAGTAGTTTCAACAGAGACAAGGTTTGATCACTTACTACACATATCCCGAAGACAACTAGGTAGGTCCATAGATCGATAGTAGAAAACACAGATGACATTATTCTCTGCCCAATCATAGCATTAGAGTTTAGGACTTTATTCAACGTGCGTTATCGTACGATAATCCGGCTAGAAGAGATTGATTAGGTTATAGAGAGTATCGGTGAGTTCTTTTGCCCCGGTCAAGCTGCATTTTGAATGACTGCCTTGCCCTTCAGCTAGCCCCATCCTAGAGGGTGGCGATAAATCTCCGAGTCGGCAGATACCATAAGCCGTAAGTCCCGGACTTCACTTGTGGCGTTGCCGCCTCGTCACGTTGCATCTTCCCTCGGTTCACTAACAAAGTCCCCTCGACGGCCATCAGCCCGACATTCACAGTCTAAACCACTCATACTCCGGGTAAGGCTAGGAGGGAATAGAATACACATTGTGGCTGATCCGAACATCAGCGCTGCAAGAAATCACTTGGTCGGCCATCATAGAGATATGTAAATAGTAGAGGGTATTCGACTAAACTTGAATAGTTACTGAAATGAGGTTTCTGTGTATCATTGAACTTATGATTAAGTATACCTAGATAGTGTAGCTCATTAAGAATCCTCTGTCCGATACTTATCCCAGTGCTATGATCATGAATGGAAACGCAATGACCGACAACCGCCCAAAGACCGAGCCACTGGCTATAGTCGGCATGGCTTGCCGGTTTGCCGGTGGTATCACCAGTCCCGAAAAGCTATGGAATTTCGTCGCCCAAGGGAAGAGTGCATGGTCTGAGATACCAGAGTCAAGATTCAACCGATCAAGCTTCCATCATCCAGAGCCGAACAAGGCCGCCACGGTTGGTCTGTTCTTAGTGATCATCCTGGAACGGCGATTCTAACAAATGACATCCTTAGTCGTTCATTCAAGGCGGTTATTTTCTGGAAGAAGATGTGGGATTGTTTGACCCCTCCTTTTTCAACTTGTCGTCTGAAGCTGCGGCGGTGAGCAAGTCCTAACTCCTTATAATCCCCGCCAAAACTAATGAGAACAGGCCATGGATCCGCAGATTCGAATGCTCCTCGAGCTGACGTTTGAGTCGATGGAGAGCGGTAGAGTTAACCATATGCTTTAGAGTCAGCAATAACGGGACTGACAAGTCGTGTCGCAGCTGGTATCCCGCTGGAGAAGATGGCTGGCTCGCGAACTGGCGTGTACGCGGGATCTTTTACCAAAGATTATCACGACCGCCTTCTGTCTGACCCGCTTCACGTCTCTCGCGCGTTCGTCACTGGAAACTACGCTGCCATGACTGCCAACCGCATTTCCCATTTCTTTGATCTAAAGGGCCCAAGTACGGCCGTCGACACTGGATGCTCTACATCATTGGTGGGCCTTCACCTCGCTTGTCAGAGTCTTAGACTTCGCGAGACGGACTGTGCGATTGTTGGAGGCGCGTGTATTAATTTCAATCCCGACTTCTTTGGTCATCTGTCATCGCTAGGGTAATATCCGTGCCAAAATAAATCCAGTAGAAGCAGGCTAATAATGTTAGGTCCTGCGGCCCGGATGGCAAGTGCTATGCTTTCGATCATCGGGCCCAGGGTTATGGACGCGGTGAGGGAGTCGCCGTGTTAATCGTTAAGCGCCTTGAAGATGCGCTGAGAGAAAGAGACCCGATACGCGCAGTGATAAGGGAAACTGCTGTGAATCAGGATGGTAAAACGGCGACTATCACGTCACCCGATATTGATGCCCAGCGCAATCTTATACGCGAGTGCTACGAGTCGGCTGGCCTAGACCCTGGCGAAACCACACTCGTCGAGGCGCATGGGACAGGTGAGTAATGTCATATCATTTTGCTAAGTCTATCACATATGCGTTGATCAGCCGCAGCATCAAGCAGCTAATACCATAAAAAAAGGGACCAAGGCAGGTGATCCCATCGAGGCGACCGCTATTGGAACAGCCATAAGTGAGAGTAGGCCAGCAGACCAGCCAGTTTATCTCGCGTCCGTCAAGACGAATCTTGGGCATACCGAAGCCGCATCAGGTTTAGCAGCCATCATCAAGACTGCAAAATCTCTAGAGGTATCAAGAATTGCACCTAGCATAAACTTTGAAAGGCCCAATCCTGAAATCGACTTCGAGGGACTCAGGATAAAGGTAAGATGATTCGGTGATTAGACGAAGGAAAGCGTCTAATTATGATACTAGATTCCTAGAAAGCTCGCTGACTGGCCCGCGTCGGTGATACGGCGAGCATCCGTGAACAACTTCGGATATGGTGGGACGAATACTCATGTGATTCTCGAAGAGGCTGAGTTCCATCGCAAAATCTCGCGGGCCAAAGTCAACGGAGTGAATGGTACGCATCCGGGCCCGGAGAAGAAGCTATTTTTACTCAGTGCGCGTGACGAAAAGACCGCAAAAAGAATGATCGAAAACCTCCGGTCACATATTCATCTGTCGCCAGAGGTCTCGTATAAGGATCTAGCATACACTCTATCTGAGCGGCGGTCTAGATTCAACTGGAGTATCGCTGTATCAGCCGGATCGCTGCCGCAGCTTGAAGAAGCCTTGTCAGACACCGCGGATCGTCCAGTACAAGCTCGAACTCAACCTTCAAGACTTGGTTTCGTTTTCAATGGTCAAGGCGCCCAATGGTATGCCATGGGAAGAGAGCTACTATCCGCATATCCTGTGTTCCTCAAAACTATTGAGACGTGCGACGCAACCTTGAAGTCGCTTGGCGCAAAGTGGTCTGTTCTGGAAGAACTAAGGCGCGACGAGAGGACATCGCGAGTCAATGAGGTTCGTTACAGCATGCCCCTCTCTTGTGCGATACAGCTCGCGCTCGTTCAGCTGCTTCGCGACTGGGGAATTCGGCCCACAGCGGTTACGGCGCACTCGACCGGAGAGGTTGCTGCCGCCTTTGCCGCCGGGGCCCTCAGTGTTGAGGAAGCTATAACAGTTACATACCTTCGCGGGATGGTTAATGCAAACGCAATTGAGCGGCAGACCACACCCGGTAGCATGATGGCTGTAGGGCTTGGTCCAAGGAAGTTGAGCCATATATCAACCAGGTGAACAACGGGAAGATCAACATTGCTTGCTTCAACAGTCCTGCAAGCGTTACTCTCTCAGGCGATACGGATGCCATAACTCGTTTGGAGAACTGCTCAACGCCGAAGGGATCTTCGCACGAAAGCTAAAAAGTCCAGGCCGCCTTTCATTCACATCACATGTTGCCTCTCCAGAACGAGTACCTGGGGACTATGCGAAGATACCTTCAAGACACGCCAAAATTCTTTGCCAAGGTCATATTCTCCTCTCCTGTCACTGGCGGCGTCATAAACGACGCGAACCAGCTCCGCCCTGAGCACTGGGTAGCCAACATGATAGAGCCTGTTCGTTTCGGGAGCTCGTTCCAGAGCATGGTTTTGGCGAAGGGCGAGCAGGGAGAAGAACAGAGCATTGACACAATCATCGAAATAGGCCCGCACTCGGCCCTTGCCGGTCCTATACGCCAGTGCCTTGCGGACCCGTCTCTCAAAGGTCTTGGTGTCACTTATCACTCTTGCCTAGAGCGAGGTAAAGATGCCGTTCAGACCATGCAGTCACTCGCCGGAGCGTTGTTACAGAAAGGCTATCCGGTGAACACCCTTCAAATTAACTCCCCATCTGGACACTCAGCTTGTCAAGTCATTCCGGATCTGCCATCCTATCCTTGGAACCATTCGACCAAGTTCTGGCAAGAATCGAGAACGAGTCGAGAGCACAGGTTCCGCAAGTATCCTATGCACGAGCTTCTGGGAGTCCGCCTTCCCATCACCAGCGATATCTCGCCAGTGTGGAGGCTCGTCCTGAGACCTACAGACGTCCCGTGGGTTCGCGACCATGTCGTTCATTCCGAGATCGTATATCCGGCGTCCGGGTACATATGCATGGCACTAGAAGCGATGCGACAACTACGAGATTCAGCCAGCGGCGGCGTAACTGGTTACGTGTTCAAAGATATTGACATTCTGAAGGCTTTGATCATTCCCGATACGAGCGATGGCATTGAGGTGCAAATATTCTTAGAGCCTCCACAGGAGAGTGCTCTCGTGCGAGATTGGCGCAGATTCCGCATCTACTCAGCAGCGGGGACGGGAGACCCCTGGGTAGAAAACGCTCGCGGGTTCATTGCCGTCGACCTCGTCGAAGGATGCGAGACTTCTGTGGTTAAATCGAGCAGCCAGAATGAACTGGTCGGTGCTGATTATATACGAACGATTACACCCAGGTCTCTATTCGATTCCCTGCATCGAGTTGGCATCAACCACGGGCCATTGTTTCAGAACCTCAATAGTATCCGAACAGCCAACGACAGGGCTGCTGCAACGGTGGAGATAGCCAACACGGCCATTTCCATGCCTCACCACTATCAAGAAAGCCATGTCATTCACCCAATCACATTAGACTCCGTATTCCAGGCCATCTACCCTTCGTTGCCACCAGAGACGCAGAAACAAGTCGGAGCATCCGTTCCGCGGTCTATCAAGCGCCTACGGATCTCGTCTGAGATTAGCTGCACATCAGGAAGTAGGTTAAATACATACAGTCAACTTCTCCACCACAATCTGCAAGGATTCAACGCAATTGCACTAGTTGTCGCAGATGCCGAATCGTCTTCCTCGCCTGTGATCGAGATCGAGGACATGCACTTTCAAAGTCTGGGGCGTGTGGCGGGGGACTCAGCTAGTGACCGAGAGCAACTTTGTTTTACCAACGACTGGGTACCCAGTCTATCACTCAATGCTCTTCACTCTGTCAGTGACACGCTGCAGGTCAGCGCCCCCCTGGCGAAGCGGCTATTGCCAAAGATCTTGTACGAATGACATACAACTTGATCCATGATGCTTTGGAGCAGCTCACGAGTAACGACATTTCCGGGCTGGAGGGACACCACAAACGCTTCTACGAATGGATGCAGGTCCTCGAGCAACAGGCCCGCGACAATGAGCTGGCGCCGAATAGCGCGAGGTGGCCCACGGCTTCCGAGGGGTCGAAGCATATGCTCATGGATAAGGTGGAGAAGGCGAGTGTTAACGGAGAGCTGGCGGCTCGCATGGGAAAGAATCTGCTACCCATTCTTCGCAAAGAAATCGCTCCGCTAGAGTTGATGCTTGAAGGCCAGTTGTTATACAGATTCTATCAACAGCAGCTTCACTTCACCCGCTCGGCGTCGCAAGCAGGCCGCCTAGTGCGCCATATCGCTGACGAGAACCCCCAGATCAGAATATTAGAGATCGGCGCCGGGACCGGTGGGTGTACAGCCCCTGTGCTTGATGCCCTCTCTGGCCCCAATGGCCATCGATTCGAGCGCTACGATTTCACCGATATATCGGCGGGTTTCTTCCAGGCAGGACGAGATAAGTTTGCGCAATGGGGTGATGCTATATCATTTTCTACACTAGACATCGAAAAAAGTCTCGAAAAGCAAGGTTTTGAGCTGGGATCTTACGATGTCATCATTGCAGCTCAGGTTCTCCACGCGACCAAGAACATGGCACACACGCTGAGAAACGTAAGAGAACTTCTCAAAGACAATGGCAGGCTTATTCTGGTTGAAATGACGAGAGACAGGGCTGACCTGCACCTGATCTTTGGCTCCTTGCCAGGCTGGTGGTTGAGTGAGGAATCTCACAGAAAGCTGAGCCCTAACATGTCCATCGAGATGTGGGATAAGTATCTACGCAGTGCTGGCTTTTCGGGGGTGGATCTTAGCGCTTGGGATTGTGAAGACCCGGAACATCAAGCGATGAGCTGTGTTATGTCGACTGCCCAGCCTGCGAAACAGTCAAGAAACGAAAAACTGGTAGCAATTGTATGCGATGGCAAATGTCCTCTGAGCGGATGGGTCACTGCGTTGATGGATAAACTTAAACAAGAGGCAAACACCGTGTCCCTAGTTGAACTTTCCAACTACCAGCCTGAAGGGAATATAATACCTATCGTGCTATCGGGACTGGACGAACCAAGCCGGCGCTTTGATGAATCGACATTCCAGTCTATCAGAGCACTTTTGACTAAGTCTGGAGGAGCCCTATGGGTGACAGCTGGCTCGGCGATAGACGCGCAAATCCCAGAAAATGCCCTGCATCTAGGAATGCTACGCACTGCTCGGCTCGAGGACAAGAGCAAAAAATACGTCTCACTCGACCTTGATCCGGATCGCGCGGCCTGGGACCTCGAGACTATCGATGTCGTGGCCCGCGTGTTTAAGGCAACCTTGGGCCAAGAGGATAATGCTGAAGTAGCGGATCTCGAATACGCGGAGCGCGGCTCCAAAATTCTAGTCTCAAGGATGCAGTACAACGCAACAGAGAACGAGGACCTTTTCAGGGGGTTGGAAGATGAGGAACCGGAACTGCAAAAATTCAGCCAAGGTGATCGCGAGTTGCGAATGCACGTCGATGTACCCGGGCTCTTGGACAGCGTTATCTTCCGAGACAACGAGGAAGCCCAACAGCCCCTCCAGGACGGCTGGGTGGAGATAGAGCCACGAGCATTCGGCCTCAACTTCCGTGACATTATGTCAGCAATGGGCATGCTCAAAGAGGCCAAACAAGAAATGGGAGTGGAATGCGCCGGCGTGATTACCAAGATTGGGGGATCCGCTTCGACTCGCAATGATCTGAAAGTTGGCGATCGAGTGTGTGCCCTCACGGTGCACGGGCACTTCGCCAATCGGGTTCGCGTACCATTGACATCCGTTGCGCGGATCCCCGATTCGATGACCTTTGAAGCGGCTGCGTCTATGGTCATCGCCTTCGTAACCGCCTTCTTCTCGCTATTCTGGGCTGGCCGGGGTGAGGCCGGCGAATCCGTGCTGATACATGCCGCTGCGGGCGGTGTTGGCCAGGCATGCATCGTACTGGCTCAGTGGAGAAGTCTGGACATCTTTGCTACTGTGGGGTCGCAGGAAAAGGCTGAGTTCTTGATCAACACCTATGGGATCTCGCCGGAGCGCATCTTCTCGAGTCGCGATCCATCGTTCGCCCGGAAGGTGTTGGCAGCGACAGAGAACAGAGGCGTGGACATGGTGATCAACTCGCTTGCAGAGAGGCTGCTCAGCGAGAGTTGGAATCTGCTGGCGCCTCACGGTCGTTTCATCGAGATAGGCAAGAGAGACATCCACGAGAACAAGTCGCTCGAAATGGAACCTTTCCGGAAGGCTCTATCTTTCATTCATGTCGACGTCGTCCAGCTTGCCGATCATAAGGGACCGATCGTCCAGCAAATCTTGCAGCAAATCGTCCGCCTACTTGAACATGGAATCATCCGCAACATCTCTCCTATCACAACTTATCCGCTAACAGATGTGGCTAAGGCTTTCCGTGCCATGCAAGCCGGCAGCCATATTGGCAAGCTGGTGCTGGTACCCGAGGCCGATGATCTGGTCAAGGTGAGTGCGAAAAGAGGTCTGTCAAAGTAGTAGGGAGCTTTAGTTGGCTAATCTGGTCTCAGGCAACCCGGCCGCGGCAGCTAATGCAGCTGCTGCCGGACGCAACGTACATGATTGTGGGAGGGCTCACAGGCATCGGATTGTCGATAGCTAGGTTATTAGCTGACCGCAAGGCCCGTAATCTTCTTCTCGTCTCTCGCAATGCGACCTCTCGACGAGAAGCTGCCGATATCATCAAAGAGCTTTCGGCAAAGGGGTGTCGCGTCGCGGTCGAGAACTGTGACGTCGGAGACATGCTGTCGCTCAAGTCTACGATTGACAAAGTAGGCGAATCCGGAATGCCGGCCGTCAAGGGAGTTATTCACGGCGGGATGGTACTCGAGGTAAGAAACTCAATGGCGCACAAAGCTGTCTAGAATACTTCGGCTTACATGAGATCACGTAGGATTCCATTCTCGAACGCATGACATTTTCTCAGTGGGAGAGGGCCATACATCCCAAAGTCCAAGGAACCAAGAACCTAGACGCGTTCTTCGAAGACAGCCTTGATTTCTTCGTCATGCTGTCGTCAGTTGCCGGCGTACTCGGCAATCCCTCACAGGCGAACTACGCCGCCGGGACATACCAAGATGCCATGGCCCGACACCGAGCCACCCGAGGCGAGCAGCGGTGACGATCGACCTGGGTGTCGTGCAGTCCGTCGGATACGTCGCTGAACAAGCCGGCATGGAAGAACGCCTCCTCAAAAACGGCCACCGACCGCTCAGCGAAGCTGAAGTTCTCGGCCTCGTGGAGCAGGCGATCCGGAGACCGCGCCGGGCTCCGGGCACGGCGCAGGTGGCGTCGGGCCTCATCGGCGCCGTTCCCAGCACCAGAGACCGGCGCTTCGCCCTGCGCCAGCCCGCGGGGCCTCGAGACGCCGGGGCGAGCCGGGCCAACGGGACAGGGAAGGAGGTGAGCCTCAGCGAACAAATGGCACAGTCCAAGACAGCCGAAGAAGCTACGCAGCGCGTGCAGGAGGCCGTCATAGCTAAGCTATCCGACGTCTTCGTGCTGCCAAAGAGCGACATCAACCCCAGCCTGCCTCTGAGCAAGTACGGGGTTGATTCTCTTGTCGCCGTCGAACTGCGCAACTGGCTAGTACCCAATGCGCGGACTGAGATGAGTATATTCGACTTGATGGGGCTCCTCGCTGACGGAGCTGGCGGCGAGCGTCGTGAAGCGGAGTAAGGTGGTTTTCTAAGTGTTCGATGTGCTAAAGCTGTCATCGAACCACGCGGACTCCCTTTAAACCGAACATGACCGAGACGACCTCTCATTCAGGGGTCCAGATCCCAACATCGTCACGAGTGAACACGTGAATCTCACTCACGGAAATCATTCCACTAGAGGAATTCCAACGAGAAATTATTCACTGACTCAACGTTTCTATTTATGTAAGAGTTAGAAAATGAGGAGAATTCGCAGTGAAGCCTAAGATTGACTAGGTCATGCCCATCACTTCAACTACTCATGAAATGCCACCATGTGCCTTGTATCGGAGATTGGCCGACCTGAGGAGAACACATCGAGTTGTGCACAAGTAGAAATAAATCAATTGCATACTGTACGTGAGAACATTTTGATCGATACCTGCAACAGGGATGTTATAATAAGCCCTTTATTTTTTATAATACTTGAGCTATATTGCTTACTTAATATAATCAAGCACACGATCTACTGTGCATTGTGCAGATGTACTGTACATGGTCCCAAGGACCCAAGTATCCAGCAAGGTAGGTGGGCTAGCGGTTGGGTATGGGTAGATGCCTGCCCATGTTTAAATGTTGCCACACGATTAGTGTACTCCTGTACTCCCCGCCAAGTGATCCCGGCTATAGTTGCGCATGTGCACACGCTGCTGGCGGAGTTCTTGGTCCGGTAGGTGGTAATTCAATCCATATCAAAGCCCAAGCAGGCCCCAAGAAGCCTAAGTCTTGATCAGTTCTAGTGATGTCTTAGTATAGAAAAAGCAAAAAAAGGTACACGTAGCGGTATAGACTAGTGAACCCTGCGATGAACATCATACGATCAGAAGATACGATCGAGATTGTTACATACACTACTGCCATATCAAGATCTATTCCTGTCATTTTGCGACGATTTTATTGTACTGACTTTACTGTACCCTGCCGTGCCGTGTAAGAGGTAGGTATTTGAGTTGAGCAGGCATCATTTGCCCTTGTCTAAGTTAAGTACGTATGCCTCTGTGTATCTAGGTACGTAAGCCAACCACAGGTTTCTAAAACTTACCTTACCTACTGGGTACGTGTACTGCTGATGCCCGTATACCTAGCATACGCTTTACACTAGAGTGAGCATAAAGGCACCTAGTAATCTTACCGGTAACACCCCTAACGACCGAGATTCGACAACCAATTTTGTCCAATCACAAGCTCGGCTTCACGCCCCGACCTACGCTAGTGCAAGGAGGTCACAGTACCTAGGTAACAACCGCTACATAACCTAACCTTAGAAGGTAACACAAGTGACATACATACCCTATTCCTTAGGTCGGTAGGTAGTACAGCACTACCTGATAGATAATTCAAGTACCTACACCCACGCTACCACGTTCTCCAATTGTCTGTCTGTCGATCACTTTGATATCGCCCACTCCGACCTCACGCCGAGACATGTTGCCTCTCCTCCACATGAAACCCAACACCCGCAGACAGCACAGATATTCCGACTGAGACAGCAGAGAAAGAACGTCTTAGGAACTCTACCTAAGGTAGACAGGCTGCTACGCCGTAACCAGCGCCCGCGATAGCCTTGCTGCAAGCCCACCGCGCTCGCCACCACCACCACCACTCCTCCTCCTCCTCCCGCCCGCCTCGTCGCATCGATACCTCGTCGGGCTTCCGGATGCTAGCGAGGTCCTCCGCGACCACTGGACTTCGCTCCAGCTCCAGCTCCAGCTCCAGCCCCAGCCTCAGCCTCAGCTCCAGCCCCAGCTCCAGCTAGCCTCTCCCGTGAACATGGCGGCCGAGACGTCGCCCCGCGCTGTGCGCTTTTTCCAGGTCGACCCCGACACGGCCCAAGACTCCGCCAAGCACCCGCGGCTGAGCACCATAGCTACCGATTCCGATGGCGATGGCTCCGGTTCTGGCTCTGGCTCTGGCTCCGGCTCCTCCGGGTTCTTTTTGACTGATCCCGCCGACCTGGAGCGCGACGACGAGCTGGCTGCCTTGAGGCCCTATGGAGAGGTACCTTGTCCGCCTCGGCAGCGTCGTCGGCGCCCAACTCGGGCACCAACAACTCGGGCCGCCAGCGATCCGTAGGTCCTAGTGGTGGTGCTGATCTGTCCACCACGAGTCCCACTACTAACGGTGTGGGCACGCGATCTATGCAGCGCCCGCACGTCGCCCGCACGCCTTCCAACACCTACGCTCCGCAGCGAGCTCCTCCCCAACAGCCGAGCTCCCTCTCCATCCGATCCGTCTCCCGTCGCCGTGACCCCATCGATAAGTTTCGCGATCAGGAACCCGCCTATTTACGCATGATCCGCCAAGATCCCCTATCCAATAGTTACTTCGATCCGCAGACGCCGAGCGTCGACTATTCCGACGAAGAGTCGGAGGGAGAGACCCCTTCTTCCGAGGGCGTCTTCGAGGACCGTTTCAATGACGAGACCATCATGTTCCAGAATCTTATCGACGATACTCAGCCCACTGAAGATGATGTCAGGGATCCTGCCAACCGGGAACGCTTGGAATGGCATAGCATGCTTGCGGCAGTCTTGACTGGCGACGTTGTGAAGCAAGAGAAGCGCCGGTTGTTGGGAACCTCCGAGTTTCAAGGGGCGAAGACGGCCCACAAGGCCGATTTGTGGATGGGCATCCGGTCCAAGACGACAGGCCGTTCTTTTGCGCTGCAACGAAAGATGATCAACGATGCGCGAGCGAACCTCGATCGAGACATCCACGAGATCACCCACTTTGAGGTCCAAGGCGAGACAGAGGTGGGCAAACCAGCTATAGAGCAGATCAGAGACATCGTGAAAAAGATCGAGAAATGCGAGGGCCTGTACCCGTCCTGGAAGGCCTTGCAGCAAGCCCATCCACCGGCGGCGTCCCCATTATTCAAGGAAGCTTGCGACACTGTGCTTTCGTGGTACAATACCAATGAAATGATCAACACCGAGCTTGCCATCCTCAGGAAATGGGTGGGTAATAACGAGCTCGATTTTCAGCAGAAGGAGACGGTGTCTCCCAATACGAACTCGACTAGTTCGACGACCTTCCTAGAGCGCCTGTTGAAGGAGGACGGCCTCACGTCGCTTCATGATGAAGTCGATGAAGTGACCAAGCAGGAACTTGCCCTGAAAACGAAGACATTGATACGAAGGAGCATGCTCGCGCCCATTTCAAGCACCATAACAAAAGCCAAAGAGACTCTGATTATGAATTCGGATGCTTTCTATAAGCGGCACCTCCCACCGTACATCGAGGAGATCCTCACCTTGATCAGTTTCCCCTCTCGGCTAATAGAAGAGATTATTACCGTAAGGGTGGCCTATGCACGGGGGATGAGAGAAACCACCCAGCAGACCCCTATTCTCCAGGATCAGATACTCTCACAGTTCGAACTACTTCTGAAACTAGCAATTCGCATCAAGCAGGAGACCCTCACTACCTCACAACCCGAAACAGGGTGGAACCTACCACCATGCATCGATGACTCGTTCGATCAGGCTGTGCTAGATGCGTTAAAATATTATTTCAAACTACTGAACTGGAAGTTGAGCAGGAATAAAAACACTTTCAAAGAAGCCGAGATTCTGTCCCAAGAATGGAATTTCGCGAATCAAATTGGGCGGCATCTCCAAGGGGCGACATTGAAGTAGCGGAACAGTTCAGCAACCTTACTTACAAGGTTCTCAGCCGGTTGAGTCAAACCTTCGAGCGCGAGCTCCAGAGAAGGCCCAAGGAGAGCGCTGACGATATGAGCAAGAGGTATATGCAAATGCTCGACTCTGTTCGGGTACGGCAAAGAATGTTGCAACGGTTCTCGAGGCTACTCAGTGACCATTACGAAAACGCTTCGGACATGAGTATCGCCTTAAATGCCGATAACCTTTCGGAATTTTATGAGCGCCTTTCTCTCACGGGCCACTTCCTTGTTGACGAGTTTGATGGCATACAGATCATCGCCTCGCCTAGCCTGGCGGATCGCGATAATGAAGTCCGATCCATCTTGCGCACTTGCCTCCACGACCAGATGTCGGAAGACCCAAACGACCCCTACATACTGATACTACGCCCCGAGGCTCCTCTTAGCTGGTTCGGCAATCGGAGTCCTCAATCATTAAACTTTGAGTCCACCGACTTGAAGCTAGGCCAGATGCGTTTAATCACAGATGGCTCCCAGGCCCGTTTAACACACGTGAGGAACGTGTTTCTAGATAGAATAGACATGCATCTGGATCTTATTGTGGAGTCGCGATCGAACCTACACAAGGTCAACACAAGATTGTTTGAGATTAGGAAAGTCGGTTTCAAACTATCCAATACATTTATGGACAGCGTGGCCATCATTCGAAAGCAGACGCAAGGCATGGACTGCCTCGACCTAATTCAGACCTGTTTCGTATTTGCTACTGAATTCGGGAGACGATCGCTTCTTTACATGGATAGTAATCGCCGTCAAATGAACAATATCAAACTTACGAAGCTCGGGTTGGACTGGGTCACCTTTATTTGCGATGATTGCAATGTCACGGATCGTAAATCATTCAGATGGGCGGTGCCCGCTCTCGAATTCACGATGAGTATGACTGCAGGTCGACACATACTAGGCTTAGGCGATGAAGAATTCTCCAGGCTTCGATCCAAGGTGTCTGGTTGTATGTCCCTCCTCATTTCCCACTTCGATATTCTCGGTGCCAAATCAAACCAAGCGGCCCAGTCAGAACGAGAGCGTATCGAAGCGCTTGTCTCTCAGTTTCGGAAATTCGATAAAAACAGGAGCATTAATGATGACGAAGCTGCCAAGTTGATTCAGGAGCAACGCCTGAAGAAAATTGATGAAGTGGACGAGGTCCAGAGAGAGATGGTCAACGAAAGACAAGGCCTGGGAAGGGTTTTAGAAGTCTCCAATGAAGTCGATCGTTCGTTAGCTTACCTCTCCTCCTCGGCTACGAACGTCACGATAAGGTGGCAACAAGGCCATTTCGTTGGTGGGGGCACCTTCGGAAGCGTATATGCCGCCATGAATCTAGACAGTGGACGTCTCATGGCCATGAAGGAAATACGGCTCCAAGACCCCAAGCTCATCCCGCAAGTGGCGACTCAGATCAAAGATGAGATGGGCGTTTTGGAAGTTCTCGACCACCCGAATATCGTCTCGTACTACGGCATCGAAGTGCATCGTGACCGCGTATATATCTTCATGGAATTCTGCTCCGGCGGTTCCCTAGCAACATTGTTAGAACATGGTCGCATTGAGGACGAACAAGTTGTCATGGTCTATGCCCTGCAGCTTCTAGAGGGTCTGGCTTATTTGCACGAAAGTAACATTGCCCATCGTGACATTAAGCCAGAGAGTAAGTGTCCTTCCGTCCATGCAAATTCTCATGCAAAACTAAAAAGTGTCTAGACATCCTTCTTGATCACAATGGTGTAATCAAGTATGTCGACTTTGGAGCCGCCAAGTGATTGCACGTCAAGGACGCACCCTTGTCCAAAAAACGGATGCCAACACCCCAGAAGTCAATGACAGGTACACCATGTACATGTCGCCCGAGGTCATTACAGGAGAGAATCCCGGACATGATGGGGCAGTCGATATCTGGTCATTAGGGTGCGTGATCCTAGAAATGGTTACCGGGCGGCGACCATGGTCTAACCTCGACAACGAATGGGCCATCATGTACAACATTGCGCAAGGCAACCCACCACAGCTACCCGGGACCGACCAATTGAGTCCGCAAGGCATTGACTTTCTAAAGCGCTGTTTTGTCCGAGATCCGAAAAAGCGTGCGAGCGCGGTAGAGCTTCTCCAACACGAGTGGATTATGTACATTCGCAACCAGGTCATTGAGCAACCATTGACACCGAGTGATAGTAGCGGATCCGCTCAGACCACGCCACATCCCACCTCAGCAGGAAGCAGGGCAAGCGCTGGGCCCGACGGGTTTTACTAGGAGTACTCGCCGACCATCGCGGTACCTACTGTCCTTATCACCTCGACGGATGGCGAAGGGGCCACATTTCCTCAACTACCTCCCTCACATGGTGATGAAGGGGGCCCCAATACTATACAAGGCCTAAATGCAAAGGCCGTCGAGCAAATTACTCACACTGCGCCACTGGTAGTGACCATGCAGGCAACACAGGAGATGGTCAGGAGAGTAGAAGCTAGAGAATCTTGTGCCAGGAGGAGGAGAGCCGAGTCCGAGTCTGCCGCTCGTCCGGGCAGGGTGGACCCCAATATTCCAACAGACATCCTAGAGCTTGAATTTGGCCCCAGCTCTTGCAACAGCCAACCATGACGAATACGAAACAACACATATCAGAAGACGTCGCGAAGAGGCCCACGAGTTGTTAGAACACCGTGTCAGAAACAAGTGTTATGAGGGGGGTGTATATCATGGGAATAAGAAGTGTCCTTGTAATGAGCTAAATCGATCAATCAAACAAAGGCTGCATTAGCGACGGAGTCATCCTTACGGGGGGACTTATATCTCGCTAGACTGCCAAATTGGGTCGTTATATACATACGAAATCACATACTTTACGTGGATATTTTGGAGCAGAGAGGAGAAGAGGAGATGAGAAGCGATGGATGATTGAAGTAGGCAAGAGTGTATATTGAAGAAGCGGACGGTTATATGTCTCCTTATCCAAGTTACCTATCCACCTCCTGTATGCGTATATTGATCCATTAATTACGTAATTACCACTACTCTCTAGCGAATACAAATTGATTCATTATCAATCAATCAACTCTTAAATTATTGAGGTCTTCTGAGATTTGTTTGATGACTCGGGTTTACACGGTACCTACGTATATAAGGACCCAGAAGGTTAAGCGCTTGACTTTACTGTGTTTTATCTTCTAATAGTTTGTGGTATAGTGCCATACTTTTGTCCTGTAACTTGGTTATTTTTCACCCTGGGGTATGTGTTTTAGTTTGACGAACGAGGTGCTATCATCTTAAGATGAAACTTGTGAGTTGCAAGACTGGCTTCTTGGACCTGTTCACGAACGGGAATCATTGATCCTCAGTGAACCATTCTTTGTTGGCAGTTGGTATATACTCACTCATTGAATATCGTGGCAATGTCTTAGCCCCCCCCCCCCTTTTACCCCTATTTAGCTGTTACTTGGTTTGCATGCGAGGGGGTTTTATTGCTTCTATAGGACCTCTACGCATATGTATTTGTGCATATTTTAATTCGGAGTGTATTGTGCTTGTGTTAATTATGTCTGGGTATATAATCTTTACCCCTATCCTAGGGTCCTATTGGGTTTGCATGAGAATTGTCTCGCGTATTTACCTAGTATGGCTCGTTTCCTTTGTATTTTTGGCAGTATGTCTCGGAGTTATTTTGCTGTGTTTGAATGTGGGAGGTTCCTATGTTAGATGAAGAACGGCTATTATATCCTAATAGAATGAATGCTAAGAGGAAAACCTTATTGTATAGTGACGATATTTCTAGAATGTTACCAATCACGAGATTTGTGCTACTTTACTTGTTTGTTTCAGCATTTCCCTTTCCCTTAATAACATGACAAACCCTTGGGTGATATCTAGGTGGTACTAATTTGACAACCGTCACATGAAGGTCTGAAGGGAGCACGGGAGGCGATGGCACACATTATGATGTCCCCATGTAGTAAACCACCTTCAACCTATAGCGTTTTAAAAGCTACTAGCTACTCAGTCTATTGAGCATGGAGACATTAATTATTCCTTAAGCTTACTGGTGTTAGAACTGTGACTAGATGAGCCCCAAAGGTTGTCTAGTTGGGTGAGCATGACGGCATCGAGTGACGACCTCTGCAGCTTCCTCAGCTGACCCGATGCGTCGCAGACTTATAGCCTCATTTCTACGCATTGCATCGCTTACTGTCAATGTACGCACGACACTCCCTGCCCTAAATCGCGTGGCTACGGTGGATCAACGTGTTGCACGGCAGACGTCGGAGAATTGAGGGCGTGTGTTGACTGAGACCGGACAATCTACCCATCCACCTCCCTCCCTATCTATATCTGTTCCGGGAAACTGGGACTTTTGAATGCCACCACTGGACTGGCTGTTTGGCTGGAATGTGACATCTAAAAGCAAAAGTAAGGCTATCCATTGTCTCGATAGCGAATTCTAGTGTGGTTGCATTCAATTCAGCTTCTCGTCTCCGAAACGTGCTTACAACTACTAGTCGCTCGTGCCCGACTTGAGGGGTGCGCCACGCACATCATTCGTGTTTCTGGACGCTGTTATGCTGGGCGGGGCGAACGACTTGCATGAGCGAGGTATTCATTCCACGTGGCTTCGCTTGAACGCCGACGAGGCTTCGGTATCTAGTTCAGACGCTCCTCGCGTGACGACAAGAATCGCCCTGTTGGTGGCGTATTTTGCAACATCTTTCTTGTTTCGCACGTGTCCGTCAAACATCTTACCGGGCTTGAATCAGCACCCATGAACCTTGAGATCTGTCTATATGCATCTTTCGGTGCTCGATGCCATCGATTGCGCCGGGCGTCACACTTTGGTGACATATTGCGACTGCGTATTACTAGTTCCTCTACGTATTCACTACAAGTCTATCTGTCTACAGTTTTTACTGACATCAGCTATGGGAACCTCGGACCTGTGATCGGTTGCCCAAAGTCCCGGGGCGTAAGGCACTAGTGCAGGGGAGGACTCATGGGGTAGGAGATGGCGAGAGGCTGAGAAAAGCTGGAGAAAGAGGCGGCATTTCGTGCATAAGTGTCATGTACGAGAGAGCTGCTAGAAAGAAACCACGCACAGGCCATACATAGACTTCAAAATTCTACTATTTTCAAGATGAATTAAATAATCAAATAAGAGTTTTAAGATTGAGATAAGAGCTAAGTATTATAATCTACAACTTGAAACAACTTGACTGGTATTTTCTCTCCGCCCTATATTGTGCCCATTCATTTTATTTGGTAGCTTCAAAGTAGCAGAGTTTGGGAGACATGCGTGGTTTCTTGGCCGATAGGCAGGCTCGGACCTGAGGCCTTATTCAGCTTATGTGTGTGTGTACCTAACCCATTTTATCTAGTGAACTACGACGCCCAATCTTAAACACGACCCGTGACGAGCGAGGCGTAAATGGGCGGACGGGCTTTAGAATTCGGGAAAGCTACGGTAAACCGTTGGCGCGGAAAATGCCGCGAACTAGTTTAACCAAGTTCAAATGTTGTCTCTCAATCAACCCCGCTATCCCCAACGGTCAGCAGCCGATCTACGTGGTACGTAAGACATGTTCGTGGGACTACTTGAGCAGGCTAAATTATTATGCGCATTTTGAGACGTCGCGCAAAAGTGCAGAATGCTCTGTTGGCCTGCTTAGCCTCAGCCAAGACTCGTGCCTGGTCTTACTCACAGATATGCCAGGGACAAAACGTGGGCGCGGCCAAGCGGGGTTGAGTGTAAGCTCATGATACTCGTGACATAGGAGGGTTGCGTTATCAACGCGAGGCTATCTAGAACGTGCTAGGTAAGACATCTAACTATCTTCGATGCTGACGCTTATATGAACATTGCAGGTGGGAGTTTTTCTTTGGTCCTTTTGCAATAGGTAGAGATTGTGATAATTTCGAAAGGATGAGTGAAACTCCATATTGGGCTACCGCATTGTGGCGTTCGACAAACCGCTTGGCTGACTTGCATACACTACACTAGTGTAAGTTCGTAAGGCCCTAAGGTCGCCAAGACAGAAGGAGACGCCGCCTTTCTTTTTACAGTATAGATCATCCTGATGGATAAGCGAGGGGAAGAGTGTGTCATCCTAGACGGCGAAGAAAGAACTAAAGAGCTAACTCGATGTTGGGATACAACATATCCAGTGACCCTTTGCCCACACTCTCTGCTTTTTGCCTGACTATCTAGCTACCCGAAGAGATGGCGGCATACCCCGCATAGCATGTGCGGCCAAGAATAGCCCGAGTACACTATATGATTTATTGACGTGCTGCGGGCGCACGGGCGATAGAAGAGAGTCACAAGGGGACGAGGTTGCACTGCTGAAGCGAGGGCAATCAGCGGCTCTGGGAGATTGCTGGATGGTCGGTATTTTCGGATAAGCGCCGTTGGGAAGAAAATCATCTATATACATACAACTTGCATTGCATAACAACAACAATTTGTTTTGTTCGATCATCGATCACAAGGCCGCTGGGCGCTGAACGGGCTCGTGAGTTACTCTATTCGATGCTGTACAGACTACTGTATCAGAGGGAGGTGTCAGACGGTTGTATTTGGAACACGGTCCTCCGCACGCCCTCTTTTCTTAATGGGGTAAAAGAATAATTGGTAAGGTGATTCTTCTTGCTCTAGTCCTTTAGATGATGTGTTCGAAATTGTGAGAAAAGAGGCCAGATGCGCTAAGTGGCACCTTGATGATTCGGTAGTGGAATTAGATGGGGTCAGCTACATTAACTACATTAGCTTCAGAATCGCGGTACCTTGCATCAGAGGCGTGTCATCTGACTCTAGACTCTTGATAACGCTACGGATAATATATTGGTAGCGAGCTGACGGGCAAGATAAATAATTTCCAAGATTCCGAAGAAATCGTGTACAAGTGTAAGCGATGTTGTAGTTCAGTCAGGCGTAATTGAAGCCTCCGGTCATCTTCTAATTTCATAGTAGATGTTTGCGATAACCTGATAATGTCGATCTTGAGCTGGAAATAGAAAGAGAAAATCCGACGAGGCGGTTCGTATGCTATTTGTGTGTTTGTAGGAAGACTGTAAACATAACTGATAATTCCTCATAATCCTTCTCTTCACACATTCATAGGCAGTGCCCCATTCGTGTTAGGTAGTGGTGTTAACAGGTGGGAATGGGCCGACTTGCCAAGTTGGGAATGCCCGTCGCTGTCAGGGGTATGCCTACCACCACCCAGGTCCTTGGATTGCGTGATGCTAGCTAGGTATATGCCTGTGCTGGAAGCACCCAGTAAGATTGAAGGGAGCCGTCGCAGAAAACCTCCGAAACGGCGTAGTGTACAAGATTGTTTTCTGTTTCAAGAATTTTTGCTAAGTAATTCGGGGTGCCTGTCATCATCTACGCTACGAGTGATGGGTAATTAACCCTCATGATAGGATGGATTCGTGAAATGAGTTGCACGCGTGCCACGCGTCCTCGACTCGGACTACCTGCCTGATAGTGTGCGAAGGTGTGCGCCCACCCGTGTGGGATGATGCAAACACTTCCGCTCGATTGCATGTCGCGACGGCTTCATCCGGGCGTCTATGTAGGTGAGTTACATTGCGTCTAAAGGCATAATAAGGCAGATTCATAATGAGAATCGCCCACGTGCACAAATATTGGGGGTTTGGGGTACGGAAGCTTGACCTCTGGGCACTTTCATGCCGCGACAAGCGTTTATAGAGAGCTAGGTTGCATACTACCAGCTATTTAAAGTGTGTATACTGTAGGCGAGTGAAGCCAAGTCACAGTCCGTTTTATTGTGAGGGGGGTTGCGTGGTGTATCTTGGTTTTAATCAATTTTATTGGGGGCGTCACATCGCTCTGTTAGTCCATATTTCGGCTACGCTCCGGGTTACTCACCGCCATCCAAAGCGTGGAGGTGACAGGAAAGGTATTGAGGATATCAACCCGATTGTAGTGTAGCATCACCCCCAAGCTATCCTGCCATTTATACCCTCCATTCCGAGAAGCTCGGCAGTCCGGCCGACGATAAACCGCATGACACGACGCCGGCTGAGCATACATAGTATGTACAAGTATTCTTAGGGCTGGGGCTAACATTTGCCTACTGCGGATTGCTGGGTTGGCAGACGCAGGCTCCCGGGCTCTAAATGCGGACCGTAACTGCGTTCGTGATTGACCGCTTCGAATAGGACTCATTAGCTGGGATATAGTGTAGAAGGAGTCACTGTTGACCAAGGACTGTTTTTTGTCGTCCTTCTAGAAAACCCAAGATGGGTCGCGGTCAGATCTGGGCCAATGGAGGTCGTACACGATCGTCCTCCGCATTGTTTCATGGCCTTGCACAAAGCATCTGTCAGCCTCTTGTTCTCGGTAGCCAGCTGCTGTGCTCCGTTCTCGAACCAGGGGCTACCATCACCAATGTCACCAGTGGTCGAGAGGGTGACCAATAGGAAAATAAGATCGCGAGGGACTTGGTCACACTTGCACAAAACCCAATCCAGGTTGGAGGGTATTGTGTATCCGCGTATAGGATATGTGCTCAACGTGGTAAGGCCGCCGTGTTCACTCCGCTCCGAATCTTGATTGATTCAGAAACTCGGCCGGCTCGGCTTACGCTATGTAGCTGGCTCGATGACCTCGAGGTGATGGCTTTAGTGGTTGCATGGCACGACTGAATCCTAACTACGACCAGGACCTCTCGGTGACCATGGTTTGCTGACCATCTCCGTGAGACGTAAGCACCATATTATTCATAATGAGGCTGTTGGGAATGCGTAAGAGGACTCGGACTCCGTACCTCACGGAACAGATGCCTTCCTTCGTATAGAGGCTTCTCATCTTAGAATAGTTACATAGTACTCAAATACGATACTAAATAAGTTAAATAGGCGAGAAGGGCAAAAAAAAAAAGTGTGGTTTTTTGCCCCCTCATCGCCCCCCATCGCGACAGACAAATGCAGAAGGAGGAGATATTTGAACGTTTCCAGTCCCGCGAGATTGCTCAACCCTGTCTGGCATCTGCAGGCATAGATTGAAGGTAAAGTTGGTTTCACGATGCTGATTCGCTTGTGCCTGGATTGCGGGCTCAATCGGGCTAGGGATCCTGACACTAAACGCGCTATTGCACCAGAGTAAATGCGAACCTAGCATAAAAATGCCTATAAGATCCGGGTCTAAGCATACGGACCCTAACGCTAGGTACCTGGTGCTTATGAACAAAAAGATCTGGAATACCCTACTGCTTGGGATCTGGGTCGCGATAGGCGGTCACGAACTGCGTCGAACACATGGCACCTCTCGGGGCTGGTTCCTGGCAACATGGCTGTCACACAGATCTTGGCAAGCTATTGGGCCGTTGAGATGGCCCGAAGTGCTGGAAAGGAGGCAAGGAAACATGGTTAGTATAGACAGAGGGCGTTGAAGCAAAGCGGTGTGCCTCAACTCTTCCGCCACCTTGTTGTAATCAGGACGTACTGAAAGTGTACAGTGTGGTTCATCATCTCGCTTGCAGTGTAATGTACTGTACTAGTATTCGATTGATTGCTGCAATCGAAAGAATCGGAGAAACAAATGGGGGCCGTTTCCGCGCGTTTTCGACCTCTGGTACTGCTCTGGATTTTGGACTGCGACGGCGGCCGAAACGACGTAATTTAGTTGACGCCGGCCCCGAGCCCGCATCACGGCTCGATTGATTAATGAGAAAGACGAAGCAGGTTTCTCTTTCCACTGCAAACTTGAAGTTATTCTCGTCGCTGGATGCTACCCGCATGATGCGTGCAACTCTGCACCTAACCAGTCTAAAGCATACACTTCCGATTGTACTTAAGTAATATTACCCGGCGGGTTAGGAGACTTGAGACGCTATTTTGAACGAATGCAAACAGACCCTTGTTCGAAGATTACACTAAGGCTAAGGTTAGGTTAGTTTGTTTTGCAGCCCCCAGCCCGATCAGTGCGCGCCACTGCGATCGCCCGTGTCTGTTCTGGTGTGGTACTGGAAACGGTGGTTTGTGTTTGTGTCTCATAAGTTTATGTACGACTGTTCGTGATCCATGCTGTCTCAGAACATGGGTGAACTCGTGGATACCGTCTTTTATCACATATGAAGGGGTTGGACCCTATACTTACTTACACTACCCAGGCTGCCTACACGGCACTACTATTAGTAGGCCACTAGCAGTGTAGACGGTGAGAAAATGAAGGCTGATGAGCATTAGCAAGGCCCCCAAGGGAAATAAAACCTCCAAAATTCTTGTCATTTCCAGGCATTATGAAGGGCTAATTATGTACATCGTGGAAACCCATTGATTGGCATCGCTTGACCGCTATACTGCAATTGAATCTGCCCCTTTCCTCCGTTCGCATTGTTATCGTCTGTCGATTCCTCTCGTTCCTCCTTCTCCTCGTCTAATTGTTTGTTTTCTCTCCTCGACCATTGTTAGCTGCAGCTTTGAGCGAAACGAAACGTGTGGCGCGGGATCAGCACCAGCTTGCTCACGTCCAACACAAATAATCGTGTACAGAGAGAGCCTGCATCTTTAACCTGCATCTGCACGTCCGCACGCCCCCAGCTCCAAGGCCCACCACACACACCGAACCGCCAGCACCACACTATTGCCTGCCTATCCATTACCCGTCCTGCAACTCGCTGCTGCGGTGCAGTAGTAGGAGTGGTAGCTTGCTCGCCCCTCGTAAAACTAGCTCAGCCAGCTGGCCTGTGGAGTTCCTTGGCTCGATGAAGCAAACGGGAACAAAGCTTACTACCGTAGCATTTCACCCACCCCTCCTTCGACATCGACTTACATATCTATACCTTGCTCCATACCTCCTCCGAACTTCCTACTCTCTCCCTTACTCTTGCTAGCTGAGACCCATCAGCGTTGCATTGTTGTTGAACTGGTCTACTGGCTTTGGTCTCTCGTCCCTGGTTTCGAGACCATATGCTCTTGCCCATGAGCGGGTTCTCATAGAGACTCGCTAATTCAAACTTCCTGTCGCTCGTTACACCTCCTTCTCCACTTGCCCTTTCACCTTGAAAGCTGATGGCTACTTTGCCGGCTCGGTTTATCAAGTTATCTGAGTGCTAGTCAAGCCTGGTAGGTTTCAATTTTATTTGTTTTACCTTTGTGACGACAATGCTATGGGTATCCCGTCTTGCCTACGCAGCTCTCCAGTAGATTTGGGGTTCCATCTTAGCTATTAGCTCATCCGACAAGTGAACTACAAACTAGTCATGATATGTCGAGGGCAGTCACAAATTCAGGATTGAATGAACCTACTTGGTCTATTGTAACTTGGAATCAAGAGATACAATTGGCCCGTTTCGTTGCATGAATATCTTATCATTATGTTTAGTCTGAACATGAGGACTAACGAGTCGTTTTTCGCAGAGCCTTTCGATTATTAAGGGTATTTTAAGGATTTGGGAGGATTCGGCTTCACCGCGACTCGCTTAACGAACGACTATCGATTCTTGGACGAAGGAAACCGTGGACCTTTTATCATTGTCTCCGTCGCACCTCATGGATATCCAGTCTGTGATACCATTTTGAGCCTGTCAGAACCACCTTGAGACTTTCGTAACGCCAGCTCGACGACTCTCGCATTCTTCAACGACCATTTTATCGACACTTCCGCTGTTCTCGAGGAACTCTTTTGGACTGTTTAGTGTGTTTCACTTTGGATCGACTCGTTTGCCTCAAGGCAAGACTGGTCCCATCTTACCGATATACCGCCTTCAAATTTAGCCGCAACCATACTCACCATGCTCAAGCGCGATAACGGTACGACGGACCACAAAACACTGGTCATCGTCCTAAGTGCCGTGTTGGGTACGTTTGGTATTGTGTTGATAGGGTTAGCGGCATTATGGTTTATGCGTAGCCGGCGGAGGCATAGGTTATTTAACAGAGGCCTGACCCCCATCGGTGATGACGAAATAGCGACATGGAAAGTGAACCGGCAGCACGAGAAGGAACTGGAGAATGAACGGTACATGCACCACGCATCCAAAGACTCTACGAGCTCAGGCCGGATACAATACCAAAGGGGAGGAGGATCGTACCGACCTTCTATAGACGTCGCTCCGACCCCGCGGTCGTTTATTCAAAATAGCTTCAGCCTCGACCTTCCCCGAGCCCCCGAAGCAGCCGCCTTCGCGCGTGCCCCGAACGCGCGGACCGGACTTACCGATGAGACCGTACCTGGCGACGACCCGTTCGTACCGCCGCTGAAACGCCAACCGTCACGGCTTCAGAAGTTACCACCAAACACGCCTAAGACACTCAGTCGTGCGAGTAGCCGTACTAGGACAATCCGTAGTCAAAGCCATACCGAGAACTGGCAGAACAGCCCGGACTCATCGCCGAATGGATCGAAGAACGCAAACCAGCGCCCGGGACATTCGCGACTCTACTCGTCGTCATCGACTCCGCCCAAAATGTCCAGCGACGACAAGGAGTTGCTCGCCGGTCTGTCGGCTCCGCCATCTTCACATCGACACGATGTGATAGGGCAGGCGATAGGGTAGACCACGACCCGTCGCCTGTACTTGCCGCTGTGATGCGGTGGCCCTGGCTGGACTGGGTTCGACATTCATGAGGTGGGCCGCGTCTATCTCTTTCGCGTCGACCGCGCCCATCTGCTCTAGATACTGGCGATTCGCTTGCGAACGCCCTATATCTGAATTTTGTACGGATGGCTTTCTATCGTGCTCTTCGATCTCACCCCTGGTTGCGGCGCTAGAAGGTCGGATGAGCTACATACGATAAGCTGCATCACAAGACGCGGCCTTGGTTTTCTTCCTCTGTTCCTTTTCTACCCGGGCGAAGATGTGCACGGCACGTCCCATCATTTAGAATGTTTTTTTCCTCCCTCAAAATCTTTTATCTTCTATGTATAAGGAGTTTCCGGGACCCAGATTCCCGTTGAGATACGTGAAGGATATACCCCAACAGAATGGCATTTTTCAGGTCGGCCATTACATACACGGGCTGGGAAGCCTTTTGAAGAGCCGCAGCTCTTTCTTTTATTCGATTTCTTCTTCACTTATATAGGACTATCGGGATATAGGATTACAAGGACACATCCGCGGGCACCGAGATTGTGCATCGCTTCTTGTCTGGAGTAAGCAGGACGGTATGGACACAATAGGTTGGCCAGAGGCGAGGGTGGATGGAAGGGGGGTATGAAGATGAGATATGGGAGATGGCTTGCTTGAATGCGCGGGGAGAGCTTGTGCTCGATGCTTTTACGTGTATAATTAATTCCGCGATTGTTGTGTGCAACGTTGGGGATCACTCCGCTGATATAGTACCAAGACAATCAATTGCAACAATTATTAGAATACCTTCCATCTGTATCATGACCTTTAAGGTGTCTTCTCACTTCAAACTATACTTTGACCCCGCCCTCGCTTCTCAGTTAAGGTCATAGTCTAGGCGATACGGCTATGTTTTTCAATAAAGCATCGGCCTGTCCTGCTTAAATTTACTCATTCGTTGCGCCATAAGGCTTTCCATGTAGTACCCCAATAGCTATTAATGCCGTGGATCGCTATAATATCGACAACCTTAGCTGAATCTGCATCTTTGTTGACTAGAATACGCACCCCCCATTTTGGCATGTCGTCAATAGACCTTGCGGTTTCGAAGACTTCGTCCACGACAAACTTAATCGAGACACAGGGCTCGAGATATCGTCGCGTTGTGTCTTTGAATTTAGTAATTTGATACACTTCGACTGACGACGCTGGCCGAAGCGATGTTATGAACAAAGCCATATACATCGACCAAGGAGGCGCAGCAATCAAATCATCAGCCCAAGATCTTATTTGGAATCGGTACTCTATTAGAGCTTTTAAGCGAGCGCGTAGGAAGTCTCACTGCCACCACCACACCTAGCACCACATCCATTTCGTCTGCCAATGGCCAGGCTGTCATTAATTCACTTTGCCAAACGTGCACTTATTGTTAGGCAGCAGTGTCTGTTTGCTTGTGCCTCGCGACATGACGTGCTTGCGACGGTCTTGAGTTAATTACCATAGTTGCTCGAGTCGGCTGAAAACCCGACGGGGTACATAGCGTGGCAACATTTTCGGTGAGCTTTGGTTGCCTAACGGGTAGAGCCATTTGAACATCAATATGTTTATAGGTGGCCAATCACAGCCACATAGATGATTCCCCGCGCCGCGCAACCTTTTCTGCACTCTATAACCTCAACCCGCTTGAGGGGTAGTTTATCATATTTCAATCGTGAATTTTAAGATGCGATGAGCTTGAAACCATTTACATATCCTGGTCCAGAAAATTTAGTATCTGATTCAAGAGCTGATACTTTCAACATGCCGGGCTTTTATCAACAATGCTTGAAAGGTGAGTCTATTTACCAAGTTTTTACGGCTATAGTGTCTTGAAGTTCCTCGGTATTGCTAATCAATATTATTTCTTTCAATCCTGTCGTTTTTGAACTCCCTAGAGTAATAACACTAACATATCTAAGACCTTTGTCGACAAAGAAGATGGCAAGACCCTTCATATGAGTGTCACCGAGACCAAGCTGGCTATAAGTGTATGGTTCTGGTGGATGGCGGCGAGTACCAAGACAGATTTTGCATTCTTAACGAACATCTGGCCAGGGAAAGTGCAGCTAGGAGGGCCTATGTGTCCCGACGCTTTCTTCTAGTGGAGGAATGCTTACCATAATACCATGACAGTCTCTTATAATACATGACAGTCTCTTCATAATACTCATGAAGTCTCATAATACCATGACAGTCTCTTCCATAATACCATGACAGTCTCTTCCATAATACCATGACAGTCTCTTCCATAATACCATGACAGTCTCTTCCATAATACTCATGACAGTCTCTTTAATACCATGACAGTCTTTTCCAGGTCTTCCAAGCAGTGATGCTGACAGGCGCAAGAAATCCCGCTATGGTTTAGTTAGTCATACCGGCTATAGCTACAGGTCTAGATATTCGGACGACCATTTGACACCACCTTTTGGGAGGCATAATATTGATATAGTTCCTGGGGCTGAGCCTTCTATTTTCGCCTCCTCACTACCGGCAAACGCTCAATTTTCGGCTCCTTACTGCCGGGTGTGCGTTCCATTTTCGGCTCCTTACTACCGGGCACGCGTTCCATTTTCGGCTCCTTACTACTGGGCACACGTTCCATTTTCGACTTTTCAGTACTGGGTGAACGCTTTATGTCCCCCAGGGCTAAAAGTATTATCCTCAACGCCAGCACTTCCGAAAGATGCAGCAAATGATTGTTTAGCGCATATTCTCTCGGGGGTTCCATCTCCGACGTTGCGATTGGAGAGTACGAGTGGCTAGCTGAGCTGCAGAGTCTAGGATACTCAGCTAGGAGATCGCTGATATACTATTAGAGAAGTCCCGCGACGGACCATGTATGTTCACGAAACTGGAAATTCCGGACGTCCCCAAATTTGTCGATGGCTTCCACCAGAAGGAGTGTGTGCATAGCGGCCTATGCAACGTAGAAGTCGAGTCTCGTACTAGAACACTTAAGGAGGCTGGACCTCGAAACAAAGGTTCCGAGGATGGAATCGTATCCATAAACGGGCATGGTAATAATGCGCTATTGTCGCCACTGGAAAATATTGAATATTTTTGTGGTGTTGGTGGCGTCAAACCGACATATACTGGGCACGCGGAAATGCTATATGGGACTCTTGATTTTGAGGACGACAATTCGATCGCAATATCAGCGTTGCACGAGGACAGTGTAATAGGAGATGTGCTGATAAGTCTAGAGCAAGCAGCTGGTACGCTGCAACAACTGCAAGGCTGCTGCGATTCTTTCAGTTTTCTCTGGCTACACGCATCATATGCCGAGTTAGTGAGAATGGATTTGGGAGTTGTTCGTCAATTTGGTGATATTCCTCTATACAGACTCGTCCCTCAACTGTCCGACAAACCGCAGCTATCACTCACTCTCATGGCTCAATTCCTTTCACTAGCCTTCCTATCGTATTCACAGGCACATTGTGGGATATTAGACCGTTTTTCTTGGATACACCTCTGAGTCGTGTGATTTTGATCGGCAATCAGAAATGGACCGCGGAGTTCAAAGGCCCATGTATTGTCGGTTCGCTAGTGGGACTGAGTTGCTTCGGTGATATGCTACAGCAATCAGGTCTTCGCGTTTCATATTTGGATCAATAATGATCGTGAAGCAGTCTTGGAAAGGAGATCAGATGTAGACTTGCTGGCAAGCCCTGAGGATATTTTGGATACCTGGGGCCCTGGAGGATTCATGGCGCCTGAAGATGATAAAGAGAACCTCTACGCCATTTCGATTGGAGGCGGGCTTATAACGCCGATTTCTATGAGCCCTGTGACGTTGCATTGGAGTCTGACGACAATACTCGGCCCTCAACCAAGCATGACATTTCGCCGCACAGAAAAGGTGCGCATCGGAGCAAAGGTCTCCAGCAACGATAATTGTCAAGCCAAGCCGCAAGAGCAATTGCAATTGGCGTTCTCTTTGTTAGAAGAGCTGGGACGTCTCCGAGTTATTGGGAGGTGTCAGAGCGACAACTGGGGTTAGGATTGCAAGCTGGTCAAGGCGCTATCGCACTCTTACAATTCAATCAAACGTGGGTTAAGAGGCGCGGGTTAACCAAGAAGTCGAAATTACTGGCTCAAAGGGCAGTGTACCTGGCTGACCTGGAAGGGTATTTCGGTATCCAAGTCAGCGTATGCACCGGTATTGCCCGTAGGGTTCGACTCCGAGACCTCCTGAGCGAGGTACTCCCGGCTTACGTTGGCGCTCTCGTCGCCAAACCCCAGGCTGGAAATCGTTGCTCGAGGACTTCAAGATATTGCAAGCCCTCAAAGAGGGCGATCTTGGTATGTGGCTAGGGAGTATGAATTACAACCTACAGAAAACTTTCGAAAGCTTGGTAGTGGCTATCCTATTTCTCTTACAGGACACAGGCGTGGACCGCAAAGGGAGAACTTCATCATTGGATGCATTCAGCCTGATATACCGTTCCAGTGTTTCAATATCCCCTGCCGACGAGAAAATTATTGGGCTCGAATGGTCGCAGATTCTGAAGACATCGCTACTTTCGTATATGCGACAACCCAGTGTCTTGAGATAGATACAGTGAAGTGCCCGGGATCTAACGCGCACTGGGCGAATTCTACGGCCCTCTTATGGACCGCCGTCTCCTGCTGCGAGGAGGAGCGACTGTTGAGAACCGCTAATGCACTTCCCTCCTCAACATCCTGGAGACTAAAACACTCAGAAGCTTATCTTATAGGCAAGCCAGAGGCCCCATTGCTTGTCCAGGTGGACCGTCTTGATGACCATGAAGAGCCGCGCTTGCTGGTATCCGTGAGCTTAATTCGGCCAGACATTCTAAGAAGGCTCTATAGGAAAGCAAGCTCCAGCAAGCTGAGAAGACTAAGGGAAAGGGGGCTTTCAGCCAGAAAGCGGAGAATGTTATGGTGCTGACTGGCACTGGCGGACGACTTGGCTCATAGCAGATAGCTTGTAGTAGCTAGGGGAGGCAGTCTTGGTATCTTGTGATTATGACAGGGGCAGAGTTCCTGGACGTTTGGATGACATAGTGGCTATAATTGTGTGTCATCACCTTACACAAACCTATGTAAACTTTGTCATACGCTTAAATCTTTATAAGAGCTTTTAGGACCAAAGGATGTGGCATCTAGGGATAAAGCCCCATTCAATATCTATGACTATATTCAATAAAAAGTATTAGAAGGCAAAGCATGATCGCTCCCTAGTTTTATATCAAGATGAAAGAGAATACCTTTATAATGTGTGAACATGATGAAAGTTTTGAGTTACCGATGTTTCTAGATTAGACCTATAAATCCGACGATAGGGCGCGAATCGTAATAGCTACTTAGTCAATCCGACGACACCTCCAGGTAACGGTGGGCAGGTGTCTAATTGACTCCAGTCAACAGCGAAAGAACCCCCTGGAAGGAACGCATGAATGGCGCCGTAATCTTTGTGATACAGCCGTAGGTACGAGCAAATAGAAGGGCATTCTACCCGAGCCCGAAGTTGAATCCACCAGATGCTGCGACCTGCTTTAAGATACCAGAGATATAACAATAAAGCGCGACAGGGTCTTTCTCTTTTAGTAAGTGTTTAAAAGGACCCTGTATGCTACTTGTGAATAGCTGGGTGTGGCCGGTTGTGACCTGGCTATCGGAGAGTCTCTGGAGCTGATATACTGCATGGGCGGCGTTGAAATACAAGTTGTTTTCAGGGGTGGAGGAGTCTTCAAGATGGCACGCTATAGCCAAGGCCCTCGGCATGCCTTTTATTCCTTTCTTTGGCAAAGGGGAGTGCATATCAGCGAAAGTAGATGCCATCACACGAAAAAGGCTATCCGGTCGGAGCGGATTTATTATCCGCCACAATGACATCTTGCCCTTGACCATGCGCAACCATTCTAGATCGAATTGGCCGGAGGGTTTTAGAGGCCATGACTCTTCTGCGGTACATGCATCAGGGGACGAGAAGGACAATACTGCCAAAGCGGCCGCAGTGCCCCAGATTGGATCCTTATCTTTCGTTTCAATAGGCTCCTTTAATCGTCTATTAAAGAGAACTGTGCTTTGAGACCAGTGGTAACATTCTTCTAGAGTGCGACGGCTGCCCGTCGAGCTGTTTTGATAACGGTCATACGCAAGCGCTACTGCAAGAGAGGCATGCATCAAGAAAGGGTTCTGTAAGCTGTGTTAGCGTATATAAAGTTATATCAAGTCTAGTGATGTGCAATACACCAGACGGCAATCTTGATAAAGTAAAGAAGGTTGATAGGACGCACTGTGAAGGCTAGTCTCAGGAGCTTGCGGTTCACCTCCACCATATTGGGATCATCTGGGGTAATGAGACTTCTTCCTAGATACCGGGTGACGAAATCTTGACACTTGGCATTTAACTGATATGATGCTGATGCGTCAGATGCCCAAACGGTACCTGTGAGAGGTGGCTTAGGCTCCGCTCCTCTAACTCCGGATGATCTTATCAAGTCATCGCTAATGGGTTGCAGATCGGGAACATTAGGTATAAAGTTGCATGCTAGCCCAAACGAACTGCATCTCTTGCACTGTGGTTTGACTTCATCGCACTAGAAGACAGGGGAAATTCATTTAGTTAAGTACTACTGTGAGAAAAGGGGAAGACCATCCACCTTGACTTTTCTGAGTTTGCAGTTTCGGCAACCAAATCTCGACCTCCGGATAGTCCTTCGGTTCTGACCCTTTTTGGGGCAATGTGACGCCATATTCAGTCTGTATTCCGATGCCGTAGGCACCCGAAGGTGTGAGCTGTCCCTGAGTGTGAAGGGAATAGATGTTGAAGAACTACGTAAACACGATGGAGATCACCAAGCCCTTATACGCTAACCTTCTTTCGGCTATCGAAGCTTCTGATTGGCTCGTGGCCCGACATCCGCCATCTAGGCTCGACGTGGAATCGTATCAGATGCGCCGCGAAATTGACGGATTGAAGGGCAGCAAGTCGGCTTTGTAGGGATCGCAAGCTATGTAGTCTGGTAGTATTATGGAACTAGAGAGCAAGTAAATAAGTACTTAAGGAAAGCCTAGTCCTCTTATGCTGTATGGGATCACTTCCTCCATTCCAAGTCAATCTCCTTGAATCTCATCGCTAACCAAATAACGTGTTTTCCATCATGAGAGTTTTCATCACCGGCGCGAGTGGCACTATTGGCAAGGCGGTCACGAAAGAGTTGCTGTCCCACGGACATCAGGTCCTCGCCCTTTGTCGTAGCGATGCCAGCGCTGACAAGCTTAAGAGCCTCGGTGCTGAGGTTCAGCGTGGCATGTTGGTTGATCTGGAAATTCTGAAGAAAGCTGCTTCGGAGTGTGACGGCGTTGCGCACCTAGCATTTAGTAAGAAATCCTCTGAATCATTTACTTCCTGTTTTATCAGCTTTTAAAGCCCCGGATTTTCTTCCTGGGCTGAAATAGTGTTGGGGGCTCTTTAAACTTTCAAACATCACGCTCCGAATCGTGGTCGTTGACTTTGAATGGTTTAGTACATGATATGGAAGATTATGAGGGCGGCTGCGCTACCGACCGAGCCGCCATTCAAGCTATGGGGTCTGCCTTGCAAGCGGCAGGGGGGAATCGTGCTTTTGTAATCAGCTCTGGAACAATGCTGCTTACGAAAGGTCAGATTGGAACCGAAGATCAGAAATATGACGAAAGTGACCCTTTCGGCGCACACCGTGGTCCTTCCGAGTCGGTCGCATTAGCATTCGCGGACAAAGGCGTGCGGGTCTCAGTGATGAGACTTCCAAGCGTATACGGGGAGGGCGGCCTTGGTTTTGTGGCGCTCATGTTAGCAGGGTTCAGTCAAAGGGAAAGGTTGCGTACCTGGATGCTGGAGAGAATCGCTGGCCTGCTACACACACTCTCGATGTCGCTCGGGCCTATCGCCTTGCGCTGGAAAAGGGCAAGCCGGGCTCTGTGTTCCATGCAGTTGCTCAGGAAGGAGTCTGTACTAAAGATATCGCTAAAGTGCTTGGGAAGAAACTAGATGTTCCTGTAACTACTCTCTCACAAAGCGAAGCGCTGGATATTTTTGGGTCGATGGCCGTTGCGATGGGAGCTGACAACCCCTCCTCGAGTACCAAGACGAGAGAGGAGCTTGGATGGGCTCCAATTCAACCTTCGCTACTTGAAGATCTGGAATCTGGAGCTTGTCTGGACTCACAGACAGCCCTTCCCTCCTGGTCTCATCGGGCCTAGGATAGGGGCACTTAAATCTATAGTGCTTCTTAGTTTGCATCTAGTTGAATATGTCTTATCTATAGCTTTCATACCTTACTCGATGCTCGTGTATAGGTACTAGTAAGAGATTTGGTTCTAGTTTTGTTGTATCGAAGTCCGCGCTTATATCGTCCTTGATTCCTGGCTCATATTCCAGAGCACGAGGGGGATTTTTTAACGTAGCTAGGATGAACTTCTTATTGTACAGGAGGGCTTAGGCCTAAAAACCTGCCCTAAATTTGACCTTCACATTCACATGCTGTAAGAGGGAGGTTATTTAAAGCTTAATTGAGCTAGAAGTGGCGTGCCTTGACTACCTAGGTACTAGCTTGCGGATGCGTGTCGGTCGTTAGCCGCTGGGCCAAACCACGATTACCGGCAAATTCAAATTGCCAATGCGTATGGAAATGCGTGCTTCTAGTGAGTTATCATTGCCAACGCTTGCAAGTTGGGAGTGTTGATCATCGCATTTGGTGGGACACTTCTAAGCTTTCTCAGCAGATGTATGTATCGGAGTTAAAGACCATTTCTTCGGTCCCTAGGGCCACCATTTCGGGGCCTTTAAGGACGCTTCGGTCCCGAGGGGCCTAATATAATGCAGCTCGCACCATCGATCGTTACTAATGTGAAGGAAACTGTCCCTCTCTTGATAAAGGGAATGTGAGTTATTGTTCAGAATTAGCATCATGGGTCGCTTCTAGCTCGTTATTATTTGGTTGCCTTGGGCTTGGGCCCTTCAGCTCCCATATAAACCTGCACGGAGGCGATCGAGTATAAGTACTTAGATAGGCCGTCCTTCGTTGTGTAATAGCAATATCATCAACTTTACTGTGAAAGAATTTACAGCTACAGTCTACTACCAATTATCTATCGTTAGGTTCCTCCGTACTGCGCCAGCCACGAACATCATCTGCTTCTTTCACAAAACCAGAAAATAAAAATAATAAAATGACGGTTCCAGCCCAAAAGACGTCGGTAATTATCATAGGCGGAAGCACAGTCGGGCTAGCGACGGCCTTGTTCCTCGCGGCGCGTAGCGTGCCTTTCGTACTGATCGAGAAGCATCCGGGTAGCTCCGCGCATCCACGCGCGATCGGTTGGACACACCGCACGATGGAGCTTTTCCGATCCGTCGGCCTCGCCGAGCGATTCCCCCCCGCTGCTCTCGGGGGTAGTAAACCCCGCCGCGTTAATGCTGTTACGTTGAATGGTGAGTGGTCGGAGGAGATACATTGGACCAAGCCTCCCGGAGCGGGTGAGAAGGATAGTGGGAGTGAGAGTGGGAGTGGAGGAAAGCCGCGCCGAGGACCGCCCGATGTGAGCCACATCACGCCCGTCAAGGACGCCGGCGTTGCGCAGGACGTACTCGAGCCGCTCATGCGTGCCCGGATCGCCGAACTCGTACGCAGCCATTGCGGTGCCGAGGGCGAGAAGGAACAAGGAGCGGAGGTCCAAGAGGCGCTGCGCTTTGGGTGGACAATGGTGTCCTGGTGGCAGGACTCGGACGGCGTCCACGTGACGGCGCGAAATAGGGCCGACGGAACGGAACTCGCAGTCGAAGGCAGATACATCGTCGCATGCGACGGCGCGCGCAGCGGTATCCGCGAGGATCTAGGTATCGGGATGTCATACGGCGTGGGGCATCTGCGCACTTTACACAGCGTCTTATTCAGGTCTCCGGGCATCGACCACTACCGTCTGGAACGCGGAGGTGTGCAACAATGGAGCATCAAGAACGAGCATGTCGAGGCGTTCCTGGTCACCTACTCGGCAGGTGGGCGCTCATGTCATACACCGAGCCTGGCTATGTTGCCGCGACAGGTGATGCGAGAGCAGTAATGGCGAAGAAGTACGTCTGTCAGGCGATTGGCGAGGACAGGGATGATGTCGAGATTCTCTCAGAGGGCATATGGGACTTGAAGGCAAGTATTGCGGATTCCTTCATCGGCAAGAGGGTCTTCCTTGCTGGCGATGCCGCGCATACACTCCCGCCTAATAGGGGTGGCTATGGCGCCAACACTGGCATAGCGGACGCACACAACATCGCGTGGAAACTCGCCGCTGTCCTCTCTGGGTCGTCTGCCCCAACTTTGCTCGACACGTACGACGAAGAGCGCCGACCTGTCGCGCGCGCGCGGCACGACCAAATCTTTGCGCGCGATGATTATAAAGCCTATGCGGCCGGTTCCGAGTGGAAAGGCAGCAGGGGAGCAAGGGAGAGAAGGCGGTGATCATCGATGATGTTGCCATGGAACTCGGGCAGATCTACCGCTCAACGGCCGTGGATAGAGGTCAAGGGGAAGAAGACCTAGCCCTGCTTCCTGATGCGAAGACGCCCACTGAGTGGGCCGGTCAACCAGGGACTAGGGCTCCGCATATCGCTCTTCATCGTGGCGACGCCGTCATCTCGTCATTGGATCTGTTTGGCCGAGACTGGGTCGTGCTGTCGAAGGATACCAGCTTGTGGAAGAGCACAAACGCAGTGTGCCAGTTTGTTGAAATCGGTCGCGATGTGGCCGAAGTCGAGCCAGGACTTTTCATTAAGGCTTTCGGGCTTGATGCTGTTGCTGGTGATGGCGCTGTGCTTGTCAGACCCGATGGACATATTGCTGCGCGATGGGAAAAAGCCCCAAGAAACGCGGTTCAGGAGCTCTGTGCCATGTTTACCAGGGTGGCACATTTAACCAGTTCATAAATGGTGCTTGGTATAATGGACCGTATGATACAGGTACACATATATTAAATGGGAAGAAACTGTTGGTTTATGTAGTATGTGGTGTGCCTCCGCCTTCATAAAATCACTATATCGGTTCTCAGTTTGCCCATAACCATCAGACCCGCAATTAGACGATGAGTACTTGTGGGATGCTGTGTTCATCTATGCATGGTTGCATCTTCAAGCTGGGGGAACTGCTCAGTTCCGACAAGTTCTGGGACTGGAGCTGGTAGTTCTACAATAGCTGCACTGTCCAACTCTCCCACCTGCCGTGGGACATCTTGTGCGGCCAATTCGGGTTTCTCGTAACGCGCTTCTTCTTGCTTCTTCTCTATATCGCTGATGGGAGGCGAAGAGACCCTATTTGAGCGCAATTAGAGAAATCCAAAAAACCGTAGTCCACGCAGTGAGCTACTTACAGGGTCAGGCAACACGCGTAAATGACTGAAAAGCTAGTCTCGAGCTGTGTTAATATGCTGAGTTTTGCTAGGTCATCTGGAAACTATTAACCTCTTGTAATTTGGCAGTGTGATGCATGTCGGTTAAAGTATTTCGAACTCACATGTTGGATCTACACTACCACCGGCATAGCCACTAATGGCTATACGAACAACAGTAGTGATGATGATCCTATGATAAGTATACGTTAGTTATCAATTGCAAATCGCGCCGCCTGCACTGAAGCACGTACAGAATACCAAGTAATATGATCCCGACAACCAATTTTCGCATTCCAGCAGACAAATATCGAAACTCTCGCGCTTGCGTTATCGGTCTAAGAAGAATGATAAAGTTTATAGCGAGATTTGAGATATCGAAAGCTTCATTCTCTTGGGCGGTAGAATAACAGTAGCCTCCATCGCGCGGTCCCATCGCTTGCTGATGGGGATGCAACTGAACAGACTTGTTGCCAGATTTGCCACGCCCCATGCGTACACGATGACTAGGAGGATTATCGTAGGTATACTCTTCCTGTACGAGGGTAGTACGCGACGATAAAAATACAAAATCGATAGTTTTGTAAATGTGGATAATCCTATCATGACCAGCCCATTGGCATACACAAGCTAGTACACCCAAGACTCATCAGTAATTCAGCAGACCAGAGCTCACGGGGTTGCGTACCTTCAGTAAGCCGATGATGCCATTTAAAGATAGAAACAGTAAATGAGCTCCCAAAGAATAGGTCGTCACAGCTAGTACTCGGTATTAGCCTGGCCATTCGATGTCAAACATTCACACATCTCTTACCTAAGATGTTGATAATCGCATAGCCAATCAATAACAACTTTGAAAGTTAGATATGGAAGCATGAAATGGGTGCCATCTTCGATGCCTACCAGCGCCAAAATGATCATATAGTCATCGATGAACCAACTCCCAACGCTAGGATGACGAGCTCGAAATCTTAGTCCGAGGGAAACAATGGCGGCAAGAGGAAAGATGATCGAAACCACAACATTGCCGGCGCCTATCGGAGATATCATGGTGACCTGGGTAAGAAGCGAAGTTTGAACCGGTATTTGAGAGCGGATGATTGATATCCGCAGCGCTCTTGCGGTCGTTACTTTGTTGCCAAAGCCGTAGTTCAAAGAAGATTTAGGACAACACAATGATCGATTTGTGCCTGAAATAACGGGCATATAGCGTACAGGGTATGTTGAGATTGCACAGCCCGCGTCTGGGGTTGTTAGACTAGCGACAAGGATTGTATGAAACGATCCGAATCCTTTGATGTCACTTACTTACTTGGTCGCATACTTATTGTGACGCTCCTCGGCTCTTGCTTTATTTGTGTGGTCAGAAACAAATTATAGGATCTCAGTCTGCCATTAGGCTGAGCTTGATGATGTTATTTGTGAATATCATTACCGTAGACGTGAAAGATAGAGATCACAATTGTCCCTACCACAACCAACCAAGAGCGCTAGGATTCACCACAATTATTGATTTCTGATGTTTTTAAATGTGAAAACCTCCAAGGACTAACTACCACAAAAATCCGAAATTCCTGATGAAGACAAGAAATACACTGCCCCTGAGATCTGGCGCGCATGTGTTTTAGTATGCCCTGCCAGGATGTGGCGCCGAAGATGATCCCTCCTCCTTGTTGCAGCTTGGCGGCTGTTGGGGGGTGGAAGCGTGGCCCGGCCCCTGTCTGCGAGCGCAAATGGGGTTTCATGGGTATGAGAATAGTAATGCGCCGAGAATATAGGCACGTCCAATAATTATTACAAGCATCCCGATTGATTTTATAAGTTGCTGTTATGCTATCTAGAACTCAAGATGTGTGCAAGAATTGCAAAACCTGTTTATGGCTCTATGACCTGGCCCTAGCGCCGTTGCGCTACTACATCCAAAACAGAGCAAATCACCTGGGTAGTTCAGAACAATTCAACACGTATATGTAAACTCTCAAGTTGATCCCTTGATCAGTTTGGGGAATGCCAGCCTCGTATTCTCTCCAACACTGGCCCGGAGATATGCAGCCAACATGGGATTCAAGCCCTTGGCCTGAGCCTCATCGACCCAATCTCGCAAACCGAGGACGCGAACAGGAAAGTCGCTGCCCAGCTGCATCATGTCCTTCATGGTCGAGAGCGGGTATACGATCTCGCCCGCCTCGTACTGATACTTGACGCTGGATCCGCTAGTTCGGTTGCTGGAGGCGACGACAGACCTGGCGACGATGCCCGCGACGGTGTGCACGGAGATCAGGTCGAAGTAGCCTTTCCAGGCAGGGCTGTCGGGCACGGCCTCGAGACGCTCGACGAACTTGAACAGGTTGCCCATTAGGTCGAGGTCGCTGGATTCGTTACCTGTGATTGAAGCTGGGCGGTGGATGGTGACGGGAAGACCGTGCGCGGCGGCGACGAGCCGAGGTTGCGCTCGCTCACCCATTTGGCCGCGGTATAGCCGTCGACGGACCGGAAGACGGCGGCGGATAGGCCGAGACGCTGACCTCGCCTATTTCTTCTAGAGGGGTGAGTTGCGTGACGCTGGCGGACGAGATGAAGTGGAAGGGCACGCCTTTGCGACCGAGACGCGCGGCCAAAGCTGCTAGATTTTTCGTCGCTAGCACATTGGTGCGGCGCAGCGACTTGTATGTTTCATGAAGGAAACATCTGCGCCGTTATGATAAATACTGTCAGCTGTACTAAAAATGCGCTCTTTGTCTTGCTCCGAAAGACCGAGATCGCACTCCCTAGGTCGCCGCGGAGGATCTCAACGCGGGTGTCGCCGAAAAGTCTCTTGGGAAGCTCAGAGCACTCTTTGCGTACGGCAACGGCGAAGATCTTCTGCACGGACGAGTGGCGGAGGAGCTGCTCTAGGATGTGTCGTCCAAGGAAGCCCGTTGCGCCAGTGAGGACTACTGTCTTGGGAGGTGATGCGGCGGCAGTGGTGGCAAGGTCCTTGCGCGTATACATGTTGTCTTCTAGCAGCGCTGCTTCGGCTTCCCAGTTAAATGACTGGGTGGCCTCTTCAGCCGCGCCCTCAATGATCATGGCCATGGTGCGAGGGTAGATGACTGGAAGAGTTGCTGCACTGAAGGGATATGAGACAACTCCTTCTTGATTAGGCTCTGAAGTTCAACGAGCATGAGTGAAGTACCGCCAACATGGAAGAAGTCAGTTTCAACTGCAATGGGGCGTTGAGCTAGAACAGTAGCCGGAATGACCTTCTCCCAGAGCTGCTTCACTTGCTGCTGAAGCGGTGTTAAGTGTTGATCAGCTTCATTAGTGTTGTTTGATACAGGAACGTCCAGAGTGCGAAGAGCTCGACGATCCAATTTGTGAGAAGTATTCATAGGTAGGGAGGCTACGGGCACTATGATGGAAGGCTGCATGTACTGAGGGAGAGTAAGATGGCGATGTAGCTCTTGGGCGCGGGCAATTTCATTGTCGCTAGCGTCGCTATTATTCAAGACAATGTGCGCGACGAGAAAATCGGTGCCAGATGAAGCCCTCATTGAGACCGCAGCCTCAGCAACCAGGCCGTGAGATTCTGTTACGATGCAGTGTTCTACTTCTTCGAGGTTAATGCGAATACCTCGGAGCTTGACCTGGCTGTCACCATCGATACGGCCCTCTAGAATCAATCTCCCATCAGGTGATAGACGACCACGATCTCCAGTACGGTGCATCGTGGTCCAGCCTTGGGATTTGAAGTTCTTGCTAGCATAGGGGTTGGTGGGGAATTGTCGGGAAGTAAGTTCGGGGTTGTTCAGGTAACCAAGACCTACACCGCCGCCTGCGATGTAGATTTCGCCGGGCACGCCGACTGGTACAGGCTTACCGTCCTGTTCCCCTAGGATATAGATAGCGTAGTTCGACAGAAGTTTAAAAGTTGTCATAGGCTGCTGTGCAGTGCTAACATGATAAGGAATATCAGTAGAGCCGCACGCAAAACTAGTCTCAGCAGGACCGTAGGCGTCGATGAGCTGCAGGTCGTTCAATCCAAGAGAACAGAAGTTGTTAGCCAATACGCTAGTAGCCCTCTCACCGCCGGAGCATGCTACCCGCCATTTATCGTTTTGCTTGAGATCAGAAGAACCATGGCGGATAAGGGAGTTATACTCCGTAGGAGTGGCTGCAGTCATTGTGACGCCAGTCTTCAACATTAACGCTGCGAGAGCACGAGGGTCACCCCGGACGTCCTCGGGGGCGATAACCACGGTTCCATGATTGCAAAGGGCAGTAAACATCTGAAATAAGGACATGTCGAAGCTGAGGGCGGTTTGCTGAAGCACTACCTCTGTGCCCCTTTTCAATCCAAAACGCTGACTTATGACCTCGATATTGTTGCGTAGGGCCGCGTGGCTAAGAGAGATGCCCTTGGGCTTACCGGTAGATCCACTCGTGTAAATCAGTGCAGCGAGACTGCTGGGCTGTGAGGCAACAGTAGATGCACTGCATGGAGCAGTGGGAAAGGTGGCAACGTTGATCAAGGCGGCACCGCGGGCGAGATGTTTTGCCTCGGCCTGGGTCGAATCATCGACTAGAATGCATACAGGCTGTGACTCCGCAGCAATGGCCATGAGACGAGCTGTTCCGACTCGAGGATCAAGGGGAACGACGACTCGACCGGATTTCATGATACCGAGAATAGATGCTACGAGACGCGGCGTGGGGCGCTGAATGACGCCAATGATCCCATCGGATGGAAACTTGTCTAGAGCCTTGGAAACACGATTGATGAGCGCGCCCATTTCTTCGTAGGAGACATTCTCATCTCGCCCATCAGTGAGAGCTAGTTTCTCGGGCTCTCCTTGATTAGCTCCTCAAGTCTGTGGGGGATAGTGGCTGGCCAAGTGTGCTGGTACTCAGGTCCAGTGCCGAGTTCTATAGCTTGTTCAATGGCAGTCTTCTGGTACAGGGCCGACTTGTTCAGACGCATTGCGGGGTTGCTAGCAAAGGATTCCATGAGGGTAAAAAATGAATCGATTAGTATTTGAGCCCCGGCCTTGTCATATAGAGCCTTTTGGACTGAGAGCATCACGTTGGTCTCGCCACCTGGGTTCTCGACGATGTCGAAACTGATATCATAGGCCAATTCACCACCACCGAGGAGCTCGCCTTCGCATTCGCAGTCGCAGAACTCACGAACCTCTCGGACGCCTTGGCGGTAATTCAGGAACACCTGGAATAGAGGAGTGTGGGACGAAGAGCGCGCGACGGCGAGCTCGTTGAGAATAACGTCAAATGGAACTCTGGAATTGGCTAGCGCTGCCTGTGACTTGCGCTGCATTTCAGACACGGATTCACCAAAGGGCTGTGCAGGATCATTGGTAACAAGCAGAGGGACAAGGTTCAAGTAAAGACCAACGCTCTCGATGACCTCACTCTGCCGGCGATTGGCATCCGCTATGCCGATGCAAACTTGATCAATGTTAACATGTCGGACTACTAGCGCTTTGAGCAAAGCGAGATAGAATGCAAAAACGCTCCCCTTGAACTTGCGGGAGACCTGCTTGATAGTCGATGAAAGTTGTGCAGGGATACGACGCTCTACACGGGTGGTGCCGTACTCAATGGTCGAAGGGCGCGTGGCCTTGGTAGAAAGGGGAAATAGCGGAAGCGGTTCTGGAAGCGTCGCGAATTCCTTCTTCCAAAAATCTAGCTCGGATTTCCATGCACCCGTTTGGTACTCACGTTGCTCACGAATTATGAAGTCGGGGTATTGGATGACGCTAGGGTGAAAGGTGTGCCTTCATATGCTTTTTGAATATCATTGAACAAAACTTCAAAGCTTAGACCATCCATGTTGATATGATGGTAACCTAGCAGTAAAAAGTGTGTAGTTGAGGACAATGTGAGGAGTTGCATTCGCATCGTCTGTCCTGACTCAAGGTTGTAGATATGGCTTTGAAGAGCCTCGTAAGCATCTGTCACTTCCGCAGAGCTTGCGATAACACGGTGCTCAAGTTCGAGGCTTGAATTCTTCAACACAACTTGCATTGGTTGGTTGTTTGTACAGATAAATGCAGTGCGAAGGGCTTCGTGATGGTTAGCAACAGCATTGAATGACTTAGCTAGCCGATCAATACTCAAGCCGCCCCGCATTCCCACAATAGTAGTGATGTTGAATGCACTGTGGTTTGACAGGAAACGTTTCAGGAACCAGAAGCGTGATTGACCGAAAGAAACAGGAATATATCTCTCGATAGGGTCTTGAGACGAAGGCGTGCAGGATGCCGTAGACTCGGAGCTTGGCTTGACTATTCCAGAGACAGGGAAATCTGGCGTATAGAGAGAAGCAGAATATGGAGTTGGAGACGTAGTAGATAGGCGCTCTGAAGAGGCTGCCCCTTAGCTAGTGCTGTCAGCAATATCTGGAGGCGTCTTCAGCAAGCACTGGTGGCATCTTCTCGACAGTGGACTTGATGTTGGGGGGTGTCGTAACAGCAAGAGGAGTCATAGATGCCATTACCGGTGCTTTTAAGCTGGGCGCCTCGCCGACAGACTCATTCCCAGTTTCAAGTTGCAGTCCCACTGAGGTGATCACTACGTCTCTAATATTTCGTAGCAATGTTCGCGCAGATCCTCCATTTAAAATCTCGAGTACGGGCACATCCACGCTGAGTTCCTTCAAGAACCAGGATCGAATCTCGACAGCAATAAGAGAATCCATGCCTAACTGATCGAGACCCGTGTCAAGAATGTCGCGGTCCGAAGGGATCTGAAGAATCGCCTTGATCTTCAAGGAGAAGGCATTATCTAGAACATGGAGTACTTTGTCCTGACTACTAACTCCCTCGAGTTGACTCTTGAGAGGTATGTTGCCTGACTTCTGAAGGCTGGCGCCTGATGGTCCCTCATTGTATAGAACCAGGTGATGGAATATTGGGTCGGAAGCCCAGCTCATCTTGCTATCAGGCGTCGCGAGTCGTAGGCCAGTAGTTATCTCCATGGTCTCATCCCCGCCTAGCTGACTGGCACGGACGCCTTCAGCGAAAATATTTAAAAAGTCTTGCTCACTAAGCCAGATATTGCCAATCTCCTGAAGGAAAGTCTGTTGCTTAGCGTTAAGCTCGCGAGTGATGTACCCATTGCCCATGATGGCACCGATGTTAAGGACAGAGGCCACGGCTCCGCGCTGTCGGCGCTGTGCTGCAAGAGTGTTTATGAACATATTGGCTGCGGCATACATGCTTTGACCCTTGTTGCCAGTGATTGCGGCGATCGAGGAGAAGTAAATGAAAAACTCTAAAGGCGTATCATAGAATATTTCTTCCAAGTAAATGCTGCCTTTGACCTTCGCTTGATGACCTTCTCCATGATTGGCATCGTCATCTCCGCAAACATGGCGTCGTTCAGCACCATAGCACCTTGAGCGACACCACCAATTGGCGGCATGGTTTCACAGATCATTTTATACGCTGCATGGACAGCTCTGTTGGTGACGTCGTTGGAGAAGGCCTTCACGAAAGCTCCGCGCGATTCCACATCTGCCAGCCACTTATGGTCGACCTTGGGATTGCGGCTAGTAATCACCAAGTGCCGAGCTCCATGGTCAATCATCCAGCTGCAAAGAGAAAGACCTAGACCCCCGGTGAGACCGACTAGCCAATAGGTTTTATCGTCTGAGAAGGTGATAGTTGACGACAGGGTTCTGATCTGCGCAGGGAGCAAGGTATGCTCAGTCCAGTCAATTAGACTAATGACAGACGAGTTGGAAGACGGGAGAGACTTGAGATTAAGACGTGAAATTGCAGTAGCGTCGTTGCTGACTCTATCTGACTTGACATACGCCCAAGCTGTCTTCAACAGAGAAGGAACCTCGCAGTCGAGACCAAGCTAGTGCGCTCGGTTACGAAAGCACTTGAATGGGTTAACTTATTCCAATCCTGGACGTCACAGTGGATCGGAAGGCAGGAAGCAACTGCTTGAGCCGCGCTGTTGTTAATACTCAAGTTCGTGAACCGAGATATCCGAGAACCTACGACCCGAAGCTTGTTCCCAATTGACCGGCTCGAATCGTTGGGATGGATGGAGATGGTCCCAGCAACGTTAGTCTTAGATGACATTAGGCTGACGATTTTGATGTTGTGGCGACCTCCAGCTTTTTTCAGGACCTTTGTGAGAGCAGGGAGGCATCAAGAACAATGAGGCAAGTGCCGCTCTCTATGCCATTGACCAGAGTCTGAGCGAGAAGTGCATCGTGCAAGGCCAGAATAGTCGCTTCTACATATCCGGGAGCGCTAATGGGAATGGTCCATGCACGATCGACGTCAATTACGGAGCTATGGGTATCGGACAAGGCGACAACAGATCTACCGCTTTCATCTGTACCCGACACGACGAATAGGAAATCAGATGATGGCATCTTCACGGATCTAGAGATTGATTCTCCACTTGAACCTTGATCACATCCGAACGAGTTTCAGCCACTTGCCGAGTGGAGGCATGCTCCAATGTGTGTGATCCTAAATCTGTGATGGTAAGTTCTAAGCGCGTGAGCTTTGGATCAACATCCTCGTAAAGTGGCCGTCGAGAAGCATTGTAGCGCAGATTGCGGTTCTTGCTCAGCTTGAGGCGGGCAATTTGCAGGTATCCATCCTCGTGGTACAGAATGGGCTCTGTAGTATGAAGAAAGTCGCTACTTTTACCCAATGCTTCGAGGTTTCCGCTGTATTCATGAGACATCAGGGCACTGCAAATAACACAGCTGAGACTGAACTTTCGTTATCAAAGTCAACAAGTTGAAATCGCAAGTGAGGCATCTCAAGGACCACGTTCCTTGCGACCCCGATGACCATGGCAGACCACGGATTGGTGGACTTAGCACCAATAGTTACCCACACGACATTCTTCGATTGTTTGAAGACATGCTGGAATGCTCGGAGTCTTTCGGCCGTCATATCTTTGAAGATCGGTGAATCAAGCTCAACAAGGGACAGTACAGTGCCCATGAGAGGCAGTTCTTTAGTCAATAGCTCATTCAAATCAGTAGTGACGCGGACATTCTTAAAACAGGATGAGATCTTAGCCCCTACTGCCTCCGTCATGTCTGCAGCGACACCAGAGGGAGCCCCAAGAATAGTTAGGGTTTCTGAGATGGCGTCTGGCGGTGGAACAGTGAGAGATCTCGAAGTAGAGTGAAGCGATCATCGATAGCCTGGGTGAGCATCACTGAGAGGGGACAAGTGACCACGTGAGGGGTGACTGCATCAACACCCGAGAAGCCAGTCTTGTGCATGACAGCATCCCCCCTTCAATATCAATACAGGGAGAGAATTGTCGGTTGTCGTCTTGACCTAGCCACCAGCCAGGAAGACCACCGAACAGAAACCCAAATCGCAGAGGGTTATTATCAGTTATTCCAGGAGTATTAAGTAGCCACCTGGCTTGAGGAGACGCCTGAGATTATTCATAGTTGCTTCGAGGCTCTTGGTAGCGTGGACGAGGTTGGCGACAACGACGTCAAAAGTGTGCTCACTGTAGCCCTGTCCATCGATGTCCTTCTCAATATCAAGTGTTTTGAACGTCATTCTGGGGGTCTGGCGAAATACGTCCTGCGCGGTGGCGAGAAACCACTAGAGATGTCGGTATACGTGTATGAGTTGAACTGTCCTGTTAAATGTTTGAGGAGAATCTTCGTAGCACCGCCTGTGCCAGCCCCAACTTCAAGAATATGCATGTGTGGGTGACGATTACTGATCTGAGCAACGATCCGAGCCAGCTCCTCAGTATACCGAGGCATTCCAAGGGCATCAACATAGAAGCGATTGAGTTTGTTGCCATCAACCATGGGCTCCAGCATATTCATGTGTCCTCTAACGACAGAAGGCAGGTTCTCACCAACTGCGCACATGAGCTCGAGGTCAATACTATCTTGATGACGCGCTACGAGGCGCATTATGTCATTATGAGAATCATTATCCCATTCTGCCTGTACATGTGGTAGTGACCCTGACTTGACCCGGCTGAGCATGTTGTCGATGTAGTTGAACAAGGCGATTTGTGGGGTGGGCAGATTGACACGCTGTTCTATAGCAATTGCTAAGTCGAGAGTCCGGAGATGTAGTAGGCTACACGCTCGAGATCTTCAAACAATGCTTGCTCAGCCACTGCTTTTGCACCTTCCAGAATCAGGCGCTGGCCACGGGGTAGTAGTGGGCCATATTGGAACTCGGTGAAGAGACTGAGATCAGAATCTACAGTTGGAGGTACGAGGGGTTTGGTGTGCAGACCCTGAAGTTGAATAAGGGTGGCACCATCTTCGGTGTAGATGTCTACGTCACCATTGATGTCATTGAGCTCAATACCTCCCTTGGGCACTGACGATCTGAAAGGCGTTTGGGCAGGAGAGCAGATTCGCACAGGGGAATGTTGAAACGGATCATGTCAATCCTAGTAGGAAGGTGGACAGTACGAAGTCGCGTGTCTCCTGGGAAGCAATAAGCAAGGATAATAGATTGAATCGCTGCGTCGAGGGGCGCTGGATGTACAAGAAGGCGGTCAAATCCAGGTGTGGGTTCAGGTGAGTGATGTAACCGTGAGCGAGATTTATTTTGCGTTGAAGCCTATTAAGCGCTTTGAATGGCCCAGTATAACCAAACCCAAGCGTGCTAACAGCGTCGTAGAATCGGTCCTCGTGCACATCTATCATTAGAATGTCTCCCTCGGGTCGCAAAGGCAAAGCATCAGCGCTAGCCTCTCCAAGATAAATGACGACGTTAGCCGACGCCTTCTCAAAAAGCTCAATAGAGCCACTGCGAACGTCCTCCGCGATAAAAGTGTATCGCGCCTCTATTATCTTAGCAGACTTCGTGATGTTGGTCAAGGAGGCTATCGTTTCAACACCGACTCGATCGGGAACTAACAGGGCCTGTCCAACGACAAAGTCTCTTAGCTCAACAACCGCAATTGGCGTCCCGGAAAGCAACTCCCTCACGGCTTCGAGAGCACACGCAATGTAACCAGTTGCTGGGAAGACAACTTGGTTTTGAACTTGATGGTGCTTGATCCATGGGACTTCGCTTGAATTCAGACGGTTGCGCCAACGCGCTTCACTCTGGCTAGAATCAGGAATCCTAGTACCAAGAAGCTCGTTGGCTACCATAGTAGCCGTCCGTGCCGCCTTGATTATACGAGAATCATGGAAGTGGGATGTCTCATGATCCCACTGGTAGAAGGGTAAGTCTTTCACAAGGTGGCGGGACTTCAAACCAGACAGCATAATATCGTATGCCTCGAAATTCACGGCCTCGGGACCGTTAATTGCCCAGAGGTTACCGACACATTCCGAGAGGGCCTCAATCGCACTACGCTTGCGAGTGAGAGTGCTAGAGTATGGTACCTTCTCTTTAATCGTGTCCTCAATGACCCGGCTAGCAGGACTCTTGAGAGCTGGATGTGGCCCAACTTCAATGACGTGATCAAAAGGCCCCTGTTCACGTACAGCGATTTCACATGCTTGCGAGAAGAGGACTGGCTGACCCATGTTGTTTGCCCAGTAGACGGAACCAAGATCATCAGCTACGTCGGCAACATCCCCTGCGTGAACACTCGATATCCAAGCGCACCCGCTGTCATTTTCAACCTTGGGCGAGATCCTGCAGGCTTCGAGAGATGCGATGTATTGGTCAAGGCACGGGATCATATGATGAGAGTGGTAGGCCTTGTCAACTTGAAGAGCCCGGTGGAACTTGTTCTCCTCCTCCATAACAACAGAGAGCTCCTCAATAGCGTCGGCGTCTCCAGAGATCGTTACACTCGACGACGAGTTGCTAGCGGCTACGCACAAGCGACCTGTGAAATCATCGAGACCGCAGAGTTCCTCCGCATCCTCAAAGGATGTGCCGACGGCCATCATAGCGCCTTTCTGGCCAGCAGGGCCTCGGCACCTGTGCGTATGAAAACCGCGGTAATAGGCAATTCGGATAGCCTCAGACGCGGTGATGATGCCCGCCGCATACGCAGCTCCAATCTCACCAGAGGAGTGGCCGATCACAGCACTGAAGGTAACACCAGCTTGGCGCAGAATGTCGACCAAGATAATTTGTAATGCGGTGCAGAGGGGCTGGGATAGCTCAGCCTTCTGGATTTGGGATTCGCCAGCGGGTGCGAGCATCTGCTCCTTTAGAGACCACGAGGGGCGGTCAGAAGGAGGAAGATCGGCAAGGCTCTTCTCAAGCGCAGCTACAATATCACGAACGGTGGCGGAGTTCTCAATCAACTCTGCTCCCATCCGAGGCCATTGAGCACCCTGGCCTGTGAAGACACCAAGGATCTTTGGCTTATGTGGCAGTGTGCGAATAACACCGCCCTTGGGGGCCTCTGGCGCTGCTTCATAATCGCGCAATTTTTGACTAAGCGCGTCGCGAGACGAAGCAGGGAAGAGTGCGCGCTTTTGTAGAGTGGAACGGTGGTTGTACAGAGTAAATGATACATCGTGCAGGCTTGCGTCGGGATTCGCGTCAAGATAGGCAGCATGTGCAGCGACATTGGCGGCAAGAGCTCTGTCTGAGGCAGCGGAGAAAAGCAGAGGAGAAAAGTGAGTCGTCGACAGAATAGGCGGTACTTCTTTGTCGACTTCAGGAGAATAGGCTTCCAGAATAGCGTGGGCATTCTAGTTTAAGATGATCAGTGTCTGGCGAAAGAGAGGGCTTGATGCCAAGAATTGCCATCACTCACCGCTCCGCCGAACCCAAAGCTATTTACACTCGCGCGTCTGACTTGCCCCGGAGCGTCAGGCCATTGTCTGAGAGATGTCGGGATCTCAAGATTCTTGTAGTGAGGTTTAACTGTTGCACTCAGTCTATTAAGATGGAGGTTTGGAGGAACCTGCTTAGCTTGTAGAGCGAGTGAGACCTTGAGCACTGACGCCAAGCCTGCAGTGCCTTCAGTGTGCCCGATGACGGTTTTCACCGATCCGACTAAGAGTTTGGGGTCTTCAAATCCACGTGTGAAGCCGGACTCGGGGCCATAGAACGCAGTACTGATAGCTTCGGCCTCGACTGGATCACCGGCTGGCGTACCGGTGCCGTGAGCCTCGAAGTATTGCGGTCGGTCAGCCGCGACGCTAATGTCGAGACCAGCTCGCTTATAGGTCTCCCGTATCAAGGCAGCTTGGGCAGTCGGGCTAGGCATGGTAATGCCTACACGGGCAATTAGCTCATCATAATGAGAAGTGTTTTCGTTTACGGTCGCAGTTGACTCATACCTTTAGTTTTACCATCGTGGTTAGTCCCGGTTTCCCGAATGATACACTCGATCTGGTCCCCGTCGCTAACGGCGTCGCTCAGCTTTTTCAGGACAGAGACGAACCCTTCCCCGCGAGCGTAGCCGTCAGCAGCTTCATCCCACATGCGAGACCGTCCGTTGGGGGACAACATCTTGAGCTTGCTCTCGGCGATGTACTGGGCTGGCCCAAGTAGTAAGTTTGCGCCGGCGACGATGGCGAGCGGGATTTCACCAGCCCTGAGGCTCTGAACCGCCTGGTGGAGAGCCACCAGACTAGACGAGCAAGCCGTGTCGACAGAGACCGATGGGCCATGCCAATCGAAGAAGTAAGATATTCTGTTGCTTAGGATACTGCGGGCGGTTCCTGGGGCGAAGTACGTGGGGAATGAGTCGACGTCTTGAGAGAGAATTTCGGTATAGTCAACGCTCATGTTCCCAACAAAGGCACCGGTCTGTGACCCCCGAAGGATGTCCATCGGTATGCCTGCTGACTCGAGACTCTCGTATACAGTCTCAAGTAGGAGGCGCTGTTGCGGGTCCACTGTTTACACGCTGGGGTCAGTAAGTACCAAAGAGTAGGTATTCAAGCCTTGTTTGGGGAATATGCAGGAGCAATGAGGTTTAAACGTGTTAGGAACATACTGGCCGAGGCTTCAACCGTCTTGACACCAAAGAAGTTGGCATCAAAGTTCCGGTAATCATCCTCAAGAACATATGAGTGGCGAATATTACTCGTTCCATGGTGCAAGTTATCAGGGTGATAGTATCTATCAACGTTGAACCGATCCTTGGGAATTTCTTGCCTCAAATCAGGGGCTTTTGAGAACATCCCATAACTTTGCCGGGGTGTTGGCGCCGCCAGGAAGGCGGCAACCACTCCCTATTATGGCAATAGGCTCAAAAGGCATCGTGCAAGTATAAGGTACAAACGATTATGAAGTAAAAGAGTTAAAATAACAGGCCTGATTGGCTTCGAAGAGTTCTATAATTTGATACAGAATCTTTTATATGTATTTGAGATACTAGAAGGCAGTGGGAGCTGGACTGCCTAACTAATGATGCGAGCTGAGTAGTTGAAGGTTCAGTCTTTTGGATCAGTGAACCACTCAAGAACATTTCACAAGAAAACAAAGTTTCCCACCATATTCTAATTATAGCTGTGCAAGTTTTTCCGAAATCCGTATCGCAGATTGAGATGGTTTGGTTGGCTTATCAGACTACGTAGCTGTCATCTACACAGCCTCCCTAGGGCCACTCTCACGCGGCCTTTTTCGCTCTATGCCGATAACGCCTAGCTTTCGGCGGAGGCCGAATTTCATCACCTCTAAGGCGTGTTCGCCACCACTTGAGTGGCTTTCCTTCTGTTATGTAGCTTAAGAAGAGAAATAATATTAAAATTGAGACACCCTGCAATTAAATCCATTGCAACGAATATACCGCTCTACTTAAGGATCTCATACTTAGATGTTTAATCTATATCAGGCATCGCTTAAGGTCCTGCTTAGAACACCGATATCGCATTTAGCTCTACGGGCAGGGTGTCCCGTACACAGCCCTAAGAACATGTTTTGATAGCTTCGTACTTGGTGAGGCCTCATGTTTGCAATCTAGAAATGTCTTGTCCCCTCTCTTCATATTTCCATTAAAAGATGGGGTATTCGTATAACAATACTGGGTGATTTATATTTCATCTTATGTAACTAAATAGCACTCTTTAACTACCTAGTAAGCTTCATAGAAACCAAACTGAAATAACATTACTCTAAATCACCAACATCTGTGATCTTTCGGCAACATATGTGTACTTTTGAACTGTATCCTCTAGGCACTTGGTTCCAGCTAAGGTCCTCTTACGATTTCTGTCGAAACATCATGTCTACCATGAAATTGGGCGAATCCGCGAAGTCATAGGGTGTGTTCGGGGGCCGACTACTACCGTCTGGCCACCGAACATCATAGTGGGTAAGGATGTAAATTAGAGCCAGCTTAATCTCAGTACTTGCGAACCACCTCCCAGGGCAAGCATGAGTACCTGCGCCAAAGTTGATTGACTTCTCTGACACGTACGTAAAATGAAACTTCTGGGGATCGTCTCGTTTTCTGATTTCGAGGAAACGCCAGGGGCGAAAGGTGGCAGCGTCTTCATGTACTGCCTCGTCAAGGTTCAACTCAATATTTGGGAATGCGATGTGAGTATTTTTCGGGAGGTGAAATCCATCCTTGAAGGTGTAGGAGTTGACGGTCGTTCGTTGGACGGTCGCTGTGCTCAAGTTAGTTCTTTGCGTCGTTTTCTCCGATGTGGAAAAAAGGGGGTTTGATATATCTAACGGAGAACTTACTACAACCCAAAGGATGAAAGCGTTGACTCTCCTCATAAAGCTATCAAGCTTTCCCAGTTGGACGAGTGCAGCTTTTGTCCAAGTCCCACCTCAAGCTGAGAACGGACTCTTCGACTTCGGCCACGATCTTCAATGTTGTTAGGGCGATCTGCTAAGTCATACAGAATTGATAGCATAGAAGCCGTCGTCGAATGGATTGACGCGATCCCTAGGAAAAGCTGCTCATCTGCCAATTCATCAGCCTTTTTACCCTTCTTCCCAGCATTGTCCAAGAGCCACTGTATTCCATCAGACTCAGTATTCTCTGAGGTCGAAGAAATCTTTCGCTGTTTTAAAATGGGCGCAACTAGTTCAGCCGCTCTTTTCTTATTGGCAAGAACTGCTATCGCGCCTGGATCTCTCCAACGCGCCAGCCAGCGCCAACGGGGAGTGTACTTCGCTCGTATTTCCTGGGCAGCATTATGTGTCTTTATTGTGGTTGCGATGTTCATATTGATCCACTCTTCATTTTGAGCAAGCTCGGCGCAGCCTAGGATTCGTGTGGTAATTTTCGAGACGGTGTATGCAAGGGCCATATATGGCTGCAAAGGGGTCCATTCTATGCGATTAACTTGTTAGCCCACAGGGATGAACAAAAACCACTTGCACGAAGCTCACCTTTGCATTCGGGGATTCTTGATGCCAATGCTTGTGTGCATTCCCGTTGCGCAGTTTCCATTACATCTCCTTTTCGCAGTCAGCGTGTTTAGGATAAAGAACACGAAGACAGTCGTGAGGCTGTCAATGGAGCGCGATATACTAACCTAAGTGTTTGTTCAAGTCATTTCTCGTAATAGATTCTGCGGAGCGCGTCTGCTGAGGACCTGACTGTAATCCAACAGAAATGCCTAGCACGGTGAGCATCAGGAGTGCCGGGAGGCGCTTGGGAAGCTAGAAAGACATACCTGGCTGGAGTACAGCGGAAAGCTTAGCTTACTCACAGGGGCGCTCTTGACTTCATCTAAATGATTCCATGGCATGATGACGAGGGGGATATTTGGGTCGATCGGGTTTTTCATAGTAAAAGGAATCCCATGTTTTGTATACTGGCCAGAAGTCAATACGAATGTTTAGTATGTTTGTGCCGAGAAGTGATGCATAGCTCTGACCTTCTTGTATCCAATGTGGAGGAGTGATTTCGTTTCCCGCACATACCTCTCGGGCGAATTGTTTCCATCTTCGAACTGAACGTGAGGTATACCATTAACCTGCTTCCTAGCTCCCGACGTGTAGAACTGCACCAATACGCCGATTGATATTGCGACAGCAGCTAAAAGGCCCAGTGAGGGTAATGGTAGGGAATCTGTCATTATGGAATTTGATAGTAACCTGGGTGAGCTAATTTGGTATAGTTTCACTTAGGTGTCAAGAATGTTGATTCAAAGATCACTGATACTCCCAAAGAAATATTTCACACACAATGTCTCGATCCAAGATGCCATATTTGGTAATCACATTACGTCTTGTCTTGCATAAGGAAACGTAGTATCGGCGGAAGCGGCGCCGATTGGGGCGCTGTTAGGTGCCTTTCCAAATCAGGTAGATCTACATAAGAATTCGGCGTCGGATCCCAAGCGCATTCACGGCCGACAATGGACGCCGAAATCTATATCCCGTAGTTTAATAGCTAGAACGCGGTGAAACCATGGAGGTGTTACTCAAACACTCAATAGGCCTAATCTATCTGATAGTCAAGCAAAAGAGTCTCCGGCTGTGATAATACTTCCCAAGCGATTTTCGGGCCTTTAAAGTCATTGAATATATGTAGCTTCGGTCTACGTCCAATTTTCAGTCACAATTATCGCCATAGTAAAATGTAACAGCATTGGTTCTCAAATTGCAGACTCACACATAATGCGATGATACTCTCGGAGTGTAACGGGGGCTTGTGTTCAAGTGCTTGGAAATCGGAGTTTGATTGCCTCCGAAGGTATGATTCCGCTATTCTGCCAACCTGCCTATGTCTCAGCCCACGAAAATGACCCGAGTGAAATCGGCCTCTAGGAGTTCTCAGGACTCTACTATCGCTGGTCCGTGCGACACGGAGTATTAACGTCGTCGTTTTGATTTCCGTGGGAATTACTCCATCGCAGACAGGTAAGTGTCTTTTAATTAAGGATTCTCAGATAATTAGCATCGAATTCATCCATCGTTGCGTATGTAGCAGAAGATAGCGATACCAGTCATCATGTGTACTCCACCGGCTTGACACAGAGACATTGCACGATTTGGAGATGATGGTAACCTCTGTATCACGGAGACGTAGCCTAGTCACGGTATCTCTACGCTTAAATGGAAACGCAATTTTTAAATGAGTGGAATATTGCTTGTATAGGTAGACAACAGAAAAGATCTAACGGAATCTGAGTGAGCATGAAGCTACGAGAGTCTCACAACGCCTTGAGGACTGATTGTCCTAATATTTCCTCGACCATGGGAACAAGGTTCAGGGGAGGAAAAGATTTCCTCATTTAAATTCTCATACGTCGGGTGAGACTAAACCCTCCGCGATCTAATCTGAACCTTTGCCTTCATGTCTGGATAAAAGGAGCCATTTGGCATGCTGCCCCTTTTTGGTTTCATCTGCCCCGGCCGGAGTCGTATGTCGTAGTTCGATAAGAGGTGTGTTAGGATGATCTTGAGCGTGTTATCAGCAAATATTCCTGGGCATGCTTGAGCACCGTCCCCAACCGGGTGAGTCCGATCCAACGTTAGCGAATTTAAATCGCATCTCATTTCCTTCCTTTTGGCGCGCTCGATAATGACGAAGACCGTCAAATTTCTCGGGATCCTCCCAAAGGACTGGAGAGAAGTTAATGATGAGCGTCCACGCAAATATTGGTGCCTGCAGGTAGCTCAGGCCCAATACTCAACTTGACGCGCTGCTGAATCTTTCGGTACAGAGTGACTATCGTCATTTGTTATCCAAAATGCCCGTGAGATGATAATAGAAGAACAGAGTACGCTTACGGTAGCTGAACGGGTTGACGCGTGCAGATTCACGCATAACACTATCCATCTTTTTGAGCTCATTCAAATGTGTTAGTGGAAGCTTGCCATCAGGTGCAATGTCTTTGATCTCCTTCCTCAGGATGTCAGTCAGGGATGGATCTGCCGCAAGCTCCACACCATATAAAACAAGTACCGGCGGAAGAGGGTGTAGACTCGATGATGCATTGATATAGTCATCCAGAAGAGTTGCCTAGTCTTTGACTGTCGTACGGTAACGCCGGAGCAACCAGCTGGTTAAAGGGACTTTGCCTTGCTTACCCGGCCGACGAGAGACTTCTTGTCTTCGCTTGAATAGTACTCTTGCATGTCCGCGCTAGGATTGGGCGGAGCATACGGATGAGCTTTTGGCGCATCCATATGGCCGGCGCGAATATCAAAGGTTTAATAAAGGGGCGGAAGACACTAGGGGTGAAGCTGATAATGATGGTGGGAATAGCAACAGCTAGGGGGAGCCTAGCACAGTCGTCATCCAAGACTTATTGGTACCTAGGCTCCGTCTACGAAGGCACTAGCATTAGTGGCAACAACAATGTCCTCGATCGAGGAGTAGAGCGTCACGTCTTTCCACTCGGCACTCTGACAAGTAACCTCTCGCTGGCGGCAGCAAGTCCTTTTGCCGGTTCTGTACAAGGGCAGGAATAGAGCGAGACAAGTCGACGAAGACTGCTCTGCACATAGGAGTGTTGTCAGTTCTTCAGTTTTTACATAGGGAACAGACACTTTACTTTGTGAGCTCGGAGCTGTGTCGCGGGATGCCGGACCAGGGCTCATGGAAGGCTTCTCGCATGAAGGCCTGTGCCGATGCTTAGCTCCGGAAGTCGTTTGACCTCGTCAAAGTGCTTCGACGGGAAAACCACATATTCCGTTCCGAAAGCACGAATCAGACACGGCCATTAGGATACTGTTTGGGGGTCGTATTAGCACGATGTTTATTCATTTTCGAAAGCAACCCACCCTCTCCGCGGCATCTTCATCTCTGGAGAAAGTCCATTTTTCTGCCTTCTGATTTACCTAGGAGAGGTATCCCAGCTTTTGGAGAGATTTACGCCTGAAGAGACTCGACAGAACCCATAGCGGGAGCACAGTAATCAACAACACCGCGATGAATGCAGTAGTTGAAGATAGCTCACGCCAAATCTGGCCGGCGAGCAAGCGGGTCAATTCCCATCGACTTAATCGAAGACCGGCAAAGGTCTGCGTTATGACCAGATAACTCTCTTGGAGACGAAGGATCTCCTCCTTAACAGCGTCGATAATCTTAGACATTGTAGCTCAAAGTGGGCGCAGGGAGTCTCTTTCCGCGTCGGATAATACACTGGGCAATGAATCCATAGAACAAAATCGCTTGCCGAATAATAAAACGGCACAGAGCCGGGTCGACCTGTTTTCGCTTACCGCACGCTCGAAAGTCATTCGCTCGGGGTCGGACCGGCTACTCCGAATACAAGCCTCTGTTATGTAACGAATTATAAGCCGGCCTATCCACTTGAGTTTGGCGCCATGCTCACAGTCGTAGACCTCTACAGTATCAGCGGTTGAATTATTTGCTATCTTGGCAAAATGGCAGCACCAAAAGGTCAATATCTCAGATGTGACTGGGCGATGGACTCTCATCGAGGACTTTCAGACTCCTTGGAACCCTGTTTCGCTCTGGTGAGTTTGCATATCGCGATGCAGGTTAGTCGCACTATTAATTCCTCCCGTGCTTACAGCAAGGTATTCCATGGATCATCCGTAAGGTGATCAATTTTGCTACGCTCGAGCTCCAGTATAAAAAAGACACGCCAAGCGACACGACAGCTTCGCCGAGCTTTGATTTCAAACAGGACTGTCCGTCCCGGGGGCTTCGATACGACAAATAGATACGTTATCGACGGCGAGAAGCGAACAGAAACCGTGCCGATCTTTGGCGAGATTACCATGCATGCAAAATATCTCGATCGTGACGACGTCGCATTAGAGAAAACATTAGGAACAGGAATGCACGGTGATGCGACAAAAGACGTGGCAATACTAGAGGTTGTTGAGAGTGAAAATATGGGCTGGAGGGCTGAGACAATATGGGTTTTTGAAACAATTGATGGGGAGTATCGATTCTGCAAGTACAACGCCATCTCTAAGGACGGGCAGAGTGTGACGGCAAAGATGGTCCATGATTACATTGGGCCTCCTAATTGAATGAACCCGTATATTATTCTGAAAGAATTGATATCAAAGTTAGAGATGGATGGGCTATCATGGCCTCAGCAACTTTGATATGGCCTATCATTGATTTCCCTCATCTAGTCAACATAGATGTATCCAAAGTCACAAACTATAGCCACGAGTCTAACATCTCGTACCATCGTGGGTATTTCTTTTGAGTAAGCTACTCTTCATCTTGATTTCAATTCAATCTCCAGGGCGTTGAAATCCGCGGCTCAATCTCCTAGGACTGCGCCTAGAGTTAATCATCGGGCTAGCTGAGCACGATGCGAGCAAAGCAAACAGTCAATTCCTTCATACAACTCTTCCCATACAAGGATTTTCAATACAAGACGCCTTAACATACTATAGCAAGATATATAGTACGACGAACTTGGGCCTGGTAATGGCAGATTGAGTGTTCGGCATAAGTGAAGTATTGTGTAGTGCAAGTGGATTACAAGGGCAAATTAGGTCTGGGGAGAAAGGGGTAAATCGACAAGGGGGCGTGGTTTCTGGAGACCCTGTCCAACCAGTCGCTCAATTGCGCCGGACGGCGTTACCCAATTCAAACAGGCTATAGCATCATTTTCACCGTTCAAAGCCGACACCAATGCCCCAACACTACATCGAGAGCCCGTCACTGTTGAGATCAAGGCGCCTGTTGTCGGCGCCGTATAGGTCGGCTAGTTGCAACGTGGATCGGAAATTGCCGCCAACAAACCAAATAGGGGCTACATGCGATTTTGAATCTTACCTATATCTATCTTTTCCAGAAGAAATAGAGTATCTTCCAAAACGACGATTCTCATAGAGTGCAGAGATTCTGGACCATTTTGACAGCCCAAGTTCCCTGGAATTGTGAGCATCAACGACTTTGAGGGTGATCAGTTTCACAGTGGGCGTTGGACTACAACATAACCGGCGGGGACACGGACGGGAACCTACACAAGCTGACGGACAAGACAGTAGCTCTTGTAGGCACCGGCGCTATCGCGATACAGGTCTCCCATCTTTTGGCAGAGAGTGCCTAAAAAAAGGCTTGTATTCTACCGCACGCCGTCATTATTAGTCACTCTCAGAACTGGGAGACTAAGCCTGAAATGGCTGCCTTTTTGAATTCAGGTTGGCAAGTAGCCGGTATGGCAGACTTAGCGAATGTCGCGGAGGGTGACGTATTGGATGAAGAGTGCACGGCCACTTCTAGTTGACACGTTTCTGCGTGGTACGCTATTGGATTTGCATTGCGTTTAAGTGAAATACTTTTGATCAAGTTCTCTCATCACCTGCATCCTTTGCATCTAGGAAGGGGAGTAAGGTTTTTGAATAAAAGCGTTTCGTATCGTATAATATAATAAATACACCTCGAGCATGACCCCAAGCCTGCCAATATCGATGAAGTATTACATGTATTATTTCCTAACATCTTTAGATCACGAGCTGCCCTTTAGAGCTTTCTCGACGGCCGGACGATTCTTGGCGATAACTTCGTAGATCTCATCCACGTGTTTCTCATCAGTACCTCGTCTTTCGCCATCTCGCCAATCCTATAATGACTCTTAGTTCATTGATCTGGGTTCATGACAATTGAAAAAGGGGTATAGAGTGGTCTATCACTTACGGGTAGAGAACGTCGTTATGCCAGAAACGACCATGACTCTCCGGTCCCAGTGCGGTGCCACTGACGAGGGTACGAGACCCTTGCTCGGCAGTGCGTGCGATGAACGAGAGGACTATGTTTCCGATGGTCCGCTGCACAATATTGAAATTTCGGCCCAGTTCGGTCTTACACAGACCGGGGCAGACGGCATTGACAATAATCTTGGCGAACCCGTACCACTGGCAGTAACCTTCGCGATGTGCTGCATGATTGCCATGGCTGTTAGTTTGACCATGCTGTAGCTGGTTTCGGCGACCCAACCCTTTTCCTCGTTGGCTGCTTGGAGCAGGCTTCCATTAGAACCGAGCCATTCGCGCTTGGCTAAATCGTGGCCGCTACTGTTGACGAATGTGAGATGAGGCGTACTCCCCTGCGCCATAGTGGATCGCATTATGGGGAGCAGCAAGACGGCCATGAGAGCCGTCGAGAGCACGTTGACTTGTACCGCCATCTCCCAGCCAGAGGCCGACTTTTGATAAGTCGGGTTGCCAAGGCCAGCGTTGAGAAGCACGACATCAAGCTTGTCAGTTAGCTTTCCAGCTTCTCAACAAAGGCCTGCACAGAGTCGAACGAGGTTAGATCAACGGTCAAGATGTCGATCTTGGAGCTAGAATAGCCAGCAGCGTTCATGATAGCTTCTTTCGCTGCCTCTCCCTTGGGCTGCGACCGAACGCCGAGGATCAAGCGCGCTGCACCGAGGGCAGCATACTTCTGCGCGGCCTGGAAACCCAACCCAGTGTTGGCGCCTGTAACTAGGATGGTCTTGCCCGCAAAGGACACCTTTGGGTCGGCGGGCGGATTTTTGGTGCCCCAGCGAAGCTTGGTATTCTGAGACTTGGTGTGCAGATCAGCTGGGGGCCGCCGGGCCGGGTTTCGGTCGCTGTGATGGTGTTTTCGGACATAGTAGAGGTTACTCGCTAAAGAATCGGGGATCTTTCTCGGATAGGGCTCTGTCATTTTCTTTTGAAGCCGCGGTAGACGAAGAAGTTAACTTCGTTTGATATGGCGAAATTCGTGTCGATAACCAGTGCGGAATTCCGCCCAGTCAGGGGAATCTATTCCAGCCACGAATACTAGTGTGGTGTTACCTCCACTGAAATTAGCCCAATCAAAGATATTAAAGGGATCAATGGGATATTACAAGAAATGCAACGCAAGTGTCTCAGTGTAATTTGCATAGGTAACACAAAGTAAACAACTACTTGATACCTATTTACATAAGCTCGTATATGCATATATCTAGCAACGTTGGATTACCTACTTCCTCGCAGATCTTGCCCCGATTTCGATCCATGAAGACCTGGCTCAATTAAACAGCATAGCTGTAAGCTCACCCAGTAGGTAGGCACCTAAGATACGCAATATTACCGGGGGTTTTCCACTGCTGGCCGTCAGGCTGGGTGGGATGAGAGCAAGCCACCTTTCTGTGGATTGTGAAAATCCTAGTACAGAGCTGATCCGCCACGCGACAAGTCATACGGGCGTCAGCTTGGTCGGAGCTCCGAGCCAGAGTACTGGCCTCACCCCACTTCGCCGATGCCGACTACCGGGAAGGAGAGCCGATCACGATGCATAGATACCAGCTAAAGGTCGTGCACATGTGGGGCAACGTCGCCCTAGACTAGGTGGATCGATCGTATGCTTACACTAGTCCAACATGCATCGTTTCTTCAAGAGCCAGTTTTTCAACTTCGAGACGGCGCGGATACTCGGCATGGCCCCCTACGGCGGTGCCGATGTCGCGAGGTCATCGAGGCCGTGGGCCAGATTCGAGACGGGGACCCTGTCAGCTGGTCCAAGGCCTGGCAGACGCAGGCAGAGCGTGCCGAGGCCCTCGCCGACGAGTCCTTCGACGCTGGCCAGCGCGTGCTGGCTCGTCGTGCTTATCTAAGGGCCGCTAACTATACTCGCGCGGCTGGTTACATGATCATCAGCCCAGACCCACGGCAGCGTGGCGTGTGCGAGAAGGTGAATGCGCTTTTCCGCAAGGCAGCTGCTTTGTTCGATTGCGCTATTCGCTACATGTCTATTCCTCATGACGGCGGCAAGATAGCTTTACCTGGCCACCTGTATCTGCCGCCGCCTGGCCGTCGTCTGCCCGGAAAAATCCCTATACTCATCTGTAATGGCGCAGCAGACGCCCTCCGAGGAGCTCTACTATATGCACCCCGCCGCGGGCCCGGACTTGGGCTATGCGGTCCTGACTTTTGAGGGGCCCGGTCAGGGTCTCACTCTCAACGAGATGCTGTCACGATGCGCCCAGACTGGGAGGTCGTTGGGAAAGATACCCTCGACTTCGTCGAAGAGTACGCTGCGTCGCACCCTGATCTTGAACTGGACACATCACGTATCGCCATGGCGGGCGCGTCACTCGGAGCTTATTTTGCGCTCCGGGCCTCGGTCGATCCTCGAGTCAAGGCTTGCGTGGCATTAGATCCCCTATTCAGTTTTTGGGACTTCGCCATGCAACACGTCTCTCCTACGTTTATCAGATTGTGGGAGCGTGGTTGGCTCAGCGATGGAATTGTCGATATGATGATCGGGTTTATGATGAGCGCTACGTTCCAGATGAACTGGGAAGTCAATCTCTCAGGTGGGTTTTTCGGTATCAAGCCGCCGGCGCTCATCTTGAAGGAGATGAAGCGCTACAGCCTCTCAAATGGGTACCTTGATAAAGTTAAATGTCCGGTACTGGTCTCCGGTGCGTCTGAGTCGCTTTATCTCGACGCGAGCCACCACACAAAGAAGGTTTTTGATGCGTTGACGAGCTTGCCAGAGAGTGATAAAGAGCTGTGGATGTCTACGACACCGGGGCAGGGTTCGCTCCAGGCAAAGATGGGAGCCATGCAGCTCGTCAATCAAAAGACTTTCAAATTTCTGGATGAGAAGCTGGATGTCAAGAGGTCCTCACTGGAAAATCCATCAAATGATGTATAACAACTGCGGATCGTTACGCGTTATACGGATCTAGTAGCTTGCCAGGCTGAAGCAGTTGTACGAAGTCATCGTAAGGTTTAGTTAATTACTTAAATTTTCATGGCGCCTTTGGCACCAACTATTTCGAAGCCCTCTGTCTGAGCCCCTGTAACAGTACGAATTCTGTAGAAAGCAATCATACTCTTAATAGATTATAAACTACCTTCGTTTGTGGCTTCTTGTTGCTCTTGTTACCGTCATGATACAGGCCGGTATCTCAGATAGTTCTCGCACTTAAATTATTTAACATTATAAGAACCTTGCTTCTAAGATATTCCAACTATTCGATGTGGCTGTTCCAATGCACAGACATGCATACATGCATACGTTCTCTGATCATTCTTTGTTTAAACCGTCATCTCGTTTCTATCCTACATGCTTATTCAATGTGACCATGCTACTGACGAAGGATCATTGAATACAGGAAACACGTATAAACGCAGTGGTAATCCACCTTTTTGTGGGAATTCATCCAACCTTGGTCTACGTGGCAACATTGTCACTGCCAGGGCGAATGAAATGGTAAACACGAGATCGGCTCCAAGACATGTCATTTTTTCTACAATCTCCTGGTTAATTATTGAAACTGCTACCTGGCGATAAAGGAGGAAATATGGACTTTTGACATCCGTTGCGTCTGGCTTGGTATTATATAACTGGTTTGTTATATTTTTCATCCATGTATTTGGGCTGTTCGTATTAGTTCAATCACACCTAACGATACTTTGTATTATAGCATGTATCTCTCAAACCAAGGGAAATATCTCCAAGTTACGGTGTTGCACTTAGGTACCCTGTAAAAATAGGGTCAAGGGCACCTATATATATGTTCATGGCGGGTTCTACTCCCTAACAGGTTAGCACCCGCACGGTCCCCCTTAGGCCCCTTATAAGGGGCCTTCGTGCTCGGATTCGCGCGAAGGAGTTTTCCCTCCTCACCTACCTTTTTCCATCCCACGAAGGGGTGGTTTTTGCAGGTCGGAGGTTTTTTAATCCCGCCTACCGGCCCAGTTTTAAGAAATAGAAATATATAGCTATTCTACTAAGCAGCTATACTACTGTTGGGGGAATAAGCGTACCAAGGTCGAATGGGCTAGACGAAAAAAAGAAGGATCGTTCTAGGTAGTAATTTTTATTTGATTTTTTAGTCTAGGCAGCTATTCGAGCTCTAGTTAGGTGGTCTATGCTACAACTACGCCGGCGAAGAAAGCGCACCTAACTAGGCTCGATTAGAGGCTCATACCCTCCCAATATACGCGTTCAACCAAACTTGTGTGCCAACCTGTGTGAGGGTGTAGATCGTTATATAGAATGACCATATATTCCCCAAGTGTCAATGAGCGATCATATCACAGTAAAATTAACCTGTTCCAAGGTCACGAAGCCTGTTATTAACCAGTTGCCTTATTGAAGTAGGGCGAGCGAGTTAAATGGGAAAGTTAGGCTCAGGAGGAACAAGGGGCAAGATCACAGGGTTAAGATACGTAAAAACACCGGATTCACTTACTGCAATTCGCTTTTGTATCTGGCTTAACATATAAGTCAGGGACTTCCGTTTTTTAGGATTGATCAATATATTCCGTTCCCTTTGATCAACAGAGTCCCCTTATCCTGAGTGACAACGTCGAACATTTGATGAGTAGGTAATTATCAGATTACCTCCAATCCTCGGGTCACAGGCACCCTGGGTCAATTCCCTTTATAGTTTGAGCTTCGACTTCCGGTGTCTTTATGCCGTACGCAGTGACTTTCACTGACATCAATTCCAAGGATTGCGGAGGAAACATTGATTGTATATGAAGCCAGGCTGGAACATAGATAATAGATGTTTGTTAGCCATGCATGGACCTTGAGATCCTGGAATTTTCAACAGACCTAATCATGCGACATTCCTATCCTCGCTCTCCCAGAATGCCAAGTCAGTAACACTGTGATGTGTTCCGCAACGTAACATCGCCGATCATGTCCGGTGAGAGTGCACGTAATTCCAATCCCGCGCTTCCCGAAACACAAGCTCTTAGTTGCAAATATCGAAATTCTTAGAACTAGTCTGATTGAGTATATCATGCAGGTTTCGGCCGCTGTTTCATTTGCGACACGTCGCGACGGAGTTAATCGGAGCAATGTCAAGCCAATAGTATAGGGCAGGGGAGGGGGTACGGGATGGCGGGAAGGATACTACCCCTTTCCCCATGCAATATATAATCTCGGGCAACCGCCCTTGTATTTCCCCTTCACCTTTTCACCTTGTGAATAGTAACGAAGAATGCTAAATAATGATTGAAACTTATCGCTATAATTAAATTGTTCTAGATTTAGCTAAACTATAACACCAAAAGTTGGCTACACGTTGCTCATTGGCTAGGTATTTGGGACAAGAAGGTATGTTCGAGTTAAGTTTCTCATACAGCATAATTATCCTCAATCATTTTTAACGTGAACTTCGTTCGCCCCTCAGCATTTTCCGGATAGCCTCGAGGATTGCTTCTAAACTACTCAAGCCTATTTCAGAGCTTCCCCCCTTGCAATCGAAGCCCTCATGTATCAACATACCCTTCAATAGCGACATAGCTGCGAATTTATTGCAAGAACCACCTTGGTCGTCCACATCATCATCGTTCCCATGGGGACTATCGTTTATGACGCCGGCCCAAGCCCGCCGGATACGATCCAGCATGTGCGTCATCACCTCGAGCTGAATTCTGATTCTTAGTATCTGCTCGTGATTGAGCGTGTTACCTTCTCCCAGGCTTGGCAACGCCCGTTTTGACTGTAGCCTTGACCGTCTCGCTGAAGCTAAAGGTGGGGTCTCGGCAGCCCGCAGCATCTCTTGTATATGTGAGAAGATCGTGCGATACGCAGACAGCAGACCAACATAACAGGTCAAGAATGAGAGAGCAACGGGAAGGCTAACAATAGAGGATGGCATAGAGCACGCCATCAAATTCTCGCACTGGACTCGTTTATCAGCCAAGCTAGTAGGTAATGAGTGGACCTGTCGACGAAGGACACTGCTGGTTGGCTGGCTCAGAGATACACTTTGATATCGCGTAGGCGCGATGCTCGATAGCCTTCTCCCGCCGACCGAGTTTTCACGGGGTCTAGGAGCGAAGTCTAAGCACAATTTTCCCTCCAAGATATCTAGTAGCTCAATCAAGCGCTCCGAAGTAACAAGAACACGACCAACAATATTGGACGGCGTCGAATCTCGACTCCGACCTGCTAGTGTCGTCGCGTTAAATGCTAAGAGCGAATTGGCTAGTTCGCTATCACCGATGTGATAAAGTCCATCAAAGACAAGGGTATGCAGATCTAACAGCCGCTTCCTCTCATCTTGATATCGCGAGGACTTGATTGAGGGTCTACTTGCCCGTCACTCTTATTCGTAGACCGTGAAGTTGATGCCGTGGGTTCCCCAAAGACAGTGTCTATACTTGCACTGATATCGTCTGCATGAGGTCGTTTCTGCTCTGTAGTGCTTCCTGGGTATTGAAAATGTATTGACGGTGTAGTTGGACCCTCCATGGATTCTAGAGCATGAAAATCGGCGACGTTCGTTTCAAGAAGACCAAGACCAAGCACCCGTCCCCCATCAACATCAGGTGAGCGCCCAAACGGCACGTGACTAAATGGCGAATGACTGAACATGGCTAGATCATTCTCAATAGTTGAATGCAACGACCCGAATGGGAAGATGGGTCACCATTGTCGTCCTCCACCTCGACTGGCGGCGACTTTCGCTTGACTGTTCTATCATCACTGTTTGCATTTGCCACGCCGTTCCCCGTGGTTGTGGTCCGACACTTTAGCGGATATAGTCAACACCCATCTTCTCCCAAGGAGAGTCCATTGGACTGACTGACTAGTACTCACCTCGGCTCCTGCTTTTTCGCACCGCTTGCATGTGCCGAAAGGAAGTAAGACAAGATTTCCGTCGGCTACAATGGGTGCTCGCTCGCAGCGCAACTTGTGCTTATGACAGCGATCACACTTGTTGTCAGGTCAGTTGCATTGACTCGAAGTATGTCATTTTGCGCCGGTGAACATACGGCAAATCGGCGGGTTTGAGCCGCATATGACCCATACGCTTCAGCATGGGTTAACATGATGTGATATAGGCGAGATCTGAAAATAAGGTTAATTTGCGTAGGTGTAAGTACGTGTCACCTAAGTTTTATATAAACATAATTTGGAGTAATGGAGGTGGCCAACCGTTTTTTCTTGCCAACATTTCAGTTGGAAGGCCGCCCTCAAGTGGGTGAGACATTGATTAGAAAACCAAGAAGGTGGCTGAATTCATGCATCATATCTGGAACGATAAAGGTGTTATGGCGTTCATCGGCGGCTGTCCCCTGGCTACATATATACTTGCATTTATGGCACCCATCTGCAATGATCTTTTTCTATTTTGTTCATTTCCACCAGATCAGAATGCTCAGGTTAACAATAATGCGTGTTTTAACTGTACGAAATCTACTCCTGCGCGGGATTGCCGTACGCGCAGCTAGTATTTAAAAATAAGGGAACAGAAACCAAAGTCTCAATCACATCACATGACTAACGCATTTAATAAGACACTACCTATCCTTTAACTGGCCGTTACACAACATTACGACCGCTCGGACTTCGAGGTTACCGCTGCAGCATTTTACTCGCCTCCCTCCCATACGAGATCCCACAACAAAGTCGAATACATAAACAATTTTTATAACAACTCAACAGCCATCGATCTATCTAATAGTTTATTCAACTAGTTTTTATGTTATGAAGAGAATTAGACGCCCCAGTGAGCTATAGATGACTGCATTTTCTGGTTCCACAAAAATATCACACCGGCTGAGTAATACACGTAATTCGAATTCCGGAAACCTTGAAACCTTGTGACGATCGCTTGGCGTCAGATGCCCCATATAATCATTGCCAAGGCGCTTGATTCCCGAGACATGGCTAATATGTATCTCGCGAGATCCCTCGCCTCTAGCCCCTCACAGCCTGCACCGAGTTGCGTTCTGGCTATTCCAGTGAGGTAGCAATGCATCCGATCGCTCCGCTATGTGCCATCCGCTGTCCGATCGAAACCCGACTTGGCCTGCCATGTTTCCCAGTTGCTTGCAGGGATTCGTCAAAGTTGCATCTCCTGCAGCCCGCTGCCACTGCCACTACCAGCTCGCGGATATCTGCTCCGATGTCCGCAGCTGTGCAACAGGACGAGGAGAAAAAAGAACCGTGCAGCCCCTCCAAAGAAGCACTACTGTACCGCGGGCTAACATCGAGGCCGCATAGAGTTGGGCGCCTGGATCGGGTCTGATTTATGCGGAGGGAATGTTGCTATCTGACGCGGAAACTAAGGTTTACTTGGCAGGAGGATTCCGTGCCTTTTTATGCTCGAAATTACTCCTATCTTTTCCATAACTTCGCGGACTTCCGTAGACCTGAATAAAGACTCGTGTAGCCGGGATTTGTATAAAGCTGAGTTCGATTTCTTCTTGTATTCGTATTCGCGATCATTTCTGAACCAAGATTGGATATAGGCGCTGAGATATGATGTGAAAAGTGCCTGGGCGTCGGAGTCTTAAGGGCATAGTGTAAAATCAAGCTTTGGTCTTTGAGTATCAACTCCGATATCATTGCAACATTTAGGGGAAATCTGGCCAGTGAACTCCTGTAAAGAATCTGACTAAGATAGAAGAATTGCAAAGAGGTAGGTCTTATAGTTAAAAGGGCAAGTAATCTCGATTGTGCCGGTTATAAACACTGAGACAAGACTGCATTATACATAGTAAATTGGTGAATTGCGTATATGGCTACGATAAGCGCGCGTTTAAGGCGTCTATAAATACCACTCGGGGCTGACATCCGTGATGTAACTATTTGAAGGTGCGGTGACAGGGATGTTCAGTGGTTGTACCTGGCCACTTGTATTCAATATATCTTTTACGTTTCCACGGCTCTGCTCAACTACATAGATGGTTGTAAAACTTCTTGGTATATGAAATAGAAATTCAATTTGTATAAAATTAACGAGAGATAGGGTGTTAGAGTAGCTAGTAAATGGGTCCAGGTAACGGGTGTCTTGCGGTCTACGCCCCAAAAAGTTCAGACTCCGTTGCGCGTAGGCTTATCCCTCCTGGCTGTTGGCCCGGCTGATGTAAGAGCCACATTCAATAGATGACTAAATCTGAGGTACATAAAATGAAGGCACTAGAGCACACCATCACCACAACCAACCTTTCCGGCCTTCCTTGGAGTGGTTCCCATTCCTTCTAGTCACCTCTTTGGACTCATAGGACTAGAAAAGACTCAGTCAATGCCTTATTCATATACGACCAGCTTCCACTACATTTTCGGACAGATGGAGCTCACCTTCCTCTGGCCCTGGACGGAGTGCGCATCGGCGACGGCGTCGAAGAGACGCGCTTCGTTGCTGCCGACCGGCGCCGACACATAGAGGTGCCCCTTGCCGTCATCAACTTGATATGATGTCCTCGTCTCTGTGGCGTACCTCGTCACGCGTGGAGGTGTTGTGCTGAGGCGGATCTCTCAATTTGTTGGGACACGGGAGCCGAGACGGACACTTCGCGCTGTTCATCGGCCGGGCGGTAGTACGGCACGCGTCGTGTTTCGTAGGAATAGTCATGCGGACCATGCTGGCGTTTGATGCCATGCTGGCAGTTGAAGACCTACCCGGGACGGATGCCATGTTTTCTACGTCCGGTCCACGATCATTGCTAGGCATGGCATTGTGGTATGAAGGGTAAGGTCGGGATTGAGTATTTGCATGATAGCCAGGATAGCTATCATCGTCTGCCGTGTTGTCTCCGGTACCGGATCATATCGCGGAGGTGAAACTGTGCGTCGTACGTTGGCTTGTTGGGGGCGTTGTCATCATATTGAGCGTAACTTGTCCTAGGAACGTCGGCGGCATAATCGATCTGAGGACGCTGAGGCCCCGCAGCTATTGCTGCACGAGCAGGGCCGGACTTGGATTTGCGCTGTGGTCTATCGTCTTGTATACACATGGCGATCTCAGCGAGCTGCGCAGCGTGAGGGCTGTTCGCCGGTCCCTCGGCTATGAAAAACTTCTCGCCTCGGCTGCTTCGGTAGGTCACGGTGCCATCATGGCGGCCATGTTGGCTGCTGGTTCTATTTCGTGCAAAAAGAGACATGGTTAATTGATTGAAGAATATGACTTGAGTCTCTGACTTGCTATGATCAACACTAAGGGGGAAAATGAGTTGGAGAGCTGTTTTGCTATGATTACACTGAGGAGGAAAAGGAGTTGGGGAGCCGTTTTGCTTTTGAGAAAACCTGTCTTCTTTTCTCCCGCTCGTCACATCAATCAACCTGAAGGTAAAATGTGGTACACTGACCCTTCAGTGCCAATGCCCTTGAAAGCTGGCAGGGGTGTGTAGTTTTCAGCCGCATCCATCATGGCGCTATGGTGCAGACTGTTCAGCGGTTGATAGAAACAAGGATACAGGGAGCTCGCCGCAGCCTATCACGACTTTAGTCTCTGATGATAACGCATCCTTCGCGGACCTCCTCAATCTTTGCAGGCCAGCGAGGCCCGGATATCGTATGTGACCAAAGTGCAATTTTGTGCATATGCCAAGTTACGCTATCTATATGCACTCCACGCCAATCATCAATAATATTGACATGTGTCTAGCGCTTCTGCCTTTTACAAATAAGTTTGCATGAACCGCAGGAGCGTGGTTAGATACGCTTCCCACACGTGTCGTGTTATCGGTCTTAAATGTGCGAACGAGACTTAATTCAAGATTTGTAGACCTCACCTTGTCATTGACTGCAAGTTGTCCTCGTTTCTAGCGCCCACCTAGATATCAGTCTGCTCACCTTTTTACACCTACATTGAACAATCATCGTGCCAGAGAGATAGCCCCATATACGCCAAACCTCTCATATGACAAGCTAGCGAATAATACTCTCACTCGTCTCTCTGTCAATAGGTTTGTCTATCTCCATGATTCGCTTTTGTCTCCTCACTAAATATGACGACCTCGTCGAAGACTTTCAACCGGGTTTGAATTCAAGTCATTATGGGAGTTGGCAGTTGGTTCAGGCGATTCGTCAGCAAAGTCAAAGAATTACTTGGAGTTTACGACAGGTACAACGATTTTAAAGCTACGGCCTTTTTTCCGGATGGCGGGGAGGCGATGTACGGAGGCAAGCCATGGGGTAGTGCCTTTGAGGGTTTCAAAGACATGGTACGGGATTACGAAGCTTACAAAGTTGAAATGAACATGACAGGTAGTTTTTGGAGGTTTTAAGTGTACGGCTCACAAGAACGATGTGTAACTTGAAGGGTTTGAGATAGGTACCAAAGATTAACACACTTTACCTTCGCGTTGTTTTCATTATGAAAAGTTACCTTGCCGCAAATGCATAGTTTATCTATATATATATTGCCAGATGACACAAACCCATTGATACACGCAAAGAGACTCTCGGTGTATAATTAGATCCTCCCCACGGGGTAATTTTAGAGGCCTTTGTGCAACTACAAGCCATGGTCTTCAAGCAGATATGCTTTTAGGGATCTCCTACGCCGAAGAGTGCGGAGATAATATTTTCAACCCCCCTTGGCATCGTCACTCTTCGCTACAATCTGAATGTCCTTCCTCGCCTTTGATTACAATATTTTCTTGCGGTAGATCATCTATAGCGACCCATTTAGAATTTTAATGACTCATAGAGTACTAAAGGCGTCTTCCTTGCTCTATCACGTCATTCCTCCTCCTTATCTCGAGTTCTGGGATCACTCGTATCAGCTCAGCATGGGCCTAGATGGGCCTGAAAAGTTTCTGTCATTAGACACAAACTCTCTTCGCTAAGAGAGGCTAGATGCAGATACGACATCAAGGCTCGGTTGAAACAAATCGCATCGCGGGTGAAGCGCTTCACGTCAAAAGAGATTAGGCCACCCGCAGACTTAAGCGAACGCCTATCCTAGAGACTCCAAATCCTAGTACGTATCACGCTGAAGGAATGGAATGTAGCAAGATGCGGGCTTCATGTCCGTGCTTCATACCGGGTAGACTCCGGAATTATGCCGTACCGTTCTATGATACCATACGGTCACATATAATTTCTCTCTCAATCAGCCCGTCTCCTCGGCTATGTTGACATGACTTGCTTACGCGGTGGTTAGCCATGATAGACGTTGTTTTACCTCAATGCATGAGTTTTATTGCGACCTAAGAGAAAAATCACGCTATGCCATGCAGCAGATACGCATGTCAGATTTCAGTAGTCCGCTGTGGCGAAAGTGCAAGTGTGACGAATCCTTCCATCAACCCAACGCGGAAAGTAGGCGGTGGGTGGCTGCAGCCTGATATCTTCATACCAAGTCACAGTCGGCGATTTAAATGATTCCCGCCGAATCATGTTATTGATATACTAAAGGTCTTCCAGCCCACTATAGCCTGGCCCAAGTAGTGAAGTAGTGTGAGTGAGTTACAAGGGAAAATTAGGCCAGGTGAAAAAGGGGCAAAATGACTGCGGAAAAGATACGTAAAAACACTAGATTCCCTCACTGTATTTCGTGACATAAAGTCTTAAGGCTGATGGTCGGAAACTAATTACATATATGTCATAAAGCTAAGATCGAGAACCAACCTGTCAGAACTATCGAGGTGGTTGAAGTAGAAACTAAGTTAACGGAGTGTCGTTCTAGTGTTTAGCCTCCAGAAGCCCCTGACTCCTTTATACCGATAAATCCACTTCTCATTGGCTCGTGGTCCCTAAATACCACCCAAGCCACACCAATACACGGGCCCGAGAGAGTGCGGTTAATGAATACGCGCCAACAAGTCGTCATGTGTTACGTATGAGAGTAGCTTGGCGAGGGTCGAGATTTGCAAAGTTGAATACAACTCCTGCCTAGCTATCGTCACGAGGCACCCAAGGCACAAAGATAGTCAGAGAGAGTCACCTTATATATAGTCGGATCACGTCACACGATCTATAGAGGCGGTTTTAGAGACGTTCTTGCAACAAACAGGCCTACTTCAAGTACAGGGTCCCCGGCAACTAGTGCTGCAATGATGCACCGCTCCCACTAGCCCAGCCCAACCTCTATCGCACCAACCACCGTTGGCGAGAAGCCTAATTGGGGAAACCGTGAGAAGAAGGGCAGGTGAGCGGGAAGAACCAGGTGAAAACCGAAATGTTTTTAAAAAGGGAATTGTCTGGGTAGGTAAAATAAACTATTGATAAATGTACGCCCTACCCCGCCTTCACTACCCCGCTCCGTTCCCGGAGTTGGAAGGGGACGGAGCTGAGGCCCGTGACCCGTGGCTGGTGTGGCTGGGTGTGGCTGGGTGTGGCTTGAAGCGATCTTATCCTTATCCAAAAGCGAGCTATGACCACTCAGTGTAAAGACGGGAGAGTTACCCCGGGATGTATGCAGTCCTCCGGTTTTCCCCCTTCAAACCTGATGTTTGTCACGATTGGTGCCGTTTATACACGTGTAGGAGGCATATTGATCGTAAGATAGTAAGCAGGAAAAATATTGTCAGTACGATATTTGTGTGCACACGGGTGGCTGGTCATGTGACAGCCGGTGGGTACCTGCATGGACCACGGGGTGTCCTGTGGGCCAACCGACTTAGCTCTCCGCCACCATCTTTTACGACTTCATCTTTAGCATCTTTGGAATCATACCACGTGAAAAAACTCCGAACGGGGAGATTCTTCACGATAGAAATATTTTTACCTAGTTCACCGTTTCGTTTTCTGATTTTTCAATGACGTACTATCGCGATGTAAAGTGGGCATGTTTTTGGTGTGGTATGTTTTAGCCCGCGCCACCTGCCTAATCCATTGGCTTTGGTGCCGTGAGGAGGGTTTCAGATGGTGGAGCCTGCAGTAGTAACCTCATGTGAGGTTTTCCGACGAGGGTACAGGACGAGAGAGGAGGAGAGGGGAAGGGGCTGAGCCCGCGTCCCGTCCGCGTCGTGCCCGCGTCAAAGTGCTCACCGCTATTTAGATGTTCTCCAAGTCAAACCAATAAGCTTATAACAAACTTTTCTACACTTCACCACTTTTCACCCGCTCTACTCCAACATATTGCATCTTGACTAAGTATCGATTATTTTGCTGTTGTTGTTATCATTATCACTACCGTTGATTTAGTCAAGAGAGAGACTCACGTTACGTATTAACTACCTACTTACCTTACGCAGTATCTATCTATCTATCTGTCTACTATTCAATATGTCGTCGTCAAGATCTTCTAGTGCCATGCTCTTCTACGCCACGGCCGTCGTGGCCGCGGGCGCTGCTATCGCCAGCACCGCAGCTTCGCTGTGGACTTTCTACTTCCAACGCAGAAGCGGAGCAAGTCGGGTGTGACCTTAGTAAGACCCCAGCCCACTTCATCCTAGAACAAACAACACTCTCACTCCCCGTCACCGGTATGGTATCTATCTATTCTAACATGGAGTAGGCCGACACGTATGACAGGTACCGCAGATGCATGACCGAGCTGGACATGTACCTCCGCCGCCGCAGGGCAGCAGAGGCCGACTTCCTCGGTGAACGCTGGTCTCGGTCGAGAGAGGTTCGCGCAGGTTGAGCTGGATAGGACGTGCTTGCTTCCGTCTCTCTCTCGGACGACGACGCGTCACTCATCCCTTCGGCGGCCTCCATGACCGAGTTCTACTGCGACAAGAAAACGGGAAAAGCAGCAAAGAGAACTTGAGGTCGTATCGCAGTTGGTTATCACTGCTGGCTGGTATGTCCATCCAGTATTGATTATTGTTATTGCACGAGGAGGAACCCCCATATCCATCTCATATACCCCCGCCAACGACCCCGTGCCCGGCACCTCGATCCCGGGGTTATTCCAAGCATTCCGTGCCCAGCCTCTCGAAGTCACCCTTCGTACGCAAGCTCCTCACTGGTCACGCCCGAAACTTGGAGACGACGCAGCCTTTTGGTACTTCCAGAGGGATGCGTGATCGGAAACTATGGATTGCATTTTTATGAAGTGTTTGCCCTTGCCCTTGCCCTTTTCATTCTACAAAAAGTCGAATTCATCACGCTTAGACTTGAGACATATGGGGATAGATTGAATGAAAGAAAGGGGGTGGACATTTGATGTTGATTTTCAATGCCTATAATCAACCTATGTAGCCGTTTCCATCTTAAAATATACATCATTAGAACTGATACCGTGCTACTGCTAGTGCTATGCTCGTTTTATCGATGGTTCATGAACGCGATCGATACCGTACACACCCGCTTTAATCATTATGTCCTAGATACCACTCATCGGCTCATCTTACAATGTTCACCTGCTACCGAAGTTGTCAGCATAATATGACAGCCAGCGCGATGCGGAAGGCCCTGTACTAACCGATCGCAATGATATAGAAGTTATTTAATATATATATGTCCCTACCTCCACAATGAACGGTCACTCAACGGAACAGCCCTGGGTAGGCGGAATTACTTGCAAGCACGCCACCCCATTCATTCCGCGCTCCAATTCCTCCACCACGCCCTATACCGCTACTAAAGCCCTGATTGCGCCCTAGAGCTCGAAACGGTACAGGAATCGGTACACAGCAGCATATGCACCGTCAAGGGCGCCAAGGACTTACGCAAGATGCGCGCTTGCCGCCTCGCCCACGATGTAGAATTCGCTACCGGCCGCGGCCACGAGGGGTGGGGGTACAAGTTGCTAAGCTGGCCGGGGCCGAATACCGGGTCTTGAGACACGAGTATGCGTAGTGGCCGCGAGGAATGATCTTTTGATCTGTTCATATGTCATGTATCGCGAATGTATCCGGGCCAAATTATGGAGGATCAGCTCTACGAGCTCACCCTCATCAATGTTGTTGATAAGAGACCCCATGCGTGTGGCATTCTGCGCCCATGTATAAGATGCCAGCGACATAGCGGGACTGTCCTGTCCGTACTTCCTACGTATGAGAGATACACACAAGTTCGAATTGGAAGATCCGTCGAGGAAACGCCAGCAGCAGTAATACGCAGTGGACAACCTACTAAGGATATTGAAATTGCAGAGGTACCTTCACTGAATCATCGTAGTGCAGGCTACGGTATGGCAGTCTTCTGAGATTGATGTAGCTGGAGGCTTCGTAAATCCATACGGGAAAGCAGCCTAGGTTTGGGGTGACGAAGACGGTGCAGTAGTTTGAGCGCGCATCTGTCTCGTCGGCACACTTGACTGACACATTCCGTCTTCTGTCGACCCGCGATCTATAAAGATATTACCAGGGGTCTAGACACACGAATTGGACTAGACAAAGAGACTCTCTGTATATAGTCATGTAGTTACTTTGAGCCCACGGAGATGGCTTCACTGATTTCTTCGTGCAACGGACGTCCACGCCCTATCCCATCATTAGCACTAATTAGAATAGTCTTGACCCCTTTTAAGGGATCCTACCCTGGGAAACTTGCGAGGAAGACAAGGTCCCACAATTCGTTTCTAAATTAACAGCATAGGCGCAGTTATATTGACGTTAGAATTAAAAAGCTGAACTCCTTAGACGGAAAAGATTATTAGTTAAATAGAACTCTAATTTTTTTGGAACACTTCGATTGGCCAATTTTCCTACTTCTATATGTAATACTACTGTTAGATCTAGAGTACGCTTGTACTTCTACCTCAACTCCGCTTTTACTTGTGTTATTAAACTACAAGTTCAGGAATAGATGAAGAACAAATCCATGTAAGCGAAAGTATTGACTGATTTACAGTTTCGATAAAGCGAATGTTATCCTAGTTTCGTACCCCGTCCGCTACCGACATCTATTCGCACCGAATTCCGAAACGTGAAGGAAATCTCTTCGCCCCCAGTCATCGTTAAAATCCTCCTCCCTGATGTATCTTACGACCCATCTACTGGAAAAACCAGGTGACTTGAATGCGGCCAACGTCCGGGTCAGCAATGTCATCAAAGATGGCTGGTGAAACGTCGATGCCGTGCGTTCCGCAGCCAGGGCACAAGTCGACAACCTGTGCAGCGGTCTGGCGGTTGTTGCCCTGGATGGTGATCCAGCGCCCGCAGTTGGCTCCGTTGGCATAGTCCGCAGAGTTTATGTCACGGATAAGTTCTATAGTAAGCCCCAGGGACTGGGGCTCGCCCTAACTATAGTCCGAGTGATCGTTTACTATATATAGGATCTTAACACATTTATCCTAAATATATAGAACTTTTATTTTAGATTATTTAAATATATTTTATTTAAGCTTTTTAAAAAGTATACTAGTTTATTTTTATGCTAGATTATATTTATAAATACGTAATAATTATAAGCTTAGTTTATTAAAACTAATGCTTTATTTTTTTAGAGCAAAAACTATTAAAGCGATTTTATTTTTTTTTATAAATTTTATTAAATTATAGCGCGATTATTTTAAATATTATTTATTTAATTAAAAATATTAAGTAAAAAATTATTATTAAAACGCGTTTTTTTAAGTGCTTATAAACTATTTTATATAAATTATTAAGCTATAATTTTACGCTAAAATTTATAAAATATAAAAATTAATTGATTTAAATAAACTTTATTTTATTAAAAATATATATTTAAAGCTTTTATAAAAAAGCTATAATAATCGAACTTAATAAATAATAAAAAAAAATATTAAATAGCTTATAAATTAAATTAAATATATTTTTTATAGCTAAAATATTTATTAAGCTAAATCTATTAGTTTTTACGAACAATATAAGATTATTATAAATATTAAAATTAATTTAAAAACCTTTTTATAGTTTTAGCTATATAGTTTAGCTAAACTAATAAATATAACGTTTTATTTATATAATAAACTTATAAAAAAACGTTTAAACGAGCTATTTTTAAAAAAATTAAGCTAAAAAATAATATATTAAATAATATAAATATATTTATAAATATAAATATTAAATTTATTTAAAGTTTATAAAATATTTATAGTAAAAAATTTCTTAAAAGCTATTAAAATAAAAATAGCTTTTAATTAAATATATTAGAAGCTTATAAAACTTACGAAAAATAAATAGTTTAAAAAATTTATAATAACTATAAAATAGTTTAATAAAGTTTTTTAAACTTTAGTTTACTAAAAATTATATATAATAAATATAATAGTAGTAAGATTTTTATAACGTTAAAAAAAAATCGGATAATTAATTAAAAAACTTATAAAAAAGCTAAAATAAATTTATTAATAAAAATAAATTAAATAAATATTTTTATTTTATATTTTAAATATTAATAATATTTATAAATAAATTTTATAAAAATATAAACGTTTTTAAAAAGTAGTTATAAGCTTTACGAATTTTAAAATTAAAATATTTTTATTTAATAAGATTTTTAAAATTAAAATTAAATAAAGCTATAAACGTTAAAAAAAACTATACGCTAAAATCGAAAAAAAAAGCTAAAAAATTTAAAACTATATAAATAAATATTTTATTTATAAAAGATTAAATAATAATAAATAGCTAAAGTTTAATTTAGCTTATATAATAATTAATAAAGCTTTTATAAGAAATTTTTTAACTAATTTAAAAATTTATATAATATTAAAATATACTTATATATTTTCTAAAAATATAGTACTAAATAATTATAACGCTATATATTTAATTAATAATAAAGATTTTTTAGTATAATTTATTAGTACTTTTTTAAAAAAAACTTTATAAACGTAAATATTATATTTTTTTTATTTTAGTAAAAGTAAAAAATTATTAAAAACGTGTTTTTTAGCGCTAAAAAAGCAATATAAAAAATTTAACGCTTAAAAACGTAGCATTAATAAAAAGTTTTATATAAATATAGTTTTAAAAGCTCGATTTAAAAACATAAAAATTTAATACTATAAATATAATTGTTTTTTCTATTTTAAAAATATTTAGCAAAATATTATAATAAAATCTTTTATTAAAATATATAATTTAGTTTTTTTTAAATATAGCTTTATTTTTATTTATTTAAATAAACTATTAATAATTAATAATATATTTAAAAAAATTATTATAAATAGTACTAAAATAATTGTTATTATTTTAAAACTTTTTTAATATATATTTTAAAAGCTTTAATAAAGCTTTATAAAAATATTAAAAAATTATAGTATTTAAAATTAAAATATTTAAGACTAAAGTTATTAAAAACCTTAGTTTATATAGCTTAAAGCATTAAAATTAAAAAATAAAAAAATAAACTATAAATATACGCTAAAACGTACGTAAAAAACGTTATTTCGCGTAAATTATTAAAACAGTATAGCGCGGCTATTTTAAAAAATTAATTAAAATTTATTTAATTATTTTAAAAAGTATAATAAAATATTTTAGCTGCTTAAAATTAAAAATAAATATAATAAAATAATTTATATTTTTATTTTAGTATAAAAATGATACGCGCGGGCAAGGGGTGTACACGTACGTGCACACACTTGCCCTAGCGGGCGCGCACTAGCTATCGCGTAGCTAGCGCCTGGTCTATACGTATAGCTTCGCCACATATACACACATAAATATTATTTAAACCTATAGAATTTATATAAATCTAAAGATTTTATTTTTATTTTTTTTTAATATATAAATTCTATTTATATTTTATTATATTAAATAGTATTTTTATTATTTTATTATATAAACTATATTAAACTATTATTATTATTATTTATTATTATTAATTAGTTTTTTTTAATAACTATTATTATTTTAATAATATAAATCCGTTAATAAAATTATTAATAAATTATTTAATTCGCTATTTAATTATTGCTAAAAATGCTATTATTTAATAAAATAACGTTTTTAAACAAGTATTAACAAATATCCTTAGTATATTTTTATTTTTTTATTTTTTTTATTAAAGCTAAATATTTTTATAATTATATATATAATATATCGAAGTTTAAAATTAAAGTTATTATTAAAATATAACTTTAGTTAGCTTATAATAATATACTTAATTAAAATAATAAAACGTATATTTTAGTATAAACTGTTATAATATATACGTAAATAATATATTCGAAATCTAAAATTAAAATTATTATTAAAATATAAACTTCGGTTAGCTTATATTAATATATTTAACTAAAATAATAAAACGTATATTTTAATATAAACTTATAAAGCGTTAATAAGCTTAATAATTATTTTATATTTTATTTTATAATATAAAATAAACGTATTAAATATTATAAAATAATATAATAAATAACTTTATTAGTTTATTTAAACGTAATATATATTTAATTTTTAATTTTCTTAATTTTTACTATTTATAGTTTATATTTACTTTATTTATTATATTAAAAAAGCTTATATTTAATATTATACTAAAAAATAAAAAAAGTTTATAGTTTAAAAAAATAAAATCCATACTAAAACAAAAATCTATATTATAAAAAAAACAAAATAATCTATATTTATATTAGCTTAGTTAAAACCTTTAATATACTTATAAAATTAAAAATAAATAATTAAATAATAAACTAGCTAATTAAAAAACCTAAATATATAATAAAGTTTTATAATATAATATATATAATATAGTTAAACAAAGCGAAAATATTAACAACTTTATTAAATTTATATAAAGCTAAAATAAAATAAATAAATATAACGCTATAGTATTTAATAATTTATATAAAAATATATAACGTTTTATACGAAATAAAAATATTTTAATAAAGTTAAACAATCTAGCTAATAAATAGCCGGATAATCTAGCTAATAAATATAAACATCCTAAAAAACAAAAATAAAAATCCTTAAATATACGTTAAAAAAAAATATAATAAAAAAACGCTATTATAAGTAGCAATGAAAAAAAAAAATAATATTAATAATGTTAAGTAGCTAGGGGTACGATATTATACGTAATAATAAGTAAAATAAATATTAGTATATATTGATATTTTTTTTAATTATTTATATAAAAGCTAGGCTTTCGTATAAAGAATTTTTATACGAAAAAAATTTACTACAATATATTATAAATTAAATCGGGCGAATATATTAGCTTAACTTTATATAAAGTTAATACTACAATTAATAATTAGTTATTATATATAATTAATATTAATATATTAATTTTATATATAAATAATATTATAATATAATATTAGTTTTTTTTTTTTAGCTATAGTATATTTTTATACGATTGTTTTTTAATATAAAAAATTTAAACGTAAAAAAATACTAAATATATTATATAATAAATATATAAATAAAAAACGCCCAATAATATATTAAATTATTATTTTTTAAAATATTTAATGCTTATATAACTATACGTAAAAAAAAAGTTAATAAATATAAATAAAAAAGCTAATTTATACATAATTATTATATATAATTTTTTATTTAATTTATTTAAATATTTTAAAAAATTAAATAATACGTTGCTTTTATATTTGCTGCTATTATATATAAGTTAGGTTATTTTTATACTACTTTTTTATTTTTTTTTTTTTTTTTTTTTTTTATACGCGTATATTTATATTTATATATATATATACTTACGTATATATATATATATATATTTTATACGTATATTTTAATTAATTTTGCAAACTTATATAATATTAAGTTTAATAATCGTTATATAATAAACATAATATTAATAGCAATATTAATAATAGCATTAATAATACTAATAATATTAATAATAGTATCTCCGCTATTACTATTATTATTATTATCGTACGTAAAGCTTTTTAAGTTTTTTTAAATATTATATTAATAAATAATTAAGGCAAAATTACTATTAATATTAACAATAGCTGCTATAGACTTATTAACTTTATTAAGGTTTTTTATTTATATTTATATTTTTTGCTTTTAATAATATTATATAGTTTTAAAATTTCGTATATTTAAAAAATAGTAGCGCTATTAAAGTTTATAGCTTTTTTATTAAAATTAAACTTATAAAACTTTTATATTAGCGTTATATATAAATATATATATATTTTATTTATTTATTTTATACGAATAATTTATAATATATATTTTAATTAATTTATTTATTATATAATAAAATAAAAAAAGTACGATTATTTTGCTTTTTTATATAATATTATTTTTTAAGTATTATTAACTATTATTTTTATTAATATATAAGCGAAATTTATACGTTAAAAAAATATTTCTATACGATTTTTATTTAAAATTATAACTAAATTATTATTTTATATTAAAATAGTTTGCATAATAATTATATTAATTATTAAAATGTTCTATTTAATTAATATTATATAATATTAGGTTTTAAAGTAGCGCTTATAGCGTTTATATATAACGATTATATAATATTTGTTATTTTTATTATATAGTTTAAGTTTAAAAAAAAAAGAAAAAATAAAAAATTAATTATATATATTATTTTCGGGTATAAATTTTAGTTATTATTTTTACTATAATTTTTTAACTTTTTTATTATTATATATAATGCTTTTTTAAATATTTATATAATATATCGCTTTTATATATATTTAGCTACTATTTATTATATAAATATATTTTTATAGTTTTTTAATAAATATTTTAATTTATATAAATAGTTTATTCATAAAAACTAGAATTTTTAATATTTAGTTTAATATACGCTTAATAAATATATTAGCTAGGTTATTTTTATTATTAATTTATTATATTTAAAGATTTTTTTTTTTTATATAATTTTTAAAAAAATATAATATTTATTATTAATTTTTTTTTAAATTATTTTAGCTTAACTAAACATTATAAATAATTTAAAATTTAAATATAAAATAATAAATTAAAAATAAATTAAATACTTTTATAACTTTTTAAAATATTATATAAAAATAATAATATTATTAAAACTATTAACTATATTATATAATTTGCTAGCTAGAATATTTCGCGTAATTTTTTATATTTATTCGAATTTTAGTATATAATATATTTTCGATTTTAAAATTTAAGTTTGCTATATTTTTTATATAAGCTTTAATTATAAATATAATAATAAATTTAAACTATAAAGTTATATTTATATTATTTATAAATAATTTATTTATAAAAATAAAAAGCTTTATATAATAAAAATTAAAAAAAATAAACGTAAGCTTTTTTAATAAGTTATTTTTTTACTATTTAATTTATTTATTTAATATTTTAATATTATATAATTATAACTTAATAACTTAAGCTATAATAGTAAATTATATATAGTTTTAAATTAATATATATTATTAATATATATTTTTTTAGCTTATTAAAAATATAAGCTTAAACGAATTTTTTATATAAAAATTAATTTTAGCTAAATTTTTAGTTTAGTTTTTTTAAATTATTATAATATTTTGCTTATATAAAAAAATTTTTTATTATTAAATTCGAATAAATATTTAAAAAATAAAGTTTTTTTAAGTTTTATACGAAATTTTGCTTATTTAAGTTTTTTTTTTCGCGTAATAAAAAGTTTAACATAATAAAATTTAATATATTATCCGTTTATATTTTAATTATTTTAAAAATATTTAAACTATTATATATAATTAATAAATATAAATTATATATAAATATTTATATTTTAAGTTTTTTTTAATAATATTAATAATATATTTTAAACTAATATAGTTTAAATTTAGCTAAACTATATAAAAGTTATATAATATATAAAATAATTTTAAAAATATTTTTTTTTTAGTTTTAAAAATAAATAAATATAAATATTATATAATAGTTTATTTTTAATTAAATATAAGCTTAAATAATATTTTTAAGTTTATATAAAGTTTTAAAATTTTATATAAAAATAAAGCTAAATATTACAATTAACTATTAGTTTATTTATTAAATTATTAACAATTAAATTAAAATAGTACTTTTTTCGATATTATTATATTTTTATATAATAAGTTTAAATTTTTTATAGCTTTATAGTTTTTTTTTTAATTTTTTATATAAAATAGGATTTAAAAATATATTTTTTTTATAAATATTTAAATTATATATAATAAATTTAAAAATATTTCGTATAATAAGTTTATTAATTTTTATTACGTCCGATTTTTTAAACGGTTTATTAAAAGTTATAATAATTTTTTTATATAATTTAATTATTAATTTAAAAGTTTGCTTTTTTTTTTTATTAAAAAAGTTTATAATATTTAAATATTATATAATAAATATATTTAAACGTTATATAATAGTAAAGCTAAGTTTTTTTTTTTAGTTAATTATATTTTTTTTAATAATTATTAGCTATATAAATTATATATTATTTTAGTTTAAATTATTTGTTTAAATATTTTTATATAATAATATAGTTTAATTTATATATATTAAAAGCGTATTAATTTATTAATCGAAGCTACAATTATATTTTTTTTTAATTATTTTAATTTTATATAGTTTTTTTTATTTTATTTTTTTTTTTTATTAAAATTTCGCTTTAAAAAAAAATATAAATATATTATATAAAATAATTTATTTCGTTTATTAATCGTATAATTAATTTTAATTTCGCGTAGTTTTTATATAATATTTTATTGCTTTTTAAATAGTTATTATTTTTTATATAATAAAAAAAATAAAAAAATTTTTTATTAATATAAAAATAAACTTTAAAAATAAAAAAAATTAATATAAAATTATTAAGTTTAGCAGTATTATTTAATATTTTTATTATTATTTATAAAATTAATTTATTATTTATATATATTAATTTTTTTTAAAAAATATTATATATACGTTTAAATAGTTTATATACTTATTTTATTTTATTTATTATTTATATATTTTAATAAATATTTTACATATTATATATTAGTTATTTTTATATATTTTTTAAATTTGTCCGATAAAAAATTTATTTTAAAGTTATATAATATTATTAAAAAGTTTTTAATAAATATTAATTTAATATTTATATAATATTTTTTATATATTTTATATAAATATTAATTTTAAAAAAATTACCGCTTAAAATAATATAATAATATTAATAATATATAATACGTTTTAATTATTTATTTATATAATATTTATAATTATTTTATAATTAAATTTATAATTATTTTTAATTATAAATTTAAATTGCCGTAAAGTTTTATATATATTTAATAATAATAATAAAATTTTTAGATTTTTTTAAAATAAATTATTTAATTTTATATTTTATATAAAAATATTTTATATAATTTTTTTATAAAAATATTTAAATTATTTATATAAATAAATAGTTTAGTTTTTATAAAATAACTAGCTACTTTATATAAGCTAATATTAAAAAATAAATAGCTTTATTTATATATAATAAAAATATTATTTTTATTTTTTTGTACAATAATATTTTTTATATTATTAAAATATATTTTTAAATAGTTTATATTTTTTAAAAAAAATAAAAATAAAATAAAAATATTTAAAATATAAATATTATATAGCTAATTTAGTTATTAATTTTTATTATATTAACCGAAATTATTATATAGCTTTTATTAAAGCTTATTTTAGTTATTTTAAAAGTTTAAATAATTTTAGCTTTTAAGTTTTTTATATATAAACTTTTATTTATAGTTTTTTATAATAAAAATTTTAAAGCTTTTATATTTTAAATAATATTTTAATATTTTATATAATATTAATTATTAAATATAACAAATTAAATAGCTAGTTTATAATTATTAACTAAATATTTTTTTATTATATAATATATAAATATATTATTATAATATATATATAACGTTTTTATTTATATATTTAAATTTTTTTTTTTTTTTTATTATATATATTTAAATAGCTTTTATATTTAATTAAATAAGTTAAAAATTTTTCAAAAGTTAGTTTATTTTTAAATATTATTTCGTACGTATTAAAATATTAATTTTTCGCGCGAAATTTTTTTAAAAAATATAATTAATTAATTAGCATTTTTTTTTTAGCAAATAAAACATTTTTTATTTATATATAAATTTTTTAAAAAATAGCTATTTATATAATTTTAGCTAATATATTATTTTTAAAAATTTTTAAAATATTATATAGTATTTTTATATTGCGCAAAATAATAATTAATTAATTATATTATTAATCTATATAATAAAAATTTTTTTTTTTATACGAAATATTAAATTATTAAGTTTTTTTTAACTTAAAAATATAAATAAAAGTTTAAAAAAAACTTTTATATATAAGTTTTTAAAAAATAAATACTATTTTAAATTCTAAAATATTTTTATATACGTATATAATAATTATATTTAAATAAATTTTTTTAAATATTTTGCTTTAAATATTTTTAAGCTTTAAATAACTTATTAATTATAATTTTAATATTTTATATAAAAATAAGTTTTTTTTTTATTTATATATTTATATAAAAATAATATTAGTTTAATTAGTTAAATTAATTATAGTTTATAATTATATTAAAATATATTTATAATATTATATATTTTTTTTATATATAATTAAAACTAATAATATATATAATAATTTTTTATATAATTAGTTAATATTATAAAAATATAATATAAAATTAATTTTTATAATTTTAAGCTTATAATAATAATTAATAAACTATTATATTTTATTATAAAATAAATTATATAATTTTTTAAAATAATTTTTTTTTTTATTAAATTTTTAAAAAAATTTAATATTTCGCGGATAAAATAGCTCCGTTTTAAATATTATATAAAAAAAATTTAGATTTTAAATAAAAATACTTTTTATTTAATATTATATAATAAATAAGTTATTTAATATTTAAAAAGATTTTAAAAAACTAAATATTTTATTATACGTTAAAAATATAATATATTTTTTATTTATATAAAAATAAATTATTAATTAAAAAAATAATAACGTTTAATAGTTAATAAAAAGTTTTTAAAACTTTTTTAATATTTTATTTTTATATAATTTTTATTATTTAAAATTAAAAAGCTAGCTTTTAGTTATATATATTTATTTTACGGCTATTTTTTTATTTGTTTTTTTATTTAAAAATAAAAATCGTAAAGTTATTTTATTATATAAAAAAACTTTATTAATTTTAAAATTATTAATTTAGCATAAAAAATATAAATATGTTTAAAATAGTTATATAAAAATTTAAAATTTATATGCTAAAGTATATTTATTTTTTATAAATCGCGCGATATAGTTTTTTTTAATTATTTTATAAATTTTTAATTTAAAACGTTTTTTATAAAAAGCGTTATAAATTTTTTAATAATTTAAATATTAATTTTATTAAATATTTAATTTTATTATTTTAAAGTTTTTTATTAGTATTTTTTAAAATCTTTTATATTATATAAAATATAATTATATTTATATATAAATACGCTATTTATATATTAATTTATTTATAGTAATTATTTAAAGTTTTATAAAATATTTTTATACGTATAAAAATTAATAGTTTTTTATATAAAACTTAAAAATATACTAGTTTTTTAAGCGATTTTTTTAGCTATACTATTATATAAAATATTAGCTAAAAAAATAAAAAATTATTCTAGCTATTTTTTCGAAAATATAACGTTTTTATATTTAGCTTATTAATTATTATAATTAATTATTATTATTTATTATATTTAAAATATTACGGACAAAAAAATTATTAAATTATATTATAAACTTTTATATAGTTTATATAATAATAATTAAAAAATAATATAATTACGCGCTATTAATTAAACTTTTATATAAAAGTATAATATTAAAATATTAAAATAATTAATTTTTTTTTTTTATTAATATAAATTAAAAAATTAAAATATAATATAAAAATACGCTTATATAACTAGGTTTAAATTTTATTTTTATTTTTGCTAATTTATATTTTTTAGCTAAAAATATTAATTAATATTAAATAGCTAAAAAATATAATATTATACGTAATAATAAATAAAATAAATATTAATATATATTAATTTATTTTTTTTAATTATTTGTATAAAAGCTAAGCTTTTATACGGAGAATTTTTTTATACAAAAAAATTTTACCGCAATATATTATACAACTAAATTAAGCGGATATATTAGCCTAATTTTATTATATAAAACTAATATTATAGTTAATAATTAACTATTATACGTAATTAATACCAATATATTAACTTTATATATAAATAATACTATAATTATAATAAATAATTATATTTATTTAATAATAATTTATTTATATAAAAAACTAAAATAATTAAAAATAAATCTTTTAAATCTTAGTTTAAACTTAAATTTAAATTTAAATAATTTACTAAATAAAAAAAACATTTTATTTTAAATAAAAACATAAAAAATAATATTAACTTTATAGCTTTAATAGTATTAATAAACATAAATAAGCTTAAATATAATAATATTAATATTTTTAACTTTTTATATAATAATTTAAATAATTAAAAGTAGTTATAAAAAAAAATATTATATTTACTAACGTTTTAGCTTTTAAAAACTATATTAGATTATTTTTCGAAAATTTTAAAATAAATTTATTAATAAATAATAAATCTTTTTACTATTTTAAACCTTATTAATAAATTTTATAATTTTTTAATAGAATAACGAAATTATAATAATCGAAAAAACGAAATAATAAAAATAAAAAAATAAAATTTTATAAAATTAAAAAAACAATTTTTTTTAATTTTAGCATTATAACTAAACAATTTAAAAAAAACAAATTTATTATATAAATATTTATTATAACAATATACTTTTTTTAATACGTATAAAAAAACTATAATACGCCTAAATTATAAGATTTATAAGCAATAATAACTTAAATTAGTAAAAATAATATTATAAATATATAATAATATATAACTAAAGTTAAAATAATTTTTTAAATTTTTCTAAAATAACTAAAAATTCGATAAATATATATAATAAATCGATAAAAATTAAAGCAATATATAAAATTTAGCTTAAAAAATTATCGGCTATAAAAGCAAAATTTATATTTATTTAACTTTATTAGATTTTTATTTTTAGCAAAAAATTATTTATTTTATAAATATAAATAAAATATTAATAATAAACGTAACTTTATATATAATAAATTATATAACCGATTATACAACCGATTTTTCGATAAATATTAATTATATTATAATAGTTTTAATAAAAATATTTAATATAATAATTATAAATAATAAAAAAATATATACTAAAATAAATAATACTATTAAATTACCGCTTAAACTATTATTAGAAAAAATAATAATAAATATAATTTAAACTGCTTAAAAAAACATATAACTATAATAATAATAAACATAACAATAGTTATAATTAATAAAACAATAATCGTAATAAAAATAATAACTATAATAAACGTAATAAATAATAATAGCTATAAACGCAATAATTAAAATAAATAACGTAACAATTAAAATAACTATAATAAAAAACATAAATCGTAAATATACTAAATTAATAATAATAAATAATTAACTAATTATTATATATTTAAAAATAAAATAAATATAATTAACGTTATATATTAATTAAATTAAATTTTATTTGTTATAAATATTATACTAAATTCTGAAACGTAAAAAAAAAAATCGAGTATTTTTATAAATATTATTTAAAACTAGTACTAGAAAAATTAGTACGTTTTTTTTATTAAACTTTAAAAAACGAACCTATAAATATTATAACGAACTTTTTTTTTTATATAATTAACTATTTAATTTTTTAAATATTGCTAAAAATATAAAAAAAATAATATATTAATTTAATATTATATTTAATTAAAAAAATAAAAAAATATTTAAAAAGCTTTAACTAATTAAAAACTTAAGCTAAATAAATAAATAAAATTAAAACTAAATAAGTATTAAATAAAATTAAAATAAAAAAATATTAATATATAATATAAAAAAACTTTATATATTTTAAATATATTTATTTTCGGTTTAAAGCTAAAGTTTATACGAAAATAAAAATATAAAAATATATATATAACTTAAAATAAATATAATTTATATTAGTTATAAGTTTTTAATATATTAAAATATATAACCGAATAAAAAAAAGCATTGCTAAAAGCTTAAAGCTAAAAAGCTTTAAACTAAAAAATAAACGTATTTTATATTTTATTTTAAAAGTATAAATATTAAAAAAAGCTATAATATAAAATTTTATTATTAAAGTTAAATTATAAAAACTTATAGCGAATATACTAATTAATAACGATTTTTTTTTTTATAGAAAATAAATATATATTATATATTAAACATTATATTATTTTTTAAGTTAAAAACTTTATAATAAATTTCGACGTAATTATAAGAATATTTAAATATAAAAAAAAAATAATAATAAAAATAAATATATTTAAATAGTAAAAATTAGCTTATATAACTATAAATTATAAAATATTATTATTAATTAAAACTTTTATTTTTTCGTAAATAAAATAAATTTAGCTACTATAAATATTTTAATTAACGTAAAAACTTTAAAATAATATTTATAAAAAATATTTCTAATAAACTAATTAAAATTAATAAAAAAAATAAAATCGGGCAAATATAAAAAAATAAATATATAACTATATAATAGTTTTATTAAAAAAGCGCTAAAAACTTTTATATTTATTATAATTATTATTATAAATATAACGAATAATTTAATATAAAAGTTTTTATTAAATAATATTATTTTATAAAAAAATAGCCTAATTATTTTAATTTCTAATATAAAAAAAATATTAACGTTTTAATTAATCTAAATACTAAAATTAAAATAACGCTTATAATTATAATAATAATAATAGAATATATTTTGCTTAAAAATATATTAACTATTAATAAACTAGCTAATATTATATTTATATAACCGGATTTATTTAAATTATTTATATTTTTTTTTAATATAATAAAAATATAATTAATAAAGCTAATAATATTTATAATATAATTTAAGCTTAATATTAATATTTAAACTTTTATGCTTAAAAATCTTTAAAATATATTTTATATTTAATATTAAATAACTAATAAACCTGCTTAAAATAATAATAAAAAAAATATATATATTTATATAAAATAAATATTTTTTATTAAAAGTTTTCGGGAAATTATAAAATTTTTTAATATTTAAAAAATAAAATATAATTAATATCTTATTAAACAAACAGCTAAAAATACTTTTAGTAAAAATTAATAAAATTAAAGCGCTAAAATAAATAGCCGATTTTATTTATTTAGCTATAAAAATATAAATATTTTTATTATAATTATAGTATTATTTATATATAAAGTTAATATATTATATTAATTACGTATAATTAATTATAACTATAATATTAGCTATTTATATAATAAAATTAACTAATATATTATTCGATTTAATTATATATATTATAATAGAATTTTTTTTATATAAAAAAATTCTTTATATAAAAGTTTAGCTTTATATAAATAATTAAAAAAAATAAATTAATATATATAATATTTATTTTATTTATTATTATATATATATATACTTTTTAGCTATTTAATATTAATTAATATTTTTAGCTAAAAAATATAAATTAATAAAAATAAAAATAAAATTTAAACTTAATTATATAACTACGTTTTTTATATTATATTTTAGTTTTTTTAATATTATATTAATAAAAAAAAAAATTAATTATTTTAATATATTTTAATATATTTTATATAAAGTTTAATTAATAATATATAATTATATTATTTTTTAATTATTATTATATAAACTACGTAAAAATTTATAATATAATTTAATAATTTTTTTATTTATAATATTTTCGAATATAATAAAATAATAATTAATTATATAATAATTAATATAGCTAAACGTATAAAAACGCTACGTTTTAAAAAAACAGCTAAAATAACTTTTTATTTTTTTAGTAATATTTATATAATAATATAGCTAAAAAAATCGCTAAAAAACTAATATATTTTAAATTTCGTATAAAAACTATTAACTTTTATACATATAAAAATATTTTATAAAATTTAAAATAATTATTATAAAATAAATTATATATAAAATATATTTATATATAAAATATAATATATTTTATATAATATAAAAAACTTTTAAAAAATACTAATAAAAACTTAAAAATAATAAACTTAAAATATTTAATAAATCGATATTTAAATTATTAAAAAAATTTATAATATTTTTTATATAAAAAACGTTTTAAATTAAAAACTTATAAAACGGTTAAAAAAAACTATATATATAATTTATAAAAATAAATATATTTTAATATATAATTTTAAATTTTTATATAACTATTTTAAATAATATTTATATTTTTATATTAATTAATAATTTTAAAGTTAATAAAATTTTTTTATATAATAAAATAATTTTATAATTTTTTTTTTTAAATAAAAAAAAAAAAAAAAAACAAAAAAATAAACAAAAAATAGCTATAAAATAACTTATATATATAATTAAAAGCTAGCTTTTTAACTTTAAATAATAAAATATTATATAAAAATAAAATATTAAAAATAAAATTTTAAAAACTTTTTATAACTATTAAACGTTATTTATTATTTATTTTAATTAATAATTTATTTTTTATATAAATAAAAAATATATATATTTTTAATATATAATAAAATATTTAATTTTTTAAAATTTTTTTAAACTTTAAAACAATTTATTTATTATATAATATTAAATATAAAAATATTTTTATTTAAAATTTAAATTTTTTTATATATAATATTTAAAATAAAGCTATTTTATTTATAAAATATTAGATTTTTTTAAAAACTTAATAAAAAAAAAAAACTATTCTAAAAAACCGTACAAATTTTATAATAAAATATAATAATTTATTAATTATTATTATAAGCTTAAAATTATAAAAATTAATTTATATTATTTTTTTATAATATTAATTAATTATATAAAAAATTATTATATATATTATATTAGCTTTAATTATATATAAAAAAAATATATAATATTATAAACTTATATTTTAATATAATTATAAACTATAATTAATATTAAATTAATTAAACTAATATTATTTTCGTATAAATATATAAATAAAAAAAAAACTTATTTTATATAAAATATTAAAAATTATAATTAATAAGCTATTTAAAGCTTAAAAAATTTTAAAAAAAATATTTAAAAAAAATTTATTTAAATATAACTATTATATATACGTATAAAAATATTTTAGAATTTAAAATAATATTTATTATTTTAAAAATATTATAAAAAGATTTTTTTAAATTTTTTATATTTTAGGTTAAAAAAAACCTAATAATTTAATATTTTATATAAAAAATAAAAAATTTTTACTTATAAATCAATAATATAACTAAATTAACTATTATTTTATATAATATAAAATATTATATAATATTTTAAAAATTTTTAAAAATAATATATTAGCTAAAATTATATAAATAATTATTTTTAAAAAATTATATATAAATAAAAAATATTTTATTTATTAAAAAAAAAATTAATTAACTAATTATATTTTTTAAAAAAAGTTTTATATAAAAACTAATATTTTAATACGTATAAAATAATATTCGAAAATAAACTAATTTTAAAAAATTTTTAATTTATTTAACTAAATATAAAACTATTTAAATATATATAATAAAAAAAAAAAAAAAATTTAAATATATAAAATAAAATATATAATATATTATAAATAATATATTTATATATTATATAATAAAAAAAAATATTTAATTAATAATTATAAACTAATTATTTAATTTATTTATATTTAATAATTAATATTATATAAAATATAAAATATTATTTAAAATATAAAAACTTTAAAATTTTTTATTATAAAAAAACTATAAATAAAAGCTTATATATAAAAAAACTTAAAAGCTAAAATTATTTAAACTTTTAAAACTAAAATAAGCTTTAATAAAAACTATATAATAATTTTAATTAATATAATAAAATTAATAATTAGATTAGCTATATAATTTTTTATATTTTAAATATTTTTATTTTATTTTTATTTTTTTTAAAAAATATAAACTATTTAAAAATATATTTTAATAATATAAAAATATTATCGTATAAAAAATAAAAACAATATTTTTATTATATATATAAAACTATTTATTTTTTAATATTAATTTATATAAAATAGCTAGCTATTTTATAAAAATTAAATTATATTATTTATATAATAATTTAAATATTTTTATATAAAAAATTATATAAAATATTATTTTATAAAATATAAAATTAAACAATTTATTTTAAAAAAAATCTAAAAATTTTATTATTATTATTAAATATAATAAAGCTTTATAGCAATTTAAATTTATAATTAAAAATAACTATAAATTTAACTATAAAATAATTATAAATATTATATAAATAAATAATTAAAACGTATTATATATTATTAATATTATTATATTATTTTAAGCAATAATTTTTTTAAAATTAATATTTATATAAATATATAAAAAATATTATATAAATATTAAATTAATATTTATTAAAAACTTTTTAATAATATTATATATAACTTTAAAATAAATTTTTTATTAAATAAATTTAAAAAATATATAAAAATAATTAATATATAATATTATAAAATTTTATCGAAATATATTAAATAATAAATAAAATAAAATAAATATATAAACTATTTAAACGTATATATAATATTTTTCGGGAAAAAATTAACGTATATATAAATAATAAATTAATTTTATAAATAATAATAAAAATATTAAATAATATTGCTAAACTTAATAATTTATATTAATTTTTTTTATTTTTAAAGCTTATTTTTATATTAATAAAAATCTTTTTTATTTTTTTTTATTATACGAAAAATAATAACTATTTAAAAAATAATAAAAATATTATATAAAATATAAAAAAATAAAATAATTAATTATATAATTAATAAATAAAATAAACTATTTTTATATAATATATTTATATTTTTTTTTAAAACGAAATTTTAATATAAAAAAAAAAATAAAATAAAAAAAACTATATAAAATTAAAACAATCGAAAAATTAAATATAATTATAGCTTTAATTAATAAATTAATATATTTTTAATATATATAAATTAAACTATATTATTATACGAAAAATATTTAAATAAATAATTTAAACTAAAATAATATATAATTTATATAATTAATAATTATTAAAAAAAATATAATTAGCTAAAAAAAAAAATTTAACTTTATTATTATATAATATTTAAATATTTTATTATATAATATTTAAATATTATAAACTTTTTTAATAAAAAAAAAAAACAAGCTTTTAAATTAATAATTAAACTATATATAAATAAAATTATTATAACTTTTAGCAAACTATTTAAAAAATTAAATATAATAAAAATTAATAAACTTATTATATAAAACGTTTTTAAATTTATTATATATAACCTAGATATTTATAAAAAAAAATATATTTTTAAATTTTATTTCGTATAAAAAATTAAAAAAAAAACTATAAAGCTATATAAAAAATCTAAATTTATTATATAAAATAAATAATATTAAAAAAAAAAAATTTTAATTTAATTATTAACATTTAATAAATATAAATAATATTAATTTATTTACTTTATTTTTATATAAAATTTTAAAACTTTATATAAACTTAAAAATATTATTTAAACTTATATTTAATTAAAAAATAAACTATTATATAATATTTATATTTATTTATTTTTAAAGCTAAAAAAAAAATATTTTTTAAAAACTATTTTATATATTATATAATTTTTATATAGCTTAATTAAATTTAAACTATATTAATTTAAAATATATTATTAATATTATTAAAAAAAACTTAAAATATAAATATTTACGTATAATTTATATTTATTAATTATATATAATAGTTTAAATATTTTCGAATAATTAAAATATAAATAATATATATTAAATTTTATTATATTAAACTTTTTATTGCGTAAAAAAAAAAACTTAAATAAATAAAACTTTATACGAAGCTTAAAAAAATTTTATTTTTTAAATATTTATTCGAATTTAATAGTAAAAAAATTTTTTTATATAAATAAAATATTATAATAACTTAAAAAAATTAAACTAAAAATTTAACTAAAGTTAACTTTTATATAAAAAAATTCGCTTAAACTTATATTTTTTAACGGGCTAAAAAATATATATTAATAGCGTATATTAATTTAAAACTATATATAATTTTACTATTATAGCTTAAATTATTAAACTATAATTATATAATATTAAAATATTAAACAAACAAATTAAATAGCAAAAAAATAACCTATTAAAAAATTTTATTTATTTTTTTTAATTTTTATTATATAAAACTTTTTATTTTTATAAATAAATTATTCGTAAATAATATAAATATAATTTTATAGCTTAAATTTATTATTATATTTATAATTAAAGCTTATATAAAAAATATAGCAAACTTAAATTTTAAAATCGAAAATAATATTATATATTAAAATTTAAATAAATATAAAAAAGTTACGTAAAATATTTTAGCTAATAAATTATATAATATAATTAATAGTTTTAATAATATTATTTTTTTATATAATATTATAAAAAATTATAAAAATATTTAATTTATTTTTAATATTTACTATTTTATATTTAGATTTTAAATTATTATATAATTGTTTAATTAAACTAAAAATAACTTAAAAAAAAAAATTAATAATAAATATTATATTTTTTTAAAAATTATATAAAAAAAAAAAATCTTTAAAATATAATAAATTAATAATAAAAATAACCTAGCTAATATATTTATTAAATATACGTTAAATTAAACATTAAAAACTTTAATTTTTATAAATAAACTATTTATATAAATTAAAATTTATTAAAAAACTATAAAAATATACTTATATAATAAATAGCGGCTAAATATATATAAATAATATATTATATATAAATATTTAAAAAACAAATATTATATATAAATAATAAAAATTAAAAATTATAATAAAAATAATAACTAAAATTTATACTTTAAAAAATAACGTATATAATTAATTTTTTATTTTTTTTCCTTTTTAAACTTAAACTATATATAGTAAAAATAATAAATATTATATAATCGTTATATATAAGCGCTATAAACGCTGCTTTAAAAACCTAGCACTATATAATATTAGTTAAATAAAATATTTTAATAATTAACGTAACCGCTATATAAACCGTTCTAATATAAAATAATAATTTAGTTATAATTTTAAATAAAAATTATATAAAATATTTTTTTTAACGTACGAACTTTATTTATATATTAATAAAAATAATAGTCGATAATATTTAAAAAATAATATTATATAAAAAAGCCGAAATAATTATATTTTTTCGTTTTATTGTATAATAAAACAAATTAATTAAAATATATATTAAAAATTATTCGTATAAAATAAACAAATAAAAATATACGTACGTTTATATATAACGCTAATATAAAAGCTTTATAAGTTTAATTTCCGGTAAAAAAGCTATAAACTTTAGTAGCGCCGCTATTTTTTAAACGTATAAAGTTTTAAAACTATATAATATTACTAAAAACAAAAGCATAAAATATAAGCAAAAAACCTTAATAAAATTAGTAAATTTTGCAGGCAGCTATTATTAATATTAATAATAATTCTATTTAATTATTTATTAATATAATATTTAAAAAAACTTAAAAAGCTTTATATATAATAATAATAATAATAAAATAATAATAATATTACTATTAATATTGTTAATATTATTAGTACTATTGTTAATATTGCTACTAATATTATACTTATTATATAATAATTATTAAACTTAATATTATATAAATTTACAAAATTAGTTAAAATATACGTATAATATGTATATATATGTATATATACGTGTATATATATATATAAGTATAAATATACACGCGTAAAAAAAAAAAAAAAAAAAAAAATAAAAAATAGTATAAAAATAACCTAACCTATTATATAATAGCAAATATAAAAACAATATATTATTAATTTTTTAAATATTTAAATAAATTAAATAAAAAATTATATATAATAGTTATATATAAATTACTTTTTTATTTATACTTATTAATTTTTTTTCCTATATATAATTATATAAGCATTAAATATTTTAAAAAAATAACAATTTAATATACTATCGGGCGTTTTTTTATTTATATATTTATTATATAATATATTTAATATTTTTTTATATTTAAATTTTTTATATTAAAAAAACAATCGTATAAAAACACGCTATAGCTAAAAAAAAAAGCTAATATTATAATTATAATATTATTACGTATAAAATTAATATATTAGTATTAACTATATAATAACTAATTATTAACTATAATATTAGCTATTTATATAATAAAATTAAACTAATATATTTTTAATTTAGTTATATAATATATTATAACAAAATTCTTTTCGTATAAAAAAATTCTTTGTACGAAAGCTTAACTTTCGTATAAATAGTTAAAAAAAATAGATTAATATATACTAGTATTTATTTTTACCTATTATTACGTACGATATTATACCTTTTAGCCACCTAATAGTTTTAAATAAATATTTTAATAATTTATATAAAAAAAAAAAATAATAAACAAACTTATTTTTATTTTATTTATTTATTATATAATTTATTTTTAATAAAATTTAAATAAAATAAAAAAATATATTTTATTTTATATAACTTAAACCGAATAATAATACTTAATAATTATTTATTACTTTTATAAATAAAAATAATTTTATTACTATAAAATAAAGTTTTTTATAATTATTAATATAATATTTTTTTTTATTAATTTTTTATATATTTAAATTATAAAAATAAATTTATAATAATAAATCCTTAAAATATTAAAAAATATAATATATAATAATAAATTTTAAAATATATTATTATACGTATAAAGTTTATAAACAAATATTTAAAATATTTAAATATTTTTATAAATGTTTTATTAATATTTATAATTTATTCGGATATAGCTAAAAATTATATAAAATATTTATATATAATATTTAGTTTTTTCGAAAAAAAAATATTACGATATTTTTTACGAAATTATTTATTAAATATTTTTTTATCGATTTTTTCGGATTTAAAATTAATATGCTTAAACTTATTAATATTAATAGTTATATTATTATATTTCGTAATTTTGTTTTTTTTAAATAATTAAAGTTTTTTAAGCAATATATTAGTATAAATAGTTTTTTTTATAATTTAATATTTTATTATGCTTAGATTTCGAACTATTATAAATAAAAAAGCGTAACTATTTATAAAAAAAAAAAATAAAATATTTATATAAAAACAAAAATAAAAAAAAACGTACGTTTAAAATATTTATTATATTTTAATTTTTATTAAAGTTATATTTTTTAATATAATATATATATATAATAAAACTATATTATATTACTATAATTTTAAAAAAGAACTATTTTTATAAATTAACGTTTTATTATAAAAAAATTCGGAATAATATTATTTTAATTATAAAATAATTATTTAAGTTTTTAATAAAATTATTTTTTCGATAAATTTTTTTAATACTATATTTAAATAAATATTTAAAAAAGTAAAATATAATATAGTTTTTTTAAATTAAAAATAATTTATTTAATTTAAATAATAAAAAAGCTACATATTTAATTTAATTAAACGATTATTTAATTATAGTTTTAATAAATTATTTAGCTATTAAAAAATAGTTAATTAGATTATTTTTATAATATTAGTAATAAACTATATAAATAAATATTTAATTAATTTTTTTATATATTTATTATAATATAAATTATAAATATATTATTTATTAAAACGTTTAAACTATATATTTAACGCGCTTAGCTAATTATAATAGTATTTAATAAAAAAAACTTAAAAAAAACTTAAAAAAAACTTAAAAAAAATAAAAAGTATAGCTATTTTAAATATAATATAAAATAATTATAACGTTATATTTATATATTAATATCGAAATAATTATAATAACGTAATATTATATAATTTTAAACAAACTTACTTAAAAATATAAATACGTATAAATTTTTAAAAATATAAAAATATAATAAAATAATATAATATATAAACAAAAACAACATAGTAACTTTTTTTAAACCTGGCTATTTTTTTAACTTAATAGCTAATAAACTAATTTATAATATATATACGTAAATATAATACTTTTATATACTATATAAAATAATAAAAAAGTATTAAAACTTATATATAATAAAACATTATTAAAAACAATAAAAAATAATATAAGCATTTAAACTTTATATAATCGCAAATAAAATTTAATAAGTAAAAAAATACTTCGAATATTATAGCGTATATAAGCTTAACGAAATAAATAAAAACTATTAATTAAAAGTTTTTATTTATCCGTTTAAAAATTTACTATTAATATAATTATCGCTATAAATTTTATTTTAACTTTATTTAAAATATTAAACAATAATACTTTATAATAATTTAGTAGTAATAAAACTTATTATATAATATATAATATAATAATAATTTATATTTTAAACAATAAACATATTTTATTTATATTTAGCAATAAAAAATATATAATAAAAATAAAACACCGCACTTATAAAACAGCTATTATTATATAATTAAAAATACTAAAAAAAATTATTTTTAACTAAAATAAAAATTTATTTTTAAATTCTAGTAAATATATAAAAAGCTATAAAACTAGACTATTTATAATAATAGCTTATTATTTATAAATAAATAGTTTATTTAAACGAAAAAATTAAATAATTAAAATAATATTAAATATTATAATTTCGAAAATTTTAAAATAAACTAAATAAATATTATACTATTTTTATAATAAATTTAAACGCTATATATTTTAAAACTATATATTTAACTTTATATAAATAATTATTCGGATTTAAACTATTAATATATTTAATATTTTAATAAACGTTAAAAATTTATAAAAATTTAATAAAATTAGATTTTTTAAAAATATATTAAAAAAATGCTTATTTTGCTATAAATTTCGCGCGAATAACTATTAAACGTTAATATAATAATAAATATAAATATTTATAATTTAAACTTAAAAACTAAATTTATTTTAAACTATATAAAAATATTATTTATTTAATAAACCGGTATATAAATATTTATAATAACGTTTAAAACTATAAATAATTAAACATAAAATAAAAAACTTAGTTTATAAATTAAACTTTTTATATAATTTTAAAATTTATTTAATAATATTTATTAAGTATTTATAACTTATATGTAAAAATAAAAACTTATTTAAACGTTACGTAGTTTTTTTAAAACTTATAAAAATAAAATAAAACAATTTTAACGTAAAAAAAAAAACGTTTATAAAATCGATATTATATTTAATTATTATTTAATTATAAATATAATAGCTTTAATTATTTAATTAAATAAAAAAAAAAGTTATAAATATAATAAATAAAAATTTAAATAGTAATTATATTATAATATAAACTAATTAAAAAATATTAAAATCGTAATAAATTTCGATTAAAAATATAACTTAAAAAAATCGCTTATATAAAACTTTATATAATATATTTAATATTATTATTTTTTTAAACTTTAATATAAAAAGCGTTTATATATTATTTTTAATAATATATTTAATATTATTATTTTTTTTAAACTTTAACGTAAAAAGCGCTTATATAAATAATAAACTTATTAAAAATAACAAGCTTTTTTATATAGCCAGTACTTAATATATATAGGTAAAAGGTGTACGTATATACGCATATACTCGCCTTAGCGGGCGTATACTAGCTACTATATAGCTAGCGCTTAATTTATGTATATAGCTTTATTATATATATATATATAAATATTATTTAAACCTATAGAATTTATATAAATCTAAAGACTTCGTTTTTATTTTTTTTAATATATAAATTCTACTTATATTTTATTATATTAAAAAACTAAAATAATATATTTATAATATTATGCTAGTTTAAACGCTAAATAATACGTTAATATAAGCTTTTTATATATAAATATATAATAATAAAAAATTATAATAATTATTAATAAAAGCTTTATTAATTTTTAGTATTAAAAAATAATTATAAAATTAATATTAAAGTATTTTTAAGCTATATAAAAAAGCCCGTAAATAAAAAAAAAAATAAACTAAAAATTATATTAAAAGTTTTAAAAATACTTTAAAAAGTAAAACTATTTAAAAAGCTTTAATTAAAAATAGTTTATAAAGCTTTATAGCTATATAATAAAAGCTTTTTTAAAGTTTACGAGTTTTATTTTTTATAAAAGTATTTTTTTATTAGTTTTAATATTATTTTTAGTAATATATACTAAAAATAATAATTAGCTAAATAATAAACTTATAGCTAAATTAAAATATAATTTAAATATATAGCTATAAAATATATTTAATAAAAAAAATAAACTTATAAATAAATATAAATAAGTATATAAAGTTAATTTATATATTATATTAAATATTTAATAAATTAAATAGTTTTTAATTTATATTAAATATAAATTTTTTAATTAAATAAAATAATTATTATATATAACGTTATATTTAATAAAAAGATTTTCTATAATAAAAAGCAAAAAAAACTAGCTTTTAAAATTAATTAAAAACTATTATAATAAATTATTATAAAAAAATTATATTAAAAATTTACTAAATATAGTTAATATATAAAAATAACGTAATTAATATATTTAAAAAAAGCGTTAATATTTTTAGCAAAACTAAAAATAATTTTATAATTATAAATTTATTACTAAAAAGCTAATTAAAAAATATAAGTTAGAAATAAAATCGTTTAAATAGTTTAAAAAATAAATTAAAAAATATTCGGAAATTTATAAAATTAAATGTTAAAACTTTTAACTTTTCGATAAATATTTAATTTAAAATAATAACCTGTTAAGGCAAAAAAACAGCTTAAATTAGCTAATACGCTAAAAAATAATCTTATAAATATAAAAATAACTTTAAGTATAGCTAAAATAATAAATAACGATTTTAATTTCTTTATAAAATATATTTAGTAAATCTAAAAATAACTAAAATATATAAAAAAACCTAGCCGAAAACTATATAATAATAAGCAAAAATTTGGCTTAAAATTTAAAAATTAATAAGATTTTATATAAAAATAAAATTTAATCGAAAGATTAAAAAAAAACTTTTTAATTATAAAGTCGGAAATAAAAAAAATAATATAATTTTTATTACTTTTATTAAATAAATTTATAAAGATTAAAAAATTATTATTTTAATAATTATATTAATTTAATTTTTATTAATTTTTATATTTAATTAGCTAAAAATAATATATAAAAAAACTAAAAGTATAAATATTATATATAATATCGTAGTAATAATATATTAAATAAAATAAAACGCTTTAAAACTATATTTTAATAGCTTAAAATTTATAAAAACGATTTTTTTAAGCTATTTTTAAAATATAAAAAATTTAGCTAAATATTTATTAAAAAATCGATTTAAAAATAATATTTTTAAAAAAATCGCTAACTTTTAATAGTTTAAAGCAATAAAACTTATATTATGCTATAAAGCTAAATATAATTTATTATTTTTAAAATAAATATTTATATATAAATTTAACGAAAAAAGTATTTAAACGTATATAAAATATATTTAATAGTTTAAAAAATTTCTAATATAAAAATATTTTAGTTAATATTAAATAGCTAAAAGGTACAATATCGTACGTAATAATAAGTAAAATAAATACTAGTATATATCGATTTATTTTTTTTAACTATTCGTATAAAAGCTAGGCTTTTATATAAAGAATTTTTTTATACGAAAAAAATTTTGCTATAATATATTATATAACTAAATCGGGCGGATATATTAGTTTAATTTTATCGTATAAATAGCTAATATTATAATTAATAATTATTATACGTAGTTAATATTATATATTAATTTTATATAAATAATATTATAATTATAATATTAGTTTTTTTTTTTTAACTATAGCGTGCTTTTATATGATTATTTTTTTTAATATAAAAAATTTAAACGTAAAAAAAATATTAAATATCGTATAATAAATACGTAATAAAAAAGCGCCTAATAATATATTAAATTATTTTTTTTAAAATATTTAATATTTATATAACTATACGTAAAAAAAAAGTTAATAAGTACGGATAAAAAAGCTAACTTATATATAACTATTATATATAATTTTTTATTTAATTTATTTAAATATTTTAAAAATTAAATAATATATTATTTTTATATTTGCTGCTATTATATATAAGTTAAATTATTTTTATACTGTTTTTTTGTTTTTTTTTTTTTTTTTTTTTTTTTACGCATATACTTATATTTATATATATATATATATATATATATATATATATATATATATATTCGTACGTATATTTTAACTAATTTTATAAACTTATATAATATTAAATTTAATAATTATTATATAATAAACGTAATATTAATAATAATATTAATAATAATACTAATAGTACTAATAATATTAGCAATAATATTATTATTATTATTTATTATTATTATTATATATAAAGTTTTTAAGTTTTTTAAATATTATATTAATAAATAATTAAAATAGAATTATTATTAGTATTAGTAATAGCTACTATAAAACTTATTAATTTTATTAGAGTTTTTTGCCGCGTTTATACTTTTTTTTTTAATAATATTATATAGTTTTAAAATTTTATACGTTTAAAAAATAATAATATTAAAAGTTTATAGTTTTTTATTAAAATTAAGCTTATAAAGTTTTTATATTAACGTTATATATAAACGTATATATATTTTTATTTATTTATTTTATACGAATAATTTTTAATATATATTTTAGCTAATTTATTTTATTATATAATAAAATAAAAAAATATAATTATTTTTATTTTTTATATAATATTATTTTTTAATATTATTAATTATTATTTTTACCGATATATAAAAGTTTATATATTAGAAAAAATTTTATATAATTTTTATTTAAAATTATAGCTAAATTATTATTTTATATTAAAATAGTTTATATAGCGTTATATTAATTATTAAAATATTTCGTTTAATTAATATTATATAGTACTAAGTTTTTAAAATAGCATTTATAGCGTTTATATATAATAATTATATAATATTTATTATTTTTACTATATATAGTTTAAGTTTAAAAAAAAAAAAAAAATAGAAAATTAATCGTACGTATTATTTTTCGGGGTATAAATTTTAGTTATTATTTTTGCTATAATTTTTTAACTTTTTTATTATTATATATAATATTTATTTTTTAAATATTTATATATAATATATCGCTTTTATATATATTTAGCTACTATTTATTGTATAAGTATTTTTTATAATTTTTTAATAAATATTTCGATTTATATAAATAGCTTATTTATAAAAATTAAAGTTTTTAGTGCTTAGTTTAACGTACGTTTAATATATTAATTAGGTTATTTTTATTTTAATTTATTATATTTTAAAAATTTTTTTTTTTATATAATTTTTAAAAAATATAATATTTATTATTAATTTTTTTTTTAAATTATTTTTAACTTAATTAAATAATTATATAATAATTTAAAATTTAAATATAAAATAATAATATTAAAAATAAATTAAATATTTTTATAATTTTTAAAATATTATATAAAAATAATAATATATTAAAACTATTAATTATATTATATAATTTGCTAGTTAAAATATTTCGCGTAATTTTTTTATTTATTCGAATTTTAATATATAATATTATTTTCGATTTTAAAGTTTAAATTATTATATTTTTATATAAGCTTTAACTATAAATATAATAATAAATTTAAGCTATAAAATTATATTTATATTATTTATAAATAATTTATTTATAAAAATAAAAAACTTTATATAATAAAAATCGAAAAAAATAAACGTAAGTTTTTTCGATAAATTATTTTTTTATTTTTAATCTGTTTATTTAATATTTTAATATTATATAATTATAGCTTAATAATTTAAACTATAATAATAAAATTATATATAGCTTTAAGTTAATATATACTATTAATATATATTTTTTAGCTTATTAAAAAATATAAACTTAAACGAATTTTTTTATATAAAAATTAATTTTAATTAAATTTTTAGTTTAGCTTTTTTAAATTATTATAATATTTTATTTATATAAAAAATTTTTTATTATTAAATTTAAAAAATATTTAAAAAATAAAATTTTTTAAGCTTTATATAAAGTTTTATTTATTTAAGTTTTTTTTTTTATATAAAAAATTTAATATAATAAACTTAATATATTATCCGTTTATATTTTAATTATTTTAAAAATATTTAAACTATTATATATAATTAATAAATATAAATTATATATAAATATTTATATTTTAATTTTTTTTAGTAATATTAATAATATATTTTAAACTAATATAGCTTAAATTTAACTAATTATATAAAAATTATATAATATATAAAATAGTTTTAAAAAATATTTTTTTTTAGTTTAAAAATAAACAAATATAAATATTATATAATAATTTATTTTTTAATTAAACGTAAGTTTAAATAATATTTTTAAGCTTATATAAAATTTTAAAATTTTATATAAAAATAAAACTAAATATTAAAATTAATTATTAATTTATCCGTTAAATTATTAATAATTAAATTAAAATATTTTTTTCGATATTATTATATTTTTTATAATAAGTTTAAACTTTTTATATAACTTTATAGTTTTTTTTTTAATTTTTATATAAAATAAAACTTAAAAATATATTTTTTTTTATAAATATTTAAATTATATATAATAATTTAAAAACGTTTTATATAATAATTTATTAATTTTTATTATATCCGATTTTTTAAACAGTTTATTAAAATTATAATAATTTTATTTATATATAGTTTAATTATTAATTTAAAAGCTTATTTTTTTTTTTTATTAAAAAATTTATAATATTTAAATATTATATAATAAATATATTTAAACATTATATAATAATAAAGCTAAGTTTTTTTTTTTTAACTAGTTTATTTTTTTTTAATAATTATTAGCTATATAAATTATATATTATTTTAATTTAAATTATTTACTTAAATATTTTTTATATAATAATATAGCTTAATTTATATATATTAAAATATTAGTTTATTAATTAAAGCTATAATTATATTTAATTTTTCGATTGTTTTAATTTTATATAGTTTTTTTATTTTATTTTTTTTTTTATATTAAAACTTTACTTCGAAAAAAAAATAAATATATCGTACGAAAATAATTTATTTTATTTATTAATCGCGCGATTAATTTTAATTTTTATATAGTTTTTATATAATATTTTTATTATTTTTAAATAGCTGCTACTTTTTATATAATAAAAAAAAATAAAAAAACTTTTTATTAATATAAAAATAAGCTCCGAAAATAAAAAAATTAATATAAAACTATTAAATTTAGCAATATTATTTAATATTTTTATTATTATTTATAAAATTAATTTATTATTTATATATATATTAATTTTTTCCTAAAAATATTATATATACGTTTAAATAGCTTATATATTTATTTTATTTTATTTATTATTTAATATATTTTAATAAATATTTTATAATATTATACGTTAGTTATTTTTATATATTTTTTAAATTTATTTAATAAAAAATTTATTTTAAATTATATATAATATTATTAAAAAGTTTTTAATAAATATTAATCTAATATTTATATAATATTTTTATATATTTTATATAAATATTAATTTTAAAAAATTACCGCTTAAAATAATATAATAATATTAATAATATATAATATATTTTAATTATTTATTTATATAATATTTATAACTATTTTATAGTTAAATTTATAATTATTTTTAATTATAAATTTAAATCGTTATAAAGCTTTATTATACGTTTAATAATAATAATAAAATTTTTAAATTTTTTTTAAAATAAATTGTTCGATTTTATATTTATATAAAATATATTTTATATAATTTTTTTATATAAAAATATTTAAACCGTTTATATAAACAGTATAATTTAGTTTTTATAAAATAGCTAGTTATTTCGTATAAACTAATATTAAAAAATAAATAGCTTTATTTATATATAATAAAATATTATTTTTATTTTTTTTATATAATATTTTTTATATTATTAAAATATTTTTAAATAGTTTATATTTTTTAAAAAAAATAAAAAAAAATAAAAATATTAAAATATAAAATATTATATAGCTAATTTAATTATTAATTTTTATTATATTAATTAAATTATTATATAGTTTTTATTAAAGTTTAGTTATTTTAAAAGTTTAAATAATTTTAGCTTTTAAGTTTTTTTATACGTAATTTTTATTTATAGTTTTTTTATAATAAAAATTTTAAAGCTTTTATATTTTAAATAATATTTTAATATTTTATATAATATTAATTATTAAATATAAATAAATTAAATAATTAGTTTTAATTATTAATTAAATATTTTTTATTATATAATATATAAATATATTATTTATAATATATTATATAATGTTTTATTTTATATATCTAAATTTTTTTTTTTTTTTATTATATATATTTAAATAGTTTTTATTTAGTTAAATAAATTAAAAATTCTTTAAAAGTTAGTTTATTTTTAAATATTATTTTATATATATTAAATATTAGTTTTTTATATAAAGCTTTTTTTAAAAAATATAATTAATTAATTAATATTTTTTTTTTAATAAATAAATATTTTTTATTTATATATAAATTTTTTAAAAAATAATTATTTATATAATTTTAATTATATATTATTTTTAAAATTTTTAAAATATTATATAATATTTTTATATATATAAAATAATAATTAATTTAATTATATTATTAATTTATATAATAAAAATTTTTTATTTTTATATAAAATATTAAATTATTAGTTTTTTTTAACTTAAAATATAAATAAAAGTTTAAAAAAATCTTTTATATATAAGTTTTTAAAAAATAAATATTATTTTAAATTCTAAAATATTTTTATACGCGTATATAATAATTATATTTAAATAAATTTTTTTAAATATTTTATTTTAAATATTTTTTAAGCTTTAAATAGTTTATTAATTATAACTTTTAATATTTTATATAAAAATAAGTTTTTTTTTTATTTATATATTTATACAAAATAATATTAATTTAATCGTTTAATATTAATTATAGTTTATAATAATATTAAATATATTTTATAATATTATATGTTTTTTTTTACGTATAATTAAAGCTAATATAATATATATAATAATTTTTATATAATTAGTTAAATTATAAAAAATATAATATAAAATTAATTTTTTATAATTTTAAGCTTTTAATAATAATTAACGAACTATTATATTTTATTATAAAATAAATTATATAGCTTTTTAGAATAATTTTTTTTTTTTGCTAAGTTTTTAAAAAATTTAATATTTCGTAAATAAAATAGCTTTATTTTAAATATTATATAAAAAAATTTAAATTTTAAATAAAAATATTTTTATATTTAATATTATATAATAAATAAATTGTTTTAAAGTTTAAAAAAATTTTAAAAAATTAAATATTTTATTATACGTTAAAAATATAATATATTTTTTATTTATATAAAAATAAATTATTAATTAAATAAATAATAAATAATTTAATAGTTATAAAAAGTTTTTAAAACTTTGCTTTTAATATTTTATTTTTATATAATATTATTATTTAAAATTAAAAGGTAATTTTTAGTTATATATATAAATTATTTTGCGGCTATTTTTTTATTTATTTTTTATTTTTTTTTATTTATTTTTTTATTTAAAAAAAAAAAATTTAAAATTGCTTTATTATATAAAAAACTTTACTAATTTTAAAATTATTAATTTAATATAAAAAACGTAAATATTATTTAAAATAATTATATAAAAATTTAAAATTTATACGTTAAAATATATTTATTTTTTATAATTTATATAATATAGTTTTTTTTTGCCGTTTTATAAGTTTTTAATTTAATTTTTTATATATAAAACGTTATAAATTTTTTTAATAATTTAAATATTAATTTATTAAATATTTTAAATTTTATTGCTTCGAAGTTTTTTGTTAGTATTTTTTAAAAGTTTTTAAATTATATAAAATATAATTATATTTCGTATATAAATATATTATTTATATTAATTTATTTTATAATAATTATTTTAAAGTTTTATAAAATATTTTTATATATATAAAATTAATAGTTTTTATATAAAACTTAAAATATATTAGTTTTTTAAGCGATTTTTTTAGCTATATTATTATATAAAATATTAGCTAAAAAAATAAAAATTATTTTAGCTGCTTTTTTAAAAATATAGCGTTTTTATATTTATTTATATTAACTATTGTACAATTAATTATTATTTTTTATTATATTCGAAAATATTATAAATAAAAAATTATTAAATTATATTATAAACTTTTATATAATTTATATAATAATAATTAAAAATAATATAATTATACGCTATTAATTAAACTTTTATATAAAAATATAATATTAAAATACGTTAAAATAATTAATTTTTTTTTTTATTAATATAATATTAAAAAACTAAAATATAATATAAAAACATAGCTTATATAACTAAGTTTAAATTTTATTTTTATTTTTACTAATTTATATTTTTAGCTAAAAATACTAATTAATATTAAATAACTAAAAAATATAATATCGTATATAATAATAAATAAAATAAATATTATATATTCGATTTATTTTTTTAATTATTTTATAAAAGCTAGGCTTTCGTATAAAAATTCTTTTTATACGAAAAAAATTCTACTATAGTATACTATATAATTAAATCGGGCGGATATACTAGCTTAATTTTATTATATAAACAACTAATACTATAATTAATAATTAACTATTATATATAATTAATATTAATATATTAATTTTATACATAAATAATACTATAATTATAACAGTTAATATATTATTATATTTATAGCTAAAACGTTTAAAATTATAATAGCTATAGTTATATAGTTTAATTTAAAAATAAAATAGTTTGATATTATTAGCGTGTTTTTAAACGTTTTTAAAAAAAAAAAAACGTTATAGCGTATAAATTATTTAATAGTTTTAAATAAAAAATTAGTAATACTACTTATAAAAGCGTTATATAGCTTAAAAAACTTACTACTATTATAATATAATAAATTTTTAAATATTTTAAAAACTTTAGTTTAATTTTATTATTAAAAAGTTTTATTTATTTTATTTAAAAAATCGTAAAATATATATAATATTTTATATAAATAACTTTTTAGTGCTATATTATAAAAAGCACGAAAAAAAAGCTAAAAATAATCGATAAAATTAAAAAAATATATAAACTTAAAAAATAAAAAATATATATTAGTTTTTAAAAATAAAAATAATTAAAACTATAAAGCTAAAATATTTATACTATTTTATAATTAATATATTAAAAAATCGTATAATATTATAAGTTAAATAATAATAATTAGATTTTAATAATTTTTTTATATTTAAAAAGCTAAAAAATATTTAAAATAAACTATTAAAGCTTAAATTAAAATATTTTAAAAGTATATAAAGTTTATTTTATATATTATTATTATAATCTAGCTAAATAGCTTTTATAGCTATTTAATTATTTAAATATTTTATTAATTTAAACTTAAATTATTTAGCTATAACTAATTAAATAATTAAATATTTATATTATAATAAAATATTTAAGTATTATTTATAAATAGTATAAATAAAGCGCTTAAATATTTTTTATAATAAAAAACGTTTTATTTAGTAATAATAAAAAAATATAAAAATTATTTTATAAATATATTATTTTTTATTTAGCAAAATAATTGTTTAAAAAGCTATTTAATAAAATATAATATTTATTTTAATTATTAAAATTAAAATTAATATTATAAGCCTAATAAAAATAAAAACTATAAATAAAAAAACTTTTTAAAAATATATAACTAAAGCTTTATTAAAATAAACGATTTATTTAAATAATATTTAAACGATTTATTTAGTTATAAAAAAAAACGAACGAATTAATATTTAGCTATACTATATAAATATATAAAATATATAAATTAAATAATATATAAAAGCTTTTTTAAAATTATATATTTAATTATAAATTAAATATTAACTAATAAACTTATTAAAAATTTATTATAAATATAGTTTAAATATTTTTATACGTTTATTAATTATAAAATATATATTTAGTTTATAATAATTAAATAAACTAATTAATATATAAAAATTGTTCTATTATTTAATTAAAGCTTTAAAAAAATAATTATATAATTTTAAAAATTATAAAGTTATGTTTTAATTAAATTTATGTTTGTTTAAACTAAATTATAATAAATTTATTAAACTTTAAATAATAGTTCGGATTTATTTTTAGTTAATATTAAAACTAAAGAAGCTTATAAGCTAAAAATAAAAAAAGCTTACGAAACAAAAGCAAAAATAATAGTAATAACGGCAATAAAAATAAACGCGCTAATAAACTTAGCAGTAAAAATTACTTAAATAACTTAAATAATAGCGCAAAAACTACGGATATTTTTTATTAATAATTTATATTAATATAAAAATATTAAATTAACGTTTAATAAAGTTTAAACTTATAATAATATTATTATTATTTATTTTTAAAATAATTATTAAACGTACTATTAATAATATAATATATAGCTTATTATATTATAATTATATTAATATATTTAATAAGCTTTTAATAGCTTATATAAAAACTTATAAAATATAATAAATATACCCGGAAATATATTTATAGTATTTTATATTATATATTATATTATAATAAGCGCTCGAAAAACTGCTTATAAAAGCCGAAACAAGGTATACTATATATAAAATAGCGTAATAGCTAGTACGATTAAATAATAATAAATAATATATACGCAGCATAATATTGCTAGCTTATTAAAATTATTATTAACAAAAAAAAAAATAATAATAAATTATTATTATTAGTATTAATAGCGCGCTAAATAATAATAATAATAGCGTTTATAATAGCAGCAATATTAAACGTAAATTAGTAGTTTTTTAATAGCTAAATAAAATAGTAAAAATTATATAAATTATTTAAAAATAAGCTTAAGCTAACATTAGTATTAATAGCGGCAAATATAATAATAATAATAATAATATTAGTTTTATTTAAAATTAGCTTATAAAAATAACGATTAGTAATTTTTAACTATTAATTTAAACGTTAAAATAATATTATATTTTAAAAAAAAAATTTATTTATAAAAAAAAAATTTATAATTATTTTTATATTAATATATAAATATATATTAGTATATATTATTAAAAGCGGCAAGTTAGTTTTATTTTATTTATAAAAATAAAATAATCGTAAGCTAAAAAAAATAAAAAATAAAAAAAAAAAAAGTTTAAAAATAATAAATAATATAAATTTGCGCGCTTTTTATATAAGCACTAGCTTATAGCTTTATTATTTACTAAATAAACAAATAAATATAATATTATAATTTTTACTAGCGCTTTAATAGCTAGTAAAACTAATTAAAAAAACAAAATATTATAAAATATATACTTTTAAAATATTTAAAGCATTTACGCTAGTACTTATAATTAAAGCTTACGCTATAATAAATTAATAAAAATATTATTAATATTTTTTATATATAGTTAATTTATAGCTTTAAAGCTTTAAATAGCTTTAAAACTAAAAAATATATTATAAATAAATAGGTTTATAATAAGCTTTAAGGACTAAAGCTCGCTTTAATTATAGTCCGAGTAATTATTTACTATATATAAATTTTAATACATTTATTCTAAATATATAGAACTTCTATTTTAGATTATCTAAATATATTTATTTAAGCTTTTTTAAAAAGTGCACTGGTTTATTTCTTATGCTAGATCGTATCCACAAATACGTAACAGTTTAGCGCCACGACGGCAGAGTTGTCGTTGTCAGTTCCACCACAGGCACCGAGGCCCTGTATTGCGAAGAAAGTTAGGAAACAATAAAACTTTGAAGCTAAGAGTAACCAAAACTTAATTTTTTACTGGACTCATCCTGGGTGCTACTTACAGGGTGGAAGAATGTCATGTCACCTGTGAAAGCGACAACGCTGGTGGTGAAAGCCGCAATGGCAGCGAGGATAGTTGCTTTGGCATACATGGTGTTAGGAGTGTTCGGTGATGGTTTGATTGCGGGTGTAGATGATTGATTGTGTTGTCTGATGTGAATGGGATGATGTGTTAATGTTCGTTGACGAAGTTGTGGACATAGCCAGACCTTTTATACTTGGTCAAACCTCGAAGCATGCCTCTTAAAGCCATCCGTGCTTAGTATTGGTAAGACCAAGTTATCATAATGGACCGTACCATATTGAACGGAACTGCCGAGTGTCATGATGAGGCCACAAAGCCTCCATCGTATGCCACACGCAACGCCGAGCCTTGTGTTTGATGTGACGAGGGATTTGATTCTATGTCCTGATGATTGGCTGAGGCCTTACGAGCATACCATATTGACTTCGTCAACTCAAAACAGCTAGGACGAGTATAAGCCGTATGACCTCAGATACTGGTCGCACTGCAAGTAAGAGATTGCCAGAAACAGTGCCGTTGTGGCCGACATGTCGCCTTAAAAGGGCGCCAAGCAACTGTTACGTGCCGCAATGAAGGAGTTTCTGTCGAAACAGTCGGGATCTTTGTGCAACGAGTGCAGTGCTGACGACACATATCTTTTAGTCAGGAAAGATTGACCGCCTGCAATTCTACATGAACGAGTGTCAAATCCGTTTTGGGAACAGGCGTAAGCGAACTGGTTCTTGTCACTCAAAAGGGAGTGCGGCCACATCGTTTATAGCGCATTATTGGTGATTATTTTTCAGAGGCGTGAACTCTAGACAAACCTCTGAAGGGCGACAAGCAGTGAGATACTAGCTATCTTCAATTAAAGAATTAAATAGACCGGCCATTCGGATTCATATACAAATAGGCTAGGTAGTTATGCGCATTTAATAGAGTCAAGAGTCGATTAATCGAAACAAATGTGCCGCAGAGCCGCAATGAACAAACGCAACTTCAACAAACAAACCGCCCACTAAGACGTAAGCCGACACTAGCGCATGTATAAGCCGTCGGAGCCTGCATAATTGATCTTACTTCGGAGCTTACAATATCTTAGAACGTCAAAATTCAAAACGTCAGCAAATTACCGAGCATCCGCGGCCTGCAGGAGTTCGCGAAACGTCAGCTTCTTTCATATTTACTAAGTTTATGTATTGCATTAGGAGTTATGCTAGCCAAGCCCGGGTCAACCCACGACAGTCTGTCGAGTCTAAGATAAACGCTATTGGACCTCATCACTCTCTCATTCACACCCACTTGTCATAATCTCTCTTACTCAATATAAATTCAGATAACAGCTTTATCAGAGCAGTCGTCGGGTTAATTATTAGTGATATCTTTATAACGCTTCTTTACCATCTTGTACAGTTCCCCAAACCGCGCCGGCTGTACCAGTAGATTTTTCCAGCCTTTATACAGCGAAAGAATCAGCAGAGTTGAGGTATAGTAAAAGCGAAGTATACCCAGAAACGGTCTGTTATCACCAGATCCTGAGCCCATTTCAGCGAAGGTACTGCAAACAGAGTAGCGAAGAAGGTTCCCGGAAGAAACAACATAGTCATAACGGAAATGATCTTCATGGCCGAACTGTCTATTTTTGCTGACTCAGCGATGTTGAGGCTAATAAGACCAAAGATCACTGAAGATTGATTCTCGGCGCGCTTCTGGAGATAACTGATATCTCTTTTGCGATGTGTGATCTGTGTACGCAGCAGCATAGCTACTTGCTTGGCTTTTTCCTCATTCGACTGGGTAGACGTCACATCGATTCTCATGGAATCTGTTTCTCCATTCGGCGATGCCAAGCCTTCAACAGCCAACAAGTTTAGCATCAGATCTGCCTGCCGCCATGCATTCGCCAACGCAGCATTGGCAAAGCCTATCTTCTCCGAAATTTGGATCAGCTCAGGGAAGTTTGGAGGGCTTTGAGCTGAAACCCAATTGCCGTGATGAGTCCTCTCTTCAATGTGTCGGATTCCTTGCAGCTCAGCACCTAAAACTACATCGAGCCAGAGAGATTGTCCGATGACACTGGTGAGTTGTAGATACCATGGATGCTGGAAAAGCTCTTTCTGTTCGCGAAGCGTGTTTACAAATTTGTAATAAATATCAGCGCTAGTGTCGACGCTATTTGAGTGTCGGGGAATGATAAGAGCGAATGTTTCCTTGGATTTACGTTTGTACGACCAAAGTAACATCATCGATACCGAATTAACATAAAAAGTATCGGTGCCCCCTTCGTCGCCTCCATCGGCCCGCCTTGAATGATAGGAGCCGTGGCTTTGGTTGGCCACAAGATATAGGATAAATGGATCTATGCCGTAAAAGTCGAAGATTTTACGAAACTCGCCTGCATCAATGAGCAACTCGCCCTCTTGATTGCGATCAATTTTCAATAGCTGCAAGAACGAGGCCAACGCGCCTCCTAGGCGATAGCGAGATATCGCGTTCGTAACTTATAAACGAGAACTTGAGATGGAACCGGTTCCGCCCTCGCCTCAACCGGGCCGTCCATGTGCTGAAAGATTTCGACCACACTGTAATCCTCAGCCGACGGAGCGAACTTTTGGGCCTGCCAGAAGATGGAGCTCATTTGAACTTGTAACCCGTCCATGGCGTAGATAGAAAAAAAACGTACACATATAGAGAGCTGAAACTGGCCAACTATTTTTATTATTCGCGAAAATTAATTACAATGGAAGGAAGGAAGACGTCAGGAATCTAGAGGTATTGCAGATGGAAAAGCGGATACTGCTAGGTAAAGCTATTCCTAACAGATATATGGGATCCAAATGGGGGATCTTCGGAGGTTAGGTCGCGCGACCCTTACACAGGTCTACACAGACAATATATGGCTTTTGACCCGGAAAAAAAGTCCGTGAGAGTAATTATTTCTAACGTAGCGCGGCGCCAGCTCTAGTGGACAGGGGGGCGGTGGGAAGTGATAGGCTACGAAGCTAGTTCGACTGTAGCATTGCATGGCAGCTGAGGAACCAATCTTGGCCTAGCTGGTAATTCGAGATCAAAGTCTTGGGTTAGGAATAATCAACCTCTTTCCTGCAACACTCGACGTCAGGCAGAATTGTTTTTACTATTACTTTTACAACAACAGTAATATGGGCCGCAAGTTGGCCGAGATGATACCGGAGTCTCCCGTTCCAAGCCCAGGGACTCCAAACCCCATTAGTAGAAGCGGGAAGGTCTTGCCGCAAGGAGGTCTCCCAGTAGCAGCTCCAGTAGTCCCCAGTCACCTAGCTACTGCTCAGGTCTCGTCGCAAAACCTGCTTACAGAATGGCAAAACATCAAGGAGAAAGATGAATGGGCACAACAAGCTCTCAGCCTCAATGCTCCTCCACAAGAGGTTTTCGCGTATAGCCATCTCTTGGCCAAACTCTCCGAGGCCGAAGCGGCGCAATCGCAGAACCAAAGCCAGCGAACCGCGCTCGATCAACTTCGGCAACGAGCCGCTCTCTTTGCTGCCTGTCAAAGACTAGCGTTTGCGATCGGAGCTCCCATCCTTGACCGGGAGTCACCCTTCACTGATACTGTTAGGCCGCCTTACAACGCGTCTGTTAAACCGGGGTTTTGGATTAAAAACCGGACAGAGGACCATAAACCACGCTTCCTCTGGGATACCGTCCTGAAAAAGACCATTGGAACAGGTTGCTTCGATCCCTGTCCCGAATTTGTTTTCATCAGCCATACTTGGGGAGATGATATCGATACTTTCCACGACTGGGTCGATGTCCAAGGTGTCCCTTGGAAAGTACCATATTTGAGGAAATTTGATATTAAGGGGCTTCCTGATAAGCTAGCTGGAACCCCATGGAAATACGTATGGATAGATCTCTTTACTGTTCCTCAGGGCCCTGAAGATGACGAAGGCGTTGATATACAACGCACTGAAATTCGCAATCAACCAAGCTTCTTACGTCAAGCCAAGGGGGCCATAGCTTGGTTTAGCGACGTCCCTGTGTGGTCCCCAGGGTTGGAAATTTAGTATTTAGTATAAGGACTAAATTAGTATTACTAAATTAGTATTAGTTTAGTATTGATTTCGAAATACTAAGCTAGTATTAGTATTGATTTTGAAATACTAATTTAGTATTAGTATTAATTTTGAAATATTAATTTAGTATTAGTATTTTTTAGTATATATTAAATTAGTATTTAATATTTTAGTATATATTAAATACTAAATAAAAATAAATAAAATAAAAATAAAAATATATAAATTAAATAATAAAAAATAACTAATTATTTCTAGCTCTATGGGATTTTCTTTTATATTTTCGCTATAAATTTTATTTAAATCTTTAATTTTTTAGCTTTTAATAAAACTAACTAACTAACCGTTTTTAGACTTAGCCTATTTTTATTTTTAGTAATTATATTATTACTAATAGAAAAAACCCGTTTAACTAAAGTTAATGTAGCTAGAATAGCTAAGTTTTTTAGCTAAAATTAATAATATTAAAAACCGTAAACTGTTATTTTTCTAATATTCTAGTGGATTTATCTATAATAATTAGTAAAAATTAATATAATTATTAAATAAAAATAAGGTTTTAATTTATTTTTTTTGTAGAATATTTTCGCTTAAATAAATCGTAGCTTCTAATTCGTTATTATTTAACGAATTATTTAAATAAAAATCGTTTTCGGAGTTAAATTCGCTCGAATTACTATTATTTAAATTTTCGTTATAAAAAGGGTCGTTTAATTTATCTAACGAAGTATTTAAATTTAACGAATTAGTTAAATTTAAATGCTTGTTTAAATAAATTAGTAATAATATATTATAAAATTTAAATAAAATTTAAAATAATTTATAAAATATTAAATAAAATTTAAAAATAATTTATAAAATATTAAATAAAATTTAAAAATAACTTACTGCTTATATTTTGCTTTAAATAATCGAATAATATCCCTTTCGATATTAGGGTAAAATGTAATAAACTACGCTTTTTAAAATATATTATTTTAAATCGAGGATTTAAAATCATACTAAAAATAAAAAGCTTATAGTCTTTTAAATCTAGCTAATTTAAATAACGTGGGTAGTATTTTTCTAATTTTATAATACCGTTTTTAATAGCATTAATTAAACTAGTTAAAATTAGTTCCTATAAATAAAAAAAATTAATAAAATAATAAATAAATATAAATAAAAACTTATTAAATTTAGATTTTATTAAATTCGATTTTCTACTTTTATAATAAAAGTATTTAGTTTATTATATATTTATAAATATATAATAAACTTTTAAGTAAAGTTATATAAACTTCGCCTTGTAATTTAATAAATAGTTTTAAAAAAATACTAAAAAGTTTTTTTAGTTCTTTAATAGTAAACTAATCTTTAGAAGTTAAAAATATCTTAAAATTCGTTATTTAATATATTTCGATTAATATATTTAAAGGGGTTTTTTAAATTAATAAAAATATTTAACATATTATATGTTAAATTCTAACGAATAGCGTTATCTATATTTAAAAATTAGTATAAATATAATAATAAAATAATAATTAATTTTAAAATAATAAAAATATAATTTACTAAGTGGAATTTTTTAACGTTATAATTTAATAGTAAATTAGATTTTTTTTAAATTTATTAATTCTTTTAATTAATAAATTTTTAATTTTAGTTATATATTTATTAATATAATAATTCTGTATACTTAATTTATTAAATTTATATAATAATTAATTAATTAGTAAATAAATAAATATAAATATAAAGTTTTAACTTATTAAGTTGTTCTAGTTAATAATAATTATATAAATTATTATTAATATAATTTAATAAATTTTTTTCTTCGTTTATAGTTAAAATATTTTTATAATATAGTTTATACTATAATATTAATAATATAAAATATATAGCAAATATTGTTATTAAAATTTTTTATATTAAAATTAAAATAATTTCTTTTAAAAGATTTTAAAAACGTATTATTATTCGCTGTATTATCTCTCATAATACTATATAAAATTAGCTTTATATAAATAAATAAAATTAAATAAAATAAAAATACTTAAATATTATTTTAAAATTTATACTTGGATATAGAATTAATATATTTAAAAAAAATTAAATATATTTAAACTAGTATGGCGATCGATTATTTCTTTAAATCCGATTAATTTATAAATTAAATTAAAATTAGAATTTATATATAAAATAATAACACCTATAAAGGCTGTTTAAGAATTAAAGGTCCAAATATTAAAAATAATAGAAAAATTCCTATTATTTTTAATATTTAACTTTAAATCGTTATTAAAATCTATTAAAAACTCGTAAAAGTAAAGTTTAAAATAGTTTTAATTTATATCGATTTATCGTAAAATTATTAAAATTATTAATAAATATTTAATAATATAAAAAATAAATAATAAATAATAACTTACGGTTTTAAATAATTAAATAATTCTTAAAAAATCCGAGTTTAAAATATTAAAAGATAAATTATTACTAATAATAAAATTTAATTTTATTATTAATAATATCTTTTATATTAATATTTTATAAAGTAGTATTTCGAGGGCGTTTTCGAGTTTATAAGTTAAAAAAATAGATTAACTTAGTATATCGTTTTTTATAATAAATTAATAAATTAATAAATTAATAAATTAATAAATTTAATTTATAAATAATATAAATAACTTACTTTTAGTTAAATTTTTTTAGATTTACTATTATAAATAATATAGGGTATTTGTAAAATACTAGCGTACTTTTGCAGCTTAATAGAGGGATTGAACTAGTGCGTATATAAGTGAGCGTACTAGAGTAGTTTTAGAGGATTTCTTAGATTAAGTTTAACTATAGAATCTAGTTTGCAGTTTTGTGTTTATATATATGTGCGTATACGGAATATGGTTGACCCGCTTAGGGCTAACAGAGCCTACTAAGCCCGTTTACGGGCTTGGGTATACCGAGCTTACTAATATGTTCCGTATGCTCTGTTTTTACTTGAGCAGGCTAGCTAGGCTGGCGTGCTCTGGTTTTACTTGAGCAGGCCAGCAAGGCTGGCGTGCTCAGGTTAAAGTGGGGCTATTCCGTCACAGTATTTTAATTTATAATATTTAACTAAGTTAAAAAATTAAATCCTTTAACTTTCATAGTTATATTATAATTGCAACTAAAAATAAAATTAATAATATAAATAAAATAAAATAAATAAAATATAATTTACCTTATATATTAAACTAATATTTCCTGATCTTTATTATAATTAATTAGTAATAAAGTTCGAGTAAATAATTTTTTTTTAATAATATAAATCCGAAGTATTATCGTTTAATTTAAAAGATTTATCGTTAAAATTTTTTAAATTAAAACTAGATTCTATATTATTTATAATATTAAAATTATCAAATAATTTATTAATATTAATAGTATTTTCGTTTATAATAATAGAAGTATATTCAAAAAAAGAATTTATTTTTAAAAAGTTTTTATATTATAATATAATATATAATAATTTTAGTTATAAGTAATAAATAGTAATATATTGTTTAATAACGAATAATAATAAAAATAAAAAAATAAAACGGCATTAAACTAATTAATATATATAAAAATAATCGTTAATAGTATTAATAATATATACATTATAAATTAATATTATAAAGCAATTTATTATAAATCAACGTATTAAAAATTCATATATTACAAATCAATATATTATAAAGCAATATATTATAAATCATTATATTATAAATCAATATATTATAAATTAATATATTATAATCAACATATTATAAATCAATATATTATAAATCAATATATTATAAATCAATATATTATAAATCAATATATTATAAATCAATTATTATAAATCAAATATTATAAATCAATATATTATAAATTAATATATTATAAACTTTTAACCGTTTATATTATATAAAGGGAAATATTTCCTTTGTTTTTACAATTTTAAACCAAGCTATTCACTTATTACATTTTTTACTTTCTTTTTATTTTATTTTATTATATTTTATATATTTTATATATTTGTTTCGTTTAATATTTAATACTTTTTTTAAAGTTAAATTCGTTTTATTATTTATTTTAACGTTAAATTTTATACTTTATTATTCAATTTATACGGTTTATTATACTACCTTTTTATAAAATATTTAATTCATTATATTAAATAGCTTATAATGTTTAATTTTTAATTTAAAAATAAATTTTTTTTAAATTTAATTTATTATTATATATTAACTTTTTATAGTATAAAGCGATTTTATATTTATAATTAAGCTTTATTATTATATTATTTATTAAAAAATAAATTAGTTTTTTTTAATTTTTTAAATTTTTTAGCTAACGTTTTATAAGTTAAACTAATATTTATATTTATAAATACATTAAAGCTTAATATATATTTATATTTATATATATATATATATATATAAATAAGTTATTTTTATTAATATTTATTATTATTAAGCTAATTTTTTTAGTTAAAATATTTTTATATTTAACAACAATTTTAATATTTAATTCGTTTATTTAAACGTAAGTTATTATTATTTTAATATTTAAATTTATATTAATATTTTATAAATTAAAATAATATTTATATTATTAATTAAATATTATTTAAATACATTTATATATTAATATATAAATATTATAATTAATATTTTAATATATAAAATCATTTTAAAAAAATTTGCCCCACTTTAGTATTAGTATTTTAGTATTACTAAATACTAACCTAGTATTTTACCTTTAATATTAGTATTCGTTAATACTAAACTAAATTAGTATATACTAATTTAGTATTAGTACCTTTAATATTAGTATGCATAAATATTAAACTAAATTAGTATATACTAAGCTAGTATTAGTATTGAAATCTAAATACTAAATTAGTATTAGTATTAGTATTACTAAATTAGTATTACTAAATTCCAACCCTGGTGGTCCCTCATGCCAAAGGTTATGCAGTTTTTTGCGTTGGAGATTTTTGAGTGCACTATTACTCTTAGACCCGGCGATGTTGACAAAATTAGAAGAGCTAAGGAAAATATACTTGACAGCCTTGTTGAGACCCAGAGATCGTGGAGGGTGTAGGGGGGTCACCGGATGACGTCTATGCTAATAGGTGGTTCGGTCCCCTTGGACATTGCAGGAGACGTGCGTGCGTCCGGATATGTTGTTAGCCGATGCCAACTTAAGTTTCTAAGCGCAACAACAGATTACCCTGTCGCCATTAACGACATCGCGGCAATGCTGGTAGCAATAAAGTCACTCCCATCCATGGGAAATGTCCAGTCATTACCGAGAGCTGCGATGCTCACTTTGTCGATTTTTCAGAACGTTGGGCTCGATCATTTGGTTTCCATCAAGCCCATCGCTATAATAATGAACGATAAAGCAGAGTACAAACTGGAGCCGCGCGGGAAGGAAGAGGAGGGCGAGGCTAGATTCTTCGATCAGACACTGAAGTCGAACAGGGCGTCAAATTTGATGAAGCGAGGTGGAACTTTTCGAGGAAATCATATTCTAAGTAATGGTCACGAATCAGCGTACCCTGGGTAAGGTAGTAGAAAGTACACCTTTTCAAGCTCGGAAAGCACCAGCCCTAGTTCTTTTTAAACTATTTCGAACCTAAATGTACTTTGTACTTGACTCATCAGCGAGGGCAATACTCCTACGATGCGACCTTCACCATACTAAAAGTACGCAGAACCGAGAAGTAATAAAAGAAAAGAACTGGCTTTACAGAATCTACTTGAGTCCTTGTTTCCCCTAAGGTCTACCCCTTTCCATCTGTAACAATCTTCCGAATTAGGCACAAAATTACGTAGCTCTGAATGGTCAGGGATAAGTGATCTACCTTTTAGCCATACCGACTGACAATAGGACTTTGGTCTATTAACGTGACTTTCACCGTCGGGACTATTTGTTGATCTTCCTCTGAATCCCAACTGCTTATTAATTATACACCCTATCAATTCCTCCAGGTATAGGTCTGATATGATACTTGCTTTTTCACAGAGGGGCGCTATACTCATGCTTATACACGCAAGCATTCCCATTAACTCTAACAGTACTTCTAAAAGTAGCGATGTGACAATTCCCCGACGCGTCCACATATCCATGGCTGTTCACTTTCATACTCGCATTACCGCTTACCACTATGAGTCCACCCCTAATCGTACGTTGAGCTCTAACCTTGACATATACCGTCTTACACATAGTCAGTTCTTATTAAAGTTTCTGTTTAGGCGAGGTACTGGCTTCTTGCTAATTGACTACTTTGGTGTCTACTCTGGAATCAGCATCAAATTCCTGCTCACCTTATGTGTCGTTGTTGTCCTCGTTCCGAATCTTTCTACTCTCCCCTTTTTGGATAACGCCTGAGCAACATCATCTGGTCCCCATATGAGAGCACACTATTTAGTCCTACCTCGCTCATGTAGTTATGAGTGTCACCTTTCCCGACCGGATAGTGCATGATAGATCGCGGGTCGTACGGCAAATCCCACTCTTTGCCGTCGACGCTCTTCGTGTCGTTATCGTAGTTCCGCCGAACTTTTTTCAACGTCCATCCGTGCTTAGACATTAAATTCTGATAGTTCCAATTTGCTTTGTAGTTTGGGTGCTTATGCGCATGGACCATGCCTAGGGCGTGCCCAAACTCGTGGAGGATGTTGGCCTGGGATCGCGCACAGCATGTTTCTCCCTTTAAACATTTCGAGTGGACGTACACACGCATCGTTGTCCGGCCCAGATGGGACCGAGCATCGGTACCGAGATAAGACCAGGATTCATTACCGAATTCAAGGCGGATATCAGAATAAAATACTTCGCCTGGTGGTGGAAACTTAAATTTGATACGCATGTTGAGAGAGTTGTAATGCTCTGTAACTAGACGTTCGACTAGCGACCTTTGCTGGGGAGTTCCATTCATGAAATCCACATATAGTTCGGTCTTGTTAGACGGCCATAGCTTGTCGGTGGCTACAAATTCGCTTGATCGTGTTTCTGTTTTGGAAAAGGTGGCGACGGTATCCTCATCACTACTATACAGGGAAGCATTTACACTGCGTAAGGAGCTACCAAAGTTGTGGTTGGAGGAGGACGCGCTGCTACTACGATCGGAAAGAGCGTAAGAGGCAACGTTGCCAAGCTGGGGCCAGATACCTCTGTTTGAAGAAAACATTGTAGATAGAGAGGAAGTTTATGAAACAGTTAATGGGAAATAGTGAAGGCTACTGACTATTTATAAATACAGCGGCTCGCACTTGCTAAGTACACGAATTGCCGCCCCAAAATGTCTGCCTTTAACTTAGTCTGCTACGTTCTTCTAGGCTATTCGAGACAGTAGCAACAGTGATCGGGGCACGACATAGAGCTAGGGGCGGACCACATGCCAGTATGTCGTCGAAGAAGCTAGTCACTAATGAATTATTTTGCTGGTCATACCCCGTTGTGTTAAATGTCGAGTTGGGTGCGATTCTTAACAGCGCTATATGGTTATTCGCTTTAGCTCATCTGTCATACATGCCAGATTATACAGCTACGGCGTCAACCAATAATAGCACTTCAAGGGGCGTGGGTTGATCTTTGAGACACCACACCCTGCCAGGAACAGGGATCTAGATACAGGTCTCAAGGATGATAATCGTGTAGCGCCGTGCTAAAACTAGAAGAGCAAGAGTATTGCTACTCACGAGGTTGTTATATGAATTCAAGTAGAAACATAGCTGTTGATCAGTCTCGAAGCCTTTTTGCCACTTAGTAACCCCTGGTCCGCAAGTAGACATGGCAAAGTTCTTACCAAAAATTCCCTGCCAGTACAAGCCCTAGCGCCGCGCTACACGATTATCATCCTGGAGACCTGTACTAGCCTTAGAAGTGGAGCTCCATCAACCCGTGGCGAGGGCTAAAATTGCAGTACTTATGCCCATATAGATCGGGTCTGATTTACGGATATGACTTTGCTTGAGTTTTATAGAGGAGGTACGACTGAGTAACAGGAAGGTTTTCTTGTTAATAAATTTTTTTTTTTTTATGTCTTAAATAAGAAAAAAACTTTTTACTTAAATTAAGAACTTTTTTGTTTTTATTTATTATTATTCTAGGTTGTAGTACTGCAAACCCATTACGACCCCCTAAACGGATGATTATTTACTGTTTTAGAACGAGAAGGACTGACAGAGCTACTTCACATTACATGCTGCGTGTTTATTATTCAGCCTATTGCTACGCATGTCTTGTTGTGAGGCTCCAGCTATGACAGATTTGTCAAGAGGATGGTAGCAATGACGGCGAGTGTGTCATAAACTGCAAAGCATAATGTATTGGCTATTCACGAACGCATTACCGCCTACACTCGACGCCTCCGGCGACCACGTCACGATGATTCAACCCGGACGGATGGAATCTTTGATGGGATTGCACCGGCTTAGCGCGGAACCAACAGAGCCAAATTCAATGTTCTTCCGTGTGACTTGTGCGTTGGCTTCATCTATAAACTCGATAGTCTTGTCACCATGCTAATGAACTCGGCTGCCATGCGGAAAGGATCCCTGCGGCGCATGACACATTCGCCACGGTGGGCCAACGTGGGTGCGTGCTCCCTGATCATGGTCTGAAACATGTAGTAGGAGCCTACGATATGGGTCCAGACCTCAGGATCTGTTGCCGCGGCGCCAATGCGCTTGAGGTGAACGACAAGATCTCCGAATGCGTGCTCGCGAAACCGCCAGACGCCATTGACTAGCTCGAAGGCGTGGTTGAAGACGGTCGAGCGGTCGAGCGGTCGAATACCTCGAAGACGGACTCGAGGAGGCAGCGCCCGTTCGGGAACGCTGCATCGCCGAATAGATGGCGCCTAATTTTAAAGCTAGTCGTAAAGTGTATTAAATTTATTTAATCCTTACTATTAAAATATAGGTTTGTCTTATGGATCTTTTATAACTTTATTATATATGCCTCCAAGTATTTAAAGTTTGCTTAATAAATAAAAGTAAAGAGGTGCTTAATCCGTTTGCATTTATTTGAGTCTGGATCGAGATCGGGTACGAGATCGGCAGAGCCTTGTTAGTGATCGTTTATCTTCTCCATTTCATGACAAAGAAGGAGTTTTCAATAAAAGACTAATTGTTACAATATTATGAAAAAGGATTCAATAAGGTAAGTCTCTAGTGAACAAGTTAGACAAGTGTTAAAGAAAGCAGGTCCCCTTGTATAACACAGATCTTGCATATTGCGGCATGATTATGGCAGGCGATCTCCATCGGCCAGCGCTTTCAGCACAAGAAGAAGGTCTATGTACTTTTAGCTGAGGATCTAAATATAGAAATGTACCGTCACTCCGTCCAATCACAGCCAAATGTCGCAAATGTTGGCTGCGTGCGGGGTCAGTCATGGGAGAGATGAAAATCAGACGCGAGCGAAAATATCACGGCTGCCGCTAGAATCTAGCAACCGCATTCATATAGCGCTAGGACCATTGCATTCGCGCAGAATGCGTACTATCAAAAAGATTAAAGGCGCTCTCAAAGGTGCTGGCCACAAGCAAGATGACTCCTCAGGCGGGACGAGTGAAGTTCCTGTTGTTCGAGCGAGCATAGACAAGGACACCATTGGGCCGAGAATCCTTCACGAGGGAAAAGATGCGATTGTTGAGTAAGTAAGCCAGTAATCCGCAACATGAATGCTCTGATGCATACTCGCAGCATTATTTTCCTACACGGCTTGATCGGTAGTCGTGATCGCACTTGGTCGGCAACTGAGGCAGGAGATCCATGGCCACTGCTCCTGCTTTCCGAAGACCTCCCCAACGCGCGACTCATCACATATGGATATGACGCCGACGTTGTGCATTGGACGCGTCCGGCGGGACAGGCTACTATTCGAGAACATTCAAGAAATTTAGTCCAGGACTTAGGCAACATCCGACGAGCCCCCCTGAGACTACAGCAAGACCAATAATTCTTGTTGCTCATAGCCTTGGAGGTCTTGTTTGCGAAGACGCCATTTTCTTCTGCACCAATACCCTTACCAACTCCCAAGAAGATTTCCTGGCCTCTGTTGTCGGCGTTGTCTTTTTTGGAACGCCTCACGCCGGGGCCGAACTCACAAAATTTGCTACGGCACTAAGCAGCATCATATCGTTAAGTCAGATCAAAAAGCCAAACAGGGCGCCCTTAGACGTCCTCAAAAGAACCTCAGAGATGCTTTCCAATATTGAAAACGATTTCTTTGCATATATTCGAAAGAGACTCCAAAGTGGTGCAAAGCCAATCGACCTCTTTGCATTTGTCGAGGAAAAGCCATTGGCAGCAATTGGGAAGGTCAGTATAACCCAAAAATTACCAGCAACCTCACTGACATACTTTTAGAGAGTTGTTGAGCCCGATTCAGCTGTGATCAAAGGCTATGCCTATGGGACAATTCATGCAGATCATGTGCGAATGACGAAGTTTGCAATGCGAGACAGCCAATACAATCGTGTGTTAGGACTGCTAAGAGATTGGGTCACAAGTATTGAAAAAGCACAAGGTATTGTAAAAGCCTAGATATCTTATAGAAACGTTCGTTCTGATATATCATATATTCACAGTGAGCCAAATCGACAAGGCACCTAATGATCCTTTTCTAGGAAGTGAGAAATATTTCAAATATCCCAGCGTAGGCAAATTCCATGTCAAGCGCCCTAAACTACGTAGTCGAGTCGAGGAGGCACTGTCACGGAAGGAAGACGGGCGACCAACAATTGTAGTCTTGGAGGGTCAAGGAGGTAACTGAACGACTGATCTGCCCAACTATAGCGGCTGACGAAGCATCTAGGCCAAGGCAAGACACAGCTAGCCATCGAGCATTGCCATCACTCGTATGTTGCCAGGAGCCGCTTTAAGGCTATCTTTTGGGTGGATGCGTCTAGCGAAGTTGCTCTTCAAAAGAGCCTTATCACTATCTCAGGTACGGTCAAGTCAAGAGGCCATATTTTTAACGACGATGCTGCTCGGATCCGATACACCTTGGATAAATTCCGGTCTTGGAACAGAGACTGGCTTTTAGTGCTTGATAACTTTGATAAACCCAAGGAGTTTTCGAATTTGGAGAGCGATTACATTCCTGCGAGCGCATATTGTTCCGTCTTGGTAACAAGCAGACATCGAAATCTACATGAACTCGGGACGGTCATTCCCATTCCTCCCATGGACTCGAAAGAAGCATCCAAACTTCTGCTTGATGTGTCTAACTTTCGGGACGAGGGAACCGCCTCATCCGGTCGGGAGAAGTTTGCGGTCTCGATTATTGAAAGTCTGGGTCATCTTCCCTTAGCTATACATCAAGCAGGTGCTTTCATCCGCAGACGTAAATTACCTCTTGCCAAGTTCATCGAAGAATACGAGACGCGAAAAGCAATCATATGGCGAGAGAGACCAGCCATCTGGAGCTATAATGGAACAGTCTACACAACTTGGGAGCTCTCATTTGACCAGATTGACTCTGATGCTGGACGGCGCTTGGAACGAGGTGCTATCTTGACCATGCTAGCATTTCTCGATTTTCGGAGGGTCTCGTCCGAAATCTTTCTCATTCCACGGCTCACTGACACAGAGAGTAGGGCTGCCGGCGACGCAAACGGCCCGTGGCCCGACTTTCTCTTAAACAAAAGCGGAAATTGGGACTCGTCTCGCGTACAAGAACTAGTCACCGATCTTCATGAACTCTGCCTTCTATCTGCCACAACAAACTCAAAACGAGGGACCCTGGTCATCTCACTACATCCTCTTGTCGCTGAATGGATCAAGTATCGCACCACCGTAACCTCGGAGAAGAAGTTAGAGTATCTTACACACGCCTTTTGGCTGGTCAAAGCATGCTTAAAGGTCATGGGGGAAGGCAAAGCCTCTCGATGGATATCGCAGGAGACACAAGAGGAGATTCTCAAGCATGAAGCAGCATGTCACAGAAGCCGAGGCGAGCTAGCGCTGCTAGTACAAGATGCAGAAGTTGTTGCAAGAATAGAAGCTCTCGCTGGAGAGTTTTTGGAGCCTGATGCACGCAATCCCATTTCAAATGAAGATTCGATGGGACATCTGAATACTGGCGTACATCGACGGCGGAATAACCGTTTAGTACAGGCTCATACAAATATCCTCGACTGGCTCTCCAGCAACTTATCCGAACAGACTCATATGTTGCATTCTGAGCAGCGGCTGTCGGGAACATGCGACTGGATTTTTGAGACTCGCGCATATCGACATTGGATCAACAGTGGCGAGAGTGTGCTAGCCTATCTAGGTCCGCGTAGGTTTTGCTCCGTAGTTGATAACTGCCTTGAAAGACAGAGGTCTAATAATCAATCACAGCGGGATCGGGGAAATCCTTGATGGCGTAAGTAGATCCATTCTTAAATCAATAATGGGTTAAGGTTTTATGCTCAAGATATTCAGATCGAGGGTCATCGACGAGTTGCCATCGCGAGATTATGACGGCGACGACAAGACCGCGGTAACGTTCTTTTACTTCAGCTATAAGTATGGTGGTGGCACCACCGTAGATTTTATCGGCTCTATCATCAGGCAACTAGTAACACGGCTAAAGATGATGCCAGCCAGGATTGTCGCATGGTACGAAAAAAGTCAAATCGCATTTCACGGAACAGATTCGCAGGAAAAAATCAGCCCACCATTAGAAAGTACGTATCGTGACTCACGGCCGGAGCTAGATGAAGCGATCCTGGTGCTTGAATCATTCGCTGAAGAATTCTCGACTATTTTCATCATCATCGATGCACTCGACGAGACAGGAGGAGAGGATCGGCGACAAATAATCCGTGCCATCGAACAGTTGGTCCAACGCCCAGGCCACTTCAAATTTTTCATCACAACGAGACCGCTACCTGAGATCTCTGGTACAATGGCGAGGCTAGGCCTCTTGATCGAGATGCCTGGCCACTCAACCGAGATTGCACGAGACATACGTGAATTCGTAACGAATTCGCTGTCATCTGATTCACGGTTTAATCGTATGCTCGACTCAGAGTTGGAAGAGGAGATTATCGGCACCATATTCAACCAATCTGGAGGAATGTAAGTCTCGTGATTTGTATCGCTAGCTGTTGCATTATTGACGCACGGTTAAGGTTCCTTGCGGTCCATCTATTGCTGGACAGTCTAAGAAGCGCTGTGACGAAGACGGAACTACTAGACAAACTACGTTCCTTACCAAGTTCCCTTGATGCTACTTATGAAAAAGCGATGCAAAATGCTATAAGCAAAAGCAATCTAAGAACGCGGAATCTTATTCTGACTGCTTTAGCGTGGTTACTCCGAGCTCAGCGCCCGTTAACAATTCGAGAATTGGCATTTGCACTGACGTATGATGAGGCTAGAGACGGTTTCCAGAGTGATCTCCTGATTTCCGAAGAGGACATTGTCTCATCCTGCGCAGATCTAGTACGGGTGGACCCCGAAACAAGAATCGTCAGTTTTATTCACCTTACTGTCAGGCAATTTCTTGAGTCCGAAAGGAGTGACAGCCAATGGACGCTCTCGCTTAGTCATGCCAAAATCTCCAATGTTTGTATGTCATGTTTAAAGTATGCAACAGATGGGAGGACGTCAATCGCGGACAAAGCGACCCTATTCCCTCTCTTGGAATATTCTGCTACTCACTGGGCGACCCACGCTAGAGCTCAGGAAGAGCCAATGGCGATATCGCGATACTTACGCGATGAGAGCTGGAGAATTGCCTGGTTCACGGTGCTGCGGTTTAATCAAACTAAGTAAGTGTAACTAATGTAGATTATAGAGAGACCTAACTAACTAAGTCAATCCATCTTAGCTTCCTCTCAAGCCCAGGAGGTGATTTCCCTATCGCGACCCTTGTAAAAATGCGCGATAATCAAATCGCAGCAGCTTTTGGCCTAGACAACACCGCAGCCTTTTTAGCTTAGTGTCAGAAATAAGCGATGGCTGTTCAATTGATTGTGTTCATTGTGTCTTGTTCTCTGTTGTTGTATGAAGGTGTTGGTGTTGAGACGCGGTGACCGCGTCTCTAGGTACTGCAACGAGGGCTGCATAGCCATCCTCAACCAAACAGAATGCGACCGATGTCTCTACTGCCGGCGAGAGTCGTCGAGCTGCGGTTTCGTGCCCATCCAATGGACGTCTAACCCCCAGACCCGTCATACTGCGCCTCGTGCAAAGAGGGCTGCCACTGCAAGATCGATGCGAAATGCTACGATAACGTCACCATCACGGCCACGCCTAGCCCTAGTGCCGCGCCGACGGCGTCCTTGGTACGCTAGGGAGCGGGTAGGCATGGATGGGGTGGTGGTTTTGGGCTTGGCGCGAGCTTATTTGGACGACGATGGATGGCGGCTCATGAGAGGATCCGGGAGCGGATTCCATCCGCTTTATGCACTGTTTGGTTAGACGGATACGCGAAATCATTTGTTTCTAGCGATCGCGCACTAAGTTTGCGTGTTCAGGGCAGTTAGCCTACTCTTTCTGGCGACATACGTCACGATGGTTTGGAGTACTGTAAATATCTTCAGTTCCCACACTATTTAGACAGTCGGCAACATGTCTCAGGTCAGCATCCGCCGGAGCAGATTGCCCAGGTCGCGGTTATCTAAGTTCTCATCAATGCCTCACGCAAGGGTGTCTAATGGCACATACACTACATACACGTCATGTGTATACACAAAGCCTCACAAAGCTGTAGGTGAAAAGCCTGTGTGTGCTATGTATAGTTGCTCCCGAACCTAAAAAGCGCTATGATGACGCTTTCCCCGCCAATTGGGTAGAATTTCAAATGGCGAGTGCATATGATTCCCTAGGTATACTTGGTCTAGAATCAGGAGGCATATAGAAGAGATGGAGGTCTGCTATAGGAGTTGTGTAGGAGTAGCGACCCACATCTACTACATATACTATAGTATAGGCGTAAGGACCTCCATCCCTTCTACATAGTCAATCCAATACAGTCAACCCATTCAGTGTCCCACAAGTTGCTACCCGGAATTTCCTTATATAGCCTGCACCTATGCCCAGTTCCTTCTTCATCCATTGGGTGCACCTGCCTACCACTCCAAGAAGCCGATAGGGTTCGACGGAGGCCTAGGCACCGTTCATGGGCTGTTTCGGGTCGCCAGGCGGGTGCTTGCAGCAGAGTTCTCGTTTGGCGCGATGATTCTTTATAAATATGAACCAACCCTACTGATGGATAGGTATCTCATTGAGATCTGAGTAAAAACGACTTGGATTTGTTTGGTTACCTGTGATTGGATGCAGAGTCCTACACACTAACATTGGCAGGAGCGCTCCAAACTTAATTTGCTTACTCACGAGTTTAGACCAGGTGACCAGTCGCTTGGGTTCGTTGGCGCAATGGTAGCGTACAGACCTCCTACCTGTTGCCATTACAAATGGCGGTAGAGGTTTAGTCTGGGGTTGCGGGTTCGAGTCCCGTGCGAATCGCTTTTTAATTTTAAGTTTTCTTTTTAGCCAGCTACTTAACCCTAATATTAAGACAGAACTCTGAACTTTGTGTAGCCAAACATCTTCTATGTTGAAAGTGCCGTATGATTTTTCTCTCTCATGATTTACCTTGATAGTAAGAGTTGAATTAACCAGGTAGAGAGAAGACTGTCCGGGGTAGGTGGGGTTGAGAAGGTGGAGCCGACATACTTAGCTCCTTTGGGTGGATTAGATAAATGCAGGCAGGTGAAGGTGCTCGCTATCAAGGAACAAACATTCTTGCACCACCTATTTCATCCATTCGACCCCTTCACTTCCACACCGCTTATATTCTGTTGAAACGTTTCGCTGCAGGGCTTGCTTTCTCCTTTCATACGGCACCGACATTGGTATATGGCGGTGCTTTGAACTGAAACATGTCGATTGTCGGGGAGGATTTATAGCAAGAGTCAATTGGTGCTGTCATCGCATCGCCATGGCTACCAGCGATGACCCGCCGAGGAGGCAGATCACGCCTGTGCCGGCTCCGGTACTTCCAATATCTGTCCTTCCTCAAAAACGCGTTCTCGAGGATGACCACACACCATCCATTCCATCGCCACTGAACCCAAACCCGAACCCGAACCCGAACTCAAATTCCCACGACGACCCATCCACCATGGCACGCGACAAGCCTGCGAGGACCAAGAAGGACACGCTGAAGAAGCGCGAGTCGAAGGCTGGCGTCGGAACCGGGGTCGGAGGCAATGCTGGTGGTGGTGGCGACAGCTCGAGAGCGACGCCTGATCCCAAGATCAAGGACCCTACCCCTAGCGAATCTGCTCCTTTGCGATATAAGTTGGCTCCTCCCAAACCTGCCGACTTCGACCCTGCGCGCGGCCCCATCTTCACCCATCGCCACGAGGTCCCAGCTCCCGACGGCTCTCTCATCCAGTTCTATGAAACCTCGGAACAGTGAGTCGTTGTCTGTCTACTCTGTTCTGTCAAGCACACGCTTTCCCCGTCCCGCTGACCTCTATCACTAGCGTATATAATAAGAAAAACTACCACTACCTCCACTGTATCGCCGATCCCGTCTTCCCCTCCTCTTTCTACTACCGCCAGACCGAGCCCGAACCCCACGGCCCCCACATAAGCTTCGAAGATGCTTCTACGCACATGTACTTCGACCAGTCTGGACGCCATATCACGACCGACAAGGGATTTCGGATGGCTAGAGCCAACGTGGCCGTGCGCGAGGGGACATGGTACTGGGAATGCAAGATTACGAGGGGGATTCTAAATCGTGACGGGGCGATCAAGAACGCGAGCAGCGGAAAGGACGCAGCGTACCAACCCGAAGCGCACGGCCACGTGCGTATAGGCTTCGCGAGGCGAGAAGCGTCGCTAGATGCCCCCGTCGGCTTCGATGCCTACAGTTATGGCTTGAGAGATGTCGCCGGCCAAAAGGTGCACATGTCCCGACCCAAGGACTTCTTCCCCCGGGCGAAGATATGAAAGAGGGCGACGTAATAGGGCTAGAGATACGGCTGCCGTCCGAACATCTACACAGAAAGATCGTGCAGGGACAGTACAACCCCGCCGTCGACCTTAATGAGGAGCAGGAGCAGGAGCAGGTTTTGGAGGCAGCCAACATCGTTCGGACCGGATACCTATACGGTTTAAAGCACACATATACTTCGAGAAGATTGACTATCATACAACTAAAGAGCTAGAGGACCTAATGAACCCTTCACCGGTAGGAGCGTCTGGCCACGCGGGCACTAGACAGGGTGACAAACCAAACCCGAACCATGCTGTCCCCACTCTACGGACGTTACCAAATTCCTATATCAAGGTGTACAAGAACGGAGTACCGATGGGCACCGCATTCACCGATCTTTTCGCGTTCCTCCCGCCAGCATCGAAACCCCAGGCACAGGTTGGCGCGCGCGAAGGCAAAGATGACGGCATGCTCGGGTACTATCCCGCCATCAGCGTATTCAGAGGCGGTGCCGTGGAGGCTAATTTCGGGCCCGACTTCTGGTACCCACCCCCCGGCTACGCATCACCCCAAGCCGATGTGGACATGATGGATGTGGATGAGGACACGGTGCGCGTGGGCACACCGCAGCAGAAGGAGCTCGAGAAGACGCGGGCCGTGGCCGATCGCTATAACGAGCAGATCGTCGAGGACGTGGTTGCCGATATTATCGACGAAGTCGACTTTTGGATGCAGGACGGCGCGCGCGTGCTCGATCGCACCGGCGGCCGCGATGAGAAGGCCGAGCCGGTCGGCATTGCGCCAGCCAGTGAAGAGATCAAGGAGTTGGTCCAGGATGATTAGTATACCTCCCGCACAGCTTGACTCTAGTTGTTTCGTTCTCCGGCTACTATGAGAGCTATAGGGAACTATCATAAGCATTAGCGACGTATCTATCTTGTTGTGTTACGAGTGATTTCATCGCACGGCGACACGAGATCCCAGTGTCTGGTAAAAACCCCTTTGAGGGATTGTATCCGTCACCCGAAGACGATGCCTCAGCTTCCGCCTCCCTAGTGGTGGATTGTCCACCCCTTAAGTTGATGCCGGGGGAAAAAATCAGATGTAATAGACTAGAAGTATGAGGCACATAAGAGACTAATAAACTAAAAAAGATACCAAACATGTATCATAAAGTAGTTGATGAACTAGTTGGATGTTCATGGATATAAGGACCCAATTATAATCGGCTGGGTTAATCAGCGGCTCCATGGAGTATTAGAAACTCACTCGCTTCTGTCTCTACGCTATGGTGGTATATAAATACAGGCAAGTATTAATAATTAGCTATCTCAAATGTTATCTTCCATGCATGCTACATTTATCCGCATCGTCTTCTCCGTCTTACGGGTAGTTGCGGATATTCGTATCCTCAATGTGTATCTCGTGCCGTTCACCCCTAAATGATCTATATACTCTATCCACCATCCTTGTACACAAGCCGACCGGAAATCATTGTTTGGAATGGTAGAATCCGCAGGCTACGCGACACAAAACTCGTTTGGAAAAAAGCCAGGTAAGCTAATAAGAAAGAAAAAAAACGTATTATTCCGGGTATCATTTCATCGTCATGATCGTATCGCATCGCCCTAGCAAACAAACCAGTTCCCAATCCTTGCACCTAACTTGCGACCCGTCATTACGTAATTAACTAAACTAGCAGAGTGACCGAATTGGTGTATTAAACCCTCGCATCCGCCCCGTCGCGAACCGCGCTACTTATCTCAGGCGTAGGCGCGGCAGCCGGAGCCGGAGCCGGAGCCGTGCCGGGATCAACCAACATGGATCATCAGGCAACTCCTCAACCCTCGGCTGCCCATCGATAGTCTCATCCGCCTGGCCATCCTCCTTGGCCTTGTCCTCGGCCTCGCGCTCGAGGCGGACCTCGCGGCCGCGCTTATGGCAGTACCAGAGCATGCTCAGCAACAAGAAGACGGCGAGACTCCAGAGGACGTTGGTGCCGATGAAGGCCGGGAAGCGCGTCTTCAGGGCGTTGACGATGCCCTTGAGCAACCCCACGAGCGCGCCGGGCTTGGTGACGAGGTCGTGCAGGTTCCCCGGCGTCAGGAACTTCTTGGCAGCGTCCTTGAGCCCGCCTTCCTTGCTGCTGGCTTCCAACCCCTGCGCCTCGGCGGCCACGGCGAGCAGCTCCGGCGCGAGGGACGAGGTCAGCTTGTCGGGGAGCTGGGCGACGAGCTTCTTCAGCCCGCCGGGCAGCCGCTCGTAGTTCCGCGCCAGGATCCCGTCGCGGTCGTCGATCAGGTTGACCAGGTCGCCGTAGGCCGTCGGCACGCCGTTGACGAGGTCGCGCAGCACCTGGGTGAAGCGGCGCACCATCTCGGCCGACTCGGCCGACAGCGAGAAGGCGCGGTTGTTCTTGGCCGCGAGGTCGAGGTCGTCTAGTAAGTGCGCCATGGCGGAGGTTTCGCTGTGGACTTCGGGGACCGTGAGCGTCGAGGTGTCGGGTTGCAAGCCGTCCGTGGGCGATTTTGGCCGTGCCGATTTGCGCCGGAGGGAGAATGTGAAGCGCTTGGGTTTGTTTTCTGAGGTCTTGGTTTCTTTCTCCTTGCCTTTGGATTTGCTACCTTTGCCCGCCTCCTTCTTGCTTGTTGTGCTCGCATCGTCGTCGCTGTCAATTTCTAGTACGGGCGTCTTGACGCGCGGTGGTAGTGGGGCGGGGTCTGATCTTCATCTTCGTCGGCAGGCAAGCTTCCGGATGGCGATGTCAGTCGCTCGAGAAATTTCTCATCTTCGTGGTCGAGAACCGGTGTTCCTTCTTCTGCGACATTGTCGTCGACGGCGGGGGTTGAGATGATCTTGGGAGTAGATATTGAGGCGGGGGTTTCTGATGTCGCTTGATCTTTCTTCTCCTCCTTCTCTTTCTCTAATTTTTGCTTCTCGGCTGCGGCTTTCTCCTCCCTGTGCTTCTTCACCTTTTTGTATGAGAAGTACTCTAACATCGTAGCGGGTCAGGGATGTAGGAACCTAGGAAGAATTGAATCTAGGGATCATAGGAAACGGAGAAAGTAGGGTAAAGTAGGTAGGTGCTTGCAAGCATGGAGCTTCCTTTATAGCCCCGTGTTAGAGATGGTAATGGAATGTTATGGGAGATTGTCATGGGCGATGTTGGATAGAGGGAGGCCTTCCAAGGCCTTGGCGGGGGGTGAGCAAGAGCTACGTTCAACACTTGCACCGCCACATCAAGCTTCTTCTGAGATGTGGCGAAAGCTTCAGCTCCACACCATTGGACTAGTCACTGCGAGAGCTCGCTTGACTCTTGGTGAGAGGGTAAAAGTGTAGATAGCAAGGAAATATTCCGTGTATATACTTTTATTTCGGGTATCAAAACTGTACTATAACAGAGTTATATGTACATCGTTCGGAGTGGGATCGAATCTTCATCCCGCTGAAAAGCTAGAATCATAAACTCGCGATATAGCCGAGTTTGTCAATATGGACATCTTCAAATCCCATGCGTAGCATCGAATCCCTTTTCCCCTCAATCCGCATTTTAATCATTCCTCCTCTTCGTCACCATCCTCTTCCTGCTCATCATCCTCATGCATAATGTCCTCCACCACATTACTATGTCTACTCCCTTTCCCACTCCGTCTCCTCCCACGCTGATAGGCCTCCGTTTCCGTAACGGCCCTCTCCCCCACAAAGTGTCGGCCCGTCCATTCCTTGCTACACCTCGGACACGCGCGCTGCCTCCGCGTCCTAAAGAAGGCCTCGCCGCAATTGTCGTGTAACCGCACGAGGCAGTCCCGCTCCGCGCATCGCTGTCCGATCGTGACGACGTCCTTACAGGCCTCACAGAACTTGACGCGCTGCCACTCGCCCTCCTCGGCGTCGGGTCATTGTACGAGTCGAGCAGCCACGACCGCAGCTCGAGCAGCGCCCGCGGGCTTAGGTAGTAGAACCCCTCGCGACTGCGCTCGAACCAGCCCTCGTCCACCATGCTCCGCATCACGCTCTCCACCTCGCTCGACTTGAGGCCCTTGGGCGCCGCCTGGCTCTGTGCTTCGCCGTTGTCCATCATCGTCTCGTCCTCGTGCTCCTCTGGCCGCGGTGGGGCGCGTAGTTTGTTGGCTTGCATCTCGTCGAGACACAGCGCCTCCATGCGCGGCGTGTTGTAGCGCTCGAACATGGCGTCGATGACGCGCTTGACGAAGGCGATCTCGTCGGCTGTGTGCAGCGTCGCTAGTTGCGTCATCGGGTCCGACGTCGTGTTCACGACGGCGTATACCCGCTCCTTCCGCTGCTGGTGCACGGTGCTGCGGATCTCGAGGTCGAAGGGTGAGATGGCGGCCGAGGCAGCTGATACGTAGGAGTCGAAGTCCTCTTGTGTGATTTGCTCGGCTTCTACGGCCTGCCTCTCCTGCGCTGTGAATATGGCGGCTAGTACCGGTTGTGCCTCTTTGAATGTCATGGTCCCCCGGGATAAGAAGGCTTGCAGAAAGGCCCGGTTCCCATCGTTATATTGCCCGATAAGCTCATCTTGGTCTTCATCCATGATAGATTGGGCGGCCCGGTTTATTTGTTGTTCTGAAGGACACCTGAAGATTCTTCAAACGATGTGAGGTGGAACCGAAGATGTTTTGGCTTTTTAGGAGTTGGGTATTATGTTGCGATGTTAGTGCTTGTGGTGAGGTGTGTGAATCATGACGGACGCGCTCTGAAGTTGCAGGCGCGTTAATGAGTGTCAAAACTGTTTAGCGGGGTTAGACTGGTCGCCGGGTGGCGTCCACATCGCAAATGGCGGCACAGTGCACCCCACTAAGCGACCCTTACAGCTGGACGCTACCCCACGTGGCTGTTCCCGAACGACAGCCGCTACACCCCACTTCGGATCATACCTCCATCATACTCTCCATTTCCTCTAATGATGTATCAGTAGAAAAACATAATATTCCTCAACTTGCGACGTATTCCGTACCAATCAGTAAATAATTGAAATTTTACGCTCGCATGATCCATAGGCATAAAAAAGCCATTATCTGTGCTACTCAGTTCCTTGGGTTCACACATCTCTATTCTATACGCCGATCTCGCCTCGTTCTAGCATCCCTTCAATGACTCACAACGCTCCCTCCAATATAAGCCCATCTGAAGGTGTAGAATATCACGTACGACCATACCCACTGGAGAACTCGGGATCCCGTCCGCTCTCCCATAGATAAGCCAGCGAGGGCCGAATTAGTAGTTGGGTCGGTGACGACCAGCGAATCCTCGGTGTTGTACGTTCTTTTTTTTCCCTCCCGTCTTCTTATTAGCTAATTAGATAGTCGTTATCTCCATCTTCACCATTGATTCACTTGTATCGAGTGATGTACCCTTTCTAGTCTCATACAGCTGTCAAAGTTGTTTTGTTCTGGTGTAAGTGTTATTCAAAGGCTCCTCGAGCCGAACTTCGGAAAGAATCGGAAAGAATGGAAAGGCAGGTAGAGCGACCGTCATGCTTCCGAGGCCGTTAGCGATTATGAGCAGAGTGGATGGTTTGACCAATTATCCTGGCGATTGACATAACCCTGCTCAGTAACGAGGTCAGCTTATGTGAAGGAATGAGGACCCCCGTAGGACATGCTGAGTACTTTTAAGTCCGATAATAGGTAAGTAAAATATGGTCGATCAAGTTATAGATTTGTATGTACCGCTAGGCAAAAATGATAGTTGCAGCTCAAACAAACTCCACGCTGTTCAACGCATCATAGATTGGGATATGTGGGTTGCTGCTTTGAAAACCTTAATCATATATCGCCCCAATATTACCACCATGTGAGCACACATGTATGCAGAAATTAAGGTTCCATACCATAAATTTGTTGGGAGTATGTTAGTTGTAAAATCACCTCAGGCTTTGTGATTGTATAACTCATATTTGTTTCTTGTTACATCTGATAATAAGTAGCTTCATAGCGCCACGTAATCTAGGTACGTACCTCGGACGATCTGCTAGGTCAAGGACCCGGGGCTATCACCGGATCGGGCCGAGGTGGGCGGCCACTAGGTGTCTGGGGGTTGCTTTCCTCTCATTGGGCTATAATACATCTCGGGAACTAAGGTAGTTTGAAAACTAACATGCCACCCTCAAAGCTATGTTCAACATCTCATCCTTGTCTAAGTGGAGGACGCGCGTAACTGCTCGATTGCGTAGATGGTGGACATTGGTAGCTCAAGATGTACTTTCCGCATTTCTTCGTCGTTCTACGAGAGGGATAAGAGTTTGGCACTAGGTTTACAAGGTTTCACAACCACATCATAACTTTATCGTTTATCCATGTCGACAATGGTTGACAATCGTTTTGCTGAGCGGAAACTTCTTTCCTATTTTCTTTTCACACAACTAAACCCGTTCTAAATATTGAAAGTCAGACTGGGTCCCTGCGATCCCGTAATCGGACTCGCACTCAGTCGTGCTATGCATTACCCATGGTTATCACGGAGTACGGCGGGGGCCATACTCATTATCTTCTTCATTGTGTTCCCACTTACCTATAGAGCCGTATATGATTCAAAACTCAACCGAGTTAACGCACTCGCACATCCCGAATCTACGTGGTGGTGTAATATATGGGAAAACTCAACCCTATGGCAGGACCCGTATCGTTTGAGGCGTGCCACAGCAGTACAAATATACCACAAGTGGGAGATAGGAGCATTTTTGGAAACCCGCAAGAATGCATCCGAGCTGCCAGCCGATTCGATCACTACCACTCTTCGCTGGGACGTGATTGGGCTGAAATAAAATGGGGTAAATTTGCACTATAGTATTTGGACTCACGATTATCTGCCTTGCTAACATGATATATACTAGGCGACGTACAAAGCAAGTGCGCTTCGATGGCGTCTGTGAGCGCCTCGCATGAACCGGTGCACCGACGTTCGCATTTACATCCCGATTCGGAAAATGGAGGAGACATATCTCGAAAAGCGGAAGGGAAAGTGGCCATCGTACTCAGAACATGGGATGATTACGATTACACCGAGAACAGGCGGGCATGGCTCCGTGCTCTGATCGCCGAGGCCGCACTTCAACGCCACAATGCTTACAGGGTATTCTTTCTAGTTAACGTTAAAGATCATGATATTCACCTCGAAAAAGACTCCGTCGCATATAATCAGATGATGCGTAGATATGTTCCGGCAGAGTTTCGAGATATGGCCTTCTTATTCAATGAGCAGACATTGAAAGCATGGTATCCCAAAATACCAGAACATGGGTCAGTAAACACATTGTCAAGTTGAGGTAGATAATATGGCTAACAAGCTTTCCTCTAGAGCGCAAGATCAGATGTATCAAGCCCTCCAAATATTCTCGCACCAGTTCCCAGAGTACGATTACATCTGGCAACTGGAGATGGACTTGCGAATGACGGGTCACGTCTACGACACCTTCTATCGGCCACCGTCTTCGCGAGGGAACAAAGCCGACATGATCTCTGGGAGCGCAACGGGCGCTTTTATATCCCGCCCTCCATAACAGCTCCTACGAAAACTTCACTGAAACCGTCGACGCCGAGATCGGCGACACCGGAATTTGGGGGCCGGTGACCACTACCGACTTCAAACCACAAGGACCCCAACCACCTCCTAGGTTCCAGACAGACTGGGGAATTGGCGAGGAAGCCGACTTGATCAATTTCATGCCCATGATCGACCCGAGAGGGACGAACTGGGTATACGAACACGATATCCACGGCTTCGCGGACAAGGATGCTACGCCGCGCCGTCTCTCGGTCGTGAGCATATCCCGGACATCGCGACGCTTACTACAGTTAGTAAACGACGCGCAATGGCAACATGGGCAGTGGCTTGTGAGCGAGGCTACGATGGAGACCTTTGCACTGCTGCACGGGCTCAAGGCCGTGACGGTCCCGCATCCCATTGTGTTCGGAGATCCGATGACAGCGGAGGAGCTCGATGCTAGTCTACATAAAGGCCCGCCGAGTAACAAAGCGGGAGGCGAGCGGCCTTCGATATTGTATACCAATGAGGGCTGGGTTGACGGCCCTTGGGGCGGGTCAAGTTATTGGTTTGCTGGTGGCGGGGCGCAGAACTTGTGGGATGCGTACGTTGGTGGTGAGGGGGTGCCGCCTATGCTGCTTCATCCCGTCAAAGAAAAATAAACATCACGGGATTCGTATTCTACTCATTTAACGGGCTGGGCGGCGTTTGTGTTAATATTTCTATTACGCGGGCGCATTTGTAACCCAAGGGCGGCGTTACTTGGAGTTTGCTGGGGAGTTGGTTAAAACTCGGCTGGTAGTCTTGGCAAAGCCTGGGGATAAGATTGGAATTAATAGTCTCGGTGAATGTCTGCATGCGAACGCGGGGATTTATGGATTGATGCCATTCGAGGGGCTGGAAGTAGGCTATTGTGCATAGTATAAGTGTAGGTGTGTGTGGAGGCGGAGCAGCAGGCATCGTGATTCGAGGGGGACCAGCACTGCCCAACATGCGGTCAGCGGGGCGGCAAGGCATTGTTCGCATAGGGTTATCCATTATGATCTCAGAAATCTTGCTGGCTTGCTTCTTGTTAATGGGTTGATCGTTTCTGGTCTCGCTATGCCTCTACTACTAGAAATTTGCCTCTTTCCATGAAGCATCTTACCAAGTATACTTATCTAGGCCCTAGTGCGAAAACCCTTGTCGGGCTTACTATAAGCTGACCTTATTCCGGTTATAACCTACATAAAGGTCCCCTTTTAGCCCCCACCTTCGGTTGTATGTTTGTGGATGTCACGTATTTGTCTAGCATAGGAAGTGAATCAGTGCACTCTCCAGAGGGGCTCAAGTAAAGTGTATTCAGATGATCTAAAGTAGAAGTTCTATATACTTGGGATAAGTGTGTTATGATCCTATATAAGGTATAGTGAGTGATCACTCGGACTATAGTTAGGGCGAGCCCCAGTCCTCGCCATAGACCCACTTATCCGTGACAGGGGACAACGCCTTCATGTATAATGTCTGCCTTATGCATAACCTAGAACCTATTCGAGAGAGACATTGATACATTCATGTGTAATAAGTTCAACCTACGATCTTACTAAGGGAGGCATCCCAATAATACATAAAGCAGTAATGTCTCCCTGAAAGCTAGTTGATGCAGCTCAAAAGCAAGCATTTCGTGACCAGTTCACGAAGCCTTTTTATACAGCAACTCACTTATGGCTGTATCCGATGAATTGTCAGGCCAGTGGCGGAGCCCACGCGATATCCTGTCCCTCCTCCTCTTGATTGGCGGTGATATTGTTCAGAAGGCAATTGCCCAGCTATTTGGAGTCTACGTGGAGCCGGCCAACGGTTGGCCTCGAGTGTATATCACTCCAGTTGCATTCTCTTTTGGTTGGGTTGGTTATGCCGTTACCTCTCTAGCCTCTATTACCGGCGACAAGCAGCTCATGCCTTCTATTGACAACCACTCTATTGCCATCAACTGCGACACCGGATATACCCGAAATAACCGCAGCTGGCTTCTCGGACGCATCGTCCGCGACCATGAGCTAGCCGTAGAGGCCAATCCGGGCCCCGAAGCCGCAAAACTGAAGGATGTTGAGAAGCTAAAGGCCGCCGGCCTCGTCATAAATGACCAACCACTACGCGTTTCACTACGCATTGACATCTTCGAGCTGGAAGGACAACCCAAACTAGTCATAGACCACGTATGGGTCCTTGGTTGGGTGACGATTGTAGCTCAGCTGGGCATCTCGGTCATTCCGTGGGTGCTATATGACAATTGGGCTATCTTTGTCATCACTGCGGCTGGCACGCTGTTAGCTCTCTTGACTGCCAGCTTGCGTCAATGGAACCTTGAGAAGTGGCCGGGCCGGAGATTAAATATCCCAGAAAGTCCTCCCAAGAGCAGAGCCGATGAGCCGAAGGCTCCTCTATCATCAGCCGAAAAATATTCGGTCTTAACTAGTGCCGGGAGCATTTCTGATCTGGAAAAGGGCGGGGTCGATCCGTCAACCACTTCCGGAGCTCGTCCCGTCACATCGCCACCTCAACTACCACATCTCGAACCTCCCCTTCTCCTCCGGAGAAACGGCATAAGACTAAAGTCGTCTGCCTCACGCGCGGCAACGGCCATCGTCATGTCCAGATACTCATCGGTTCTGGGTCGGCGTGGGATCTCGAGGCTCTCGCGACAGCCACCACGGACTCCCTTCCAGAAACGCCGTGGTGCCTCACTGGCCTGGCAGTTCTGTGGGTCATCCTTCTCATCACGGTTGCCGGACTCGAGTCCCAGACATGGTTTTTGCTCCTCATTGGCGGAATAGGTATGCTGCAAAACATTTACGCAGCCTCTGCCCCCCAAGCCAGAAAGCCTCGGATTTAAGATAAAACCTTTCGTGGAACGGCCGACTATTATTGGCTTAGGTGTAGACGAAAAAAAGGTCTGGTCTAAACCCGGTTCAGTAGAGCTGTCGGACGATGAGGAAGTGATGCCCGATGACCCCCTGGTGAGAGAGAAGCCGTACCTGGAGCCATGGGAAACGGTGGGTGTACGAGGCGCGATACGGGAGCTGGAGAAGACAATACCCAAAGCTGGGATGGCGATCATGCCAGAGTTTTTCCCCGCATTATGGAAGGTAGATACAGAGCGGTACAGAGATAAGAAAGAGGCAAGGTTTTGGAAGTGGATGTATAAAAGGCCAACAAAGGAGGATAGATAGACAATCTGTCTGGTTCACTATAGTCGAACTTTAAGCGCCGTCTCCGTTCTATAGTTAATTGTTGATATTGGAAATAAAAGCTCAGGGAAGTAGACTATCTCCGGATGAGTGAGTAAAATACAAGGATATTGTGATAATTGGTTTCTTGGTGCTATATAATATAATGACACACGATGTTATGACTAACAGACAAATTTATAAGTTGACGTCTCACGAAAGGGAACTGCAGCACTATATCGTAATACTGTAAAAAGGTAGATTCAAGTCGAGCAGTTTGCTATCTGTAATTGACTATATGCCTACTAGACTGGTGATTGGCGTAGTGGTATAGTACGCAAGGGTCATAGTCAATGGAATCCAGCAACCTCAACTTCAAACAGCATACAGTTAGTCACTATAGCACATACAACATTCTAGGCCTCACTGACCTTCTAAAGCTCTCCAATATTCGATGAGGTGCTGTCGTCCATGGCGTATAGGTTCAACACCGTGAATGGCCGCTCGACGGTGAAAGCCAACGTGGTGAGGCATATGACCTAACTCAAGTGCGTAGTGATCTACTTGGTGATTAGTAAGTTAAGGAACGGTTTTCGATATCTAATGCCAGGGGTGACCAAATCTTGGGATATAGGAACTGACCATTGCTCTCCTCGTCTGCTCGTCTTGCCCTGTTCCGCCGGGTAAGCAAAAAGGCAATGATCGCAGCGAGGATAGCTCCCAAGAAGCCAAGCACGCCGCTAGGATCGGTCCGAGAAGGCTGTCTGCGATGGCCATAATTCTCCGATTTAGGATTATCGGAGCCGGTCTTGCGAGTACAAGAATTATGTTGGTGAATACCTTGGATATAGAAAATGGGATAAGATGGAACCTAGGTAGAGTAGCCCCTACTTACCAATATGAACTGGCAAGTCAGAGACCTTATAATCACATTTATGCAGAGGTTTCGTCATCTTGTTGTTTAGAGAATTACTCTATGTGGACGGGCTAAAACGCCCACAGGGTCCAGGAGGCTCAATCAAACTACCACATATATTCTTCAGATTCTGACTACGCACAAATAGTATCTTTTCGTTGCAATCAGTTGCCTGCTGCACAGGGAGTTCGATGAAACGCTATACCCAATCAAGCATAGCGTGAATGAACACTGCCACGCAGCCTGCAGATTCAGATTCAGATTCTGACAACGATCCAATTAGCGTATAGTGTATAAGCAAGGTTATCTGCGCAGAACATGGTAGTCCAGTCGGCTTGGCAGCTTTCAGATTCTGGCGGCTCTGCAGCCGGTGGTCCCAAGAACCAGAAGCATAGCCTGTAACATATATCGTGGGCATCCCCGAGCGCAAAGGACTCGGATGGTCTTCCTTAATCATCTTGAATCAATATACAACATCTACTGCTACCTTACACGTATGTGCCTCCACTACCTTTGACAGTACTCAATTCTCTTGGGAGCAAAACTCATTTCCACGTGTTGCGCTTCGTTCTTGCTCTTGCTTGTTCCGACCGTTAAGCATCCTATACTCTACGTCTTGCAAGATGAGTTCATCCACCGCAAAACCCAGTAAGGCCCAATGGCTGGAGCACAGAGACCTAATCACGAGCTTGTACCTCTCGAACGAAGTGTCGCTCAAACAACTGGTAAATGAATTGAAGCAACACGGGTTCCATGCAACGTAAGTGCTTTCCTTTTATTTGCAGCTTAAAATACTAATCAGCATAGACCTCATCAAGTAGAATACCAATTAAAGAAGTGGAACATTTACAAGAACATCGATCAAACAACCTGGAGATATATCCACCAGCAAATTACAAAGCGAAAGGGGGAAGGAAAAGACAGCCGAGTAATCTATTGCGGCAAGCAGGTCAAACCCACAACGATCGAGAAAGAAATCAGCAGGTTTTGCGACAAAACTATCTTCACCGAACTTGGCCTCCGTTAGTTGTACTTTTACATTGGTTCAGGGCTGGCGCTAACTTTACCAAGACGAAGGAAGCCTACCCTTAGCCCCGGCCGACAGGCAACTTGTGATTCGTACTCCATCACCACAACTATTACCTTTAAGAAAAATCCTTTGGCCAAATAGTTTGCCATGGTTACAATTTCATGCAAAACAATCACGAAGTAAGTCAAGAGACTTGAGAAACCGAAGGTCAGACAGATTCTGATCGTCCATAATACAGCAATTAGTACTTTGGTAGCGGGAGTTTCACAGAAACAAATGACCAGGTGCAGATCTTCAATCTCTACATTCCTCTCGCAAATGTATGGGCCATGCATGAACAATCCCCAAAGTAGGGAGTCTAAACTAGCTTGTCTTCTGAGAACGTCGATGCCCGAATCATATCCAGACGAGAACTTCCGACGCACCTACTATATTTTGAATGGATTACAAGAGGAATTGCTTTATGAGGCTTGCTACTAACCATATTCAACATCTCAAACGGCAAATTTGGTCACGATGGTGGAATGGAACGGGGGGCGATTATTCCCATGCTCAAGAATTGCAAACTGCTGGACTTGAAGAAAGAGAGCCTAGAGGGGCTTAGAAGCGACACGGTCAATGCATTCCTCAGTAACATGTTTGATTTTACCGCTGGCCAGATCTGGCTCCTACCTCTCAACCAAGTCGACGAAGACGAGATTTTGATGGTCATTGAATGGCTTTTAGCATTGGGGCAAGATCCCAATGCAGTGTTGAATTCCTGTCATGCGAACACGGCTCTCCAAGCTGCTATCTTGGCTGGCAGTTCGAGAATAGCGAAATGTCTTCTAGACGCAAACGCTGATGTCAATTTCACTCCGGCCTGCTTCGACAAGGACAAGAAGTTGATAGGACCAGACGGCGAGCCTTATTCATGCCTGGAACTTGCTTTAAATCGAAGGTACAACAACGCTACAATAATACGAATAGTGGACCTGTTACTTGAATATGGTGCTTGCACGGATAAAGCTCAGATTCTCTACCTAGCCATTGAAGTGGATCATAGGAACCTCATCAATAGAATGGTAGAAGAAGGTGCGGATCTCTGTTCTACAACGGAGGCACGGGAATATCAATATTTTCTCTCCGAGGAAACTGCTCTAAGCGTTGCAGCTGGAACAGGTCTTTTAGTAACAAAGTTCATACTAGACCTACTCAAGTCTAAGCATCCGTCTAAGACTATGACCAACAAGTTTGTTACAGCCGATGTGTTGATAGCAGCTGCGGCTCGCGGAAACGACGATGTTCTTCGTTTTTTGCAGCCCTTCTCAGATGGAGCCTTTGATAACTGCTACGGCGCTACGCCATTCCATATCGCGGCGCACTATGGCCACCTCAGCACTTGTCAGCTACTCTTGCCTTCATACAAAGCATACATCCCAAATGTGCCGATGACATTTTCTCCTCTTCAGCTTGCTAGTTATTACGGGTGGGATTTAGTCGTGCAGTTTCTTATCGCGAATGGCGAAAATGTCATCGCAGCACCCCAACGTCGTTGTTCGTTGTCGGGGCCGAAATTGTGAAGAGATACTTCTCCTATATATCTCCCTCTCCCAGGCATCTTGCTGATATCAAAACGTTTACCCCTCTGGATATGGCCTTACGTGGGGTAGTGTCGTTTCCGATTACGGGGATGGAATACCATGTGCTATCATGTTAATCAATGCTGGTGCAACTTTAAACGGGTATGAAGCAGTTATCGCGGCATCCCACTTACATGTCGATTTCCTCTCGCTGGTATTGCTTAAAGGAGCAGACCCAAATCAACGTGATGAGGAGGGCAAGAGTGCGATACAATGTGCGCTACGCCCTCATCTGAGGGATAAAGAGGGCTACCCACTACGACTGTACGAGACAGTGCGCTTACTTCTGCAGTACGGCGCCACCTGCTCGATGATGAGGTACTCTCCGCAATTCGACTCAAGACCTGGGATGTGCTAGATCTAATGCTTCGTCATGGCGGGAGCTTGCAAGAAACTGGTAACAATGGTATGCCCATTCTTGAAGCCCTTGTTTCGTCCGTCGAACCCTTGAGCTAGAGCGAGTGGTCAGCGCCCAACCAGGTATTTACGATACAGGCGTGCTCTGTGCGGCTATAGAGGCCAATAATGATCTCATGGTCAAGAAATTGTTACTCAATCGCCCTGCCGGGCCGTTCCTGGATGATGTTGAAGCGATTGCTCTTGGCCTGGCTGCAGCGCAAGGAAAGTGCGATACCCTACGCAACCTGCTTGCGTACCTACCGGCGCCAACGGAACCGATTATGTGCCGGATTGAGTGGCCAATAGAGCCACCAGGGTCACCAGCGCGGCAACGGGAAGACTGGAAGTATGTAGGTTCGGAGTATTATCAAAATGGCTGGATTATATCGTCCACGACATCAAAACCTCTGACTGTAGCAGCAACGGGATCAATGTCTGTCATTGAAGCAGGAAAAAAGATGAGTCCTCAAACAATCGAAGCCTGTGTCACCCTTCTCCAAAGCGGCTTTCAACCCGATAAACTCACATGGATAAAGATTGCTGAGCGAGAACACATAGCACTTGCACAAGCGCTACGTGATCATAATCACAGATATCAAGATGAAGCGCATGTTCCCCTCACCAATCCTCTCATACCAGTAACAAGGTATGGACATAAAGAGTTTATCTCTTTGCTATTGGATGCCGGTGTCGATGTAAATGAACCTAGTATAACTTGGGAAAACTATCGGTCGCCCCTTCAAGCAGCGGCCGACATAGGTGATATAGTCATCGTCGAGCATTTGATAGCAGCGGGAGCCAACATCAACGCGCCACCTGCCAACCATTGTGGCGCTACAGCTCTCCAGTTTGCTGCAATAAAGGGGCACCTAGGATTAGCGAAGCGTTTGATTGAACTTGGGGCTGAAGTCAATGCTTTGCCGGCCCGAATCTTGGGGAGGACTGCCCTCGAGGGGCCGCAGAAAATGGCAGAATTGATATGCTGGAGCTCCTGATAAGGAGTGGAGTTGAGATAACAGGGACTGGGCGCCGGTATTATATCAGAGCAGTGCGGTTGGCCACAAATAGACGTTTTCACACGGCAGCGGAGCTTTTGAGACGGTCTGGGAATTGGTCAGCCGACGACCAGAAAGAATTTGATGTCTGTGAAATTTCAGATTTTGAATTTCTATATGCCGATGAGGTGGAGAACAGCGAATGTGGTGAAATTAAGGAAGCTAGCAACGGGGAAATTGTACATGAAGACGAAGATAACTTGATTGAGGGGGATATTTCCTATTTACCTGGCGATGACGGAGTTGGAAGTGCAGATATTGGCGATAACGAAGGTGAAAACAAAGCAACAGGTGATGATAGAGCCGGTGGCGAAGCAACTGGTAATAATGAATCAGGCGTGCGGCAAGGCGAGAACGAAGACAAAGACGATTGGTTCGAGAAGTATGTAGTCTGTTGAAAAGGGCAAAATAATACATTAGCAATTATATTTACTTCAACATTCTAGGTAAGCCTTTACACCTTATTCACTCACATCAATATCATAGCTTCCGCTGCGAACCTAATTACCCTAAAATTCCCGATTTAGCTCGTCCATGAGTGCCTCAAGTCACGAATTAGAGCTTATGTAGATCACCTACCTACTTAAGATAAGGGGATGTGTCAATATTGCCGTAAATGTATACTAGAATTAAGTAACTGTCAGCGCACGATGCCAGCGTTGATTTAAATTTTGTCGAAGATCTAATAATGTCACGTAATAAAAGCGAGGTGGATGGGACTTTTATGAGGGACTGTTTGCTTGGACAAGTCAGGGTTTAGGTCAAAGTTCGGTGCCAACTAGATCTTAGGGTGTGTCTGTTTGATGCCACAACTAGCAAAGACGAATTTATTATCTAAGGCTTATAAGTAGGTAGGTAGTCAATCTTTTCACGTCCGGCTTTGTATTTTCGAGAGGGAACTCAAAGGCAAAAATTATGGGGACTATCGCGCCCCCTATCTCGAACTTTTCAGTATCACCATAAATCTATCGCGACTCACGACAGGATCTCACGAGGAAGTGTCTGTAGGTCTCCTCGGGAACACAACACTCCGTTTCTTCTTCCAACTGTACTTGCTAGGTTTTCTGGATTTTGCCCTTATGTGCATCTGCATGGTGTGTGTGGCTCTATGTGTATACCATAGACCTTAAAGCGAAAGTTGCCCCTAATTTTAGGGGTTTTTGTGTATGAAAGGACTATGTTCCTTTTTTCTTCCTATTTTGCTTTTGCACAGCTTTCATGCTATTTCCAAACCAGTCGATTAGCGTTGTCGTGGGACTCTCGAGTACATACTCCTAATTGTCAGGCGAGAGAATGTTCTCGGGGATAGATTGGTGATGATTCCGAGGGGTTGGCGGATACCTCCAGTCGAAAATGTATTAGCTCCTTCGAGAAGGAATACTTCGAATTCGGCGTAAGAACAAAGAAATCCCTACTCAGGAATCGTCATAGCGTAGCTTAAATCCTCACCCCTATACATACCTCGCGCTAACGTTCTATTTGTGGCAAATTTGACTTCGATCAATTAGAGTTAGCTTCCACAGTTATCAAATATCATCGGCAAGATGGCTCACGCTGTTGAGATAACTAGTGGCCCTGTGCCAGATCCAAACCTGCCGGGGCCTTATATCCCCCTTATGAAAGACACCATTGACAATCTATCAACTAAGAGAACGATGTTTGACTATGGGATATTCAGGTCGCATATTACAATGTTGGACTTGGCGCCAAACGGAATCAACCGGCTCCTCCAAAACCAAGTCGAGAACAAGCAGAGGATTACTTCCGAAGGTTAGGTGAGTAAGGACCTTGAAGACTTAGACACGCCGAACATACTCATGATCAATATGTCTTAGTTTGGCACGTGACAGCGCCGGCTAGATCTACGTGGAATGCTGGCTCAAAGCTCTCGCAGAGAAAAAATAAACCGTTGCTTAAGTATGCTTTCAAATTATCTCTATGAGTATCGGTACTGCCTGAAGGTTTTCAATTTGACTGATTTTGTTGGAAGTGTCTATTCGCACGTTACACCATTACAGAACCGAAAATTTAGACAAGTCTGGCCGCATCGACCTCACGGACGACACAGGGCAATCAAATGTCCCGGATTCAGCTTGGACGATCTACCTGACCCCCTCCCCGACTGGGCTGCTCTATCCGACTATATAGACACAGTTTTTCAACCTAATCGCGACGAGTTAGCTTTTCGATATCAGCCGGCGGTGAACTATGGCCCAGTGCTCGAGAATACGAAGAAAACTCAGGAACAAATATCACGAACTAAGAAGATATCTTGACTCTTGCCGTGCATCCGGGTTCACTGCTACACATTCGAGCGGCCATGCTGAACTAGGTGTTATAAATTTTCCCGAAGATGGGAACTCGCTGTGGTATTGTCTCGCGTGAGTTGCGTTTCGACTAACTGCTAAAATTATAATTAATCTCTGATAGTTACGGTCCTCCGATGGGTGGTGGAAGTCGTGAGGCGTGGACTACGATCAAGTTTCGGATCTGGAAGTATTTCAACCACGTCCTCGCTCACCCTGCGTGAGTTAAAACCCCAAATCATCGCGGATCTATATTTTTATGTCATCCTAACGACTATTTCGCATCATAGTCATCCACGCCATCGGATGTACGTTGTTCTTCAACAGGAGTCAAGTCACGAAATTGAGGCTCGAACCCCAGGCTCTGAGCGCCTATGGGGTCGGATGTCTATTCAAAGGGCGCTATATACAAATAAACCTCATTCAGGCCCTCCAAGTATGTATACATTTTACTGATGACTGCTGCCTCCACGACCACTTGTTACACTTACTCACTTACTAACTTCGGTTTGTCCAAAGTGTACTGTAATTTCACAGGGATTTATCAAGTTATCGCGGACTTCTTCGGTAAAGAAGTTGTCGTGTTCACCAGACGGACAAGGATGCCAGTATGGGCCGATTTACGGGCCGACCCGCCTCGGCATTATGAATGGAGAGGTAGGTAGATTCCTTCGTCGAGCCTCTTTGATTTGAGTAAAGAAAAAGACCCCCACCAAGCAATGAAAAAGTTAATCTAGCCTATTTCATCGAAATTACCGATAAGCATATCGTTAGTTAATTCAGAAACGTCTAGCACATGGGAGGATAAACGACGGGCTGGATCGAGGACAAATTTTGCTAGTAACGGATGAAACACCAGAGCAGTACCAGATTGCGATATATTTCGACGGCCACCCTGAGCAATATTTTGACACCTCGTCCTCAGATGCCGAAGATAGATACGGTTGGATAGATGCGCCGTGGAGTGTGCAGCTCCTACCCCTTTTCAAGCCAGCTGGGATACTGACTCCGCTCTCTAATAGTGATTAGGCCGCTGGCGTCTGACTACGAACCGATTCATCTTCCTCTTGCCCCAATAGACGATAATGCATTCAAAGACGATATCCAATGGTCTGATCTCTTTTTGGCTTGGGGAATGTTGCCCGCGAGGACAAGAACGAAGAGGCCAATGAGACAATATTTCCAGGTAAAATGTTTTCTCCATTATCATCACTGTTTGCTTGGGGCTCGAAAGACTGGACGATAACCCTTGATTCTCCTGAGCACCGCACACCATTCCGAGTTGTATACAAAGCAACTCAATCCATGTCAGATCATTTTAGTCCGCCAATACTAATCTTATATAAAATCTCTAGATCCAGATCAAGCAGGTTGGACACAGGAGTGGACGGTGCCACCCTTTCCTAACCCATATCCTTATCCTTTCGGCAACAATAAAATTGTAACCGGCATATACATAGACGCAGGTGGCAATGAAAGGTGGCCAGAATGGAATAATATCAAAGCCTATGAGAGTCACAACTTCCAACAACACGCAAAGGATTTTGGTATTGATGTGGACCCCATGGATAAGTCAATGTGATGAGCTATTGCGAGTCGCAGAAGAGAAAAATGAGCGCTATACATGTCTATGGGAAGGATAAATGAACTATGAGTATGAAAAGCAAAAGAACCACTCGGTGCCGTAGGAGCAGTATACCCATCCATGATTTGAGGAAATGAGAAACCCTATTTGTTACGATTTTCGTTCGGAGATCTCAAAGCCTGAACGTCAACGCATAGAAACTACGAGGACTTTAGTTTACTATGCTCGTATTCAGGGTTTAGCATTCGCGTTGCCAAGTCCTGTAGATGTCAACTGCAACAAAAGCCTACACTAGTCTCGAGGTTCGAAAATCTCACCGCTCAAAATCTTCGAAGGTGAATGCATGAGCCACATTTCTACCGCTAGTCCTGGGAAATAATAAAGACCATAAACGTATAGATGTTCAAGGGGTGTATCCCCCACGAAGAAATTCCTGCCTACTATTCGAAACCGTTCATACGAGCCCAAGCCGCTCATAAAAGGGGTCTACCAAGGTTCGTTGCTTGACTTTTGAGAAATGAGGAATGACTAGTACTTTCTCGGTATCTGTTTTTATTGATTATGTGTAGTATATTTGGCCAGTGTTGGTAGAGCAAGTCGTTAAGGGAGATCCTGAAATATTTGTCTATGTATCACAGGTCTCTCGAGGTTCGGCCATCGGATGCACCAATGTCGATAAGTCAACCCCTAACTTCAATAACACTGCCCAAAGCTCTCAAAACTCACTAGAAGACACCAGAGTGATGTATAGATTTTCTAAAAAAATAGGACAGGAATGTTGCATTTCACAACACCTTCCCCTAAACCCCAAGACGAGGAAGGAGCTATCGAGAGAAAAGGGTGAGAGGGTTGGCTATTATAAATGAGGGCGAACTAGTTCACTTTACGTCTGTAATCGCCAACTCTTTGGCCATCATTGGTGGCTTTTTCCCATGAAAGGCCGCTAATTGTGTGCTCGCTCTAGAGTCTAGCTATATGGTCTGTTTCTATGGTTGGCGAGAATGTTCTTCTTAGACGACCTATGGCGCCAAGCTTGTCAGTAAGCTCGGAAAGCTACACCTGCAGTACCATTCAACTTTTTTATACCATAGACCAACGAAATCCTCATGTTTGCCAACATGAGAAGAGCGTTACTATAGACTATTGCTATGTTCCCCGCTTCTTAGTGCGATTCTGATCTCCTTTATGAGCCCTCGATCCAAAGATACCTAACGCCGAGCTTGTGTGCAGCGATTATTGCATTCCTGAAAGTTTGTCGAAATCTCTTTTACGGCACATTCTCGCTAAGCCTGGCAAAGTCTCGCCTACTTAACTTCAAGAAGGGCGCGACTCCCCAATGGTGACTTAAAAAGCAATGTGTCGGCGGTCCTCTGCGAGGGGAAGGTCTACTGACCCTTCCAAAGCCATCTGATGGACATGGATGAAGCAAATGAGTGGAAGCCAGCCAGACTCAGCATCGTCTATGTAGCTATGATGAGTGTCTAAGCAAGTTCGGGGCCAGGTCTTAATGCCGCAGTAAATAGCCAATCCGCCAATCCGCATACCAGACATCGTTCAACGGTTGATTCGCAAGTTCTCATGGCGAGGTGGATAAAATGGCAATGCGGCTTTGGTAGCGTTTTATAGTGTTCTACGTTAAAGAGGAAATATAAATCAGTATTAATATAAGCGCAATCTCCAAACTTGTGAAGCTCGAATCCGAATGGTCGAGGAGGGGAAAAGAAGGAGATAGGTAATAGACTTCCCCTTTCCATTGGACTGCAAATTAGTCCCCGATTGTATGTATGTTGAATATAACAGAGTGAACCGCGATTCGTTAGGCCCTGCTAACTTGCATTAACTTCTGCTTGAACATCCTGTACACTTTACAGGGGTATATGTAAGTGAAGTGGAGAGACCTGCTTACATATGCGACGTCATGATCTCTGAAAGCTTCATTAAAGGTGGATTAGGTCAAGGACTCATTTCGGATACTATACAAGAGCACGAGGCACCCGGCATGTATATAAGCAGGTCATCTCGCCTACTCTGTCATATAGTTAGCCAGTTGAATACTTCGCTCATATATACCTCACATTTCAACGAGCTTATAGTATATGAGGTATTTGACTATTAAAATGGCTGTGTATCCATTGTTGCCTAAATACTGCGCCCCTTCTGCATTAATCAGGCTGCCAATAAAGGTGGAACGCAAAAGCCATTACCCCGCCCTAGCCCGCATATTTAAGCACCTATGGGTTCCGTCTCAATTAGTCTCTTGCTTTGATGATAGCTTCTATTGTAGCAAACATATTTTCTGCGTCTTGATTTGAACGTGTCTCTTTGAAGTAGTGCACATTCAGTACTCCCAGAAGTTATTCTTCCAATGACAGACAGATGCTGGTTTGTGCTACGGCACAGCTACCATAACCCCCCAACTATACCAAACTGCGGCATAGGCAAATCCAAAGGATCCCTGTCAATTGGTCATCTAGTGACAAACACCAAGTTAATCGACATCATCAACCCGGAAACTGGGCCACTGGAATACCCACCCAGTATGCCAGTTGTGACTGGGAGGGCTTACAACTTTGAGTGGAAATCGACTGATGAGGGTCATATAGACGTCACTACGAAGGCTGATGCCCCCGTCGCAGCTGCTTTCGGCGTAAATATTGGTCTTGGTGCGGGTATCGCCTTCAAAAAGGCAGTCAGTCGCTGTTGGGAGTTTGAAAGACTCGAGACATTTACTGTAAACATCACACAGAGCTATGTCGATGATACCATGGAAACGGACGAGGTCGAGAGTTATATACACAAGCACAAGACTTGGCTCATCAAGAGCCCATCCTTATATCTCATCACAGGGATCATGGTGGGACGCAAGGCGAGGCTTCTAGAGAGCGAGAAAAAAGAGCACGGTCTCAATGCGGAAGCAACAGCCGGCGCGTCCAATATTGCGGGCGCAGGTGGCGGGTTTGATGTCTTAACTGGCAAGGAGTCTTGGTCCTCTGGACAAGTGGATGACTTCGTCTTTGCGGTTAGGGTCGCAAAGGTTACGAAAGGGCTCCTTGATAAGACATGGTCCTGGGCAACATTATCGGAAGGCGCTACATTCAGTGCAGATGATAATTATGAAGAAGCATTAGAGCTCATTAAAACTCGATTGAAAGCGGGTGGGCATATCTATGAGGATATCATTAGCCCCCGGAAACCTACGCGGAGGAAGTTTTCATCCTTTGATCATTCTCCTCCGAGTTTATTGCCGTTGCTTGGTGATTTTGAGTTGATCTCCGTCGTCGAAATTACTGGCAGCTTCGCCACGAATCAATCACACTTGAGATATATAATAAATGAAGTTTTTATGAATGGTACTAAACACCCCGGTTTAAAATCACATTTTTATTGTATCTAATACTTCTATATACCGATATTAGTATGTCCTGGACGTGATGCCCAGCCCATGGCTGGTAGGTGGCGTTGTCAGAATTATGGGGCCTCCATTGCCCCTGTCTCACTTTCAAGCGCACCAAAAAGCTTTTAGCCCGGTTTTCTAGTTCAACTTGTACGCGCCCGACACGCGTGAACTAATTAACTTTGTCACTTAAACATTTTTAAATATCCCGACCTGAGGCGCTACACAGATACACGCATTTAGGATGCCTTGCACACAAACAACACTAGGTAAATATAAAATCATAGACTTAGCATGGAAGTCTTTCTTCCCCAGCTTACACTCATCGTTGTTCATCATCGACACCAACTTCTTAACTATGTCTGACTCTGGTAGCGATTCTGACCTACGTCAAGACTACACACAGATCAAGCGGCAGGCAATGCGTCACTCGCCCAGCTTGCTCCGCAAGCTCCGCAGGAAGTTCCAAATAGATAATACCTCCCTCCTTAAGATGATCGCTCACGGCAGAGTTCTCAAGAAACGTTCGGCAGAGTCGCCGCAGCCACCGATGCCGAATCAGACGAGACCGAGACCAGGGATGAAATCACCTCGTTATCGCCCAGAGGACTACGATCGCGCTCTATCCTGGTTTAGAAAAATCATGACCCTTGGACTAGTTGGTGTGGTTCCTTCTATCATAGCAAAAGATGAGCGCGAAATCGAGCGCGAAATCGAGCGCGGCATCATGGAGTACATTAAGCTACAATATCCTGAGGCCGGCTATTGGTCGCTCACGACTCGACTTCATTGTTCGAAGAAGCGCCACCTACCCAAATTAACCACCCAGCAGGTGCAAGACTTGTGCCGTTTCCTTACACACGATATAGCATTGTTATACGACGCCCACATACCGTTTAAAGTTGAGATAGGAACTATGACGATCGCCATGGTTTCGAGTCAAAGCCCAAAAGGCCTCTTCTATAAGCCATTGATCGACAATTTTGACTTAGACGTAGATCCTCAAGATGAGGATGTCCCTTGGGAAAATCTTAAACAGAAGACGATCAAGTCTACTGAGGACCAATTCGCTGTTTTAGAGGTATTTTCGTCCCTTACACTGCAGAACGTGATAGTTTTAGTTGATCGACTATGACCGCTAATGCTGTTGGCGTTATCCTCTAGGCTATAGTCGAATACTTTCCTAGTCAGCCTAAAGAACGACGAGCCGATCTAGAACCAGACGCTGCTGTCAGTGTACTTGAGGCATATCCATTTACTTTCGGAACGCCTACTTGGGTGATACGCCATGTCTCTAACTACTCCACGAGACTTGCGAGATTTCTCATACAGCTCACCACCGAGGAATATTTATATTCCTATCCAGAACCGATTCATGACGATGCATGGGAATATTGTAAGACTGTTGCATATGTTCTTCAACTGGCAGAATCGCCTATAACTACTGCGGGTATCAACGAAGATGAACTTCTTCTCGGCCGAATTAAGCTATTAGCTTTGCATACGGCATTGTTAATCCATCGACACAAAAAGATCGTTCCATATTACAGATCGAGGGGAATTATCGGATTAGAAAGGGAGAATGAAGCCGCAAGATATGTGGACGTCGCAGGGTTTCAACTGGTTACAGATGCCCGTCGAAAGTTAGCGACTGCTATTGACTCAGTAGCCGAGTTAAATAGATGTGTTGTTGATGAGGAAACAAAATATCTTCTCGAAACCTTGACTGCGCGAAGAGTCAGCTTTAGGTCATGGAGTCGTATCGTATCTCATGGGAAGCCGAAAAAGAAGGGCGAGAGATCAGCAATCCCAGCTGAAGGGGGTTCTAATAAAGAAGAGTAGTTAATCACCATTTAGGGTAAATTATGCGTTCCTGATATGTGTTATGTCTCACACTTATATCTATCTTACTCGGTTTGACAACTCCTTAGCCAGGCCCCTGAAGCTTGCACAGGACAACTCAGCACGAGCAATTCAACCTGTACGCTTCACACACTCGAAGAGACAAGGCTCCAGCATATGTGGTATATTGCATATAAAATCTACAGATAAAGTAGGAAAGAAGGAAGGTCTAAATCTACATTATAGGCAGCTGCTTAAATACCCGCGTGGGGCAGCTGCATTCACTGCCAGTGCCTGCCTTCATTCACTGCAACTGCATTCACTACAAGTGGCAGTTACTGCAAGTGGAGATTACGGGTGCTGTGGCTAGTGGTGGGGCACAGCCACCAGAGCCTGCAGATCCGTAACTCAACCCCTTGTAAATGGAATGGGAATTTAGTGTGCAGTTATTATAAATCAACACTAGGATAGCTGACAATGAGAATGATGGCGATGTTTGTCGCATTCGACTTCGTTAAGATCTATGGATATTCTTAAGGGCCTCTTTCAATTCATCGAAAACCGCAGATTGCTGATGCTGACGGGCTTCACGCCGCTCCATCCCTTCCTCTGGAGGGGGCATATTTCCCACGGCGCAATACATCGATATCCATTATCCGATCGCTTTGCCATCCTACCGAATACGGCCAGCATTCCCTCTACTTTCTTCAGATCGTCGATATTCTTTATTTTTTCTCTAAACTGCGTGTGACGCGAGAAATCGAGTATTCGAGCGGCGATACCAGCCCAATAGCTGTCGAATAAGAAGTTCCGTTCAGTGCGTCTTCTTGGTTCTCTATAATTATGTCTTCTCCAAGTATTGCGAACGTTCTATGTGCTGCTGTGTCGAGTGGGCTAGGGTTAAACGTCTTTGTCGTCGAGCTCCTCACCATCGAATTCGTTGAGAATAGGCATATGACTTTGCCAAGGCCATACAGCCGTCCTGGATAGTATACATCGCTCAGATTTCCATAGTTGGAAGGAGCGGCAAAAGTGAGAATTCTTGCCATATTTGCCCGTTCTATGGCGTCTCCGATATTGTTATGTGCCGTCCGAAATCCACTAGACAGGACAATAATATCGACTTTCCAGACTTCTCTCGAGTAGTCGATTGCCTTTGATCAAGCTTAGGTTAGTTCTCGTTATATTAAGCTGATTTCATGCTGCACTGTTGGGGGTTTGTCTTACATTTTCCATGAGTATTGGGGTTTTGGCCGTGTCTTGGCTCCCCTCCCAAACACGCCCAATGAAGTACTGGGCGTCTTCGCAAACCTTTCGAAGTAAGAGGAACACATTAGTTCCATGCCCAGTACTATCTATACACGACAAATTGGACTCATTGACGAAGTCATGATAATCTGCAATAGTATTCAAGTGCTGGCTCTCGATCCCGGTGTCAAGAATGGCGACCTTAATCTGGGGAGATAGAAAATCTCGTTCCTTGGTTTGATCCTCACTACTGCGTTCATGTTTGCAAGCTCTGCAAACCAGTTATCCGAACAATGCGCAGTGATCGAGGCGCGGCGGGCTGCCAGTTCTTCGTGTGGCTGAAGCTGGGTCTGTGAATGGGTTGACTTAGGCTGAAGCACTTTTAGAGGTGCCCCCTCTTCCACGTGCGCGTTTTCGCCACTCTTTCGCACATCTGAGGTTAACTTTGACCTAAACGCTCGTTGTCTCTTATTTCTGGGTACCGCGTGTTCATACTCGACGGCATACGAAGCTAATCTTTTAGACTCGGACCATTTAGTTCCTTCCCAGTAACTAGCACGAGTAGGCGATATCGATCGTTGACGCTTGTTGACCGCCCTGGGAGTTGACTCGTCAAGTCCTTGCTCGAGCTTCTTAACAACCTTTTTGTAGATCTTTTTTCGTATCCTACGATCTGCCGCTTCACCCTCGAGGCCAAGAGACCTTAACTCTTTCGCTATCTCCGAATGAACCATAAGGCATCCTCTAATCGCCTCGACATAAGAGTCATCTCTCTCTCGCTCCAGCCGGTCCACAACACACATCAGCTGGAAGTAGGCGTTGGCATTTTGGCTATTATGGAGGCTGATAGATAGGTCCATACTTTCACCAATGTCGATTTCTATTAGTAGTTTCGCAAAGGACAGGAGCGCAGGATGTCCCATCCCGAAGTTATATGAATCGGGTATTGCTGGAATCTTTGAGTTGAAGCCCAGATATGTAAATTCTCTCCGGGAACTATATTCCGAGCAGCCTGAAAGATAAATACGTTTCGTGGCAATGTTGGCATCAAAGAAGTCCATCAGGCAAAACCCGAGTTTGACAGCAAGTTTCCGCTTGTCCTTAGTGCTAAATTTGCGCGGAGACGCCCCATTAAGTAAAGTTTTGAGGTCATGAGGCTTGAAGAGCCCATCGACAATTAGTTGATGGAGAGATTCCTTGGTGGAGAAATCAATTTCAGAGGAGGCGGAATATTCCCAGGCACCAAACAGTGCATACTCTTTAGGAAGGAGTATCAAGGCCTTTCCCTGACCGGCCTGCTGTCTGAGACCTTCACATATGTCGGGAATGAATGAAACAGAAGTCATATTCCTTAAATTAGATTAGGGAAAGATCCGTGCAACAGAGACGAAAAATGAATAACTTACAGCGCAACAGATTCACACCATGCCTCTTGCCACGATTCAATTTCTGTACATAATGAAAGAAAAAACTGGAGACTTGGCAATGCAGCATCCTCATCGAGATCCTTAGTGAGTTTCAACAATACTTCATGTGATTTGCCGCACCTGAAGTGTTTAAATAAGGCACTGAGTATAAATGTGGTATGTTTTCGAAGTCTCGCTTTTTTCCACGCCTCTTTCCCCTTTGCGCTTCCGGGCGGCCTCGTTGTCACCACCGGTATAGTGGGTTTGAGTAGTTGACCGAGGGCAAAGTTACACTCGGAAACAATTCGTAAGCATTCTTTCAGCTCATGAGGGCTTCCAGGAAGCTTGAAAAGCGTCTCGTTGGGGCCATGTATAAGGTCAAGAGGTTCGGATACTGATCCTAAGAATTTATAAACGCGCTCAAACGGGGATAGGGCGCGGCCGGTGGGCCGAGGTAGACACTCTGGGCCCTGACGAGGCCATCCATCAACGAACATAGCGCCATTAACTTGGTTTGGCATTGATCGTAGTTTTTTTGATCCAGATCCGTAGAAAGTTCCTCGGTGAACAAGGCTTGCCGAAGCTCGACTTCAAAATGCTCAGCTTGAGATGATGCCCCTATATTATCATGGGTTAGGTCCCATTGGATATGGTACCGAGCCAATTTTGGCCGTACCAGGCGCCCGAGCTCCTGGAGCAACCGCCATTCGATAGACTGAATCAGGTAGGGCATCCTGCTCCTCTGCAGCACATGAAGATAGAAATGAGGCCTAAAATTATGCGATGACAAGTTAACTGACGCAGAAATAAGAGAAATAGTCCCTAAAGCGCAGGCCCACAACCCATTCAGCTTACGAAGTTCTAGTTGGCAATGTCATAGTGCCCCCTCGTTAAACCAGCCAATCCAAGCTGGAGTTATAAGCTCCAATCATAAGCAACTCTGCCTTACCCCGCGCGTCGCCTGACATTCCTCTTCATAAGACCTTATAAATCACCCCTACGCGCGACCTGAGTTTTGGTTCTTATGCCATCTATGAAATAACCCGAAGCACGATGTCAAACATTGATGACGAAGATTCTCTCTACAGGTTAGCCTGCGAGTGCGAAAACTTCTTCGACAAGTTGCAAGGCGACCGGGGGACTATTAAGGCAGAGATATGTGCCGAGTTTCAGCAACGATTTGCTATATGGGCCGCAAACCTAGGCGTCTTTGCTCGGAAGAGCCAATGCCTAGATACGAGGCTCCGAAATATCCCAGAGCTTCAAGACCTTGTTGCTAGATTATTAGATATCCTCCGCCGCAACCTACAACGGTGCATAGCTGAAGCTGAAATCCAAGACAGGGAAAACATCATGCCAGCGGACCTCGAAGCGCAATACGAGATAAACGGAGTGCAGGCAGTAGCTCAGATAATAGACGATACACTCACTAGGCTTAGTAGATTAGGCGTCACAATTCGCCGATCGAGCCATGGCAAACTTGACACAAGGCTGCAGAAATTTGCCGCAGATGTTAACCTCGAGCCATTCGAATATTTGTGTACATTTTCTGTGCAAATGTTGTATCCTGAGGCCCATCAGTCCCTTAAAGAATACCTTGGAAAGTCGATGGCACAACGGTACGCAAAGATGTTGTTTATCACATCTCGTCGGGAAAAGCTCCGAACTCGTCGAGACCCGCTTCCATCAATCCCAGAAACAACCAGTTTCAAAATGGAAGCACGAACTGAACCAATGCATCCATTGAGGATAATCGACAATCTCACCGTACCAAAGATCACAACGGCATATACACCAGCCTCACAATCCGACTTATCAACCGTCAATATACAAGAGATTAGGAACCGCCGCCAACAACCAGACGAGCCTCTACAAGACGCCACAAGACGTCATCTATCCAAATAAACCAGGCTAATTACCCACGACTACCTGGCGTAGATGACAATATCAGTATACGCACTTGCCCATGGTGTACTGAAATTCTCAGCAGGACAGTTTCAGAAAACGAATGGCGGTATGAAATATTCATCCGATCGTACATGAACCGAAAGATTAGTTTTGCTGATACACTCCCAGCCGACATGTAGATCACGACTTGGAGCCCTACATTTGTCTTGCCGAAGAGTGCCCTGATATCCACCGGGCCTATCCAACTTTTGATGGTTGGCTTAAGCACATGAGATCTCATAATCGACGATGGCACGAGCGGTTTTATTTAACTCCCAGTTGGATATGTACGGTCTGCGAAGTAAATGCAGAGCTTTATGATAATCCACATGCGTTATACTCTCACATGGAAAGATTTCATGATGATGATTTCACTAACGACCAGTTGGAAATAATTTCGCGGCAAAGCAAGTTAGACCAACCAAGGGCTGGGAATGAATGTCTTTTGTGCTGTTTCGTGGTTGAAGAGCAAGAAATCCGGGGTGGGGAAGTGTTCCATAAGAGGCGGAAAGGAGATGTCAAGCAAAGCTTCAAAGCTGCCCGAAAGGCTCCAGAGATGACGAATCCAGATCCTCACTCCTCAAGCCTTTCGGGCACATCTTCTGACTCAGACAATTCTGATAACACCCGGGATAAATCACGGCGAACGAAGACCACTCAACGGCTGTGGCCCGACACATTGCGGCACATTTACAAACACTACTGTTTTTAACATTGCGCTTCGCCGATATTCAAAATTGTAGCCCGGGCTTGGACGACGATATCAATAGTAATTCCTTTGAAATTGATGATAGCAGTGGGTCTTCAAACACAGCGGCGTAGCAAGGCTCTCCGATATCGCGTCGGAGTCCGACACCATCACGAGGGAAGATGCGAAAAATTTGGTCAGGACCGAAAAGATTATCGGCGAGGATAGTCCCGAGGAGGACGACATCTTAATTCCAGATACCGATCTAGACCTTTCGGATATCCCAAGGCAACATGATGGCCTCAAGCCTGAGAATGATGATTTCTTAAAGGGGTTAATTGAATCCGGAGCTTACCAGCCGTCACGTATTAACACCAAGCGAGTCAGGTCTCACTTGTTAAGTATATTCTCTTCGTATACAGTTAACCGAACTCAAAATACCAAGAGTGGGACTATGGATGATATTGGACTTACGGGTCGCGATCTGTATGTGTCTACCTCTAGGCGACCGGGGAGGAAAAGAAGCCAGTCACAGTAATTACTGAGATATGTTTGCTTTAAACCACAGAATGTTGCCGCCAGTACGATCTCCCGACTAGAGCGTAGATTAAACCGGCAAGTGATAAGTTGAGATTGGAGTAAGTCATGAAAATACCTCGTCATATCTAGTTTAATCATCACCTTAGCTTACCGAGAGGAGTTGAACATCTTCGCTGTTTCTATCCTTGTCGGAATAGGCTTGGTGGAAATGCGATTACTACTCCTTGATTTTTCGGGATGTCTTGCTTGGCTAAGTACAATTCTTGAAAATATCAATGTATGGCGCTAGATCCTGTACCTGATTCCTTCTCCATCTACTGGATTGTCTTCTAGTGAGAACGTCTTCTCTGGGTAGACGAGATGATAGCATAGAAACAGTTACTCACTCTGGCACAGGGCGAGTTCGGGCGTAGGGAGATTCTGATAGGGACATATAGTTAGGCCTTTAGAATTAGTGGATGAATAGACCAATCGTCAGGAATAGGGATATAGACACACCAGTCAGACAAAGAGATTCCATGTATATAGCCAGATACTCACATAGAGCGCACGGAGATGCCTTCGCTCGTTTTTCGTGCAACAACATATGTCTACGCCCTAGCCCCACGAGGTCTATGTACCGATGATGAAGTATATTCAGAAGTGTCTCTCAAAGCGGCAGCGCCAGCCGGAGACGGGACCATTTCCCTCTGCACCTATGCAAGTGTTTGGGATGGAGCTCAATCCGAATTCACCTACGTACTATAAACTGTGAAATTTAAGTCAAGCGCTCGTACATGTAAGGTAGCTTGAAACCTACATATGACTCTTGCCTCCTCTCCCGGTTCTAATTAAACGGGTATCTTCTTATTCAAAACTACTCTATTGCAGGTTCCAAAGGCTGGTTGCTACACAGATTCTCAGGGGTTCGTTCAAGTCGCCTCGAGTCTCACATGGAAGTATGGAAACTTACTGCAAATTCTACCAACAGCAGACTGCGCCTTAGCGCAAACGGCATGCTTCTCCCTCGTCATCAATTCCAGACCTAATTGTCACGCCAAAGCCGTCACGTTCACCCTCGGGGACCCTTACCCACCTACTCGGCGATATAGTCAACTACGGGATTTGTCATCTCCAGCGCGTAACCATCGATATACTCTCTACGGACAGACTTCCGCCTCGATTGTTTCAGATTCCTCTCAAACCATTGGGCGGGCTTCCTCCCTAGCAAGAGTCCCAAGGTCAATTTAGTACAACCTGACAGCACGTGGGCAAGGCATGGGATCGGTGGGACTACTACGCTACCAGCCCCGAGTGGTTGGTATTACTCCGCTTCGAAAATCAATTGGTTGATATGACTAGGGATTAAAGTTCACGACTCCGCAAGACAGAACTGAATTTCCCAGCGTTGTATAGGATAACTGATAGCCAATGATTCAAGTTGTCCTTTTAGGGAGTTTGACTGTAGCCGTGCCACTCTCCGTTCGCTACGTTCTTTTCCAATGGTTTGCGTAAATTAGACACCTCGCAGGGTCATCTCACGATACTCGAAACATGGCTGCGCTTCTACATTCACGAGGCATCATGTATATATATGAGCCAGAAGTTCGCGATCAGTACAGACTCTTTCCTCATTCACCACAGAAGCTCACAGCGACACAGTCCTCCCCTGCCCCACTCATATAATCATCACCATGCAGCTCACATCCATCCTCTCCATCGCGGCGCTGGCGCTAGGCTGCAGCGCAGATACCAAGCACTCTTTCAGCACTCATCCTTCAATAGGGCCGGCGTCTGCGGGCAGACGACCTGGACGGGCGAGACGAGCGACAAGGCCCGGTGGCGCTCGACTGCGCCACCATGGTGTTCAACCTCCGCAAAAAGAGCAAGGACGGCTACATCCTGCAGGACTGGCAGGTGAACGACCCGGACCAGTCCTACCTCGGGCTCGAGACCGAGGGCAGCTGCACCTTCGGCGTCCGCGTCGAGGACGTCACCAACTACGGCCCCGCCATCATCGCCAAGGGCGACATGGCGACATCCTCCAGGACGCGCTGGCGCGCTTCACGAATAACGGGCACATTGGGGCTTCGGGACGAGTGAGTCGTTTCCTGCTGTCTGCAAATCATACCTCACTAAAAAATAGCGGTGACTAACCGAGTGTTGTAAATAGTGGACTGCAAACCGTACTGGGGAGACCTTAGCGCGCAGAAGATTGGCTGGAGGATCTTTGCATTCGGCGAATAAGTCTTCACTCCTTACCATCGAGCCATGTGTATCAGTTCCTACTCAGCATCGCGATTACTTTCATGGGAGGCAGGAGGGGGATGCGCTGGCGCAATAATCGGGTGCTGGAAGGACAATTGGAGATTGTTAACCTGTCTTTTTCGTTTCGTACCGCTGTCGCGTTCGCATGAGTTATTTACATCTTGCGCTGTTGTATTTGGTTGATTATATTACTATATCTCTGTATCTCTACTGAATAATGACCTGTTTTTGACCTCTGGAAAACTACTTTCTGACACCGAAGAAAATGTTTCATCACAACTTGTAGTTGTAGTTATAGGTTAAGGACTAAAAGAGGTAAGACGAAATTAAGCTCCAGTCGTATCTTTACTTCTAAATACCCACGACAAAAATATTTGGTCATTATATAAGTAAGACCAATAATGGCTGCAACTCAAAGACGAATAAAAGTGACAGATGTAAAATTAGCATATTATATACTACGTAGTCCCCGCAGGACGAGCCCAAGACGCGAAGCCGTCTGTCTACCTGTACAACCATGCCGTCGCCCCAGAAAGCAGAAACCCGAAACGAGGTGAAAAAAAAAAAAAGCCAGGGGTATATAGAATGCAAACCAACGAAGACGCCACTATCCCGTCCGATACCTATATCCCTCTACCCTAGAAGAGCATGCCTACGCTCCTATTAATTGGGATGAGGCGAGATGAAACTCTTATAACGTCCGCAACGCCGCCCATCTATGTATATGAGGTACAACTGAAAAATGACAAAAAGGTGACCCCCGCGTCTCACTCGACAGGCAACGACCAATCGCGACACAGCACCTAAGAGTCGACGAAGGGCGTGAGGTCGGCGCGGCCGAGGAAGCGGTCGCGGTCCGAGCTCTGGTGCGCGTCCACGCCCGTCATGCCGTCGTCGCCGTCGTCATCCATAGTGTCGTCGATGCCGCGCTTGGACCTCTTGCGGGCGAGCTCTTCGGTGGGGGACTCGAGCTCGTGCTGGTGCACGGTGCGCTGGGCCCGCAGGATGTCCTCGTGGCTCTGGAGCGCGCGCTTGAGCTCCTCGCGCATGGACACGCAGAAGCGCTTGCGGTTGACGAACTGCATGGCCTGGACGGCGCTCATGCCGAGGACGGCCATCAGGTAGGCGCTGACGATGCCGGCGGACCGGTCGTTGCCCGTCTCGCAAAACACCAGGACCTTGCCACGGCGGAATCTAGCCTCGTCGATAACCATGACGTCATCTTCCACCTGGACGTCCGACATCTGCACGGCCTGCTCTCGGTAGATGCGCAGCATGTGGTCGTTGATCATGCGAACCGCCGCCGGGAAGAGGTGTATTAGCTCCTGGTCGCCCGAGGCATCCACGTATCGCGACTCGATGCCGAGCTCCCGCGCCAATTGGTCAAAGGCCATGAGATTCAAGGAGGCCTGGCGGAGGTCTCGTACGGCGATAATCATGGTGATGCCTTGTGCTTGTAGCCACTGACGGTCGCGCACAGCAGCGGAGGGGCCGAGGTAGAGGTAGTCGAGGATGGGCTGGGCCACGCGGCGGCATTCGTAGGTCCATTGGTAGCCCGAATCGTGGGCGATCTGTTCGGTGCTGTTCTGGGTGATGATGGCGAGGTCCTTGGCACTTAAGGAGGCCGGATCGATGTTGTCGTAGCGGGGTACAACCTTGATGGGATCGCCCCAGCCGGTCGAGGGTATGAAGACGGGGGGCGGGCTGGGAGCTCTGTAGGCGTACGGGGCCGTCGGCCTCGCTGTTTTAACGTAGGTCGAGGCCATCTGGCGGTCCATCTTGACCCTTGACCCTTGCGACCTAGCATTTTGTCGTTAGCAAACATGGCCCCGTGAACGTGGCCTGCGACACTTACCAGAGGGTCGCTATCGCAGGGGGCTCCGAGACCGGAAACGGGTTTAATGATGATACGTTTACGCGCGGGAATTATGCCAGGTGGAGCCGCAGGCACAAACCCGAGCAGGCGTAGTATAATTGTGCGCTTCGTTAAGCCGTCGCAAAAGCTGTATGGATATATGCGGGCGAATACCTGGCGCGATAGAATGCTGGTGGATTCGGAGATGGTAGACGCAAGGGAGACCCGACTATAGCATGTGAGGAAAAGACTGGCACGTTCGGTGTAAGGAGGAAGGGAGGCGGGGCATGGTGAGAGACGGCGCGGTGGGAGCAAACAGTATGGAACAATGGAAGGTTGGACTCGACGCCTAAGGGACCTCGATGAATTGTTACCTGCTTGCTCAAGTTTATGATATGCATCGGCAGGTACCGAGGTACTGCGCCGCAGTGCCGAGAGAGGAGTGGACCAAGCACGCTAGTGTAGGTAGTTCCCAGTTTGCTGGGTCTTTCGGATTACACAACCCCAACTCTGCCCCACTAATCCTGTCTGTCTCTCTGTCTTTGGTAGCAATTGCCTATCTCCAGATCCCTACCTCACAGCTCATACCGACCAGGTACCCAGCTTGTAGGTAATATGATATCCGATGGGCGTAGAGCGCGGCCAAAAATCACATTTTGGGGTGATCTGCTACAAGTGGACCAACCTACTATCAACGCCGCACTATACAAACCCTTTCGTACCTTACATCAATTCTAATCACAAAGTGTAAGCGATGCTGTTTCAGTGTATTAGGTTATAGATGTTTGAACTTGAAGGTTTACCGACTGTACGCTTCACTTTTTAGCTAGCGTATCTAAACCGTCGCTGTCAACGCTACTTCCCCTAGCCAGAGGCGATGGGTTTTCCGGCGCCGCAGATTGCGACTCCATCCCGCTCGCTTGGACCTCGACCCCGTAGACAAGTGTTTCTTACGTCGCTTGTCCGAGGCATTGGAACCCGTGCTAGCCTTTCTGCTGACGCTCACCTCGTCCGATTCTACTGGTGGTGTCGGAGATCGCGACCCGGCTGAGGTGCTCCCCCGGGACGCTGCTGCTCCTCGCACGCTTGCTCTCTTTTATAATCGCCGATGTACGGTGATGGTGGCTCCTCTCCGAGTCGGTGCCCGTGCCATGCTGCGTCTTCTCCTCGGTTCGCCGCCGGCCGGGGAACCACCAGAACCAGCCACGCCGACGTTTAGCGATCCCTTTTTCTTTCGCCAGAAGCTTTTTATTCAGTAGTGCCCGCCGCTCATTTTCCCTTTCCCAGTATTCATTCCTGTAAATCTCCCAATTCTCTCGAAAGTTGGCGGAAAATGGTTTCGGCCATAAGAGTAGCTTCACATAGTCACCGCCCGGCGCAAGATCCTCTTCGTGGCCCCCCTCTCCTCGTCGCCGCTCATAAAGGGTAGTTGAGGGTGCTCCTTCCGACCAAGATTCAACTCTCTGTCCACTTCTCGCAAAACGGAGGGATCCACAAGCGGTACTGTCCCGCCGTGTGGGACAATGCGCCGTACGTAAAAAAAAAGGTAGCAGTTGACATGATCTCAACCAGCCACGGCCTCTTCATGATGACGAGCTTGCAATTGAAACCGCGCAGACCCCTATTCGTAATGGCAAACCTACGAGGCCACCGGATGCCGCGATCCATATTCCCGTAGCCCATACTAGTATACCGGTGACTATACCTAATGAAGCACACCTTCTCCGTCATGTCCACCACCCAGTACACGGAGCCGCCGACACCGATACCATCTTCGCGCGGGGCCAGGAAGAGCGCATACCCAAAGCCTGCCAGCCAAACGCAGAGGAGGCTGAGGAAGAAGGTGTGTTTCCGGCGGCGGGTCCGCAGCTCGAGGTATTGCGCGCGCAGGGAAGCTTCGAGAATGAGCATGTTGAGGTAGATCATGGACGGTGAGCTGGGGGCGTTGTGCAGGGGGTCGAGCACGGGCTTGACGGCGTCGACGCCACTGGTGCCGACCGAGGCGGACTTGATTTCGTGGCCGGGCTGTGGTGCGCCCTTGACGATGGAGTCGATCGAGTCCGCCATTCTAGACAGGCCGAGACGTCGCAGCGAAGGCGACGAGGCGGCCGGCGAGGGAGGGGAGGGGAGCGGAGCGACGAAGGGGACGTAAGCCCACGTCTACGTGAGTCATAGAAGTATGGAGGACATTCGTCTTGGCTGATGAGAGAGTCGTTATGCGGAATAGCGGTGAGGGGAATTTGTGCGAGCAAGATCGCGGTTGGCGTACGTACGAGCGATTGTTGAGCTGCTGTGTGATGTTGGGGGAAAATATCCAACGAGAGTGTCGCTGCACGTCATGAATTGAGACAAGGCTGGGGTACCTACTTAGGCTAGCTGGGGTTGCAGCACTACCTCGCTAAGTGGCCCCGACACCCTCTAAAAAAACAATACATAGTAAACCGTCACAGCGCCCACCAACCTATATATTGCTACCTCGCACCACTGGTACAATCCAACTCCGCGGAGAGCCCTGGAGTTGTCTGATTCATGTTGTCGTCGTTATCTATAGATGCCCACCTATTTTACTGACGTTAGTCATGTCCGGCAAATGGAGTAACGACAAACCCTCGACCAGATTTAGCCAACTAGAATCTCACTGCTTCCAATATGCTGCAGGTCGCTAGCGGAACCACTGATGCCATGTGCAAAATCTTCCATCGCACCAATCACGACGCCAATCATGGCACGCGCATTAGCAAGCCGAGGGTGTAATGTACGTCAAGGCTTACGTCGTACAGGAGCAATTCACGTAGAACGATGTGATGCGCCAATCCGAAGTACGACGGAGCAATAGACGGCGAGACAAGAAAAGAAAAATTGCGAAGCCCCCGTTGTCAAGTCGCAGACTCCTACCCGATTCTGTGCTCGTGTACAACTTCAGGCAGAAGTCGTCGAGAAGCGCATGTACGCTCCATGATCCCTCATATGGCATACGTCGTTATGTCGTGTATCGTGTGTCGTGTGTCGCACGGCGGCGCATCACATCACATGCGTGTCACCCGCTCACCGGTTGCAACGCAGAAACAGCTGTCGTGCGACTCGTCAGCCTGGACTCTTTGTCACAGGGCTATAAATAAGAAGATATATATATGTGTATGTGTGTGTGTGTATATGTGTGTATATGTGTGTATATATGTGTGTCTATGTAATCGATGTTCGAATTCTCAAATGCCCAGGATAATATTGCTTTTATCTAGTCTATAAAGCACTTACAATCGTCAAATATTGTATACGTCCAAGCCTTGCATCGTGGGAATTTGCTTCATGCTCCGAGCCACCTTAGCCTTCTGCACCCTGAACATCATGTCTTCCGCTACCGGATCGAAGTCCAAGGCCGCCGAGGCCCCCATCACCTCAGAAAAACCCGCGGCTCCGCAGCCGTCGGCCGAGACGACGACCAGGCCGCCCTCGACCATAACCGGGACCAAGCGTGCCGTGGCCGAGATCAACTACCCCGATCCCCTCCCGAGCGGCTTTCAGTCGGGGAGGAAAACCTGTGAGCAGCTACATCTCGCTACCTTGCCGTTGTCGCGGATGACCTCCGATGAATTGGGTATCCTGGATACTTTCCCATGTCTTTGAGTGGTGATCTAAGAGAGCTTTCGCTAACTTGACCTGTCAAAGTACTGTTTTAGAAGTGGCGCTGTCACTTTTATGGGACAGTCATGAGAGGTGCTTTACATCTGGCACATGCTCCCTGACGGGACCGTGATTGAAGCAAGTGAGAGAGAACACGAGTTACTTTACAATTCCGTGTTGGACGCATGCATCGTTGCGCCAGACTATTGTATCTTGCCTCTTCTCGCATCGATGGTTTCAGGGGTATTCCGCTTCCGACTTCAACTCGTCACTGGGAACACAAGGGTATTAAGGGGTATTTTGGTTTGTCCTTCCAACGCGAATTGGTTCCGTATTGGCGATAGGAGTCTCGGCTAGATTTGCCTAGGCCCGCGCTGTCCCACCTGTCCAGTTTAGGCAGACAAATTATACACATGTTGGTTTTGTTTTGACGGGCGAAGAACGGATGCCTTTTGAAGCTGTAGTTAATCGGGTTTAAGGTGGTGTTAGTGGGATAACTCCGCTCCTTCATGTTATGTATTTCCATCTACTCTACTGCACCACTAGCCTTATTCTTAGAATGATGTTGAAAAGAAAGAAAAACAGCTTTCTCACCAGTATAATACTATTGTAAATTTAGTTGTCGTATTCATTTTTCTTACCCATATTTGCCTTTCCATCAGCATCGAAAAGTCCCATGTCGTCATGTAGGTATTTATAGCTACATGTTCATTAGTCGGGTACCTGCTGTAGGTTGCTTATAAACTGGGGCATCCGAACCCAGATAAGCCGGGACGGGGTGATGCAAACTCCGAAGGGCCAGATGCCGCCACCTAATTGGCCCAATTCCAAACACCGACAGGTAACACTGCGCTATCGCGGGCTACGCATGACTGGTGATGCTTCCAAGTCCTTAACCCTCCGGCGACAACCGCACAAAGGTGCTTCGTCATCCACCTGGCACCTTAGCCCTGGCACCTTAGCCCTTACATAGTAGCTGTCTCAGCTCGGACTCTTACGCATTGTTGCATGTCTCCGCCCCTTAGCCCCGTGTATATATAACGTGGCCGAGGTGTCAAGGCGCCTCCTCGCCACCTTCCGATCCGGCATGCTCAAGAACCCGCCATCCATCATCTTCCAGTCCAGGAAGTTTGTCTCCACCATCACCCGAGTCCAACAGCTCGACAACAATATTACTACTGCTACCCCATCCCGATCCCATAGCATGTCCGCTGAGGAATCGGCGACACCTGGTTCGTACGTCAGTGGAGATCAAGACTCGACACGAGCCTCGCAACAAACGCAACCTCGAGCACCCGCAGGCAGGCCGCCGCAGGCCCGGCATGGCTTTCTTCCCACTCGGCTATAAAGATGCCGTGCAACAATGGGTAAGGCATCTCCTGTGTCCTCCCAATCGGTGTCGCGTGCTGACCCCAACGTGACACAGTGGACCAGCGTAACCCCCACCGTGGCAGAGCGCAACGTCATATCATGCATCCCCTACCTCCGAGAAGCCATCGCCGCAGACCATAGTCCCCTCGCCCGAGTCCCATCCGCCGAAGACCCTGGCCAAGCCCAGACATCTATCAAAATGATCCGTACGGGCCACGGATGTGGAGGTCGACCATAGTGCCGCTGTCGGGCAAGAATCGCGGTCTCAACGAGTTCTCCGTCGAACGTGTCGGCGAACCCGTTGACGACACACTAGTGATGCTTCACGGATACGGAGCTGGTCTAGGCTTTTACTACAAGAACTTCGAGCCTCTCAGTCGATTAACAGGATGGAAGATATACGCCTTGGACTGGCTGGGAATGGGAAACTCAAAGCGACCGCCCTTCAAAATCGCTGCCAAGGATCCGAAAGACAAGATCACGGAAGCCGAGAACTGGTTCATCGATGCGCTGGAAGAGTGGCGCAAGATCCGCAAGCTTGACAAGCTGACCCTTCTCGGCCACTCTCTGGGCGGGTATCTCGCCGTCTCCTACGCGCTGAAATATCCTGGCCATATCAACAAGCTCATTCTCGCCTCACCCGTCGGTATCCCCGAAGATCCGTACGCCATGAACGCCGAGATGCCCGAGCCTTCGGAATCGACTTTTCAGGACGAGTTCACCGTAGATCAGCAAGAGACAACGACCCATCACGATAACGATAGATTAGCAAATGCCAAGAACGGCGTCGCGGACGTCAACACGCCAAAAAAGAGACCTTACCCAAGCTGGCTTGTGTGGTTATGGGATGCCAATGTATCGCCCTTCAGTATTGTACGACTCGCTGGCCCACTAGGCCCCCGTTTCGTCTCAGGCTGGACGTCGCGCCGCTTCAACCACTTGCCGGATGAAGAGAAGCAGACATTGCACGACTACGCCTATTCCCTATTCCGGCAAAAGGGTAGTGGAGAATACGTCTTGCCATATGTGCTAGCACCCGGCGCCCACGCCCGACGGCCAGTCATCAACCGCATCCACGGCGTAGGTAGGCAGACGATCACGCCCGCCACCGATTCGGCCCCAGCCGTCAAGGAGACTGGGTTTCCCATCATCTTTATGTACGGCGAGAACGACTGGATGGACGTCGCCGGCGGTCTGGCCTCGGAGGAGAAGCTCAAGGAAGTGCGCGCCAAGGTCCTATCCCAAGGCAGTGAGGAAGAGAAGCAGAGGAGAACGGGTCCTGCAAGGTCATCGTCGTGACCAAGGCCGGCCACCACCTGTACCTGGACAACCCTGACGAGTTCAACGAGTACATCACGACAGAGCTAAACGAGACGAGGAAGCAGACTCTGCTGAACAAGGAGAAGGCGCAATCGTGAGCGATGTCTCGGGAGAGGGGTCTGCTGCTGTTGGAATTCGAATGCATCGCGCGGCGTTACCGGTATAGAATATAAGATGGCGTAGAGTGCAGGCATGCATGGGGTCACCGTGCCCTGGCTCTTGGATAGATGTCGATTGTAGGGACAGTACGGGGAACTGATCGTCCCCGTTTGGAGGAGTAATTGAGTGTGCACATATTAATTATTAGTATTGTATTATATGAGTTTATGATAGTATGGGCTTAATTAGAATTGTGAACTATTTAAGACTGGTTTGTAATGCGGTGATTGTTTATTGTACCTAAGGATGAGAGTTTTGGTTGTATATCCTCATACGTATTTCTGGTATTGTGTTCTTTACGGGTCATTGGAGGGGAAGTATCTTAGGTCCGTTAGATTTTAGCGATTTGACGGACTTCCATACCTACCGTCATCTTTAGATATCAAGTGTGAACATAATACATAGTTCTGGCATGAGTCATGTTTTCTTACACCCGAGTGATAACGGCACTAGCGCGAGTAAAGTATAGGGGAGAACCCTGCATGATAATTATAGCATAATATAGCAAATACTTGTTCTTCGACGGATTAGCATTGAAAATTCGACTGAACGTTGGAGAGTAAAAGTATAGTGGTGGCAGTTATTTATAGCGCCGAAGAAGAAAGGAAGGACGAGCTTAATAATTGTTTTAGCAGCATAATATATATATATATATATGAGAGTGCTTCACTTACGCGACAGTTTGGGGGTCTGCACGAGAAGGAACAGTCCTATGGATATTTTGCCCTGAAATATGCTTATGCCCAATAGGGAAGGGACGACGGATGTAGTCAAAATAACCTTTCCAGACTCCACCCTCCGGCCCGGCGCGCCGAGCTTAGTTCCGGGTCTTATACCCCACGTTCTGGGGCTAGGCCGTTGGTAGTTGGTTGGGGCTAAGCCTTTGAAGTAGGAGTGGGTTTCGATACTGAGCTTTCGAGGTGCTTTGGAGGAGATTCATTGGCGTTTTGGCTTTTTTATGAGTTTGGGTGCGCTTGGGGGTGTAAGTATCGTGGACAAGGTTGGCGGGTGAGAGAATTTCGCAGTGGAGCAATCCCCGCCGGCGTGCTTCTTCTCATCTGGAAGAGAAAAAGTGATACCCAGTTTAGCTGACGATAGAGGAAATCGATACAGCAAAGATCTAGAGCTCCGGTGCGAGAAGGCGCGTCTGCTGAATCTATTCCTTTTAATAGGAGTGAGTGGCATTGCCAGGTCACGCGTAAGGTCCTAGTGCGTAAGATACTGGGATGCTGATGAGCGGGGCGGGGGTGGCGGTAAATGGGGTTGAGGGGATGCTATAGAATATGAGGTATGGAAGTCTGATCTACTGTGCTTGTGTATGTCTGCCACAAGGGCTTGCCTAGAGGGCTTGGAATAGTTTAATTGAGGAATACACAACTGTAGCCCCAAAGGTGCCTTGAAGATCGACGTTTCTATTCTCTAGGTAGGAGTTAGGCCCGTGTAGCTGCAGTTTATCTGTTTCGCTGTTCTATTTCAGTTCTTGATGAATAACTGACACTTACGGCAGACCTTGCACACCAAAAGACGCTGACCCCATGCACCACCAGAACGCTACCAGTTTAGAGGCGAACAGTATAGCCAGAAAAGCTGATAGAAATAAATAGATGCGTGTATACTACGAATAAAAGCATGAAATGCATTCTATATGCATTTCTAAACTTCTTTTCTGTTTTTTGCGCTTTAGTATATGATAACGGAAGAAGTAAATTGCACCAAAAATCACACACAACGTAGATTTGCCAACCTGGTGTTTTAGTGCTTAGGCCCTGCTAACGGGATTCGTCCGCCTCCGTACGACTCTATTAGCCTTGTAGAGTAGTATTTAGAGAGCTCTGTGCGTGATTCGCGTGACACTTAGAGCAAGAAGTAATATTGTTTAAGCCGCTTACGTAGCAAGTCACAACCGTTAGGTCTCGTTAAATGCAGCTCCAACAGCAAGATCTGCGAGCTCGTGTTCATGAGCTTCACGCCCTACAAGAACTCAGTATCCCATTAATTCATCTTGTTAAGTCTTCGACATGGTCTAGTACGCGCATATGGCCCGCAGGCTATGTCAAAGGCCTCGTATGGGTAGGGTATGGATATCGGTTGTCTGACACAGAACGAGTAAAGCTGTCTTCCTAGGCCCTATGTGGCTATATGGCTAGATAGATACCTGTTCCCGGCAGGCTAAATGAAGTTTTGTTTGCACTTGTATAAACTAAAACCTTATCCAAAGAAATTCTGTATTATAGCAACATGTGGGGTTTAAAAATATGACGGGCGGCCTGATCAAAAACATTGCGGTACAAAAGAGCGTTTAAATTGTGATCAAAACTGCTTCCATCCAACGAGGTACGGTATAATTACCTAGGTCAACGGTGTAGACTATATCCATAGTGCGAAATTAGAATAATACATCAGACCATGTTCACATCACACGTTAAGTTCCAGTTGGGGTTTTCATAGCTGTATGTTGAATCACCTAATCTGCACTATCGACATTCATCAATTCCCCTGTCTCTGTGGTCCTGGCGCCTATGGTTCTGTATCCATCTTCCCTTAGTGGCAGTTATCACTCTTGCCAGAGCCGTTGTCCTGGCAACCAGCCTGGCAGTAGGCAGTAAATGGCACGTCGTCATCCCCTTTGCAATAGAACAAGGATTGCTGAACATGGTTATCGGCGGTCGACTGTCCAGCATTGACTAAAGAGTTATAGATATCTTCGTAGTAGTTGCCTTCAACTGGCATGTCAGTATTTGAAAGTTTTGAACAAGAAGCTTGAACTACCATACCCTTTTTCAGAAGAGATGAGCCGCAGTAGTATAATCCATGCTTGCAATTGTCGGCAATGGCCACTCCGGATAGAGCAGCACTGACAAAGATTGCGATGAGGTGACGATTGACCATGGTGACGAAGTGTGTGTTTTTGCTAACGTTTTGGATCGATGGTAAACAGACAAACGAGTTTGAGGCGGATCTGGTATGGGTTTCAAGCTATTTGCCTTAAGAATGAGGGTTATGAACAAAAGAGAAATAAGTCCCATGGAAGGGGGAAGTAAGGACTTAAATATTCAGAAGTGTACCGTTACACGGATCTCGCACGAGGACAGTGACACATGAATCTCGTACGGAGCTTACTAAATACTACCCTACAAAGCCGAAGCAGTAGTACGAAGTTATTGTAAGTCTCAGTCACTTACCTACCACAACGGATGATCATTCTTTAGCGGTAAGCTACGGCTTATGCCGGGAATCTTTGGTAGGAAGTACGCCGTATTCACTTGCTAAACAAGGACTATGAAGTGATCAACAGCTATTTTTGTGTTTGAATTTATATGGCAGCCTCGTGGGTAACAGTGCTCTTTCTTATCTCGATCTAGCGTGGCGCTAAATAATTATCATCCTGCCAACCTGTAAGATACTGGTCTCTAGGATGATGATTGTGTAGCGCGGCACTACGGCTTATACTAGCAGAGAGTTTTTAGTAACAACTTTGCTATGTCTATTTATTGACCAGGGATTGTTGAGTGACAAAAGGCCTTAAGGTTGATCAACAGTCACTTTTCTACTTGAATTCATTTAGCCACCTCGTGACTGGCAGGACTCTTACTCTTCTAGTTTTAGTACGACACTATACGAATATCATCCTAAAGACCTGTAGAACATCAGGATACGCCGTAACAAGGGCTTGTGTTCAAGCGTTTGGGGTTTGGGATTTGTAGTTCAATTCAGCTAATAATCTCTTTACGGTTTCTGGGGCTCTGGTTTCCTAATTCTGACTTTAATGTAAACCTCGCCCATGTCCCCAATTTATAGACGAATTCCAGGACCTTGGCCTCCTCGCAGGCCTCCCCGAGTATGAATCCTCGACAGGATGTCTCAGCCCACGGAAATGATCGGAGTGATGTCGGCCTGCCAGGACTTTTCAGTACTCTCCAGGAGTCTGTGTGGCTCCTGTGGCTATGTCCTGTGGCTGGTCCGTGTGACAGACACAAACTCTGGCTGCACGAGTCCACAGAGATCTGCGAATCTTTCATAAACTCACCTAATACGATAGAAATACGGATGGGCTTAATCGAATTGGAAGGAGATCGACGACGGCGGCGGGCTGCGGTGGCAAAGCCTACTGCATGCCCCGCGTTCGTGCATAAGCAAGTCTTCAGCTCTCCAATATAAAACCGCACTATAAATCTAACCCCCAATCAAGAGGTCTCTCCTAGTTCTCAGTGGATTACTAGCGTCTTACTGCATATACTAGTATAGACATTCTTGTAAATTCCTGCTCGTTCATTGTCTATTAAATCGATGCAAGTAACATTAGGGATCTAACAAGTCCTACCATACGCGCACTTGAAATTAACAGGGATTTGTACAAGGAATCTTCGGTCTCCAAGGGAAGGAGATGTTTTATTTGATTGTCCAAGGCGAACCTCTTCTAGTGGTTTTGGGCGTCTAAAGCTTTCAAAATACTTGACCTCAATTGCTTGAAATGCAGTGGGGAACCTACCTAAGTAGCCGCGAGCCTAACTTAAGTGGCGTCGAAGGTGTTTGTCCTTGAAATGTTCACTTCCCTTGTGTACTTTCTATAAATTAAATGGAGGTGTTGTGGCTAATCATAGTGCACAACAGGCTTATTACACTGAGAGTACAATGATACGCTTGAGCTACCCTTGAGCGATCCCCAAGCGTGACGTAATACTTAGGTAGTTAAAATCTCTAAGCTGCGTAATATCCCTTGGACTATATCCGATTGGCAATAATTATTATCAATTGGTGTAGCTGACTTCATAGTTCATATAGTAGGTGATCGGCCATTGGGTCTCTATCCAACATTGATCTAACAGCCCCACATCTCGACAACCCCGCCAGTCTTAGACCAATGTAAGGTTTCGGTAACATCCTCACTACTAAGTGATTCCTTGTGCTAATTGTAGTATTTTTAAAGAAAGTAAGTGTCGTAATATCATTCAACGAAGTTCTGCCCGAGCTAATTGTGATCACTACGTTCTGCCGTCTGCACATGGTGTTCCAGGGATCCCCTCGCGGGGTACTTCTTGTCGGGGTGCCGGCGTAAGGGGTTATCTATTAACGGTCATCGGCAACAAACAAACACTCGTCACAACTGAGAAGTTGATTTTGTCAAATAATGCGTAAGCGGAAACTATAAAGGCTCCCAAGTTGAACATCGCTACTCAGAACCCACGTACCGATCCGCCACCCATCAACACCAGCCGCAGATTTGACAAATATGATTGGGATGACCAGCCGAAATACAATACCCAATAGCACATGAAACTGTCACGTACGACCACAGCCTCTAGAGAACTCGGATCCCGTCCGCTCTCCCATAGATAAGCTAGAGAGCGCCAAATTAGTAGTTGGGTCGGTGACGACCAGCGAATCCTTGGTGTTGTACGTAGTGTTTTTTTCTTCTTCTTTCTTCTTCGATTTCTAGTTCCATTCTCTATCGTCATTTCAACGTAATTTGCAACAGATTTGAAGAACTGGTGGCCAAAGTATCCATCGTACCTTCTAGAATATGACTCGGATGCGGCATATGTGAAGTACTCCTATCATACGGCCAAGCACTCAACATTCTATATTAGTTACACTTCCGTCGTTAAAGGAACGAAGGCTGTGTTCTACTTCATATTACTAACGATATTTCATAACCGATTCTTCACATTCTCAATATCACGATGGCGGTATTAACATCTTTAGATTGTTAAACTAATCTGACAACACACTTTTCTTTTCCATTTATTTTCCTACTCTCCGGGTATATCTTCACGGGTGCCACTATACTTAAATTTCCATTCATACCTTTCCTCAGAGCCCACCAGCAGTTAGTGCCACATAGTTTATAGAGAGAATCGCCGACTGCAACTCGTCCCTCGCTCAACCCAATGACTCCATTGCTTGTTCGAACTAGGTGATGTAGCCCGCTAGAGAGAAATAGATCGAAGTATTGGGTTGGCACAGTGTCATTTTGCGGATCTAGGAAAGCTAAATATGAGTCTCGCATTGCGGCATCATCGTTCTGTTGGGTATTATGGGCTTTGAACCCATTCAGGGCACAGTACGCAAGCGGAAGCTGAAATGCAGCATCCTCCATCTCCGTCGTTATCGTTTCATGGAGGCTATATATTGCCGACCGAACCAATTGAAGATACGACCGCACCATATTAAACATCTCAGCATCATGATAGATAGGGACACTGGCGGCGAAGCATCTGTCGACTGTCTCAACTACTCCGAGCTTGGTAGCTTCCAAGGTGAGGACGTCGATCTGAATGCCAAAGCAAAGCACCGGTGAATAGGGGGTCGTGGTTCAAGCTATCATTACCGCACATGAAAACCACGCGCTTGTTCAAGACAACTTCTGGAAAACCCAGATTCGCGAGAACCATGGCCGCTCCAGGAAGCTCTTCACTGGCTCTAGCTGATAATGACGACGTAATACTGCCGGCGATGTGTTGCCTAGTTTTTCCGCTCGGGACGCTTTGGATTTTATGCGACCATAAACTCGGTTGTAGAACTTGAGCTTCTTGATGGCTTCGTGGCTATGTTCATCTTGTGTGCCTAGCCAAGCAACAAGACAAGCTGCGGTATAGATCCGATCCATAATCTGCACCTGCTTGCTTTTCTCTACTTCGTTTCCCTGGTCAATGCAGATGGCGTCCGCCCATAGCACGACTGTCTTCTTTGGGTGCCGGATACGTTGTATCGCGGCTGCTAGGTTTTCGGTCACAGAAACAATGTGCCGACCTATGACGATTCCACGTCTTTGTGAAGAATCTCCCCAAGTATATGACAGCGCGATGAAAGGTGGGGCATTGTGGAGAGGGTATGATATGAGTTCACAGCGTGTGAGAGCTTCGCCATCCATATCTACGTTGCAGTTTTAGGGTGCACGTAAAGAAGCCGAATGTAATTCCGCGCATCCCGAAGCAATCGGTGGCGATATGCATGAGTCTGGAACTTGAGCCGCATGGTCGGATTCGACCTGTGAACTTGGTAGTCAGCGCCTTTTTATATTATTGACTTTTCTTCTGCCAGGCCATTGCCAAGGCAAATAGTGGTGATCATAAATGACTGTCGTGTTCCAGTGGGCGGATGGAATACGAATGAAATTTCTCTGTATCGCCTCTTATTTTTAGCCTATTGGATCCGACGCCATATGTTGTTAAGGTAAGAAAAGTTTGAATTAGTGATATTAATGCGATCAACATGTTGATGTGATCCGAGAAATCTTGGCGAATAGCCAAGTTGGGTTTTGATGAGTTAATCGAAGCTGAAGATCAGCTACATAATATCTTCATTACGATCATGTATACTGTAAGTAGACAAGACGCGATGACAACATTCAGTCTTTTTAAAAACAAATGATAACGTCCATGTTACTGCTAGACACTGGCTCTGCACTTTGTGATGTGTATCGGGATACCCAAGAAATTCGCCACACGCACAAGCCACCCCCTAACCCCGCGCGTATGTCAGGCGTTTCCGTTTCCTGTTCAAGCCACAGTAATCAGCCACATAGCTTAAATAACCACTGCGCCATCTGCTCGATATATCGCCGCCCCTATTACCATCCAACAGCCGGGCTGTCTTTCTTGCCCTGTGACCCAAGGGACTCTTCCTTGGATACCTGTACAGCAAGCGCATATTCTAATGCGAATATAAAGATGTCCGAATGAAACGATGTGCATTGAGATAAATAGTATAGATGATTGTCTTAAGAATACTGCTTTTTCTCCCCTGGGAATCTCATTATACACTCCCTTGCGTCTCGGAAAGGACTGCTTGTTTGCACGTACTTTCGGCATTAATGAGATAATCGACATGCATTTTTACACCAACGGGAATCGGTCGCAGCAATCCAACTTAGGCATAGGTCTGTCCTTCACCTACATCGATACGAGTGGTTTAGTTTGTAAAGACTAGTAACTTAATGTGGAAAAACTAGCCGGGAGTGAATCTCTACCTGCTTCGCGGGCGCTTCTTTGTTTTCGAGAGCGTCGTCGGACAAATCGAATCATAGAGCAATACAAGGGAGGTAGGTATATGACAAGTATGACACGCGCCGTATTTAGACATTATGCTGGCAAGTTAAGTAAGAAATCTCTAACATTAATCAGGAAAGTGAATATTAAAGATATTTTCAACGTACATTCATGATTTTTGTAGCTGCTTAATATCTTATTACATTATCCCAAACGTGGTTAGCCTCGTACTTTAACTCTCCCTTAAGTTTAAGAATTATGGCCTTGCTTTTGGCAATATCAAGCAGTTAATATAGTAAATCCGTTACTATAGCTGATGAGGACGGGGAAGAGTGCAATGTGACGGCGGGATACCGGAGTGAGGACCTAACGCGAGGGGGTGAAGACACTGGCCCGTATTTAATACCGGTGCCAAACAGGTGGTATGGCATCTGATTATCAATAAACCATTGTGTTCTGCAAAGTGTCTGGGTATTGACTGCTTGGCTGGCGCCCGCTTCTTCGTGGGGGCAAGTTTTTTTTCGATCCCGGCTGAGCACCAAAGGCTTAGTGCTTAGTTGAAGCGATCGCGTCCTGCTTTTCTATTTTGGCCTCTGATTTACTAACTTATTGATCGTCTATCCTAACTTTCAAGCTACTACAATTCTTAATTCGACACGATCTAAGACTACTATATGCTTCTTCTATATGGATCGGTTTCCCGTGCCATGGCATTTCTCATTATTTGGCAATTTGATAGATAGGTGCTAATAATGGCATTCACGACGAGGTACATCTCGCCGACGCCCATGCTAAGTTTTACCATGATGTCCAATATCTACCTATGACCCCTGATTCCCGTTTGGATTCCCGTTTGGATTCCCGTTTGTGAGAATCGTTTCATCATACCGGCAAGTAGAGTCCAAGTAGTTTGTTTACACATCATTTCGCCCGGGCTATACTGATTTTGATTTCACTCTCGACAGGTATATACCTGCGTACTATCCCAGAGCGCTTCTTTGGTACAGCCGTTTCAACCTGGTATGGTCCGCACCATCACTAAACTGGCGCAAAAGTGACACTATCAATGCGATCCAAGCTAGAGACGCCACTTGTGCCACCAAAGAGATACTCGAACTTGATGGTGACGGTGTCATTGGTGGGCGTGTAGCTGACCGTGTTGAGTGTAAAGTTGCCGCCGTAACCATGATCCGTTCGCGTCGATATTATTGGGCCACATTATTGAACTGGACCCCGATGAACCCGGCTCTGGCATTGTCAAAATATGTCCGAAAGCTTAGTTGATACGGCGTGTTGGCTATCACTCGCACAGGTGCGCTGATAATCCGAGCTGAGACCCCTAGTTCCGTGTGGGCTGATGGTGGTGTGAACTTCACCTGGAACGAGTTGCTACTCATGTACCCTGGTGACGAGATAGAATAAGTTGCCGCGGAGTCCGGAAGTTGTACTATCCAGGGAGTCAAACCACACTCAAAATCCCCATTTGGTACGAAGTAGTCTTGAGTTGGAGTTGTTGTTCTAGTCGATAATGTGGACTCCCTAGAGCGGCGCAGCTATGAACGAAAAGAAGCGTCAGGTTTCATTTTATGCTTATAATATATGCAAATGTCGCGACCAGAGTATAGAATAAGTAACCTTCATGATGATAAAGTGAACGTACTACTCGTTGCTACAACCAGCGCTGACCCCGATAATTAGTAACGTAGCTGCTGCGAGTAGCTTCCGGCTGAACTTGAGGGCAAGAGGAGCCATGGTCAGCGTGTTGCTTTTGTCGTTGTTATCTCTTTAATGTATTGAAAGGTCATGAACAAAGAGCTAGAACATAGCTTACGGGTCATATTTGTGAAATGTCAGACATCTCGTCCGGAAAGTCATCCCATTTTATACCCGTAACTTACCAGACAGATAGAGCTTAGTAATTATATCAACACCCAGTCCCCCTATTGAGGCTGGGTATATTGTTATTGGAACAAGAGCTGTCAGACACTGTATATGGCTAGATCTTGCACGGGTCTAGATCCTCAATTTCTATAGGTTTCTAAAAAGTCATCCTCATCTAGGGCGCTTGAGCTATTAAACCTTATATGCAAGAACTGTTGGGACTTTACGCCACTGAGTCCAGATACTGAATCTCACGACGTTACGTGGACTGCTACGATGGTTTGGGTAGAGGGGACCGAATTGAGACCGAGCTGAAGCTTTGCAGCGGCCTCTAGTAAAACCCGCCTCTTCTAAAGTTCTCGCTTGAAGTATTACTGGCCGGCTCGCTCTCCGAAATATTGACTTTGATGATTGACTAATTCAGCCGCTTTCATCAATTAACACAGGTACAGTACACGGTGAAAAGTTGAGGATACAACTGAGCACATTTTCTTACGAGACAGTTGCTTTGGACAAATACCAATACATTGCATTTATTCTGGGTGGCTTCTTAATACAATAATAAATTTACCTGAGTATGAGAGGCCAACCTATGAAGCCCTACACAACGCTCTACTACTATTACTCGAGAGTAACTGTCAGCAATGGCTGCGCTGGTGGGGCTGAAAAACGCCATCTCGTATGTTGACTCAGCTGGGCTATCCAGCCAATGCCATCTATGTCACCAGACGCGTTGTTTGCACAGCTTTGACGCATTCGCTCACCGATGCAACGTATTCTTATTGGCGTCATTTTTTTCAATTGGTAGATCTGGAGTCGAGACTGCTGTGCGCGAAGCTCGGGAAGTGAAAACTAAGCGTCACGTTTGTAGGAGAGGTTTTTCGGATGCTACCAGAAGCAGCTTTCACTCTGATCTGGATGATATTATTGAGACTCAACTACAAACATAGTCGTATGAGTGTGAAAGTTCGTACGAGCTTTCGGCTTGGGCATTTTTATCTTCCGCCTAACCTAATGGGGTCAAATTGCTCATAGCTCGTATAACTAAGAGCCACCGGAATATCAATATCTTCTATACCCTTGATGCCAAGCCCTGGCCGCTTACCTCTTGCAGCTAGGCTGTCGATACATGTACGAAGTCACTAATTCTAACTTTCGAACCTAGTCTTTCGAGATGAAGGGCTTGAAAGGATGTCCGAATTGTGATAGTGTTATAGGGCGCCCAGGAAAGACTTCAGCCGGACTAGAGGATATATACCTAGTCTATGTGATTCAATAGCTTTGCTTCTAGTAGGTACCGCCGACTCGTATGCTGAAGTAATACTAGGTCAAGGAGTTACCACAGGTACTGTACAAGGGCACAGGCATCCATTGTGTATATAAACAGGTCATCCTACTTATTCTATTATATAGTCAAGTAGCTAAATAGTACGCTCGTATATTTCTATTTTAGCAGGTTATAAGCCCGGAGATTTTTTTTACTAAAATAGCTAGCTAAATATTTTATTTATAACTTTTAAATTAATTAATTAAAAATATAAGCTTAGGCTTAAATATATATTGGACCGAAAATAATAAAATATTAAATATAATATAAATAAATATAAATTCCGCGCTAAAAAAACTATTTTTTATTTATTTTTTTATAATATTAATTAAAAGTAATTATAATAAAAAACTTAATTAATATATAGCAAAAAAACAAAAAATAAATAATTTTATTTATTATTATTTAAAAATTATTCGCTATTAATAATTTTTTATATTTAATAAAAAAAGTCTAATTATAATAAAAATATAATAATTTATAAAAAAAAACGAAAAAAACTTTTTTTATATAAATTTATTTAAAAAATTAACAATTATTAGCTTAACTTTAATAATATAAATATATTATTTACGTTTAATAACTAAAAAATTTTCGGCTTTTAAATTAAAATATTAAAACTAGCCGCTATAAACTTTAATAAAAACTAATAAAAAATTAGTTTTTTAATAGTTTAAGTTTTAAAAAAATATTAATATTTTTAAAAATTTATAGTTATTAAAGTTAAATTTTTTATAATTATTAATTTTTCCGAATTTATAATAATTTTTTTATTATTTAGTTTATATATTATAATATATTTATTAAATAAAAAAATAATAATTTAATTATAACTACTATAAATAATTCTAGCGTAATAAATACTAGCGTTATTAAAATATTTAAAGTTATATAAACGCTATAAAAGTTAAATTTTTTATAAAACTAAAAAGTTAAAAAAAACTATTATAAATAATATTTTAATATAATAATTATATTAAAAGCTTATAATGTTTATAAACTTATTTTAAATAAATTATTAAAAAAAAAAAATAAATATTTTTAGTATTAAAAATAAAATAAAAACTTTTTAACGAAAAAATATATTATTAATAAAAATAGCTTAAATTATACGTTAAATTTACGTTTTATGTACGTACGGACAATTTTAAAATATTCGATTAAATAAATAAAAAGTTTAATAAAAAAATAGTTATTTTTTTTTAAAACAAATAACCTATTAAAACTAAATAACTATTAAAAATTTTCTAATAATATACGAACTAATAAATAAAATTAAAACGATTTAAAAAAGCTACGTTAAAATTAAGCTAAAATATATTTTTTTAATAACTATTTTATAGTTATTTTTTTATAGTTTTAAAAAAAATTTAAAACTTAAGCTTAAGTTTTTTAAAATATAATAAAACTAAAATATTATAACTAGCTAACGTAATTTAAACTATAAAAACTAAAAAAGCTTATATAAAATAATTATATTAATTATTTAAGTTTAATATTATAGCTATAATAATTAAAACTAACGTTATAAAAAAAAAAAAAAAAATTAATAATTATCCCGTTTATAAATAAAAAATCTATTTTTATAAAAAAGCTTAAATGTTTATTATTATAAAAAAATTAAATATATAAAGTTAAAATACTAAAATTTATATTTAAAGTTATAAAAAAAACAAGCAAAAAAAAAAAAAATATATAATAAAAAAAAATAAAAAAAAAAAAGCTTTATTAATATTACAATTATAATATTATTTACGTATAAAATTAATATATCGGCATTAATTACGTACGATAATTAATTATTAATTATAATATTAGCTGTTTATATAATAAAGTTAGGCTAGTATATTTGCCCGATTTAGTTATATAATATATTGCGGTAGAATTTTTTTTATATAAAAAAATTCTTTGTATAAAAGCCTAGCTTTTATATAAATAGTTAAAAAAAATAAATCGATATATATTAATATTTATTTTATTTATTTTTACGTACGATATTATATTTTTTAACTATTTAATATTAATTAATATTTTTAGCTAAAAAATATAAATTAATAAAAATAAAAATAAAATTTTAATTTAGTTATATAAACTACGTTTTTATTATTATATTTTAGTTTTTTAATATTATATTAATAAAAAAAAAATTAATTATTTTAATATATTTTAATATTATATTTTTATATAAAAGTTTAATTAATAACGTATAATTATTATTTTTTAATTATTATTATATAAATTATATAAAAGTTCGTAATATAATTAATAATTTTTTTATCTATAATATTTTCGAATATAATAAATAATAATAATTAATTATATAATAGCTAATATAAATAAATATATAAAATGCTATATTTTTTAAAAATAATTAAAATAGCTAGAATAATTTCTTTTTTTTTAGCTAATATTTTATTAAAGTTATATTTAAAAAAATCGGTTAAAAAATTAATATATTTTTAAGTTTTATATAAAAAACTATTAATTTTATATATATAAAAATATTTTTAAAGCTTTTAAATAGCTATTAAAAAAAATTAATATAAAATAGCGTATTTATATATAAAATATAATTAATTATTATATAATTTAAAAAACTTTTAAAAAATATTATAAAAAACTTTAAATTAATAAAATTTAAAATATTCGATAAAATTAATATTTAAATTATTAAAAAATTTATAACGTTTTTTATATAATAAACGTTTTAAATTAAAAACTTATAAAACGGTTAAAAAAAAACTATATTATATAATTTATAAAAAAATATATTTTAATATATAAATTTTAAATTTTTATATAACTATTTTAAATAATATTTATATTTTTACGCTAAATTAATAATTTTAAAGTTAATAAAGTTTTTATATAATAAAATAATTTTACGATTTTTTTTTTAAATAAAAAAATAAATAAAAAAAAAAATAAAAAAATAAATAAAAAAATAGCTATAAAATAATTTATATATATAATTAAAAGCTAGCTTTTTAATTTTAAATAATAAAATATTATATAAAATAAAATATTAAAAATAAAGTTTTAAAAACTTTTATAATTATTAAATATTATTTATTATTTATTTTAACTAATAATTTATTTTTATATAAATAAAAAATATATTATATTTTTAACGTATAATAAAATATTTAATTTTTTAAAACTTTTTTTAATTTTAAAACAATTTATTTATTATATAATATTAAATATAAAAATATTTTATTTAAAATTTAAATTTTTTTATATATAATATTTAAAATAAATTATTTTATTATAAATATTAAATTTTTTTAAAAAACTTAATAAAAAAAAAAATTATTTTAAAAAACTATATAATTTATTTTATAATAAAATATAATAATTTATTAATTATTATTAAAAACTTAAATTATAAAAAATTAGTTTATATTATATTTTTATAATATTAATTAACCGTACGAAAAATTATTATATATTATATTAGTTTTAATTATATATAAAAAAATATATAATATTATAAATATATTTTAATATAATTATAAACTATAATTAATATTAAACTAATTAAACTAATATTATTTTATATAAATATATAAATAAAAAAAAACTTATTTTATATAAATATTAAAATTATAATTAATAAACTATTTAAAGCTTAAAAAATATTTAAAATAAAATATTTAAAAAAATTTATTAAAATAATTATTATATACGTATATAAAATATTCTAAAATTTAAAATAATATTTATTTTTTAAAAACTTATATATAAAAGATTTTTTTTAGATTTTTATTTATATTTTTAAATTAAAAAAAACTTAATAATTTAATATTTTATATAAAAAATAAAAATTTTTTATTATATAAATTAATAATATAATTAAATTAATTATTATTTTATTAATATAAAAATATTATATAATATTTTAAAAATTTTTAAAAATAATATATTAACTAAAATTATATAAATAGTTATTTTTTAAAAAATTTTATATAAATAAAAAATATTTTATTATTAAAAAAAAAAATACTAATTAATTAATTATTTTTTAAAAAAAGTTTTATATAAAAAATTAATATTTTAATATATATAAAAATATTTAAAAATAAATTAACTTTTAAAGAATTTTAATTTATTTAATTAAATATAAAAGTTATTTAAATATATATAATAAAAAAAAAAAAAAATTTAAATATATAAAATAAAAACGTTATAATATATTATAAATAATATTTATATATTATATAATTAAAAAAAATATTTAATCGATAATTATTAATTAATTATTTAATTTATTTATATTTAATAATTAATAAATATAAAATATTAAAATATTATTTAAAATATAAAAGCTTTAAAATTTTTTACTATAAAAACTATAAATAAAAAGCTATATATAAAAAAACTTAAAAGCTAAAATTATTTAAATTTTAAATAATTAAAATAAACTTTAATAAAAACTATATAATAATTTCGGTTAATATATAAAAATTAATAATTAAATTAATTATATAATATTTTATATTTTAAATATTTTTATTTTATTTTTATTTTTTTAAAAATATAAACCGTTTAAAAATATATTTTAATAATATAAAAAATATTATTATATAAAAAAATAAAATAATTATTTATTATATATAATAAAATTTTTATTTTTTAATATTAGTTATATAAAATAACTAGCTATTTTATAAAAATTAAATTGCGCTATTTATATAATAATTTAGATATTTTTATACGGAAAAATTATATAAAATATTATTTTGCGCAAAATATAAAATCGAATAATTTATTTTAAAAAAAATCTAAATATTTTATTATTATTATTAAATATATAATAAAGCTTTATAATAATTTAAATTTATAATTAAAAACGATTATAAATTTAATTATAAAATAATTATAAATATTATATAAATAAATAATTAAAATATATTATATATTATTAATATTATTATATTATTTTAAATAATAATTTTTTAAAATTAATATTTATATAAAATATATAAAAAATTATATAAATATTAATTAATATTTATTAAAAACTTTTTAATAATATTTATATAATTTTAAAATAAATTTTTTATTAAATAAATTTAAAAAATATAAAAATAACTAGCGTATAATATTATAAAATATTTATCGAAATATATTAAGCAATAAATAAAATAAAATAAATATATAAACTATTTAAACGTATATATAATATTTTTAAAAAAAAATCGATATATATATAAATAATAAATTAATTTTATAAATAATATAAAAATATTAAATAATACTACTAAATTTAATAATTTTATATTAATTTTTTTTATTTTTTTTATTATATAAAAAGCAATAATTATTTAAAAAGCAATAAAATATTATATAAAAATTATATAAAAGTTAAAATTAGTTATACGATTAATAAATAAAATAAACTATTTTTATATAATATATTTATATTTTTTTTAAACGAAGTTTTAATATAAAAAAAAAAATAAAATAAAAAAAACTATATAAAATCGAAACAATTAAAAAATTAAATATAATTATAGCTTTAATTAATAAATTAATATATTTTAATATATATAAATTAAATTATACTATTATATAAAAATATTTAAATAAATAATTTAAATTAAAATAATATATAATTTATATAGCTAATAATTATTAAAAAAAAATATAATTAGCAAAAAAAAAAAACTTAGCTTTATTATTATATAACGTTTAAATATATTTATTATATAATATTTAAATATTATAAACTTTTTTTATAAAAAAAAAAAATAAGCTTTTAAATTAATAACTAACTATATATAAATAAATTAATTATAATTTTAATAAACTATTTAAAAAGTTAAATATAATAAAAATTAATAAATTTATTATATAAAGCGTTTTTAAATTTATTATATATAACTTAAATATTTATAAAAAAAATATATTTTTAAGTTTTATTTTATATAAAAATTAAAAAAAAAATTATAAACTATATAAAAATTTAAATTTATTATATAAAAATATAATAATATTAAAAAAAATTATTTTAATTTAATTATTAATAATTTAATAAATAAATTAATAATTAATTTTAATATTTAGTTTTATTTTTATATAAAATTTAAAACTTTATATAATTTAAAAATATTATTTAAGCTTATATTAATTAAAAAATAAATTATTATATAATATTTATATTTATTTACTTTTAAACTAAAAAAAAAATATTTTTTAAAATATTTTAATATATTTAAAATTAATTTTATATATTATATTTTTAAGCTAATAATTAGTTTAAAATATATTATTAATATTATTAAAAAAAACTTAAAATATAAATATTTATATATAATTTATATTTATTAATTATATATAATAGTTTAAATATTTTTAAAATAATTAAAATATAAACGGATAATATATTAAGCTTTATTATATTAAACTTTTTATTGCGTAAAAAAAAAAAACTTAAATAAATAAAACTTCGCATAAAACTAAAAAAAACTTTATTTTTTTAAATATTTATTTAAATTTAATAATAAAAAAATTTTTTTATATAAATAAATATTATAATAATTTAAAAAAATTAAATTAAAAATTTAGCTAAAATTAACTTTTATATAAAAAGATTTATTTAAACTTATATTTTTTAATAAACTAAAAAAATATATATTAATAATATATATTAATTTAAAGCTATATATAATTTTATTATTATATTTAAATTATTAAGCTATAATTATATAATATTAAAATATTAAATAAATAAATTAAATAATAAAAAAATAATTTATCGAAAAAGCTTACGTTTATTTTTTTAATTTTTATTATATAAAACTATTTATTTTTATAAACAAATTATTTATAAATAATATAAATATAATTTTATAGCTTAAATTTATTATTATATTTATAATTAAAGCTTATATAAAAAATATAATAAACTTAAATTTTAAGATCGAAAAAATATTATATATTAAAATTTAAATAAATATAAAAAAATTATACGAAATATTTTAGCTAGCGAATTATATAATATAATTAATAGTTTTAATAATATTATTATTTTTTATAAATATTTTAAAAAATTATAAAAATATTTAATTTATTTTTAATATTTATTATTTTATATTTAAATTTTAAATCGTTATATAATTGTTTTAGTTAACTAAAATAACTTAAAAAAAATTAATAATAAATATTATATTTTTTTAAAAATTATATAAAAAAAAAAATCTTTAAAATATAATAAATTAATAATAAAATAATTTAATTAATATATTTATTAAATATATATTAACTTAAATATTAAAATTTTAGTTTTTATAAATAACTATTTATATAAATCGAAATATTTATTAAAAAACTATAAAAAATACGTTTATATAATAAATAATAGCTAAATATATATAAAACAATATATTATATATAAATATTAAAAAGTAAGAAGAATATTATAAGTTATAAAATAAAGCTTAATTAAAAGAAAAGAATTTATTATTAGATTTATATATAAATTTAATAATAGATTTTTTAATTAGTAATATTAGCTGTTTATTTAAATATAGGTATTATTAGGTAGCTTTTTTTATATTCCGCGCAAGGAAGCTACTAGTAATATAGACCTTTTAAAAGCTTTATTAAAATACTAGGGCATAAAAAGTTTTTGCTAACTTTAATAAATTAATCTAGCTAAGCTATATTATAATTATAATTTTTTATATAATATTAAGTAATATTTTTATTTGTTTTATTTTTTTTGCTATTTTATTTACGGGTAGCTATAACTTAAAGCTTCGGCAAAAAGTAAAAAATTTATTTATAAATACGTTAAATACAGTAGCATTAATAGCAAAAAAGTCAACAAGAATTAATACTAAAGTTAGTATTAATACTAGAGCAAAGCATTAATTACTTTGCGTGGCCTACTATAAGGACGCTTGCTTTTTATTTCTATTACTTTAAATACAAGTTTAAGTATAAGTGCAAGTAGTTTTACAGAAGTTTTTTTTTTTTAGTAATATAAGCAGGAGTTATATTTAACTAGTATTTATTATAAGTTTTTATAAGTATTAAAAATAATACGCGGAGTATTAATAGTTATATTATAATTTTATTTTTTTTATTTAATTAAATAATCGAAATTATTTTTTTTTAGTTAAAATAATACTTAAATATAACTTCGATTTTATAAATATTGCTTTTATTATTATTATTAAAATATTAATTAGCTTTAATAAGCTTTAGTAATAATATTATCCGCTTAAAAAAGTTTTTATTATTTTTATATAGTTATAACTACGCAATAAAAATAATAAAATATATATAATAATATTTAAAAAAATTTAACTTATAAGCTAAATTATTAACCTTACGTTTAATAATCTAAAGTTTAATTTATTATTACGAATATTTTTTAAAAAGCTTATTAAATAAATAATAACTATTATAAAACGGAAAAAAATTTTATTACTTAGTTTAAATTTTAATATTTAGTATTTATTATTAAAATGTTTTTTATTATAATAGTAATAAAATTTATAACTAATTAATATTTTGCTATAAATAATTATATAAAAACTTTATGTTTTTAAAATTACGTATATTTATTTAACTTATAAATATATCGAAAAAGCTAAAAAACTTAAACTTAAATAATTATTTATATAAATAGATTATATAGCTTATAAAACGCAGAATTAAAGTTTTATTATAAAATAAAAACTATATTAAGCTAGTTTAATTTAAAATATATATAATTATAAAAATATATTATAATTTAATCGTTTAGTTTTTTTTTCGGATAAACTATTTTTTATAAATAATATAATAATTATTAATAATTTAATATTTAATATTTTTATATATTTTTTTAAAAATTAAAAGTAAACTTACGATTATAATTAAAAATAATTTTTCTAAAAATATTTTAATTATTTAAAAATAATTATTTAATTAAAATTATTGCTTAGTTTTTAGCAGTATATTTATATTACTAGAGATTATAAACGTCCGTTTAAACGTATAGCAAAAGACTATTATTATATAATTATATATTAAAGCTTTTTAATTATTATAAATATTTTATAATTTAACTAAAAATAATAATAAAATAAAATTAATTATAATTATTTATATTAGTAGCGTATTTTTAGGTTTAATTAAATATAAACTATTTATTAGTTTTTATTTATTATTATAATTAATATTATATCTTAAATAATATTATAATATTTTTTAATATATTATAATTTTTTATAAATCGAATATAGTTTTAAAGCTTTTATTATTTAAGTTTTATAAAAGAAGTACGACTAAATAAAAAAAAGTTTTTTTATCGATAAAAAAATTTTTTATTTTTTATATCTTAAATAAAAAATTCTTTTACCCGAATTAAAAACCTTTTTGTTTTTATTTATTATTATATATATTCGGTTTTTAATATTTATTTTTTATTATATAAATAACTATAAATTTAATAAAATAATTTAAAATTAAATATTTATATTAAAAATAATAATATAATATAAATAAATTATAAAATTTTATTTTTGATTTTTTTTTTATTATAAGTTATACTAAATTTAATTTTATATTAAATTTAATTATTTAATAATTATATATTTTATTAAATACGATTATTTAATAATTATATATTATATTAAACGCGATTATTTAATATTATTTGTTTAATTATATTTATAATTATTTTATTTTTTGTTTTTTTAATTTAATATTAATTTAAATATTTATTATTTTTAAGTTATAAACTAGTATTATTATTATAAACTTTGCTTAAATATAATTTTTATTAAATTATTTTTTAAAAAAACTATAGTTATTATAAAATTAGCTGTTATATTAATATAATAAATATAGTAATATTTTTATAAAATATTTATTTATAACTTTTTTTATTTATTTTTTTGCTTTTTATTATAATATTTAAACGTAGTTTTTAAGTTTTTAAAAACTTTAAAACTTTAAATCGATTATAATAAATATATTTTTTAAATTTTTAAGTTTTTTTTTTTTAAACGTTTTAGCTAATTTATAAAATTTTTTTAAACTTATTAATAAGCTTAAACTTTTTTTAAAAAGTTCTTTTTTTTTAAACGTTTTAGCTAATTTATAAAGTTTTTTTTAAACTTATTAGTAAGCTTAAATTTTTTTCGAAAAAAATAAAAATCTAATACGTTATAAAAATTAATATATTTTATAATAACGCTATTATTTAAAATATAAAGTTCGTAGTTATATTTAAAATTAAAAATAACTTATAATTATATTTAAAATTAAAAATAGCTTATAATTATATTTAAAATTTAAAATAGCAATTTATATTTATTAAAAAACTTTTTTAATTTTATTTAAGTTAAAAATCGTTTTAAAAATCTTAATATTATAATAAATTTTTTTATTTAAAATAAAATTAATTATTCGCTATAATATTTAACTTTTAATTTTATTTTATAGCTTAAAATTATAATTTAATTATAAAATAATAATATAATTAGCGTATATTATTATTATTAATAAAATAAATATATAAAAAATATTATATATTAATGTTTATATTTATAAATAAATTTATTATTATTATTAATTAAATAGCCGAATATTTTTATAATATAATTATATAATTACGTAAAAAAATAAAATATTATAGTTAATAAATTAAAATAAAATAGCAAGTTTTATTATATATAACTTATTAAAAAAAAGCAAACTAGTATAACTAGTAACTATAACTTATTTACTAACTTAAATATATAGTTTTTAAAAACTTAAGCATTTTTGCCCCTAAATTAAAAAGCTTTTAATATTTAATTAAGTTTAAAATAATATTTTTATCGTATATAATATATAATATTTATTTATATATTATATATAAAACATAAAATTATTTAATTTTTTTATATTTATTATAAATTAAACTATTTGCGATAAAAAATAAATATTTAGCTTTAAAAAAAAATAGCGTTTTTATTATTATATAGTTTACGAAATTAATCCTAATAAAGTTCGTTTAAGATTTTTTTATAATAAAAGTTTGTTTTATATCCTAGCTTAAAATCGCGTTTAAATATATTATTTATTATTGCTTTTATAGTATATTTTATTATATTTTATATAAAGTTTAATATTATAAGTTTTTATAATTATTTTAATTTATTTTTTAGGTTAATAATATTTTATATTATAATAAGCTAATTTAATATATTTAAAATATAATTAAAACGTTCTAATAAATAAAATATTTAAAAGCTATATTATAATAAATATATAAATAAATTAATAAGCCGATTATTTATTTTATTAGTAATAAAAATATTTAATAAAGTTTAATTAATAATATTTTTATAGCTAAATAATTTATTAAAATAATTATATAATATTTATTTAAATAAATTATAATATAAAGTTTTTTATAGCTTATATAAAATATATTATTTTTTATTTAAAAAAGTTATATTTAATTTTAGCTTATAATAAATATTAATTTAAATATATTATTAATTATATTTATATAAAAAATATAAGTTCGCCCGGTTTTTATTTAAAATCTAGCTTAATATAAAAAATATAATAAAAATTTTATTCGAAACATTTATTAATTTATAAATATAAAATACGATTTAAGTTATAATAGTAAAATATAGTTTTAAAATAAATAACGTTTTAAATAGCGTTAAAAAAAACTATTTTAACTAGTATAAAGTTATAATATATAGTTTGTATATAATGTTTATAATAACTTAGGTTATTATTTACTATTTTTTTTTTTTAATAATTTTTAGCAAATAAAGCTATTTTATATTTTTATAAAAGTTCGGCTAATTATATATAATAAAAAAAAAGTTATAAAAAAATTTATTTATACCAAAATATTGCTTAAAAATTTAAAAATTTTTAAAAAATATAAATTGTTTAAACGTTTATATATATTTAATAATAATAAATATTTTTAAAATATTAATATAAAATTTAAAAAGTTTAATAAAAAAATAATTAATAAAAAACTTTTTTAATAATATAACGATATTTTTTAACTAAAATAAACTAAAAATTATATTTAAATACTATATATACTTTTCGAATATATTAAAAAAAATAATAATATTATCGATAAAATAATAATAAAAATAAAAATAAAAATAAAAACTTATTTATATATTTTTAAATATAACTAAAAGAATTTATATATTTTATTAATATTACGTTAAATTATTTTATTTTATAAAAGTTAATAATAATAAATTTATTTTTATAGTTAAAATAAACTAAAAATTAATAAAAAAAACCGGTTATATTAATATAAATAACGTAAGCTTTTTATAAAAGCTTCTAATTATTTTATTTTATAAAAAAAAAAAATAACTATTAAAAATAATAATTTTATTAAACTAGAGGCCTTTTAATTTAAGGGCAAAAATGCTTGAGTTTTTAGGAATTACGTATTTAAGTTAATAAATAAGTTGTAGTTATTAGTTATATTAGTTCGTTTTTTCTTAATAATTATATATAGTAAAACTTATTATTTTATTTTGATTTATTAACTATAGTATTTTGTTTTTTTATGTAACTACGTAATTACGTTATAAAAACATTCGGCCGTTTAGTTAATAGTAGTAATAAATTTGCTTATAAGTATAAACGTTAATATATAGTATTTTTATATATTTGCTTTATTAATAGTAATAATATATATTAAAATTATACTATTATTTTATAATTAAACTATAATTTTAAGCTATAAAGTAAAATTAAAGAATTAAATATTATAGCGAATAATTAATTTTTTTTTAAGTAAAAAAAACTTATTATAATATTAAAATTTTTAAAACGATTTTTAACCTAAATAAGATTAAAAAAGTTTTTTAATAAGTATAAGTTATTATTTTTAATTTTAAATATAACTATAAGCTATTTTTAATTTTAAATATAATTATAAGCTATTTTTAATTTTAAATACGATTACGAATTTTATATTTTAAGTAATAGCGCTATTATAAAATATATTAATTTTTATAACGTATTAAATTTTATTTTTTTTTTAAAAAAAGCTTAAGCTTATTAATAAATTTAAAAAAAACTTTATAAATTAGCTAAAACGTTTAAAAAAAAAAACTTTTCGAAAAAACTTAAACTTATTAATAAATTTAAAAAAACTTTATAAGCTAGCTAAAACGTTTAAAAAAAAAAAACTCAAAAACTTAAAAAACGCGTTTATTATAATCAATCTAAAGCTTTAAAGTTTTCGGAAACTTAAAAACTACGTTTAAAACATTATAATAAAAAATAAAAAAATAAATAAAAAAAGTTATAAACGAACATTTTATAAAAAATACTGCTATATTTATTACGCTAATATAATAGCTAATTTTAAATAATTATAGTTTTTTAAAAAATAGTTTAATAAAAATTATATTTAAATAAAGTTTATAATAATAGTACTAGTTTATAACTTAAAATAATAAATATTTAAATTAATATTAAATTAAAAAATAAAAAAATAAAATAACTATAAATATAATTAAACAAATAATATTAAATAATCGCGTTTAATATAACATATAATTATTAAATAATCGGGTTTAATAAAACGTATAACTATTAAATAATTAAATTTAATATAAAATTAAATTTAGTATAATTTATAATAAAAAAAAATTAAAAATAAAACCTTATAATTTATTTATATTATATTATTATTTTTAATATAAATATTTAACTTTAAATTATTTTATTAAATTTATAATTATTTATATAATAAAAAATAAATATTAAAAACTAAATATATATAATAGTAAGTAAAAATAAAAGTTTTTAATTCGGGTAAAAAAATTTTTTATTTAAGATATAAAAAACAAAAAATTTTTTATTAATAAAAAAACTTTTTTTTATTTAGTTATACTTTTTTATAAAACTTAAGCACTATTATAATTAATAACTATTTAGCTTTTATTTATATTATAAATTTTTTTTAAATAATAAATATAAAATACGCAAAAAATATAGCTTTATTTATTTAAATTATATAATTTATTTTATAAAATTATTATAAGTTTTATTAAAAATTTTTATATTTTTTAATTAAAAAAATAAATTTTATATTTAGTTTTATTTTTTACTAATTATTAATAAAAAAATTTTAAATATTTTATTTTAAAATATTAATTTTATTTTTATTTATTTAAATATTATAAGCTTTAATAATTTTAATAAATTTAGCTATTTTAAAAGCTTTTTTAATATAAATATAAATATTATTATTAGTTATATTTTTAAAAAAATTTATAAGCTTTTTAATGTTTAAAATAAAATATATTTCTAAAAGCTTAAGTTAAAAAGCTTTTTTAATACTAATATATATAGTTTTTTTAATAATAGCGTAATTTTAATGCTTATAATAAAATTATATATTATATTAATAAAAAAAATATTTAAAAACTAAACATTAAAAATATTAATAGCTAAAAAAATATATTTTTTACGTAAAACTAGTAATATAATTATTAGTTTTATTAAGTTATTATAAAAATAATTAAAAATTAGCTAATTTATTTATAAATATTAGTTTTATTAATATTATATTAGTTATAATAGCTATAATAATTAACGTTATATTAAATTTAATATTTATAGTAACAAATAAATTTAAAATAGCTAAAAATCCCGAGCTAATTATTTTAGCTAATAATATACTAAAATAATTATTATAATAGCTAAAGTTTTTATAGTTAATTTTTATAAGCTAATATATATATTATTATTATAATTTTTATAAATTTATTTTAGTTTAATATTTTTATTTATTTTAATTAAAGTATTTATAGTATTAATAACTAGAATAATTTTAAAAGTTTTTTTTTATTATAATATTTATTATATTTTATATATTATTATAAAATAAAATTATAATTAATAAATAATAGCTTATATTCGATTTATAAATATACGTTTTTAGCTATAATAGTTATAATATATATTAGTAATTTTTTATACGTATTTACAATTATAGATTAAAACTTTAAATTAATAATAAAATTATTAAAGTTATAAAAAATAATAATATTTTTAAAATAATTAATAATAGTTTTATAAAAATAAAAAAAATTATTATTAATTAATATATTTAGTTATAGTTTTTTATTTATAATTTAATTTTTTTTTTTATTTATAATTTTAAACTATTTATTACTATTAATTTTTTAAATAAAAAACTTAAATTTATTTAACGTTATTTTTACGCGCTTATTTTTAATAGTAATTATTTAGCTTTTATGTTTTTTATTATATATTTTAATATATTAAAGTATTTATTGCCGATTATAGTTTTATTTATATTTAAATTAGTATATATTTATATTTTAATTAATTAGCGAAACGTGCGTAAAAAGCGAAAATATATATAGCTTTAAACATAAAGTTTTATTATATACGTTTATATTTAACGCTTTAAATATAAGTATTTTTAATTTAAAATTTTATTTAATTTATTTTATATAAATAATAAATTATTATTAGAAATATTTTATTTTTTAACCGTATTTTTTTTAGCTAATTTATATTAGCTTAAATATTAAAAAGTTTATTTTATAAAAATAATATTTAAATATAATATTATATATATCGTTTAGCAATAAATAAAAAAATATTAATACGCTATATATTTTAATAAATATATAGCTTATATTTTTATATATAAAAATAAAATATTAAATAATTTATATTTTTTATAATATTTATAATAAATAAAAGCTAAACTAAATATATATAAAAAATATTATTATTATAATATTTTTTATTATATTATATTTAGATTTTTTTTATTTAAACGCGCGTTATTAGCTTAATATACGCTATAATAACTATTGCGTTTTTTATTATAATAGTATTATAATTACTATTATAATTATAGCTATAGTTATAGCTATAATTATAGTTATAGCTATAGTTTCGATGCTATTATAACTATTATTATATTTTTTATTTTTATTGTTATGTTTTTATTTTTATAAGTATTTTTTTATTATTTTTTTTATAATAGCTATAATTTTTATTAAATCGTTATTATATCGTTATTATATTTATTATTAAAATAATAATAACGTTTATAAAAATTAATATTTATTTTTAATTAATAATAATTAAAATATTTATAATTATTATATTTAAAATATAAATTTTAAAAGTTTTTATTATTATTTTTTAAATAATTATAAAAAAGTTTAGCGTTTAAAAATTTATGTTTTTTTTTTATTTTAATTTATAGTACGCTTTATCGATTTTTTTATATATTTATTTAATATATTTTTTTTTTTAATAAATAAATATCGATAATTATTTTAGCTTATTAGTTATAAATATTTTTTATAATATTTTATTAATTAAATTATTTTACGCTAAAGTTTTATTTTTACAATATATTATAGCTTATTAAATAAATTAAATAAATATATTTTTTTTATATTATATCGAATAAAAAAAAATTATTTTCGAAAAACTTTTTTATATATATTAAATATATTTTAAAGCGTTTTTTTAGCTTTTTAAATATTAAGCTTAGTTATTTTTATTAAATATAATAATTAGTAAGTTTAATTTTATTATTTTATTATAAAAAAGTAAAACTTATAAAAAATAATTAAATAGCTTTAAAATTTAGCTATTATTTAATAATTTTATATTATTAAGCTTATATATAGTTATATACGTTAAAAAATATATATATTTATATAAATAATATTTTTTTTATTTATAACGATTTTTTTTTTTTTAGGTTATTTTAGTTAAGTTTAAAATTTAATATTTTTACGTTTAATTTTATAAATATTTTTTATTATAAATATAATTAAAAACAAGTTTTATAATAATAATATTTATTATAGCTATAGCTACTAAAGCTAGCTTTATTATTTAATAAATTTAATTATATTAAAGTTATTTGTTTTATTATTATTATTTTTATATTATTATTATTTTAGTTTTAATTAAAAAATATATTTTATATTTTTATATTATTTTTAAGCATAAAAAAAGGCAAAATAAAGATATTATTATTACGCTTATTATATTTAAAATAAAAGCAAAAATATTATTATTATTTTTTTTTTATTTATAGTTATATTATTAAAATTAATTATATATAAAAAGTTTGCTAATATAGTTAAAAATAAAATATTAATAAAAATATAATATCGATTTTTTTAAAACTTTATAAAAGCGCTAAAATTTTAATTTATTTATACGATTAAATTAAATTTATTATTAATTTGCTATATTTTTTATAGCTTTTTTATATTTAGTTTAATTCGATTTTATTTAAAATTATTTTTATTATTATTTTAAAAATATATTTATAGTTTTTACGTTAAATTTTAAATATTAGTTTAGTTTTTTAAAAAAATTTATAAATTTTTAATTTATTATTATTAATTAAGCTTTATTAATATTAATTTTAGCTTTAGTTTTTTTATATAATTTTATTTTTTTTATTTTGTTTTAATTTTTAAATTATATTATCGGACGATTTATAAACGTTTTTAATAAAGCTTATATTAATAATAATAATATTGTTTAATAATTATTACTAAAAATTAAAAAAAAAAAACTTTAAATAAAAGTTTTAATAATAAATTTAACGTTTAATTTAATAAATAATTAAATATATAAAAAAAATATTATTATATTAGTTTTATAATTCGTTATTTTTAATATTATAAATAATAGCTTAAAAATAAAATAAACTATATATAATAAAAATAAAATAAAATATATATAATTTATAATTATATTTTAATAATAAAACTAATATATTTATAAACTTTAATAGCGAACTAAAACGTTTAAAAACTTTATAATAAAACTAAATATTTAAAACAATTAATTAATAAGAATTTATAACGTTTATAATTTTATAATAATTTTAGCTACGCTATAAAAATTAATATATTTAAAATATAAAAATATTTTATTAAGCTTTTTTTAAAGCTAAATAATTAGTTTATTTAAAAATTTTACAAAAATATAAAAATAAAAATGTAAAATAAATTAATGCTAAGGCGCAATATTTACTTTAATTAACGGATATATATAAATCGCGCGCTAATTACTACTAAGGAAATTAATATTTTTCGACCTCGAAAAATCTAAAATAAATAGTTTTAGTATAGTTTAATATTTATAATAAAACTATATAATAAAATATTATTTTAAAAAAATATTATAAGTTATAAAATAAAGCTTAATTAAAAAAAAAAATTTATTATTAAATCTACGTAGTAAATCTAATAATAGATTTTTTAACTAGTAGTATATTAGCTGTTTATTTAAATATAAGTATTATTAGGTAGTTTTTTCTTACGCTCCGCGCAAAAAAACTACTAGCAATATAAACCATTTAAAGGCTCTATTAAAAAGCAAATATTATATATAAATAATAAAAAAGTTAAAAAATTATAATAAAAATAATAATTAAAATTTATACCCCGAAAATAATACGTATAATTAATCTTTTATTTTTTTTTTCTTTTTAAACTTAAACTATATATAATAAAAATAATAAATATTATACGATCGCTATATATAAACGCTATAAATATTGTTTTAAAAACTTAATATTATATAATATTAATTAAATAAAATATTTTAATAATTAATATAATTATTACGCGGATTATACTAATATAAAATAATAATTTAGCTATAATTTTAAATAAAAATCGTATAAAAATATTCTTTTTAACGTATAAACTTTGCTTATATATTAATAAAATAATAATTAATAATATTTAAAAATAATATTATATAAAAAATAAAAACGATTATATTTTTTCGTTTTATTATATAATAAAACAAATTAACTAAAATATATATTAAAAATTATTTATATAAAATAAATAAATAAAAATATATATACGTTTATATATACGCTAGTATAAAAACTTTATAAGTTTAATTTTTAGTAAAAAAGCTATAAACTTTAATAGTATTACTATTTTTTAAACGTACGAAGTTTTAAAACTATATAATATTATTAAGGGCAAAAAATATATAAATATAAGCGAAAAACTTTAATAAAGTTAATAAATTTTATAGCAGCTATTATTAATATTAATAGTAATTTTGCTTTAATTGCTTATTAATATAATATTTAAAAAAACTTAAAAAATTTTATATATAATAATAATATAATAATAATAATAATATTATTATTAATATTATTAGTACTATTAATACTATTAATATTATTATTAATATTATTATTAATATTATGTTTATTATATAATAATTATTAACTTAATATTAATAAGTTTATAAAATTAATTAAAATATATATAATATATATATATATATATATATATAAATATAAATATACGCGCGTAAAAAAAAAAAAAAAAAAAAAAAAAAAAACAAAAAAAATATAAAAATAACCTAATTTATATATAATAGTAGCAAATATAAAAATAACGTATTATTTAATCCTTTAAAATATTTAAATAAATTAATAAAAAATTACGTATAATGTTATATATAAATTAGCTTTTTTATTTATATTTATTAACTTTTTTTTTTACGTACGGTTATATAATATTAAGCATTTTAAGAAAAATAATTTAATATATTATCGGGCGCTTTTTTATTTATATATTTGCTATATAATATGTTTAATATTTTTTTATATTTAGATTTTTTATATTAAAAAAAATAATCGTACGAAAATACGTTATAGCTAAAAAAAAAGCTAGTATTATAATTATAATATTATTTATATATAAAGTTAATATATTAATATTAACTACGTATAATAATTAATTATTAATTATAGCATTAATTATTTAATAATAAAATTGGGCTAATATATTTGCCCGATTTAATTATATAATATATTATAATAGAATTTTTTTTATATAAAAAATTCTTTATATAAAAGCCTAGCTTTCGTACGAATAGTTAAAAAAATAAATCGATATATATTAATATTTATTTTATTTATTTTTATATATAATATATATATTCCTTAGCTATTTAACAATTAATAATATATTTAAACTAGAAAATAATAATAATAATTTAAAAATATTATTTAAATCGTTAATTTAAACTGCTATAAATATTACTATAAAAAACTTTAATAATTATTTTATTTAATAATAATATTATTTATTTATATAGCTTTAATATTTTAATTTAAAAAACTTTAAACTTATTATTCGATTATTTTTTATTATAGCTAAAACTAATAGCTTTTTAAAAACTTATAAAATACTATTTTTTATAGCAAATTTAAATATTAAACTTAAGCTATATTTAATATATTATATAAAGCAAAAATAAGCTAATTAATTATAAAAAGCTTATTTTAAAAGAAATTATTATTATAAATATTAAAAGAATAAAAATACCTTAATAAAACGAAAAAATCTAATTAAAAAATATATTATAAAAAATAATTATATTAAAATTATTTTACCGATATTTTATATATATTAAATTAAAAGTTAATTTTATTTTAATTATTTAACTTTTTAATAAAAAAGCTTTAATATTTTTAATAAAAAAACTATTATTATCATAGCCCCACTTTTTAACCCATTTATCTATAGCTATGGCTATATTATGGCTGCTTTATAGGAAATGTATAGTAATACTAGGCTAAGCGGTATATAGTAGTAATATTAAGCGGTATAGGGCATATACTTATAAATATTTATTGCTACTTATAAGTTAATATATTAATATTTTTTTTTTTTTTTTTAAATAAAATATTAGTTTTTAATATAAAATAAATTAAATATTTAAACTTTTTGTTTATATTATATTTATTATAATATTTTATTTCGATTATATTATTATTTAAAAAAATAATAAATTTTTATAAAACGAAAAAAACTAAATCGGTTAAGTTTAACTAATTATACGATAAAATGCTTAAAAAAACCTTTAATAAAAAAGCGATCGTTATATTTTAACGATTAATATAATTTAATATAAATTATATAGTTAAAAATATTTGCGTAAAATAAGCTTTATTAATAATAACGCGCTTAAATATAATTTATTAAATAAATTTTATTAATTTGTTTGCTAAAAAATAAATAAAATAATTAATTAAAAATATATTATAATTAAAAGCTGCAAAAAAAAAAAAATAATAATTAATTAAACTTAAAACTTATATATTAATATAATAAATATAATATTTTATTAAATAATAAAATTATAAAATATTATAAATAATTTATTGCCCCGATTATAAAATAAGTAAATTTATATATAAACTATTTAAAATAAAAAAAAATATAAAAGTAAAAATTAAAACGTTTGCTAAATATTTTATAACGAATAAAAAAGCTATAGTTTTTTTTATTGCTATTATTATATTAAAATAAAAAACGTAGCTTATTTTTAATTCGGTTATAACGGTTATTTAATTTGCTAAAATGTTTAAAAAAAATTTTAATGTTTTTTTTAATAAATATAAAGTTAAATTTTTTTTATTTATTATAAATAACAATATTACTAAAAACCTATATAATATTATAAAAATTATAAACATTATAATATAAAATATAAAATATTATTTTAATAAAATAGTTTATCATTTTATTTAAGTTTAAAAAAAGCTATAATTTAAATAAAGCTAAATTTTAGCGGATAAAGCTATAGTATATAATATTGTTTTAAAAAAAATAACCGAACTATTTTATATAAAAATATAAAAAAATAAAAAAACTATTAATATATTTAAAAATAAAATAGTTTAATTAGCTATTTTTATAAAATTTATAAAAGTTAAACTTATTATTAAACAATTTATAATTACTTTTATTATAATATATTTTAAGCGTAAATAAATACTTTTTATTATTTCTAAAATTATATAATAAAAATATTTATGTTTAATAAAAACTAATTTATTAAAATTAAATATTTTTTTATTTTTTTTTTAATAAATTTATAAGCGATAAACTTAAAGTTAAGTTTAAATATTAGTTTTATTTTTAAAAAAAAAAAAAAACTAAAAACTAACTATTAATTAAGCAAAAAAAAAATTAATTATATTATTAATTATATTGACACAGGATTCTAGGGCTGCTAGAATCTATGTTATATTATGTGTGATGTGTAAGTAAAAGTGGTGGTTGTGGCCGTAGGCCACTGCCACGGATCTATATACACAGGTGGGACCACGGAGTGGGTCACATGGGGTCACGTGGGCCCTGCCCACGAGCCACCCCGGGGGCCCCACTAGCCACTGCGTGGCTAGTGCCCCCCGTACGTGACTGTGTCAAGTGCCGCACACACAGCAAAATCTATTGACCTCAATAGCCTAGCCCTAGCCACAGCCCTAGCCACGCAGGTCCCAGATCCACTATATTCGCCATTGCCTCTGCAGGGGTCTGTAGGTCCGTAGGGGTCTGCAGGGGTCTGTAGATCTGTAGGTCCGCGTAGGTCCGCGTAGATCTGTGGGGTCTGTAGGTCTGCGTAGGGGTACGTAGGTCTATAGGGGTCTGCAGGTCTGTGTAAGGGCACGTAGGTCTGCCAAGGTCGAGGTATAAAGGGGTAACGAAATACTAGTAAAAACGTCGTCAAAATATTATATTGTACTGTTTAAGATCCCGAACGGCTTATTCGAACAGTTTTTTTATATAGCCGTAGTATAGCGTACTTTAAACGTTTCGACTATATAAACAGCGCTTAAACAAATAAAAAATTCAAAAAATGTTTATTTAATTAGTCGGAACGTTAATAGCAACGTAGCGTTAACGGGGCGTTAACAGCAGTAGCGTAAAATAATAATACGTAGTCGGGTACCTAAATTCGCCAACTACGTACAAGTGCAAATTGCCTAGGGTTAAGTACCTAAATTCGCCGCGCGTAAGATTTACAAACAGCCGTTTGTACTACCGGAAAGCAACAAAATCATTCTCAACCGCAAGAATTAATCGCAAGAACCGACTTAAAGGACAAGCCGCAGGGCTCGGGGGTAGGTGACTCGGAGTGGCTGGTCCCAGCCATCTACTAGTGGAGGCACCACTTGACACAGGATCACAGAGGGTATGCTGTAATCTATGTCATATTGTGTGGTTCTGTGTAAGTGGTAGTGGTGGCCGTAGGCCACTGCCACAGATCTATATACACAGGTGGGTCCACGTGGGGTCACGTGGGGTCACGTGGGGTTACGTGGGCCCTTGCCCACGAGCCACAGCCCGGGGCCCCATTAGCCACTGCGTGGCTAGTGCCCCCGTACGTGACTGTGTCAAGTGCCGCACACACAGCAAAATTTATTGACCTCAATAGCCTAGCCCTAGCTACAGCCCTAGCCACGCAGGTCCCCAGATCCACCATATTCGCCATTGCTTTTGCAGGGGTCTGTAGGTCCGTAGGGGTCTACAGGGGTCTGCAGATCTGTAGGTCCGCGTAGGTCCGCGTAGATCTGTAGGGTCTGTAGGTCTGCATAAGGGTACGTAGGTCTATAGGGGTCTGCAAGTCTATATAAAGGCACGTAGGTCTGCCAAGGTTAAAATATAAAAAAGTAATAAAATGCTAGCGAAAATGTTGTTAAAATATTATATATACTATTTAAAATCCCGAACAGCTTATTTAAATAGTTTTTTTATATAGTTGTAATATAGCGTACTTTAAACGTTTTAATTATGTTTAAGTTTTATAAAAAAGTATAACTAAATAAAAAAAAGGTTTTTTTTATCGATAAAAAATTTTTTTTATCCGGTTTTATATTTTAAATAAGAAATTCTTTTACTTTAATTAAAAACTACTTTATTATTTAAGGCTTTTTTTATTTTTTATGCTTAATATATAATTTAATATTTAAAGTTTTATATTTTACGTTTTTTATTTTTTATTTAATATTAATAATTCGGGCAATTTTTAAAAAAATTTATTTATTTATTTATAACTATTTATATATTTTAATATTAAAAATAATATAGATTTAAAACTTATAACTTTATTATTATTAATTATTAATTGCTAATTAGCTATTTAAGCTTTATTTAATTTATTTTATTCCGAAGTTTTATTTTATTTATATTTTATTTTGCTTTTTAAAGTTTTTTTAAAAATTTATTTAAGCTTATTAGTATTATTTTTAGCCGAGTTTATTTTTTCGATAGTAAATAATTTTATTCGTTTTTAATATAACTTATTAGTAAATATTTATTTTTTTTTTATTTATTTGTTATTTTTTTCGTATATTTTTTTTCGTTTATAAATATTATTTATTTATTTACGAACTTTAACCGCTAATTATATTTTTAGTTTTAATTATTTTATATAATAAATATTTATTTATTTTATTATTATTATTTTAAATATTATTTTTTATTAAATAATAATTTAATTTATTATATATATTAAACGTTATAACTAAATAATAGCTAAATAATTATATATTAATTAATAGTTTATTATATTTTATTTTTGTTTATTTTATTATATAGTTTATTATAATTAATTATTTTATAATTAGTTTTATAATATAAATATTTCGAAAACTATAAAAAAAATTATTTATAAATAATTTTTTAAGTTATAAAGTTATATTTTATAACTAGGAATTTTTTTTTTAAAAAAACTAATGTTTAATATTATAGTTATATATTATAAAAATATAACAATAAAACTATTAATAATAAACCCGTTAAAATCGAACAAAATATAGTTATACTAATAAAAACCGTTATATAAAAGCTTTATATAATATTATTAAAAAATATAATAAAAATTATATAAAAGCTAAACTATATTATATAATATTTTTATAACGCTAAATAGTTCTTTTTATTAATATTTATATAAATTACCGCTTATAAATATATTCCGAATTTAATAATTTTAATACTAGCTTATTAAATATAATAACGAACTAAGTTTTAAAAGCCGCTATTTATTTTTAACTTTATATAAATAATAAACTAATAAAATAGTATAAACTATTAAAATATTAATTATTTATTAAGCTATTTTATTTAATAAAAATAATCGTTATTTTTATTTTATATTTAAAAAAAGTTGCTAAATATATATTATATTTAAAAATATATAAGATATATTTATTTTGTTACTATTAAATTTCTATTATATTATTTATTTAAAATATTAAAAAAAAAAAAAAAAATTAATTTTTAAAAAAAAAATATATTCCTATATTTAGCAAAAGCTTAAAAAAAAAATATAAATAAAAACATAACTTTATTATATAATAATAATATATAAAAAAATTACTATAAAAAAACTAAATATTATTTATTAGTTATTATTTTATTAAAATATATATTATTATTATAATAAAAAAATCGAACAAATTTTATAGTTTACTTATAAAATAATAATATAGCTTTAATATATATTATTACTATTAATAAAGCGGGCAAATATTATTATATAATTATGCGGGAAAAAAGCTACTATAAATTAAAACAAAACAATAAAGCGCATTAAAAGCAACTTATTCGGAAAAACTACGCCAATATAGCCGGCAACCCTAACTTGCTAAAGTATACTTATAAATCCTAAAAACTTAAGCTTTTTTTGCCCTTAACTTAAAGGCCTTTAGTATAAACAACGCTTGGCAAATAAAATAATTCGAAAAATATTTATTTAATTAGTTAAAACATTAACAGTAACATAGCGTTAACAAATATTAATAGCAGCATATAAAATAATAATACGTAATTAAATACCTAAATTCGCTAACTACATATAAGTATAAATTGCCCAGGGTTAAGTACCTGAATTCGCCGCGCGTGGGATTTGCAAACAGCCGTTTGTACGTACTGCCGGAGACCAACAAAGTCATTCTCGACCACGAGAATCAGCGTAGGAATAACTTAAAAAAGGACAAGCCGCAGGGCTGGGGGGTAATGACTCGGAGTGGCCTGGTCCCAGCCATCTACTAGTAGAGGCACCACTTGACACAAGATTACAGAGGGTACTGGAATCTATGTCATATTGTGTGGTGATGTGTGGTAATGTGTAAGTGGTGGTGGTGGCCGGAGGCCACTGCCACGGATCTATCTACACAGGTGGGTCCCACGCAGTGGGCCACGTGGGGTCACGTGGGCCCCTGCCCACGAGCCACAGCCCCGGGGCCCCACTAGCCACTGCGTGGCTAGTGCCCCCGTACGTGACTGTGTCATATATAAAAAAAACTATATTTAAAAATTTAATATTATTTATTTAAAGCTATAATTTTAATAGCCCGTTTATATTAATAATTTATAATAAAGTTTTAAAATATTTATATAATTAGTATTATAATTTTAATAAATATAAAAAAACGCGTTTATAATATAAATATTTTACAATAAAAGCTTCTAATAAATTTTTTAAATTTAAAATTTAATTTGTTTAATAAACTAGCTTAGCATAAATTAATAAAGCTAAATATAAACATAATATATATAATATATTGCTTTAACGTTTAAATAAACTTTATATTATTAAATTTAATAATTTAAATATATTTTTTTAGAATATTATAATTATAACTATATATAACTATTAATAATAAAAAAATTTTTTAAAATAATAAAAAAAAAAAAAAAAAAAAACAAAACTATTAATAAAACAGGAAAAAACGTTATAACTAATATAATATTTAAAATTTATTTTTAAAATAATAGCTACTAAAAACTATATTTTAAATATTATAATATTATTTAAATAAAAACTATTAATAATAAATAAAAAATATATATTAAGCTTAATTTTAAATAAATAAAATTATTAATAATAAAAAGTTAATATTTTATTTATTATAAATAAAATTATTATATAATATTATTTTATAAAAACTAACTAAAAACAATTAAATATTATTTATATTAATAAATTATTATAAAAGTTATAAAAATATTTATCCGAATAAATAGCTAAAAATAACGTTTAAAATAATTAGTTTTTTTTTTAAAATAACTAGAATATCGGCGTTAAAAAAAAAAATATAAAAAAATTCTATATAACTTTTTAAAAAAACTTTTAAAAAAAACTTTTTATTTATAAATATATAATAATAAATAATAATTTATATTATTTATATTAGCTTTATTTAATATAAAATAAATATATATTTATTAATAAATATAAATTTTATAATATAAGCTATAAAATATTTAAAACTAAAAAAAATAATAAAGTTTTAGCTTAATATAATTATTAAATATAATAAAAAAATAACTTAAATTATAAATTTAGTTTTTTAATTATATTTTTAAGTTTAAAAACGTATTATTTAATATGCTATTTTAATAATAAATATAAAATATAAATAATTATTAAAAAAAAGTTTTTCGATTATTATAATATATTAATAAATAATCGCCGAAAAAAATTGCTATTTTGTTTTAATTAAAAACTTAAATACTATTTAAAAAATATATTAATAAATAAAACAAAAAACTTAATTTAAAACTTTAATTATTAATAAAATATAAATCGTTAAAAATAAATAATAAAGTTTAAAAATAAACGTTATTATAATAATTATTTAAATTAAAAACGTTACGCGTAAAAAGTTATTAATATTACTTTAAAACTATAACTATTATTATTAACTATTAAAAATAAACTTAAAAAAATATTTTATAAATAAAAAAAATAAAATAAAAATTTGCTATAAATATACTTTTAAAAGCTAAAAAGCTAGAAAAATATATAAAATTTATATTTAAAAATAATAATTATATAATAAAATTATAAAATTAAAATAAAAAGTTAAAAAACTTTTAAAAAAGTTTTTATTAAAAGCTTATTATTTAAAATATTTATTACGATTTTATAACTTTTATAAGCTAATTTTAATATAAAAAATAACTATATATAATAAAAAATTAATCGTATAATAAAAGTTTTAAATAAAAATAATTATAAACTATTTATATAAAGCTTGTTTTATATAAAAATTATAAATAACTAATTAAAAAAGTTATTAAAAATAAGTATAAACTATATATTATAAAAAAAAACGTTATTAGTTAATATAAATAAAAATTAATATAAATTGCTACTATTAACGTGTTATTTTTATAGTAATTTTATACTAAGATAATATAATAATATATAAATTATTTTATTATATAAAATTAAAAAAATTATTAATAAAAAAAAAAACAAGCTATTATTAAAAATAAAATAAAATTATATAAAAAGCTTATTATAAAATATTTAAATAATATTATAAATATTTAAATATATTTAATAAAATAGTTTTAAACGAATTTTTTTTAATAACTAAAAATAAACTATAAAATTATAATTAAAAAAAAACTAAAATTATTAAAATATAACGTTTTATAAAATATTATTAAATAAAACGAAAATATACCGAAAATATATATAAAAAAACTTATTTAAAAATTTTATCGAACTTATAAATATATTATAAGCTATTTTAGTATTATTTGCTATAAAAAATAATAAATTATTATAGTTTTACGTAAACTATTATAAAATAATATTATTTAAAAAAATCGATATTTTTTATTATTAGTAAAAAAAACGTTATTTTAATTAATTAAAACTAAAGTTTATATTAAAATTAATATTTATTAAGCTTTTTATTATATTTATATCGTAAAAAATAATAAACGTTTAATTATTTTTTATATATAATAATATTTATTAATTTAAAATATTATTATTTAGTTTTATTAATAAATTATTAACGTTTTAACACTTTATTAATAATATTTAAATAAATATTTAAATATTTTTTATATGCGTATATTAATAATATTTTGATTTATTTTAATAATAAGCTAAAATATAAAATATTATAAATAAAATATTAACCCGCTTTTAAAAAGTTAAACTATAAGCTAATTTAAAAAAATACGAATTTTTTATTATTTAAACTAAGTTTTTAAACTTTATTATAAAAATAAAAATATAAAAATTAATTAAAAAATAAAAAAATTATTTAATATTAATAATTATTAATTAAAATAAAAAAGCTATATTATAAAAAATACGCTTTTTTTAAAATTTTATAACTTTTATAAACGTTTTATTAAAAAGTATAAATATATTATTAAACTTTTAAACGAATTAATTATAACGGGCGTAAACTTAATATAAATTAAATAATATTAATAAGCTTTTAATATTTTAAAAAAAGCTTTAATATTAACTTTTATTTTTTATTTTTTATATAAATCGGAAACTTATATAAAAACTGATATATTGGATAATATAGCTATAAATATATTATAACGCGATAATTTTAATAATTTTTAAAAACCGGTCGTTTTTTATTTAAAAACGCTATAAAAAAAAGCTTAATTATAGTATTTTTAATAAAAAAATACTTACTATTATAAAAAGCTTTTTATATTAAAAAGTTAAACTTATAAAGCTTTAAAAATAAAAGCTTTTTATTATAATTATTAATTATATTATATTAAAAATTTTAATACGAAAAAAGTTTTAAACTTATAATAAATAAAATAAACCGAATTAATTGTTTAATATAATTTATAATTATATATCGATTAAAGTTAAAAAATATTATAGTAAATATTTTATCCCGATTTTAAAAATATAAAAATATAAAAATAAATCCGAAATAAATAACGAATAATAGTTTTATTTAAGTTTATTATAAATATATAATTACTAAAAAATATAATAGTTTATGCTTTTTAAAACTTCGAACTGCTATTATTATTAAAAATAATATTAATCGATATTATTTTAGCAGCTAACTATAAAAATATTAGTTTTAATAAATATTAAACTTAAACTTACGTTAATATATATTTTAATTAGTTTATACAAAAACTTATTTTATATAAAAAAAAACTTATAATATTAAAAATAAATAATTTAAAAATATATAATTAAAAAAACTTATATATAATTAATAATAATATATTTAAACTAGAGGCTTTTTAAGTTAGGGGTAAAAAAGCTTAAGTTTTTAGGATTTATAAATATATTTTAGCAAATTAAGGTTACCGGCTATATCGGCGTAGTTTTTTTAAACAAGTTATTTTTAACGCGCTTTATTGTTTTGTTTTAATTTATAAAAGCTTTTTTTCCGCGTAACTACGTTAATAATATTTGCTTGTTTTATCGATAGTAATAATATATATTAAAGCTATATTATCGTTTATATAAATAGATTATAAAATTTGTTCGATTTTTTTGCTATAATAATAATATATTTTAATAAAATAATAACTAGCAAATAATATTTATTTTTTTATAATAATTTTTTTATATATTATTATTATATAATAAAGTTATATTTTTTATTTATATTTTTTTTAAGCTTTTATTAAATATAAAAATATTATTTTTTTTTAAAAAATCGATTTTTTTTTTATTTTTTAATATTTTAAATAAATAGTACATAAAATTTAATAATAATAAAAAAATATTTTATACGTTTTTAAATATAATATATATTCGGTAATTTTTTTTAAATATAAAATAAAAATAATAACTATTTTTGCTAAATAAAATAGCTTAATAAATAATAATATTTTAAATAGTTTATATTATTTTATTAGTTTATTGTTTATATATAAAGTTAAAAATAAAATAGCGGCTTTTAAAACTTAGTTTATTATTATATTTAATAAGCTAGTATTAAAATCGTTAAATTTAAAATATATTTATAAGCGGCAGTTTATATAAAATATTAATAAAAAAAACTATTTAATAATTATAAAAATATTATATAATATAGTTTAGCTTTTATATAATTTTATATTATATTTTTTTAATAATATTATATAAAGTTTTTATATAATAGTTTTATTAATATAAGCTATATTTTGTTCGATTTTAACGGTTTATTATTAATAGTTTTATTTATTATATTTTATAATATATAATTATAATATTAAACGTTAGTTTTTTCGAAAAAAAAAATTCCTAGTTATAAAATATAATTTATAATTTAAAAAATTATTTACGAATAATTTTTTTTATAGTTTTCGAAATATTTATATTATAAAACTAACTATAAAATAATCGATTATAATAAACTATATAATAATAAAATAAACAAAAATAAAATATAATAAACTATTAATTAATATATAATTATTTAACCGTTATTTAGTTATAACGTTTAATATATATAATAAATTAAATTACTATTTAATAAAAAATAATATTTAAAATAATAATAATAATAAAATAAATAAATATTTATATTATAATAAAATAGTTAAAACTAAAAATATAATTAGCGGCTAAAGTTTAAAATAAATAAATAATATTTATAAACGAAAAAAATATATAAAAAAAATAATAAATAAATAAAAAAAAAAAAAATATTATTAGTAAATTATACTTAAAAACGAATAAAAATTATTTATTATTAAAAAAATAAACTTAGCTAAAAATAATACTAATAAGCTTAAATAAATTTTTAAAAAAAGCTTTAAAAAACGAAATAAAATATAAATAAAACAAAATTTTAAAATAAAATAAATTAAATAAAGCTTAAATAACTAATTAATAATTAGCAATTAATAATAATAAAGTTATAAGTTTTAAATTTATATTATTTTTAATATTAAATATATAAATAGTTATAAATAAATAATAAATATTTTCTAAAAAGTTGCCTAAGTTATTAATATTAAATAAAAAATAAAAAACGTAAAACATAAAACTTTAAATATTAAATTATACGTTAAGCATAAAAAGTAAAAAAAAGTTTAAATAATAAATAGTTTTTAATTAAAATAAAAGAATTTCTTATTTAAGATATAAAGCCGGATAAAAAAATTTTTTTATTAACAAAAAAAACCTTCCTTTTACTTTGTTATACCTCCCTTATAAAACTTAAGCATAAAAATAAAACGCGCTATATTTTTTTAAAAATATTAATAGCTAAAGCTATATAGCAATATTAAACGCTATATTATAAACTATTATTGCTAGCTGTTTAAAGTTTTACGCGATAAAACTTTTAAAAAACTAATTTTGCTAAAAATTTTAAAATATTTTAATAATATATTATTATTAATTTTAAAAGTTTTTTAAAAATAAATATAAAAATAATATAACTTTTATATTATTAATTAATTAATTAAGATTTTTTAAACAATTATATATAAAAACAAAATTATTATTAAAAAAATAACCGAAATATATTATTAAAGCTTTTATTAAGTTTTAAATAGTTAAAATTATTATAAATAATTAAAAGTTATAATTTATAGCTAATTTTATAAATAAACTTTTTAAAATATATAAAATAAAACTAAACTTTTTTTTTATTAAATATAATAAACTATTAAATAAATTAAAATTATATATTAATAAATAAACTAAAAGTTATAATTTTTTATAAGCTATTTTTAAAAAAATTAATTAAAAGCGTTATTTATTTTAAATATAATATAAATATTTTTATTTTATAAATTATTTAATAATTTAACGTTAAAAAAGTTTTTATAAGTTAATTAATAAAAATAATATTTAATTAAAAATTTAAAGCTAAAAAACTAATTAATTATTTAACTAAAAAAAAATTAAATAAAAAAAAAGCTAAGTATTTATATAGCGTATATAAAAATATATTAAAGTTATTAAATAAAATATAAAAAAACATAATAAAAAATAATTATTTAAGCTAATAAATATAAAAAAGATTTTAATTTTATTATTAAAAACTATATTTATATACTATATAAAAAAAGTAAACAAACTAATTATTTTAATAATAAATTAAATTATTTTATAACAAAAAATTATTATAAAATCGAAAAAATATAACTAAATAACTTTAATATTTTTTAATTATAATTATTTAATAGCTAGCGCAAAAATAAATAGTTTATATTAATCGTTTATATAAATACCCGAATAACCTTTTATTAAGCTAAAAATATAAACAACTAAAAAACAAAATAATAAACTTTAGTTTCGAAAAAAAAAATAAAAATTAAAAAATATTATTTTTATATATTTATTATTATAAATTATATTATAAAATAGCGTAAAAAATTAAAAATATAATAATAAATAATATTTAGCTATAAATTTGCACAACTTTATAAAAAAACTAAAAAAATATTATAAAACGAACTTAAATATAATAAAATTATTATTATAATTAAATAATTAATTAAAAGCTATAAAAAAAAATAAGTTTATAATAAAATATAAATAATAATAAGCTTATAAAATAAATATATAAAAAATATAAAAAAAAATAAAAAGCTTACGTAATAAATAATAAAATATATTAAATAGTATAATTATTATATAATCGATTATTTAAATAGCTAATAATATAGCGGAAATATAAAAGCTTTATAAATTTTATAGCTATTAAAAACTAAAAAAAACTTTTTAGCTTAAAATATTAATTTTAAAAATTTATTATTTAATTTTTTATATATAAGCGAACAAACTTATAGTTTTAAAGCTTTATATATATTAATAAACTTAGGTTAAGTCTTTTTTAAAAAAAAAAAGTTATTATAGCCCTACTTTTTTAACCTATTTATTTATAGCTATAGCTATATTATGGTTGCTTTATAAAAAATATATAGCAATATTAAGCTAAGCAATATATAATAATAATATTAAACAATATAAGCATATACTTATAAATACTTATTATTATTTATAGGTTAATATATTAATATTTTCTTTTTTTTTCTTTAAATAAAATATTAGCTTTTAATATAAAATAAATTAAATATTTAAACCTTTTGCTTATATTATATCTATTATAATTATATTCGATTTTTTTTCCGAAAAATATTATAATTTAAACAATATAATTTAAAACTTATTTATATTAAAAATAACTTAAATAATACTATTAGTTTTAACAATATATATAATAAATTTACTTATAAAGCTATAATATAAACAAATAAACTATTTTAGCAAAAATTATTATTAAAATTAAAAAAAATCGTATAAAAAATAAATAACGTTTAAAACTATTATATTTATAAACTTTATATTTTTAAATAAATATATAAAACTATAAAAAAAACTACTTAAAAAAAATACTTAAAAAAAGTTATATTTATTAACGTTTATAAATTTTTTATATTAAAAGCTATAAAAAAAAATATTAACTTATTTAAATCGATATATAATAAACTAAGCTTATTAAAGCTTATAGTTATGCTTTACACACTCGAAAAAACAAAGCTTTAATATATATAATATATTATATATAAAATTTATAAATAAAGTAAAAAAAAAAGAAAGTTTAAGTTTACGTTATAAGTAGCTACTTAAATACTTGTAGGGCAACTATATTTATTATTAATGCTTGCTTTTATTTATTGCACTATATTATTATAAATAATAGTTATATATTATTATAAGTAATAATTATTATAAGTAAAAATTATAAGTGCTATAGTTAATAATAAAGCATTATTATTAAAGCTTATAGATTTATAATTATTTTTTTTTCGAAAAAAAAATAATTTAACTAAAGTTAAAATTATAACTATTTTCTAGCGAAAAAAAAAATCGCTTTAAGTTTTATTAATATAATTTTCGTAAAACTTTTATATTATTAAATTATTATACTAGTTTTTTTATACGTTGCTTAAAATTTTTCCTATTTAATAGTATTTAAGCTTTTATAATATTTATGCGTTTTTTTTTCGCGTTATTTTTCTTTTTACGCTATAGCTTTATTATTTTTTAAATATAGCTTATTAAAATTATTATTTTACGCTATATTTAGTTATATCTATAATTATATAAAAGTTTAACTAAATTAAAGTTTATATTATAAAATTTTTTTAATGCTTTTATATTATTTTTAAAATTTTTATAAAATATTATATATTATTAAAATTTTAACTTTTTTAATTTATTTAATATTATAATTTCTAATAATAAAATTAAAAAATCTATATTTTTTAACTATAAATTTTTTTTTGCTTTTAAGCTTTATTACTTTTTTTTTAAATTTTTTATTTTTTAATTTAATAATAAATTATTTAAATATTTTATAATTAGTTTATATAATATTAATTAAATATTTTTTAAATTATAAAAATATTTAATATAAAATATTTTTATTTTTTTATATATTTTAAACTTTTATTATATTATAAAAAATTTAGTTTATTTAATAAATAATTTATTTTTTAAAATTATTTTTTTTTAAAATTAATATATAGTTTTTTATATTAAAATTAAGTTTATATTAACTTTTATTAGTTTAATTAATTATACGTTTTTAAATATACTATAAGTTTTTTTTAGCTAATTTAATAAATTATATATTTTTTTTTATTTTTTTTATATATTATTCGAATTATTTTTTTTTTTAAAAACTTTTATAGCTTTTTATTTATAGTTCGACTTTTTTAATTAAAATTAAATAATATAAAAAACTTATTTTTATTTCGTAAAACAATAGTTTTATTAAAATATAAAAAATTAAAGCTTATATATAATTTATAGCAAATATACGCTTAAACTAGTTATTTTAATAATAGTTTATATATAGTTATAATTTTTAATTAATATATTTATTTATAATTTTTATTTTATTATAGTTTTATAATATTTTATAATAATTAACATATATTTTATATTTATTAGCTTATATAGTTTATAAAAATAAAATAAACTAAAGTTTACGGTTTAAAATTATAGTTATAAATATTCCGAAAACTTAAAAAAATCTTTCGTAATATTTTAATAGCGTTTTTTATAGTTATTTTTATAATATAAAATATAGTTTATATTTATTTATTTAAACGGTTTATTATAATTAATATATTATTATATTTATATTTATTTTTAAATATTTATTTAAAATTAATAATAAAATAGCGCTATATACGCTTAAATATTAAAAAAATATAAGTTTATTAAAAGTTTTATTTTTAAATATTTTAATAAGTTTATATTTTATATAATTTATTATATAATAATTATAATTTTTATTTAGTTTTAATTATTAATAATATTTAATAATAAGTTTATATGTTTATTTTTATTAAAATATATAATAAATATTTTATAATATATTTTTTTAATAAAATATTTTTAAATATAAAAAATTAAAAATAATTAAACGTCCGTAAAATATAATTTAATTTATTTTAATTTTTATAAGTTTTTTAGCTTATTATTTTTTATTTATTAATAGTAAATTTTATATTTATATTTTTATAGTTTTTTTTAAAAATTCGTTTAATTAATTATAGTTTTATAAAAATATTTAATTTATTATATATTTTAATAAAGTTTATTTAATATAATTTATTTATATAAAAATTAATTATATTATATTATTTATTAGTTAAAATATTATAAAATAACGTTATATTTTTTTTTAATTTTTTATATTGTTAGATTTTTTATTTTTATAATAAAGCGTTAGCTAATATATTATTTTTATTAGAATAATATAATATTAAAAAGTTATATTTTAAAAAAAAATTAATTTATTTAGTTTTTTTAAATTAAAATATTATTTTTCGCTAAAAAATTTTAATATTTAATTATTAATAAATATAAAAAAAGTTTATTATAATTATTAATTAATTCGGGTTTTTATTTTTTAAAATATATATAATTATTAATAATTTTTTATTATAAATATTATAGTTTAATTTAATATTATAAAATATTTTCGAAAAATATATTATAAAATACTAGGTTTTATATAGTTATAATAATATATTAAAACTAACGCTATTAAATAAATTAGTTTTAATTTTGCTTAAGTTTTATAAAAAAAGTACAACTAAATAAAAAAAAGGTTTTTTTATCGATAAAAAAATTTTTTATTTTTTATATCTTAAATAAAAAATTCTTTTACCCGAATTAAAACTTTTTTGTTTTTATTTACTATTATATATATTTAATTTTTAATATTTTTTTTATTATATAAATAACTATAAATTTAATAAATAATTTAAAATTAAATATTTATATTAAAAATAATAATATAATATAAATAAATTATAAAGTTTTATTTTTAATTTTTTTTTTATTATAAGTTATACTAAATTTAATTTTATATTAAATTTAATTATTTAATAGTTATATATTTTATTAAACCCGATTATTTAATAATTATATATTATATTAACCGTATTATTTAATATTATTTGTTTAATTATATTTATAGTTATTTTATTTTTTTTTTTTTTAATTTAATATTAATTTAAATATTTATTATTTTTAAATTATAAACTAATATTACTATTATAAACTTTGCTTAAATATAATTTTTATTAAGTTATTTTTTAAAAAAACTATAATTATTATAAAATTAGCTATTATATTAACATAATAAATATAGTAGTATTTTTTATAAAGTTTATTTATAACTTTTTTTGCTTATTTTTTTATTTTTTATTATAATATTTTAAACGTAGTTTTTAAGTTTTTAAAAACTTTAAAGCTTTAAATTAATCGTAATAAATACGTTTTTTAAGTTTTCGAGTTTTTTTTTTTTATATATTTTAGCTAGCTTATAAAGTTTTTTTTAAATTTATTAATAAGCTTAAGTTTTTTTTAAAAGTTTTTTTTTTTAAACGTTTTAATTAACTTATAAAGTTTTTTTTAAACTTATTAATAAGCTTAAGCTTTTTTTAAAAAGTTTTTTTTTTTTAAACGTTTTAGCTAATTTATAAGGTTTTTTTTAAACTTATTAGCAAACTTAAGCTTTTTTCGAAAAAAATAAAAATTTAATACGTTATAAAAATTAATATACTTTATAATAACATTATTATTTAAAATAAAAATTTATAATTATATTTAAAATTAAAAATAGTTTATAATTATATTTAAAATTAAAAATAGCTCGTAATTATATTTAAAATTTAAAATAATAATTTATATTTATTAAAAAACTTTTTTAATTTTATTTAAGTTAAAAATCGTTTTAAAATTTTAATATTACGGTAAGTTTTTTTTACTTAAAATAAAAATTAATTATTCGTTATAATATTTAATTTTTTAATTTTATTTTATAGTTTAAAATTATAATTTAATTATAAAATAATAGTATAACTTTAGTATATATTATTATTATTAATAAAACAAATATAAAAAATATTATATATTAATTTATATTTATAAGCAAATTTATTGCTATTATTAACTAAATAGCCGAATATTTTTATAATATAATTATATAATTATATAAAAAATAAAATATTATAGTTAATAAATTAAAATAAAATAATAAGTTTTACTATATATAATTTATTAAAAAGGAGCGAACTAATATAACTAATAATTATAACTTATTTACTAATTTAAATATATAGTTCTTAAAAACTTAAGTATTTTTGCCCCTAAATTAAAAGGCCTTTAGTTATTAATAAATTATAATTAAAATATTTTAATAAAAAAAATTTTATTAAAGCTTTTTTAAACTAATAAAATAACTTTTTATATTTTTAGTTTATTTAAAAAGTATGTTTTTTTATATTAATCGGTTTAAAAGCGCTATAATATAATTTTAAATATTAATAAAGTTTTAATAAAAATTATAAAATTTTAAAAAAAATTATACGTTTTTAACCGACATAAAAATTTTTATTTTAATATAACGTTAATTTTAATAAAATTTATTTAAATTTTTTTAATATTAATAATATAATTTAAAAATTTAATTTTAATAATATAAAACTTAGATTTTTTTAAATTAATTTATAATTTAGTTTAAATTAATCGTTTTAATATATAATATATATAAATAATATATTTTTTATTATTTTCGAATAAATAATAATATTATTTATATAAATATTATAAAATTATTTAAAAAATTAAATAATATATTATTAATATATTATTAAAACATTAAAAATCTATTAATAAAATTAAACAATAATACTAATAATTAATATATATTATATTTTATATAAAATATTATATAATTTTTATTTTAATAATATATAAATATAATTAAATATTTATTATATATTAAATTAAATAAAAATTTTCGCTTTAATAATATAAGCTAAAGTTTTTTAATAAAAAAAAATAAATATTAGTTTTTTTTTATAATTTTATTTAGTTTATAATAATTTATATAAAAAAAAACTTATTATTATTTTTTTTATAAATAAATAAATATACTATATAAAATATTATTAAGCTTAATAAAACTTTTATATAAATTTTTAATTAAAAATTTTTATATAGCTTTTAATTTATTTAATAATATTTTATATAAAAAACTATAATTTAAATTAGCTTTAAATTTATTTTTAATAAATTTTATTTTATAGTTTATTTATAAATAATATAATAATAATATATTAAAGTTTATTTAGTTAAAAATATAATTAAGTTTTAATATTTTTTAAGTATTTTTTTTACGCTTTTTATTTTAATTTTTTATTTTTTTTTTTAAAAATTATTTTTATTTTTTTTTAATTTTTTAATTATTTTATTAATTTTATTAATATTAATAATATAAACATTTTTTATTTAGTTTTTTTTATTATTATATTAAAAGCAATTATATTTAAATTAAATATTTTAATTATTAGTTTTTTTTTATATTAATTAATATTATTTTATTTTATATAATAAAAACTTTTTTTATTAAACTTTTAAATAAAAATCGAAATTATATTTTTCGTAAAAAATATAATTTATATTTTTTAAAAATAAATTTTAATAAAAACTAATTAAATATTATTTATTTTATTTTATTAAAATTTTTTATATTAAATTATTACGCTTTAAAATAAATATTTTTAGTTTTACGTTTTTTAAATATTATTTCGTTTTTTTTATTATTATTAATATTATATTTTTTCGATTTTAAAATTATAATTTTATTAATTAATATTAAATTAATAAGCTAAATATTATAGCTATATATTATTTCGTTTATTATTAAATAATATTTATATTATAATTAAAAAATAATTAAAATAAAAATATTAAATAATTTTATTAATAATTTAATAAAATATTATAATATTTAAACTATAATTTGTTTAAAATAATATTATAAATTAAATTAATAATAATTAAAAATTTATTTTTAAAACTTTTTATATATTTTTAATAATAATAAAAAACTTAATTAATATTTTTTTTATTTTTATTATTATATTTTATAACTTTTTTAATAAAAAATTTATAATAATAATAAAATTAAATAGTTTAATAATTTTTTTTATAAATTATTAGTTTATATTTATATATATATTTATTTTTATATTTTTAAAAAATTATTTATAATTAAAAAAAATCTATTACTATATAAAATATAAATATATAATAAAAATTTTTTATTTAAATATTTTTTTATTAAATTTATTTTATAACTAATAATATTTTTTAAAAATATTTTTTTAAAAAAAAAGCTATTTTTTTTAAATTATTTTTTTTTTTATATTTATTATAAATTTTTTTTTATATATTAATTAGCTTAATATTTTAATATATTATATATAATTAAAATAATAATATTTTAAACTTTTTATTTATTTATTAAAGTTTAATTTTTAAAAAATATTTTCGAAATATATTTTTATTAATAATAATTAAAATATTTATTATTAAAATTAATTATTATTTTTATTAATATTAAGCTTAAATAATTAAGCAAAATTATTATTATTATTATTTAGTTTTAAAATAAACGAAAAATCGTTCGAATAAAAAAAAAAAAAAAAAATAAAAATTATAATAATAAATTTTTATGTTTTTTTTATAAGTTTTATTTCGTTTATAATTAATATTATTAAATAATAAACTATTTAAAAATAATATTTTATATAAACGTTAAAATTAATATTTTTTTTTAAATATTTTAATATAGTTTTAATTATTAATTAAAAAATAATTTATTTTAAATTTTTTTTTATTTTTTATTAAATTTAGTTTTATTAATTAAATAAATAAAAATAGTTTAAAATTTAAAAATTTTAATTAATATTATTAATTAAAACTAAATAATTAAAAATTAATTTAGCTTTTTTATTACGATTAATATTAATATAGATTTTTTTAAAATATTTTAAAATAGTTTTTAAATTAATTAATATATTAAATAATTAAATAAAAATAAAAAAAAAAATCGTTAATTATATAACTTTTAATATAAATTTTAATATTAATTATTTTAGCTATATTATTATAAAACTAATTAATATTAAATTTAAAATAATTTATATAGCTTAAATTTATATTTTAAACTTAAATTTATTTTTAATTATATTATTATAAAAAATAAATATTAATTTTAGCTATATAATAATTATTTTTATTATTTAATAAAATAAAAATTATTTATAACGATTTAATAAATTAATTATTTATTAATTTAAAATATTTAAATTATTTTAAACATAATTATATTATTTAATTATTTTTTAAGTTTATTTAATAATTAATTAATAGTTTATTAATTAGTTTATTATTAGCTAAAATTATTTTTTAATTATAAATTAAAAAATATTAATAGTATATATTAATATAATATATATTTATTATAAAAAATAGTAATTTTATTTTATTTTTTTTGCTTTAATTAAATAAAACTTTATTTTATTTATTTAATTTTTTAGCAATATATATAAATTAATAGCTAAATAATAATAAACTATTATTAAAAAGTATATATTTTTATTTTTTAAAAAATAATAATAAAATTTTTATATATATTATTTATATAGTTTAGTTTATATTTTTATTAAAACTAAACTAAATTATTTATTATAATATATTATTAGTTTAAAATAAAAGCTAAATTTAGCTTTTTTATTTATAATTTTATATAATATTAATTAAATATTAAATTATCCGATTAAAACTAATAACTTTATATTAAATTTTTATTTTTAAATATATAATTATTAATAATACTAAAAATTATTATACTAAATTAATTAAAAATAATAGCTTTTACGGCTCTATTATATAGTTTTATATAGTTAAAAAAGCTAAAATAAATATATTTTTTATTATTTACTAAAGTTTTATTATAAAAAGCTTATCGTTTTAAATATTCGAAATAAACAAGTTTAAAATATTAATAAAAGCTTTAATATATATAGCTATACGCGCTTATTATTTTAGTTTTTTTTTAAAAAGCATTTTAATATTTTTAGGTTAAATTAATCGTTTAATTTAGTTAAAAAATATTATAAAAGCAATTTTAATACTTTATAATATTTTAAATAATTTATAAATAGTTATATTTTATATATTTAAAAAAATAAAGCTTTAATATATATAAATATTATATATAAAATCTATAAATAAAGTAAAAAAAAAAAAAGTTTAAGTTTATATTATAAACAACTATTTAAATACTCGCGGGGTAATTATATTTATTACTAATGCTTGCTTTTATTTATTATACTATATTTACTACGAATAATAGTTATATATTCATTATAAATAGCAATTACTATAAATAAAATTATAAATACTATAGCTAATAATAAAGCACTACTACTAAAGCTTATAAATCTATAACTTTTATAAAAAATAAAACTAATATATAAATATATATTAATAAATTTATTAATAATTTAATATACCACATAAATATTTTGCTTATATAAGCATTTTGTTTAATATTTTGTACTTTTATACAAACAATTAAAATAATTTAACTATAATATAAAAAATTAATTAAATTTAATCGGAATTATTTTCGCTAAATATTTTTATTTTATTTTAATATATACGCGTATTATATCCGGGCTTATTATAAATTTTATAGTACTATTTATTTATAATATTTTTTTTATATAATAATTATTCGATTATATTTTATTATTTATTTAGCTTTTAATAGCTTTTTTAGTTTTTTAATTTTATTTTTTTTATATAATAAATATTTTTTTAACTTAAATCTGTTTGTTTTTTATATAATAACGTTAGCTTAGTTTATAATTTATTTTTTAAGTTTAGCTATTTTAAATTAAAATAATATAATTTAATATTTAATATATTTATTTTTTTATAATTAAATTAATTATATTTAAAACAATTATAAAAAAGCTATTTAATATTATATAATTTTATATTTAATATATTAAACTTATAATTTAGTATTTTTTACGTTATAAAATATTTATAACTTTTAAATTTAAAATTTATCGGACAACTTTAAAAGTATTTTAGTTAAATTTTTAAATAAAAATTATAAAATAATATACTTTAAATCGTACAAAATAAAGCTAACCTTTTAAAAACTTTTTAATATTTTCTAGTATTATTATAGCGTTATATATAGTTAAAATAATATAAGAAAATTTTTTTTTTTAATATAAATAATATAAACTTAAACTAATTTGTTAATTTTTTTATTATATAACCGTTTTAAAAAACTAAAATAATTAATATTTAAAAATTAAAGTTTATATAATAAATAAATAAATATATAAAAAATAATAATTTTATATTTTTTAGCGTATAATTTAAATTTAATAAAATAATAATTTTTATAACTATTTAAAATTAAAAAGTAATAAAAACTTTTTTATATAACGTATTATATAATAATCGAAATATTTAATCTAATTTAAACTTTTTTCGTTTATAGTTTAGCTATTTTTTTATTTTTTAATTTTTTAATCGGTTAATAAATAGTTATTTTTATATTAAAATTATAAATAAATTAATTTAACTAAAATAATATATAATAAAATAAAATAGCTATATAATAAAATAGTATAAATAATAATTGTTTATTTTTAATTATTTTATTAAATAGCTTTTAATTATTTATAACGTTTATATAACGTTATAACTATTTTAAATAATATTTAGTTTATTATAAACTTTATTTCGTTAAAGTTATAAATATTATTTATAAATATTTTTAGCTATAATTATATTTATATAAGCTTAAACTATTTTTAATATTTATTAAAATTTTTATATAAAATTTATTAATAATTAATTTAATAATTAAAACGCGTTCGAAAATTAAATAATTATTATATAAAGTTTAAAGCTTAGTTAATTTTAATAAATAACGCGTTATATTTATATAATAGTTAATTAGCTATATTTTTAATATTATTTAATTTAAGTAAAAATTTTCGCGTATTTAAATTAAATATATATTATACGATTAATTGCTTTTTAAATTTTAATAATTTATATATTATTAGCCGTTTATTTTATTTTAATAAAATTTTATTATAATATATATAAAAAGTCGAATAAAAATATTATAAATTTTATAGCACGTTATAACAATAATTTTTCGTTAATTAATAGCTTATAATATAAGCTATAAATTGTTTTTTATATTAATACTATTATAATTATTAAAATATTTAAAAATAATAATAAAGTATAAAAATAAAAAAAATAAATAGGATATTTATATAAACAGGATGCTTGTATATATATTAGCTAATTTTAAACTATAAAAATAAAATATTATATTATATATATAAAATAAAAAGCAAATTTATTTCGAAAAACGTTAATTAAATAAACTAATTATAAAAAAAAACATTTAAACTAATAAATACGTAAATATAAAAATAATAATATAGCTAAAAGTTTTAATATTATAATATATAAAAAATTTTTATTTAATAATAAAAGTATTTTTAACTCGAAATATTAGCTTAAAATTATAACAACTATTAATTATTTATATAATAAAAGTTCTTATATTTTTAACGTTATATTTTTTAAAAAAGCTTATAGTTAAAACTTATATTTTTATATTAAAATATTATACAAACTATAATAATTATATTTATTTTTAAATATAAATAAAAAAACTAAATCTTAAATTAATATTAAAAATTTTAGTCGGATATAATAATTTTATTTATAAAATAATACGGTATAATATTATTAAAATTATACGAAATAAATATATATTTTAATATTAAACAAAATGTTATAATAACTAGCAAAATTTTATAACTATTTAATATATTATAAAGTTTTTATTAATTTTAAACAAATAATATAGTTATAAATTATAAAAATAAAAAAACTTATATTTTTATTAATAAAATAAAAACGTTAAAATATTATTATTTTTAATTAAAATATTATAATAAATTTAATTATAAACTTTTTATTATATTTTTTAAATAAAGTTATATTATTTATTAAAAACTGCCGGACTTTTAAATTATTAATAAAATTTTTAATAAACTTAATTTAAATATTAATTTAAAAGTTTTTAGCTTTTTTTTAATTTAATTTAAACATTATATATTATACTAGTTTTTAGCAGCTATATTAAAATTATAAAGTAATAAAATTAAACTTTTTATATAAAAAGTACTAAAAACTTAAATAAAAAAAATAATTAAAAAAAATAAAAATTAAATTTAAATTTTTAGTTAAAAATAAAATTTAAACGTTAATAATATATACTATAAATATATATATTTAAAAAATAAATAAATATATAAATTTAAACGTAGTTTTAATAATAAATTATTTGCTATAAAATAAAATAAATAGTTTAAAAATTTAAATAAATTAAAAGCGTTAATTTTTTAAAACGTTTATTTTAATTATTAAGCTAATAAATTATAAGATTTTATTTATTATAATAGCGGCTTAAAATCTAAAAATAAAATAAATAAACATAAAAATAGCGTTTTTTTACGGAAAAATAAAAAAAATATTTTATCGAATAATTATATAAATTTAAATAATATAAAACGAGTTTAACAAGCTAAAAAAAGCTTTATATAGTTTAAAACAAGCTTTAAAAAATAGCTTTAAAATCTAGTTTAAAATACTATTTAAATTTTTTATTATATTAAATTATAAACTAATTAGCGCTAATTATAATATATTTATAAATAATAAAATAAAAATTTTTTTATAGTTTATATTAATAATTTATTTATAATAAAAAAAAATAAACTAAAAATTAATAATATTAAAGCAGCTTTAAATAAAAATTTTAAATAATAAACCTAAGCTTATATTAATATTATTTAAGTATTTATATATATAATATAAAATAAATAAAACTATATATTTTAATTAATAAAAATATATCGATAAAATATTTATATAATATAAATTAAAGTATTATAAACTAATAAATACTTTTATAATAATAAAGCTATAAAAGCTAAACTAAAATAAATATTTTAAAAAACAAAAAATATAAATATTAATTTAGCGTAAAGTTATTAATATATTTAATAATAAAAACTCGGCTAAATATTACGTATATAATATTAATAATAATTATTATATTTTAAACTTTATATTTATTTATAAAATAGCGGTTAAATAAATTTTTAAATATTTATTAGGTATAAAAATTATTATTTTATTTTTTAAAAACTATTATAGCTTTTAATAAGCTAAACTAATAAACTAAAAAAAAATCTAAATATATAAAAATTAACCTTAAAATATATTTTTAACTTTAATAGCAATATAATTAGCTAATTATTAAAGCTATAATAAATATAATTATTAACGTATAAAACTAAATATTAAAATATAATATAGCTAAAAAAATAATATAGTTTTTATATTATATAACGAACTAAACACCGGTTATAAAAAAATAAAAAAGTAGTAAAAATGTTAAAAAACTTTATATAATAGTTATTTATAATAATAATTAAAGTTTTATTATATTTATAAAAATTAATAATATAATAAAAATAAATATATAAATATTTAAATATATTTTATTTATAAAAAATTAAATAAAAAATAATATAATTAAAATAAATTTATACAGAAAATATAATAACAAATAGTTTAATAAAACTATTTTTTAAAAATATATTCGAAAATTTAAAAAAGCGCTAAAGCTAAAAATAATTTTTAATAATTAAGCTTAACAATTTTTATAATTTAATTAATTTAAAAATATAAAAAAACCTTAAAAAAAAAATATTCTAAAAACTTTATAAAAGCTTATTAAACGAAAAATAATTATATAAATTTAAAAGTTAAATTATTAAAAAAATATCGCCGAAATTATATAACGTAAAAACTTAATATATTAATTTTAACAATTTTATAATTGTTTAATTTAATAACATAAAAGCTACTGTTGTTTTATTGTTTAAAATAAATAAAAAAATTACGTTAAATATTAAAAACTACGCTTTATTATAATAGATGCAATATAGGCAAAAGGTTTAAATATTTAATTTACCTTATATTAAAAGCTAATATTCTATTTAAGGAAAAAAAAAAAATATTAATATATTAATTTATAAGTAGTAATAAGTATTTATAAGTATATGCTTTATACCGCTTAATATTACCGCTTTATATTGCTTAGCTTAGTATTGCTATATATTTTTTGTAGGGTAGCTATTAATATAGCTATAGCTTTAAATAAATAGGTTAAAAAAGTAAGGTTATAATAACCTTTTTTTTTAAAAAAAATTCGATTTAAATTCGTTAATACATATAAAGTTTTAAAACTATAAGTTTATTTGTTTTATATAAAAAATTAAATAATAAATCTTTAGAATTAATATTTTTAAACTAAAAAGTTTTTTTTAATTTTTAATAGCTATAAAATTTATAAAGCTTTTTATATTTTTATTATATTATTAGCTATTTAAATAATTAATTATATAATAATTATATTATTTAATATATTTTATTAGTTATTATATAAGCTTTATATTTTTTTTATATTTTTTATACGTTTATTTTTTATAAAGTAGTTTTATTATTATTTTCGTATTTTATTATAAACTTGTTTTTTTTATAGCTTTTAGCTATTTATTTAATTATAATAGTAAACTTATTATTTTTAAGTTTATTTTATAATATTTTTTAGTTTTTTTATAAAATTTTTTAAATTTATAGCTAAATATTATTTATTAATATTTTTAGCTTTTTTACGCTATTTTATAATATAGTTTATAATAACGGATATATAAAAAATATTTTTAACTTTTTATTTTTTTTTTTAAAACTAAAATTTATTATTTTGTTTTTTAGTTATTTATATTTTTAGCTTAATAAAAAATTGTTTTAAATATTTATATAAACAGTTAAAGTTACGCTTTATATATTCGAAAAGATAAGGCTATATATAATATATTATATATAAAATCTATAAATAAAGTAAAAAGAAAAAAAGTTTAAGTTTATAATATAAGCAACTGTTTAAATACTCATATAAAATAGCTATATTTATTGCTAATATTTACTTTATTATTATAACTATTTTACGAATAATAGTTATATATTTTTAAATAATAGTTATTATAAATAAAGATTATAAGTATTATAGCTAATAGTAAAGCATAGCTATTAAAGCTTATAGATTTATAATTACTTTTTCTTTGAAAAAAAGAATAATTTAACCAAGTTAAAGTTATAACTACTTTTTAGCGAAAAAAAAAATTGTTTCGGGTTTTTATTAATATAAGTTCTTATAAACTTTTATACTATTAAATTATTATATTAGTTTTTTTATATATTATTTAAATTTTTTTTGTTTAATAGCACTTATATTTATACGTTTTTTTTTATATTATTTTTTTTTTATATTATAACTTTATTATTATTTAAATATAGCGCGTTAAAGTTATTATTTTGCGTTATATTTAGCTATAATTATAATTTTACTAAAAGTTTAGCTAAATTAAAGTTTTTATTATAAAAATTTTTAATATTTTTATACTATTTTTAAAGTTTTTTAAAATATTATATATATTAAAATTTTAACTTTTTTAGTTTATTTAATATTATAACTTTTAATAATAAAATCGAAAATTTATATTTTTTAACTATAAATTTTTTTCGCTTTTAAGCTATTATTTTTTTTTTAAATTTTTTATTTTTTAACTTAATAATAAATTATTAAATATTTTTATAATTAGTTTATATAATAACGATTTAATATTTTTAAGTTAAAAACGTTTAATATAAAATATTTTTATTTTTTCGTATATTTAAATTTTTATTATATTATAAAGAAATCTAGCTTATTTAATAAACGATTTATTTTTTAAAATTGTTTTTTTTTTAAAATTAATATATAGTTTTTTATATTAAAGTTAAATTTATATTAATTTTTATTAGTTTAATTAATTATATATTTTTAAATATATTATAGGTTTTTTTAGCTAATTTAACGAATTATACTATTTTTTTATTTTTTTTATATATTTATTTAAATCGTTTTTTTTGTTTAAAAAGTTTTTATAGCTTTTTATTTATAGTTTAATTTTTTTAGTTAAAATTAAATAATATTAAAAACTTATTTTAATTTTATAAAGCAATAATTTTATTAAAATATAAAAATTAACGTTTAAATATAATTTAATAAATATATATTTAAATTAATTATTTTAATAATAATTTATATATAGTTATAACTTTTAATTAATATATTTATTTATAATTTTTATTTTTTATAATTTTATAATATTTTATAATACTAATATATATTTATATTTATTAGCTTATATAATTTATTTATAAAAATAAAATAAACTAAAATTTATAGTTTAATATATAGTTATAAATATTCCGAAAACTTAAAAAAGTTTTATAGTATATTTTAATAATATTTTTATAGTTATTTTTATAATATAAAATATAATTTATATTTATTTATTTAAATAGTTTATTATAATTAATAATTATTATATTTATATTTATTTTTAAATATTTATTTAAAATCGATAATAAAATAGCGTTATATATACTTAAATATTAAAAAAAATATAAGTTTATTAAAAGTTTTATTTTTAAATATTTTAATAAGTTTATATTTTATATAGTTTATTATATAATAATTATAATTTTTATTTAATTTAAGCTATTAAAAATATTTAATAATAAATTTACGTGTTTTATTTTTATTAAAATATATAATAAATATTTTATAATATGTTTTTTTAATAAAACGTATTTTTAAATATAAAAAATTAAAAATAATTAAACGTTTATAAAATATAATTAATTTATTTTTTAGTTTTTATAAATTTTTTAGCTTATTATTTTTGTTCGTTAATAGTAAATTTTTATATTTATATTTTATAGTTTTTTTTAAAAATCTGCTTAATTAATTATAGTTTTATAAAAACGTTTAGTTTATTATATATTTCGATAAAATTTATTTAATATAACTTTATTTATATAAAATAATTAATTATATTATTTATTAGTTAAAATATTATAAAATAATATTACGTTTTTTTTTAGCTTTTATATTATTAGGTTTTTTATTTTTATAATAAAATATTAATTAATATATTATTTTTTTTAAAATAATATAATATTAAAAAATTATATTTTAAAAAAAATTAATTTATTTAATTTGTTTTAAATTAAAATATTATTTTTGCTAAAAAATTTTAATATTTAATTATTAATAAATATTAAAAAAAGTTTATTATAGCTATTAATTAATTTAAGTTTTTATTTTTTAAAATATAATATAATTATTAATAATTTTTATTATAAATATTATAATTTAATTTAATATTATAAAATATTTTCGAAAAATACGTTATAAAATACTAAGTTTTATTATATAGTTATAATAATACGCCGGAGCTAATATTATTAAAAAAATTAGTTTTAACTTTTATTAATAAGTTATAATTAAAATATTTTAATAAAAAAAAATATTAAAGTTTTTTTAAATTAATAGAATAATTTTTTATATTTTTTATTTATACGAAAAATATGCTTTTTTACGTTAATTAGTTTAAAAGCGCAATAATATAACTTTAAACATTAATAAAGTTATAATAAAAATTATAAAATTTTAAAAAAAATTATACGTTTTTAATTAATATAAAAGTTTTTTATATAATATAATATTAATTTTTTAATAAAGTTTATTCGAATTTTTTTAATATTAATAATATAGCTTAAAATTTAGTTTTAATAATATAAAATTCGGACCTTTTTAAATTTATTTATAATTTAGCTTAAATTAATTATTTTAATATATACATAATATATAAATAATATATTTTTTTATTATTTCCGAAATAATAATATTATTAGCGTAAATATTATAAAAATTATTAAAAAATTAAATAATATATTATTAATATATTATTAAAACGTTAAAAATTTATTAATAAAACTAAATAATAATATTAATAATTAATATATATTATATTTTATATAAACGTTATATAATTTTTATTTTTAAATAATATATAAATATAATTAAATATTTATTATATATTAAATTAAGTAAAAATTTTCGTTTTAATAATATAGCTAAGGTTTTTTTAAAAAAAAAAATAAATATTAGTTCTTTTTTTTATAATTTTATTTAGTTTATAATAATTTATATAAAAGTAAAATTTATTATTTGTTTTTTTATAAATAAAATAAATATATTATATAAAATATTATTAAGCTTAATAAAACTTTTATATAAGTTTTAATTAAAATTTTTATATAGTTTTTAATTTATTTAATAATATTTTATATAAAAATTATAGTTTAAATTAGCTTTAAACTTATTTTTAAAAATTTTATTTTATAATTTATTTATATAATAAATTAATACTAATACGATTATATATGGGGGGCACTAGCTATTACGTGGCTAATGGGGCCCCCGAGGCTATGGTTTATAAGCAGGGGCTTATATGACCTTATGTAACCTTACGTAAGACTTACTTATATATATAGATCTATAGTAATAGCTTTTAGCTATAATTACTATTTATTATATATTATTATATAATATATAAATTTTAGTACTTTTTGTAATTTTATATTAAATAGTGCTTTTATTAATAAATAGCTAAAATTAAGCTATTTTAAGTTATTTATTTTTTAAGCTTTACGGTTTGTTTTTTTAAGTTATTTTTACGCTAATTTTTATAGTCGAAAATAAATTTTATTAGTTTTTAGCAGTATATATAAACGGTTATTTATAAATTTTACGCGTAGTAAATTTAAATATTTAACTTTAAATAATTTATATTTATATATAGTTAGCGAATTTAAGTATTTAATTATATATTATTATTATTATATTATTATTAACGTTTTTTTATCGACCGATTAATTAAATATTTTTTTAAATTTTTTATTTAACTAATAAATACGCTATTTATATAGCCGAAACGTTTAAAGTATACTATATAGCAGCTATATAAAAAGATTATTCGAATAAACTAATCGGGATTTCAAACAATATAATATTTTAACAACGCTTTTATTAGTTGTTCGTTATTTTATATTTCGACTTTTATAAACCTATATATTTTTATATAAATTTATAAACTTTATAAGTTTACGCGGACTTATATAAACTTATAAACCTATATACTTTTATATAAACTTATATAAACTTATAAATTTATAAACTTTTATAAACCTTTATAAACTTATAAACCTTTATAAAAATAATAGCAAATATAATAAATTTAAAAAACTTACATAGCTAGGGCTATAGCTAAAGCTATAGTTTATAAGCTAAGGCTAAGCTATTAAAGTTAATAGATTTTGCTAATATATATAATACTTAATATAGTTATATATAAAGGGTATTAGCCACTATATGGCTAGTAGGGCCTTTAAAGCTATAGCTTATAAGTAGGGGCTTATATGACCCCATATGACTTTATGCGGGACTTATTTATATATATTTAAGTTTTATAAAAGAAGTACAACTAAATAAAAAAAAGGTTTTTTATCGATAAAAAAATTTTTTGTTTTTATATTTTAAATAAGAAATTCTTTTACTTAAATTAAGAACCTTTTTATTTTTACCTATTATTATATATACTTAATTTTTAATATTTATTTTTATTATATAAATAATTATAAATTTAATAAAATAATTTAAAATTAAATATTTATATTAAAAATAATAGTATAATATAAATAAATTATAAAGTTTTATTTTTAATTTTTTTTTTATTATAAGTATTAAATTTAATTTTATATTAAATTTAATTATTTAATAGTTATATTTTATTAAACCCGATTATTTAATAGTTATATATTATATTAAACGCGATTATTTAATATTATTTATTTATATTTATAGTTATTTTATTTTTTTGTTTTTTTAATTTAATATTAATTTAAATATTTATTATTTTTAGGTTATAAACCGGTATTGCTATTATAACTTTGCTTAAATATAACTTTTATTAAGCTATTTTTTAAAAAAACTATAGTTGCTGCAAAATTAGCCGTTATATTAGCGTAATAAATATAGCGGTATTTTTTATGGGGTGTTTATTTATAACTTTTTTTGTTTGTTTTTTTATTTTTTATTATAATATTTTAAGCGCGGTTTTTAAGTTTCCGAAAATTTTAAGGCTTTAGATCGATTATAATAAACGTATTTTTTAGGTTTTCGAGTTTTTTTTTTTAAACGTTTTAGTTAGTTTATAAGGTTTTTTTAAATTTATTAGTAAGCTTAAGTTTTTTTTGAAAGGTTTTTTTTTTTAAACATTTTAGCTAATTTATAAAGTTTTTTTTAAATTTATCGGCAAGCTTAAGCTTTTTTCGAAAAAAATAAAAGTTTATATATTATAAAAATTAATATATTTTATAATAGCGCTATTATTTAAAATATAAAGTTTATAATTATATTTAAAATTAAAAATAGCTTATAGTTATATTTAAAATTAAAAATAGTTTATAATTATATTTAAAATTAAAAATAATAATTTATATTTACTAAAGAACTTTTTTAATTTTACCTAGGTTAAAAATCGTTTTAAAGATTTTAATATTGCGGTAAGTTTTTTTTACTTAAAATAAAAATTAATTATTTATTATAATATTTAATTTTTTAATTTTACTTTATAGCTCGAAATTATAATTTAATTATAAAACAATAATATAATTTTAATATATTATTATTATTAATAAAGCGGATATATAAAAAATACTATATACCGATGTTTATATTTATAAGCAAATTTATTATTACTATTAATTAAACAGCCGAATATTTTTATAATATAATTATATAGTTACACAAAAAACAAAATATTATAGTTAATAAATTAAAATAAAATAATAGGTTTTATTATATATAACTTATTAAAAAAAGCGAACTAGTATAACTAGTAATTATAACTTATTTACTAACTTAAATATATAGTTCCTAAAAACTCAAGCATTTTTGCCCCTAAATTAAAAGGCCTTTAATATAAATTTATAATAATGGCCTTTAGCTATAACTATTATTTATTATATATTATTATATAATATAATATAAATTTTAGTACTTTTTATAATTTTATATTAATAATATAATAATAATATATTAAAGTTTATTTGGTTAAAAATATATATTAAGTTTTAATATTTTTAAGTATTTTTTTTTGCGCTTTTTATTTTAATTTTTTATTTTTTTTTTTTTAAAAATTATTTTTATTTTTTTTTAATTTTTTAATTATTTTATTAACTTTATTAATATTAATAATATAAATATTTTTATTTAGTTTTTTTTAATTATTATATTAAAAATAATTATATTTAAATTAAATATTTTAATTATTAGTTTTTTTTATATTAATTAATATTATTTCGTTTTATATAATAAAAACTTTTTTTATTAAACTTTTAAATAAAAATTAAAATTATATTTTTTATAAAAAAATATAGTTTATATTTTTTAAAAATAAGTTTTAATAAAAGCTAATTAAATATTATTTATTTTATTTTATCGAAATTTTTTTATACTAAATTATTATATTTTAAAATAAAATTTTTAGTTTTATATTTTTAATATAGTTATATACAAAGAGCATTAGCCACTACGTGGCTAATAGGGCCCCCGAGGCTATAGCTTATAAGCAAAAGCTTATATAACTTTACGTGACTTTATATAAAACTTACTTATATATATAAATCTATAGCAGTGGCTTTTAACTATAACCATTATTTATTATATTATTATATAATATAATATAAATTTTAGTACTTTTTTAATTTTATATTAATAATGTTTTATTAGTAAATAGTTAAAACTAAACTATTCCGAGTTATTTATTTTTAAGTTTTATAATTTGTTTTTTTAAATTATTTTTACGCTAATTTTTATAGTTAAAAATAATTTTATTAGTTTTTAATAGTATATATAAATAGTTGTTTATAAATTTTATATATAATAAATTTAAATATTTAACTTTAAGCAATTTATATTTATACGTAATTAATAAATTTAAATACTCGATTATATATTATTATTATTATATTATTAATATTTTTTCGTTAATTAATTAACTAAATACTTTTTAAATTTTTTATTTAACTAAAAACCCGTTATTTATATAGTTAAAACGTTTAAAATATATTATATAGCAGTTATATAAAAAGATTATTTAAATAAACTAATTAAAATCTTAAATAATATTATTTTAACAATATTTTCGCTAGCTATTTATTATTTTTATATTTTAACTTTTATAAACTTATATATTTTTATATAAACTTATAAACTTTATAAGTTTACGTAAACTTACGTAAATTTATAAACTTATATATTTTTATATAAACTTACGTAAACTTATAAATTTATAAACCTTTATAAACCTTTATAAACCTATAAACTTTTACAAAAGCAATAATAAATATAATAAATCTAGGGACCTATATAGCTAGGGCTATAGCTAGGGCTATAGCTTGTAAGCTAAGGCTAAGCTATTAAGGTTAATAGATTTTGCTATATATATGCGGCATTTAATATAGTTACATATAGGGGCACTAGCTACTACGTGGCTAGTGGGGCCCCGAGGCTGTAGCTCGTGGGCAAGGGCCCACGTAACCCTACGTGACCCCACGCAAGACCTACTTATATATATAGATCTATAGCAGTGGCCTCTAGCTATAACTACTATTTATTATATATTACTATATAATATAATATAGATTTTAGTACTTTTTATAATTTTATATTAATTTTTTAAATATTGTTTTATTTTTTTTATTATTATTAATGCTATATTTTTCGATTTTAAAATTATAGTTTTATTAATCGGCGTTAAATTAATAAATTAAATATTATAACTATATATTAGTTTTATTTATTATTAAATAATTTTTTATATTATAATTAAAAAATAGCTAAAATAAAAATATTAAATAGTTTTATTAATAATTTAATAAATATTATAATATTTAAATTATAGCTTATTTAAAATAATATTATAAATTAAATTAATAATAATTATAAATTTATTTTAAAAATTTTTTTATATATTTTTAATAATAAAAAAGCTTAATTAATATTTTTTTATTTTATTATTTATATTTTATAATTTTTTTAATAAAAAAATCCGTAATAATAATAAAATTAAATAGTTTAATAATTTTTTTTTAAAATTATTAGTTTATATTTATATATATATTTATTTTTTATATTTTTAAAGAAATTATTTATAGTTAAAAAAATTTATTATTATATAAAGTATAAATATATAATAAAAATTTTTTATTTAAATATTTTTTATTAAATTTATTTTATAACTAAAAGTATTTTTTAAAAATATTTTTTTTAAAAAAAAGCTATTTTTTTTAAAATTATTTTTTTTTTCTATATTTATTATAAGTTTATTTTTTTATATATTAGCTAGCTTAATATTTAATATATTATATATAGCTAAAATAATAATAATTTAAGCTTTTTTATTTATTAAAGTTTAATTTTTTAAAAATATTTTTTTAAAATATATTTTTATTAATAATAATTATTATTACTAAAGGCCCCTTAATTCAAAGGCAAAAATGCTTAAGTTTTTAAGAACTATATATTTAAGTTAAAAATAAGTTATAATTGCCGGTTATATTAGTTCGCTTTTTTTTTAATAAGTTATATATAATAAAACCTATTATTTTATTTTAATTTATTAACTATAATATTTTATTTTTATATAACTATATAACTATATTAAAAATATTTAGCTGTTTAATTAATAATAGTAATAAATTTGCTTATAAATATAAACATTAATATATAATATTTTTATATATTTGTTTTATTAATAGTAGTAATATACGCTAAAATTATATTATTGCTTTATAATTAAACTACGATTTCGAATTATAAAGCAAAATTAAAAAATTAAATATTATAATAAATAATTAATTTTTATTTTAAATAAAAAAAACTTATTACGATATTAAAATTTTTAAAACGATTTTTAACTTAAGTAAAATTAAAAAAATTCTTTAATAAATATAAGTTATTATTTTAAATTTTAAATATAATTATAATTATTTTAATTTTAAATATAATTATAAGCTATTTTTAATTTTAAATATAATTACGAACTTTATATTTTAAATAATAGCGCTATTATAAAATATATTAATTTTTATAACGTATTAAATTTTATTTTTTTCGAAAAAAGCTTAAATTTGCCGATAAATTTAAAAAAACTTTATAAATTAGCTAAAACGTTTAAAAAAAAAAAACCTTTTAAAAAAAGCTTAAACTTATTAATAAATTTAATAAAAACTTTATAAATTAGCTAAAACGTTTAAAAAAAAAAACTCGAAAACTTAAAAAACGCGTTTATTACGATCGATTTAAAACTTTAAAATTTTAAAAACTTAAAAACTACGCTTAAAATATTATAATAAAAAGTAAAAAACAAACAAAAAAGTTATAAATAAATATTTTATAAAAAATACCGCTATATTTATTACGTTAATATAATAGCTAATTTTATAAAAACTATAGTTTTTTTAGAAAATAGTTTAATAAAAATTATATTTAAATAAAGTTTATAATAATAATACTAGTTTATAACCTAAAAATAATAAATATTTAAATTAATGTTTAAGTTTTATAAAGGAAGTACGACTAAGTGAAAAGAAGGTTTTTTTGTCGAAAAAAAAAAATTTTTTAGCTTTATTTCCTAAAGAGGAAATTCGGGTACTTTAATTAAGAACTTTTTTACTTTTAACTATCAACTTAATTTATTAACGTATAACGTTATAATAATTTTATTATATTTACGTTATATTTTAGTTAATTTATTTATTTCCTAGTTATTTATATTTTATTTTTTTTATAGGCTAAAAGTTTTATTTATTTAATAATTAATGTTTTATATTTATATAATAAAAAAAGAATTCGGTTTACGATTTTATTTTAGCGTTAAAGCTATTTCTGAAAATAATTATATAAAGTTTTTACTACTATTAAAAGAAATATATTTTTGATTTATTAGTTTATTTCGGTTATAGTTTTAATAAATTTATAGCTTTTTAGGAACTTTTAAATAAATGCTAGCTTTTTTAGCGCGAAATTTTTTTGCTTAAACAAGTATGCGTATTTAGATTTTACATAGTTATAGTTTTTACTTAGTATTTAGCGTTATATATAGTTCGCGGAAATTTAACGTTATTTTTTATTTTATAAAATATTAAAGCAATTAGTTATTAATGTTTAATTATATAATAATAACTATTTATTTAGTTTAATATTTAAAATAAGTTTTTATAGCAATAGCTGCTTTAAATTTTATTAAATACGTTATAAAACGTAGCTATAGTTTTAGTATATATAAGCGATAAAAATAAAAGTAGCTTTTTTTTAAATAAAACGTAATTTATATTTATTATATTTTTAGTTAGCTTTTATATAGATTTAATTTTATATTTATAGTTTTTTATTAAAAGTTATTAAATAATAAGCAATTTATACTTTTTTAAACGCGAAATATTTTAAAAAAAAAAAAATTTAACTATAAATATTAATCGATTAGTATATTTAAAAACTTTTTATTACGATTAAATAATAATTTAAATGTTTATTTATTAGTTTAAATTTGTAAATATATAGCTTTAAAGAATTTTTTAATTATAAATATAACAGTAATATTAATTTTATTGTTTTTTTAACGCGTGTACGTCCGGGTAAATATATTTTACCGGGTAAAAACTAATATACGCTATTAAAATAGCCGATTAAAGCCCGAAATTTTTTAATCGGGCGGAAAATATTTATTTTTTTAAATCTATTTTAAAAAGTTTTATAAAAGGATTTGCTAGCTATATAATTTATATTATAAGCGAGTTTAAGCTAGAAACTGTTTTATTAAGTACTGCAAAAAACGTTTATAACGTAAATTAATAGCTATATATTTATCCCGGAGCTACTATAATATTATAGTATTTTGTTTAAGTTTATATTATTTAAATTTATAGTTAAAGTAAAATTAGTTAGCTTTAAAAAAGTTTTTACGAATAATTTTGCTTTGGAAACTATTTTTAAGTTTATTGTCCGGTAGTTTAAAAATTGCTTGTTTTGCCGGGGCTTAGTTTAGTAGTATTTAGTTTTTGTTATATTTTAAAGCTCGAATATTAAGGTTTTTTTTTATATAATAATAATAGCTTATTTAAGTTTTCTAATGTTTATTAGACTGTTTTTTAAAATAACTTTTTTTTAGCAAACTAAACTATAGTATTAGTGCTGCTAATATTATGTAGCTAAGTTTATTAAACAATTGAAAGTAAATATACAATAGTTTTAAATTAATTATAATAAACGCGGTTTTTAGGTTTATAAAGTTTTTTTTTTAAGCGTTTAAGCTACTTTAAAGTTTTGTTTAAACGCGTTAGTAAAGTTAAGCTTTCGTTAAAAAAGGCTTAAATATTATAAAAATTAGTACATTTTATAAAAAAGCTTATAAACTCTTTTTATAAAAAGTTTTTTGCTTTTTTTCTAAATAGAAGTAAATAATTAGTAAAAGCGTAATAGCGCTACTAACTAGCATTTAGAAAGGGCGTACTTTCGCTACTAATTAATACTTAAAAAAGGCGTACTTTTACTATTAATTAGTACTTAAAAAGGGCGTACTTTTACTATTAACTAGTATTTAAAAAGGGCGTATTTTCGTTACTAACTAGTATTTAGAAAAAGCGTATTTTTGCTACCGATTAATATTTAAAAAGGGCGTACTTTTACGTTTGTTTTATTATAGCCAACAAGAAATTATGATTTTAACTTTTAGTTCGAAGTTATAGTCCGACTATAAAGTAATATTATAATTTTATTTTATATAGCTACTATTAATACGGCGGGCAAATAATATAAATAAAAGTTAACTATAATAATTAAATTATAGTATATAAATATACCTTGTGTTTTTAATTTAATTATATAACGGAAAAAGTTATTACGATTAATAATAAATTAAAATAAAATAATAGGTTTAATTATACGTAAATTATTTGGAAAGATTAAGCTAGTATAACTAGTAACTATAATTATTTATTATATACTTATTAAAATAAATACGTAAATCTTAAAAACTCAAGTTTTTGCCCCTAGATTAAAGGGCCTTTAGTGCTTAAGTTTTATAAAAGAAGTACAACTAAATAAAAAAAAGGTTTTTTTTTATCGATAAAAAATTTTCTTATTTAGCTTTATATTTTAAATAGGAAATTTTTTATTTTAATTAAAAACTATTTTATTATTTAAGGCTTTTTTCTACTTTTTATACTTAACGTATAACCTATTTAAAGTTTTATATTTACGTTTTTTATTTTTATTTAATACTAATAATTCGGGTAACTTTTTAAAAAATATTTATTTATTTATTTATAACTATTTATATATTTTAATATTAAAAATAATATAGATTTAAAACCTACGACCTTATTATTGCCGATTGCTAATTGCTGATTAGCTATTTAAGTTTTATTTAATTTATTTTATTCCGAAGTCTTATTTTATTTATATTTTATTTTGCTTTTTAAAGCTTTTTTTAAAGATTTATTTAAGCTTATTAGTATTATTTTTAGCCAAGTTTATTTTTTTCGATAATAAATAATTTTTATTCGTTTTTAAGTATAACTTATTAATAAATATTTATTTTTTTTTATTTATTTATTATTTTTTTCGTATATTTTTTTTGTTTATAAATATTACTTATTTATTTACGAACTTTAGCTGCTAACTATATTTTTAATTTTAACTATTTTATTATAATATAAATATTTATTTATTTTATTATTATTATTATTTTAAACATTATTTTTATTAAATAATAATTTAATTTATTATATATATTAAACGTTATAATTAAATAATAGCTAAATAATTATATATTAATTAATAGTTTATTATATTTTATTTTTATTTATTTTATTATTATACGGTTTATTATAATCGATTATTTTATAGTTAGTTTTATAATATAAACACTTCGAAAACTATAAAAAAGATTATTTATAAGTAATTTTTTAAGTTATAAAATTATATTTTATAACCAAGAATTTTTTTTTCAAAAAAACTAACGTTTAATATTATATTATATTATAAAAATATAACAAATAAAACTATTAATAATAAGCTTATTAAAATCGAATAAAATACAGCTTATACTAATAAAAACCGTTATATAAAAACTTTACACAATATTATTAAAAAAATATAATATAAAATTATATAAAAGCCAAGCTATACTATATAATACTTTTATAACTACTAAATAGTCCTTTTTATTAATATTTTACGTAAACTGCTATTTATAAATATATTTTAAATTTAACGATTTTAATACTAGCTTATTAAATATAACAACGAACTAGGTTTTAAAAGCTACTATTTTATTTTTAACTTTATATATAAACAATAAGCTAATAAATAAATAAACTATTTAAAATATTAGTTATTTATTAAACTATTTTGCTTAATAAAAAATAATCATTATTTTTATTTTATATTCGAAAAAAAGTTACTAAATATATATTATATTTAAAAATATATAAAATATGTTTATTTTATTATTATTAAATTTTTATTATACTATTTATTTAAAATATTAAAAGATAAAAAAAAAAATCGATTTTTTAAAAAAAAATAGTATTTTATATTTAATAAAAGCTTAAAAAAAAAATACAAATAAAAAATATAACTTATTATATAACAATAATATATAAAAAAATTGCTATAAAAAAAATTAAATATTATTTGCTAGTTATTATTTTAAAATATATATTATTATTATAGCAAAAAAATCAAACAAATTTTATAATTTATTTATAAAACAATAATATAGCTTTAATATATATTATTACTATCGATAAAACAAGCAAATATTATTAACATAGTTATACAAAAAAAAAAGCTTTTATAAATTAAAGCAAAATAATAAAGCGCGTTAAAAGCAACTTATTCGGAAAAACTACGCTAATATAGCTAGCAACCTTAACTTACTAAAGTATACTTGTAAATCCTAAAAACTTAAGCTTTTTTACCTTTAACTTAAAGGGCTTTTAGTATTAAATTAAAAAAATAAAAAAATAAAATAACTATAAATATAATTAAACAAATAATATTAAATAATCGCGTTTAATATAATATATAACTATTAAATAATCGCGTTTAATAAAATATATAATTATTAAATAATTAAATTTAATATAAAATTAAATTTAATATAATTTATAATAAAAAAAAAATTAAAAATAAAACTTTATAATTTATTTATATTATATTATTATTTTTAATATAAATATTTAACTTTAAATTATTTTATTAAATTTATAATTATTTATATAATAAAAAATAAATACTAAAAACTAAATATATAATAATAAATAAAAACAAAAAGGTTTTTAATTTAAATAAAAGAATTTCCTATTTAAGATATAAAAAACAAAAAATTTTTTTATCGACAAAAAAACTTTCTTTTTACTTAGTCGTACCTCCTTTATAAAACTTAAGCATTAAAAATTAATTATTATATTTTATCGGCGTTAAACTTAAATAATTAAATAAAATTATTATTATTATTATTTAGTTTTAAAATAAAATAAAAAGTTATTTAAACAAAAATAAAAAAAAAAAAAAAAAAATTATAATAATAAACTTTTATATTTTTTTTTTATAAGTTTTATTTTATTTATAATTAATTATTATTAAATAATAAATTATTTAAAAATAATATTTTATATAAACGTTAAAATTAATATTTTTTTTTAAATATTTTAATATAATTTTAATTATTAATTAAAAAAATAATTTATTTTTAAATTTTTTTTTATTTAGTTTTATTAAATTTAGTTTTATTAATTAAACAAATAAAAATAGTTTAAAATTTAATAAATTTAGCTAATATATATTAATTAAAACTAAATAATTAAAAATTAGCTTTAATTTTTTTATTATAATTAATATTAATATAAATTTTTTTAAAATATTTTAAAACGGTTTTTAAATTAATAAATACGTTAAAATAATTAAATAAAAAATAAAAATAAAAATCGTTAATTATATAATTTTTAATATAAATTTTAATATTAGCTATTTTAATTATATTATTATAAAACTAATTAATATTAAATTTAAAATAATTTTATATAGTTTAAATTTATATTTTAAACTTAAATTTATTTTTAATTATATTATTATAAAAAATAAATATTAATATTTTAACTATATATTAACTATTTTTTTATTATTTAATAAAATAAAAGTTATTTTATAATAATTTAATAAATTAATTATTTATTAGTTCGAAATATTTAAATTATTTTAAATATAATATATTATTTAGTTATTTTTTATAGTTTATTTAATAATTAATTAATAGTTTATTAATTAGTTTTTATTAATTAAAATTATTTTTAATTATAAATTAAAAAATATTAATAATATATATTAATATAAATATATTTCGTTATAAAAAATAGCAATTTTATTTTATTTTTTTATTTAATTAAATAAAACTTTATTTTATTTATTTAATTTTTTAGCAAATATATATAAATTAATAATAAAATAATAATAAACTATTATTAAAAAAGCGCGTATTTTTATTTTTTAAAAATAATAATAAAATTTTATATATATTATTTATATTAGTTTAATTTATATTTTTATCGAAACTAAACTAAATTATTTTATTATATATTATTAGTTTAAAATAAAAGCTAAGTTTAACGTTTTTTTTTATAGTTTTATATAATTATTAATTAAATATTAAACTATTTAATTAAAACTAATAACGTTTATATTAAATTTTTATTTTTTAAATATATAATTACTAATAATATTATAAAACTATTATATTAAATTAATTAAAAATAATTAGCTTTTATAGTTTATTATTATAGTTTTATATAGTTAAAAAATTTAAAATAAATATATTTTTTATTATTTATTAAAGTTTTATTATAAAAAACTTATTATTTCGAATATTTAAAACAAATAAATCCGAAATATTAATAAAAGCTTTAGTACGTATAACCGTACGCGTTTATTATTTTAGTTCTTTTTTAAGAAATATTTTAATATTTTTAGGTTAAATTAGTTTAATTAAAAAATATTATAAAAGTAGTCCTAATACTTTATAAATTTTAAATAATTTATAAATAGTTACGCTTTATATACTCGAAAAACAAAGCTTTAATATATATAATATATTATATATAAAATCTACAAATAAAATTAAAAAAAAAAAAAGTTTAAATTTATAATATAAATAGCTGTTTAAATATTCGCGTAAAGCAGCTATATTTATTATTAATGCTTGCTTTTATTTACTATAACTATATTTATTGCGAATAATAGTCACGCATTTTACAAGTAATAGTTATTATAAGTAAAAATTATAAGTGCTATAGCTAATAATAAAGCATAGCTATTAAAGCTTGTAAATTTATAACTATTAATATAAAACTATTTATTTTTATGTTAATTATTAAATAGCTATAACTAAAAAATATTAAAGTTATTTAGTTATATTTTTTCGATTTTATAATAATTTTTCGTTATAAAATAATTTAGTTTATTATTAAAGCAATTAGTTTATTTTTTTTTTTATATAATATATAATATAGTTTTTAATAATAAACTAAAGTTTTTTTTAAATTTTATTTTATAGCTTAAGTAATTATTTTTACTATATTTTTTTTTATATTATTAGTAATTTTAATATATTTTTGTATATGTTATATAAATATTTAAGTTTTTTTCCGGTTTAATTTTTTTTAGTTAAATAGTTAATTAGCTTTTTAGTTTTAAACTTTTAATTAAATATTATTTTATTAATTAGTTTATAAAAACCTTTTTAATATTAAACTATTAAAAAATTTATAAAAAAAATTTTATATTATATTTAAAATAAATAGCGTTTTAATTAATTTTTTTTAAAAATAATTTATAAAAAGCTATAGTTTTTAGTTTATTTATTAGTATATAATTTCGATTTGTTTAATAATATTTATATTTAATAAAAAAAAGTTTAATTTTATTTTATATATTTTAAGAATTTATTTATAAAATCAGCTATAAATTATTTTTTTATTTATATAATTTTAACTATTTAAAAACTTAATAAAAGTTTTAATAATATTTTAGTTATTTTTTAGTAATAATTTTATTTTATATATAGTTATTTAAAAAATTTTAATTAATCGATCGATAATATAAAAAATTATATTATTTTTATATTTATTTTTAAAAAACTTTTAAAATCGATAATATATATTATTAAAAATACTTTAAAACTTTTAGCAGTATTAGTTTTTTAAAAGTTTTATTATAATATTTTAAATAGCTAATAATAATAGTTTATAATATAGCATTTAATATTGCTATATAGCTTTAGTTATTAGTATTTTTATAATATTATATAATATTTTACTTTTATTTAAATACGCCGTTATTAATTAGCTATATATTTTTAATAATATATTTATTAATTATTAGTTTTTAAAACTATAAGCTTATTTTTATATAAAAATAAATCGCTTAATATTATTTAGTTAAAATATATATTTATAAACTTAAAACTAATACCCGTTAAAGCTAATATTTATATAATTAGCGGCTAAAATAATATTAGTTAATATTATTTTAATAGTAATATTAGTTCGAAATTTTTAAAAGCGTAAATTATTATACTTTTTAGCAGCTATATATTTATAATAAGCTTAAAATAATTATTATTTATTATTTATTTTATATTTATTTTATTTTTTATGTTTTTATAAAGTTAAAATAAAATATTAGCTATAATATTTTTTAATCCTAGCTAATAAATAATTATAAAGTTATATTATATAATTAATTTTATTTATTTAGCTTATTTTAAGCTGAAAACTTTTTTCGTACTAAAATTTTATATATATAATTAATAATTATAATAAAAAGCTTTTATTTTTAAAATTTTATAAGCTTAATTTTTTAATATAAAAAGCTTTTAATTATTATTAATAGTTTTTTATTAAATATATTATAATTTAACTTTTTATTTTATAACTTTTTTAAATAAAAAGCTACTAGTTTTTAAAAGTTATTAAGCCCGTTATATTATAATAATACGTTTATAATAATATTATTTAATAAGTTAGTTTTTATTTAGGTTTTAAATTTATATAAAAAGTATTAAAAAACGGGGGTAAAATTAACGCTTTTTTTAATATATTAAAAGCTTATTAATATTTTTTTATTTATATTAAGTTTATTTTATTATAATTAATTTATTTAATAGTTTAGCGATTTATTTATACTTTTTAATAAAATGTTTATAAAAGTTATAAAATTTAAAAAAAAATCGAATTTTTTTTAATATAGCTTTATTATTTTTAATTAGTAATTACTAATATTAAATAATTTCGATTTTATTTTAATTAATTTTTAATAGAGCTTTTAAAAGGTCTGTATTACTAAAGGTTTTTTTGCGTAAAACGTAAAAAAAAACTACTTAATAATACTTATATTTAAATAAACAGCTAACATATTACTAGTTAAAAATTTATTATTAAATTTATTACGTAAATTTAATAATAGATTTTTTTTTTTAAGTTTTTATTTTATAACTTATAATATTTTTTTTAAAATAATACTTATATAGTTTTATTATAAATATTAAACTATATTAAAACTATTTATTTTTAGATTTTTCGAAGTTAAAAAATATTAATTTTTTTAATAATAATTAACGCGTATAATTAGTATATATTTATTAATTAAAGCAAATATTACGTTTTAGCGTTAATTTATTTTATATTTTATTTTTATATTTTTTACGAAACTTTTAAATAAACTAATTATTTAGTTTTAAAAAAAGCTTAATAAAATATTTTTATATTTTAAATATATTAGTTTTATAGCGTAACTAAAATTATTATAAAATTATAAACGTTATAAATTTTTATTAATTAATTATTTTAAATATTTTAGTTTTATTTAAAATTTTTAAACGTTTTAGTTTATTATTAAAGTTTATAAATATACTAGTTTTATTATTAAAATATAATTAAATTATATATATTTATTTTATTTTTATTTATATATAGTTTATTTTATTTTTAAGTTATTATTTATACGTTATATAAAAATAATAAATTATAAACTAATATAATAATAGTTTTTTTTATATATTTAATTATTTATTAAATTAAACGTTAAATTTATTATCGGAGAATTTTTATTTAAAGTTTTTTTTTTTAATTTTTAGCGTAATAATTATTAAAATAAATATTATTATTAATATAAGCTTTATTAAAAACGTTTATAAATCGTTCGATAATATAATTTAAAAAGTTAAAACGAAATAAAAAAAATAAAATTAATATAAAAATAATTAAAGCTAATATTAATATTAATAAAGCTTAATTAATAATAATAAATTAAAAACTTATAAAGTTTTCGTTTAAAAACTAAATTAATAGCTAAAATTTAACGCTAAAACTATAAATATTTTTAAAATAATAATAAATAATAACTTTAAATAAAATTAAATTAAACTAAATATAAAAAAGCTATAAAAATATTAAATAAATTAATAATAAATTTAATTTAATCGTATAAATAAATTAAATTTTAGCGCTTTTATAAAGTTTTAAAAAATCGATATTATATTTTATTAATATTTTATTTTTAATTATATTAAATTAGCGAACTTTTTATATAATAATTAATTTTAATAATATAATTATAAAAAAAAAAAAAATAATATAATATTTTGCTTTTATTTTTAAATATAATAAGCGTAATAATAATATTTTGCTTTTGTTTTTTTTTTATTGCTTTAAAAATAATATAAAAAATATAAAAATATTTTTTTAATTAAAAAATAATAATAATAATAATAATATAATAAAATAGCAATAATAAACGGGCAACTTTAATAATAATTTAAATTTATTAAATAGTAAAACTAGCTTTAATAGCTATAGCTATAATAATAAATATTATTATTATAAACTTTATTTTTAATTATATTATAATAAAAAATATTTATAAAATTAAACGTAAAAATATTAAAATTTTAAACTTTAATTAAAACTTAAAAAATAAAAAAAATTATTATAAATAAAAAATATAATTTATATAAATTATATATATTTTTTAATATATTTAAACTATATACGAATTTAATAATATAAATTATTAAATAATATTAAATTTTAAAACTATTTAATTATTTTTTTATAAGTTTATTTTTTTATAATAAAATAATAAAATTAAGCTTATTAATTGTTATATTTAATAAAAAATAAGCTTAAGCTTAATATTTAAAAAGCTAAAAAAACGTTTTAAAATATACTTTAAATATATTATAAAAAAGTTTTTTAAAAATAACTTTTTTTTATTTAATATAATATAAAATAAAAATATATTTATTTAATTTATTTAACGTAAGCTATAATATATTTATAAAAATAAAACTTTAATATAAAATAATTTTAATTAGTAAAATATTATAAAAAATATCCGTAACTAATAAGCTAAAATAATCATTAATTATATTTATTTATTAAAAAAAAAAATATATTAAATAAATATATAAAAAAATTAATAAAATATATTATAAATTAAAATAAAAAATAAAATATAAATTTTTAACGTTAAACTTTTTTATAACTATTTAAAAAATAATAATAAAAACTTTTAAAATTTACGTTTTAAATATAATAACTATAAATATTTTAATTATTATTAATTAAAAAATAAATATTAATTTTATTATAAATATTATTATTATTTTAATAATAAATATAATAAATAATATAATAATAATTATAATAAAAATTATAACTATTATAAAAAAAATAATAAAAATATTTATAAAAACAAAAAACATAATAATAAAAATAAAAACATAATATAATTATAATAATAATTAAAACTATAATTATAATTATAATTATAGTTATAACTATAGCTATAATTATAATAGCAATTATAAGCGTTATTATAATAAAAAACGTAATAGCTATTATAATATATATTAAATTAATAATATACGTTTAAATAAAAAAAATCTAAATATAATATTAATAAAAAATATTATAATAATAATATTTTTATTATATATTTAGTTTAGTTTTATTTATTATAAATATTATAAAAAATATAAATTATTTAATATTTTATTTATATATATAAAAATATAAACTATATATTTTATTAAAATATATAATATATATTAATATTTTTTTATTTATTATTTTTAAATAATATATATATAAATATTATATTTAAATATTATTTTTATAAAATAAACTTTTTTAATATTTAAATTAATATAAATTAGCTAAAAAAAATTAGTTAAAAAATAAAATATTTTTAACGATAATTTATTATTTATATAAAATAAATTAAATAAAATCTTTAAATTAAAAATATTTATATTTAAAACGTTAAATATAAATATATATAATAAAACTTTACGTTTAAGCTATATATATTTTATTTTTATATATATTTTATTAACCGGTTAAAATATAAAAATATATATTAATTTAAATATAAAAAAAATTAATTAATAATAATATTTTAATATATTAAAATATATAATAAAAAAATATAAAAACTAAATAATTATTATTAAAAATAAACGTATAAAAATAATACGTTAAGTTAAATTTAAGTTTTTTATTTAAAAATTAATAATAATAAATAGTTTAAAATTATAAAGTATAAAAAAAAAAATTAAATTATAAACGAAAAATAACTAAATATATTAATTAATAATAACTTTTTTTATTTTATAAAATTATTATTAATTATTTTAAAAATATTATTATTTTTTATAATTTAATAATTTTATTATTAATTTTAAAGTTTTAGTTTATAATTATAAATATATAAAAAATTATTAATATATATTATAATTATTATAGCTAATAAAAACGTATATTTATAAATTAAATATAAATTATTATTTATTAATTATAATTTTTATTTTATAATAATATATAAAAATATAATAAATATTATAATAAATATAAAAACTTTTAAAATTATTTTAGTTATTAATACTATAAATATTCTAGTTAAAATAAACAAAAATATTAAACTAAAATAAATTTATAAAAATTATAAGTAGCGTATATATTAGCTTATAAAAATTAGCTATAAAATTTTAGCTATTATAGCGGTTATTTTAATAATATTATTAATTAAAATAGTTAGCTTAAAATTTTTAGCTATTTTAAATTTATTTATTATTATAAATATTAAATTTAATATAATATTAATTATTATAGCTATTATAACTAATATAATACTAATAAAACTAATATTTATAAATAAATTAACTAATTTTATAGTTATTTTTATAATAATATTTAATAAAACTAATAATTATATTATTAGTTTTATATAAAAAATAATATTTTTATTTTTAATTATTAATATTATTAATATTTAACTTTTAAATATTTTTTTTATTATAATATATAATTTTATTATAAATATTAAAACTATATTATTATTAAAAAAACTATATATATTAATATTAAAAAAGCTTTTTAAGTTTAAGCTTTTAAAAATATATTTTATTTTAAATATTAAAAAGCTTATAAATTTTTTTAAAAATATAACTAATAATAATATTTATATTTATACTAAAAAACTTTTAAAATAGCTAAATTTATTAAAATTATTAAAGCTTATAATATTTAAATAAATAAAAATAAAATTAATATTTTTAAAATAAAATAGCTTAAGATTTTTTTTATTAATAATTAGCAAAAATAAAACTAAATATAAAAACTTATTTTTTTAGTTAAAAAAATATAAAAGTTTTTAATAAAACTTATAATAAATTTTATAAAATAAATTATATAATTTAAATAAATAAAGCTATATTTTTATATATTTTATATTTATTATTTAAAAAAAATTTATAGCATAAATAAAAACTAAATAATTATTAATTTATAATAGTTTAATAAAGTTATTATTTTTAATAATTATTTTTTTTTTTATAAAATAAAATAATTAAAAGTTTTTATAAAAACTTATATTATTTACGTTAATATAACCGGTTTTTTTTATTAATTTTTAGTTTTATTTAACTATAAAAATAAATTTATTATTATTAATTTTTATAATATAAAGCAATTTAATATTATATTAATAAAATATTAAATTTTTTAATTATATTTAAAATATATAAATAAGTTTTTTATTTTTATTTTTATTTTTATTATATTTTATTAATAATATTATTATTTTTTTAATACGTTTAAAAATATATATATATTTAAATTTATTTTTAACTTATTTTAGTTAAAAAATATTATTATATTATTAAAAAGTTTTTTATTAGTTATTTTTTATTAAACTTTTTAGATTTTATATTAATATTTTAAAAATATTTATTATTATTAAACGCGTATAAACGTTTAAATAGTTTATATTTTTTAAAAATTTTTAGGTTTTCGAATAATATTTTAATATAAATAAATTTTTTATAATTTTTTTTTACTATATATAATTAACTAAGCTTTTATAAAAATATAAAATAGCTTTATTTATTAAAAGTTATTAAAAAAAAAATAATAAATAATAACTTAAGTTATTATAAATATATATATAAATTATATATTATAATTTTATATTAGTTAAAATAGTTTTTTTTAATATTATTTAAAATATTATTTATTTTAAAACTATATTTTTTATTATAATTTAAATTATATTTTATATTTATAAATTAATAAATATTTTAAATAAAATTTTAATATTATAATTTTTTATATTAAGTTAAATTTTAAATAAAAACTAAGCAAACTTATATTTTTTATATAAATATAACTAATAATATATTTAAATTAATATTTATTATAAACTAAAATTAAATATAGCTTTTTTAAATAAAAAATAATATATTTTATATAAACTATAAAAAAGCTTTATATTATAATTTATTTAAATAAATATTATATAATTATTTTAATAAATTATTTAGCTATAAAAATATTATTAATTAAACTTTATTAAATATTTTTACTAGAGGCCCTTTAATTTAGGGGCAAAAATGCTTGAGTTTTTAAGAACTATGTATTTAGGTTAATAAATAAGTTATAGTTGCCGGTTATGCTAGTTCGCTTTTTTTTAATAAGTTATATATAGTAAAACCTGCTATTTTATTTTAATTTATTAACTGTAATATTTTGTTTTTTTGCGTAATTACGTAATTATATTATAAAAATATTTGGCCGTTTAGTTAATAGTAATAATAGATTTGCTTATAAATATAAGCGTTAATATATAATATTTTTATATATTTATTTTATTAATAGTAATAATATATATTAAAGTTATACTATTGTTTTATAATTAAACTATAATTTTAAGCTATAAAATAAAATTAAAAAGTTAGATATTATAGCGAATAATTAATTTTTATTTTAAGTAAAAAAGATTTATTATAATATTAAAATTTTTAAAACGATTTTTAACCTAAGTAAGATTAAAAAAATTTTCCGGTAAGTATAAGTTGCTATTTTTAATTTTAAATATAACTATAAGCTATTTTTAATTTTAAACATAACTATAAACTATTTTTAATTTTAAGTATAACTATGAATTTTATATTTTAAGTAATAGCGCTATTATAAAATATATTAATTTTTATAACGTATTAGATTTTTATTTTTTTGAAAAAAGCTTAAGTTTGCCGATAAGTTTAAAAAAAACTTTATAAATTAGTTAAAACGTTTAAAAAAAAGAACTTTTTAAAAAAAGCTTAAGCTTATTAACGAATTTAAAAAAAACCTTATAAACTAGCTAAAACGTTTAAAAAAAAAGAACTTGAAAATTTAAAAAATATGTTTATTATGATTAATTTAAAGCTTTAAAGTTTTTAAAAACCTAAAAACTACGCTTAAAATATTATAATAAAAAGTAAAAAACAAATAAAAAAAGTTATAAACGAACATTTTATAAAAAATATTATTATATTTATTATGTTAATATAATAGCTAATTTTATAATAATTATAATTTTTTTAAAAAATAGTTTAATAAAAGTTATATTTAAATAAAGTTTATAATAGTAATACTAGTTTATAACCTAAAAATAATAAATATTTAAATTAATATTAAATTAAAAAAACAAAAAATAAAATAACTATAAATATAATTAAACAAATAATATTAAATAATTGTGTTTAATATAACGTATAATTATTAAATAATTAGGTTTAATAAAACGTATAACTATTAAATAATTAGATTTAATATAAAATTAGATTTAATATAACTTATAATAAAAAAAAATTAAAAATAAAACTTTATAATTTATTTATATTATATTATTATTTTTAATATAAGTATTTAACTTTAAATTATTTTATTAAATTTATAGTTATCTATATAATAAAAAATAAATATTAAAAACTAAATATATATAATAGTAAATAAAAACAAAGGGGTTTTTAATTCGGGTAAAAGAATTTCTTATTTAAAATATAAAAAACAAAAAATTTTTTTATTAACAAAAAAACCTTTTTTTTATTTAGTTATACTTCCTTTATAAAACTCAAGCATTATTAATAAAATAAATAATTAACTTATTAATTTATTTATATATTTATTATAATATAATTTTTAAATATTTTATTTATTAAAACGTTTTAATTATATTTTAAATATATTAAATTAGTTTATTATAATATAAAATATTATTAACTTAAAAATAAATTAAAACGATTATAAAAACTTATAATATTAAATTTTATATAAAATATAATAAATATATATATAAAAGTAATAATAAATAATATATTTAAACGCGATTTTAAGCTAAAATATAAAACAAACTTTTATTATAAAAAGATTTTAAATAAATTTTATTAAAAGTAATTTCGTAAACTATATAATAATAAAACGCTATTATTTTTTCTAAAGCTAAATATTTATTTTTTATTATAAATAGTTTAATTTATAATAAATATAAAAAAATTAAACAATTTTATATTTTATATATAATATATAAATAAATATTATATATTATATATAATAAAAATATTATTTTAAATTTAACTAAATAATAAAAGCTTTAAAACTATATTTAATTTATAAAAAATTATAATATATTAAAAAATACTATAAATATTATTTAGAATATAATATTAAGTATAATAATAAATAAAACTAATAAATAGTTTATATTTAATTAAACTTAAAAATACGCTATTAATATAAATAATTATAATTAATTTTATTTTATTATTATTTTTAATTAAATTATAAAATATTTTATAATAATTAAAAGCTTTAATATATATAATTATATAATAATAGTTTTTTATTATATATTTAAACGAACGTTTATAATTTTTAGTAATATAAAATATATTATTAAAAATTAAATAATAGTTTTAATTAAATAATTATTTTTAAATAATTAAAGTATTTTTAAAAAAATTATTTTTAATTATAATTATAAATTTATTTTAATTTTTAAAAAAATATATAAAAAGTATTAAATATTAAATTATTAATAACTATTTATATTATTTATAAAAATAGTTTATTTAAAAGAAAAACTAAACGATTAAAATTATAATATATTTTTATAACTATATATATTTTAAATTAAACTAGCTTAATATAATTTTTATTTTATAATAAAATTTTAATTTTATGTTTTATAAGCTATATAATTTATTTTATATAAATAATTATTTAAGTTTAAACTTTTTAGCTTTTTTAATATATTTAAAAGCTAAATAAATATATATAATTTTAAAAACGTAAAGTTTTTATATAATTATTTATAATAAAATATTAAATTAGCTATAAATTTTTTATTATTATAGCGAAAAAACATTTTAATAATAAATATTAAATATTAAAATTTAAACTAAATAATAAGGTTTTTTTACGTTTATATAATAGTTATTATTTATTTAGCAAGCTTTTTAAAAATATTTATAGCAAAAAATTAAACTTTAAATTATTAAACGTAAAATTAGCGATTTAACTTATAAATTAAATTTTTTTAAATATTATTATATATTTTATTATTTTTATTATATAATTATAATTATATAAAAATAATAAAGATTTTTTTAAGCGAACAATATTATTATTAAAGCTTATTAAACCTAATTAATATTTTAATAATAATAATAAAAGTAATATTTATAAAATCGAAGTTATATTTAAATATTATTTTAACCGGAAAAAAATAATTTTAACTATTTAATTAAATAGAAAAAATAAGGTTATAAATATAACCGTTAGTATTTTGCGTATTATTTTTAATATTTATAAGAACTTATTAACGAATATTAGTTTAAATATAGTTTTTATTTTATATTGCTAAAAAAAAAGAAGTTTTTTATAAAGTTATTATTTATATTTAAACTTATATTTAAAGTAATAAAAACAAAAAGTAAGCGCTTTTATAATAAACTACGTAAAGTAACTATTAATGCTTTAATTTTAGCACTAATACTAGCTTTTATTTTTATTATTAACGCTTTATTACTTAAAGCATATATAAATAAGTTTTTTGCTTATTATTAAAGCTTTTAGTTATAGCTGCCCGTAAATAAAGTAGTAAAAAAAATAAAATAAGCTAAAGTATTATTTAATATTATATTAAAAAATTATAATTATAATATAGCTTAGCTAAATTAATTTGCTAAAGTTAGTAAAGATTTTTTTATATTTTAGCATTTTAATAAAGCTTTTAAAAAGTTTATATTATTAGTGGTCTTTTTACGTAAAGCGTAAAAAAAAGCTACCTAGTAATATTTATATTTAAATAAATAACTAATATATTATTAGTTAAAAAATCTATTATTAAATTTATTGCGTAGATTTAATAATAGATTTTTTTCTTTTAATTAAGCTTTATTTTATAACTTATAATATTCTTTTTAATTTTAATATTTATAATATTTATAATAAAGCTTAAAAATTTCGTTTAAATAACTAAAAATTTATATTTTTTTAGGTTAATTTATAGTTTAGCTTTTTAAAAGTAAGCTAGTATTTTATTTATATATATTTTATATTTTAATTTATTATTAAAATAAATTAAAATATTATTAATATATATTATAAAAAAATATTTAAATATTTTTTTAGTATATTATTAATAAAATATTAAAATATAAATAAACTGTTAATAAGTTTAAATAATAATATTTTAAACTAATAAATATTATATTAAATATAAAAAACTATTAGTTATTTATTGTTTTTAATAATATAAATATAATAAAAAGTTTAATATATATTAATTTTAGTATTTTAGTTTTAATTAATCGGTATAATATTTTTTTTATTAATAAAAAAAATACTAATTTTTTTAAGTTATATTATTTAATTTTTAATAGTTTATATAAAATTATAATAATTTATTATTTTTTATAATAAATAATATAAATATAATTTATAATATATTTATTAGCTTTATAAAGTTTTTAAGTAAATTTTTTTATATATATTTTTAATATATTTTAGTTTTATTTAATAATATTTTATATAATATATTATAGCTTAAAAATTTTAGTTTTTTTTTAATAATAATTTTATAGTTTATTTTTAGTTATTAAAAAAAAGTTTATTTAAAGCTATTTTGCTAAAAACGTTTAAATATTTATACTATTATTTAAATATTTTACGATAAACTTTTTTATATAATTTTATTTTATTTTTAAGCAATAATTTTTTTTTTTTTAATTAATTATTTTTTCGATTTTATATAAAAATATAATATTATATACTATTATATTATTTTAGCGTAAAATTATTATAAAAATAAACGCGTTAATAATAATAATTTATATTAGTTTTTATTTATATTAACTAATAATATTTTTTTTATAATATATAATTTATATTTATTTTTAATAATTTTTTTAATTAATTTATTTATAATTTTTATATAAAATAAATTTTATATAAATAATTTATAGTTATTTTTATTTAAAATTTTCGTTATATAATTAATTTTTATTACGTATAATTATTTTTTAAATTAAAATTAGTTTATAAAAATTATAAAATTATAATAAATATTTTAAAATAATAAGCTTTTAATAAAAGTTTTTTTAAAAGTTTTTTAGCTTTTTATTTTAATTTTATAATTTTATTATATAGTTATATTATTATTTTAAGTACGAATTTTATATATTTTTTTAGCTTTTTAGCTTTTAAAAATATATTTATAATAAGTTTTTATTTTATTTTACCGGTTTATAAAATATTTTTTTAAGTTTATTTTTAATAATTAATAATAATAGCTATAGTTTTAAAGTAATATTAATAGTTTTTACGTATAATATTTTTAATTTAAACAACTATTATAATAATATTTATTTTTAAGTTTTATTATTTATTTTTAATAATTTATATTTTATTAATAGCTAAAGTTTTAAATTAAATTTTTATTTTATTTATAAATATATTTTTTTAAATAATATTTAAGTTTTTAATTAAAAAAAATAGTAATTTTTTTTAACAACTATTTATTAATATTATAATAATTAAAAAACTTTTTTCCGATAATTATATTATATTTTATATTTATTATTAAAAATAATATATTAAATATAATATATTTTTAAACTTAAAAATATAGTCGAAAAGCTAAGTTTATAGTTTAAATTACTTTTTATTATATTTAATAATTATATTAAGTTAAAACTTTATTATTTTTTTTAGCTTTAAATATTTTATAATTTATATTATAAAATTTATATTTATTAATAAATATATATTTATTTTTATATTAAATAAAACTAATATAAATAATATAAGTTTATTATTTATTATATATTTCATAAATAAAAAGTTCTTTTTTAAAAGCTTTTTTAAAAAGTTATATAAAATTTTTTTATATTTTTTTATTTTTAACGCTAATATTTTAATTATTTTAAAAAAAAAAACTAATTATTCTAAATATTATTTTTTAGTTATTTGTTTAAATAAATATTTTTTATAATTTTCGTAATAATTTTACTAATATAAATAATATTTAATTATTTTTAGTTAGTTTTTATAAAATAAACGCTATTATAATAACTTTATTTATAATAAATAAAATATTAGCTTTTTATTATTAATAATTTTATTTATTTAAAATTAAGCTTAACGTATATTTTTTATTTATTATTAATAGTTTTTATTTAAATAATACTATAATATTTAAAGTATAGTTTTTAATAACTATTGTTTTAAAAATAAGTCCGAAATATTATATTAGTTATAGCGTTTTTTTTTATTTTACTAATAATTTTATTTTATTTTTTCTTTTTTTTATTATTATTTTAAAAAGTTCTTTTATTATTAATAATTATATATAATAATATAATTATAATATTTTAAAAAAAATATAATTAAATTATTAAATTTAATAATATAAAGTTATTTAAATATTAAAACAATATATTATATATATTACGCTTATATTTAGTTTTATTAATTTATATTAAGCTAGCTTATTAAATAAATTAAATTTTAAATTTAAAAAACTTATTAAAAGCTTTTATTATAAAATATTTATATTATAACGCGCTTTTTTATATTTATTAAAGTTATAATACTAACTATATAAATATTTTAAAACTTTATTATAAATTATTAATATAAATAAGCTATTAAAATTATAGCTTTAAATAAATAGTATTAAATCTTTAAATATAATTTTTTTATATAATTAATAATATAATTAATTTGTTTTTTTTGCTTAATTAATAGTTAATATTTTTTTAAGCTTTTTTTTTAAAAATATAAACTAATACTTAAACTTAATTTTAAACTTATCGCTTATAAGCTTATTAAAAATAAAAATAAAAAATACTTAATTTTAATAAATTAATCTTTATTAATTATAAACGTTTTTATTATATAAGTTACTTTAATATAAATAGTTATTAAAATGCTTTTACGCTTAAAATATATTATAATAAAAGCAACTATAAATCGTTTAATAATAAGTTTAACTTTTATAAGTTTTATAAAAGCAGCTAATTAAACTATTTTGTTTTAAATATATTAATAATTTTTTTATTTTTTATATTTTAGCGTAAATAGTTCGGTTATTTTTTTTAAAGCAATATTATATACTATAGCTTTATCCGTTAAAATTTAGCTTTATTTAAATTATAGTTTTTTTTTAACCTAAATAAAATAACAAACTATTCTATTAAAATAATATTTATATTTTATATAATAACGTTTATAGTTTTATAATATTATTAAGTTTTTAACAATATTACTATTTATAATAAACAAGAAAAACTTAACTTTATACTTATCGAAAAAAACGTTAAAGTGTTATAGCTTATAGCACTACGGGCTATAGTTGTGGACTATATATAATAGCTTAATAATTGTTGGATTACGCACCAACTGGTGATCTACCTATACATCACTAGATAGATCACCCGGTTGCTTACTTAATATATGTGGCAGTGCGCCGGGGCTTAACTAGTGGCTAGTGCTCCCGTTAGGTACCTTGTACTAGAAATGCCTTAATTGAGCTTGGCAACGATACACAGATAGATCAATACACACACATCACTGAATCTGACAATAACCAAGGCTATCACCTTGGTTATTCTAATCCCTTTTGCGGGCAGATGCCCCAACTGGTTAGGTGTGCGCACCCGGCAGGTCCACAAGCTACTGTGGTTTATAGCTTGTCCGTCACAATAACCAAGGTACCTATGGGTCCAGTGTTCAAGCCCTGGACTTGGCAAAAGCGGCACCTGCGCTTTTCCGGATTAGTGGTATGTACTAGTTACGAAAGAGCTAGGCCCCTCTAAGGTTGCTAAAGACATGCTCGCTTGGGCCCGCCCCGTGAGGCGGAGGTTCAAGGTCTTCGGGACGAAGCCTTAGTGACGCGGGGGTTGTCACAGCCTATAGCACTACGGGCTATAGTTGTGGACTATATACAGTAGCTTAGTAACCAAGGCTGTCACCTTGGTTATTCTGATCCCTTTTGCGGGCAGATGCCCAACTGGTTAGGTGTGCGCACCCGGCAGGTCCACCAAGCTATTGTGGTTTATAGCTTGTCCGTCATATAAGGTTTTTTTTAAACATTTTAGCAAATTAAATAACTATTATAACCGAATTAAAAATAAGCCACGCTTTTTATCTTAGCATAATAGTAGCGATAAAAAAAACTATAGCTTTTTTATTTGTTATAAAATGTTTAGCAAACGTTTTAATTTTTATTTTTATATTTTTTTTTATTTCGGACAATTTATACGTATAAATTTACTTTTTTATAATCGGGGCAATAAATCGTTTATAATATTTTATAGCTTTATTATTTAATAAAGCATTATATTTATCGTACTAATATATAAGTTTTAAGTTTAATTAATTATTGTTTTTTTTTTTTTATAGCTTTTAGTTATAATATATTTTTAATTAATTATTTTATTTGCTTTTTAACGAATAAATTAATAAAACTTATTTAACAAATTATATTTAAGCGCGCTATTATTAACAAAGCTTATTTTACGTAAATATTTTTTAGCTATATAATTTATATTAAATTATATTAATCGCTAGGTTATAGCGATCGTTTTTTTGTTAAAGGTTTTTTTAGGCATTTTATTATAGTTAGCTAAATTTAACCGATTTAATTTCTTTTCGTTTTATAAAAATTTATCGTTTTTTTAAATAATAGTATAATCTAAATAAAATATTATAATAAATATAATATAAATAAAAGTTTAAATACTTAATTTATTTTATATTAAAAGCTAATATTCTATTTAAAAAAAAAAAAAAAATACTAATATATTAACTTGCAAGTAATAATAAGTATTTATGGGTATATGCCCTATACCGCCTAGTACTACTACCTTACACCGCTTAGCCTAGTATTACTATATATTTTTTATAAGGTAGCTATAATGCAACTATAGCCCTAAATAAATAGGTTAAAAAAATGGGGCTATAACATTTATATTTAATAATAACGTTAATAAAAATAAATAATAAAGCTTTAAAATATTTAATTAATAAAATAAATAACTTAATTATAACTAATATAACTAATTAGTATAAAAACTATAAAAGTTATAAATATAAAAACTATAAAAGTTTTTTATTTCTATAAGTTTATAATTTACGATATAAATCTTCGGCTAATTAGTTAATAAAAATAAATAAATTATTTAAACCTATAGTATTTCTTTAAGCAAAAATACTAAAATAATACTAGGTTAAAAGTTACTATAAGTACTATATAAGGGCACAAGTATCCATCGTATATATAAACAGGTCATCCTACCTACTCTATCATATAGTTAAATAGCTGAATAGTACGCTCGTATACCTTCCATTTTAGCATCGTAAAGCTATCGTCGGGTGAAGCAAACACAGAATCTCGCACTTGTATACATAGCACGTCAGCCTTAATCTCTTGGCGCATATGATGTGACGAGTACAAATGAAACGAGTCATCACTGGATGCCTACATGATGCGAATAAAAGGCGCCGTGGCTCTACAGTCTCGGGCTTGTTAAGTGAAGTAAATTTCTAATCTGCAACGACTAAGATGAATGACAGGGTTAGGATAAGCACACTTACGTAAGACGCTGCGGCTAAGGTCTAACTAGTCCTGGCCAGGGTAAGGACCCGTACAAAATCTAAACTATGAGCAAAGCTTTACCGAATTAGAGTTGGAGGCTCAATAATCACAACCACATGTCGCCTCACGCCACTTCAACTACAACTCAATTCCCGACCATAGATATTCACTTAAGTTTTTGTTGTTCTGCAACGAGTAGCAAATCCGAGAATGCCGACCAAGAGGAAACGCCAGCGCAATGCGCAGTCTAATCTGCCGAACAAGAAGAGTGCCGTCGACACGACCTTACCACTATCACCCTCTCCAGATCCGTCCTCGCTCAAGCCGAGAGACCAGTTAGACTCAAAGAGTTTAGCCAGCGTCGTTTCCGAAGAAGAGATAGAGATCGCAGTTGAAACACTAGACTCGCTCGCTCAGCATCCCACTCTCATCAAGTCTAAGGCTTGTCGGAACTTGCGGACAGCCGTGTATGGATTTAAGCAAGCATGCACGACTGGCATGAATACAATCAGTAAGGATGGTTCATACAGTATTGCCAATTAGTTTCTTTCAAGAGCTGACAATACGATTAGCCGAGACCAATCTTACTTCTCGTGTATCAGCGGCCCTCGTAGATGGCAAATACGTCGATGCCATTGTTCTGTTAGCCGAGATGCGGATTCGAAACCAGGCTCCGAAACTGGGCGCCCTTTGCCGATGGGTACGAGATCTCGACGTCGTAAGCGGGCTCTCTAGCGAAACACCCGACATTCGAACCGAGGCACAACTTGAATTACTTAGGGTAATGGATATGGTACTCAGGGTTACTGGACCGGTGGACGAGGTGTCGAAGGTGCCAACACTCCTTTCAGGCCCACTATCCTTACAACCCATCTGGGACAATGGAGATAAAACACCGAGACACCCTATTCGGGAAATTGTCTTAGACAAAACTATCTTCGACACTTGCCCGAAAGATATCAAGGATAAGTTTACGATCCTCGAGACAACGATAGGCGCCAAACGGAAGCCACCGAATCTGCACCCCGCCGTTCTTTATCTCAGTAATGAACATGCCGTGCCATTAAACTCCGATGGGCCGCCGACAACACTTCACAAACACCCAACTGTCCCTGGTCTATCTCTCATGAAGGATGTGCTGACGCGCCAGGAGTGCATGTCCATTGTCGCAGCGATGGAATCTGTAGGCTTCCTTCCTGACTGTCCCTCCGCGACGATGGGACCGCTTCAAGCATTCTTGCCCATAACGTATACTGGGTTGTAGATAACGCCTTTCATGATGCTCTCTGGAGGAGAGTGTCTCCGCACATCCCGTCACATGTAGGCGGGCGGAAAGCTCGCGGTGTCAACCGGCGGTTCCGAGTCTATCGCTATGTTCCTGGCGCGGAGTATCGTTGCCACTTCGATGGCGGTTGGCCGCCATCTGGTGTTGACCCCAAGACAGGCGCCTATATCTACGATGCGTCACCCACAGGCGCAAAGCAGTCAAGCTTATTTACTTTCCTAGTCTACTTAAATGACGAGTTTGAGGGAGGTGAGACGACGTTTTTCACGCCAAGCATTAGAGAAGGTGTTATGAATGCCCATCCCGTGCGACCTACAATGGATCGGTAGCGCTGTTCCCACACGGTGACGCCAAGGGTGCGTTGTTGCATGAGGGTACGGGTGTCAGAAATGGAGCAAAATATATCATACGAACGGATGTAGAATTCGATGTTGAACCCGACGCGCCTTAAAGATCAACGAGGTTAAAAGTTAAAATTAAAAACAATAACCACCAACGTCCTCAGGTACAACAACCTGGATACAATTCCGTCCATGTGGGCCGTGATAGTGATTTGCAATTAGGCTCTGTATCTTCTCATTACTTATTAGGTTGTTGAAAGTATGAACCCAAACAACTTCGATTAGCCGCTCCCAGCCAACTTTCAAGTCAAGACTCGGTAGCCTAGGAATGTCGACTGTTGGCTTGTTAGATTTCGAATGCTCACTTGTGGTGAAGGAAACAGTTATGCAACGTCGGCCTTTGCTGTCACGCGACTTACTTCTCCCGACCCAAAAGTCCTTCATTGAATTAGTAAAAATACGAATAGTAGGTGGGTGGGGATCGCCCAACAGCATAGGATGAACTGTTGCCGACCCTACTTTCGTAGTGGTTGCATGACGGGCTTCGTGCCCACCTTACCATACTGTATCCGTTATCTCGCTTCATTTCCGCGTGCAGATGCCGTGGAACACCGGTACCGTGCATCAGCCCTCCCGGCACACCAAACCCCCAAAATTAAAATACGCCGTATGAAACACCATTAGCCAGTGAATAGCCTATCCGAGATTTCTGTTCACCAATCATAAGAAAAAGCTCGGGAACACAACAGATCCCGCTCCTATATCCGTCTCGGCAAGTATAGTGGGTGCTCTCAATGATCGGTCCGGAAGAAACTAGATCGGGAGATCAGGTCGCTGGACTAAAACTAAATGGTCATCTCGGATAATTCATTAACCATAAATCTATGAATATGTAATGTTCGCCAGCGAAGTATTGATTCCTGTCCGTAATTGCATTATGACCGTAGTGGCCAGATCGATTGTCCATCATCACACGTAGGCATTTGTACGTGCACGACGGGCTGATCATGTGATCTGGGTGGGTGTAATGAGCTGGCCAGCCACCCGTGACTGGACTTGTAGTAACTCCTTGACCTAGTATTATTTCAACTTTCCTCTGCTGAGATTATCACATAGTATATATAGGCCGCTTTTCTATGTCAACCGGTCAGAGACATAGCCATGCTCAGAACCTGTCAGACTTCCAGCCGCCTACTATTCAATAACTGGTGTGGTGTTAGAAAGAGCAACAGGGATCATATTAGGGGTTAGCGCTGTGGAAGTCTTGTCACTTGGGTTACGTTTTATACTGCATCAAGAGTGGGTGTCCTCTAGATGTAGACTAAGGAGAGTAATGGTACCTAAGTTAGCCGATATCCAAAGCATCAAGCCTGCCTGCCCCTTGTATATTACTTGATAGCTGACGCAGGTACCAAACGGCCCCAATTCGGGGCTTTGCTTATGCGCTGACATATCTAAAGCCGACTGTAATATCTTAAGCGAAAGTGTATTATATGCAGTCATGATGCTGAGATCGTAGGCAACGTAACTCAGGTCATAGTGAAATCGTACCAGCAAAAGCTCATCTACTGGCGCAGAGTTTTATGATCTCGGGTAATTAATGATTAGCTTCGTGCGCATCGAAATATATGAAGCTCCAAGTAAACAACAAAATTTAGACATCAAAGCAAGTGTGGAAGGCATCACCCCGATTCGATATTTCCCCCCTCGATCTTCGGTTCGCGTTTGAAAGGCGGTGCTACTCTCGCCTAACTTTTCCTCCAATAGCTTCTATGACACAGGGATATGAGGGGTATACCGTTGCAAGGTGGCGAGATGCAATGTACGATGGCACAAAACATAGGACCCTGGATGCCCCCACACACCTAGCATTGGTTGGTGAATTGTTTCTATTGTTATGGCGGCCGTTAGGCTTTCATGTACGAGGGCGCGTTCATGAAGCGTACAGTTCGGTGTAGACAAAACCAGGGATGTTGTTCTTGCCATTTAATCTCATGTGCCATGACTGCATTTAAATTTAGGAGCCAATGATTATTTGTCGTAAGGTACCAGTCCGATACTCACAGGCCATACACCTGTAGTAACGACGTGGAGCTCTTGGGAGGGGTGTAGTCCGAATGTGCACATTCGAACCAGTAACCACTAGGCCTCAACCAGTATACAGGAGCTTCGCGCTCACTGCATATATTAGACGCTGCAACTCATACTCAGTTTGGCGTGTGATTGGGGCTCATACGACCTATAGGTTCCTGACCCTATTATAAATCCTACTCCACTGGGTGCCCTCGCTTCATAGGACTATCCGGACTCGCTCACAAGGGATTTTCCCCTTCAAATGCCCAACACTGAAATACTTTTTAAGTGATGGCCCACACGTTAGCATGAAAAGAGGTACCTGGCGGAGTCGAATCTTGCGGGCCTCAAACAAGTAGAGCAGGGCGGAAAATGCCCAATTTCCGCCCTGCTGAGGGCTCAAGCGCATATGACCTGCGGATGAAGGGACTCGATGGTCAAAAGCCTTTCCACACAGTAAACTGCCTAGCACTTTGGCACTACTTAGGTACAGATTACAGCGATTAGGTATCCTCCCCAATCTTAAATTTGTTCTTTATATCAAGAAGGGTTATCGTCGTGTTGCCTCATATTACAATATATTGTATACAAACTCAGGACATTTGAATCTAAGTTTGTGTATTGATCTTTTTAAATCTGATCATACCGACAGCTACGGATGGGAATTTCTGATGTTTGGGAAGTAAACCAGCATCTAGATGAGGTGGATGAGGTGGATCATCGATTACTGTAATATGTATCAGTCGTGGTTTAACTAATATTGCTTATCCGTTATCGACAAAGGAGACCCTACTCCTCGCTACCACGTTGCTACCTAATGCCAAAATCTGGACACTAATCTGGGTCGTTTTGGTGAAGCTATCATCCGGCCCCGAGGATTTGACAGAAAGTCGGTCATAATGCCGAAAGGAAGTAGAATTTTGAGAATCATAGTTTTCTGTTTAAGTAACGCCGTTACGAAAGCACGGTTATAAAATAAACGTTATAATCTTCAATGTATGTGCGCATGGCACGAACCACAAGCACAGACCAGGCACTAGCCATGTAGTGACTGCACGCACCGGTGTGTATGCCGCGTGAGTGTGCGGAAGCTATTCCGAGTTGAAGCGGTAGGTAAAGTACGTAGGACAAGGGCTCGGCGGTATTCTACGAATATCTTGACGCATTTGGGCGTTGCGTAGCGCTAGACAAGGGATGGTGCCCGAACTACAACAACAAAAAATAAATTCAATTAGATCTGTGCACTTAAAGAATGCCTGAAAGAGCATGTTGAAACTCTAGGCAGCATGGAGCTGAAGTAATAAGCAAATTAATTTATAGGTTCTTGTGATCTGTAGTCCACATATAGCGGTAACAGACAACGTTCTTCCCGGAAAGGCTCATATAATAGTTACACATATTTCAAAAGACCATAAAGGCATTTAATCCGTAGGGGCCTAAAATCCAATATAGGCCGAAACAGCTACAACCCAAAGTAAGACAGTAGCTGTGTCAAAGCAGGAGCTTCGTAAATCTAGTAGACCCCTGTAAATCTGCATTATCAACGGACACCGAACTACAGCAGTCTTCTTGTTCTTCACCGCTTGTTGCAAGCGATAGAGGCTGAGGAATGTGAACAATTTCAAGTTCCTACAAATCACGTAGGTTATCTTCTAGTCTTGGGTTATCTCTATCATTCGTCATCTTACTTTATAGGCCCAATGAGAAGCTGGTCAAGTGTCGGTCAAGAGCAAGTCACCTTGGCAAGGAATACCGATACCCCCTTGCTTTGATGCATCGCTTGAGTTTGTTGCCAATGGCACTACAAAGACCGACTAGTATATCCATGAAGATGCAATAACTTTTTTTTGAGTGCCTGTCAGATTTATTACAAAGTTAATATTTCATCTGGATTGAGTCAGGATGAGGCTGAATGACTAAACACAGCAAATCATATTCCTAAATTGGTAAGAGTACAAAGTGTAGGGGGTGTTTTTAGAGGAAAGGGGGTTATTTTCTTTTATGTAGGAGCTGAAATCTACTATTTATACAGTACAAACCAAGAGACAGTCATCGACGATTTCAGTTGATAGTGAAAACGCTCACTTCAGCGGATGCATTGTTCCTCCTCTAGTCTATAACCAATTTCTGGAATCCCTCTCATCAATAGCAAGCCTAAGATGCACTCTGAACTAGGACCTTCTAAGGCCCAATTTGACTGGACTGTAAGGGATCCTTCCATACCAGAAAAGCTTGAAACCCCTATCAACATCCGGGATTTTGGCATATTCTTCCCGGATCAACTTAGCATATCTCCTTTCTACCCGAAAAGTGGCTTCGACTTATTTTCACTAGGCGAGTTTTGACGATCGAAATCAATGCCATAGAAGGTTTAAATGACACCCAGAAAGCCGATCTGATTGACCAAGTCCTCGCCTCCCATAGCTCAGGATCGGAAACATACATTAAGCTTTTTGCCATACTAAAAGCGACAAACCAATTGAACCGGCTACCTGCTTTCATAAGTAGGGGAGTAAACGATCAGAAGCTTCCGTTATGCGATCAGCAGCGCTCGGGTGGACTCGAAAGGCTTCCAGATGATCTCCTAGACGGGGAGCGAGGGGTTGTTCGAAAGCGCGCAGTACAGCATGCTTGTTCCATTTTTTGACTATAGGACTGGGCCTTACGACCTGGGTTGGACACATGTGCTGCCTTATTACGAGATGACGCAGAAAAGGGAATCTGATGAGCTTGCTGGAGCTCAGGGGTCTATAACTAAGATTCAAATCCATCCGCTTTGTCATGCATTTCATGATGCATTTGAGGCATTAAACGTAAGTTAGCCCAGCTTTCAACTGTTCATTTTGATGATTAATCTAACAATAGGGTATGTTAAGGTTCCATACGAAGAAATGTTTTTTGCTTTAAGCAGTATCATGTACATGACCCAGACAGCTTTCACAAAGAAATCGAAATGCTACAAGCATTTAAGAGTACAAAACACCACATATTGTGACATTACTGGCGGCATTCACAAACCGCAATAAGAACTACTTGATATTTCCCTGGGCAGATTATGACCTGGGACATACTGGAAGAATGTTCGGCCAATTCCAGATGATGTCGAGATGGTTCGATGGATATCCCACCAGGCTTGGATGTTGATGGACGCTGTCCGCTCTATTCACGAACATCCCGAGAAACCAGAAATTGACGAGTCTCAGCGTCGATTTGGCCGCCACGGAGACTGAAACCGGAAAATATCCTTTGGTATAAATCCAAGGAAGGTTTTGGGAACCTGGTGATTGCCGACATGGGGCGAAGTAAAACCCATAGATTTCAGAGCAAAAGCTACAGTATCCATGACAAGGTATTAGTAACGCCAAGATATCGACCCCCTGAGGTCGACTACGAAGATGGATAGATGGGCCGAACGTTTGATATATGGACTTTAGGCTGCATATACCTCCAGCTGCTGAGTTGGCTCCATGGAGGCTACGAGAAGCTCAAAGAAACAGCGGACGAAATGGTAACTACATCTATCCGGGGAGACATGACTGATGAGTACTTTGAATGGGTTTTTGTGAAAGATGTCGGCTACTATACCGTCATAGTGAAGCAAGTTGTGACTGAGGTGGCTCGCTTATTACAACCTCTGCGACTGTGACTAACGCGCGATTTGCAGTGCATCCAGACTTTACGGAAAGAATGTAGTCAATTTGTGTATGACTTTCTTGATCTCATCGAAAGCAAAATGTTGGTTGTGGACCGTAATGACAGAGCTTCGGCTGAGCAATTGGCAGAGGATATGGAACATCTATATTCCACGTGTAAGAGTGGCTTTGACTACTGTGTTCATAAAGTCAAGCCTCAACCACGCGACGCGCCGAAGCCAATTCTCAAAAAAAGAATATGGAGAGGGACTCGCCGGGGAGGAAGAAAGGGAAAGTTCGAAAAGTCACTTCCAACGATTTTAGAGTTCTGGCTGATTAGATTTAATGGATGTAATAGATATTTGTAGGGTATCGAAGGAATCGCTAATACAGGGAGAGCATTGCATTCAAACGAAGCTCAAGGCGATGGAACTGTTGCTGCCACCAGCTTTTAGGATGCGTGGCGGCGTTGGTCCTCTACGTCGGGGCAAAATCGGCATCCGCAGTACCAGTTAGGCTATTAGGTTGAGAAATATGTATTTCGAAAGATGTGTCTCTCTATATTTGGAGGCTAAGGTATACGCGCGCTAGGTTCTGCTCGTTGCCTGGGGCATTCAAGGCAGACTTTGAGGCGTCGGTTTGCCCTAGGCTGACTCGGGTGCTCTGTCATAGTGGTCACTGGTGATTACCAGTTTGATTTCACCGACTTCTTTCTAAATCCTCAATTATTAGTGAGGTGTTCCAAACTGCAAATTATGATTCATCGCCGAGGAAGCGCACTTACTGGAGTCAAAGATCGCGGAATAGTGCATTTAAAACGCCCCTCTCGTACTCCCAGCGTCAGTACCCCTGAGATGCTTAGTTCAGACGACTTACTTTAATTTGAACTCTTTGGCCGGGGAACAGGCCTAAAAGTTGATCGGCGAGCACGTCGTCGTTGGTATATCGACCGCGAAAGACAATTTCAGCGGCCATAGCACAATCGAGGCGAAGCATCGAGTTTTTGACATGGTTCTCTTTGGATAGGTAAATTGCTCATGGGATACATTGACAGGGCTTAAAAAGCTCGGGCCACTTCGGAGTTTGAAAGCTTGCCATTCTATTGACCCTACTGCCACATTTACTTCTGAAAATGCAAACCAATATCCACACACTGTTTAACGCTTGAACGCATGCAATGCAGGCGTTGAGAGCAAGTGTAGACGAATGAGATCGAATGCAAACCCATTACGAATCCTCAGATAACGGATACGACCCTGAGTTCAGTAGTTGTGCAAATATTGACTGCGGGAGCTATATACGGGATATGTTATATGTAGATTTCTCGGAGCTGATTGGTTCGTCACTGCTTCCCATATTTATTAATCCAATTTAAGCCGCGGAAAAGATGACCGGGTTCTCTGAACCAAGCGACCCATTTACGACAGTCCACGCATACAGCCATAATACCATCCCTAGTAAATATGTATCACACCATTTGGAAGAAGTCTCGGGAATAAATAAATTATTACTAGAGTTCATTTAAATAACTTCTAATTTCTTGTTCCTCATGCCCCTTTTGGCTTTTCGTAGGCTTACAGCCCCTCAATGTAGTTAGCTAAGACATTTTACGTCCACCCAATCGCCGTGTAAAGATTTCTCACACCGCCGATTACAATTACAGTGATCATTCCTATTTCCAATTTATTTCCTTTGATGCAGGTTGCATGCGAGGGCTGAGGCTCATGCAAGCTCAAGACACGTGGGGTCATCCTTGGTATTTGGTTCGTATTATAAAGTATGATAAGCCTGTAAGCAATTTGATTGAAACTACCTACCTAGTAGCTATCTAAACGTTGACTTTTCCAAGCTCTGATGCGAATACTTAGACCGGAAGCTTGAATACTTAAGTAGTTATTGAAAGCGGAGTAAGTAGGTAGAAAGTGAGTACTTCGTAAAGAGCGCCCTTCTCCCCAATGTGAATGCGACAATGGGACATTGATCAGGGATATCTTTTGGATAACAAGTGATTACCTAGTGCATAAAGGCAAGGCAAGGCATAGCGGGGTTCTGTTTTGGGCTTTAGAGAAGTAATTTAAGTGGACGAAATAAGCGTACCCAGTCTATTCAAACGTGTCATAGCATATGCTTAGCTGCACGTAATTGCATGTCAAGGCTTCGTGGCCCTTTCTTCAATCTAGAGACGTACTGGTGAAGGGCAGTAAGCCCTGCTATTGAAGGCGTCATAATAGAGTAGAAATTTTGCAAAGAAGTAAGTCTCATGGCCAAGTGGCGGAAGCCGCTCTGCGCGCTTTTGTAGTCATCCCTTGCCACCTGACCTGCCTATATTTAACGAAAAGCTCTCAGGAAAGGATAGTTCATCATTCACTTCTTCCAACTTATCATACTTTACATGGGTAGTAATGGAACTTCCGGCAGATACTTTGGTTCCCTTGACTGCTAAAGACCTTTCTAGGGTATTTGCATATTCTAACGCGCCAGCTACAGTCATCACAGTTCTAAAGTCTCAAGCGGTGTGTGATCGATTATCCTTTAGAGCTCACACGAGTGTTGACTTCGACTAGAACCAGGTAAGGAAGAATGTATAGTAGAAGAGGACTGGGATACGATGCTCTTAAAGGTAGTTGATATATTCTCGTTGTGATGTGCTATACTAACAACCAACAAGATTCCCACAATCACTGGAAATAATCGGGATTCGGGACTCGTCCTCTTGTCAGTATCGCTTTAAAGCTTATGCACTGATTACTGATGATAACCTAGAATAGCACCGCGTATTGTAGGGAAAAGGAACCCAGAACCTTTTGAACCCCCAACAAGCCGAAATGACGAACTCGGAGAAAGGAGTCAGATAGATCACGAAATGATTGTTTTTGAAAACGAGAACTCACTTGGTCAGGCAGGACAACGACAGGCGAGAATCTTGCCCTTCTCGCGAGATATGTTTTCACGAGTGTCCAAGACATTTTACACCCATCGTTCCATTTCCCCAACAATCAATCGTGCTGATGTTCCGCTTTTTTCCTATGAAGAAATGGTTATGCAAGATGAGCTCCGCGAATTGAAAGCTTGGGGTCAGTCGTACAAACCTCGCTAAAGTCAGCTCACAGAACTAATGCCATTAAGTCTACAACTGTAGATCGACAAATGCCTGGGGCAGCGATTTAGCTATGACGGTCACACACTTCCCACACTGCAGGCTCAGTTTCGGAATCCTTTTTGGCTGCACAACGGCTCAAAAGAACTATACTATTAAACAACTGAAATTTGGAACTAAACGGTCGGATCATTCCTTGTTTCTACAGGAATTTTTGTGGAGCTCGAGAGAATGAGACATCATGTCATATTTGAAGCGGGGGTTGACAAACTTGAAGCGGTGATACCAACATCGACTATGCGAAGCTTAACAGTTCAACAACTATGTGCTGACGACTCGATTATACAACAAAGAGGACTGTTTATCTGGAAATGCTGTACTTGAAGCACGGTTTAACAACCTGGAGCCAGCAATTAAACAAAATGTTGGAACATGTCAGGAGTCTTAACAACAAGTATCTCGCCATCTGGCGCCAAGACGATAAATCTACACAGTCCTGTGATGAAGATGTGGAGTTATCCGCGAGATTATCAGCAGAAGACTCTATGCACAACGAGGATTCTGTGCCCTATAACGAGTGCTCAGAATTCCAACAATCTACTCACAACAAGGTTAAAGGACATAAGACACGTCAAATATTGGAGCCGTATCAAGAGACAATCCTTAGCACAAACGTTAAGATTATAAAGCGAATCACTTCTATTATGGAAGACTACAGCGACAAGATTAGAGAATGCCAAACAAGATTTGATGGTCTTACAATGACCACGCAACTGGTAAGAATTCACTCCGCAACGAAAAGCGGAAAACAGACAACAGCTTAACAAATAGTTGATAGCTTCAAGGTGAGACCAGCGTCTCGTTAGCCTTGGAAGCGAGCCGAGACTCTCGTCATATGAGAACCATAGCACTGGTAACGATGGTTTTTCTGCCTGGGACTTTTTTTGCCGTGAGAAGATGAACCTATTCTATTTCCTTCTACATAAAACTTATAATAACTTGCTCCCAGACATATTCTCCATGACTTTTTTCAATTGGCAAGCTACGGAAGGAGAATCAACAGTGTCTTCTTTGTTCTGGATATATATCGTGTTCAGCATTGTTTCTACCGCCACGACCCTACTACTGTACTATTACTTCGTATCGATACGTTCGAAGAAATCTTGAGGATCCGCTATCTAAAATCCTACTGACAATAGGCCAAGTCAAATTTTAGGTTTTGGAGGTATACAAAGAACGTTGAACAAGTAATTTTATTGCGAAACATGTTTCTACAGTTGTCATACTTCCTATGGTATTGATAGCTCTATTATGAATATCTGAAAGTCAGCAGCTTTGTTCTTTCCGGGCAATCAGGTTGTCGTGATTGCTCGCAGCCAATAGCATGCATTTCCAGCTCATGCTGCATCTCTAGAGCGCGGTAGAGCTAAGAGATCTGTGGCTTGTCTTAATGCCACGTATTTGTGGATACGATCTAGCATAGGAAGTGAACCAGCGCACTCTCTAAAGGGGATCAAGTAAAGTATATTCAGATGATCTTGAGTAAAAGTTCTATATACGTAGGATAAGTATGTTATGATCCTATATATAGTAAGTAATTATTCGAAATATAGTTAAGGCGAGCCCCAGCCCCTGGGACTCACCATAGACCCACCTATCCGTGATACTTTAGCGTATCAAAAAGTCTGCATCTATATTTTGGTTTCTCATTAATAGATTTAGTTCGATTCCATCACAGGATCCGCCAAATATTTCCTTCCGTAAGTCTTATAGTATATGATGAGTTGCTCTAAATACGATTTCTATCTCCGGGGCCTCTGTTACGCCCATATTCAATGAAATGTTACATTGTCACAGTTCGCACTGCTGGTACTTCCAGTATTGACTTATTGTTATTGCACAAAGGAGGAAAGAATCCTATCTACCTAATAAATCTAGTTTCGGCTATATATAGTTGTGGTTATAGGCCCGTGCCCGATATCCACTATATCCGAGGTTATTCCGTAGTATCCCGTGACATACATCCCCAAGCTAGAGGTACGATATAAAGAAAACCAACGAGCTATGGTAACATGTATTCTACCTCTGACATAAGGAATCTCACAACTAGTATTAACTCCCCCAATGCATTTTAGCGACGGACGAAAATAAATCTATAAACTTTGCTCAAATAATTCTAGGTCAATAAGTCACCACAAGTATTATTCAGAGGCATCATGTCAGGACCTCACTATCAGGGTATGGGTGTATATTTATATCTGTTGTTGCGCAGAGAGTCTATGGGTCTCTAGGGGCTAGCCCCTGGCTATATACATCTAGGTTCTTTGTTCCTAGGGCCGTCAGTTCCATGGAGTCTATATGAGGCTTGGGAAGGTGAGTGTTTTGGTGTGTCAGACAAGGAATCGTGAGATCAGGAGATGCATTGTGACACAAAGCATCCATTGTATATATTGACGGCATACAACCCTACTATCTACGTACTTGACTATATAGTAGAGTAGGTGGGATAACCTGTTACTAAAATTCATTATACGTGCTCAACCGTAGCCTCAACCTTCTCAGTCATCAACTCCTTCACGCCCTTAAGCAACGCTACAGCAACGATAGCAAGAACTACGAAGGGAATAACGCTAGACCACGCAAGCCGGTAAGCATAGGCGTACTGCCACTGACTCTCCTTCATAGCAGCTGCCCAGATTGTCTCATTTGCGCCTTGCACGATATCCGATCCAACATCGCCAGACTCAAATGCCTGCAACAACGAAGAAACACTAGTTTCGGGCAGTCCGGCATCTAATGCGGCTTTTGAGACAGCAGAGGCATAATGACTACTGAGACGACCATTAATGATGGCGTTTAACACAGCAGAACCAAATGCACCTCCGATAGCGCGGGCCGAGAACGCAAGGCCCGTAGCGGTTGAGAGAAACGCGTGAGGGGCGGTGAACTGCACGCATGCGACGAGTAGTGTTAAAGGTCCTGACTGGCCGATGCCAGTAAGGACACTGAGCCCAATCTGGGCTGAGTTCCAGGTCGGTTTAATATTCGCGTACGATATCGTACTTCATCTTCTGTCAGCCTCAGTCTTTATGTCTACAGGGGTGTTGGTCACTAACACTACAAGAAAAATAGTGAAAGTGACTAATAAAGGTCTTTGCAAATCTTTGAACCTTGTAGCATACCACGTGACAGGTATGGATGTAAATAAGATAGGAAATTGGTAGCTAAGCTGCCGCACAGCGATTTGCCAAGCATCCGTTTCGAATCCAAGCTGCAGCACGATCTGTGGCACAATTGAGTTGACGGCGCTATAAAAGATCCAACCTTCCACTGCAAAAGCGAAGACGGAGTACACGAAGTTTGCGTTCTGCCGGAAGAAGATGTGTGCTACTAGGCCATCGGATCTACTTTTCCACTCTAAAAAGAAGTGAGCGAGTCTAGTTTTATGGATTCATAGCACATGACCTTTTGGATAAAGAGGACAGAACTCACCATAACCTGTAAATCCTACCAAGAGCAAGAGCCCTAGACTCAACGGCACGGCCACGTGAGCGTCGGACCACGCATAAGCACCACCCGCCCAATCAAGCGCAAGCAACAAGAGAGTAGCACTACTAATAAATAGAATAGAGCCGATAGGGTCGCAAGCCCAGATATAGTCCCTGAGTGACATCTTCGGCCTCGTATGGTTCTTTGGAGGGAAATAAAATAGAAATAAACCCAGTGATGTGATGCCGTGGAAAGCGGCTTGAATCCAGAAGATATATCGCCATCCCGACGCGCTGAGGTTGGTCACAGCGCCGGCGCCAAGGGAACCAATCCTATTTCAATGTCATTCAGTTGCTGTTAGTTGAGGGTAAATAGGGGGATATAGAACTTCCTGCATACAGGCCACCAATTGTACCGCCCACAAACGCAAACCGTTTGCAAGCGCACGAAATTTCAGGGGCAGAATCTCCGACGGAATAGTCTGTACGATGGAGATAGTAGACAATGTAGTCCTATTAACACGCCTCCGCCGATCAAGACAGATATCGACTTGGCCGTAGCAGACACAACAGCTCCGATAAAAGCGATGAGAGGCGGAATCGCAGCGAGGTATTTTCTATCGAGGACATCTGATAGGCGACCAACGATAGGAGAGAGAACACTTTGGATCAGGAGAGGGCCCTAGCGGAGGCTTGTTAGTGTTGTCGGCATATGCATGGGCTGCATCATGGGTTAAGGAAAGCGAAAAGCTGCAGACAATCAAAGAGGAAGCGTAGAAACATACCTGAATAATCCATCCAGCTATCGGCGCGCCTCCTAGATCTCGAATAATAAAGGCGATTACAGATCCCGCTGCGACGACGACGAATACCTGGGCGGCAACGCTTTACTCTGATTAGCAGCCCTTAATAATTTAGTGTTGATAAAGAACACTAGCTAGCTCACGCAAAGCAAGTAATAAAATCACAAGCTACGTATCGGTTAGTCCTCCTCAATATTTGCACAAACACTCAGAGAATAGCCGTACCCATGATCTCCAGCTCAATCGAACATGATAGACGTCTTGAACTGCTTCCTGTTCGATTGGTACGACTTCTATATCTTCATGTTCCGGCTTTGCATCTTCCATAGGGGCTGTCCGTGGGGCGGGCTTTTCCCCGTCGTCAATCATCGCTAGTCAGAATATCCTTAGAATATAGCGATCATGCTATCAATGCAATTGATTGGAAAGCTTTACCTTTCTGAACACGTATTGGCAACAATAATCAAGTGTAAAGGAAAGTAAAGATTGAGAAGTTCTAACGGTAAACCCTAAAAGTATGAATTCTTTATAATGCGCTAATTAGCCCATACGGACTCTGCAAAGCTGCTATTAGTCAGAGTCTAAATCGAGGCATTAACTATAACGTATTTATACTTATATAAACTATATAGCTTACGTACTATAATAGTAAAAATAATTACTAACAGGTACTATATTTTAATACGCTAATATAGCTACGCTTATATATACAAATTTAAATACTACGTATTTTAATTTTTACCGTATTTAAAATAGATAGTTTACTATTAATAGTAAAGCCTTCTATTTTAGTAACAACTTGCTTGGCGCTACCGGTATTTTTCATGTTTAAATTGGGCTTCGAGAGGGTAACTTCTATATTAAATCTCTGCATTTAGAAGGAAGACATAGCTTTCTATGTAGTTTTCTATAATGCGGACACTAAGACATCCTCGTGGGATGAGACAGGGTTTGGATGCTGTGCGGGGAAATCAGACACGGCAGTTCAAGAGCTGCACTAAATAGAATAAGCACAACAGTTAAGCTCATGCGAAGGGAGGAGCACTGCATTGCATTTCCATATGCAGTATATGTCCCATCACAGGAACAACTGTGATGGCTGGCATTCGCTGGGACGAGGCCCACAATCTATCTTGCGGTGAGATATGGTATCACCTGCCAGGAACAGGGATCAGAGACCGGTTAGACAAAGAGACTCCTCGTATATAGCCATATAGTCACGTAGAGCCCACGGAGATGACTTCGCTGGTCTCTGTGCAACAACAGATGTTTACACCCTACCCTTGTGAGGATCGTGACATCACCTGAGGCGGCTATCCAAAGAAGAAAAAAACAAAAGAGAGAGAGAAATAGACTTTTGTTGGATTCGCTGACGGGGGTGCAAATAGTGGACTTCTGACTGTAACGACATTGCGAAATCACTGACTTCTGTGCCGCAGTGTAACTTTTGGGCTAAGCGACCTCTACCTAAATTTCTCTAAGATTTTCGAGGACAAAACTTCCTATTCCAACCCTCTAAATTTCCCTTGCCAAGAGCCTCTATAGAGCTAGGTCCAGCCCCTCACACAACCGGGTCAGTTTTCTACCCGTTGCCCTCCCATTCTTCTCTACCCCTCTCTAATCATTTTTAGACCTTTACGAGCATCCGACTACCGAAATGCAAAGAGGGTTGCAGAGTGATCTCCAATCAGTGCATTAAAATAACCATATCTCTTAACATGTAAATAGGGTAGCGTTACAACAAGTGCATGGCACCGCTATGGTTGCCAAATTCTATCATGAAGCGGGGTTGATTGGCGCGAGATCCGCTCAACGCTATGCAGACTTGGACTTACCAATCGACCAGAACATTTTGTGCTAAATAGATAAAATCTTCATCGATTAAGCAGCTATACGCTATGGCAATCTCCATAAGTTTGAGTTGGTGTCAACGTTGGTGTCAACACTTTCCTGCTCTCCCGGCTGTCGACGTATCGGAGCTTCTATCAAAATATATACACGACCTATACCCGCATAAACTCCTACTTACTAGGTATACTTCAATAACGCTTGCTCAACATGTGCACCCAGTATTATACTAAAATCTACTCCTGTGGCGACCATGTCGAAGAACATGTCAACTTTGAATCTTGCGGTGACATAAGCCGGGAAGGCCATGAACTCAAGCGAACACCACTCGGGCCGAGAAGGGAAGGCTCGAAGTGCGGCCGCTATGATTGCAGAAATCCCTAGTGGCAAGTCGATCCATTCTTCCCTCAACATGTCAGTGCTGACCACATAAGCTAGCTGATAATTACTAGCCTTCTGTCACGAACTAATAGGAAGAAGGCCTAATGGATCACCTAGGAGCGACGTGATCCAAATGAGCCAGGCTCACTGCGACCACGGTGAACCGGAGGGCTCCAGGCATTTGAGTGAGGGAATCAAATAAGATATCGATGCGAGACTTTCCTATGTCAACTAATCTTAGTCTTTCCTTAATTGACTATTCAATCTAAAGCATACATCTAGTTCTCGGAATTACCTGTATGGTCAATGTCTTGACGACTTCGTGAACTATCATTGATCCGGTACCTTGTTATCAACCTAGCCCTTACCCTTAGGAAGGTAAGGTTGTGGAGGTCAACACTCGCGTAGTACTTTTTCGTTTAGGATATCCTGCATAGTTGCATACTTCTTCGTCTAACAGCCGAGAATGATTTCTCCTCCAAACAAATCCCTAACCTCGGGGAATATACCTTGCCTGAATAGATCTTCAGCATGTACTGCATATTGGTCTATTTCCTCTAGTGTCGTAAATGAACCTGCTAGGAACAGGGATCAGAGACTAGTTAGACAAAGAGACTCCTCGTATATAGCTATATGGTTACGTAGAGCCCACGGAGATGACTTCACTGGTCCTCTGTGCAACAACAGATGTTTACACCCTACCCTTGCGTGGATCGTGACAGAACCACTTTGTGTTCGATACGGCCAGTGCCCCTAAGGATGGTATAAAGGACAGATCCAAGGCTAAAGATGTCGGTGCTAGGGGTCGATTCCCAGGGCGAGCTGGGTCAAAGAAGCCGGCGTCTGGCACACCCCCACCAAATATTCCAAGCTCCTCGCATGCTGATTTACCAAAGTCGCAGAGCCAGAGGTCGTTGCCATGGACTAGGAAGTTATCTGGCCGCAGATCGCTATGTATCACGCCCCTGTCGTGAATGTAAGCTAGACTTTCGATTGCCTGCCGAACCCACCTCTTTCGTAGCGAAAGAGGAATGGCTTCATTATCGGTGTCAATAAGGCACTGGAGACTTCCATGGCTGGCTTCGGCCAATAGGAGCCCTGTCGGGAATTCGGTCACCCAGCCGAGACATCTTGAACCATATTAGCGTTGCTTAGGTTTCTCACAGGGCCACTCAACACACCTTACGATCCTAGGATGCTGTCCCAACCTGTCAAAGATCTGCCTTTCTACGATGTAGTTCTTGGCAACGCTCGGCCTTTCTCGTATCGTTTTGTCCTTTGAAACCGTCACCGGGGCTTTAAGAACGACGCCTGGCTTGACTCGGAAGAAGACGGCGGAGGAACCAAGGAAGCGTGATGCAGGCAACTTCTCCAGGGACGACATCGAAAGCTCTGCGGGCCTTTTAAGGAGCAGTGACATGATGTTTTGTAGGTTTGCTTTGTTGATGGTAAAGGACGAGTTTGCAGTTTGCCGCCTGGCTTTCGCAGAATTGTTGACATTGATTATGTGCAACAGACAGCGCTACTGCGGCCCTGTAGCTGGAGTGGAGCGCTCGGCAGTAGGATGAGGGCAGGCGGGGTTTAGTCTTAGCTTTTAGGGATACCTTAAGTACCTAAAGCTCTACGCCTAACTGCGGCTAGCTAACATTGAGGCGACCTGAGTATCTCTTCTCGCTGCATAACGTTGTACGATTCATGACATAGGTACCTTTTCGTATCTCAGCGAAGTATTTTAAGTCTTTGGATACGAGTGTTCAGAGAATTACTGGCCATGTTATATTGATCCTGGGGATGCATTCATTTGTTTCCTGTTGGCGCTCCCCGCATTGCGTTCCGCCGCTCTCGCCCTTGGATCATTGCTGCTTTTTCAATGTCGAAAGAATAATACGTCACTGAATTTTAATATGTACTAGAGAAGGGCACAAGGCGCCCGCTCAATTGTTCAATTGTAAGCCTTCCCTCTTTACGGAGAATGTAATGAGATCAATGGGTGGCTCATCCGCCGACTATGCTAGTCCTAGGCTCTTAGCTTATGGGCGATGGTATGAAGCGTAACAGCGAAAACAGTTAGGACCCCAAGAACGTAGGCTGAGGGGGTATATCGCTGGATAGTGCCTTAATAGATTTTCCGCACGGTAATATATCTCCTCATTCCCAGCTCTAAGCCCGTGATTACTCAATTTGACAATTGCAATTTGCATAGCGGCACTCGAGATCGGTTGGCTTGTCCATCGTCCGGCTATGGGTTTACATGGCCTCCACAAGAGCATAACTCCGGCCGTTGTGTACTTAACTCCGGCCGAGGCTTGCTCCGCAACGGGCCGCACTTAGGACGCTCAGGGATGACACCACGCTACGCTAATCTAGGTAAGTACGTGAAGTTGCTACCGCCGCTAGAGGAGGGGTGAGGGCTAACACGATGATTTACAGTAGCCCACCTATATGTTAATAGCGGGAGAAAAGAGGGGCATTGGTCTCAAGACAAAATGCTACACGATATCTATATCTGAGTATCCTTTTGCGCCTCGCGAAAAGCCTAGTTCACCGACAGCGGGTTATGCGACCGATTTACTGGTGATCCTAGTCTGCTCGTAAACATTCTTTCCGGGTATGACAAATACGAATAATCGATAAGGCATACATGAATGAGCCTGAGGCAGATTCGTCCAACGCCTTGCACTCGGCCTCCTGCTACCCCAGAATGACGTGCATCGTTGTCTCTGGAAATAGCGTGAAATTAGCCAACCGCCGTTGAACTAGTCCCATCCTGGTCAACAAGTTCTTCAGCTGCGAAAAGGGGTGGTGTGATTGAAGACGCCACCAAACGATAGTGGGGTATTCTTCTCAAGCTGAAAATGATATTGAAGACCGAGAGATCCGTCGCGAAAGGTGGGTAAATGCGACCGTACCGAGCCAAATCTTACATTTTAGCATTCCCAGTGTATAGAGTTACGAGTGTTTTCGTCAACAAATCTTAAGATCTGAAATTCTCAAAAATGGAGCATGACACAGAGTGTCTTCTCAGTGAGCTGAGAGCCAAATCCCCCGAGTCGTTGAGCTCAAGGATGTTTGAGCTGCAGAAAAGATCGCAGCTCGTACTGCATAAGACGGCGATGCGACTATGTGTGCAAGTGGACATGAGTGCGAACAACAATCCTATAAGCGGAACAGACCCAATTGAGTTGCGGCACCATAAGTCGGACGAATACATCGCAATCTCTTGTCCGTGGTACGTTCCGGGCCACGACACAGTCTCTGGTCGCTACAGATTTGTCCCTGAGCAGCCGCCCGGAGTCATCATGCCCCCGGATATTGTCCTCGGTCGCATCCTAAATTTCAAACTCTGCAATTCGGACTATTTGAATACACCTTTTTGGGTCGACAAGATATGCATCAATCAAGAAGTCAGTGAAGAGAAGGAGTTAGCTGTTCACTCCATGGATCTAGTATATCAGTACAGTGGCAGAAAGGTAGTTGTTGATGGGAAAGTGCGGATTATCGGATGTTCGCTAGGCCTCTTATTTTTGGAAATCGAGACGATTGACCAGTTAACGATGCTCCGGGGATTGTTGGATAGCAAATTTGCCAAGAATATTGACAATGAGTCCAAGCTCCTGGTGTCGGTGGAGGAGGCAATTCCCATACTTGACCTCATTGAATTTATCTTAAGTGACAACTGGTGGCATAGGGCGTGGATTTTCCAGGAGGAGTTTCTTGCCTCTAGACATATGATCCTGCTCATGCGCTGCACATTGGACCGGACAGGCTTATTCGAAACTAACGAAGATGGTGTTGACCTCTACGGGAAAACTGCGGGTGAGATCGAAGTGCGACCGCTGAACTTCCGAACCGAGGTGACCGTCTTCTGCCTTGCGCTATGCCAACATGCCGAGGAAGCTGTACGAGACCGGTGTGGCGAGATCCTGAAGCAGGCACGGCGATACACCTTCTTATATCGGAGCAAGTATACAGCAGGGCCCGGCACGATGATCAAGGCTATGTCGCCAGCGATATTTGAAGATATCAGTGTCCGTGGGATAACGGTGCCGTCTGATACCTTGGCTATAGCTGCAAATTGCTGCAGGTATGTCACTCGACTGAACTCACAGGACTTAAATCATCTCAAGGCGAGTTTGAGTATCGCCATTCTAACCCTTTTCGTGCTCAATGGGGAGATATTGCGGCACAACATATTACCAGACTTTATTTTAAACCAAAACGGTGTTTAGATGTCTCAGCACTGCCAAACTTGCTATCCAGCCGCCGGTACCGGCAGGAGAGTTGATCTTTATCAAGATGTGCCGCCTTCCCGCCGTCAGCATGGAGCCGGAAGGACTCATGGTCAGAGGCGTACTGTCACGCTTAGATAAGAAGATTAAAGTCAAAGTCTCCCTTTCAGATCGAGAACTTTATAGGAAGACCAACGACACGACTCTGACGACGACTCTCAACGAAGCTGAAATGCGCCTACTTAGGACCTTGATAGCATGCCTGAAAACAATGAGGGAGGGTGGTGATGCGCTTCACACAAAGTTGAAAGAGTTTCTGGATGCGCAAGCGGCCGACAATGCCGCGGGAAGGTCAGCGCAATACTGGAGCCTGTCCCATATACAGGTGATGATGGCAAAAGCTACCTGCCGAGCAATTGCAGAGGGCAGAGCGTTGTGGCTTTCGCGCCTCCACATCCCAAGAAAATGGACTCCATGGCTCGCTATCTTCATACCTGACGATCCTTTCGATGTCTCGGGGGTCGTTTCTTTCGCATTTACGGCTAGGGAAACAGAAAATGAGCTCACAGACCGTGGCGCGAAGCTCGCAAGAAAGAATGCTTGGGTGGCTTCAATGGAAGTTAGGTTCGATCCTGCCAGTGAACAAATTGTGCCAAAGAGATGGATGAACGGAATCAATTTCTTCAATAACAAGGAACACCTCAGAAACCTACTTATTCCTTGGCCTAAATGGTTACAATAGCCGGCAGATATGATTGATAGTAAATATGAGAAGGATTACTTTCCTCCGTGCCTGCAGGTCTTTTAGGATAAAAATACTAGTTGATTCGGCGCCCTGCCATCATTAATGTGTCAAGTATATCAAATTACTTATCTCTACTACCTATGTCTTACATTTGTCCACATTCCTACTAACTCTGACATAGTCTCATACTTCCTTTGCCCAGAAACTCCATGCCGAGCCCACGATTCTGGTTCTTGCCAAAGCAGCATTGGATCAGCGCCCGCCTCCAGTAATATTTTAATAATACTGCCGTGTCTCATATCAAGCGCATTTTTTAGAGGCTTCCGTCCCGTCCAGTTTTCGGCCTCTGCATCAGCGCCCAGTTTAAGTAGTGCTCGAACCGCACTCTCATGGTTTTTGTGTATTGCGTCGAACAGCAGGTTATTTAAACCTTTCGGAATAATGTCCTCAACAAGTGCCTGGGAAATGTGATGATGCCCCGCTTCTGCTGCCCACCACAGTGGTGTCCAACCATTGTTGTCTTTAACGTCCTTGCTGACGCCTAATTGTATTAACACGCGCATCGTTCTGAGGTGTCCGTCCCATGCCGCACAATGTATCAAGTCATCACCTTTTCCAATACTCCCTTCGCGAATACCTATATCGCCATCCCCAACCAAGCTGATGGTGTTGATCACCCCGTTCATTGCTGCTAAATAGGCCCGACACCATATCGTGGAACTCAGCAGGCGCTTGAATTACACGGCATTCCTCTTAAGGCGTTCGAATACTGTGTTGGAGCTCTTCAAATCCTCTAGGTCCCACTCAAAGATGCCGTTGCTGATAGTCGCGCCATAGTCTAGCAGCGTTTGAACAACTGGAATATAGCCATTTATTGCTGCAAATGTTAATGGCGTTAAACCACTGTTGTCTTCTTTGTTAATGTTCACCTCGTCGATAAGTATCTGAGTGACAGCTTTGTGTCCGTTCATAGCTGCGAAATGCAATGAGGTCCAGCCAAGCCTATCGTCCGTCTCTTGAACGCTGGCCTTATGGTTGAGTAATAATTGGACCACGGATGTATGGCCATTCTTCGCGGCGCAGTGTAACGGCGTCAAACCAAATTTACCAGCTTTTACGTCGACAGTCGCTTTGCATGTAAGGAGCAACTCGGCGATCTTCTGGTGCCCACCAAGGGCTGCGTAATGTAGTGGTGTCAACCCATTCCGCCCTCGTGCTTCAACACGTATATGATCGCACAGGTATCCGGCTACTTCCCAAAAGCCCATGTCGGCTGCAATATGTAGCGCTGTGTTTCCCACCCCATCTACAGCATCGGCGTTGCCTCCCTTTTCCAGCAACAACTTCACAGTCTCCACGGAGCCTCCCTAAGCTGCGCGGTGGAGTGGAGTCTGCAACTTATCAGGCCTTTTATATTTGGATTTGACCGGCGAGTTAGGGTCGCCATTTCTCTCAAGTAACATCTTAACAATCAAGGTATGCCCTCGTTCAGCGGCTAGGTGTATCGCTTGTCGTCCTAAGATGTCTCGCTGTTGTATCAAGGCCAGCTTATGATCTTTATTCAGCTTAACCAAGTAGGTCACAATCATAATTGCTGTCCTTAAATCACCTAGCCAGGCAGCACGATGGAGGTCTAACGACCGAGGTTTAGTCGTTGATATACTCGTGGGCGAATTGATGCATCGTTGGAACCTGTAATTCCGATCGTCTACTGACGAATCGTGCTCCTTCATTATATGCCACGCATCCTCATATTCATTCAACTCCTCCCAAGCTTCCGTGTCGCCGATCGTTACTTCCCTCGTGAATGATTTGTTCGCAGCCGGAAGGGAATGAAAATATAGAGAACCAACAAATTGGCACTTGAAGCGCGGCGTCTTCTGGGAAGGACTTTTTAACAGCTTCACAAGGACAACTTGTTTGCGAGTATCGATACCGAATCCCAACTCAGCTGGCTCGGCTAATAGTACATGCTTTTTACCCTCAGTTCTCAGGGCGTGTTTAAGTTTCATCTCAATGAGCTCCTGCGACATGCCCCAGAGGCATTGCTCCGGGGTGACTTCATCAACAGGGATTACTTCCCACATGCCAGAAACCTCTCCGAGTCTGTTTATCTTCAGTTTTGGTTGTGTGGTTGTTTGAGGTAATTGAAAGAGACTCGTGGCGCACCAACTGAAACCCCTTGGCATTGTAACAGATTGATGGAAAAGATGATCATATGATACTTTCCCTATTCTTGTCAGAATCTTTTGATAAATTTCTTGTTGGAAATTGTCCTTCCTTGTATATGGAAGCTGAATACCAGCTAGGAGACCAGCAATAGAGGCCCGATCTCTAGGCCACGACGTATGCCTAGGGCCCAATGTAGCAAGGAGGTCTCCAATATCGGAGAACCTGTCGTTTCGAAGATCTTGGATGACTTTGGCAGCCAAACTGTCGTTCTCGTACAGGATCTCTTCATCAAGGTCCCGGATAGAGTCCTTAAAAACAATCTTGACTTTTTGAGATTTCACCAATTCTAGTGCCGTCCAACCCCGACTAAACCATGATGATAAGATAATAGCAATACATGCCCTTCCTGGTGTTTGAAATGTTAGATTCCTAAGAAATCGGTCGTGAACCAGCGTTACTCGGGCGTATTCGTAATTACGATGCATGATATTGATAGCCGCGCTACGTGCATATCTGTCGTTCGGTATGCATATTGTATCCCACCAGATGCCCTCACATTCGAATCGTTTGGCAATCGTCTTGAAATAGTCATACAGGCACGAGTTTATCTGTTTTGAGGGCCAAGCTCCTGTACCAGTTCCGTCGGACCAAACGTGTGAGATTGCCATAAAAGGTTGCGGATAATCAAGAATTGCCGATCCCTCTAGATTCCAGGCAGTTAGTTTGTTCGATCGCACTGCTTTGACTAACTTGTCTTCAGTGAATAATCCTCGAAGAGCAACGCAGAGTCCTTTCTGAGTGTGGCTTTCCGCAATATCCACCTGGTTCCCTTGTTCAAAAGACAATGGTTCATGATACTGCCGTACCGCCGTGAAGTTGCGAATCGAAAATTCACAAAAGTTTATATTGCATGCGGAGTGATTCTCGTGCTGCAGGGCGTCCTTCGAAGCAATAGCGTCGAATATCTCCTGGATCATCAATTGCTTGAATGACCAATCCTCGATCCGTGCACAGGCCTGCCAAATGCGACGTGGACAAAGATTCCTATCTCCAGCTTTCTTCAATAGTCCCACAATCTCGGCCGGATTAAACGACGACATACTGGCTATGTGGGGTTGCAAATTAGGTAACAATATATAATAATACAGAAGAAACGTGGTAGGGTTCACGAGCGCGATTAATTTTTTGGTAAAGCTCTGATGTATTAAGTAATATAACCTAGCTGTGCAAAACCAACATATTTAAGCGCTCGGGAGTAGGAGACCTATATGCGCAAGGCATATTTTCTGGTCATCGTGCTCTGTGCTGCGTGGCTGGGGAACTAAGCCACGACCGAAAAACTTTAGAATAGGTGCGTGCCAGCAAATACGACGATAGTGGGACTGAAATTAATAGTATGCTAAAATGGAAGGTATACGAGCGTACTATTCAGCTATTTGACTATATAATAAAGTAGGTAGGATGACCTGTTTATATATACGATAGATGCTTGTGCCTTTATATAGTACTTGTAGTAATTTTTTAATTTAGTATTATTTTAATATTTTTATTTAAAAAAATATTATAAGTTTAAATAATTTATTTGTTTTTATTAACTAATTAACTAAGGATTTATATTATAAGTTATAAATTTATAAAAATAAAAAACTTTTATAATTTTTATATTTTATAGTTTTTATAGTTTTTATACTAGTTAGCTATATTAGTTATAATTAAATTATTTATTTTATTAATTAAATATTTTAACTAAAAGCCCCTTAATTTAGGGGCAAAAATGCTTAAGTTTTTAGGAACCACGTATTTAGGTTAGTAAATAAGTTATAATTACCGGTTATGTTTGTTCGCTCTTTTTTAATAAGTTACGTATAGTAAAAACCTACTATTCTATTTTAATTTATTAACCGTAATATCTTGTTTTCTTATATAACTATATAACTACGTTATAAAAACATTCGGCTGTTTAATTAATAATAATAATAAATTTACCTATAAATATAAACGTTAGTATATAATATCCTTTATATATCCGCTTTATTAATAGTAGCAATATACGCTAAAGTTATATTATCGCTTTATAATTAGACTACGATTTTAAGCTATAAAACAAAATTAAAAAGTTAAATATTATAGCAAATAACTAATTCTTACTTTAAGTAAAAAAAACTTACCGCAATATTAAAATCTTTAAAACAATTTTTAACCGGGTAAAATTAAAAAAGTTTTTAATAAGCATAAGTTATTATTTTAAATTTTAAATATAACTATAAACTATTTTTAATTTTAAATATAACTACGAATTTTATATTTTAAATAACGGCGCTATTATAAAGTTACTAATTTTTATAACGTATTAAACCTTTATTTTTTTCGAAAAAAGCTTAAGCTTGCTAATAAGTCCGAAAAAAACCTTATAAGCTAGCTAAAACGTTTAAAAAAAAAACCTTTCGAAAAAAGCCCGAGCTTGCTAATAAATTTAAAAAAAACCTTATAAGCTAGCTAAAACGTTTAAAAAAAAGAACTTAAAAACCTAAAAAACGCGTTTATTACGATCGATTTAAAGCTTTAAAATCTTTAAAAACTTAAAAACTACGCTTAAAATATTATAATAAAAAATAAAAAATAAATAAAAAAAATTATAAACAAACACCCCGTAAAAAATGCTGCTATATTTATTACGCTAATATAACGGCTAATTTTATAACAACTATAATTTTTTTAAAAAGTAGCTTAATAAAAATTATATTTAAGTAAAGTTTATAATAGTAATATTAGTTTATAACCCGAAAATAATAAATATTTAAATTAATATTAAATTAAAAAAATAAAAAAATAAAATAACTATAAATATAATTAAATAAATAATATTAAATAATTACGTTTAATATAACGTATAATTATTAAATAATCGGGTTTAATAGAATATATAACTATTAAATAATTAAATTTAGTATAAAATTAAATTTAATATAACTTATAGCAAAAAAAAATTAAAAATAAAACTTTATAATTTATTTATATTATACTATTACTTTTAATATAATATTTAACTTTAAATTATTTTATTAAATTTATAGTTATTTATATAATAAAAAATAAATGCTAAAAACCAAGTATATATAATAGTAAGTAAAAATAGGGGGGTTTTTAATTCGGGTAAAAAATTTCCTATTTAAAATATAAAAAATAAAAAGTTTTTTTATTAATAAAAAAACCTTTTTTTTACTTAGTTATACCTCCTTTATAAAACTTAAGCAAAATTTATCGTTTGTTTTTATTAACGTTATAATTAAATATAAAGTATAGTTTTTTAATATTTAGCGTAATTTTTTTTTTTTGCTTTAAATAATAAAAAAATAGTAGTTTTTATAGTTATTAAATTAAATAGTTATAAAGTTATTAAAATTATATATATTAAGTTTTTATATTATATAATTTTAGTAACGTTTTTTTAATAATTTAATTTTTAAATTTATATAATTTATTTTTATTTAATAAGCTTTTATAAAATTTTAAAAGTATTTTTTTTTTAAGGTTTTTTTTATATATTAAAGGCCTTTTAATTTAAGGGCAAAAATGCTTAAGTTTTTAAGAACTACGTATTTAGGTTAATAAATAAGTTATAGTTGCTAATTATATTAGTTCGCTTTTTTTTAATAAGTTATATATAGTAGAACTTATTATTTTATTTTAATTTATTAATTATAATATTTTGTTTTTTTACGTAACTATATAATTATATTATAAAAATATTCGGCCGTTTAGTTAATAGTAGTAATAAATTTGCTTATAAATATAAGCGTTAATATATAGTATTTTTTATATATTTGTTTTATTAATAGTAATAATATACGCTAAAGTTATATTATTATTTTATAATTAAATTACGATTTTAAGCTATAAAGTAAAATTAAAGAATTAAATATTATAGCGAATAATTAATTTTTATTTTAAATAAAAAAGATTTATTATAATATTAAGATTTTTAAAACGATTTTTAACCCAAATAAAATTAAAAAAGTTTTCTAATAAATATAAGTTATTATTTTAAATTTTAAATATAACTATAAACTATTTTTAATTTTAAATATAACTATAAGCTATTTTTAATTTTAAATATAATTACGAATTTTATATTTTAAATAATAGCGTTATTATAAAATATATTAATTTTTATAATATATTAAATTTTTATTTTTTTAAAAAAAAGCTTAAGCTTGCTAATAAATTTAAAAAAAACTTTATAAGTTAGTTAAAACGTTTAAAAAAAAAAAACTTTTTAAAAAAAGCTTAAACTTGCTAATAAATCCGAAAAAAATTTTATAAATTAATTAAAACGTTTAAAAAAAAAAACTTTTTAAAAAAACTTAAGCTTATTAATAAGTTTAAAAAAAACTTTATAAACTAGCTAAACGTTTAAAAAAAAAAAACTTAAAGATTTAAAAAATATATTTATTATAATCGATTTAAAGCTTTAAAATCTTTAAAAACTTAAAAACTATGTTTAAAATATTATAATAAAAAATAAAAAAATAAACAAAAAAAGTTATAAATAAATATTTTATAAAAAATATTATTATATTTATTATACTAATATAATAGTTAATTTTATAATAATTATAGTTTTTTTAAAAAATAATTTAATAAAAATTATATTTAAGCAAAGTTTACGATAATAATATTAGTTTATAACTTAAAAATAATAAATATTTAAATTAATATTAAATTAAAAAAATAAAAAAATAAAATAATTATAAGCATAATTAAATAAATAATATTAAATAATTATATTTAATATAATAATAACTATTAAATAATTAAGTTTAATAAAATATATAATTATTAAATAATTAAATTTAATATAAAATTAAATTTAATATAACTTATAATAAAAAAAAAATTAAAAATAAAATTTTATAATTTATTTATATTATATTATTATTTTAATATAAATATTTAATTTTAAATTATTTTATTAAATTTATAGTTATTTATATAATAAAAAATAAATGCTAAAAACTAAGTATATATAATAGTAAATAAAAATAAAAAAGTTTTTAATTCGGGTAAAAAAATTTTTTATTTAAGATATAAAAAATAAAAAATTTTTTTATCGATAAAAAAACTTTCTTTTTATTTAGTTATACTTTTTTTATAAAATTTAAATATTTTTAAATTATTAAGTTATAAAAATTGTTAAGCTTAATTACCGGGGATTATTTTTAGTTTTAGCGCTTTTTTAAATTTTTTAAATATATTTTTAAAAAGTAGTTTTATTAATTTATTTATTATTATATTTTTATATAAAGTTATTTTAGCTATATTATTTTTTGCTCGGTTTATTTATAAATAAAATATATTTAAATATTTATATATTTATTTTTATTATATTATATTAAGTTTTTTATAAATATAATAAACTTTAGTTATTATTATAAATTATTATTATATAAAGTTTTTTTAGTATTTTTACTGCTTTTTTGTTTTTTTTATAACTAATGTTATTTTTACTATATAATTATAAAAGCTATATTATTTTTTTAATTATATTAGTTATATTTTAATATTTAGTTTTATATATTAATAATATTATAATTTGCTATAATTTTAATAATTAGCTAATTATATTACTACTAAGGTTAAAAATATATTTTAAAGTTAATTTTTATATATTTAGATTTTTTTTTAGTTTATATTAGTTTAGCTTATTAAAAGCTATAATAGTTTTTAAAAAATAAAATAGTAATTTTTTATGTTTAATAAATATTTAAAAATTTATTTAACCGTTATTTTATAAATAAATATAAAGTTTAAAGCGTAATAATTAATTATTAATATTATATATATAATATTTAGCCAAGTTTTTATTATTAAATATTAATAATTTTATATTAGATTAATATTTTTATTTTTTGCTTTTTAAATATATTTATTTTAGCTTAGTTTTTTATAGCTTTATTATTATTATAAAAATATTTATTAGTTTATAGTTTTTTAATTTATATTATATAAATATTTTATCGATATATTTTTATTAATTAAAATATATAGTTTTATTTGTTTTATTATATTATATATAAATATTTAAATAATATTAATATAAACCTAGGTTTATTATTTAGAATTTTTTATTTAAAACTATTTTAATATTATAATTTTTAGCTTATTTTTTTTTATTATAAATAAATTATTAATATAAACTTTAATAAAAATTTTTATTTTATTGTTTATAAATATATATAATTAGCGTTAATCGGCTTATAATTTAATATAATAAAAAACTTAAATAATATTTTAAACTAAACTTTTAAAGCTTATTTTAAGCTATATAAAGCTTTTTTTAACTTATAAACTTATTTATACTTTTTAAATTTATATAGTTATTTAATATGAATATTTTTTTTATTTTTTTATAAAAAAACGTTATTTTTACGTTTATTTATTTTATTTTTAAATTTTAAACCGCTATTATAACGAATAAAATTTTATAGCTTATTAGTTTAATAATTAAAATAAACGTTTTAAAATAATTAACGTTTTTAATTTGTTCGATTTTTAAACTATTTATTTTATTTTATAGCGAGTAATTTTATTATTAAAGCTATATTTAAGTTTATATATTTTTTTTTTTTTAATACGTATATATTTATAATATATATTATTAACGTTTAAGTTTTATTTTTAACTAAAAATTTAAATTTAACTTTTATTTTTTTTAACTATTTTTTTTTGTTTAAGTTTTGTTTGCTTTTTTTTATAAAAAAGTTTAATTTTATTATTTTATAATTTAGTATAACTACTAAAGCTAATATAATATATAATATTTAAACTAAATTAAAAAATAAAAATTAAAAGCTTTTAAATAAATATTTAAGTTTAAGTTTACTAAAAATTTTATTAATAATTTTAAAATCCGGTAGTTTTTTAATAAATAATATAATTTTATTTAAAAAATATAGTAAAAAGTTTATAATTAAATTTATTATATATTTTAGCTAGAAATAATAATATTTTAGCGCTTTTATTTTATTAATAAAAATATAAGTTTTTTTATTTTTATAACTTTATTAGCCGCGTTATTTATTTAAATATTAATAAAAATTATTTATAATATATTAAATAATTATAAATTTTACTAGTTATTATAACGTTTTATTTAATATTAAAATATATATTTTTATTTCGTAGTTTTAATAACTTTATTATTATTAATTATTATTTTATAAATAAAATTATTATTATATTTAATTAAGATTTTTAATATTAATTTAAGATTTAGTTTTTTTATTTAATATTTAAAAATAAATATTATAGTTTAATATTAAGTTTTTAACCGTAGGTTTTTTTAAAAAGTATAATATTAAATACGCTATATAAGCTTTTATTATATAAATAATTAATAGTTATTATAATTTTAAGTTAATATTTCGAATTAATAATATTTTTTATTATTATAAATAAAAGTTTTTTATATATTATAATATTAAAACTTTTAGCTATACTATTATTTTTATATTGTTTTATTAGTATTATTTAAATTTTTTTTTTTTATATAGTTTATTTATTAGCGTTTTTTAAAATGAATTCGTTTGTTTTATTTATATATATAATATAGTATTTTTACTTTTATAATTCGAAATTAATAAAGTTATTAATAAATTTATTAATAATATTTATATATTAGTTTTATTTTTTATAAGTTTTAATAAACTTAGCTTATTATATATATCGATTTAAATAAACTAATATTTTTTTTTTTATAATTTTTAATATAAAAAAATCCGTAAACGCTAATAAATATAACCTTTTTTAAATATTTTTTTTAAATAGTTTTTTTTATATAGTTTTTTATATATTTATTTAAAAATATAAAGTTTATAAATATAATAACTTTAAGCGTTATTTATTTTTTATATAATTTTTTTTAACTTTAATAATAATTTTTCGCTAAAATAATTTATTTATTTATATTAGTTTTATAAATAAATTTATTATATATACTATTAAAGCTAGTAGCGCTGCTTAGGTTATTTTTAATATAAATAAGTTCCCGAATTATATTATTTAAATTATAATATTTTTAAAAAAAAAAATTAAATATAATATTATTTTTTATTAAAAATATTAAAGCTTTTTTATTAAAAAATAAAATAATTAAAATAAAATTAACTTTTAATTTTAATATATATAAAACGTTAGTAAAAATAATTTTAATATAGTTATTTTTTATAATATATTTTTTAATTAGATTTTTTATTTTATTATAAATATTTTTATTTTTTTAATATTTATAATAATAATTTTTTCTAAAATAAATTTTTATAATTAATTAGTTTATTTTTACTTTATATATATTAAGCGTAGTTTAAATTTAATATTTAAACTTATTATAAAAAATAATATTTTATAAGTTTTTAAAAAACTATTAATTTTAGCTATAATAAAAAATAATTAAATAATAAATTTAAAGTTTTTTAAATTAAAATATTAAAACTATATAAATAAATAATATTATTATTAAATAAAATAGTTATTAAAGTTTTTATAATAATATTTATAGTAGTTTAAATTAATAATTTAAATAATATTTTTTAAATCGTTATTATTATTTTCTAGTTTTAAATATATTATTAATAAAGCTTTTTTTTTTTACGCTTGTTATTTTTTTGTTATATTTTTTTTTTTTGCTTGCTTTTTTTATAACTTTAAATATAGATTTTAATATTTAATTTTATATATTTAATTTTTTTATAATATAAATATTTAAGCTTTTTTATAAAAATAAATTTTTTATTTATAAGTAAAATAATTATTAATTTCTATTTTTTTTTTTTTATAATATTAGTTTTAGCTATTATAGCTATAATGTTAAGTTTAAATAATTAATATAATCGCTTTAATAAGTTTTTTTAGTTTTTATAGTTTAAACTACGTTAGCTAGTTATAATATTTTTAGTTTTATTATATTTTAAAAAACTTAGGCTTAAGTTTTAAATTCTTTAATAAAGCCTTTAAAGGGTTTATGTTACTAATGGTTTCTTTGCACGGAGCGCAGGGGGAAGCTATTTAGCAATACTTATATTTAAATAAACAGCTAATATACTAGTTAAAGAATTTATTATTAGATTTACTGCGAAGATTTAATAATAGATTTTTTTTTTTAAATTAAGCTTTATTTTATAATTTATAATATTTTTTTTAAAATAATATTTTATTACGTAGTTTTATTATAAATATTAAACTATATTAAAAACTATTTATTTTTAAATCTTTTAAAGTTAAAAATATTAATTTTTTTAATAGTAATTAATATATATAATTTATACGTATTTATTAATTAAAGCAAATATTACGCTTTAGCGTTAATTTATTTTATATTTTTATTTTTATATTTTTTATAAAGCTTTTAAATAAACTAGTTATTTAGCTTTAAAAAAACTTAATAAAACATTTTTATATTTTAAATATATTAGTTTTTATAGCGTAGCTAAAATTATTATAAATCGTAAACGTTATAAATTCTTATTAATTAATCGTTTTAAATATTTTAATTTTATTATAAAATTTTTAAACGTTTTAATTCGCTATTAAAGTTTATAAATATATTAATTTTATTATTAAAATATAGTTATAAATTATATATATTTTATTTTATTTTTATTTATATATAGTTTATTTTATTTTTAAGTTATTATTTATAATAATAATATTTTTTTTAAATATTTAGTTATTTATTAAATTAAACGTTAAATTTATTATTAGAAAACTTTTATTTAAAGTTATTTTTTTAATTTTTAACGTAATAATTTATTAAAATAAATATTATTATTATAATATAGTTACGCTTCACACATTTAAAAAAACAAAGCTTTAGCATATATAATATATTATATATAAAATTTATAAATAAAATAAAAAAAAAAAAGTTTAAATTTATAGTATAAGCAGCTATTTAAATATTTATATAAATAGCTATATTTATTATTAATGCTTGTTTTTATTTATTATAACTATATTTATTATAAATAGCAATTATATATTTATTATAAATAGTAGTTATTATAAGTAAAATTATAGGTGCTATGGCTAATAATAAAGTATAATTATTAAAGCTTGTAAATTTATAATTATTTTTTTTAAAAAAAAAATAATTTAACCGGGGTTAAAGTTATAACTACTTTTTAGCAAAAAAAAAATTTTAGGTTTTTATTAATATAATTTTTTATAAAGCTTTTATACCGTTAAGTTATTATATTAGTTTTTTTATACGTTATTTAAAGTTTTTTTATTTAATATAATATTTAAATATTAGTATTTATATATTTTTTTATTTTATGCGTTTTTTTTTCGCGTTATTTTTTTTTTTATGCTATAGCTTTATTATTATTTAATATAGCTTATTAAATTTGTTTTTTTGCGCTATTTTTAGCTATATTTACAATTTTACAAGTTTAACTAAATTAAAGTTTATATTATAAAAGTTTTTTAGTATTTTTATACTATTTTTAAAATTTTTTGCAAATATTATATTATTAAAGTTTTAATTTTTTTAATTTATTTAATATTATAATTTTTAATAATAAAGTTAAAATGTTTATATTTTTTAATAGTAAATTTTTTTTTTTTAGTTTTATTTTTTTTTTTTTAAGTTTTTTGCTTTTTAATTTAATAATAAATTATTTAAATATTTTTATAGTTAATTTATATAATAACGTTTAATATTTTCTAAGTTATAAAAATATTTAATATAAAATATTTTGTTTTTTTTATATTTTAAATTTTTATTATATTATAAAAAAGTTTAGCTTATTCGATAAATAGTTTATTTTTAAAACTGTTTTTTTTTTAAAATTAATATATAATTTTTTATATTAAAGTTAAGTTTATATTAATTTTTATTAGCTTATTAATTATACGTTTTTAAATATATTATAGGTTTTTTTTAGCTAATTTAATAAATTATGCTATTTTTTTTATTTTTTTTATATATTTTTCGAATCGTTTTTTTTTTTTAAAAACTTTTATAGTTTTATATTTGCGGTCCGATTTTTTTAATCGAAATTAAATAATATTAAAAATTTATTTTTATTTTATAAAATAATAGTTTTATTAAATATAAAAAATTAAAGTTTATATATAATTTATAATAAATATATGTTTAAATTAATTGTTTTAATAATAGTTTATATAATTATAATTTTTAGTTAATATATTTATTTATAATTTTTATTTATTTTATAGTTTTATAATATTTATAGTAATTAGTATATATTTTATATTTATTAGCTTATATAGTTTGTTAAAAATAAAAATAAACTAAATTTTCGGTTTAAAGTTATAGTTATAAATATTTTAAAAATTTAAAAAAGTTTTTTATAATATATTTTAATAGCGTTTTTTATAGTTATTTTTATAATATAAAGTATAGTTTAAGTTTATTTGTTTAAAGTTTATTATAACTAGTTATTATTATATTTTATTTTTTTAAATATTTATTTAAAATTAATAATAAAATAGCGCTATATATTAAATATTAAAAAAAATATAAGTTTATTAAAAGTTTTATTTTTAAATATTTTAATAAGTTTATATTTTATATAGTTTATTATATAATAATTATAATTTTTTTAGTTTTAGCTATTATATTTAATAATAAGTTTATATGTTTTATTTTTGCTAAAATATATAATAAATATTTTATAATATTTTTTTAATAAAATATATTTATAAATATAAAAATTAAAAATAATTAAACGTCCGTAAAAATAGTTAATTTATTTTTAATTTTTAGTTTTTAGTTATTTTTTTTATTTAATTTAGTAAAATTTTTATACTTATATTTTTTACGGTTTTTTTTAAAAAATTCGTCGATTAATTATAATTTTATAAAATATTTAATTTATTATATATTTTAATAAAGTTTATTTAATATAACTTTATTTATATAAAAATTAGTTTATATATTATTTACTAGCTAAAATATTATAAAATAATATTATATTTTTTTTTTAGCTTTTTATATTGTTAGGTTTTTTTATTTTATAATAAAGCGTTAGCTAATATATTATTTTTATTAAAGTAATATAATATTAAAAAATTATATTTTAAAAAAAAGTTAATTTATTTAGCTTATTTTAAATTAAAATATTATTTTTACTAAAAAACTTTAATATTTAATTATTAATAAATACTAAAAAAAGCTTATTATAGCTACTAATTAATTCGGGTTTTTATTTTTTAAAATATAGCATAATTATTAATAATTTTTTATTATAAATATTATAGTTTAATTTAACGTTATAAAATATTTTTAAAAAATATATTATAAATATTAAATTTTATTATATAGTTATAATAATACGCTAAAGCTAACGTTATTAAATAAATTAGTTTTAATTTTTATTAATAAGTTATAATTAAAATATTTTAATAAAAAATATTTTACTAAAGCTTTTTTAAACTAATAAAATAATTTTTTATATTTTTAATTTATTCGAAAAGTATACTTTTTCGTATTAATCGGTTTAAAAGCGTTATAACGTAACTTTAAACATTAATAAAATTTTAATAAAAGTTATAAAATTTTAAAAAAAATTATATGTTTTTAATTAATATAAAAGTTTTTTATTTTAATATAATATTAATTTTAATAAAGTTTATTTAAATTTTTTTAATATTAATAATATAGCTTAAAAACTTAGTTTTAATAATATAAAATTTAGATTTTTTTAAATTAATTTATAATTTAGCTTAAATTAATTATTTTAATATATAATATATATAAATATATATTTTTTTATTATTTCCGAATAAATAATAACGTTATTTATATAAACGTTATAAAAGTTATTTAAAAAATTAATATATTTATTAATATATTATTAAAATATTAAAAATCTATTAATAAAACTAAATAATAATATTAATAATTAATATATACTATATTTTATATAAAACGTTATATAATTTTTATTCTTAAATAATATATAAATATAATTAAATATTTATTATATATTAAATTAAATAAAGATTTTTGCTTTAATAATATAAGCTAAAGTTTTTTTAATAAAAAAAATAAATATTAGTTTTTTTTATAATTTTATTTAGCTTATAATAATTTATATAAAAACGAAACTTATTATTTATTTTTTTATAAATAAAATAAATATATTATATAAAATATTATTAAGCTTAATAAAACTTTTATATAAATTTTCGACTAAAAATTCTTATATAGCTTTTAGTTTATTTAATAATATTTTATATAAAATTATAGCTTAAATTAATTTTAAATTTATTTTAATAAACTTTATTTTATAGTTTATTTATAAATAATATAATAATATATATTAAAGTTTATTTAGCTAAAAATATATTAAGTTTTAATATTTTTTAAATATTTTTTTTTACTTTTTTTATTTTAACTTTTTATTTTTTTTTCTAAAAATTGTTTTTATTTTTTTTTAATTTTTTAATTATTTTATTAATTTTATTAATATTAATAATATAAACGTTTTTTATTTAGTTTTTTTTTATTATTATATTAAAAATAATTATATTTAAACTAAATATTTTAATTATTAGTTTTTTTTTATATTAATTAATATTATTTTATTTTATACGATAAAGATTTTTTTATTAAACTTTTAAATAAAATTAAAATTATATTTTTTATAAAAAAATATGTTTATGTTTTTAAAAATAAGTTCTAATAAAAACTAATTAAATATTATTTATTTTATTTTATTAAAATCTTTTTATATTAAATTATTATATTTTAAAATAAATATTTTTAGTTTTATATTTTTTAAATATTATTTTGTTTTTTTTTATTATTATTAACGTTATATTTTTTTAATTTTAAAATTATAGTTTTATTAATTAGCGTTAAATTAATAAATTAAATATTATAGCTATATATTTATTTTATTTATTATTAAATAATATTTTATATTATAATTAAAAAATAATTAAAATAAAAATATTAAATAGTTTTATTAATAGTTTAATAAAATATTATAATATTTAAATTATAGTTTATTTAAAATAATATTATAAATTAAATTAATAATAATTATAAGTTTATTTTTAAAAGTTTTTTTATATATTTTTAATAATAATAAAAAAACTTAATTAATATTTTTTTTATTTTTATTATTATATTTTATAACTTTTTTAATAAAAAAGTTTATAATAATAATAAAATTAAATAGTTTAATAATTTTTTTTATAAATTATTAGTTTATATTTATATATATATTTTTTTTATATTTTTAAAAAAATTATTTATAATTAAAAAAATCTATTATTATATAAAATATAAATATATAATAAAGGTTTTTTATTTAAATATTTTTTTATTAAATTTATTTTATAATTAATAATATTTTTTAAAAATATTTTTTTAAAAAAAAGCTATTTTTTTTAAAATTATTTTTTTTTTTTATATTTATTATAAGCTTATTTTTTTATATTAGCTAGCTTAATATTTAATATATTATATATAGTTAAAATAATAATAATTTAAGCTTTTTTATTCGTTAAAGTTTAATTTTTTAAAAAATATTTTTTCGAAATATATTTTTATTAATAATAATTAAAATATTTATTATTAAAAATTAATTATTATATTTTATTAACGTTAAGTTTAAATAATTAAATAAAATTATTATTATTATTATTTAATTTTAAAATAAAATAAAAAATTATTTAAATAAAAATAAAAAAAAAAATAAAAATTATAATAATAAATTTTTATGTTTTTTTTTATAAGTTTTATTTCGTTTATAATTAATTATTATTAAATAATAAACTATTTAAAAATAATATTTTATATAAATATTAAAATTAATATTTTTTTTTAAATATTTTAATATAATTTTAATTATTAATTAAAAAAATAGTTTATTTTTAAATTTTTTTTTTATTTAATTTTATTAAATTTAGTTTTATTAAATAAATAAATAAAAATAATTTAAAACTTAAAAAATTTAACTAATATATATTAATTAAAACTAATAATTAAAAATTAGTTTTAATTTTTTATTATAATTAATATTAATATAGATTTTTTTAAAATATTTAAAATAGCTTTTAAATTAATAAATATATTAAAATAATTAAATAAAAATAAAAAAAAAATTTTTAGCTATATAGCTTTTAATATAAGTTTTAATATTAATTATTTTAGCTATATTATTATAAAACTAATTAATATTAAATTTAAAACGATTTTATATAGTTTGAATTTATATTTTAAACTTAAATTTATATTTAATTATATTATTATAAAAAATAAATATTAATATTTTAATTATACGTTAGTTATTTTTTTATTATTTAATAAAATAAAAATTATTTTATAATAATTTAATAAATTAACTATTTATTAATTTAAAATATTTAAATTATTTTAAATATAGTTATATTATTTAATTATTTTTATAGTTTATTTAATAATCGATTAATAGTTTACTAATTAGTTTATTATTAGCTAAAATTATTTTTAATTATAAATTAAAAAATATTAATAATATATATTAATATAATATATATTTTATTATAAAAAATAATAATTTTATTTTATTTTTTTGCTTAATTAAATAAAACTTTATTTTATTTATTTAATTTTTTAATAAATATATATAAATTAATAATAAAATAATAATAAGCTATTATTAAAAAAGTATATATTTTTATTTTTAGAAAATAATAATAAAGTTTTATATATATTATTTATATTAGTTTAGTTTATATTTTTATTAAAGCTAAATTAAATTATTTTATTATAATATATTATTAGTTTAAAATAAAAGCTAAACTTAGCGTTTTTTATTTATAGTTTTATATAATTATTAACTAAATATTAAACTATTCGATTAAAATTAATAATATTTATATCGAATTTTTTTTTTAAATATATAATTATTAATAGTACTATAAAATATTATATTAAATTAATTAAAAATAGTTAGTTTTTATAGCTTGTTATTATAGTTTTTATATAATTAAAAAAGCTAAAATAAATATATTTTTTTATTATTTACTAAAGTTTTATTATAAAAAGCTTATTAAAATATTTAAAATAAATAAGTCCGAAATATTAATAAAACTTTAATACGTATAACTATACGTGTTTATTATTTTAGTTTTTTTTTAAAAAACATTTTAATATTTTTAAATTAAATTAATTATTTAGTTTAATTAAAAAATATTATAAAAACAATTTTAATATTTTATAATATTTTAAATAATTTATAAATAGTTACGCTTTATATACTTAAAAAAACAAAGCTTTAGTATATATAATATATTATATATAAAATTTATAAATAAAATAAAAAAAAAAAAAGTTTAAATTTATAATATAAATAGCTGTTTAAATATTTGCATAAAATAGCTATATTTATTATTAATGCTTGCTTTTATTTACTATAATTATATTTATTACAAACAATAATTACGCATTTACTATAAATAGCAGTTATTACAAATAAAAATTATAAGTGCTATGGCTAATAATAAAGCATAACCACTAAAGCCTACAAATCTATAACTAATATAAGCTTTATTAAAAACGCTTATAAATCGTCCGATAATATAATTTAAAAAGTCGAAATAAAACAAAAAAAATAAAATTAATATAAAAATAACTAAAATTAATATTAATATTAATAAAGCTTAATTAATAATAATAAATTAAAAACTTATAAAATTTTTATTTAAAAAATTAATTTAATATTTAAAATTTAACGCCGAAACTATAAATATATTTTTAAAATAATAATAAAATAATAATTTTAAATAAAATTAAATTAAACTAAATATAAAAAAGCTATAAAAAAATATTAAATAAATTAATAATAAATTTAACTTAATTATATAAATAAATTAAAATTTTAATGCTTTTATAAAATTTTAAAAAAATTAATATTATATTTTTATTAATATTTTATTTTTAATTATATCGGATTAATAAGCTTTTTATAATATAGCAATTAACTTTAATAATTAGCTATAAATAAAAAAAATAATAATAATGCTCCCGCTTTTATTTTTAAATATAATAAGCGTAGCAATAATACTTTTACTTTTGCTTCTTTTTTATTGTTTTAAAAGTATTATAAAAAATATTAAAATATATTTTTTAATCGAAACAAACAATAATAATAAAAATAACAATAAAAAGCAAACAATTTTAATAATAATTTAAATTTATTAAACAATAAAGCTAGCTTTAATAGCTATAATTATAATAAACGTTATTATTATAAAACTTTATTTTTATATTTATATAAAAAAATTTATAAAATTAAATATAAAAATATTAAAGTTTTAAACTTTAATTAAAATAACTTAAAAAATAAAAAAATTATTATAAATAAAAAAATATTATTTTATAAATATATATATATTTTTTAATATATTTAAATTATATATAAGCTTAATAATATAAAATTATTAAATAATAATTAAATTTTAAAACTATTTAATTATTTTTTTATAAATTTTGCTTTTTTATAATAAATAATAAAATTAAGCATATTAATTATTATATTTAATAAAAATAAGCTTAAGCTTAATATTTAAAAAGCTAAAAAAACGTTTTAAAATATATTTTAAATACGTTATAAAAAAGTTTTTTAAAAATAATTTTTTTTTATTTAATATAATAAAATAAATAAAATATATTTATTTAATTTGTTTAATATAAGCTATAATATATTTATAAAAATAAAACTTTAGCGTAAAATAATTTTAATTAATAAAATATTATAAAAATATTTATAATTAATAAGTTAAAATAATTATTAATTATATTTATTTATTAAAAAAAAATATTTAAACAAATATATAAAAAAAATCGATAAAATATATTACGGATTAAAATAAAAAGCAAAATATAAGTTTTTAAATATTAAACTTTTTATAATTATTTAAAAAATAATAATAAAAACTTTTAAAATTTACGTTTTAAATATAATAATTATAAATATTTTAATTATTATTAATTAAAAATAAATATTAATTTTATTATAAATATTATTATTATTTTAATAATAAATATAATAAATAATATAATAACGATTATAATAAAAATTATAGCTATTATAAAAAAATAATAAAAAAATATTTATAAAAAAAAAACATAATAATAAAAATAAAAAACATAATAATAGTTATAATAATAGCTAAAACTATAACTATAACTATAATTATAGCTATAACTATAGCTATAATTATAGTAGTAATTATTATAGCCCCACTTTTTTAACCCACTTATTTAAAGCTATAGCTATATTATAGCTACTTTATAAAAATATATAATAATATTAAGCTAAGCGGTATAAAGCAATAATATTAAGCGGTATAAAGTATATATTTATAAATAATTATTATTATTTATAAATTAATATATTAGTATTTTTTTTTTTTTTTTAAATAAAATATTAGCTTTTAATATAAAATAAATTAAATATTTAAACTTTTTATTTATATTATATTTATTATAATATTTTATTTCGATTATATTATTATTTAAAAAAATAATAAATTTTTATAAAATAAAAAAAAACCAAATTAGTTAAGTTTAACTAACTATATAATAAAATGTTTAAAAAAGCTTTTAATAAAAAATAATCATTATAGTTTAGCGATTAATATAATTTAATATAAATTATATAACTAAAGAATATTTATATAAAATAAGCTTTATTAATAATAATATATTTAAGCGCGATTTTTAAATAAGTTTTATTAATTTGTTTATTAAATAATAAATAAAATAATTAATCGAAAATATATTATAACTAAAAGCTACAAAAAAAAAATAATAATTAATTAAACTTAAAACTTATATATTAATATAATAAATATAATATTTTATTAAATAATAAAACTATAGAATATTATAAGCGATTTATTGCTTTAATTATAAAAAGCAAATTTATACGTATAAACTATATAAAATAAAAAAAATAAAAATAAAAGTTAAAACGTTTATTAAATATTTTATAACGAATAAAAAAGCTATAATTTTTTTTATATTATTATTATATTAAAATAAAAAACGTAGTTTATTTTTAATTCGGTTATAATAATTATTTAATTTATTAAAATATTTAAAAAAAACTTTAATATTTTTTTTAATAAATATAAAATTAAATTTTTTTATTTATTATAAATAATAATATTATTAAAAATTTATATAATATTATAAAAATTATAAATATTATTATAAAATATAAAATATTATTTTAATAAAATAATTTGTTATTTTATTTATATTTAAAAAAACTATAATTTAAATAAAGCTAAATTTTAATAAATAAAGCTATAATATATAATATTGCTTTAAAAAAAATAACCGAACTATTTTACGTAAAAATATAAAAAAATAAAAAATTATTAATATATTTAAAAATAAAGTTTAATTAGCTGTTTTTATAAAATTTATAAAAATTAAACTTATTATTAAACAATTTATAATTATTTTATTATATTATATTTTAAGCATAAAAATATTTTAATAATTATTTATATTAAAGCGATTTATATAATAAAAACGTTTATAACTAGCAAAAATTAATTTATTAAAATTAAATATTTTTTATTTTTTTTTAATAAGCTTATAAATAATAAATTTAAAGTTAAGTTTAAATATTAGTTTATATTTTTTAAAAAAAAGCTTAAAAAATATTAACTATTAATTAAGCAAAAAAAAACAAATTAATTATATTATTAATTATATAAAAAAATTATATTTAAAAATTTAGTATTATTTATTTAAAGCTATAACTTTAATAGTTTATTTATATTAATAATTTATAATAAAATTTTAAAATATTTATATAATTAATATTATAACTTTAATAAATATAAAAAAATATATTTATAATATAAATATTTTATAATAAAAGTTTTTAATAAGTTTTTTAAATTTAAAATTTAATTTATTTAATAAATTAAACTAATATAAATTAATAAAACTAAATATAAATATAATATATATAATATTATTTTAACATTTAAATAAGCTTTATATTATTAAACTTAACGATTTAAATATATTTTTTTAAAATATTATAATTATATTATTATATATAACTATTAATAATAAAAAAACTTTTTAAAATAATAATAAAAAAAAAAAAAAAAAATAAAACTATTAATAAAACAAAAAAAATGCTATAACTAATATAGTATTTAAAACTTATTTTTAAAATAATAATTATTAAAAATTATATTTTAAATATTATATATATATTATTTAAATAAAAACTATTAATAATAAATAAAAAGTATATATTAAGCTTAATTTTAAACAAATAAAATTATTAATAATAAAAAGTTAATATTTTATTTATTATAAATAAAATTATTATAGTAACGTTTATTTTATAAAAATTAATTAAAAACGATTAAATATTATTTATATTAATAAAATTATTATAAATATTATAATTATAGTATTATTTATATATAAAGTTAATATATTAGTATTAATTATATATAATAGCTAATTATTAATTATAATATTAATTATTTATATAATAAAATTAAGCTAATATATCCGCCCGATTTAGTTATATAATATATTTAGTAGAATTTTTTTATATAAAAAAATTTTCCGTACAAAAGCGTAGCTTTTATATAAATAGTTAAAAAAAATAAATTAATATATATAAATATTTATTTTATTTATTATTATATATAATATTATATTTTTTAGCTATTTAATATTAATTAATATTTTTAGCTAAAAAATATAAATTAATAAAAATAAAAATAAAATTTTAATTTAATTATATAAACTATATTTTTTATATTATATTTTAGTTTTTTTAATATTATATTAATAAAAAAAAATTAATTATTTTAATATATTTTAATATTATACTTTTATATAAAAGTTTAATTAATAATGTATAATTATATTATTTTTTAATTATTATTATATAAACTATATAAAAATTTATAATATAATTTAATAATTTTTTATTTATAATATTTTCGAATATAATAAATAATAATAATTAATTATATAATAGTTAATATAAATAAACGTATAAAAATATTATATTTTTAAAAAATAATTAAATAGTTAAAATAGTTTTTTATTTTTTTAGCTAATATTTTATATAAAATTATATCTAAAAAAATCGCTTAAAAAATTAATATATTTTTAAACTTTATACGAAAATATTAACTTTTATATATATAAAAATATTTTATAAAACTTTTAAATAGTTATTATAAAAAAATTAATATATAAATAGCATATTTATATATAAAATATAATTAATTATTATATAGCTTAAAAAACTTTTAAAAAATATTAATAAAAATTTTAAATTAATAAAACTTAAAATATTTAATAAAATTAATATTTAAATTATTAAAAAAATTTATAGCGTTTTTTATATAATAAACGTTTTAAATTAAAAACTTATAAAATAATTAAAAAAAAACTATATATAATTTATAAAAAATAAATATTTTAATATATAAATTTTAAATTTTATATAATTATTTTAAATAATATTTATATTTTTTACGTTAAATGAATAATTTTAAAGTTAGTAAAGTTTTTTTATATAATAAAATAATTTTACGATTTTTTTTTAAATAAAAAAACAAATAAAAAAAGCCGTAAAATAACTTATTATATAATTAAAAGCTAGCTTTTTAATTTTAAATAATAAAATATTATATAAAAATAAAATATTAAAAATAAAATTTTAAAAACTTTTTATAACTATTAAATATTATTTATTATTTATTTTAATTAATAATTTATTTTTTATATAAATAAAAAATATATTATATTTTTAATATATAATAAAATATTTAGTTTTTTAAAAAATTTTTTAAACTTTAAAGCAATTTATTTATTATATAATATTAAATATAAAAATATTTTATTTAAATTTAAATTTTTTTTATATATAATATTTAAAACGGAGCTATTTTATTTATAATATATTAAATTTTTTTAAAAATTTAATAAAAAAAAAAATTATTCTAAAAAACTATATAATTTATTTTATAATAAAATATAATAATTTATTAATTATTATTATAAGCTTAAAATTATAAAAAATTAATTTTATATATATTTTTTATAATATTAATTAATTATATAAAAATTATTATTATATTATATTAGTTTTAATTATATATAAAAAAAATATAATATTATAAATTATATTTTAATATAATTATAAACTATAATTAATATTAAACTAATTAAATTAATATTATTTTTATATAAATATATAAATAAAAAAAAAACTTATTTTATATAAAATATTAAAAATTATAATTAATAAATTATTTAAAGCTTAAAAAATATTTAAAATAAAATTTTAAAAAAAATTTATTTAAATATAACTATTATATATATATAAAAATATTTTAAAATTTAAAATAGTATTTATTTTTTAAAAATTTATATATAAAAGATTTTTTTTAATTTTTGTTTATATTTTTAAATTAAAAAAAACCTAATAATTTAATATTTTATATAAAAATAAAAAATTTTTACTATATAAATTAATAATATAATTAAATTAATTATTATTTTATATAATATAAAAATATTATATAATATTTTAAAAATTTTTAAAAATAATATATTAACTAAAATTATATAAATAATTATTTTTTAAAAAACTTATATATAAATAAAAAATATTTTATTTATTAAAAAAAAAATACTAATTAATTAATTATATTTTTTAAAAAAAGTTTCGCGTAAAAATTAATATTTTAATATATATAAAATAATATTTAAAAATAAATTAACTTTTAAAAAATTTTTAATTTATTTAATTAAATATAAAAGCTATTTAAATATATACGATAAAAAAAAAAAAATTTAAATATATAAAATAAAAATATTATATAATATATTATAAATAATATATTTATATATTATATAAAAAAAAAAAATATTTAGTTAATAATTATAAACTAATTATTTAATTTATTTATATTTAATAATTAAATATTTATAAAATATTAAAATATTATTTAAAATATAAAGCTTAGAATTTTTTATTATAAAAATTATAAATAAAAAACTTATATATAAAAAAACTTAAAAGCTAAAATTATTTAAACTTCTAAAATAATTAAAATAAACTTTAATAAAAATTATATAATAATATTATTTAATATAATAAAATTAATAATTAATTAATTATATAATATTTATATTTTAAATATTTTTATTTTATTTTTATTTTTTTAAAAAATATAAACTATTTAAAAATATATTTTAATAATATAAAAAATATTATTATATAAAAAATAAAAAAATTTTTATTATATATAAATAAAACTATTTATTTTTTAATATTAGCTTATATAAAATAGCTAGCTATTTTATAAAACTAAATTATATTATTTATATAAATTTAATATTTTTATATAAAAAAATTATATAAAATATTATTTTATATAAAATATAAAATTAAATAATTTATTTTAAAAAAAATCTAAAAATTTTATTATTATTATTAAATATATAATAAAGCTTTATAATAATTTAAATTTATAATTAAAAACGATTATAAATTTAATTACGAAATAATTATAAATATTATATAAATAAATAATTAAAATATATTATATATTATTTATTATTATTTAAAATAATTTTTTAAAATTAATATTTATATAAAATATAAAAAATATTATATAAATATTAAATTAATATTTATTAAAAACTTTTAATAATATTATATATAATTTTAAAATAAATTTTTATTAAATAAATTTAAAAAATATATAAAAATAACTAGCGTATAATATTATAAAATATTTATTAAAATATATTAAGTAATAAATAAAATAAAATAAATATATAAGCTATTTAAACGTATATATAATATTTTTAAAAAAAAATCGATATATATATAAATAATAAATTAATTTTATAAATAATAATAAAAATTAAATAATACTATTAAATTTAATAATTTTATATTAATTTTTTTATTTTTTTATTATATAAAAAGCAATAATTATTTAAAAATAATAAAAATTATATAAAAATTATATAAAAGTTAAAATTAATTATACGATTAATAAATAAAATAAACTATTTTTATATAATATATTTATATTTTTTTTAAAACGAAGTTTTAATATAAAAAAAAAAAAATAAAATAAAAAAAACTATATAAAATCGAAACAATTAAAAAATTAAATATAATTATAGCTTTAATTAATAAATTAATATATTTTTAATATATATAAATTAAATTATACTATTATATAAAAAATATTTAAATAAATAATTTAAACTAAAATAATATATAATTTATATAGCTAATAATTATTAAAAAAAAATATAATTAGCTAAAAAAAAAAAACTTAGCTTTATTATTATATAATGTTTAAATATATTTATTATAATATTTAAATATTATAAACTTTTTAATAAAAAAAAAAATAAGCTTTTAAATTAATAATTAAACTATATATAAATAAAATTATTATAACTTTTAATAAACTATTTAAAAAGTTAAACATGATAAAATTAATAAATTTATTATATAAAGCGTTTTTAAATTTATTATATATAATTTAAATATTTATAAAAAAAAATATATTTTTAAATATTATTTTATATAAAAAATTAAAAAAAAAATTATAAAACTATATAAAAAATTTAAATTATTATAAAAATATAATAATATTAAAAAAAATATTATTTTAATTTAATTATTAATAATTTAATAAATAAATTAATAATTAATTTTAATATTTAGTTTTATTTTTATATAAAATTTTAAAACTTTATATAAGCTTAAAAATATTATTTAAGCTTATATTTAATTAAAAAAATTATTATATAATATTTATATTTATTTATTTTTAAAACTAAAAAAAAAATATTTTTTAAAAACTATTTTATATATTATATAACTTTTATATAGTTTAGCTATTATAATTATAGTATTATTTACGTATAAAGTTAATATATTAGTATTAATTACGTATAATAGCTAATTATTAATTATAATATTAATTATTTATATAATAAAGTTAAGCTAATATATTTGCTTAATTTAGTTATATAGTATATTATAGTAGAATTTTTTTATATAAAAAAATTCTTTATATAAAAGCCTAGCTTTTATATAAATAGTTAAAAAAAATAAATTAATATATATTAATATTTATTTTATTTTTATATATAATATTATATTTTTTAGTTATTTAATATTAATTAATATTTTTAGCTAAAAAATATAAATTAGTAAAAATAAAAATAAAATTTAAACCTAGTTATATAAACTACGTTTTTATATTATATTTTAGTTTTTTTAGTACTATATTAATAAAAAAAAAAATTAATTATTTTAACGTACTTTAATATTATATTTTTATATAGAAGTTTAATTAATAGCGCGTAATTATATTATTTTTTAATTATTATTATACGAACTATATAAAAATTCGTATATAATTTAATAACTTTTTTATTATAATATTTTCGAATATAATAAAAAATAATAACTAATCGTATAATAGTTAATATAAACAAACGTATAAAAACGCTATATTTTCGAAAAAATAGCTAAAGCAATTTTTATTTTTTAGCTAATATTTTATATAATAGTATAGTTAAAAAATCGCCTAAAAACTAGTATATTTTTAAGTTTTATATAAAAAACTATTAATTTTATATATATAAAATATTTTATAAAATTTTAAATAACTATTATAAAAATATAATATATAAATAGTATATTTATATATAAAATATAATTATATTTTATATAATTTAAAAAACTTTTAAAAAATATTAATAGAAAATTTTAAAATAATAAAACTTAAAATATTTAATAAAATTAATATTTAAATTATTAAAAAATTTATAACGTTTTTTATATAAAAAGCGTTTTAAATTAAAAACTTATAAAATAATTAAAAAAAAACCGTATTATAAATTTATAAAAATAAATATACTTTAGCGTATAGATTTTAAATTTTTATATAATTATTTTAAATAATATTTACGTTTTTTACGCTAAATTAATAATTTTAAAATTAATAAAGTTTTTTTATATAATAAAATAACTTTATAATTTTTTTTTTTAAATAAAAAAACAAATAAAAAAAAAATAAAAAAATAAATAAAAAAACAGCTATAAAATAACTTATATATATAATTAAAAGCTAGCCTTTTAATTTTAAATAATAAAATATATAAAATAAAATATTAAAAATAAAGTTTTAAAAATTTTTATAATTATTAAACGTTATTTATTATTTATTTTAATTAATAATTTATTTTTTTATATAAGCAAAAAATATTTATTTTAATATATAATAAAATATTTAATTTTTTAAAATTTTTTTAAATTTTAAAATAATTTATTTATTATATAATACTAAATATAAAAGTATTTTTATTTAAAATTTAGATCTTTTTTATATATAATATTTAAAATAAAGCTATTTTATTTATAAAATATTAAATTTTTTTAAAAACTTAGCAAAAAAAAAAAAACTACTCCGGAAAGCTATATAACTTATTTTATAATAAAATATAATAATTCGTTAATTATTATTAAAAGTTTAAAATTATAAAAAATTAGTTTTATATTATATTTTTTATAATATTAATTAACTATATAAAAAATTATTATATATATTATATTAGTTTTAATTATATATAAAAAAACATATAATATTATAAATATATATTTTAATATAATTATAAATTATAATTAATATTAAACCGATTAAACTAATATTATTTTTATATAAATATATAAATAAAAAAAAACCTATTTTTATACGAAATATTAGAAATTATAATTAATAAGCTATTTAAAGCTTAAAAAATATTTAAAGCAAAATATTTAAAAAAAATTTATTTAAATATAATTATTATACGCGTATATAAAAATATTCCGGAATTTAAAATAGTATTTATTTTTTAAAAACTTATATATAAAAGATTTTTTTTAAATTTTCGTTTATATTTTTAAATTAAAAAAAACCTAATAATTTAATATTTTATATAAAAAATAAAAGATTTTATTATATAAATTAATAATATAACTAAATTAATTATTATTCCGTACAATATAAAAATATTATATAATATTTTAAAAATTTTTAAAAATAATATATTAGTTAAAATTATATAAATAGCTATTTTCCGAAAAACTTATGTATAAATAAAAAATATTTTATTTATTAAAAAAAAAAATTATTAACTAATTATATTTTTTAAAAAAGTTTCGCGCGAAAAATTAATATTTTAATACGTACGAAATAATATTTAAAAATAAACTAATTTTAAAAATTTTTAACTTATTTAATTAAATATAAAAGCTATTTAAATATATAATAAAAAAAAAAAAAAATTCAGATATATAAAATAAAAATATTATATAATATATTATAAACAATATATTTATATATTATATAATAAAAAAAAATATTTAATTAATAATTATAAATTAATTATTTAATTTATTTATATTTAATAATTAATATTATATAAATATTAAAATTTATTTAAAATATAAAAGCTTTAAAATTTTTTACTATAAAAAAACTATAAATAAAAACTTATATATAAAAAACTTAAAAACTAAAATTATTTAAACTTTTAAAATAGCTAAAATAAACTTTAATAAAAACTATATAATAACTTTAATTAAATAAAAATTAATAACTAAATTAGCTATATAATATTTTATATTTTAAATATTTTTATTTTATTTTTATTTTTTTAAAAAATATAAACTGCTTAAAATATATTTTAATATAAAAAATATTATTATATAAAAAAACAAAAATATATTTTTATTATATAAAATAAAGCTATTTGTTTTTTAATATTAGCTTATATAAAATAGCTAATTATTTTATAAAAACTAAACTACGCTATTTATATAAATAATTTAAATATTTTTATATAAAAAAATTATATAAAATATTATTTCGTATAAAATATAAAATTAAATAATTTATTTTAAAAAAAATTTAAAAATTTATTATTATTATTAAACGTATAATAAAGCTTTATAATAATTTAAATTTATAATTAAAAATAACTATAAATTTAACTACGAAATAATTATAAATATTATATAATAAGTAATAAAACGTATTATATATTATTAATGTTGCTATATTATTTTAAGCGGCGATTTTTTAAAATTAATATTTATATAAACGTATAAAAAATATTATATAAATATTAAATTAATATTTTAAAAACTTTTAAATAATATTATATATAATTTTAAAATAAATTTTTTATTAAATAAATTTAAAAAATATTAAAAATAATTAACGTATAATATTATAAAATATTTATTAAAGCATATTAAATAATAATAAATAAAATAAATATATAAACTATTTAAATATATATATATTTTTTAAGAAAAAATTATAATATAATAATAAATTAATTTTATAAATAATAATAAAGCATTAAATAATATTATTAAACTTAATAGTTTTATATTAACTTTTTTATTTTTAAAGTTTATTTTTTATTAATAAAAATCTTTTTTATTTTTTTTTATATAAAAAAATAGTTATTTAAAAATAATAAAAATTTATATAAAAACTATATAAAAGTTAAAATTAATTATATAATTAATAAGCGAAATAAACTATTTTTATATAATATATTTATATTTTTTTTTCGAAACGAAATTTTAATATAAAAAAAAAAATAAAAAAAAAAACCGTATAAATTAAAACAATCGAAAAATTAAATATAATTATAGCTTCGATTAATAAATTAATACGTTTTTAATATATATAAATTAAACTATATTATTATATAAAAAATATTTAAGCGGATAATTTAAACTAAAATAATATATAATTTATATAGCTAATAATTATTAAAAAAAACATAATTAGCTAAAAAAAAAAAATTTAGCTTTATTATTATATAACGTTTAAATATATTTATTATATAATATTTAAATATTATAAACTTTTTTAATAAAAAAAAAAAAGTAAGCTTTAAAACTAATAATTAAATTATATACAAATAAAATTATTATAACTTTTAATAAACTATTTAAAAAATTAAACGTAATAAAATTAATAAACTTATTATATAAAGCGTTTTTAAATTTATTATATATAATTAAATATTTATAAAAAAAATATATTTTTAAGTTTTATTTATATAAAAAGTTAAAAAAAAACTATAAAACTATATAAAAAGTTTAAACTTATTATATAAAAATAATAATATCGAAAAAAATATTATTTTAATTTAATTATTAATAATTTAATAAATAAACTAATAGTTAATCTTAATAATTAGTTTTATTTTTATATAAAATTTTAAAGCTTTATATAAGCTTAAAAATATTATTTAAATTATATTTAATTAAAAAATAAATTATTATATAATATTTATATTTATTTATTTTTAAAACTAAAAAAAAATATTTTTTAAAAACTATTTTATATATTATATAACTTTTATATAGTTTAACTAAATTTAAACTATATTAATTTAAAATATATTATTAATATTATTAAAAAAAACTTAAAATATAAATATTTATATATAATTTATATTTATTAATTATATATAATAGTTTAAATATTTTTAAAATAATTAAAATATAAATAAATAATATATTAAGTTTTTTTATTGATTTTTTATTGCGCGAAAAAAAAAACTTAAATAAATAAAACTTTATATAAAGCTTAAAAAAATTTATTTTTTAAATATTTATTCGAGTTTAATAGTAAAAAAATTTTTTGTACGAATAAAATATATAATAATTTAAAAAAACTAAACTAAAAATTTAACTAAAATTAATTTTTATATAAAAAAATTCGCTTAAGCTTATATTTTTTAATAAACTAAAAATATATATTAATAGTATATATTAATTTAAAACTATATATAATTTTATTATTATAGTTTAAATTATTAAGCTATAATTATATAATATTAAAGTATTAAATAAGCGGATTAAATAATAAAAAAACAACTTATTAAAAAGCTTACGTTTATTTTTTCGATTTTTATTATATAAAGCTTTTTATTTTATAAACGGATTATTTATAAATAATATAAATATAATTTTATAGTTTAAATTTATTATTATATTTATAGTTAAAGTTTATACGAAAAATATAGCAAACTTAAATTTTAAAATTAAAATAATATTATATACTAAAATTTAAATAAATATAAAAAAATTATATAAAATATTTTAGCTAATAAATTATATAATATAATTAACGGTTTTAATAATATTATTATTTTTTATATAATATTTTAAAAAATTATAAAAATATTTAATTTATTTTTAATATTTATTTATCTTTAAATTTTAAATTATTATATAATTATTTAATTAAGCTAAAAATAATTTAAAAAAAAAATTAATAATAAATATTATATTTTTTTAAAAATTATATAAAAAAAAAAAATTTTTAAAATATAATAAATTAATAGTAAAAATAATTTAGCTAATATATTTATTAAACGTACGTTAAACTAAATATTTAAAACTTTAGTTTTTATAAATAAGCTATTTATATAAATTAAAATATTTATTAAAAAACTATAAAAAGTATATTTATATAATAAATAATAGTTAAATATATATAAAAGTAATATATTATAATATATTTAAAAAAGCAAATATTATATATAAGCAGTAAAAAAGTTAGAAAATTATAGTAAAAATAATAATTAAAATTTATACCCCGAAAAATAATATATACGATTAATTTCTTTTTTTCTTTTTAAATTTAAACTATATATAATAAAAATAATAAATATTATACAATCGTTATATATAAGCGCTATAAACGCTGTTTTAAAAACTTAATATTATATAATATTAGTTAAATAAAATATTTTAATAATTAATATAACTGCTATATAAACTGTTTTAATATAAACGATAATTTAGCTATAATTTTAAACAAAATTATATAGAAATATTTTTTTTAACGTATAAATTTTGCTTATATATTAGCGAAAATAATAGTTAATAATATTTAGAAAATAATATTATACGAAAAAGCAAAAGCGATTATATTTTTTTTTTTTATTATATAATAAAATAAATTAACTAAAAATATATTAAAAATTATTTGTATAAAATAAATAAATAAAAATATACGTACGTTTATATATAACGTTAATATAAAAGCTTTATAAACTTAACTCCTAGTAAAAAAGCTATAAACTTTAATAGCGCTATTATTTTTTAAACGTATAAAGTTTTAAAACTATATAATATTATTAAAAGTAAAAAGCGTAAAATATAAATAAAAAACTTTAATAAAGTTAATAAGTTTAGCAATAGCTATTATTAATAATATAGTAATTTTGCTTTAATTATTTATTAGTATAATATTTAAAAAAATTTAAAAAGCTTTATATATAATAAATAATAGCAATAATAGTAATAATATTATTATTAATATTATTAGTACTACTAGTACTACTAGTATTATTATTAATATTGCTACTAATGCTATATTTATTATATAATAATTATTAAACCTAATATTATATAAGTTTATAAGATTGGTTAAAGTATATATATAAAGTATATATATATATATATATATATATATATATATATATAAGTATAAATATACGCGCGTAAAAAAAAAAAAAAAAAAAAAAAAGAATAATATAAAAATAATTAATTTACGTATAATAATAGTAAATATAAAGCAATATATTACTTAATTTTTTAAAATATTTAAATAAATTAAATAAAAAATTATATATAATAGTTACGTATAAGTTAGTTTTTTTATTTATTTACTAATTTTTTTTTTATATATAATTATATAAATATTAAACACTTTAAAAAAATAGTAATTTAATATATTATCGGGCGTTTTTTTATTTATATTTTATTATATAATATATTTAATATTTTTTTACGTTTAAATTTTTTATATTTAAAAAACAATCGTATAAAAATACGTTATAACTAAAAAAAAAAAAACTAGTATTTAATTATAATATTATTTATATATAAATATATATTAATATTAATTATATATAATAACTAATTATTAATTATAATATTAGTTATTTATATAATAAAATTAAGCTAGTATATCCGCTTAATTCGGTCGTATAATATACTATAGTAAAATTTTTTTCGTATAAAAAAATTTTCCGCATAAAAGCCCAGCTTTTGTACAAATAATTAAAAAAAATAATTAATATACTAATATTTATTTTACCTATTATTACGTATAATATTATACCCTTTAGCTACTTAGTATTAGCTAAATTTAAACTATATTAGTTTAAAATATATTATTAATATTATTAAAAAAACTTAAAATATAAATATTTATATAAATTATATTTATTAGTTATATAATAGTTTAAATATTTTTAAAATAATTAAAATATAAACAAATAATATATTAAACTTTATTATATTAAACTTTTATTACGTAAAAAAAAAAAACTTAAATAAATAAAATTTTATATAAATTTAAAAAGATTTTATTTTTTAAATATTTTTTTAAGTTTAATAGTAAAAAAATTTTTTTATATAAATAAAATATTATAATAATTTAAAAAAACTAAACTAAAAATTTAGCTAAAATTAATTTTTATACGAAAAAATTTATTTAAGCTTATATTTTTTAATAAATTAAAAAAATATATATTAATAATATATATTAATTTAAAACTATATATTTTATTATATATAATTTAAATTATTAAGCTATAATTATATAATATTAAATAATATAATAAATAATATAAAAATAAAAATTATTATTAAAAAAGCTATTATATTTTTTTTTTTAATTTATTATATAAAGCTTTTTATTTTTATAAATAAATTATTTATAAATAATATAAATATAATTTTATAGTTTAAATTTATTATTATATTTATAATTAAAATTTATATAAAAAATATAATAATTTAAATTTTAAAATCGAAAATAATATTATATATTAAAATTTAAATAAATATAAAAAAATTATATAAAATATTTTAGCTAACAAATTATATAGTATAATTAATAGTTTTAATAATATTATTATTTTTTATATAATATTTTAAAAATTAAAAAATATTTAATTTATTTTTAATATTTATTATTTATATTTACATTTTAAATTATTATATAATTGTTTAGTTAAACTAAAAATAATTTAAAAAAAAAAATTAATAATAAATATTATATTTTTTAAAAGTTATATAAAAAAAAAAAATCTTTAAAATATAATAAATTAATAATAAAAATAATTTAGCTAATATATTTATTAAATATACGCTAAACTAAATATTAAAAACTTTAGTTTTTATAAATAAGCTATTTATATAAGTTAAAATATTTATTAAAAATTATAAAAAATATATTTATATAATAAATAGCTAAATATAATAAAAATATATTATATATAAACATTTAAAAAAACAAATATTATATATAAATAATAAAAAAGTTAAAAAATTATAGTAAAAATAACGATTAAAATTTATATTTTAAAAAATAATACGTATAATTAAAATTAAATTTTTTTTTTTTTTTTAAACTTAAATTATATATAGTAAAAATAATAAATATTATATAATTATTATATATAAACGTTATAAACGTTATTTTAAAAACTTAATATTATATAATATTAATTAAATAAAATATTTTAATAATTAATATAATTATTATATAAATTATTTAATATAAAATAATAATTTAGCTATAATTTTAAATAAAATTATATAAAAATATTTTTTTTAACGTATAAATTTTATTTATATATTAATAAAATAATAGTTAATAATACTTAGAAAATAATATTATATAAAAAAGCAAAAATAATCGTATTTTTTTTATTTATATTAATAAATAAATTAAAAATATATATTAAAATTATTCGTATAAAATAATAATAAAAATATATATATATTTATATATAACGTTAATATAAAAACTTTATAAGCTTAATTTTTAATAAAAAAGTTATAAACTTTAATAGCGTTATTATTTTTTAAATATACGAAATTTTAGAATTATATAATACTACTAAAAATAAAAAATATAAAGCGTAAATAAAAAACCTTAATAAAATTAGTAGGTTTTATAGCGGCTATTATTAATATTAATAATAATTTTATTTTAATTATTTATTAATATAATAAAAAAAACTTAAAAAGCTTTATATATAATAATAATAATAATAATAATAATAATAATAATAATAATAATAATAATAATAATAATTGCTATTAATATTATTAATATTATTAATGCTATTGTTAATATTATTGTTAATATTATATTTATATATAATAATTATTAAATTTAATATTATATAAGTTTATAAAAGTTAAAGTATATATATAAAGTATATAAATATATATATAATATATATATATATATATATATATAAATATAAATACACGTATAAAAAAAAAAAAAAAAAAAAAAATAAAAAAGTAATATAAAAGTAATTTAATTTATATATAATAGTAATAAATATAAAAAAACGTATTATTTAATTTTTTAAAATATTTAAATAAATTAAATAAAAAATTACGTATAATAGTTATATATAAGTTAGCTTTTTATTTATATTTATTAACTTTTTTTTTACGTATAGTTATATAAACACCGGGTATTTTAAAAAATAACAATTTAATATATTATTAAGCGCTTTTTTATTTATATACTTGTTATATAATATATTTAATATTTTTTTACGTTTAAATTTTTTATATTAAAAAATTAATCGTATAAAATATATTATAGCTAAAAAAAAAAAACTAATATTATAATTATAATATTATTTATATATAAAATTATATTAATATTAACTACGTATAATAGCTAATTATTAATTATAATATTAGTTGTTTATATAATAAAATTAAGCTAATATATTTGTTTAATTTAGTTATATAATATATTATAGTAGAATTTTTTTTGCATAAAAAATTCTTTATATAAAAGCCTAGCTTTTATATAAATAGTTAAAAAAAATAAATCAATATATATAAATATTTATTTTACCTATTATTACGTATAATATTGTACTTTTTAGCTACTTAATAATAAAAGTTATAAAAATATTTATTTAAATAAATAGCTAAAAAATAACGTTTAAAATAATTAGTTTTTTTTTTAAAATAATTAAAATATTAGCGTTAAAAATAAAAAAATATAAAAAAATTCTATATAACTTTTTAAAAAGCTTTTAAAAAAAAACCTTTTATTTATAAAATATATAATAATAATAATAAACTTATATTATTTATATTAGCTTTATTTAATATAAAAACAAACGTATATTTATTAATAAATATAACTTTATAATATAAATTATAAAATTTAAAGCTAAAAAAATAATAAAGTTTTAGTTTAATATAATTATTAAATATAATAAAAAAATAACTTAAATTATAAACTTAGCTTTTTAATTATATTTTTAAGTTTAAAAACGTATTATATTTAATACGTTGTTTTTAATAATAAATATAAAATATAATTAATTATCGGAAAAAGTTTTTTAATTATTAAATATATTAATAAATAACCGCCGAAAAAAATTGCTATTTTTTTTTAATTAAAAACTTAAATATTATTTAAAAAATATATTTATAAATAAAATAAAAAACTTAATTTAAAACTTTAATTATTAATAAAATATAAATCGTTAAAATAAATAATAAAACTTAAAAATAAACTTATTATAATAATTATTTAAATTAAAAACGTTATATAGAAAAAACTATTAATATTATTTTAAAACTATAACTATTATTATTATTAAAAATAAACTTAAAAAAAATACTTTATAAATTAATAAAATAAATAAAAATTTATTATAATATATTTTTAAAAGCTAAAAACTAAAAAATATATAAAATTTATATTTAAAATAATAGTATAGCTATATAATAAATTATAAAATTAAAATAAAAAGCTAAAAAACTTTTAAAAAAGCTTTTATTAAAAGCTTATTATTTTAAAATATTTATTATAATTTTATAATTTTTATAAACTAATTTTAATTTAAAAAATAACCGTATATAATAAAAAGTTAATTATATAATAAAAGCTTTAAATAAAAATAATTATAATTATTATATATAAAATTTATTTTATATAAAAATTATAAATAAACTAACTAAAAAAGTTATTAAAAACAAATATAAACTTTATATTATAAAAAAATATTATTAATTAATATAAATAAAAATTAATATAAATTATTACTATTAACGCGCTTATTATTATAGTAATTTTACGTTAAATAATAATAGTAATATAATATTATATTTTTATATAAAATCGAAAAATAATTAATCGGAAAAAAAAAAATTATTATTTAAAAATAAATAAAATTATATAAAAAAACTTATTGCGAAATATTTAAATAATATTATAAATATTTAAACGTTTTTAATAAAATAACTTTAAATAAACTTTTTTTTAGCAATTAAAAATAAACTATAAATTATTATAAAAAAAACTAATATTTTTAAGCTATAATATATATAAAATATATTAAATAAAACTAAAATATATGGAAATATATATAAAAAAACTTATTTAAAAACTTTATAAAATTAATAAATATATTAAATTATATTTATATTATTTATTATAAAAAATAATAAATTATTATAATTTTATTAAACTATTAAAAATTAAAAAATATAATTTAAAAAAATTAGTATTTTTTTTATTAATAAAAAAACGTTATTTTAATTAATTAAAACTAAAGTTATATTAAAATTAATATATATTAAGTTTTTTATTATATTTTATTATTAAAAATAATAAATAACTAATAGTTTTTTATATTTAATATAATATTTATTAGTTTAAAATATTATTATTTAAATTTATTAATAGTTTATTTATATTTTAACGTTTTATTAATAATATATTAAAAAAATATTTAATATTTTTATATAGTATATATTAATAATATTTTAATTTATTTTAATAATAAATTAAAATATAAATATATATAAATAAAATATTAGCTTATTTTAAAAAGCTAAACTATAAACTAATTTTAAAAAAGTATGAATTTTTAGTTATTCGAACGAAATTTTTAAGCTTTATTATAAATATTATAATATTAAAAATTAATTAAAATAAAATAAATTAATTATTAATAACCGCTAATTAAATATAATAAACTATATTAAAAAAAATTTAATTTTTTTTTAAATTTATAATTTTTATAAACGTTTATTAAAAAGTACGGATAAATTATTAAGCTATTAAATAATTAATTATAATAAAAACAAACTTAATATAATAAAAAATATTAATAAGTTTTTAACGTATTAAAAAAAACGTTAATTTTTATTTTTATTTTTTAATATTTTTATATAAATTTAAAACCTAAATAAAAACTAACTTATTAAATAATATTATTATAAATATATTATTATAATATAATAAACTTAATAACTTTTAAAAACTAATAGTTTTTTATTTAAAAATATTATAAAATAAAAAATTAAATTATAATATATTTAATAAAAAAATATTAATAATAATTAAAAGTTTTTTATATTAAAAAGCTAAGCTTATAAAACTTTAAAAATAAAAACCTTTATTATAATTATTAATTATGCCGTATTAAATATTTTAATATAAAAAAAGTTTTAAGCTTAAAATAAACTAAATAAATTAAACTAATTATATAATATAATTTTATAATTATTTATTAGCTAAAATTAAAAAATATTATAGCTAATATTTTATTTTAATTTTATAAAAATATAAAATATAAAAATAAATATAAATAAATAATAAATAATAGCTATATTTAAACTTATTATAAATATAGCTATTAAAAATAATAATAATTGATATTTTAAAAACTTTAACTAATATTATTATTAAAAATAATACTAACTAACGTTATTTTAGCCGTTAATTATATAAATATTAGTTTTAATAAATATTAGCTTTAAATTTATATTAATATATATTTAACTAAATAATACTAAATAATTTATTTTTATATAAAAATAAGCTTATAGTTTAAAAACTAATAATTTAAAAATATATATATTAAAAAAATATATAACCGATTAATAATAACATATTTAAATAAAATAAAACGTATTATATAATATTATAAAAATATTAATAATTAAAGCTATATAATAATATTAAACATTATATTATAACTATTATTATTAGCTATTTAAAATATTACGTAATAAAACTTTTAAAAAGCTAATATTATTAAAAATCTTAAAAATTTTTAATAATATTTATTATTAATTTTAAAGTTTTTTTAAAATAAATATAAAAATAATATAATTTTTATATTATTAATTAATTAATTAAAATTTTTTAAATAATTACGTATAAAAGTAAATTACTACTAAAAAAGTAGCTAAAATATATTATTAAAACTTTTATTAAGTTTTTAAATAGCTAAAATTATTTATAAATAATTAAAAATTATAATTTATAATTAATTTTATAAATAAATTCTTTAAAATATATAAAATAAAACTAAACTTTTTTTTTATTAAATATAAACAAACTACTAAATAAATTAAAATTATATATAATAAATAAACTAAAAACTATAGCTTTTTATAAACTATTTATAGAAAAATTAATTAAAAACGCTATTTATTTTAAATATAATAAATATTTTTATTTTATAAGTTTTTTAATAATTTAACGCTAAAAAAATCTTTATAAACTAATTAATAAAAATAATATTTAATTAAAAGTTAAAACTAAAAAACTAATTAATTATTTAACTAAAAAAAATTAAACTAAAAAAAAACTTAAATATTTATAAACGTATATAAAAATATATTAAAATTATTAAATAAAATATAAAAAAACATAGTAAAAAATAATTATTTAAACTAATAAATAAAAAAAACTTTAATTTACTATTAAAAACTATATTTATATATTATATAAAAAAATAAATAAACTAATTATTTTAATAATAAATTAAACTATTTATAAAAAAAATTATTATAAAATTAAAAAAGTATAACTAAATAATTTTAATATTTTTTAGCTATAATTATTTAATAACTAGCGTAAAAGCAAATAATTTTATATTAATTAATTATAAAATATTCGAATAATTTTTTATTAAGCTAAAAATATAAATAACTAAAAACGAAATAATAAACTTTAGTTTTAAAAAAAAAAAATAAAAAATTAAAAATATTTTTTTTTATATATTTATTATTATAAGCTATATTATAAAATAATATAAAAAACTAAAAATATAATAATAAATAATATTTAGCTATAAATTTAAAAAATTTTATAAAAAAACTAAAAAAATACTATAAAACGAACTTAAAAATAATAAGTTTACTATTATAATTAAATAAATAGCTAAAAACTATAAAAAAAACAAATTTATAGCAAATATAAATAATAATAAAACTACTTTATAAAATAAACGTATAAAAAATATAAAAAAATATAAAACTTATATAATAATTAATAAAATATATTAAACAATATAATTATTATATAATCGATTATTTAAATAGTTAATAATATAATAGAAATATAAAAAGCTTTATAAATTTATAGTTATTAAAAACTAAAAAAAACTTTTTAGCTTAAAAATATTAATTCTAAAAACTTATTATTTAATTCTTTATATATAAAGTAAATAAACCTATAGTTTTAAAGCTTTATATATACTAATAAACTTAAGTTAAATCTTTTTTAAAAAAAAAAAGTTATTATAGCTTTATTTTTTTAACCTATTTATTTAAAGCTATAGCTATATTATAATTACTTTATAAAGAATATATAGCAATATTAAGCTAAATAGTATAAAGTAATAATATTAATAATATAAAGCATATATTTATAATAATAATTATTATTTATAAATTAATATACTAGTATTTTTTTTTCTTTTTTTTAAATAAAATATTAGCTTTAATATAAAATAAATTAAATGTTTAAACTTTTTACTTATATTATATTTATTATAATAATTATAAACGTTATTATAATAAAAAAACGTAATAATTATTATAATATATATTAAACTAATAATATATATTTAAATAAAAAAAATCTAAATATAATATAATAAAAAATATTATAATAATAATATTTTTATTATATATTTAGTTTAGCTTTTATTTATTATAAATATTATAAAAAATATAAATTATCCGATATTTTATTTTATATATATAAAAATATAAGCTATATATTTTATTAAATATATAGCACGTATTAATATTTTTTTATTTATTATTTTTAAACGATATAATATAAATATTATATTTAAATATTATTTTATAAAATAAACTTTTTTAATATTTAAACTAATATAAATTAGCGAAAAAAAATACAGTTAAAAAATAAAATATTTTAATAATAATTTATTATTTATATAAAATAAATTAAATAAAATTTTTAAATTAAAAATATTTATATTTAAAGCGTTAAATATAAACGCGTATAATAAAGCTTTATATTTAAACTATATATATTTTGTTTTTATATATACGTTTTATTAACTAGTTAAAATATAAAAATATATTAATTTAAATATAAATAAAATTATAATTAATAATAAATATTTTAATATATTAAAATATATAATAAAAAAATATAAAAATTAAATAATTATTATTAAAAATAAGCGCGTAAAAATAATACGTTAAGCTAAATTTAAGTTTTTTATTTAAAAAGTTAATAATAATAAACGGCTTAAAATTATAAAATATAAAAAAAAAATTAAGTTATAAATAAAAAAACTATAATTAAATATACTAATTATTAATAATTTTTTTATTTTTATAAAATTTTTATCGATTATTTTAAAAATATATTATTTTTTATAATTTAATAATTTTATTATTAATTTTAAAGTTTTAATTTATAGTTATAAATATATATAAAAAATTATTAATATATATATTATAACTATTATAGCTAATAAAAGTATATATTTATAAATTAAAATAAACTATTATTTATTAATTATAACTTTTATTTTATAATAATGCTTGAGTTTTATAAGGGAGGTACAACTAAGTAAAAGGAAGGTTTTTTTTTGTCGATAAAAAAATTTTTTTATCCGGCTTTATATTTTAAATAGGAAATTCTTTTATTTTAATTAAGAACTACTTTATTATTTAAGGCTTTTTTCTATTTTTTATGCTTAACGTATAATTTAATATTTAAGGTTTTATGCTTTACGTTTTTTATTTTTATTTAATACTAATAATTCGGGTAATTTTTTAGAAAATATTTATTTATATTTATAACTATTTATATATTTTAATATTAAAAATAATATAGATTTAGAACTTACAACTTTATTATTACTAATTGCTAATTATTAATTAGCTATTTAAGCTTTATTAATTTATTTTATTCCGAAGTTTTGTTTTATTTATATTTTATTTTATTTTTTAAAGCTTTTTTAAGGATTTATTTAGGCTTATTAGTATTGTTTTTAACCGAGTTTATTTTTTTTAATAGTAAGTAATTTTATCGTTTTTAGTATAATTACTAGTAAATATTTATTTTTTTTTATTTATTATTATTTTTTTTCGTATATTTTTTTTATTTATAAATATTATTTATTTATTTATAAACTTTAACCGCTAACTATATTTTTAGTTTTAACTATTTTATTATAATATAAATATTTATTTATTTTATTATTATTATTATTTTAAATATTGCTTTTATTAAATAATAATTTGATTATTATATATATTAAACGTTATAACTAAATAATAGCTAAATAATTATATATTAATTAATAGTTTATTATATTTTATTTTTATTTATTTATTATTATACGGTTTATTATAATCGATTATTTATAGTTAGTTTATAATATAAATATTTTAAAAACTATAGGAAAGATTATTTATAAGTAATTTTTAAGTTATAAAGTTATATTTATAACCGGGAATTTTTTTTTCGAAAAAACTAACGTTTAATATTATAGTATATATTATAAAAATATAACAAATAAAACTATCGATAATAAGCTTGTTAAAATTAAATAAAATATAGCTTATATTAATAGAAACTATTTATAAAAGTTTTATACGATATTATTAAAAAATAAATATAAAGTTATATAAAGGCTAAGCTATATTATATAATATTTTATAAACTGCTAAATAGTTTTTTTTACTAATATTTTATATAGGCTGTTATTTATAAATATATTCCGAATTTAACGATTTTAATACTAGCTTATTAAATATAATAACAAATTAGGTTTTAAAAGCTGCTATTTTATTTTTAACTTTATATATAAACAATAAACTAATAAAATAGTATAAACTATTTAAAATATTAGTTATTTATTAAGTTATTTTACTTAATAAAAAGTAATCGTTATTTTTATTTTATATTCGAAAAAAGGTTACTAAATATATATTATATTTAAAAACGTATAAAATATGTTTATTTTATTATTATTGAATTTTTATTATATTATTTATTTAAAATATCGAAAGATAAAAAAAAAAGATTAATTTTTTAAAAAAAATAGTATTTTTATATTTAGCAAAAGTTTAAAAAAAAAATACAAATAAAAAATATAATTTTATTATATAATAATAATATATAAAAAAATTGTTATAAAAAAAACTAAATATTATTTACTAGTTATTATTTTATTAGAATATATTATTATTATTATAGCAAAAAAATCGAATAAATTTTATAGTTTATTTATAAAACGATAATATAGCTTTAATATATATTATTATTATCGATAAAGCAAGTAAATATTATTAATGTAGTTATATAAGAAAAAAAGCTTTTATAAATTAAAGCAAAATAATAAAACATATTAAAAGTAATTTGTTCGGAAAAACTACGCCGATATAACCGGTAACCTTAACTTACTAAAATATACTTATAAATTTTAAAAACTTAAGCTTTTTTGCCCCTAACTTAAGGGCTTTAGTATATAAAAATATAATAAATATTATAATAAATATAAAAATTTTTAAAATTATTTTAATTATTAATATTATAAATATTTTAATTAAATAAATAAAAAATTAAACTAAAATAAATTTATAAAAATTATAATAATAATATATATATTAGTTTATAAAAATTAGCTATAAAAACTCTAGTTATTATAATAATTATTTTAATAATATTATTAGTTAAAATAGTTAATTTAAAATTTTTAGCTATTTTAAATTTATTTATTATTATAAATATTAAATTTAATATAATATTAATTATTATAGCTATTATAATTATATAATATTAATAAAACTAATATTTATAAATAAATTAACTAATTTTATAATTATTTTTATAATAACGTTTAATAAAACTAATAATTATATTATTAGTTTTATATAAAAAATAATATTTTTATTTTAATTATTAATATTTTTAATATTTAGCTTTTAAATATTTTTTTTATTAATATAATATATAATTTTATTATTAATATTAAAACTACGCTATTATTAAAAAAACTATATATATTAATATTAAAAAAACTTTTTAAACTTAAGTTATTAAAATATTTTATTTTAAATATTAAAAAGTTTATAAATTTTTTAAAAATATAATTAATAATAATATTTATATTTATATTAAAAAAACTTTTAAAATAGCTAAATTTGCTAAATTATTAAAGCTTATAATATTTAAATAAATAAAAATAAAATTAATATTTTTAAAATAAAATAATTTAAAATTTTTTTTATTAATAATTAATAAAATAAAAATTTAATATAAAAGTTTATTTTTTAGTTAAAAAAATATAAAAATTTTTAACGAAATTTATAACTAATTTTATAAAAATAAATCGTATAATTTAAATAAATAAAACTATATATTTATATATTTATATTTATTATTTTAAAAAAAATTATATAGTATAAATAAAAGCTAAATAATTATTAATTTATAATTTAATAAAATTATTATTTTTATTAGTTATTTTTTTTTTTTATAAAATAAATAATCGGAAATTTTTATAAAAAAGCTTATATTATTTATATTAACGTAATTAGTTTTTTTATTAATTTTTAGTTTATTTTAACTATAAAAATAAATTTATTATTATTAGTTTTATAAAAATAAAATAATTTAAATAATATTAATAAAATATATAAATTTTTTAATTATATTTAAAAATATATAAATAAATTTTTTTATTTTTATTTTATTTTTATTATTATTTTATTAATAATATTATTTTTTTTTTAATACGTTCGAAAAATATATATTAATATTTAAATATTATTTTTAGTTTATTTTAATTAAAAATATCGCTATATTATTAAAAAAATTTTTTATTAATTATTTTTTTATTAAATTTTTTAAATTTATATTAATATTTTAAAAATATTATTATTATTAAATATATATAAATGTTTAAATAGTTTATATTTTTTAAAAACTTTTAAGCTTTTAAATAATATTTTAATATAAATAAACTTTTCTGTAATTTTTTTTATTATATATAATAAGCTAATTTTTATAAAAATATAAAATAGTTTTATTTATTAAAAATTATTAAAAAAAAAAATAATAAATAATAACTTAAATTATTATAAATATTACGTACGAACTATATATTATAATTTTATATTAGCTAAAATAATTTTTTTTAATATTATTTAAAACGTTATTTATTTTAAAATTATATTTATTATTATAACTTAGATTATATTTTATATTTATAAATTAATAATATTTTCAAATAAAATTTTAACGTTATAATTTTTTATATTAAACTAAATTTTAAATAAAAATTAAATAAATTTATATTTTTTATATAAATATAGCTAATAAATATTTAAATTAATATTTATTATAAACTAAAACTAAAAATAGCTTTTTAAATAAAAATAATATATTTTATATAAATTATAAAAAAGCTTTATATTATAATTTATTCGAATAAATATTATATAATTATTTTAATAAATTATTTAGCTATAAAAAATATTATTAACTAAACTTTATTAAATTTTTTTTACGATAAAAAAATAATCGGCTTATTAATTTAATTTATATATTTATTATAATATAGTTTTTAAATATTTTATTTATTAAAATGTTTTAATTATATTTTATAATTATTAAATTAGCTATATAATATAAAATATTATTAATTTTAAAAAATAAATTTAAATAATTATAAAAACTTATAATATTAAATTTTATATAAAATATAATAAAAATATACTATAAAAATAATAATAAATAATATATTTAAATATAATTTTAAAACTAAAATATAAAATAAACTTTTATTATAAAAAAATCTTAAATAAATTTTATTAAAACTAAATTTTATAAACATATAATATAAAAATATTATTATTTTTTTTAAAGCTAAATATTTATTTTTTATTATAAATAGTTTAATTTATAATAATATAAAAAAAATTAAACGATTTACGTTTATATATAATATACGAACAAATATTATATATTATAATAAAAAAAGTATTATTTCGGACTTAATTAATAATAAAAATTTAAACTATATTTAATTTATAAAAAGTTATAAATGATATTAAAAAATATTATAAATTATTATTTAAAATAATATTAATTATAATAATAAATAAAATAATAAATAATTTATATTTAATTAAACTTAAAAATATACTATTAATATAAATAATTATAATTAATTTTATTTTATTATTATTTATTAATTATAAAATACTTCTATAATAATTAAAAAGCTTTAATATATATAATTATATAATAATAGTTTTTTATTATATATTTAAATAAACGTTTATAATTTTTAGTAATATATACTTATCTAAAAACTAAAATAGTTTTAATTAAAATAATTATTTTTAAATATTAAAATATTTTAAAAAAAATTATTTTTAATTATAATTAAATTTTATTTTAATTTTTAAAAAAATATATAAAAAGTATTAAATATTAAAATTATAATAACTATTATATATTTTGTAAAAAAATAATTTATTTAAAAAAAAAACTAATAATTAAAATTATATACGTTTTTATAACTATATATTTTTAAATATTGAACTAGCTTAATATAATTTTTATTTTATAATAAAAATTACAGTGGTATTTATACGAACAAATTTTAATATAGCCACTAATAAACGAATAGCTTCCACCTTAGTATTCCATATCCCTTTTATAAAGGGTTAACATAACTACATAATAGCAAGAACGCCAATCATAACAATACCAAATAACTATAGCCTGCAAGTTCAAGCCCTATAAGTAATAAAGCCCAGCCTTTTCCAGGTATATATATTGGTTACTTCCCTTAGCACACAAATACTTTAAACGCTCAACCTAGCAGCCCTACTTAACCGCCCCTATAAAAAAGGGGGAAAAAAAAGAGCTAAGGTTTAAAAGACTAAACCTTATATAAAAAAAAAGGAAGTTATAGTAGTGCACTATACGAACAGATCCTAATATAGCTACTAATAAAATACTAAGCCTTTACTTTAGTATTCCATATCTTTTTTACAAAAGGTTAACATAAACTATGTAATGGCTAAGAACGCTAATCGTAACAATAAATTTTAATTTTATATTTTTATAAACTATATAATTTATTTTATATAAATAATTATTTAAGTTTAAACTTTTTAGCTTTTTTAATATATTTACGGGCTAAATAAATATATATAATTTCGAAAAATATAAAATCTTTATATAATTACTTACAATAAAATTAAATTAGCTATAAATTTTACTATTATTATAGCAAAAATATTTTAATAATAAATATTAAATATTAAAATTTAAACTAAATAATAAAGTTTTTTTATTTATATAATAGTTATTATTTATTTAATATAATTTTTAAAAAATATTTATAATATAATTATTAAACTTTAAATTATTAAACGTAAAATCGGTAATTTAGCTTATAAATTAAATTTTTTTAAATATTATTATATATATTTTATTATTTTATTATAGTTATAACTATATAAAAATAAATAAAAACTTTTTTAAACAAATAATATTATTATTAAAGTTTATTAAAGCTAACTAATATTTTTAATAATAATAAAAAATAATATTTATAAAATAAAAATTATATTTAAATATTATTTTAACCGAAAAAAAAATAACTTCGATTATTTAATTAAATAAAAAAAAAAAAATATAAACATAACTATTAATATTTAATATATTATTTTTAGTACTTATAAAACTTATTAATAAATATTAGTTTAAATATAGCTTTATTTTATATTATTAAAAAAAAAAAAAAGCAGCTTTTTATAAAACTATTATTTATATTTAAACCTAGTAAGCGCTTTTATAAAAAGCTATATAAAATAACTAAAGTTTTTATTTTAGTATTAATTTTTGCCGATATTTTTATTATTATTAATACGTTTATAAATAAATTTCTTGCTTTTTATTAAAGCTTTCGGTTATAGCTACTTATAAAATAATAAAAAAAATAAAATAAACTAAAATATTATTTAATATTATATAAAAAAAACTATAATTATAATATAGCTTAGCTAAATTAATTTACTAAAGTTAGCAAAATTTTTTTATACTTTAATATTTTTAATAAAGCTTTTAAAAGTTTATATTACTAGTAGCTTCTTTATGTAAAGCGTAAAAAAAAACTATTTAATAATACTATATTTAAATAAACAGCTAGCATACTACTAGTTAAAGAATTTATTATTAGATCTACTACGTAAATTTAATAATAAATTTTTTTCCTTAAATTAAGCTTTATTTTATAACCTATAATATTTTTTTTTTTTTTTTTAAAACTATAAATAAAATAAACTATAAAATAATTATTAAAAAATATATTTTAGCTTAATTTTAGCGTAGTTTTTTTAAATCGTTTTAATTTTATTTATTAGTTTATACGCCGTTAAAAAATTTTTTATAATTATTTAGTTTTAATAAGTTATTTTTTTAAAAAAAAAATAATAATTATTTTTTTATTAAATTTTTTATTTATTTAATCGAATATTTTAAAATTATTATATATATATAAAATATAAGTTTAACGTATAGTTTAAACTATTTTTTATTAATTATATTTTTTTATTAAAAAGTTTTTTATTTTATTTTTAATATTAAAAATATTTGTTTTTTTTTTAATAATTTATTTAAAATAAATTTATAAACGTTATAAGTTTTTAATATAATTATTATATTAAAATATTATTTATAATAGTTTTTTTAATTTTTTAGTTTTATAAAAGATTTAATTTTTATAATATTTATATTAACTTTAAATATTTTAATAATATTAGCGTTTATTATACTAAAGTTATTTATAATAGTTATAATTAAATTGTTATTTTTTATTTAATAAATATATTAATAATATATAAACTAAATATTAAAAAAAATTACTATAAATTTAAAAAATTAATAATTATAGAAAATTTAACTTTAATAGTTATAAATTTTTAAAAATATTAGTTTTTTTAAAACTTAAACTATTAAAAAAACTAATTTTTTTTTAATTTTTATTAAAGTTTATAATAGCTAGTTTTAATATTTTAATTTAAAAACTAAAAATTTTTCGGCTATTAAATATAAATAATATATTTATATTATTAAAGTTAAATTAATAATTATTAATTTTTTTAAATAAATTTATATAAAAAAGTTTTTTTTGTTTTTTTTTATAAATTATTATATTTTTATTATAATTAGATTTTTTTTACTAAATATAAAAATTATTAATAGTAAATAATTTTTAAATAATAATAAATAAATTATTTATTTTTTATTTTTTTTATTTATATTAATTAAGTTTTTTATTATAATTATTTTTAATTATATAATAAATAAAATAATAATAAAATAGTTTTTTTTTTAGCGCGGAATTTATATTTATTTATATTATATTTAATATTTTATTATTTTCGGTTTAATATATATTTAGGCTTAAGCTTATATTTTAATTAATTAATTTAAAAATTATAAATAAAATATTTAGCTAGTTATTTAGTAAAAAAATTTCCGGGCTTATAACCTACTAAAATAAAAAATATATAAGCGTACTATTTAGCTATTTAACTATATAATAAAGTAAGTAAAATAACCTGTTTATATATACAATGGATGCTTGTGCCCTTGTATAGTACCTGTGGTGACTCCTTGACCTAGTATTACTTTAGCATAGTACACAGTTACTATCCAGTCATTAGCGAGAACTTTAGGCAGTAACACGTATTGTTTCATGACACATCAGTATGCCAACTTGCATAATATACGCTACTATACATATGCACTTCCTAGGCCCTCCAAGCTCTAGGTTTCTCTTTTACTTCATCTTGAATATACTCAACGGCTCTATTAACTTGCATATGTTAGTACCCACAGCTAAGCCTACCTTTATGTATGCTTGTCAACCTATATTAAATAACCTACGGGGCTTTTATTATTAGTTTAAGCTATATAAATTAAGTTTTAATATATTAAGTTAATTAATTAAATAAAAGCTAAGTCTAGTTTTTATAATAGGTAAATATTTATAGCTATAAAGTAAAGCTAGCTTATAATGCTTGCTAAAGCTTTATTATTATTATTTTAAAGCTATAATATTTTTTTTTTAAATAATTATTTTTAGTTATTTATTTTAATATATTTTATAATAAAACTATTTATAATTTAGCTATTTTATTATTGCTTTTAAGCGCTTTTAATTGTTTTTAATATTATTTAGCTAATATATTATAAGTTTTATATAAAATAATTATTATTATATACGTAAAAAATAAATTAGTTTTATTATATTTATTTAATAGTTAAATTTTATTAAAGCTTTATAATTTATAAATATTATTATAATAATAATTTATTATAGCTTATAATTTATTATAAAAAAGTTTTATTTTATTATTACGTTAATATATTTATAATATTTAGTTTTTAGTTATAAGTTTAAATTAATTTTTTTTTTTTATAAATAAACTTTAATTTAGTTTTTAAAAACTTTTAAACTATTAAAATAGTTTTTTATTATAATATTTTATAGTTTTTATTAAGCTTTATTAAAATTCGACTTTTTTTTTTCGGTTAAATTTTTTATATATTTAAAAATTTAATAAATAATTATTATTAAAAAATTAAATATTAAATAAAAAAAATAGCTATTAATTTATATTTTAATATTTAATTATAAATATTTATAGCTATTTATAATAAAATTATATTAAAATATTTATATATTAAACTTTTTTATAATATAATTCGCTTAAAGTTTTTATTTTGTTTTTTTTATTTTATTATTATTTTTAGGTTTTTTAAATATAATAAGTTTAATTATAAATTTTTATTTTAATACTATTAAATTATTTTTATTTATAAACGTTTTATTATTATTAATTTATTTTTTTAAATACTTAAAATTTCCCGATTTTAATAATTAATAATATTATATTTAAAAATAATATATTAATTATAGCTATTTTTATTTATATTATATATATTTTATATATATAATATTTTTAATTATATTATAAAATATAGTTTATTATTTAACGTATTATAAAAATAATATATATAAATTATAAATTTAATATATTATTTAATAATAGTTTTATTAATTAATATTGTTTATATTTTATTATAGTTTATTATATTATTAAAATAATTTTTAAATATTAATATTATTTATTAATTTTATATATTAAAGTACTAATTATAACGTACTTTAGGTTAATATATATTTTTAACTTTTTATAATAATTTTAATATTTTAAAATCTTTAAAAGCGTATTATTTAATATATTATTTTTATAAAATATAAAAGTTTTAAAGTTTATTAATATTAAGCTATTTTATATAGTTTTTTTTTATATAATAAATATTTAAATATTTATTAAACTTTTAAATTTAATAATAATTTGCTATTAAATTTTAAAAACTTAAATATAGTTTATAAATTTATATAGTTTAGCTATTATAATAGTTTAATTAATTATTTTTTTATATTTAATAATATTTATGTTTTAAAGTTATATTTATTATTAAAAAAATCGTTTTAAAAAATTTAATAGCTAATTAGTAATACGTTTAATTTGCTTTATAATATATAATTTATATATTATAATGCTCGATAATATTTAAAAATCGAACTATTTATGCTAATTATTTTAATTTATTTTTATTATAAATAATAACTTATAATTAATATAAACAATTATTTTTTTTTTTTTACTTAATACTTTTAATATTATAATATTAATATAATAGCTAAAAGTTTTTATTTTTATACTAAATAATACGTTTAATAGTTATTTAGTTTTTTAAAAAAATATATTATTAAATAAAATATTATTTTTTTTATAAAAATATAGCTATATTAAATATACTTTAACGTATAATTAGCTAGAATTTATATTTATTATAAAAAGCAACTTTTAATTAAATATTTTAATTATTAATATTATAGTTATTATATTTTTAATTATTTGCTAAACTTTTTAAATTTTTATATTTAATATAACTAATTAGTTTTTTAGTTTTTTTATTAATACTATAAATAATACTATAATTAATAAATATTTATTAATTAAATATTTAAAATAACTTATTATATTTATAAATTTATATATTTTAGTAATTATTTTTAGTATTAGTTTATTTTTTATTATAATTATTTTCGCTAAGTTTATTTTAATTTTTTTTTAAAATATATAAAATTTTAAAAATATATTTTAATTAATAAATATTAAAATTTTATAAAATTAATTATTATATATATTACGCTAATTATTTAAATAATATATAATATTATTAATATAGTTTTTTTTTTTTTTTTATATATAAATATTATTAAATAAACTTGCTAGCTATTTTTTAAAAATTTATAATTTTTTTATTAAAGCTTAAAAATAGCTAGTATATTATAAAGTTTAAAAATATAACTAGCTATTTATATATCCTAAAAAATATTATAAATATTATTTTTTTATAATAAAAACTATATATTTTATATATTAATATTTATTTTTAAAATTTATAAAAATATACTATTTATAATTTATAACTTTTTATATTTAGTCCGTAACGTTTAATAATAAATAGCTTGCTTTTTTATAACTTTATTTAGTTTTTTATAATTATAATAAAATTATTATATATATATTTTTTTAAATTATTAAATTAAGCTTAATAGTTTTATTAAGTTATTTTTTCGGGATTAATAATATTAGCGCGTTTTATAGTTTTATATTTTTTTTAATATAAATATTTAAATATATTTAATAAATTTTTTATAGCTTTTTTTTATATAAAGCTATATTTATAAAATAGTTTTATTAATAAGCTATTTTTAATATCGATATAATATTTTATACGTACTATATATTAATATATTATTTAACTAAATTAAATAAACCGAAAAATTTTTTTAGTTATTTATTTATTTATTATTTAAAAGTTTTTTAGTATATTTTTATATTAAATTATTTTTATTTTTTTTATTTTTTTTACGTTATAAGTTATTTTTATAGCTATATTAACTAATAACCGTTTTAAAAGTTTAATTAAAAATATTCTATTAAATTTTATTAGTTTAATTATTTTAATATTTTTTATATAGCTAAAAACGCTGCTTTATTTATAAAATATATTTTTTTAAAATTATATTATTAAAAAACGTACGGTTTAATATAACGTTTTTAATTATAGTTTAAAGTTTTATAATATTTTTTATTATTATAAACTATACTATAATTTTATAGTTTTTTATAATTATTAGTTTAATTTTTTTAATATTATATATAATATTTTATTTTTATAATTTATAAAATTAAAACTTTAAAGCTAATAATTATAAAATATAATAGTTTATATAATTATAATCTTAAAATATTATAAATATTATTATTATTTAATTAAACTTAAAATAAATTATAATAATTATTATAACTATATTTTTATTTTTTTTTAAAGTTATTTTATTATTTTTATTTAATTTAACTATATAAATAAAGCTATTTTAAGCTTTATTAAATAAATTTTCTAGTTTTTAATCGATTTAGTTATTTTTTAAGCATTTTATATTTTATTTAAGTTTTTTAAGGTTTTTTTATTATTTTTTATAAAATATATTTATTTTTATAATTTATTTTTAAAAAATTTATATTTAGTTTAAATTTTTTAAACTTATTAATTAAATTATTATATATATATTTTTAATTATAATAAATTAATTAAACTAGTTTTATAGTTTTATTATTTTAAGCTATTATATTTTTTTATAGTAATTTTTAACTTAATAACTAAGTTTATTATAATTAAAATATATATTATCCGCTATTTTTATTATATATTTATTATTATAAATTTATTATTTTATATTATTATTATTAATTTTAATAATATAGCTAACTTTTTAGCTATTAATATAAAAGTTTAAAATAATAAACATTAATATTTTTAAGGTTATTTTTATATTATTAACTAACTAAATCTAGCTTATAATAAGTTTGCTTATTATATTTCTAATAATATTATAATTATAATAAAATATTATTATATTTTAAAATTATATAATAATTTTAAAAATATTATAAATTTTCGGTTTTATAAAAATTATAATAATTATTCTTAATATTTATATTATTTTTTTTATAATTTAGCTTATATTTTATTTTTTACTAAAACATTTTATATTAAGCTAAATATTTATATATAATAAGCTTATTAATTATAATATTATATATTAAATATTTTAAATATTTTTTAATAGTTAATAAAAAGCTTTTTATAGTTTTTAAAAATAGCTTATATATATTTCGTTTTAAACTAATAATAATCCTATAAATATTATTAAAAAGCTATATAATACGTTATAAATACTTAATATTTAAATTATTATTTTTAGAAAATTAATTTAAATAGCTATTATATTATTATTTTTAATAAAGCGCTATTTATTAAAAATTATTTATTAATTTAAATATAATTCTTTTAGTTTATAGTTTATAAAGTATTAAAACTTATATTAATTATATTTAAATTTAATATATTTTATTTAATATAGTAAATTAGCTCGAATTAAATATAAATTAAATAATATAATTATTTTATTTTTATTTTATATTTATTTAGCTTAATAATATTATTCGCTAAAAATATATTAAAAAAATAGCTTAAATTTATTTTTTTATCGGGTTTAAATAAAATTTAAACTTTTATATTTTTATAAATTTAATAATAAATTTTTTTAATATTATTAATTTTTAATTATTTTAATTAGTTATATTAATTATTATTATATATATTTTTAATATTTATAAATATATATAAAAAGTTTATTATAAATTTATTAATATATTTATTAAAACTAATAGCGCTAAAATTATTATTAGTTTATTATTATATTTATTAATATAATTATAGTACTATTACTTTAGTTTTATAAACTTAGTTTTTAAAAACTTTTTTTATTTTTAATATAGCTTCAAATTATAAATTTATTTTTATTTTTAATTAATCGATTCGTTTAGCTATTAATTATTAATACGTTAATATAAATATTATAGCTTATTATATTTATAACTAATAAAACGTTATTAAATTATTTAACGTTAAATTATTTATATTTATTATAAAGCTATTATTTTTATTTCGAAATAAGCTTTTATAAAGTCCGCTATATATAAAATAAATATTATAAGTATATTTTAAAATAAATTTTAATAAAATATTTAATTAACGTAATTATAAAGTTAAATTTTTATAAGTTAGTTATATATAAATTATTTATAATCGTATAACTAGTTTTAAATAAAAGCTATAAAGCTATATAAATAGCTATTTATACGTATTTATTAACCTATATTAAATAACTTATAAAGCTTTTATTATTATAGTTTAAGCTATATAGATCAGGTCTTAATATACTAAATTAATTAATTAAATAAAGGGCTAAGTCTAGTTTCTGTAATAGGCTAAATACTTATAGCTGTGGGGTGGGGCTGGCTTGCAGTGCCGCCAGGGCTCTGCCAGTCGCCACCCTGGAGCCACACCTTCTCCTCCACCACTCCACCTGTGCCAGGAAACAGGGATCTAGACGGACGCATCAAACCAAGACGAAGAAACTCTCTGTATATAGTCAAGTAGTCACAGAGAGGCCACGGAGATGACTTCACTGATTCTCCGTGCAGCATCACGTGTCTACACCCTACTCTTGCAAGGTCCATGGCAACCTGCGATAAATCTGCCTTGCTCAAATGCCTATCTGCGCAGCGACACTACATCGACGAATAGACGCTCAGTGGTCACGTGGGTGGCATTTCAGTCTGCCTATTGCATGCAATTAATTCTTATCTGAGCTTCTTGACTGGGCTTCTCAAGATCTCCCCAGACATACCCCTCATCATGATATATTTGGGCTTCTCACCCAACATCTTTTTTTTGCTCTCTGATCGTCATCCGTACTTGACATGGCAGATCCTCTCTCAATCGCCGGTCTTGTGACTGGCGTGATATCCCTTGGGCTCCAAGTCGTTAGCGGGTTGACCAATTACTTGGATGCCGTAACAGGGCGATCAGAAGATCTAAGATCGGCCAAACAAGGAGCTACGGAGATGAAAGATCTATTATTGACTATTCAAGATATTTTGCCGCAGGTAGAGAGCAATTGGCCCGCATCTGCGACCACAGTAAAGCGCCACGTAACATCTTGCCACGTTGAACTAGGCGCTCTCCACGCGCACTTGTCTGAGCTGTCCCAACCAGTCCCATCCGGCTCCAGTTTACGATCCAGGTTGGAACATACCAAAAAAAAGCTATCCTACCCCTTCGAGCGATCACAAATCAGCCGCCTCGAGGACAGGCTTACCAAAGTCAACAGTACCCTTCAGACGGCCCTGCAAGTTACAGAACTGTAAGTAACTCGAAGACCATCGAAATATGCAGAGTGACAGGCACAATATTGCAATATACGGAGAAATATGGCTTACGCCGGGTAGGAACGTCGCTATCACTTCGGCGAACCAGATACGGGAAGTCCATAGTCTGGTTGTATCCCTGTCTCAGTCGCAGACCAGCCTACGATCGCAGAGTGGAGGGGCTTCCATGTCTTTGACAACAGCTCGCGAGATTCCAGGGACAATAAACAGGGGACCTCCAGTACCGTTAGATGTAGGTTTAATCACTTAACGGGCGTTGCGCAAACACGAGGTGTTTTAAGCGCAATTCTTTGAGGATCCTGGACCCCTTGTTGTTTCAAATTCTGACACTGTTTTTACCTTAGTCAATCGAAACCGCATTGTCGCTAGCTTCTAAGCCAAGCCTTCTATCGAGCTCGATTAAAGCATTCGAGGAAGTCAATTCCATACAATCATCAAGCCGTAGCTTATCTCAGGCCTGCCTATGTCGATCCTCCCGAAGGATGGTGCATCATCGACAAAACTGGGGATACCTTACATTTTGTATGAGGTATCGAGCACCAGAAGGCATCTACCCGATTGTCCATTATCAAAAATCGATAACGAAACGCAAGCTAGCAAGTTACCGTCGAATACTCTGGCTTAAGGAAATCGTTTCAAACAGCCTTCGCTTTCTCGCTTATAAGTACTCGAGGTGCCGGGGGCGAAGCATCAGCCCAGGCTTCACCTACTATCCAACTGTTGACAGACGGATCGCCCCGGCCTTCAAGATCATGTCAGTAGCTACACAATTTTATATTACAATACGAACTGGGACGAAGCAGAAATAAAAGCAGTGCAGTGCTGTTATCATACAATCTTTGAACTCTACCGGAAAAAAAAGCATCTCCTAGAGATGTTGCTTCCGACGGCGAGTCACTAATGCATGAAATGTATTACGTAGTGTCCATGGTAAGTGCATTAATTTCTAGGTTTTCATGAAATTATGAATTACACACATAGCTAAAATATACATTTAGAGTCCTCCTGTGATCGCTGACGCGAGCTTTCAAATGGTGATGGACCTGCTTGCATGTGGTGTGCCAGTAACTACTTACGATGAATTTGGATGGTAAGTGATCATGACGCAAGAAAGACAGTAATCATCCATTACTCACAAATCAAAAGTACTCCAGCTGTTGTTTTTATTAGTGATCGTAACGATGAGATTGGTTTGAACTTGGGAAAGCGTCTTCTACCAGAACTAGATATACCAATAGTACAAAAGAAACAGGCATACCCTAATTACTTAGCAACACTCTACGCATGTTGGAGGCTTCAGAATTTGCTGAAGGTTCGAAAAACTTGTACAGACTCTTTCACATATAGCTAACAACCCGAATAGCTAGCGGATGTGGGCCGCTAAGCCTTGCGGCCAGAGCTGGCAAGGAGAAGCTCGTCCAAGAACTTATTAGGAGATTACCTCAGTCCTCGAAGAAACAAACGACTGCGGGTATACACCTCTACATCTTGCCATTAAGCATCCGCCATGCCTTCGTTTGATTCTAGAGGCAGGGGGGTCATCAATGCTCGAGAAACCTAATACCGAATCGCGGAATGACACACCACTTGCATGCGCCTGCCAATTAGGTTACAAAGCGTCGGCCCAGATCCTTCTGGCTGCAGGCGGCCATATTAATGATAATTGCATGAGTTGGAGCGCCGATTCTTGCCTCTACGACGTGCTGGTTGCTTTGAAGGAGCGCAGAGACAAGCTTAAATTACTTGCATTAGAATACCTAGCCCCATCAGAAGCTGAGTATTTCGGCTACACAAAAAAACAGTGTTAGATTGTGGCGCTTCGGGAGTGCAGAGACTGCTGTTGGAACAAGGGATACCTATGCCTCCACATCTGTGCGAATGTTTGTATCCTCCGGTCTATTTCATACGCCGTCCTGTGATATCCTTTTTCGATGAGCTATGGGCTCTGGGTTTTCGAGGTATCAACAGTTTTGATAAATTTGGAAATGTACCTCTCACGAACGAACCAGTCGATGTCCACAAGGCGCGGTGTTGATCGAGCACGGCGCCGACTACTGGACACCATTTAATGAAAGGACCAGCAACACCAATACTAGTGATATTACGGTGACACCAGCGCATTTTATCTCATGTCGGATTGGGGCGTTATATACCTTATATTATAAGGATAGTGACGAGTACGCTGAAAAAGTCGACGACTGTTATTGGCTTTTTGAGAAGTTGATGCAAGTCCAAGTTAGTGATGCTTGCTTCTGCCCGTGTTTTAAAGGTGGCTGCACTCCTTTGAAGGCACTCTTCGATTTCCGCCGGAAATACCTTTTTCCAATCGATATACAAGAACTCGCGCAATGGTGCGTAGGGTTGACCAGAACTTTTCAAGCCAGTTTTAGCGCAATGGATTTGATCATAAGCCTCAGGCGGATGACGTTTGATGGGTTAGGGTTAATGCATACCTGCTGCAACTTTAACCTTTTTGTCTGGGGTATTACCGAATACAGCAAATCAGTTCATTCAGTCGAGGAGGTTGAAGAAATCATCTCGGAGCAAAGGTCGTTGTTAACCCTGTTTGACGATCTGTTGGTTGAATTCGATGAGGTTGCACGTGAGGAACAAAACGGGGTGCCTCTTATAGTCCGAGACTCCGAGGAGTTCTGGCTGCGTCGCTGGCTCCCAAGGATGGAGGAGATACTAAACGAATTGAACGGCAATGATCTCACTGCAGAAGAGAGGTCGATGGCCGAAGCTGTGGGTGTACAATGGTGCATGCAACCAGTTCAAGACGAAGTTGAAGAGGACTATGATGATTTTGATACTCCAGAAGGTGTGATGAAGATATTGAAGAATATCCTGGACGAATAATGGGATTGGCAGTACCATGATGATCGTTGCGGCAGTAGTTTCATTCTCATAAAGCATATCTTGGTCAAAATCTTTCATGCAACCCTTGAAAACTTGCATATAGAAACTATTTGCATGAGCCTACATCAGGATACTCATATCTTTACGTATACGTGTGTACTAGAAATTATTTATGTATTTTCTCTCGTCGAGTTCTCACTCACCCACTGACACAGAAGTCGCCGTCTAGCAGCAAATCAGCTGCATCAGGAGGCAGTGAAACCCCTTGTAAATGTGTTATTATATGGTTCGCTGGCAGATTACAAGCGAGCCTTGGCAGATATAGAGAAGTATACGTGAAGGTGAAGTAGTTTTCAAGACTAAAGTAGCGCATTAAACCCAGAAGAATCAATCATTCTGCAAACGAGAGAGGTAGTCATATTGATGAGCCACTTGGTTCGCGACCGTGCTGACTTGCCTGTCCACCTGGCCTTAAATGTAGGAAAATGGGATTTCACTGGAACACCGCGCTATGCGATGATGTGCGCCAATCGAACTCTGAAAGATGTTCACTTGAGTAAAGGTACTGTAAATAGAATATCCAATAATGTTTTCATTACTTCATAATGCAGAAACTATTCGGCCGAAGGACGCGAACTGTAGGCCAACCGTTATATACAACGGTCGGTACACGCCATCCATTCTGTTTCAAACTATATACAATTTCCGAATAAATTTTCATATATCCATGAAGCCTCTCCTATATACATAATCTCTCACACCTAACACGGCATTTAAGCGCCAATCTGGCCGCCGGCACCAGGGCCACCGAGGTAGAAGTAGCTACCCCAGTTGGTTCCCGAGCTCCAGGTGGGGGCGATGTTGTAGCGGCCGGTGCGCTGACGACGAGCTGGTTCTGGCCGTTGTAGTCGGCGTAGGTGTTGCCGGTGTTGATGTACTGGATGTTGTGGATGTAGGCCGACTTGCCGAAGCCCGTGTTGGGGAACTCGCCGCTGCCCATGTCGGTGGTCGTCATGGCGGTCTCGCTGTTGTAGATCTCGCCGTAGAAGTCGATGATGTCGGAGTGGTCGGCCAGAGTATCGCCAGCATTGACACCCTGGGAGAAGAGAGAGGCTGGGTAGTATCCGATGTATCGGTCCAGGCACCACAGCCACCAGTTACCACCGGTGAGGTAGTAGCCGATCTCGAGCTCGTACTGAGCACCACCGTCGGCGGAGAGGGGGGAGAAGGCGATGCCGGGGTAGATCGACGAGTCGGTCTGGACCCAGCCGGCATGGTCGCGGTTCCAGCCTCCGACGTTGTCACCGTCGGCACTATAGCCGTTGGTGGTGAAGTAGCTGAATAGATGAGGGCGTTGACCTGGTTGGGGTAGTTGATCCAACCGGCCTCGACAGTCTGGGTCACGGCCCCGGTACCCGCATGAGCGGCGTTGCTGCGGATGACAGCGGTCTGGAGGAGGGAGAAATCGGCGTTGTTCTGGACGTATGCCTTGAACAAGCTGAAAGTACCCTTACCACCGTGGTTGACGACGTTTTGGCCGGAGCTTGCGTACCAATGTTGGCCGGCATAGCCATCGGCGGCAGCGTTTATCTTGGCCGTGGATTCATGGTCTTCCTTAGTAGGGAGACGCTTTGGGGCCTTGGCTCCGGTCGACCGGGGAATGGGCACGGTACCGTTGGGGCCTTGGGGGCTGTTGTTAGCCAGCAGGGCTCGGACGGCCGCCTGGTTGTTCTCAATGCCACGCTTGCTAGGAGGCGCCGGAGGGGTACTGGCAAGGTTGCCCTTAACCTGAGAGTCTGGCACCACCCAGTCAATAATCTGACCGTCGGCTGAAGTTGTTGTTGCCACGACGTCGAGCCCACCGGTGCGAGCGCCTATCGGTGTGGCAGAGGTCGTTTGGAAAGCGACGGCGAGAGCCGCAGCCTTGAGGATGGACAACTGCATGATGTCGAACAAGTTTGGGACAGCAGAGAGAATGTCTTGAGGTAGACCGTGAACTAACAATCCAAGAGTTGCCTGTCGAGCCCAGAAATCCGGATAGCTCGCGATGGGACGGTCATATTTATCTATTCTCATGACATCCTCGTCCTTCATGCACCATCCATAATAGGATAGCCAGCCTAAGGTGACCCTCTCAACCCATGATGACCTTCAGATCGCCCTTTGCTCCACAAGGAAGGTCTGGTGTGCCTAGCGGCGCGCGCCGGTATTGGGTACACCCAACCCGCGCCGTGGCTTGTGATCCACCAGGCAACGTTACCCCGGCTTCACGTGTGAGGAATTCCAAACGAACCCGGGCCTACGGCCGTGCTGGCCTGCTGTTTAAGGCTGGGGTGCTCAGCCATTGTTAAGGGTAAATGAAATGGTATAGAAGACGGCGACTTGACACCACAGCATCGAACGAGATCGAGTAAGATTGACAAGGCGCAGACGATTAGTGTTTCTTTGAGGAATATTTTAGTGTAAACCGTTGAATCTGAGAATCCTTAGCTATGTTGACGCGGCTCACTTAGGAGCCAGGTCCCTGTATCCCGATCGCCGGACTTCCTTAGCGCGTAGCGAGCTGGAGAGGAGCGTATCATCCAAGGTTGTTTGGTCGTGATATGGCCTTCTCAGACAACCTCATTTTGTCCCCTGTCAATGGTCGGGCCTATTTGCACAAAGTGCATTACTGCTTGGTTAGGAACTTGAATAAAAACAAGTCCTGCAAGGTGCTTTTCTAATGAAAAGAGCTAAATCCCCACGCGGGGCACGTCAATCAGGGCCTAGCATCGCATTGACGATCCCAACCAGGAAACTGGTGGCGCAGGGGCGCCGGCTAACTGCCTATTTTAAAATAGCACATCCTGGTTCGCGCTCAGTGCCGGACATTTCAGGATGCTCGTAAGGCTAGCGCTATGCATACTAGACCCGTTTGTCCAGGTGCTCACGGTTGTTGTTTGCAGATGACAGACAACTAGGGCACGAGGTCCATGCATAAGCTAAGGCCCTGGCATTTTGATGGATGAAACGGGAGGGTTGATGATGACGGAAATACTACCGTGGAGTTGCAGTGTGGTGTAGGGGCCGTAAGCCACCTATTTAATCCCTGGTCTTATGGCGCAGAGCAACACCCACAGGAGAGGCTTAAAGCCGAATCCTAAGCATTGTTCCAATTTTGACATTGAAACATTGTAATATCACAGGAGTTAACGAAATTATATCACCTACACTACAACTTAGCTAATTGTTACCTCGACAAATATAGGATAACTTCGATTCATACAAGCGCTAGGCTGTTCATCGGTGTTCCTTATTTCCATATCTATCCGACTTATCCTGAGGCAACAGAGTGGGGGCAAACGCTAGAGACTTGACCCCGTTATGGCGAAAGCTTAATTTAGCGTGGGCCAACACGTTTTGACTGGCAACTTAGTCTTAGACTGCCACGAGTAATTGTTGTATAATCCTGGGGGCAGACTGGGGTTCCTAGATGTCTATAGCAAATGCGGAGAAGCTTCTCCACAGATCGTCATCCATCTAGCGAAGTTGAGCTAGACGAACCAACTACCATGGATATGTCCTTCCTTTATAGGAAACTCCAACGATCTCCAGGTGAGTGCGTGATAGTAAGTACATACATATCGGTCCAAAGGAGGGTAAATGATACGCAATAGTTTGCTATAGAACTCACCAAAGACCTGCAAGAACCATTAGGGCTGTCCACGAACATGTTGGAAATTGTGCCATTCGCTTGGCATGCGGTGAAAAGCTGGGTAGGTCATGTGTGAAGTCAAAGATAGGCATAGTAGGTAAAACAACAGTCACAAGTGTTGGCTGTAAACGATAGCTACAGTAGCTGTTGAACTCCGCGGAAACTACATTCCGTCCGAAAATTCCAGTGTTTCAAGATTATACACTATTAAATTTACTGACTCGATCAGAATGATTATCGCCTATAAATATATCGCAATTGTCGATCCGGTTGGAACCGAGATCGACGTGTGACGATCGCTCGGCGAGGAACCCGACCCGTCGTCCATCTTAGCAAGCCGTGCAAATGCAATGCTGATCCCAAGGAGTGTAAGGTGGCCGGGTAATGATACTGGCAAACTAGGATCTAAAAGCTAATCTACCGATTCATGCGCTCTACAAATATGGACTTACATAATAGACAGACGTCTTGCGCCACACACGTAAGTCCATACCGCAAGTAATGGCGACATATGCACCAAGTAATCCTCAGCTCGCACACAAACTTACACCAACAGAGGCTCATCTCGATCTTCCGCAGCGTACATAAACTAGGACTATTAGGAGTCGCAGCGATGCTCCGTATAATCCCACTAGGCACATTGATCTCCGAGGAATAGCTGCGTAAGAATTGCCCCAGTATGATGCCCCCCCACATTCGGGGTCACTTGCCCGAGCTGAAGCCAGCACATTCGGGGATCCGCTTTCAGCACCTCCCGTAACTATTCTGCATCTTGGCCGTAGCCGTCGCCCTCTTGTAACTTCCGTCTCCTATCGTCGATAGGTTCCGTTTGGATAGCGATGTGATGATAGCATAACTTCCTACTATGTAACGAGATAGAGATGCGGCCTACTGCTTGTGAAGCTTTGTGGTTCATCTATGCCCTGGAGTCCTCAGATCTCATCGCACCTCCCTTCAATGCTTCGAGTAACGTGATCTTGAAACTCAAATTTACAAATTAGGCGTCGTGAACAATGCGGGCCGATGAGAAATTGACGATTTTATGTCGGATCATATAATCTAGTATGGTGAATGTCACAGAACCCCATAGAGCAACTAGGGTTATGGGCATGGGATAGAGGCTCGTGTGTATATATATAATGTAGTAGATCCTACTTGTGGCTGTAGATGGAGGCTTTGCCTTCTTGCGCGCTAACGTTCTGGTATACCACGCTAATCAAACGGCCTACATTCTTGTTTCTTTCGTATCTCCTAACCTACTCTAGATCCGAGACATCTCTAGATTCGGCACACTTCGAGCCGCATTGAAATAGAATAACAATAAGTCATGACGGAAACACTAGTAATGTGAGCTGTGACAGAGAGCTGTCATGACATGCAGAAGTAGTCAAAAGAACGGCATATTCAGCCGGCATACCATTTATATGTCGTATAGACATCTGTTGTTGTACGAAGGCCTGAAGCTACTTGCTCCCGGTGTGCATAGACCTTTATCGAGTTTAGCGTACCGCCACAACCTCAATATTCACCGCCACACTTAAACAATTCGAGCACCTATTATAGAGATATATTGTTATAATGCATAATACACTGTATAATGATATACAGTTATGCACACAAAACTTTAAAGAGATCCATCAATCAAGGCGGCGGGCGGCTCATTCAATTCGGACGACGTCCAAATAACCTTCTGCCTAAGCTTCGGCGTCCCGCAAACCTTAAGTTTGCTCAGGGCGGAGTAAACCTTGAAGAGTTCGTTTATTTTGGTGAAACGTCGACTGCGACCGAGACTCCCTCATTCCCATAGCCATGGTTTTGGATCTCATCCTCATCACATCCTAACAGGCACATCAACATCATCAACCACCCTCACCACCACTATCGCTTCCACAACGCTTGCGCTTGGTTATCCGCAGCATCATTAATACCAATTGGATACACAGCCGGAGCTATCCTATCTCCCGCTTTTTCTACACACGACCACATCAGATCCCCGCGCCAAAGCGCACCCGGCACCCAAAATGGCGGACAAGCAGCAGAAGTACCGCCAGGAGATCCAGCAGATGATGTACGTGTCGGGCGAGGCGGCCGAGGTAGCAAGCGACACGACGGCCATGATCGAGGAGATCGTGCGGCAGCAGGTCATCGAAATGCTGCGGAACTGCACCGAGCTGGCCGCGCGTCGCGGGGCGCGCACCATCACCATCAACGACCTGATCTTCCAGATCCGCGACGACGCGCCAAAAGTGTCGCGGCTGCGGACCTTCCTGTCGTGGAAGGACGTGCGCAAGAGCGCCAAGGACAGCGACGAGAAGGGGGGCGACGCGGACCTCGGCGTCGGCGACGACCCGGCCGGCGGCGTCATGCCCGGCGGCCGCGGGCCCGACGGGCGTCGAGGAGGCCGCCAAGAAGAACAAGAAGGCCAAGGTCAAGCTCCCCTGGGAGCCGTCGTCGTACTACAGCCAGGAGGTGCCCGAGTGCGAGGACGACGAGGACGAGGAAGAAGAGGAGATGAACTCGATCACGCTCGCGCGGCTGCAGAAGGCCGACGACCGCACGCGCGTCATGACGCGCGAGGAGTACGTCACGTGGTCCGAGTACCGGCAGGCGTCCTTCACGTACCGCAAGGGCAAGCGGTTCCGGGAGTGGGCCGGCTTCGGCATCGTCACGGACAGCAAGCCGTCCGACGACATCGTGGACATCCTCGGCTTCCTGACGTTCGAGATGGTGCAGACGCTGACCGAGGAGGCCATCAAGATCAAGGAGCACGAGGACCTCTGGAAGGAGCGCAGCGGCAGCGAGAACGCCGGCGGCGCCAGCAAGAAGCGCAAGCTCGCCAAGGGCCTCTTCGATCCGCGAGCGAGGGCAAGACGCCCGTGGAGACGCGCCATATCCAGGAGGCGTTCCGACGCCTCCAATCGCGCCCCAAGAGGGCGCGCTATGCTGAATGGCACCAGATTGCCCAGCATACCGCTCTGAAGCTTATTTAGGCTTACTCGCTCTACGGCTGCTCGACGTGATGGAATTTCCCCGCGTCTTCCGGACAGCGGCTGCTGAGTCGTCGATACGACATCGATAGAACGGGCATCAAGGTTTTTTGACGGGCGTTTGCGGGATTCGATTGGGCTACGAATGGATCAGGAATGGCGTTTAGGTTACAGCGATCGCTCCTTGGGCGAGAGGTGCCAATTTCCACTTGTTATTCAGCAACACGGAGGGAGGGTGAGATCTATTCTAAGCGCAAGACGTGGTGCATAGAGGATGATGGGCCAATCGGCTGCAAATAGTTGAGTATTCTGGTTGTATTGGGAGGGAGACATGGCACCCGCACAATCTCGATTTGTTGTCATAAGTCAGGACATCTTCATTCTGGATAGAGTAGTCGCCTGCCAAATTGAATCGTCCTATCTGTAAAGAAACGCCCCTACATTCGTCGCGTAATACAATCACTTAGAACTGACAGCGTCGCGCGATCTCCGTAGTACCCTACGTGTCACGTCTACGTATATTTGCACCCGACACAGCGATTTCATACCATTCCACTTCAATACTATATTGCATATTGGCTAACTCATCAGCTTCATGGCTCTCCTTTCGCCTTCCAAGTGCATGATACCCCAATAAATTACCAGAATACCTCCTCATAGATAAAATACCGCTAAATACTACCATATAGGGATGACAATAACACACTCCCACTTTGAACAGCGTAAATGACAAGTTAAAGACGCCTTGAGTTTTTGTCCTACTCGCAGTTGTGATTCACAATGATCATCATTGCGAGGTAATCCGTTCCAAGCTAGACAGCTATTTCTTTCATGACACATTCCAAGACACGAACACAGGAATGCGACGTCACAAAAACTATGAACCGCCCGTGGACACATGGTGATGTGATTGTTGGGAGAGGGGAGGTTTTGCTGAAGCGAGCTACATATTCGGATGGTAATGTCCCAGGCAACAGACCGTCCAGTCCGTAGAATCAATGTAGCTAGTTTACAACTCCGCAACTTTACGGCTGTTGTTAGCAATGAGGATGTACTCGGGGATCAGAATGGCGACCCAAGCGAGAGTAAGGCCAACAACATCAAGAAAATCTTGGCATATAGCTTAACGAGGCGGAATCACGCGCACGCGAGAAGCTTTCCAGGCGTCGATCATGTTGATGTAGCCCTTGCCACAACGATGATGGGCACACCTTGCCAACGAGCGGTCGAAGGGCACAATGGTATCGTCTCCTCGGGCAGCAACGAAGCTGAACGCGGGTCAAGACAACCTGGGTGGGAATGAGGAAGAAGACCTGCACGGCGAGAGTAGCAAGCAGCACGAGGATTCCCTTCCAGGCATCATCCTTGTTGTACTGAGGCAGGGTGTTTGGGCTGCTTGGGGTTCCACATGGACATGTTTAGCAGCAGGGCAAGACCTCTGGGGAGGTAGGTGGCGAGCTGGGCGGCCAACGTGTACAGGAGCATAGGCACAGCTGTAGCTTGGAAAGCCCGCTTGAAGGGAGGGAGTCGTTGCCAGAAGTACTTGGAGCTCGGAGCCGAGATGATGATATGCGTCCAAGCAGCATAGGGCTGTATCACGGCAAGACCAACAAAAGGCATGGCGATAAGAGAGGGTATTCCGACGGCGACGAGGATTGAGTTGACGGTACCCATCGCAACGGCCAGGAAAAGATAGGCGCCATAGCCACGGAAGAGAGATCTCCAGCCAGCGATGGCGTAGACGGCGCGGTGGGTGCTGCGAAGAGACGATGTGACGGCGGGCACCTCGGACACAGCGGCGTCGTCGGTCGTGGGAAACCCGTCCTCGGCAATGGAGTGGCCATCCTCGTTGAGAGAGACGGGGTCATAGGCGGGAGGTGAAGGGTCCTCGACGATGGCGAGGGTCGGGTAGAGTTCCTGGAAGGTGTATGAGACCTGTGGTTTATTATGTTAGCCATCATCACCGTTACCACACTTGGGTAGAGCACCGGGACGTACAATCAGAAACAGAGGCACGAAGATCAAGGCATTGGCAGCAAAGACACCCCAAGCCCAGCCTGGCATCTCATAGCCGTCCATAGAGGCCTCGCCCCGCTTGTAAAGCGTTGTCGCGACATCGCGAATACATGGTGACGATGCTGCGGCTAGCCGGAATAGTCGAACTAATCACAAAAGGTGTTTAATAAGGAAAGGAAACGGGAGAAATGATTGAATGAAAAAGAATTGATGATTGGTTATATACTAATGATAAGAATAATATAGAACAATAGTCAAAGCAGAAAGAGGAAGAGAGAAAGATGAATCCGAGCGTCGTGGGCGAAGCGAAGGCGAGATGACATGGCTGCCTGTCCTGTCAGTCAAGCGAAACAGCCCATGAACTAGGTATCTGTAGGTAGAGATAGCGCTTGGGGGCCGGAACGTGGGGTCTTGGTGACGATTCCCACTGGACTCACAGGCCTGTCACAGCCTCGGAGGCACCTGCAAGACCCTTTACAGCCACTATATGTCTGTTATCTGTAACGGCTGTCGCATCATGTTGGGGCGCATTCGGAAATCTACGAATTTGATTGGCTTGTTGCCTAAATGGAACTCCCCTTTTGGCTTAGCGAGAGGATCCAATGCAGTCATCAACCTTAAAACGGTCGTTAGGTCAGGCAACGTGGTACGTAACCTGCAGGCACCTCAGGTGGGCAGCTGCACAGCCTCATCGCGCCCCTCTTCTTGAACTTTGTGCTTTGTGTGAATATTCGCGCCTCGTGGGATATTCACGAAACGCGTAAACCTCCAAGTTCAGTAAAATCCAATGCTGCTGTGAGGTCATAGGTATGACCAATAAGATTACCAGTGTTTAAGAACTTGTCCTTATAGCAGCAGCTGCACCCCCTTTACATCATCGCTCATATACAGGTATTATACTTTCATCACGATCAATCTTCTCAAGGGGCGGGCGACACGGACCATTCGTTCGAGGTTTTTCGGTGCACGCAAAGCCGTCACCATGCCAGACATGCCGGCGCCATCAATCCCAAATCTTCTTACACTCCGGGGTTCACGAGGGGTTCCGGGGCCCGGAGCCGAACTCGCGGTCGGGGGCACCCGTCAGCTGCTGCTGCACCCACACCCAGCCATGATGCTATTATCCAGGGCACCGACACAGACGCTGCCGTGTCGCGCATGAGCGCTGTCGACCTAGGCTACCTGGAAGATCCATATGCTCGCTTTTTTATCCAACCGCCCGCCGTCGGTGCCGCTGTGAGGAGACTGCCCATCATCAACCGAGGTAAGATTGTTTGAACAAGCCTCTACGCTACGAGCAGAGTAGTGCTGAGGCCACGGGTAGGGACATACACGCGGACCACCGCCCTTGATAAGTTAATCGGGGCATTCTTGTCTACTACTGAGGGGCAGGAGCGGCAGATCGTCTCGCTCGGTGCAGGAACAGATACCCGAGTCTTCCAGCTGTTTAAGGGAGGGAACCAGAGCAAGCTCATCTATCACGAGGTGGATTTTCCGACCGTCACTGACAGGAAATATCACGTCGTGAGGTCTACCGCTGCGCTGGGTGCGGTGATCCCCAAACCAGGTTTCGTACAAGAAACACATACGTGGTGTGATGAGGGCCTCCCGGGTGCGAGCCAGTATTGGTGTCATGGAATAGATCTAAGAGATCTATCGCAATCAGACGCAGCGCCTTTATCAGGACTTCGAACAGACGTACCAACACTATTAATCTCCGAGTGCTGTCTATGCTATCTCGAAGTAACGGACGCATCCAAGGTGATGAAGTACTTCACAGATCAAGTACCTCAAATCTCAATCGTCCTATACGAGCCAGTGCATCCTCATGACCCATTCGGGAAGCAGATGGTATCCAACCTCGCCACGCGACACATACGAATGCCGACACTGGAGGAATACGCAGATACCAGCAAACAGGAAGCCCGCCTGCGGGACGCAGGTTTTGATACTGCACACAGCTGACGATAGAGATGATATGGGAGGACTGGGTTTCCACAGAGGAGAAGGAAAGGGTCGATGGCCTGGAGGGTCTCGACGAAGTCGAGGAGTGGAATCTCTTGGCCGGCCATTACTCTGTATCTTGGGCTGGCGAGGACTTAAGTTGGAGGGATGGCGAATAGGCGCCGGCTGAGTGTTGCTTTTGGGAGGGGCTTAATGCGTCTTGCTACAGACTTATGCAACTAATCATACAGGTGGTAGGTGATGATGATTGTTTCCAATGCTCTCGATAGTATTAATAGACCTGCATCTATTCGCTAACCCCTTGAATTACATGTATAGGGCTCGTAATACGGCGGATATGATAGATTACCGAAGTGCGATACATCAGTCTCACCCTCATTGGTCATCACTAGCAAATTCAGCTGATAGCTGTCATGTAGCCATCCTACTAGCTCTATTAATTGACCGAAAGATCCCGCCCTGTTGCTAATCGGAATTCCGCCCGTATAAAAGCACCTCCGCAAACGCCTTTACTACGCTTCGGTAGAAGCATGTGTTACGTTCAATAATTATGTACCGACACCCAGTGACACCCACTGAGTTAAGGTACTTATTTAAGGGCCAAATGAGTGCAATTCATAATATTGAAATTATTAGGGTTCAATGTCAGTGTGGACGATAGAGTAACTCGCATCATGTAGAGAAACTGGCTGATGTCATGAACCTAGATGTGACTTGTAAAAATGAAGCTGTCCTTCGGTAATACTATGTAGGGTTCGGTCCCCTGGCTACCTAGTGACTAGGTACACAGAGTGGGTTGCTCGTGCATCAGCACTTAAATAGAACTACACCCATAGAACCTTACACGACTGAGCGTCACAACGGCCCATGCAGTCCTGAAGAGTGGGTGACTTTTTGCTTTGTAGTGAGCTCGTATCGTCCCTGACATCACAAAGCATCGCAATATACGAAAATTACCAGAATATTCAGATATCACTATCTCAAGCCTTTAATTACGTAGATTGCCTCTACCTAGGTACCTCGTCCACAATTAGACCATCAGCCCCCAACTCGACCCCCATTCAGCCGCTACAGCGGCTACCACTAACATGCACGTGTAGGTACCTACCTAAAGTACTTAAGTATTGTTGGTCACATCACTACCTACTAAACACCCCTGGTTTAACTGATGTAACACTGTCGAATATTCCCGTTGTCAACGGCGATATGATAGATCAAATGATGGATCAAATGAAAGAAAAAGGTTATCTATGTGATTTCTTTCTCGGTTCGCGTTGAAGGAGGGAATGGTATTCGTGCGCTCAAGCCGCAAGTACGGGAATTCTCTGATGATGCTGACGATTCCATCGTGAAGTAATTGAGTTCTGTGTTAACCGCCGACCATCTGCCAAGACTGAGTGATGCTACGTCAGTGGGGAATAAACAAACACTACACATTTTTAGCCTCCCCAAAAGAGGCTAGAATATGCAGGCACTACCAACAGCAATGAGGTGCATTTCTTAGCCTTCACCAAATCGGGCACATACGAAGAACCCGGTAGCTTTTGTCCCTCTCTTTTCCGCCCGAAGCCTTATTTTGACCTCGATAGGATTCAGCTTTTGGTAGCATTAGGCGCCGCAAAGGTACCCAGAACTACCAAGGATGGATCATTATAGATCGGTTCCCACTCAGTGTCAGAGAGAATGCATGTTGGTGGCGGCACCCAAAACCCCTGCCACCATGTGCTCTTTTCTTCACAAACTGTGCTCATATATAAGTCCTCAGACGAAGCTGTATGGGCTAGCAGAGGGAGCAACGCCCGTCTATCACATCAACTGAGTCGTTTTATTCTCTTACGCCGACGTATGGGAGCAAAATGGGGACTGAACCCAAGATAGACTGGTTTGCGCCAACGCTGATGCTAGGTGCCTGGCTCGGAGGAATTGTCGTGGCGCTGGGTCACCACTTCTACTATAATAGCCTCGCTGGCTCTCCGGCGGATAGTCATGAGTCAATACTGGGGTTCGGGTTTTCGAGTCAACAACTCAGCAATGCCCTCGGGACGGCTTTTGCCTTTGTCGCCCGGGCCCTTCTTATCTTGGCTACCTCGGTGGCGTACGTCCAACTCTTCTGGAGAGTCGCTATGCATCAGACGAAACCAAATGCTTTGGTGAATCTAGACACCATGTTCTCTGGGCTGTCCAACCTTTTTGCCTTTGGCAGGGTGTCAGCATGGTATAAGAATCCCGTGTTACTTTTAGTAGCTTTGATATCTTGGTAGGAACTATTACCGCAGTATAACCTCGCACCATGAATACTAACCAGACGCTACCTAGGCTGTTACCACTTGCGTTCATTATACCGGCGGGTACGCTGAGCGTCGTCTTAGTCTCGAACAGTCGTTTCGCCATACAAGATGTACCTAACCTGGACCTTACAAGTTTCAATTATGTGGCGGGACTATGGACACGGACATCTCAGACAGAAAACGGCATTGAATATGGTGACTATGTTTACAATGGCCCTAGTTTTGACGCCAAGAAAGTTGCTGTCGCGGTAGCAGCTCAAAATGCAATATTGCCGATCGATGCCCCGCCGAAAACTCGAGCTGGGCGTTAGATTTCTACGGGCCATCGCTGAGCTGCGGCGTTATGAACAACACCATAAGGAGCAAGGTCGAGCCGAATATTGCGAATTGGCTCTACGGCCAACCGGCTAACTGTGAAGGGCGCTCGGTCAGCTACTTGTCTTGGAATCCTAGTCTTGTATTTTCGGCCACGGCCATGGCGACGGCCTAAACGCAGTTCCCTTCGTCAACCAAAAATTCCTCAAAGGCGACAAGAGAGGTCCCTTCACACCTATATATGTTGCTTTGCTGCCGGAAACCGCTATGGACTCATGCTGGGGTTGGACAACAACCAAACCAGTCACCTCGAAAACCCGTCCTTTTTCCAGTGCGACCTCCATAACGCTTCTTATCATGTGAATTTTCGCTACGAGTCTGGCGTACAAAATATCGCCGTCAACATTGATCGTTTAGGGACTGTTGAGAATCCGGACGGGGCGTACAGCCCGCTGAGGCAACAGAAAACCCCAACGGCACTTGCTTTGGGCTCGTAGAATACTTGTCGTCTTCAAAACAAAGTCCATGTGAATTCGACACCGACCTGCTGCGGAGGTTGTCTTATACGGGAATCATGGATGCCTTTAACCAGCTCATAACTGGCTCGGTGTCAATAAGTGATCTGGGAATCAGGAGCATTGACACAGATATGTTCGTGACGAGTTTGATAGATACCGCGGAACTTAGGTATCTCTGGGAATTCGTGAACAGTCCCCAGAACGCCACAGTCCTGCAGACTCAATTCACGTCATACATCACGTCACAAGATGGCGCATCAGCAAACATGAAAGAGACAACACCTCGATTATCACTGCCGCGGGTAATGGAAGATATGTTCACAAACTTTACTATCAGCCTCATGGGCTCAAAGTCCTTGCAGTAAGTTTTTCCAGTCTGAAAAACTTTGTTTTGCTGCAGCTGCTCTAGTGGCCGGCACCGCGCCAGAAAGAAGTGAGCCCCATACTAACATTCAAAAAGGCCAAACCCCGCCTCTCCCTTCCGTCCTCCACCTGCTAACGTTACCATCATCACCCAAATACCTGTCTACTCTTATTCGCCCACCAACCTTTGGATCGCCTATGGTTCAGCTATCTTGGCCGCATCATTAGCGCTGGTTGCTGGTATCGTGGCCCTCGTCTCCAGCGGCGCTAGCTACAACAGCGACTTTTCGAGTATCATGCGAGCCGCCTACGGCGCCGAGCTGAGCACTTCTGTAGAACAAAAAGACGCGCATGCGGCAGCTCCGCTACCTTCATATTTAAAAACCGCGACGGTCAGTTGGCTTACTCCTGGTGATGGCAAACTCGAAGCACAACAACAATCCAGCGCAGAGGACAGCGATAGCCAAGTCGTCGATCCCCACGAACGAAATCCAGATCATCCTTCGACGTCGAATATCGACGGGAACGTGGAGCAAATGGAGCGAGATGTGGAACACAGAGACCCAACTGTTGTGCCAAGGAGATATAAAACTCGGGATGGTTACGAGTACCAATTGACACCTGGGGGCTCCAGGGCTGATCAGCGATACACGAATCTGCCCTGGATTTAGTGAGAAGGTTGATTTCTCAGAAACTCTGCGTGCCACCGATAGCGTGTCGGCGTGCAGCACTGGGACTCCCCACGGCGTATTTCTTGCCTAAGTGTCTGGAAGATGTCCCGGCGAGTTTGCCTATTCTAGGCGATTTGCTCAGCTATGGTCGGGCGACGGCCCGGCCTGAAGAGAAAGAGAAGGAGAGGATAGTCGGAATGAGAGGGGCAGCCCGGATAAACTAATGACGACGAAGCCGATCGGCGATATGACGTCCTTGGGATGGGGAGGGAGTCACTGTCTCCGTCGCCGCGCCGATGAACTCGTATGCACTCGGGTCATCCGGCACCTTCTACTACTTCTTCGGACGCGCCCTCATGCAGTCCAGGTAGCCGTACTCAGCGTCGCCATCTAACCAACCCCATTTCAACTTCCTTATTCATATCCGGCGGGCTCGTAACCGCTTCAGTCCTCCTACACTCACCCCACATACGGCATTCGGCATGCTTCCATGTCGTCCAGAAGTCGCTAGTTGTTTGACAGGCGGCGACAGTCGTCTATTTAATAGATGTTACCATCCTTTGGAGTTCGTGGCTTTGTAGCACATATTACACTGATAGAGGAGTTCAGGGGTTGGAATTGGCCTTGGCGTTTGAAAAGAATGGCGTTATGATACCACAAAGGGCACTGACTTTTGGATTCAGAGCGATCAATGAATAACTGTAATTGGCGTACTTTAGTCTTGTCTGAATGACTAGATCACCGAAGACGCAGTATGTGCTACCTTTCCGCACGCGATGTTAACTCTTGGTTCTGAATGGAAGTCGCTCGTTCGAGCGCTACGAAGTGTTTTTGCTGTTATAAATTTCGCGAATTCCATTTGAGTACTGTTCTTGGGCCTTGCTACTATGATCAGAGATACATTAGTTTACTATTTAGGCAGTAGGTACTGCGGACTCTAGCTTACTTGTACAGTTCTGCAGTAAATTGATTCACGTAATAACAAGAGAGTGCCGTTAGGTACAGCGAAAGTATACGGCTTTTCGCTTTATAATTACTCTGGCCTCTGAAACTCGTGGGTTCAAACGTCTCCGAGTACCCCTCTGGAGCAGCCACCACGCCGCTAATGTGCCCGGCATTAACTGAATTGGCTAGCAACGACCAACAATCTTGGCCTGAACTGTGACAAGGGCTTGTGCTTAAGTGGTTGGAACATGGTGGTCTATTCAGCTAATAATGGCATTGGGGTCTATAAGGTCTCTGGTTTCCTAGTTCCGACTCCCATGTTTTCACACGGACCACCCCAGGGCCAGCCACAGGACCTAGCCACAGAAGCCACACAGAGTCCTGGAAACTCCTAGAAGGTCCTAGAAAGACCTGGAAAGACCGGCATCGCTCCGAGGCATTATCGTGGGCTAAAACATAATATATTCGTATACTCGTATTGGTTAAAATAGCCTTAACCCTTTCGAGGAGTCAGGCTTTCGGAGGCCTACGAAGAGGCAGAGGACCTAGGAATTCGTTTATAAATTGAGGGCGTAGGCGAGGTTACATTGAAGTCAGAATTAAGAAACCAGAGCCCCTAGAGACGCCAAAGAGATTATTAGCTAAATTAAACTCTATATTCCAAGCACCTGAGCACAAGCCCTTGTCACACATGTAAACTCGCCGTTGCCCTCAAATTATAAGTAGATGAATTTCACATGAAATTACCCCTATTCGGTGGCTGTTGCATACAAATTAGGTTAGAATCAGAGTGGCCAAGAAGCAGTCAGAAAATAATAGTCTTGGTCGGTCTCTCGATGGCTCAGCCGCAATTTGAAGCAACTTATAGGGATATAATACTAGCTATAGGCTCTACTAAAGTAGAATTATTGAAATATCTACAACACACATAGGGCATACACGTAGGTTGTATATTGGTAACTTGGGAGGGGCGTAAACCTTTTCGGCCAGTTTTCGTAGCGAAAGCAGTACTAAGGTAATTAGTATATAGTAACCCCTTAGGTACGAGTCCGGCGATCCTGAGCTTCGAACACTATCTCGAAACTGCCCCCACTATAGCAAAAGCGAAATAAGCAAAAACAAAACAACCCACAATTAAACAATCAGCTGAAGCAAAAATTTAAACAACGTAAGCAAGTAACAAGGGTGGAAGGGTGGGTACGAATTCGGCACGTATACGAGCCGTGTGTGTTTATTGTTGTGATGTTGCGAAAGGGAAGTTGTGTGGTGGGTCCTGCCCCTTTCAAAACTACCCATTGAATTCAAAATGTTTGATTCGATGAAATTTTATCAATTAAATTTAATAGTTGATCTAAAAGAAACAAGTAGGTCGTACTAGAAGTACGCAAGGATGCCCATACAAATCTTACGTGATATTGACAATGCAGATAGTGAGACATCGGGTGCGCGAAATCAGACCTGCTCCGAAAGTATGACTCCTCGAGAGGCTATTCTGACTAATGCTAATATGCTCATGTCTCAGCCCACGAAAATAGCCGGAGGATAATCGGCCTCTTGTGACTGCCCCGAGTTCTCGGCATCTCGCACGGTATTTGTAGGTGGGAATGATGCTGTCGCTTTGACCATTAGTATTTAGGCGGGCAGCAAACTAGATACGCTTTTCCACTAATTGCAACTTCCAGACTACGTTGGAACTAAACCATATGGTTGTTAGTGAATATTGAGTTAATCGGCGTGGTGTCGTATACAAAAACACACGCAACTACGATGCCCAATGTAGCTGTAGCCAACGGCTTTGGTGGTGCATCTGGACGTTTCCCAATTGTGCTGTCGTTCACTGGGAAGAATTGCCTCTTGTGTCCGGTCGCTGGGTCTAGGAATGTTTATCATATATTTATTGGCCCCTGTATCGCTGAGTAGTTGAGAAAGGACCTTTTTGTGCATGCAAAAAACCAGGAAACTATCAAGGCGAAGGTATAACTATGCTATTTTTGCCCTCACCAAAGCTACATGCATCTATTCGTTTGGAATTTCATTATGTAGTCCGCAATCAATAGTTTACTCGAATACTCGAGTATTAGCTATGTGCACACTAGACCTATGACATATCTTTCTTGTGTTGAACAAGGTTATTGATCATAGTAACATACAACACATTGTACGATGTAAGACATCATGATGCTTTGACCCAGTGCATAACAAACGTATATCAAAACACGATGAGACCGTGTTCTCGGAAAGAATTCGGCAATTCAAGATAGTTCCATTCAAGATCTGGTCGCGAATATTGCTCACAGTCCCCGACACATCGCTACTCTCCAACCACAATACCCACAAAGTCCGTACGAATATCTACGCAAAAACCCACCTTTTGTTCCAAAGAGGGTGTTCACACATACTCTCCAATAGAACCATACGTACTCATTTGCACAAGCAAGCAGCCTTCATTGCCTAGATATTCAACGTATAGACTGCCATCCCTCCTAAAGGAAACAGATAGAAAAGGAAAAAGATAGAAAAGGAAAAAGATAGAAAAGGAAAAAGATAGAAAAGAAAAAAACATCGACAGATCTGATGATGGTTGTGGTAGGGTACCTTTCTCTTTTAGTTAGCTATCAAGGTGGCGAAACCACGTTATTCAACGCATCGAAGCTTGTAAACGAGATCCTGTTAGGTCCAATCTTGGAAACACCATTGTCCTTAGCCATCTTGGCCAACATGCATAGCTCAAATAATCTCTGGGCCACTCCCGCTTTATTACTTGGGTATGACTTTATGAGGACGTAAGACGCGTCCCTCGAGCGGGGGTCTGGGGTATATAGACTTGTCGTCGAGTACGGGCTGGGATTAAATGGGCTGGATCTCACGAATCGTTCCGTCGCAAGATCAGAGCGAGAGCTCGGAGTGAGTGGACTGGATCCTATTGAGCTTGTCGTCGGGGGCTCGGAGGAAGATAACAATGGACTGTTGGTTGACGTGTGGTCTCTGTGGCCACGGGGATCTGGAAGACAGGGGCTGCTGCCTGGGTGCAGAGATGACTGTTGGGAGCTGTTGGGTGGTTCTGGCGTCGCGGGCCTTAGTTCACGAGCTTGAGAGAACGAGGGTTGAGATACCTGATGGAGTGCTGGTACAAGCGGCTCATATCCGCCGCAAGCCGGCGCGGAAGGCGATTTCAGCGCAGTTTTGGGATTGTTACCGTCGCAGAGTAATAAAGGGATATCATTATCTCCATTTGTAAACATATTCCAGTCCGCCGCGCTGCGTTGGTCAGGTGACGAATAGATAGGCTCTCTAGGGCCTTTTGATGGTAAAGACAGCAATTCAGAACTGCTTGGGTGAGACGAGCGTGTGGCAATATGTCGTTCGAGTTTGTCGTCATTCATAATGACATGGAAAACAATAAGTTCAACATTGGTCAATACGAAACCGAAAGGAACGTTCTGGTCGATACAATACTGCACCACCTGAGCCAAGTGTGATTCGAGGCAGGCGATCGTGCCAGGAAGCGCAGCGGAGGTTTCTGAGCTGCATAGTTTGGTATCACCCCAAGCGATGATATTGTTTTGTACTTTGTCGATGGTGGTTAAGTCTCCGTACATGACGACCCAATCTGGAGCAATTTTCGTCTCTTTTTCTCCTTCGATACTACTCTCTGTACCCCAACTAGTGAATTGCTTGGGCGGCCCAATAATTGAGAGTTCTTCGGGCTGGACGACGGCATCAAGGGCAACATTAACCCGCTCAATAAGGGTGCGGCAGTACAAATCCTGCACGATCCTCTCGCTAGATCCGTAGCGCTGCCATTCCGTGACGTGCGGTTTCCAGTCTTTCGGATAAGAGCAGTACAGACCCAAATACGATTGTAGGCAGACAGGACTGTCTTTGAAAGAAGCCCATATCCTGAGTCCGCGACGCTCAACTCGGAGCCTTTCGTACTTCTTGTAGATCTGAGATTGTTGAGTTTTTGATAAATATCTAAATTTTGTTTCGTTCAACGGAACGCATAAGACTTCACCGACAGTGAGTGTCGCCATATTTTAGACTACAACGGGGAAATGTTGTACTGTTCGCCACGGCCGGTTCGCCGGGGCATGATGAGACTATATTGCACATTGACCGATATCGCCCCTTCATTCAGGTTGGACAGAGCCGTCATCCCTTCAGCCTATAACTGCCCCAAAAGAAATATGAACCCCAGCTAACGGAGACCCATGCTCGATGTCTAGTTTCAAAGTCAACACAGGAAGCTGAGCTGGCCAATACTTGGCTAGCGTAGATGTGTTATAACCTTTGATTTGCTACCATAGGCTTCTGCCTAGACCTAGTACTACAAGCCAATATCTGGATACCAACGGCGACAATACAAAGTATTGAATAACGAAGGGACTGAGATAAATCCCGGGAAGCCAAGTAGCTAAAACTGCACCTATGGCTAGACTGAGTCTTGATAATTGGGGGGTATTACTCATAGAGCGGAATAGAACAATGAAAGAGAAAGGTAAAAACGCGCCGAGTGGGACAGGCTGGTAAGGAGATTACGTCTTGGTGTTAAGCCCCGCGGACTCCTTGCTCCCTTTGTACGCACAAGTACTCCTTCACCCCTATTGGCTAGAGGCTCCGTGTACTACCAGGCCCCCGTTTGATGTCATAGCAGTTACTGTTGCTCCTAATGGAAATACAGCGCCCTATTATCTTTGACGAAACACCGTGTAAAGAAACGGCTTTCTGAGTTGCTCCGCTTAAGACGTTGGAGATACCTATAAAATTTCCTGACATCAAATGGTAACCGATATCTCGGTTCGAAATCCGTCCTAGGCACAAACGGTAGTGTCTACGAGGCTATCATTCACGGTCACCCCTCTGTTATTTACCCCGTCCCATCTGCGGAGTTATCCTTTGCAATAACTCATATTAGTGCTACTGACCGTATACGTAAATACGTAGGCACGCCCCGTGTTGGCACTTTTTACTATAATACATGCGATTACCAGGCTACATAACGTAATATAATTATCACGAGAGGGAAATACAACAAGGTCAAGTATGAAAATAACGGTTTTAATAATCAGTAGCATATAAAACTAAAACTAGAAAAGGGAAAAATCAAGTGTGGAGTTTAGCTAAATGTCAGATCTATATTATGTAAGTATGCTGAAAGTGCGCTAAACCTAATTTAGGTTTCCTTAGAAACGTTGGCCACTCTCGAGTGTCTCAAGTATGGCCTACCTAGACTCTTGTTTTTAAGACCTCCGCCACATTGGGTTAGTCGGCCTGAATACGTGACCAGTAGAATTGCCTGTCAAGGCCAGTTTGACGGTGCAAATGAAATACAATAACAATAATCGCGGTCGCGTTTGGCCACTTCTTCAAATTACGTCAGTGGTCTGGTATTGTGTATTTATTGACATGGTAACGTAACGCGACAGGAAAATAAACAATAATAATGGCAAAAACATCATCCAGATCATAACTACAGACACTGCGACTACCATCAATTCTCATTCTTTTGGCCTACAGATATAGCATCATGACTTCCCCGCCAAAAAATCATGGCCGCCAGCCAACACTACGGCGCCCGCTCGGCAATATCAAGGATCGCAACGCTAAGGCCAGACGCGAAACACCCCTCATCAAGAGAGTCTTGCGCGGTACAGCCAAGGGGCTACCGCCGCGGCCTCAGACCAACACTCGACAGACAACCACAAAACCACTTTGGAAAAGTCATCCGAAATATTTACAAGATTACAGCCCTGATAGCCGGGTTACCGAAAACGTCGGAATGATGCATGTGCTTGGCGATGCCGAACAATTCGACCGTGCAGTTCGTATCTTCACTCGCCTTCGGTGGATCCCCGGGCTATTGGGCCTTTCACCGCGTATTCACGAAAAAGACTATCTCCTGCTTCGGTTGGAACTACATTACCCAAACACGCCCATCTGGAATGTTTTTGAGCTGGTCCGCCCAAATGCCGAACCACACGATCTCGATACCTTCCCTCGTGCACCGTGTCGTGATGACGGGTACGAAGGGCGGATACGAGTGCACGAGATCCAGGGGTTGCGGGATGCCCTCTTGCATGATATACGCATCCTCTGCGCTTCGCACATCGCCTTCAACAGTGATGTGATTCATTTACACACTTACTACAAAGGAACACGGTTCCTTCCTATTATCGACGCGTTTGATTTAAACTTATGCAACGAGCAGGATGCCGATGCCATTGACTGGACCAAACTTGAGGGAGACATGGTGCGGAAGATTGAGTCCCAATTCCAAGCATTTGAGGTTCGTAGTAGACTACATACCCTTGACTTGAAGTTGACCGAAGTTGCTGACGCATGCATCCAAACTTTTAGGTCCTCGCCCAACTGGGATCGCCTACCCAACCGGACTTGAAGCTTGAGCCGGAGGTTGCCTTCCATATCTTTAAGTCCCACCGTCTATATCATTTAGAGTGGCCTCTCGTTGTTCAACAAGTGGACAGATATGCCCCGGAATTAGCTCGTTACACTCTTTGGAGGGTGAGAGAGCATCTATCGTTACAGCGAAAGCGTACTAGTCTACCTGGCTACCATCCTTTGAGGCAGTTGGCGTCTTGTTCCAATGCAGTGAAGCATGTGCTTCGACTTACTCTGGACGAAGGCGTAGAGCAAAACACTCGTACCATTTCTGACCGAGCCTTTCTATCGGTTTACTACGCGTCCTTGTTGGTTAATACACATGCTAAAGTGTTAGACTGTAATACCTCGAAAGGTATCCTCCAGTTGGATTGCCCTGGTAGAGTCGAAGAATACACTAGCGACGAAGACTTCCACCTGGTCACGGAGGCCTGCCGTGAAGCAAAAGAAGCTATCCGGACACTCTATGATGCATGTGGGGAGGTGGACAGCCGCATAAAATATCATGTTCGTGATATAAGTTCCGCAATGCTACCCCGGGACTCTCTGGATCAGGTGCAAGAAAACCTTGCTTGAAAATGCGACTATGCTGTGGGACTTGACGATACTATGTACGCATTTGCAGATGGCAACTTTGGGAGAATATTCTGTTTAACTAAGCCTGGTCGAGAAACATAGGGCTCGGATAGAGGGCGTGGGAATACTGAAATATCGCATGTGGCACTCGGAGTGGAAATAACCCGAAAAGGAGATAGAGGGTGATACTAAGGGCACTTGGAGAGTAGAAACGCTTCGGTATAGATTGTGTCAGCTTTCTTAAACGTGCTTGGCATTCTAGGAGTATATATCCGGCAGTCCTAATAAATGTCTTACACCATATGATTGATAAGGAATCACTTCGATGGATTGATGGAAGAATAGCTCCAGCGCCTAGAACTTTTCGTCTTGTAACTTTTATCGTGCCCATCTCTGCTGTCTATTCCTACTTGAAACATCGCATACCCTTCATCAACCCTTACTTAGATTCTGTATGTCTCTCGTGTTAAAGTTCTCAAGATATTTAGCTGAACTCTATCCAACCTTCTTAACTAGCTCATGTGACTCTCCTGGACAAGATGCGCCAAGTGCAAAACAATCTCCGCATATATCGAAGTCGCCGCTAGCACACGTACCGCAGTGGTAATAGTCTTTTTGTTGGGCTATACCGAGGGTACATATATCGCACCCTATTCTAGTTAATGTCCCGGGTGGATATACTATAAGTGTGTGATCAGGTATTTCGAGGGATATCCCCCGTCTGGCTGCTGTCTTTGTAATATCCTGGAGAATCTCAGGAGTTCTGGCCCAAAAGGAGACTGGTCGTCCGAAATTGTCCTTGGAATCAAGATGGATTCCTTGGCATAACAGAAGGCGTTTCACCAAATCAGCGTGTCCATGCCGGACAACTAGTGAGAAAAGTGTCGTGCCAAAAGCATCTCGGGCATTAATAATACTGGTAATTTCTGGAGAATCAAAGGTATGACTCGAGAGAATGAGGTTGAACACTGCAGCCTTCTTAGACAAGGTTGCGTAGAAAAGAGGACTTCGACCAACGACATCTTTTCGGTGCGGGTTCGCACCAAGCTGGAGCAGGTATTTGGCCAGTTCTGGCTGGTCGAATTGAGCAGCGTACGACAACAGTGAACGGCCAGCATAGTCGGAGCTTTCAGCGGAGTGTCCGTAGTCAACAAACAATTTAATTAGGTCGATATGACCGAACCCTGCCGCTATGATTATTGCTGGTTTCTTGAACTTTGTGGACACGGCTGGATCGGCCCCTTTGTCGAGGAGCAGTTTCGCTGCTTCTACATTGCCGCGTCGGGAAGCCAACGTTAATGGCGTCAATCCGTTTGATCCTACTGTGTGTAATTGAGCTCCCTTGTTGAGAAGTAGGTCTAACATCTGCGTATCGCCGTTTTCAGAGGCAAAACCAAGGGGCGTAAATCCGTCCGGCCCTACTTCGTTTATATCTGCACCGTGATCGAGCAGTAGTTTAGCTATTTCCGCATAGCCTGAGCGAGAGGCTAAATCCAACGGTTTCCATCCGTTCGTAGTTGGTACGCAAATATCGGCCTCGTGTTCGACGAGTAGTTCGACTATACTAGCGTGACCGCGGCGAGAGGCCAAAGCTAACGGAGTTGCTCCATCTGATGTCCGTGCATCTATATGTGCGCCTTTTTCAAGGAGGAGTCTGGCCAATTCCAAGTAGCCCTCGTAAGAAGTTAAAGCCAGTGGTGTCCATCCGTCTTCTGCTGTTGCGGATACATCGGCGCCTCTTTCCAGTAATAATCTTGCTATTTCCACATGACCATGACTGCAGGCTACATCTAATGCCGTCCAACACCTGCTGGTTACATCGTGTAAATTAGCCCCATTCTCAAGGAGTAGCTGTACTGTCTGGGCGTGACCATGCTCTACTGCGAGGATTAACGGCCCGGGCCCATCGTAAGGTGGAACTCCTAGCCGGACTCCTTCTGCGAATAGCAACCGTATCACTTCTGTATTACCACGATATGATGCAAGATGCAAAGATGTCCAGTTAGGTTCAAGTTGTATTGCCGGATCAGCCCCTGCCTTGAGAAGGAGTGTCATAATGTCAACGTTCCCGAAGTATGCCGCGGGATGCAAAGGAGCCGGCCCTACTCGCTGCCCAATATTCAAATTTGCCACCTCTTCCACGAGCTGCATAGTATCAGTCTCATGATTCATCGAAAACATGGTCAATAGTGCTGTCGGGTTTGAAGAGCGGTCGTCGTTTACTTTTAACCGTACCTCGTGTAAAAGGTAGTCCACTGTCTCCGTAAGCTCCAGTAATGACGCGTAAAGTAAGGGATTTCCAGTTTCGTTTTCTCTGTCGTCGTAGAGTAACCATTTATGGTCAAGTATGTCGCAAGCATACTTCCGCCATAGCTCCCACTTCGGATTGGGCGGTCGAAAAAATGCATTGATTAGCTGGAAAGTCTCTTCCGTGTTTCTCACGCCGCGCCCAATATGTAGGTACCACCACCTAACCGAGTATTCTCTGAAGGCGTGGATCGTAGTGCTGTCACTCATCTCGGTGGGCGGCTCTTTCCATGTCCGGTCGAAGTTCAAATACCGGAGACAATATTTTGCAAGCAGGTTGTTCTGCATGGCTTCATTTGAAGACCTCAGCTTCTCATTTATGAGTAGCTCAGATAAGTTAAGTGGCATATGGCAGAGAACATACTGCTTAACTGAAAAATGAGTCAGATGGATAGTGGAATGGTCCCACGTCGCATGGGGTTCCAATCGAGTCTCAATAAGAGACCCACAAAGTTCCAGTATTTCGGTCTTGACATAGGTCCCATCGATTAAGTCAGGCAACTCCTCGTAATCGATTTCATCGTCCTCTTCGTCCGGAATAAGCAAGCACTCGGTGAGTTCGAGAACAGTGAGTGGGCGTACAGCAAATGTGGCCCACCTCAAGATTGATAGTGCTCGGCGCCGGCTACTATCTTCCAGATGCTGAATTCTTTCCCAGTTGCGATCATAAATGTGATCAAGCCTGTTGGGAGCTTCGTCAATAGCCCGCTGCAGCTGTTTCAAGTTTTTACCACCTCTTAAGTCGCTCTCCAGTAGTTTGATTGCCAGAAACATGGATTCGCATCTATCAACCAATCTACTAGCAAGAGATTCTTGCTGCGCTTCACTTTTATTGCTCAGCTTTCGGCTGACAATGCTTTGTGAGAAAGCGCTCGCATCAGCCTCAACATCTTTTGGATAAATTTGTAGCTCGATCGATTCCGACTTCATCTTGTGATTATCGAATCCTAAACCTTCACGAATCCTAAAATCATTGCGGCTCACGATTAAGACCCGCGATTCTGACCCGGAAATAGCACTGGTAAGAGATGCGAAGAAATCTAGGAAATTTCGTTGATGGTCTAGATCAGCGGCATTCCCGGGTTCGGCGCACTCGTCAAGGCCGTCCACAACAAATATGCAGGGAGGAAGATTGCGGATAAGTGAGTTGAAAAGCTCTTTGACTTCAATTTGTGACGCGGTATGTCCGTCAGTAGCTTCCCATTTATCTCGTGTCAAGTCGAAAGCCGGCTGGGCTTGAGTTAAGAGCTGCATGACCCAGGATCTTATAACTACAAAAGGATTCGCTCGACTCTCTATCTCAGAGGAAAAGAAGAAGTAGCTGACGCAGATTTGAGGATCGGCCGAGAGATGCTCAATGATTCTTCCACAAAGGATTGTCTTTCCATATCCAGGAGGTCCGTTAATCCATAAGATCCTTGGGCTTCCGGGTGCGAGCGATTGCCATCGATAGAATTCGGATCGGTTAAAGATCCAGTTACAAGTACCCTCTAATCTTCTAAGGATGAAGTCATCATATGTCCTTTTTGCGTCTGGGGCATCGAGCCAGTTCCGTATCTCCCGTCGGCTTTCATCTTAAGTTGGTTAGTTAAGTGTGCTATAAATCATGTAGAAAGCGGACTTAAACCCCTACTGTGTATTTGCGTTTCCAAATCGAGCAAAATTTTCTGCACGTTGCTTTGCCAATCATTGACACATCCTTGGATAAATAAATGGTCAGCGGAAAACACCACAGAGAGCTCTGAGGGATAAACACACCAATGGAAGCAGCTGTTTGGTTCTGTCCTTCGGCAGCCGGCCGACCTTGGACATGTCCTTGCCCAGGAGGGACTAGGTCATACAACTTCTGAACTATTATTTCAAACGACCCAACTAGTGTCAAGGTACGCGCCTTGCCTCTAAGGGCCCAACCAAGCCTGTCCCGTCTCGAGAGCGTACTTGGCACTTTGCCAATGTGTATACGACCATCAGGAACAACGCTGTTACCTGCAGAGAGCGTATTGGCAGAATCTGAGAAATCACCCAAGTACGACGCGTATTTTTTCGCATCGTTATCAATATTCTTTATACTTTGGAGAATAATATCGACTGCCGACCGTACTGAGGCGTCTTTAAGGGCCGGGTGGCAGTCAAGGCCGGTTTGGCCTTGGTCGATGCCAACGCTCTTGCCCCATTGTTTAAATCGTACCCGATCGGCGATAAAGCGAGCCCTCATAGAGCCGGATTCGAATCCGAAGTCCTTGTAAGCATCCCATCTTTCCAGCACGTCGATGCAAGTACTAAAGAGGCCGACGAGACCTATTACTCCCACGCCTAGGCCAGCAGCTTCCATATTGTGCTGGTGATTGATAAGCGGTAAGGGGTTTGAGGCCTTGAGTTATCAACATGGAGGACGAGATGACAAGTAATAATAACATTTGTGTGAGGGGTCGATGAAGATTACGGACTGGAAAAGGTGGCTGTGCCCACACTCAGCCCCAAAGAGTATGGAATAATCTCGGCCAACGTGACTAAATTTCGTTCTCCTCGAGTATGAAGCTGTGACGACAATATCTGCAATGCCAAAGGTATCAAGGTCCTCTCTCGACTTTCGCACTGCGTGCCCCCAGGTTTGTATGGCCCAGTCCCTCTATAAATGAATATCGACGGATAAACAGTCTGGGAATACATCTGCGGGGTGACTGCGGCGCATATTGGCATAAGCGAAGATCTGATGTTACACGGCATGACAAGCCCAATCTGTTGAATTAAGTGGAGTGTGTTGACGTATATGTATCATGCCTTTCGACTCAAATCTATCCTTCCTAATTATCTTGATTCAATATACAATACAGTACATCTACTCCTTTGACACAATCCATCTGCGTTCGAACTACTTTGTGCTTCTCCGCGCTATTGGTAAATTACGTCATACACTTAGCCCCCGACATACCTACTATAGATATTTACACCTGAAACTTGTAAGCGATTTTGTTCCGACTACATTTTTCGCCACTGTCAGTTCTCTTCGCGGGCTAATTGGTTGCGTGATGAATTTACGTAGAACCGTCATGTCGGAACGCAAGTGCCCGGTTTTCGTATCTCTAGGAATGCTAATACTCGATGAGCTACGCTTCCCAAATGGTGATAAAGTCCTTGATGTGCCAGGGGGGTCTGGTCTGTATGGTATGAGAATAACTCCTTTTCCCCCTCCGCTTCTCATCTTGTTACTACTTCGCTGTCATATGTAAGTGCGGCGCTAATGGTCAAGACTAGCAACTCTTGGCGCCCGATTGTTCAAAGCTGGCTCTGGGGCAGTTGACGTGGGGTGTGTTGTTTTCGCTGGGCGCGACTTGCCCGAGTCAACTGTCGACTTACTAGAATCTTGGGGAATGACGCTACTTTTGGTCCGCGACGCCGAAAAACAGTGTACCAGGGGCCTGCTGGAATATGAAGATGATGCGTTCGGCCGTATGTGATCTATATGAGTTATATGCTCGAAATTGACGCTTGGATAGGGAACACGTTCGCATACACTACACCACCTTTACGACCTTCAGCTTCCCAACTGGGCACTTCTAGCCTCTTTTCGGCGGCATCGTTTCACTTCTTAGCAGTCCCGGAAGATTTAGAAACCCAAGTTTCCACTTTACTTCGCCTACGAGAAGAGCAGGGCATTACGGAGCGACCCCTGATTGTGTGGGAACCTGCACCATTGGGCTGTGACTCAGTGCATCTAGAAAGTCACTTGAAGGCTTGTACGCTGGTGGATGTCGTCTCACCTAATCATTTGGAGCTACATTATCTGGTTAATGGGAAGAGCAAAGCGGAAGTCGAGTTTTCTTGCTCCGTGATCGAAGCCCAGGCCAGGATATTCGTTGAGGCGGGGATTGGCCCTAATCGAGATGGCCTGGCAGTGATTCGCTGTGGAGAGCACGGTGCAGTGATTCTATCAAGCAAAATGCAGCCTGAATGGTTCCCTGCGTACCATGTCAAAGACACGAAAAAAGTAGTTGACCCCACAGGCGCGGGCAATGCCTTTGTGGGAGCATTTGCTGTCGCATTCCAGGAGACGAAAGATCGTAAGGAAGCTAGTTTACGGGCTGCTGTGGCGGCAAGCTATGCGTTGGAACAGTTCGGCCCGCCCAAACTCACAGCCTCGTCCGGCTCATCAGAGGAGCTCTGGAATGGAACGAGTGTTCTTTCACGCTTGGAAGACTTCAAAACGCGCATCTCGGAGGTGTGATCTAAAAGCTCTATACTGAGGCTAATGGTGAGTCAAAGTCAAAAACCACGGGGCATTGTGTTCATCTACATGTAGACTAGCACGACAGTTCAGCTTTAGCAGTTGCAATAATGAGCTAGAGATCTTTATCCCACCGCTTTTGACAGCCAAATCTGCATGCAGCTTTTCTGATACTACCGCCTGGGCCTCAACTTCCCCATGCTGTTAACAGAGGCTATTGACTCAAATGGTTTGAATAAAAGAACTGTACAGTACTTTCACATGAAGAAAGACACCGTAAAGTCAATAAAGATCACAAAGCTCATAGGACAGACGATGTTGTCCCCAATGCACAATACGAAAAGGAAATACAAAGAGGTCATTTATGAACCATTTGTTAATGCTATTATTCAATCAAACAATCAAAAACAGCAGAACCATGTAATCTTATGATATATAATACAGAAAATGCATCGACCACAACTGACTATTCAACATCATCCCTCAACACAGACTTTACCAATTTACCAAAAAAACCAACACAACTCAAAACATTCAGAAAAAATGACTAGCATCAACATGGAATCGACAAGCTTTCAAGTACCTCCCGGGGTTCTCCTTCCAGGAGGATGTTACTTTGAACTTGACTCAGTCGGCTTACCCGCCGGCCCCATCATTACCCACACGGCCCAGCCCCTCTGCCGATGCATCGGTCGTCAGGATGATATTCTCGTCAAGTATCTAGCCATGTGGCAGTCCGAGTTCGCGAAAGAGCTCCAAATTGACAACCTCGCAGCCACCCGCATGGCTTATCGCTTGATCCAAGACTGGGATATTAAAGTTCCGAAATGGCTTCAGCCTATTGTGCAAGAGTGGGCTGAGCTGGTGAAGAATAATGTTGGGCAGTGGGAGTGTACCGCGTAGCCGGGCTTAACATTTCTCTGTAGCGCTCTAGACTAATTACAATTTACAAATGTTGCATCACCAACTAATGACTGATTTTATAAGTTTCTCTTCGCGATGTCAAAGTGGGCTTTATTGGGTAGTTCTACAAGGGGCAGGACCTACTATACAACTTCCTCTTTATAATATTACAACAATTATTATATACAGCTTGTATACGTGCAGAATTCGCACCTACCCTGCTACCTTATTATTTATTCGTGTTGTTTATATTTTTGCTTTAGTTTGTTGTTTAATTTTGCGTTGTTTTATTTGCTATTATCTAGCTTTTGCTATAGTATGGGCAGTTTCGAGCCAGCTTTCGTAGCGCAGAATCGCCGGATTCGTACCTAAGGGGTTACTATACGCTAAGTACCCCCTAATACTGATTCGCTACGAAAACTGGCCGAAAAGGCTTATGCCCCTCCTAATACAAGTTACCTATATAACTCCTGTGTGTGTTGTAGATGTAGTGTAATATACGAGCTTATAGGGATAAAGATTGACTATTTGCAAACGTAAGAACCTGTTTATTTTGGAAGCATCTATGCCCAGTTTCCTAGTGTACCCGCGTGCCCGACTTTAATTCCCACCTTGTCTTGATACCATGTTTGGTAAAATTGTCATGAATACCTCCTTTGAAAACCTGCCACATACTACTTAACCAGCGATCTCCCACCAATTTCATGTTGTGTCAGAATGAAATTATCAACTTAAAGGTTAGAAAACATTCAAACTTTGACGTTCGGCGTACAGCAACCAAGTCCGAAACGACTCCTCAGAAACTCTCTAAAACCCTTGTCAACCGAAGCCGAAAGGGCCATATAGACCATCATATCCGAAGTCTGCGGCATAGGCATTGTGCAGAAATCTGGCAAGACCTCTACATCACGGAGTGTCTTCATGGGGAACAAATCTTCGACCCAATCAAGCATCGTATGGCGAATTCCAACGAGCAGCGCAACGTCCTGACTCGACAGCTGACGAGGGGCGATTTCCAACGACTTCCGTTGCTCCCACTCGCGCTTCCGGGCCTCTGGGAGACGGCCGGCTTGGATGACGAGGCGGAGGTGCTCTACAGATGCGCAATTACCCAGATACGTGCACACTGTTGTGAGTTATCAGTTAGTAACTTTGCAAGATAATCATCACTGAGCTTCGCGATCTCCGAGTAGGCGAATAAATACTCCAAAAGATAGAATGGAAGAGGGGGAAAAGCTTACTAGCTTGCCACTCGCTTCGATCACTCAACCCATGGAAAACCCAGGGGCCCCTTTTATACAACGAGATCCGCCTGACAAGTGCACGCGTGCCGTCCGTGAGATCGGAGAGGAACGGGTCACGGCCTCGATATTCGCGCCGAAATCAAACACGTGGTCCGCGTACACCATATGGCTCGTCTCAGCGTAGATTTTGCGGTTCACCCTCATGAGGGCCGTGCAGAACTCGGCTCCCTCGTTCGCTAGATGGTACGTCGTCTCGAAGTAGCGGGCGGGCGAGCGAGCCGCCCATGACCTGGTAGCGCGAGCGCGTTCGGGGTCGGGATGATGGTTTGCGGGCCGGTGGTGCACATTGTCCGCATTGGCTGCAAATTCCTGTTGACAATATCCCTGACCGCAGCGAGACGTCTTCGGGCCCGTTTCGAATTGAAATTACTTTCTGCTTTGATGGCTCCTGCTTAGCTCCCCTTTCTGACTCCGGGTAGTATCCTTCGTGGGCATGGCTGTCGGTGTCTCCCGCGTCGAAGAGGTACGCGTATATCATCAGGCGTAGTTCGGCGGGTATCCGCATTAAAGGCGACGCCATCGCGAGAATGTCTATATATGGGCACTACTGTGTATTTGCCGTCTTGTCCTTAGTATAAAGCTGCGGCGTCCGGACAGGAATAACGTCTGCCACCGCGAGGAGCCTAATTGGTGCAAAATATGTGTAACAGAGTATAAGATGTCAGAAGTGACCACTTGTGTATTTCAGCTCTCATTTGATTGTCGAGGGAAATCAAAAGGACGACGCTGCGCGCGTGGTGGGACTCTTATGTGAAGGCCGAGGCGCTTAGGCTAGCGTGTGGCCAACAAGGTTGTCGCCATCAAGGTTCTTCCGTGTGCAGGAAACAAAACTATTAAACTCCCTAAGTCTCCGCTGGCAACTGTCTACTCACTCGCATCCTCGCGTGTTCCGATTAGCATAAACTTTACGCGCCATCTTGACTCGACTCAGTGATGCTGAAGCGGTGAAAACAAGACCCCACTATCACGTTATCGTGGACTCATGGAACACACCACCCGACGAAAACAAATCGAAAAAAAAAGGAGCCCGTCCGTCTATCATCGCTGTCGCAATCACAAAATACAACACCCTAGGACCTAGTCAATATCCACCATCGCGCCGAAAAAGACGTGAGCATGGACCAACGCCATCAGGGACATTCCTTGGCGGGGCCGTCAAAAGCGTCCATGTATCGAAGCGTCCAGTTTTCGCAAAACACACCGCCAATGGAGATGACGAGCCTTATCCATGCTCGCTGACAGCGAAGCAGGTCGCGTCCCGAAAAAAACCGAGGTTTCCAAGCGCCCGGGATGGGTCATACTTACGCCAGCCAACACGGAGTCAAGGACTTTGGGACTCTAACCTTAGACAGGGAGTTATCGCAGTTCTAGATTGTTAATCTCCCGGCATGTGGCCCGTGCAGTGCAGTGCAGATCCTATGTGCAGCAGACTTTCAGCCTCTGACCCGAAACTGCGATGCCAAATGTTGGCAGACTGTTTTCTGGGAACCTGGAACCAATTGAGCACATAACGCGAGAAATGCCGAGCTTGCACCAACGGCAACATCCATCCCGGAAGCGGTCCGGTGCAGCCGCAGACTACGAACCCACATTGTCTGCGATCGAGTCTACTGAAACCGGGTCCCAGATTACGGAATCACATAGACTAGACTAACCTATATTTAGAATGATAAGCTTTTGCGGACCACTTACACTATAGACTCCGCTTTGATACGTAGATTTTAAGAAGCGGCGCACTACCAAATAAATAGCACGATCGATTCCCACCAGTCTAAATTGTTTTCTTTGCCGATTGGCTCGGGTCCAGCCGACAGGGTCGCGTCGGACAGATGGAAGACAACCTCACCTTATCTAACTACCGATTCTATTGTAGGTACTGTAAGTGACTCACCGCAAATATGCGTTTGGACTGAACATATGGCTGCCATAGTCATATTGTAGCTGAACGGGAATACTTCCATGCTCTCCTCGGCTGTCAAATGCGTGGCGCACTCTATGTAAGCTTAATTTCAGAAATCCGCGACGGAGACAAGCCGCTGTAGAAAATGATAGTCGCGTCATTCGTGTAGACTGAAACCTTTAAATAGTGGGGTATTCTAGATAGGTCTACACAACCTCGAGGCTCCAGTTTCGGATGCAACTACCCATCTAGGCAGTTAGACAGTCAGGCGAGTTAAGCCAGTTGAGCCGCATCGACAAGGACTTTGCATCGGTCAAGCTGCCAAACTCTGCGACAGTAAAGGAGGATCATGAAATATGACTTTGAATGGGCCTTGCCCCCTGCCGCGAATAGGTGATCCCATCTCGCATTACAGTCTTGTCGATATTACTTCTGTGATAAATAATACGCGTATGACAAGGACTGTAATGCTAAGGAGGTTTCAAACACCTTATATACCCAAGACAATTATTACACACTCTTATAATTTGCACAGGACGACTATAGAAGTGGCAATGAAGCAGTTTAATCCCCATCCGTCTCTCACGGGCAGGTTAATCCCGTCCCACGTTGCAGTGACCTACCCTACGCCAGAATGCGAAGCGGACGTCGCCTATAGCGAAACCAGACTTACAACGCACTGGGGCCCATTAACACCCATGTCTCACGGCCCGAGCCGGCCATTTCAGGGGCCATTGAAGAGCTTAGCCCCTCCCTTCGGTTTGCCTATCGTGGTTTCCTAAGGCTACGTATTATTAGTAGAATATAGGGCGGCCAAGGGCTAGATCTTCGTACGACTGTCATGATTTGGTCTCGACTTGTGTAACACTCCATCGCGTGCCGGACAACTTGATCTAGGATTTATTTAGCGGCTTTTATAAGTGTTTCGTGGTGCATATAGCCGTTATTGTTATCTGTATAGATAAATAGGCTGCCGTTGTGCAAAATTCGTATGTTCGTCTACGTTACACATTTCGCGAAGGTATGAATGAACCATCAGTCGCAGGCTATGAATCAATAGACTCCCCAGTAGCGATCACGAATAGTGTATTACGGTGATCTGGTAACTAAGTTCTATAAACAGCTATAAGTGCTCCGGAATAGCCCACATAACACCGGAAATCATCTGGGCTATCATAGGCGTGTTCTACCCTGGCAGGGATGCCTGTGGGCTTGTTTCGGGAGAGCATATATACAGGCCCACGCGCTGCAATTTACAGTATAGTGATGGATTCGTCTGTCCGCCGCCACTCGGAGTGTCGATATAACGTGTGTGAATGTAGTTGAGAAACGGATGGGTAGCAACTTCGACAGAGCGTAAAGCTCGGGCATTCACGACATCTCATAGCCGCTCCCTCGACCGCGTCGTTACAAAAGTCGCAAATATAGGGTTGGAACTTCACGATATTGTCGTATTTAACATGCAAAAATTTGCTCTGCGGGTCTGTATGTAATTCCAAGTTCCACTTTGCATTCTTCGGGTCTGACATTCTTCTGCCGGTGACGCTGACTTTGAAACAGCGCAAAACAAGGCAAATAGGTCGATCCCACCGGTTCTGATCTTCATGAAGATCTTCTAATGTGAGGCGAACGCGACCATGTGGGATATCGGCAGGTCGAATGGTAAAGCCGAGATCATACGTTGAAATAGGGCCGCCGAGAACCATTTTTGGCGAACCAATGGTGATCCGGCGCTGTGCCGGCGTCCAGTTTGGGTCGCAAACCAGAAAGAACTCCAACCACCGCTTCGCATCCTTGGGCACGTCGACGTCAAGGAATTGGGGTGGCCGTTGTTCCGCGCTATAGAGAATGTCGGCTATTTCCGATCCTCTCCACGTTCCCCGACCGCTTTTTAGCCTGGTAATTTCTTGGAGGCCTATGGCTGACCCCTTTAAAACATCAATCGGGATAGGAAGGCGCATCATTCCTACCGCAGCACCTACGGATACGGCAGAACTCCTGTATGTTTGAGCAGAAGCAAGATAGCGTGGTATGTGGATGGACTTACGAGTACACTTCGTCCCTTAAGAACATGTATTGTACATTTACACCAGTCCTCTGCCCAGCCGCTTGGGTCTCTTTCATGAGATGTGCCACCACATTGTGTAGCCCTGGGTTGCAGTAGCTGCCCCCGCAAAACAGAACTGCGAAGCTATAGCCGGGTTCAGCATACGGCGTAGCTGTTTTTTCAGTAGCTTGATGCCGTCTTGGAAAGCTCGTTCGAAGGCGCTACGGACCTGTTGGGCCGTTAACGGAATCGTGTAAATTGGGTTGCCGCCCTGAAGAAGAGATGGTCTTCGTTACTTGCGTAATCAAATCTCTTCTTTTTCTCTCGAAATCAACAATGAAATCGAGTGTGTCGCCCTTCGGCACCATGAGTTCGTCCGTCAACGGCCTCAAGAATTCCCGTTCTATATCCCAGCGATTATGTGATTGAAACGTCACTGCCCCCTTGTGTCCCTGCAATGGGTTAGCGGGAGGCGTGTATATGTATTGGGCGTACCAGTGGCCAAACCGTGAGGAACGTTTGACATGCTGTTGGACATATGCCCATTCTCATCAAAGTAGACACTCAAGGCTTGAAAGTTCTGATTATCGTAAGCGATAGTTTCCAATAAAGGGGTAGCAGTAGGGTAAAATACCATTGTACTGGCGCCAACATCAACGACAAGCAGGTTGAGATCGTTTTTCCGGTCGAGCCCATGGAATAGCTCTGCGTGCCGCTGCTCACGACTGGTACTGACAGGATCGTCAAACAACTCACAGATGTAGGCTGCTGCTGACTGTCCCTCGCTAGCTGTCTGGTATACGACAGTGTCGCCCCATATTGAATGTAAAATGCTTCGATATTTTTTTATATACATATCAAAGTGCTTGTCGCTTTCTCGGGCGCAGAGATAGTTAGGGTACGTCATGATGACTACTTTTATCGTGACTTGGCGAGAAGACGCTTGCTTAGTCGCAGATCTGTGTAGTATAGAAAAATGTTCCGAGAGTGCGCTGTCGATCGAGTGATCAGTTACCTGACCAGTTTGTAACGCTTTGATCAGATTCGCCCCCCCTGGCAGGCGCTTAATGATCTCCTTATTACTTATACCAGATGCATAAGTAAGGAGTGTTTTTAAGGGAATGGTGTCACCAATGGTCAGTGACCGCTTTCCCACAACAAAACTGCCATTGTCAAGAGCTGCAATACCCGCAAGTTCAAAAAGAGAATCCGTCCGATCTGGGTCATCAATTCCCACGTCGAGTGGCACGCGAGTCATCATGACGCGATTCGGACTGGCTTCAATGTAGGCCAGTGCCTGTTTGGAGCTTGTACTCCCAAAATCACATCCAAGGGCCCTATTAATGTCAGTGTCATGCTTAGAGTCAGTCAATATCTAACATACGCTTCACCGGATTCAAATATATAACAGGATGAAGCGCGTGTGTTCGGCATGGTTAGATATCGTGAGGGGATGACGAAAACAATGGTAATCTTGTCTGAGAACTGCAGTGAGTATAGCGCGACGGCTACTGAGGATGACGTTGGATCGGGCGGAGAGGCAGATCTCAAGTTAGGTGTGCAATTATACCGCTGGAGGCTGAGATCAGGCTTACAGCCAAAAAGTATACGCCAGAGTGAAGGCTTTTTAGTAACAGAGCTTATTGGGATGGGGAGGAACATAACAAAGCGTCTACCTCATGCACGGAAAGATAGAGAAGTAGAGGCCTCACAGGGGTGCGTTTGTGCGGCCATAAGTGGGGGGAAAAGCAATGTCCCCTGGCGCTGTGAAGGACTCGGAAAATAATGATATATATCCTCTCCGCCTAGATTTTGTACACACCCCAACTGTTTCTTCGTCGTCTCTCCGAATTACTATCGTCTTTGTCCGCTCAATTCCATCTACGCACGCTATGCCTTATTATACCAATCCGAAACAGTTCGATGGAGCAACTGAATTGTTGCTCGAGAATTGGACAGTGGCGGTCATTCAAAATCACGGGTCGCCCGTAGTACGCATAACCTGCCGTGGTTGCCATCGTAAGATGGGTTATCACTTTACACGTGCAAAGAAACATGCCGAGGAGTGCGAGGGCCTTGTCAAGGAGCAGTCTACACCGAACACGACAAGTGATACGAAAACAGGAACCAACCAGGTGACACGCAAACCTAGGACCCAGCAACCTATGACACAGTCACCCTTACTTGGCGAGACCAGTTCGTCCACTTCCCTAATCGAAAATGCCTGGTTTCCATCCGAAATCCGAAACCCATCGATCCCGTTGCCTACGCTATCGCTTCATACCTTGCCTGCCACGTCCGACGCAGCCGATGTAATGTGTACCATGCTCGTCGAGGAAATGGAGCAACTAAGGGTGAAGCGGTTTATGTGGGATTGGCCTCTTTGCAATCAGCTCGTCCGTTCCTGGGGAGTCTATTACAGCCTGTTCGAAGCATGGACGAAGAGAGTCGACTCATATGTCGATCACCTTATAAAGGAAGGCCTAAACGCAAAGGCGGAGGAGCTGGCTAGGCGACTTGCCCAAAATCGTATCGTCGCGCATCCAGGTGAATTCAAGATCGTGTACCATGTGGGATTTGGCAAAGAGACAGTCTACCTTAAATTCATCGGGAGGATCAACAGGGGTCAGCAAGTCAGTTCATTAGCAGCTCTACTGACACGCCTGATTGTGACGGCACTGGTAGAGAGGGTATCGACTCTAATCCCAGCTCCTGATATACTAGAGACCTCGAAAGCCATTCTGGCTTGCGTCAATGATGATAATGCTGAGAACCAAGTGTCTGGTAGGAGTAGGGGCGGTTGTGTGGACTTAATGAGTTGGAATATTTAGTTATTGGCTGTGCACCTTAGTCTCCCAATCATTCTTTACTTGATTCAATTCTGTTTTTGTTTATAGTCTCAAATTCGCTTCTTATCACACACGTTGTCTACAACTCTTCTATGCCAGCCCCTCCTCACTTCTTAGCTATAGGATGTGAGATAGCTGACGGCGCCATGATTAGGCCGGTAGACCCTGCTCATGCGCCACAGCATTAATAGCCCTGCCAGTCTTATACGCGACCGTTACTGGGTGGAGTACCCCGAAAAGATGCTTATGAGTGAATTGCAAACTCCAAGAAAAGCCAAGAGCTGCGACTAAGAAACCACACAGAGAACAGCGTTTAGATGTAAAATGGTATCAAGCCTAAAACGACTGACAGTGGGATAGCAAGGGATAAATAAGCTATGAATTACAATCAAAGGGGTACGAATAGTCTACACAAGTCGAAGCTGCATCACACGATCTAAGAAGTGCCGGAATGTAGGGCTGTAATTAACACGCTTGTGGCGATCTCGATGAGGATGACAAACAAGATTTGATCGGACGGATTCCATTTTTCCAACCGTACGATCTCCGATGAGGTCAATCAAGTTGAAGACAATGCGTGCGAAAAGCAAATTAACCAGCATCACAAATGATCCAACGTTTATCAAGCAGCGCTGATCATTCGCCAACCAAAAGCGGCAAGGAGCGCAAGCACGAAGTCTACTGTGCAAGCGAGATGCCACCTAGACAAGGGTCCTAACGCCTTTTCCATTGCTCAAAGAGTCATTCATTTTATTATACGTTGAAAGCCGTGCAGGCCAGGGCGCGGAGGCGTACACTTCATCTAATCTAATGTGTAACACTTTCAAGGATCCAACCGCCAAATTCTGCAGACTACCCATGTGTACATTCAGTTGTCACGTGCGAACTTGGAAGCATCTAACTCGTAGTCTAAGCCCCGGACGCATCGCCGCAGAGCCGAGCGGGCCGCGACTGTGTCGCCCGGGCGTGCATGCCGAAGTGGACCTAGCTAGCACAGCGTCTTTATGACAATCCCACTTCCAAGCGAGAAATGAAGTGTTACATCATCACTTGAGTAATAGTGTACTGAATTGGCCCAGGGTGACTGGGACCACTGGAAAGGAGGTAATCTGGGAATTACTCATCCAATTGAGCCTCAGTCACGTAGAAATAAGGGAATCCTTTGATCAAAGGGAACGCAATGTATTGATAAAATTCAAAAAATTGAAAATCGCTGCTGTGTGTGTTGAGTACAAAAGTAAGATACAGAGGGATATTTGGCGTTTTTACAAGTCCCATCCCTCGGTCATTTGCCCTTATTTGCCCCCTGGGCCTAATTTGCCCCTGGGCCTAATTTGCCCAAATAATTCACTCGCCCTGCTTCAATAGAAGTGCTGGCCTCATAAAGATCTTCGCCAATATACTATATAATATTAATCTGTCTTCTTGAGAGCTGTTTCCACGAAGCCACAGATGAATTTCTTAGCCCGCTAACGTCTGCAGCACAGGCGGAGCCCCAATCCTTTTTCAATTAAGAGAACTGATCTCTGAATGGCCGCCATTTCACAAATATAGTCGCATTGGTAGGACAAAAATAGATTTGATCTCACAGCATGGAGTATGAACAGTCACGCTGAACGAGTGTATTCAAGTAAGCAAGAACTACGAAGGTAAGTGCGTACCTAATGAAAGGTCGATTCTTAGGATGCCGACCGGGTAACCGGCACCGTCGGCCGACTAAGCATACCTCACAACAGTCTATCGCACTACCTACTTGGAAGTGAAGTCCATAAACTCTTGCTTCTTCTCGGCTGCCTTCTTCTTCTCATCGATTTCGCGGAGGATGTCACCTACAATCGGGCCTACAAATTTCACCGCATACGGAGCCACATTGATAAGCTTTGGGCCCAAATCTCTCACCTTGCCCAAGATGTCTTTGAAAAATTTGTCCTTAAATTGAGTTCAGTGCGCATCTGTACAAATGATTGAAGGCACGCCTCGGCGACGATGGTCTATGGGCGAGAGGGTCCAGATTGGTCTTAGCCGACGCTGCATCAGCCTCGGTGCCTAGAAGTAGTGGCAGCCCAATCTTGGCCACATCCGTGAGGAACGGGCCGGCCTTCTTGAAGGCGCTTCCGATGAAATCGCCGACCGTGATCAGAGAAGAGCAGAATGATTCCGCATTGCTTTCATCGGCCTGCGCAAGTTTCATCAACTCATCGAAGAATTCCTTCTCTTTGCCATCCAGCTGGCGCCCAAACCCAGTATCAAACTCGGCTTCCGCTACTGTTTTCCCCGAACGGACTGCATCAGGCGTTGTCTTTCCTGCGATGCGAGAGAGTAAGAGACGAAAGCTGGGCTCCACTACTCCCTTGAGCAGCCTTGGGGCGACCTTTAAGACAAAGGGGGGAGGCCAGCCACGATTGGGCCATGAATTCTTCGACCCTTTTCTTCTGGGTGTCCGGCAGCGACTTGCCGGAGTAGTACTGCAGCGCTGCTTCAGCAAGGAGAGCACGATTGATAATACCACTATACGGCCTTGTAACGGCCAATGACTCGGCGTGGGCTCCGCTCTGGCTGTCGGCGGCAAGCCTACCGGCGGTAGCTATGGCGGCCGCAGCGAGGATGCTATCTCGGGTCCGGCATCAGGACCAAACGAGAGATCGCTGGGGATAGCATACAGGAGGTGGTCAGGAATAGGGCGACGACCTTCTGAGCCTCAACCAGACTGTTGGACAGGATTTGTTGTGCCAGATCGGCATCAGCCTCGGTGGTTGTCTGGGTGATTTGCCAGAGCCACGATCTGTTGTCTTTATCTGGTTGGCTCGCTCCATCAGGATTATGGCTTATGTCGGTGAGACGTGAAGCAGTCAGTTGTAGTGCGTAAAAGCGATTTCCAAAGCGTCCGTCGAATACGGATGCCGAATTGAATGAGTAGCCGCCGAGGACGTGGACACCAATCGCAGTGAGCGAGTTCCGGTTGTTGAAGACGGGTGAGCCCGAGTTCCCTGTGTCGGGAGTTATCAGCATTGGCGGTAATGTTATTGAACCGGTCTAAAGGGGCGAACTTTACCTCCATATGTATCGATCTTGTATTGCAGCATGTGCTGGTCCGAGTTGGCAAGGTTGTAGGTGGTGCTTGTGAACATCTCGTACATCCTCGCACCCCTCTCTCCCTTCTCCATGATGTCACCGGGATAGCCCACAACTCCCAGGTCCGCACCATCCTGGGAGATGGGAGTCTGCGTCCACTTGAAGAGATTGGAGGTTGCAACGCTGAAGGGGCTGGAGAGTTTGATGAACGAGATATCTGAGGGTTCGTTTCCGATACCCGAGCACCATGAAAGGGTGGTAGCAACAGCCGTACCCCATTGAGCTTCCGTTCCGCTGAGGTCTGCGCGGCCTTTATAACCTATGTAGGCCTTGACCTTGGTAAGTCTTCCCAGGCCATGGGACCAATCAAAGGCACAGTGTCCGGCCGTGACAATGATGTCAGGTGCAACAAGCCAACCCGTGGCAACGGGCCAGGTCGCCTCGTCGTCTACACCTAAGCTATTCTCGTAAAGAAGGAAGAGCTTGACAATGCCTAGAAATTGGATGATGCTAGTCAGCTGCAATAAGTGTAATGGCTTCAAGAAAGCCTTCTTCTCCCTATTTAGAAGGTTGAATCGCCAACTGAGGGAACATACCCCGGTATTTCCCAAGATTGTCCGTGAAGTGCTGTTCTTCCACCATTGTGCGACCATCAAAGACATTAACAATGGCTTCAACACCAGCGGGATCACGTATACGATTGAAACCTTGAGTCTCCGAGGGAGGCGCATTTGCGAGCGTTTCGACCTGTGAGGCACCGAGATACCAGAAGTACACTGTAGTATCCTGTGTGGTCGTCTCTCCATCATTACCGGAGAGGACTGACTTTTGGCTAGCCTGTTCGGTAAGCTGACGCTTTGCGGAGGGCAAAAGAAGATTTTGGTTGGAATGAATGTTTCTCCAGACATGGCCGCGGTGAGAGGATGTCTCAAGTTGAAAGTTACAACAAATAATTCAATGATATGTACGCAAGGACGTAAGCAGATGTAGCTTTTCAGACGAAGCTGTAATGTATAATTACGGATAGAGTGGCTTGATCAAGGTGCTTAGGTTTTAAAACTTGTCGAATTTTCGAAAGTAAGAATTATTAGAGGTTTTGACGTATTATGATCTCTTATAATTCTCCTAGAGAACGTATTCATGTAACTCTTCGATGATTAGGAGGTGCCAGTGCTACATGCTACTCGCATTGAGCTCAACGAGCACAATGTGGAGAAAAAGCGAGTGATGAGCTTTCGTACTGAATGTTACAGTGACATGCATCACGACTCTCGCCAAATGTTTCCTCCGGATAGTTTGTTTACCCGCAAAGTGATGTGTTCTTTGGTTCATGGACCAGATAGAATATATGATTCGAGCCGCCAAGAGGTTTGTTCTAGCCTGCCTCACTTACTCATCAGCGTCGTCGAAATTGAAAGCACAGCCGCCTCTTCTCGATGTATATGCTATTATGTGACATTAAGACTAACTTATCCATGAAATTAAAAAGTTTGGGTACGAGCAGTAGGCTCGGGCTCCAAAGAGTTTTATAATAGGGGAAGGAAACCGGATTAGTGCCTAGTCTTGGTAATGTTGCATAAGAACATCTGCTATCCGATTCGGTAGAATAGCTTTCCCCTTGCTTCATTACAATTGGCCACTCTTGACATACAAGAGGGAGACTTGGAGACCAACTGGGGAGCCCGTGGAGATAACAGCTTGTCATTGCCCAGCCCAAAATATCAAATCTTCGTGAAAAGTCCTGGAAATCCAATTCACGCAACAACGACAACGAGTACATAATATCAAGTGTTCGTCTTATTTTGTTTTTTCCGATCTCGAGTAATCTTGCAGGCTTGCCCATGAACACAATGGCACAAATTTCTGCAGACAAAGTTGCATTTTGGGAGCTCGAGCTCGAAGATGCAGAGCAGACGTCTGCAGTACCTCAACTAGTTGAGCCTTGCATTCGCAGCTCCGGAATGACCGACATTGGCATCTTCCCGGAAGAGACGGACGCTAGGATTCGCGTCGACAAGGTAGACTTTCAACCTGGTGGAAAGTATAATTGTTAGAATGCCATTCTTACCCCTCCCAAACACTTCTCAACAAGTGCAACTGACAACCAGATGGTTTAGCGATTGTGAAACTCTTCGTTCAGTACCAGGCGTCCGACACCTGGACTACGGCAACCGGTTGGCTTGCCCGAGACGACCTTGTAATCACGGCTGCCCACTGCGTCGTCGATGGCGGCAATCATGCAACGTGCATCAGGGTGCATACTGGATACAGCGCAAGCACAGAGGATACTCGCACTTCTTTCGGCATCCAACGCTCTGTTACGCGTATTGTGCTGCCGTCTGCCTGGAGCGAAGCCAAGGCTGAAAAGTCTGACATTGCATTTCTGCAGCTGAACACGCCGTACCAAGAAGTGACACCTATCAAATACGCCACGCCAGACACGAACACGCAGCAGCTCACTGTCATTGGCTATCCTACCGATTTGGGGGCCAAGACAGGAACTCCCGCGGCGAAATGTATTATATGAAGTCTCGCCGAGAAATTCATCTGGAGCCAAACAAATGGAACATGTTGGTGTATCGCGGCGACAGTCAAGGGGGTGAGCAAATTTCGATCCTTACTCTTTCTGATGTTGATCTAACAATGATATTATTGGCAGGATTGTCTGGAGCCCGATCCTGCGTGATGATTTTGTTGCAATCGGAGTGCACGTGCGAGGCGGGAGTTTCAACTACGGCGCTGTCGTTGGGGGCCATTTTGGCGTCAATTTTGAGATCTGCGAAAAAGCGCTTGGCATGCTTGGAGAACACAGCATGTCACGCAACGCCCTCGAGGTTACAACCGACACCACCAGAGATTGGCTGAACTACATGCACGTACATTGACAGCTTCACAAACAAAATATGTTTAGCTGCAACTTATCTTCCTAGATGGAGCTTCTGTGAATTATAGGTAATCTGGAATGTTAGTCATTACAACTAGACTTGAGACTCATGTAGCTCTTGAACATCGAGGCATTTTGGGCAGCCATAGCCTTCTACCGACAGGTTTTATTCATTAGGCTCCAGCAAAGCTGTGCTTTCCTACTATATCTATTATTCACGGTTCTTCGCAGGAGAAGCCTCCACCTTGATGAAAGTTAAAGTTCAGCTCCCATGATCCGTTGGCCCCATGTAAGGCTTTCATCTGATAGGTCATCTCATTGTGCTAAGACGGGAACTGGTTGCCCAGCTACCATCTAGATTTCCAATATATTGAAACATCACATCCACTTTTTGAACGTTCGGCTATACTTTCCATTCAATCGTACACGGTACGACGTTGTTTAGGTTGGGGTCTGTGTTCTATTGGTTCGCGAAGTCTGTCTATCGAGAAAATCGTGTCTCCGTAGACTAGTCGTGTCTCATGTTGTCTGAAAAGGGTATTGCGGGATAAAAGAGACTTTATTCCTCCAGTATTTTCCCAGCAGAATCATGACATAGAGCCTGTAATTGGAGAAACCATAGTGGGAAACCGAGGACTCTTTTGTGATGAGCATGGTCTGCCACAGTAACTGCATATGTGCGGGTACGCAGCCTGCGGGATCCGCAGGCTTGGGTCAGGCCCTGCCATTACTACAGATGGAATCCATTGACCATCCAGACAGCGAGCCCGGGACGATTCGGCAATAATAGATATGTTAATAGTATATCTAGGTATTTCTTGAGAACGGCACATCACTTACGGCAACGTTTCAAGATGATATTCGAGAGCTATTTTCAGCCATACCCGCCGTGAAGCAGCAAGTAGTCAAACATCTACTTTTAACTGACGTTATTACCGGGAGCTAGGATCAACTTGGATATACAGCTCTCTTCACGAAGCTGCTTTGCATGGCCATTCTAACATTTTGGAACAACAAATTTACTCCAAGGTATCCAGATGTTAGCACAAGAACCGCGCTTGATAGAAACACCGTAATACTCAGCGCAGTGGGGGCGAGGGAAAAGGGGGGAGAGAGAGAGCGAGTATTGTCAGTACATGGGAAAGATCGAGGGGCGAGGGATTATGCCAGTGACATTAGTTGACGAACAAATCAAAGTGATAAACATCCTACTGGGAAACAGCACCTGTCACAGCACTGCCCAGCTGTTACTCAATGTACAGGTAGACTTATATGACACTTTGCAGCCACTGACCACTGCACAGCCACCTGTGACAGAGCTAGCCGTTTGATAGATGGCGTCTTTCCTTTTCGTGCTTGGATTTTAGCTATTCTCTGAAGCCTTGCCGTCATAGTGAATAAAACCTTCGCATAGCAACGAGTGGGGATTTCGCCTCCTTGAACTTCTCTCAACAGTGCTTTAGAGCAACTTCAATCACGGGTGAACATCTCCTCCCACTCGGGAAGCTCCGTATTCATTGCCCATCTTACATTGACCATTTTCCCAAAGTTGTTTGCCTCAATCGCATAAGCCAAAAGGACGGAGTAGTACCTATTGCATATTGGCCTGATCTCATAACGTCGTTGTAGGGCATCCACCACGAGAAGGTATCGTAGTTGTAGTGCCGAAGAGTGAATGGCTCTGACTGTGGCCCTTGGAACGCGACAGTTAGATGGTCGTCGCCAGAACGCGAGATGTCGATGCGCCAATTACGGATTTTATTCCGATAGGTTCCTGTATAAGCCTCAAGTGGTTTAGGCATCGTGCCTAGTTTACGATCGCTATGTAGCTTCGATCTGAGCATGTCCATGTATGCAAAGCCTGTGCTGTACGGTTTCGTGTGAGTTGTACGTAGTCCACCGGAGATTGGACACCAAACAACCTTTCAACAAGCAGCTCCGCCGCAAAGTCCGCTGCATCCACAGGCCCCAACGAGTTCTGCAATGCAATAACGGCGGATTGAGTTTCAGGAAACAGGTTGACAACGGTCTGACTGCCGCACATACTTCCATGGTGATAGATGGCCAGCCGTGAAGGACGGCCTTGACCAACCACGGGTTGGGGTCCCAACCCGGCATTCCCAGAGATTCGTCCAAGCTGACCGGGTAGTTCGGCCCGGCACCATCCAGATCCATAACTCTGCTCTCGTAAACTCCAACCGGGCAAGTTGTTACAAGGGCCGAAGATACTAAGACAGTTTTCAAATACGTTATTACGCGATTGACTATCGAGTGGGTGGGGCAAGAAGGCTTTAAGCATCTCTTGGTAAAGGCAAACAAGATCACCCAGCGAGCTTTTTACACCGCCTGCTGCCTCCATTATCTGCCCCTTTTCCATTGTTGGGGGAGGTATCTCGAAAGCTGACAGGTCATCAAGAACAGCATACGACTTGGCATTGTTGCCGCCGGGATTGTTCCACCCTGTGCTCGTCCGTGTCATATGAAGGACTTTGAAGATGCGATCGTGAAGCAGCTGAGATAGTGGTTTGCCAGTGATTCGCTCAAGAATTTGACCAACGAGCTCGTAGCCCCAGTTGTTATATATGAAAGAGTCTCTGAATGCTCCAGCAGGCTTCAGAGTTGCAAACATTGGAAGTGCGTCGCTGCGATTGAGCAATAGCCTATTCGAAGGCCCACACCAGCTCATCGATTGGCCGCCCAAACCGGTTCTATGAGACACAAGATCCCGTATAGTGCACTCTTGTTGCAGAAATGGATCGCTCGAAGTGAAGCCTGGGAGACAATCTTGGACTTTAGACGACCAGGCCAAATTGCCGCTGGCAACTTCCATGGCGACTAGCGAAGAAACTAGCGCCTTAGTCAGGGAGTTGATGTTGTGTCGCGTATCATTGTCGGGTTTGACTTGTGCCTCGACATCACGGAAGCCAAGGTGTTGGGTCGAGATGACGTGGCCATGATGGATCACGGCATAGCTGAGCGACGGCGTGCCCGAGATGCGCAGTATCTCCGTGATGTCAGCAATTGCATCACCAACGTCGTTCACTGCTCTTGCGAAATCTGATTGCGTTTTCCTAAGCGATAGAAAGCTACGTCAGCGTAGCAATACTCCCGGAAGGATAGAATCGCTTACATTGCGAACTAGATCAAGAGGGTAAGGTCCTGCTTTCAAACATAGACTGACGTATCCAGAAGGTTAGTAGGTCGAAGTTTGATGGCTGAAAAACTAGAATAACTTCATGTTTCCTGTTCATAAGATTAGCGGTCAGCAATTTACTGTAGAGTAGGTACCTACCTAGGTAAGTACGTATTTGGTACCTAAGGGAGGTTGTTCGGTATTTTGAAGGAGTTTGCGGGGAAAGATAGGTAGCTAGCTCAGCCACGCCCGCAATATGTGCAATAGCGATAGGTATCCCTCCGAGGAGATTGACGGCCCTGCTAGCGTTTAATAATTCCTCACTACCTTGGTTGATATGAAAATGCTTTAACATAACCGCCGCACCTTCGTCAGTCGTTCATCGGCTGGAGTTGGGTATGCGACCGAAAGATCTGTCTCGTAAAGACTTTCCCGGGTCACTCAGGAAGGACTTGAAGAGGATAGCTAGTAAATTCATTAGCGACGGTACTTACGACACGCACGTTTTTTGTATAGTTGTAATTAATCACCGATCGGGTTGCGCTTGTAGAACGTTACAGGGTTCGTCACTTTTAGTTCTTCAATTCCCCATTTTAACAAAAGCCCGGGAATAATCTACCTACACCATTACAGTATATACCAACCCCCAACCTCGCCGAGCAGCAAGAGATATACCGAAGCTGGTAGGCGAATACATGTTGGGCCTAGGTGATTGGTTCCCTGGAACATATAGATACATACATACATAGATACATAAAAACACTACAAACAGACCTGGACGCCAAACCATGCATAGCTCAAAGGCCTTTCCCCCATCTAAGAGATTTAAAAAAGAAAGCAACCCGGGAGTCGACGTGGGATTTAGTAATGAATAAGAGAAAGTTACTTTGGGTAGTAGGTAGGTAGGTAGTCTTATGACGATGGTATAAGCCCTTCGGCAGCCCGATCGATGATCCCTGCGATCTTGTCCACAAGTGCTTGTGCGAGGTTCCAATCGCGCGCCTCGACGGCGTCCATGATGGCGGGGAAGTACGCCTCGTCACCTGCTCATTCCAAGCTGGGGGCCGAAGACGACGTGTTTGAATTGCGTGCGGTTTGGGATCTATTATCGCGCGATTAGCATATGCCATACACTTCCCCACAAATGAGATGCAGTCAAAAGAGTGGGGGGCGAAGGAAGGGAGACAAGACAAAGTGGGGAAACTTACACACCGCCCGCCTCAAGATCAAGCAACCCCGTTTCGAATCCGCCATGCGATTATTATAATCGAGCCGTCGAACGCCCAAGACGGCGGGTTCCCAGCCATTCGAAGCGAGGACTTCGCGTTCCAGAACGGCTCCCACTTCTCGAACTGAGAAACCGACTTCTCAACATGTTGACGGCGTTTTTGATCGGGTCCAGGTTGACTTTCCGGTCGTCTCCTTTCGTAGCACCATTCTTATCGGTCCACTCCCATAATACACGACGACGAGATGCCGGCCTAGATCCAAGGCGTAGCTTACCCATATCGAAAAGGCAGGATCGGACGGTCGGCAAGTTCGATGATGAGGAGCGCGAGAACCTGGCCGAGTAAAAACCGTGATACACAAAATTGGGATCACCGACCGACTCCATCCACGCAAAGTTGTCATAGGACGAATGGGACGGGTGTGGGCGCCCTCGAAACGAATGTCGAGTGAGCTAGTTCCCGCCATGTCTTGGAAGGGAACACAGTCTCGCTGTCGGACCCTGGGGCTCGAGGTTGGCGTTCCGATCCTGCCAACATGGTGAGCAGAGTCGCGTTGGCTACAGGGTCGAAGACCCTCTCGATGACTTTGGTCACCAATCTGCGAAACATGGGTGACCCGGCAGCGTGGAAATCGCGGCCCGAAATGGCAGCATCCAAGTTGATGTAGGCGTAGGCCTGCGTTGTAGAGCTTCGAGGTTCTTTTCGACAAACTCGGTACTGCCTATCATATTAATAAACTCTTCGGCATCCCAGCTCATGAACTCGATGGAGCGCAGGGGGCGCCAGCCTCTAGCCGTGAGCTCCCCGAACACGCGCGCCACCTCGAGCATGATGGCGGTCCCCGAATTGGGTCCGAGGCACCAAAAGCCCAGGCATCACGATGGTTGCCGATGATGATAGATTTCTCGCCCTGTTCTATATCCTTCGATCTTACCGTAAGTAAATATTCCAGATGGTCTGCTTTTCGTTTTCATCCTGTTCGTTTTGGAGACGTACGTACGATGGGTGACGATGAATTGCCAGTCCACCACCTCACATTAGGACGCCGCCTTTCCAGTTCTTAGGACACGGTTTGCCAAAGCCTTCAATGTGTTGTAGTAATACCTTGGCATCTCGCCAGGCAATGGGCAGGCTGGGTATATTGACAAGTCCCTTGGCCTGATCGACGGACAGACGAGGATTGTCCTCCTTGCTCTCCCGGAAAGGGTAAGTGGATCACCATGAGCCAGTTGGACAGCTTACCGAGCCCCTCCGGACACCGTCGGCCGGCATGGTGCGCCCCTTCGGCGCCGGGTCGCCTTTGGTAAAACCGTCATCGGCAGGGTCGGTGTAGACGATACATCCAACAAACCCGGCTAGCTCGGCTGCCTTGACTTTCAGAGCAAGACTTGACTGCGTACCATGGTAACGGACGAGGGCAATTGCACCCTTCGTGTCGATGCCTTTCTCCGCTAGTTGTTCAAAGTCCCTTCGGGAGCCATAATTCGCATAAATGAGCGGGCCCCTGACTTCGCCCGACTTGGAATGACCATGGAACGCGTACGTCTGGCGGCCAGCCATTTCCCCACCCACTTCCTTCTCTTCCAGGTCGGCCGTCCAGATAGCCCTCTTTCCATCGGCTGATATGACCTCGATGGCCCTGCCGTCTTTCTTAGGATAGTTTAGGTAGACGTAGTACTCATCCACGGCTACCCCATCAAAATTATTCTTCAAGAAGCTATTATGCACATCCATAGCCAGCGCGTAGTCACCCTCGGTGCCCGCGATATGCGCATAACTTGTAAAGTGTCTCAGCGAATCTCGGATCTGTTCCGTGTCGATGTTGAGTTGGACGAATGAGCGCACGGCCTCGGGGTCGAACATCTGGCCATTGAGGCGTCTGGACATGCCGCTGAACAAGTCGCTCACAAAGAGTAAGTACACGGTACCTAGAACCACGGCGAGAGCGAGTAACCGGCCGACGACCAATATCAAGTCACGGCCGTCCAGTTCATGGTCGGGAGCTGTGTCGGGAAACGCCATCTCGTCCTCGTCTCACTCGCCGCGGCATTGTCGCCGTTCGCGTCGTCGTTATCGGATTGGCGAGGGAGCCGGACGGTTAACCGCGGCAAACGCCACCTCCATTTCCACCGCGGCAATGAGAAGCGCGAAAAGCCCATCCGTTTCGTCCAGGACGTGGTGCTCGAGTTATCGTCGCCGAGGGGGTCTTCGATCTCCAGTTCTTGCATCTCACGCCGCACCTGGGCTGCTTCGTTCTCATCGCTATCGTCGTCATCGAGACTCCATTCCGACTCTTCGTCGTCGGTCTCGACATGTGGAGGCCGGTAGCCCGTGGGCGCCCTCCTCGATGAATTCAGAGGTCTGTTGTGAGAGAGGAGGGATTGGGCTTCGGTTTCGTGGTCGGGCCTGGTGTCTATAGGCGACGGGGCGGGTGGCCAGGGCGACCGGGATGACGAGGCATCGCCGGCGGTGGCCTCATCATAGGTCGGTATAGGTGGTGCCGGCACGTAGCGGGACTTCTCGGACGGCATCGTGCTCGCGGCGGATGATATCAGGAATGGTTCAATGCAACCGCATCGGATCCAGGAGGCAATGCAAACGAAACCAGAGGGCGGCGCAGATAGCCGTGGCGTTCGATACGGCGTAATACCGACCCAAGCGGGGTATAATAACGAATGCGGGAGGGACGGCGAGACGAGACAAGACAGGACAAGGTCAATCGACGCGATATGAAAAGGAGCGGATGGGTTGAGAGTACTGTAGTAAGGAGAATGGAAAGGATCAGCAAAGGCGAGAAAAGCACATTAGTCTAAGCATGCGCGTCTCGACCGTGTATTCGACATTGACATCGACGTCGCAAATCGAGGTCCGATCGGGAATTAAATTAAAGAAGTCGTACAAAATGGGGACACTCGAGAAGCTCGGCTAGTCTTGGTAGCCCACGTTCGCCTTATTGCGTTTGTCGCTTTTGAGCAGTTGAGGCGTTACGCAAGTAAGTCGAGAGCCGGTCTGCCCGTAGTTAGTCTCGACGCCCGTCTAGATCGGTAAGCACACTAAAAGCTTGGCGGGTGGGGGACCCTTATTCCAGTTAGGTAAGGTAGTAAGTACCGTCCCATCTTAGCCCGCTTCTGGTAATTGATGCATCTAGCACCGCCACACTCAGGGGCTCTTTGGTAAGCGCCAAACATGTCATACATAGCATCATACCTACCAAAGCAAGGTACCAAGCAAGATAATAATTGAAGAGGAACTTCCTACATGGACGATGTGAACTACATAATAACTTATAACAGCCATATAAATACCAGTAACCTGCCCAATTGTTATTCACCACTACCTACTTTTCGTATACCCGCGGCAACACCCCAACATCTAGCTAACACCATTCTATCATGTTGCATTTCATGGCGTGACACGTGATAAAACGCCATCGAATTGGGGAATCATACCTAAGCATTATTAACTGTAGCCATCCTCTTTTGTTGGGTTTAGCTCTTGGCCAGACGAATAGGTCAAACGTCCCAAACCTTTAAGAGTTATACATATGTACACATGAATTCTGCTCCGTCATCACTCCCTCAACTCGTCATCATCGCTCAAAGTTCATACCACGCCAGTGTGCATGCCCCCCAACTTTCAAAGTGTCAGTTCGACTAACAAACACATGGGCCGTTCTTCATTGGATTCCGCCACCGTGGCGCGCCTTGGTAGACGACCATGCCCTCGGGCTACATTGTAAAACCAACTATTTGATTATTTTTGAGGATACAACACTATGCCCTCATATTGTCTCCCCGCAATGTTTTCCAGGATATGCCGGAAATGCCGCTTGCTGTTCTCGACGCTGGGAGAGTCCTGCTGGTTCGTGCCGAGATTCGAGTGTATTAATTCAATTAGTCCGTTGATATATTTGGTCGTCACCTAGCCTTAGTTAGTTTTGACGGCATCACCGTGGAGGTAGATGATGCAGGTTCTTACCGCTTCATTGGCTTGGTCAAAGTAGTAGACGTAACGATCGAGGATCTCCACAAATAATTCAATCGACGTCCCCTGTTCCATGCACGAGTCCGCCACGCGGAGCGCTCGTTGCAGGCACTCGAGAACTCTCTTGCCGTCGCGATAGAGCTAGCACATCGATCAGTCAGCAATACTCTTAGATGAATAGATAGAATGAGATGCGAAATGGGGCCCTTACGCCCTCGTCCGATTCCTCGGTCGCGGCAATGGGTGTGGCCCACCACAGATGGCTGGCCAAATATACTGCTCGGCATTGGTCTGGTTTGCGGAGGAGCTTGCTGCCGTGTAAAGCGCACTTGGTGATTAACGTATCATAATTCTCTTTCCCGAAATTTCTGGTTTGGTGTAGGGCGCTGGCGATGACACAGACGGCCTGAAACTGCGCCTTCGAGTCGGAAATGGCCTCCTCGTATACCGTGAATGCCTGGGCAAAATACTCGTACGCAACCTCCTCGAAGCCGACCATATCCGCCGTCTGTCCACATGCCGAAAAGAGACGAAGAGCTAGTTCGGCCGCGCCCGAGCCATTGACTCTCGTGTAGAGCGATGAGATAGAGGAATGCATGAACTTGAACAAGGCATTGGATTGCGTTTCCCAGTTATCTTCATAGTGTTCGCGTGTCTTGTAACGACGTGCTAATTTCATACCGGCCGTAATAAGAGGGGGGTCGTCGTCCGGATGCGCTCATTACCTTCGGCATAAGCCGTGCGCGCGAGCTGGAGGAGCGGAACTGGGTATCATTGTCTTTACCATTCAACAAATGGACAATCCTTGCTAACCAGCCTTGTTCTTCCATGGTCTCATCGGTTCTCATAGCGCGACGTTGAGGCCCCCCCGGATACCCAGACGGCTGCTGTGAGCCTTCCTTAATCAGAACTTTCAGTACCTCCAAAACATTTTCTAGTTGAGTTGTTGTTGATATGGAAATCTGGTCTCGCAACAGGGTCCTAGCCACTTCACCAGCGACGGCTCTTCTCGTGGGGTAGGTCTGGACTGGACAAGGGGGACGTAAGTCGGAAGAGAAAGGGCAGTGAAGAGAGATGCATATCTCTTGATAGGCGCCTGCAGTAGTGCGAGTAGGCTGTGTTGGGCGGGGGGCGAGTGAAGATCCGGGCTATTGGCGTGCTCCTTGACTTTCCGGTTGGCATATTCAAAATCTGGTCGACGTAATCCAGCCGGGTGGGGTAAATGTTTAGGGCCAAGTTTGTCAATGAGCCGAGCGAAGCAATGGTATCCTGGATGGGTAAATGCTGTGCGCTGACGAGGTTATTGACTTGTTCAAAGAAAATCTCGTAGAGCTTAACATCTTGTGGAATACCACGTTCACCGCCGGATGTCGGCGTAGGCTGTTCTTGCTCCTTATCAACCGCAGTCGCCTCGGTGTCGGCGACCGACGGTGCCGGTTCGGGTTCCGTAGAGGCAGCTTCGGTATCTGCGGCGGCTTCGCCATTTGACTGGTCACCATTCGGCTCAGCTGCGGAATCTACGGCCGCAGGCTTCGACTTCTGCTCTTCCTTCCCTATCCGGATCTTTTCCAGGAGTTCGGCCAGAGCTTCCTCTTCCAACTTCGCCTTGTCTTCCGTCACGTTCTGCTGCGACTCTCGCTCCGCGTAGGCGGAGAGCCTGTCCATCAGCCCGATGACGATTGCCTTGACATTGACGTGGGATTCAGTCGCGAGACGGCGCCAAGGAATTGGTCCAAGGTGTGAAGTGAAACTCGTCGGGAAAGACCTGGGTGATGATCTCCAACAGGTATTCCTGGGCCAGGACATCTCGACACTGCACGACTTGTTCAAGCAAGGGCGCTAAGATACCATTTTTGTAGGATTCTAGGTCAACCAATTGACTCAATCGCACGATATTACTTCCGACTAGTTGCTGTAGTTCCTTGCGCTCCCTCGTGCGCTGCTCTCGTTCTCTCGAGTGGCCTTGATGCTGTAGGCGCACCCAGAGCTTGTTCATCTCGACGAAGTTGGTGAGGATGAAGCTAATGGATCCTGTAGATTCCCTTCCAGTCCATCGCCATCGCCGACGGGTAGGTAGTCTCTCGCCTGGCCAGACAGGTAGTAGCGCAGGAACAATCCGCGGATAGGATGTTGGACACCACGGGTCATATCCATCATGTCCTTCATCAGCTCCTTGACGGGGCGTCGGGAACAGACATGTACGCCGTCCCGACAGTAATCATAAGGTATAGGCGCGGGACGATGTTGCCGGCATACTGGACAAGCTCGTAGAGGTCGGAGGTGGTTGTGGGGTGGTTCTCCCTGAGATGCACGGATAGGTAGCGCAGGGCATCGAAGACGGCCATGTAGAGCTCGTAGTATTGCTTCGGGCCCAGGCTACTCGTGCGTAACTCGGAGACGAGGGTCGAGCTACGAGGCGAGTAGGTACAAGGTTAGCCGGGTGCCTAGGTGACGTAAGGGGGGTGGAGGGAGGGAGTCGACATACCAACACTTCAGGGCGTCCATGAGCTTGCCAGGCGCCTCGAGGCATTTGCGCATGAGGGCCGTCTGTTGGCGCACGGCAATTAGAGCATCCTCGAGCAGCCTCGCCTGATCCTCAGGCGGCGCCGGTGGGTTGGACATGACCTTGGAGAGTGGTGATCTGTATGGCTAGATGTCGAGATGTCGAGATATCGAGCGAATCAACGGTTTGCAAGCGCGCGCGCAATCGTTAGGCAGTCGTCTCATAGGTCATTGGACTGGCATGGGCGATGGCCTCTCTAGATGCAGATCACCCGCAGTGCGTAAGAAGGTAGGCGAGGGAGGTGAAAGGAGAAGAGCGGAGGTGAGGTGAGCGAGGCGAGGTGAAGGTTGTAGCGAGGTAGCGTGCGTGGGACAGATTCAATTCGAAGCTTGGGCGATGCAGTGTTACGACAACGGAGCACGCACTTACAGCGGATAGCTCTCCCCCCTGTCTAGCCTGCTGTCATGCCGTGCGCTCGAGCCACAGCGTAGATAGTGGGTGTTGAAGATGCTACGCACACGCTAACACATGCTAAGGGGTTTCTCCCCTCTAGGTACTTACTTCGCCAAGAACAACAGCGCATATACTATGTACATTGTACCTATTCCCTCAGACGAGTTAGGCCGAGTAGTATACTCTTATAGATATAAATATACTTGGTCTTCTGGTCAACTTCCCGCCGCGAAACAAGTGACCATGGACGAATTTACATTCACCATAAAAAACTGGGATGGCGAGGCCACCGTCGTTTTCGAGGAAGCAAGCCCCGAGCAAATAGTTTCATGTCGCGTGCTGGCGGGAGCTGAGTTCGGCAAGCCGCTGACTGTAGATGATTACCTTAACCAAGTGGAATACCCGCATCTGGGCTGGCGCATATGGTGCCTGTCACTTGCTCACGACCCAACCCAAGTTCTCGCGACATGCAAGACCATCCCCAGAGAGCTCGTCATCAGGCATGTCTCGGGGACCAGCCGAGGGAAAGGATACTGTATCGCGAGCGTCGTCACGCACCCCGAGTATCGAAACCAAGGGATGGCGTCTAGACTCTTGGAATATGTGAGTCGCTGGCTGGACGGCCCTGGCGATGCTGCTGCGAGTATGCTCTACACGAGTATCGGAGATGTCAGTATCTAGTCCAACGTCTCATGTATACATACTGTGAGACTGATAGCATCTCGCAGTTCTACGACCGCAGAGGGTGGAAGAAGATGGCTGCATACCAGGCTTCTTTGTCGTGGCCGGTTAATTTCTCTCTTGCGGCAGATCGTGACCAACTACCAGGGACACGTTCATTATTGAGTGTAGAGATACCGGAGCTCTGCGCCCGGGATGTGAGAGATGTCGAATACCGCATGGACAGCCTTCTACCAAAGCCTAGTGAATCTCAAGTGTGTGTGCTGCCGACTGACAACCTCATAACCTGGTTCCACGACGCAAGCGACTTCGTGTGTACCAAGATAAATGGCACGTCACCACAAAGTCGCGGAAGCGTCTGTAAGAGTGCTGATGCTTGGCTATATTGGGCCCACGATTTCCGTAAACAACAGTTGGCTATACAAAGAATTAGGGTTCCTCCAGAAACAAACCAGACTCAGAGCAGTGCCCTTGTAGCTATGCTTTTGGATGCTGTCGAAGAAGCCCAGGTGTGGAGTTTGCCCCAGGTCACGATCTGGGAACCTAGCGACACTGTCCTGGAGGCGATTTCTGTGCTGCAGGAGAACTTTGGTATCAGATCAGAAGCAGGGGCGAGGCTACACAAAAGCGTTCCTTCATTAAGATGGAGATATGCGGATGAGAGCAACAAAGCCATGTTTTACTTTAATGAGTTTTACACCTGGAATTGATTAATGCATTTAGTATCGTTCCCCAACTAGGTAGCTATCTGGCTAGGTAGTGTTTTGAATTTTCTTCCTAACCTGGGTTTAGACCCTTACGGGTAATTACCAAGATCTATCGCCAATGATTAATGCCATCATTTGGGTTAAGCAGTTCTTCAACGATTGAATCTCAATCTCCATCCCGCGTGATTGTCTCCTCGAACACCAAGCCGTTCTTTATGACAGCCAATTTGTCATAGAGGGCAAAAATAAGTGCTTTTTCTCTTGTAAACAAGGGGTGGATATCTCTCGCTCTCGTCGTAAACTCATGCGGCACGAAAAAATGTCGTATGTAAGTATTATCGGTCAGTTGAGAGATCTTCACAGAATAGACCCACGAATTCTTGTGTAGAAAAACGAGTCTGGAACCAGCCTGGTCAATTCCAAGCAAATGCATGTAATAGCTAGACGATAGAAATCGTGGCGTTTGGACGTGCACTGTGGGTCGCGTTGGATCGAAAAGCTCGGGCACTTGGAAAACTAACAGTGCAGAGCTGGTGAGATACCCACGACTCTGGCGAACATCGATAATTAAGGATGATGTCTCCAAATTGATTGAGATAGAGTTAATCGCAGTTAAATTGAAACCGGAGTCGACTCTCATTTCGAGCTTCAAATGGCTGCTCTCAAGTTTAGATGGGAAAGTCGTGGCGAGGTAGGACGTAACTTTGCCATCGCAGATCAACACAAACCTGCCGGGAACGGTAGATGGAGGCAAGTGAACCCATGGCCAGACTTGGCGGTCGTGAGCTCGAAATTCTAATGAGCCCACGATTTTGCCAGTCGCGACCTCGTAGACGCGATCGAAATCCATCGTGGAAACGAGGAGGTATTTGCCTTCGTCGTCGAAGAGCATTTCATAGATAGCTGTTTTGAACTGATCGCGAAGTCTCTTCTCGGTAACCCGTGCGATGGGCGATTGAGACGTATCCAATTGCCAAACTTGCATAGCACCGTTGGTATCGCACGATGCAATGTCATGGCCATTGGATAGAGCCAAGCATTTTACGACGGAGTGGGGGTGGGAATACAAAACCGCAGTCTGATGGCCATCTTGGTCGTAAATCATGACATCTCCGTTGTGATTTTCCGCAACTAGAATTGGCCTATCTTCTCCAATAACAGCTGCTCGCAGCTTTGCCGACCGAAAACTTTCATACTGTCCCGCCGTAACTGGCAGAACGGGAGCTTGGTCGCTTATGCTACCTTCCTCCTCGACTGTCTTTCGAACCAGCGTGGAGGGCGCCCAAATCCTCATTTCCTGATCGACAGTGTCAAGGAGGTTGAAACCATCTGATGTGAAGTTGAGGATTCGAAATGAGCTCGTTGGGGTGAGAACATGATAGAGGATAGTGAGCGATTCGAAATCCCAAACTCTAAGATTGCCCTGCGTGTCCACAGTACCAAACGTACGACCATCGGGGGAACATGCCACAGATTGTAGGACCGCACTGGTATCCGGCTGTTGCGAGTGTAAAAACGTGCCAGACCACGATTCATACAAAGACATGTGCGAATCATCATACGCGACCAGGAGCAAGTTGACGTCCGGGTTTGGGTTAAACACGAGATGAGTGACATTTCTGGAGTTATCATCAACAGCCCAAGCGATCCATTCGTGGGTCTGCAGTTCATATATGCAAATCGGGCCAGTTCGATAAGCGAGGGCTAGAAGCTCTAGGCCTGGATCGAATGACCCTATGAAAGGTGCCTTGCTAGGTGCTGTAGATAATTGACCTAGCGACTCCGGAGGCTGGTAGGCATAATCATGATGCTCCAGCTGCTCCCCAGTCGCAATATCCCACCAGATAGCTTTCCCCGACATGACGACGCATATAATAATAGAAGAGGTGGCCGTGAGCAAGATGCAGCGGCTTCTAAGCCGCTGCCTCCAGAGTATGTTTCCATCACGGCCGCAGACTGCAATGTATTTGGCACTAGCTGAAATGATAAGGGTCCCAGAAGGGTCGAGAGCCAGGCGCTCTATTGGGTACGTGTGCCGTATTGTCAGCCCCTTTTCATAGCTACCGTGGGTGTAGAGTTGTATGTTTCCAAGCTCGAAGCCAACCGCAATGTTACGATCATCGCATGTGACTGTAGCAGCTGTGTCATTCTCGAAGTGTATTGTGGCAACGCAATCGTCCCAATCCTGGTTGGTAAAACCCGAAAGCTTCAGGCCGTCAGGAGACCGGCCAAACTGTTTAAAGATAGCAGTTTCATTCGGACAAAGCGGCGGTATAAGGAAATAGATAGATTGAGGTTGTAATACCAATGCTCCTCCAAACTTCGTAACTAACTGGCTCAGGTCTGATGCTCAACATGCTACTGTGTTAACGCGGTGGTTCAAAGGCGAGCGGTATTTTGCTCGTCGATCAAGGTATGCTTTGAAATTTCTCGCAACCTTGATCAGGAAATGGAGGCTCTTTCTAGTAACGATTCTCTCGATCCAATTAAGCACTGTTGTGCATAGAAATCGATTTAAAGACACAAATAGTTTGTCGCTTTCAGCCGAAGAACTGAGGATATGTTCGGAAAATTGAGTAATCGCATAATCGAGGAGGGATGAACTTGCCTGCGCTTGGCGTTTCTGCGCTAGTAGACGTCTATGTCTGTTTTTTGTGCCTCTACTTTATCGCTTCTCACTTGCTCTGGGGTATTTCGGCGCGGCTCGGGTAAATAGGCGGTGGAAGTGTCGGAAATGCTTGTTTGGGAGAATTCGCTTTGGGAGGACGCCTTCGTCGAAGGGGGTTGATCCTAATAGCTGTTGGCAGCCCGTGCACTAAGCTCGTCGAAGAGTGAAGTCTAACCGTCATCTTATTGTTGACATTGACACACTGACGCCTAGTAGCGCGACACCAATGCGATAATTAACGGAGGCATCTCCCTAAAGGTGATATCGCACCCGCTGACTGAGGCAAGGTAGGCTGTGAAGGGCGATCGGTCGCGCGCTGACAGGGGTCCGACTTGGTTATGCAAGACGTACCAACAACAAATTGGCCTGCTATTTTGAGATCATTTTAATAACTATCAATCCTAGGTTCCAGTCAATTCTTTTTTCTTAGTCCATTGTAGTTCTTGTAGTTCGTGTTTAACACAGAATCTCAGCGGGCAACAAAAACCTAAATCCCAGATTGATTGACGCAACTGCCCGATGGACGAGTTACTAGACCCGGCAATCCTGGCAAGTTGGTGAAGCCCACAAGCGTTGACTGTATCCTATTAAACATTGCCCGACAGAGATGCCGAAAGGCTGTCACGTCATTTCCATCAATCCACATGGAAAGGGAAGCTGGTCCTCGGGGTATAAAGTCGATGTCGATGTCGACGGCGAAGAATCCGAATTAGGGTTTGGACTTTTTACCCAAAACCCAATAACCCACCACCCATAAAAACCCAAGTGGGTGCCATGGGTAAAAAAAACCCATGGGTATTAAAAAACCCATAGGTATTAAAAACCCATAAAACCAACTTTGTTTAAAAAGAATATAAAGCAAAAAGAACATCATTTCTTAGATCTTAGATTAGTACAAAAGATTAGTACATTTTTTTTGCTGCTAAATTTTGTATGCGTGGGTTTTTTTCCGTGGGTATTACCCATTCAAAAAACCCATGGGTTTTTTTGGGTACCCATTTCCGAACCCTAATCCGAATATTTCTTGAAGGTAAAGAACTTCTTTCACACCCTCTTCTTCCAGGCAGGGTTCTAAATGGTGTCAATTTAGGTGATCACGCGACCCCGCCACTTGGAAATGGCCCGTGGGGAGTTCGAAAGCCAGAAAGAACTACTAAGATACTTACCCGATAATGTCGCTACCCCTCTCGCGTACGGTGAGCTTGAACTCGATGCCTCATCTTCATTTTTCTTGACACCCTTCCGGCATTTGAGTGAGAAGGTACTTGGCCCACAGTCACTGGCTGAGGTTCTTCAAAAACTGCACCAGACGTCTATCTCCCCAAGCGAAAAGTTCGGGTTCCATGTAACAACATTCAATGGCGTTGTTCCCTGGTCAATGACTGGTGCGATACCTGGGAGTACTTTAGTCGCCAGCTGAAATCAGATATTGAGTGGTTGCATAGTGTCAGAGGCCCTGATCCGGAGTTGGATGCCGTTGCAGATCCATTCTTTGAAAAAGTCATACCTCGTCTCCTCAGACCTCTGCAGACCGGCGGGCGAAGCCTCAAGCCAGTTTTAGTGCACGGTGACGTTTGGCCTGGGAATGTACAGTTGGATACCGCGACTAGACGTGTGGTCTTGTACGACTCATGTTGCTGCTATGGACACAATGAGCGTGAGCTTTATACACGATGCAGAAATAACTTCGTGAAAGGCTGACTTACTTATTAGTTGATCTCGCCATGATGAGGGAACCTCGGTATCAGTTTACGAGCGAGCACGCAGACAGGTACAAAGAACTAGTTCCACCATCAGAACCGGTTGAGGATTTCGATGATCGAAATGCGATATACGCGATGTAAGTTGGTTTGCTCAAAATGTATTCAAACGTCTATTGATATACATGTTCGTATAGGCGCGACAATATTATCAACATTGGGCTTCACGACCATCGAAAATTCCTCCGTGAGCAGTGAGCAATCCTCATACCTATTTTACCGACGCAGCTAACTCAAAGATTTGAAATAGAGTCTTAGATGAGATGAAGAGGCTCATCAAGAAATATCCTGAAGGGTTTGATGGATATGAACAGTAATCAAGGTACCCTCGCTCTTATTGAAATGGAAGGTATATGAGCGTACTATTCAGTTACTTGACCATGAGATAGAGTAGGTGGGATGACTTGTTTACATACACAATGGATGCCTTGTGCCCTTGTACAGTACCTGTGGTGACTCCTTGACCTAGTACCACTTCAACAGCTCTTAGAGTTCTTATCACACGGCAAAGAGCTGCCAAAATGATCATTCCCTATCATAAACTTGACCTAATTGTTTTAAAGATTGTTTCTCAACAGCGAGTTGTGAACTGTCCTTCAGTACTATCGCCACCTTGGTAGCCTATTAGTATAGCCTTACTAGTACTAGCATGGGGACTCAAGTCTCTGTATATTAGGTACCTAAGATTAACCCTCAAGTATTAAAAATTAAGATCTTTGCGCAACAGTAGATGTCATACTGTGCTCTATAGGTCACTCCTACAAAGGTCTTGGCAGTAAGGAATCACAATAGTCCTTTTGAAGGATACAAATTTGTGCAGTAAGGTACCTCTGGCCCTGTGTCTATTTTTAATATAGTGATCACTACCTAAGCTACCAAGTAGGTAATCAGATACATGTGACTTTGTACCTTTGTACCCAGGACTGTGTCTCAGCGGAGGCGTACCTTCCTAGTTGTCCGCCGCGCCCCTCCGTTCGCCCTGCCGTTCGCGCCCCTCCGTTCACGCTCCTCTGTTCGCGCCCTCCATTCACGCCCCTTCCGTTCGCGCCCCTCCGTTCGCCCCTTCCGTTCGCGCCCCTCCGTTCACGCCCCTCCGTTCCGACCCCACAGTTAACCTCCTCACACTATTGTTCCACTTGCTCCCGCTCCGCGCACCCCCGCCCTGGCCGGACTTTCGGCAGGCGCTCCCGCTCTAGTATAGAAGACCTCTTCTTCAACCTACTGAATATCAAAATATCTCTGCAAATGTGTATAGCTTTGATAATCCAATATGACCTTGTAACTTGACATTGTGCAGTCTTGACCACATGGTTGTCTAAAATTTCTGTGAATGGGTTATAGATATAGTATAAATCAAAGTGTACTTCTTTCTTGTTGTCAGTAGATGTTATAGATAGCATAGTTAGAAATGGCAAATGAGACGGAGGTAGAACTACTGTCGAGTTCTAAATGCTAGAAACTTTGTTTACCTACCTAGGTACCTAGGTACGTACATTTACCTCTGTGCTTGTTGATGTTGTAAATACCTTCCTTCCTTATTATACCTCGCAGCACTCTCAATATCTTCATATCACTCGCCTCCTTCACTCGTAGGGCATACCTTCTGCGACATCGTAGCTATCGACCCCTCGTTCTACCTCACCCGCATACTCTCCTCTACTATTTTAAAATAGAATACCCTATCACACATTCCAAATACCTTCTGATCCCTCACCATCTACCTTTCTGTTCGTTCTAACCTCCATCCACATCCATCTGTGCAGCCTCTATTTTGGTATGTTTGGCATACTTTGGTATTGTCAGTAAGGTCATATCACACAACCACTAAGCTTTGCAGGTAAGACGCCCTGTTCCCTGGCCTTACCCAACACCTATTCCAACTTTCTCCTTCATACCTTAAACGCGCCGCCATATTCGGCAGCTTACCTGACATCCCGCGTTGATCGTGGCGCCAAGTTGCTCATCGTCGGCGGTGATTACAATCCGGTTGGCTGGCGTTTAATCGCGTATTCCTACTTCATCATCACCCATGCCGCCCGCTCCATAGCGCTTCTTTAACTTCTGCCAGCAGATATTGCATTGTCACCTACATATTCTCGAGCCTGAACCTACTCGGCAATCTCCCTTTCGTCGTCTCGTTTCAGTAAGTTCCAAAGTCTCGCCACCCATGTGCCGAATCGTTAATCCTGGCCACAAGATAACTTACTATTCGGTCCTCATATATAGTCTTCAAGAAAGGTTCGCTCGAATATCAAAATTTCGAAGCCTCCAAGCAAGTTCAAGATGTCCGAGCAACAGCAGAAGTTGGGAGGTGGCAAAGAGCCTGCCGTCGGCGAGAACAACTCCGCCGTCGATGCTGGAGATACCCAGGTGAGTTTGAAAATCTGGTCATTGTTGAGCCATGATTAACTCTATTAGCACACTACCTCTGCCAACCTTGATCATGGCACCACCAACGATCTTGGCGCGCCTCCTGATATGAAGCAGGGCGCGGCTAAAGATTCCGGACATGGCACTCGTGATAGTATGTTCGCTCTCTTGAATCCCAATTACCTTGCTTGTAACTCATGTTCCATAGGAGCCAACATTCTCAACTGTCGCGCATTGGTTCCATTCGTCACCGGAGTGGTTCGTTCCGGCGTCCCTGTCGTGATTACCACTGGCCCTCCTATTGCAGCCCCGCAGCAAGCCATTATTGAACATTGATGACTACCAGACTGGAGACAATGATGGCTCCCAGCAGTATCACACTCCTCGTCCTCAGGCGCCCAACAACGCTTATGGATCTTCGGTCAAATATGCTTGCGTCACTGATGATGACTTCAAGGCGCTGAACCACGCTCTTTTCAATTACCATTCTCCACGCGGCCAGATCATGGATGGCAGGTCAGTTATTTCTCCCATTTCTAATACTCGCACCTCTAATCTTCATCACAGTCGCATCATCACCGCCATCGTAGGTGGCAAAACCGTCCTTATCCACGCCAGAGTCCTTATAGGCTCTAGAGTTCTGTATGAGATCTTCAACAACGGATCCGAGGCAGCCGTCATGAATCGCGGCGTGTTCCCTGAGATCGGACTTCCAGAGTTCAAGATCCTCATGTTGGCTATGTACGGCATTCAGAGCCCTATCTTGGGCCACCAGGAGTATGCCGGCGTTGACTACATCAAGGCTCTGTCTCTCGCCAACATGTTCCGCTGCCACGCCAGAGTCTACGACGCCATCACGGAATGCGCCCAAGGCCATTTCAACTCGCTGAAGAACTGGGGAGCCATCCCGACCAACGCCCTTACCCAGGCTCTTCACCGCAAGCAGCTCATGGATATCAACGATGCTCACAATGCGTACAAAGCTCTTATTCGTCATGGTGGTCGGGCTATTTTCACTGAGAACGCCTTCGCCATCCTCCTGTGGGAGTTCTGCCCTGCTCCGGTCTACTGCATGTACAGCGACGTTCTCGACAATGAACTCATTCGCCTCGTCAGCTGTGCCGCTCTCCGCCAGCGAGAGAACACTCGCCCATTCACCGCCCAGGAGACCAAGCTGTTTACCCACCCTGGCCACTAGTTTCTGGGCTTCAGCATGATTCCCACGTTGATTCTCATCAACATGACCCATTTCGCATCAACATGTCTCATAGCTTACAAAAAAAAAAGGTGGAATTTGCATCTGGCACTTGTTTTTCATGGCAAAAGTACAACGAAAGTCTCACACATCTCCGAATTGATGGAGTAACATGCTTATAGTCCCACGTTGCACACTGATGATCTCGTTGTATGGAAAAGGGACACATTTGAAAAATGAGGCAAGTCTTTCTTGCAATTGTGGCTAGTAAAGCCAAGTGTCTTTGCTCTAACTAGGTCTCAATAAAAACTCGTTTCTAGTCGACTTTGAAAATTTGATGAATTCGAGTGATTAATACCCTCTGCAATCCTAACCTTAGATGACCATAATATTCGTAGTCAGATCACGTGCAATTATAAAGCTTTCGCTCACCGAAGACGTGGCTGTGACTTAGCAGTAGACTTACAGAAACCAGGCAACAGGCATCGGCTTCTATCGTCCTCGAACTGACTTTCAATTCCGCGAGACCACAATGGTTTTCAATGCTCTATCGACGATTCTGAATTGTATCCACAATGCCTTAGACCATGCTATACGGTTTTTTACGGAAGTGCTACATTCTCGCCAATCTCACCGTCTTACGCGTCTCCACTCAACCACAACCACCCCTACAGCCGTAAAAGAACTTGCAGTATCCATCGCGGTGCCCGATCGTGCCTCGTCTCTAGGCTTCCTCAACAATCTCCCGCCTGAGCTCATTTCGATGGTCATCAGCATGCTAGATGTGCAGTCAGTCGTAAACTTCGCGGTTGTTTCTTTCCAGGCCTATACTTTGGTCAAAGCGCAGCCAGAATACCGAGCCCTGATCACGCTTGCTCCGAAAGCGCTATCGAAGCTGGACCAGCTTAATCTCATTGGCCTTCATTCCGTCGCTGATCTCCACGCCGCTTTGAGCACGACTCGATGCGCGACAGCGCGCTGTGAAGAATTTGCGTGTTCGCTATTGCTTTCGACATGCGACATGTACTGCTGGTTGTGCTTACGTCAGAATCCCTCTTTCCAGGTGCCCCTGCGTTGGCGGTATGTTTACGCCTCGGACTTCTGGGAGGCATCCCGACAAGACCAGGGATCATGAGGCGTATTTTGTTTACGGCCATGCCGCTAGTCTTACCCCTAAGCTGAGCGGCGATCCTACAAATTCTCTATCAAGTCCAAACGCTATTCACTTTCGTCTAGTCTTTCTCAACGCCAAGCCTTACACGGAATCTCGACGAAGATCGCCGTTGATCTCTCTCTTTCGCAGGGACTGTCGAGCTTATAGAGTCCCTTTGTCTCTAATTAGATGCTAGGATTCTAAGGCAATATAGCTAGCTACATTGCATTCGGTCAATGCTTGAATGCAGAACTCCGTCATCAGGGGGAGAAAACTTTCGAAATCATCTTGTTTCTTCAGCTTTTCCTTGCATGTACGATGCTTTTTGATTATGTTCCCATGACGTAGCCACTAGCACAGATCCTTAGGTCCCCAAGGAGGTAGGGGTACTCAAGAGTAGCCTGTCGCCCGACTTTAGTCAAAGGAGGTTCCTGATCTAGCTTCGCAATTTTATCCCTCCATTCCTTAATCTTTCCTAACCACTGGTCTTGCATATCGGGCCTCAACATGCCCAGACCCTCCAAGCCCTGACACATCATAATATCTTCCCATAATCGCTGCCTCCAATCTTGATCGAGGCTCTCATCATACCACCAGCCATCGTCGAAATCCTCTTGGAAATCCGGGACGCCAGCTTTAGCTCGGACCTCTTTATACCGTGGCCGAAAGCGGCTACTCCGTATGGTCCAAGTTAGAGCGATGTTGTTGTTGTGGTGGTAAGGTATTTTACCATCTGAGGTCAGAGCATAGGGACCCGTGGTCTTGACGTCACGCCTGGGGTCTAAGCTCCCGTCAGGCATGGGAGCAGTGCTGACTGGAATATTGCCATTTCGAAAACAAGCGAAGTCGGGCAAACAATACTTGATGAACTCTAAGCGAGTTTGCACACTCAACCTACGCACGTTAGAATCGCCATCAAGGATAGCGTCGAAATCTGGTGCGAATAGCTCGCCGTACATGGCCAGGTGAAATAGGGTATCAGAAGGCTCTGCTGATATGGTGTAAGCGTCGTCGACCCCTCCATCCCAGAAATTAGGCGTCTGGTACCATTGCTTCCCGACGCACTGATCGATGATGTCCGCCACGGGGTTAATCAAGGAAAAACGGAGGGAATGAAGCTCCCGTATGCGCTCCATAGTTAGGCCGCAGTGGTCTAGAGCGAGCTCAAGGAACCCCTCGATACCTCCCTGCATCTTGAGTGCCATTTCTTGCTCGTTCGCGGCGGACTGTCGTGCCCAGTTGCCCAATTCCCGTGCGGTCGCGGTGGCTAAGAAATGCGGCGACGGGCGAAAGAAGACATTGGCTTGTGCTGCAGCCAGTTTTAAGATGATCTTTGGCGTCGCCGTGGCCATACAGGCTCTTAGCCTTCTACATGTTGATGCTGCGTTCATGAAATCCTCGATATTATGGAGAAATTCAGGTAGAAGGATTAGAATATCCTGAGGAGAGAAAGGAGTCCAATGTCGCACATCTTTTTGAATGGATGAAGGGAAATTTGAGGACCTTCTTTTTAGTTGATTCGAGGGTATACTGTGAGGGCGGCTTTGATACGATTAATATAATATCAAAGAAGCATTTAATATCGTTAAGGAAGTGAGCGAAATTATTACTTTTGAGCGAGCTGAGAAGTTCAGTGAACCCGCCAAGAGACTAATAATAGCTCTAACTAAGAGCTGGCTTTATTCGCGACCTTTTCTGGCCTTTCTGCTTGAGACCTTGCTGCTGATGATGAATAGTTGGGCCCTGTAAAGAGTCACGGGTGGCGGAGTAGATCAGTCCGTGAGGGATCCACCCAGAGTCACATGATCAGCCCACCCAAGATTGTCAGTAACTGCGTTGCTAGTCAAGAATATAATGTCCTTTATGAGTCTTTCGCGGCGTATCCGAATGCACTTACATGAATTGACATATATCTACATAACAAAGACAGTGGTCGCGCCGAGAGCTATCTACGTTGCCCTTTCCAAGTTAGAGCTGCGGGGGGATCCCATTATAGCCCGCAGAATATAATAACATTAATCATTAACGGAGCGAAGGCAGTAATGTTTTAGATCGCTGTAGCCTGTGTTCGTTCTCAAGTACTTGAAACTCCGACGTCCGTTCAGCCAATGATACCTTGAGATCGAAAGAGTCTCTTGTTCTCGAATGCCATCCCCAACGTAATCTTGCCCTCGGGCCCTTCTTTATTGAGGAGGTCTGAGGCCTTCTTCCCCTTCTTACAAAGCTTTCAATTGTAGCCTCAATAACAAGGATTCGTACTCTACGGAATTAGCATATCCGATACCTCTAGCACATATGCCTCAGATTACGTGAAGGGGCCAGGGACTGTTCAGCTTCTCGGACTCTGTGGCTTGTAACGCTGTAGCTTGGCGCTCTACGACATACCAGTTTGGCAATATAATCGTTTTCTGGCGACTATTTTTCCACGTACGACCATAGGATCTGGAGAACGCGGGGTCCCGTCCGCTCCCCCATAGCTAAGCCAGATACCGCCAGATTAGTAGTTGGGTCGGTGACGACCAGCGAATCCTGGTGTTGTACGTTTTTTTTTAAGTTTCGATAACTAGCTGTTTCGATACCGTAGATGTATCAAACAAACAAGAACATACATAAGCTTTTTCTTTTATTCTGTTACCTCAGCCGTGTGTCGTCACGCGGGGTCCTTCCTGGGTCTGTCTTGGGGGCGAATAAGTGGGCATGATTGAGTCATTGAAATTTTCAAGGATACTGACACGTGACCCCGATTGGCTGACCAACAAGCAGAAATCAAAGCTTCTTAATCGATTTCAACTGTGCAACTTCGGGCTTAATTAACCATGGCGTGCACTGATGGCCATTACGACTCATTAACCAACACACCCGACACCTTCGACGGCGAAAGTGAACAGTCTAGCCTACTTTGGAGAGAAATGGATAGGAGGATGATCAAGAATACTACGAGCGGGTCTGCAGAATCCGGTCTTCAGATCATTTCTCGTACGCGAAATGGGAATTTAAAATCAGACCGGATTAAGTGCTAAGTAACTACTTCTGAATAAAATATCTGCCATGCATACCACCATAGCGGGAGACCATGCTAACCAATGCTCCATCGTTCCGTGGAGCCTGCGGGCCTTAGAAGCTATGGTCAGGACTCCGTCACAACTATAATTTATACGGTCAGGGTAGCCTTACGCTTTTTAAACTTATGGCTATATTATATCTTGAAATATATAATATCATAGATGAAGTGGAGTTCATAATATTTAAAGAGGCTTAATTAGCAAGTGAAGTGCAAGGAATCATCCTACCCCTTAGACCAGGTCTAGTCACGGCATCAAAAGCTCTTCAATATGATTTATGTGTTATATTAATAAGCATGCAAAAAGTTCCTCAAGTTTCGCCTCAAACTTTATCATCACAGGTGACTTTGATACCCAACATATGTAACGCGGTTTATATATATAGACTCAAACCCAACAATCCAACATTCTCATCCAGGCATAGAGGCGAGCTAGTTGGCAGTCTCAATACTGCTGACGGAGACATGGAATTGAACGACATCCTTGGTGGTAGTGGTGTATGTACCCACGGCAACAGTGAGCTTTCCATCGGAGTTCGTGAAGTTGTGGCGAACAGAGATGGTGCTGAAGTCGGGCCCAGCAGGTGGAATGTTGTTATGGTCCCAGTCAACCGCCGTCTCGACGGTTGCACCGCCATCGATAAAACCGCTGCAAGTTTCATACTGATTCGATGGGAAATAAGACGCCGAGGCACACTTTGAATGATTAGTGATTGTTTATCGGCTGGTACAATGGCCATTCTGTTCTTTCCTTGCAATCCGGAAAAGAGCGGAAATACTAGATCATATATATGTGACATGACTGTGTTCAAGGATAGGAAAGGCTATAAGTTATGCATGCGGTAGTTTTGACTTACATGAGCGGCGAAGCCTGGCGCGCCATCCACATAATTATCCGGCGCGAAGACATTGAAAATTAGCTGGGAAAGCCCAACGCCACCATTGAGGCTACCGCCGATGGCGGGCCAGCTAGCTAACTCTGCTTGACGGGCTTGGACCTCGGCGCTATTAGGCAGAGCTGCTGCTGATGCGGCGAAGGCTACGAGCCAGGTGCGTGTCGTTGGGGCGTGCATGATGAAGATGTCTTAGAGTAGCGGGATACAAACAGAAGCAACGCTTTTGAGTATTGATGGCCTTGATGATACACAAATGGGATGATAAAACTTCTGGTCCTGGTGGTTTCCGGTCTTCTTTTATTTTCGCAGTGCCTACTTCCTCTCAATTTATACTGCTGTGAAGTGATGCTTACTCTTCGTATACGTCCCTTGCGGCCGCAAATGACTGGGGTACATTATACGCTCTGCGCATCCCGTATAGAATCATCGCATGTGACAGAATCAATCTTCAGAAATTAACACTTATAGTCCTATTGCTCTCCCCCTTGGAGCTTCTTCCGTAAGGAATTTTCTCCTTTATACGATGCAATTTAACAAACGAAAGCGAGCGCGAGCGCGAGGGTCGTGTAACCAAAGGCCTAAGATCCAAACAAGCTATTGACAAGGTTGTCTGCGAAAAAAAATGTCTCGGCCACACCCTACGTTCAGTTCCGGATATATATTTAAGCGATGTACTATGGACTAGAATATTTCCTAGCGTCAAGAGTGCACTAACTCTCGAGGGTCTTTAGTCAAGCCGAATTCGTAAGGAGTTTATCATGAAGCGGTAGTTAACAAATATCCATAATGCTTATAGGGCTAAGAGCTAGGACCTTGCATTTTTACTAATATGCAACCCTTCTGTTTCAGGACTAGACCACTATTTGCGGTAGCTGCTGACTCCACATTACCCGCTCCTCCTCGCACCACTACAAGATAAATTGCCTTTGATACCACTGGAGAATACTACTTAGATATTGATTTGATTGAGTATATTTAGATCTATAGTTCCGTTCTTTAGTCGCCGAGTTCGCATTCAAAGGAACGGTCTGCCTATAGCGGCAAGGTGGGGCGGGTCAGTGCATATTGCTTGGCATAGATACCTATATTTAGAACTGTACCAGAACTTGCGGTACTTAACAAAGAGTGAACAACTCTTCGTACAATCAAATTCCGATAGAAGGTCAATCAATTACCGATTAAATACTAATTAAACTTTTTTCTGCGTTTACACTGTCGTAGATGTTGGGAAAGAGCGAACATATAACGGACTTTACGTCCAACGTTTACTGGACTGGTCCGGGGTGGTATGGAACTTAGCGGGCCTAGAATTATGCTAATCATTACAAACTAGATACTTTGTACAGTCTCGTGAAAGGCATTTTTTGGTTCATAAGAGACCGTCTGTCCAGCATTAATACTATATACCCTAGTATGAGTGAGAGATGAAGTCCAAAAAGAGCCTCTTAAATTAAGGGATGACGTCAGACGGCATTGCCTAGGGGATAAGTGGGGGGAAGTGGGGTAACTTTGTACGCGGGGCTTAGCTGCCCTACGTTTTGAGGTCGATCACATTCGAGATCTAATGTCACTATTATCGTATTTCTTCTGCGAACTGGGGCACTTGTATATTTACAAAATACATGTCTGATAGATCTGTCCTCTATTACTCAAACTAAATGCACAATATTCCCTTAATCGCCATATAACTCATATATAAGCCGCGGGCGTCAACACTAATTGGACAGGTAGTTAGGCCACAGGCTTCAGCACAGCACGGAAGTGGATTTGGCCCTTCTCTAACTTTTCCATCGCATCGAGAATTCCCTCCTCGGTCATGTCGAATAGCTGAACAATGGCCTGATCTGGTGAAGGGCCGCAAATTCAAGCATGCGCTCGTGAACAATTCGAGATGCGACGACGGAGCCCTGGACAGTGATGCCGTTCATCAACATACCCATGTACGGGATCTCGAAGTTACCAGACGCAACGCTGATGGGGTAGATCGTGGCACGCGAAGCCAGGATGGGCATGATTTTCTCCCAGCTGGGCTGAGACGACGTAGTGACAATAAGACGGTCCAGCGGGCGGGAGACTTTCAGTTCGGTCTTGCCCTTCATAGCAACGAATTCGTGGGCGCCGAGTTGCATCGCCTCGTCCTTCTTACTATCCGACCCCGAGAGCACCACGACGCGGCAGCCCATCTTGGCGGCGAACTGGATAGCGAGGTGACCGAGACCACCGACCCCCATGATGCCGACCGTCTCAGTGGGCTGGGTTCGGTAACCGTGGAGGGCGGTGAAGACGGTGGCACCGGCGCATTGCAGAGGAGCGGCGTCCTCATCGGAGATGTTATCGGGGATCTTGAACAGAGCTATCTCGCGCCAGACTGCGTGGAGCCAAAACTTCCTTGGTCCAGATCTTTCTCGCTGTAAAATGCGCGCTCGGCGCAGTAATTGTCATTTCCAGTCAGACACTCATGGCAGTGGCCACAGAAGCTGTGGTTATAGCCCCAGCCAACTCGATCACCCGCCTTCAGGACTTTACAAAGAGGTCCCGTCTTCAGTACAATACCGACGCCCTCATGGCCAAGTGCCATGTCATCGTGCCTCTATGAGTTTATTAGTATCAGAGTTATGATCAAAATGTGACGAGGCGGGAATATTTACAGAATGTAGATCTAGCATGGCGGTATTAGCATGTCTTCTATATCATCGTAGTGGCTGAATCTCACCTGTTCCACAGAGACCTGACGCAGTTATCTTGAGAAATACTTCGTCGCCAGTGAGCTCATCAGGTTTTGTGGCGCTCGCTTTCTTAGGTGCACCTGTTTCGTTGCCCTTGAAAACTGTGAAGCTTGGCATCGTCGCTTGTTTGAGAACCTGAGCTAAAATGACGGTGATTGGTTGTGTTGAATTCAAGCGTTGAAGTTGGTTAATTTTAGAGATACTAGTCGTGAGTTGATGTTCTAGGTATGTGTTGGACTTGATGATCTTGTTCTAGCTATCGATGTGCAGAGGCATCTTTTATACAACTTTTGAGGTACGAAACCTGGTTTGCAATCAAAGCCCCAGCACACAACCATTGATTTACATCATCGTTCTGAACTCCGAGCCCACCGTTGCCTGTTTACTTGCAGGTTTGACTGACACTCTCCAAAATGCGCACTCTGGGGTGGGTGTTAGTAATCACTGCCACAGTCCTGAGACTTTGACGGTGATTACAGCGTGGCATCATAGGACATGCCCAACGGCGAAGGGAGTGTAGGAGTTGGACTTCCATTTGCATATTGCGTGCCTCTGATGATTGGTTGGAATGCCCGCCTGGCTTGTTGCCACTTTCCTATTGGAGGAGTGGAGTTGCGCAGTCTTGGATCGGAATCTCGGAGCTGCACACGGTCTTTATTTCACCCCCTCCGATAGCCCGCACATAAAGACGAGCACCAATCCGGCGGTGGTTGCTTAATAACTGATTTCCTCCTTTCTTCTTTTTATGTTTCTTATTGCCATTTTCTGGGCCATGTAACCACTACTTGAGTAATGAGCCTCTTATTCGTAAGACACAACACTTATGCTAACACCTCACGGTGCCGGGCTAACCCCTGCCATAAACCCGCTATATCATAGGCATCTTGTCCCCACTTGCATAGCCTATCTCAGTTTTATAGCTTATCAAAATCCTTGAAAGGTTACAAGTGTAGCCTGTAAGCGGCGGCAGAAGTGTTACATCATTTCCTAAGCAGTTCGCCCAACACAATCGGATACTAACAATAGCGCCAAAATACAAACATTCACAGGCAGATTTATGATTCTTTAACTCGGTCGTATCCTTCTCGAAGGGCGGCAAATACAGGGAAGTAATAAAATTATAGTACGAGCTAGCTGAGAATACCCACTCCGCTCTCAAAACAACCTACAGAGCTGTCAATGCGACAGAACAGGGGGGGACATGTGCTGTGGCTGTCTTCTTGAATATTTCAGGCAAATTACCGCACTCCCGATTCTTGAAAGTGGGATCATTGGTCGACTTGGCTCTTTACTCGACAATAATGCATTGAACTTTTGCATGCGACGTAACAGCAACCTGTCGAGCTCCTCATTCATCGGCGTCCGTTGCCCAATTGTCGACTAAGCAACATCCCAAGCTGGTAATCCGCAACGCATGACCGGGTATATCAACCAACCTCGCTTGAGACCTGCCGGCAACAAAGGTGTTCATCAGTATATGACAAGTCCTCGCTTTTGCTATGCACTTTTCCGCCTCCGATAATGTGAAATACTCCCCACACCTCTTGTCAGGCATTACATTGTCTACTCTTATATCTGCCTTTCCTGATATTAGGCTTTTCAAGATTACATGGAACTACTCCATTGACAAGATCTAAGCGCGTTAAGGGTTCGGGTATTATGGTCTAGGGAAGCCGGACGACTAATGAGATACAAATCGCCAAAGATTCATATGATAATCGTTTGGGGGGAGACTGTTTCTCCGAACTCACGTATTTAAGTGCGGGGACAGACTTGCGTTCAACAATAATGCATGCACTCTCACCAAGATACCTAATAGACGGCAGATAAAGATATACGCTATGCCTACAATCGCATCGGCTGGGTCTCGGAGACCATTAGGTAATCAAACCCGTTCGATGGTATGAAGGAGTGCTGAATATTGAAATAAGCAAAGTGTAATGTACATTATTCTTCTCAGGCCCCTCAGTGGGAAGGTACTACCACTGTATGAGGAAGGAACTGTGTGTACGGAGTACATGAGGAAATTCTGGGTGTCCCCCCTGTAACAGACCTCCATCTCTTCTACATATCAATATACTCTGTCAACCCCTTTTCTCCCTTAAGTTAAGGGCAGGGAAGCCTTGTTTTTAAGCCATATAGACCACACCCACAGGCCACTCCTAACCACAGCCCACACCTGCGGGCCGCACCATACTGTACATACACGCTATATAGGTTGCATACTTGGCTGTATGGGCTGTATTGGCTGTTTGAGCTATATGGGCTACGTGGATATGTGCGCTGTATGGGCTGTATGGGCTGTATGATAATCAGTTTGAGATATGTACCTCTTTAGGGCTGGAGTTGACATGCTGTGTGCCCCTCAACTAGATAGTGACCCTGCCCAGTTACTCCAACATAGAGTGGCTCTTAAATACGCCTACCTAGGTACGCCAAGGTCATCGTCGCTGTCCCGCAAGTAGGTGATTTTGTATGAACTCATCTTGAGATATGAGCCACTCAACTCACCGGCTAGCCACTCTTCGTATATCTCGAAATCTTGTTAATCATAAATCGGAAATCGTCATGATATCTAAGAAAGCAGGCGGCAGATACGTCGTGATATCAATATATTGGAAAATGCTCCTAGGCTCATAGCTCTGAAGCCCGATCTATTCTGTCTCATCTATCTTCAACGTAGTTATTTCTCTATTCCACTATTCCACTACCATTTATTGCCAGTCTGTTCGGTCCATTCCAGCGGCGGAAGTAGATTGTGAGCTCCACCAGGGTCATCATAGCTGTGCGGAGATATAGTAGGCAAGTCATGATCAAGGCCAGGCATAGGATCAAAAAACATTATGTCGGGGCATCCAGGATTGGAGGGAATATTGTTAAAGCCGTGCCCATCTACCCAACTGCTGATTTCGTGCTCGAGATTATCCAGTTGTCGCATTCCGCCGCTTGGCTGGTCTTCCGACGCCGGTGGCGATTTGAGGCTAGGGTGGAGTGGTGGAATGGATATTTGCTGACCAGTTGCCTCTCGTTGCTCTTGTTCGCGCAAAACCGTCACATATGTTGGAGTATCTTGTGTATGATCATATCCCAAAATTTGAGGTTCTCTTGCTCGCCATGCATCGAGTGTCAGTTTGTTGATGGTTGCACAGCAGGGAGACCTCTGTATTTGAGAATTGTAGAGGGCCGGTCGTGACTCGTACAGTATTCGTATCTGCTCCCAAGCCTCCTCAGCTTTCTCGCCCTCGGAGCTTGTTCTGGTTAGGGTTTCCAAAATGTGTATCAAGCAGGACGAAGGGAAATCTGGATCTGTATACCAGTGGAAGCCCCTGGTGGCCGGCTGGCCATACAAGTTGTTCTCATATTCAAGCACTCTGAGTGCAGTCGAGAACATGGACTCTCGATGGGGCGCCGGAACATTATCTGCATCCCCGTCGTATTGAATCGAAAGGATCATAAATCGAAGCTTCCACATCGTCAGCCGAGCCACGATCGCTGTCAGCATATGCACCGGGTTTAATATATCGCAATAGCGAAGAATATCCAGCTCGATTTCTTTCTCCGCGTCTTCGATTACATTTCCCAAATCTGTGCGGCCGTTATGATGTGTCATAGAGGTCTTCTTCTCTCTCGACAGTCGTGATAGCTTTTCTTCGCCACCGACTTCGCCCGTGAAGGTCAGGATTTTGAAGCGCAAGGTGCAAAATATCATGTCGCTAGCACCATTGCGTTCCTTCGGCATTTCTTTCATGGTCGGCGACAGATCACTGTCATTCAAGTTACCCGGGGCGATGATTTTGCAGCTCGGCTCAAGCCATTGAACACCCGCATTCTTGGCCGCCAGCGCGTCGTGCATTGATATTTGATACCATAGCCTGCGTCGCATTTCCGCCTCGAACGGAGTAAGGCCTGATACAAGATTCCCCTGATGTAGTCCCAGCCGTTGCGCATTCCTCTTGGCGATACCCGTGAGATTCCACAGCTCATGAGGTCCGACGCTGAGACGAATTGCGAACTGACGCGACACTTAGCAACAGCAGAGAAGGCATATCTCGAGAAGACTTACAAGGTAAATTGTATAGGCCTGTAATACGCTGAAATCGGAGGACATCATAAACCTTGCGTTTGCGAGAGCCAGCTCGCAGCCTAAGCGATACCTTGAGAAAAGCGACGATTTTTTCGCACCGAGTCTTCGCATACAATCAACATCGCTGAGAGACAGGACCGCACATGCCATGACGGCGAATAGCAAGGCCTCCGTCTCTGCTGAAGTGTGGCCATGACCTTTGACAGCTTCGGCCAGTAGTAAGCTAGCGGACGGCGCATGCAGGATCATGGTGAGTGGATGGACGTTGTGAAGATACACCTGCCACAATTTGCAAAAGTGCGACTGTGATGGATACAGAGTTTCTATCCTAGCTGTCCCAGGCATGGCTCCTAGGACAAGTTTGCTCGCCTTGGTAGAATGCTCAAACGGTCTGGGTATACTATCCTCATTCCTGTCATTCAAAGACCTCGGCGTTAAGTTCCCTGTGTTAAACTAGCCTATATTAGTCTTCAAATGGAGTCTTTCGCGGCAGTAGTGATCCGAGGTTACTCACATGTTCTCCTATCTTGGTCCACGACTCACCATCCACATGACGAGTTCCCGTTCCACCCATGATCAGACGGCCGCCCTCCTCCCCGTTCGGACTTTTCTGCCTGAGATCATTTATCTCGTGTGATTCTATTTCGCCCTGAGATGAGGCGGCAACGCTTCGTAGCGGCTGTGAATTTGAGATGTCCTCGGCTTCAATGTCGACACCCAAGCTTCGAAGAACTTCTTCATACCGATCAAGTCTAGCGATCAGCTTGTCACTCGAAAACGAGGATGTCGAAGACGGCAACGGCATCTTGCGCCTCTTGCGCTTCCCGGTCTTCGGAGGCGGAAACTCGCAGGAGACATCGTTCTTGACACATTTTGAACAAGGATCCAATCTGTCACAACGCACTTTGTGGCGTGCACATCGCAAACAGGACAGTGGCTGCAACCATTTTGCCAACAGGACAGGCGGGTCAGCGCTCTTTGCGGTCATATCAGCTCCAATCGACTGTATACTGTAGTATAGGATCACCTAAGCCGTGCTATGTGAAATGACCTTCATAGATTATACCTACACCACTATCAATTTTTCAGGGGATCACTCTTATAAATCAATTATGGACATGAAGCGGTCTTAACTTAGGTCTGATTTTGAAGCATAAGATTCTACTATCCAGGCATGAAGCTACACCATTTCTAGCAAAGAGCTTCCACCACACCACCCACAGACCCATTTCTAACCCAATTTGTATAGGCATCCTAGCACACCCTAGTATAATCTACCTCTTCAAAAGAGAAACACTTAAAAAAACAGTTGAGGTGTTCAGCCACCACAGCCACCCATGTAGCCAGGCAGCCACCCATCCTACGCTTTTGTAAGTGAATTTTGTTGTATCACGTCGTTTGAGAGACCTATGAGCATATAGCATTGACCAACTTGGCTTTTTTTTGACCTATTGGAATTGATAGACTGTTATTTCTGCCCCCTGCTTCTTGGCTACACTACTTCTAACCTAATTTGTACCAGCGGAGAGGTAAGAATTGGGACTTATACTATAATGGGTTTAGCTTGCCGTCTAGATAGGGCGCTAGGGGGTTATTTTAGGAGGATTATAGGTAACCTGTTATTAGACAGGCAAGATGTTGTATTTTAACCTAGACAAAGTGGTTCCTGACGTAATTTCTACTATTATAGCTCGCGAGTAAAAAATACTACTTAGAGTCAACCACTGTCATAAAAAACTATTCAACGGGGGCTATCTAGCCTTTAGCTATTAGCCTACCTACTAGAATCCTAAAAACCCCCTTGGCGCGCTACGGTAAAATCTCACGCTTCAAAATCAGACATGGCCGCAACCGGTGAGGCCAGGTTCAGTGGGGTATTAGCGAAAGCCGCAGCAGCAGGTCAGATTTACGGACATCACGTTTGAGCTACAGTATCTAGACATCAGACTAACCTTGTTTAGCCTTCTCTCCCGACCTACAAGCAACTATAAATACATTAATTTCTTTTAAGCTCTCCAGTTTAACGCAGGGCGCGCCAAGTCTTTGTCCTAAGTGTACAGGGTTTCCAGCAGGACCCTTGGAGATGGTGGGCGGAGGTCAAAACAACAGTCTAGGTGGGTCAGTTAGGCGGTTGCAATCAAGTAAAAAGAATATGCAGGCACAATAAACTGCATGAGCCCAACCGTAAGTGTAAAGTAGGTAGGCTTTCATGAAGACTGGGGTTCTGCTAGGGTCCCTTGCCTGGACCATCCGCATACTCCACGGAGCTTGGTAAAAGGCTTGATTTATAAGTCCTAACTATGAGGATAACCAAAACTAGGTTTCTCTAGCTCAAACGTGATGTCCACAAACCTGAGCTGGGGTTCCCCGACGGTTTCGGTACTCTCATGTGCCGGTACGCCACTGCCGTCGGAAACTCGGATTGGTAAGGTGGATGTCCACCTTAGGGCGTCTTCAGTGTCTTTCACCGCTTCATCGTCATCAGCATCATCGACACCATCCTCCTCCTTCTCCTCACCATCCTCTCTCCCCTTCTCGCCACAGCGAGGCGAGGCGGGATCGGATCAAGAAGCCGAAGAGCAGGGACCCTGGCCCTAAGCACAACCATCTGTACACGTAAGCGCGGAGATGGGTCTGGCTTGCCGGAAGAATTACTGTGCGGTGTTGTGTCTGTGGTACTGGAGGAGATTCTACTCGTCCGTACTTACACGCGTGCAGTAGACTATAGCCAGGCTGCAGTGGCTGAGGATGTAACTTAAGTATTTGGTTGTGCTGTATGTAACAACACCACACAGGACCGCATTAGTGTAGCTTGTGATCCGCCTTCAGCGCCCTCCGCTGCTAGAGCGCCATTGGATAGTACGTTGCATTGCGCTCTCCGAGGAACAGGTCAGATTTCCAACCATGCATTGCTGCAATCCGGCCCGAGATGAAACTAACCCCATTGGAACTAAATTGGCACCATCGCAGAGACCATCTTTTACTCTACTTGCCTACTCGGGTTACCCAACCCCATGTCTTCGGTAAAAAAATCCCGCTCGGCCTCGTGGCGATTGGCGATGCGGAATGTACCGCGGTCTGGCGTGCCCTAGAATACTACCTTGGGTTCTAGCGGCAGACGGCGCCCAGCGCCAACACAACTGCTATTGCAAGGGCTCAGCTTGTTTAAGCATCCTATAGGTCTGTACCTGCGCTAGTTAGTTATTTGGATTGACTGCTTCTGAATCTACTGGTCCTAACAACAAGTTGCCGTATATCTTGATTACGTACGTTCATGTGCGGGCAGCTGACTGACTGAACTAACTGCGGCACGGACTATCCACTTGGAAGTTTCATGGGCCCAGCCTGTACAAATCTAACTATATTGAGTTTTCATACCCGGATAACAGAAATCCATGTCCGTATCCCTGTCCGTATATGTAAATGCTGACTCATCGCGACAGCTGGTCAGATCCTATGCCCCCATCCACCACCAAAAGTCTGCCACTTCAAAGGCCAACAACATAGCCAGAAAAAATGATAAAAATAAATAGATAGCTGTATCTTATGAATAAAACCGCGAATCCTATTTGATGTTATTGTTAAATTTCTGTAAACGCTTTTGGCGCTCTAGTATATGATGTAAATGGAAGAACTAACACTCCACCAAAAACCCCACACAACGTAGATTTACCAACCTGGTGTTTTGCGGCACAGGCCCTGGCTGGTTCGTTTCCATCGACATCAGCTTACTGTGGGCTGATTTACACCCGTGCAGCGGTTGGATACCGTGCCACGTGTACTCAGACCGCGGCAGTTCTTCCAGGTCCCAACCAAAGTAGACTTCACGCGCTTCAAGTCTCAACCAAGTGTCCTCATACTTCTCTTCTTTACTGTAGATGCATGAAGTCGTTAAAGCCTGTATACCGAACATCGTCGATTTGTATCCACTTTGTCAGCCGAGTCGCCGTCAAGGATCGGATCTGATCAGATATCGGAGTTCAGAACGATACAAAAATCATCGCACGGCCTATCTCAATGTCATCATAACGAGCGATCAGATCAACTGTGGGAATCTACCAATCTGCCAAGTGTGGGGAATGCCAGTGAACTTGGGACCGTTTCAAGACTTGGTCCGCTGTTTTTTCGGAGGAGTCCCTGGTTAGGACCTGGTGCTCCTTGCCGTGTGGCAATTCTGGCAGCGGTCCTTCAATTCACTAGCCGGAAAGTTCAACTTGTAAATGATGAAAATTCGCTCCTAGGAAATGAAGTTTAGGATGATTGGCATGAATCTAACAGTGCTAGTGCCAGTCCGTCAAAAATCATTGCGAGGGCCAACGCTAATAGCATCTGGCGTACCTACTGTACTAAAAACCAAGCTAATTTGATACTCCCAGACGATAAGTTCATGACGTCGTGAAAGGCACATTGGGGTAAATAAGTGGTGCAGTGGGTTTACGAGGACCTTAGCTAATAAAACGGGCTAGAATACTACCTGTAAGGAATATGGGGGGTTTCAAGAAAGGAGAAGTAAGGAGTCACTAGTGAACTCAAACATCCACATGATTAGCTTCTAATTTTTTGTTTTTTTTGTTTTATCATCAAGGTTGTCCCGTCGACTATCCCAAATTTGAAATTTGAAAATCTTCCTTCGTGAGTCTAGCGCTAGCGTGTGAAAATCGAGCGGCGGGTGAACTGATGCTTCCGGCCCGCCTCTCGCGGAGACTTCTGTATTGGGCTATGACTTTGACACTGGCCTCGTCTATGCATCTATGATAGATACCGGGATTATTTGGAAAAACATTGGGATCTCATTTGGCCGGTCCTTTTATAGGTAATTAGTCTTGAAAGCTTCCATGCCAACTCCTCAACACTTGTTTCCAAGATCAAGAATTACACGAAGATCAGCTATAAAGATATGATGGCACGGGTTAGCGGTTTCTCGTGAAATATAACATGTGTAGCACCTATAGCTGCATAGACTTAAGTCGTTATATTGACAATGAGGGCGATGATCAGCCAATTTATGATATAAAGTGCAGACCAAGGAATATGTTTATGCAGCGTTAGTATATTCATTTGATAATGGGTTGCCCATTATGTCTTTCTCTGATTTGACTCAGAGCTTGCTTCCGGTGTTTGGGTCCGTTTGGTTCCCTTTTCGAGGAACTAATGGCAGTATCTCAGTTTTATATTTCAAGCAGAGTTGTGAGGCTAAATTACGTTCCCCAAGCCACATATACGCAGAATAGACGAAGTAACTCCTATTTTAGCTAAATGGCATCGGCGGAGGTGATTAGAGCGCTTTGTGCAACAACAAGAGTCTTCTTCTACAATGTACAGGTTTCTTGACACTGGTTATCATTCAAGGGATTGCTCGGTCATAATACCGCTCGCTAGATGCGGAAACGCATCTCACGACAGTTGGAACAACTGGTGTAGGGAATCCTGCCAGGTGTACTCTGTTGGTGTATATACAGTAACCTGGGAGCCTGAAGGCTAGAAGGTGAGGAGATTTCAAGATAGAATGTACGCCTATACGGTTCTTAAAAGGGCTTCGTGAATCCGCCTGCCGCGTTGTTCCCTAACTCGATATACTCTGGCTTGATATAGCCAACTATAACAAGGGCTTGGCACAGGGTTCCATATTCAGCCGACCATTCTCTTTGGGTCTAAAGATGGTTTAATCCCATATCTAGTTACATTATAACCTCGTCGCTCACCTTCACGGATATACATGTCTTCGGTCGTGATTCTTTGACCCCTTTGCGGTCTGGCTCCGATGATTTGGCTTAATTGAGGGGCCTATGATAGCCGCCAACCAGTAGCTTAGATTAATATCTCGTGACACGAGTGACGACAATGCCGTTGCTGACTAAGGGCCAAGCTTGGCAGGACGGATTCGCTGGATAGCTAAAGTATCAAAGAAGGGTGGGGCTTGTCTAATATAGCAAGTATACTGAATTAGAGCCTAGGAAAAAGCTTTCGCTGCCAACAAAGAATGCGCAGCACTCTTCTGCGGCCGTTGTGATACACGAAGCATCATATTCTCTCGGCTCTAGCTTAAGCATTTTATAAAACTCCATATGTGAACCCAGAGTAAACCTGGCAGGATGCTCGTCGAGGAAACAATATTACTGGCGGATTATAATGAAGATATTTTTAGTTGCCATCTCGCACATTAGTTAATCGGCAGTCTACTGTCTCCTACAACCGATCCAGTATCTACCGCTTATACTGTAACTTGGTAGAGAAGGGGGAAAAATAGAAAATCAAAATTGGATGATTGTTAGTTAAAGGTCCTATAGATCCACTCCACCCGCATATGTTTCTCTTCAACGGTAGCAATGGGGATTGTTGCATCCTCGTAGTCGACTTACTGCCACCCGATATTCTCTCGACTATATTCCCACTCCCAACAAGGTTTGGAGAAACTAGGATGTCGTTCTACACAATAGAAGAGGATAAACGAGATCCTAGATGCTTTGAGGGTCTTTTCGTTATAAACGGCTGAGATACAACAGGGTAGTGTTGTGGAGCAAAAAACAGGTTCGTTTTATTGTCTAATATAGAATGATTAAACTAGCAAGCAAACAATCATAAGTATTTTTTTTTTTGTTAAACAACACTAAAACTTCAAGAGATCAATGTGATGATTAATATACTTATATTATAGTAGATAAGGATTGACTCATGTAGAGAAACGAAGTGTAACGAGAACGTTGGATCGGGAAGCTTTATTACGTGGTAGATCTGTGACCTAGACTACTAGGTCGGGTGTTAATACTTAACAACAGATCATGATGTTATGATCGTTCAATCTAGACAAAATCCTGATTTACGATTGGAAGCTAAAAACGAACTCGAAATGTTTTACTTTTATAGCATGGTATAGTTTAGTAGGTAGTTGTAGGAGCTTAGGAACTTAACACTTTGATTAAACTATTGTACCTGTGTGCTACCTAATTTTGCAAATGAAGAAGAACCTAACTATTTTAGTTGGTGATAAGGTTAAATGCTATACTGACCAGGACAAGCTGTAGGATGTTGATAAAGTACACGTATAGGAAGTGAGGTCTTGCAGGCATAGCGTCAGAGTGATTGGAAGTTGGGAAGATAGAACCACAAGTGGCCTTCTTCCTATGCTTTTTCATCGACAATTTTGATGCCAATGACAGAATTGTATACAAAAGATTAAGTGATAGGTATCATTTCAGGGGCATCTGAATCTACACGGATAGCCCGAGGTTTTGCATTTCGACCAACGCCTTATAAACCCCGCCTTTCTTCATCAACTCAGCGTGGTTTCCAATCTCCGCCAACCTCCCTTTCTCCAGGACATAGATAACATCCGCGTGCTGGATAGTACTCAGTCTGTGTGCCACGGCAATCGTGGTCCTCTGCTCCGCGGCCTTGTTCAGCGCTTTCTGTACCATCTCTTCAGATCCTGAATCTAGTGCTGCGGTCGCCTCATCCAGGAGTAGAATCTTGGTGTTGCGAAGGAGGGCACGCGCAATTGCTATACGCTGCCTTTGCCCGCCGCTCAGCATCAGCCCCCTTGAACCTATTTCTGTGTCAAACCCTTGCCTGCGTGTTGTGTTAGTACGATATTAGCATGTAGCGGTTTCGGGACAAGAGCTTACGGCAACGAAGTGATGACATCATAGATGTTGGCGTCTTTGCAGGCTTGTATGATGTCCTCCTTCAGATACATCATCTGATGACCCCAAGACGAGGTTCTCTCTGATGGTGCCGAGTACAGCGTTGGTTCTTGACCGACGAGAGAGATGAGACTGCGATAACTATTTACGTCCAGCTTCGAGATGTCCTGACCATCAACAAATATTTGGCCTGATGTCGGATCGAAAAACCGTTCAAGCAATGCGATGAGCGTGCTCTTTCCACAGCCGCTTGGTCCGACTAGCGCGATGAATTGGCCGGGGTTGATGCTCATGCTGAGATTGTTAATGACGACCGTATCTTTTCTGGACGCGTAACTAAAGCTAACATTGCGTAGCTCAATTTCACCCCGACTATCCTCCTTTGCGACTTTCGGTCCTGTCGTGTTCCAGGTGTCGATTCCCGGGAGCCGGTTGAAGAGGGCATTGAGCTCTCGGGCTGCGTCAAAGGCTCTGCTCATTCCCGGAGCATAGGAGAAGACTATGCCGGCAGTTTGGGCTCCTGATATGAGAGCAGCGAAGCAAATGAAGAACTGTGTGACGTTGTACTCGCCTGATGAGATTAACTGACCACCGTACCAAAACACTAGAGCAATAGCTAGAAATGTGATGGATTGGGATGCGGCATACATTGCCGAAGCTTGTAAAATGGATTTGATCGATTCCCTGGACCGTTGGGATAAAATCTCATTGTAGTGATGCAGAACCCGACTCTCCATGTTCAAGGAAGCTACTGTTCTTATGGCCGAAGCGGCCTCCTAGCATAGGCAGCAGAATCCGGTGAGTCTTCTTCATCTTTTCGGCGAACAATGTCAGCATCGCTAGGCGAATCCAACCGAATCCCGCAACAAACGGTATTGTTGCGGTACAAACGAGAGCTAGTTTCCATCCGATGATCAACGAGAGAACGATACCACCAAGAATTGTTGCGACGAATGTAAAGATGCCACCTAGCACTGGTCCGCTCACTCCGTTTAAATCATTTGGCGCTGATGACAAGAGAGAAGTTAGGGCCCCTATGGAGTTCTCCTCTTGATCGAAGAACGCGATATCTTGACGAAGCACGGAGCGGAAACTCTGTTCTCGTAGACGATGTGTGAGCTTTTCCGTAGCATAGGAAAAGCTAAAACCCTGAGCGATGAAGATTGCGAACACAGCAATTCCGAACACTAAGTATATCAATGCCCAGAAATCCACTCTGGTGCGCAATAGACTGTTGGGGTTAAAGACAGAGCATTGATCAATTGAGCATAGATAACAGATTGGCTACCAGCATGTTAGCTCGTTTTCGTCGGTTCCCTTCGTTTGGGCATTTTGACTTACGCTGGAACACTTATTCCTGCAAGGATAGCAAGAAATGCTCCCACGACGATAACCAGAGTTTCTGGTCGACTGTGATTTCGAATGAGTCTCGCAGTAGTTGATAGCTTACTCCACGAAGATAACTTCACATCAGAGGAATCTGAAGGTGCAGAGGCATCTGATATTCGCACGTCCTTAATGGTTGTCTCCTCTGCCTTCTCATCCGACAGTTGACCGTGGAAGTCGCTTGTTTCTTTGGACTCGGACTCTATACCATCCGGATCATTGCCCTTTCCCTTTTCCTTGGAAATCTGTTGCTTTTCGACTAACTCCGCATAGTGGCCGTGTTTGGCAATCAGCTCATCGTGTGTTCCTTGTTCGACAACGACGCCGTCTGCCATTACCACAATATTGTCGGTCTCTGACAGTAGATAATCTGTGAGCTATGACGATGGTGGTCCGGCCTTCTGCGGCCGCATTAAGGGCTTTCTGGACTAATCGCTCCGCTCCTACATCAAGCGCCGACGTTGCTTCGTCCAGGAGTAGGATCTGCGGGTTTTTAATCAATGCACGTGCAATACAAATGCGTTGCCTTTGACCTCCGGACATTTGGGTGCCTTTCTCGCCGACTAAAGTCTGATAGCCTCGGGGTAAGCTCAAAATGAAATCATGAGCATTGGCCTTTATCGCCGCTGCTTCCACGAGCGCTTGCAGCTTATCACCCTGAGCCAGTGCATCCCCCTCTTCAAGTCCGAAGGTAATGTTTTCAAATATTGTCGTGTTGAACAGTGTTGGCTCTTGTCCGACTAAGGATATTTGGCTACGTAGCCAGTTGATATTGAGTGCTTGGATGTTGTGGTCGCCCAGACGTATTTCGCCCGCTGTCGGCAGATAGAATCTTTCGATGAGTCCAACAATGGTACTCTTGCCACAGCCAGATGCACCAACGATTGCTGTCGTCTTGGATGCTGGAAATACCAGGTCGAGTTCCTTTAAAACAGTAACCTCACGGCGGGATGGGTAAATCAGCCGCACGCCCCGGAACGTTATATCGAGATTGCCACTGTCGAGCTTTAATCCTTCTTCGGAGAACGGATCTATCGGCGACTTACGTGCGATCGCCTTGAGGATACCGGTGGCGCTGGCAATGCTGGAAACAAAAGTTTTCGCATTGGGTGCCACTCTCCCAACAGCCCAGGCGCCGATAACGATGGCCAAGGTTGAGGTTGTTACGGCCGCGATGCTAAGTTCCCCATTGACATAGAGCCGGGAACCTTCCCAGAATCCAAGAGCGTAGCTAAGATAGGGAACTGCATTAATGCAACCAATCACGACGCCGGTGACGGTACCGGCTTTAAAACCTGGCCGCTCTGCACGTTTGAGAAATTTGTCGTATCGTTGTATCATGCTCTCTTGTATACCGAACGCGGTAACATGTCTAATGGACCCAATCGCTTCTTCCGCAACAGTCGCACTACTACCATAGCAAGCCAAATTCTCCGAGGTCCATTTGACAGGCAATGCAACGCCGACGACGCCAATGAGAGTCAGCACGACTACGGTCGCTGAAAGGATAAGCGCAAGCTTCCAGTACTCGACGAATGTAATAACGAACGCGGAGACAAAAGTAGCCGCGGCTGTCAAGGCGAAAGAAAGGTTACCGGTTATTCCTTCTTGTATAAGGGTGATGTCAGATGTGATACGAGTCGTCAGTTCTCCAGTGCCCAGTGTATCGAAAAAGCCATTTTCTGGCGAATGATGGTCTTCAGATACGTTCTTCGTAGGTTTTTCGTGATGCGCTCGCCCGTATAGTAAAATCCCACGGTTGAGATGTACACGAACACGAATATCGCGATCGCGAGATACACGAAGTATAACGAGAATTTCGAGACATCGGATTGGAGTTTTGCTGCGGGACGGTGCCATTTTGGAAACCGTTGAAAGACCCTACAATTTGACCATACAGAACCTATCGACATAGTTAGAGAGCGCGACAGAGCAGAAGCGAATGAGACGCGACCTATGATGTTTACGTACAGTGAGAAGTGGATTGAGACTCCAGCGATGATGGAAGAAACACAGCAAAGGGCAATGATCGCGAAATCAAGAGGAGTAGCGAAGCTGAAGACACTGCTTGGAGGTTTACCTGATGGTAAACCATCGAGCTGGTGATCTAGGATCTCGGTGTCGTCTTCCCGCGTCTTCTCCATTTCGTCCAGCTCGCCGACTCGACGATTTCTTGGACCCCTGGGACAGCTTGAGCGGTGAAGGATTGAAGTTCAATGTAGTTCTAACAGTGTTCATGACACTAATCAACAATTGGTCCAGGGCTTAGGTAGTGTACGGATTGACGGACACTAAGAGATCGGGCGTTCAGGGGCCTCGGAACTTCCGAAAACTCATCTCTAGTGTACCTGCACAGCAGTACACTAATGAGGCCGTTCCAGAACGTGGGCCCAAACATTACGTGAGATGTTGCGAAAGTAACATGGTTTATGGTGAGTAAAACCAATCCTTGTCATGTATTCTCGGCACGCTAACTCTTTGGCCACCACGCAGAAGGGATCAATCCTCAGTTATTTGCACAGGAAACCAGCCGTATGGCGGGTCCCGAAAGCCTTTCCTAGCGCAGGTACTTGCCAAGGCGAGTCTGGTAGGGGTACCGCAGTAAGCTACTGATATCCCGATACAATCCTCCAGGCTCCTGTCATCGGAAATGGTATTAATGTTTGCGTCGAGTGGGAAAAGACTTGAACCACCGGGTCGATGGCGCAAGGCGGACTCATTTGGTAGGGTACGGGTAGCCTCAGTGTGATATCTGTTGGGCATTCTCCGGTTTATATCGATAACAACTCTTTCGCCTGGTATATCGAGTACAACAAGATACTAGGCAGATATCGATTTCGTCGTCTGGTGCAGCCGAGAAGTTGCCTGTCATGCCTCTCGCTCTTCGACGACAAGTATTGTCACGACGTTATCATATAATTCCAACAATACAACGATGCTGCTACAGCAGTTTAGCGGCAGAGGCCTTTCAGCCAGCTCCTGTCTCATACGATGAGATACCCACCATCTTAAAGAGGTCTCCTCCAGTCACTCCCTCCGCCACCGGACTCAACTCGTTCCCCTACGAGGAATTCTACCGCTCCATACTCGACAAGAAAATATCCGATGGATCATACCGATACTTCCGCAGTATTACCGGCTTCAGAACCAGTTTCCATTTGCAGAATGCTCTAGAACGGAGAAACGTGTTAATGTTTGGTGTTCTAATGACTACGTATGTACCAGCACGAGAACATGATAAGCACCATCTGACAGTGATATAGCTTGCCATGGGCAGCAGCCCTGCCGTCATGACAGCGATGCAAAACGCACTACACAGGTACGGGGCGAACTCAGGCGGATCACGGAACATCGCCGGACATAGCCCACTGGTCGAGAAGTTGGAGAGAAGCATCGCGGAACTGCACAAGAAGCCTGCTGCTCTGTATTTCAGCTCCGGTTTTGCAGCAAATGAGGCCGCTCTCTGTACGCTGGGCTCACAGCTACCTGGCTGTGTCATCTTATCAGATGAGCTGAACCATGCCTCGATGATTGAAGGCATCCGTCATTCCAGAGCCAAACGTCACATATGGAGACATAACGACATAGAGCACTTAGAAGCCCTGCTCGCCTCTTACCCCAAGGAAGTACAAAGATTATCGCGTTTGAGTCGATATATTCAATGTGCGGTACGTATATGTCTGCTGTTTTCGACTACCATGGTCATAGTCGCTAACCCGTGACACAGGCACAATCGCCCCTATCAAAGAATTTGTGATCTCGCCGAAAGGTACGGCGCTCTCACGTTCATGGATGAGTGCCATGCTATCGGCCTCTACGGGCCTCACGGCGCAGGCGTAGCAGAGCATTTGGACTTTGCCGCTCATCAATCAAATCAATATGGATCAGGAATAAGAACTATCATGGACCGAGTAGACATCATCGCCGGGTCTACTAGCAAAGGCCTTGGCACAATGGGCGGCTACATAGTGGCTTCAAACCAACTGATAGATATGATACGTTCAGTTTCCAGAGGATTCATTTTTACGACGACACAATCCCCTGCAATCATGGCCGGTGCACAGGCAGCAATCCAGCACCAAATGGAGAATATCGGTGACCGAGTCGCACTACAGCGGAACGTTGTTGCCGTCAAGAGGAAGATGGCACAATATGATCTGCCAGTGCTACCAAACCGGTCCCACCTCGTCCCAGTGATGGTTGGCGACGCCGAACTTGTCCGTTATGTTGCAGATATTCTTTTCGACGAATACAACATCTACGTGCAGCCCATCAACAGCCTACCGTCGCTGTTAGCCAGGAGCGCTTCCGCATATCCCCGACTGGCTTCCACGATGCTGCTCAGCAAGATTTTCTTGTAAGCGCCCTGGCGGAGATCTGGGCCCGTCTAGGCTTGCGTAAAGCGTCGGACTGGCAACGCGAGGGCATGGAACGCGGAAGATGCTGTGATCAACCAGCTTTGGACTGATGAGCAGCTTGGCCTAACACGCAGACCCGTCGCTAATGATTATTTGCAATCCCCAAGGCGGGAAGGTTTACAGGACACATTATTATCAAGCAGTGGATGATGCCACAAATCATGTTATGCATTTCGGTTATAGACTAAGGCTTGGGAGGCGAAACATTAGTTAAAAGCGCTTCGGTGCACATCATAGCACCATATAGAGAAACTGATGTCGAATGGTGCAAAATACTTGGAGTCTCTCGGAATGTACTCATGAAGCCGCCGGTATCATTGAGCGCTTTTCATAATATGCACATGTCAAAGTATCGAGCAACCTAAAGCAAGACATGTATGAACCCCAAGGCAGTTGCCTCGTGCATTATAACTCTGCGAGGTTGCGCGATCTGAGCGAGTTGATTCACTTACAAAGTGAACAGTAAATCTTTTTTGCTCTTGAAGTGTGTCCACTATTGTCCGTGGCAACTTTGGAGAATATTCTTCTGCGGTTTACGTTGCACTGAAGAACCGACGCAATCTGAAAACACGTCGTGATCGTCGTCTTTGGCCGGCAACTTAACCGGATTCAATCGAATAAATCGTCCGGTCATCCGACTATGCTGATTTACTACCTAGCGTCCATTAGAAGTGGAGGTGATGATTTACTGTATGCACGTCGCGTCAGCCCTCGATTCCCAATTCACGTGGAATTTCTGTCTTTCCGGTGCAGTGTTATTATCATTTCAACAATTTCAAAGCAATAGTATGTCAACGTGATACAGGCTTTATTTCCCATTTATCGTACTTATCAAATGGATAGCTCATTTTTCTTTCGTTATCATGACACAATACGACACAATCCCCATCTAACTTCGCGTTTACCGGGGTTCATTCCAAATCTATTTTTTTGTCGCGCCGTAATGAGCGAAGTTAACCCAACCCAACCCAAGTTCCCGAACCAGACTCTTTTCAACTCAGCCAATCTAAAAATTCCGGAGTGAAGTAGCTTAGAATAGCGTCAGCCCCGGATCGAACAATGATTTCGGTAGTCTCGAAGGCTCCAGCCTTCAGGTCGAAAACACCTGCGGCGGCGGCCGCGTGAACCATGGCAAACTCGCCAGAGACCTGCATAGCTATTACCGGCACGTCCGACAGCTGCTTGCCGTCGGAAATGATGTCTGGGTATGCCGGCTTGACCATGATCATGTCGGCGCCCTCTCGTAGATCACGGATCATGGCTTTGCGAGCGAGCCCACGCGCCGGGGCGGCAGCAGATAGCGCTTCCGATCACCAAATGCAGGGGTAGACGCAGCAGCTTCGCGGAATGGCCCGTAGAAACAGCTGGCATACTGGCCGAGTACGACATGACTGCGACTTTGCTCTCGAGCCTCGCGCTGAGCAGCTTTAGTTTTATGGCACGGATTCGACCATCGCTCATGTCGGACGGAGCTACGCAGTGAACGCCAGCTTTGGCGAAAGACAAGGCAACGTCTGACACGCGTGCTACAGATGCCTCGTTGTCGACTGTACCGTCCTCAAAAAGCACAGCACAGTGTCCGTGGTCAGTATATTCGCATAGACTGACATCGGCTACGATGTAAAGTTCGGGGAATGCTTCACGAAGCCGCGGATGGCTGGCATGATAGGTCCTTCGAGACTGTCGGCCATAGATCCAGCGGCATCCTTCACGTCGGCTCCCGGCGGCGAGCCGAAGAGGATGACGGAGTGAAGACCCTTCTTGACAAGCGGAGCCAGGAACGGTATCAACTTGTTGACTCCTCGCCTGTACTGGTTCGGAAGACTTGTGATGGGCTCCTCTAGGTCTGGATTTGCAGACAGGAAAACCGGATAAATGAACATGCCCTGATCGAGTTCAGCACATGAAGCGGTCAAGTGAATTTTAGTCTAGCGTTTATACCTTATGCAATTGCCTCTCGGCTTGCCACATCGCCGACACAGCATGATTGTAGCCGCTCTTGAGCTGACTGGCGATGGCAGCAGTGCCATCTCGTGGCCACTCATCGTTTGAGCCAGTCGAAGACTGGAAGATCGGTACCGGGGGAGACATGATGTGATGTTCAGCAGGTTATGTTACTTGGATGCTAAGAAACGCGGACGCTATCCAAGGGCGACAGAATCTTTTATTACGCTTAGGACTAACTAAAGGATTTATGCTGTTGCTAGTCAAGTAAACCAAATACCACTTGGTTGGCTGCCATGGAACAGCGAGACCAGACGAACCGACTGACCCTTGACCCCAGCGACGGAGCGGTGAACGCTGGTTACGGTGAACATCAATTACGGTGAACACCATGTTCAAAAATAATCAAGAGATCTCTGCATGGATGGAAAAAAAATTTACCACTGTTCGGTCACCGATGTTTTCTTCATCATCCCAAGTACCGAGGCCGTTCCTATGTTGGGCTTGCCAAGCTATTACGGGATTCGGACCGTCCGAGGGAGTGCCACAGTTAGGCCACACAATCCATCACCGGCTCGTTACGGCCTAAATGACTTATTCCGACGCTTGTCGTCGGCCGTCTCTGTTACTCGAACGCCGAAGGTTTGTTAATTCAATTCTTGATCCCGACTAGTGGCTGACTTGCGTTGAATCTACTACACGGCTTACGAAAGCAATACTGATACTATCACGATACCCGCGACACGATGTTGTCCAGTCAAGAATCCGTAATTGACGTCATTGTTGTTGGTGCTGGATTATCTGGCCTACAAGCTGCTTGCTCTCTTACAGAAGCAGGACTGAGTACAGTGGTGCTCGAAGCACGCTCTCGCGTTGGCGGTAAAACTCTGAGTGTCCCCAACGAGAATGGCGCTGGAATTTCAGACTTGGGCGCTGAGTGGCTGAATGATACCACTCAGCCTCTAGTTTATCAACTTGCGAAGAAACTTGGGCTTGAATTCAATCAAGTCAAGGTGCAGGGCCAGTCTGTTCTTCAAGGACTGGATAAGGATTGATCCGACATGAGTATGGTGAACAGGCCCCTGTAAGTCAGCCATTTGCCAAACAGGAAGCCTTCTGTTGACGGTATAGCTTCCTGGTGGGGAAGAAGATGTAGTCGGACGAATAAAGCAATTATTTGAGGACGAATCTCGCAAGATTGACCTCGAAACGTTTAATAGCTGCCCTCAGGATGATGTTACGCTTGAAGAATTCGTCCGGAGCCGTGGCGGTGGCGAAGCCACGTTGGCTACTGTTGCTGTTTGGGCACGCGTCATGCTGGGTTGCGAACCGAGTGACTTGAGCGCGGCCTATTTCCTTGCTTACTGCAAGAGTCAAGGCGGGCTCATGAAAATGAGGTCAGGGAATGTGCAGGGCAAATATGTCACCATTAAAACAGGTAATTAATTACCCCTTGACACGACGGCGACATTGGCTGATGGTGTGTACAGGAGCTCAGTCTATATCAGATGGTCTCAGAGCCCTGTTGCCACCTGGTACTGTTAAACTAGACACAGCAGTCAAGTCTATAGTGCAGTCCGACGGGGTGTCGAGTTACATAGCGTTGCTGGCGAGGTGTTTCGTGCAAGAAAGGTGGTTCTAGCGTTTTCGACACCGCTGTACAAGAAATAGAGTTCTCTCCGCCACTACCCGCTGAGAAGGCGCTCTTCGTCGGCTCGACGAAGCTAGGCTACTATGCTAAAGTACTGGCAACGTATAGCAACCGTGGTAGGGAGACGGGCTTGAGCGGCGCATCTCAATCTTTTATCGGGCCAGGTGCAGCGACTCGCGATACAAGCGAAGACGCCCAGTCCACATATCGGCTTACGAGCTTTATCGCGGGCGGCCAGGGAGAAGCATGGTCGAAACTTACTCCAGTCGAAAGACGAGCAGCGGCATTAGGGCAATTCGCTGAAATGTTCAGCAGCAAGGAGGCTCTCAATCCAACCCAGTACATCGAGTATGAATGGTCACACGAAGAATGGAGCTTGGGATGCCCGTGCCCATACACACCTCCAGGAGTGTTAACGAAGGTGGGCGGGTATCTTAGACAGCCGTTCAACCATATACATTGTGCTGGGACAGAAACCGCTGTGGAATGGATCGGCTATATGGAAGGAGCGTTGGCCGCAGGCAACAGAGCAGCAGGAGAGGTCATAAAGTTGTTGAGAAAATGAGCAGTAGAGGGTATCAAAAACGATTGAGCGTGTTTCACATCAATCAGCTTCCTGTATGTCATATATCGTACTCTAAAGGGGGACCAATCACGCATGGAGGGCCATGTGAAGCTTATAGCACGTTCAACTCAATACGTAGGTTATCTGAAGCAAAGAAGGACCTGTAATACGCCTTTAACTACAGCAAGTCGAGTTGCTACCTATTTCTTCTGGCTGGTACTAACATGCTTCAAGGCAACACAGGATAAGCCGAGAGTTACCTTGCCCTCTTTCCCGAGCCCCAATTCAGCTGACCAGTAGTTGCAGACACTGACTTTTTATTTGAAGTCCAAAGCAAGATTGTATTTGCTCATGAAGTACACAACTTGTCTGTGAAGGACTGCTAACTAAGACATCAATATATGAACTGAGTACCTAGGTAGTCAGCCACCCATGAGCATACAAGAGGGTATTCGTAGTGCATGAATGTGTATTGGTATACAGAGCTTAATTGTTTTGGCGAGTAGACGTCTACGAACCCCCTCTAACCAAGTACACTAGAGCCGTCAACCACCACGCTAAGATTAAACAACTCGAACCACTTGCAAACTAAAACACTCAATGTGATGCGTGCCATTTTTGCTTACCTGCATACTCTTACCATGATCCCGGTCTGCCAAGTTCTCCCGCGTTTTAGTGTAGGAAGGCTTGAAACGATGGGGGTTGCGACTCTTCCGCCATGCCGGGTCACCCATGGAAGCTCGGATCGGACTCTCCCGAGATGTTTGGCCGTCCCCGGGTCGGGATCGAGGATTGCGAACTTACTGAACTAGATGTATTCGAATGATCGTTGAATTTTCGTGTCAGATTTTCCGACTTCCCCATATTTTCCGTCTGCGGTCAGGGTCTAGACAGCTGTGTAGTCATCCACGACAACCCTGGTCTGAATGCCGTCCTCTCACCGTTCACCAATTCCTAAGCAGACTCGGTCGCATAAAGGCGCGTCTACTTACTCGATTGCCTTTCTTTCCTAGAACAACGACATTTCACTCTATTCGTACCTCGCGATTAAGTCTTTCAAATATTGCTCACCATGGATGCACTATTACGTCAGCACGTATTGTGTGCCCCTTTCTGCACAAGACGTCCCTGCTACCCTTCGATCGCTTTCAATCAAGGCGCATGGAAGCAGTAGGGCTGGCGTATCCGCTTCAATGCAGTTGCTAGTCGTTGCCCAGTAATGGAACGGCGATAGCTGCCACAACACCGATGCCAGAGTTAGTGGTTCTCGAGCATGCCTCCATACCACTAAATCTACTCCATTGAGAATAGTCCTCTACGGAAAGCGAAAGGTAAGATGCACTCCTCAACAATGTGCCCTAGCCCTTTCGTCATATACTTACCCCAACTTAGTCCTCAATACTTCCCCACGCCTCCAGCCTAAAAAGCGTGGGCAGCTTCGACTATGATGGCTTCTACCAGAACGTGCTGGACAAGAAGCACAAGGACAAGTCCTACCGGTATTTCAAGCATCAACCGGCTAGCAAAGGAGTTCCCTCGTGCGCACATGGGAGCCGCCCGAGGATAAGAAATGATGTCTGGTGTTCAAACGTACCTGGGCATGAGCAGAAACCCCCTTGTCCTAAGCAAAATGCACGAGACGCTTGATAACTATGGCGGTGGTGCTGGCGGTACCCGGAATATCTCTGGCCACAATCAACACGCCGTAGGACTGGAGAACACTATTGCTAAGCTGCACTCAAAGGACGCCGCGCTCGTCTTTTCTTCATGCTTTGTTGCCAACCACGCCACTTTAGTCTCATTAGGTCAGATGTTGCCTGGCTGTGTGATTCTTTCGGATAGCAGTAACCACGCGTCTATGATCCAAGGAATCGCCACTCGGGCGCCAAGAACTGGTGTTCCGACACAACGACGTTGCCGACTTAGAGGCGAAGCTGGCTTCTCTACCACTGGAGACCCCGAAAATTATTGCTTTCGAGAGCGTATATAGTATGTGCGGCTCCATCGGTCCGATTAGAGAGATCTGCGACCTGGCGGACAAGTACGGTGCAATTACCTTCCTCGACGAAGTTCATGCCGTGGGCATGTACGGCCCGTCTGGCGCCGGTGTGGCTGAACATCTTGATTTCGAGGCCCACGCAGCCGGTCAGCCAAAAGGGACAGTCCAGGATAGGGTCGACATTATCACAGGCACTCTCGGTAAGGCTTATGGATCGGTGGGCGGCTACATTGCGGGCTCCTCCAAAATGGTCGATACCATCCGCTCGGTAGCTCCGGGGTTCATCTTCACCACATCCCTACCTCCGGCGTCCATGGCAGGTGCGCAGACTTCGATTGAGTACCAGATGGCCTATGATGGCGATCGTCGACTTCAACAATTACACACGCGTGCCACAAAAGAAGCTCTGATCTCGAAGGACATTCCGGTTATCCCTGGGCCCTCTCACATTATCCCTATCCTAGTAGGAGACGCCGCTGTTGCCAAGCAGGCTTCTGATATACTCCTTGAGGATTGGGGTATCTACATCCAAGCCATCAATTACCCTACCGTCCCGGTTGGTGAGGAGAGACTCCGCGTAACACCGACTCCCGGACACGTCGATGAGTTCCGAGACCACCTCGTCACTGCTCTTGACTCGGTCTGGACTCAGCTCGGTATCAAGCGAGCGAGCGAATGTGCTGGCACTCTTGGTGTAGGTCAAGACTCCTTGCCAGGCAACGAGCCGCTATGGACCGATGCCCACCTTGGTCTCAAGACCGTTCCCGTCGAAGGTCAATCTGGTGTTGGAGTTACAGGGGCGACAGCGGCTACTGCTGTCTCTGCCAGTGCTTAGACTAGATATGAATTGATAAATGAAGGTACAGCCTTTGTGCTTGCCGAGATTTGGGAAGCATTTCTCGATACACTAAAAGTCTGGATTCGGCGCTGCATTCGTGATTCTTCGTGATCCGGTCACTAGGGCTTACCAAGTCCGACCAGCTGCAACTAAATGACTGTACAAGTAAGTCCGACCAACTAGCGAATAAAGCAAGTATCCTTAGTCCACCACTCCTGTCATAGAATTTGTACACAAGTGAACCACGCGAACACGATTATTGAATATTAATAGCAATTGTACATGACCGGCACCACGTGTGGTTCACCCATTTGATGCCATGAGTATGTGTCACGTGAATGTGCTCCAGAGCGACCAGAGAGACCTTCTTGCAACCAGGGACGTAGTTGGGGCTTAATAGAGTGATCAATTAATTCCTGAACCTCCTAGTATAAGGGGGTTGCAGTCACATATATACACACGAAGGTCTACTAGATCTACCCCGTGGGGTCACTGTGACCAAATACCCTAACATTGATAATCTTTGGGATCTGACACCCCTCTAGTTAATAACCTAGCTCTCGCTTGTCTCTTACATAAATAAGCAATCAATGATATCTATAACAACTTATTGTTCATAGTAAAGATACATCAAATGGGATACAGGTCCATGATTCGGGACGGTCATAAATTTGTCCCGCCTGAACGCTTCACTCGGAGACCGGTGTGAGCAACGAGCGCTGTTCGTCCGATATATGTGGTAATGATACCATTGCACCTGGACCGGTTGATAAGGAGTTGAATGCTTTGGAGTACAAGTCCGCAATGGAGCGTATCATATCATCGCGATATAATCTCTTGCTGTATCTGAAGTATAGCTCGAATGTCTTCTTCTCACTCTCAGCTCTTTGACCAGGTCGACACAACAGCCACAAGTCTGTCTTGTCATGTTGTTGCTCCTCGTAAATGGAGCTGACGACAAGTTTATCCTCCTCACCCCATCCTTCCAGACTTCGGCCCTAGAGTCTGTTGGTTCTATATTGACAAAGTTGACGATGCTCGAGAATCGTTCATCAGAACCCCAGTCTGTGCAATTTCGGATGAGATGCTTGAACCCGAGCGTCTCGTGAGGAATAGCTGAGATGAGGTTGGCCTGGACCTCTTGCATGAGCTCCAGATTGGTCATATTCGAGGATGTCCTGACTCTCACAGGCATAAAGTTCACGCAAGGGCCAACAACAGTTTCAATGTCTGGAATATCTAGTTGGCGCCCAGAAACAAAGTCGCCGAAGACGACATCGGCCGAGGATGACAGCGAGGCGATTACGAGAGCCCAGGACGTTTTCACGATGGTGGCTGTGCTGATGCCAATAGGTCGCAGGTTTGGCTCAGCGACGATCATCTTGAACTGCCCGTCTAAAATATTGTCAAATGGGGGCCCGGGCGTCTTCCGCTGTACTAGTTTCGGCATTCGGCTGCCCTTGAGATGGTCTTGCCAATACAACTCAGCATCGCGAATAACACTTGGTGTATGTATTATTTCGGCATATTCGCAGAATGGGAGAGTTTGAGGTAATGGCCGTGACAGGTAGAGTAGCTGAAGGTGGTGCAAAAAGGTATCGGCGCAGAATCCGTCATACTGTGCATGTGAGACCCTCATGACCAATCTATGCCGAGCCGGTGATACCAGAATGAGATCAAATCGTGAGATCGGAACACCCAATGGTGACGCTCTGTCTTTGAAGCAGATTTCAGTAGTCTTACTCTCAAGACCATCAGCTGTCGCCTGATGGGTCTTGAATGGAATGATTTGATCGGGAGAGATCTCCATGTAGACCCTATTCTCCTTGAGTGCAAAGACAGTTCTTAGAATCGAGTGTGCTTCGGCCAGATTTTTACAGCTCATCTCTAGCTTTTTCACGTCAAGGTTCCCAGAGAAGTCGTGAATCAAATGGTCAACCCAACCTCCATTTTGAGCAGCCACCAAAGCGGCCCATTCTTGAAAGTCGGTCGCCTTCAAAGTTTTGTGCTCATTGGGGGCGGATGGGTCATGATTTACACTGTTGATGCGCATTATTCGCTTGTCCCAGTCAAGGGCATGGAGCTTTGCAATCTTGGCCATGTCTTTGAGAATGGGATACTGCAAGATCTTCTGAGTCGTTAACTCTAGATTTTTCGATCGTGCTTCCGACACAAGCCTGATAGCTGCGAGAGAATCTCCGCCTACGGCAAAGAAGTTGTCTCTTCGTCCAATGCTACTGACGTCTCGGCTTGCGGTTTTGGCCCATAGATCAGCCAGGATCCGTTCTTTTTCGTCGGCTGGCTTTTCTGTATGTTTTTGGGAGTCGCTTATTGTCGAAGCAATCAAACTCTGGTAACCTAGTTTGCTCGCGTCATTCCGGAGTTGCCTGCGGTCTGTCTTGTAGTCCTGTGGCAGCTTCTCCATAATCATGAATGCTCGAGGTATCATGTGTCGAGGGAGAAGCTGTTCAAGCTGTCTAAGGGCATCTAGAATTGTAGCACAGTCATCGAGATCCTGGTCAGAGTCGCCATTCGTTTCCATACCCCTCTCAATAACGAAAAACGCCGTCAAAAGCGGTCGATCTGGAGCGTCGAACGGCTTCACCAACTCCACGACAGCTTGAGACTTTGGGGGTAGGAGGATACGGAGGTTATATTCAACGTCTTTCAACTCAACACGGTGCCCGTGAATCTAAACTCCAGAGTCAGAGTGGGTGGTCAGTGGCGGGGAAATTTTGACGTACCTTAACCTGGGTATCTGCCCGCCCGTAGATTGACATGCTGCCGTCTGTTTCATACCGGCCCAAATCACCCATACGTAGGTATTTCGCGCCTTTGGCGCTTTCACGATTTAGTGCCCATGCAGGTGTGTCCATGAAAGTCTTAGCGGTTTTCTCCGGGTCATTGAGGTACCCCGCGGCGAGCTCGTGACTTTCAAAGACAATCTCTCCTACTGCACCAATGGGTACGAGTTTGTTCGTATCATTTGGGTCGACAAGCCACGAGAGGCCCCTATAGGAGATAAACCTTTGCCCTGATAGTCGGGGTTACCTGTCTCTCTGATCATGAAGCCACCTTCGCTCGCTGAAATAGGGAGGTTAGTCCATTGTGCTTGATTCGGGCTTGTGCAGTGCTTACCACCATAGAGATGTATGAAGTGGACATGGCCTTCCCAAAGACGCTCCAGGTCGCGATCAACAGGCTCGCCTCCTACGCATAGATGCTTTAGACTCGGGACATCCGCAGGTTGAAGTGTACGAATCATAGACGGCGTCATATAAGATCGAGTTGATCTCGATCGATTGATGAATTCGGCAAGATTTGACGTCCGCTCTGTCTCAGATGGAACACACAGTGTTGCTCCGTGGAGCAATGTGCGGAAGTTTTCCCTGCAATCTTTAAGCAGATGAAGAGACTGCCAAAGGGTGTCTGTCTACTTACCCAACGGGAGCGATGTACGCATAAGACCCGAATTGCAATATTCTTGCATCCCCGTTATATTCAGAGTTCCAGATGTACGATTGGTGCTCCGATGTCAAGCGATTATGTGTATGCATAACACCCTTCGGTTTTCCGCTGCTACCGCTGGTGAATGCCACCAAGGCAAGGTCGTCAGGCTGCACACCACCCATGCGCCATGCATCGGCCCGAGGGACAGGGACGCCCTGAGCCTCAAGGATCTGCGGCAAGTTTTCTAAGTCGGAGATGACGTTGACGTTTAATTCTCCGAACCTCGATGCATGAATTGTATCGCTGATGACTATGGTGGCCCTAGTTTCTTTTATGATCGCAAACAAGCGCTCGTCCGGATGAACAGGGTCCATGGTCGTAACAGCGCCACCGGCTTTCCATATAGCAGTCATCGCGCATGTGCCCCATCTGCTTTTGTCCATGCAGATTGGTACGATAGTGTTCCGTTGGAGACCCAGTTTCAAGAGACGCACTGCCAGTATGGTACTCAAATCGTCCAATTCTCCGTAAGAGAAACATCCTTCAGAGGTGTACACCACTTCCTTATCCACATTGTCGCTAAAAGTCTTCTCAAAATGCTCATTCAACGTTTGATTTGCAGGGGGAGGTACTTTGGCGTTCCAAGTATGAATGAGCTGCTCATCGCGACCGCTAAGAATGTTGACACTCTGGAATGGACGATTAATGCTACTGGCAATGGTTGACAGGCAACTTTCGAAGGTGGCAAGCACATTCTGTGCGCACCACTCATCCAGCAAATCCGTGCTGTAATGCAATGTCACCTGAACGTGATCGTCGAGAATGTCGGAGGCATTGGTTTTCACGTGAAGAACCACTCCAGACTCTAAAAGACTCCCGAGGGTCTTCTTATGGACGTCGGATTGTGTGAGACATAATGCTGTATTGAAGTTTCTGTAGCCGAGTTGAGTTTCAGCTTTATGAAAGCAGTCTCCAATTATCTCGTCACCTGCTTCAATCAACGGAAAGGACGACAGAGTTTGAAAATTCTGGAGCAACGTAAGATCCTCATCAAATTCAATTTGCAGAATATGAGCTTTTAGTGGTGTCTGGGCGTTGCTCGTTGTCGCTTGTGCTTCATTCAAGAAGCCACATAATACAGTATTGGTGCGAAGGTAAGCCCTGAGCAGCAATATAAAAGCGAATGTGTATAGATCGTCGCTGTCGAAGTCTCCGAAAGCTGATTTGTCTCGAAGAATATTGGGCAAAGCTAATCTGGCTGAATATGTCTCATTTACAGGTGCAGTACCACGACTATAGAGTAGACTCGGAAAATGGCAAGGTTCCAAGTCCGCAAGGAGGCCCGCCAAGTCATCTGACGAAGGCATTGTGATACCGGATGGAATCGAGTATGGTGCGTAATACTCAGTTTCCACGTGTGATGAGTGAGCGAAGCGCCTCTGGCGAAGACGATGCTTCGCTTCGCAGATTGAGTGTCATCAAGAACATTCTGTAGATGCAAACATGATTAGTCAGCAGCTAAGAGTATATAATCGAGGCCACGGAGCCAATCGCCATCTGTCGATTACTCTCATCGTTGGGCCACCATGAGAATTCTCTTGCAATCTCAACCGCCAGTGTCTGGCTCGATCGGAGCCTCAGACCGATGCTCTGGCACTAAGAATTGCGGTCAGAATCACAGCCCAAACTCGGAATGTCCGGTAGTCCGAGCTGGTCCCCGCTGATTCTCTAGCTGTACGGCAACACGAAATCATCCTTCTGATTCCTTTAGAAGCGAGCAACAGAAGCACTGAAATGGCCCAATATGAACATAGCTAGGAACACTGACTAGAACAATGTGCGGTGAGCGATTCATGCGATGTAAGCTTTACTAGGACATCGTAGGATGACCTGGACGACTATAACGTGGGCGGTTATAGCCGGGCTCCTCCGGAATCACCGATCCGTCCGCTGTTCAAGGCCCGAAGCCCTGTAAGCTTGCGCCCAACATGGGGTGCCAAGCACGTCCTATTCCCAAGTGGTTGATCGCCACCAAGGAAGAAGAAAAAAGTAAAGAAAAAAGTGAAAGGCACAGCGGAGAAATTGGCACAGCTAGCTGTGCTACTACGAGTGTGCTACGTTCGACCAAAGTGAAGTGCTATATCGAAAATGTCTGGGTTTTTAATAGCAAGAGATCAGGACAATCACGAACGTGAGTCGACGTTTTCATTGCCGACGCGTTGTCCAGCGTGCCACTAACTCTTGCAGTTCGGTTCCAATGCAAATGCGGGCTAGCCAAGCCGATGCCAAAACATCGGATAGCACGTGCTGGCAAACTATTGATATTTTCTTCACGCAAACCTCCAAGAACCCTCAATTCTCATGGCCTGCGAACGCAAATGATACATACTTGTTCATCGAGGAAAATGATGACCGGCAGCAATTCATCCCACGAGGCTTTGAGTCCGCTACGATTTTCCGCTTCATAGTCGATTGCCTCTCGGCCGCCGACCGTGAAGATGAGAGCGCTGCCAGGCTGGTGGTGCCGCGGTCCCAGGGACAGATTGCGCGGTCCGATATCCTCTCACTACGTTTACTAGGATGTGCCTCGGTGAGAGATGTTGTAGGCTTCGCGAAACCACTGCAATTCTTCGATGGGAAACAGGTTGTTGTTGAAACCCTGCAACAAGTTCTTTACGCATTTGGGGACTCGATTGGAGGCATGCTGATGAAATCAATTGACCCGACTAACAAGACTGAGACTCGTGATACGCAAATGCGTCAACTTGATGTCGAGTTAGGCAATCGGCTTTCATTTCCCTGGCTGTCAAAGCAAGCGCTGAAACGCAAGACCCGCTCTTGTGGAAGGCGGTCGTCGCAGACCGGATCTGGGAGGAAATGGAGAAACTGTTTTCATGGCGGCCCAAGCCTTCGGAATCGATATGGTTGTACTCGACAACCCAGGACATTGGTTAGACGGCCCGAGATGGGCGCACTGGCGCAAAGAGTTCCTTCCCATCGAGGCTGGTTTACAGTCAGACGCCGTTTTCACAGGTCGAGTTGTCGAAGCAATCCGCGCCTGGGGTGGTCATCTCGATGGCATCGTGACATTCTGCGACCATTACACAGAGCCCGTCGCAGAAGCTGCCTTGCAACTGTCATTGCCGACATTAGCTCCGGCAGCATACGCACTGGCCACAGACAAGTTCCGGTTACGCGTCTTTGAGGGACATGAAGCCTACCGCGCTACGAGCCTAGAGGAGGCTACCAGCATCGTGCAGGGAAACAAGATTGGGTTCCCGCTGATCATGAAACCCGTCGTTGGATATCTTTCGGAAGGCGTCGTCAAGATCGATGATATTTCTCAACTTGAAGCTGCTGTACAAACCATAAGAGCAGACCGACACGGCGCAGACTTCGCCATTGAGAAATACTGCGACGGGCCAGAAGTAGATGCCAACTTCGTGCTAAGCGATGGGAACTATTATTCTTCGAGGCGTCCGACGAGTTTCCTAAAACTGCAGATGTAAATGGACAAGGCAGTGTCAAGAATTTCATCGAGCTGGGCAACGTTCTTCCATCCGAGCTCCCAGAAGATGAGCTTGCTGTTCTCCGAGACTCGATGCATCAAAGCTTGGTTCGAATGGGGCTGACCGACGGGATATTTCACCTTGAAGCGCGAGTTGCCAACTCGAAGATGGTATATGAGCTCAGAGATAATGTAGTGGACTTGACCAAGCGCTCTACTCCCCCTCAAGAGGTGCCGTCCGCGTGGTTGATCGAGGTCAACCCACGACCGCCATCGATGATGGCTGCGGCTGGGCCAAAACACACATACGGCGTTGATTACTGGGGTCTCGGACTGCTCTTTGGGATCCAAGATAAGCAACGCGCCAGACAGCTTTCCTTTCCATTTGCCCAAGGTGCGCAATACTGGTGCGAAATGGTATTCATTCCGGTTGAAAAGGGCGGTATTTTTGATTCCGAGGACATATGCGACGAGTTGTTCAGCAGGCGACCGGATCTCGCGGAGTGTGTGTCCTGGTGCTCTTGTTACTTCAAGAAGGGAGAGGAAGTACCGGACCCCAGCACAGGTGTTCACACGTGGGTGGGACATTTCAACGTGTTTTCACGGACTTCCCGCGCACACGTCTTGGAAGTTGCCGAATGTTTTAGAAAAGAAGTTCGATACTCTATCATCTAAACGCGATAGGGGGGCGCTGCCAACATCTGGTAAATTTCTAGGCTAAAGCCATGTCGTTAGGTTCTAGTAGCTTAAAATGCGAATAGAAAGGAAGACAGGTACTCCTGCTGCTGTCAAGCAACATAAGGTCTGCAGTCATGCAGAATACACGTAGATGTAAGGCACGCCTAGCAATTAATCGTCAGTTATTTCGCCGCATTCGAAAGGCAAGTGTTCATTACCAATTTTTCCGGGCAGTTCAATGTCCTCGAGTGTATTGATGAACTTCCATTTTGAGAAGCTGGCAATTTCACCCGTCACGGTGTCAACGACCTTTCAATAATGACATCGGAGCTCGTTATACTCCTGTGGCCATCAAGCTACGGCGTCGGCTACTAGGCTATGTAACGAGACGTCGGGAAACAGAGACTTGTTGAGTATATCGGCTTAGAAGATGCTAACATGCAATTAAGACATAGCCGCTCCGTCTTCGAAGCCAACATCCTAAAGCTCAAGCGGCATTTCGAAATGAGAGCAAATAGAACGATTTACGTAGGAAGAATTGAATCCGGCGAAGAAGTGGCAATTTTGACCAATCCGAAGGACGTTACAGTTGAGAAGTGTGTATTGGCAATTCATTTACTCCTCTTTGCTCGTCTGTGACCAATTGTGCGGAGCTTGGCGGTTCCTACTGCCCTTCGACTTCTTTCCGCCTCAGACGTTTCAAGGGAAGCCAAGTGCAAAAATCACGCTGCAATAGCATATAATACACAGGCTCAGGATTGTCTGTAGCGCTAATTAATCCTAGGCAGCTAATAGTGTCTAGATGAGCCCCGGCTGTTCGATCGTGTTCCTATCGTCAGTTTTTACGTCAGCAAAGCAGAGGCCACGCAAGTATTCAGATTTCACCCGCCACCAAGCAACTGTCTTACATTCACCGCGTGCTTTACACAAGCTACAAGCCCTACCAGGAAGTTGGCAAACGTTGTATAAGATATCGTAAAATAAAAGTATACACAATTTTTATTAAATGGTTACTTAAAGGTAGTTTATCAATAACTTAGAGTAATTGTAATAAATTTAGTTAACACTATAAACGAATTTATTTCAAGCGATTATAACATCTAGAATAGGTATAACCCAACAGCACAAAGAGGGAAGGGGTTGGAAAGAGAGGAACGGTCTCTATTTATCTAGACACATAATTTGATCGATGAATGTCTTCTATTCATACTAGCAATGATAAGTCCGCCATTATGTGCCTCTTTCCTAGAACTGGAAGTGTTTCAGTCTGAAGGTCGCTCTGACACGTTTTCCAAGTCTTAAGTTTTTGGCCTATTCCACGGACTCGCACCCTCTGGGATTGCCCTAAACTTATGATCAGGATCAGGCGTATTTTTGATAGTCTAAAAGCACTTGAAGCAAAAGTAAAGACTGGGGCAGTCGCTGCAGTGGCATTGCACTCTGATAATTGGCTAGGAAATTTATGGTTAGCACAGAAGCTTTCTTCGCAGTGCTATTTCACTGACGTTGATAAAGCAGTCACCGCAACACAATGTCGAGTGTATATGTCAAGTCGAGCACTTGACTGTCTGCAGTTGACTATACGTGTATTGGACTTATGACAGTATATGCCCTACCATCTACCTTTAAAGGAGAGATTCATTCTCGGTGTCCGGGCTTGAACTAGGCTTATCAAGTTGTTTTCGTAATAGAGTCGAGATATCGCTCGCGTTATGGGGAGCGGCGATATCCTCAGGCGACACCCACCTTCAATAATCGTCGTGATACCTAGCATTCATATGAATCCTAGATTTATTGGGGCGTTACCAATCTCAAGATTTCTACAACGACAAGCTTAGTGTAAAAGCGTTTAACCGTTGTTATCCTTGACCTTCAGGTTTTCACTAATTTAATGTTCTTTCCAGCTTATCCGATCAACAAGTGCTATAAAAAAACCACACTAGTTTTTACCCATAGCTGCATAATATGTAATAGAATTGTCTGCTATTAAACAATTAGTAAATCTAATCCGTGTTAATTAGTCGCAACATCCGAAAATCGCCCCCATCACCCGGCAATGTAATATGCTAAGCGTCCCTACCTGGCATTCTTCTCCAGCATTAATATAGATCTCAAAAGTTGCCCGATAAGTTCGTACAACTCAAAGGATAATATAGTAGCAATGGCGCCAGCAAAATATCATACCGGAAGGTTAAGATCAGCCTTTTCGTCGAAGAAGAATCCTACAACGTTTAAATAGCCTTTAAGGGTAGCCGCGCCAAGCGCAATATCACATTCTCCTTACGCGTTTACCTCTACGCCATACTTAATCAGTTTTTCATAGATATCCAATTCACATGAGATATAGATAGCATCCTCTTAATTCCCCTCAACCGCTGATATTAGTAGCGAAGTTACCCCCAACGTGTTTTGTCGGCCTATTCCGATGCAGCTAGTTCGGGACTGGAGAGAAAGTAGGTACCTGCCTAGGTAGTAAGGAGTGGAGTTGATTACATAGACAAACGTCATCAAACTATAGGTCTCCAGGATGATAATCGTGTAGCTCCGGGCTAAACTAGAAGCAAGAGTACTGTTAATCGCAAGGCTGCTATAGAATTCAAGGAGAAAACTAGCTGGTAATTAGGAGGTAGTCTAGTCTCGAAGCATTTTTGCCACTCAACAATCCTTGGGTAGTCAGTAGACCGAGAAAACTCTCACCAAAACCTCCCCGCCAGCCAGTAGAAGCCCTAGCGCCGCGCCACCCAATTGTGGTCCTAGAGACCCGTAACCTAGCACGAATTAATGCTCGGGCAATAATCTTTTGGACTGATCTAGTCCATTCTAGCTTCGTGATCAACAGACCTCTTGTTGAATTCGGTCTAGGTTTCAAGTCTCTGTGGATACCTACAGCAGGTACTGCAGGACCCTGTAAGCTAAGATAAGGTACCTATCCAAGCACTTAAAGGTTAGGGTGTTGCACTTGTACAAGATGCATGATTTAGAACTGGATCTGGGGTTGCTGGCTTACAGCACGCACTTGGCTATTACTCATGACGACCACATGCTACTACTTTACATCGACGAACAGGCCAGTTGAATAGCATAAAATAAATAAGATGATATGTATAATAAATATAATGATACACATCTCGACTCGGTTTCGCTACCTGCTTTTAATATTCTATTTGCTTGTTTGATTTGACTGCGAATACTAGATCTGTGGTACATTGCAAAGAGTTAGCGTTATTAGATACCTACACTAGCTACCCGCATAAGCCACCTAGACCCTGTAAATCTGGACGCTAGCCGTGTGCCCAAAGCGTCTATCACAACGACCATGATCTATTTACCACTGCCAGCAAAGAATAAGTTACATGTGCTCCAATGTGATGGCTCGTTGGTGTTTATAATACAGCCATCGGACTTGAATATATGCCCTGATATTAAACTTGACTCATGAATAAATCTTTCAGCAAGCATTGACGGCTTGACTGCTTTTAGAAGTATCAGAAATTATTAATTATGGATGAATTCTACTACAATTATTATATTGTTTATAGAAAGTGACAATGTCTCCCTATTTTATTAAATATTCCCGATCTTTTCTTTTTCTCTTTCTTAAGCTGCGTTGAAGAGTGTGAGTCTCTTATCTTATTTAGCACTACATAGTACGTAAACCGTGTACGTGTGGGTTGACTACAAGGCTAAATTTGAACTAGCTCCTTTCAAGGTCCATGATATTATAGGTCCATGTCGCTCTATGGGAGGTCGATCGGCACTGCTGCAGAGACTGGTTTGGATCGAACTACTTTCTGGGCCCTGGCCTAGAACTTACCAAAGGCAGGGCCCGAAAACCCACCCACACCTCGTAGAAACTTAAAAGGTAGCGCGAGACTTACCCATGTCCAACTGCATACTTACAGTACTTATCTGAATGCTGAGTGTAGGCCTTCGGAAGTAAGAATCCCGATATTAATAGCACTCCTAATGCGTATACTCTAATCTCTGAATGGACGCCTGCAACGATGCGACTACCTAGGTTCGTGGTATTTCATTAAATAACTTTTAGTATAATTGCGCAGGGAGTCTCCAATGGTAGCCAATGGAGATATTCAGCATAAAACAACCAAGACGTTTGTCATGGCTATCTATAGTAGTATATGGTCTTTCCCCTTTTCGCCACCGGCGGACACGCACTTGTTGGGCGGCGATGGAAAAATTCACGTCAAAACCCCATCCCCAGTAATTTGGGAATTTACCAACCAAGTGATTACCAGCACGGTGTCCCATTCAAGTGGTTTGCCGCAGTGCGATAATCGATGTCCTCAAATTGCATTATGAAAAGGACTGACAAGGAACCCGCATACAACATAGAGGTCAACCCGGAGGTGGACAAAAACTTGGCAACAAACATTTCCAACACTACATCCGACCAAAACCAGGCGATTTCACTGTACCAGTACTTGAACCGCGAGAGCTGGACCACCTGGGGAGATATCGAAACAACAGCAGCCCAGAGTTTTCCATTCCTTCAGCCGCCATGTGGGATACCTGCCATTGCTCAGCTACCGACTTTTAATATCGTCGAAGCGTTACAGAAGCTGACCGCGCGGCATGGGAAACCCACGGGTCTGGAAGCCGTACACATGGCTCAACCTTTTGTCGTCACAGACGCCTGGCAACCTGACATGCCCGTGGTTTACGTGTCTGACAGTTTTTTGGTGTTAACTGGATATGACAGGAATGAAGTGCTGGGCAGGAACTGCAGATTTCTACAAGCCCCGGGACCTGGTGCCCCGAGATCGCCAATCAATAACGCCGCGGCATTTGAAATAAAACAAAAGATCGCTCTACAACAAGAATTTCAACATACTATCTTGAATTTTACTAAAGATGGCCGTGGATTCGTCAATTCCCTTACCATTATACCGATACCCTCCGACAACTCTAAGCCACGATATATGTTTGGATTCTCTAGCGAGGTAGCTCGCGATTGCGATTTCTATGCCGTGGAACAACTGTCAATGCAATTCATGGCTAATCCCCAGAGCCAAATATTTAGTTCTTCTCCTAACACTTTGTCTGCGGGTACTCAACCGGAGTGCTTAGCTTCTACATCTGAACCCGGTGGTGTGCAAAACACGTATTACCCGAAAGCGTTTTCGGAAACATCGATGCAGCCATCTTACGAAACACTTTACTCGAACGAGATAATTCAAGAGAACGCCCAATCTGAAATACCAATAGAGAGCGACAGCGACAGCGTCGTGTTGGGTCTGCCAGCAGACGACTTTGATATCTCTTTACTGGAGAATATCGATGGGCTTGTGCTCATAATCTTTCCGCATGGAACAATATTCTATATCTCGCCATGGTGCCGTAACTTGGGCTACAACGAAAAGGACCTTTGCAAGACTGCTATTGAGGAAATTTGCCACCCACTGGATGCTCCAAACCTGCTCCGGCAGCTAAAGAAACATCAACCGGGCAGCTTAGTGCACATGTACGCATCAAACGACTTGGTGGTTACTCATGGTTTCACTTCCAAGGGTCAACTTGTAAACACGGTGTCCGGAAATTGATGACGCTCGTCGGGCTCCCACAGTCTAATCTATCTCTCGATCGCCATATTTTAACACAAGCGGGCGAGTTATCTTCTAAAGATATCTGGCTGAAGCTCTCCATCTCCGGACTGGTGCTTTCGGGATTTGGAACGTCACGAACAGTGGTCGGTCTGTCAGCGGAGGCTCTCATCGGGACGACGTTCTTTAACTTGATTTGTGATGCCCAATGCCGTCAACGGTCGCGACAGATGCTGCAGAGTCTTAAAGAAAACGAAGGGGCTACGATGGTCTCATGTTTGGTCGGCTCCCAGGGTTCTGCCCGGGGCCATCGCTTCCAAGCCAAGGTGGTGTTTTATGCTGGCAAGGGCGATGTTCATCACCAACCACATTTCGCACTGGTACAAATCAAGTTCATCAAGAATGTGCCACGAACTCGTCTGTCACTCTGTCACTTTTGTCATACAGACCACGTACTGACTTTCGCATAGAGACAAAGCCAACTGACATAATAAAAGTAAGGGCCGTAACCCCAGGCCAGAATACGGCCGATGATCTATTCGGCGACCTCGACCCTAGCAGATGCGGCGTGTGGCAATCTGATCTACACAACCTCCGAACTGAAAATAACAGACTGCAGGTGGAGCTGGAGATGCTTATTCAGCGACAAACCCAGCGCAGACGGACCAAGAAGAGGGGATTCTCGACCGTCGACTGCGCTAACTGCCATACGAAAGCGACGCCCGAGTGCGAAAAGGCCCAGACGGCAAACGCAATCTCTGCAATGCCTGTGGGCTCCGGTGGGCCAAGATGACCAGGGAACGAGAGAAGCTACAAGCGAATAGGCCTGAAGAATTGTCACGATGCTTGGCATGAAGATGATCGCTTGACGACTTAGGTACTTAATAAATGCATGAGCGAAAGATATGTCTCTTTGATATAGAGGGTACCTCATAGCCACCCCTCATGATCGCTCTATGGCAATCGATTAATTGCCTCCAGCATCGCACTTCAGCAACATCAATACCCGCTCACAGCACAACACTATGAATACACGTGATTATAAAGCTCGTCTTGATATGAGGCGCTTGAAAGCCATAGACAAATCACGATCGGCTGTTTAGATGCGAGGCCCATGTACATAGGCTTAAGCATGGATGAGCATACTCCGTAGATGAGGCCGTAAAATGAGTTGATTAGGTATTTTGGTAGGGTCGTCTGTACCACAATGCAGAGTGGGTACACCAAAACACCACGCATTTACCACCAGCCTCTTAGACTCTATGATTTCGCAGTGAATTCAAACAAGCAAATAAAATCTTGAAAATTAGAGAAAAGACATAACAGTTATTTAGGTGTTATAGATTACAGAGACATCTTTCAATTCATTTCCCCTATTGAATTTGATTATTTTATTCGACTGCAAAGTAGTAGTATTTAAGAGGGCTGGGGTATGTGTGTGGTGTTTTGGTGTACCCACTCTGCACAATGGAGGCTCCTCGAATAGGTTTAGATGTTGATCATATTTACCCTGTCGTTTTAGATGACCTGATTTATGGTGGGCCGGTGATCGTCACTATGATAACATTCCCACGGCACATATATCCACATTCGCCGAGCGACCGAGCATTGCCATGGTATTTCAGGACATTTCAGGGCTTAATTACCAAATCCCATTCGGCCCATGTACGTTCTGGAAATACCACTAATATGATGAATTCCCTATGCCCTATGCCCCATGCCCTATGCCCTATGTCACTGCAGTCGGGCTGGTCGGGGTTCGGGAGGAACAAGACTCTCCCCTCCCGAACTGGCACTAGCGTAGCACATGCAGCCGGCGAGTCTAGACCCCCCACTATCCACTACATCCTACCGTAGGTACAAAAAGTAGCGTAGAGGGTTAGGTACCTAGGTACTTCGATCTCAGCACATCTCAGCATAGGTATCTCAGTATCTCAGTGGGCAGGAAGTGGGGGACTCCTTCCGTGAACTGCGTCTCCCGAGCCGCAACTGCCTAGCACAGCAGGAGCACCGCACGGCGAAAACCCTGAGTCGCACGAGGTAAGGTACCTGCTCTAGATACTTACTTACCTCTTACTTACTTACTCGTCCCTTACTAAGGTACTCTCTCTTCTACCTATCTACAGTAGTCTTTGACCTCGTATAGAAAAGCTACCTAGTTTAGTCCTTTCATGACCATCGCCCCTAGCGACACCCCCACCACGTCAAGCAGGGTGGCGAACTTCCGGTCCTGAGCTGGAGTCTGCTGGAGTCTGCCGGAGCTGGAGCTTGAAGTGGCATCCATGCAAATATCCGCAAACGCACACGCCCACATGCACTCAGGCCGCCGCATGGATTCCATTCCCGGGTCTATCCTCATCGTATGTCCCGGTCCCGTACGTGGCCCTGGAAGCTGAGGCAGGAATTCAGGTCCTGGCCATCTTATGCCAGCATGCCCGACGCGTTGGAGGCTGGTCGCGAGCGGGAGGCACTGAGGTTCGTCATGCCGTTTTCTCCTGTCTTATCGTCTGTTCGTCCTTGGTTCATGACATTGTTCGTACTAGCATGGCGTTGGCATTGGCATTGGCATTGTGTACCTCGCACAACCACCCTCATCATCTCATAGCTCAGCACTCATAGTCTCAACATGCTTTCCATGACTTACGCACACCCTCGCCCCCCATGTCCCTTAAGTATCCCGACGAGATGGATCGCGGGCGCGTAGCTAGACAACCTCTTTATTCTTCACCTTGGCTTAGCCTTTTGTCTGAAAAGAGGGCGGCCGTTAACTCTGACTTGTAGATATGAAGCCTCGAGCATTGCCGCCACCATCCGCTACCCTCAGTCTCAGCTCTTATCATCACCGCCCAATGCCGACTTTGTTGCCGATCCTGTGCTCACTTCACTCGCCCAACTTGCCGCGCTAAGACTCGATGCCTGCGGCGCATTCATATCTTTCTTTGACGCCCGGTATCAGCACGTACTCGCTCAAGCCACAAAATCATCTTCTATCTTTCAAGGCCGACACGGCGATGCCCCGGCTCAGCACCAGCTACTGGGAAAAGCCATACCACGCCCGTGCGGCTTCTGTGAAGATGTGCTCCTCGAGGCCGGCATAGATGGTCCCAGCTTGACGAACGGTAGCCAAGCCGGCCTGCTTATCCCCGTCTCCGTAGTACCCGATATCACCTCATCCCCTCTCTTATCCAAACCCGTTGGGATACCCGGCTTGCCTGAGGCGCGATTTTACGCCGCTGTTCCCATTAAATCCCTCGTAACATCAACATTGGCGTGTTAGTCGTCTATAGTCCACAGCCGAGAACGGAGATCGAACCCCGCGTTATCACTTTCTTACGGATATCTCAGCTACTGTGACGAGTTATCTCCAAACGAAGCAGACGCGGACGGCTTTGAGGCGCAGCGAGCGCATGGTGCGTGGGCTGGGCAGTTTTGTCGAGGGGGCCGCTGGCATGTCATTCGATTCGACGACTTCTAACACCGAGTCTTTCCAGGATGAAGGAACTGAGGGAACCTTGAACCCGGAGCAACAAGATATTCAGCGCCTAGAGAGGGAGCAAGAGTTACAATCCCCGTTTATCGCACAGTTCAAAGCTGCCCCCGCGAAACTCCTCAGGACCAAACATCTTTCACCGTGCCTACCCTGCCTCCCGTAGCCCCCGACGATCATCGAGAAAGGCCGAAAATAAACTCGTCTCCCGAATCACGAGAGAGTGAAGAATTGGGTCCTGGTCCGGTTTTAAGTTCTTCGAGTACGTCAGTACGAAATGTGGATGTCTCTGAATCGGTTGATGGCGAGGAGAGTGAACACATGGCTTCGATTACGTCATTGTTTTCTCGAGCAGCGAATATTATCCGAGAAAGTATCGAAGTCGAAGGCGTCATATTTGTCGATGCTAGCGTGTCCTCATTTGGCGGTCTTGTAGGCACCGGCAATAACTATAACTCCGCCTCGGCACATTCCAGCAGCGAAGAAAGTCTCATAGATACTGTCGGCGACGGTCAAGACAATTTCTGCGATATTCTTGGTTATTCAACCTCTACCTCTTCGAGCGTCGATAAGAATGGAGAACCCTCGCACCAAGTTCAAGTTCCTGAGAAATTTCTGAAGACATTACTTCGACGGTACCCCAAGGGGAAGATTTACCATTTCAGTGAGATGGGGTCGGTTTCGACATCAGGAGATTCTTCAGGGAACGAAACCACCACCACCTTTCTTGACCCTAATGTCAATACTGGGAGCAAAGGCGATGCCTCGGGCAAGACTAGCGGGCGGAGACGCACTTCGAAGTGGTCTAGACAGCATGAGGGAGCTTCTCGTGAGTGATTCGTTAAGCCTTTCTCCATCAAATGGTGGTTTTGAGAGGAATAACTAACTTAAAATGTCGCAGTCCTCAAGATCCTTCCAGATGCCAGAAGCGTTCTGCTCATTCCTCTCTGGGACTATAACAAAGAAAGGTGGTACGCTAGTGGCATTATCTGGACGTGTAAACCAGCTCGGGCGTTTACAAGAGAGGGCGATTTGAGTTATCTTCGGGCCTTTGGGATGAGTATCCTGTCTGAATTGGCGCGACTAGAAGTCCAAATATATGACAAGGCCAAGTCCGATGTTCTTGGGTCTCTAAGCCAGTGAGTCATTCCTGCGAACACTATCGGGCTCTTCAAGCCGAAGAAGTCAAATCGTCTTTTTAAGTCATTTGTACCACTTCCTAGTTGTTGAGGAGCCTGGAGTTTACGTAAGCTCTATTTTGGAGGGCACTAACTAGGTGCGTTATAGTGAGCTGCGGTCGCCGCTACACGGTGTTGTTGCCGCCACAGACCTCCTCCGTGATACGACACTTGACGCATTTCAATGCGACGTCATCCATTCTTTAGAGTCGTGTGGTAGAGTATTGCTTGACGTGTTAAATCATGTGAGTCCAAAACCATCATATCTTCTAACGCTGTGGCTGACAAAATGCAAGCTGCTCGATTATAGCAAGGTAAATACTTTCCTAAGAGATGACAAAGCTCACCAAACAGAACGCAAGGGCAAAATGCCAGCTTTATCCAGTCGGCGCTCATTACGCCATGATCGTTTAAGACTTTTAGCCTATACTCAACTGGATTCTTTACTCGAAGAGAGTATCGATAGTGTGTTTGCGGGTCATATCTTTCAGAAGCTTTCCATCGCTCAACTTGACCAAAGGGTCGACCTCAACGCCGATGCCATGGCGCTACAAAGGAATGACACAATCGACGCAATCGAAAGCTTTGGTCACCAAACTGGGTCTTCGGGTAATATGAAGATTCCACTAGGAGATGTGTGCGTCTTGGTTGACATAGACCCTGCCGTTCCTTGGCGGTTCCGTACACAACCCGGCGCACTGCGACGCATCATCCTCAATATTTTTGGCAATTCTATGAGATACACCGATAGAGGTTTCATCGTTGTCACACTCCGACAAGAGAAGCATTTGTCGACACGGTCGTCGCATACTGGTATGAACCTTAAACTCACCATCACAGACACGGGGCGGGGTATTGGTGCTTATTTTATGCAACATCACCTCTTCACGCCTTTTGCGCAAGAAGATCGTCTCGCTCCCGGAACTGGACTTGGACTCAGCCTGGTCAAGAAAATCGTCAAAAATCTAGGAGGAAGCGTAACGGTTGAAAGTCAAGTCGGCGTGGGTACCTGCGTGCGAGTCCTATTGCCACTGTCGGGAGCAACAGACCAGGCGAATGGTGATGAAGATATCAATGAATACAATACTGCCCTGTCAGGTCTTCGCGTAGCGCTTGTCGGCCTTAACGAGAAGACTGGAAAGACTTTCAGAGATGAACGATTGATGTCCGAATCCGAACTGATGCACAAGGTCTGCTCTAAGTTGCTGAACTTACAAATAGTGGAATTGGATGGTGGCGAATTCCGACCCGACCTAGTTCTCTGTGGTGAACTAGGAATGAACGAATTATTAAGAGATACTGGAAATGCTCGTTTATCGGCCCCAATTGTTGTATTGTGTAAGGACGCTATTACCTCCTATCAACATAACAAATCTTTTTGTTCTATTCGTGGGCACCGGATTGTCGAGTTCATCTCCCAACCGTAGGTTATTCCCGTCTCTTGCTATTAACATGCAAAATACTAATTTCCTAGGGTTGGGCCACGGAAGCTCGCGAAGTCTTTGGATACAGCGTTAAGTCGTTGGACAGAAATTGCACAGATGGAGATGGGGAATATCTTTGAGCCCGAGACACCACGGTTGCAACCGTCAGCCTTCCCGTTGCCAGCGGAATCTAGCATCGATTCGTCTGATCTTTCTGAGAGTTGCGCCAACGAAGACGACCCGAAAGAGACTGTTCCGGATATCGAGCTGGTTATCAATGACCCCAAGACCAAGGAAGTCGCATTAGCCGAAGGGCATCAGCCTCAGTCGATTCAACCGCTCCCCAAATTTAACAAGCCCGCAAATAATGTGGCAGGATCTGGGGAAAGGTCGCTGGGTGGCGAGCAAGTCGGTTTGCTACCTGGAACAACACTAGAGCGGGAGATTTTGCTAGTCGACGATAATCCTATCAATCTACGGGTACGATGATCAATGCCATAAATATAACGTCCCTGCTGACTATTGAGCGGACAGATCCTTACATCATACATGAAGAAACTCAAAAAGCCTTACAACACAGCTACCAACGGCCTAGAAGCTTTCGAAACCTTCGCAGCTAGCCCTTCGAGATATAGCTGTATCCTGATGGGTGAGTATTAGTCACAATGTTGCGAGACTGTAATGATGGCCTTTTCACTCATTTTGATATCTGAACAGATCTTTCTATGCCAGTGATGGGGGGACTAGAATCGACTAGGAAAATTCGAGAATTTGAACGTTCCCAAAGATTCTATTCTACCACGACAGTCATCGCTCTCACCGGACTGGCGTCATCAAGTTCACAAATGGAAGCATTTGCAAGCGGCGTGGATCTTTACTTGACGAAACCAGTGAGGTTGAAGGATTTGGCCCAGGTATTGGCTGATCGACAACTATGATGGGACTTTGGGTCTTCTGGACAATTGCATGCATTTTTAAGCGGGTGGGACGGGGAACAAAAACGGAATACCCTGTTAATGACTAGACACATGATTTTTTTAAATGGCATAAATAAAGTGTAGCTCTTTAATCGTCGATAGTGTCCAGAGTTTCCCGTACGGAATTTCGCTCGAGACTTGAGCAATATTTTGAAACGGATCGAAACCCAATATACTGCTCTGGAGCTATCAAGCGATTCTAGGGTAACCGTGACCTTGAGCACAGGGACGCGCTACTATAAGGGGAATGCAAAGGGGAACGGGGGCACTAGAATATTACAAGAGAGCGCCGTGAGTGTAAAAGAATAAACTGGACTGGGCCGTCTGAGAAGTCCTTACAGAAACGGGAACACGCGCCAAGGCAATACACAATATTGGTATAGCTGAGGACTACATAACTAGGTAGGTACCAGTCTGCCGCGGGTATTCCCTGAAGAGCAGCCGTTTGCAACTTTTGATGATTGGCGCGGGTAACCTAAAACCCAGCTTACCACCTTGGCAGCCAATCATGATTATAAGGGGGCTATCATGAACCATTGTTACGGGTTGTCAGCGAACGAATAAGCTCGGGGCATATTGGCTCAATCGGGTAATTAGTGCCCCCCTCCCTTATTTAGTGGCGGTGGTAGGATATGGCAAAGAACCCTCGAGATCGTCATGAGCTGGGATTCTAGCACTATTAGATAAAGCTGCGACCGAAACGTAGGTACTTAGCTATTGACTTCTGGGCTCGTAGGTAGGTAGGTATCATACTTACTCCGAAAAGGTACTCGTAAATGCTTGCCTTCGACTTTTGTGTATATTTTTGACTATTTGGTTGTTGAAGATAGAAGCACATCGCGAAGTCTTGTTATGGCCCTCTCGTAGCCCACTTCTAGGCAGTGTCACCAGCTAGAATGGATTTATTGTGTGATTAAGTAGGCTATGCATATGATAGAAACTCCTATAGTGTGATACTAACTATGCTTAATATTTAACACAAAGTGTATCAATGCAAAAGCTACCAAGCAAAAGGGGTCCTGAGATCGCTTAGTGTCACACGGATCTATCTAAGTATGCAATAATACAGTGCCACACGGAGTTCGCTAAATACTACCCTACGAGGCTGAAGCAGTCGTACGAGGTTATCGCGAGTCTCAAGCAGACATTTCAACGCACCCATTTGAATGAATCACATGTTACAAGGGCTCAGATAGACGGCTTCGAATTGGTTCAAATTGAGTAATATGCAACTATAGTGCTAAAGGGGCCATGAAGATCCAATTTCCCTGTTCTCTAGGAAAGACGATTCCGTGCCTTTTCGAACCCAGAATTCTCTTTTCTTTTCTTATAGCTTTGAGGACCTCCGTAGACCTGAAGAGAGACCTGTGTAGCCGGACACTAAATGGCTCGGTGTTCGAGTTCAGCTTCAGTGTCTGCTTAAAACCCACGATAACTTCGTACGACGACCTCAGCCTCGTAGGGCATATATGAAGAAAAGCGATCCAAGTAGACCTTCGACAACATTTGCAGCCATAAAAAGTTACTTTATTCTAAAAAGATTTCATAAAATCCTCGATGCCAGCCCTTGCCATGGCATCTGGACTGGGCTGATACTCCAGTCAGTCACAAGAGACTTGTGTTAGGCAGTAATCGAACTTACCACGCTGTATGGATGGTCTCTATCTGACCGAGCCAATAGCGGTTCTGGGAGCTGGCGTGACCAAGATTTTTACACCATCTAGCCGAATTTCTTCGACAATTCTATTCGCCTTCCTTAGCCGGTGGATACGTCTTTTCCGGGCCTGGTAGAGGCTATTTGGCAGACAGCGTAGATCAAACTGTTGGGCTTGAAGCCTATCGCCTTTCTCGCTGATTATTTGGTAGATTATGAGGTCTCCGTCGTCCCAGCATAGGGACTCGACACGGTATTTGTCTCTTGCCCAACAAGCGAAAAGTCTGCGTAGTTCTGGGGCGGTATTCCGCTTTCCTTATGGAGGAGATGTTGCGTGGACTTATAGCATGTTTCTAGCTATTCTCAGATGTTAGCTTTAGTGGAAATCATCTCGAGATATAAATGTCAAGGTAGTTGGAGGCGTACCGATGGATGAAAGCTGCCGCGTTCCGATACGAGATGAGCCATCATACTCAATGATAAGGATACTATCTAATGGTAAATCTTTAAGATGACCAGCCATGCGACTTTGAATTTAATAGTACGATCAATGCTGAACTGCGAGTTGAATTGCAATTCTGCTCGTCGTGGCAATGGTAGAGAGCGATACACATATAAATATATGTTCAAGTTCAGTACTGTGTCAACATCTACTTGACGACATTCCCAATCATGGGCGATTGTCGGGTTTACGACGGATCGATCCTCGGACGTCACGTTTTGATAACCACAGGTCAAACTAGCCGCATTTAGAAACGTTTATCCCTCAACTAACCATTTATACACAGCATATAACTGTAAGTCAGCAATTATAGACATAGAACTTACCTACTATTACTATGGTTATTTATTGTATAAAAAATTTGTTCTCGAATTTAAAAAATAAATTATAAATAATATATATATATTATTTAATTTTTAGTTTGATAGTATGTATGTAGCTCGATCTGCAGATTTAACTGGGACTACGTAGTTCACCTAGCTAATCAAATGACCAGGTTGGGTCTTAAAGTGGGTGAACTTCCATATGCGACTAGTTTGACGTGTGGTTATCAAAACGTGACGTCCGAGAATCTGACCTGGGACCCGGCTTATAACATAGCTGACGCCTCACAGACCTATGCCTCGGACTTATGCCTCAGACTTATGCCTCAGACTTATGCCTCAGACTTATGCCTCAGACTCACAGATCTACGCCTCAAACCATACCGGCCCACGAGCGGATGTTAGATGTGTTGTCACGATTGGTGTCCTTTACAGAGGCAAAGCTCCTAGTTGGGGTCCCATTTGTATATTGATCGAGAGATAGTAGGCTAGATCTAGGATCTAGCAGCTAATTCTATATATAGGGATTTGTGTGTGCACGGTGGGGCTGATCATGTGACCCTAGGTGGGTCCCGCAGGGACCACCTCTACTGTATCTGTACTGATCTGGTCAGCCACCCGTGACAAGCAGAGCAGATAAATCAATATATATGGTCCAACTTCATGCCATCATGTTCAATCAAGGCAGTTAAGTTTAGAGAAATCGCTTCCCCTTTCCTATTGCAACTTCCTTCTACTTCCAGAAGCCTTTGTTAAACCAAACATCTCCTGCTTCGTCGCAGAAAAAGTTGCATAGTCTACCCTTGCCTCTTGCTTCACTATGGTTTGCTATGCGTACTCTCTCTACCACCTAAATGAATCGGTGCGGTGGGGTCGGGTGTGTAGTCGACCCCGCACTAGGTGTGCACTTGTAGGCCGCTACAGCTGCAGCGCCAGCTAATGAGGGTACGTACCTCATTGTATTCCACCTTCAGTACCCACTAACCTTCTAACGCCTTAAACAAGACTCACGATCTTCAAAATCTATCCCTAGCCCACCTGGAGGCGTTGCCATATTGTAGCACCACACTTATATTGACTGAGCATACATTTTATTGATTTCTGGGAGGATTTGAAATGTATACAGGCTACCTAAGACCCCGATCAAATAACAGGCAGATGAAAACCACCTGGAACCTGCACACCTAGCGTTACTGAACCAGTAGCTTCGTGGATACTGGCTACTCTTACGCTCGTGTCGTCTACAGGTGGGACATTTTGGGATGTTTGGCATTCGGGGAAGGCCAGATACACGCTCACTGTCTGGCATGGAGAGACGTATGAATGGTTGAAGAACCTACTGTGAGGTGTAAGTGGCTACCGTCCACCCCTGAATTAATCTACAGTACCTGTGCATACACTACCAATTGCGACCCAACTCCGTCGATCAATGTACACACTGGCCCCAGTAGGTTGGTCGATGGAAGCTAGAGTCCCATCGGGTATCTATTACATGCAGGTAGCATGCTTGACCTGCTTTCAAGGTTTATTAAATGGTGGGGAATGGGAACTCATAGTCTATTCATCGCTGTTCCAACGATAGCATTCGCCAACAGGCTGCTGAGAGGGCAGAAAAAGTGATGTGTATTCGATGAAGAACTAGCAATATCTGCAGGTGGGCGAAGCCCATATAGCCTCTACTTGGGTGGGGTACGTGGTGGGGCCTCAGCCACACAGCCACATTATCACGCCACACTGCAAAATACCTAGCAGTACTGATGAAATCGAGAGAGTTAGTTAAAGTCGACGAAGAAGGCGGATGGGCTCGAGGCTGAGGCTGGGAGTGCGTTCTCTTTGGCTGTAATGTCTTGATTTGGTCTGCTGCCAGAACAAGACCATCTTGCATTTCGTTAACTGAAGTGAGGAAGAGATCTCGAGATAGCCTCACACTGCCTCATTCTGGGTCTGCAGTCCCGGAAGGCCTCCTCACGGGAAGGCCTCCTCACGAGCATGCCCATGTCCTTCTCACAATGCCTCACAACTGGTGCCTCAGTTGTAGGAGGTCAAAAAATGAAGTCTATGAGTGAAGCATATCTTCTTATAGGACGCGGCGCCTTCCAACTCCTTGGTTCCGTCATGCTTTGCTCTTCATCGACACTGATGAATAGAACAAGTGAGTGAAGACATCCCTAATTTCCGAATGGAAACAACACGTACCACATCTATGAATCTATTATGTTGCTCTAGGATTGCAAACTAACGGCCACCTTGCTTGCTTGCCAGATCAAAGTCCCGGAACACACCGTCACACACCTTCAACAGCACTAGTGACTGCATGCTGGCTGAGACAAGATACGTTGTAACCGCTCGCGTTTGCCAGTTAGGCAGACGAGCTCATGGTCGAGTACATGAGTGTGGGTAACAGCAACATGGTACAGTGTGCCAAGTGTCAGCTGAACCATGCATCCGGTCAAAATTGTGGCAGTTGTGGTCGGCCATCCCCCCATTAACCCCTTACGGGTGAACAATGAGCCCTATATCTCTCCCTACGATTGGGCGAATCAGCCTGGCGCTCCGTTGGGTCATTTCAACGAAAGTCCCGACAACTATACTGGACAGTCCTGGAGCAGTCATGCCGGAACTTTAGGGGATAGTACCAACAACACGAACGGGAGCTGTAGCGCGCAGAATTGGAACTCCCCGGCCTTGAACAATGAGTCTACCGATCAGGCTTTGAACATTCACCTGACCTATCAGCTCTGGGGCAATCAGTCTGCCGTACCTTTAGGGAATAGTACCAACAACACGAACGGGAGCTTTAGCGCGCAGAATTGGAACTCCCCGGCCTTGAACAATGAGTCTACCGATCAGGCTTTGAACAATCAGCTTACCTATCAGCTCTGGGACAATTACCTTGCCGGACCTTTAGGGGATAGTACCAACAATGTGAATCAGAATACTATCCAGCAGTTCCAAGGTGCCATACTTCCTAGCACATTCGAAAATGGATACCATGGGAATGGAAGTGGTAGTCAGGGCCACCTGATCCCCGCACCTCCAGGGAATGAACCTGCGACGGTTGGAGGTGAAAGTCTAGATGATCGCTACACTGCGCAAGCACCAGCATCTGGAGCATACACCGGCACCCAACACAGGCGCAGCATCGCGGCGATACCCCTGTACCAAGTGTGGCGTTGGCACAGATTTTACTACCCCCAGGACTTGAAAAGACACCTCAATACTGCTAAAGCCCACTGGAAGGATGACACCCCGAAATACCAATGCTCCTGCGGTAAAACAGAAGTGCCCCGCAAGGATAACTACATTCGACATGTCGAAAACTGTCGCCCTCATGCCGACAATCCGTACACTTGTAAGTGTGGCGAAAAGAGCATCGACCGCCACGAGCATGTGAAGCATGTCCAGGTTTGCGGTCTCATTCGCCAGGCTCGAAAGCGCCATGCTCAATAGTGGAGAGCATGGACCCAAAGGCCGTCAAAGCGGTTTCGCGATATCATGTGTCGGTGGTTTATTTTCTAGTCCCTCGCTTTGTCATGTTCTTTCTTTTTGTAGCTTGCTTTCGATCAACACCAGAGCTTGCTACCTAATCGTAGCAGCTTTTTGCAAGGGGAAGAAGTTTTGTATGTGGATCGCAGTATGCAGGATGTCCATTCCTTAGGTATTACACGATAGGCGTAAAAAAGAAATTTCCTGCTGCGATTCGTTTGACCCGACTACATAGCCCGTGACGGAAATGCATTGCAGTTAGCTATAAACCGAAGCCACGCTAAGCTTATTCACCCCTTGGGATTGCTCTTGCTAGTTGTAATAATAAATACCTAGGAGGTATCTTACCGTACACCCATTATGTGGCTCCTAACACTACGTTAAAAAAAATAGGGCTTAAAATACCAAGGTTCAAGTTTAGCCTCTACACTTCTTGTAACTGCGACTCAGGCCACTTTTGACTTTCATCGATCAATAGTCCTAGAAATTAGCTATACATCAATACTCGACACTGCTTAATAACTATCGTTTTAGTTAATTGCGACGAGATTGAAATAGGCGGGTTTTGGAGGGGACCTATTGATTTAGCAGTTGCGCATAGGGGGTGCGTTGCACCTGCACTAAGCTGTCATGCATAGTAGGTATGCCTATGCTGGAGGGTATGCCGATAACATTTACTACTAGGTAAATAATCAATATTTTATGCAACTTTAACTGTGTTGCCCTTAGTTGACAGAAGCTTTCACGCATAACCTTTAATACGTCAATGCGCCAAAAAATGTTTAACTCTGCTTTTAATCCCGTCCAATAAAGTCAAGCAAAATATCGTTCAGCTCATCTCCCTTTTCTTGCATGACCCAGTGTCCGGAGTCAACAATCCGCTGCTCAAACCCACCCACGGCCCACGGCTCTATGGAAGGTTTCTGAAGATCAAGTGTCGCAACTTGGTCCTTGGAGCAGCCCACAGCCAAGACAGGCACCTTTAACATGCGGTCCTTATCTGTTAGTACCGTTTCATCCGCTGCGTCGACACCACGCAACAATGCCTGATAATAGTTCAGCGTGCTAACGGTAATATTCGGTTGGCTGTACAAACGCAGCCATCTGGCCTTGTACGTTACCCAGGAGGGCATCTCGGTCGTCTTGTTAGCCGCGAGCCAAGTGCGGGCAACCCCGATGTCAGCAAAGTTGGTTCCCCACGCGGACTCATTCAGAGGCCAAGCGAGGGAAAAGGCTGACTCGAGCTAATGATTTCTATGTCAGCAATACTGTGAGACTGACGGTGATCGTATGCAGTGGGTTTCCTATGATCAGATATGGATGAAGGCTTACGCACATTGCGAGATATTATATCAGCGGTATCATAGCTATTGAAGAAATACCAATACCCAAACTGGGCATACCCACGGTTCTCGAAACTGAGAGCGTTGACAGCATCGACGTCGAAAAAAATGCCCGCCGGAGCGTAGGGAACGGTTACAAACACGAATTTCGTAAACCGTTCTGGAACCCAGGCCGCAGCCCTCGAAAGTACGTTGGCTCCCACATCGTGGCCTACTCCGACGACGGTTTTCACACCCTCTGCATCTAATATCTCGGTCAAGTGACCGACGATAGATTTCAGGTTGTAGGCGCTGAGCTCCGTTGGCTTAGAAGTGTCCCCGAACCCTAGAAGATCGGGTGCTACAACACCGTATCCTTCGGCAGCAAGTGCAGGGATCGTGTGCTCCCAATCATGACGGGATGCAGGGTAGCCGTGCAAGAGCAGGACAGTAGGCTGCGAGTCATTTGCTGCGGGCGTGTAATCGTATGAATAAGTGTAGCCGTCAGTTGTAACGAGAGTCTTGGTCGAGATGGTCTGGTTAAGTCCGGTTGGCGCACATCTGGCTCCTGCCTGTGATAAGATGGCAGCCTGCGCAAAGAGGTACAGCAAAGAATGCATGTTGATGAATTGCCTGAGATGGAAATAGTGCCTCAACACTGCGACATTATCTCTGAAAGTGGCTCACCTCCTTGCTTCTTATACTCAACATCATGGTTATAAATCAACGTTCATGCTTTCCCCTGTCTGCCATGACGCCACGGGATCCTTAATGAAACTAAAGTCCGATTGCCAACAAGATATTGGCAATCAAGTCCTGTATGCGAATCCCGAAATGAAGCGCCGCGACAGCCGTACACGCGCAGACAGAGGTCCTGCCCCCTGATGCCTGGACGGACCACGAAACCAAGCGTCGGCGACATTTGAGCGGCGTCATGTAGAGTGGGTCCAGTGCGCGGAGTTTCCCGTCAAGTTCGCCTGCTATGTTACTAACAACGGCTTATAGGCCCCACAGCGGTCAAGTATTCGCGAGATGACCTCGAAGAAGTTGTCCCGGTGCGCCACGCTGACAAATATATATATATATTTTAACGCAGGATAATACATTCTGGGTATATCACGTTAGCTAAACTGCTTATATTCCCGTTGTTTTTTTCGCATCTCCTAGATCATATAACTGACGCGTATGTCGCATTACTTCGCAGTAATAAAGTTATTTTAAACCCGAGATATTTCAACCCGAGATATTTCTAGGTGAAGTATAACTCGAGCTATGTTAAAATAGATTAACAAACCAAACCCCAGCGCGTTTTCTCCTTGTCCCTAGCTACCTTCTCCAAGCTTCCGGTTGGTGAGCCCATGATTGTCTAGCTCACACTCCGCGGCACACAATGAGCAAAAATTATATTCTTGGCAGTCCGCACACTCAACAACCACGTCGAGAATCTCCGCCTTGCATACACCACACCACACAGGATATACCGCTTCATCGACAGCTTGTAGGAGCTTAGTCACCGAATCAACCTTTAACAGAAATGTATATCTCCTGTCTTTCGGGTTCTTTTCGATATTGTTTCTAGGGCCGATCTCGCAGCATTTCAAACTCACCGGGACAGGTAGATCGCCGCTATGGTCGTACGATGCGGCGACGCTCATAGAGAATCGAATGGTACCATGAGGTAAATTCTTAGACTCGATTGTAACGCCTAAGTCATAAGGCTCGGGATAAGAATTCGAGCTCGGGGACGCGCCAGCAGGTTCGATATTGATCTTGGCTCCCAAGCCGGGAAAGTGGTAGTTGGTTTCACAGACGAGGAAAAGCTTTAACCAGCGACGTGCGTCTGCAGGTATCTCAATGTCAACAGCCAAAGACCGACTATTGCACCAGACCACGCCGGCTTCATTGGTTCCCGTCCATTCGCCTTGACCCGACTGAGATCGTAAGATCTCCTGGATACCAATTCTCGATGAGGCTAGTATCGAGCCAGCCTGAGGAAGATGCATCATGGATAGAGCGGCGCCCGCTGCTACCGCCGACGACCTGGTCTACGTCAGCGAACGGACAAAATCATATGACGTTGTGGTGAATGGAGGGGGAAAGAGAGGAGAGAGGCAGCATACCAGTATATTTCATTTCGGAGGAATGTATGCGTGACTTGAATGCCCAAACTGTCCCCCTTTGATTTGAATTCCGCCATTATAGATTTCACTACATGATGAAGACCGGACTGCAAAAGCTGCCTCCGCAAAAGAGGACCCCAAAGTCTTCTCCCAGGTCTAACATGCGCCATAACTCTTTCTGGAGAACCTTCAGTCCTTTTGCAAAGGATTTCTCGAAAGTCTCGCGCACGTCGTCAGCGCTTAACAACACACGAAGTTGAGGGTCCTGCCCGACCAAGTAAAGAGTGTAGTCGTTTTCAGTGGAGTAGTTGACCTTTTTCTTCTTTTCTTCGAAGTCGCGGAGTAGTGAGGCTATGTCGCCATCGGCAAGGCCGCCTTGCCTCGCCACAGGCTGCAATCTTTGTTCGACCATGCGTCGCACAAGATCGTTAGACATATGGCTGCCCCTCGCGCACCTTGGGCTACGTCAACACCACCAGCTAAACCATCGTTAAGAGAAGCCATACCATACCTGTAATGACTCCGTGGGGGACAAGCGACTGGCTCTCCGTCGCGTTGCCGTTGGCATCAAAGTAGATGGCCACGCTCTGAAGATTCTAGAGGGTGGCATCAGTACGCTATCGGGCGGGCGGGCGAGAAATACAGACCATCGTACTAGAACCCACATCTACAATCGTGATGTTCTTGTTATCTGACCGCACATCTCCAAAAAGATCATGTGTTCGTTGTCTGATCCTTGAGTGGCCGGTAGGGTCGTCGAACGGTTCGCAAAGATATAACGCTACGGATTGACCCTCGCTGGCTGTCTCATATTTCAAGTCGACGCCGAACAGGGGGCGTACAATGCCCAGATAACTGTTCATATATTTGTCGAAGTCTCTTGACCCTTCTCTTGCGCACAGGTAGTTAGGGTACGTTAATACCACTACCTCTACTTTAACCTGGCACGTCGTCATCTGGTCACACGCTGCAACCCAAAGCATCTCGAAATGTTCACGCAATGCTTGCATGACCATAGTTGAGTTAATACTCTTGTCGCGAATAGCCTGCAAAAGAATCCTGCCCCCTGGCATGACTTCGAGTGTCTTGCCACGCGTGACGCCCGCGTAATACGTCAAAAGTGTCTTAAGAGGGATATTGGTATCCATACCTAAGGCTTCACTGCCTACTACCAATCTGCCATCGTAGCCTATAGCAGCTGAGGCGATAAACTCAAATGCAGTAGCCGTACTCTCGATCATCCCAGCTATCGGCACTCGTACGAGCCGAGGCTTAGAGGTTCTGGAGCCATCCATAAACGATAGCACCATTTTTGAGCTGGCATTACCAAAATCTAGGCCCAAGGTCCTGAGCTCGGTTAGCACTACTAACACAACAAACTGTAAGCTAGGGAACGCTAACGGTTGCGATACCATATACGCATCACACGTCGTGTTTGGGGGCATGGCAAGAGGTCTGGCCATCAAGCAACGTACAATATGGTGTATAGTGAATGGAGGGGGGGTTTTCACTCGCGGTAAAACGGCTCATACTTATTAGCGGGCAGTTACATCTTGTTCACTTTTCAAATAATAGCTCTGTTCACCGTTTGCCCGTGGTGACCAACCGCTTAGGACGAGGCAACATCACGTCGCCACGCCAAGAGAATAGGAGAAAATTTAATTGGTGCATCTGATCGCACCCCATCTGCTTGGCGATGAGATCGCGGGCATCAAATATGTATGTACAGGGATGGGAGCCAGGGTCCCTGGGATATCTACCCTTGTATGTACCACAAGCTCAGTCACACACACCAGCCAGCTTCAACATCTGATGGGTCCGGTACAAGTAAATACAACAATAACACGGTGCACGTTATTATCAATTTGGATATTGGAATATTACGACAATGACTTGGAAGAAACGGCCACGAAACGCTAATGATATTAGAAACATGCCCAGTTCCGCCAAGATCGTCTTACGCATCTCCGCGGGAGTAGAGTCGAGATCGAACTGTGTAACCCCAAATTAAGAAAACTAGTTGATGTAAGTCTCAGATACCATATCATTGCGTGTGGTTTTATTTTGCGGAGGTACAGTTGCTCGACGCTCAACTTCCCCCCAGGAACCTTATCAGGTTCAACTGTGGAAGTAAAAGGGGTGCGGTACACTCCGCCTAGCTGTCTGATGTGTAAATCTACTAAGACCCCCTAGCCCGTTTGCCACGGACATTCCGTCTTCTATTTATTCTCAATATACCCTACCGCTATATCTCACACTTGTACGTGCCCCCCGTATCTTTGACATCATCAACGCAACATCATGTCCAAGGGCTACAAAAGGCTCAAGGATCCAAAGCTCTACGCGTGGTATGTCACAGCGACAGAAGAAAACAACGCGGTCTCCGTTCGAGTAACATGCAATTTCTGTCAATGGGGAGGCTCCTTCCGCAGCACAAATACACAAAAGCATCTTGAGACATGCTCGGCTTCTCGTAGCCATTGTCGAGGGAGGCATTCGAGAAACATCAGACAGAAACGGATCAAGGTATTTGAGGGCCGTGCTTGGTCAATATACAAATCAGAAAAGAACGATGACAACCTTAGAATTCGATACGTCTGCAACTCCTGTGCAAAGGAAATGTCTTCTGCGACTTATTATCGTCATCGCAAAACATGCAACCCCAAACTCGACGCGCCCAGCAAGGGCACTCCCGAAACCGGTGACGCAAGACAACCTGATCAAACATCGAAAATCGTGCCTCCATCACGTCCTATGTTAAAGCCGCCTCTGAATCTCACACCTCAACCTTCGGCATCGGCCGAGGGACGGGAACTATCGAAACTGCAGAGCATAGTCGGAACCAGTAGCCATATCCAAGATGTCTCAAAGGCACTTCTCGAAGAAGCCGAACAAGCGCGTTTGAAGCGCTTCAAGTGGATGAAGGACATCCGGGACCGATTTGTGAATACCTGGCACGAGTTTGATGGATGGTACCAAGAATGGCGCCTGCGATGCCAAGGAGAGATCGCGGCCTTAAGAGGAGAGGGATTTGCAGATGCTGCTCGACAATTGGAGCAATGCTTGGGTGACAGCACCGTATATTCAGATCCTGGCTTATTCAAAATTGTCTGGCCAACCGGATACGGAGAGGAGGTCTTTTATTTCCGTGGAATCAGCGACCCTGCAAAGCAGCGCGATACTGTTGTCATGGCGTCCGATGATGATTCGAGCGATCTTTCCAGTACTAAGTCGGACAGCGACTATGGCGAAGAATTGAACGATGATCGGAACTCTCGATCGAGGGAACCAACGAACGTGGGAGAGCGAGCCCGAGAAAATACAGTCGCCTCCTCATCACGGATAAAGAACAAGTCTAATACTTCATGCGTTCCTTGTGACAGAGTACGTCGCATGCCGCCTTTTTCTGACGACTTTGACTAACCACGGTGCTTACAGTGCCGGACTTCCCACTCCAAATGCAGCTTGGGAAAGCCCTCGTGTTCACAATGCTTACGCATTGGTGAAAATTGCGTGTATGGAAATGCTCGTCCACCAGCTCGCGAACAGTACCGCAGATGGTCGACCCGTCGTCTAGAAACGGAATGCCGAACCCGAGGGCTTGGCGTTGAAGAAAGTAAAGCCAAAATGGTAGACCGGCTTATACACGACGATCAGGCGCAGAAGATGGGATCAACCAGATCGTTTCCAGCGGCGGAAAATAGGCCAACAGTCAAGCCACAATAGTGTTATTAGCTTCACCGGCAGGGTGTGAACTCCTTTGATTTTGTCGGTTTCGTATTCCGAGTGAGATGGTATGGGCTATTTGCTATCTTAGAGTCTAGAGAGAGGAAGTTTATATTCAATGAAGTGTGTTACAAAACTACGAACTTCGGCCTCACGGATACGGAAATATGGAAACGAGAATGTAGTACAAAGACACACAATATCTATTACGAAGTGATGGAGATGAAAATGGAACACAACATGTATGATTTCTTCATTTGAATCCCAATCTCTTCTCAGTATTGATTTCGAGCGCGAGTCTCGAGTAGCTATGTGTATTTTCAGAGGTTGCGTCCTGCCATGTGGCGTTTGGGTTTAGCGGCACTAGTGGTTTTAGTTGGGTACTCCTTGCGTGTATACTTCCTCGAGATTCCTTTTCTAAAAATCGGGCCGGTCTAGGTCGCCCCCGTATGACTTTTCGAGGCCGTCGCCGTGACCCATGACCACGATGACCCCCAACCACGTAACATCCTACTACTCGGTATCCAAGCTTTCGTCGAGATTCTCATACTAACTCTCGCCTAAAATCTCATGATCATCATAGGAATTGGAGAACTCCCCTTGGGCGGGTAGCCCCGATGACTGACACTGGTAATGTAGGATGATGTAATGATGCTATGTCTCATGGAGATATGTAAAAGAAAGGATCAGATCTTGTCTTGGAGACTGATCACTTGGATCGGCTCAGGATCAATTTCCCAATGAAGACCATACTGCATGAGACCACGATTAGAGGTACACAGCCCTCGAATCGGATTCGTCCCTTAAAGCAGGCAAACACTGCATAAAAAACGCAGCTCAATCCTGGAGGAGTTGCCTTGCTGCAGGCAGAGATTGTGACCCCGAAATACGAGTTTCTACGCCTCCGAGGATTAATGTTGGAACCTTTCCCGTGTATTCTAAATTCGGTGAATAGTCAGCCCTCGAGGAAAAAGTTCACAATCAATCGTGTATATAAGGTTGTGATGTCGTTGTTAACCATGCCCATTAGTGACTACCTGCCGTAGATCAGTGTAACACCAAGTTTTCGATGATTGTTACTATAGTTCTACAACTACTTTGTTCGGCACTATGAGGAGCAATATACTGCAATAACCTTCATTAATACCCGCAGCCTAAGATTAGTCCAAAGATGTACGCATGAAGTCGTATGGTCTGGTTGTCGCAGAGATGTGGAGTCTATATATGCCGTTGTGGCCAAATGGCGACAAAGGCGTCGTTACAATACGCTAGATTAGCCACCGTTACAAGGATGCCTTTCCGACTATAGTAAGGCAAGGGGCAGACAGGGGTAGTATTCTCGCGATCTAGATTTAAACACCCTGCCTTGATCCCTGTATTCCCAAGGGCCTAATGCAAGTCCTTTTCGATGTAGCGCTTCCGGTAGCCCCCGCCCGGTAGCGATATTGGATGTCAAACCTACACCCTTGTCTCGATCTACAGATAAAAAGTGGCAAAGCCGTGATATTACTACTACAGTGTATAGTTTCAGCTTTACCACTGTGCTAAATTATTGGCGGGACCGGGTCATTTCGTGCCATCTGTAGTTAACATTTCACGTGTTGAAGGGTTTGCTTATGTAGCAAGAAAACAAGAGGCCTAAAGTTCAGTATGAAATAGAAAATCGTCTGTTGTGGGCCTAAACTATAAGCTAGTCCGCTGACGTATATCTCGTGGACTGCTTTACCATAGAGGTCAGACGTACTCGGGTTGTTGTCACACGGACCCTGGTCAGTGCGCAATACAGTGCCACACAGTGTCTCATACGGAGCTCGCGAGATATTACCCTACAAAGCTGAGGCAGTCGTACGAAGTTATCGTAAGTCTTAGAAGCAGATACCGAGCTAAACTCGAACACCGAAATATTCGCTTTACCGGGCTATAGAGGTCTTACTTTTCGGTCCTATAAAAAAGGGAAGGAAAAGAAAAGAAAGAGAATTTAAGCATAAAAAGGGCTCGAATTCCCCCTCGAAGGAAAAGGGAACTTAGATCTATATGGCCCCTTTGGCACCATAGTCGTTTATTACTCAAATTGAACCTATTCCAAGCCCTCAAACAGAGCCCTTGCGACAGTTGTACACCACAAACTGGAAACCTGACCTAAAATCTCGTATATCACAGCTGGGCTCCGCATTACTCGAAAAATTGAAGGCCCTCTATTTTTTATGCGATATAGTATCGATAGAACGTAGTAGTTTTACGATCTAGCCCAGTCATCACTGTAGCAACCCTTCCTAAGGCATAGAAGCCAAACGATCTACCGAGTTAAATCTCCTAGTGACTCCCATGTAAGAGCCCCGATCGCAACAACCGTCCCCAGGGCCGCGAGTCCATATTGTCCAATACCGGTGCCCCCTTGAACATCACTCCTCAGTGTGCTCCAAAGCAGCACAATTAGTGTTACTAAGGCAAGAACACCGGCCAAGAGAAACGACAGAAGAACCGTGTCCAGCCCTCCACTATGTAGATGCCCCAGCCGTAAGGTACGTCAAAAGGGTCCATGGGTTGTGTGACACACTTCAGTTTCCTTCCAACCTTCTTCGGTAATTGAAGTACTGCGAGTTCACCTAGATGGTCTCCAGGATTCAGAAACGAATGCATGAAGAGGTGAGGCTGAATTGGCATCGTTCCGATACGTGGTGGACAAGGTGAGAAGGTGTATTCCTTTTTCGCAACTTCGATTTGGCTTGGTATCGAATTCTTCTCGTAATTTCCCACACATTCTCCCGTGCTACTTCGACGCACTAATTCAAACTGACATTTCCCAATTTAGTTCTGGCGTGTTCCTCGATTTCGTAGTGGCAGGAAAGTAGACTGACCTTAATGTACTCGACCGTCTTCGGAATCAGGAAAACATTTCTTATCCGTGGTCCTCGCATTGACTCGTATTTATCTCGAATTAAGCTAAACATGGACACATCCAATACGATGTCGGTAAGGTCAATTTGCTCTAGCTTGATTTGATGATATCCGGTATTTACACATAGGAGAAGATATTTCTTTGTGCCCCGGGCCAAAGCTGGCGGGGTGAAGGCATTACCAGATTGGACTTGGAAGGATGCAGGTCCTGGTTGAGTGATAGTACTAGGCGGAGGGGTGGGCGTCTGTATTGGAGAAGCTGTACTCGTCGTTGCTCCCGAGACCGTGACGGAGCTAACTGATCCAGAAGCCGCTTGCGCATATTCCATCGCTAGTTGCTCTTGTTTTGGATGAACATCAACATATAGAGGTTGCCCACATCTCTATTAAGCCAGTTTATCAATATGGTAGTGGTAAGGGAGTACGTCGAGACTTACACAAATCCAGCTAACCCTTATCAACTCGCGCGGTCGCTTTGGCCAAAACAATCGATATAATCCAGCCAATCTTCCCGGGGAAGGAATGCGAATTCGAAGCCTAGCCATCCTGCATATGCTTGACCAGGTCCTCTCGTCTTTCTTTCCGCTTGTAGGTAGACCTTTTGTGGATGTTGCACCCATTCGACCTAGGCCACTCACCTTCCACTCACTTCGACTTCTTAAGGAGTCATGTATAGTTCTCTGTTCCTTGACTGTGTCGCTCCCTGATGCTTTAATATGCTCTAGAAAACTTTTTCCAGGTACCTCCGGCTGGTATAACTACGGCAGCCGTGAGTGGTTGTACGAAGAGATCAAGTAGGGCTTTTCCTTTAGGGAATTCCATAAACTTGTTTTGCAAGATGTCGAGTGTTAAGTGTTCTTCAAACAGTAAAACGTACCTGTCTGGATGGGAAATCAAGTATATTTAAGCCTCTGATATGGCCGCTGTTCCCTGCCTGGCTATACTTTTGGATGTCGGCTGTAGAGAAGGTAGGGTTAGAGATTGATTTTAATCGAAGTAGTCTGTCATTCACTCACCTTTTGTTTGATTATCCTCGTAAAATCTGAGCAGTGGAGGATTAAGCGAGAAGCTGACTGCGACGCTAGCGACGTTTAGGGCATGCGTCCTTCCGACCTTTCTGTTCTGGCCTCCTCGCTGGATGGCCTCCTTTTTTCGTCGCTCCTAGCTCTATCTCCTTCCCTTGGCTGACAAGAATTGTCTTAGAAATCTGTCGAGTCTTTCAGCTTCTGGCGGTGAGAAATCGAACGAGTGGACGTGATTCGGCCTCCGCAGCTCCGTATACCGTAGAACGCTGTAGTAAGCATGTGCAGGGATAAGCTTATGATTGTATAAGTGACCCAATAGATAGAAATCAGGGCGCATGTCATGTATTGTAAATCCGTCCCGTATGTGGCTGTGAATATGCCACATCCTGTTCTCGAAGTTCTTCATAGGGTCATAATTATGTTTGCAGGAGAAGATAACCTTGTCGCAAAACCAACAGACACAATTAACGGGTAGACATCCTTTCAGGTGCTTGGATACAATATGTTTGATCCAGCTATCCACGGCATGGATGTCGAAGGTCTGATCGCATCCAGAAAACCCAAAGAATTCACATGGCAATGTTGAGGTGAGATAAAGACTTATATCGGATGGTAACGCATCGTTGTCATCTTTCCCATCAACCGACCTTTCCTCGACGTTGCCACTGTCGAAATACTAGGGAGGAAAGTGCTGATAGAAGAAGTCTCCGAATCCGGCAAGAGATCTCTGTGCCATTCATGGCCGATCGCCTTGGTGCACTCTCCCGTCTGTAACCAGGAATGGATCTGTTGGCTAAGGTTTGTCTCATCGCATATGACATCTGTTAGCTCATCAACTTTCTTCTGTGTATATTTCCGGCCGCCCTGGGCTTCAAACGGAACTCTGTTGTGTTTTTTAACCTAGTTTTTTGGTGTCTAACTTGTGCTGGATCATTCGTTGTTAGCCAAGGATCCTGTTCAACGCTCAGTCTTCCATAGGCAGGGTGAGGGTCGCGAGGGTCATAGCCTCTTGAGTTCCAATTATACACGATGCGGCCTTCCCTATCAATAGAGTGAATGAGATGGTCCCCTGTGATGTCTCAATTAGTATATGTTTTGGAAATGTCGGTTCTCTCGGCTTATTCTTACTGGATAATGCCGACCGGAAGCTTTGCCGGAAAATCCCGTTACTAAATCGGGACGCAGACGACCGTTCAGAGAGGTTTCTTGATTTATGTGACTCGAGATCTGTTAGTCTCGGTCGTCTAGCGGCCATATTTAGCAAAGTAGAAAAGGCAATTCATGGGGGAAGGAGAACAGAAACCAAGGCCATAAGCAATAGGGCAAGTAAGATAATAATTAAAGCCAAATTCCAAGAGTTGGGGAGAACCCAGCGTTGAAGATACTTATCGCCAAGAAAACCGCGCTTTCTCGGAGGAAAGGCGGGGTTGGTATCTGCAAGATGCAGTCAGCTGGGTAGTTACAGGTATCATCTCGCGAATGGGCCGAATTAGTAAAGCGCTGTACCAGAATGTGAGTGCCCGGGAAGGAAGTCAGAAAGGCAAATTTGCAGCAAATAGTATAGGCTACCGAATAATACACGGTCTATGACAAGGAGAAAGCCAAAAATGCCACACTTCATATATAAGTAGCAACCTCTCAAAGAGGTGTGAATTAGCGAGTAATTATAAAAGCCAAACGTCAAGGTAATCCACTACTAGTATTAATTGCTTGTCAGATGGATAGATTTGTTGACCGACATTTGGAGAGACCCTGACTATTATGCAACGCAATGCAGCTGACCGCGCACGCTCATTCGCAACGGCATATTTATGCGGCAGGTAAGAAAGCTCCGTGGACTCTGAAGTAAATCAAGCTTCCCTCAGAGAGGTACAATCTAGTTCACGATTTTACACACCTATTAGCGTTAACGCAACCATAGTAATGCTGAGAGAACCACAAAATTGCAACAGATATATAATGAGGACCGAAAGATGAGCGTTGCTTTGCTCTAGATAGTGGCGCTGTTTACGTTAAAACTCACTTAGCTAACCAGTTAATTTATAATTACCACTAACAAGAACCCAGTAGGGGTGGAGAGCATAGATATCTGTTGTTGAACGAAGGTATAGAAATATCACCGCTGGGGTTATCTGACTATGGATATATACCTGTTCCTTGCAACCCCATCTGGGATATCTCTCAGGAGTCTGATGCATCTATCCAATGATTACTACTGTACATCGACCTACGTGAACGAGTTAGCGCTGACTTAAAGGCCAATCCGCGGATTTTCTCCGCATCGGGGTGTGGCAGATGTCATACGTGGGATTGAGCTGCTTTTTGTCCAATCGTTTTGTTGTTAGCATTGTGGCTAATCGCATGATTGTGGGATGCTATTCGCTGAATCGGCACCGATAGGGTTGCCGAGGTCACAGCATCGCTACCCCTATTAAACGATTTTGTTAATGCGGTCGGCTAGCTACCTATTTTTCAGCGTCATTCTATCACGTTAACACACGATGAAACTCGAAGCCTCAACAGATGGATGCCACTAGAGAGGCAATCCGGTTACGAGAAGTGGGACTACGAGATGCCCGGATACTGGGGCACGGGTGAAGAATAGTCCGGGATATCTCGGGATGTAGAGACACCTCACATAATTTACTGCTTTTGTATAACAATAGCAACTAGATCATGTAACTGTACTACTCATGAGTCCTTCGGAGAGTGCACTGATTCACTTCTTATGATACATCTCCTGTCCATATCTACCCGAGAAATCCTCGCTGTGATCGTTTAGAGACGCCGGTATCGATGTCTCCCTTGTGCAATTCTCCAGACCGAGATAAGAATTCATTAGATGATTTACAGAGATCCAAAGCGAATGGTTCAGTCTAACCTAAACTCGAGAAAGCCAAATATCCCACGTCATCACTTATCTTTATGTAGAGCTGAATAGTACTGTGTGGCCCGAGTTTTAGGTAGAAGTACTTCAAAATGTGAAATAGAAGGTATACGAGCGTATAATCCAGTTACTTGACGATGATAAAGTAGGTTGGATGACCAGTTTATATACACTATGGATGCCTTATGCCCTTGTACAATACGTATAGTGACCCTTAACCTAGTATGTTGCAAGAAGAAACAGCTTTTGTCGATTTATCGGCGAGACCATACCCAGTATCGGAAGAAGTAAACCAGAAAAACAGGCGTTTTACATTGACTTTCGATGAGATACGTCGCGCAAAGTTTCATTGGCGCAATAGTGTAGATATAACTTAGTCTGGAGCCTGGAAAAAGCCTCTTCGAAGAACCTTAGGATGCACGTAAAGCCTCCCCGTTCTCAATTTTCAGCTCAACAAAGTCATTCGTTTCTAGCATCAGCGGCGGAATCTGAGTTCGATATAGACGCAGTGGTACACGATCATCACCCTCGTCCGCGATATCCTCAGGAGTACCAAAGCGCCACCACATACCTCGCGGCACCATTCGGACACCGTACTTTCCATCTGGTAGTCCGGTTAGTAACAAACTGATATCCACGCGCCTGATGAGCGGCTCAGCGGGCATGGCAGCCACCAACGTCTCCAGTTTCGGTCGGGGGTTGACAGTCGAACTAGTCAAGGGGCCACACTGCACCACGTAGGATCAGTACAAGTCATTTTGACCGAAGTTCATAAGCGGTCCAGGAGCACGCGAAGCTCTTGAAACACTAAGATTTTCCTTCAAATAGGAGACCTCGGCTCTTGAGATTAACTCAAAACAAGTAATAAGCCTGAAAATTACATACTGGTCCCTTTTTCTTAGGCTCCCTTACCACCTCGCCTGTTGTTACATCAAAAACTTGGAAATCGAGTCCCCGGGAGGAAGGATCAATGGCTCGAGGCCTGGGGTCCGACTCTGCTTCGTCTGGTTGAAATGGGCCCCATGAGAATAGGAAGCGTTGAGAACCACGTGTCTGGACAACGACTGGCCTAGTTCCCTTGTTTAGAAGCGATATTTCTATGCAAGTCGCGCTGTCTGCCTTGTCGGTACCCTGTCCATCCTGGCATAGTCGCATATGTATCTCTACCTTTGGGGGCCAGGGTAACTCCGGCACGACCGTAAAGTTTGCTTTACCTGCAGTTGGCTTACTGTTGACCAACTGAACTGTCTCCGAGGGCTTCGTGGGTGATCGCTGATTATCCAGGAGCTGGTCACCACTCCCATAAGCCCACCATTTTACGCCTAGGTCCCGGCTGGCCAATCGAATCGTGTATTTCTTGTCAGGTTGTAGCAGCGACGCCAACTCGCTTTTGGGGTCGATGGGATACTGGTAAACGGTGATCGCTTCCCGCCAGGGCCCTGTCCGGCCTACTGGCGAGGAGAGGGTCAGATACTCTCCACGCCCACTGTTAGATGTGTTAAGTTTGTCAATGAGGCTGATTTGTGTCGCCTGCTTGTCTCCTCCATGTTGTTCATGGAGAGTAAGTAGACCCTGAGAAATCGCATAGGGTACGTCTAGAGTAGAGTTTGAGGTATGCAATACAATAGGTCGTGCGTCTGTATCAACTCGCGAGTGACGACACAGACCGAAGACGACGCTGAATGGAAGTCGTCCCGAGGCGTCTAAAACCTGGTAGCGACTGTTGATCGCGGTATGAATGCGTAACTCTTCCATTTCTTGAAGGGCTATGACATGATTAAAATGTCCTTTGGTGAGAATGGATTCATTGCAGATGGATGTAGCTGACACAAGGGTCGAGTTTGCTAACTACCGTAGCGGGATTGGGTGTGGATGGAGAACGCGGTGTGTGTATAACAGCCGTTGTACGGAGAGGTTCTAAGCAAATGTGGCGTGTGGAAGTGGCAGTGGTGGCAGTGCGGGTGGAAGGCGCGGGGGGGGGGGCTACGCCCCACTACGTGAAATAAAAGCCCCCTCGGTTGTAGTCGCCTAGATAGATCCGTTCCCTTTAAATCTATCCTAGATTTGGCTACTCAGTCTCTGATCCTTGTCAAGTGTGTTCATAAAAGAAGCGTTCTCGTAAAAAGAAGCGTTGCCCGTAAAAGAAGCGTTGCGCAAAAAGAAGCTTTTGATTGGCTCAGAAATCTAGGGTGGAGTCACTCCGTAAGTAGGCTCTACGACTATATACACGCCCTATCGCTCCTCGCACCCTACCAATTTTTAGTGGGCAACGTATGTTTTTGGGCAACGCTTCTTTTTTTCAGAACGCTTCTCGCTCTCTACATTTTCCCACTACGGTCCTCTCACTCGCTATCTACGATCTTTAAATAGCCAAAGCTTACCTGGAATGACGTAAATCACGTAGGCATGAAGATCCCCCACCTCCATGGGAATAAGGCCATCCTTCAGCTTCGACATCAAAGTATCACTACATCTAGCATAAAGGCAAGGCTTAAAAACTAGCTCATGGGTTTAATGGCTAGTAATACCTCAAACATCCTTCTGGTACCGAAATAGAATACATGTTGTTAATGCCAGCCCGGGGTCGAGCGTTAACAATTCTGCTTTGGACTTTCAATTGGAAGACGGGAAACAAACCCTCGTCATTAGACAACGATTGTAAAAGGCGCTACGCATTGACTGATCCTGTGCAATTATTCGGAAACAGTTTCTAATTGGAGCAATTAGGCATTATCTTCTCGCAAAAAAACAAAACAAAACATAATTGTTAACTACAAGTATTCCAACTCACCCTCGCGACAGAGCTGTAATGTCACTCAGCTAGCTAGCTGATTTGACTTGGGATGCCTAAAGCAATTGTTAAGTCAACTGCTGGTTTCAGCTTCACTGCCCCTAACTGGCCAAGGCGACGATAAGGGGGATATGTCTGTGTTAACTGTAGACTTGAGGGCGGAGTTGGCTTCACGCCCATAGTTTCCCGTTCATTGTCAGGATATAGGAACATATAAAGTGAATTGCTGCGCCCTTCCTCGTTTTCCGCCCAAAACGTGAAGTTTTCGCTTTGAAAAGAACTAACCTAGGTATGTGGTGGTGCCGGGGCAACAATCAATAAGGTGGGGTTGTCTTAGGTAGGTATAGTAGCCTTATATATTAGAACAAGGTGCTAGTATTCAACGCCCCAAGGAACAGCCATTGAGGTCATATGATACCCTGCCGTGGCTCAATGGTGTTAGTGCCTGTAAGTTACGTGCATGGCCAGATGTTAGGGTGCAACGAACATGTCGGGTACCAGGTTCGGCGTAAGGGAAAGGTGGCTGCAGTTCCTTGGGGCCTTTGCACTTCGAGTGCAGCTTTTTTTTTTTTTAATAAAAGACTAGATTGAGATGTTCTATTTACCTTATAGTTTTTTATTCTTTTTGTTGTTGCGCAAAGGACTTATTGTTGAGCTAAATAGTTGCAGTTCCTATATAAGCCCTCCTACCCCTAGCCCCGAAACTCGCACTATAAACAAGCTGTTCGATTCCCCGCCTTGCCAATTTTTTTTCCAAGCCAACAGGGAATCAGGACCTTTAATGTACTGTGAGAGTCTAGGTGAGGTACCAGGATTTAAGAGTAAGCAAAACCTCGATCTTGTATCATATGAAGAAGCCTTGGAAGAATAATAAAACACAAGCGGTTCACATCGTCAAGGTATCACCGCCTTCCCCGCTCTAGTCGTCCTGTGTGGAATGATACATAACTCACGAATCCAGCCAATCACCGGTCGAAAGCTATCCGAATTCTCCACTTGTGTTAGGAGGATGATGGCTGGTTGGCCTACCGCATTACTATTGCGCTTATGTCAACTATCTTGGACTACTATGGGCACTCAGTTGTCGCCAGATGAATGCAATATCCCATTTGATGACTCTCCGCTACAGCCGCTTAGACGTTAACTCCTTGCTAACGAATCATGCTGCGTAAGGACCATCAGCGAGGGGTAAGCGGCGGTCTTGCAGCTTTAGCACAGGCGGGGCGAAGGGTGTCAGTCCGAATGCCAGATACCCTCAACGACTTGAAACAACTTTGTGAACAGAAGGCGACCCCGTTTGATTACAAACTTGCCATTTCCATCAAGTCAAACGTTCCGCATTACGATCTCTCATCAATCTCACTATCCGATTCAGACCTGGTATGCCAGGTCCAAGACGAATGGTACCAAATCCTCAATGGAGGGCCCGGTGTATTCATTATACAGAACTTCATCAACGATCCGGCGCTCCTGAGCCGAACTAATGACATCTATGACACAATTATCGAAACGGAGGCCGCATCAACAAAAGGCGACCATTTCGCCACCTCGGGTGCCAATTCACGGATTTGGAACTCATTCCAGAAGCACGCAGAGCGGGATCCGGAGAGTTTCGTGCCTTACTACTCAAACCCCTGGCTTGCAAAAGTTAGCGAGGCATGGCTCGGACCCTCGTATCAACTCACGGCGCAGGTCAACGTCGTGAGGCCTAGAGGGAAGCCCCAGGCACCGCATAGAGATTATCATCTTGGGTTTCAGAGCAACGAGGCATGCGCGCAATTCCCCCGGAGCATGCACATCGCGAGTCAATTTCTTACGCTTCAGGGCGCCATCGCGCACTCGGATATGCCTCTCGAGAGCGGCCCGACGAGAGTTTTGCCTTTTTCACAGTTGCTACCTGAAGGATACATGGCCTGGCGTGAGCCGGAGATCAAGTCGTTTTTTGATGAGAATTGGGTTAGTGTCCCGATGAAGGCTGGCGATGCGATCTTCTTCAATCCGGCGCTCCTGCATGCTGCGGGGGAGAACATGACGACGGATGTGCATAGAGTAGCGAACCTATTGCAGATTAGCAGTGCCTTTGGGCGACCTATGGAGCATGTCAATAATGTCAAAATGATTCGGGCGTGCTGGGACAAACTAAGAACCCTGGCGGCCGACGAGGCAAGTGATGAGACAAAGGCGTGTGTTAATATTCTGGCTAGTGGCTACCCGTTTCCTTCAAATCTGGATAAGCGACAACCAGGACCCAATGGGATGGCGCCTTCTTCGGAGGCCGACATTCTATGGAAAGGCCTGCGGGAGAGATGGAATACGGAGCAGGTTATTTCCGGTATAAAGCAACTTCAGGCCGACTCTACATACTAATCATAGATGCATAAACCGAGCTTCAAATTAAAAACCCCTTATAACTCAAAGACGATAAGAAAACCAAAAGCTTTCGTGACTCTAGCAAGTTTATCCGAGTCATATTCAAACAGACATTGAAGTTACTCCTAGTCGCAAAAGCTTTCAAGTAAGATCTTCATATTCAGGGCTGCAAAAACCGCTGTTGACACCTGGTAGCATATCAATGACCGCGATGTGGTGCGGCCCAGCTTTGATTTATATACCGAATACTTTAATTTATGTCTACCATCGTATATGGCATCTTAAGGTTGCATATCTAGCCAAGCAAGCGGCCAGGACTGCATATGCCCAAACATCGCGTCTTAGTCCACGCACAAACGGCGGGAACTTCGTTTATATCGCCAAACAAGACCCAACAATAAACACGCTCAATCGTGGTGGCATGCCGTTTTTATAACAATCCAGCATTGGCTTGAGTCTGAATCAGCCGATGAACGGCGGCTCCAGCAATCCTACTTTATATGAGTCATATGTGTTGTATCTCAATTTAGAGAATTCCCCAGAAGCCCCCGCCATCACAGTGGTGACTACTTAGTGGCGGAAAGCTCTATGTCCTTTAGCCATTCCTCCACCCATTTCCTCATCCACGCTGGGCTCACAGGGGCCATGTCGCAAAGGGTATTACTAGCTGTCGCAGCCCTAGTCACGTCCATCGGTAACTGTGCTTGAGCACTCTCCGGCAGTCGTGGCCACAGGGACTCGCGGTAGAAATCAACCAACTTGATAGCCGGATTCCTAGCCACAAGCGAAGCCAAGCCAGCACCAGCTCCGTCCCCATCTGCTGCCGCAGTTTTCTGCAGAGCCTCCAGCCACGTATTTAGTGAGACGACTCGCAGTGTCTCCTTGTCAGGCCTGTTCACCGCTAGTTCTTTGATCGTCGGAATCAGCGAGCCCCACGACACCGTCTTCGGATCCCGCACATTGAAGACCTGTGCACCATCATCATCTTGGGCCTTGTCGTCGCTAGCCAAGACGAGCTCGGCGATGACAACGCCTAACAGATCCGACGGCACCCAGTCGACCTCGGAGAACTGAGGGCCTAGACTATCCGGCAGGCAATTCAGTCGTAAGAGGGAGCTGATGACGAGACTAGGCAGCCATTCAGAGCGGTTCCAGATCGCGCCTCCCGGGGCCGTGGAACCAGCAACCTGGCCGATGCGCAGCACGGCGACAGGGATACCCAGGCTTCGGGCCGCGGAGTCGCAGAGGAGTTCTGCTAGACGCTTGCTGCCGGCATAGCCGTTCGCTAGGGAAGCAGGGAGTAACTTGCTCTCTGGAATGCTTTCCCTGGGCGCGGTGTTACTATTATTCAGACCAGTCACGGCGCTGACGCTCGAGACGAAGAAGATCCGGATACCCCGTGGAGCGGCGCTAGATGCGAATCTGAAGAGGTTCACAAGCCCGGTGAGTAAGGGCCGGAAAGCCAGGATGTTGAGATTGAAGTTCACGGGCCAGGCGTTGTGGATCAGGATCTTAACGCGACCGCGGAGCTGTGCGTATGTTTCTCCCTCGAGGCCTAGTTTTGGATCTGTAAGGTCTGCGTGGAAGAATGTGACGCGGTCGGTGAGCATGTCGGTGCTCAGATTCGATGAGTTGAAGCGTTTGAGCTGTGCCGCTCGGCCGCCGTCTGGGCTTCGGTTAAGGCAGAACACATGGCCAATATTAGGGTTGTTGACGAGCGCGGATAAGATTGATGTGCCTAGTGTCCCGGTTGAACCTGTTAGGAGGACGTCAACTGGTCCATTCTCCTCGGTACTGGGCGTAAAGGAAATCCTCGGGATTTCTTGCAAAAGACCTCGATATGTGGCGAGAAGCTGCCCAAGAATCTTCTCATTATCATGATCATCGGGTGCTTCGCTCGAGTTCGATGCAATAGCTTCAGCAAGTTGTCTTGCAGTTGGGTTCTGATAGACAGTGGGCAGCGCGAGTTTGGGAGAGCCTACTGCCTTTCGCAAGACTCGCACGAGTTGTAACGCTCGCAGAGAATCCATGCCGCTGTCGAAGAAACTGGTGTTTTCCTCTATTTTTGTGAGGCCTTCCATATCCCGCAGGGTGTCTAGGGCAAGTTGTATGATTGCGTTTACATCTCTCGCGTCCGTAACCTGGACATTGCTATCCGAGACATCGGCGTTCGCGTACAGCTTATCAATATTGTCGGTGTATTGCGCAACGCTTGCAGCCCTCTGAATCGTGCCCTTTCCAGACCGGATGAGCGGCTTTGTGGCTACCAGGATCAGTGACTTATCAATTCGTGCATGGGCGGGTACAGTGCGGTTGGCTTCATCGACGGTTGGCCACACGCGTTCGATCAAAGCAGCTTGTTCGGATGTTGTCAAAGCACTTTCGTTTACAACTGGATCAATGATCAGCGCCGCTTCGAATCTCCGAGCGCCAACGACAATAGCACCGCTGATTAAGCCAGGGTTACGAGCAACAATATGCTGTTCCATAGACACAGGGTTTGTCTTTTCGCCGTTTAGGAAAACGATAATGTCATCAGCTCGGGCACGCCAGCACCACGCGTCTGGCACATGTGGATGAGGTTCAAACAGATCCTTTGTACGATACTCAGTCAAATCCTCGAAGCCACCAATGGTAAAGGTGGTCTGAGTGTCAATCAATTTCTCATCGCGACGTATAACAAGCTCATAAAGAGTGTCGTTGACCTTGTCAAAAATAGCACCGCGCTCGGGTGAAAACGAATATAATGCCAACCACCTTCAATCGAGTCCAATTCCGGGATCATCAATTGCTGCGGCATGCCAACTTCGGATGCTCCCCACCAGCAGCGAAGGCGAATCTTTGAAGCGACACGGTCGCCTACAGTTTGTGGCAGGTCACCTCCAATGTACAATATGAGCTGGAGTTTATCGGCACAGAAGTCGAGCAACTCCGCATTCGTGGCAAGCTCGGCCAGGATGGATGGTACCATGACGGCTACGTCAGCAGGTGTTTGCTTGAGAGCGTCCACGACACCTTGGGCTGTCACAATCGCTCCTGTGGTGGCTGGGATCACTACGCTGTTGCCAAAGGGTATGGCGTAGAGCAGATGCTGTAATAGACCGGCGCCCTGGGTTTCGTCAGCACACTTCATTTGTTATGCGTGAGCCCTCCTTGGACTGAGTGTGGACTGACATGGAACGGCGGTAGCGTAGATAGCATTCTTTTCCCATGTATGAATGAATCAACTGACGTCTGCCCGTCCGACGGATCCCGATTGCCAGCCTCAATGTGTCGCACAGCAGTCCTTTGAGTCCAGTTCAGGGGCTTTGGTATGCCTGTCGAACCGGAAGTGTGGCTGAAACGTAAGTCAGAGAACGGCGCATTTACAGTATAGGCGCAGTTATGTACATTATGAACAGCGTCTCCGACAATGACATATCAAGCGACTGCATGGTATATTCCGCGTGTGTCGCAGATAAGAGGTCATCAATGCTTGGGATTGTGATGGGTCGGCATAGCTCAAGGGTTTGCAAAATGGCTTGCGTAGGCGGGTGTGTCGGATCCGGTGTGATGAGGGTCTCGCACTTGAGCGAACCGAACAGCTTACGATGAGCCGTTTGACTGTTGCGTGGTGAAGTGAGGAACAGCTGCGGACTTTTTAGTTCCCTCCTTTGTCATGGTAAGTGTTGATACTCACCTTGTAGCCTGTCTTGATAGTAGCTAAAAGCAGAGCCGTGAAGCGTATATCATTCGGACCGACGTAGGCTACAACTTCACCCTTTCTGTCGGGGCCGAGCTGTTTGACAAGCCACCCATGCCAAACCGTTCACTATGTTGGATAGTTCGGCGTAAGTGATGTTTCGCACACCGGCCGACCAAGAGCTCGGCTCAACCGGCCAGGAGCCATATACAGAGCCGGGCTCCTTGTCAGCAAGCTGATCGACGAGCTGAGGCAGAGCGGATCGCCGCCAGGGAGCGTTCAAGGTTCTGTCGCCTACCATGATATGAATCCAGGCCAACAAATATAGTTAATATTAAAGGTATAAAGCTAGCAGCGAGAATAAAAGAAACTTGAAGAGCAAACCACAAGCAACTGGAAGGAAGGAGTGCGGGGTACTGTAGCCGATTCAGCACATATATACTCCAGTGTGTAACTTCGGCTTCAATCACTACCTAAATACGTACGTAGGGAGGTACCTAAGTAAGCACTTAGAGTAGTTTCAGCTTATAGTAGGTTCTCTGACCGCAATATCACCTTCAGTGTTAGTCCCAGGTACGTGAGCCCCCGCAGCATTGCTACAAGGCTCTCCCGGTCAGACGCATAGTACCTAAAAACACCAGTTGGCTAGCGTCGCCGTAAAAGGTTAGTTCAAGAATCACGAAAGACAACCATTCCCTAATTAGGTAGGTACTTAGGTAAGTATTGACAAGCATCTTAACTACCTAGGTAGACACGCAAAATAGACCACTTCAATGACATGGAGCCATATATGACAAAAGGATGGGCAGATACACTCACAGCTTCTCCTATTTCAACTACGAAGTTGTCCAATAATGCTTATGCGGCTTTGCCGTGTGCCTACCTTTACTTTTTATCGCTGTCCAGCCGGCCATTCTCCTCACTTGAATTGGACTAAAGGGACACTTGAAAAGTTTCTGGAATTCATATAAACAATTGAAAGCTGAAGGGTTGGGTCCGAGAAAAGACAGCTTGCTTTTTTGCTATCGCCTTTTGGATTTCCCTTGCGTACTGCTCATGTCTTTCGGACTCTGAATAAGTCAGATTTAGTAAAAAGTTGTCATTTCTATAGTAGCCAGAAAGTTTTGCCTAGCAGCAAGAGATACGCGAAAGATACCGGCGTATTTTAGATTAGACGCGTCGTCCTTTTCCCCTTAGACCGTAGACAAGAAACGTAAACCTGATATATGTCGCGAGTATCTTACCAAATATGCTTATGTTACATGGTACATTGCATGACACAGAACTTGGAAGTCCCAGACTGAAACCTATGTTTCCGCCACCTAATATGAACTTAGGGGGGTTTCCACAGTGAGTTCCGCATCTTTCGAGAGGAATCAGACGCAATCACGAGCACTAATGCATTTATGGTTAATAACTTAGTATTTCTAGCTCCAAAGTTATGGGAATAAGTCTGAAGGGAAATTAAGTTAGCGTCTGTCATGAAGCCGCGCCACATTCACCCAGCCACGGTACTACCAAGCCACAGTACTTTAGGAACAAAGAGATCATCTGTATATAGCTTAGTTACGCCTACGAAGGTAGATTAGAGGCCTTCGCGCAACAACAAGTATAGATGACCTACCCATACTACGAGGTCCCTGACAGCGTCATCCCTATAATAGATAAGCCCAAGCATAACTAGCTGGTTTTCAACGAAAAGAGGTTTTCTAAGGTGTAAACAGAGTTGAATAAAATTCTTGATAGTCTACCCAATCATGAACCAATTGAAATAGTCAGATGCCAACTAGCAGTTAGTGCAATAGTCGTACAAATAATGATTCTCAGCACCATCATGATGGTCTTCGTCTCGTTGAGGATAAGCCTCGGAGGGGTTTGCGTATAATTTCCACCTCTTTGATAGCTGCGAGAGCCAAGTGCTCTGTTCGGCTAACCCCTAACTAGTAGAATGCTGCTCGTGCGGAGGCGAAGAGATGCTGAAATGCATATGCACAATAGAGACGAGGCCCAATTCTATATTTCTCTCGGATATTTCAACTGACAGGCTGGAACTTTCCTTTAACTCTAGACTTTTCGGATATCCACCGTCCTGGATAGCCCTCAGTGCCTGTGCTGATGCTGGACTGGCCTCTCCTCCTACCTGTAGCTCAAGCGCCTCGTCTGGGGGACCCAGAAAGTGTCCCATAGCCACGAAGTAGCAGTCTTCCAGGAAGTAATCATGATTGACTCCGTTACCCTGGTCGAAATATTAGATTGACCAACACACTCTCAAAAGCAGACCCGAACATTTCGCCTCTAAGTGGATTATTTTCTCGTTCATGTCCGGTAGGGATATTGAAAATCTCTATTATGCTTTTTTGCGTGCTGAAACGATCAAGAGGGAAAGTCCTAAAATCAACTTCACAATCGAGCTCAAACGTCAACAGCGCGGCAGATCGACAATATGGACCTACTCCATCCCTCAGTAGCCAGTCCTCGGAAACACCGGGCGTTAGAGGCTTTTTGTAGCCTTCGCCGTCTCCATACCCTACGCTCTGCGGCTGGCCTAATCTGATTGGGCTGTAGTTTTCCGAAATGAAAATGCCGTAACGTGTCGCCGTTGAGATATTGCTGCTAAGTGGTATAGGTCCAGGCGGGTACGAAGTTCTACAAACTTTCCCGGAAGAAATGTCTCCTGCCATTGGCACACCGTAATTCTTGTGCCCCGTAGATGACTGGACAGGCAAGACGCCGATGAAATAGTGCTTAGACCAACAGTAAAGAATTGGAATCGTCATAGAAAGCCCTGCGTTTGTCATGAAATATGGGGCCGGTCGTAGTTCCTGCTGGCCGGGAACCAAGTCGTGGCAGTTCCAAAAACCCGAAGGGAAGGAGAAAGAAAACCCATGTGGAGACCAAACTTGCGTGTCCAGCAGAAGAGAGAAGAATCATCTGAGACCTTCATTATCTCTTCTTGTAGTCTTATAAATGCTTTCGGCCCTTCGCCATACAACAACGGCATATTGATATCAAAGATTCCTAACATGCAGTATGCTATGTCCTCAGCCCTTGTAGTTATTCTGCGAGAAATCCAAGACATTCTCTCTGCAACGCTGGCTTCCGCGATCGGAGCCGCGTGCTGAACGCCTTGAATAACGAACCCCCCAGAAAGATATCGGCTGCTGATAAGCTTCTCTGAAATGTATCTCTGAGCGATGCCGGTAATCGATGATATATCAGCGCATAGAGAGTCCTTCGTTCCCAGAAGCACCCAGTCATTGCTGTAAAATTGGACCTCTCGAGGAGCAAGTAGTTCCTGTAGGGTCCACCCCCTTGTAAACCATCGACTTTTAGCAAAAAGCTCCCGAAACTCGTCTTGTAGGGCTGACGGAACATCAACTAGGTATGCATAGCAAACCTTTGCCATCTATACCAGTCGAACATGGAGTTGATGGCCTCAGATAACTCAGCGGAGCTGGACTTGTCAATACAGTTCGTATCCACCCAAACATAACGATATCCTTGGCTTCTTGCCAACCGACAAGTATCTAGAATCTTCTTGCAGTCTTTCCCAAGCGTGTCTTGACTAGCCCAGTCTGCAAAGGTGGCCTCTCTGTCGGACCAAGTGTGGGACAAGATAGCGTAGTCCGGAATCGGTCGCCAAAGAACTCGTGGAGCTCATGTGTGTTCGTATTGATTAATCGCATTGTCAACGGAGGATTGCCGTGAGAGTGTAAAGTTTAAATGTAATGAGTTCTTAGAATTCTGCGACGCCGCGTGCTATCTACTGGGCCCTGCACCCTGGGTTGCGATTGATGCTGAAGTCAGCGTTAGCTATCGAAGTAAGGCTCTGCAGAGATAAACTGGGATGGAATCAATTGCTCCTTGTCTGCTCTATCTCATCTTACCCCAACTAATCACCTGACTCGCCGATTTACGTGGTATTCTCGGGGAACTACCATCTAACTTAGATAGATCTTCGTTCTTAAACAATAGGTAACTAAAGACCTAATCATACATATAAACCATATCGACGTCTGGCCCGTGGCTCATAAAGTAACAAAATCATCTTAGCTTATCTTGCTCTCATCAGACCGTCTAAGAAGATGGGCTGCCAAAGAGCTTGGTTCGACATGTATTTCTAAGTGAGATGAGGTGTAGTACCCCGAGAGCGGGGTCAAGGCAGGCTGGAGTTGGGGGCGGGAAAGATTCCCTTTTCACAATTTCTTTTTCCACTCATGTTCAAGTTTGTTGGAATACGCAACTATCACGTGGGCCCGGAACGCTTTCATCTTTATAAATTGTAACTATTGCACGTCTATGTGCCCAGATAGCCTTGGTTTCGCATTATAATCCCGGGGGTTGCCTCTATATGTCCATTTGTTTACCCATGTCGCCCCAGGGGGCGCATTGCGGTTATATCAATAACAGCATATCCCCAGTACTTGCATTACTTGCATCAAAGTTTGCTTGATTGAGCCGTCAGTCCTTGCAAGACACGAATGCGACATCCAGAGTTGCATCATTTTAAAACAGAATATTATTTCATTATCTACCTATTTAGGTATCTAGTGCCAGAGAAGATATGCGACAAGTATCAGCCGATCCTTCACACCATTTTAACCCCCTTAACACCGACCATGGTTGATTAGTACGCAGTATAAGCACTTTGAACGCCGAGCCAAATGATCATAAAACAAAGTCATGTACTTCCGAGTACAATGCGTCGCAAATAACAGTGGAGGCACTTAGTTGTAGTGCCTCTACACGCCTTATGTCCTCACAGCTTTACATAGCCATGCCATTCTCCATCACTTTCTTGCCTTTGTTGTTATACGATGTGACGCTAAAAGCCTCGAAGTCGTTGTTATCTCGCAGGTCGTCTTCGTTCAGATCTAGGCCATCGAGCACGCCTCGTCCAACCTTCGGCCAAGCTGGAGGGACCGATTCGGGGGAAGACTCGCGCTCCGCCTGGCTCTGAGCCTCGGTAGAGCCTTTCCTCTTCGTCTTCGACTTGCTGCTCCCTTCTGCAGACTTCGCATCCGGCGTTGAAACCCTGCTGGTGAAACCGATCGGACCGACGAGCTTGGCATCGTGTCGCGATACAGAGCCACTTGCCGCGGATTGCCCCTGTGCACCCCGTTTGGTAGACATCGCCGGCTCCTGACCGGGAAAGATGGGGAGTTCTGGGTGTAGCTCGGTGCTGTACATTAGGAGATTGACTAGTTGAGCATGGGGCATGTTGGTAAGGTGTGCCCGCTTCTGTGGATAAGTCAGCAAAACTACACCGTGGCCACGGGCCATCGATAGGACTGACCTGTTCTGCACTTTTAGAGGCCCAACTGACACCCCTGTGATCCGAAAGCGTTTTCTTCCGGGCGAGGGCTTTTTCACGTTTGGCTAGGCAGCGACCACAGAACCATGAGCGCGTCTCGTCACTAACGAAGTCATCGTCGATATATGGATCGTGGCACATCTGGTGCCAACAAGAATTGCAGCCGTCACAGAAGACGATTTGGTTCTTATTTGGGCTGAGTCCTCTCGTGCATACCTTGCAAAGAGCCTGGTCTACAGTGCGCTTACCATAATGCTTTCGCTTCTGGCCACTTGGGGTATCTGTGGGGTTGAATTGCGTCGGTTTTTGAACCTGGCGGCCGGATTTGGTCATGGTGGCTGCGGCCTGCGCCTTTCCTTCCGCCTCACTGTCGGATAGCTCACTAAGGCTTGATGATGCGTCATCATTGCCATTGCTTCGCTTGCGCTTTGCACCCCGTACCGCCTTTCCCTTCTGCTTCGCCGACAGAGATTTTGACGCTCCTGACTTTGCGGGGGTAGACTGTGTAGACCCTGCAGCAAGCGCGGGCGCTGATGTCCGTAGCTGAAAAGAGTCACGCATGGAACTAGACGATCCTTGCGCTGGCGTTGGCATGGGCATCGTCAATGAAGTGTTCATGTTCATCACTAGGCGTCTCTTAGCATCCTCGAATGCCGACTTCTCGATGCCGTTTGCCATTGATGAGGCCGATAATAGGGCTGCAGAAAGGCTACCCGGTTTGCTGTTGATGCGCGATAATATCATTTGCGTAGCGGCAGAGAATTGAGGTACGTAAGGCCGGTGTCCAGCAGAACCCGTCGAGCTCGCCCGTCGACTGGGGACTGGACTCGCAATTGATGGGCTAGGCAGGTCAGCCACGACAGAAGCGGCCTCTACTGTAGTAGCATCCCCATTCGCGCTTGGCATGGGATCTTTAGATTGATCCTCCATCTCGTTATTGTTGTGCAGATCAACCAGGAATGTCGTTGGGGTGCTATTGCTATCAGTTGTTGTTCAAAGGTTGGGACTACAGAGGACCAACCAGTGCGTGCCGGAATCAAGCCGGGGCCCCTCGGATCGAAGGGGTTACAGGAATGACTGCCAGTGATATTTCCAATGTTTGGTATTTAGAAGACTGTTTGGCGTAGCAAGGCGAATTGGTTGGATTGATGAAATGATGGGAGGTGTTACTGGATAGGAAAGTGTAGGTGGAGGGTATATCACGTGGCTGTCACGTGATGCCATTCACTAGCCTGTGATCCTGGTAGTGAATGAAGAGCTAACAATCCAATGAGAACACACCAAGTTCTAACATGGAATGTACAGCGTGCTCACAATATGGTTATGGAAGGCGCGACGCATCCTAAATGAGTTAGAGTAACCCTAGCTGGGCCTGGCTACTTGGAAATAGTGCAGACGACGAATAGGGTTAAACACAGCGACGACACTATCAAAGAATACCTACCTAAAATATCTATAAAGCCTAGCCTCCAGCTTAATTTCTTAACATCGGCCCAACAAAGACACACCGTGTCGACGGCTAGCTCCATAAACCTCGATATATATGGTAAGCCTTCAACCCCAGCATTCTCACCAGCACACAGGCATTGGAGCATGATCTTCCTATTTGGGGTCACTCTCCATCATTATTCATACAGATTTCTGTTGTAGCGACATTTGTGCCATTATTATCTGAAACGCGGACTAGATTTGTGACTATTCCAACCAAAGACAACATCAGCGACTCATACTTGCTCTATGCCCCCTCCCGCGTCCTGATCCCTAGATACCCCACTAATATGAACATTGAGAATATCCCGGGCAACATTATTGCGGGTATCAATGAATGAACTTCTTAGATAAATTTCACAACATTGACAACGATCATAGCAGCTAGATATATTCCTGAATAACTAATCGCCTTGTTGGTTCCTGTTTAAATGTTGCCAACGCTGACGCGCACCTGACAACGACATTTTACCATACTCTGACTTCAGTTCTAGTTCATTGTGGAAAACAAGATTAACCGTATACAGGATTTGGGAGGCAGGCATCATGTCTGGCTTCCAGTAAGCCTGGATTTTGAATAGTGGCTGGGAAAGGTCTGCGTATGCAATATGTTCTAGTATTCGGATGCATGCGAGATCCGTCTCTCGATGGCCGTATAGATACGTATTATTAGAGACGTGCTCTATTCCATTGAGTCTAAAAATAGAAAGCTCTTTCGTGTCAAAGGTAGTGGAGACCTATACATGTGGTATAGCAGTAGATAGATTGTATTAAATCAGGATGACCAGAAGGTAGGTCCGAGTCTAGAGGACTCGGTAGATATATATAATATATATATATAGGTGGGTAGAATATATTATTCTTTACTTAATTTAATATTTTTATTTACTTTAAACACTTATAAAAATAAAGGAAAAATATAAAAATATTATAATAAGTAATTTATAAAGTTTATAGAGTAAGATTTATAAAATTTATAAGGTAGTAAAACTTCGATAGATTTTTTTTTTTTACTTTTATATTAGGTTTTTTATAAAAACTTAGATTTTTTAAATATTGCTGTTTAATCTAGCGACTTAAACTTTTTAGTATTTTATTTAAAGTTTTTTAAATATTAGCAAAATTTATAAAAACTTTTATAAAAAAAAAAAAAAAAAAAAGCATAAGTTAAATAAATAGTTATATAATTAATTAGCTAATCGAACGTAGTTTTTTAAACAGAAATTATTAAGTTTAAAATATAAATAATTTTTTAAAGTTATTTATTAACGAATTTATAATATATTATATATTAAGTATAAGTTTTAACTGCTTAAAATATAGGTTATATTATATATAATTAGCTTACGAACTTTTTTTAATAAATATTTATAAAAAATCTAGTATGCTTTACTAAGGATAGTGTAGTATTGAGTCTGTATTGAGTGATGAAGAAGGAAGCAGGTACTAGGTAAGGCTCCTGCCGGAGGCAGGAGACTTACCTAGTCCCTAGCTTCCTTATCTAATCTACAGGACTAGACTCCACTTATCAGTGAGTAGGCTCCACTCTGCAGTGGGACCCCTGCGGGGGTCACCCCCCCTGTCAGAGTGTAGCAAAATCCGTTGTTTTTTTTATAATATGTTTTTTATTTTTAATTCTAATATTATATTATTAATAAAGTTATAGTTTTAAATATTATAATTTATTTTTACTAAAGTTAATAATAATAGCTATAGCGTATATATATTAAATTGTTTTTTTTTATAAGTTTTTTATTAATAGTTTAATAAATATAAAAATAAACCTAGTTATATTTTTATTATTTTTTTAGGAGTTATAAAAAATACTAAAAATATTTTATATATATATATTAAATATTGTTTTATAAATATTTTAATTTTTTTATTATTTAAACAGCTTTAAAATATTATTTTTAGGTAAATATAAAATATTATTAAAAGTAAAAAGTTATAAAACTATTTTAAATAAACAATAAATTTATTATTTATAGTTTTAAAGTTTAATAAAAGTTTGCTAAAAAAATTAATAAAGTTTATTAATATTTTATTAATAGTTAAAACTTTTATTATTATTAAAAATAAATAATAAAAGTTATATATTAAAAAAAAGTTTAATTTAAATAACTTAAAAATAATAATTAAAATATAATTAAAAAAATATAATAAAATATATAAGCGGTTAATAAAGTATAAAATTTTATAATAACGTTAGTTATATAATATAAAATTTTAATTTAATAATATTTTATTATAAGATTTTTATTTATTTTAAGCTTAAAATAGTATAAAAAGCAAAAAATTTATTTTTTAATAAAACTTTAATTAGTTTATCCGCTATTTATTAATTAATAAAAACATACTATAATTTAATATTTTAATAGTTATATTTATAAACAAACTTTAATTAAATAGTTATATATTTAATATTAGCGTAATATAATAAATTATTAGCTAATATTATAGCTTTTTAGTTATTATTATAAATAATAATAATTTTAATCTTTTAAGTAGCGTTTAATTTATTAAATAAAAGTTTTAATTATATTATTTTTTTTATTATTTATATTTAATTAATATATTTAATTTTATACGATAATAATAATATAATAGTTTAACGTTTCGAATTTTAGCTTAAAGTTTTATTATTTATATTAAAAATATACCTAAAAGTTAATTTTAAGTTTTTTAATCTTTAGTATAATTAATATCGGTATAGTTTACTAAGTTATAAAGTTTTTTACGATAAACTAATTTTATATTTATTATTTTTTTAAAATATTTAAAAATATATATTATAATTAATTTATAAGCTTTATTTAGCGTTATTATAAAATAATTATAAAAAAATATAATATAAATAATATTTAATTAAATGCTTAATATAAATATATTAATAAACTAATAATATTTATATATTAGGTTTTTTTTTCCGTTATAGCTATATAATTATTAGCTAAAAATTAAAAGCTTTAGTTTTTATTAAAATATTTTTAAGTTTAACGTTTTAAAAATCGAAGTTTCGAAATATTTTTTTAATATAAGCTTTTTATCCGAAATAAATCGCTTAATTTAGTTTATTTTTTTTAACGGTTATTTTTAAATAATAAAAATAAAAGCTTAAGTTAGTTATATTAAACTTATTATATAATATTTTTTTAATTTTATTAATTTTTTTATAAAAATATTATAATTAAAAATTATTAATATATATAGCGATATAAATATAGCTTTTAATAAATATATTAATATTTATATTTAATAATATAAACTTTAAGCTTTTAAAATATATTATAAAAGTTTTATATTATATTTTAAGTATTTATTTTAAACTATATAAAGCTTTTATTTAGCTTATATATACGGCTAGTTTTATTTTCGAATTTAAAAAGTTATTTTATATAGATTTTTTTATTAATATTTTTATAAAAAACGCTATTTTAACGTTTATTTATTTAAACTTAAGATTTAAAATAATAATAATAATAAAAATAGTTTTATAGCTTATAAGTTTAATTATAAAAATAAAAGTTTATTATAGTTTAAGTTTTTTATTGTTTAAAGCTTTTAATTATTTAATAAACTTTATAGCAAATAATTTTATTATTTAGCTTATATTTTAGCTTAAAAACTTATTTTTTTAATAATATTTTATATTTTATAAATAATTAATAAATCGTTTAAGTTTTATTATTAATTAAAGATTTATATTTATTATTTATAGCTTTAAACTAACTATATTAATAAATATTATTTTAAGTTTATTTTAACGTTTTAAATTTTATAACTTTTATAAATAAAAAAATAAATAATATTAATTAATAATATTATTATTTAAAAAAGTTTACTTTATTAAATATTAATATTATTTAATAAATAAAAGTTAATAATAAAGCTATATTTTAATAAGTTTTTTTATTTTAAGTTATAAATTAAAATACTTTTTTTAAACTGTTATATAACTATAATATATTTTTATATAATATTTAATATATTTTTAGCTTTAGTTTTAGTTTTAGCTTTAAATTTTTTAAAAATATATATAAATAATCTAAGTTTTAAGTTAATAATTATAAAAACGTTTTTAAAAATTTTTACGTTATTTATTATATAAAATAATTATAATAAGGTTATAAATATAAGTTTTAAAAATTAATTATTATTTTGTTTTTAAGCGTAAAAGTTATTTTTTTTATTTTTAATAGTTTATAATTTGGTATTTTTTTAATTTAAAAGTTTTTTAAAACTTAACTTTTTTTGCTAGTTATATAATATTATAGTTGGGTGCTTTAATATTTATAATAATAAAAAAAAGTTATTAAATATAAATCCTAAGAAAATAATACTATAAGTTAATAATTAATTTTCGATTAAAGCGTAAATACGGTTTTTTTTAAAAAAAATATTATTAATATAAATTATTTTACTAAAGTTTAAAAAAATAATATAATTTATAGTATTTTTTTTTAATATTTTAGTATAATATAAAGCTCCGTTTTTTATTAAATATTAAAGCTTTTTTTTTAGTAAATAATTTAAAGCTTTTATTATTTAAAATATATTAAGTTTAGCAGATTTTTATATTATATTTTATAAAATATCCGATTTTTTAGCTTAATAATTAAATAAAGATTTTTTAAATATATAGCTATACGTACTAATACTAGCTAATATTTAATATTAATTTTATTGTTCGTAATAATAATAAAAAGCTATTAAACAATATTTTTTAAAATATTAATAGCTTTTTTAGCAATATTATTTTATTAATACTAATTAGTAGCAAAAAATATAATATTATATTATAGTTATAATATAAAAGTTTAAAAATATTATTAATAAAAGTTTTTTTTAATTTAAAATAATAATATAATAACGTTATTTAAAACGTTTTTTTTAATTTAGAAAAGTTTAAAAAATTTTTAGAATTTTAATATTAATTTTATAAAAAATATTTAAAACGTTTTTTTTAATTTAGAAAAGTTTAAAAAATTTTTTAGGAATTTTAATACTAATTTTATAAAAAATATTTAGGTTATTTTTATAAAGTTATTATAAATAATTATTTATTATATAGATTAATTATAGCTTATAATTTAGTTTATTTAAGTTAGTATTTTTATAAAATTTATATATAAAAATTCTAGCTTTTATATACTTTTATGCAGCTTATTTTTATAAAAGGTTTTTTTATTTTTTTTTAATATATATTTTAAAAAATAGTATTTTAAATAAAAAAGATCTTTATTAAGCAATTTATTAAATATTTAAGGTTTTAATCGCCTAAATATTTAAATTATTCGTACTATATTTATATATTAAATTAAAAAAAAAATAAGCGTAAAAGCTAATATTAAAAGCTATAATATTAATATATTATTTAAAGTATTAATTAAATATAAGCTGCTAATAGCTCGAGCAAAAAAAAATATTTTTTGCATTTAGTATTTTATTTTATCGAAAAAGAAATTTAGTTTTTTTTTTTAATAATTAAAAAACTAAAATTAAATTTATTTTTATTTTAATAATATATATATATTAAAAAATTATTTTTTTTTGCTAGCTATTAATTATAAAAATAAATATATAATTTTTTATTTTTTTAAATATAACTATTTTTTTTTTATTCTAAAAATACTAAAACTAATATAAAATTTAATTATAAAAAACTTTTTATAATTATAAAATATATATTAATTATAGCTTAAATTTAAAATATAAATTTTTTTAATATTTAGTTTATTTAGTTATTTAAAAAGTTTTTAAAGCTAGCTATTTTAAACTATTATAAGGTTTTTATTATATAGGATTTTTTTAGAACGTTATTAAAAATTTTTATAAAAAGCCGTAAAAAAATCTCGGGCTTTATATTAGTACTAAATATAGCTATAAAATAGCTTAGTTTAAATGTTTTAAAAAAAATAGCGTTAGTTTTTAGATTAAAAATAATAAAGCTAAAATTATAGCTATATTAACGTTTTAAACTATAAATAATAATATATTAAGGTTATTGTTTTTTTTAGCTTTTTTTTTATTTTTTTGCTTTTTTTTTTTTTTGTTTTTTTTTCGTTTAGCTTTTTTATTATGCTATTTTTTAAAAATAAAATAAAAGTTTTTTTATAGTATATAATATAAAAACTACTATAATAATTATATTTTAAGTAATAAAATAATAATAATAAACTAACGTTATTATTTTTAATTTTTTAGTTTTATTAATTATATTAAGCTATTAATATAGCTATTTTAAAAATTATTGTTTTTTTAGTAATTTCGGCATTTTTATTTTTTTTAAAAAATATATTATAATTTTAATAAAACATAATAAAAAAAACTTAAAAAAATAAACTAAAAAAAATAAAAAATTTATTAATAAAAAAAGCTCGTTAAACTTATATATTTTATTAAGTTTTACTAATTTATTTTAAACTATATAAAGTTTTATAATAAGTTTAATAATATTTTTTTCGTAAATATTTAAAATAATATTATTTAGTTTATAAATAAATATTTAAAAATAGTACTATTTTTTAGCTTATATTACTATAAAACTTTTAAAAAATATTAATAATTATATAAAAAAAAATATTTTTTTATAATTAATCGGATATTAATTTTAAAATAATATTTAATTGCTATTATTGCTTTTTTTTGTTTATTTTTTTAATAGTTTATTTTATTTTCGAGATTTATTTTTTTTTTTTATTTGTTTTATAAGCCGAGCTTTTAGCGAATAGCTAAGCATTAGTTTTTTATAGCTTTATATTAATAAATAATCGGATATTTTTTTCGTATAAAAAAATAGTTTTTTAAAAACTTTAGTATAAAAATTTTTATAACTATTTATTATTTTTTTATTTATTTCGATTTTATTATTAAGCTTATTTTATATAGTTTTTAATAAATAAAGCTATAAAATTAAAATTAAAAAATAAAAGTATTATTTTTAGTAATTAATTATTTAGTTGTTTCGAAAAATATTATATTTAAATAAAAAAATAAAAAAATATAATAACGCTTAAATAAAAATTTTATAATAACTAAAAACGTAATAATATTTAAATAAATAACTCGGCTAAAAAATAGCTAAACTAAAAAAAAACAAACTTAATAAATATAAAAAATTATTATAAATAATAACTTTTAAACCGAACAAATTTAAATTATTTAATAATAATAAAAATAATAATATTTATTATAAACTTAATAAAATATTACGCAAAAGTTTAAAATATATAAAAAAATAATTATTATTAGTAGTATTTTTAGTAAATAATTTAATATTTAAAAAATTTAACTTAATAACAAAATAAAAAAATTTTTTATTAAAAAATCTAATAAATTTTAAATAAAAATAAACTTTATTTTAAAAGAATATTATTTAATATTTAATTCTATTATTTTATAAAAATTTTTTAATTTATAAAAAAAATAATAAAAAAAAAATCTTAATATTTTTTAAATATAAGAAATTAATAATTTAATAAAAAAAAATAGTAAAAAAACTTTTTTTAGTTAAGCCTAGCTTTTATAATTAGTTTTAAAATTTTATAATTAATACTAAAATATAATATAGCTAAATATATTATAACGTTTTAAAAAAAAAAAAAATTTATTTTAATATAAAAAAAAAATTAAAAAATATTTTTTTTATATATTTTTTTATATGTCCAGTTTTATTATAATTAAATATTTAAAAAAAAATTTTTAACAAGATAAACAAATAAAATAACTATCCGGGATATTTATAAAAAAGTTTTTTATTTATAAAAAATCTTAATAATATTTCTAAATAACGTTAAAATAAATATAAATTTTATAAATCTAAATTAAGTATTATATTAATTTATATTTTTTAGCCGTAATATCGGAAAAATAGCTTATAAAAAACAATTATAATATAAATAACGTTTTAGTTTAAAAAACAATATAAATAAGCTATTCTAAGCTTATAACTTATTAAAAGTAATAAAAACCTATATATATAATATAGCAATAAATAGATTATATTAAATCAGGATAACTAGAAAGTAGGTCCGAGTCTAAAGGACTCGGTAGATATATATGATATATATATATACAGGTGGGTGGAGTATATCACTCCCCACTTAATTCAACATTTCGTTTGCTTAGCCTTTAGTTTGCACCAGGGCATATCTCGACTTGGGTACGTAGACTGTCCCACCTCTCATAATATGGGTTTCACAATGTAGTGCATTCCTGTTTATGGTGATATGGAATGCAAGAGATGCGGTTTGGGGAGGGCTATTTGCTGATAGCTACGCTGTTATAAAGAACAAGTTCGGTTACATGGAAAAGTTCGTCATTTCTACTAGTGACCGCTTGTAGAGCCGTTCGCTCCTTGTGTTCAGCCGATGAGGCGTTAATATCTAATTTGTGTTCAAGGAGATTGTTGATTATGTCAGGGTACACTTTTTCGGCTGTTGTTTGGACTGCTATCCGCTCCCCTATTTTTATCTGGTGGGGCATTGATACACACATGCCCGTTAGCGGCAGCTTGGAGTAGAGTTGGTCCTCTTTTTCCGCAGAGTCGGCCATCAATGCCTACTTCATCAACAGGTTCTTCGACCTTGATATCACTGCACCGAATTGCAAAGTAGAAATGCGACTCAAATGAGTTCATTTTCTAGCTGTCTTCTCTGAGAGTGTATAAAACCAAACACTATATATGATGATTTGATTCGGCTTGAGTCGATGTAATTCTCAACATCTATACTAAACTCATGCATCGTTCTCACGGCAAGTTGTATTATCGTGTTAGGGATGAAGCGGTATTTTGACGACCCTCCCTATCGAGTGACAGGCGTTTAAACATGATCACAACTTGGGCGCAACCGAGAGTCCACGTAAGTTTTACGAACACGGCTTCTGTGTTAATCGTCTTTGCAATGTGTGGTTTCAAAGTAGACATGGCACAGCGGATATTCCATTCATAGTTGAAATAACTCTTGAGACCTCGGCTCCCAAATCCGAGAGCAGACATACCAACTGCATAAAGGAGAGTTATTTGATTGCTAACGAGAATAGCACTCTTGTTAAACGAATACCCAGATGCCCCTTTGGATTATGCACTGATGAGTTCACTTTCCTTCCGGCCATACTAAATAAAGCGTTTAGTCAGCGTCTAGAAGCGTCATCTTTGAACGCCCATCCGTTGAAATTACGGCGTGGTGTATTCCAGAGCTGGGCCATGAACCGTATTTATTATGCACTCCTGGCGATAGTTACGTCGCTATTTCTCACGTATGGTCCAATGATATGCAGTTATCGATATGGCCGTTATGCGCCCCCGCCTGGAAAACAACTTTAGAAGTCTGCAGCACGACAGGTGAATAGATAAAAGTATGGAGGTAACCCTAGGACTATGAAGTGTAACAGGCTATAAAATAACACGAACTTAACTACTACCTTTTTTAATCTTTTGACATCAGCCAGACCTTGAATCCTAAAACAATAGTAGGAGGGCTCCCTTCCCCAGGCTCCGAAAGTTCTTCTAGGAGTCGGTTATGCTCATCCTCTGCCCAGCTGAAAAGCATCGCTTCTTCTCGAGGGTCGAGTTCACCTTCTAAGACTCTGTAATGATTGTGAGCGGGATTAGCCGTACCACTATGATCCCCCGCCTTTCCCCACAACTGAACAACGGCATCACTCAGGAAAAGCGTCCAGCAAAACCCGACACCCTGAGTCTTCTGCAGTCTTGCGCTGTCGAGTGACTGACAAGTGCGAAAGTGTTTGGTCAGAAGCCCGTTATTTGACATAAATCTGACAGATGGATGCATCCTTTCCATTGAGGAATTGATCCCAATATGTGCGGGGGATTCATGATACACCCCTTCGTGGTCCCAAAAGTCCAGACACGGCATTCGATGTGAGGACCCCGCAAACTTCCAGCCCCACCATGAATTGTGAGGATTCAGTATCTCTATCTCATCTACGTACAGTTAATTCGTGATAAGCTAGGGCATGAAAAGGTATAAAACGGAAAGATGGTCTTACTAGGCAGTACCCAAGTTGGCTCGTTGTTCTTTCTATACCAAAATGCACTCTCGTCGAATTCTAAGAAGTCCCGCAGCCTTGATATCATCCACGCAAGCGCAAAGTGAGCTAGAACTTCCTTCTCATTGCCGCCACCGATGTCGCCATGATATCCGGGAAACCAGCACTGCTTCAGCTTACATTTACTGCCTGTTAATGTCCTCATAACAAAAGGGTGAAAATGGAAGCGGTGCTCAAACAGAGACAAAGCTTGGATGGCGTTTTCGACCTCATCGCCCAAAGCCGAACCTACAAACCCTAGCTTGGGTTTGGCCCGTCTAAATCGCCATGGTTTTGGGAGCCCGACCGAGTTGACTGTGTCCCACAAGGCACATACCCGAATTTTAGGCTTCCAAACGTTTAACTTAACCCCGGGAACTTGAATTGTTGACAGCGCTGTGTGAGTCTCGGCAGCTGTTTTAATCACGGGCGTTGTATCAGCTGGTGTGCCCATCCATTCCTGAAACAAAGCAGGAAGCATATGAAGATGTCACAAGGGCTCTGTTTGAGGGCTTGGGAATAGCTTCATTCCTTCAGATCTAATAATTGGCTATGGCGTCAAAGGACCTCTTACTCTCTAGATTCCTTTCCAGAGGACTCGGGACCTGACTAGCCTATATATACACAGATTTCGGGCTACCCCAACGGACCTCCGTTGGGCCTGTGTAGCCAATATAACCTAAAAGGGAACAAATAAACGAGCTGCAGCCGAGGGCTGAAAATCCGTGTGACACAAGATCTCCCTTGCACAGAAGCCCCTTGCGACTGATAAGATCCATAATACACCGCGCTGCGAATGCGCCTCTTGAGAAGCCAAGTAATATTATGTCGTCGTTGGTCTCGTTACAATAATTGTGGCAAAGGAATGTGTATGCTTCCTTGATTTGACTGTTCATGCCTGGAGAGATTAGCATAAGCTAAAACTACCTAATCTCCATAATTCATTTCTAGATACCACCAAAACTCTATGTAGGAGGGCGATTAAAAATATACTTACCCACTCCCAAGCCCTGATTTATCAAATTAAGAGGATTACTCTCATCGGTGCCAATACCAGGGAGGTATAGTACCGTTTGGCGACAGCCAGGGCCAAATTGGCGAATAGCGCGTGAGATTCGTGAGACGTTCGTTAGAGGGCTTTTCTCCTCGCCGAGATACTCGGAGTTTGATGTACCATCACAACATACCACGAGTTTTGACTTCATTTTCGTTGTTTCGAATGGTATAGGATCCTACGAATGCTAAATTATGTGCGATCGTAATACATATACGTGATATTCGTCGGACCAGAGAGGTAAGCAACCGCACAGGTTAGCTACAAAAATATTTCTCCGCCGACAGCCCCTATTTCTCGCCGGAAAAATGTGATAATAGTACCTTACACGATTATTCTCCTGTACGCGTTCTGTTGCACCATCCGCCCCATATGTACACGTCACAACTTCCTGCCTTTACTGCATCACCTGGTTTCAATTTCATGCAGGGATGGCCGAGTGTACCGATGCTGCGTTTGGAAGGTAGGCAGATGAAACAGCAATTCACGAGGTCATCAGCGGGATACCGGATGGGATCTTGGCGCGTAGCACGCGGACAGTTTCCTGCAAAAGTAACTTCACCGGTCTCATGGCTAGCGGGATGTGACAATATATAGTGTGTGACAACATCATAAGCGATCTAGCCAGGCAGAAGAAATTGGATCTGACAATATATAGTGTGTGATGACATCATAAACGATCTAGCAAGGCAGAAGAAATCATGCAATAAGAATCACCTGAGCAATGATTGGGCAAAAAGCAATATACAAATCGCAATATCATACCGATATGCATCTGTATTGATGATTTCGGTCAGGCAGTACGACTTAGGCAACTTTGCATGCGTCTGCACAAGGCAAACACTTAATCTACCTACCTTAGGTAGATAAATCCAGCGAGACGAAGGCCCTTGGAGCCTGCAGGCTATAGGGTGATAGCTTCAGAGGCGCGGTATGGTTGTACCCAGCCTTCTAGATTTTTGCCCCCAGCGATGGGGTTTCTTAAGGAATCCAAGGTACTTTGGTCGGCACATAGGAGCTACATAGTTCGGGAGTTTAGAGGCACGCAACACCCCGAAAGACCACTATACCTCGGCTGTTGTATCAAAGGCTTGTGGTCAAGTCCTTGGGATTTGGACTTCAATGTAACCTCGGCTATGCCCTCAATTTATAGACGAATTCTAAAGTAGGGCGAGTGGCATACTTGGGCAAATTAGGTCCCAGGGGTAAGCAAGTGGGTAAAATAACTAAGGGAGGGGAGCTGTAAAAACACAAAATATCCCTCGAAGGGCTCACTTTGTACTCAACACACTTAGCACGGAGTTTCAATTATTGGAATTTTATCAATATATTGCGTTCCCTTCGATCAAACGATTCCCCTTAATTCTATGTGACAGATACTAGAATCGGATGAGTAATTTGTCGATTACCTCCATTCCAGTGGTCCCAGTCACCCTGGGCCAATTCAGTATGACGCCTCGAGGGGCCGAGGCTATTCTAGCCAATGTCATTGAGCCAATATACGCATGTCTCAGCTCACGAAAATGATGGCTCCTGTGGCTATGTCATGTGGCTGGTCCGTGTGACAGCTGTGTTTTAAGGCGACATAATATCCCATCTCCTAACAGGTTTTATGTTCATGCTTTTCCCCTCCTCACAGCCACTTCCTGTTCATGGAGCAGCCAACGTTCATCTCTGATGTTTACTTTTGCTTCTTTTCCTTCGTGGTTCGGACCGCGGGTCCCTCCAAACATTACTAGTGCAGATGATGACGACCACGCACCGTTAGATGACAGTGAGTGCCGTATTATCCACGATCCAGATAAGGAAAGCCACAAATTCGAGTAAGTTATCCTATGTCTCTCTACAGGACCAGGTTTAAATTTCTCTTTCCGCAGTTTTATTTTTATTCATGACGCTGTTCCGAACAATCATGACGCGTGGAAAGAACCTGATAGCGACGAACTATGGCCGACCCATCTTAAAGATGAGTTTTCCTCCGCTCGAGTCTTCGTATATCAATACAATCGAAATTGGATCAGAACCATCGAAGACATAGTCTGCCCAGACCACGTACGCAACCTTTCCAAAGAGTTACTGCAGTTTTTAGAGAGCGATGATCGTAAATCAAGCGTGCCCCTTGTTGTTTTCGCCCATGGGTTTGGTGGGCTCTTGTACGAACAGGTACGTTGCCCATATTTCCTAGAGACAGGTGGCCCTAATGTGCGGTGCAACAGGCGTTCGTTTGGTCAGTGTCCGACTCTGACAACGCTGGTAAAGTGCTCTGTACACGGAACCATGCTGCCTTTTTGTTCGGTACGCCCCATTTCGGAGCTGGGATCGCGGAATGGGCCATCATGATTGCCAAATCACATGGTATCAATTGTGCCAGGACGGCCCAGGCCCAAGACTGGTCGTCCGTTAAGGATAAGATAGCAGAGACCGCAAAAATGCAGAGAGACTTCCGGGAGAGACTAAAATCATATGGTTCCGGAGCAATCATGACCGGTTGCTTCTCCACCCTACCAGAACCTGTCAGCCAATTGGTGTGTTTGCCGTACACTGCGAATCTGCTATGGCTGGCGCCTAGCTAACTGAAAAATAGACGTTGGCTTCGGAATGGGCCGTACTACCCGAATTCATGCCTATTCCCATCCAGGGCGAACATTCGTCTATGACGAGATTCCGCAAAGAAGATGCTGCCTTTGAAGCCATCAAGATTGCCCTGGAGTCTGTATTGAAACAACTAACTAGGACAACGCCGATGTTGGCTACAAACCCTGCCGAAAGTCCGGCTATTAGAGAGTCTGAGGCAGAGTTAACTGGGAAAGATTCTATCAACGACAGTTTGGTTGACAGAATCACTCACAGCCTAGTTGACAGTGCCTTTCACGAGCCGAAACGAAAGTTTCTCCCTGTGTTTCTTAAAAATACTACTAACCAGGGAGACTGTTGGAATGGAGATCTGGAGATGGAGGGGTGGGGAAGAGGGATATCTACCAGAATTTGATAATCGCGACAGTCGCATTATAGACTTCATCGTGGATGACGCCAAGAGGCTCTTTGCCATCTTGTTATACTGTAAAATTGACACCGACGACATAATTGCGTCACTACACCGGGCGAGGGGTGATCGTTTTAACGACAAGCAGCTTCCCTTCGTAGACCTCAGTCCTGGGTCTCGCAGCACATGGCCCAGCCTCTTCAAAAACTGGCAGCCCGAATTTGTCACTATGATCTGTCAAGCGCAATGGACTTTCTTGGCGCCGGCCTTCAGTCCACAAAGGTTTTCGAGCGCACGCCTCGACGCTTTTATTCTTCCACTTGTCTCAATACATGACAAGGAAAAAATAGACGCTTTTTACCGTGTCCAGCGGTCCACAATGGCCCCATCACAGCTAACTCAGGTAGGAGTCTTCGCTATTTATTCCAGGTTTTGTATGGCATCAACTGATATACGTCGTAGGAGGAAGGTTCAAGTCACTATGAAAATGTTGTTCTTGAGACGGTATCAACCGAAGATCGTTTCAATAGGCTTAAGACTATGAGAGTTTGTTGCATGGCACTGCCTGTCAACATAGTCAAACGTATAGTTGATTTGACTGTGCACGAAGCAGCGTATTATGAGTACTATATCCTATTCGAAACGAGCCTGGATGACTATAGGTTATTTTTATCAGGGAAAGACAATCAATTGTCAGAAAGTTCAGCGAAAGAATTCTTGTTATTATCATAAAGTCTTGTGTCAATCCGTTGACTTTAAGCTAGCTATACTATAAGGATAGTAATTTTATTGCTATGAAACGGGCGGGAATAAATATATGTACCACAGGAATGCAAAAACTCAACCGTCTTTAGGTTGCCGCTCCAATAAATAGAAATAGGCAGCAAATCCTTGCCAAAAATCATAATTTTGTCAAGCCGTACCACTGCGTCAAATAACATATCAGCAATTTGTTCGTCCGGCATAAAGCCTTCTACCGATGTCATATCCGCATGAGGTACTGAAATGGCCCAGGGTGACTGGGTCCACGAGAAGGGAGGTAATCTGAGAACTACTCATCCCATTCGAGTCTCCGTCACGTGGAAATGAGGTGAATCCTTTGATCAAAGGGAACGCAATATATTAATAAAAATCCAAGAATTTTAAAACTCCCAGGGTGTGTGTTAGGTACAAAAGTAAGATAAAGAGGGAATTCTAATGTTTTTACATAACCAATCCCCTTTGTCATTATTTCCCCTCTGCTTCCCTGGGCCTAATTTGCCGAGATAACTCACACGTCCTACTTCAGTACATATTGTCTTTCTGAGCTGGGTGTATCGCATACTGTGAAAACGGGGGAAATTTTTGTGAGACATAGCCGAAAAGCATCGACATGATAGCGTAGATAAAAGTATTCAAATAAACAGAAGGTATTGACACAAGTGAAAATATAGAGATCAAATAGACCAGATGAAATCCCTTGATTTATCATTATCAACGGGCTAGGGTATGCCCAGCTTTGAAACTTCATAGTAGCATGCACTAAACAATAGAGTGAAAACCTAGGTAGCCAGCGTGCTCAAACCGCCCCTTTTCCGACATAACCAGCAAATAACGCCGTGTTTAGCAGCACTTCTACGCAGACGCTACCCGACTACACCCGTTTCCCTCAGCGCAGATATGGCACCGCTATCTAGCCCGAGTAGATCACCAAGTACTTCATCCGTGTGCTTCCCCAGCGCAGGCGGCGCAGTCCGCGCGCCAGGGGTACTATGACTAAACTTCACCGGCGTATTGACCATTTTGATCGGTCCGCATTCATCATGCTCCAGCTCGACGACCATGTTCCGGGCTTGAGTATGCTCATGGTGCAGCGTATCGTAGACGTCGTTCACGGCTGCGTAGGGCATGCCCTTGCCCTCGAAGACCTGCAGCCACTCCTCCGTCGTCTTCTGCACACTGATCGCCTCGATCTCTGCTTCGAGCTCATTGCGGTTTGCGACACGCTGCGAGTTCACGTTGTATTTGGGGTCCGTCTTCCATTCAGGTTTTCCAAGCCCGTCGCACAGAATCCCAAATAGCCGGTCGTTCCCGCCTCCAAAGAGGACATCGCCGTCCTTAGTCTTGAACGACTTGTATGGTACGATCGATGCTGCACTGATTAGCTAGGTTAGGTGATAGGAACATGCATTGCTCACGATGTGCGGTTCCCCAGCGCCCGAGTCACGCTTCCCGCTGATGAGACAGCTACTCGCGATATTTGCCAAAGTGGCGGTTTGACAGTCACTAAGCGCCACGTCGATGTGTTGTCCGTGCCCCGTCCTCGCGCGCGCCAGTAACGCTGCCATGATGCTGTTGCTCGTATATAACCCCGTCGTCAGATCTGTCACGGCGACTCCAACTTTGACAGGCGGCCCATCTCGACTCCCGGTGATGTGCATCAGCCCGAACTCGGCCTCAACCATGACGTCGTAGCCGGCCCGCTCGGCGTATGGGCCTGTTTGGCCGTATCCCGTGATGGAGGCGTAGATGAGCGCTGGGTTGATCTTATGTATCGTGTCGAAGTCTAGGTTGTACTTCTTGAGACTACCCGGCAGGTAGTTCTCCACGAGAATGTCGCATTTGGCCGCCAGCTTGTGCAATATATCGACACCTTCAAGGTGTTGGAACGAGAGTCCCAGGGACTTTTTATTGCGATTGACCTAGAATCTTATTAGTTCAGTATGTGGCTCGGCGACGTACCCATAGGTACCAGCTAACGACATACCCCTAGGAAGTACGCAGACTCGCCAGGACCCTCGTACGCGGACTCCGGCCCATATGGGGCATAAGGCGGTCCCCAGGCACGGGTGTCATCTCCTCGAGTAGGATGCTCAATCTTGATCACCTCTGCACTTATGGGTGAGGGATGTCAGTAATCAACGATCACGTCATCAGCATCCGCGACGAACACACCCTAAATCGCCCAGAATCTGAGTGCAGTACGGCTATAGGAAATCGTGAGCAATGGTCATTCTCGCCAATTGGAAAGCAGGGCTAACTTACGCCAGCAAGAACCCTCGTCATGTCGAGAACTCGATATCCAGCCAGAGGCAGCTTCGGGTCAGCCACCGATCCCGGCTGCGCAATTGACGACTGGCGGCGAATGAGGTATGACGATACCTCGCTCCCCCTCGCGGCGAGCCCGACTCTTCGGCCGACCCTAGAAAGAGTTCGACTTGTAGGCAACATGACGAGGCGGTCAGCACTAAACGTTCTCGAGACCGCCGACGTGTCTAGAGATAATTAGCAGCCAAAAAAGAGACCTTGGAGTCTCAAATAGCATCCATAAATTGGCTAACCATTTCTTTACTTAGAGGCGTGATAGCTAAACCATTAGCAGTAATCCGCTCCACAAACTAAGACTAGATTGGTGCCTTTTTACAGCACACTGTTCTGGTATATAAGCTGGGCTAATTAACAGAATTAATCAACCATAATTGGGTGCCTTTCTCAGCGCAGCCAATTTCGTAAAATATGGCCAACCATGCATGTTGCTGAGGCACATGTGCAAATGTTGGAAATGCTAGTAAGCACAAATTGGATAGCACATGTTCAAGATGTCTGGAGCACTATCTATCAAGACCACTTTCTTCTGGACAAGCTTCATAGAAAATAAGTATCGACAATTGAAGAAACTCCCTCTATCAAATGGCTTTAGACGTCAATGACGTCACGTCGTTACGCATACATAAAGTGGAAGACCACCCAATTATACATTGAAAAACTCACAACAAAATCATTAGCATTAGAACCCGTTCAATTCCCTTGCCCTTTCAATGCGGTGGGAAGGCCGGCACATTGATATCTTCCTCGCTACCCGTAGGCTTCGTTGAAGGCCGGATAGAGTTTTTGCTCTTGTTGATCGCAATTTTCTGAGGACCAGCGACCCATTTCGCGTCTGAGATTCCGTATCGAAATTGGTGTACACTTCGCTTCCGGAGCTCCTGGACGTGAGTAGTCGACTGATTTGGCTGCCAGCCTGCTTAGCTAGATGATGCGACGGCTTTGGTACCGTGGGCGCTGCAAACACAACAATCGCGGCCGTCATTTCAACGATTCCGAAGATACCGGTCTTGGAGAATTCGAAGTTACATCTTCCGAGGCGGCATACTGGAAAGATAGGACGGTTCGGACGAGGGCCGCCGCGACGGATCTGTATTGTATTAGTTAGTACCACGTCAGAAGCGCTGACCAGCCTCACACTGGAGACAATTCAAGATACTTACAGTATACCAACGAGAAAGACAATTGACACACCAATCCTCTTCTTCCGGTTCAGATTGAGCCTCCAAATGACTCCCTGTGGGAGAACTAGAATGATAGCGTCGATGATAACGTTTCCAACGGCGGTAATAATCGGCAGGAGCTTAGTGTCGGCACAATGACCTTCAATCGTCTTGTTCCACCAATACTCGCGTGGCATGCAGGACGCCGCGTCGACCAAGATACTCGCGGTGTAAAGAAGGATGTTGACGGCTCCTACGATATAACACGCCCAGTAGAAAAGTTGCGAGGACCGGCTGATGCGAACATGTGAACCCACTCGAGGAGGATGAGAGGCTTGATGACAAGCATCACTACTTCGTAGATAATGGTCGCATAAAATGCATTCTGGACGGGAAGAAGTAGAGTGAGCAAGTTGACTGGGGGCGGAAGTGCACATCGAGGGCCACTTACTTCGTAAAAAGGTACAGTACCCCCGATGGTAAAGTTCCAGTTGTGCACAAAGTGTCCCGTAAAGTTACACATGCGGAGCCAAAATACGCAATGCGCAAGGTACAACCCCTGACAATGTTAGCGACCACGAAGCAGCCAAAAACGTAGCGAGGGCTGTGATCAGACGATAGGCCTCAGATGAGGCACCTGGAAGGCGCTTACAAATGTTGGAAGCATGAAATCTGTTCACTAGTCAGCGAGTTGCCGTTTGACAAGCCATCTTAAGCCTATACTGATGGCGACCGGAAGAGAATTGACTCACAGTCCTCAGTCCGAGGAGGCCTCACGAAGACGAACTTGGCATAGATTCGGATGCCAACAAAGATGGTCGCTATCAGGATAGAGACGGTGTAGACTGCGATGACGACGCTGTTCAAGTTTGGCGGGTTTACCAAAATCTGAACCTGGCCCTCGGGAGGGTCCGAGGCAGGCGCGTTGAGATCAATGCCAGACATGGCGAAATGATCGGGCCTTGGATTGACTGGAAACCGTAGATGATGCTGTCTTCACTTTCTTTTTTCCGGTCCGATCTCTCTATTTTGCCCTCTCCTGGGTCGTGGACTGGGTAAGAGAAACGGTCAGCACCAACAAGAGATTGCTATTGAGAGCGGGGAATGCGAAGTACTTATTACCTCTTCAGGGCGTTAATCCGGTACCGTACCAGGGTTCGGTGCAGTATCTGTCGCGACGACCCTGTAGCAGATGCTTTCAATAGAATTGGCATGGAACACTTCTCTATAGGTCCGATGTGCTCATCAGTCAACCTTGATTATCATACTAAGCGAGATATGCCGGATGAGTATAAGATTCTATTATCTCTAGCTTTCTACGATTAGCTACTGGGTGCGAGGCGAAACGTTCAGACTGCAACTCATGGCGTCGCAACTCATGTAGCGATCCAATCCTACCTCCCTGCATGCGGGAGTGGCATGCTCCTCCTCTGGCCATGAACGCTCTGCAGACTCGCCTGAATCCATCGCTGCCACCCTTCGATCCTACAAAACCGGCTGCCAACCTCGCCATGTGCAGTATCCGTAAGCGCAGCCCATGAAGACTGGGTGTGATTCGCCGCTTTGTTACGAAGCCGCCTAGGATGGACAGGGCATTTTGTTTACCCCGATTTAAAATACTTACCTAAGCCTACGCCACACAGCCCGCATATCTCTGTGTTTTTGTACTTTTCTATCTTACCTAGATAGGTATATACGCACTACGCCTAAAAGCTGACAAGGACCCGTCTCTCTCACCCACTATTGAGGATCAAGGAGGGGTCATTTAGTTGCAGCTTACGGCAGCTCCCGCGTACTTGATATGCCTAGCCTTCCCGCAAGCAAGATAGATGTGAATGACTCTTGCATGCATTATGGTAAAATTGGATGTGTCTAATAAGCGTCATCCGAAGCCTGTTAGTTGGACAGGCAGGCTCGGCGATCCGCAGCTACCCCGCGTTCGATGTCCATACTATCACCAATAGTAGGTAATTCTGCAGTGATACAGCGTCGTGGACTTTGAAATTCCTAGTTCCCCTTTACCTAAGGGATACCACCCGGCCGGTATCTATGCCGACATTTACGTAGGTACCGGTAGGTATGCGTAGGCACCCGCATACACGTGGAAGTGGTGCCTTCTATGCTGTTAGGTCCTTAGACTTAACGGGCAAGATCGTTAGCTGTCGTTACCTCTCTTGTTCACTACTAAGGACCTCGATGATCAATATTTATATACAACCTTTTCGCAGGCCCAAACTTTCGTCTATCATCTCGGCCTTGAACCTCCAAAGCACTCGCGATATAATCAAACTCCCCAGCCCTTTCAGCCTTACCCATACTACACTGTCTCGCTCTCGAAACAACGTCAACATGGCGGCCCCTTACGAGATGATCTACTACTGCGGGGCTCCAGGGCGTGGTGAGCATGTTCGCTTGGCTCTCGAAGAGGCGGGCGCCCCATACAAGGACAGCGCCGAGCTTGGCTTCGAGAAATGCTGGAAGAGAGTGGAAGAATACATAGGCGATGAGTATGAAGGTGAAAATGGCAACCCGCCTTACTATGCCCCTCCGTTCTTCAGGCACGGCAACCTATTCATTTCTCAGACCAGCAACATCCTCATGTACTTAGGCCCCAAGCTCGGGCTGGCCGGTCCTAAAGACGATGACATCTATCGGGTTAATGCGCTTGCTCTCACCGCACTCGACGGCTTGAGCAATGAAGTCCACGATACCCACCACCCCATCTCGCACGATGTATACTGGGAAGACCAGAAAGAGGAGAGTCGCCGAAGCGCTAAGGAATGGATCAAAACCCGGCTCCCAAAGCACCTCGGATTCTGGGAGAAGGCGCTGAAAAGCAAGCAGACGGGCCCAGGTCCTTGGCTGTTGGGCGATTCGTTCACATACGCCGATATAGTTCTATTCCAGGTGAGCAATCTTTGTCATCGCATTCCCTTCCCCCTCCCGCTATACTCTAGTGTCGGTAGAGCCCAAATCACGAGCTGAATTGCTGACAACTCGGTGCAGTGCCTTGACGGTTGCCAATACGCCTTTCCCAGAGCGATGAACCAGGCCAGAGAGTCGGGCAAGTATGACCGGGTCTTCGAACTATGCAAAGCAGTCGCTGCCCGACCTAATATCGCAGCGTACATGGCTAGCGACCGCAGACAGAAGTACACACAGGGAATTTACCGGTACTACGAGGAGAATGACGTTCTGGCAGAGGAGTAGCCGCGGATACGGAGAACAGCTCGCCATATGGCATCCTTGCAACGATATGCACGGAACTGCGTAACTAAAAAAGGCAGGGAGATAGTTAATAGGAGAAATTGACGCGCCTCCTCACTTACAGGTGCAAATATTTCATGACAGCAGTAATCTACGGATAGTTTGAGCTCTCTGATGCCTTCATCTCAGATCGAGAACCCCCCTGGCTTATGGGACTATGCACCCATGCCACAATTTCATTTCGCTACCTAAATAGGCCTAGCTCTAACTATCTTTTTTTATTCGGTCAGGCCCCTGCATGCCGAGATGCGTAAATACATTGAACTCTACCAACAGTTATTGTCAGTCCAATGAAATCTTACCTAGAAGGACCTTTCTTGCCTAATTGTCACCCTTCTTATTCCCACCCAGATTCTATTTGGTCTTGTTATTGACGTAAATGGTAAAGGCCCTGCTCAAGCCACACGAAGATTCCCATATAAACCCCAGTCCAAACGACATGGGCTCATCAGCGACGGGGTAAGGCGGCGTGGCATTGCGACCAGGCCACCGTCACAACCACGAATGAAACCATATGAAGCACGTCTCTCTCTTTCGGTGTCTAATTTTAGATAATGATTTATTGGAGTTCCGTCGCTTTGTAGAAGACTGGTCGTACTCATACTGCAGCACTGGGCTAAGGCCATCTTTTCCCCTCCCGGAAGAGATATAGCGGAGTGTAGGCTGTTTTGATGATGGCTGAATACAACCCTCAGCTTATGTGTCGCACTGTCTCCTTGGCAGCTCACTCACTTTTGGGGGCCATTCCGCGCCGCTGCTGTACCGGTAGGTAGCATTGCTCTTGCTATTCTCGTTATTCGGCTATTACATCATATACGTGAGACTGAGAAAACTAAATTGCCGAGGAACGGTAGCAGGCAATCGGCTATTCGACTTTCACTCTCGAATATTTTTGACTTGTGACTTCAACATGAGATTGACTGTAGTCTCTTTAAGGAAAAGAGATTTGATACTACTGGGTGAATATTCACCACCATCCTCCTTCTTGTCTCACGCGAGAGGAATATCGCGAGGGGCCGTGGACTTGGCAGCGCTTGAGTCCAAGATGTCTTACTATACAACTGAAGACCCCCGGGGACTATCAGCATCTCAGGGCGATAAGACTTTCTCGCGAGGCACAGGCCAGCTAGAAACACTTTTTGCAGGTTTAGGAGACATAGGAACTTCAGTCAATCGTGAACATGCCACATTCTTTACGGTCCTTCAGATCCTCTTCCCTTCTACCGTGACAGACGTCGAGCGCTACATCTTGAGAACCTGGCTCGCCATTGGGCGCGCATTCCCAGCCTTCCATGCCAAGATTTCACCTCCAAGCCCAGACCAAGATCGGTACCAACAACGACAGATAACCGTAGGCCCCTTCGATGAGGATGCTTTCCGTGACACATTCCAAGCGCATCCAGACAGTGAGAACGTTGACGCCTTATTTTCTGTCCCGCGCGGAAGCAAGAACGGCGCCAACTGCCACTGGCTTCCAAAGCCAAAGCAAGTTATTATTCGGAGTTCACACTGGCGTACCGATGGCTTGGGCCTCGCTGTATTGAGCGACATCTTTCTGTCCACATTGGCAAACGTGTTGCAACTCGGGTTGGATACTCCCCTAGATCGGTATTCGACTCGATTCCCGGAGGTCCCTTCCCTCACACCGAGTCTCGAAGATCTAATTCTCAAGTACATAAAAGACGAGCCATATACGTCCGCCGACGCGGATGATCTTGCAAGCACCTTGACTGAAGGTGGAAGCAGCATTGTCCTTCCTACGAAAGATGGATCAGATACAGCACCGCCATCTGCGTGTGGACGCGCCGCCCTTCGTATGGACAATAAGAGCTCAGAAGAGTTTGCTACAGCTTGTCGTGCCACCGGTGTCTCGGTTACCAGCGCCTTAAATGCGGCGCTGATACGCGTCACTGCACAGTTTCCCAAGGACTCTGGACAAGACTCATACGTTATCTTCGCACCTTTTAATTTTCGACAACTATTGGCCGAGGCGGGGGCCAAAGAATGTCTACAGCCCTCTGGTTTATATATCATAGGGCTCCCTATACGGATCCCAGAAGTAGTAAAATATGAAGATGGAAAACCCATGGTCGTGAAGACCTTCAAGGACATAGCACATGAAATCAGCGTCTATTATTCCCAAGACCTATTGCGATACAAGAAACCCGGGAAGGAAAACAGCGAGCATCAACCTCTTGCCACTTGCCGAGTCGTACATGGAGAGGGCTATAAAAGTCTTCGCCTCGAGTCCTGCACCTGGCTTCCCATACCCAAAAACTCCCGTGATCAGCAGCCTGGGGAAAATGGATGCCTTGATCCAACACGAATATCCCATCGGCCAAGGAGGCGAGTCGAAACTACAAGTGACTGACTTCTGGCTGGGTTCCGATTCGAGCACTCCGTTCATGGCGATGCATGCCTGGAGCTTTCGAGGTGAACTCACACTGTCTGCCGCTTGGAACGATACCTTCTATAGCAGGGAGTTTGCTGTCGATATGCTGGAGAGAGTTTTACAAGAGCTCCGCGAGGGTTTAGGGATGGTCGAGGTTTCTTACAGAACAGTGCATCGTAAGTTGTTGATTTCATCATACCTACAAACTAGCAATTGATTTGCTAGGTGACCAATTGGACATATACTATCATGCTCTTCAAGATTCGTTTATTAACCATTACTGATGTATCGTTTAGACCTTTACGAAGCTCCAAGATGACGAGAGAACCTTATTACCCTAGCTCATCGTCTGCTGTCTTCCTCATCTTTTAAAGCGGTAGGATTGCACGGAAACGGGACGTTAGCTGCCAATTAAGCAATTAACACTGGGTCTGAGTAAAGGCGACTAGGCTCCTATCATGTATCGTTGGTATAAGGATCTGGCAGCAATGTTCATATAGCAAGTGATTTTGAGCAAATTGAATAAAAAACATGAGCAGAGGGATTTCAGTAAAAATTTCACTAAGAATAAGATACCGCGAAGACAACATTCCCTACATCACCGGTAACGTAGGTATTTACTCCTTACAAGAGGAACGCCATTGTGCTCCCAACTATAATTTCTCTTTTCCTATTTACTCCCAAAGGTATCGTCGAGCCTCATAGTTTCTCGTAAGAAGATCCATCGGAATTGTTTCCGAGGAGCAGTGTGAGAAAAGGACACGGTGGAGTGAGTCCTTCGGTAGGACTCCTTGAGTCCCTGAGATATGTACACTCTGGTCCCACTTCAAACTATTTGGCACCGTCGCCGAGAAGCACATCAGGTGGCACAGCACCCGCCCATGTCTATCTACGGAGCCACCATTTCCGGAGCACCGTGCCTCAAGAGCTCTTCTTCCCACAGCACCCTTGTTGGTCCTGGGATGAATGTCACGTCGGGTTGTTACTCCACCGAACACCATTCTGCTGGGCCGCAGACATGCATGCGACAGGCAAAGTGCTGCCTTACCCGCACAGCTAATCCTTGCCAGCAACATATCCCTGCCATCACACCCCATGCAGGTTTACACCAACATTTCGAAGTCTCACCCGCCCGACGTGTCCATGGCACGACGCTGCTGCTCATGGCACCCATCGCTTCTCTATGCGATGCTACCATGCCACCGAACGTCTTGGTTGGTTTCTAGAATGTCTCGTCGTAGCGAGAAGGTTTCCATCCATGTTCCGCGTGAAAATACTTCGTACATGCAGATTGACAGAATCCTCCTTAATCAATTGTCAGATATCAAATGTCTCCAGGACATGCGGTGGCAAAGTCGACACGCGCAACGTGTTCGCTGTTTACTGATGAAGCTCTCACATGGCTGTAGCGCCGATGTCGTATCTTGCCAAGTCAACCAGTTCTATTATCGACTTGGAGATGATCCACAGTTCCACGCCGCAACACCCGAAGATGGTGAACTATGGTACTGCCCTAATTTATTCGCAGCAGCCAAGGTTCCAAGACCACTACCTTTCGGTGAAATGTCAGGTCTAGCCCACATGCCCCTCGCCCCTCTAAGTACATCCGTCACAGCACAGAAGCTGATGTCGTCAAGATTGTACTAAGTAGTGTGGGCTAGGACTAATAACAAATGCCCAAGAGAAGATTCCTCACACCAGGTGCTTTGGTAAGACCGGTCATACGTCGACATCTCCTCGTCTTGCTACCAATTGGAGGCGCGGGCTAGTTGTCGCTCTCGCACTTCAGCGAGCTAGCTATTGATAGGCCTTGGGAAACGTTAGAAATCAGTGGGTAGACACGAACCCCGTACGGGCAAGATGGTTGATACCGTTTAAACCCAAGTTTCACAGGTAGATTGTGACATCCTTTCTAGTAGCGCAAATATTGCAGCATCTTAGAATCAACACACCAACACCTATGTATGTAGCAGTTGCAAATATCAAGGCAGATTATAAACTGTGCGAGTTATTCATCACCAACATCACCGACACCATTTATCATAACGTTTGGCGTACTAATATCAATATTATATCGCGTAGTATAGCATTTTAAGATAGTATTTATAGAGAATGAAGTGGGAATAGAGATCCCTCAGTGCCTCAAAAGCGCAAGTTGAAAACCCATGACAAGTTGCGCCTTCTTTATTAGTACCCGAATTAACAGCATTCTACTTAAACCCCATAAAGAAGAAGCTGAGACTCTGATCCAAGCTATATTTCAACTCATGAAGGCTGCCCGAAGATGCTATGTTGAAAAGTCGGAAGAAAAAATAGCGGGGCCTGTTTCCGTGATACGGGTCTATCGCAAACCCATGTGAATTTATAATTCAAACTTTAAACATCAATTACACACGTTACTTAGTACATCAGCTGATCTTAACAGACAGCTTCCCTGGGAGATATAGAAGAGTTACCCGAACTTCATTCTCTTTATCTCCTCGGCATGGCTTTTATCCCACCGATGAAGAGCTCCGGTCTGCCGGACAAGTGTCGCATGGTGATCGCTCCTGGGACGAATAGTAGCGCGGAACGGCACCGCGTGACTGACGATTCCTGGGGTGAATCTGACTTCCGGTTCAATCGCCTCACCATTTTCCGATATTGGCTTCGTGATGTCGAAAACAGCCAATAAGCATGCAATATTAAGCCAGACAGATGCATCTGCGAGCAGCTTTCCAGGGCAGACGCGTCGGCCAAAGCCAAACGCAAAGTCACGAGGATCTCGTGCCGGATTGGAACCCAGATATCGCTGAGGGTCGAATGCTGATGGGTCAGCATAGACTTCCGGGTCGTGAGTAAACCACCTAGTACGGCGCGTCAGAATAGTGATGACGTGCTAGTTATCTAAGGCGCGGGATAAAAAGTATTAGACGAAGAATGTGACTAACCAAGTATTCGGAAGTACTAATGCTCCCTTAGGGATGAAGTAGCCATCGCACTCATCATCGGCAGTCGTCACGTGTGGCATACCTAAGGGACCAACTGGATGCCACCGGTAGGTTTCTTTCACGACAGCCTCAACGTAGGGAGGTGTGGACGATCATCGAATGTCGGAAGTCTCTTCGTCCCAACGATACGATCTATCTCTTCTTGAGCATTTCGCTGAATCTTTGGATCTAGTAACATGGCCAAGAAGAAATTGGTCACTGTGTTCTCTGTCTAAAAGACGGTGTTAACGGCAACCTTATACCACAATTATCTATCGACAGGCAGCTTTTGCCGCAGGCCGGTACGAAAAGGGGCCGGAAAATACCGTATCAGCCCCTGCGACATATAGCGAAGCTGCGCTCCACTTGATCACATCTTCATCATCCTCTGTCTTTCGCTTGCTGCTTTGCTCGCGGAGCGCTGACACGACAGATGGCTCGTGTTTATTCTGTGACATTTTCCACTTTTACGAATTCATACGGCCGGTCTGCCAGCTCCGTAAGTGTCGTCTTCCACTCTCTAGCTTTGCGCTTAAAATCGCATCCGGGGAGCCATTCAGGGCATATCGAACTACCATAACAAAGTCAGGGGGCATATTTTAAACTTCACGGATCAGGGCCACAGACGAGCAGGTATGATATCCACAAGCCAGGCCCCCGGGACCGAGGCCGCAGAAAATTGTTCGTTGGCTTTATCAGCAAGATCGACTAAGGGATCTAAGTTCTCGGAGTCGACTGAGTACCCATATGTGAGCTTTAAGATAATAGCGCCCGCCTCACTGTTGCCCGATCGTTAGCACGATTTGCCGATTATCAGGGCCAACTTTCTTACGATTTTGAGTGCTGATGAAACTCTTCTGGCTTCTCTAACAAATTGAATAGAAATCGTGTACTTCGACTTCTTCCAATTTGTGAAATCGAGCGGCAGCGCTTTTCGTGCCAAGAACAGCATACATCCGTTTCCGCTGCGAGCGTAGCTTCTCACCGTAGGGCACAACGGCTGTGATGTTCTCCCACCCGCACCTATATCGAAGTCATCAGCAATACCGCCCAGATATCTGGGAAAGGAATCTTAAAACTGCTATGGCATCATGCTAACATCTCACCTCCAAAGACCATGCGTGGCCGGGAGGAGTAAATTGCCGATCTCTTTCCAGTAGTTCGAATGCCAAGTCTGCTGAATGGAGAAGAACAATGGTGGTGCCCAGCACGGACACTGAACTAATGGGTCCTGCGTTTATGGTCTAGTGTCAGAAGCACCGTCAGGCAGAAATCGTATACACAACTCCCGGCTTCTGGGCACATACCATATATATCCTTGTGCTTGAGCCAATGCTCCCATTCTGGATGCCCACGTGGTGTAGATCTGAGATGTTACCGACGAGAGGCCACGGCGAAGGGCCTGGCGGGAGTCTGCGTGAAACTTTCGTTCGATTCCATAAAGACCAACAATTCTCGTCGAAACAATCCCAACAATACGATTATCCCAACGGTGATGTTGTCGGCCATTTTCTCGATTACGTAGAGAGACTAGGACACAACGCGGCAAGCAAGGAAGGGCTTCATCGGTTCTGACTGGGACGGATCAAATGGGAATAAACTTGTAAAATCATATCAATGGAATTGGCTACTTATGACGAGGTAGGTACGCATATTCACATTTCCATGAGTATATTTGCATCACTACTCAACTAGCGACCACTGCAGCGGTCTCCAACCTGAATATCCGCATGTTCGTTACGTGTGGTACTCGAACCAGTCAGCTTACCGTCTGGTTACCTATTGTGTTCACACTCATTCACCTATAGATAAGCAATTGGATAGAACGCGACGCTGACTATATCAAAATTTTGACGATGGCGTGTTGTAGCAGGTTGATTGCGTATACAGTACGTGTAAATCATATTAAATGCTACAGTACATTCATTCCCGAAGCTGCCTTGCCCTCCATATGCATAATTACTCGATGATCTCGATGGATCCTATATCGCTACCTAACGGCATCCCAGGATTTGGTCAATGAAAGATGATTGGATATATGATCCAGGACTTTGGAATAGAAATTTGAGGTACATTAGCTCGGCAGTGCCGTGAATTCGGCTCTTATCATATCCCTGTCCACACCCCTGGGCTGTCCAATCATCCAGTACGTGCCCGCTGCATCCTTGCCTAGGATGTGCCAGCACGTCACTACGGGCGGCAGACCGAGCGAAGTGCCGTGGACCCTGACTGGCTTCCCTCGTCGCGATTTTTCACGCGCGCCATCATCATCGCCTACCACAGCGGCACTAAAATCGGCTTCAAAGAGCCCCGCGCTCGCCCAGCTAGACATAATGATGGAGTAGCTACTCTGATCGCCGTAAAATGGCATGTTTCCAGTATTTGTTATAGCCTCGAATAGCTCGCGGCCCTGTAAGGCGACCTGGCTGGGCTCGGTCTGCTGCACGATAGCGTGCCGCACCTCCTCCGCGAGCGCACCGAGTCGATTATTTGCTTTCCGAACCCCTGCGGCAGAAAACTGTGCATGTAGCGCCATGACACAGTTCTGCAGCTGTACTTCCGCGGTACCGAAGATGGCGGGTAACCGCCCGCGGGGTCGAAAACACTCAAAAGTGTGACGGTGCGTCGAGGCCGACTATACAAGGCGCCAGCGCATAACCGCGTCGACCACGCTGTGAGGATATCGCCGTCGCTCAAAAAGGAAACTTGTGACTTTCGGTCTGGATCTCGCGTCGAGAGTGCCTCTTTGCGGAGGACGGCCATATACGACGCTGGAATGCTAAGAACGATCGGTGTTGGTTTATTCCACCCGAAGAGCCCTTCCCAGAGGACGCGTATCATGTAAAGACCGAAACTCCACCCTTTGCACAAGTATGGCTTCAGTAGATAGCCCTCTTCTACGCTCTTTGCTAATTCTGCAGTATCCGCGAGCGCGTCTTGCGCGAAGCTTGCGACTGGTTTGATATCCTCCTCACGACCCTGCATAACACACCGCCAGGCTGTCATCATCTCCTTGTGGGTCATGTCCCAAATGCAATGTGGCCATGACAGCGAAACCAGGGTCGCGTCGGCGAACGTGACAATATACAAATTTAGCGCTGGCTCGTCGGTAGTCATGAATTCTTTGAAAGTTCGCGGGCTTCCAGGACGAAGTGCCAGAGGCAGCAATTCGGCCATTGGTGAGTGGAATTGTGGTTGGTCTGGGTCTGGATTCGACATCATTTTTGACCCCATTGGGTGGTCTGCGATGGCGTCATTGTAATGACGATGCGCGTATCCTACGCCGGGACGCTCAGAAGTAAATTCTTGGGGGATGTGTAGCTCGATTCTGCCTGCTTTCTAAGATGCCACAATGTCAGTGTAAATCCCCTTTACGTGCGCCAACTTTTATGATGCCAAGGTTATATCAAAAAGACATACATTCAGGCGTAGACGCGAACCAAGTTTTCGCCACCCGTCGCGATTGACTAATTTGACGAGTGTATTATGAAGGATTTCGGGATCAAGAGTATCTTCAAGACGGTGTGTGATAACAAAAATCTGGTCGCGAGCAATTTCCATATCATCCCACGTAGAGGCCTTTATCACGACATCGCCTGGACGTGGTGACGATGGCGCCATCAAGCGCCTGAGGAAATTCATACTGGTTCGCGATCGCAGTTGAATCAGGCAACTTTTCACGATTCGGCAAAATAAACGTGCTAACTAATCATCATAGGCTTACATGTTGGTTATATTCTCGGCGTGGCATCAAGTTAGTAACCAAATCATGAGTCCTATCCAAATGCAGTGCACCTGCTATAAGCGTAATAAAATCCTAATTGCCACTGTGTGGTAGTAATATGTATCCAGTCTCGCCCGCCTACCCATTCAAGATTCCAGCTAGTCTATCAAAAAAACAGTGGCTATACAAGGGCGGCGCCATATAGCTACTTAAGTCTTTAGGTGTCGGCATCTACGGGTAGGGCTCGGGAATGATACTATATGCCGAGTCATTTATCAACTCTATTATCACTTTATATCAACAAAATCACATCGCTAGGATTCGAACCATGCTCCGTGGCGCATTAATTCGACGATGAGACGTCGGGTGGTAGACGTATGTGACTTCTCAGGTCCGTCGTACCTATGAGTACGGTGAATATTCTCGGATTTTAGGTCACGGTTTTTCAGCAGTCCCAATTAAGGGCTTGCCAAGTTTCTGCTTGCAGGTTTAGGTGTTGTGCCGATGAGACGTCGGGCGGACTAGACATACTGATCCAGAGAATAGAACTTGGCAGATGAGCCGCAACACTCTCATTTTCGCCTCTTCAACCAATGCCTCGAAGTACCAAAGGCGAAATCAGCAAGTCACGGAGTGACACTCGTGATGGGGGGAGTTACATACCCTGCTTAAGAAGATGCTGTGATGATCTTTTACCAGCCACTGGAGTTGGCATGGTTCCCTTCATGCACCCTGACGGCTAGGTAGTGTAAAGCTCGGTCTCGAATCCAATGCTTTGCGCCAAGAGGACGCCACCCCAATCCCCTCCGTATATGCTTACTAGAAACTAGATGCGCTGTACGACACACTTCGTCGTATTCACATGCAGTCTGCCTCTCAACTCTATTTTCCAGCTCCACAGCAAGATGGCGTGTCGACGCAACTGCTTATCACTGCAAATAATGTATTCTCATCTTACCCTTGTGCATAAAATCCCACCCATTTCACGCAGTTCAGCTATTTCTGCGCCAATGGTTGTGACCGTATTTTGACTTGCTATTATGGACTTAACTGGTTATGCTTTCGTTGCGGGTGGCGGTAAGAAGCCGTCCTTCGCTGTGACTGTGTTTTTCTTTCTTTAGCCTTTGGCGTTCCACATCACTAATCATCCAGGGAACGGCATTGGCAGAGCGTGCTGCATTGCCTTCGCCAAAGATGGTGCAGCGGGCATTATGGTTGCCGATATGGACAAAGAAGCCGCGCTGCTAGTTGCAAGTGAAAGCAAAACTGCTGCTACCAATCCAAACTTTCGAGCCGAAGCATCGGAGATCGATGTTACGATGGAGGATTCTGTAAGGCGCTGCATGGAACTTACAAGCAGCTTGTTTGGGCGGATTGACTACTGCGTAAACTCGGCTGGGGTAGGATAGCTGCCGAATTCCTGTCCTGTCCCGTCACATTTAATCGAACTATTTATGAACCCTGCTAATGTAGATTTGGAACAGATCGGCGTGCAGAATGCCCGACAAGTAGCCGACGTTGATTTCAGGAATTCAGTGTGAATGTTAATGTCACGGGCACTCTAATAATAACAAGTGTTGCTTCGGCAATCATGCGATCGCAAGAGCCGCGAACCAACGATCCAACATCATCCCTGCGAGGGGCGACTCGCGGAACCATAGTCTTGCTGGGATCGGCTGCATCGTATATCGCCTCGCCGGACATCGTCCAATACACAGCATCAAAGCATGCGGTGCTCGGGTTAGCCAAGAATGCCGGTAGCCCCCTTGTATCTGTTTGATCATCCCGCTTTTTGATGCAGATTATTTGCAAACGGGTATTAATCACATGTAATTTAGCTCTCGATAACGTAAAACATGACATCAGAGTGAATTGTGTCTGTCCTACTTGGGTAGATACGCCAATGGTGCAGCGGGCGCTGAAGGGATGGACGGACTAGAAGACTTCATCAAGAGCGCAGTGCCAATGAAGCGCCTAGCTAGGGCAGAAGAGGTGGCCGATGCAGTCTTGTTCTTAAGTAGTCCTCGTTCAAGCTATGTTACGGGATGCGGCTTCATCATTGATGGCGGGACGACGTTGACGGCTCATGTCTAGGTCCCCTATGTAACTGTGGCTATGATCTATTTAGAGAGTATTTTTGAGGGCATGTCGTGATACAAACTTAAAATTTTCCCAGTCTACATATTCTCTTACCTAAAGTCATAATACCACAGCAGGCAACCCATGAGCTATTGGTACTCATCCTGACGCGGTCATCACTGCCCTTATCTCATAGTGGCTCCCGCTTGGATTTTGTTCCAAGAACTCTCTCATGACGGGACAACAAGGCGGAAAGAATAACTATCTTGGTTGCTTTCCGTTTTGGGTTGGGATGTGGGTGGGAGCTTCGTTGCGCGTCCAGAATTGGCATGTCCCATTTTTATAAGAACCCGACGTTGCATCCATTTCCAACGAGTCAGATAGAGATCTTACCTGCAGGGACAGAGGATGAAAGCCCTAGGAACTGGCGGAATACGGTTGTTTCGGAGCAACGTGAACGAGGGGCTATCACACAGGGGTAGTAGACACCATGCTCATGGATCAACCTTAACCCCACATATACAACAGGGAGTCCTACACTAGTGTAGAAGTGACGGAAGTTCCATGCGTCGGTTTTATCTTATCCCCACAGGTCTACAAATGGGTACTTCTAGCTCATGTATCGTAGACCTTTAGTTATCTACAAGTCTTGGAAATTCATGATCGATTGGCGACACGATTTCCCTCAAAGTCTACGGAGCTATTCTATTCACGAAACTTGAAGCCATGGAATCAGAAATTCCCAATGCCGGATACGTGAAGGAGGGATTTCCGGCGCCAGGCCTACGCCAGATACAGCGTCACATCACGGGCCATAATGCTGAAGGGAAGGGCGTTTCTTGTCGACGATGTGGGAGACCACACACGCATCATGTTCGATGGTCGGGCCGTCTCTAATATTCTATATTCCACACAAGAGTCGCCAACAGAACTTAACGAAAATGTGGATGTTCAAAAGGCCAAGGAACGTGAGGTACGGAATTTTATCAAGACAGACCCCTATCTTTGGAATATCTTGAAATAGCTGACTGAAGATGAGCAGCCGCCCCTACACTACCACAACGGAGCGTTGTGAGAATGGTGGACTTTGCACCAGGAGTGGAGTCACCACTGCACCGAGCGCTGTCCATAGACTATGGCATCGTCCTCGAAGGCGTATTTGAGCTTGAGCTCGACTCTGGTGAACGTCGCATTATGCGCGAAGGCGACGTGAGTGTCAATCGTGCCTGTGCCCACAAATGGCGCAATATCACAGGTGGTGGTGCGCTTCCTGGCCGTATGATATACATCCTGTTGGACTGCAATGACGTTGTAGTGAATGGCCAGAAGCTGGAAGGGTATCTGGGTGCGCTAGAGAAGGACTATGTTGGGCGGAGGGATGATGTCGAAAAGGATGCTTGATAGACACCAGCTGGCAATCTCAGTGAGAACAGGAGCAAACACTAGTATTCATCCCAGGCCCACCAGCAATTCAATCACAACGGTTAATGCCGAGCAACGAAGTCCCAACCCTATAATCGTCACTTTGCTATGCCGACAAGCTATGTCTGACTCGGCGCATTCGCTCAAGAATTTACAATAGTGCGCTGAAGATGTGCATCCTTTAGCTTGTTTAAGTTGAACCAGTTCCAAAAGATATAGTCCTATAGCTATCAGCGACCAGACTTCTTATTAAAATTGTGTATCAAGTGTGCTACATACCCAGACAGTTCGAAACCCGAAGATGTCAAAGAAGCGAACAATACTAGTAGTGCTTCCGTACCAAAACCACGCCGAGGGAGATGATTTCAAACTCTCGGCGACAACTTTCTCGGCGTATTGGAAGCGATTTGTTGTCTCTAGAACATCATGAATGCAGTTCTTCGATCTAAAGATGTGAGAATTTTCACATTACGTACTGGGTACTCGATGGATATGCTGATTAAACTCAACAGCAAGAGGAGAATAGAAAGAGTCTAGCTAGTTAGTGTAGGATCATCAAAATATAGCTTCTATAATACCTTCTGGTAGTTTGCGATTGGCTATTTGATCCCGCGCTAGAATGTTTGTGCCTATCTCTCCTGAGATAATCTTGGACGAAATTTTGATCAGCTGAGAGTATATATACCTAGGTACGTAAGTACGCTTGAAACCAGCATAACTCACGGTGACAACCCGGACGCTATTGAAAGGTATGTTAGTTAAGAGTTAGTCTTTTCGACTGTAATTAAGAAAACGTACCTAAATGGTTTCATTTCCACTCGCAAAGTGTTGGACCAATGGTGCAATGCCGCCTTGGCGGAATTATACGCAGCTATCTCCAGCATCAATTAACAGATATTAGAACGTATGCGAAATCATAACTTACATCCGTATAGGAAGGGCACGATGCCCCCAACGGAACCGATGTTGACGATAGCCCCTTGGCAGCAATCAGTTCCCCATGGAAGTGATGCACCATTCTCATAGGCCCAAAAAGGTTGACATCAAACATTTTCTGAACCTCGGCGACGTCTGTGTCTATCGCCGTCATAGTGTAGCCTATTTGCACACTGAGCTATTGCGTCACTAGAGCCTTCACGATGTTTAAACTAACATATTCCTCTATTATATGGCAAACACAAGGTAAGCTACGATAAATTCACGCCCTTGCGGCCGAATGTGTTACTCACGCATTATTTACCAGCACGTCAAGATACCCATTTGTGAGCTCGTTGACATGCTTATGTAAATCGGCGATTGACTGCTCTTGCGTGACATCTAACGTGAAGCATGAAACACCTTGTCCTGACAGATGGGTGCTGGGTTCGGAAGGCAGAACGGTGGCGATGACGTGAAGGCCTTGGCGAGTATATTCTCGCACGAGAGCTTCGCCGATACCTCCCTGACCACAGCTACATGATATTGATCATGAATCAGCAAGGAAGTAGCACGGTAGGCTGAAGACTTACCCGGTGACGAGCGCATGTTTCTGTCTTGACGGCATGATAAGGGGTTAGTGGGGTTCGTCACTAAGGTAAAGTAATGGTGCTTAGAGAAAGGAATCTTAGAAGTTTTCATATTGGCGACTAACTCTACGTAGTGCTTTGCCAAAGAAATCTGTCGCGGGTACATGCTCGGAAAGTACACCGGCGTCTTACATGCATGACAGGTGGTGGATAAGCACGGTGGAGCCGTATCCCTACAAGGCGACTAGGTAGCCAAGTACCATGCATTGAAGCCTTGGCGAGAGCCAGGGGTGTGCATATGCATCATTCCAGTGACATCTTACCTGCATTTCTGGTATAGGTGGTATTTGTCAGGATTTCTCGGCACACCAGCATGGGCGGGGCCGTTGAGTCGGTATCTCATTGTGGCATACTTAGACCAAAGTCCGCCTAATTAGGTGATTTCTGGCGGGCTTATATTCTTTTAGTGCATCGATAATTGTTAGTTGTCTACAAGTTTTTGATGTCAATATTTGAATAGTAAGCATTGGCATCTTTATAACCAAAGTACGTGTACAAAATGAACTTACGGATATCTGTCACGATATATGTGAAGCCTGAGAGGAGTCGCGGACTGTAGTAGACGGAGGTCGTTGTGTAGGATTTAGGACCTCCGTGACTGGTGACTCTACGTTCCGCGTTGCTGTATATATAAAGGAGGGTAAAATTATAAAGAATAATATAAAATCTCAATGATAGATGACTCAGCAAGGTGGATGCTCAACTGAAGATTTCGATACTCGTGGTAATTTATATCTCCTGACGTCTGCTTCGTATTAGTTTCTCCGTTGCGAAGGGCAAACTAAGAACAAGGAAAAGAAATATTAGGGAGAGTGAGGAATTCGGCTCTCAAGGGTGCGCCCAGATTGACTCCAGTCGTAATAGCACGTCAAGTCGATGCCTTCATCTCTACACGACGATGCACTTGGGCGAGATGACGTAGAACCAGGCGATGGCCATGTCGACCCAGTATGCATTGTCGGAATCGGTATTTCACTCTCATAAGCCTTCAATGTAACTCCAGACTTGTGCAATAGCTAATGTCCGACTGCCAGGGTGCCGTCTGCCGGGAGATATCCATTCTCCCTCGGCGCTCTGGGATTTCTTGGTGGAAAAGAAGTCTGCTCAAGGGCGTCTTCCACCGGAGCGCTTTAATATTGGGGGTTTCCATGCCCTGGCAGAAACTTGGGAGGCACGTTGAATGCCGACGGAGGATATTTCTTGGATGAAGATGTGCGTATGTTCGACAACAATGTGTTTGGAATCAACAACTTGGAGGCTACGTATATGGATCCCCAACAACGTAAGCTGCTCGAAGTCGTCTTCGAATGTTTCGAAAATGCTGGTGTATCTATCCATGACATCAGCGGCTCCAATACAGGTGTCTATGTTGGGAATTTTACAGTCGACTACCAGACTATGCAGATGAGAGATCCGGATTATCTTCATAGGTATAGCGCTACTGGTCTTGGAACAGCGATTCTATCAAATCGGATTAGTCATGTGTTTAACCTCCATGGCCCAAGGTATCTCAACGCGTTAGCCGTCGCATCGAGCGTTAATCACTGACATGTGACCTAGTGTTACGATGGACACCGCGTGCTCTTCAACCATGTACTGCTTTCATTCCGCTGTCAGAGCACTCCAAGCGGGAGATTGTGACGGGGCGATTGTGGCTGGCGCTAACTTGATCACTTCCCCTGAGCAACATCTTGGTACTGTGCGATGGCGGGGATCCTCTCGCCAAACTCCACATGCAATACCTTTGACGAGTCAGCTGATGGGTACGGACGTGCTGAAGGGTAAATGCCGTTTATCTCAAGCGTCTCTCCTCTGCCGTAAAAGCGGGTGACAAAGTCTGGGCCGTCGTCCGCTCAAGTGCCGTGAACTCGTAATCCATCTCCTTCCGTTCTGCGACTGAAGAGGCACTGACTGGGACTGAGCCAGGAACGGACGAACACCCGGCATAACGCAGCCAAGCTCTACCCTCCAAGAAGCCGTCATCCGAAAAGCGTATGCTGAGGCCAATATCCAGTTTTCGGACACGGATTATGTTGAATGTCATGGCACAGGAACAGCTGTGGGAGACCCCATTGAAGTTAGGGGTTTGGCTCGATGTTTCTCAACAACAAAGAGATCAACACCTCTTATGATCGGTGCAGTAAGTAAAATTCTCAGTCTCCAAAAAATTCGTTAGCCTATGCATAAAGATAGGTCTGAGCTGTTGAACTATTTCTACTCTGAGGAGCAAGTTGAAAACTGATTTAATATCGCTCATAGGTGAAAACGAATCTTGGTCACAGTGAGGCAGCCAGCGGGTTAACATCGATTATCAAGGTTGCCCTAGCATTTCAAAATGGGGCGCTCCCACCTACTCGGGGTCCAACTAATGTGAATCCTAAGCGTAAGAATTGTCCATCTAATACCCTAAAGCGACTCTGACATGTGTGGTCAGTCAATCTAAAGTCTAATGGCATGAGGGTGGTGACTGAACACCAAGACTGGCCAAGATCCATCAAAAGGGCTGGGATCAATTCGTTCGGGTACTGAGTTACTTCCCTTCCTCTATCCTGTCGTTTCATGTTTCATCATTACGACACAGTGGTTTACTAAGATGGTAATGAATAGTTACGGAGGAGCTAATGCTCATCTCATTCTTGAATCCCCGAGAGTTATTCGAATTGGTTACTTCATCGAACAAACAGCCAACCTAAGCTGAATTGTCAAGAAACGCTCGTCATCCCCGTTTCTGCGGCATCTTCAACGTCACTGAAAAGGAGGAAAGTCCAAATAGAAGAAGAGATTAGACGTTGTGACCATGGAAGGCTTTGCCGTTTAGCTTTCACGCTCACTATGCGCCGCTCTCATCTACGATTCCGCCACTTCTTGATCGTTAGTGATGCTGCAGAAACGGGGATGACGAGCGTAACGCAGACAGAGATAGCGGATCCTATGACCTCTAACACACAAAGCCCTCTTCCGTTTGTGTTTGCTTTTACCGGCCAGGGAGCACAATATGCAGGAATGGGGAAGGAACTGATCCAACATAACTCTATTTTCCGTTCAAGTATAAGGCAGCTAGACGGTATCCTGCGAACATTACCATCGGAATTGGCACCTTCTTGGTCCCTGGAAGAATTCGATTCTCGACGCCCCAGATAAGAGCAAAGTGGACGAAGCCGCTCGTAGTCAGCCATTATGTACGCCATCCAAATTGCCTTGGTGGCTGTTCTACGTTCTTGGGGAGTAGAGCCTTCTGCCACAATAGCCACTCCTCTGGTGAAATTGGAGCTGCTTACACTGCTGGATTGCTCACTGCTACTCAAGCTTTACTCGTGGCGTATTTTCGTGGGCATGTTGTTTCCCAAGTCCAAACAAGAGGTGCCATGCTGGCAGCAGGCATGAATGCTAAGTCTGCAAACCAACTCATTGAGGAACTAGGGTTAGGCCAGCAGGTCTGTGTTGCTTGCATAAACTCACCGCAGAGTGTGACCTTGAGTGGTTCTGTTGAAGGCATCGGCATTCTACTAGAAAACATTCAAAGCCAGAGGTTGTTCGCTAGAATGCTTCGCACAGGGGGCAAGCATATCATTCATACATGATGAAGAAGTAGGATCACTATACCAAGAGCTTTTGGCCCCTTATTTCCATCTTGGGATCCAGAGGAGTCAAAAGCTGTCAAGATTTTCTCATCCGTTTACCCCAGCCAAGACAGCACCCAAATGAATCCTGCTATGGACACACCAAACTACTGGCGGGCAATCTTGAGCTTCCAGTGCAGTTCAGTTCTGCTACTGAAAAGCTGCTGGCTAGCGGAAGATATCATTGGATTGAGTTAGGGCCACATACAGCACTGAAAAGCCTCATTCAACAAAGTCAGCAAAGCCTCGGCAAGGAGATTGCACCATACTCTGCTACTTTAGAAAGAAACTGTAATTCAAACCTGAGCTTGAAGCAGCTTGCAGGTGCTCTCTTCGTACATGGCATAACCTGAATTGGAGCATAGTCAACGGTCTGCCGAGAGTGGACTTGATCACCTGTCCGACCTGGCACCTTACCCGTGGGATTATTCGTCCGGCTTACTCTGGCGCGAACCTCGGCCTAGCCGCGAATTAAGAGCTCGGGAATATCGGCGACACGAACTGCTTGGGTCCCAGCAGATTGCTGGTAACGACATAGATAGGAGTTGGCGCAACGTACTGTCTATTGACGAAGTGCCTTGGCTGGCTGATCATAAAATTGAAACACAAGTTGTTTTTCCAGCTGCAGGATATCTGACCATGGCAATGGAAGCTGTTTCGCAAATCCGCTGCCTCAAGACGGAGCAGTCGCGGCGTAGCGCGCTGTTCGAGTTTAGCAATGTGAACGTCCGCTCAGCTCTTGTCATACCATATCAAACTGGCTTGGAATCGGAAAATTTGGAATTGCACACGACAGTAGCGCTGAAGAAGTTGTCAACAGCATCGAGGTCAAACGACTGGTATGACTTCTCAATCTCATCTTGGAAAGCTGGTCTTGCGACAGTTCACTGCGTTGGCAGCATGCGCCTGCAATCAGATACTGTACGGATAAATGATTCACAGCACAACACTAATAATCTCGAACTCCATTCCATGGAGGGATGGTACACCAAATTAAAAGAAGAAGGCCTTTCCTTCGGGTCACGATTCCAGTCCTTGGCCACTTTGCGTACTGACGGAAAACGTCAGCAAAGCAATGCCTTGTGTGCGGTGAAGCTAGATGGCAATTCTACCCCTGCGCCATGCAGGTAATTGCCCTTGATGCCTGTCTACAAGCTGCAATTGTAGTGATTCGGCAGGAACGTTGAGTAAACAGAGAGCTTGGTTGCCTATATTTATCCCGTCCTGCCAGTCTCGCTTTCTGGATGCGACTCTCGTTGGCGACGCCACCGTTTACGCGCGCTCGGTCCGATCTGGGATTTCCACTCTGAATGCGGACTCAACACTGTACGACAAAAATGAAACGCGAATCGCACAATTTAAAGGCGTGAAACTTTCTCTGTACACTGAAAAACTCGGTGCAGAAACCACGCCTCAAGTTTCTCACCAAAAACGCCATCCCTGTCTACAGATTCAGTGGAAACCAGATATACGCCGACTGCACTCCGGCGTGAGTTCACAGATCAACCAGTATATCAGAAACAATACCGAAATGGCTAGGAACGATTCAACAGATGACGGATCATCCCCTATCATTGACACTCTTATCGATCTTGCTGCGCACAAGACTTCTCAGCTTCGCATTCTCGAGATCGGGACTAGCAGTGCTTTGAAACAGTGGGTAGACCGCTCAAATGAAGAACCAGACTTTCCGTGTTATAGCTCGTGGCAGATGGCTCGATTCGATAGCGAAGGAAAGATTTGTTTCCTAGAACAAGACATAAAACCATTTGACGTCATTGTCGCTCCTGAAGTATGTGCGCTTGGTACACCGAAGCCTCCGAATTGAGAACTAATTCAATTTGATATAGGATGCGATATCTAAAAACGATGTAGCGAGATTTACTAGTTCAATCATGTCTCATCTTAGCGAATGCGGCATAGTTGCTATAAGGCAACACGACACATCGAGTGCGTGCTTCGAAGCAGCTGGGTTCACGACGGTCCAGCTTGATCAAAATGTTCTTCTTGCCACACCCAGCAAATGTCACCAAACCTTGAAGGGTACTCTTTGGTATTTGTGGTAAATATTTATTTGATTTGAAGATAAAAGACCATGGTGCTGACATTTCAACAGTATCTTAACCCTTCAGAAGCTGTATTGGAGCTCGTTTCGGCTCTCGCAATCCTTTTCAGACAGAACACATTTATCAGTGAAGTCTCTAGCATCTCTCTACTTGATCTGAACAAGGCGATCCCCTCTGAAAATACAATATGCATCTCCATGATTGAGATTGAACACGACTTTCTCGCCCACATGGATCAAACGGAAATGGATGTTGTGCGGCGAATGACAGACACAGTCACGAACCTCTTATGGCTCACTGGGACAGGTACAGCAAACGATCCAAGCCCTAATGTGTCGTTGGTTAATGGTCTGTCGCGTGCTTTGATGCTTGAAAGACCATCGCTTAGGTTTGCGGTGATGACGATAAGCTTTGCCGACAGGTCAAGCCGCAGGTTGATGTTGACATATAAAATATACTGAATGCGCTAATTAGCCGGCCTAACACAGATGACAAGGAATTTATCGAAAAGGATGGCCTGGTCTACATTAGCCGCTTCCCCTTGTGCAGAGTTGAATCAGTTGTTTCGCCGCCGTTTAGGAGGGCAGGAAGCGATACAATACGAAACTCTGGCTGATGCCCGGCCGGCCCAATTGGCCATTGGTAAACTGGGTGTCACTAGTTCAATACATTTCCAGCAATTGCGGGAGCCCCTAGCCCCTATTCCGGCGGGGTTCGTGGACGTTGACGTGAAAGCCGTCAGTCTGAACGCCAAAGATATTTATGTTCTGAGGCGCACAGACACTCGTAAGGGAACTACCGGCTTAGAGTTCAGCGGTGTCGTAACTGCAGTCGGAGACGGAAGCCATTTAGAGGTCGGAGATCGAGTCCTAGTGTTGGCGCCAAACCATATGACCACGACGGAGCGCGTCCCATCATGGGCTGCGCATAAGATACTTCCGAGCGAAGACTACAGGACCATGGCAACCCTTCCTGTGGCCTACGCTACGGCCCTGTATGCTCTACGGTATCGTGCATGTCTCCAGGCAGGCGAGTCTGTATTGATACACTGCGGGTCTGGTGCGCTCGGGATCGCAGCGATTACCATCGCCAAATGGCTCGGAGCCGTTGTCTACACCACTGCTTCATCATCCGTAAAGCGGGATTATATATCGCGCGAGTTTGGTATACCACAAATAAGGATTTTCAACTCTCGTGATGACTCCTTTGTTTCGGGCATCATGGCAGCTACCGAAGGGCGCGGGGTGGACGTGGTTCTCAACTCCCTGTGGGAGACCTCATGCACGCGAGCTGGAGCTGTGTTGCGAGTTTCGGGCGCTTCGTTGAAGTAGGTAAGCGTGAACTGGTCGACGCAGGCAAGCTGGACATGAGCATTTTCTCGCGGAATGCCACGTTTATAGCGTTTGACTTGAGTGAACTGTTCTATCATGAACACCAATCGTATCGTGACATGTTGTCGAAGTAAGTGCCGGCTCATGTTATTATTCATCAAAGTGCCATTCAAGAAGGGATTTACTAACTTTCAAATACAGGCTTTTGAAAGAGGTACTTGAAATGTATCGCACAGGTGAGATCAAGCCAAGCCCAATAACCACCTTCGATGTATCGGAGACTAGCCAAGCGTACCGATTTTTTTCTTCAAAAGATAGAATCGGCAAGGTGGTCATCTCTTTTGAAGACCAATCCAGTCGTATACCTGTGAGACTCACTTTATCCTGCCTACCAGTTTCGGATACTGACAAAAGATACACAGGTCTCTCCATCGAAATACTCAGCAGTATTCGACCCCAGCAAGGTCTATCTGCTCGTAGGATGTCTAGGACTGGGTCGTAGCCTTTGTCGCTGGATGCTGGCACGAGGCGCTCGGCATTTTGTCTTCCTCGGGCGGTCCGGATCTGATAACGCTACTGCCCGGCAACTGATATCCTGGCTGACCGACGCTGGCGCAACGCCACCGTTATACGAGGCAATGTTTTGAAAGACGATGAGTGAACGCAAAGAATAGTTGCCTGTAGACCAAGGCAGATCGGCGGTGTGGTACATGCGGCCATGGACTTCATGAGGCCCTGTTCACCCGTATGACAAGTGACGCCTGGCATACTGCTATCCAGCCCAAAGTAGCAGGCGCTTGGAATCTCCATCGCGCACTCGAGGCCCATGGCCACGAAGAGGGGCTGGACTTTTTCTTGCTCACTTCACGGTATCTGGGAGTGTGGGCACTGCGACGGAAAGTAACCTATTCGCCGCTGCTAATGCATTCCTCGATGCTTCGCACGCTGGCGTCGTATTCAGGGAAAACCAGCAGTCTCGGTAGGCCTAGGCATGATATCCGAGGTCGGCTACCTGCACGAGAACCCCAAGATCGAGGCGCTCCTCTTGCGTAGAGGCATCCAACCGTTGACCGAAGACGAATTTCTCCAGGTAATTGATATGGCACTCACGCATGAGTCTCAAGGTCGAGACCCGGAATCATCGCACATTCTAACAGGATTGGAGCCCTTCAAGGTCCGCGAGCTGATGGCTAAAGGGTTCGATGTCAGCCACGGTACCATGCAGGATCCTCGCGCGATCCTCATTGCATCTGCCTTTCAAGATAGTTCGCGGCCTCATAATGGAGATAATACGGGCGCTCCAGAAGTTAGTCAGCTGCCGGCCACACATTGGCTGCGTAGTCTCCCGGCCAGTGTGGCTAACGCTATGGCTACCGAGGTCAATGCGACATCGCTACAGGATGCGGTCCTGCGGGTTACGACCAAACATTCTCAAACCTCATGCTTGTCAAACCAGATCAAATTGACGTCGGAAAGCCACTGTTAGATTTCGGTGTTGATAGTATGATCGCTTCTGAATTTCGGATGTGGTTTTGGACGGTATTCAAAGTCGACGTGTCATTCCTCGATATCCTTAGTTCCATCAGTCTCTTAGGTCGCTAAGAGAATTTGTCGCTGGAAAATTGCACCGCCAGAGGTTGTCAAGAGTTGATGAGTTAGAAACTATAAAACGGTAGACTATACTAGAAAGATTCGCATTCAATTATACAACATCGGGCTCATGAACACCTCATCGTTGCATGTTAAGCGCATGGTCGGATAAGGCCGTATTTCGTTCCCAACATCGTTCAGTGAAAATTCATCTAATCTCCATTTCTTACTGCAATGTAACCTGTCATTTAGCCCCTATTTGTGCAAAATCCTTTGTCTCTTTGGATTGATCTCCAATATCCCTGTTATCACTAGCGATGTCCAACCCTTGGGCTCAGATACTCTATGGCTTAGCTGTGACATCAAAATAATGTCTACCTACGTGGCCTTACCCCGCTACTTGTGTTCAATAGTTGCGACTGGTAGGTGAGCAAGTTAATCCTGCCTTTTCATCACAACTTTTACCTTTCTTATGAAGCGCATCATGCCTCCCGACATAGTACTCTGTCCCAAAATCGACGTGCATCACTGGGATGCGAGCTCCGTCTACGTTGAATGCCCGTACTGTGAGAAGATACATCGCCACGGATTTAAGCTTTCAGGAAAACGTGCTTCACACTGCGTCCCTAGTGGTCAATACGAGTTCATATTTCCCATTGATGAGACGAGGGAACTTGTAGGCTATGAGATTGACAAGAGAAAAGCTTGCTTTGTGAATATTTCCTCGCAAGCAGACGAAAGGAATCACACTTCAGATTTTTTGGAAGAAGACGAGGCTGAACTGGCCGATCTTTTCCACAACAAGATGAATATCTCGGACGCAAAAGAAAACCTAGGGCCGGGTTTAAGTCTAGACGAAGATTCAAGAGAAGTCGAATCTATCACTTCTTCAGATGGCGACACCTTTCAGCAAAAAAGGATACTATTTGCTATTTCAAACTGCATACTTGGTAAATTGGATGCAATAAGTCAATATCTCAGCACTTCGAGTGAAACGGAACTCTTTCTACGTGGGAAAAATGAGGCTGGAAACACTACTCTGATATTAGCAGCGGCAGAAGAAAGCGATGAGATGGTGTTACTCCTTTTAGAACACGGTGCAGATATAAACGTTACCAACAATGCTGGAAGAAGTGCACTCATGGAAGCTGCGCTTTGGGGTCGAGTCGAGAGCGTGAAAGTACTGCTCAATGCTGATGCTGACAAAAATCTTCGAGACCACAAGGGTCATTGTGCGATAGATTTCGCGCAGCCATGGCGAGAAAATGAAGAAGAAAGATTCCAGCGTTCCGGTCCTGCGGCTGCAGATAGCCTCCCCGAGCGGAATAGAGACAGGCGGCATATTGTCATCTTACTCGGCAATCAAGACGCTGAAAAGCAACGTGCGTATACAAGACCACCATCGGAGAGCGAACGCATCAAATATCCTTTAGGAAGTCGGAATCTGAGAAGACCATAGCGCTTCATGGCCCGATTCTCAACTGCCCGTGCAAAATCTTGATAAAACCGTTGCCGTTCTCTTCAGGGGAGATCAATTCATCCGTATGCCAGCAACTAGCGGTTGGGATGCCAAAGCTCTGCCTCCAGACGACAAGGTTGGGCGAGGTTGGATCGAGCAAGTCTATTATATCGCAGCCACTGTTGGCCATGAATTCAAAGTCTATCCAGATGGGGATCATGGCAAACCTGGGCTATATTCTGCTTGCCATGCGGAGAAGAAGTTGATCGCCTATTTCATAGACAGGCATGTATTCACGCCTCGCGATAAAGAACTTGACTTGGAATTAAGAGACTCAATCCGCGGAGCCAAATACTCTCTTGACGCAGAGAAGAGCAAGTCTGCAACCTGGGGAAAGGTACGTGACTTGGAAGCGAGGAAGGTGAAATTGGATCACGAACTCTCTTGCACAGATGTTCGACGCGGCGAATAAGCCTTATGATAAGCAAAAGGTCGCAGAGCTGAAGCATGACATCAACGAGGTTAAGAGAGAACTGTCAAACCTTGAGCTAGACAATGACGTAGCCGTGATAGAGCTGAAGACAAGAAACTACAGAAGTTGTTGAAGAGAGAGGAAATTCATTACGATCTGATGGCGCTGAGTGAAAATGAGCCGCCTGTCTCATTAAGACAGGCAGTCATACTGAGCAGCAACAAAATCTGCGAGGACTGCATTCGCTTCAATCAAAAGGTGAATGCTTATTTCCAGTTGAATATTGAAGTGAGTTGGCCTGGGTATCCAAGTTAGGTAGTTTCATATGTGCATCAGCCTATCTGTTGCAGGTATTCAGATATTAACCACAGGCAAAAGTAACCTGTGGACTAGCGAAGGGCGCTATTATTAGTAGTAGCCCCCAAGTTTTCTCATTAGTCTCTTAAAGAAATCCCTTTGAGGCGTTGCTTCCCATGTCTCATCGGGTTGTAGAGATGAAATGAAGCCATATGAAAAGCACTCCCCACCCGGCAATCCTTGTCCAAGCTTCGTAATGCATTTATGTTTGCATGGTTATGAGAATAAAGGTATCTTGCGATTTCCCCTCTTGACCCCTTGTTAGTGCCAGACACCCAAGGCTTCTTCGCTGAAAGATCAGATACGATTCTTCGAGGATCTGCCCCGGCCTTCTCAATGAGATGAGTGACCATGCTGACGGGCTGGTCGCCACAAAAAGCAGCAGCTAACACGCCCCCAAAGTAGCTGGCCTCCAGATGACCATTCACGTCTGCACCACTGCTGATGAGAAGGTCGGCGAGGTCCAGAGAACCATAATATGCCGCGGCTGCAAGGGGACTGCCATATTGACCACCGCCATCCAAATTTACGGTGGCTCCGGCTTGGATCAGCCGTTCCGCGATATCTAGATTATCCCCATATGCTGTGGCCTCCAGTGCGCAAGCAAAGTGACATCGTGGGGTACATATCCCGTTCGGATCGGCGCCATGGTTCAGCAATAGCTCAACTAGTTTCAAGTCAGGTGGCACTCTAGCTGCGTGGCATAATGGGCGCGTTTCGGTTTCGATATTTGGGTCGGCTCCGCGCTCAAGAAGTTCACTGACGCAAGCCGTCTGGCGTGCGTTTATAGCTTCGGATAAGGGACAATCTCCGGTAGGTAGAATGCGATTCACATCGCTACCCCATTTAATTAGTTTATCACAAAGTTCGGCGTGCCCATACCGCGCCGCTAGGGAAAGGAGATCGAGTCCATCTTTGCTGATATTCGTCAAGTTTAGGTTTAGACAATCCTGTCCCCATCGTTTCGCTATAGTGTGTAGCCCCAGAGCCGCTATCCCAAACGCTGGATTCTCGGTTGGTTTTAAACGTCGGCCTAATATCCGCGTACTGTCCTCTTCATCGTAGACCTTTAGGGAAATGTATCGAGCCCATGTCTGATACACCGAGCTAGAGCTGTGTGAGCCATCTCGAGCGATCATGAAACTCTTAAGGAGCGGCGACACGCTCGTGGTTTCGTCGTCTTCACTACTACTTGCTTTGACATGTGATGCCAATGCTTCGCCACGTAGCTCCGAAGACATATCACGGGGTCTTGGGCCTCGTCGTCGCCTCTTGCGCTATTGATCAAGGTACCAGCCTCAACGACGGAATCAGGAAGGTGATAGTTTCGAAAATTGTCAGTAAGCAGGAGAGTGACAAGGTGGCCAACTCAGTTTCAGCATCTTTAGAGCTCCAGGACTTATGCTTTTCACCTCTAAAGTATTCCTTAACAGTTGATTGGGAGAAATCCCAGTTACCTAGGGGTCCTTGACAATGAGCCGACGACAGATGCTTTCGAGCGCTGACTCCGGTATCCGAATGGCAATGTCAAGACCAAGCTCGCCATCGTCATTCTTTGGACCTAGCTGGACTGCTGATAGAAGCATTTCGGTAGAAAGCGGTTCGCGCGCATGCATAACCCATTTGACGGCTCGCTGGAGGCAAATCTGGTCCCATCCAATCTTGGCATAATATAACTCGTCGTATGCTTCTTCAGAGCCCTCTGGAAGATGTTTCGGCCGTCCCGCTTGGCCTTCATCGTCAGGCTGGCCGAAGTCTTCACTGGTTTCTTTCAATGCCGCTCTATTTCGCTCCCCGAATGTCTCTTGCGACAAGTTACCTACCCGCATCTGAGACGATTTTCCGTTTTAACTCGATAACCTGGAGTATGAAGGGTATCGGGGCACCGGGCGAATTTGTCTTTGGAGTATTTGCGACCGGAGCGACGTCTCACTGCTAGGTTCATGAGGACTTGCCTTATCACTTACACTGTTCCATACAGAGGACTGATCTTTATGCTCTGTTTTGAGACATGAGAATAGACTGTACGGCATTTGCTGTCTGCCTGTTCCGTGGCACAGAGCATACCATTTCTTAGTCTGGCGTGTGGCTATAAGTCGCGTAGGAGCTATACGAGGTCGGGAGCTGCTTTGCCGAGCCCAATATCTCATACAGAATGAAGAGAGTGAAGATATTTGAATAAACCTGCAGGATACGATGCATACTAGCTATGTCGGCTGCTGGCGTTGCAGCTGAACATTGCGTGCATAAGCGGACACATCGCCCGAAGGGGCTCGGGACTTGAAAGCAATGCACGTATTAGCGCGGTCGTTCACACTATAATAAGCTCTAGCTTGTGGGGAATGAAGAATACGAGTACTTAATAAAGATGGTGCCTGGTCAGGTTAGTTTATGCGTAGGAGAGCATTCTCGCCGGTTTTGATGGCGTTTTCTATTAGTGAATCATGTCATGGGCATCTACCTGTGAAGTTCACCTCGAATGATGTCGCTTAACTGCAGTCCGGGGCAGCGCCGCTAAGAAATCATGTCACGGTCCAAGGCGTGAGCCTCAGCTCACGATAGAATTGCGGGAATAACTCTCTTCTCACATCGTATACCCTGCTACAACGGGCCGTAGCAGTCGCTGCGCATTGCGCCTCAAACCCGACGACAGGTATGTAGCATAGGAATGTGAGCATTGCTCTGTCAATTGCGACAGGAAAAACCACCTATGTTGTTCTACAAACTTCAAGGAGCAGCGAAGCCATCGATACATGGCGTTTACTACTCCATGAAACCCGAATCATTCTCACTGGCCACGAGTCGCATCAATCGCATTCCATTGCGCCAATGCAAGAAATAAATAGTACAGAACCGGGCAGGGAATAGCGGGCGCAGGATATCGCCAATCACGTTGCCGCGCCCAGCCGCCCCCAACCATACTCAAGTGCCGCCCGGGTCGCAAGGAAAGTACTAAGTAGGCAGAAATAAAAAGGGCAGACAGGCTTCCCTTTCTACACATGTGACGCAAGCCAGACTGCCCTTCGAGCCTCGCCGGGCAGACGGCCGCGGCCCCGATCGCCCGCAATGCCTCGTTTCTCCTCCCCCACAGCCACTCCGATGACACCCGATCGTGTGGTTGGCCGAGAATAGCACTAACCGTGTCATGATGGTACCCAACGTGCATATCCATGTCTCTCGCCCTTCCCTGTTTGCGATTATTGCGCGACACAATATTGGCGAAGCAGTGGAAGGGCAGGTTCCCTTCTAACTAGGCAATTATTGAGTAAGCCATGAGCAGACGTCCATATAGCCTGCATCTTCCCCGCCCCCCGGCTGCCGTCTTCTGCTTGAGATGTCTATCGCTCAACGATCAACCCCGGCTCTGCCAATTGAACACGAAGCGTCTTCAAAATGGGTGTACTATATATTCGGTGATGAAGACGGGGTTGGTCGATCTATCAGATCGAATTCGGACTCAAACCAAAACATCAGCGGAACTACCACCGTCGACCCCTGGCTAGTCGTCGTGGTCGTCGCCGGCGTCCTCATCATCGTGACGCTCGCAGGTGTCATGCTCGCGCATTACGTTAGATCACGGCGGAAGCTCGGAAAGGGGCTGTTCTTCCCGTAGAAAAAGTCAACCCGACGCAGAAGTCGACCGCCAGCAGGTCGAGAATCTAGAACGAGACATGATCATCCGAAAGTCTCTCGCCAGTCGTCCAACGAGCACTACCACCCTTCACCCCCAACTGCCGAGCAATGCAGAGGATCGCCTAGAGGTGGAAGAGGACCAGAAGAAATGACGAGCTTGAGGGAAGACTGGAAGGCCTGGGAGGCGCGCGCCCAGAGCGAGAGGGGCGCCTCGCATCCTGGTGGTGTCGGCCTCGATCGCCATCCGGCTTTCGCGCCCTACCTCTCAGTGCCTGAGCGTGCACGTCGACTTCCACAGCGTCATGGTGCCGGGGCTCGTCGCTTTTAGAGGCGGTTTGGTCTGGAAGGGGCTGTCATCTTGGAGTGGGATGATGGGAGGTTGGGGCGGATTGGAGTACCATCTCAGAGTGCACTCCCCACCTCTACGACATAGTGATGAGTCTTTGAAAGGTCTTTCTGGGGGGACCACAAGACATCCTTTTTCTCTACATTGTGTGAAATTTAGCAAGCGTGGAGTTGGTGATGGGTATATGATATTTTCTCGGTGTTCGTATGATTCGGATCTACAGTAGCAAAAACCAATCCCTTCATGCCTGCACTTCATTTCATTGAATGGCTACCTATTTCTTCAGGTAGATAATACTGGGGTCTGAGTGACTGAACTAGTTTGGCATAAAGAAGAATATGTTCTCTTTGGTGGTGTTGTAGAAAGGGACAAAGCGAAGGGCTATGCTCCAGGTGTTGACTTTGGTTGAAGCCTTGTCAGAAACATAGATTGATTTTGGATAATGCGGATTGTTGTTGTTGTTTTTTATCATCATTTGCACATATAAATATTTCGTCTAGCCTTGCGCATTCTGTGTTACTGTGCTCAATTACTTAACTAGATTATTCCATTCAATTGTTGAGCTTTCACCTTACAGACTACCTTTTACAGTGTTCGCCACCCAGTAGCCCGTATATCGATACTGTACTTCCAGCATACCCCTTCCATTCTTAGTACCCTCGCAAGGCATAATTAAGTACGCAACCTCAGCCTTAGGCACCTATCAAAACACAGTGCTCCTTACCGTACAAGTACCTAGATTACTAAGTACGCGCATGCTTAGTCAGATCTGTCATCATTCACCTGTACTGCACACTTGCACTGAGTGCCTGATTTAGCCTTCTAAACCATTCCTCTCAGCCCAGTTTCTCACCGTCACTCTTTTCCAACTCCCACTCCCACCTCCGACCGTTGAACAACGACGCCGTCCTCTCGTTACTCTCATCCCGCTCGCGCGTCATTTCCTGTCCAGTGCCCATTATCGTTATCGGCATTCCGGCTATTGTTCATCGACAACTACAAATCGATAACACCATCGCCACGGTCGCCCCGGTCGCATCGCCCATCATGGCCGCCGCCCAGTCACGTCGCACTCGGATGCCTTCATCGCAGCCCAGCAGAGCGCCAGCATCGCCGCGGCCACCGGTATCGCGCAGGAGGAGGAGCCGTGGCAGCAGAATCTCAATGAGATCATGCACTGTAAGGATTGCCGCGAGTTCCCGCCCAACCTGATTGAAGAGTTCTCGTCAGGCGACATGGTGTGCGCCTCGTGCGGACTTGTGCTCGGCGACCGTATTATCGACACGCGTTCCGAGTGGCGCACCTTCGCCAACGACGACCAGAACAACGACGACCCAGCCGTGTCGGTGACTCGGTCAACCCCCTGCTCAACGGCTCACAGCTCGAGACCAATATCGCCTTCGACGGCAAGGACGCCCGCGAGTTGCAGCGCCTGCAGACCAAGGCCGCCAAGAAGAATGAGAAGGATACCAAGCAGAGCAACTCGGCCCTCCTCGCCGCCTACCGCGAAATCTCCAACTTCTGCGATGCCATGACCATCTCCAAACCACCCAAGATGCAGCCAAGCACATCTTCAAGATGACCGACGACGCCAAGTACTTCAAGGGCAAGTCCACCGAGGTCATCATCGCCGGCTGCATCTTCATCGCCTGCCGCCAGTCCAACGCCCCCCGCACCTTCCGGGAGATCTTCGCCCTCACCAAGGTGCCCAAGAAGGAGATTGGCCGTACCTTTAAGATGCTCGAGAAGTTCCTGCAGGACGACAAGAACAAGGCCTTCGTGCGACCCATCAACCAGGATGGCGGAGCGCCCACTCTCAGCGCCACCAACGCCACCGAGCTGTGTGCGCGGTACTGCAGCGGCCTACGCTTCACCAACAACCATCTCATGGCTCGCCTCTCGTCTGAGCTGTGTGAGAAGAGTTCCGCTGTCAAGGACTTGGCCGGTCGCTCACCCTTGTCTGTGGCCGCCGCCTGCATCTACATGATCTCCCATCTCATGGGAGAGGGCAAGACCTCGAAGCAGATTGCCGGGGTGGCCGGCGTTAGTGACGGTACCATCAAGACGGCGTATCGCTTCCTGTGGCAAGATCGGGCAACCCTGATAGAAAGAGATTGGCTAGCCAAGGGTGGGAGCCTCGACCGATTGCCTGCCAACTAAAGAATGGCGCATCGAGAGAAACATGGTGGCGCACCAAGGTGTGAGGGTTGTCGCGCTTGTCGGTGTCTGATGGGCTGGGCTGGGCCGGGCCGGATGACCATGACAACCGAGACGAGGAACGGGATGCGAATCCTAGACCTGGAAATCGTCACCGTCCTAACGTTTCGATACACTCCTTTTTCCGGGACTCTTATCTGTCCCTCTATTGCTCGACGCATTACTTCGCCATGACGGCTGAAACAAGATTCGATATGATGTATGAAGTACAGCGCTTGCCGCAGGGTGATTCCAAAGGCCGCTTGCGCTTTTCTTCTTTCTTTTCGCCTGCGGCTTTCTTCGTATTTGCCTGGGCCCAAACAAAAACAACTTGAGCTCTTGGAAGACAGAGCATCAACAACTCTTGCGCACCCCTGTTGCCATAAGAGGTTCTCATGGTGCGCATTGGTTACCTCTCGCCATCACGAACCAGATTGATTCTACGAGACGACGAGATGTGTGGGGTGCTCCTTGCGAGCGGTGAGGGTAATGAGGCATGGGGATATTCATCATCTTCATGTGGTGTGTGGAACGCGATATTCAGGGGGTATAGGTTCGGTTATGGCAGCGGCACAGAGGCTTGGTGGGGAAGTCGGGTTTGTATTATATGATCGCACACGTCCACGATCTATGCAATACGTTTCTCCATTGAACCTGCTGTCCTCGTCTTCAGGTGAACTATCCCTCCCTTCTCTCTTTTGACCCCCTACCCTATTTGATTTTTGACCTTACTCATTGCGCCGGCGTTCCTGATGCGACATTTTCAACATTGATTAAGAGGAACTCCGTTTAGATGCTATCCTCTTTTGTGAACTCTGCGAAGCATAATTTAGAGACTCTGCGCTACTGGCCCATGGTGTCTAACCCACTTAATTTTGATAGATACAAGATATAATAAAACACCCAAGTTTATGATTCGGTATTTCATTCCATGTTCATCTCGCGATATCCTCTTTTTCTACGGATACAAGGCAAGCAGATTTCATGATTTCATTGAATCATTCAGAGGTTTCGCGCGTGCTGAGGGTTACTCCTTGAGAGTGAAGTCAGGTTACAACTTTTGCCTTGAGACTTCTCGCCACATATGTCCTTAAAACCGTGATAGCTGACTAATTACACATGGCCAGTCTATTTGTCTGGGTTTGCGTGTACGTCATTTAATTTGTTACCCGGGAGTTCGTATGCAGTCAATAATCCTCTCCGAGTTCAAAGACTACAATATAATATAGTTTATTTTGCTTTTCTTTATTGCTAGTTTTTGGCAGCCCTTTTTTTGCTTTAGCTTTCGACCGTATTTCTCCGGCTAGCAGAACCCTTTCGAACAAAACTCTATATAGCGAGCCCTCTAGCTTGTATGTTAATATAAGATTGTGACATTTGACATGAGACTGCGTATATTTCATCAAAGTGGAATTTACTTCGTATAGAAACCTCGAAGACAGCAAATCATGAAACTCGACAATACACTTTTCTAGAATCCCGATTCTGTCCCGGAAGCAGCTAAACCCCTTAAACACGGCACGGTTCTTGCTAGCCACGCCGTTATTCTTTTGCAGATGCGTATTAAATATAACCAAGTGTTAAAGTAGTGCGACCGTGTCACAAGGGCTCTGTTTGAGGGCTTAGGAAAGCTTCATTCCTTCAGATCTAATAATTAGCTATAGCGTCAAAGGACCTCTTGCTCTCTAGATTCCTTTCCAGAGGACTCGGGACCTAACTAGCCTATATATACACAGATTTCGGGCTACCCCAACGGACCTCCGTTAGGCCTGTGTAGCCAATATTACTCAAAAGGGTACAAATAAACGAGCTGCAGCCGAGGGCTGAAAATCCGTGTGACAGAGCGGCATAGCGACCTTTATTGTCATAACCTCACTATCAGTGTATGGGGTGTATGTTGATATCTGTTGTTGCGCAGAGAGCCTAGGAGTCTCTGGGGGCTAGCCCCTGGCTATATACATCTAGGTCCTTTGTTGCTAGGGCCGTAAGTCCCACGGAGTCTATATGAGGCTTGGGAGGCTGAGTGTTTTGGTGTGCCAGACAAGGTATCGTGAGATCAGGAGATGCCTTGTGACATTTATTAAATGGAAGCTATAGATATACGGGGGCTATAGATCTATATAGACAGCCTGCTTTTGTCTTTATTTTTTATTTTTATTTTTTTTAGCTTTGTGTTAACTAGTTATTAGCTGTTTTATTGTGTTCTTCTTTGGTTACCTAATTCTTCGACTGAACAAGTCTGGCGTATGAAAAGTAAAAGCAGGATTGCCTCTTAGGCTAGGGCCATATATCACTGCACTACACTCTCGAGCAAAGTCTGAACAGACAAGCATTAGCCAGAATTCTACGGCAACTCATCGCCGAGTTGAAAAAATTCCCTCTGCCCTCAATTCAATGAGAAATATGGGCATGAGAATCGAAGGGAGACTTAGTGGATAAGTCCCCCGTGTCAGCTAGAGGATCGAATCACACCAAGCACAGTTTCGGCAGTCGTCATACTAACAGCCACAAGAGCGGCACGGGTGTCGACTAGTAGCTTGAAAATGTACACCTCTCTGCTGTCAGGGCCCCCGTATACCTGGGGAGTATGAGACTTATTGCCACGTAAGGGTTGAGAGGCTCTTGTGCCGCAGGCTAGGCTCCTATTTCTGGTCATACAAACGCTCATTCTTCATTCCAGGGGGCAGTATCGTGACATCTGAAATTAATGTTTCCCTGGGGTCCTCACAAGCTTGTGAAGGGAAGGCTGTCTTAGGTACCTTATTCAAACCCGCCTACCCAATCCCTTATTTGTTGTAGGCTGATTTGTTCAGGTTTTAGAGTCAATTCACACTGGAGGACACGGTGCCGCGGGTGCGGGGTTTGGCGGTACGGTACAAATTTCTCGGGTGGGCACAGACGCGATGCACAAACGTAGTCTAACTATACGACATGGGCACTTTTATGCTATCCTTGCTAGGACCCATGCTGAATAAAGGGTGAGATGTATCCCATACTAGCATCTTTCATCCGTGAAAATGCTTGTTACAAAACCCATTTCCCGAGAGGAAGCGCGTATCTGTATATAGCCAGAGAATAGGAGACTGGCGTATGGCACAAGGGATCTTAGACCATTTACGTGACAGCAAGTATCATATTGTACCTACTTAGTACCTAGTATAACAGAGAACGTGGCATAGATATGTAAAAATGTCACTACATTAGATGGTATACTGGCCTTTTTGGCAAGCGTCCGATACTGATTGCTGTTGACGCGCCGATTCAGCATGCATGAGATAAATGCGTTCTGTAATTACCTTTGCTCTGAGATTATACGGTCGTTAAAAACATCACGTACCTTTGAAGCTGATTATCTCATTTTGCCTTCTGTAACTTTTACATAATATGAATTCATTGAAAACTATCAATCGCCAAACCTGTCTATTTAACACCTCGAGTTATTGTAACAGACACGAGCTTCAAGGTATAATATCGATCAAACTGAAGAATTACTTAGGTAGTTGGTCTTCGTAAGTACGGGCCAACAGACACTGTCTCCCGGGACTAATGCTGACTGTAAATCGGGTATAAACTCAATATAGGTCCATAATTAACTGAAGAGCGGTAGCTGATGGGGTATGTCTTGGATGTAATAGAGGAGGCAAAGGTGCATAAGAAGAAAGGAAGAAAAAATGGTAGAGAGGGCTGAAGGGGAGGGAGTGATGGCAAGCGACAATTAAACCCAAAGAACTGGTTGCTGAGTAAGTACGTAGTCTGCGAACAATTATAGAGGGTTATCTAGCACCAGTTTCGCGTTGCCATCGCTAGCTCTATTTGTCACGTCTTCTCCTAGGTCGCTCGCTCTCGCGGTATATTCTTTGGGCTTTTTTACTAGTACACCATCATCGTGAAGTGCTGGGATGATCATATCTGTGCTGATGCTGTTCCCTCAGCTCCTATAGAACGAGGAAAGAGGCGTGTGCAAATATCTAGAGATAAGAGGCTAGCCCGCAGCACAAGGGATTCTAGATCCTTTGCGAGATAACAAGTATCATATCTACTAGGTATATACGGAGATCCTGGCAATATCCATCAAGTAAAGTAGGCCTCGTTTACCATGCCTCTGAGTGTTAGAATACTGGAATGCAAAAGATTTGGCGGCAGGATTGCTCCGCAGTAGGTTCTATATGCATTTCTCTATTTCATGAATTCGGAAGACAGACTGGTCACATTTACAACATAGGTCATTAGAGGGCTGTTCATTGCCATTCAGGAGGAAGACGTCGAAGCAAAAGTGGGCGTGGTTACATCGTTGTTGGATCATCAATATTACTTGTTTGGTGAAGGCGGAGTCGCTCAGTCCGAGATCGATCTCGCATCATGGCTTGGCACATCTTGTCGATAAGCGGATCGGCCCATGGTCAAACATCCCTGGGACGCCGAGATGTAAGCAGGTATCCATTTTTGCGGAGGCATCAAATTGTTCGATTTATCTCTGAAAGAAACGCGTGCTTCACTTCCGAGTCGAACCACAAGCATGGTACCGCGGGGGCAGGGGTCCCCATTGGGTAACATAATCCCACGTAGGGGATGAAACTGTGATAGTCATGTGGAAGTAATCTCGTGGGCGGTGGGGCGGGGCGCAACTGTTATTTTGTTGGGTCGAGCTACTGCAGCGCCACCATGAGTTAGCAGAATCTTCGGCACGGGGTCTGCACGGGGTACTACAATGATTCACAGTATGGATTGTGCGTTCCGTTTATGGAGTGGAGGTTCACTAGACATGGCATGCAGGGGAAACAAGCACGGCACTAAAAATGGCAGGGATAAAGCTTCGCTCATCGACTACCGCAGCGGGGATGTCAGATGTAGTGCCTAGGCATCGCTAGGCGTTATTGCTGTCCCCTTTGAATATTATATCGGCTGTGTGATAAAAAAAAGCGATAGATAACGCTCGAATGATAGTATTACTAGATGAATTTAGCTGTGTTGGATCATAGCGTTTGAATGGACATGTAGTGTTATACGGGAAAGAAGGGATAGAAGCGGTTCTTATCTGCTAGCTATTATTTACAATGGAATAGCTGATCCTAATTGGTCCAATAATCTAGGTCTCGCTGGAAAGATTCCGACATTTAGGATTACGTACAAAGCCTACAGTATTATTATTATTGCTATAGATATTCTATACTAATATGAGTTAGTCTTATACCTGCTTAGGGCCATAGATGAACGCGGGCTTTGGGGCTCTTTGGAGCATTATTGTGTTGAGGGGGTAAATTATGCGAGTTGGAAGAAATCAGGGGAAATTAATAGAGATGCTATGATGTAAAATACCAGATTTCCCACATTATATTTTGCTTTTATACTTAACTACACACTTCGTGGCTTTTGAGTTTTTCTCTTATTACTACACTACATACTACTTGATCAATAGATCCCCCAATTATCTACGTGGCTAAGACCTACTGTAAATGAGTAATTAATAGGGGCTAATTCAAGGTTATTCTGACAAAATGTGTCTAAGTACTATATGATTTCCTTAATTCTTGCATGCCACTTACTTACGTTGTTATCCCAGGAGACTAGAAAAAAGAAACAGGTACGGAATAAGCCGAGTAGATCGTGGTAATAAAGTGTAATTAATCGCTTAACAGTCCATATTAGTAGGCTAATATAGTGAGTGATGACAGCTCCCTTTCCTTCTTTTGAGCAGTATTATCTTTTTGCCAGAAGGCCTCCTTAAAAGTACATAATTATTGCTCGGCTTATACTTCCTATTACAGTAACCGATATGAAGACTAGTGCGGCGTTGCTAAAGCCGTGCCGATGACTAATTCTCCTCGCGCCTAGTGACTAATGACTAAGTAAGTACAGCGATACGCTGTCTAAACTAAATGGGTTTAGCGAGACGTAATAGTAGGAGCGGACAATGCCAGCTGTGAGATCTGCCGGCATCAAATTGTGAAGAAAAACTAGTAAATATGTTAATGCGGCTAGCACCTTTCCAGAACTCCGATCAACAACGGACATAACGGCAACTTTTCATCTTCCGTGGTATCTGGAATGTGAACCATTTAACCATGAAGACAACTAGTTCAACGTTGGGGTCACGGCGATGACATTATTTTGATTTATGCGACGGCCGTCGGTTTTAAATTCCATAGTTTCCCTCCTTACGATGCAGGTTAAAAGGTATTTAAGGACGGTAGCAAAGTGGTTTGTCAAGAGGAGAGCATGAATATAGCCTTATGGGTGTGACTTCGCTGACAACGCTAGAGGAAAATCAAGTACTATTTGAGCGTATACATGTATAACCGAGTATAGAGCACCTCTATGTTTTGAGTATCAAACGACGTTTAAAATGGAGAAGGCACAGTTCTTATAGTGATTACCTAAATCTCATAGGCACATCATGGCATGCCCTTCAAAATGGAGTCTGTGTAACAGTAGTTCCGATAATCTATTTAAGTTCTGTATATACAAAAGAGAGCTAGCGGGACACTTATAAGGAGTTCAATGTCCGCTTAGGCTGATCCACCCCGTGCGCTAGAGGTGGGCTTCGTATAAGTCCTCCGGCCTCGCGTATACCGTGCTCCATGACGTGAGCATTGTTTGCCGTACTAGAAAATATTTACTTTTCGTTTGTCGTTTCGTATCGAGCAACGTTACGATATTTTCTGTGTGAGCGGAGGGCAAGTCTGTGCCTTAGTCTAACCGGACGTTGGGATGACGCCAGTTGCACTTCCACCGAGGTACCAAGACCCAATGTCAGTCAATTTACCAGCGTTGTTCAAGAAAACCCCGTTAGGGCCAACGTTGCTGACGTTCGACTATACCATGATAGTTAGTAAATTATATAAAGGTGAAGATCCCAATTGCTTTCTAGCCGCCATGATCTCGAAGGAGGAGAACCCAACTCGTGCGAGACAACATCAAGCCCCCAAAGACACCAAAAGGATAGGGCCAACTATGATATTACGTACCCGGAAAGCAGCGAACCATGAATATCGCTCAACATTGCTAAGAGCATCCAAGTATGGGATGGACTGGTTGTAGAATTGTTGCGATGCTGCTAGATCCACATTGGGATCCGTGATTTCGGTAAGCCAGATCTTTGGGGTTGATACCTATATCAACACCGTCAGCCGAGACACCAGGTGGTAAATAGTACAGGGCCACAGGCCCAATTGGAAATTCGACATGCAAGATAGAGGTAGTGTACTTACCTAGAGTTGACTTGGTTGATAAGTGCCTGCAGGCCTGCGAAATTATTGTACCAGTGGATTGGTAGGAAATCATAGGGGCATTTGGATGCGGTGTTGCTTTGTTTCACCATCTGGGTACAGTTGGCCAGAAACTGGTCCAGCCACTGCATGCCAAACTCATCACCGTTCACAGCGGGTAGACCAATCCTTATTCCTTGTTTCTGTAGCGGAACGAACTCGGCAATCCAACCGAGTGCCGCGGTATAAGGGGTAAGTTGAGCACCGCCGGAAGAAAACGGATATTCCGGCTCGTTGTAGCCGAGAACGTTCTTGATAGCTCTACCGCCCGCGATAAGCTGCTTGACATAGGCACTGAAGCTTGTGTCTTGCGGGTTGCTGCTCTGTGTCCATCTCTGCGGGACGAACTCAATCTGGGACTGAGGAACCGAGCTATACTGGCTGCTTGGTGCTTGTCCATAGTTGTAGTACCAGGTCAGGTCGACCCCGGGCTGAATCCAGATGTTGTTGTCTTGCGGCCAGTTAGAGTTGGGGATGTGGATGAGACCGCGTTTGGCAGATCTTGTAGCGGCCACAGATGATGCCAAGAATAAAATAGAAGTTTCGGCCTTCATGATTGCTACGATGCCAAAGTAATGAGGGAAAACTGCTTGAGTGCGTCCAAAAGAAAAGAACGAGAAGCAATGGATGGCTTGTTATATAGAGGCGAGCCACATCGCACCGCATCCTCGATTCATCATGATGTGGCGAGCTACAATGCTGCACGGAGAGGGCATCGCATCTTCACATACGCTAAAGCGCCGCATATTTGGCCGCTGGTGCTCGGACCGATAATCGGTTTGAATTCCGCACAACGACGATGTGACAGTATTTCTTGTTTCTTGAATGGCGGCTTAGGCGCCTAGCGCCTATCCTGCTCTATGCACATGACATCCTGCCTGTTTATGACGGTACCATAAGGAAGGGCGAGGTTTATTTTGACATGCCCAATATGTTGTGGCTGTGCCCTGGCAAACGTCCGGTTGACCAAATAACTGGCCATGGTGTAAGTATCTTGACGCCGCCGACAGGCTTCTTACTATCATCTTATTACTATATAGAGAAATATGATAATGCTGTATTGTTCTTGCATTTTTTACTTTCCTCTTTGCCACGTATTGGCGCCTTCATTTTCTCTGAACTACTCATAAATATTCATACCACATCTTTAATTCTCTCTTTTGCGCGATGGCACTTAATAGGGGGTCGTTGACGTCTCTAGCCTAAAAAGAATTACATAAGATCTATAACGACCTAGCTAGCTTGTTTCCCCGCAAACTGTGCCATGCTAGAAGCTTAACACTAAGCACTAGCCTCGGTCGTTTTGTGCTCGCGCCTATTAGCTGCGTGAGGCTCGCAAGTTAAATGCGACGAACTTTTTACCCCCTGCACACCCCCTTGTTTTCTAAGGAGAAGGTGATATTAGAAAACCGCACTTGTGGTCAAATTTGTCAACGTCCTGGCAGCGAATAGCAATCAACTAGCCTACCTTGATTACCCCTGTCGATGAACACGCGGAAACTGGCATCGCTATCGGCCGGCTTGGCAAATGCAGCCAATCCCAGATTTGGGTACTCGGGTTACCGTTCGCCTCCATGGGGCCGCCAAGGACCTGTTCTACTAGGTCCTGACGACAACACACACATGTAAGAGCTACCGCGACCTCCGGCTCCACTACTTGAAATATCAATGACACTAGCAAGAAAAGGTTAGAAAAACAAAACGGTGTGACTAGGATGAAACGAAGGGAACTAGATTTCGAAGATGACTTATCGTAGAAAGGTATTTTTAAAAGGCAAAATACACAGTTTGAGTGTTGGTGGCTGTAAAGAATCAAGGTCAGGTGCGGGAAGATCAGATCATATTGATAGGACAGAACATATTATTTACTCAAACAAGATTATAGGATGTCGAATGGCTTTTACTTTCAATTTCCGATTATCCTGCTTTGTTCTTGCCTATTCTCTAAAGTGGCCAAGTTCAGGAAGGCTATAGACTAGTATGTGTGTGATGCCTTGTGGACCTGACTCCCGCCATGGGCTCACTTCGGTCTTGGTCCTTTCATGTTTAGGTTGGACCCTTCAACCACAAGGCCTTTCTTGCACACCTTCAAGTATTCGGCCCTGATGCATGAATTCGGGTTTATACACACAGTAGGACATGAAAACGGCCGAATGAGACATGGCTAGTTTGCCATTCCTCGCATTACGCAGGGTGACTTCATCCTAGATACGGGTATACCTCTATAGGGCAACTAGATCCTGTCACCTAGCAATCGACTGTGCCATCGAAGAATCTGCTGTGTCATTGACCAAGGATCAAGACCAAGGGTTAAGGCCAAGGGTTAACACACAGAAGCAAAGCTCGAAACTTTAGTAACTTGGCTTTCTGAATATAAATACCGTCACTAGAACTCACAAATGTGATTGTTTTCCCCTAGCAACCACAACACATATCCGCACCTTGACTTTGCCTACGCCCAGAGGTTGAACCTCACCCACCTATCACCATGGCTGCATCGGTTACTAAGTATTTCGGAACTCTTTTGAGTCTCTGTGCTGCCGGCGCCGTAGCTCAGCAAGGCCCTTATTTTGTCCTAGGGAGTGGCATGCCCCTTGTGATCGAGCGACTGGATCCTGTTCTCCAGCCCGGTCAGCAGCTGTCACCTCATGTACACTCAGTCGTCGGTGGCAACGGATTTGCACCTACCATGGACTTTGCGCAGACTCAGAGATCAACTTGCGCGACAGTTACTCCCAAGGCCGACAAATCAAACTACTGGGTAAGCGTCTCACCAAAGTGAATTATTTGGCTAGGAAGTGGAAGCTGATGTCCATTGTCCCAAAATACAGATGCCAAACTTGTATTATCATGATCCCAAGAATGGTTCCTTTATTCGTGTGCCGGAGCAGCCGTATCACAAAATCTACTACAAATACGGCAACAGCTTCAATCAATACGACACAGATATCTCGGAGTTCCCTCAAGAATTCCGCATGATTGCTGGGAGCAATACGGCACGCTCATACAACTATACCACCATGGGCCCCTATGGTAGTGAGCTCGGCTGGGCGTGCCACGGTGATGGCCAGGGGCACCCTGACTACTACACCACTGGTCTTCCCAAGGGCTTCACCGCCTGCCCTGGTGGTCTTGCTGCTGCCATCACGTTCCCATCTTGCTGGAACGGAAAAGCCTATGATGTCGCGAACCCAACTGCCCACATGGCCTATCCAGTTGCCGACACCCTGCAGGGCTGTCCCGAGGGCTTCAGAGTTAAGCGATTCCCGCAGCTATTTATCGAGTACTGGCTCAACACGAACTCATTCAACGGCCTATACGGAGCTAACGACAACCCCTTTGTGCTGGCAAACGGTGATCCGACCGGCTACGGATTCCACGCCGTTTTTGTAAGTTATCCCCGGCTACAGATTTTTCAGTAGAAGACTAATGAGTCCCAAAGATCAATGGATGGCAAGTGGGTGTTCTCCAATCCATCATGCCCACATGCCGCCCCGGTAACACCGCTACTCCCCTCTTTCAGATGCTAGCTGCTTTGGTAACAAGGGTGGTCTGTATACTCAGAAGGAAATGGATGCTTGCAGACAGAGGCCCACGACCAATGAGAACGTCGGCTGGACTTTTGGCCAAGAAGATAACCCCGTTGGTAACGTTCTGACTTACGGTGGAGTTGTTGGCAACAAATTGCCAGGTTGCAACCCCATCCAAGCTGGTCCTGGCCCGGCCCAAGTCATTACCAACTGCTAAGGTACTATACCTAGGCCGCAGCTTCTAGGTCCTGATGGTTATGAACTAGCTCAAGTGGCAGGCTTAGACACTTTATTGTCGAAGCGCTTTTTATGATCCAAGCCTGATCAAAACTACTTCTTGTTATATATTTTGCCAAGGTTCTACAACCTTAAAGTAGCACTTTCGTTCTACTCCTACTCAACATTTGAGATAGTGGCTAAAGAATGCTAATGAAATTCAACTTTCCTCCTTTGAGAAAATGACATTTTTCGAGGGGGTATAAAATCAGCTTCATTATTATTTTGCTGCAAAGCCGAGGGCTTTACGAATGCCCATGCGTAAGTGCTGATTTCCTAGTTCATAGCATCCGCTACATGCGTACATACAACTTGTAACTCACTTCATGTAAAGTAAATAGCTTTTGACCTCGGCTTTGATACAAGATAGTTACATGCCCAAGGCGATATTATTGATCTCGAATACCCTGCATGTTCAGGAGGAAGGCGAGGATTCATCGTGATTTCGCATTTCGCAGGTCAGCTGGGCAGAGGCTCTTAAATGGAGATATTGATTTGCTAAAAAGACACCTCAGAATTTTGATCTAGAAGTAAGAATACAATCTTTTCTAGGGTGACTGGGTCGGTCAACTACCTACGCCAAGGTATAGGGCTTCGCTAAGCGAAAGTTGGACGCATCCAGCACAGAAACATTAGATGGGTGTGCCTAAGAGCAATATTGAATACCTAATGAAGAGCGGCCTACTAGCTCATCGAAGCAGTACAATAACCCTATAGATTCGGCCCATCTTCACCCGAGGATACTATCCTGACCCTTTTGGACAATGCAAACCGTCCCCACCTCCTCTGTCAAGCCAACAAGAAGCAGAAACATCAGTATTCTGGTATACACGAGACATAGCCTAATCAGCCCAGTTCACTCGAATGTGTTAGCGTCGTTCGAAACACTTTCCGTAGTGGTAAAAGGTAGGAGATGGGACATCGTACGATCGCGTCCTGGGGCGCGAGTATAAGAACAAGGACGTATAGTTTGTCCTCAGTATCGCCCTGTGGCAGCCACAAACAAGTAGTTTCTTCTCTAGCCCGGAGAAAGGGGGGCGTCTCCGGCTGCGGAGATGTCTGTTGTCCACCTGGCCGACTGGGGCCGCGCTAGCCTCTAAGACTTCGACGCTTGCTTTGCTACGAAGATTTCCCCATCCCAAGTGACGGGGAAGCTGATTGATGCCCACACCATGTCAGTATGCAGTAGGTTTTAGTTCTCTTCTTAAATCGCCCCTGGGAGACACGCTAGCAGAGCAGCTAAGGAGAATCTTCGAGCCGGAGGCCAGCGAGGTAGGTGCTGGAATGGGCACTTCATCAGTCAAGGAGAATCTTCGCGCCAAAGCGGAAATGGCCAAACCTATCGTCTCATATGTTAACTGCGCTTGCTGTACCGCCAACGAGGAAGGCCATTCTCGTGAAATCTAAGGTATTGGGGGTCCTTAGGACTGTTTCTGGTCTTGGGGTTAACCAACGCGTTTCTCTCTGTTTACGATGCTTTACATCGAAGTGTCATAGGCCAATTTCGAGCTCGGGCTTCCTAACAGATAATAGTAGTCCTGGTATATAATCCCGAATTCACGACGCAAATTTATCTCACACTACTAGATTAATTCGGCGGCCGTAATGGTACCATGTGACTAGAACCAAGACCGGCCAGTACCTGAAAATAATCACTCACCGGTTGATTAAGTCTGATCAAGAGTACCAAAGAGTCCAAGACTTGGAGTTTCAATAGAAACCCCGACTATGTGGAGCGCTTTGTATTTCCCAAGCTTTGAAAGAACGATCACGGTAACTATAGCGCCCAGGATGCCTACTAGAACGGCGGGCAGAAGTTGGACTCCTGACCAAGACGGCGTAGAGAGCAGGACTGATTGGAAGTATACAGGAAGAAAGAATAACACCCTGTAGAGAAGAGTGAAGTCCATGAACGTGTTGAAAGCAATAGCTCCTATCAGATGCGAGAATAGGCGGAAGGGGGTAACGGGTTCCTTCGCCCAACCCGAACTTTCGTATGTCGTAAACAAGATGAGGCCAAACAGTTCGAACACCAAAGACGTGACGACTTTGACATCGGCCCAAGCATACATTGACCTGCATCCGCCAAGGAATTAAGGGTAATACCGTGAAAGCGATAAGAATAGTGTTGCCGACGCAGTCAGTTCTTTTTACCCTTTCAATAAAGGTAATATCGCGTCCAATACTCCGTTCGGAAGAATATAAATAAAAGGAGAGCGTGACACCGCAAAATAGCCATCGCCAAGAAGACCTCTCAACGAGAATGCATCCAGCGAATGAGCTAATTGAAGTTCCGATAGCATAGACGATCAGAATGATAAAAATAATTCCCCGTTCGCGTAGTGGAACAAAACCAGAGATGAGGAAATGGATGATCATATTAACGCCACCACTACGATCCCCGTACGGCATGACCGGCGATGAGCCTGCACCATTAGTAGCACCACCGCAGATACTGCTGTAGAGTGTGTATGTATCAACGATGAACATAATCAATCAGTGCCGGCCGAATATATCAGCTAGCTGTCCGAAAGGTGGTTGAACTGCGGCACTATGTAGTGTTAGGTGCGAGTCAGCCTGGGATCCCCAAGATCTGGTCATTGGAGGATGACACATGTACGTGGGCTTGTCGTGCGGACCTGTCAGGAAGAAGATATTCGTAACCCATATATAGTCTCGACCCAGTTAAAGGTGGCTTAGTGTTCATCGCGCAACTTCGAGGCTTCTTGGCGCTGAGGACATAGCACCACACGAGCCACACGCTGGTGTTCGTGTAGAATTTGGTGCACGTATGGCGAGATGATGTCCGTGCGACTGCCTCATGAAATCTCCAGATTTGATGTTAGTTTTCTGATTTTATTGTCCACTGTGTGTATGATATATAGTAGAATCGCTATAAACATAACACTGCCCTAGGTACCTGGCCATGATGTATATTGATGCATGATGGCGTGATTGATATACCGGGGTCATTTGTGGTCCAAAGATGATGTCGCAATCTTGAGCTCAGTATTTTTTGGAATTGCCCCAGTCGATAAGGCCTACAATATACGGAGGTTTATATCATAATAGATCATTATCCTTAGCGTTAAAGTAACGTATAAATTGAATACGCCAAACACTGTTTAGGCGCCAAACCTAGACTATTAATTAGTGCTTAAGTTACTACCTAAATATAGTTAAGGATATAGTTTTTATTGATTTTTTTTTTTTTTTTAAATATATTATAATATTAAGCAAAATTAACTAAAATCTAGTATAGTAAAAAAATTCGACTTCGGCAAACAACTTTAAGCTTTAACCTTATATTTTAAAAGCTACTTATATAAAAATATAACAAAAAAAACAAAAATAGTGCTAGTAGCTTTAATAGTTTATTTATTATAGCAAAAAAACGTAGTTATAAGCTTAAAAATAGCTTAATTTTTATAAATATATTAATAATAAAATTAGCAAAAGTTAAAAGCTAGCTTTAACTAATTAGCAAAAACGTAAAATCGTCGAAATTTTAACTACCGAAAAAATATTTTATAAGTTCTTTATATAATAATTAGCTAATAAATTTAACGGAAAAAATATAAAAAACGTAAATCTTTAAAAAAACGGTAGCTAAACTATTAAACGTAAAAAAGTTTAAAAAAATTAAATATATTAATTAGTTTTAAAAAATATAACTTAATTAAACGTTTAAAGTAGTATTTAATAATTAAAAACTAAACCTTTAATAAATAAAAACTAATCGTTTAAAACAATAAAACTTTTATTATTATTAATATATTTAAAAGCTATAATAAAGTTTAAAAGCGTATAAATAAAGCGTTTAATAACTAAATAATATAAAAGCAGTTTAAAAGCTTTAAAACTTTTATATTTTAGAGCTGTTTTTATTAGTTTTTAATAAAGCTTTTATATATATAGCCGGCGTAAACCGTAGTATAAAAAACAAAATATAAAAAATAATAACAAAATATAATATAAAGTAAAACCGGCAACTAAAATAAAATAAAGTTAAAAACTAAATAGTAAGGTTAAATCTTTAAAACTATAAAAATTATAAGCTAATATAACGGTTTAATAAACAAACGGGTATTTAAATAAAAGAATTAAAAACAAATAGAATCGATTAAATATATTACTATAAAAAAGTTCTAAAGCTTAAATTTATATTTTTTTAAAAAATATATAAAAATACTTAAAACTTACTTTTATTACTTAAAAAAATAATATATTTAGCTACGCTTTAAAATAATATTAATATAAAAAAAAACAAGATTTATTACTTTAATATAGCTACCGAACTTTCTAAACTTTTTTACGATCGAGCGGGCATAATTTATAATAAAAACTAAAAAAAAGTTATTTAAGCTAAAAGCATTAAAAAAATAAAAAAAATATAAAAAAAAATAAAAAGCTTATTTTAATAAAAATATAAACGTTTAATCGATAAAATACGTAGCAATATATAAATAATCTACTTTATAAATAAAAATCGCTATAAAAAAACATTTAGCTACTAAACAATTCGAAATTTAAAAAACTTAATAATAAATTAAAGGCCGAATAAATATAAAAAACAAAAAATTAGCTTTAAAAGCATAATATAAAGTTATTAAAGCATAAAATAGTTTTTCGAACAGCTAAAACGCTAAATAATAAAAAAATATTAAAAGCAAAAATAATAAACTAAATAGAATTAAATAGCAAAATAAATTCTAATAGCAAATAAAAGCTTCGCGGTTTGCCGGTCTATTAATAGCTTACTAGTAATTATATAACGTTAAAATTAAACTGTTAAAAGTTTTATAAATATTAAATCGCTTGTTTATTAGTTTATTAAGCCCTACGCAATTTAAATCGTTTAAAAACGTTATTTTCGCTATTTTCGTTGCTGCTTAAAAATCTACACGCAATTTTACCGCTTTCTTAATTAAGAATTCTACCGCTTTAGCAAAGTAATAAAATTAAAAGCTATAATTACTATAATCTAACCTTTATAGTAGCGTTAATAGCAGCAACTATTATAGCAACTATTATAAATTAGTAAACTTAGCGCTTTTTACTGCACAACCTAACTACAAAAAATAATATATAACGTATAATAGCTTTATAAACTCTAAAACTTGTTGCACTTTATATAAAATAGAAGGCGTGGCTCTAAAATATGTTTATTGTACTAAATCTATAAGTAAAGAAGGAGTGTATATGTAAGGAACCTGCGTAGCAGGTTCCGAGCTAAATACTGTAGTGTGGCCCCGCAAGGGCCACAGCTATAGAAATTGCGGGCTATGGCACCAGCTACTTGGCTAGCCACTACCTATAACTACCCCCCTTTAAAAAAAAATAGCTCGTTTCGAAATACCTGCTATACTTAAACTAAATATTTTCTAATAAAAAAAAAATTACTTTAAGTTTTTATTAATTAATTAATTGTAAGGCCTTTATTTTATTAAATTATCGAACTAGTTTTTTATATTTAATTGTTATAAGTTTTTAGTATAATTATTTTTATTAAACTTGCTTGCGCTTTTTTTTCTTTAAACCTTGCATAACTAGTTTATTATTATTTCGTATAATAGGTTAAATTTATTATTTATAGCGGCTTTTTTTATACGTTTAATCGTAATAGCAGCCTTGCTATATTTAGGTTAGATTTATAGTATTTTTATAGTATTTTAATACTATTTTTAAAGTTTTCGGCTAAGTACTACTTATTATTTACTTTTTATTTTTTTTATATAACCTAGTATTATAGCTTATAGTAATAGATTTTAGATATACGTATTTTTTAACGACGAATTTTTTTTCGTTGTTTTTAAGCTTTATTATTTTATTATTAAGGTTTTTTGCCGCTTATTTAAGCAATAAATTATTTAAATATTTTTTAAAACGGTTTATATAATATTTATCGGTTACTTTTTAAAATAAAAATATTTTTAACGTAAAAATATTATTACTAGCATTATATTTTTTAATTTTAAACTTTTGCTACATTATAAAATAATCCAGCTTATTAAACAGTTTATTAGTTTTTTAAAATTATTTTTTTTTTAAAATAAAAACATAGTCCTTTACGCCGAAGTTAAGGTTTTTACGGCCTTAATTCGCTTATTATATTATACGATTTTACGCGTGCGCTAATATTATTTAGCTAATTTTACATATTTTGCGATTTAACGCGTTTTATATTACGCGTTTTCGCGCAAATTAGCTTCGTATTATAACAAGTTACATATTTTTTTTGCTATTTTATTCTTTTAATCGAAATAAAATAATATAAAAAACCTATTTTTATTTTATAAAATATTATGCCCGTTAACTTATAAAGTAGCGTAGTTTACGCGTAATTTATAGCTAGTATACGGTTTAACTAGTTATTTTAATAATAATTTATATATAGCTTTAACTGCTAATCTAGATATTTATTTATAATTTTAGCTTAGCTTACGGTTTATAATGCCCGGCAAATATAAATATATATATTTTTAAATTTATATAACTTATTTATAAAAAACAATATAAATTATAGCTTTTAATTAAATATAAATATAGTTAAAACGCTAAATATATAAAACGGGCTTTCGTAGTATATATTATATATTAGCTACAGTAGCTTTTATTATATATAGCATAGTTTATGCGTACTTGCTTAATCTATTTATTATAACAAGCGCGTTATTATAACTATATTTATTTTTAGGTATTTATTTAAAATTAATTATTAAATACCTTTAAACTTTATTTAATATTAATAAAAAAGTTAGCTTTTTTAGCGTTTTATCCCTAAAAACTTTTATAAAGTAATATTTTATATAATTAGCTATATATTTATTATAGTTTTTTGCTAAGCTTAGCTACTAATATTTTACGTTAATAAGTTATCGCGTTTTATTTTTTCTTAAATATACCGTTAATATTTTATCGTATATTTTTTAAATTAATCGAATATAAAAATAAAAAAAATTAAATATAACTAGTTTTTTTAATATATAATCAAATTATTTTTAAAATTTTAAAAGTTAAAATTATTACTTATATAAATATAAGCTTTTTAGCGATAAATTTTTATACCGGGGTTATTACAGTTCTCAACTAAAGCACAATCGATCAATTAAAAATTTAATAATTTTTCTAGCTTTTCGCAGGGCAATAATACTAATATTATAGCTAAAAATTATATTATTTAAACTAGCACAACTATATTTTATATAAGTTTAAAAAAAGTTAAATAGCGTTAAACTTTTTATTTTTTTTTTTAAATATTTAGTTTTTTTACTTACATAATAATATATTAACAATTATATTTTCTTTTTTTAAGCAGTAAATAATAAAAAAATAATATTCTGAAAATAATATAGTTTATCCGGCTTATTATAAATTAAAGTATTATTTTTTGCTAAAATATTTTAAAGCTTTATAGTCGGTAATAATTAAAAACGGTTTTAATTAGCGGTTTTTAATTAGTTTTAGCTGCTATTTTTTTAACGCTAAAATAACAGCGAGCATTTCTTTATTAAATATTCCATAATTTAGCTCGGCGTTATATAAGGTTTTAAAGTAATAGCTTATAAAATATTATTACTATTATTATATAATTATAATAGTACTTTTATAGCTATTTTATTTAAAGCGTTCGTTTTTACTTTAGTTAGCAGGCTATAAATAGTATTATAAAATCGGCAATAAAATTAAGCATTTTTTTAGCCTTTTAAACGCCTTATCGCACTTTACCGTCCAATAAAACGGTTTATTTTTCTTAATAAACTTATTAATAAGGTAGCAATATAATTATATTCGTAAACAAATTTACAATAAAAATTATAAAAGCTTAAAAAAAATTATATATTTTAATAGTAGTTAAAAGCGCTTAATTATATTTTTATACTTTTTAAGGTTTATTTATATATTTTATATATATAATATAGCTAAAAAATTTGGTTTTTATAACGTAAAACTTAAACTTTTTAAAATCTACTTATAGTCCGGCGTTTTTTAGCTATTAAAAAACTTTTTTACGTATATTTTATATTTTTTAAAATTATTTAAATAAATTAAAATATTATTTACGTAAATACTATAAAAATTATTAAAATAATTAAATAAATATTAAATATATCGCTAAAAAATAAAAAGTTATTAATAAAGCTAAAAAATAGTATTTTATACCGATAAACCTTATATCTTATATAAAACGTAATAAAATCTTTATTGCTAGCGCTTATTTAAATATAATAGAATATTTAGCGCACGTTAATTTTTATAAAAATTTTCGTTTTAGCAATATATAATAAAGTTTTTTAATTAAAAGTAAAAAATAATAATTTTTTTATAAAATTTCGTTTAATTTTTAATAATCAACGTAAAATTTTAAACTACTATTGTTTAGTTTAGCTATAAATAATACTAAGAACATATAAAAAGCGCTACTAAGTTCGATAAAGCTTTTATAAAAATTATTTATTAAATACTTTTTTATAGCTTTTAATTCGTTAAAAAACATTTTATATAAAAAATTATATCCTAGATTATTAAATAACTTTTTATATAAATTCTATTTTATAGTCTATTTAAAGTTTATAAAAAGTAAAATATTAAAGTTTACTTTATTAAAAATATAAAAAATTATAGTATTTTTTAAGTATAAGTTTTAAAACTTTTGCTTAAAATCTTTATTCTTCTCGTTTAAAAAATCTTTAGTTTTTTGCTCCGTAATTACTTTATTTATTTATAAACGCTAATAATTATACCTATTTTTCCGATTTATTTTTTTAGATTATATTTTAAAAGCAATAATATTAATTTTAATTATTTTTACGCTCGAACGTTATTTATATTAACTTATATTATTTACTATATTTAATAAAGTTTATTAATATTTAATTTTTATTCGCTAAAAATAATTAGGTTTTTTTATATAAGTATTATTTATTACTTTTTATCTTTTTTTTTTTATAAAAAAAAGTAAAGCAAGGTTTTTATCTAAGCTATATTATATTTTAGCTAAATTTATAGCAATAGGATTACTTCGTTTAATATTTATATTTTTTTTAGTACGGAGGTTTTTTATTGTTATATATTAAAGTAACTATTTATTAATATTTTTTTTTTTATATTTTTATTAAAGCCGGCGTTTTTCTAGTCGGTATTACGTTAATATAATAAATAGCGTAAATAAACGTTTGTTTTATTTATAGCTATATTATAGTTGTTATTTTTATTAAAGTTAAATAAGAAATCTAATAAAAAAACAAACTATGCTTTTTTATATTAAAAAAAATATTGTGTTATTCGAACTATAATTATCCTAGTATAATATTATTAAATATATTAAAAACAAATACAAGGATTTAACAAAAGCTACAACCGTAGATTCGTAAAATAATTAATAAAGTTTATAAATACTTTAGTTACTACTATTATTATTATATTTAACTATTTTTTTAGTTTAAATTGGTCGATAATAAATAAGTTAAAGTATTATATTATTTTTTAGTAAAAATATACTTATATTTAAATATAAGTTTATTTCTATGTTTTTAAAAATATTATAAATAATTAATAAAAATTTATTACTATTTATCGAAAAAAATATAAAAAGGTTTTTTCCAAAAAGCTATTTAAATATTATTTTAACTATTATTTTTAGAAACTTTTTAAATAAAATTAATTTTTTTAAAGTTAATTTTTACTTGTTTATTAATTTATTTTTAATAGTTTTATTAGCTAAAGGCGTTTTTATTCCGAATAATACTATAATAAATATAATACATACTTTATGTTTAGCAACTATTTATTATTTTTAAAAAATATTTTTAGTAATATAGCCTAGCTGCTTATAATTAAAGTATTTATTTTTTAAAATAAGCTTATATATTTTATTAAGTATTAAACGAGGTTCGCGCGTTATGTTTAAAAATATAAAGGCATTAAAAGTATAACTATATATATTAGTAATATTGCGCTTAAAGCTAGTACTTTTATTACTATTATTATTATTATTAGTAAAGTTTTACGCGTTATATATATTTACGATTTATATTACGTTTAAGATTTTTAAGTATAAATAGTATATTATTTGCGTATAATATTTAGAAAACATATCGAAATTTATACTAAGCTTAAAATATTCCGAAATAACTTTATTATTTAAATATACGGAAAGTTTATTTTTAAATTTTTTTTTTATTAGTTTTTAAATAGTTTTATTTTGTTAGCAAATTATATAAGTTAATTTTAAACGTGCTAAACTTGTTTAAATTATTAGGCATTATTAATTTTTAGTAGCTTTTTTTTGTTTTATTTATAAAATTAATATTTATATAACTGTTTTATAAGTGCTATAATAGTTAGGTCGATATAATTAATATATAGGGGTAAGTAATAGCTAAGTACGGCTAAAAGTTAGTTATAATAATACCACTTAAGTAAAACTTAATATTAGCTATTACGGCTATATTATTAGCGAATTAATCTATATTATTTATAACGCGGTTATTTATTTTATAGTATTAAATTTTAAACGTAATTTCGTTTTTTTTAAAGTTGTTAAAAAAATAAATATATTAATTTAGTAGTTTTATAAGTATTACTTTTTATATAATTAGTTCAGGTAAAACCGAAAGTTATACTACGTTAAAAAATTAAATTAATTATATGCTAGTTAAAATTATTTAGCTAATTTTGCAAGCGATCGCGATCGGTAATTATATCCGTTAATTTATATATTAAGCGATCTAGCATGTTTTAGTTAAAATTATACGTTATATAACTATTTTTAAGGGCTATATTTGTATTAGCTAAAGTACTATTATTAGGGGTTAAACTGGTTTTTATTTTAGCTTGTTTTAAAATATTTTTTAGCTTTTATACTTTATTCTTATAATTAAAGCTAAGTATTTTTAAGTCTATAATTTTTTTTATATTTTTATCGGCTAAATAATAAGCTTATTCGATTATAGCGTCGAAGCGTTATTTTGTAGCAATAAGTAATTTATATAAATTAAATATTTATTATCGATTAAAGAATATAATAAATTTTTTAAACTTAAATTTTTGCTAAAGTGTATTAAAGTTGTCGTAAAGTTTGCGGAACTTTTTTTATTTATAAGTCTTAACGTTTCGGGTATAGCTATTTTAGTTTTGTTAGTTATAAAAGAAAATAAAAAAGTAAGGTTGTTGCTTTTTAAATAATAAGCTGCTGTTAAATTTAGTAATATATATGTATATTAATCTATTTATTTATTGCTGCCAAGCTTAATTAAGGCATTTCTAGTATAAAATACTTAATAAAAGCACTAGCTACTAATTAAACCCTGGCGTACTATTATATATATTAAATAAGTAACCGGGTAATTTATTTAATAATATATAAATAAATTATTATGTTATACGTAATTTAATATATTTTTTTAAAAAAAGTAAATTTAGTTATTTTTTTAAGTCTTAATTAATAAATATAATCTATATAAAATATAATAAATAATCGTTTATTAACGTACTATAATAATAAATATTTATAACTTATATTTAATATAAATATTATAAAACTAATTATTACTATATAACTAATAAATATAAATAATTATATAAATAGTAATAATTAATTTATTTATATAAGTATTAGCTGCTTTTTTTTTTTTTTTTTTTTTTTTAATTACTATAGTTTTAAAACTTATAAATAAATAGTTATATATTTATATATACGTACTTTTTAAAATAGCCGAAATTAATACTAATTTATATATAGTTTAATTAAATAATTATAAGCTTTTAATATATATTTAAATTATTTTTAATAATATATATAACGTTAATAATTATTAAACTTAATATTAATATATATTTAATTAAATATATAATAAAACTTATATTATATTATTTTTTTTTATAAATACTATTATATATTTATATAATTTATTATTAAATAGCTTAATAGCTTATTTTTATTTTTATTTTATTTTCGTTTTTAAGCAAAAAAAATATTTTATTTGCTGCTTTTACTGTTTTTAGTTTACCTTAGCCGGCTGATCTAGGTTATATTAAACATATAATGCCTATAAAGCTTTATTACTATTATTTTTTACATATTAGTTCGCTAAGCTTTAGCTGCTGCTATTATAATTATTATTTTTAAAATCGCTAGTTTAATATTAACTCTTTAGTATTTTATTAATTTAATTAAATAAATAATTTAAATAACGCTAGTTTTTATTTTAGCTTTATTAAAACGTTCGTTTATTATTATTATTATTATTATTATTATAGCCTTTTTTTTACTACTATTAGCCCGGCTTATCGCTTATATAGTTATAAAAATAATATAAATCGTTATTATATTATTTCTTGCTTTTAGCTAGAATATTTATCGGTTCGTTATAAAACTTTATATTTTTAATACGTTAAAAACGTTTTTATAAATCGCTTTAATAATAACTATATAAAAATAATTAATAATAAAACGCGCTATTAGCGTTATATTTTTAAATACGTTTATAAAAAGTTATAAATAATTTTTTATTTTAATAATTAATAATTTATTTAATAATAATTAGTTTTAAAAATATTAAGCAAGTTTTTTATGTTTTATATAATATTTTAATCGAATATATTATTATTATTATTATTTTATTATACGCTTTTTGTTAAGCTTATATATTGGTTTATTATTTTATATACTATAGTATATATTTTATTAAAGCTTTTTAGAGTAGCAAAAAAAAAAAAAAAAAAAAAAAAAAAAAAAAAAAAAAAAAAAAAAAATAAGCCGGTTAAAATTAAATTCCGGCTATTTAATAACAAAATCGCGGGTTTTTTAAACATTTTTTTTTTTTTTTTTTTAAATTATATATAATAACTTTAAAGTTTTAAATAAAAATTAATTAATTTTTTTACTTATATTATAAACGCTTATAATTAAATTTAATATTTAATAAATAAAAAATAAAATATATAATTAGTTTTATTCAGCTAATTTTCTTTATTAATTAGTTTTGATTTTTTTTAACGTAAATAATTAGTTTATTAATATTGCTAGCTTAATAAATAGCTTAACTAGCTTTAATTATTAAAAAACATTATTTATTATTAAATAAATAAAGCTTTAATAAAACTAAGCGATTATTTTGCTAATAAACGTATATACTATTATTAAAGTTTTATTTTTAACTTTTTATATAATTAATAGTTATAAATATTAACGTATTATAATTTAATACGTAAAAAAGCTAATTTTTTAATAATTAGTTTTATAGTTTATTATTATTATATTAAATTTAAATATATTATAAATATAAAGTTATAAGCTTAATAATAAGCTTATTAATATATATAGTTTTTTTAGTAGCTTAAACTAGCGCTAATAATTTAGCTTTTATAATAAACGTTATAACTATATTTTATTTATTAGTTTTTTAGCTTATAGTTTTATTAAAAAGCTTTATAATATAAGCTTAAAAGTTTTTTTATTAATATATTATTAATAAATAATATATTATTAGCTATTATAAAGTTATTTTTATTATTAAATTATATATATAATATTATATAAATAATAAATATAAAAATATTTTATTTATAGCTTTATAATTTAAAAAAAAAGTTATAATTAAACGTAATAGTTTAAAAATAATAAACGCTATATTTAAGCGTATAATAATAGCTATATATAAAATCGAACTATTTTTTATTAATATTATTATATGCTTAAAAATAAAGCTATTTTTTTATAAAAATAATTTATTTATTTTTATTAAATAATAATATATATTATAATATTTATATTTTAAAGCTTAGCGATTTTTTTATAAAAAGCTTAAAATAATTATAGTAATTATTTTTATTTATTTTAAATTATTTTTTTAAAAACTATATAAATTTTCGCTTTTAGTTAATTTATACTAAGATTTTAATATAATAATTATTATATTAATTAATTTAAAGCTTTTAAAAGTATATATAATTATTATATTATTAATATAAATAAAAATAAATATTTTATTTTTTAAAAAATAGTAAAGTTTATAAAATATTAATTTAAAACTAATTTCGTTTAATAATTTCGAAAGCTTTTTTTACTATAATAAAAAAAACTCTTATAAGCTATAAAAAGCTTATAATAATTTAATATAATATTTTTTTTTATAAGCTAAAAAGTATATATATATAAACTTTTTTAATAAGTTTATATTAATAAAAATATTTATAATATTATATTATTTAAATTTAAAATTAAATTTAGCAGTAATTATTATTAAAGTTTTAAACGATTTTTTGCTAAAATATTTATATAAATATTTTTTTTATTATAATTTAGTTTTTAATTTTTATATATTATTAGCTAGGCTTTATATTTATTATAATATTTATATTTATTAAATTTATATATATATTTATATATAATTAAAAACTAGCTTATTTAAAATTAAGCTTTTAAGTATTTTTTTAAGTTTTTATTTTTTAATAGCTTTATAAATAAATATATTTTATTTGCTTAAAATAATTTTTTAATAAATATAAATCGAGCTTTTTATATTATTTTAAATAAAAGCAAATTTTAATAATATATACGCTTTTTTTAAAATAATAGTTTTATAAATAAGCTTTAAAATTTATCGCTAGCTTAAAAATTCTTTTTTATTTAGTTCGTAAGTTTTTATAAAACATTTTTTTTTTGTTTCGCCTAAAGCTTTTATTAATATTTAATACTTAATTAAATAAATAATAAATAATAAGCTTTTATAAAAATATTTTTTTTTTATTTTATTTAAAGCTTTTATTAATATTTAATATTTATAATTAAATAAATAATAAATAATAAGCTTTTATAAAATATTTTTTTTTCGTTTTATTTAAAGCTTTTATTATATTTAATATTTACGATTAAATAAATAATAAATTATAACTTTTATAAAACATTTTTTTATAAATTAATATTATTTTTTTTTATATTTAATATTTAAATTAAATATTATAATATTTAAAAAGCTTTTTAAAATTTAGCTTTTTATATTTTAATAATTTTTTTTATTTATAATAAATAACCTATATAATTAAACTATATTAAATATTTATAGTTTAATAAATTAATTTAAAAATATAAACTTATTTTAATTTTAATATAAATAGTTAAATTAATTATAATTTATATTTAAATTAATAAGTTTTAATTATATTATAGCTAAGCTAAATAATATAGCTTTTAATAATTTTAATAATATAAATATACTAAAAAAAATTCTAAATTAATATATAAATAATTTTTCGGCGTATAATTTTTTAAGTTTTTTATAAGCTTATTATTGCTTAAATTAGCTTTTTATTTAGTTTAATTTAATAGTTTAATAAATTTTTTAATAATAAATTTTTTAGTTTATTATTTTTTTATTTATAAAAAATTAGTTATTATTTTAGCTATATTTTAATAATTAATTTAATTAATAAGTTTTATAATTTCGGCTTATTTTTAAAAAATTTTTTTAAATTTATTTTTATTATTACTAAAAAACTTTTTTCGTTAAAAATAATATTTTTTATAATAATTACTTTATTTTTATATAATAACTAAATTTAATAAATATTAAAAAACTAATATTTTATTAAATATTTTATTTAAACTTTAAAGTCGAGCTTTTATGCTTTTTTTTTTTGCGTTTTATAATATAATTATAATAAAAGCTATATATTTATATATTATTAATATAAAATATTTAAAGTCTGTTTAAAGCTTATATAGCTTTATAAATTATTAAAATATAAATAGAACTTTTTATAAAAACTTTTTAGCTATTAATATAATAAAAGTTAATTATATAAATATATTATAGTATAAACTATTTTAAGCTATAAAAAACAAAAAGCTTATATTTATTTTTTATTAAGCTTATTTATTATTTAATAATAACTTTAATTTTTATTTTTTATTAAAATTTTAAATATATATAAAAAATCACAAATTTAATACTATAAATATTTTATATAAGTTTTACTAGTTAAATAGTTTTATTTATAATATTTATTAGCTTATTATTATATTTTATTATAATTATATTATTTTTATAATAAAACTAAATATATATATAAGTTTTTAAAAACTGCTTATATAATATTAATATTTATTATTAATATATAATTATATATATTTTAAATATTTATTAATAATTAATATTATTTTTTATAAATTATTTTTATATTAAATATTAAATTTGTAAAAATTAATTATTAGCTAAATACTAGCTTTAAAAACTTTAAATTAAGCTTTTATATTATTTTTAGTAAGCTTTTATAAAATTATAATTAATATACTTTATAGTTTTAATTTTATTGTTTTTTAAAAAATAATTATTATTTTTTTAATATATATTAATATTATTTTAATAGTTTAAAACTTATATATTTTAAGCGTTAATATTACTTATATATATTAGCTTATAATTAAAAACGCTTTATATAAAAGTTTAAAAAGTTTTTTAAATATAAAAATATATTTTATTAACATACTAAAAAATATTTTATAAAATTATTTATATATTCGGGTTAATAAATATAAAAGCTTTTTTATTAATATTTTAAAAAATAAATTAAGTTTATTTTTTTAATAAATACTTTTATAATTAAAAACTTATAATAAAAAATTAATAGCTATATTAAAACAAAAAGCTATATTATAAAGCTTATAAACTATAATTTTTTAATTTTTATATTTTAATATCGATTTTTTTAACTATATATTTTAATCGTATTATTGCTAATTATATATATTTTTAAGTTAATATTTTTAAAGTTTAAAAAATAACTTATTTATTAAAAATATATATATTAAACTTAAAGTTTATTATAGCGTAATTATATAATATATATAACTTAGCAAGCTTTTTATTAATTATAAAAAGTTCGTAATATATACTATTAACGGCGTATAAATTAATTTTCGTATTAACTTATAAATTAATTATTAAATTAACGCGTTTTTTTTTCGCTAGTTTTTAACGTTCTATTACTTTTAATATTATTTTTAATAATTATTTATATAATAATAATAATTTAAAATAAATACTAGTTTTAAAGTTTTTAAAATAAAGCTTTAAAAAAAAAACTAATAGCTTATAATTAAATATTTCTTATAATAAACTATATAATCTATTATTAAGGTTTTTTTCTTTAGTTTTAGTTCGTATATTTACTTTAAAGCGCTTTATAAAAATACTTAAAAAATTCTTTTTAAAATCGTTATATTAGCTATTTAATTAATTTCGGGCTATTTAAAAATATACCTTTTGCTTTTAATAAGTCCGCTTAAGTTAATTTTCGTTAAAATAAACTAAATAATCTTTATATTTTTTTTGCTTACTAGTTTTATAAATAGCAAAAGCTTTCTTTTAACGATTTTTATAAATACTTATATTATATTTAATATAAAAGCTTTATATTAAAGCTTAATAATTATCGTTTAATAATTTAAAATATTATTTAAAATTTTACTACTATAAATTTCTTTTAATAATATAGCTTAAAATAAATTAATATTATATAAAGCTTTTTTAAATTAACTATAAGCTTAAACAATTTAGCAATATTTAATTTTTTAATATTTGCTTTAATAACTTTATTTAATTATTTATTAGTTTATTTAGCAAAGTTTTTAATAAATTTTTTTACTATAAAACTAATAAACGCTTATATTCGTTATAATATATTTAAAAACTTAGCTTATTATTTCGCTAAACTTTTTTAAATTATTATATTATTAAAAGTTTAATAAGCTTTTATATAAATTAACTTATAGTTCGAATTTACTATTTTTATATCTATTTAAAAAGCTTAACAACTTTATTTCAATAAATATATTATTTTAAAACAATATTATAATATTATTAAATACTAATATATAAAGTTTATCCGTTTACTATTAAATTTATAATACAATTATCAATATTCGCAAATATAAAAAATTAAATATATTTAATACGCTTAGTTTCGTAAACTAAAAAATCGCGTTTTTTTTAGTTATAAATACTCTTAAAGATCTTTTAAGATTATAAACATTATAAAGTCCTATTCTTATAATAAAAAATTTTCTAACGAATTAAAAATTATAGTAATTAATATAAACATAATAATAATCTTTTAGTACGTATTTTATAGCTTTGTTTTTCGATAAAGTATAAAGATTATAATAAAACTCTTAATTATTAAATTTAATAATATATATATATTAATTTATTTATTTATCGCTGCTAAGCTTAATTAAAATATTTTTAGTATAAAGTACTTAACAGGAGCACTAGCTACTAGTTAAACCCCGGCGTACTACTACATATATTAAATAAACAACCAGGTGATTTATTTAATAATATATAAATAAATCACCAATTAATGCGTAATTTAATAGCTGCGAACTTTTTTAGTAAATTATAAGTTAAGTTAATTAATTTGGCTTTATTATATAGTTTTTTAGTAAATTTTTCGCTATTAATTTAACGATTGAATTTTTCGACGTATTTAGCGAAGTTATTTATTTCGTTTTTATTATTAATAGTGATTATACTTTGTTCCGGTGTATATATGTGAGGTAATAATAACAATTTACGTTTGGTTTTATTACGAAGCGTTTTATTTGCTTTTAAAGCAAAGGCTTTAATTACGTTTAAAAAGAAGCGTATTTTTTGCGGGCCTTTTTTTAACTTCCGTACGTTTTTCTAGTAAGCGTGCTATGGTAGCGTATTAATAGGTTAAGGTTTTTGGCTAGTGTGCAGCACTAGATCAGATTTTGTTAGTTCGGTTAGATCTAAAGGTGCAGATTTTTTTATAACAAGTATATAACTCGTTAGTTAATTAATAAGTTAGTAAAAAATAATTAAAGGCAGTTTTTATGCCTTAATAAGTGTTAACTTATAAATTGTATACTTTATACAAAATAAAAAGCGTGGCTCTAAAATAGTGTTTATTGTACTAAATCTATAAGTAAGGAAGGAGTGTGTATATGAGGAACCTGTGTAACAGGTTCCAAGCTAAATATTGTGTGTGGCCCCGCAGGGCCACAGCCACAGAGATTGCGGGTGCTGTGGCACTAGCCACTTGGCTGGCCACCACCCGTAACTAAACTTAAAATTTAGTTAAAAACACTATATTTTCTATAAGCACAACTTTTTTTTTGTTATTTATTTTAAAAAAGTAAAATACTTTAGGGTATACTGCTATACTTATACAAATTAAGTAAAAATTAGAGCAAAAAAGGGTATTATAGGGCTCTTCGAAATTAGTATACTCTGATTTCCCTGCACTATAATCCGCTGCCAAGGATAATAATCTATTATGATACAAACCTCCGTATATGAAGTTATTAATATATCAAAATAATCACTTCTTATACAACATGCTTCCTGTAATACGCCAATACTGTGTCGAATAATCGAAGCATCATGTCTACTCAGCAACCAGGTGGTGTGTCGTCACAAAACGATTCCGACTCGTCTTCAGTAGCAAGAAAGTCAAAGTCCCAGGAAAGCATCGAGAGTAAACATGCCGGGGGTCCGGCTCCCCCTCTTGCGCCAGATCTGGCGGCCGAAGGCTCGGAGCGGATAGAATCAGCACTGGGCAATGCTCTGTTACGCCTTTTGAGAATTCGACAGGGTCCGAAGAATGACGGTTTTGATCTCGAAGCAGTATGTAACTTCTCCAAGCTTGGCCAACCTGTTCTTCGGCTGACTTGGATCAAGACAGCAACACAGCCCAGTATTTGGGATTCCGAGAACGTAGAGGAGTACAAAGCTCTTTACATTCATCCGCAATGGAGAATTATTCTGCTTTTGACCCTTTATTCCGTTGGACGTACAGAGAAGAGAATGCAGTCAGGCACAAGGTCGATTGGAAGATAATGGTAAGTGCACGAGCCGCGCGATGAGAAGGAAAATCAACAAATTTGACGTTATTAGGTCTGGGTCTGTGATGTTTGCTGCTCTGGACATCGACCGAGGCAGCATCTCCAACGCGGTTTCCGACAATCTGCTCGACGACCTCGGGCTCACCACTAGCGACTTTGTGAGTAATAATCGCCACTTCTGTACTTCTCCAGTGAACGTTGATCAAGTTTTACACCTTCCTAACCAATGGGTAGAATCTTGGTCAAACGCTTTCCAAGGTCGGATTCCTACTTGCCGAGCTCCCGTCGCAATTAATCTCGAAACGGTGAGTTAAGCCCTCCAAAGGAGTAGTGAAGAAAACCGCAGACTCACGTTGCTTTCAGTCTTGGCCCGGACCTGTGGTCCCGATTCAGATTTGCATTTTTAGTTTCATCTCGGGTGCCCAGTTCTTCCTTCAAGGTCGAGGTTCGTTCTTGGCCACTAGATTTCTAGTGTGAGTTTGGATTATGCCTGCATCTGCAAGCCTTCGCTCACCGAAACCTATCAGTGCAGTATTTCAAGGCGGATTCATCCCGTAAGTCTCCGCCATCTTGCGAACAGGGGAGTCCACACTTTCTAATTGATAACAGCGACATGATCCTATACCTAAGCTACTGGTATACTGGTAAAAGAGTAAGGTTACCCATCTCAGTTTGCTTCTTCGTGTTACTTAACTCAACTGCGCAGCTCCCTATCAGGTTGGCTTGGTTTTGGGCGTCTTCGCAATTAGGTGAGATCAATGTTGCATATCGGAGATTTTCGCAGCTACTTACTTGTGCACTCATTTCAAGTTGAAATTGGTGTCGGCTTCGCTGCTGTCGGTCTTTTATCACTTCGCGGTGTTCTAGGATACGCAGGCTGGCGGTGGTTATTCCTTGTTGAGTAAGTAAGCGCCTCTATTAAGAAGTTGATCAACACTAACGTGCTTAGGGGCCTCTTCACCTGTAAGTTAGCACGAGCTCCCGACGTGCGATATGCTGATTTCAATTTAGTCTTAGTTGGACTTGCTTCCTTCTTCTTCATGCCACAGAGTCCAGCTAAAACAAAGAGCTGGTGGAACCCAAAAGGGTATTTCACCGAAAGAGAAGTGAAGATCATCGTAAACTCCGGTAGGCCCCTAAGTTTTGACAACTCTGACTGTATTTCACTTTGTTAACTGTATGTCAGTAATCCGAGATGACCCCGGGAAGGCGGGATGTATAACAGGCAAGGTCTTACAGTCGGGCAGATTTGGAAATGCGCAAAGGACTACGATATGTGGCCCTTATACGCTCTAGGATTACTGTTTGGTATACCAAAGTATCCAGTCAACCAATATCTGACACTGTCATTTCGGGGTCTAGGATTCAACGTCATCCAGACCAACTTGCTGTCGATACCATATATGGTTACCGCTGCTATCACTATGTTGCTCATCACTGCAGTGAGCGAGTTGGTTGAAAATAGGAGTCTGGTGGCGATGGCAGAAGATCTCTGGCTCCTCCCCAATTTCGCGGCTTTAATCGCGCTCCCGAACCCTATCGCTCCTTGGTCGTATTTCGCAATTTCAACTGTCCTCTTATCGTTTCCATAGTAAGTAACGAAAACAACGGCACATCGGGAACTAAGCTTACCATGCTCACAGCACGCACCCTATACAAGTTGCTTGGACAAGCCGGAATGCCGGATCGGTCCAACAGAGGACAGTTTCTGCCGCGTTAGTACACAGCTTTTCTCATCCTTGTAGCAGTTTTAACTCAGTTCTAGGATCTATAATATATGGGTTCAAGTCAGCGCAATTATCGGAGCAAATGGTTAGTCATGCCTTTCTTCTTCTTCTTCCTTTTTTCAGTAAAAGCTGTCATTACTAATCAGGTTACGCATAGTGTATCAACCGGGGGATGCGCCGCGGTACTTCAAAGCAAACACAGGTTTATTAGTCATCTGCATCTGGATGGTGGTAAGTTCGGTCGCACTTCGCCTTCATACTCTATAGGAATTCAACGGCTTACGCCACACATAGGTAGTGCAATACCCGGGTACCTACCTTTATTACCGACGGAGAAACTCCCAGAAGGCAAGAATCTGGGACGCGATGACTCCTGAAGAGCAGGACGAATATAGGAAGACGACAACTGACGTTGGTAATAAGCGGTAAGATTACCTTTGCCGTTCATTTCTAATCATGCACTTATACTTTTATCAGACTAGATTTCCGTTTCGCGACTTAAGGTCTCACTATGATTCAAAGTCGAGATTGGATGAGACTTATGCTCTACCGCCAATTAATAGACCCATTGAAAAATGTGCTCCGCTGGTCCATACACTTGATGCCAACCGAAATGTCCACACTCTCTGTATAGTTCCCCCCAGTTGTGGGAAACACACCGACAATAGGATCTTTTATTTGTAAATCAACACAATTAGCATTCGATCGCTCAAAAACACGAGTTTTAGCTAAAAACAGCGATTTCTGTGTATTCAGAGCCGTCGCAGCCGCCGAATGAATAAACTTTAATTAATATTATATAGTTTATAGATTAAAAGTGCTATTATCGGTATGTTTCTTAAAAATAGGGGGACTAGTTACGGACTGCAGGCTCTGGTGGCTGTGCCCCACCACTAGCCACAGCACCCGCAATCTCTAGGTGCAGTAGCAGTGAATGCACCTGCCCCACTAAAATGTGAGTATTTAGGTAGCTGCCTATGGTGTAGATTTAGACCTTCCTTCCTTCCCTCTTTATCTGTAGATTTTCTATGCAATATACTATATACGCTGGAGCCCTGTATCTTCGAGTGTGTGAAGCGTAACTGGACTGTATAGAAAGTGGGTAGGCGCGACGTTTCGATTGGAATCGAGTGTAGCACGTGATGATCCGGGTATAGCGGCTCCAGCCATACCGTTCGGGATAGACAATGGCGTCCATTGTCAGCTAAAGTCCTAGGTCACCCGGTTCATAATGACCGAGTTACAAGTAGACCCATCTCATCTCAACCCCTCATAAATAACTGTCAGCAGTTTTTCTTCAACCGCCGACTTCGAACAGCTCAGGATTGTTTCCTATCCGATCTTATACTACTTTTGTGCCCCTTAAATCCACGGTCCCTAGTTCAATCTGACAATGGCTGATGCTATCACCTCTGGACTGGCTAAGCTTCATACCTTGTCAAGGTCTATCAGAGGCAGATATGACGAAGATATAGGCGAGGAGATCGACGATTATACCGTCGCCGGAGGAGGTCACAGCGCCAGGCGGACACAGATCACCAGCCATCAACTGAGGATCAGCCATGCGCTGAAGTCATTCCTGGTCGATAACCATGTTGTGTCCGAGCGAGACGCTGCTCTCGGATCCGATGGCTTGAGCCCGGCCTTACAAGCATTGCTAGATAAGCCGCACATCAAAGTCCCAGCCGAGCTCACGGACCGATCGTATCCATTACCAGAGTATTTCATTAGCTCCAGCCACAACACCTATCTCATTGGGCACCAACTTCAGGGAGATCCTCGGCTTCAGCATATGAGTCTGCTTTGTTCACCGGTGCACGATGTGTTGAGATCGATGCATGGGATAATACCGAGAATAGAGACGAGCCCAAGGTCACACACGGCTATACTCTTGTGTCAAATATACCCTTCCGGGCAGTCTGTGAATCTATCCGCTATGTCGCCGACAAGGAAGCAGCTGAGGCCATAGACAAACAAGGTTACCGCGCCGCACCCATCATGCTCTCACTCGAAAATCATTGCGGGCCCTACGGGCAGATGCGCCTAGTTGAGATTATGAAAGAGACCTGGGGTGATAGGCTGCTGAGCAAAGCTGTTCGCGAGAAGGGCCATAGAGAACAACAAAATGAAGATGAGCAAGTATGCCTAGAGGAGCTCGGTTCCAAGATAGTGCTCATCGTCGAATATTACTTCCCAAGCGGAGAGGGTAACAATGATGACGACGGGGCGTCGAGTCTAGCTCTGAAGACGAAGAGGAAAAGCAGGATCGTGCAATTTATAACGAACGAAAGAAGGAAGCGGAGAAAGGTGTATTATCCCAGAGCTTGCTGCTCTCGGGGTTTTATGCCCAGTCTGTAAAGCCCCGGATAACTCATGGTTCGTGAGCAGCTTATCTGAACCTCACAATCACCTCATCAATGTTTCCGAGACCGGTCTCCAGTCTCTGCTGCCCGCTAACAGCGAGAGCATCGCCCGTCACAACGCGAAGCATCTCATGCGCGTATTCCCCAAGGGGACTCGCATATCGTCGAAGAATCTCAAGCAGGTCCCTTTCTGGGGAGTCGGGGCGCAGATTTGCGCAATGAATTGGCAGACATTCGGTGGCAGCATGCAATTGAACGAGGCAATGTTTAGCGGCACGGAAGGCTACGTGTTAAAACCAGCAGCCCTGCGAGCCGGAGGCAGTGGTCGTTTAAACACTGGAAGACGGAAGAAGCTTCGTGTGCATGTTGCTGGCGCTTCAGATGTACCGGTGCCCGCGGATCGGGATCCCGAAGAAATCAAGCCGTATGTCACATGCTCACTCGTGCACCCCGACGACGTCGATGGCAAGAGCAAGAAGAGCAAAACGCATCACTATAGGCAGCATAAGCTAGGATTTCTACATAGGGGCGAGAACCCGTCGCCTAAAGATCCTATCTGGGACCAAACGTTAGAGTGGGAATACGACGACAACGATCTCATATTCCTGCGAATTTTCATAAAGGATGATATTAGCTTCGCCGAGAACCCAATCTACGCCGTCACTGCGATTCGGCTACTTTATGTCGTTCCGGGGTGGAGTTTTATCCGCCTACTTGACTTAAAGGGCATGAGACGACGTGTTCTCTGCTGGTAAAGTTTGATTTCGAGGATATTTAGGGGTCATGAGGTATCACATCCACGCAATTCGACATACTACCTTTGCAACAGAAAGAAACTGGAATACTAGTACCAAGTTAGGAGCCGAAAAGCCTTCTATGCTTGTTTGTTAATATTACTTGCTACCTTTGGAAACATTCAGTGCGAATCACACTTTACAGTTCGCTCAACTTTTCTTGGCCCGGGTGGGTTTTAAATCACCCGACATGTACGATGCGATTTCCGCAGGGACATTAGAAGAGAAAACTCAAGCCACACGCAAAGTTATGGCCACGAACTTTGGCCTGCTCTCGAACCGAGAGGGTTCTATTGGCCCAGGCAACTTCGTCCACAGAGCTCAGACACAATAGCGATGTACACTAGCTGGCTTGAGCTTGAGGGTAAACATATCCAGCTGTCTAGTCTGGCGCTAAGCAGTCGAGTGTGTAAAATAGGGGCTAGATAAATCAGATTATGTAAAGATTCTCCCAAAGGTTTATCCGGTGTTCACAGATGGGAATCAAAGAGCTTTTTGACGTCCTTACGTCACGACGGAGCGTCATTCTGCTGTTCGATAATTGTCTATATCGGAGTGAGTGGGCCGCAGACCAACCCCCAAGTCGGAGCAACGTCTTGCGTATATCGGTGCGGGGTGAACCACCGCTCGATCACATTCAAAGCGGCGTCGTGCGTAGATCGGAGTATAGGGCGCCAGGAACCACACTTAGTGGTCAACGTAGAGCTGTCACGTATTATAATAGTGTGCGGGATCTGTCATCTAAGCGTATGAGCTCCGTACCGTATAGAGAACCGTCCCTTGAATCAATACTCGTAATCAAGCAGCCCTGCTTTCGGCCCATTGTTGCCGATTCTATAATCAGCCCCTCCTCCATTTTTCTCCATGGAGAACCCATCGGTGGTCCTCCACGGTCCACATAGCGCGTCTATTGAGGACAGACCGACTCCTACCCTCGGAGGAACAACTGACGTAATTGTCCGCATCGCCTATGTCGGCGTGTGCGGAAGCGATGTACATACATCCCAAGTCCCCTACCCATAAATTTGAGGTCCAGCAAGTGTTGACCATTGCCCAGGTCCACTTCTGGCACAACGGCGGGCACTTGTCGCGGGCCCACGAGCCGCTCGTCATGGGCCACGAAGCCGCCGGCACCGTGCACGCCGTCGGGCCCGGCGTCACCCATCTGATCCCCGGCGATCGCGTGGCGCTCGAGCCCGGCATCCCCTGCCGGAAGTGCGGCGACTGCAAGGCCGGCTTCTACAACATCTGCCGCAGGATGGTGTTCGCGGCCTCCCCGCCTCACCCCGGAACGCTGACCAAGTTCTACGCCTCGTCGGCGGACTTCTGTTACAAGATCCCCGATGGCATGCCGCTGCAGGAAGCGGTGCTCATCGAACCGCTGGCCGTCGCGGTGCATGGCGTCAAATTGGCTGGGGTCCATTTCGGACATAAAGTTGTTGTGTTTGGTGCTGGTACAGTTGGCCTTTTCTGCGCCGCCGTTGCTAAGCAGTTTGGTGCTGCGCTTGTCTTGTCCATCGACATCCAGGCCCACAAGCTAGATTTTGCGAGAGATTTCATAGGCGAGGATGTCGGAAGGGTAGAGGTGTCAGACCCGTCGCGTTCACCGGAAGTGAACGCACGTATGATGATCGAAGCTCACGACCTAGGGGACGGCGCCGACATCGTGATCGATGCCTCGGGCGCAGAATCGGCTATCAACACGGGGATACACATGCTTCGCTCCCGTGGCGTGTATGTTCAAGTAGGTATGGGTAGGCGAAATGTCCAATTCCCTATATCCGAAATCTGCGACCGGGAAATAGTTGTCAAGGGCTCATTTCGGTACGGTGCGGGCGATTTTGAAACTGCATTAGGACTGGTTGGAAAGGGCTTCATCACCTTAAAATCCTTTATCACGGAGATTTTCCGGTTCGATCAGGCGACCGATGCTTGGGAAGCTACCGCTAGTGGGAAAGGGATTAAGAATATCATTGAGGGACCGGTGGATTGATGGCGACTGTACGAACCTAAACTCCGGCAAGGTAGCGTGGGTAAGCGAAAAGCTACGAGTTGTGCCAATTTGCCTCAAGGTTTCATTAAGCTGGAAAATAAGTTTAAGGCATTAAAATACCGCTCATATAGTGTTGTTAATACGATGTGAGGGTACCCCATCGTCAACTAACCGATCTCTCAACATCACATCCAGTTTTATATGTATGAAGAATTCGAATATCAAAGGGCTCAAGAGTTTGGTGAGTCGACAAAGGTCAAACTAAGTTCCTTCCCCCAGACCATCGAACCGCGTATGCATAGTGTTAAAACAAGGCAGTGCTTCGACGATAACGCTAACAGGCATTTCTCTAGCTCTATGTCGTCATGTTGGAGGCTCAGGGTGGCTATTTGTAGAAAAACCAATAAGGGCCTACAATCTGGTTGGGCATGTCATGTCTTTCATATCCGGTTGAATATGCTGGCACTTTTCCCGGCTGCGAGTCAAAAGGCGCCGTTGGCTGAAGGCACGCTATTGGGGTATCGGATATCTGGTAGGTTATTAAAAGGCGGCCTAATTGTTGTGTCGCTTTGGCACCGTAGGTGGGCATAGATTGTCTGGGACCTATCACTACTTATGTATAGATCTGGTCGATTAGTGTTCAGGGTCTCAATAAGACAAACACAGTATCGTCGTTGCTAGCTCCTCAATTTTACACTTCTCCTATATTGATTGTCGAAGAAATGCAGCTAAACATCGCCACAGCGTTCGCGCTTCTTACACGAGGCGCCACAGCCGTCGCTGTCTTGCGTTTTGGGTGCTCACAAATTGCCGTGAGCGCCTTGATCCGTGAGTGACTGCAGCTCCTAAGCCCCTAAATAGGAACTAATACATTCCCAGGCTCGTGAATCCGGACGTCAATCCCTCACCACATGTGCACCAGGTATATGATGATCGTCTAACTGTGATGGCTACGACTAATGAACTTGAGTGAAGATTATCGGAGGCGTAAGTCCGTGTCACACAAGCTGGTGCTGCGCGAGAACTAAGGTAGCGAACAGAATGCCTTTGCGGCGTCTATCCCGAATTCTGATGTTTCGGGGATCGCGAATTGCACAAGTTGCACTTTTTCCGAAGACAGGAGTAATTACTGGACAGCGAATATGGTGAGCAATGACTAAAGTACTTTCTACCCATTTAAGCTGTTCATTGTCGTCACTGACTCCGGCTTAGTAAGTAAGGAAGCGCGGCGCCGTATCTGTCCAGACATCAGGCGAACCCTTAGCGTGTATGGAAGCTCACACAGACTAGGTATTTCAAGGCCCGAAACGGAACATACAAGCGCGTGGGCCAAATGCCGAACCGATTCCTAGACGGTGAGGAGGGCGGCATGACGGTGTACTACACCTCCCATACGACGGATCGAAAGTGACAGCCTTCAAGCCGGTACGCACACAGCTTTCTAACCCTTCTCTTCCTGCTGACATATGACCAGGGCTTCCGCATGCTTGCCGGCCACCAAGAGCAACGAGAGCCTGGCGGCGTGACGAAATGGAACGCGATCTGCTTCCGGTGCTTCAACACGGCGAACTTCGGTGGCGACAACCTCGCCCCTTGCTCGGACAGCACGGTCGACTCCGTCGCGCTGCCGGATAAGTTCTGCCCGGGAGGAATCCGCACGACGGTCCGGTTCCCGACGTGAGTGTCTCCGGGAGACTGCACTGTATTTGGGAGTTGGTGATTCAGCGCTAACGTGCGACCTGCAACTTAGATGCTGGGACGGGACGAACCTCGATAGTCCGGACCACATGAGCCATGTCTCGTACCCAGCGTCAGGGACGTTTGAGAATAGTGGACCTTGTCCAGCTACTCATCCCGTGCAGCTCCCGCAGCTGATGTTCGAGGTGATATGGGACACGGCACCGTTCAACGACGAGTCGTTGTGGCCCGAGGACGGCTCTCAGCCGTTCTACTTTTCCACGGGGACAACACGGGGTACGGGCAGGTAAGAGAGAACTGTCCTTTTTACGCTCCATGAAAGACACAATCCAGCTTATAAATACACACAGCACGGAGATTATGTCTTCGGGTGGGAAGGTCAATCGCTTCAGAACGCCATGGACGCTAGTTGCTTTGGCGCAACTTGTAGTGCCCTCAAGACGCAGACCTTCGCCGCTGCCAACCAGTGTGGCGTGCAGAATACGGTGGGCGAGGATGTCGAAGGCTGTTAGTCCCTACCTCTTTAATTTTGTAATATCGATTACTGATCAGTTATGATGGCTGCTAACGCTATTCTCAGGGCTGAAAGAACTGCCGGGTATGGCCATGTAAGGGGTTCCAACTGCACTATGACAAGGGGAATATAAAAATACCGTGTAGCGCCGAGCAAGTCGTCACTAAAATAGAAAGCTTTGCCGGCGAAGCTCTCATTTAAATACGTTGTAAATCGAAGTGCCAAAAGCACTTCGATTTAAGTGACGGGAATACTCTTAGCTCCTAGACCTCCTACTCCTCAGACCTCCTACTCTAGACTCCTACTCCTGGACCTCTTACTCTTAGACCCCTATTCCTAGATAGACCTCCTACTCCCCAGGCCCTACCCCTGCGTAAATTCACACATCCAGAGGGGCTCCGCCGGGAGGGTTGGACCTCTGGGAACTCGGCCGCCGTCCCTCACGGTCCGGCCCTCGCCCCAGCCGGCCCTTCTGCAACGCGTGTCTTTAACCGTGGTGGCTTGCAATACGGCTTATATAAGCGTCGTATTCGTATTCGAGATATAGTGGTTGTTAGCGACCATACTCGCTATTGCGGTACGTAAGCCACACAGTCCATTTCTAGTGCGAATACGTTGTGGTTGATTACTCAATAAGGTTTGACCAATCAGAAGCTTGCAGAGTCCCCTCTGGCCAATCAGAAGGCTGCAGAATCCATTTAGAGTTTTAGGGGTCACGGCTTAACTTCTCAAGCTTCGCTTTCCCTCTCATACTTAATTTACTTCGTAAATACCTATTCGAGGAAGCAAAGCTTTCCAATAAGCCCAGATTTACTATCTTCTAAATATTCGGTAGTCTCCCTTCTGTGATAATCTGAATGACGCATTTTTTGCCGAGGCTGAATAATGTTCTTAGCCTGTGAAGAAACATTGGCCAAAGACTGTAAGAGAAATTGTCGCACTAGCTCGCATGCCTATATTTCTTATTCGGCTTCATCGCGTGGTTGTTTCTAGTAATAGTCAAATGCCCCAATGTCGACGTTCTCCTCTATGTTTTGGGTATCTCATATGATACAGATGTGTTACAGGTAATATACATTTTTTACGGCTCGGCTTCAATTTTCTGTGGGATCAAGCCCTCCGCCATGTTGATGGCGCCCTCCATATCGTTCTTGTTGAAGAGGAAAAGCCCTGAATCGCAGCAGTGCTAGTCCGTACTGGGCCTGCCCTCTATAGTCTCGCGGAACAGTCCTAGCTCGTCTAGACGTGTCAAAAATCGTTCTCTGTTGACGCCGTTGAGATCCACGTCACCGTAAAACCGATCCCACATCTGTGCTGCTTGATATCGAGTAGCTTCGCCAATGCGGACCATCATGTCACTCGCCCAGGCCTGATTAGAGCAGGGTCAAGTAATTCAACATGATTCGTAGTTAGGAATGCGATTCTCTCCTCGCCAGCAGATAGTCCGTCCAAGGCATTCAAAAGCCAGAGAAGGTCACAGTTCCACCGCTATAACGTCAGTGTCACGCCTCCTCCGATTCACAAATGCAGAGTCGGCATCTTCTAGGAGTACAATAGAGCGTTCGGGAGTTTAGTGAGCAGGAAGGCGAGCTTGTCATCAGTCACACCGATCTCGCTGAGGTTAATCATAGCCACACTATAGTCTAGTTCTCCGGCAAGAGCTTGGATGAAGGAGCTCTTGCCACTACCTGGAGGTCCATAGAGGAGATATCCCCGCCGATAGGGTATACCGCGATCGACATACCACTGCGGCGAGCTAGGAAGTCTCTCGCATCGTTCACGATGTCTTCCTTGACCCCTTCGTCCAAAACAACGCTGGCAAGAGGACGCTTCCTACGGGGTACACAAGAGGCACCCAGTCGAAGTTCCGTACTGAGTATACCACTGTCTTGCCCTCGTTTGCCTGCAGCGCAAGAGCGCGTGCTTCTGTGAAGACGTCTTCGAAGATATGTCGGTGCGCATAGAGAGTGGTCAGCTCCAGCGTCTCGTGCGGCTCGCCGGTGTTCGTCTTGGCCGTGGCCTGCTTCTCTCTGTTGACGGCGATATATGCATGCTTATACTTGACGATATGGCGACCGTAGCCAGGCTGTAGGAAGAAGCTGGCCTGTGTTGGTCCGTTCGGGGGTACTTGTAGATGTCGTGACGGAGAGCTTGTTTGATGCGGGTGAGACGTTTCGCGAGGAAGGATGTCTGCGGCGAGGTTCGGATAGCCATGCCAATACCAGGGATAGGCCGGGTCCTGTCTACTGATCTCGACATTGACCAGCAGACGCCGTCGCATGAGCGCCGCCGTGGTGAGTGCGCCGCGCCTCGCAAACGCCAGTATGGCGCCCAATGATGCGAGGCCAAAGCCTCCGGCGAATACAGGATTATCTAGGAGGCCATTGAAGTTCAGTAGAGATCCTGCTGCCGACTGTGCCGGCTCTGACATGGCGATTCGCAGAGGAGTAGGCGGGGGGGCTTCGAAGCTTCAATTAGGAAATTTAGCCAACCTCGAAGACTGACGTAGGTAAATATAAGCTAGCTACTTTTGTGCTAGTCTCATTTGCTTTAGTATATCTACTCTCTAAATGCAACTGCTATTATGCATCTAGCACAGAATATTCCACAATATTATGCATATTCACTTATACAGTACTTGCCTGCACCGTGGACCTGCATCGTGTGTTGAAACCTGTTGGAACTGCCGAAACTCAGCAACGATGTGATTTACAGCAACTCAACCCATTTAGTCTATTCCAGCTCTCATAAGCAATGGCTCGTCAATTTCTAAAATCTTCCAATAGCTGAGAACCTAACAATAATGCCCTGCAGATCTGGGAGATGTGTTACGATGAATAATCATAAATCCCCCAGGCCGAGGCCGATTGGGAATCCATTCAACATACAGAATGCCACGCCCTACCCATGAAACCAAAGCCCGACCGACCAATTGCATTTCAATTTGATGATGAGATTCATTATAGCATGTATATAATCATATCTAGATTGCGCAGACTAGGGACAGCATTACACCGTGACAACTCAATGATAAATCAAAACAGCACGGTTAGCAGAGAGGCGTATTACATATAAGAGAGGACGCCATAAGCCATCGTTTACATCACTCTCTACGTGGTGGATGATCTGTAGCAACAAGGAATTGACGAAGCACAGCAGTTGGACATCAGAGAAATCTGCTGCCTGAAGCCATCCGCGCCAAGAAATGGAGAAAGAAATGAAGCAAGAAATGTCAGATTCAGATGATACGGCGCAGCCCGGGAATAACACGGTCGAAAAGCCGGACGATGCAGTCCCAACGGAATTCAACTGAATGAAGACTCCGAAAACCCGTACAACTGGCCAAAATGGAGGAGAATATCCAACTCGCAACGACTGCCATCATTGCGTTACGGGCAAGTGAATTCCTAGCAACTCTTAGCGAGCTCGTCATCACTAACACAAGTTCATGTCATAGGTCTATCGGGTCATCCATTATTAGTCCAGCCCATCAGCAATTAATTGATGAATTTGGGTTTCCAGTACAGTGGCCTTCCTGCCCCTGACAACATAGTAAGTTACCGGAGTTCCAATGTTCTGATATACTCAGGATGGCGATAACTAAAGTCCTGCTCGTAGTGTACTAGCGCTCGGCCTTGGCCCGTCTTTGGCGGACCTCTGTCGGAGACGGTAGGCCGAAAATGGGTCTATATCGGTGCGGCAGCTGCGGGTGGGCTTTTCACATTGGGAGCTGGCTTCACCACCTCTTTCGCGGCCTCTGCGTCCTAAGGTTCTTTGCTGGGTTTGCTACGGCCCTAGCTTGTCAATTGGTAGCGGGTTTCTCGCCGAACGTAGTATGCCTTCCTACATCTTAAACCAACAAGGATGTGCTCAATTTCTAACACAGCATTTCGTATAGTACTCCAGCCGAAAGAGGCCTGCCATCTCTTCTGTTTATATTGAGTCCCTTCTTGGGCCCTGCCTCGGGTAGGTTTGGCATGGAAATCACCCAGTTCGGTGTCCAATAAGCTATGAGACCCAATAATAGTCCCGTCCTCGTCTTCCTCGTTGACCGTGTGGGTTGGCGATGGACCCAGTACACGCTCGTGTTCCTCTCTGTCTTCAGTTTGATATGGGCCATCATCGGAAGCGAGTCCTACCACCCCGTCCTCCAACGACGTCGGATGAAGAACTTGGGCCTGAAGCCACCAAACCACACCGTTTCTTGTTACACTACGACATTTTTTGACCATCGGGCTTCTAAGACCACTTCATATGATGGTTACGGAACCTATCGTCGGCTGTCTTGCTTATACGTGGCCTTCGTGTTCGGCGTGCTCTTCAACTTCTTTGGCGCATTTTTCTACATCTTCCAATTTGTCTACCACTTCACCCTAGAGCAGTCCGGGCTGGTATTTTTAGCGATCGCGTTCGGTGTGCGTAGTCGGTGCCGTTATCATCAAGCTTTGCGACGCGCTCTTCTATCAACCTCAGGTCCGTCGGTTCCCGCCTCACCAGGTACCTCCCGAATATCGGTTGTTCCAGCATGATCGGTAGTGTCGCCCTCCCGGTGAGCATATTCATCTTCGCATGGACGACTCGGCCAAGCATCTCTCCAGCTTACCTATCCTAGCGATTGTGATCTTCGGCGCGGGCAATATCAATCTGTTCGTCAGCGCTCTTCAATACACTGGCGATGTCTATCATCGTACGAATGTCGCCAGCGCGACGAGTGCCAATAGTCTCGCCCGTTATGGATTGGCCGCCGTATTTCCTTGTTTTCTCTCCCGCGTAAGTGATTGATCCCTCTCACCAACTTTTCGAGGCCAAGCTAACGGGTTTACTTAGTTTACCAAAATCTTGGAGTTGCCTGGGCTTCTAGTCTTCTAGGTTTTTTTCCCTCGCGCTCCTCCGTTGCCGTGGCTCCTGTTCAAATTCGGGAAATTCATCAGGAGTAAATCGAAGTATCAATTGGCTGCTTATTAAACTAGTTATTGATATCTTCGTTAGTCGGTGTTGCATTAGATCTCGTCAATGGCATGCTGGGCAGAAAGCTGTGGTGCATTTATGGAGTTATGGAGGTCATAGACAATTATTAATTAGAAGATCGGCTAGCAGACTTTGCAGTGCAGTCTTAGAATACGTTTTGATTTCATTATTCAGAGAATTGTTCAATTACGCTCATGTGTGTGGTGCGGTGACGTTTTTGGTAATTATAAGGTAAATCAACTTGTCGCATACTAATACTTCGTGTTTGAAAGTGCAAACAAAGTATTACCTTTTGTAGGTTAATTCGTACAACACCCCATGCCCTAGCGGGTGCTTAATTCTCAAACACCACATGGAAAGTGGACTTCTTGTACGCTACACCAAGGTCCAGGTGTCAGGGCTCGAGTCAGCCTTGCACACATTGGCTACGTTCCATCTATAGCCGCCGACCATGGTAACACCGTCGGCAATTGCAATACAAAATCTCCCTATCATATTGCTCAAGCTCTGCACCGTATGCTAGAAAACGCACTCTTTTCATCTCAAGCAACCTGTGCTGTCATGTGCTAAGTAGTTGCAACACTACCTGCTTTTTACTTAGACAGCAAACGAAATCATAATTTCTTCATGAGCAAGAATTATCCTCGCAACCTCTAGGTTGAGACATCCCTTGTGCCCGCTAGTTCATCCAAGGGAAACGATAAGGAGCCCGGCTCTCATTATAACCCATGCTCTACTCTATCACTACTACCAAACCAAGTCCATCACGAACACTACGATATCTGCGATCGATAATTACCCATCCTCTACAATCGCAGATTCTAATCCGAAAGCATTCCAACCCTGCAGCTTGCTGTTATAGCTTAAGCAATTCTGAGGCATCTTTCAGTCTCACAAAGCTGAGGATTACATATCAAACATTAAAGTTACCCCGATTCGAGGACCGAACAACCAGAAAGAGGTTCAGACTTGCTCTTTACCAACTGTTAGAACTATTTGGTGAGTTTTTCCATCTTCTTTATTGAGCAGCACTGATATGAGACAATTCAGATAGCTTCCAGTGACCGACCTGCGACGACACCCAATCAATCATTCACTCCAGTGTCACACATTACTCGCCACTTTTTCTATCAGCACCACATCTCATCACCACTTAGCTGCTCCCAAAGATGTCTACTTGCAAAGCGCCGCAAGGCAAAATGACGGTTCTCGAGGCCAGAAAACCTGGTCAGGACCTCGCTGTCAACCACCCCCTCTCACACCCGGCAAGAGCAATAGTGATAAGCTAGTACGAGTTCATGGAGCAGGCAAAACAAAAGGAGTTGCCGAGAAAGCCCAAAATATATTAAAAGACTTCTACCTGGTCGCCAAAAAGATCCAACCGCCATGCTCAAACACCAACCAGGACTACCCCAACAGACACACCAGCAAAGACGAATGGCTTCGCCTGGGTGACATCAGCGAAAGAAAAGCAGCCGCGAAACGATCCCAAAGCGCAACCCGCATGCTAGAGCAAGCCATGACTTCAGGTCCGACAGGCGGCTACTCACCTCTCGCAAGGCGGATACTCTCGTCAAGTCAAAGCAAGGTACAACCACGCAAGGGTCCGAAAACGTGTCAAGGGGGTCGCGACAAACAAGCAATCTCCGCCAATCATTATCGTACACAGACAGCAGCAGCAGCAGCCGGACCACGACGGCGGAAACCGTGGTGCGGGTTACACACCGCCGCCTCAGCAGAGAACTGGCCCCAACCCTGCCACGAGACGATCTAAGATTACTGGTCTCACGGGCATTCCCGACGTGGCTGGGGTTACCGAGAAAGAGCCCCCCGCGTGGCTCTCGCAGGCGCTGATGTGCCGACTTCGAATACTTTAATACCCGCCGCCGCCAGTCCGACCCAGAGAAAGCGCAAGCGGGGCGTCGAGATGACTCGACGTTGGAAGAGCCGCCAGGAAGAGACGATGCGTGACCTCTCTCGAGCGAAGATGACGAAAAGATCACTTTCCCCTGATTTTGTTCTAGCTAGGCTCTTGTAGAACGAACGATTGATTTCACGAGCAAAAGAAGACTAGCTGGGGAAAATGTTATGTATACCAACAAATAGCGATGGAACTTAGATATGACAGTTGAGCTTCGGGGAGGGGGTAACGAGTTGTAACGATATGAAAGTTTGCCACCCACGACAGTGAATGAATGGGTGGGCCGAGCGAGAGACGGGGTGTTAACAGTGTCAGAGATAAGTGGGCTGCGCCTGCAATGATGGTTGTATAAAGTAGGGATGAATTGTTTTGACAAGACAAATTAAATTACCCATTTCGTCATTACCTCACCAAACCTGATCCCCGCATCCGAGACTTCAAGCCAGTGATATATGCCACACTTTACATCTCGCGAGTTCGCTGTGACTCGGGAAGAAATTTTCCAAATTTGCTCCCCTGGCTCATTTTTTTTTTTAAATCAGTTATACCTAAACGGATACGCCATGTCCGTGATGAAGGTGTAACATGGCTTAGCTCTGATCGATGAGCATTATTATATTTATATTATCAGTTATCATGTAAACCTTACTCTACGACCGTATTCTATCGTAGAGTATGCAAAGGTTCTCCAGCAGGTGTACCGACTAGGAAACTAACACAAAACAAAATGCTTTGATGTATCGATTCACCGGCAATAGAAGTTGAAGGCTGAAAAGGCTGATTGATATTGAATAGGCATGAGCATGTGCTATAACTCAACATGTCTACATGAGCCTAGGATTTTATATCTAAAGCTGTCTCTTCCGAGAACTTAATGCATAACATGTATAATTTTATATCCGGCATCTCTTTAAATTTTTTGACTTGTTTCTTCTTAAGTTTTAAATTTCGAAACTGGCTTATCAGTGAATAATACGTTCATGTTTAGCGATTTCATACTGGGTCTAACTGCGCCTGCCTCGAAATGTTGTATTTTGCATGTCTTTTCTTAAATAATCATCATCAAAATTCACATAACTAACTAGTCGTATTCTTAATTGTGACTGATTATTATGTATAATCTGCGGGACAGGATCATGTCTTGAAGTTGCGAGGCTACGAGGCATTCCAGTTAGTAATTCAGTTTTTAGACATGATGCTACTCTCTACAGCAATTGAAACCTGCTGGGCCATGAACCAGCTTTGGCCGATTATATGCCCGGCTGCCGCAAGCACCTTGAGACTATACTATCAAGTTATTCAGTCCCCAAGCTAGCCAAATCCCAAAGGCTAACAAAACCGTGGTAGTTCCAGGAACGTGCAGATAGGTCAGCGTCATGGGACGGGATCTAACAGAACCACATCAAATAGAGCATAGACCAAACAAGCAAAGGATATACAAAGAACTAAATAAACTCTGCTAGCACGTCCTCCCTGTCTAATAACCGTAGTCAATACGGCTACTAGCGGGACCCGTAATAGTTTAGTTAGAGATGATGAAAAATGATAGGGCAATCATATCGGAAAGTAGGGAAACATGCCGTGCAAGAAAAGTCTTGGCATCGACAATTGGTCAAATGCAAATGGTTACAGCGGAATCAGGTCGTTAAGTAGGATAGACGAAATATGCATTAGCTTGAGCGTCGATTCTAATTGGCTGCCCATTATGGGATCGCAGCGGAGGTAGCTCGGCCGAGCCCAAAACGGTTATGCGGCCAACCTTAGTAACTTTAAGCCCCATCGTGCCTTTTGGCCTTGCTATAAACTTTGGAAAAAAGATGATGAGGATGACCGTAATTCTTTCATTTATTTTATGAGAAAACTACAAGAAGGAATAATTCCTATCTTGGGAGAAGGCACCACCTATTTCGTAATATACAGGACTGTTGGAAATCGCCGATTTCGCACATGCACCCCACTCATTGCTGGGAAGGAACATACCAACTTGGGTAACAAAGTAGCACCTCCCTCGTATCAAACCAGCCGCTCACCTCCCAAGACTTGAACCAGAAAAATTAAATGTTTGTCTTTCTTCTTCCTGTAGTATTCTCAGGTTAATCACCAATGGCGCCAGCATCACCTGAGAACGGGGTGACGCCCCCTTTTCCTTTAAAGCAGCTTGTAATACTCGGTATGCCTTCATTTCCCCCACTTACTTCACCGCAGCCGCTGCCCTTGTCCTTTTCCCCTCATTCGGGTCTTCTCCAACGCATATCATCTCTTTATTTGGATTTGAATCCAACGAGAACACCAGATGAGAATACGCAGTGAGCACACCGCTAATCCAATCTCTCGGCTTAGCAATATGTCGCTTCTCGGAGCCTATCGCCTTCAATTCCATCCTGGCGTATACATACGTCATGGTCAAGGACCTCAATGGTGGTGAGGACCGAGACACAGCGTTCTATGCCGGACTTTTGGTGTCTGCGTATGCCGTCGCTGAGGCGCTGACGGCCATCGGCTGGGGTGCGCTCTCCGACCGATACGGGCGGAAGCCCGTGGTGCTAATTGGCCTGGGCGGTGTTGCCATATCTAGCTTGATATTTGGCCTTGCAAAGAACTACTGGGTCGCGCTTCTTGCTCGCTTCGTTGGCGGCGCACTGAATGGAAACGTTGCTGTAAGTCGGCCACTGATATTGGGCCTCGCTCTCTCGGGATAGCAAAAAATATGGTTCAGCCCAATCATCAAGTTTCCGAAAGTGAACATGAGCTAATTTCGACAAACAGGTGATGCAAACTATGGTCGCCGAGATGGTCAAAGTGCCTGAGCATGAACGTACGCCGACCCCCTCTGACTGACATGTTCGACAGCATCTAACTGACACACTTCGCCGAAATAGCTGCAGCATATGCCTCACAGCCATTTGTTTGGACGCTAGGCGGCATCATCGGGTCGGCTATGGGTGGCTTCCTCGCGCAGCCCGCAACATTTTACCCTTCGCTATTTCCAGCCGATGGTATCTTTGGGCGGTACCCCTATTTGCTACCAAACCTAGTCTCAGTTGTGGTAATCGTACTTGCGATTCTCCAAGGCATGCTATTCCTGGAAGAGACGAATCCGCGGGGAAAATTGTTCCATGACGATGTCAAGCACGCCCCTGGGAGTGATGTCGCCGTTATCGAAGATGATGATGATAGTAGAGTAGATGAGAGAACACCATTGACACGCGGCCATCGAATCCAGCACCCTAGGATATCAGCTGTTAGCGAGCGGCCTGTCATCCTCGAAGAGGGTCTCCCTGTTGCCGTAGAGCAGAGCTTTGATCTCCGCCGGACGTCATTCGGCACGGTTCACTCGATCCAGTTTACTCCTGAAGCCCGAGCCAACCTTTCATCTTCGCAAAATATAACGGAAGAATACACAGGTCCCACATTCAACTTCACCATCATCATGCTTACTTTCGCCCTAGTTCTCGTGTCCTATCATCAGATGGCGTTTGCGACGCTACTGCCGACTCATCTCCTCGACCATCCGGCAGTGCCCCACGGACAGCTAGACCTGATAGGCGGGCTAGGCTACACTGTTCATGACGTTGGGATCTATCTAGCTGTTAACGGTGTCCTAGGACTACTAATCCAGGGACTGATATTCCCCATCTTCGTCGATCGCGTTGGAGTGTGGTACTCTTTCATCTGGATGGTAGTGCTTTACCCTTCGAGTTACGTGGTAATGCCGTTTATCGCGGCGCTGCCTGAGTCCTTGCAGTCACCTGGGATCTACCTATCCATGGTACTGCAGAGTTTCTTCGGCATTATAGTCATTCCCACCGCCCTTATCCTTTTAAAGAATGCGACTCCGAGCTCCACGATCTTGGGCCGCGTTAATGGTCTTGCCATGTCCGGATGTTGTCTCGCCCGAACTATTTCGCCGCCGGTAGCTGGCATTATATATGCGACCGGAGGCTCTGGTGCTGCCTGGTTTAGCTGTGCTGGTGTAGCTGTATTGGGAATAGTGCAGCTCTTCTGGGTGCCGAGGGAGCACGTCCATAATGTGGTCATAACGGATAACACACTACTTAGAAAGACGATAAGTCACTCGGAGGATAGAAACGCAAGTGGTGAGAACGGCGATAGGCTGTAGAGCGTAATGGGAACCAAACATTGAAAGGGCTCCCAGGCTAGTAATTCAACGCTATGATTCATGAATGTCGACGACAACAGATACATTATTAGGTAGAAACGGCGTTCATACGTCACAGTCGGAATGAAATTGACGAATACATTCGGGTAACTTGAGCATCCGTCTAAAGGTGGTCTATTGTTTTTTTGCCTGGGATTTTCGCCGTATGGACTCGACGAGACTGCTGAGATCATCATTGGCGGCCTTTATCTTCTGCTTCTTGGGCTTATCATTCCTCTCAGGCGGTGCATCAAAATCATCCGACTTGTTCTTTCGCTTCTTGCGACCCTCCTCTAGCAGTTTCTTCATGCCAGGAGTTGACTTGTACTTGGGATTCGAGGGATCGATAGCAAACTCGTGGCTCTCAAACACGGCCTTGAATCGGTCATCGTTGACATCCATCTCAAAACCCTCTTGCAGACCACCGTGATCCTCGATTTGGTTCTTGCCCTTCTTTTTACTCTTCTTGGACTTCTTCTTCTCGGCTTTTTCTATCTCATCCATATTGAAATGGTCAAGGTGTTCGGCTTGGTTCTTAGAGTCGTCCGCCATGATCTTCTCCAATTGTGCCTTCTGAGCAGCATTTTCAGCCGCCGCAGCTTCCTTTTCCTCGCGTCTCCTCCGCCTCTCTTCCTTCCTCTCGGCTGATTTGGAGGGCTTCGCGGGCTCGTCATTCATGAAAAAAGGATCATCAAACCCAAGGTCTTCCTCTGGCTCTGCGAGTTCTTCGCCGCCTTCATCACCTTCGGCTTCATCTCCATTGCGTTTCGACACGCCTTCTCCTTCTTGCGGGCTTTTCGCTCGCGCTCTTTCCGGATATATTTCTCGACTGTTGTTTCTTCTACTTGGGCCTCCTTCTTCTTCTCCTCACCCATCAGGGCTGGGGTGAACGTGACTTGCATGTCTCCAACTGGCCCGATATTCCGCGATGACTTTGCCATTGGTTCCGCACTAAGGCCTAGAGCTTCTCGCAATTTCCTTGCTTTCAGCTCTTTCTTGCTTAATTTAGGTTCGTCTTCCACTGCATCGGCTTCCATTTCTACCGCATCTACCACTTCAACCTCGCCATCATCTTCTTCCTCGCTGTCACTCGCAAGGTAAGCGCGGAAATCATTCTCTTCCAGTTCCGCTCTGCTACCGCTGAAAGCCTTTCGGATATTCTCTTTTCGCGCAGCTTCGTCTGGTGCTACGTCCCAGGTCAACTTGACGCGTGAATGTTGCAGAGCATCTGTGACAAATTCAGTGGGCTCGTAATTGGAGACGACTGAGTCGCATTCCTCCCTCGGCTCATCGTCAAAAGTGACATCGTCAGGGACAAAGCGCAGGTCGACAAAGTTTGATGACGCGAGGTATTCTGTGCCATCGCATGCGTTGTATAATTTCTCAGCGGTCGACAAGTCCGAGCAGATGACAACCGCGTAATAATATCGCAATCTGTCGAGTTGATATGATCTCAGTGCGTCGCTGTCGAAGTCCTGGTCGTCTCCCTCCTGCAACAAATCCTTTTTAATCTCTTCGTCTTCATCCTCGCTATCCTTATTATCGTCTTCTGAATCGTAATCTGATTGATCATCATTTTGGCGGCCTTTTTGAAAATTTCTTTTGGGGCCCTTCGACCTCCTCTCGTTTCATACGCTCCTTGCCAAATTCAGATGGGTATATTGAGACTTTTTCGATACGGCCACCTTGCGGCACGAAGGAAGAAAAGACTGCCATTAGGTCAGGCGCCTTGATGTTGTCCCAGTCCAAGTTCACGACGGCGATTCTTTTGGTGATATCGCCAGTTTCGACCTCGGCCTGCTGATCACGCAACCTCTGCATGCTGGCTGGCTTCGACGACACATTGGCGCTTTCTTCATCTTTCTCTTCCTCGTCGTCCTGGTCGTCTTCATCGTCCTCGGACTCTGACTCGCTCTCAGAGGAAGCAAAACCACCGCCTCGGGCCGGATCGTAGTTTTCGTCGGCTTTCTCGAGTTCTCGGCGGATCACATCATCAGCGTCGATCTCGGCGTCTTCCTTCTCTTCAGGTTCGTAGATGTCCCGTAACGCCTTCTTCTTGTTGTCTGCTTTTAGCTTCCGGCCGTATCGGTCCCAGCTTGGCGGTGGCAGTAAAGTCCTCATCTTCGAATACTCGCTGGAATCGCTTGTCGATCTTGGTCTTGACCCTACCCTTGGATGGGAGACGGTAACGGGGGTTGGTCTCGAAGCTAGCAAAGCGCGAGTCCTTCTTCGCGGCGGGCGAGGCATCGCTACGTTTCGTCTGTTTTTTTGGCATTCTTACGACGGAGCCTTTTAGGAGCTCACAGAGTGCATCCCCAGAATATTTGTGTTGCGAGTTACCAATGTATAGAAGCAACAAATGAACGGTACGACTGGGATTTCAAAATGCGACGAAGCTTGAGCGACAGACAACTTTCAATTGAAAATTTAAGTGGGTCGAACCTTTTCTGCCGTCCAAAGCGCGAGGTGCCGCTTCGACCGCCTGCCATATGTAGGTAGCCCCACTGATGGGGGGTAGTTGGGGGCTCAGATATTACATGTAGCATTCCACCGGTCCCGGTACATATAGGTACCTAAGGTATTCAGTCGCAGTAGCAGGAAGCATATGTACCGACTGGATGTGGCTACATGTGTAGGACATCATGTTTCTTGTTATCACCAAAAGATGCGCTATTATTCAAGGCAACTTACTTGAGTCGCGCATTATCCAATTTTAACCAGTACTATGCCCATTTTTAGCTGTCCAGTTCCCTCAACCTGAAGTCATCCAACGGCCGGATACAAGCGGAGTCACTCGTATAACGGTTTCAAATGCATGGCTCAGCTGAGGGCGCCAAGAGTCGCCCATCCAATAGGGCCCTATAGGGCTGCGTGTACTAATAATTATTTACGTAGTAAATGTCCTAGCAAATAATCCGACATGCCCCTCCGTAGCCTATTAAGATGAACAGTGATGTAAACAGCGTGGGGTGAGACGAGCATTATTTTCCCATTATCCCTATTTAGATTGCCTTGGCCTCGTCTTTGAACAGTGCTATTCATCTTGTATTCTTGTTTCTTGTTTATAGCTGCTTGCGCACAGTTCTTGGCAATTCACAACCTCGCTTCCTGGTTACGAGTAAGTGTTGATTGACCCCGCAATCGGTGTTGGTATTAGCATCAGGCCGTGGCACGCGCCGTGGACATCAGCGGTCAAAATCGGTCAAAATGGATCGATTTTTACGCAAGGCAGAGCACGTGGTGAAGGACCACATCCTCAAAGATGTCTTGGGCGTTGACGATAAAGAGGATGCCCCTCAGGAGCAAGTTCAGAACGTTCAGAACAATCAGGCCGGCATCGACATTCAACCCGTCGATACCTCCCATCGCTTCCAATCCTTCTCGCCCCAAACATCTGGTAACGCTAAGTGGTGTAAGTAACACTCCAATTCGTTTTGTAATATTGGGTTTTGTTGGGAAGTGGCTCAAACCACGCTTCCAGTGGTTTCCCTTTTCTTAATCGCTTAAAATGGACCTCATTCAACATAGTTAGACCCTCACTGACCTTGTTTGATACAGATGTTGATGGAGCGTCGTACTTTTGGGCGGTCTCCATGGCTCTTGAAGGTGAGTTGATAGGTCTACCTCGTGTATCGATGGTGATCACACGAGCTTACTATAGAACTAGAGGCGCGAGAGAGTATCTGTATTCTTGACTGGTGGCTAAGCCCCGAGCTGTATCTCCGACGCCCGCCCTCTCGCAATGAGGAATATCGCCTCGACAATATGTTGCGGGCCGCCGCCGAGAGAGGGGTAGACGTCAACATCATCGTCTACAAGGAGGTCACCCAGGCTCTGACCTGTAAGCATGCTTATCACGAAATGAGAAACTCAGGCTGACTTGTACTTTCCAGTGGATTCAGCGGTATGAGATGAGAGCTGATGAATAGTGCAAGTTCCAAGGGGCTGACCTGATTCCCAGCACACCAAACATGCTCTAGAGGCGCTGCACCCAAACATTAAGGTATTTCGGCATCCCGATCATTCGCCTACCAGCCGTGCCCGACTCGAGCAGGCTTTTGCTGGTCTATCTTTGGATAGTCTAAAAATGAATGCTTTTGGGCTATCTAAAATTCCTAAAGATGCGCTAAAAGAACTCTACGGTTCATTTGGCGAAACCGTGCTATATTGGGCTCACCACGAGAAACTCTGTGTTGTTGATAATCACATCGTCTTCATGGGTGGCTTGGATATGTGTACGCTTAATCTTACTTAAAACATCCCGCCCCTCATCAATTGCTAGCAAACTAACAACATCATTATAGGTTTTGGAAGATATGATACGAACAGTGAGTGTCTAAACCCCCTCACATTTCTTTCTCTTTCTGGTATACTACCAGCGGCAACCATGGATATACCCTATGTTAAACGCAGCTGGTGTGATTTACACATTTATTCAATCGGTCTTTGTTATCTATGGTCCGTCTGGAGACCGGCCCACGAGATGGAAACAGAACTGGTCGGGGCATTTTGGGGATTACTTGTTATCTCCTTTCGAGGCAAAGAAGACTAACAAATCAAACATAGGCCACCCAATTGCAGATGCTCACCCGGGGAACTTGGATGACATTGTGTTCCCAGGTCAGGACTTCAACAATGCCCGATATTCGATTTCGAGGGCGTAAACAATTGGGATCACAATCAACGTATGTGGCAGAGACAGATATCCTAACGTACAAACTAACCCTGGCTCTTAGTGGACAGAGCCACCAACTCTAGAATGGGCTGGTCTGATATCGCGATATCATTGAACGGGCCAATCGTTGGCAGTCTTATCAACCACTTCAATGATCGCTGGTAGGCTTCAATCCCCCAAGGGCCTGACTAATCACTGACGCGTCATAGGAATTTCATATTCGATGCAAAGTATAATGAGAAGGACCCAGGCAAATACCGTAGGTTGGGGGGCCAGCCAGAAGGGGATGATGGTCACCACTTCCCTGTCCCCGGGTTTGAAGGACTTGAAGATCGTTTCAATCGAGGAGTCCGTCACTTTATGGGCGAGGGAGGCCATCACCGCGAAGGGCATCAGGGCGGGAGCCGAGAGTATCGAGGCAATTCTGGAGGAGCAAGCATTCAGCTCTGTCGTAGGTGAGTATACAGCTGCCTTCGTTTTGGCAGGGACCTCACTGACTTGATATCAAGCGCCTGTGAATGGTCTGCAGGTCATCCAACGGAGCATTCTATTGCCAATGCGGTAAGTAATTCTCAGAGCTGTGTCCTCTCGATTTGGCAAATTTCACAGAACAAGATACCTCTTTAGGCCAGCCACATTAATTCCGCTTTGAATAAAGATAACTGATTCGGAGTGTTGCAGTACATACATGCCATTGAGAGCGCAGAGCATTACGTATACATTGAGAACCAAGTAAGCATCACAATTTCATTCTTCTTACCTTACTTATCTGTTACTAACGGACATAGTTCTTTATCACCGCGACGGGGGACAAACAATATCCGGTGCAAAACAAAATTGGTGCAAGTATCGTGTCACGCATAGTGCGCGCCCACTCAAACGGCGAGAACTTCCGCATTATCGTCCTCATGCCAGCGGTCCCAGCCTTTGCCGGCGACCTGAAGTCGGACGGCGCTCTCGGAACTCGTGCGATAATGGAATACCAATACAATTCCATCAACCGTGGAGGACATAGCATTATTGAATCCTTGAGGCAAAATGGAGTCGACGACTGGCAGCGATACATCGGTTTCTACAATCTACGGAATTACGATCGCATTAACATCTCATTAACCATGCGCGAAGCCGAGGGCTTGTCCTCCGTCCGCTACGACGATGCGCGTCGCCAGCACGATGACCTCGTCGGTCGGGGTGATGATGGAGGGTACCGCGATCAGTACGACCGGTACCAGGCCGCGGCGTCAAAGGTCTCGGATCAGACCTGGGACACGGTCAGTTCCTGCTACATGGACGGCGGGGAAGATATCCGCAACGTCCCTTGGGAAGGCGACGAGGAATCCGAGATGAACGCATTCGTCTCCGAGGAGCTGTACATCCATTCCAAGGTGTTGATCGCCGACGACCGGCTCGTGATTTGCGGCTCGGCCAACCTGAACGACCGCTCGCAGCTCGGCACCCACGACTCCGAGATCGCCGTCGTCATCGAAGACCAGGACCTCGTCGACAGCACGATGGACGGCGCCCGTACCAGGCCTCGCGGTTCGCCACGTCGCTGCGCCGCCAGCTCTGGCGGAAGCACCTCGGCTGGCTCCGGGACCAGCGCTGGGACCAGCCCACGAGCAACTGGACGCCCGTCACGCGCGACCCGCAGGACTACGACTGGGGCTCGCCGGCCGACCGCGCGGCCGAGGACCCGCTGTCCGAGGACTTCTGGCGCTCGTGGACCGAGACGGCGCGCACCAACACCGAGGTGTTCAGCAAGGTGTTCCACAACGTGCCCAACGACCGGGTGCGCAACTGGGACGACTACGACAGCTTCTTCAGCCGGCACTTCATCATCCCGGGGGCGGAGACCAAGGACAAGGACAAGGACAGGGACAGGGACAGGGAGGGCCGCGTCGACTACGGACACGTCGTGCGCGACGAGTTCGAGGGCGGCGTGGGCGAGGTCAAGGAGTGGCTCTCGCGCGTCCGCGGCACGCTCGTCGAGATGCCGCTCGAGTTCCTCATCGACGTCGAGGACCTGGCGAAAGAGGGGCTGAGCTTGAATGCGTTCACGGATGACCTCTACACCTAACCTAGTTCTCGCATCTTATGTCTTATTTTACAGATGTAGCCGGGGAGGATGAGATCCATGTCTTGAGTCTCGTAGGATAGGTAGTCTTGTTGAAATATACTCGCGATTTCTGTCTTTGCAGCTATGAACGCTCTTGCCCTGACCCGTATACGTTTCAGACAATAGTTGAGGTTAGATGTAGTTATCTCGAGAGTCTAAAGCGTATCAATTTGACATTACACCATATTGATCTGTGGAGCAGTAAGTAAAGTTGATATATAGATTGTTGTAGCATTCACAACAACTCGTCCCCTAGAAGATCGCGCACCTTGCCTACCGAGATGGCACTGGTGGAGGGGCCTGGGATGAAGGAAGTCAAAGACACATTAGTAGTCTAGCCTATAATTTTAGGCTGAAAGATCTTTGACCAAAGAGTCATCAATACAAATGCTATACTGGCTAGCTACACATACACATTTTGTAAATGAATATATTATTATGACACCGCCGGACCACACCTTCTATGCCACATCCGTGTCCACAAGAGCACCGAATTGGCCATCATCTTTCCTTCATCTCAGGCCTGTGGACTTAGTATCGATGGTGTCAACACGCTCTTGCTAGCAATGTGCAGATTCAGCGCCGCTATAAACCCGTTTCATAACCAAGACCCCAATAAGATTCCATCCGAGAAGCCACCGAATATCATATTCTAGGAATGTGTAGGACATATCGGCATGACGTGACAAAAGGGTAATATACAGAACTCCCGCTACCATGATCTATCGCATCAGGAGCGGCCAATAAACCTCCGCGGCGCCATCGTAGTCGAATTGCTTTTTCTTTTATTATATCATCGAGCACGGAATGCTGCGCTTAATCGTTCTTACCATTGGCGGTGTTGCCAAGGAAGCCGTCCTTGAGCTCTTTGATCGGAAGCGTTTCGTCCAGTCTAAAGGACGAACGGTTTCTTCGCTGGCCGCTCCTATACCAAGAAATAATGCCAAAGGCAATCCCGGCAATGCAGCCAAATGTGAGGTAAGGGTGCTCGATAAAGTTCATCTTGATATCAAAGAAGACCTTCTCAAAGCTTGAAATAGTGAGTTTGGGCTTGATAGTGGGAGGGTTAGATGTGACTTTTGATAGAGTCTCGAGGATGGAGACACGCGATGGGACAATATTGTACCCGCTGATGGTCTGGTCCCAGTACCTTCGGTTCTACGCTCAAAGTCAGCAAGCAGTTTGCGATGTTGTCCCTGATAACTTACATCTTCATCATTAATGATTACCCGATCGCCATCCTTAATGTCAATCCCATAAGTAGTTCGAATCCACCTCTGCCAGAAAGTGCTGTCAACCCAAGCAAAAGCAACCTCCTTGCGGTCGGACCAGTCCATGTTGATGCGAATATTTTTGGCTGCTCGGACACCTCGTTGATCACCTCGGTCTTCGGCTTCTTCTAGGCGTAGCTGCTTAGCATCACGGAGGTTTTGTCTCTCCAATTGGAAAGCTTGGATCTGCTTGTCCATCCAGTCATTGGCAGCCTCTTTCATTTCATGCAAAGCGCCGGTGAACGAGTCTTTATCGTCTCTGTTCAGCATGCCGAGCACCACCATCTTGCCATCCATGATTTCCCGAGCGTTCGATGCTGTGAGCTCTGGTACGATGGGCAGCCAAACAGACTTCATCCATGATAGAACCATATGTGTGTCACGCATCTCACGTGGGGTCAGAGGCGTATAGTAGGTAGGACGGCCTTCACGCGACACAAGCAATCTTGGCCAGGTCGTGATCTTGAATCGTTCGTATAGTTGCGGGTCCTTCGTCTTGACAAGTTTGGCACGCCCAATCAAGCTGAGAGGTAATCTTTCTAAGGCTAGGAAATCCTCGGTGGCAGTGGCGTGGTCGTAAAAATAGACAAAGATGACATCTTCCTTTTTCTCGAGCTCAGCAAGGGAGGTCGCATCAACATCTTTAATGCCGTCACAAATATCGAGGGCCTTCTCAGCATAGTGGAGGAGGTCGCCGAAACCTCGCAAACCATCATACTCGACCCGTTCGCCACCCTTGAAGAAAAGGATCGTCGGGTACCCCTTCAGACGAACATCTTTGCAAAGTCTGGTTTCAACATCGCAATTCACCTCACCCACGTTCAGCTTACCCTTCATCTCCTTGGCCATTTGTTGCCAGTTGGGAGCCATTGCCTGGCAATGATGGCACCATGGGGCGTAGAATTTGATGAACCAGGGCTCCTGTGTCATAGTCACAAGATTTTGGAAGCTCTCGGCGGTGAGCGGGACGGAATTTCCCTCCTTGTTCGGGTGACGCTCGGCTTGGCAGGTTTTGTCTTCTCGGCAACCTCTGTTTTGCTAGTTGTAGTAGTTGTCTTGGAAGCAGTACCATCTTCCTCTTCCTCCTCCTCTTCATCTGAAGACTTCCCCTTTATGGGATCTGACTTCTTGGGGGGTTCTGGCGAGCTTGTAGCTTCGGGCTCCGGTAGGACGAGCTCCTTAGGTCGTGTCCCGGGATACTCTTTTTCTAGTGCCGTCTCAATCATGTCGGAAACTTTCTCCATCGGCTTCGCACCGCCCACGTAATCAAGCTGTTTACCATCTTTGTACAGGACAGTACGGGGATAAGCACCGATATCATGCTTAGTGCAAAGGTCTCCGTGGACCATACAGTCGAGACTGCCAAATCGGATATCATAGGCCTTTTCGAAGGGGCGGCGGAGGTGGGCGTATTGGGATCGGGTGCGGCTGATGTGTAGTAAAATTCGTACAAGGTCTGATATGTTGGAGCGAATAATTGACAATGAGGACAGTAGGGACTGGTAATCAGGGATGTCAGCGCCATATTCTATTACGTATACCCAGTTTTCTAGGTTTATTAGGTCGAGATAAACCGCCACGTGTAGTTTCGCGGCCAGCCAGCTGATGGGAGGGGTGTCCTACTTGAAATATTTGACTACCAAGAATTTAGATGCTTGGACTTCTGTGTCGAAATTGTCGCCGGTCAGTTCGAGCAGCGGAGGGACCTTTTTGCCATTAAAATATGTGTTTTCCCTCTCGGGGTCATCTTTCGTGTCGGAGCCGATGGCCTGGGCGAGGCCAGATGTCACGGCGCCGAGAAGCAGCGCGAGCGGTGCGAGCCTCATGGCTACAATCTATAGAACTGAAAGACGATGGCGGATAGTCTCGACGACGACCAAGATCACGGCAGAAGCCAGTCTACTCTAAGACGCATGCAAGCTGTCGCAGCTGACGGGTTGCAAGAGCAACACGAGATTTCGATGCTAGGGACGCACCTAGAACGAGCGATCGAATGGGCGATGGGGAAATTTCGTGGACGGCGATGCTGGATACGTAGCGATGAATTAGGGGCTTGAATCTCAAAGAGGTATCGCGTTATCGGGACTCGCGCATCGAGATTAAATGTCTACTTAATGAGCGAGAGTAAAGAGGGACATCGGGGCGTCGGAAGAAGAGAAAAGTAGACGCAGAAGTCTACCGGCGCAAAACGTAAGTAGCCAGTGATTCGAAGTCAAAGGACGCGGAAGAAAGATAATTAGTTGTGTTCGTGTAAGGGAGATAAGTCCAACCCTCCTAAGGTAGAGTGTTGGGGCGAAGTCTATCCGATGAAACAGGATTTGCTGTCGAGGTGTCTGCTTTCTAGCGGTGTTTTAGGCGGGTTGCACGCTGTAGCGCCAAGCACCAGGGTCGCCAGATCCAACCCGCCACTGGTCAGTGCCCCTTGCCTGCATGGAGCCTAGACTAAACTAGTCAGGAGAGAGCTATACCTGATGAGGGAAGGTCAAATTGATGGATACGGGGTTCGAAATGTGGCTGACAGCCACCTTGGCTCAAGCCAGGCCTCACTACCTACACTCGGCGGGTATGAAGTATGAAGAGAATAGGTATTCTCTTTGTCAAATGGGCACAATAAGCCGGGTATAATCGTTTTGAAATAACTGAACTCTTTAAAGAAGTACCTTATTTTGCTTACACTGGAGTAATTACTTACTTAAATGAGTTGTGACATGTGATCCGATACCTACTCCCTAGATAGACAAGGCGTCTGCACCGGCTTCGACGTGGCTTCTCACGACTGCCTGCAACACGACTCCCCGACGAAAAAAATCCAGAATATAAGGCGATGATGACCGGGAATTCGTACGCATGATCCCATATCTTGCTTGGGATATGCACCGCGGATATCGAAATTCCATCTGGTACATCACCTTCATTGTCCGCAGTTGAGAATTTAGGCTTCAACATTCAAGACTCATCTTCCCGTTGTAAGCGGTTCATGACCCAACATTAAAATGGCCGAACCTCCAACGAAGCGTCAACGCACCGATAATCATGATGGCGATGATGCGCCAGCTACTGGTGACACTGACCGCGCAACCCCTCCTTCCCTTTCTCATCCTATCAGCCCACCAAGAAAGCAAAAGACAAGAACAAGAATACGAATCGCATCTCCGTTTAGGCTCACGACCATTCGAGATCTCTCCGATGCCCTCAATGTCGACGCGGTATCATTAAGAGACCTAATCGGAGATCCCCTCATCGCGGAGCTCTGGGACTTCAACTATTTGCATGATATTGACTTTTTGATGGGACACCTTGACGAGGACACGCAGGCGTTGACTAAAGTTCACATTGTCCACGGGTTCTGGAAACGAGAGGATTCAAATCGGTTGTTGCTGCAGGTGAGCTCTTAGTCGTCTTTCTTGTCCGTCGATTTTCATAGCTTTTGCGTAACAATGAGTTGTACTTGAGCTAGTAGGTAGCGGACGTATGAGGCTACGCTGTGCTCCTCAACTGGCTAAATGATATCTCTACGAAGATTTTGGGGGCAAATTCGCCTACTTTACTAATGTTGAACTTAGGAGCAAAAAAACAATACGACAATGTTACGCTTCACACTGCTTATATGCCCGAGATGTTCGGCACTCACCACTCCAAGATGCTCGTCCTTATCAGACATGACGATACGGCACAGATCATAATTCATACGGCGAACATGATTGCCAAAGATTGGACAAATATGACTAATGGGGTCTGGGCATCACCTCTACTCCCAAAACTCCAACAATCACAACGAGGTGGCGAGACACATGGGGATATGGGTAGCGGGACACGATTCAAATTCGACCTATTAAACTACTTACGGGCGTACAATAAAGTACGAAACGTCTGCGTCTCATTAGTCGAGGAGCTTACAAAATATGACTTCGCCGAAGTCCGCGGCGCGCTCGTCGCCAGTGTACCAGGCAAGCACGACGTTGAGCAAGAACTAGGAGTAACGCGCTGGGGATGGCAATCATTGAAGGAGGTCTTGAAAATAGTCCCAGCCCAGGCAGGGTCTTCGGAAGTCGTCGTCCAGATCTCATCCATTGCGACTCTTGGGGCGAATGATACGTGGCTTCAAAAGACATTGTTCGATTCACTCTCGGCGTGCCAAAGCGCACCCTCGGGATCCCGGGCTTCCAGACCCAGTTTCAAAATAGTTTTTCCCACAAGAGACGAGATCGCCAATTCACTAGACGGTTACGCATCGGGTGGTTCGATTCATACCAAGATCCAATCAGCAGCCCAGACGAAGCAGCTCCAGTACTTGCGGCCGCTATTCCATCACTGGGCAAACGATGTCCCCGATGGCGTATTGGCATCGACGCTGACTCCGGGGAGTATCATCGCAGGCCCCGGGGAGGCAGGCCGCAAGCGGGCGGCGCCGCACATCAAGACCTACATCCGGTACGGCGAGAAGTCGATTGATTGGGCCATGCTCACATCAGCCAACGTCTCGAAACAGGCGTGGGGCGAGGCCACCAACAAATCTGGCGAGGTGCGCATCGCGTCCTGGGAGATTGGCGTTTTGGTTTGGCCGGAACTTCTGGCGGGAGATATAGAGGCGAAGATGGTAGGCACGTTCAAGACGGACGAGCCGAAGAAGGAAGAGGACGTTGATGATGAGAGCGCACCCGTAGTTGGGCTCAGGATCCCGTATAGCTTGCCGTTAAAGAAGTACGGGAACTTGGAGGTACCCTGGGTCGCAACAATGTCGTATAGAGAACCAGACTGGATGGGACAGGTGTGGTAGGGTTATTGAAGACCCAAACCTCAGGTTTACTAATCATATACTGAGATAATTATGGAAATATTCAATGAGGTATGACTAGCAATACTGCCGTGCCATCTAGGGGCATGAATTAATTCTTAACTGTGCAAGTTTTTAAGCAATAATTGGCACCTTGTGCACTCAAATATGCTACGATCAAAAAAGTTTGGTGTTAACCCATGTTGATATATTCTATCTTCCTAAGTATATCCGAGCTCATCTTCTTGTAGTGCAGCTTTCGATGCGAGTTCTAACAATGCGAATCGCATGTGGCCATTTCAACAAAGGAGTGAAATGCCTCTAAAGCTATCTACGCTCCATATTGTCAGGTATCTGGGCGTGTATTCGTAATAGGCATAATGACAAAGACCAATAGGAGAGCCGAGCCGATGATCAAAACAAGCGGCACAGACAACAACTAGCTGCTGCCGACGACCTCGGGCACCTTCTCGGGGTCGAAACCGTGCTTGGCCTTGAGTTGCTCGACGAGGGCGATGTAGCGTTCTTGCGCTTGCTCGGGGGTCAGGTTCTCGTCGACGATGCCTTCCCAGGCCTTCAGCTTGGCTTTACCCTGTTATCATTGAGAAATGATTAGCTAGGCAGTTCCGCGTATGTCACCAAGGTGGAACGGCATCCCAGGCTTGGAAACTAGTTCGGGCAAGGTTGCACTGCCTTGGAAAGAACTTGAATCTAATTATGTTGCGACGAGGTGCGGTGTGATAGCGCGGGGTAATAAAGACATAACGAACCTTCAAGTCAAACATGCCAGGAGCTTTGGGCCCCTTCTGATATTCTGAGACGTCTTCGTTGCAGCCGACTTTGTAGAGACCTGCAAGGAAGATGAAAAGTGTTCGTTAGCAATTAATCTATTAACGAGCACAGCTCTCGGGGGACCAAAGCATTGTCGTCGCGATGCGTCCTCCGCCGACAAGTTTACAAGAGAAAGAAGAATCGAATAAAGGCGTCACGAACCATATAATTCAAGCAGCTCATTGTTGTCGGGCTTTTTCAGGAGCTGCTTCGATTCCTTCTCAGCCGCTTTCTCGAAAGCCGGGTTTGCGGCAAAGGCGGCCTTTTCCTTGTCGGAGAGTTCTCTCGGCATTATGACGGATGATTTGTTTGGGGATGGACGTTCAGTAGCTTCGGAAAGGAGATGATATTTCGACGGCCGTTTGTATCGTGAGAGTCAACGATGGGGGAGGAGGGGGAATACGTCGATGACGACCGTTCGAATGTGGGCAGTTTGGCGGGGTCGTCTCCAGTACAACCATCGTCATACGCACCAAGCTCCCTCGTTCTACATCGGCAAGGTGCCTGCCGGCGGGGGCTCTCCCTCACTAAGTTGGGAAGGAAGCAGGCGGGCTCGGCTTTGTTGATTGGTCCCATGGTGCCCACGGAGAGGCCCAGCGCGTCTAGTCTGGTCTAGTCTTTGCTCCATAGTTTGATCTTGCTTTTATACATCGGCCCAAAACTCTTCAGATATGGACTAGGTTGGGAAACTATCATGCGGACAGGGAGCATTAAGTAATGGCGAGGAACGGGAGGCCCTGTTCCCCCTTGTAGTCGACATAAGGGCTGGTTTTGGGTCTGTTTGTACCTTTGTCTTAGGCTTGAGTAATAGGTACATGTTTATAGGAAGGAATGTATGTATGTATAAGTATTGTGACGTGACCCCACGAAACCCCACATGCTATCTGCCCCGTCCCGGCCTCTCCACACTCAGGACGTCCTTTTTCGCGTCCATCTCGAGGCAAGGATCACACACACAACATCACAATATCTACTTAATAGGGAAGGGGATATCTAAATGCTAATTCTAGTCTACTTTATGTATTGATGCAGGTTATAGACCTAACTCGGCTAAAACTACTGGCGGGGCTAAGGTATCGGCTGGAGCCTCAATCTTAGTACCAAAGTGACGAAAATGAATCAATTAGAATACATGACCACTTTACAATTTCTACTGTTTCTAATAGTTCTGCGTCTTCGACCTACATACACGGGTTTGTGAGAAGACATGGCTGGAGATGGAAGCGTACTTCTTAAGAGCATTTACTTGGTGTGTATTGCCGAGCCGTAGCCTCTCTCAGATACCATAAAGATATGCATTTATGTTACTGTCAGAATATGATGGCAAGTTCAGTTGAGCAAGGTAATCGATGAAATAGTGGTCACATAAATCATCTACCTAGGTATGCATCAAATTGGACATAACATATCCAGTCCATTAGGCGCTATATTAACCCAATGTTAGGATCAAAGTCAATGTCTTAGACCTTGTCGCACAATTACCTATGTCGAGTATGTCTCATTTCCGCAATGTGACCATACCTCAAATGTTGCATTCCAAAGGAGAAGGGAGTTTCTACGAGCTAGGCTAGTTGGAACGTTTCTAAGGCCGGTAAATTCGATGTATGTAAAAAGAGGAATGCCCGTTCAACGTAAGTTTTGAAGTAGATACCCTGCCCTGCCGACCCGCATGAGTCTACCTAGACTAACCGTAAAACAATTCTACATCGGCCGGATCTTTACCTACTCACCCCACCCCCTACGTAAGATACCTAGTAGTTTAGTTGTTTCCCAGGCCCCTGCCTTCGTTCGTCAAGTAAAGATATTTCATAACTTATTTACCATCGATGCTAGAAATGTCTAATAGATAGTGACAATCGCTACGATGTTTTTTTAACATGTGACTGATTCCTTCGTGGGTTGGTTCAGTTTATTGATCTAGGTAGGTAAATGATTGACATGCCTGCCTGAGGTACAGAGGCAGCTGCCCAGCACGTGGTAATCGCAAGTGGGCTGTTCAATATTGGAGAGTGTGGGGCCGATGTAGAATGGAAGGCCAGTTTCGGTTGCAGTTAATTGGTCCCAATTGAAGATGCAGCAGGAGAATCTGAGCTTGTCGGGACCGAAACATACTTCCAACATGAAACATCCATCCATATCCTCAGCCTCACCACTAACCTGCCACGTAAGTTCGACCGCCTGGGGCTTTCATCGGCCGCCGGGCGGCGGACTATTGCTGAGATTTGCAATCAAGTCGGTATAACCCCCCAATCATAAGCTATATTGGGGTATTGTATGTCATCAATGATGTCTGTCGTAGGTCGTATTGTGAGCTGTTTTGAGAGACAGAGACGCGTCAGATCTTGCAATTCCGGCATCCTGAAACCACAATGTAGCTTCTTCTATGCTTGGTAGATTCTGATAAACAACCGGCTAGGTAGGTAATGTCTTGCAGCGAACGATAGGTACAACCTGTCTTGTGCACCTTGTCTTGGATCTGGACCTTTGGTGGGGCTCCGGATTGTGCGACTTCCCGTGTAAGACCAGGCAGGTCAAGAGAACGGAACATTTAAATGAGTTCCGACTGCATGGTAATACAAGTCAGGGAACAAATTTCACTTGATTGAAATCCGCCCCAAGTTTCTCTTCTTTCCACATTCCTTGTTTATTCCACTCTCGTTTTTCTTCCTCTTTCGTTTTGGAGAGACCTCCCGTAACACTGGTAAACGTCGACTACAGCTTACTTGCCAGCACCCTGAGGTACTTGTTACCCCCGCCGGACTTCGCCAGCGTCTTGCCCTTTCAGATAAGGCGTCGGAACGGCCTCGACATAATGACGAAAACGGTTGTGATTCTGGGCGGCGCATTTGCTGGCGTGCAGGTTGCCCATCGATTGCTCAAAACCACCCTGCCTTATGTGAAAGACCTGAAGGTCATTCTCGTTTCAAAGGTAAATACAAACACTAACGTAATTTGGCGTTTGAAGCATCTGGGAGCTAAATGTTGTCTGACCTCGAAATGAGCATCGCTGGATTGGCTGTTGTCGATGTTGTTGTTATTTCTATGCTGCGGCCGTGTTATCGCGCCTTGAACGTTCCGTTGCCCCCTGCTTGACGTGCGAAGTTTTGGGTTGGCGCTAACAAATAGGTGCAGAACAGTAATTTCTATTGGAACTTGGCCGCGGTTCGTGCCATCATCCCAGGTATCCTAAAACCGGAAGAATACACACAGCCAATTGCACCAGGCTTCGCCAAGTATTCCGCGGATCAGTTCGAGTTCATCATCGGCACGGCCCAGACAGTCGATCACCAGAGCAAGACGGTGAATGTGATTGTGGGCGCAGATGCCAGCGAGCGCCAGCTTACTTACGATTACCTGGTGGTCACTACGGGTACACGCAACGCCGGTACCTCTAATGTCCCTTGGAAGAACAACGGCACACACGAGGAAATCACAGCCCTCCTTGCCGACACGCAGGAAAGGGTCAAGGCCGCGAAGCACATCGTAGTAGCCGGTGCAGGCCCAACAGGTGTTGAGACAGCGGCGGAGCTGGGGTTCGAATATGGAAACCCGAAAAACACTGCCGACAAGAAAGAGATTGTCCTACTGTCCGCACAGAAGGAGGTCCTGAATGGCGACAGCATCGCCAGCAATGCTGCATCGGAACTGAAGAAGCTGAACGTCAAGGTTCGCGGGTCAGCACGGGTTACAAACGCCACCGCATCACCGGACGGCAAAACCGAAATCGTGCTTGAAAATGGCGAGAAGATCGTCACCGACATGTATTTGCCCACGATGGGCGTGACGCCCAACACCGAATTCTTCCCGGAAACGCTCCTTACAACTAGTAAATTCGTCGATATCGACGAGTTCTACGCTGTGAAGGGTGCCGAGAACATCTGGGCTGCTGGTGACGTTGTCTGGAAACCACGGGTAGCTTCGTCCTCACCGACAAGCAGGCTGCTGGGGTAGCCAAGAATATTGACGCTGTACTCAGAGGGAAGAATCAGACTCCGGTCAAAACTCTCCCTATAGACGTCCTCATGGTTGCCACGGGTCGATCTCGAGGAACTGGTCGGATGGGCCCCGTCAAGGCTTTCAGTTTCTTGGTCTACCTAATCAAGGGCAAAACGCTTGGTACCGACAAATTGTCCTCGTGGGTCGATGGTAGCCTATTCTAAGCATGACCTAAAATCTAGGTTCACGTCACGCTATGGTTGATACAGTTACAGCGATGCCACAACGTCGATAGTCTCTCCACTAAAACGGTTATATGTGCTTTGGGGACGTTTCCACCCTGTACCATCACAGGGGATAAAGTGTAGGCAGAAGGAGGGAAGAAGCAGGATGATAATGAGGCAATTTTACCTTTCAACTTTCCCCGTTTGTTTTTTAGCTAAACAAAAGATGGATTTGAAACGAATATGGGAAGATAGGAACGAGGAGCTTAATAATTGATACCCGGAATACCTCACCCCATATTGGGCTTACCTACCCTGGGAAGTGTGTCATTAATGAATATATTTAAATTGCTCCTGCTTTCAACTTACTAAATTGGACGCATCTTGATAAACATGACAAGAGTCACACTAGAATATCCAATCTAGGAGTGGGTGGTTGACAGATATTCATTTGACACTTCCTAATTATACCCAAACTGACTGAACTCCGTCTTTGCCCTCTAATAAATAATGCGCCTCGCTTCGTCTGACGTAGTCTTTATCTTCCTGCTTTCTCGTCGTCGATGTCCCTCCTCAGCTGCTCGAGAATCTGCATACGGGAAGAAAGGTGCGTCTCCAGCCCATCGATCTGCTCCTTGACCGTCTGTAAATCGTCCGATACACCGCGTAGATTGCCCCCAACTTTGGCCTTGCCGCCGCCCTCCTCGAGGTCTCTCAGCTCCTTCCGCTTGTAATCCAGCAGCTGCTCCAGCTCCCGCTTGACGAGGGCGGGCTTGCTCTCCCTCTTGCCGCCGCGCCGACGGTTCGCGTCGGCCTCAACCTTCTCCATCTTGGCCTCGAGCTCCGCCAGCTGCTTCTTCAGCCGCACCTCCTCCCACTCGGCGTCCGACTTGGCCGTGCTGAAGTCTGTGCCCGCCGCCTTGAAGCTGCTGCGGCCCAGCCGTGTGAGGTACTGGTCGCCGAACTTGGCCTTGCGGCCCGTCGCCGTGCTGTCGTCGGCCTTGGCCGCCCACCGCGAGGCCGCGGACGAGTTCCGCTCGCTGTCTAGCTGGTAGTCGATCTGATTCCGCTCGAAGGACGACCGCAGGGAGGCTGGCACCGTCCGCGGGATCCGGAACCCTTCGTGCCGGTTGTTGAGGATGTGGAGGAAGGCGAGGCATGCGTCTTTGTTGATGGAGGACCCGGCGGATGGGTTGATTAGGTTCCACGCGGATCTAATGTCGGTGTCGGGTACATCGAGTGATTCGTATAAGTCTTCGAGGCGTTAACTGCGCAGCGTGGAAGTTAGTTACGGCCCCATTGGTATCCTAGGTGGTGACTAGTAGTATATACGCACAGGATATTTCACCACGCATATCTCTGTTCTCCTGGTATATTGACTCGTACTTAGACTTGTCTTGCGGGCTCATGTACCAATCGAAGCCATCCTTCAAGCCCGGCGTGTCGGAGTCGTCGTCTACTTGCTCGAATTGTACTTGCTTGCCGGTGAGCGCTCGGTTTGCTTGTACGAGATGTGATTTCGATTCGGGGACTAGCCAATCTGGTAGCGTTGCGGGGACGTCGGCATACTCCTATATATAACATTAGATATATTTCCCTCCCCGGCATAAAGAAGGCCGGAAGCGAGGCCACGCACCCCGTTCACTATGTCGAAGATGATGCGCATGGCTACGCAGAACTCCTCAAAATCCAGATTACCATCGTTGTCGACGTCGGCCACGTCCCAGACGCGCTCCAGCTGGTCATCTCGCAGACCACTGTTCTTCAGAAGAGCGCGGCCTGTTCGCCGGTAAGGAACTTGCCGCCATTTGTCCGTGTCGTGAAGATGTTCCAATATGTCTCGATCTCCTGAGGTTCGATGCGCGGGGCCATCTTGGGGCGTGTCCGGCTGTCGCCAATGGCTTTTCTGTTCGTCTGGTACAGGCAGTTATTGGAGCTTTTCGGCTTGGATGAGGCAGGAAATTTATTTTGGTTTAGAATGCTGAGTTGAACACGCGTATAAGTATGGAATACATAGGTACGTAACTGCTCAGGCGCAAGTGTCCCTGTACGCAGTGTAGCACTACCAGTGGGTCCGTGATACCGGGAAGCTGGAGCCACCTTTCAATCAGCCCCATTCGCAAGACCTGTGGCTTAGTTAATCCATCACACAACCATGTTCACCCTCATTCCTTCTAATCGAGGCAATCCGCTCTCTGAAACGAAAAACGATATTTTTTATTTCGAGAAGCTGCGACTATGGCTAACATGAGATCCCATTCAGGCCGGTAGCAAGAGACAAAAAAATACTTCCGAAGGGAGACCGCATAACGATAGCAGTTGACCATGGCAGCAGCTTTTACGCTATTTAACAATGACTCTTTGCTTGGGTAACTGACAGCACAGTGGCATATATCAGGAGACTTGTCAATGAATGGTAACATTCTGTATATTGGATACTATGTTCTATAACCCCCGACCTCATCCCCAAGCCGCAGAGGAACAGCTACCAACTCCACATCCGCACGTACTCTCGTACCATTGTTACGTTTTATGCTACGAACTTCAAACGGATTCCCAGCCGGCAGCTTTGATGATCCTGTCGAGTAGTCGCTGGGACTTGAGGGCTGACTCGAAAGTCGCGACAGCTTCTGTCGAGTCGCCCTTTGCGAAGGCACGGTATTGCCGAGCTACGTTTGCTGCGGTGCCCGGCACCTTGCCCTCGAACTCGTCATTGGCCAGGAAATCTACATTCTGGGCCTCGCCGCCTCCAATTCTGAGTCTGAGAGTCCGCCCGGCCGCACCGAACTGCCAAGCTGTGCCCATTCCCGCGTTAGGCATGGTGACCTCAATCTCCCCCTCGGTCCCTGAGATCAGCCAGCGAAAGGCCACGCCGTCAACTTCGGTCCTTGGCTTTCTAACTTGGAGAGAAGCCATAGCATCATTCTCGAGAACCCCCTGTACGAGCACCTCGTCTGGGGCCGTCTTAGGATAAGCGGGGTTAACTAGCTCACCCTTGGGGCTAAATATCGGGACCTCCTTGACCGTTTTTCATGATGGCTTGTACCTCGGCGAAATCGCCAAGCACATGAACGAAACTATCGAGGACTAATGAGTTGAGTCAGCTTTCGTTCCAAGGATATCAGAAGCGGTTTGTCGAGGCAATGTACTTACAATGACCAAAGAAGATGAAGAAAACATTGCCACCGGACTTATGATCGAGATAGTATTCACCATCTTGGATCCACGCATCCAGCTGGAAAACAGCAGAAGAGACCCACGCGGAAGAGCTAGAAACTTTTCCAATCTGCCCCGACTCGACGATACTCTTGACTTTCCGGATTAGAGGATCCGCTCTAGCTTGTACGCCTACAGATGTGCGTACGCCCGCGGCAGCAGCTAGTTTAGCTAGCTCCTCGGTCTTAGATATACCGGCGCCGAGAGGCCATTCGACGAAGACTTGCTTTTTCTTCTCAAGCGCCGGCTTCGCCAGCTCCAAGTGCTTTCCAACGTTCACAGACACCACGACAAGATCCACAGATGGGTCATTCGCGAGGTCTTTAGGATCCGCATAGGCTTTCGTGGATTCCGGCAGATTATACTGCTTGACTTTGATTTCATAGTTAGTATCGGCGTTCGAGGCTTTCTAGGTGACAATTCAGTTCAGTACTTACTTGCTCTTGTTGAAGACTCTAGGTTTGAGTTACAAACCGCAACTATCTTGTAGTCTTCGGGCATCGCTAGAAGCCCTGGGAGATGGGCATTTGCAGCCCAATAGCCAGGTTGACCCGAGACATCCGAGCTGCCCTCGGGTTTGGGTCGTAGTCCAATAATACCAACACGAATTGGGGCCATCTTGAGAGAGTCGAGATTATAGAGTAATTGTTCAGCAAATGAAATGAGATTCTGTATGAATATGGAACGGTGCTTTTAAAAAATTCAGCTGGAACTTTGGAGGGGTAAACCCCCTTTTATACATGTCTGCCCATCCTGTTCCCTTACAACAGCACTTATTACATTCTCATTGGAGTGTCCACTTGAATTCCGGTGGCCTAGCACTGACACCGGGAATATAGTCAGATTCAAGAGAGGTTTCCATGGAATGACGTTTATACTGGATGCCTGAGCTTACTCGTAAGCATAGGTAGTTACGATACCCAGGCGGACGCATGCAGTCACGATACGGCACAGCTGTCTTGATCGAATTCACTATTAGAAGAAGTGCTCATATAGAAAAACTTTGTAATAGGTCATAAAATGAAAAAGACCGCTAACTAAATCCCTATGATGCCTCTTTTTCTCTTTGATACGAGTTTAACGAGCGAGGTTCGTCATTCGGGAGTTAAGCCACCGAGATAACTCAGCTACTTACTTAGGTAATCATGTATACGCGGACCCGCTTGAACTCCGGGGGCTGTGGGGCCAACCCCGGCGCTAACGTTGGAATTCCGGTGCTGATAAATTTTCTAGGCCACCTAACATTCACTGACGGACTGGCTCGGTTATGGCGTCATCATTGGCTGAGGCCTCTAAGGTTGAGCTTGAAGGCGATTGAAGCTCATACCTCTCCATTCCCATCCCTTCAAGCTTTCATAGGGCATTCATGTACTTATCCCGCCCTTCTTTTTCCCAATGCCTATTTCCCGCAAGAAAGCCTGTGAGCCATGCAGGGTCGCCAAGGCCAGATGCTCCCTTGAAACCGTTTGCTCCCGATGCTTTAATAGAGGGTTAACTTGCGAATACAGTAGAGGCCCATCCCGCGTAGGGCCTTACACCCGACCGCATCTCTCTGAATCGGATGGCCGCCTGTCTCTAGCTACCCCCACCGTCCACGCGGAGCCCCTCTCCAGCTTGTTCAGCTCTTCAGACTTAGGTATTCCTTTCCTAGACTTTGGGGCTCGTGACTTTCTTCACGAGGACACTCCTACAATAGACAATCTTCAACTCGCTCATTGGAACTTATATCAGGCCAATGGGTCGGAGGGTATATCATTGGATCGGGTTGCCCGAAATAGCAATGAAATAGAAGCACGCCCAGCTCTAACCGTAGACTCTCCACTCTATGGAGCACGTAGCAGTCCCACTTTGAATGGATTGCCTACTTTTATGTTGCCTTCGGACCCTACAGAGAAGTCCCAGTCTCCGGACACTCAACTCAATAAACACTCGGCATTCGGAGCGGAAGAGACTGCTGCATGTGTAGCATCTGCCACAAGTCCAACCCAACCTCACCGTTCACCATCGCCCATGAAGGAAGGGGAAATGTCCGCAGATATAGGAGACGATACGGAAGTCGTGGTTAAAGGAAGACCCTATGAACGTTTCCAAGCCTTACGACGAGGTGCAAGCACCCAACAGTTGCTGATGGCTAAAACGCTGATTGGTCAAGTCGAGAACTTTCCGAGGATGCTGATACGAGGGAGCCGACTGCCGCCTTTCATCTATCCTCAGTGTGTATTGAACAGTAGACTGTGTCATCAATGCATTGCGGAAAATGGATCGCACCAGTGCTTACCCGAGCCGTTGGCGAATTGTGCTGCTTGGGCCCAATTGTACTACAGTCGTAACCCCGACAATGCCCAGTTCGTTTGGAAAACAATGTATAATGAGCAAAAACGTTTACACGAGCAAGTGAGCTATCCTTTTCCTTTGTACTCTTTGATTGTAGCTTGGAGGCGAACTATAGGTATAGAAAGAGTTCGTTAAGTATTGAGGCTGATAGTAATAATGCAAATGTAGTTTGCCACCTTCGATACCCCAACGCTGCTGGCGGCCGTTCAAGCCGTGGTAATGTATAGTGAGTAACTTTCAAGTATTTCAGACTTTCTATGCACATGAATTCCTATCTGAAGTGATCTACTGTGTTGGGGGACTGAATGTAGACTTGAAACTACACGCTCCGAATAAAAAGTACTAAGAGCACTTGTAGCAATCTTAGTTCAAGCAGAGGATACCGACACAATAGCTCAAAATGAACTAGCCTCCATGGCGGTAACACTTTCCGTGAGTGCTTCTGTCTATTCTTCCACAAAGAGTGAAAAACGAGAAAATGATGCTGATGTCTTTTCAGGAGATGGCAGGGGCCCTTCATTTTCGAAGCAAATATCACATTGATATTTTGCATAATCACAATTTGAGCGAGAAAAATTGGGTTATTCACGAGAGCATACGAAGGTGAGCGCCTAATTGGCTCCATAGACACAAGCAATGAGTTATGTGTTCAGAATGTTGATGCTTGCTTAGGACTATTAATCTGTTTTACATCATTGGAATACTATTGATTATTCGGATCGGGGCCCTCCTAAACACGCTGAGGTTGTGGTATCCTAGACACCCCCGTTGCCATGTGGACGGGATCTCTGGGAGCCTGAGGCCACCGAAACGTTTGGTCTACGTCTGCATAGGTATAAAAGTCGACTGGTTTCTAATAGAGGGCTCATAATTGAAGATTTATATAATTCTCTGGGCCCTGGAAAGGCTGGAGCGAGTGATGCTACAGACCCTTTAGTGCAGAAAGACTTGGGCACCTGGTGCGAGAGCCTAGACGACCTCGGAACTCTCGTCTGGATGGCCTCCATCCTCGACCAGCAGCCTAGGTAGCATAATGGAGCTTGCTCTTACCAATATTTCCCAGGTCACTCGTTCACTACGCTGTGCAGAAATTGGGTACGCGAGACAGTCAACAAACAAAGCTTGCACCGGGCGACGAGATTGTCCTCGATACCTATAAACAGTAGTTAGGTTTATCAATAACGCCCAGTGTTCAATTACAAAACTACTACACCCTGAAGGACCCGCTACAACAGCAATTACTACAACAACTCATCAGTTGCAGCTAACCACCCTCGCCCCCTCCACCCCTTCAAAAGGAACATTCAAGTTGCAACACTCCCACGACTGAACCATGTCCCAAGATGGCTTCTAAGTCTGAGAAGGCGCACACTTGTAAGCTCCCTTCCCGGGACGGTGAAGGCTTCCTCCGGTTCAACTGCCCCGACTGGTCCAAAATTGATATCATAGGTCAAACGATCATCATGGCAGAACTCGCACCTCGTCTTGGCTCGTTTCAAAATGCATGCAAAGCCTTAAATCTACAATCCAATGAGGTCCAAAGTTTTATTTCAACCCATCTCCATTATCAGCAAGCTTCTAAGAGGGGCGAGGTGATAGCGAAGCAGTGGGGTCGGGATCGAGCAGTGCCAGCAGACGACGACGACGACGCAGACATCCCTCAACAACGACCTGTACTTGTCGTTCCCTCGTCAATCGGGCCAGCTTGCACCTTCCTCGAAGCACTAGGATATCACGATTACGCTCAAGCGGTGTGGGCTTGGAGTCGGCGACATATCACATGGCCCCCTACATTTGCATACCCGACCTCGATACCTCGCAGATCGACCAGCCAGTAATCAACTTTCCCGTGCCCAAAAGACAACGTGCGTATACAAGATACACCGGCTCACTAGGGAACGACGATCGATCAATGGTCGGGTTTGTCGGCGCTTGGCGACCGAACAAGGATGGATCCCCAGATACTCGCATATCTTTCATCAACGTGCCGAAGAATTGTGTGGTATTTGGGCCTGGCGGCTCAAGGGAACTCATCGATCCAGGTCGCTACTCGGTTTGCTGGCGAGTCGGTAGTCTGGCGAATAACGAATACAACGACTTTGTCTTCGCGAAGAATACATCTGACAATAACGAAGACGGCAGTAATTCCGATCTACACAAAGCCTCGCACATAGACCAATATCTATTGCTGACCCAAGATGGAACAGTTAACCCGAAGGCCATTTCTCGACCTCATATGCCCGATACATACAATTCCAAAGACGGACGTACAACTCCGTTCCATCCGCGACATGAGCCGCAAGGGCCCTCGAGAGAGTTGACAAACCCAAAGCTACAACAGACGTGGAGCGACTGGAACGGTCAAATCTTTCAATTCCGACTGCCTCATGAGTACACCATTTTGGGGCCACAGGGGTACATAGTTACCTTTGATCCACCTAATCACGAAAGGTACGATGAAAGGGGCAATCCTCGCGGAATCGGAGGTATGTATCACATTGTGCAGTTCCAGCAAACACTGATAGGCACGAGCTTCAAGATGGATGAGCTACCCCCAATGTCCCCTTCCGCTTCAAAATTACGGAGAGGCTAGTACTCATCCGCAACGGCATGGTACTGCCTGGCTTTGTTGAGACGGGAGTTCATGAATGGAGCACACAAGAGGGTCGTCTCGACTTGTACAATGCGCGTGGGTGCTACGAAGTTCTCAAGACGGAGGGTTGCTACAGTATTCTTCCCGGGTCGACAGACGCGAAGTGCTCCGTGAAGAGCTTAGTGAGCAGGCTCAAAACGAAACAAGAAGTTCGTCTGTAATCGACGAAGCCATGGAAGTAAGTGTTTTGATTTGATATTCCCTCATCTGGACTTGCGGGTAGACTATGCTTATCAAACGGAGTGTTTCGTCCTTATCTGTGCATCTTGGAAAGTTTAAATCAACAAGGAGGATAGTAGGAAATCGCTAACTTTGGCCTTGAAGCTTTTGGAACCTCATCGGGATTGGCTCAACCAGCAGGAAGCCGAAGAACTGCGATTCGATGAGCAGATCAAAGAGCGTGCGCGGTTCGAGGCAAGAAGAGTGAGAGAGAAGGACCGCCAAAAGATCGTGAGAGAAGAACGCGAAACCCGACAAAAGGCGTTACAGGAGCGGCAGGCCCAAGAGCAAGCAAGGGTCGAGGGGACTGTTGCTGAAGATGCGCCCTTGTCACAGATCGTCAAAAGTCGCAGAGCACCAAAGCAACAGAGCTCCGATGACCAAGCCGATCCGAATTTAGGTGCTTTGTCGGTAGCGGACTCGCGGCCCGGACACTCAGCCAACATCGCTGTGGCTGACATCGCTGTGCCGGGCCGCTCTGTTAAGAACAAGGCAACTCCAAGACGAGATCGACAGCGTAGCGTGACAAAGTGCAAAAGTGCTGATGGCAACGAGGACGAGGGGTATACTGTTATTGAAGATGCGCCCTTGTCACAGATCGTCAAAAATCGCAGAGCGCTAAAGAAACAGAGCTCTAGCGACCAAGTCGATCCGAATTTGGGTACTTTGGCGGTAGCGGACTCGCGGCCCGGAGTCTCAGCTGAAATCGCTGTCCCGGGCCCCTCTGTTCAGAACAAGGCAACCCCAAGACGAGATCGACAGCGTAGCGTGACGAAGCGCAAATGTGCTGATGACAACGAAGACGAGGAGTATACACCAGCGAGATCTCGGACTAGGTCTGCGCAGCAGACACCTACCCCGAGAAAGCCCCAAGGGCAACCTACCAACAACGTCAGCGACATACAAGTCCCCCAACCTCCTTCCGTGCCTGCCAGGCAACGGACTCGAGCGGCGACATCACGGGCTTGGGCGGAGAATGGTGGACCTGGTATTGCTGATTCTGGCGTTGATCAATCGTCGGCCCTTTCTACGCGAAGGCCCCTGCGTCGGCTTGCGCCCAAGCCAGCGCCCATCGACCCCTCCCGGAAGCGATTCAGAGCGTTTCCACACCCAGAAGAAGCGGCAAGAAGTTACTCGGCCCGTCTACAGTTCCGAAGGTGAAGAGGGAAGAGTCAACGGACGACGCTGCTGCCGGTGTCCGGCGCAAGGGGAGGGGATAAGATGGATCTGTCGTGAGAGCTGCGAAAGCTCTCGGGCCATGATACAGATGAGGACAAGTGTAAGGTGGACGGCTAATCGAGTACCATTGATTCTTTAACACATATTCTGCAGGCGGCTTTCCGACGACGCCTTGCAGTGCATGTTATATCGATCAATGGGGGGCTGGTAGCCGGTATGCAGAGATTTGGGAAAAGATCTCATGCATATGTATGTGTATAAAGGAACAAGGGAACAAAAACGGGAAAAGGAAGTATTGGAACACGTTGAAGCAATGAATGCACTAATGGCTAAAATGTACATTGATTCAAGAAGTCGTTTCGCTTAGGTTATAGGTCGCGCAGAATTTCAAAAAATAAAAGTTTGGTAATTATTAAAGACACTCTCCTCATCCTATCCTGTCCCCTTGATGATCTAAGAATCGAATTGGTCATTGTATAACCTCTTGCCTATCATTTCTGACTCCATACGTCAGTGCACGTGTTTGCTAGCATACTATGACTACTGGAGTCCTTTTATGTCACGCCTAGCAAGAGATGCCGGCAAGGCACTTACTGCAGCTCCGGGGGTTACTTTCTTGTCGGTACCGTCCCCCCATCGCCATGCAGATGACTATCACTAATCATGGCTGATGGAGCGCCGATGAAGATCGAGTCACTAAATGTCCTATTACGGATGAAACACTATTACACAATATGACTAGATGTCGCTGTTGTTTGCATTCGTCATGTATGTCATGTATTAGCTTCATTCTTTCTTTTCTTTTCGGTGCAGGCGCCCATCTCGATACTCTCCTACCAGAGCTACGTATGGGGGGGGCACCAATCCCACATCCTCTTTAGGCTAACAAAGAAGAATTCGTGAAGCTTGGAGCATTAGAAGGTTGCCAGGATGAGATAGCAGCTATCATTAGGAACGCTATAGAGCTGGTTCATAAGTTGAACCTTCGATATCCTTGGGTCGATGCTACGTGCCCTGTGTGGGGCGACGTAGAAGTGGTGGCTATGGGAATAAACACTTTGAGCATGATTTACGAACATTCATGCTTCACTATCATCGCGGCGAACGGTTTCGATGCGAACTTTGGCTTGCCTGGCGTGAGTCCGTGAGAAGTCGCCCAACAGGTCTTGGGCCCAGACGATAAGTACTATGGCTTCATCCGAGGGGACGAAGAGTCATCGAAATATGATCGAGGCACGATAGAACTCATCGTCATATCAGAAGCGGCCGAAATAGTGTCTCGTAACCACAGTGCCTATTATCAGAATAAGCACTGGGATAAGTTAACGCGACAAGCAAACGGTCGTTGGTATAACGTTTTATATGTGTAGGATAGATTAGGTACGGGGTTCGGTTAGGTTCCGGACAACATAACCAAATTATCGCTCACGTTGCCGTGAAAACGGAAGGCAAGAATCCTCGGTTAGTCGTCAAAGTTGCACTCGTTTTAAATGCATTGGGGCCCTGAAGGTTTTGAAAGAATAGGATTAATGTGGACTTCTAACCCGGTGAAACTGAAGGCCCTAGTCGATCTCCGGCTGCATAGAATCGACAGCGCGAGACTGGCGCATGTTCTTGAGGTGCCCAATTGAAGTTCCTAGCAACAGGCGTGTGGTCTACTTGAATACTCGGCAAAGCAACCGAGATGGTTCAATAAGAACCTGAGACCAATCAGTCCCAGCAGGATATGTCCCATTGAACCGCATGCTTGCTATCTCTCAATGAATGAATATCTTTCGTCAAACATATGTTGATGGCATCGCTATTTCTATTAAGAAAGAGTCGCATTAGATGGACCTTTTCCTATGCCGCGCGCGTCGGGGTAAATGTTGATGTTGTTCTCCGGGATGGATGTAGTTCGATTCTCGTCGGATTAGGCGTAGGTAGTTGCACGAGGGCGTAGCAAAATATTCAAAGCGGGTTGTGACTTGTCCCTGCGCTTTTCCTAGAGTTGTTTACATCGCGGGTCTGTGTGTCCGAAAACAGAGCGAAATCTTGCCGAGTACCTGCGAAGCTGACTAATGGTTGATTGCGAATCATTTAGGGGTCCTCCATCCCAATGGGCTAATTGAACCGCCCGACTGAATCAAAGAACACCTTTGAAATGGATCGTGTTGTCGCAATTCTTAATCATCGGATAGTTTCAGCGAACCGAGCGCCGCATCATGGACTCACTGGTGGTTGAAGCGCTTGCTTGCTATCATGAGTTTTCGCCATTCATAAGAGGGCTCGCCCGATAGACAAGGGACACTCTTTGTTACCTCTTCACTCACAACAAGCGATTAGTTGCCTTTACTGCTTTTCAAAATGAAAGTCTTCATTGTTTTCGCCCACCCGGAGCCAAAGTCTCTCAATGGTTCTCTCCTTCGAACGGCCGTTGATGAATTGGAAGCGCAGGGTCATGAAGTTCAAGTCTCCGACCTGTATGCCATGAAATGGAAGAGCCAGGTCGATCGGTCAGACTTCCCACATCTTTCGCCGGATGCACGGCTTAAAGTCGCCTAGTAAGTAATTCTCGGTATTATTTTCTTGTTAGTTTGGCATGATACGCTATGTTCACTGCAAAGAAATATCTGAAAACCAGCTCTTCATAAATATGACGGCAATGGTAATATCTGACTCTGAGCGTTACAGCGCCTCAGCTGAGGCTACGGCATTAAACAGTCTCACAGACGACGTGAAGCGCGAACAAGAGAAGCTCTTGTGGGCAGATACCGTTATCTTCCAATTCCCAATGTGGTGGATGGGGATGCCTGCGATCCTGAAAGGCTGGTTTGAAAGGGTCTATTCATTAGGATTTGCATACGGCCTCGGAGAGTACAATGATAAACGATGGGGTGACCGATACGGAGAAGGAAAAATGTCCGGGAAACGGGCCTTTGTGGTCGTAACGGTTGGGGGCTGGAAAGAGCACTTCTCTGCTCGAGGAATCAGCGGCCCAATCGACGATTTGCTATTCCCTATAAACCATGGCCTGCTCTTTTACACCGGGTTTGAAGTTCTGCCATCGTTGGTTGTTTACCAGACGGATCGATCGGACGAAGTGGCATTCAAGGCAACGGCCGATGAGCTCCGCCAGAAACTGAGAACACTCTCTGTTGAGAAGCCTATTGCGTATCGAACCCAGAATGGCGGGGATTACGACATACCAGCCTTGACTCTGAAGTCAAACTTGGGAGATGCTTCTGATTCATACTTCTCACTGCATACTGTGAGGGCTCCAGGATCGACTGAAACAAATGGTTTGGCGGCGCCTTGAAACTCTGCCATTGATAAATGTCTACCTGATGCATCATAGAGAAATAAGAAGCCGAGCCCTGCAGGCAACATGTATATAGTGTCGAAGTTATCAATTCAAATCAACGTTTCAGAAATCTGATATTCATCTCCGCCTCCCGATCTGCCTAAACAGTCCGCGCTGATATTAAACACTAATCTTCCTCGCTTTCTCAGCTTCCGTTCGCCACCAGTCTTGCCGATACTTAACTGATCTCCAGAAAGCATCACCCCATGCTGCCTCATATTTTGGCAAAACTCTCCCTGCTGTCTTCGGTACAGGGTCACCTGCGATGGCTCTCAGAGCCTCATAGTGTACCTCGAAGTCTGGGATGAGCCCTAGAAACGAAACGTTGTCGCCCGTCTTAGCTACCCTATCCCTTTCCCATTTTTCCATCTCGCTCCTGGGCGGTAAAGTTGCATGCCCTGCTAACACGCGCGCCGCTGCAACCGCCTGCCACTCGAAGACACGGATGCCAAAGCCGCCGTATACCTACATTAGATTAGTATTCAGGGGGATAATTATGGAGAATGATATCGGTTTTACGATCAATACTTACCATACCTATGAGCACCAAGCTTGGATCATTGATACTGAAAACGTGCTCGTATAAACCAGGAAGCCGACCGTTAACAGCCTTTATAGATGGGAGAAATGGGAAGCTGAACTCATAACCTGTTGCAAATAGCACTAGGTCAATGTCATCCGCCGACGAACCATCTGCGAAGTTTATTCGTCCCGTTGCAGGCTCGAACGACGATATCTCCGACCGGATATCTATGCTCGGATGAATGAACGGCTCCCATCCGTAGATTGGATTTGGCTTTCGTATCGATGTGATCACGGGACCTTTGGTCACGGCTCTAATGTCATGTAAAGTATCGAAGGCCGACACCGAACCACCGACCACAACCACACGCTATCAAAATTCTTATCAGATACGCTGAGATATACGATATGTTATAAAGTTACTGACCTTCCGCTCGAAGTGAGACAATTCAGGGTAATGTTTACTATGTAAGATTCTTCCCGGGAATTTCTCATCATAGTCAAGTAGACCAGGAATTGCCGGTACGTAAGGCAAATAAAAGTGCCCGGTGGCAACAACGAGATAGTCAAACCTCTCCTGCCACCATTCGTCGTGTTTCTCGCCAGCGATAGATTTGCGTAGCGTGAGAACCCATTCGTTATCAACCTTCTCTGCTCGCTCCAGCGTCGTGTTTAATTCTACCAAGCTCATGTAGTTACCGCGAGTGAAGAACCCTTCAACCCACTCGCGCATTACTTCTCGGTGCCTGAAGGGAGCATTTATACCATGCTGTGCTTTCATGCGATCTGAGACTACCTGTGGGATAGGCTCCTGCGTGGAAGCCATTATCTCGGGTGGCACATTGCTGTGTAAATGATAGTGAGCTCCAGAATCCGCATAGCGTAGCTCAGGAGAGCTGATGGTATCCTTCTTGGCAGAGTGACATGGGAGAGACTTCGGTATGCAAACGGGGTCGTCTGCACGGTGCTCAATTAGAGCCCTCAGAGAAGGAATGCGATGAGTGTGCTCAGCATTGTATACCCTGATGCTCGGTTAGAAATCTTTACCGTTAGAAACCTTAGATTCACGAACCATGTTCCACCAATCTTGTCCTGTCGTTCAAAGACACGGATGGTGTCAAATGCGTGTTCCTTGAATAGAGCATCCGTTGCAAGAGCACCTGCAGGACCAGCTCCGACCACAGCAACTCTTTTCTTAATAGCCATATTAATTTAGGTAATAATAATTTTAACGTAGTTGGAACGAAAATGTAAGGTAGGTGGCAGCACGGAATTTAAGTACTGTTGTGGTCTTCATAAGCATATCTAGACATAGACCTATTGGCAATAGTGGCAAGACTCTCTGGATAACTCTCGATTAGCCACTCTCTAGCAGATAAAGCGTTGAAATCAAGCTAGACGGGAAAGAGACGGCAAAACCGCAATATGATAATGATAGGATCGGTACTTCTCGGAGACTTCCGTACCCCGAGGCTCCCACGTGGCTACGTTCGGGTCATTTTGCTAGATAATAGACGATATCGGCCCAGAATCTTTAGATAAAGCGGCTCGAGCGGGTCGGGCGGGTCGGATCGATAGCTTCAAGGGACACGGGCCGGTAGGCGTGGATGTATTCCGTATCTTCAACTCTACGCTCGGTAAAGATACGCTAAGAACTTTACGCCACCAATGGTCATCGTGATGTAGCATCTTATCGAGCTTATTTGACTTCTTAGCTCTCAGTGTTTATTAGATTCGTGGATATTTCCCTTTTTTATCTCGTAGTCGTTTGCATCTTTGACTTCAGGGAGAGAGGATTAAGTAAAGAGGGCATAGTGAGAATGGCGACAAGACCGCCGAGCTGAGAGCGACGATCCTTCACACGTTGCTATATATAGAGCGAGACCAAGATTTATAACAGTTCTTAGCCTTTTTCGGTCATAAATGGGATGTATCGGTGATATCGGTGACAAATATACTAGGTCGATCACTGAGAGGATAAGGATTATTGCGTTCACTAGCCACGTTACTTGTGTACTTAAGTAGAAAAGATGGCACACCCCACGATTAAATTAGACAACCGGGAATAGAACTACAAGTGGAGCTATATGGCGCACTACTTACTTATTTCATTATTCTTTTACTTGTCAACGATATTCTGCTAGGTATATTAGTTGAACCGCCAAGTATCGTTGGATATGGTGCAATTGGAGTCGTGTATCACGAAGTGACCTGCTTATCAATAATGTGGATAATAACGGCCCTTCGTCATTTGACTAGCGACTGATCTAAGAAGCCGAGGGTACATTCCAGCAATGATACGATCTAGTCGGTCGTGCTCTGGTCGTACCATAAAGTTATCCGGCTTTCACGGTCTAAGTCAGCTACATTCGTTTGAGCGAGCGGTTCATATGTCTTAGTCAGTCCATGTCATCAAACACAAAGCCCCGCTAACAACTTGCACGTTGTTTGTTCAACGAAGGGATATAAACTATTTCCCTGAACGCCATGTGATTACATACTGGAGGCCTCTTTGTCCGTGTTTGTGTATCTGTGTCCTCTCGCATCATATTAAATGTCCTGCGCTCGGCGTTGATCCCTCAGCTTCAACACGTGGCGACCATATGTATTCTTTTGATCCTTGTGCTGATATCCATCTCCCTACGAAAGATCGGTTCAAGGGATATATTGGAATAAATATAGAATAGGTTATACAGGGAGTTAGATCGACGCCTCATTTGAATATTCCTTTGTTTAGCGCTTACCCCCTAGCTGGGATGTAACTTCTATTGAGCTACGTATACTGAACATTTATATTTACTATTATACGAACATCGAGAACAGACTACTAACGGGTTGGCGGGTGATTGTGGGACTTGATGGATTGGTAAAAACCATTCTTTGTTCAAGGTAGTATCAACAAACTTATGCACCGCGACACCTGTAGAATGATATCAAAGCGTGTCTGTAAACACGATATGTTAAACGGAATTTATGTTTTCCCTATTTTACCACTTCTCTAATCTTTAGATTGTTCATCCATAATGGACGTAAAATCCCGGCAAGGTTTTGATAGTTGACCGAAACATGTTTGTCCCCGACTTGGTTTTAGATGTGAATTGGACGTGACGATATTCACGATCCTCGTATATCTAACACCGTTACACCGGCAACGGGATATCGGGGCGGGGAACTATGTATTGGCCATGGTCGAGCAATCTATACGCCAGCCATCCAGATACAGATGCACATTTTCCTGCCTGCAGATCTTTTGTGTTTGTTTGTTGCCTTCCATCCTCCCTTGCGCCACGAGCTCAACACCGCGATGGAAAGTGGCAAAAAAAAAAAAAAAAAAAAAAAAGCCTGTTGACATCCCTAGCATATTATCCTGACGCGACTGAAAGGTTTTCAAAGTTTTGATGACACGCACTTGTCAACAAATGCCATATATAAAAGCCCATAGTAAATCACATGGTAGAAAGAGTTTTGCCCCTACAATCCAACCGTTGTCCTCCTCCAAATCCTCCACATTATCTTCAAGGAACTTGAAAATCCGAAATGAATCCTTACCTCTATTCTCAATCGCCTTCAAACGGTACAACTCAATCCGTAAGTTGTCATCTTTTCCACAACCCATTAATATCAATCTAACATGCAGACCTCAAAGACCGAAGAGACTCCCGATATCTCCCAACTCTGGATTGCCGGGAATGGTCCGGGCGCGTTTCAGTACAACTCGGATGGAGAATGGAGATGGGCAGACAAAGTTGAAGACAACGGCCCGCAGCGAGGCTACTCCGTCTATTACTTAGGTGAATTTCTCGGCATTGGCTCACTGATTGTATACGATGAAATCGACAATGAGCAGGATGTCCTTAGTGGGGGCGAAATCCCGCCCGGCTGGGTAACGAACTTTCCAGACGGTTTTGTCGTGCCACCCGCCAAGTGTGTAGACCGCTATAAAATCATTAAGGCGGCCTATCGACAAAGTTTGACTTCGCCACCGCCGCCGCCGCCGCCACCGGGGCCATATTCTTCGACTGGTGAAAGTGTTTATAAGCTCGCGTCAAAAAGGCCAGCCACTCGGTACCGTTTAAGAACGACCAACAAAGAAATAGGATCAGATCCGTTCGCTGTTGGGTATAATGGCGAAGATTATCGTTATCCGACTGTTCTTTCCTCTAAGCCCATGGGAGAGGGCAATTCCAGCGCAATGTCTGATACCAGTAATGTCACTCTCGGTCGGAGTAGTGGTGGGGGCTGTGCTTAGGCTCAAGACTGGAACAAACCTCAATGCCGTTACAAGTACCAGAATAGTCCGCGAGAGGAACATGAAATCGCTAGATATAGTATCAATAACAAAGAATCCTATTTATGATACATCTCAAGCTCCTCAAAACGGGGTTCGTTCAAGAAGTTTGGCTATTTCTTGCGAAAGAAAATGCTATAACATTTATCTACTTACTTCTATCTCGTCTAACATTCGTTGCAAGTGGTGAAATTTGCACTTTTTCTAATAAGGTTCCGTGACCTAGAAGCGTCCCCGCGAAGCCAGCAATTGCTATCATGCTCTGGGCTCCATACTAGATAGGTTTAACACCTTTGATTAATCTTGTTGCTTCGCATTTCTACTACTCCGGCCTCTGCAATGACTATATACCCTGTTATCTTAGACCTAAAGCTGTGCTTGTGCATACCTGTTCCCATCGGCATTGAGTCATCAGAAGAGTCAATCGGAAGAGTCATTCGGCAGTGAGGGTCATACGCGGAGGATCAGGTCACGTGCACGATTTCCACCCTGCCCATAAATACCCCCAACCAATCCCTAAGATGCCAGTAATTGTATGCCTATAGCCTATACTAGCCGTGTGCTCTCTATCGTTGTTAGTGAGTAAAATTACCATGGCCGCAATGGATACTCAAACCCCCGAGAATATGAAGGACCGCTTGAAAGCGTCATACGATGCCAGTGAGTAATTCGCCGACTCATTTTGTCTTTCTTGGGAACTTTAATTTCGTCTTAAGTTATGATCTCTCACGAGCTATAACTTACTCTGGGTGTTCAAGTGGCGACTACGTACAATGAATGGACAATCCCACATTCCAAGGAGCGCCTTGCATATCTCGAAAAGGCATTGGAATGCCTTGCTCAATCAACGGAGCCAGGGAAGTCGACATTTCTCGAACTAGGATGCGGTTGCGGGCTTCCTATCACGAAGAAGCTCCTATCTTACCCGAGGCAAGAGTCATCGCAAACGATCTCTCCGACACCCAGGTAGCTCTAGCGAAACAGAATCTTATCCAGGGACCCGAAGATGAGGTAGCCAAGCGACTGGAGCTCATCCAAGGCGACATGAACAATCTTGCGTTCCCCGAGGCGTCCTTGGACTTGGTTGTCGCATTTTACAGCATTATTCACCTCCCTCGCGCCGAACAGACAACGTTGCTTGAGCGCATTGCCAAATGGCTTAAGCCAGGCGGATGCTTCGTTGCGAACTTCTCAAAGGAAGAGCGGGAGTCTGCAGTCATGGAAAAGTGGCTGGACGATAGTGAAGGGTGGATGTTCTGGAGTGCATGGGGTGCGGAGAAGACTCTTGGCCAAATGAAAGACTTGGGATTCGAGATTGTCGTCAATGATGTGGCTGATGATGTGTTAGATGGTTCTTCTTTCTTGTGGGTTGTTGCGAAGCGATAGGGGCTATGCGCGACTCTGTCGCGTCATTATCATTCTGCATACCTTGGGTCGAGTGCATCACCTTGCAATTACTGCCATGGAGTCCTTACAGTATATTCATGCGTGCTCTGTCTATTGAGAATAAAAGTAAATAAGCTACATGATTCCACTGGTGTTGCGTGCGTAAGTCAAACCTATGGAGTGCGAGTACCACCGGTCTATGAAAGGGAATACTCTAAACCCGCCAACTCCTGTGACCTCACGTGTTAAGGTATATATTAAAACTTTACCTTATATATAATTTTCCTGCCTGTCTTTGGCGCCTGTGAAGTCTTTACCCTTACGTGTTACTTCTACCAACTCGTATCTACATCCCCTGTGTGATGCATTATCTTATTTCTCAACAACCTAGCCCTTGTATCTTCCTCAAGTTAAAGCTCGACACAGGTTTTATAATAGAAGGCCCAGTTGATACTCCAGAGGTCGTAAAGCTGCCATGATATCTGGCCGAAGATCCGCCGGTGTATCACGGCACTGAAAGCGACGGAAAACTCAACATATTTATGAATAATCCCCGAAATGTTTACGTATAACTCTCTTTTAGATCTCGCATAACCAAGCTCTAGGTTGCTTTATACCATAGAAGAGCAGTATAATTCTAACCAAGATTATTAAACTCAGTGTCACAAGGGCTCAGATAGAGGACTTGTATGGATTAGGATTGAGTAATAAGCAACTATGGTGCCAAAGGGGCCATATAGATCTAAGTTATTTATTCCCTTGAGGGAGGATTCGTGCCTTTTTATGCTCAGAATTCTCCTCTCTTTCGCGGACCTCCGCCAACCTAGCTAAAGACCTGTGTAACCGGAAAAGCAAGTGTTTCGGTATTCGAGTTCAGCTCGGTATCTGCTTCTAAGACTTACGACAACTTCGTACGACTGCCTCAGCCTCATAGGGTAGTATTTAGTGAACTCCGTGTGGGACCCTGTGTGGCACTGTATTGCGCACTCAGCCAGGATCCGTGTGACAGTATCCCTCCTCGCGGGGGTCCTTTTTAGGATTTATAAGGTGAAGCTCCTCACCAAGACCATACACAGTGTGGTAAGAGTAGATCGGTGGCGAGTATGTGGCAGCCACCTTAGGCATAGCCAGTAGTAGCAGACCTAGAATGTCGATAACTGTGGTCAGCATGGGTGTTGCCGTAACCGCCAAGAAATGTTTGCGATCCAGACTCTTGACAGTTTTGTGTATGGCTGCTGTTCTTTTCAAGTTCACGTATTGTATCCCAGCCCTTGAAAACCATCGAATCACTTTTCTTCGATTCTCCGGGGGCACAGTTACCATATACTCCGCAGTAATGTTGGACCAGCTTTCCATATTCTGGCGGGTTCGCGGTACACCTTCGGATATGCGGCGAATAAGGAGTTTCGCATCCGCGTAGATGTCAACGCTAATATCTCTAGCAGTTGTATCACGCTGATCCGAGTGAAGGGTTTTGCCCCTCCTGCACAGAAAGATGACCTTCTTCCACTCATCGCCATCGATAAATTGGCGAATGCCATCAGCCCACGATTTTTAATAAGTAGTGTCAGTGACCCTGTGATATATGGGGTAGGCCATCTATAATTGTTGTTGCGCGAAGGTCTCTAAATCTACCTTCATAGACGTAACTGAAGCTATATACAGATGATGTCTTTGTTTCCGTAGCACTGTGGCTTGGACATTGTGGCTTCATGACAAGTAGTCGTAGGAACACCACGCCCTGGCCACTGTCGGAAGGCAGTGGATTCTAGTGACGAACTATTGCGAAGTTTGCGTATTTTGCCCTAACGGCACGCGGCTATACCATTCGAATGCCCCGAAGACGGCGGTCGTATTGGTGTTGGTGCGGAGAGGTTACGACGTCTGTAGCACGATCCCCGCAAAGTATAGCGCCGGGCATTCCCCAAGAGAACCACAAAAGTCAGACAGCGATACAGTCGACAAGGTCTCAAGATTTACTGTGCCATTGTGCCAATACTGGATTCGGTGTCGAGCAAGACCTTTCCACGGAGCAACACAACCCTCGGGAACTGGGGCGGGCAGAGGAGGTGTGAGAAATGAAAGTAGATTGTATTCAGGATCACTCAAAGGGAGAGTAAGAAAGCCCTGACGTCTTGGGGGACCTAGTAGCAGATGTACACATTAGACAGGTTGTGCGAAGGTCGTGTCCTGGTAGTGTTGCGTAGAAGTGGATACATATACCGTTAATACTCGCGGAGTATTAACGGCGTCGTTTTTATTCCGTGAGAGGTAGCTAGTAGGACGTGATGCTGTCAAGAGCTTTGAGGAGTTCAGGGGGGATTTATGGATTATATACCTCCAGTCCAGCCGGAGATGCTGAACTTGAAAATGATTACCTGACGTACATATTCCTATGATATCCTGCCTTGGATAGGTAGTTACTAACTTACTTAATACCTATCTGCTTAGGTATGTATTACGTCAAATAGGCAATATTATTAGGTTATTCGGCAATGAGTAACTCATTATTAGGTGTGCTGGGAACTCAACCGGTATTATTCACCCCTGCCGCCTTTATAGTGCCAAAACTGCAGGCGCTTCTCTACCTACTTGTAGAAGTAAGCACGTACCACCATAGATCTGCTTGGAAAGTATTTAAACTAACTGCCAATATCTAAGCCTATGCTACGAATCGGTTAACTTAGAAGGCGCCGACCCAAATTTGGAATGTCTAAGTATGCGATGAAGCCGATCTTATCAAGAACGTAAAGTCATTGTTGCGATAGATGCACAATTCGAGCGAAGCCAGAATTGAGCAAAGTTCAATTTTTTAGTGATTTCTGATAGAACGCCGGTGTCTACGAGTGGAGGGCGGTTAGACAAGGCAGAACAGGCGGAAACTAGGTGCCCGTGCAATGAGTTAGTAGAGGTATTATACCGAGTTATCAATATTGCTTTTTCTGCCCTATATGTTGAGAGCGAACATAAACAACTCGATCGTCTCCCCCAATAGTGGGCGTGTTAGGACAAGGTAGTTACTACTTGTTCACGCAAAACAAGATCGAAAGCTCATTGTTTCGCATCAGTGAGTCAACAATAGATAATGAAATACAGACCATTAGTTTGGGGAACAGGTGATAACAAGTAACTTACATTGCGTCAGGGTATATAAGCGAGTGAAAATCGCCGCCAGAATGTGTTTTGGCTCCTTTGACAATATTAAAAAAAGTGCCTCTTACCTTATTTACTGCCAAAACATACATTACCCTCAACTAAATACATACACACTAATCGTTTCGAGAACCCAAGCTGCATACCAAGTCCCCTAATTTCACTATGTCTCTGCCCGCCGATATAGGTAAATCAACATCTCGTAAGGGCAGCAAAAAGTCTGATACTACTGAGCCGTCACATAGCATCGCATCAAGGACTCTCGGCAAAGGCTGCGCTTGGTGTTATTGCTTATGCAAGAAGAAGGGACACCTAACCCTCAAGACTATCATTCAGCAGGCGATTGATGGCTCGGGTAGGTTGGTGTGTCAGGGTTGCAACTCTAGAGCAAGGTACCTGATAGGCGTCTGCAATTAACGGATCAAGCACAAGAATAATCCTTAGACAAACATATTGCAGGAGCCCATCCTGCTCAAAATATTTGTTGACGGGATTCTGTCGGGTCGCACTTGCGATTCCCTACGTGTCGAGAAACTGTTGACATCGCTAGAAAGCGGAACCAACACTGGCATCCAAGCCTCCAAATAGATATTGTGAAATGGGGAGTTCGGAGTCATTGTTCAAGCATTCTAACTAAGGGGCTAAAATATCGTGTTTCAGAATAGTAGTGAAAGAGAAATTTACACGTATTTAATGTATGTTATGATGTGCCTTTATTTTTGTGACCTGTACGTCGCATCCGCGCTGTTCACGCTCAGCGGTATTTGGCACGGAGGAGGTAGCGTCAAAATCATAACCTGCTAATGCCTCTCAAGTGTCCTACTTGAACACATAAGACGCTAAGCAAGAATGCGGAGTTGTTAGATCGTCCAACATCAAAGTAATGCAGGCAAGACGGATAGTTATAACGACACCCCTAGTTCTTATGATGCGAAGAAAGGAGGGCGCGACCTGTTGTTCCTACGCTACTATTCTGCTCCTTGGCGTATTGCCAATCGATAATTGTATCGTCGTCATCTAGACTTTTTTAGTGAGAAAGTATCGATATGTGGACTCGTCGGGTCCTACAACCCTTGCCATTACGTTTCATAATGTTGCATATATGGAAAACTGTCTCGCGATCATGGTGATGTCGAGAAAGCCCGGATGCCGAAATAGGAATGTGGTCTAAATTCGATTCGCTCGTCTTTGGACTAACATAAACAACCTGGGCAATGGCAATGCTGATAGTCCGAACACCTCGGCGAACAACACTTCTGATTGTCTGCTGGGGGCGTATTACCTGAGATATTTGCCTGGGCAGTGAGCAAGCGCTTTCTTCTATCAATCTTGCTTTATGGCAATAGAATACTGCGCAGTTTATGAAGAATTTCAGCTTCTCTCTGGACGGAGTGGCCCTGCCCACCGTAGCCCAGTGTGGCAGCGGAGCACCAATCTCCGTCTTTGACCGCTATCATAGTTCGCAAAGGATCATGAAGTGACGGAGTTGCTGAGCGACTATCCGTCTCGACGAGTATATATATCTGTTTCGAACAATGAACTTATTGATGTCAAGATTCGTGCTTAGCTTTGAGAATCTGTTGTACATTGACAGAGGATAATCACAATGCGTTGGGGATCCTGGGTACTGTTAGCGACCGGCATCGCAGGTGGGGCCAACGCGGCTTCACTGACCCAAGTTACCGAAGACTTCGGTCCAAACCCACGAAACGTGGGATTCTATATCTACGTGCCAGACACACTTGCGACAAACCCTCCGATCTTAGTCAACCCCCACGCGTGTCACGGCGATGCACAAGCATGCTACGCCGGATCGCAATACGCGACTTTGGCATCAGAATATGGGTTTATCGTAATCTACCCGGATTCGCCAAACACAGCTGACAAGTGCTGGGATGTGTCGTCAAACGCCACTCTGGCGCATGATGCGGGCGGCGATAGCTTGGGGATTGTCAGCATGGTGCGCTGGACACTGGACAAATACAACGGCGACCCGAAGCGCGTATTCGTGACGGGCGTCTCTTCAGGCGCGATGATGACCACCACACTGATCGGGGCGTATCCGGACGTCTTCGCCGCTGGATCTGCATTTGCCGGCGTTCCATTCGGGTGTTTTGCCGGGGACGGGTACGGCGTTTGGAGCGACGCGTGCGCAACGGGGAAGATCACGCATACGCCAGCGGAGTGGGCAGCATTGGTCAAGGCGGCTTATCCTTCATACAACGGCTGGCGGCCGAAAATGCAGATCTTCCATGGCACCGTGGACGAGACGTTGAATTACACGAACTTTGACGAGGAGGTCAAAGAATGGAACGCTGTTCTGGGCTACAGCCAGACGCCCACCAGCTCGACGCCCAACACACCGTCAGCAACTGGACACAGTACACATATGGCGACAACAACTGGTTTCAGGCTTTCAGTGCTGGGGGCGTGTCACATAATATCCAGAACCAGGAGGCGGTGGTCATGTCTTGGTTCGACCTTTCTTGTACCTCGGGAGCTTGCTTCAGCTGGGGTACAGGTAGTGCTTAATACCGGGCAAAGATAAACACGTTGAGGTAAACGGACTTTCGTATGTGATAGAAATGGATGGATGTATTTATCAAAGAAGATTCCGCAAAATCGATAAAAAGAGCAAAATAATGACCTCGCTGGGGGTCGAACCCAGAATCTCCTGATGTCTCTGAGACTCCATCTCTTAATGGAATCTTTCGTAGTCAGACGCCTTGCCATTGGGCCACGAGGCCGGTCAACTGATAACAATTTGGTCTGAGCACAGGTTTATATCCATTTTGGCCGCTAACTGAGGGGTCTAGTGCGGGGTACCCCGCCTTGGGGGTTGCCCCTCCATTCTTCCGCAAAAAGATGTAAGATAGGATTTGTTTAGTAGAAGAGGTTTATGCCCGTTGTTTATATTTATCTCTTCTAGCTTTAAAGCTTTATAAATCTTGTATGAGTGATTATATTCAAAAGAGTTAATTATAATTGCTATACGTACGACCTCTCTCATCCCGATAACCAATTCCCGGCCATCGTTCGGTTCAAATCAAACAGTTGGCTGCAGTCATACTATTGAGGTAAACAACGCGATATATGGCACAGGTTCTATTCATATCCGTCACGGCTACTAGAATCAACTGACACACACAAGACCTTTGCCGACTACTCTGATTGACAAACCCGCGATCCCTCAAATCAGCAACGGCGCTGTGTCACGCGGACGGCAAGCGATTTCCCATCAGCATCGTCGCCCCATACGCAGCACAGGTTAACGTGACCGAGAAGAATCTAAGCTGGTTGGCGTCCGCTACAATTGGCCAAATATTATAGAAGTCAGAACTGCCCGGGGAATACAAGGCGACGAGCATGACCTGGTAATCATCGATCTCGTTCGTTCCAAGACGAGTTTCATCAAACGACTTCATATTGGTGCAGTCATGACATCACGCGCCAGATACGGATGCATTATCGTGGGCAATACTATTGTATGAGTTATGACTGGTAGAGTAGACCCCAGTTGAGAATGGTTCACCCACCTCGAAGACTATCATCGTCTGGTCCGGGCAGCGATTCAGTCTTTTTAAAATGAAAAAACTTGGGAAGGTTAAACACTGAGTAGGTATGTCTACTGTAACTATAGTACTTAAACAGTGGTATAAGCATAGGCCCCAGGTTGTATAAACAGACATAAATGATACATAATCCTCGAATAATCGTATCATTGAAATCATTTATATGTTTATAACCCGGCTATGCCATGGTTAAGTACAAGAACCATCATTTTCTTTGTGACCCTTTTTGTCTCTGAAAGCCCGAGTTTTGCTGATGCTTTTCCACTCAAATTTGTGAGCGTACTTGGCCGACATTCGGGGGATTGCCTCGACATTCGGCGTCCCAGGAACAACCGGAGTGCGATAATCGAGCAGGTCTAGGTCGATATAGGAGAGTCCAGTCGCCCTTGACCCAGTAACATTACTCCAAAGCCATTTCAATTGGTGTAATGGCCACTGTACTGAGTCAGAGGACGAGGAACAGACCTTGTGACCTTATTGTGACCCAATTCTCCAGCGCGCTTATATAAATGTGTTGTAGAATATATGTGATTCAAGATGATTTTGATTGAAGTGCGACATTCATTAGATATGTCCGGGATATGTAGGCTGGAGACGCACCAGACAAAATGCTACATTAGCGATATCCAGGAGACCAGTGACGGCTGCAGGGTGATTGAAGATCCTACAGTTACCAGAATCAGGCCACTTTCCTCAACTCATTAATACTTGCAATGTTGTGTTGAACTTACCCTGTACGTAATACAAAGTTCCATGATTCCACTCAATCTTGGCAAAGGGAATTGCGATGAGAACTACTAACATAAGACGCACCAGAGTCAAGTTGGCCGATGATATGGATTCAACGACACCATGTTTGTTGTTGTAGGGGATACTACAATCACCCGTAGCTCACCACAAGGCAGGTCAAGGCGGTGAGTCATGAAAGCGCATCAATTAGCCTCTTTTTGTGGTTGTTGGATGTTCTTGCGGTTTTGCATTTTTGGCAAGAACGGTGAAGCTTCGTGATGACCATGGACCACAGTTCAAAAATGAAATCTCGAGTCTAGACTCAAGACTACCTAGGGTGCGCGCTAGCCATAATGGTACCTGGCATCTTAATATTCCTATTAAGAAAGGAAGTCATTACAACTTCCGCGAGGGGTATGAGATCATTAAATCCTCACAATGCCATCTAGCAGGGCCGAGGAGCTCATCGCGCTCCTTGATAGCGCTGAAGTGTCAAATTTCAAAGGTGATTCGAGTGGACATGGCGATCGTGTATTGATCGCAGAAGCCGCGCGACGACTGCTCGCCCGCTTGGAGACACCCTTCGAACGAGCGTGGAGACTTTCTTGGATTAACGGTAACGTGCACGCCGCGATACAAGTCATCTTAGATCTCGGAATCTGGGAGGCATGGTATATAAGCAAGCGCCGTGAGATTTCACTATTAGAGCTCCACGCTTTGGCTCGGATACCATGTGATGTAAACCTCCTTCGTAGGTCAATCAATTTTACTCCGTATTCTATCCGAAAAACGTCGTTTATGGCGTCTCGAAACACACCATCTTAGTATTGATGATGATATTATCTGCTAACAATATGTGTAAGGCCGCTTGCTTCGTCTTCTTGCTGCCGAGTACGTCATTCAAGAGCTTAGGGAAGATGTCTACGGTGCAACCGCCTTCTCAGATACTCTGGGTCAGAAGGAAGAGTCTGTCGCTCAGACAATATTATCAGGGTAAGTATAAGGCTTGCAATGTCCCTTCCTGCGTCCGCCTATCTTCTCTGACAGTTATACGCGCTGGAAAGAACGCATCATGGCCTGGATTCAAGTCGGAATCTACCACGCTTCTTGTCACGAACAGGATACGCAGAGCCCTTGGACCCGAAAAATACGAACTATATGGACCTGACAGCAGACCGATTGGGAATGTTCGAGCGATGCCGCGTAAATCCTGACTATCAAGCCAGCTTCATCGGGTTCATGCGCGGACTCGCGGCTTATAAGTTAGACTGGACTGAGATCTATGACACAAGCATCCTCTTGCGTGACTTTGACGTGAACGGCGAAGAGGCACTTCTAGTTGACATTGGAGGTGCTCATGGTATAGATTTGGAGCGTCTGCTTCGTCGGTATCCAGACCTGCCCAGCGGAAAACTCATCTTACAAGACACACCAGATGTCGTCGCGATGGCCAGCGTTAGTGAAAAGATCCAAATCATGGGTCATGACTTTTTCACGCCTCAGCCCGTAAGAGGTAGGTAAAAGATACTCCTTGAACCCGTTTCTTACCCTCAGTCATCCGTGTCCTACTTCCACATCGTCTTATAGTGCCGTTATCTTAATAGCTTCAAGAGTGTAATTGCCTTGCTGACACGCCTCTAACTGTTTAGAAGCCCGAACTTACTTTATGCATGCAATTCTTCACGACTGGGATGACGGCGATGCATGCCGCATTCTCAAGAACATCGCCGCAGCAATGAGAAAGGGTTATTCTAAACTTCTACTTTACGAGAGTGTGCTCGTGAGTACAGGCTCAACAATGTACCAAAGCGTGGCAGACGTCAGCATTATGCATCTTATCTCAGCAGCTGAGCGAACAGAATTAAGGTGGAGGGAGCTTCTTCAGTTTGCCGGCTTTAAAATCTGTAAGATATGGTGCCATCCTTCGTCATTAGAAAGCGTGATTGAGGCCGAGATAGTATGACCCTAGGCCTCCTCTGTTACAAGTCGGTATGAAGTGATAAAACCTGAATAGAGAATCTGCGTCAAATTGGACAGCGTTTTTTTTTATTCTGTGTCGGCCTCTGTCTTCATATCTCACCCCTTCACTCACTACGCCGTCTCATGATCCTATAACCAGGCCCAGCCCAATACAATCTCATTCTAACCCTCAGCTCAATTAAACTTTCCTTTTCGTTATCTTCCAAATTTAATTAACTTTATTCTTTTCACTCGTACGCTGCCCTAGCAAAAGCGCAATTCCTGTGATGACCGCACCCGCGCCTTCCCAGACCGCCGGTGCGCTCCAGCCCTGACCAAAGAATACAGCGGTAGTGAGCAACCGCATAGGCACAGTAGCAGCGAAAAACATGGTGTTTTCTTGATAGGCCGCCAAGGTATAGTAAAGCCCCATCGCGATGGCAGCGAGCCCATTGCCTCGTGCTACGGGTGTGCAGGCGAGGGGAAAGTTGAGCTGTGAGGCCGACGAGGATGGATCGATCAGGGATGAAACGCCCGCCAAGAACGCGGTGGCACCAAACATATAGATCGTGATAGCTGCTGGGGAAGGCATGTTGCGATTTGGGCTCGACTGAGAGTGAGACTGAGACTGATGAGATGTGAGAGTGAGCGACTCAGGAAGAACTGTTTACTGCGACCGTCACTATTTGGGTCGACTATCGCCAAAAAGAGGTAGATTGGTTTCCATACTCCACACAACTATGCTAATTCCAGCAAAGATCTCTCATGCACTGAGCACATAAGTGGGGTTTAACAGCCAAGATAGGTGCCTTAATGATGTGAAGGTTAAAATTGGGCTACAACCTTGGGCGACTGCTGCTGTGCAACCAGAACCCAATGCTGAGGGTCAAGATGAAAATGACTAAAATAGGGGTCATGGTATTAACTACGATCGATAATGCAACATACATTTTAACATTGTATCAATAACAACAAATTAATAGTGCCTTATTTTATTCCGTTTCGTCCAGAGTAAGTTCACCGATAAGTGCAGAAGCCTGGAGGGAACATCCCTACGTTTCTTCCACTCCCATTTTGACAGCACAACTCCTTCGCTTCCTTTGGCCGCTTCACGATTCTACCTTTCGAAAAATCCCACCATACCAGCATTTGATACCAACCCACTTCCCGCTCCTAAGTCCGAGCTTTTCTACCATATTCTCATCAACAGCCCTCTCCCTCATCCCAGTCCCTTCCTCGTCAGTCTCAATCTCCAAACTGTGTTTCTGCGCCTCCTCTATCACTTCTTGGACAGCATGCGCATAGCTCGTTGGCCGTATCTTCTCGCCTGTGGCAGTGTCCACGAACCCCGCTTGTGAGATCCCGCCCATTTCAGAGTGCATATTAGTCAAGAGCAGCACACCCCCAGGGCGAAGAAGCTGTGCCACGTGCGCGAAAAACGTTGGTAGTGGTATGTGTTCGACGACCAGTGTACTAATTATGGCATCCACTGAGTGTGGCGCCACGGACGCTGGGTGGACGATGTGGCTAGCATATCGAAAATGTCGAAGTGGAGATTGGACTGGTCTCCCGCAACTTCGAGACCGGAATTCGGGCTAAGAAGCCGAGCCTTCGCTACTTCTAACATTCCTCTGCTCGAATCCAGGGCAATGATCTCGCTCTCGGGGATCCCTAGTAGAAGTGCCGTGTTGCGGCCAGTCCCGCAGCCCAAATCCACAACACGCCAGGGCTTAGGTGACTTGATTGACGCCAGGAAACGTGGGAAGAGTGTCTTGAGTTCCAGATCGTCAAGTGCCTGCAGGAAGTTGCCATCGCTGTCGTATACCTTTGCCCATCTGTCGTATGCTTCATTTGTGGGAAGATAGCGGACGGAGTTGAACGACGGGTCTGCAATTCTCAGTTCAGCCATTGCGAAAATGTAGAGTAGTAACCAAAGAGTTCGAACGAAGTACAAGAACTTCCGAGTCAAAGCACGGGTATGAACTAATCGCCTAGGGTACTATGTTGAAGACAAGCTTATTGTAGCGTATGCAATCAGACTACTCGACCGGCTGGCGCTGTCTAGATGAGTTCACTGGCCGGTTAGCTTGTGCATACAATTTTAGCTCCTCTAAGACTTGTTCATGAAAGTCTATCGCGCGTATGTATCAGCTACCCGTCGTCAGAGGTGACACGCCGGTGACAGATATCGTGTATAGTCGCGTAGAAAAGTCTTTTAAGTGTATATGCAGCTGAGGGGGCTTGGCCATTTATTGTAAGTTAAGGAAATTGCGTTAGCCGCTAAATCAATATAGAAATGCACCTAAAGCTAATAGCCGGTTATAGGTTACAGCCCCTATTCAAACCTCCGCCTAAACTTAGGTTCCCTCATTCACAATGATTGCTCCTCTCATGCGAAAAGAGTTCTGCCGAAAGGTAGAATGCGTTAGACAGCGCACCGTCCGGACTGTTCAAGCTGACCCAGGTATGTAATCCACACCTTTGAGCTAGCGGCCTACGCTGTACCGCACTAACTGCCTTCCTGTAGCGTTCTGCAGCAAAGATAGGGGCACCGATTTCACTCAGCACATGTAGAGTTCAACGCGGTCTTGGATTTCCCCGTCATTGTTCGCATAAGCACTCACTGGGAAGTGTATCGTGCCTACAGATCGACTCCAGTACTGCTCGTGAGGCGAAGCTAGACATTAGAGGCTTCTTGTATAGGCCCCAGGGTACCAGCCATGGACTCGCAGAACCGTTGTATCGAACGCGCATGAATGTGGGCAAATCGCCTCGTTTCCGCGCGATTTCACGTGCTGAGACCCTCATGAGCCATGTAGACTCGATGCGGGCGTTCCCCTGGCTAGGGGTTAGGTCGAGTGAGATATACGCAATCGAGTCAGTAGGAGTCATAGTCCTCTCTACCAAGTTCCATTCATTGGTCATGCCAACCGCTCAAATGCCGCCCGGGATGAAGACAACGCATTTCGTCTACCCATGCATAGGGGTTGAGATATATCCTCCACTTGGGTCCCGTCTCGGTACCGCGCAACTATGCCACGCAGCAAAGTTTCCTTCAGGTTCCTTCGGCATAAATATATCCCTGATAAGTTTCTAACTATCGAGCGAAACCGTTGCGCCATGTCTCATCAGAATAGCTTCGTTCAGATGCAATATCCGTTCCTGAAGCTGTGACAGGCTGTGGTTTTTCAGTTGAGCATCAACTAGGAGCCGCAGTTCTGCTTCCCCAGTTGCCTGATTCAATAGAATTGAATACTCAAAAGGCGAATTGTCATTGCTAATAGAAGAAACCCAACTGGAGGGGTCTATAGATCGTGGGATCGTTGTCTGGCCCCATTCACAGCTAATAGGGCGAGAGCGTTAAGTAACTTTGTTTTTTGACACCCCATCTTGCCCAATAGCTCGAGAGAGGTGAGATACTTGGCGTCTAGCCTCATCAAGATACGTCCCTAAAACGTTGCATTCCATAGGAACGGGTTTCATTCCGCAAGAGAAATGGCGAAGCATCATATCTTGCCTCTAGTGACCTTAACATTAGGAGGATGTGTCTGCGATCGTAAAGCGCCTTGATCGCTGCGACTGTGTAATTGATATGTGCATCGGAAAGAACGTTCGTGGCACAGCAAATCGAACTAGATTGGGTATTTTCTTGCGCTCCTCAGGAGGTTTCTTATCCCATTCCCACGCGAAGGGGCCGGATTCGAATGCTCTTCCCATACTCCTGAGAAGTTCTAGGGTAAATCCTACTGAGGAAAGTCGCCGAGCTGTCTATCACAGCCGTGAAAGAATTCGTCCATATCTAGGTAGACTGCATGTCCCCCAGCCGGCAAAATAACTGGCAGGTTGCTGTCACTCAACTTCTGAGCAAAACAATGGACTTGAGAAACGCGGCTGCGGAGGTAACTCTCTTTATGACCTCGTACAAACCGGTAACAGCCGTCATTAAATCGCGACCGCTCACTGGCATCGTCGTTAGTCTCGACGGATCATCCAGCTTGCTTTCTCGGCACTTACTACCACCATAAGAGTCGTTCCCGTAGCACAATATTTGTCGCTGCTTCAAGCGGTGTCCTATGCCGGGGTACTGTTCCGCGAAGAGCGACTTGTCGCGGAAACACAGGACACCGCCCATGTTCGAGAGGCCATCCTTCTTTAAACTGATAGTAAACCCGTCACGTTAGAAAACATTTCCTGTACGATATCGGCGACCGGCATATCAGTGTATCCGTCCTCCGAGTTACGAATGAACCAAGAGTTTTCCGCAAATCGACAAGCGTCGAAGAATAAGGGCACCCCTTTACGCGCGCTAGCTCGGCCGTACCCTTGATATTTGCCATTGACACGGGCTGTGCTGCAGCCCAGTTATTTGTAATTGTGATCAAGATTAACTTTACTCGCCCTGGGTGCTTATCTATAAATGATTCCGCCGCAGCAATGTTTAGGTTGCCCAAGAAAGGATTTGATACTTGAGGAAGCTTCCTTTTCGGTACTGCTTGGACGAAATTATGGATCTCGAATCCTGAGGCTGTAGCATCTGCCATAACCCAGGTGTTAGAGCTTGCCGCTTGTAGTAACATCCGGCTAACTATTAAGGGGCCTGGAAGAGCGGTATGGGGAACAGAGCACTTACTCGCTGCCGTGGTATCGAAGAAGCCATTGCTTATGATGATTGAAGACTGGGAAGAGGCCAAGGGTGGCATCTCGAGGATCATATCTCGAAGAGTGGAAAATAAGAGGAACTCGGCACAGCGACCCTGAGGAACAATGAAGAAGTTTGGGTGCTCAAGCTGACGAGGCCCACCGTTAACGAAGCCCCCTTCGCATGACAGAAGGAGCTTCCTACGATAGAACTCGCCATCCGCCGTTCCACTGAGAATATTACGAAAGAGATACTGCCTATGATTGCTACCGCGTTCAAATGTGTCGCGAAATGCGTCTAATAGGCAATAGTATCCCCAGTTACGCCCATAGCTTTCATCGGATCTTATTACTATCAGATATTAGTTACTTTATGTATCAGTAGTAGGGTTGTGTGGGTTACTAAGCTCAAACTTGATCCCGACATGCCGTGGACTAAACAATCAAAATTGAAAGTAGTACGGATCTTGAAGGTGGGAGGGGATCTAATAAATGTAAAATAATAATATGGAAATCTCACATGCGGCCCATTGTAGGTCTGTCATTGCTGAGGTACTGTGTGGGTGAAAACACATTGGTCAAAATCTCTAACTACACAGCATAAAATTTGCGACATAATAAAAAAATAAAAACACTGAGGTCTCAGCCACAGTAGGGTTTTATACGCACCCCGAATCTGAGAGAAAATCACATGTAAGGAGGCCAGCGGGAAGGCAAATACGTTGTACTCGACATCTTGGAGAATCTTCTCACGCTCAAGTGGTGTGGTAGATATCAGAGGCCTAACAATGACAGCAGTGTGGGTTGGAGGATTGAGGTATGTGCTAGAATTGGAGGATATCATTTTCAAGAGTTATCGAGTGGGAGTTCTATGAACATCGCATAAGTTTCTTTTGGCTGCGACTAAGATGGGTTGGCTTCGCTATATACAGAAAATATGGCTCGTATTACGCTCTACATGTTGTGACAGTCTGTGTCCAGTCGCGGGGTCGGATGACGATTTATCATCTCTAGTCCTAGACCAGGCTTGTTTAATGAAGGTCGAATCAAGAAGGTGTGTTGTTATCTCTCAGATCTTTTCACCTCGCTTCTCTCGGCACCATCCGTATCCCTTCAACCAAGACAGTTCTAGGAATGGTCCGAATGCAAGAAGTTTCTCGGCCCACTCGGGATGATCTTCTTTCATACCTCGAGGTATTCTCACCTATACAGTAAGCATCACCACGCCAAATCCTGATAGTGTCGTAAACTTGATCTGTTCGCCCCAACAGATTGATCAATGAGTCGTGGCCCAAACCGGCATCTAAGCCTACTGGCAGTTACCTGTTAAACCATTAGCCGACTCTGGCATGGACGAGATTGGCCACGATATCCGCATCTACTTGTATAGGGATTTGCACACAACCTTCTCTATGCTGAGGTAATGCCACGTTTAACGGCGATTCGCCAACTTAAAAGGGTGGCGCCAGCCCTGCGCCTCACTGCAACCGTATCGCATGCTAGGCAGAGCTGACTGCGTTGCCTATGTGGCACGAAACCTTGGTAGATTGGTTGCTTAGTTAATGTTGGTGGTCATCAATTGGCTTGATCAAGAGCTTACGCCTACAATGATCCAGAAATGCTAGACATCACAGACTATTATGTCCGCGGCCCATAGACGTTCGTTATGTCACTCTCCACCAACACGAACAACCTGCCACAGCTATGTTACAATTTTCCAGTAGCGAAACCTCGGGTATTTGATATTTTTCGTCAAGTTGATAGCTATGTTTGCTTTTGCTAACATCGTTTTTTGGCTTCGTTGAGGAATGAAAGTGATGAAAGCAAAAGTTCAGCTCTACCATTCAATTCGGTAAAGCAGTATTTTAACAGAAAGGTGTCCACGATGAATAAGTTATTATTTTACAACCAATTCCTGCTGGTCCTATGATCACTGCGCTATCATAGTCAACGGTAGCCCGGGGATTAACCAAATAGGCAGATAACTTTTTGGATGTTCCCGCCACCATTGTCAGTAGCATTTTCTCATCGCCACTCTCGGTCTATCATCCCGATCAGGCTCGCTTTCCCAACGAATTCGAGTAAGGTGTGACATCCTATTACGATCTTGTAAGATATTGATTTTTTACCTAGGTGCTCCATCTACATAATTGGCCTATTTCCTCTTGTATGCGATTATTTGTATACCTCGCGCTCTACATAATCAGCTCCAGGTGTAGCGCCACGGGCGTTACATGATACCATTGGTGATTCAACCCCGCCATCACACAGCTGCCATTGATGCTTCGGTACCGAGCCCTGTCTTTGGAACTGTGAAACGCCACCTCCACCTTTCCCACACCCTCTTCTCCCAACTAAACTTACAAAGCTCTCTGTGAAATGTCGGTGCCGCACCAAAATCTGAAACTGATATTGGTCATGGGACCGATATCACGGTGGTGGCTTGCTTGAGCACATTCCGCTGCCGAGATAGGGGATTTGTAGCGACGAATGGAGTAATATCGTTCAACGGCCTCCTTTTTTACGTTTATGTCTTCAAGTTTGCCCCAAATCGTGCTGTTTATAGGCTTGCCCAATTAAATGATCTAGACTACCGCTGCTTCCGGCCTGGAACCTTACGATTCCATCAGTGCTAACGTTATCAACAGACACACCCCCATCTTCCCTTTAAATACGCCAAATTATGGCTAGTTCTCCCTAGAGCCGTACCAGTATATCTCATATTGTGTAGATAAAAGTGAATACTGGCAACGGCAATTTTTCAGGATTAATTCTTTATCCTACATTATGATTATTAACCCATTTCCACTGTTCAAAAATTCACCCAATTTCTCTCAGAATCTAGCGAATATTACAAACTGACTAAAATGACTTTTGGAGAAAGATTAATTGACATAATTCTACGCGCATGTACAGAGTGCTTATATTGCTAAGACGAATGAAATATAAAGACCTGCTTTGTGAACACCTTACAGCACACACTAGTTACCAAATGATCAAGCTCGAAGCAAAATGTTTGGTGGATTTCAGATCACGAGGGAATGGAACAGAATGGCTAGTGTTAAACTTCTCATATCGGACCAGGTGAAGACTGATAACCCGCTCGAAATAGAGAAACTTTCTGCTCGGTCGATGTAGACACCTTCAATGGTTTATAGGCGACCGTGGCCTCGAAGCTGGGTCATTGGTACTGCAGGCATATTATTTTGGGCTTTAGGTCGCCAAAGTATTAGAGGTCTAGCGAACAGTCTATATAAAAGTTGAGGGGATTAGTTGCCAGTTTCCTTCAATAGAAAGTCTTCGACTTCCTATGTGTACCCAAACCAGGGGTTGTAGTGTAGGGCTCGCCGCATGTCAAAAGCTGCATAGAACATTTACATATTTTATCGATTTTTATGATATATCTCGCTCTTTCAGAGAGTTTAAAAACCTTGTGTCGAATCCTGGCGCTCCATTTTAGTGTTTGTTAAGGGAAAAGGGTTATTAACAGCTATTCACATTATCCGATAGAAAAACATATGCAAGTCATACGAGGCAAAATGCAATTTGAACGAACCTTACAAGTCCAATTTATAACCCGCAATCGTATGTTTTTGATACAGTTGTACTTCTCAATATATCAAGTCCACCCCTTCGTTATCATCGATTTCGTGCTTAGTTTCTATCAAGTATCCTCATCACCAGATTCCTCTTCGTCACTGGATCCGGCTTCACTCCTCTCGTTTTCTCTATCAACGAGCGGGTTCATGACTTCTCCTCCAAGCGCCGTCATGATCTTCTGGAGTCGGTGAGCATACTCGAGCATAGTCTCCGCCCTTCTTTTTTTCCATTCCCATCTCAACCAAACTCCTATCTGTATTACTCCAGCCCATCCTCTTACTTGGATATCTTCTTCGTCCACATCAGGATTAACAGTCGTGATTTTAGCTTGATCAGTATAACGGTCAACCACCAACCACTTTAGTATCTCCTTTTTTGAGTGGGAGTGCAAGCTCTGTTTTGGGGACAACTAAATTCATTGAAGACGTTTGCTCCTCGCCGAACCAGATATTTGACGACATCAAGCTGGCCGTGAGCCGCTGCAATACTCAATGCAGTGGCCCCCTCACAGACCTCGCTTTCGGCATCGATACCAATTGAGAGGAGATTATGGACAGCTTCAACAAGCCCTGTGGACGTAGCCAGATACAACAAACTACTTTTACCAATAGCCACCGAGTCTGACACTTTCAGGGATTTCCTCGTCCAAGGTATCGATGAATAAGGCGATAGGCTCTCACAATATGGGATAGGGAAAGGGTACCATCATATAAGTAGATCTGGACCCAAGAGGAAGACCAGTTGATGTCTTGAATTCGCAAAGACAGAGGGTATTCTCTGAGAAGGTATCGCAAAACCAAATGCCTGGCGCAGGCCATTATACGAAAAATAACGCACATGCCATCTATATCCGCTCGGTGGAGGTCAAAACCTCTAGGAAACAGTATAGCCCCTAATTTTAACTGGGAAGATTCATTCATAATCTCCCGGTATGCAATTGAACTAACTGTGTCCATACCACGTGCATCTTTCGTGATATGCTGTTCGAACCGTAATAAATATCTCGCGACTTCGACACGGCCGTTCAAGCATGCTAACATAAGAGGCGTGCGTCGCGTACGCAAAGTTAGCGGTTCAATGTAAGCTCTCTTCTCGATGAGCAGCTTGAGTACATTAAGCGAACCACTCGACGCGGCATAATGCAAAGGTGTCCAACCGTTGCTGTCTTGGAGCTCGAGATTTGCCCCATTGATGATGAGCAGTCTCGCAGCATCAACACTGTCTAAATCTGCAGCCTGATGTAATGCAGTTTCGTCACCCAATAAGCTGTTTCTTTGATTGACAATACCCTCAACATTGTACGATATCTCCTGCAGCTCGTGTAATAAAATGTTGAGACCTTCGTAATTCTCTCTCGACACAGCTACATGTAATGGTGTTTTCTTTAGGAGACTGAAATCGCCTTGTTCTTCGAGGTAGCGTGTAGGAGCGTAGGTAAGAGAGTTGTACTTCTGCTTGGCTATGGCTGCCTCTAGAGCTGTAGCATATTTCGGCATATCTGGCCCTTCGAACACAATTGAAACCTTTGCTCCTTTAGCGAGGAGCCACTCCACAACCTGAAAAGGCATGTTATCACTAAGCGCAACCATCAATGGGGTGACAGGCCACGGCTTGCACATCTCGGAATCAATTGGAAAACCTAGAGCGATGAATGTTTGGCAGGCATCCAGATCTTCTTTGTCTAACGCTACCAAGAATGCATCTGCTAATTTTGTGGTGCCTTTGTCGCTGAACTGAAATGTTGATAGTTTGTCTTTTTGCTTCGTTTTGCAATGACCTTAATGAGATCAGAATTCTCGGATCTATAGGCGTAAACCAAGGGCGAAAGCCCATGCGTGTCGACTTTCATCTCAGCACCTAGTCGCAGGAGTTCTTTCACAGTATCCAGATTCTCTGCTTCGATTGCCAGATGCAATGGCGATTTGCCGCATCGTGCGATTGCATTGATGTTGCAGCCATTTTGATGAAGAAATTGAATGGTAAACCGATGTCCAAATCGAGCTGCATAGTGCATGGGCGTTTGAAGGTTATCATCTGTATTAATTTTGTTTAGAAGTGGATAAATTGAAAGCTGAGTCGAACTTGAAAAACAAGATGAAAAAGGGTCAAAGGGCAAATAAACAAAATTCAAAATAAGACTTACCAAGTGATTCAAGATCTTCCAGCCATTTTTCATCAAGATAGACCTGCATACATTCGATAGAATTATGTCTTGCTGCTAGATGAAATGCATTACCCCCCGACAGCCCAGCGGCGAAATCCATCCAGGTAGCATTCCACTTAGTGGCAAGCTTGCGCGATATTGATAGCTTTTCAATTGTTTTCAAGAGGGGATAATTGTTCCTACGAGTTGCAGCTAGAGCAGCATCGAACCCTTCCGCGTCAGCGAGCCATGGATCTGCTCCGAACTCAAGCAAGACTTCTGCTGTTTCTACGTGAGAGCAGAGAACATGAAGCACTAGCGCAGGTATATGCGCTGGTCCAGATGACATAGCGTTGGCATCAGCACCTGCCTGTAGGATATTTCTAAGCTTCCAAGGAGAGCGCTCCTCGAAAGCTCTTCCGACGCCTGCAAAGTGGGTGATATTGTAACCAGAGAGGCGTTCATTTTGTTCGATGAGTCTATCCGCTTCGGCGTATGAAAGCAGGCATCGAAATGTTTTTTCGGAAATGTTTACCCCCGGTATGCAAGCTATCTCTAACGCTGACAATGAGTCCAATCGTCCATGAACTTTAATGCCGTTCTGTAACAATAGCTTCACTAAATTATGGTCGTCGTGGAGTATTGCGTGGGATAGAAGTCGAGTAATAGAGCGATGTTCGGTCGCACTATATACGAATGCTGTTTTAGATAATGCTAGCTTGAGTAGCATATCGGAAACGCATTCCCAATTTTCCAAGGTTGACAACCTCCCGTTCTCACGATCGTTAAAGCGTTTAAATGGGTCCTGCCGCAGGGTTAGCCATTTAGGCAGTAGCGTAGATAAGGCTTGGTCCAGTTCAGTTGCAAACAACCCGAATGCAGAGGTTTTGTACTCTTCCTCAACGTACGTTATTAAACCAGCGTCGATAAAATAAATCAAGACTTGCTTGATCCAACTGACTTCTCTGCTCGCCTTTGGGATATATCTAATGATAGCCGAGCAGAAAAAACGCCAGATGTCGACCATTTTTTTAACTATTTCAGGCTGAGACGAGTCGAAACCTGAAAGTAATGTTGTTAAGGGTTCTGGCATTATTTCAGTATCCTCGTCTATGACTCGTATCAAAAACGATTGAAAAGGGGTTCGGCCGTCGTTACGTTGTTTATAGCAATGCGGGAATGTATCCACCAGCAATTCAACACATCGCACCGATGCCCGAGTGTCAATGTAATGGAGGGGACTCCCCAATTCATCATCGAAGTTGTCTGGCTGAATGCCCATATCCAGTAGCTTCTTCACAACATGAAAAGAACCTAACTGTGCTGCTTGTCTATACAGAGGCATGTTACTTTGCCAAAACGATGGTGTAGGGCAGTACTTTAGTAGAAGTTCTACAACAGCCCTGCTTTTTGTCTCAAGGGCGAGACAGATTGCAGTTTGTCCCAAACCAGAGACGACCTTCAACGCGTCGGCCTTGTCTGAAGCTAACGTAACAAGAAGCTTCAGTGCATGTATATCATCATTCTGAACTCCCGCATGCCAAATGGTACCTAGACTACCGATTGTCGCCATAGTAGAAACGTGATGCCGTAAAAGAATTCTCAGAGTGTCTCCTCCGTCTTGTAATGTACGGCTTAGATGTATCGGCTTTGTACCTCGATGCGTCGGGATTTCCGGGTCAATTCCCATTTCCAACAGCAGCTCAAGGACATCCGAGGAGCTTGAGTCACAAGCTAGGTGAACTACTGTCCATTCCTCGCCGTCAAAATTGAACCTGGCGGTCTTTAAAAGCTCCCTGTGGCTCCCATTCGCCATTTCCTCCAAGGCAATAATGTTATTATTTATAATGATAGACTTCAGTATATCAAGTCTGTCAGTCTCACTGGCTAACTTATTGTAGATGTTCTCAGGAGTCAGGTCATTCAGATAGAAATGTGCTCTCTCCATGAACCGGTCTACGGTGGTGGTAGACCGCTTTTCATGGCTGGCACTGTTCTCTCCAATGTCTTCGAGGCACTTGAGCAAGTTCAAAATGACAGGAGAAGGATCTTCGGCCTGTAATTGGCTCTGCAGTGGAGCAAATCTTCTTCCTCAATGACCATCCCAGCCCGTAAAAGATCTGGAAACAACTCAAAGACACTGGGGGACAGATGCATCGTTCCTATGAATGTTTTCTGTTGAAATGGCGTTGAGAGACGCGGGGCCGCACTTGCCCCAGCAGCAAGGAGTAGGCGCACTGTTTGATTTTTTGCTAGTGGCTCCTTCCATTCATCCATTGTTGTTCCAAACAGTCGAAATCTGGCGGGAGTGGCTGTGCGGATAAAGACGTCAAACCCGGCCACCGCGCAGTGTAGTGGAGTACCAAGACGACTTTTGAGGTTCACTTTGGCTCCTTGCCTCAGTAGATGATCACAGACGTCCGGCTGGCCGAGCAATGATGCCATATGCAAAGGTGTAAAATCTGGTCGGATAATGCTAGCCACAAATATGACAAAATCTCGTGTTTCTTCTAAACTTGGCTTCTCAGTAACATGGCCGCGCGTACCTTTGCCAAAATCGTAAATTCTTTTCCTATAAGATGGTACCCAGGTATCGCCCCAATGGCCGAATCGAGCCGGCTCAGACGCGAAAGAGTCCGCATAATCAATAACCCATTGGCAAAAGCTATGTGTTTTTTGGATACTGAAAAGCGCCCGAATCAGCTCCATAGTTGTAGAATCAACCTCGGCGCTGTTATAATCTAAATTTTCGTCCACAAAGTCCCAGAGGCGATCGAGCCAGAAAGTCGCAAAATATCTGTAAAGGGGTCTTGTTTGAGTTCGCTTCCGAATGAAGTTGATATATTCCATGTCTGCCTGAGGCTGCTTATCAAATTCATCTAGCATCAAGTATCGTAGGCAGACTTGGATCAGGAAATTTCGAGACATGTGCTCAGAGACGCGGTAAAGGCATAGAGTTGCATGCGTTGGATCGATTCCCTCGAGGAATTCCTGGACAGTAAAGTGAGAGAACTCGAAACTCTTACCATTCGCTGACTTTCGAATGAGGCTGCTACACCTTAACATAATCTCGTACTCATCCACCATGTTCTTCGGTGACAGTATTTGAGTCATCTCGAATTGCAAGGGCTTCTAGGAGGTAATCCACCTTATTAAAGGAGGCGCGGATCAATAGTAAGGTCTTTTGGACCAGTCGCTGCGCTTCTTTACCGGACTGCTCGACTCGTATGAGAATGCGCTCATAGGTGGTTGGTAGTGTTGGTGGAAGTTTAGCCAAAGCAATCCGCTTGTCTCGGTCGCTTGGAAGCTCGCCAAGATAGTCCAGCTGACAAGCCACCCATCGAAACCTTGTTTTGAAAGTTAATCTATCTTCTTCACTTATGTTTAACTTTGTTTACTTACATCCCTTGGCACCATGCACAAGCTTGTCTACGATCTCAAGCTTCAATTCGGGGTTGCGCAACCTGAGCTGTTTTGAGCTGATGCGTACTTCTAGCTCAGCGAGCACGTAGCGCTGTATATCTTCTGTGTGAGCTTCGATCTCAATCTCGCTAAAGTCCGATTCTAATCGATCCCGAATATGAACTACGTCTCGACTAAGAAGTAGTGTGCTGATTGAAGTGGTGTTCTTTTTCAACAAGAGTTGAGTTAGACTGCAAACAACCTCATCCGTATCGCATTCATCAAGACCGTCGACAACGACGAAGACTTGGTCGAACATTCCACACATAGTTGCGAAACCGTTAAGAGCTTCTTCGTCGACGGCTCTGCTGCCAGGGGCTTCCGAGATAGGAGTTCTTGGTAGTATTCCTCCAAGATCTTAAATGCTTCCTCATTCTGCTTAGCAAGCTGCGAAACCATTGAAGACAATAAGTTTCTTGCCGAATGAGTTGCATTGTTCCTGTAGGTACAGAAGAAGTATGTCGTGGCCCTCTGTCATCTGCTGAGCTGAGCTTCAGGCACTCTTGAATGGCTACCCTGCGAGAACTGATTTCCCGGCCCCAGGTATGCCAGTGATCCAGAGCTTTGAGCCCGGAGTAGCTCTCCATTCCTTGAAATCGTCTGACTCTGTGAACCACAAGCCTGTCAATGGATGATGCAGATTTTGTACCATTTCGAACTCATTCCAAGGATTCGCATGCTTAGCGAAGAAATCGAGCACGAGTTTCCGCCTTTCGTCTAGAACGACCTTTGTATCGATATCTAGGATCTCTTTTACAGTGTCTTCAATGCCCCTAGGCGCCTGTTGGTTTCTTCTTGGCGTTTAGTGGCCGCTTCCTGACGAGATAGGCATATTGCCAACCGACTATATGAATTTGCATTCAAGGCGACACTGATTGTCTGCTTATGGCGCTGGATCGTCTGGATCATGTCTTTCGTATCATCTAATGAAAAGGGCCACTTGAGGTGACTGCGGATCTTTTTGGAGGTTGAGGAGGACTTTAGGTCTTCTGTAACTCTCCCGAGGCCATTCTCGATACGGTTCAAAATGGTTTGGCAATCGTAGATGTGATGCCATTTCAAATTAGGAGAATCCCGTAGGGCCTCCTCGCCATCTTTTGTAGTTATCTCGAGCTCACTAGCTACAAGACAAGTGATGAAGAAGGACTGAGAAATTCTTCACCTCGTTTAGTAGATCCGTGGCCTCTTTTGGTGCGTTTTTCACTCCTTTGATGTACTTCGCCGTCAGTGAAAACACGGTGCCTGCAAGCGCCACTATGCCGGCGACAGAGCCTGAAATTGAGAGAGGATCCATGATAAATGATTCTAGAAACTGTCGTCGTTGGTGAAATGGATACGATAGTATAGTCTGAAGGGACAACCTTATGCAAGACGGAATAATGAATTAGGAATTTAGATTTAATTCTTTAGGTTGATCAATCCGTGCCTCATCCATACAAATTCGAAATATCACAGGCTTGCAATTCCCAGGTTTTCTAATACTGCGAATAAGGTCGCAGAAAGCAGTTTGCGTGTCATCGTTTCATGATTGTAAGCCAGTAAATGCCAGTCAAAAAAACGCCCTAGCTAATATCCTCGCCACTACAGAGTTTCATTCAAACGTCTTCGGTGCCGAACTGCAGAAGGTCCTGGAACCTCAGGCGATGGTGGCTGACTGCAAGTCAGTATTCGACAAATCACATCAAAACGGTTGCTGGGCGGAGCTCATGCATGCGACCGGATGAGGGAAGTCGTGGCCTCCTCACAAGCAGGCTGTGCGGTAGCCAGACTATACGAACAAGTTTCGTCTTCTATCCTATGCACGAATATTCTGCCTTAGCATTGCCAACTCCGAGATATGGACACGTCACAGCTCAAAATGCAGTTCAATGGCGAGGATATATATGCCGTCAATAATAATGCGGCATGGACAAGCGGCATAGCCACAGGGCTACCCAGAATTTCAGATGGCCGACGCCTCCGGCCCCTCTTCCTGGGTGTGAGGCTTCCAGGAGAGATAGAAGTATCATGCTACGCGATTGTGACTCGAATTGTACCGCATCTAGAAATGTCTCAAGCCCTTAACAGCTTCGCCACGACGGAGTAGCATACATAGGGCTCAGTTACACGGTTCAGGACATACAACAAAATCATACTTGTAAGCACCTACATTAAAGCCTCATGCCCTACTGTGATCGCCGACTTGGGCAGACATTGCCTCCAAAACCAACATGCATCGCTAGGGCTCCGCTACAGCTAATTGGACTCCCTATACCAGGCAAGCATTGTACATATATATCAGGCTCTGTTATATCTGACAACATGCATGCTGCACATAAGAATTAGAGCGAGGAACCTATCACAGACCTTCCAAGTCCTAGAGCTTGAGTTTCTAGATACCTATCTCTGTCCTTTCTAAAGGTGCGTACGCTTGCTACGAATACAAACTATAAGGTCAAAATTAACCATTCCATTGTTTGTTAATCAGACTAATTATACGCTATAATTGAAAACAACGGTGGTGTTACTGTTCTAGTTTCATATATAAACGAGCTCTTTTCCCACCTCTAGCTTTCCTCAAATGAACTAGTGAGGATCCGAGCATAAGGACAAAAACCAAACAATTCACAGTCCACTACAAAGATTACCAAAATGTCTTCCAGTAAACAAAACAATGCCATCAATAGCACAAATACTAGCAGTAATGATACTATTCAGCGAGACAAGGAAGCTGCTCAGATAAAGGCAAAGCGCGACGCCGAGCAGCGCAAAACAGACAAGGAGAGGGCTAAGGCTGCCGAAGCGCAGCAAGAAGCCCTATTTCGGCAGGGTATTAGCGGTTTAGGAGCTAATTTTCTTACCTAGGTACATTTTATGGGGTAACTTAGGCACCTAGTATAAGGTATCTCTACTGAGTACCTAAAGTATACCTACTAACTTACTTATGTTTCTTCACCATCTATTTTGACTTGTTTCTACCGTACCTACTAAGTACCTAGGTACATAGGTAGGTGAGGATTGTGTAAAAACCCATGCCCAAACAGGCAGCCTCTAACCCCAGCCATACATAACGTGCCACTAGTTCCCAGTGCCACAACCCAACTCATTCGGTTCAACATGCCTCTAAACTTGCCCAGATACGGTGATGCTCTTGGGAAGTGAAATGGTCGCCCAGAGATAAGAATGTTGATTGTGCACCGACAATGGCGGAACGACAACTTCCAAAGACTTCAGGCCAGCTAACCCTCTCGGAAACATCATGCAATTTCACGTTATTTGGTTCCCTCCCGCCTGAACTTCGACAGATGGTATGGGAGGTATTCATGGATTCACTAAGCGACAAGTCGGAGCTGCTTATCCATGAACCGTCCGACTTCGTTTGGCTTTCGGATGCGGCGACGCCCGTGGTTCACATCGGATTTCCAAGCCTTGCGCATGTAAACCGGGAAGCGCGTTACATTGCCCAGAAACGCGTCAGCTTCGTCGATCTGCCAGCGCGCGCTGCATGATTCCCGTCCGGCCCTTTCGCCCCGAGCTCGATGTCCTGTACGTCCCACGGGAGGCCTGGCGCAGCTTTTTCCTCCTCAGAGAATTCTACTACGGGGACGTCTGGCTTTCCCAGCTGCAGCACCTCGCCGTCGACATCTGCTTATCTGTCAATCTCGCCGGGCTCTTCAGGCCTGCGCAACGCATCCCCTCCTTACGCACGCTGCGTATTCTGTTCCATCGGAACACGGCCCCTTCCTTCCTAACTCCATGATAATTCTACCCAGTCCAATTCCACGATGTGCTTTACGTCAGTTCCCGGCTAGTGGAGAATGGTATGGAGAGCTGAATGAGGAAATGGTATTCTGGGATGTCTCATCCTACATGGATCTTGTGATTAGAAGTATGCCTGAGACGGCTGTTATGGAGAGTGGTCTTTAAGCCAAGAAGCGTGGGCAGTTGTCCAGCGCTTCATCGGAGGCCCATCTGAACTTGTCATCGAGGCCAACATCCTAACTCGGTTTCAACACTCACAAAATGGTTCCGGCTTTGTTGAGATTGGGAATGGTAATATTGCCCATTAGCTCTTCCAGTAACCTAAAGCTTAATTATAGCCACCAAAAAGAGAGAAAAAGACATGCGCATCACAGCCCCTATAAATGAGTTTTTATAACAAAATAATTTCAACTATTAAACTAGTTTAAAATCTGATCTGAATATAATACTTCATTATATAAACACGGTACTATTGAACCGACCCGCGTGCTCTGGGCCCTCAGCCTTGGACGTAATCCGGCCACCACTCATCCATAGGCTGGGTTAATTTATGTAGACATAGGGGGAACCGTTTGATCAGAATCGGATCCAATTGATTGTCAAAAAAGTAAGACTCGTAATTATTTGTCACGCTCAGTATGACAAGCAAGGTGTATGGCCAGATGTGTTTTGAACCCCCCGGGGCCCATTACCCCTTAACTCTTATTGGTTCATTTATGGCTCAGTGCTACTTACACTGCTTCAGGCTATATGACAGTATCTTGCCTACATAGGGAGGCTAGGTCTTTCGTCATAACGAGAGAGTGAAGAATTCGAGACGGGTCTGACGATGCTAAGCCATGGATGAGGGTCGGCAACCAAGAGACAATTGTTTATTAGAGGCATGGTGTATGGCAACGGTTCAGTTAATAATCCTCTTTGTGTCTAAAGGGGTCCTTGGTCTCTATCTATCCCTAAAAAATTAGCTCAGCCTTTGCCCTCTATTAGTAGCCGAATTTCAAGGCCTGCATTCTACTACTCTCTCTATTGGGTTTTGATCATAAGCTTCCTTATAGGCCAACAGCCCCTTATCTCTAGCTATGTAATTCAGCCTCGAGCGCAAGATTGGTCCCTGGAGGCCCATGGTACTACAGCTTGACCGTCTGACTGGTATTAATGGTGATGGGACATGGTAAAGTAATGCTGTAGCAGGGATTATGATTAGTGGGAACTTGACTGGAACTTAGGTGGCCGACACCCACTACGTACCTATGTACGTTGGTAGTACAACCTTAAACAAACATAGGGCCTTAATTGTGATTGTACTACAGGTCGCTGCATCATTTGGGACGACATACCACTTTACTAATGGCCAAAACACTTTGAAAGGGGTAAGTGTCACAGCTTTATGCAAGGCCAGACGATAGTAGGTAACACTACCTGTGCCCTCATTTAAATCACCGAAATCGCTAAGAAGCACTTCAGGAGCAGCCACCAGACTTCAAGGGGTTATCCTGGGATAAGTAGACTCATTCCCTATACAAAACCTAGTATTAGTATCTGGCTTTCATCCTCGATTTATGCTTTCTCTTTCGACCATGTCTTTAATCTGCATTGGTTAAACACTAGCATTTTCAGTATCTTTTAAAGGATGTCTACAGGTCCCGATACATCCCAACCAGAAGGGGATCTCTTCGGGTTTAGAGGTCAGGTCTGATAATATGGGCCTCTTTATTCATGGTTCTATGTACACTATCTGTTATTCTACGTTTTGTTTCTCTCAGAGTTGGACGGCGGCCCATCGGGCTTGAAGATTGGCTGATTTTACCAGCTTGGATGTTAGAGATGGGGCTTTGCCTTAGTGGAATATGTAGTACGTTGAGAGAAGAGAGTGGGATACGCTCTTCCGAATGCTAACAGTCAGTGTTACAGGTGTTCTCTACGGCGGAGCAGGGAGGCACGAGGCTTACGTTATCAAATACGAACCACAAGCGGTCAACTCATGGGGGAAGACGGTTTTCGCAACCGAGCTGCTATACGGCCTCGTCTTTCCCATCGAGAAAACCGCCATCTTGTTACTCTATCGGCTTTTCCGCATTCGCCGTTGGTTTCGCATCACGACTTACGTCTTGATTGCTTATATCTGGCTGTGGGGTGTCAGCGAGGTGCTTGTGGCCTTCGTTCAATGCACCCCCTTTGCGTACCAGTGGGACAAGACACTGGACGGTCATTGCATTGATCAACTCGCCTACTACAGATGGGTCAGCGTTCCGAACATCATTCATGATGTGGTAATGCTCATCCTCCCGCTTCCGATGGTCTGGAGTCTCCAGATTGAGCTTCGCCAAAAACTTGCTTTGAGTGGCGTCTTCTTGATAGGTTCAATGTAAGCACCCTCGTTGACTTGATCTCGCATTAAGGAAGTTGCTGATCCCTGCTACTTAGCGGATGCATTGCATCCTTCGTCCGCCTGGCTATCTTTTTCAAACTTGATGCCCTCGACGATAATACCTGGACTTCTATTGAATTGCAATCTTGGACTCTCGCCGAAACAGGAGTGGTTTTAATCAGTTCTTGCCTCCCGGACCTTTGGCCACTCTTCTTACACACCATGACGCGAAATGGTACGCGCTGCGGTGGTTTTTCAAAAAGGATGAGTACACGTGAAGGGCTCAGATCAAACCAGTCCAAGAGCAGGGAAACTCGGCGATCCAGTCTCCCTGGCTTCAGTACTACCAGCGAATTTATACCGCTGGATGATATCGAAGGTCGTTCTATAAATGAGAAAGATGGTATCATTGTAAAAACAGAAATCTCGTGGAGTGTCAGCCACGGAGCTGAATCCTTTGATCTAAATGAGGGCAGATCATACTGAAGTAACATGGGTGGATTTCGAAGGGGCAAATTAGGTCACGGGCAGATAACAAAGGGGTATTAAGATGTAAAACACCAAAGGATTATTACTTTATTTCGCTTTTTACACTTAGCTGCGCACATCTCGTCGGTTTTAACATTTATATTACTATATGCGTTCTATCCGATCAATATATCCCAAAATATCTACGCGACAGCGCCTTGCCTATGGGTTAGTAATCACGTGAATACCCCCTAAACCAAGTCGAAGGCACCCCTGGCCCAATCCAATATTGAGTATAGTCGAATATATTAATGCTGCTTTGGTGGTAGTATGACCCCAGTATCCAAAATATCGACCTATTAGTTCGTTACAAGTTTCGTAGTTGCCGTACTTCTCTTCCTATTGTCTTCGTCTTAGCCCTCGTAGTGATTGTCTCATTGAGGAATCTTTGGCTATTAAGCTCAGGTCCTAGTTTTTATTGATAATGTCGTCATTTCACCATACTGCACCTGTTCTTGGAGCTATGGGGCAACTAGTCAGAGTGTTCTAAGACGAAACGGTGGCTATATAACTAAATAGGATACCCTTAGAATTAGAACTCCATCATTCCTAGCCTCAAGGCAAGGCAACAATGAACCGAACAACAGAGAGACTTGAGGCCCTTGGGGCAAGACATATTTTTCACTGATGAATTCAAAAAGATGACAAGGGGGTAACTGTACTGGTAACAGTAAGCTACGATCAAAAGAAATGAAAGATTGTCGATAATCACCATCGTAGAAGGTTTGAGAAGCACTGGCATAGTTGCTCCGCCTTACTCTAATCAGTGAACAATCTCTCTTGGGGCCTGTCAGATACCTGATTCCCTTTCGCTCTAGGATGTAACCTCGGCCGTAGCCCCCTTATCTATAGAGAGGGGTCCGTACGACATGGTATCATTTGCCTGGAACTTCGAGACCGAGTCGGAGGCTATTTGGTTTACTAAATACAAACAATTGAAGGTACCTAACTGGTGGCGGCGCCCACTTTAAAGACCACCAATCAAGGAGCTCACCTAGTACTGATATTTTTGTCAAAGGTACTACTGCTTAGTACAGGGAGTGTGGATCCCTACATGTAGGGGATATATATAATACTAAGACCGTTGTCCAATGTAAGTACTTACTTATAACGTACGAATAGTCTACTGCATCGTGTCTATCCATCCCAATTCAACTCCGAAACATACTGGTCGTTGCCACTCATATCAGTTCTCCTTGTGCTTTAGGTGCTTCAATCTGATATGACGCAAGACATTATCACGTCGGCCTGCGTATCTACAACCAGTGAAACTGCACGCGGCCGTTTCTGTTGGAATCATAGAAGCCTCAGCATAGTCAGGGTGCGTGGACCAGATATGCCGATTCAAATCCCGCCTTGATTGATGTTCTTTCTGGCACAAAGGGCAGCTGTGAACTTTGACATGTCGCACCGATGGTTCTCTTGATTATATAACGATTAGCGACATACAGTCCTCGGGACAGAGTTTTTGCATACCCTATATGCGTCCCGTCAATATCGATTTGGCGTCCACAATCACGTGCTGTGTTCGACATGCGATCCTGCATAGCGCCGTAGAGATGGCCATAAACAGGGACAGCAGCGGTACTAATGCCCTGAGTAATTCGGTCATCAATTCCGAAATCATGAATGAAATAATTAAACGATTGTGTCGTAGTTGACCTGGGAATACCGGGAGTGACATTCGACCAGCTATACGATTCTTGTTCCATCGCAGCAGAACTCCATGCACACATGTCGTCACCATGAAGAGTCGTATATGCTAGGTGCTCGGCATTTGACGGCCAATATTGATCATGATATGAGGGTGGATGTACATTATTCGTAGCATCCTGTCCTGCGTTGGCGATTATCAGTCCTTCATGGCTAGATAGTGATAATAGTTCTGGACTGTTCTCTGTCGTTTGGCCGGCCAGCATAAGAAATCCATATCAATTGTGCTTATGCCATAGCTCCATGAACATATGATTGACGTGTTCCCGTGCTATTGACACGAAAGAGTGGGTAGATCGCAAATGATACACAGATCAGGGCCATCACCGTGTTCTGTCTTTTGCGTTCTTGCAGTCCCTTTTGTAGTGCAAAGAAGCTACACCGCGATTCACATCTTCCAAGACCTCTACTGGCGAGTAATTACCAAGCCTCTATGTTATATTATGTTATCTTACTACTAGCAAAGCATATGACTAGCTTGAATAGTACGTCTGGAAGCAGTTCGATGGACTCGCGGAAAAACCCTAGTTTCTAGCACAGGCCATGTCGTACGACTGCATCACGCACCTTGCTTCAGCCACGTGCATTTTCAAGATCGCGCAAAAACTCTAACCACAAGCGACCGACCACAGATCCAGTAACTAATGTTGCTAGTATAGGCACGATTTGCCCTTGCCTTTCGCAGAAACTCCCAATTATGCGTAAGGAGGATGATCCGGGTCAGGAAGTGGCAAAAGACGTGCTGGTTGATTCGCGGGCTTATCTAGAAGTGAGGCCAAGGTAAGTGACCCTGCATACTACCATCCGGACTCAGTTTTATGGTACTACTCTGACGTGGCCAATCACTATTATTTGCGCGACGGCCTCTGCCAAGTCAGGATTATTCTCGATGCTCTCCATGTCCCTTTACGCCAACCAATCAGGATTCGTGCATGGAAAGAACGATGCGGGTAAGCACAGCATCACTGATTGGATCTGCTTTTTTTGGCGCGCTCAGCTCACGCTCCTGCATATTTTCTCTCGCCTCAATTATTGGCTATCCGCCTGGGAGGCGCGGGGCGATTTTATGCATTCACATGCTGTCAGCATCTATGGCAGACCCTCACCGAATTCGATCAGACGATCGAGAGCATCTGCTCTTATCAAATGTTGAATCATGGAATTAAAGATATTCATGTAGATTCTGTTCTCTGACGCTTAGTCTCCTTCGACGAGAATGCTAATTCAATTGATGCCCCTATTCATACCAATCTTACCCAACTTACATCTTCCATCTTCAAAGACAATTGAGAATACATCATCGCACATGGCAATAGTTTCTTTGAGAAAACATAGATTCATCTCGTTGAAATGAAGCCAGAAATAGCAAAAAAGCGAGGACCAGGTAGACCGCCCAACGCCCGGCGGATCTGGGATCAGCCAGCAATGAAGCGAAGACTGATTCGGCTCTATTTGTACACCGACGAATCAACCTTGAGTACCAAGAAAATCAGCGGGTTGATCTCGAGCTTGGCAAGAACAGAGCATACAGTGGAAAGGTATCCGAAAACAACAATGCTCAGAGCTTCGCCCAAGAAAGTCAGAGTGCTGACTTATTCATGAACTTAGCTCTCACGTCTTAGCGGAATACGGTCTCCAAACCAAACCTCGATCGACCCAAAACGAGCTTAAGAGTCTCTTTGGTAGTGGGTATCGTAACCTCCGTCCCCGAAATCGAGAAGAAGCCCGTCGGAGGGTGGCACGTTTCCGGCATGTGAGATATGGGCGGTGCACAAAAACCAGCGGCGTCGTACGAAGAGACCAAACAAGATTATCGGGAACCCGCATGATGTCGATACAATATCCAGCAATGCCTCGCCTTCACATAAGAATGGTGTTAACATGGAAATTCATCGACATATTTCGCTTGCATGGGTCCGAGAACAGCTTGACAACATATCCAGAGGCAACTCTTGTTCATCATTTGCTTCAGATCCACACCCTTCTTAGCCGCTTTTCCTCTCTCGATTCGTCCCTCGGCTCGAGGTCTTCTTCCCAGTGGGACAAAGACGATAACTCCCAGAACATCCTTTCAGGGGACAATTGGGCGAGGACAGTAGAACCAAGACATTGATCGAGCTGTGCTGCAAACACCATTCAGGTTGTCTCCATCGAAAATTTTTGATGACGGCCAGTAGTGCAATCCCAATGGAACTCAAAAATCGTGGCCTCGGGAGTGAAGATTTTACACAACAAGGCGGTAGAGATTTATGGAATCAAACTCCATTTCATTTGGCTGCCAGATGGGCCCCAGACAACACGGCGATACCGCTTATCCTAAAATTTTTCGGCCAGCCTAACGTCAAGCAATTAGTGAACGTCAAAGACGTAGACGGGCATACGTTCATGCACCTTCTGGGACAACGGTGGAGTAGCATAGTCATGCCACCACTCATGAGCTTCACTCTCTTCTGCACCATTGCTAGAGATACAGGGGTCCTTTTCCATCTCCGAGATTATAGATGTATGTCTTTTTTCGACTACTTTCTGGGGAGCGTTAGTCGCTCGCCAGAAGTCATTCAGGAACATCAAAATAATTCACGGCGTTTTACGGCTAGGGGATTTGTTCGAAACAGTAACAGATCTAAATCCAGAGATCGTCAATAACCTCGACCTGACGTCTATCTCGGCGATTCTCGCTGCTCTAAGTAAATCAAACCGTTTCCGTTTCTCTTGGTCGACCCTCCCGACCATCCCTAACATTGTGGAAGCTCTGCAGGATTGTGTACTCCCGATGAGTATTCTTATGTACGACTTGGAGCTGATTGCACGTACCAACGGGAGTAACGAAGAAATTTACAATAAGGATGGCAAAACATATGTGATGGTGTTCATTGAAGCTGCTCTAAAGTACGAATGGGAAATGTCTGATGTTCTGAAATGTTTAGCACGGATGGTCGGCGAAAATGTTAACCTAAGAGACCGAGAAGGGAACACAGCACTACACTATGCTATCAGAGCACAGTTTGGTGAAGTTGCTCGTATCTTAATTGCATCTGGCATAGATGTAGATGCCCGCAATCTGCGGAATCAGAGTGTCCAAGATTTAGCCATCCTACAGTATCAACAAGCATCCAGGCATAATCACCTCGGCTGCAACAGTCCAGAACGAGGAGAGCTTTCATATGCGCGGGCACAGAGTACCCTACTTCCCCTTTTTGACATTTTGTCTACGGCAAATCGGGAACAGACGAACAAGCCGCAACATTTCTTAGAAACTGCTGAAAATGCCCTCGCACTTACCGATGGAAGACAAAATGACCCCAGTCATGAACATGATCGCTTTTTGAACCGCTCCAGAAAGACGACTCGGCGCTCTACTTGGGAGTTGAAAGAAACGGTAGTGGAGCCTTTCCACGTATTGGACACCCGGAAAATACCTCACATTTCTGAACCTCTTCCCAACTCAACCGTGCCGGAAAGACGACTCTGGGATCTATTTACAAGTTGAAAGAAACGGTAGAGGAGCCCTTTCAAGTATTGGACGCCCGGGAAATCCCTGACATTTCTGAAGCTCTCCCGAACTCCAATGTCCCCATTGTGGGTTCGTGCCAAAGGGGAAGGCTGAGAACCACAGAGCATACTTCCGCAAGCACTTGAGTACACACGTGAATTTCGGGTTTTCTTGCAGCTACTGTACCAAGACTTTCAGGAGACAAGACAATCTAACCGCACATATGGCCAGGGTTCATCAAATACCAATACAAAGAATGCGTTACGCAAGGTCCGGGGAAGTCCGCTCAAGTGGGAGATTGGAGCAAGAATAGCGACTCGTTACACTTCACTTGGGCGTCATATTTTAATCTATGATATTCTAACAGTCTTACTCTTCACCGTTTAGAAGAAATCATCTTGTAGAGAACGAATATTGATAGTTAGATAAAGTTTTAGCACCTCCAGTATCAGTAGAAACACGTGAGCTAATAGAAATAAGATTATAAGTCCGTTTGCGGCTCGTGATCTTCGAAACCCCATTATACACCGATTTTGCGAAACAGGAGTTGGAGCAGAGTGATTGATAAGTTGTAGAGCTATGGGCTCCTCTTGTATGATCTCCGGTTCTTTCCAGTTGATGTGATAAGTCGAAACAAACTCGCGGCTCTATAAGTAAGCAAGGATATTTGCATAATATCAATGAGTCGCAAAAGAGCCACCTTCATCCTCATCCTCAGATCTGTTCTACCACGTTTCTTAGCGACATACCACCAAACACGAAACCACGAGATGAGGATATCATAATTACTTACTGTCGATGAAAGACGGGACAAATCCGATAATGCAACAGAAAGTATCTATTCATGATCATTGTGTTTAATTCCTTATTCGAAATGCGTACATTTGAAAAGCTCGCGCCTCCGAGCCAACCTCTCATATGAAAGTATGTGTTCATATATATTACTTGATACATGTACGAGTTTTCCGACCTTGTTATCCTATGTGTTAAATCTCCAGAACATTCAGCTCCTATATACATGAAAGCGACTCTACTGTCGCTGAGTGCACATTGAAAATCTTTGCTGGTCAGCAGGGAGGGTATCCAAAAGAACGAGCGGGACGATGGTAGCCATTGCTGTATGAAAGGGATATAACACACCTCGTAGAGTTGCCCTAACTAAACACTTACCATGCTTTCTAACATTTTCGAGAGTGGTTTAGAGTACGTGACGAAGAACTATTGATCACCTCGTAACGAGACCTTAGAACCCGGAGCTTTAGTCTTTCTAAAGACTTCGCTTCTGATGGTTCTTTTTGCCCGAAGTATTCCAAATGAGTTTATCATGCTAAAAATGTTAATCATAAAGTCCGGCCTCCGAATTCCATAGACATATATCACCTTGTAAGCTTCGACATTCGATCCCCGTTCAATGCCGACGCTACTAAATCGTATAAAAGTATTAAGTCTGTGTAATGTAGCTTCTAACAAAGTTATTGTGATCCGCGGTTTGCCAGCCACGATAGCTCGCGGCTACACAATTTAACTCTCTTAGAATAAAGGGCATTCGAAGCCCAGGATTAGCTGACTAGTATATTCAGACCCTTCGCGTAATAACAACAAGGGTCTATTACATACCCCCATACTCGACATCTTGAGAGGGATGAAACCAAGTTCAGCGAGCTGAAGGCCACGGTATGAACTGGCTCTTGCCTCCCAACCCAAGACGAAATCTCGGCACATCTCCGCGCACCCAAAACTTCACCTCTCCGCCACGCCACTACAACACAACCAACCTCGCCTACCTAAGTTATGGGATACGTCCAAACACGCCTTCCCTTGCATTAAAACCCAGCCTACCAGTCACTAATTCACCGATAGAACTTAGATAATACACAGAACCTAGGCGTGTGAAACCAACAATAGCGCCGGCCCACCCATCCACCACCGTTGACTAGCGGTCGCGGCCTCATGGCCTCGTGGCCTAATGGCATGGCGTCAGATTTCGGTTTTCTCGTGATTTTCGAATAAACAAAACCACGAGAGAACTTATTCTCCGAAGATTCTCGGCTCGAATCTGGCCGAGGTCGAGCTGAACAATGATATGTCATGTTATATATCTAGCATACATTTACTTTTTGCAGGGGCCCACGCCCCCCAACAGTGCACATAGTCCGCACGGGGGCCAAGAGTGCTAGCTATCTTGTGCTGGGCCCGCCGGCGAGGGACTTCGTGCTGCTTCTGAGCTTTGTGATGCTTCTGGGCTTCGTGCTGCTGCTGGGCTACATGCTGCTTCTAGGCTATGTGCCGCTTCTCGCTTCGAGCTACTTCCGAGCTTCGCGCTGCTTCCGAGCTCCGTACAGCTTCCGAGCTTAACCCTTCATATATCTTAAATATATGCCGATTACGAGCCAAATACCGCCGCGCCCACCGGAGGCGCACCTGCCGGGGCTCGCTCCCATCATCGCACGCGAGTCTCAAAATCATTGGCGGTTGACCACAGCAGATTCGTAGTGATACGGGTGCCCTGCGCCACCAACCGCTGCAGCGAGGAATGCAACGCCGTCTCCATCGCCTTGGTCAGCACGACGTTGTTGCCCCCGTTGGACTGGCGGGATGGGTGGCCGTTGATCCGAGACCGCGTTCGATGGTACGGGGCCCCGAAGGCGCTGGCGGCTGCCTTGATCGTTTTATACTCGCCGGAACGGAAGCCGTCGACCGCGAGCGTCACTTTCGCTTCTACGACATGGGACTTGCCGAGATCACTATCGCGTGCTCGTGGCTTGGTTGTTGAGGCCATTGGTAAGTCCAAAAACTGGGTGGGATCTGTGGTTCCGACAATATCTTCTTAGCACGATGATGGTATAACAGAATGAGCTAATCGGAGGTTTCTTCGGTGGACGTGTTTTGGCCGTAAGCGCGTCGAACAGTGGAAGCTGGAGGTCCATCTAGGTATAGTCACAGAATCTCTTAACTGCATCGACGGAAGAAACTAGTATGCTAAGCTAATATTGTAGATACTGGAAACTACTTATATTTTGGTGAAATACTCACCTATTTCAAAGTATTCCCAGGTTTAACTGGCTGACTAGTTTAGGTATAGGTTGCTAATTAAAGACCCCCACCTAGGGTAGGCGACAGTGGATCCATTTGGGTACTGTACCTAGGTAGCTAAAAGCAAGCAAACACAATACACGCTCAAACACATACAGTGAGGTAACCCCAAAGGGAATTCAACATGAAGAGACAAGAGCTGCCAGTAATAATATTCAACAATACGCCTGATTTCTTTTTAGTCCCAAAGACCGCCCCGCGTAGTTTTGCGCGTCACAAAGTGTATGTACCGGACACCCCAACGCCGCCCCTCTGTACCACCATGTTACTCAAAGTACCCTATCTCGTTACAAGAAGAAACCACCACGAAGGGGGAAGGAAAATTAAAACATCGCCGTTTTCTGCCTCCACTTAGCCGGCGCATACGAACAAGGCCCCTCCCTGTGCGACCTGATGTAGTTCGCGCAATGGTTGGCGCAGTGTTAGTTCATAGCATTTGCTGCTAACGACTTGCAAGAACGAGTTGTTGGCAGAATTCGGGTTTGCCTAGTAGAGTCGCGTATACAAAGTCGCATGCTGCTGGCATTCGCAGCTTGGCGAGACCGTATCTGATATGTCCCAGAATTATATGTCCTCTCTGAAAAGACCTCCGCTCCGTGATCGACGTGGGACTATCATGTGGCGGCGCTGAAGGGCAGCGGCAGCCTTGCGTGTATCAATGGGGCGTGGACTAACACCTCTGAGGCTCATATTGCTCGGCTCGGCTGCGGTATCATCGAAAGGGTTACTATGGTGGCTACCTTCTCTAGCGGTAGGCTTGGTAGCAGGCACATCGAGGCGGGGGTTCGGGCTGCGCCCTCTACTCTCGTCCGCGCCGTCGCCCGCGAGGTTCATCTGGTAATCGGACCCCGCGTGTAAGCCACCCGCTCCATTACCACCATAGTGATGTCCTCTGTCGTCTAGCTCCTGGTCCTCGGGGTAGTAAGCGCCGACGCCGTAGGTCTCATGGCCAACGCGCGCATCCCAGGCCTCGTCAGGGTCGAGAGGTCCGAAGCCGCGACGGCCGCCGGGGGCGCTGGGCTCGTATGCGCCAGCTGCCGAGCGCGGGTTCTTGAGCGACTGGAACCGGTCGCTTATCCAGCCACGCACTCCGGCTGCCCTGGGTTGTGGCCCTCCATAGGATGATTGGTGCGAGGAGCCCGCAAAGGGGATGTACGAGGATAGGGGTGGGGAAGGAAGCTATCGATTCACATGTTAGTCCCATATATGTGTTGAGGCCTCGTATGACGCCAACATTGGGGTCAAGGGTATGAGAGGTAGGACGAGGATAAGGGTAAGGCGTATTTCATCATGTTATCATGGTCGAGTGTGAGATCAATAATGGCTAGGGAAATGAGGAAGTGAGGGGTAAGGCAGTAGAAAAAGGGATTTGTTGGATGCGGTGAGGTCCGGCATCGTGAGACAAGCATGATGCTAATGCGCAATGCGCGAGATAGAATGGAGACTTACCCCAAGACGCCGTGCGCGCAGTTGGGTGAAGACGATCCAGGCAACGGCCGCAAGAACCAAAAGCACCGCGAGGACGATGAAGAAGGTGCCCACGGGGCTGACCATCTTGGGTGTAAGATTGACGGATGAGCGAGCAAATGCGCGGTATCTTGGTGGTCTGGAGGACTTGGTTGGGGGGGTGGAGAGCTCCGGGTTGGGTTGAGCACCACTCACTCGCTCATTGACTACCTCTCAGTCTGCCCACACACAGGTTGGATAAGAGGGATGCGCGTTGTTGCCGGTGGTACGACGCGACGGTTGGCGGGGTTGGTTGGTGATGTCGGTGTCGGGGTCAGGGTCAGGCGTGATGTCGGCCAAAAAGTCATCGTCGTTTGTTCATGCATCAATCTGTACGGTACGTTCCAAGGCAGGCGGTTTGGTGAAGCTTATTGCGCGATTACGAAAGCTTAGGTAGGTACCCATAAGTTCTAGACTAACGGACAGGCCGCCATCGAAACTGCCTACAGGGGGCCACTCCGCTAAATTTAGCATACCTACCAACCAGGTAGGTAGGTAGATACTAGGTAGGTAAGTAGTTACCTCTCTTCCGGGTCCTGTCCGGGCACCAATGCACGACACCTGCCCCACAGTGACGCAGAAGGTGAAGGTGGTCTGTGCACTATCTTAGTTCTACACCGTGAACAAAGCCAAGCCCCAAACGTCTCCTCACAATGTCTCACCCACGAACCTATCAGCGCCACCAAACCGCTGCGCATTGCTCAAGCCTCTGCATGTCTCACTCATAGGAGGAAGACCGGACGTGAAATCTGCCTCGTGACTTTCCTTTGCTATATATCCGGCCGACGCTTGTTCCTGTGCTTCCCGAAAAGTGGCAAGGCCGTTTTGCCCTACAAGGGCCGAGATCAACAATGATCTTAAGATACATAGCACCTATCATCATCTTGCATATGTGATGTGGGTGCAAAAAGGGCGATATCCGTGCCGGAGCTGAAAGCTGGCCGGAACCGTAGGTTTCCAAGGATTGGTTCTATTCTAGACTATCTGGTCTATCCTGTTTCCTGATTCGCCACAGGCAAAGTACGCCTGATGTTCGATTGATATTAATGAGGAAAGTGCTTCGTCGACATCGGAATCGCCTCACAAAAGCTCTCTATCGTTCTCTATCCTCCTCGCCTCCGAATACTACGCCCACTTCCTAAACCCGGAAATTGATTAGATTGTGTCTCATCCTCCGATTATCGTGACGTATGGAGCCATGTCATTTATTCAAAGCACTTGTCCCAATGCCCTCCCTGTCTGGCAAAGCTCAGACTATCTACGTATTTGCTCAACCTGCAGCGGCCTAGTGCATCGACATCGCAGTTTTGTAACGGGATGACTCTGTCATTGAGGAGTACCCGCACAAACTCCTCCTCGGTGCCTTTGCATTGCATCTTCTCCACATACATTCTCGCCGCGAAGGGCACAGCCCAGCTGGCCCCGTAGCCCCCGCTCTTCCTCGGACTAGCCTTCGTCGTATTTGAGAGTGGCTCCGTGGCGTTATAGAGACCCAGCGCACCAAACACACCTGACATGTCGTTGTCGTGACTGAAGTCGGCGTAAAGCACGCTATCGAGAGGAAAGCTCTCCCGAGAGCCATCCAGCGTGGTATTTGTGCTAGTGGCGTCAACTACCGGCTGACCCGTGAGCCTAGCGATCAGCTCGTTGACAAACCCGACCCCTTGCGTCGGCCCTAATGGACTGCCGTTGGTGTAGCCGTACCACTTGCCGAGTGTCTGGTAGTAGTCGAAACTATTCCATTCATCCTCCTTAAACAGTCTACAGAACTGCGAAAGATGGCCGTCAGTGTTTGCAACCGTCTCGAAGGGACATATGTCCATGAGATGGATGATGTCGGAATTTGACAGGTTAGCTCCTGCTAGATTCTTGTTGACTCTCTCCGCAATCGGTGGCACAAACTCTTCGACCCAGATCGCCTGAGCATCGCCCCCTGTATCCGGACCCTCCCTAAAAGCGGTGCAAGTCATCGGACTAAGTGTATTATTAAATCCTTCCTCTTCGGGAAGAACAACTATTTCGTAAGGGTATGCGTCCGGAAAATTGGCCTTCTTGTCTACTAAGCGCGCATGATGAAAGCCCTGCGTCCAATTCACAGCTGAGTCTACTACACGCTGCTGGCCGGCGGACCTAACGAAGGGCGAGACATTCTTGGCAAGCTTCTCATACCGCCTGTAGAATTTGATACCCGAGTTGACCAGCTGCTGCTGACCGAACACCGTGAGCTGGTCCGCACCCAGCGTGTACTTGTAGTCCTTGATGAACTTATAGCCCTTCCCGTACTCAGCCGTGCTGCTATGGATGCGGTCTACGAGCTCTGCGTACGCTAAACTCTTGCTCTGGGTGGGGTCCCGAGCCCCGTGACGTGATAATATTTGTGCAAAGGTTACCTCACAGCCGTTCGGGATGCCGTTTGGAATATCAGATGGCACGGAGAAAAAAGGGGCATATTGGCCCCAGGAGTGGGATATCTTCGTATCACATTGGAACCCAGCCTTCACATAATCGCACGAATGTGGTTTGCTTGTTCGCCTATAATCAAAGTTAGTTGGATTGATTAGTATAAGATGAGGGCGGCTTCAGGCGCACGTGAAGTTCACCCCAACGATGCCGATGACCGCCAAGAGCAGGGCAGCTCCGGTGAGCCGGACGATTGATCTGTGTCGGTCAGGCCATGCCCTAGCCGGCCGCTGGGGTTCCTCCTGGCTATTGTTTTCAGGAAGGGCGCTGTAGTTGAAATTCTTCTGGCTCACAAATGATGTGACCAAGTCTTTTAAATTTGAGAGACCCATGATGCAGTTGAAGCTGAGTCCCTTTTACTCTTCACATGATGTGATAGAGAGATGAAACCTGAAGGGTCCAGGCGAATAGGAAATGAGGGTGCGCGCCACGATCGCTTTGTCTGACTTGGGTTTCAACGCGTATGCCAGCCGGTGCCGGTCCGTCAAAACGGTGCCCGACCAGAAGCTCGTGTCTTGTCTTATTCTTCATTGGGTTAGGTATGACAGCTCAGCATACCTACGTCAAATGCAAACGATAGTGAATGATTATGAAGTAATTTTTCATTAGACGTTAAATTCATTGCAATCATCTACGCCCTAGCCTGTCTCAGCAGGCGAGCCCATCGTCAAATCCGGGACCATGGTATCAAGAAAACACGACGACCGATCCTTCTATCAATCCAGACTTCATGCCAGCGCCTGGTATCTTCAACTCCAATCATGGCCTGCCGCCCTTTTTGGCGGATAAGAAGATTAAATACATTGGTATCTCTCGGCATCAGATGCTCATGAAACTCTATGCTACAGAATTGTATTAAAACGCAACGCCCACACTCTGGCAATGCTGAAAATGATTGGGTTCATGCAGGCCGAATGGATGCCCCTTTGACGGACCAGCCAGAGCCCTGGGGGTGGTGACGTTGCTGGGTGAAAGACTGGTGAGTATCGTCTGCTCTTCGACTGTCCAGTCAGACACGGTGCTCTCGCTGTCAAAGCTAGAACGATGGTTCGATTCTGGGCGTGCGACCTGATAGAAGCCCTGAGCACCTGTCACGGGCTTGGGCGCATTCGTGATCGAATCAAGACTGATATCTCTCGTGTGCCCCGGACCGGCGGGAAACAACCAGCTTGACACCCTGGAAAATGACTTCTTTTTGCGTAAAGGGGGTCGTAACCGAAGTGGCAACGGGGGCGGTGGAACTCGTCCCGTAATTTTTCGTGATGAGTTTGCTTCGTACCGCGGGCGAGTCGGCGCCGGGATCGGCATCGGCGTCGGCGCTGTGGCTGATGCGCTTTGTACATGATCTGAGCTAACTCGCTCGCTGAACGAAGGCGCATTGGGGGGCAGAGCCGGTATCTGTGGCATAGGCTCCATTCCTGTCATAACGATTAAGCCATGTTGTTGAAGTGGCTTCTCGTCATGATCAGAGCACAAACTTGGCTGTCCATGACCAGTGGAAGGCCTGCTGCTGGTATAGACACACTGCTTTTCTACAATGTCGTCGATTTTCTCTTGCAGCCTATCTCGTTCCAGTATCGCATTCGCAACTCTTTCCACCAAGTCCTCCATAATTGGAGTTGGCGGCGAAGGCGATTGTGATGTGCTTCTCATCTTCACGGGCTGAAGTCGCAGTGGCGTAGGTGTATTGGAACGAGATGACTCGAGCACGAAACTTCCATTTACGGGCCGACGGGGTATACTGAATGACTGTGATGAATGGCTTCTCTGGTGCGACACGACGAGGCTGTGGGAGTCATTGGCGTTCGGAATAGTATAAATTCGCGGTGGTGGCGTGACAGACGGATTTAAATAATCAACTCGAGGGAGAATGGGCGAGAGCTGGGTATCGGACATGTTTAGGTTGATTTGAGGTGGGTTTAACCAGGTCGACTGAAGCTTAGGCTGTGATGATATGCTCTCGGGAAAGTGAACAGAGTCTGAATAGACATGACGAAAGTCAGATGGTGGTGATATTTGCGGCCTGCGCGGTAACGAAGTATTAGATGGCATCAGTCGCTTTCTCGCCGAGAAACCGCCCCAGCCAAATCCCCGCCTCTTTTTCGAAGTTCGCTCTTCTCCAAATACTTCCGGAGTATTCCTTAACGGCATCGCGTTGGGTCGAGGCATGAATGATGGTTCGTCACGAATAATAGAGAATGAATATAATTAATAGCATAGCTTTGCGACTTCTCGTCGAGATGGGGAGCCATGGGCTGCCAAAACTGAGAAATACAATGGGACAGCGAACTGAACATCCCACTAAGTGTGTCTTTCATGGTAGTAGCTGCATGTCGAGCCGGCAGGAAAGAATGGACGGCCAGCGATCGAGTATAGATGTGGGATTACAGACAGGCACGGAGATCATGGCGATCGTGGGGTCTTAAAACAGCTTCACGGGCAGTCCCTCTAGAATTTACATTGCATACTTATTACTATTTAGGGTTGGAGCAGCTGAGCGGACGGATGGGCCTGAGATGGGTTTGGGCCTCACATTGCGACGACCTTGGATGGGGAGCGTTGACAATATGGATGCAGGCGTCCGAAGCGTTGATAGGCTGTGTAGCTCAGGTCGTGGCCCAGTTGGCGCTTACGGACCGGGGTGTCGTCGAAGAGGCGATGGCTGGCGGCACGCAGCAGCGTGCAGGACCCCACCACTTGTAAGATGGCTAACGCTCCATAGCCAGTCCAATGTCTTAGAATGCCTTGGTTTTGTTTCCCCTAGGAGGGCTTAGTAGCCACACCTCGACGGTTTTGTGTGGTCATCTTGCCACAACACAACAGACGGGTGTGTCTCGTGGGCCGCAGAGATTGGCCATCTTGTGTCGCATCTAAGGACTACCCGTAATGAACCGCGTAGGAACATGTCTCTCGTCATCCCCGAAGCCGTGGTGACGAGTGGACAGTACGCGTGCTTGGACGATACCATCTCCCCACCAGGTCCATCCGTCCAAGTTAAAGCTAGAGAGGTTCGTCCGAAGGGAAATTTTCTCAGCCATCGCGGCGAAGGGAATCTTTAGCGTCGGATGATTACTAGTGTTCATGATCAAAGCCGGGCGGACAACCGCAGCACAGTTCTCAGGTATTACGTAGCGCAAAACGTTGAATCGGCTGGGTTTCTGTTTGTTTTCATCTCTGCCACCTACAGGCTGTGAATATCGCGGGCATTTCGCGTTAGGGCAGATACAGTGGGGATTATGTAGGATTAAGATGTAAGTATGTGTATAGAGGTATGGATGCATGTAGGTATGCGCTGTCATTTGTTTGTTTGTTTTGTTTTATTGGGTTTAATAAAGTTGACTGGCCTGTGCGATAGAGCAAGGGTGAATAAATAGACAACCGCCGCAATAAGGCGTCGGCGGCATCCTGAGACGAGACGATCGGATGCTGACAGCCCGGCAGAACTCGCAGGCTACCCAATAAGGAAGATATCAGTTTGGAAGTGCAGTCGCGTGTTTGGGCTTGGGTCTATGTCTCATCACGGTTTGTACCTGACCAGAAACCTGACCATGAAAATGAAAATGATGAAGTTTGATTCGATCTAGTGACCCGGAGACTACTATACTGGTCTGGGCAGACCTGCAGGTACTCCCGTGTTCCGTCCTTGCCATTCTATGCCGTCCAGTGACCTATCCGATCTGCGTAGCCACATGCTACCTACTTAAGTACTTACTTAGGTACCTCCTGTGCTGTGTAGTGGCTCCCAGGCACCCCTACCGAAATGGAATTCTTGTCAAAGCTCATTGCCTTCATAAAAAAAAGTTGAGAAGAATCTATTAAATATGGAAGCCGAGTTAAACGAGCCTTTTTCAAATAGGCGGAGGTTTTTTACACTTACTTCGTAGGTAGTGTAATTTTTGAGACTATGTAGAGGTTTAGAGGGCGGGACATGGGTGTCGATTTAGACCCCTTTACTATAATTGGCTCTGCTGCTGACATCAAATGCGGACCGTCTAGCCACCTCAGCTCGCCTGGCTGCGGCCAGCCGTAACGTTCTAGAACTACAGGTGTCACGAGACTAAACGTCTCACCTTAGGTACTGTAACTGTAACTGTAACTACGTCTGTTACCTCGAGCGCAACACTCTGCTCATTTATCCCGACATGGAGGCGTTGGCGGCCCTTAGCCTCGCGGGTAATATCCTGCAATTCGCCGGCGTGGCTAAGAAGATTGTGTCCTCCAGCCGGGAACTACGAGATCTAGGTTCGACCGAGGAGCATGATGAGTTGGATGCTATTTCTCGAGAACTCAGGGAGTATGTCGCTCGAATTAAGCCACCGGCTGTTCTTCGTGCACGGTCCCGATTCTCGCGCCCACTATCGGGGGAAGAAAAGTCGATCCGTGCGCTCTGCGTACAATGTGATGAAGTAGCCCAAGTGCTCCTCGAGAAGCTGGAGCGGCTGAAACCAAAGTACAAAGACGGAAAGCTGGGTCATGCCGAAACTGTATACAAGGCACTCTCAGCGTGTGGAGCCAAGAGGAGATTGACAAGCTGCGTAGTCGCCTCGAGACCATCGCAACCAACATAGAGAGGCATCTGGCTGCATATGACCGTAAACGCCTCTTTCAGCGTTTGGACGAGCTGGAGTCGGAAAACCGCCGGCTTGAAGCCCATCGGACAGATGAGATCACACAACTGAGGGGGTATTCAGCGACCTCTTCGAGGATTTTGGGCATCGGTTACGAGAAGACAAGTCCCGAAATCAGACAGTGGTCGCTTTGCTGAACGCTACTGGTCAAGGATCTCGCTTTTCTGCCGAGCAACTCATCCTCGAACAGCTCCGATTTGATACTATTGATGACCGACATGATTTAATTCGCGAGGCCCACGAGGATACTTTTAAGTGGTTGTTTAACGCAGCAGAGCGGGACAGCCCTGCCACTTTCAATGACTGGCTTACTTCCGAGGACGGCGTCTACTGGATTACGGGCAAGCCTGGATCTGGCAAGTCGACCTTGATGAAGTTCTTGTCGTCGCATCCTCGTACCTCCGAAGCACTGGAAACCTGGGCTGGTGAGAGCAAGCTTGTCATGGCCGAGTTCTTCTTTTGGAACTCCGGGAAGGACGAGCTACAAAAATCTCAGGAAGGCCTGATGCGGTCTTTGCTTTACCAGATTCTTCGCCACTGTCCCGATCTGATTCCTGTGGCATACCCAGGTGTCTTGGGTCTTCAGAACTTAGACAATAATAGCGGGAGACAAGATCTACTCTCTTCATTCAATAATGGCCTTCTGGTGTCATTATCAGAGACCTGTCTTCGTGAGACGCTCCAGAAGATCTCATCGAAAGCCAAAGAGTCTCAGACCAAGTTCTGTTTTTTTATTGATGGGATGGAGTTAGTATTTCTGAGTCTTCTATTCCCCGATTTGGCACAAATGCTGTTCCTCTGTGCCACGTGCTCATTCATGCATGCTCGCGAACCACCCTATTCATGAGCCACTTTTTTGCCCTAAGCGATAATTTCTAACCTTTGATCCCTCATAGTGAATATCACGGTAAGCCCGATGGTGCGATTCAGCTGATGGAAGATCTCCGGAACTTCTTCGATGCAAAGATGTGTTTATCCAGCCGCTCGTGGAACGAATTCGAGGAGAAGTTTGGGAAAATGAACACAAGGAAACTGTATATGCAAGATTACAATACCGTAGACATCACTGCATACATCGATGACACGTTCAAAAAGGACGAGAACTTCCAAGACCTCGAAGGAAAGGATACATACGGGGCAACCCTTATCAAGGAAATCGTCGACGCATCCAATGGCGTTTTTCTATGGGTCTTCCTTGTCGTGCGATCGTTTCAGGAAGGTCTGACAAACGGCGATCGTATATCAGATTTGCAGAGGCGGCTCAAAGAGTTACCGACCGATCTCAATGAGTACTTCAAGAACATTCTCGTTTCCAACGTCAACGAGTTCTACCACAGTCACTCGGCACAAATTTTCTTCGTCACCCTGGAAGCGGCTGAGGAGTTGCCACTCATGGCATATTGGTTCATGGGCGACGAAGATCCCGACTACCCTATCAAGCTAGAAATGAAAGAGCTCTCCATATACCAGGTCAACAAGCGCATGAAGCAGATGAAAAAGCGGCTGAATGCCTACTGCAAAGGACTCTTAGAGGTTCAAGAGCAACGTTTGAGAGATGAGGAAGACGCTTTGCCTTCTAGCGTCTACTTTAATCGCAGAGTTAATTTCTTGCATCGGACTGTCCGTGATTACCTTAACCTTGATCAGACACGGCAGATGCTACGCAAATGGTGCTCACCTGAATTTGATGCCGACGAGACTATCTGCAAGGCATTGGTGGCGCAGATCAAGTCAGCGCCCGAAGGGAATGAGTACCGAGTTATGAATGCACAGCTTTTCAGTCTATTCGAAAAACACCGGAAAAGACTGGTGTTATCACCCAATCAGGCATTTGATGTGACAAGGCTCCGCCAGAGTCTCCTGAGCGTTTACGATGCCCCAGAAATTGCATTACAAGAACACGACTCGAACGGTAGTTCAAAATCACAATCCTTCGACGACGAAGCCGAAGCCGAAGCCGAAGCCTCATCGCCAGATGTAATAGAGCAAAAATCAAAGAAAGCTAGCAAATTCCGCAAGTCCCTAGGGAAATTTGGACGGCTATTCTCAAAGTCGCAAAAATGACGGAATATCGAAGACAATCGCCCGTACGTACTCTATACTAAACGATATTGAACATTACCTCCTGGCAATCTCCAAGTACCGAAGCATTATGATGCATCAAGCCATTAACATAGCATTCACCAAGATTCTGGTAGTGACTGATATGTTGGCGAAAGAGGATGGGGACATTGTTACCATATACAAGGCAAACCAAGTCAGCGGCTTTTGCTTCAGGCGGTAGCAAACAATAATAGCCACGTTCCGTGATGCCAAATCTCCGGCCGTGCGATGGAAAGCATGCAGCATAAAAAAGTCTGGTCTCGACAGTTTCAATGGCATCTTCGTCGTCAATCAAGTGAAGGAAGTCTCGCATTCGGCTGCTATGTTGGAATCGTCCCATTCAACCTCCCAGATCGTGTTAGAACCTCGGGCCTGTATGGTTTCAGTGAATTTAAATAGCAACTTCGTCTCATCATACGGGATCCGTCTCAACCGCTTAGCATAATCCCGAGCGAACTCAAACCATTCTTCAAAAATGATCGAGTTGGCACCACTGGCGATGTAATGATCACAGGGTCGACGGGGCGGAAGGTAATTAGACGTTGCTTTAATCTTATCGGCAATTATACCACGGCATTTGAGGGTGTGAGACTCCAAGTCTGTGATAAAATCAGGCCGGGCGTTTGGCGAAGCTGAGAACTGAGTGTCAGACTGGCTGAGCAGAAAGTGCTTCCGAATTACCCCCAGTCCGGTACCCATGACGTCGGAGAGAGCGCCACGCTTGATCTTTTGGCCAAAGAAAGGCTCAGTACTCCGAGTGCTGATGCCACTTGGCAATATATATCTTCGTTTGATTGTGCATAATCAATTTTGATCGCTCTAGGAACTCCGTCTTCCTGCACGATGCTTAGAGGCGCAAAGACTTTGTCGTTGACGACGGAGGTCTGGAGGTCACAGCTATGCCATGTGGAAAATACCTCGTAAAGTGTCGGTCTTACGTGATGCACCAAATTTCGTTTTCTCACCAGATCCATAACGAGCAAGTTGTAAAAGCCAGCTGAGGTCAGACGATTCCGGAAAGAAAAGCGAAAGCATAGTCCAAGGGCAAGGCACAGGTCGTTCCAAGCAATCGTGACAGACCCATACCTGAAAAGAAGCTCCTTTGACCAATACCAGTCCAAAGATATCCACATTCTACATCAAGGATATTAATACCATACTGAAGCCCGAAGTAAGGAGAATGGTGTTTCCAAATACCTCCTGAAGTAGCCGTCACTGAGGAAGTCCTCTAAAGCTTCCCAAAGCCCCGGGTCGATATTTTCAGTTTCTGACTGAAATAAGCGGAGCTGTTCGGGAGTTATTTTCGCCCCAGAGCGGCTCGGATCATGATTGAGATACAAGAATGGAGAATTTCTGAATAGCGTCAAGCGACTTATCCTAAGGAGGTCTGCGACAAGACGTGAAACGAGGAGAGGCCGGTTAAACCTCGGCGCATCGACCCAGCAGATCGTGGACGTAGCCAAGCGATTTATTTGGGGTAGTAACTTCACTTGAATATTTCTTTCATCCATGTCTTCTTGGTTAATGCAAATCGCGTCAATCCATAGCAGTAAGCCTCGATACCCTCTTCGGAACTCGAGGAGAAAGTTCCGAAGATTCCTGGGGACCTTAATCCATCCGGCTTCGCATCTAATTTTGTACTTCTCGTCGTTACCAGAACTCCCCCAGGCGTAAGAGAGGAAAGAATAGGGTCCAGTCCGCTCAAATTCGCGTTCATGCAGACGGATCTCTAAGTCTCCATCTCCGGAGACAAGTTCGACAAGGCGAAGATGGCCGTGTCTAATAGGCTTATACTGGTATTTTGCCATATTTTCCAAGGGAGAACTACCGAATTAAAGCTAGGCAACAAGCTGTGATTTCGCAATCTTATCAAAATAAATGGAGATCTACGATTGACGTTCTCGAGAGGACTTCAAGTTTAATAGCTAGTACCTACCTACCCCACCATTTTCCGGCTCTGTTGCCGCCGCTGACGGGTTCTTTGAACCTCCAGTTAGAGCATACACATCCTTTACTTAGGTACGTCTCCGCACAGTGATATTACTGATAAAACAATACATGGCCAATAAACGGACCCCTCCATCCATTGCGGGTCGCAATGCCAAGGTTCATAAATGACAGGTTGTTAACTCCATCATCCATGTAAATTAGAATTGCGTCGTGGAACAATAGGCGTGGCTTCTCCCATGCGATAGTCACCCACTCCTTCACCCAAAACCTCCTTTGTGTTTTGCACCCTACCTCTATTGTCCAAGACTTGTACTTCCATCAGTCGCAGCGCCAGAACACTCGCAAGCAGCGCGCAACGTAGCCGTAGGAGCAAGCCATGCAAAACCCCAACGCTGGTCCCGCGGGACCTGGAGGGCCTAATGGTCCTGGTCCTGGCGGTCCTCCCTTCGGTCCTCCGGGCGGTCCTCCTGGTCCTGGCGGCCCTGGTGGTCCTGGACAGATGCCGATGGGCCCCAACGGAATGCCTATGCCCACGCCTCAGCAGATACAGGCGATGCAAGCCCAGCTCGCTGCCGAAGCCCAGAAACATGGCATGACCGTCCCCCAGTTCGTCGAACACATCAAGGCCCAACGGATGGCCCAGATCCAGCAGATGCAACAAATGCAACAGCAACAGATGCAGCAAGGCCAAGGAGGAGGCCCCCAGGAGGCCCTCAAGGCGGCCCTCAGGGCGGCCCTCAGGGACGACCAGGACCGCCGCCGGGAATGCGACCTGGCATGCCCCCTCCGGGACAACCTCAACCTATCAGACCTGGCCCGCCGAACCCCGTCGCTATCGCGCTTGCCAACTTCCTGCGTGGCCAGCCGTTGAAACCACGGACCTGCATCATGAATGGAGAGCGCAAAGACATGTTCAGAGGTATGTGGTGGCTAGATATTTTCTACACTTCAGCATCTAACCCCACCGTTAGTTAAGAGAGCCCTCCGAGCCCTACAATCCCCCGCGTACGCAAAGGCCCGTTCCAAGAACCCTGCGCTACCCGAGATCAAAGACCGCGCATCGCTAGAGAACACGTTCAAGCTCCTCCCTATGTCTATGCTGGCCCTGCGAGTCAATAAGGTCGACCCTCACGAGGGACATAATCATGAGCCCCCCAAGAAAGGGGAAACGCCAAAGGGTCTATGGACTGTTAAGGTAGAGCCTCAACAGGAGGCTGGCGATGACATGTACTACGTATGGTTGTACGAAGGTAGCCAGATCATGCGCAAGGTTTACGCCGCTCTCGCCCTGGTAGTCATCTTCTTGGTCGTCCTGTATCCTCTGTGGCCACTTGTTCTGCGACAGGGCGTCTACTATATCAGCTGGGGTTTCTTAGGACTTCTCGGTCTCTTCTTCCTCATGGCTATCTTCCGCGTTATCCTGTTCTGCGTCACCTACTTCGTCGCTTCCCCCGGATTATGGCTGTACCCCAATCTATGGGAAGACGTGTCCTTTATGGATAGTTTCCGGCCCGTCTGGGCTTGGCATGAGGTCAGTATCCACAAGCGCACGTGGAAGGAGTGACAAGAAGACTAACATACACGCTAGACCACGAAACCCAAGAAAAAGAAGAAGAAGGCCGGTATGAACTCGGAGTCAGCCGCTCACTTCGCAGGCACAATAGGCGAAGCTGCTCCAGCTACTGCCATGACGACAGCAACCGAAACCCAGGTACAGACGGCTCCGCATCAAAGGGCTGGGTACGTGGCTCCTCGGGTTGAGGAGCTTGGCGACGACGAGTAGGTACAGGCAGGCGTGGAGATTGCATTGCACTAAATCGGCGTTGGAGGAGCATCTGGCCAGGGCATCGGGCTTGTACGATAAAAAAAACAATTGGCGATGGAGAAGTGCATATAATAGTCCACAAGAATGGAATTTTTATTTCTATATTCGTAACGACTACATGATTATCATTAGGCGTGATCGACGCTTCGGCTCTAAAGACACCGTTTTATCCGACATCATCAAATGCGACAGGCCAAAGGCGGGAAATACCCACTCCTCCAGTCTATTGAGCGACGGAATAAGGAGTGCGCTCATAATACCAGACGGCGCCGGGCGTCGTGGCGCAACTCGTAACGCTACCACTCGCATCGACGGGCTCGCCCTGGACGCGCTGCACGCGGCCGCGGACGTGGTAGTAGTACCACATCTCGCTGAGGACGGTGAACCCGTTATCCTTGGACCCCTTGCCGGCCGCCGTCTCGTTATACCGGGGTCCGCTGCAGCCGACGTAGGGCACCTTTCCGAACTGGGCCTTGAGGGCGCCCTGGATGTCCGCCACGGCGTAGGCAGTCGTGTTGGAGGGCGTGATGCCGCCGTCGGACAGCCAGCGCCACGTGGGCAGGTTCTGGTAGTACGCGACGACGGTGCCGAAGAAGTCCGTCACCTCCTCGTGCCGCGTGTAGGCTGGGCCGTAGCACTCCGTGTCGAAGCTGCTGAAGCACGTCGCGTGCTTGCTGAACTCGTGCGCCCAGAGGTACCAGCTTGGTTGGTTTAGGCCTGTCCAGTATCTGTGGGAAAATGGGTTAGGAACGTTGGGGGCGTATATATATATATATGTGTGTGTGTGTGTGTGTGTGTGTGTGTGTGATTTGGGAATGTGAATAGGGATGGCTCGGGGAGGGAGAATGGTGAGGAAAGGAGGGCTCGTACTTGTTCATGAAGGCTAGTAGGTCGTATTTCTGGAACCGCTTGATGTAGTCGGAGATGGGCTCCCCCTTCCACGGCTTCACGGGCTTGCCGGCTGGTGTGCCGGTCGTGGTGTTTGGGGACGGGAGCGGGTCGTATTGGCGCCTGAGTTCATGGATTAGTTATTTCTCCACAGCTCGCTGTCCTTGGTGCGTTCTCTTACTTTAGGTCGCAGTATTGCGTGTATGATCCTTGACAAAGTATGTTAGACAACCCTATGAAGTGTGACCGCGGACGTTTGGATTCGCATACCATTGCAGAAGTCTGTAAGCCCAGCAGGCGTTAGCACCTGAATCATCTACTTTTGTTCGTGAGAATGTGAGTAACTCACCAGGCCACAGGCCGTGGATTGTCCACGAGTCCTTGGGGAGCAGCTGTCCCGCGGACTCACGACCCGTATAGGTGTTCCAGAACTGAGTTTGTAGCTACGATTTCACCCAAGTCGTCAGCGCGGTCCCAAGATTCAGGCGCTTGAGCTTAATTCTCTCTCCGCTCCCTTGCGACGACGGGGTGTCCTTACGATCAAGCCTCCATAGGTCTCGGCACAGCAGGAATCTACGAGTCCGGCCTGCGCGCCGTCCGAGCACGAGAGCACGGGCTCCACTGCAATTGAAGCATTAGTTCTCCCTTATCACGAAGGTCCAAGTTGAGGCCAGACTCTTCTGTGCGCTTACCGAGATTGCACGTGTGGTTGGCGGTGCTCAATCCAGGGTAAAGCCCACCAAGAACGCCCTGGGAGAACGCCGCGAGGGCGAAGACTCGTCGCGCGACAGACATCTTGAACAACAGACAGACAAGAGGATCACGAAGTAGCGACACCGCGGAAGAAGGAGCGGTAATAGTCTACGAGAAGCTAGCTGAACAGTGCCGGCGACATGTATTTATTTATTTATTTTATCTTTCGCCCCTCGGGGAGAGAAAGATCAGCTCTTTACAGTAAAAAAAATTACCCGTCTTCGATCTACACTAGACCCGAGCAGCTGGGATACGCAGACCGAAGCTTTGCTCGAATAGGTAGCTCGCGAGGGACCCAATGACGAGATAGGAAGCTTGTTGACCAGGGGCCGCCAAGACCCTCGTCCTCGACATCCCCACATGCTCGAGATAAGCCCTCTGAGAGGCCAATTCGCCCAACCGCCTCAGCTCAATTGCGGGACTGCGCGCTGAATACCGGGGGCTGGCTGACCAGGGGCGTCGTTGTTGTTATCGGACGACAGGTTGGTGTTAGCTCTTCCATCTGGGAGAGTGAGATTTGGCTTTCATGTTACGCGGTTTCGAGACCAACCAGTTGCTCATGTCAATTGCCACGTGCAAATCCGGCGTTCTTGCGCCAGGCACCCGACGGCCGGATGTAACGCGGCGCGACGCTCGGCTACTGTGCCGATCCAGTCGAGCGACCAAGAGTCGTCTTAATATATGAATTGCACGATTACATATCGCGGCTCACAGAACTATTTTATGATATCAGTTCTCCATCTCATGGGTCAGTTAACGTGTAGAATGGGGTTTGAGTGTCTTCACACGGTGGGCGCTACGCAGTTTCTCAGATAGTCTCAAATCAATTGTTCATAAAAGAATACGTTATCTACTATATTGCTGATCAAGCAGGTCCGCACCTGACCTTATAATCTTTAACCTCACGGGTGGCTGGAGATATAGGTAGGGAGATATTTGTTCCGAACTTATCACTCTCTTGCTATATACATGTATACCTAAAACCTCAGCTTGATAATGAAATCGCGAAAGTACCTAAGGCACGCACTCGTAAAAGCTACCACACGGCATAAAGTGTTTTTTGTAAACTTAGTTTGCAGAACTGCATTATACTTCAAATCATCGCACTCCGTCAGATTTATTTAAAGGTAAAAAATCTTGTTCAAACAAAAGGAGCATAAACATAAATGAGAAAAGGGAATAAATAAAAATATTTATCTTTACCATGACTAAAAAGTACAAGTAAGGAAGTAAAAAGGTCACAAAAACAATAATAATACAAGTATATTGCCTGCATTATCAACTTTAACAACTTACTGATGAAGTTTGTCAAGGGTGAAATAGATGGGACGCCGAGTAATTAAAAACCCGACGTGCCTCGTTTCTCTCGCCCCCCTGTTCAAGCTGGCCGAAGTTGCGGCGGCGCCATACAAATGTCGACACACTCCGGGCAGATACGCCTACCTGGTTGGGTTTCGGCAGTGCCACACCACATAGTAACCTTGTCAGTGTCCCGGGACGGTTGTCGCAAGACTCCCAATGTCCCATCTCGTTCAAAACGGCACTAGGGCATTTGTCTTCTAAGCTTACCGTCTTGTAGCTGTAGCCAGGAGGTCCGTCGATGCTGACTAGGTTGGTTGCGTAATGGGGGTAATAGCTGCCGCTACGCCGGTCGTCGGGCGCCGCGTTGATGCATCTGCGACACTCGCATTTGATGTAGACTATCTGAATGGTCTTACACATTATGAATTCTGTTTGCTAACTCACCTGTTAGTGGGTGAGAAGGTTTGTGGAAATTTTGGGTTAGTGGCTTGAATCAAATCCGACAGGATATGAAGCTCGTAGGGTTATTAGATATATTTGGCGCTTGTTATATGAGTCGTGTATAATAACTCGGGGTATTTAAATGAGTATAATTTGTTATTTTAGTGTTGATGGTCGTTGAATAGGCGCCTAATCATAATGGTATTGGCTGCATATATACAGATTCACAGCAATCACGATACAAAGTAAACAAACAAAGGTGTCAGTTTGTATGCTATGAAGCTTTGTTCGGTTGTGTTCTTGTCTTTTTTTAATGACAATAACATTGTATTTAGTCAATATTATTGTATATCTCTTTATTTTCCCTTTAACTTATAAACAAGACCCATGTACTAAGCAATATTAACAACTCGGTTCGAGAGTTTATGCTGATTTATTATGCGGGACGTGGCGGTGCGGTCCCTTTCTTAGCCGTTGGGCCTCCGTTTGGCTATCGGTATGTTGATTCTACTAGTTTACTGTATTCAGGGAAACGGAATTGTTGAGATTTTATTTAGGCTACCTAAGTAAATTGGATGATCTAACAGAGACAGGCAGTTCTATACATATTGCGCATATGCATAAGGATAAAGAAGGCAGAACCATATAGGTCTGTAAAAGTAGATAGCTAGATAGTTCTAATTTACCATCTTACTCGTCATATCAGGCTCAAGTGGTTATGAGCTCTTTTCTCTACAGAACTTCATCACAGTCGGATCAATTAATCACATACCTCTACTACCTGAATAGTTGGTCGGGGCACCTCGTACCGAGGTAAGGGGAAGAGTTGGTAATCACCCAACCCCTTAATATACCATATGCATAGGAAGACAGGTAAGTATTCGGCCAGTATCCCTTGCTTTGGCGCATCAACGGCGCCGCATTTACGATACACAAAGCACTGACAGTTTCAGTGGCGTGGAGCTAAAAGTATTTCTCCCATGGCCTCGATCGGCAATGTCAATTGCCGCCGCCCTTGTCTCGTCGATCTAGTGCATGCAGTCTCAAATTCCGATTCTCAATCGTCGACCACCGGCGTAGACCCAAACAGTGTCATCCTTGAGGATCTTTTCATTACAGCCTGCAGGAAGATGGGTGGATGACTCCAACGTCATCTATATACATAGAGGAAGCGATAGTCCTACGCCCGATGCTGCAGGGCCCGTACGCGCCAATCAAAATTCTCGTGACAAAGGTCTCGAACAGGAAACTGAGGTAGACACGGGGCGGCCGTGTCGTGTGAGGTGTGTGGCCCCCGGCCTCCCTTTTGTCGCGGTTTTATATATATTTTCAAGTCGTCATTGGCGGTATCCCTTTGAATGGAGCTGAAAGCCCTATGCAGGAGTCATGCAGCCATCAGAGCCTTAATTGAAAGGGATTATATATAGCAGGTCGCCCGTCTAGAGATGGAAAGCGATTTTGCGACTGCCCCTAAATCTGAATGTCAATCCATGTCTCTATTCAATATTTACTGCCATACGCATGTGTCAGGCCAAGTATTTTTCATCGGCCCCCATACATAATGCCTAATATATATAACACTAGGCGTCACTTCTATATCCCGTTTCGGCGGCGGTCGCCGAGGGGCCAGTTCTCCCCGTTATTCTACCTCCCAGAGGAACCTGCTTCACAAGGTGGTTCCGGCTCTTCCGACACAGGAGACTTCAGTCCTCGTCGTCTGGCGAAAAAGAATCAGTGACGTTTGCAGCTTCGCGCATCGACGAGGAGAAGCTGGTCCATTTCTGCAATCGGAATTACGGTAATGACTACGAGTTGCATGTAAGAAAGCTTTAACACCCGCCTCTCTCTTCCCGTTCATCCCTATGTTACTATCGTCCCCGGCTCAAACTTATGTGTTATTATATAGCTGCGATCTGACAGATATACTGTCTGGTCATCACCGGCAATGACGGACGCGGAAGTCCGGTCGTGCAGGGCATATCGTCGATAATGAGGAGTCACTGAGTTCCTGATTCAGTAAATCAATAGGAAGAGAACAAATAAGACTACATCTATAAAAACAATAATAAACCACCTCAATGCTACGCCATGTGTCCCTAACATTCACCCTTACCACTTCAATATCAATAAGACAACCTTACATATTCTTCACCTTCGTTAAGCATATTCACCAGACCTTAAGCAAAATTACGTAGAACTAACACAGGGGGTATCTTTCTTTCGGGTATTCTCAATAGAACTGGAAAAAGCTAGACTAACAATGAACAGAGCGCTGTTTATCTATGATTACAAGGAGTTATACGCGTGTATCAGTCAAACAGCCCTTTTCTTTTCTCCCTTTCCCTTAACCCCCCACTCCCAAAATCCCAAGGAAAGCCCTACTACCATAAGAACAAGGCTACTGAGGTATCAGTCAGCCCAGGGAACGCCGCCTTGTCCCACCAACCTTTCCTTTGAACGCCGTCCTATCCCCCTTTTCATTACCTTTTGAGGAGACAGGGTACCAAGAACAAGAACAAGAGTTGTTGCACCGTAGAGTTTGTACGCCGGCTCCTGTCAGCGCATGACTAACCAGCGCTTCATAGTAGCAGATCAACGACCTCTGAAAAGTAGCCGAAATATGGCTGAAGCGAACCACCAAAACATTGAAATGGGGAGAAAATACCACCAGCACAAATACCAGCACATCGTTTTCTAGCTAGGAGTGTTTCTGGTCTCCCGCTGGCGCTTGACGACGTAATACGTAATTAGGCTCTTTGGGTCTTCGCGGACCGTCTTCATGGATTCCCAGAACCTGGCATCGCCGAGGCGTGCGTGAAGCGCGACACATAATTGGACCGCGTCCATGCGCACGCCGCTCTCTTTGCTTTCTAGACACCGACTCGCAAGGCTGGTGAGACCGGCGATTTCGCGCTCCGTGGGGATGTAGGAAGGGCGGGAGTCGATAAGTTCCTTCAAGACATGTAAGCCCATGCTCAGGCCACGGTAACCTACCGTGTCAAGGTCCATCTGCCCAAGGGAGCGCGTCATTGTTACGGTGACCTCGGCGCATCACCGATGTGTACCAGTTCATCAGCAAGGAGTTCGAGGCCAGCTACAATGTGCGTACGAGCATCGTAAGAGCTTCGCGTGCGTAGCAATGCCTCTAGACCCCGCGAGACATGAGGTTGGAAGTTCTCGCTATGCAACTTAAGCATAAGTTTTATGGTAGCAAGGACTTGTGCTTTGACGTCTTGTACCTTCTGAGAAGAAAGACCGTCGAGGGGGACTCAAGATACTCAAACAATCCTATTAAGAGGGCGTCAAACTTGTCGTCGGCGAAAGGTAATTTGTTTTCACGGATTAGACTCTGCAACTTGCGGAAGCCATGCACATCCAAGGACCTGCCTTTCACGCGGGCGATACCGCTATCGAGAAGACGAGAATTCTGACGTGTCTTATCGGGAGAACAAGGTGGGGTTGCGCCATTGATTTCTGCCGGCGCTTGAGAAAGCTTGGCTACATCTTCGTTGACCGGGATGTCCTCGAGTGCAGGTCGCTCAGTAGGCTTATCTAACTGTGGCTTCGATGTCGTCTCATCTTCGATGAAGGGGTCTTCGTACACTTTTACTAGCTTCGACATTGTTGTTTCGAGTGGATTTGGCGGGAACACATTTTCGTCCTTTTGCGATTCTATCGTTAGGGGAGGATCGGTCCGCGGCGAAGAAATAATTTCTGCCGGAGGATCCGGTGATGAGATAGGATCGACCTGTGGGAAGAAATAACTTGGAGTGAAGGAGTTTGAGTAACAAGAGGAGGCTCAGGAGGCTCGTCCTGCGGTGACACAATAATTTCGGGCGAAGATGGTTGCAGGCTCTCGTTCAAGTTCTCAATAGACGCCGCAGCAACAAATGTGAGATGCTCATCTTTGCACGGACTACATGATGGAACATGACCAAGGGTTGTTTTGGCTTTGGCAGGGCTGGGCCGTGGAGAAGCGACAGATTTGTTTACTGGCGCTTTTGACGGTGTATGAGAGCTGGCACTCGATTCACTTGCAGTTGTAGCATGACCGGGGCGAGTTCTCGGTGCCGTCCTCCTAGGCGACCCTGATATCGTCTTGGGGTTATGGTTTTAGACCTGATGCTTTCCGGACTTGACCGTTCCGCAGATGGCCCGTCATGTGTTCGGACTGAATATGGTCCTGCCGTGGCGGGTCGGGCTGCTATCTCCGGCCGTTTTCTAGCTGGTCGCATGGGCGCCACAGACATACCGCCGTGTGATTTCATAGAGGACTTTGGACGTGGGTGAGGTTCAGGCTGCGTTGATGAAGTGCCTGAGGTCGCTGGAACTCCCCGTGCTGGAGATATTGTGGCCATTGCGGACCCAGGCCTTGCTGGAAGGTTTTTCGTGGTTAAAGCCCTCTTCTGTGCCATCATCGTCTCCCGTAATGAGGGCTTGGAGCTACCCATGGTGCTTTTAGAAAGACCCAGGCCAGGGCGAGCAGTTGGTTCCGTCTTTTTGGGCGCGTTTGGATTGTGCGAATCCTTCTGGAGTAGCTTTTGTGCAGTAGACTCGAGGCCATCCATGAGTGTTTCGGCTCTAATCTGCCAAATGCTCGCAAAGACCCAGTATGTGGACCGCATCTTCTCTCGGACACCGGGGTTCGGATCATTGAGGCCTTTTTTGATGCATTTCTCAATTAAGTCTACGCCTCCGCCATGTTCGAGGTGGTTCTTGTGTTGAGACTCTTTCTTTAGCAAAGTCTTAAGCCACCCAGTTGCGTACACCCGCGGTTGAACATTCTTGTCTTGACAAGCACCCATATATGTTGCATGATCCTAACTGTGTATGTTGTCCTGCCAACAAGTGTATCAACCGCCAAGTTGCCCAGTTGCGAGGTTATTTTTTTCGTCGCAGCGCAAAGCTTGATGAAGGTTTGCATCAGTAACTCCACCATTGGATCAATTCCGGGGCCGAAGGTAATGGCTAGATCCTGAACCAAAGCGCAACCCTCCTTGGACAAGCTTGTCCGCAGCGAAATGATAGCTTTGATGATGCCGTCTAATAGACCGCGGCAGCCGGAAACAAGGAGATCGGGATAGTCCGTCGAGGCATTCCCGGCGATGAGTCTCCGCAGCTTGGCCATGCTCTCTTCTCGCTTCATCCAGTTCTGTTCCGTCTCTTTCCCTTCGAACCATTGATGCATACCCTTAATAATCTCATCAAGTTCTCGTTGGGTGTTGACGTAGGTGGGGTCAACCGACTCCGTCTTGGCTTCTGGGAGCATCGGTGTGGTTGGCCTGCTCATATGGGACGAGGCGCTTGCAGCCAGATTGGGTCTATGTTGCATAGCTGACGCCGGACGAGATTCTGGGTCGGCTTTCGCGCTCGTAGGGTTCAGCTCTTTTACAATCGCCGATTCTATAGCTGGTCGTACTTTGAAGTTCTTTAATTGTTTCTTTAAGTCCGACTTTGCCGCATTCGGCGCTTCCCTACAGCATTGTTAGACACTTGAGCGCCTGATACGCCTAAATTTATCACGCACCTAAATAGTTCAATGACGGTTGCTTTGGCGGCATCCCGCACCATGCCATCCGCATCTTCTAGTAGCTCCATCAATGTCGGAACGTAGGATCGGAATGGTAACGCATAGTCTTTATGCATCTATGTTGGGTTAGTAATCTCCATTTCCGGTAGAGGTATTATCCAGAGGAATGCGCATACCTGAAGTAACCATTGCATGCTTGTTTCTTTGGCTCTCGGGTTCTTGCCGGTCATAGCAGTATTGCGCACGAATCTCTCGGCATCGACGGGGACGTGGGCATACATAGTCGCCATGGCTTGCAGGGCTAGGGCCCTGAACTTGTCCTTTGGTCGCCCATCTTGTCGGCGATGAGGGGCAGGGTTTGTTTCGCCTCTCTCAGGAGATACTTCGGTTCTTGGCGCGACAAGCGTGTGAGCAGGTGGTTGGCGCGGTGAAGCCGGCGTTCACGAGGGCGGCGTGCTGGGAGGTGGAGGCCTGTCGCAGACCCTCGAAGAGAGGCGCGACGCAAGAATCGGGCACATTGTGCTGCTTGATGCCGGACTTGACGACGGTAACGTACTGGACCTTGGCATCAACAGTGGTGTCTTTCTTCAGGATAGCCAGGAGGCCCTGGACTTGGTCGTCGGTGAGTTTCTCGGCCATGATGCTCTAGCATCGGGGATCTGGCAAAGCCCCGACGTGCGCGCACAAAACGCGATGTTGTCGGCTTGACGTGGTTTGGGTCTGGTGTCGATCGGATGTGGAGATTTGGAACAATCGGATATCTCTTTGTCCGTTGAAAGGGGCCGGGCGCTGCGGGTTGCGGCTATTAAGCGATACTTTGGAATGTTGGAGCTTGGTCCGACTTCTCTACGCGCGCTGCTTAGCGATATATGAAGCTGGATATGCGTTTCTAGGTGTTAGAGAGGTGGTGGTGCAGTATTCGCATAGGGGAGCGAGCAGCGAGGGTTGGAGGGAGGCGGTCAATTGGTATCATGTGCTGGTCGATAGGTGCAGGTTGGGTGACAACAACAAAAATATTGATTTGGCAATGGTTGCTGACTTGGCGTTGCCGGAGTACCTATTCCCCGCCCTGTGTGGAGAACGACACCAATCAAAGCTTATAATTACCACCACGTACCCCTGTAGCTGTTCCCCTCCGTTGCCCCGCCGGGGCTTTAGCGTACAAAAGTACTATCTATACTACTACCTATCGGCGTGTCATAGACATGAAAAGTTTCTCATACGTTTGGGGATTTAGAATCAGATCGGAACTCTTTGTTGGTAACAGGTTTTTTGCAACACTAAGAACTGTACAGATATGTAGTTAGTAGATTAGAACAGGGGCGACTTTGTTTACATGAGGGGCAATAGTATAGTGTACACAAGTATCCTCGATAGTGGTTGGAGATATAGGTAGGTAGCTAGGTATAATACCCAGGGCCCTGGTATTATTAGTGACTTTGGACCGCTTTGAGACGTCAAAGTCTCACATCACGAAATCTCATTAGTTGATGAATTCTGTAGTTCTTATAGGACACTTTACCCGCTCACTTCCAGGCACCAACAACACACTCACAATCTCTTCACGCAAGATACAGCATTCGTATTAACCGTGGGCAATTTGTACACGTATTTCGTGACATATACTGAGCCTAATTCCTATGCCCTTACCCCCAACACTACGCCCGTGCCACCGCCAATCTTCCTGTTAGGCATGTCACCAGCAGACTCAACATCCGCGCCGGCCTCGGGCCCAACACCTACACCACTCCCGAGCACATCAAAAAGGAGGAACCGCAAGGCTCGGGCGACAAGACAGGCGAGTCGTCTGCCAAGGAATTCCACCAGCCACGTCTACGAAAGAGCTCACGGACGCCGGGACATCAATCTTCCTATCTAGCATATCCCCATCCAGCCTCCTCCCCTCCGCGGTATCGCGGGTTCAGAAAGCCCTCTATGTCCACCCGACCGGGAATACCACATGCCCAACACGCGCAGCGTGACGCTGATAGTCCGGCCCATGGATGGCGTGGCGTACACCACGGGCATTGACCTCGATCCAGAGCAACACAAGGAGATTCACCTCTCATCACGCTACGTCGCCTCCATCTCACCCGACAGGCGCGGTCATGAGATCGAGGGCGTCATCGTCCATGAGCTGGTGCACTGTTATCAGTATAACGGCCACGGCCACGCACCGGGGGGTTGATAGAGGGGGTCGCGGACTGGGTGCGTATGGGGGCTGGCCTGGCGCCGCCGCACTGGCAGAAGGGCGAAGAGGTGAAGGGGAAATGGGACGCTGGATACCAGCACACGGCCTACTTCCTACAGTACCTTGAGGAGAGGTTCGGAGAGGGTACGGTGAGGCGGCTGAATGAGGGGTTGCGGACCACCAAGTATGAAGAGAAGCCTTTCTGGACACGGATACTGGGCGGGCCGGTCGAGCAGCTCTGGGAAGACTATAAGAAGGACGTTGAGCTGAAGCAGGGTGTCCGGAGTTGAGCGATTGTTGAAAAAAAAAATCTTCAAGATCTAGAATCTCCCTCGCCTCTGCAATACAATTCTCTCACAATCCATATGATCATTTGCCTCGAATAGCCGTTCACCGATCGCGCCATACCGAGCACGCAACCGAATAATTTTCCCAATTATCACAGTGGCGGTCACTTCCATAGGCCGAAGGCCCCCATAGAGCCCAATCATGCAAGGTTTTCCGGCGGTCATGTACCTGGTTGCATCCGGGGCTGGGGATGTCGCCATCGGGGTGGGTCATCACCCAAGGGCATAAACGAAACCTACCGAGGCCGCGGACTGCCCATATATGGCTGGACATGCGACACTAGACTTGAGCGGAATTCCTCTTCTCACCACGCTGGTACGCGGCTCTCGGGCGATCAAGGCTATTCATCTTACTTACCAAATAAGCCACCATGGCCGAGAAGACGCCCCAAGAAGACCACCCCTCCTCCAAAGAGGCGGCGGGACCGGCGAAGCGATTATGGTACCGCACGACGCTATTCAACGCCTTCGTCATCGGCGCCGTGGGCTTTTTCGCGCCGGGTCTCTGGAACGCCATGAACGCGCTCGGGGCCGGCGGCGCGGAGCGGCCGTATCTCGTCAACGCCGCCAACGCCCTCGTGTTCGGCATCCTGGGGTTCCTATGCATCTTCGGGGCGCCCCTCGCGAACCGGATCGGGCTCAAGTGGACGCTCTTCCTCGGGACGGTGGGCTACCCCATCTACTCGGCCGGCCTGTACCTCAACAACCGCTACGGCGTCGAGTGGCTGGTGCTCGTGGGCGCCGTGACGTGTGGGCTCAGCGCCGGCCTGTTCTGGGCGAGCGAGGGAGCCGTGGCGCTGGGGTATCCCGAGCCCGGGAAGAGGGGACGGTACCTGAACATCTGGCTGTGGTTCCGCACGGGCGGGCCTCTGGTTGGCGGCGCCATCGTCCTGGGCCTCAACCATAGCGAAGGCGCCAAGAAGAAGGGAAGGTCGGCTACAGCACATACCTGGTCTTCACCCTCTTACAGGTCATCGCCGCGCCTGTAGCGCTTCTCCTGACGCCTCCTGAAAAGGTCCAGCGCGCCGACGGCACCAAGGTCATCATCAAGGCCGAGAGCTCGTTCAAAGATGAGCTGAAGGCGCTGTGGAAGACCAGCACACGCAAGGACATCCTCCTCCTCCTCCCATCTTCTGGGCTGCCTATTTCAACCAATACTCGGGCAACTTCCAGACATACTACTTCGGCGTGCGCGCGCGCGCGCTGATCGGCTTTACATCCAACTTCGGCACGCTACTATCCTCGCAGCTCATGAGCACCCTCCTCGACTACAAGGGGATCCCCGTCAAGAAGCGCATCGTGTGGGGTTTCTGGTACGCCGTCGCGCTACACATCATCGCATGGGTCTACGGCTGGGTCATCCAGGAGAAGTACACGGCCAACCCACCCGCCTACGACTGGGAGGACAAAGGGTTCGTCGAGGGCTACTTCGTCCTGCTGCTGTGGGACTTTGCGCGACAGGGCCTCCAGAACTGGTTATACTATCTCGTCTCCACCAAGACGGACAACATCTCGGAGCTCACGCGCTTCTCCGGCATCCTGCGCGGCCAGGAAAGTTTCGGCCAGGCCATCAGCTATGGGCTGAATACGCGTGAGTGGTTTGGCGGACGCGTGCCCTTGGCTGTTAATACGATATTACTTGGTACGTAAACTTAACTCCCGCTCTAGTCATTTTGACCCCCAAGATTGTAAATTTACTGACATGATTTCTTACTAGGCCTCGCGGCGTATCCGACATGGCTCGTCGTGCGCGACCATGTACCGGTGGAAATCAAGAGTGTAGAAGATCTAGCGAGCTCGAATGCGGAATTGGATAGCGACGTAGAGAAGGCCGCCGTTATTCTGCCGGTCGAGAAGCAGAAATTCGTCGCGGCTGAGACGAACGTGGGGAGGGTTACCATGTAAATACTGCGCGATGTCTAGGCTAGGAAATATGACGATCATCCGTCGGGCGAATCATGTAGCCAAATGGCTTTCTCTCTGAGGAATGCCGACCATGTTGTATAATCAGTAAATCAAGGCCAGAAAGTAACCGGCTGGCCACGTTCATGTTTAATCTACCTCACACTCCCAATGTAGAAACCGAACAACAAGTTGAAAGAAACATGAAGTAATACCATCGCTTATAAAATAAAATGTGACGCTATCTCAACTAACATTTCCGAGCAGCTTCCGCCATAACCATTATAAAACTGATCCGCTGTCGTTGTTACTACTATCTTTATGAAGCTTGATAACGCTTGTCCATCCTAATCAGAGCCAATTCCACCTTATTTGATTATGATCTATCACCCATTCGACACTGGCTTTAGTTCATCTGTCTGTTGCGCTACCCTAGTCCAGCGCTTTGTCTTGTACCGCTTCTTATCTCTTGCGCTGTCGGCTCGCACCCGGCTAATTGCTTTCTCCCGCCGAGTTCGTAGGAGATTGCTGGCCAACGGCGGTACTATCGTGATAAAATTCATGATATCTATCCCACCTAAGGAAATCGTCAGTGATTGAAGTTATAAATTGGCGCTGTGGGCGATACTCACCCTTCCGGCTGGTCAGACTCGGTAGCATTACGATGTAGATAAGAACGATTCGGGCAATGATATCTGCGTGCGCCCGGTATAGCCACAGCTCTTAGTCTCTGCCGTTTCCACAACCTGGCGGCTGAAGCGGCGGTATTCACCTCTCCCTCAACTTCTATAATTCGATGTTGAAGAGTGTCTGCCGCATTCTCGAGACAGATGCCATTATTAGCCGCATGCCATCGGATGCCAACAGCCCATCTTTTAGTCATGTACTCTCTCTTCGAGATCTTGCAATACGACAGATGAGACGCTTTGTGGCACAAGACGGCTAAGATGAAGTTCTCGTGGCAGCTGCTAGTATCGTCGCCATATACGAGGTAATATAATGCATCCAAGGAAGCCGAATTCTTACTTGCATGGTTATATGGACCGAAGTCTAAACCCTTGTCTATAAGAGAGAAATTTGTGCTCATACTTGGCTCAAGTGTCTGCCTGAAGATATCGAAGAACTTCTGGCAAGTATCATGCATATTGAACCAATCGAAGGACGCCAATTCCTCATCGTGGTGGCAAGCTTCTGCCACTACCTTCAACGACCAAAATACATCCGAGCCGTCATTATTGCACACAACAGACTTCATCTGGACTCTCAAACCATCGAAATTATAAAGGCGGTTAATCACCTCGTCCAGAGTTTCCTTGGGACGCCTAATTGGGGGGTGAACGTTTCATGTGCTGCGTAGCACTGAAACAGGTTGGCAAGATAGCGAGAAGTTGGACAAAGTTTGCTCAGGCCAGGCGGTTCATCAATGGTTGTCAAAGAAGCTACGACATAGATATATCAGTGCTATAAATGATAGGCTGGATTTCGGAAGACCTTACATTTGAAAGATTCAAGACATAGTATCAATTCGGTACCTCGAGTCCGGACTAAAACAGGGTTAGTTCTCATTCTATCCATATCACTTAGATCGGTTGCTAGAGAAACCAAGATAGAAACAATACTCACTGACAAAGTCCATGTCATGCCATGCGTCAACAAGCTTCAAATCGCGCATTAAAACGTATAAGATAGCAGCTGGCATGATGGCCTCATGTAGTTTGACTCTCGAGCTCGCAAAAGACCATTGCATATGTTCCATCCACCAGGACTGCATGCCACACAACAAAGGATTTGTGGTGAGGAGAAAGAAGTCAGCTCCGCCATCCAGATTTTGAGACGTCGTGTCATCTGATAGCTTTGCAGCCTTCTTGGCAAAGTTGTCTCCCTTTATACATCTTTCGATGTCCCTTGGGAGGTCCACCCAATATTGTTTGTCAGTTGCCATCCTCTGTGCCATAGGATGGCCTTCATTTTTGCGAAAAAGAACGTGTGTTTCGTCAGCATATTCTTTGAGGTCATCTAAAGCAGTCGGGAAATAATTCTCGAGCACTCCCCTTATATCTACCAAAATCTGGAAAGCCACCACAAGCCAAAGGGGGACGCGGGAAAAGTTGAGGTAGGATTCCCATCTCAGCCAACCATGTGTAATCTCATCATAACAGGGGAGAAATGTTGGGTCGTCTTTTTCAGTCGCTCGATCGTGGAACTCCCTGAGATTGTGCAGGGACAAACGTAAGAGTCGTACGTATTCCCCAACATAGCGCTCCCTGCGTGCACCATCTCCTAACCGACCCCGAAATATTTCTTACAATACCGCCATTGATATTGATCTACATGCACAACTCCTGCATGCGCGTCTAAGCCTGGTAAACGACGTGATAAAGCAAATTTAGCCTCGTAACAACACCAAATCGCTTTGTTATGTTGCAGTCCACTGAGGTAGAATTGATGATCTGGAGAAAAACTTCCAGTTGTTCCTTGGAAAATCCATTCAGTGATAGTGTACTCTGAGGGCATATCAGGATAATGCTGTGTCATACGGATAAGAGAGTCGCAGTTTTTCCTTATCATCCTGTGATAAAAGTTGGTTAATACTTCAAATTTATAGTATAAGGCATGAAAGGTCTTGAGAACTTGAGCGGTAGCAATCATGTGTGATCTCTAATTCGACAGGTCTTGTTATGCAAGACTGAGGAGTACTGACCTAATTGCTGTGTTGGTCAAAAGAGTGACAGTGGTCAGGGTATCAAAAGAATGTCGGTAATTACGCCAATATTCTCGTAGGGTTTCTCTTATAACGCACAAATCATCGAAAAAGTTACCCAGGCGACTAAAGTACTCCGATTAGTGACTGCGACTCTGAATATCTGCAGGTGTTTCGAAATCCCGACGAAGAGAAAAAGGAACAGAGATATAGCAATAGCTTGGGCGAGGTTCGCTTAATTCTTAAAACGTTTGGGAAAGGAAATAGTAAGTGAATTACTTACAAAATGCTTCACCCGGAACGGTAGGCAAGGTATAGGTGATTTGAGGATGCGGATAAAACGCGTTATGCCGGACTGGAGCAGATTGCATAAGATTGGCGAAAGCACTGAAAAATCGTTTTGCATTGAGCCAAGCTGATCGTTCAGCCTCTTCGGTACTAGCGAGTATCGTTCGTGTTAGTGATTTCTGTTCAAGGCGAGGGTCCCATTTTAAGCGTTTTCTTGATATATAGTTAGCATAATACAGCATATCCGAGGTGACCATGCCACCATGCGCAAAAAAACCCCAAGTAAGGTGATATAAGTGCTCGAAAGTGACAATGGATTCCCCTGGCCGCTCGACAGTAGTGGCCTCTGGTTCTAACCCGAGCCTGGCCGCCGACTCAACAAGCCATGAGGTCAAGCGTCTCTGATAATTCTCATAGAGAACATATGTACCCGTCCTATATTGCATTTCGATATCAAGCTTCTGCTGGGGATGTGGTGGAATAGACAGTGGCCCTGAAGCGTAGGATATCGATAAGTATAGTATCGTGGCGATTTATCGAAGAATGATGGAAGTCGGTTTGAAGTATAGGAGAGCAAAGGAGCATGCGATCTAGCGACATAAAAACAATAACTACTTGTATTTGAGTGAGATCTGATGACTCTGTGTGTCCAATAGAGGCGGTACCTTGTATGCATTATGTAGAAACTGTCATCAGCCAACAAGATACCTGACTACTAAGTGGGCAGTCGAGTAAGAACCTCATGCACCCTATTTGAGAAATGAGAAGTCGCGTCATTGAGTTAATAGTAGGGCGGAAAGCGCAGTCGGAGGCAAGACAACTCACTACCTAGGTACGTATGCCGAATTATGTCAACATGTACGTGCACTGTGATGTCAACTTAGTATGTACAAGGTAGGTTAGGTACCCAGTATGAATGGCCCTGTAGACGATTGATATAATTACCAGCCGAATCCCAACTCCGACGCAAATGCGGTTCAACTCTGAAAGCTAGTACACTAGGTAAAATATACAACACACTATTTCACTATCCTCGTCTTGTTGTAACTGGGCCTCGTGCCGGGGCCCGCTTTTCCCAGCCTTTTAACCAACCACCCATAATCTCGAGCGCCTTGCTGATGACGGCGCCTGATACGGGCTATCATCGAGTATGAGATCGGAGACATGGACGCCCTTCTCGACGATGAGGGATGGGGTATCGGCAGAGCTCTCGACGGGGCCGCCTGGACGGTAGTCGGCCGCGACCGTAGCCGATCTCCACGGGTCGTGCTCGCCGTTGACGAAGAGGACGCGCTCGTATGGCGCATTCCACCCCTTCGTCCACTTGTTCAGGTGGTCGGCAGAAAGTCCAACATCGGATCCGGCGCTGAAGCCGTTCGTCTTCGGGAATGCTAGAGAGCAGCGCCGCTGGTAGTGCTCGGGGCGCAGTGCTGAGGAGATGATATTGGTGCCATCGGACGTGGGCGGTCCGGTTTGATGCCATCCAAAGGGCTCGTTGCAGGCCATCCACGACCACTGCCGAGAGCCGTCTTCCAGGTTATCAGGGGTATCCCATTTTATGTTGCTCTTGTATGTATCGCAGCCGGCACCATTCTCGCCGCAGTTGCTGTTCTCCTTCACATATGATGTGTAAGCGTCGAGGGCAGCCGTTAGTCCCACGCCTCTACCTGAGTTGCTATCGTGGTTAATCCAAGAAGTATAGTTGGAAGGTATTCTTTCAATCTGGTCGCAGAAAGCAATGACGGCATCTTGGTTCCCCTGCCAGGCAAGAAGAGGGTTGGAAATAATGTCGGCAAAGTCGGCGTCGTTTAGAGCAGATAGTCCGAACCGAGCCTTCAACACATTTACATTGGTCTTATCGCCTGATGCGAGAACACCGTCAACGTAGTGGACCACGGCCTTGACATCAGCACTACAGTTGCGAGGCAAGGCTTCTTCGATAGGTACGAATTCCCAGAAGTCGTAGATGGCTTCGACAACCGCAGAAGACGCATGGTACGCGGCGAATGTGCCTTGTGTGGTGTTAGATTTAGATCGCATCACTTATCTTGGTATTATCATATGCTCTATAATCACTTACCAGGCTCAAGTTGGCTTGTCCAAGCCGCTAATGCACCGCTATACGAACCACCGATCAATACCCATGGGTTCTCGTCGCTGTTGCAGGTGCTCTGTTTGCAAAATTGGCAGTCGGCGTTCTTGGCAAAATGTGTCAAGTCGCTGACCGAGTTCCGCAGGTTCAAATACTGTAATGTCTCGGCTGTGAGTGTGTTGAAAGGAATAGACTTCCCCCAATACCGATGCTCAAGTATAATAACCGCTCCGCCGAACTGTTGAGCGTAATGGCCGGGCAAAGTAAAGTTTGCAAGTATCCAACTAAGCCCTCGGCATTACTCTCGCCCGGACTAAACAAGAAGACAGGGCCACTTATAAGATCAGTTTTCAGCAATTGCCCCGTGAATAATAATGAGAGTATGGCTGTTCTAGTAATACTCACTTCTCCTCGTAGTATTCGGCATTCCACCAATATCTTTGCTTAAATGTCCCCATTTCTGGGTCAGTGTGATCAAGCAACTGGTCGAAAGTGCCATTGCCCATAACTGATAGATCATCGTTTTGAAGGATTTGGCTGTGTTCACCATCAAGGCTCATGTACGTCATTCCGAGTTGCTTCTTCATTCTCGTTATACTTAGTTGTGCCGCCGTAGGTGATAGCTGCGCCGAAGCCAGCAGCATGCCGGCTACCACGGCGACTTCATCGTAAAGAGGGGGTTGACTATATTGGTGTTATAAATGCGAAATCATAAATGATAGCGGGAGAGTTGGGCGCTCGCAAAATACTCGATAAGACTTATAATGATAGGTTTGCTTGAAAAAAGGGGGAGCAAACAGGTGGTCGCTCAGGGCTTGACCCGATTGCCTGGCCCAGAACGCCATCATAATCTCAGCCTCACGAACTGTAGCCGCCAAGAGCACATTTTCACGTTCTACATGGCGGGGCTGTAAGAGTGTTGTGCCAAGCGTGCCCATGAGTGGCGGAGTAGGCATCGTGTACAGGCCGCGATCCCTTGCAGATCCTGAGACACACGTCAGGGCCTTGTCATGGTACGGCGTCTTTACACAATTTTCTCTAACGGTAAATGTAAACACAGAGAGTTAATTTCTTGAAGGAAGAATGGCAGGCCGTCCCCCGAATATTCTCTGCTCGTGTTTTGAACGTGTCTCTCTGCGTCGGTGTATCTAACTCCAGTACCTACATTCGTTATGATATTGTCAGTATCGCCGCAATGATCTACGCATACACCCAACCTAATTTAATTGGCTGGCAACTGTCTTATATGTAACATCATCTATTAAACTTCTTTATCATTGCTGATACCGTATCATACACACTACCTATATTACCAGTGTGGGCCAGCTTAGATAGCCGCTGTTAGATCTCGGGTACGGGACTAGGTCATAAAGGTGGCTGGTTGGTTGGTCGTCTATACTCCACCTCACCCTGGCCTGTGTTACTGAGCAAAAGCCCCGTGCCTGCAGCCAGGGCAAAGGCGAAGCGGAGAATTTAGGTACCTGGCAGAACGCAAGGAAACAAACCGGTTCAATAATATTCGTTGCCCATGTTGTGTAATGTGCACTCTGCAATGAGTGAACAGGGAGCCCCTGGTCGAATGACGTTCAGCGGAGCTTGCATAGCTGGAACGTTCGGCCAATTGGCAAAAGGCGCTAGGTATCAGCCCTACGAGAATGGATCTGCACGGTAATGATAGTGGGCCGGCTCGCCTAAGCTATAGCGGGGCAAGCTACCTGCACAGTACTGACCTGCACACCAGAATTACATCTTCGACCACTCATAGTTTCAGGTATATCTGCCGGTTTATTTCGGCTATCCAGTAGCGTCAATTCAGACGTTCATAACCAAGCTAGCTGTCGCTATAAGTCCGCGGGTTGTGGATATCATCATTTAACTCACTAAGTTGGTTAATTCCTTACGGCTATTGACGGCGGCAAGTGCCCGCTAGTACAAATAGCTTAAATACAACTCCGATGCGGAAAGTTGGCTTTCAGTCCAGACTTGTACAGGCCGTAAATTCGCTCGCTCACTGCCAGTTCGTGTCCATGAAAACATGTACGCCCTCAATCTCACAACCAAAAACTCACTTTTTATCGTCCCTTCATACCAATTTCCCATTATCGTATCCTGCCCGTCGACGTCATAAATCGGAAAGATTGAAAGGCAGAAAACAGAATAAACCAGAAAAGAATAAATGAAAGTGGAATAGATAACGTGGCTTCTTCGAAAATGTGCACTCCTCCCTTCAATGCGAAATCTTCTACATCTGATAATCTCCACTGTACTGCAGAAGTTGGTAAGAAGAATCACTCATGATAGGAATGTATGATGACTCCCCAAAGGGCATCTCTTCGACTAGGAGTTCCGACTGGCCGGTCGAGAAAAGGCTTAGGTCGCCAGTAGTACTCAGCCTCAGTTGTTCGTCTCTTTGAAGCTTATCCCAAAAGTTTTCGGACTCTTCTATGCTCAACTCGTAGGTTGGTGTCTGTGCAGCCCCGAGGTCGAGCACCGAGCCAGGCGTGGATACGCCTGGGCGGACGATAAATGCGGTTGCTGCTGCGACGTATTATGATACCGGCAAGATTCAGCGTATGGCTCAGGCTGAGGCTGTAACTGCGGCCCTAAATCAGCAGCAGCTCGGCTGAGCGGGCGAACCGTTTCTGGTTGGGCAACATGGAGCTATGATTGATTGCTGTGAACGATAAGGGAGGTGCGGATCGGCAAGTACCAAGACTGCTTCTTGACGATCGGTCTATAGGCCGTGTTCGAAACCGCTTGGATATGTCATTGACATCGTGTTCATCTGGCTGAAGAGAGCCGAAATCCTTCAATTTCCGTACTAGAGGATGATATGAATATTCTTCAAGCCCGCCGCCAGTGCCGCCCTCTCGAACCCGAAGTCTTGACTTGTTGGGCCGTCCATTCTTATCGCTGTACCTATAATAGTCCTGCTTGATTGTGTTGAAGTAATCATTCATGTCATAGAGGATGTCTACGTAGGTGGACGCCATCTTTTGCCATGTCGCCATTTCGAGTAGCGTTTGAAAGGTTAGGGCGGTCGGCCCCCGTTCAAAAACATCTTTAAGTCCGTCTTCTTGCGTGTCCTCATAATCAAAATTGAGCATATGTCGTTCCGTATCCATCTGTGGGAAATGAGCGCCGTACAACCCTACGAACGCTGCGGTCCATATAGCAAAGAGAACAATAGTAGACTGCGGCAATTTGTCCTTTTTTTGACAGATTTCGATCAAGTCTACAATGCCCTTGGCAGCTTTGAAGAGCTGTTCGGCGCTCGTTCGCCAAAAGCCAGCCGGAGTCTCTTCTTTCGTAAAAGTCGGCTGATCCAGAGGCCCTTCAGGCTCTCGACACCGAACTGGCACAAATGGAACATACTCTCGATGTAGCATGATGAGACAAACGAACCGGAGCATGTGGAGCAATACGAATGCACTCGAGTCTTGATGATTTTCGTGTTTTAAATAATTCGAGTTTGAAAAGGTGAAGGTGCGTGAAGGGACGAATCAAACATTTCTAGGGCCTTATTGAGTTTATAGAAATCCGACTCTGGTGCCATGGGGGCGTTTATCTTCGACGCGACCGCCTCGAGAGCTGTACTTGGATATTTCGCCCCATAAGTTCACTAGCTGTATGAACCGGCTTAATACGCTATCATGGCCCGCACTGCGTTCCACCTCGGTTAGGCGACCGGTCTGGACCTCCAGAGCCAGATCAAATGTAGTCTCTGAGCAAGGAAGCTGGATATCAAGTTCTTCGCCTCGTATAATAGATGCCCGATGTTTGCCGCAAGCAAGCATTCTATCAAGAATGAAGCAGCTAAACATGATCCGCCGCCTAATCTCCCTTTGAAGGGCAAGTTGGGACCGCAACTCACACTTTTGAGCCGTAAATCGACTGCTCTAAACTTCGCGTCCCCCGGCTCTTTTGCATCTTCAAAGCCGAGTCCCAAGAACTGTGCCATCCTGATAGCAGTCCCGACATACATCCAAGCTGTCATACCCCGGATTTGGGTTGTGTCTGGCTCCATTCGTAGAGACCAAGCATGAGCAATACCGCCACTCGGTCCACCGATGCAGTGCTCATGGTTGTTTGAACGGGACCGAGAGCCACTGCTAGGATGCTAGCGTAATATTCTGACGCGGAAGCTGGATCAGCCTGGTTTTGGTCAAGGCGTGCTTTCGCATTGCCGGATTGAATACTGCCTATGTGCGCCGTATATCTGACTAGGTCGGGATGAAAACGCGCGGTCAAAGTTAGGACGCCGAGCAAAACTAGATTACTGTCTGAATTTCGTTCAGTGTTTGATGCTTGTCTCCGACCAAGTTTCTCTTTCATTGTGGGCATGTGTAGGAAGGGAAGTTCAGGGGCGAAATGTAGTTTGTACAAGTCGAGAACTTGCTCCCATAGCTCTTCAGTTAAAAAAGGAGCGGACAAGGCATCTTCAGCAGTTACCGACACTCTCTTGCTGTCACCCCTTGGGATGTCGTCAATCTTCTTAAGACGTTTCCTGTCTGGACCTCCCTCTTGCTCTTGCTTGACCAATGCCGCCGGCTCCGACCGTTTAGGGGTAACGGGTCGGGAACCTTGAAAACGCACAAATTTCCTGACTTGCGGCAGCCATCACAGGGGCTTGTGCCGTTTGTGTTCTCACACTTGATTTTAGATTTACGACATCTCGTGCAGGCAATACTCGAGCGCATCGGAGGTCGCATCTTGGGATGCTTTTTGCTCTCTACATTGTCGGCTACCGTAGGCTGCATTTCCTTGTTCTCATACTCGTCAGTGCTCCCTCCACCAACCCCCTTCGCCCCACGTAGCTCCGTATCGGGTGGTTTGGCTTCAGAGTATGCTCGTGCAGCGGGAGAAGATGTTCTGGAGGGGGTATCGGACGGGGAAAACGATCCTACTGCTCTCGGCTTCGGTGATACGCGGCTTGATGTGATACTTGAGTTTTCAACAAATCCTTGGGGGTCTGGAGGCGAAAGAATAGAGTGAATACGGATTGGAGTCGAAATCTTGACGATTGGGTCTCGGAAAGACCCAGAAGATGACAGTTGTTTGGGTATGGCCTAAAAAAAAACCATGGGACAGTCAATGATCTTCGAGGCGCAAGACTGTGTATTCTAGCTGAATATTTGATAATGGTGTGTATAAAGTAGTTATGTGCCTAGCCCATGAGAATCCTGGACTGTTCGTTCAAGTAACATCCGAACTTGGCGAAATTGAGGTTTTAGAAAGCTGGGGCGTGATTGGCTGTCACCGGATGTGTCCACCTCCCGACGTAGTGTTACACGTACAACATGAAGAAGTGATGGTTACTATAAAGCGTACGGATATTCAAGCATCAACAAAGTCGTGAAAGACAGATAGCGGGAGCGAGTCGCAAGCTTCCAGACTATTGTTTCACGGAGTGTCTTGGAGCTAGGGACGGGAATTTTGACTGTACGGAGAAAAAAACTTTTAAATGATTAGGCTGGTGGCTTCGTTGAGATTAATAAGGCACGTTGGAAATCGTTACTCCTTAGGCACCACGGCATTCAATCCGAGATAAAACATAACACAATATACTTCATGGAAGGAGAAATAGCAAAAAGTATGCACAGGAGCTGCCCGTTATTGAGTAGCGGTGGGTGGGCAGCAGAGTCTGCCGGGATAATGAGAACGGCCTGGTCGAGATAGGCGGCAGACGCGGGCGGATCGGATACATCATCCTCTACAGCAGTACAGTATAATTCAGTAAAAGACGAAAGCAAGCCAACAAGCCAAAGTAGCGGAATTGAATAAATGATAGGTAGAAGATCGGTAACCAATGAAACGTCTAGGACCATCAATCTCGGGCGCGTGCACCAGCGTAGCTTGAGGGGAAGCACCAACAATGTCTCATTGCAGCTCTATCACGTACTGTGGCACCAACGGGCGAACCGGCTCTGTGCCCTTAGGCACTTTGCGGTAGCGAATTGGAGTCACGGCGAGGTGTGATATAGGCATAATGTTGGTTCGAGGTGAATGGCTATCCATACCATCGGGTCGCTCTGTGCTGCAGCAGCATGAAAGGAGTATGAAAGGAGTCCTAGATGGCTTCACCGGTGACAGGCATCAGCAGAACGGATCTCACACGCCGCTACCGTACACCACACCGCACCATGAGGTAGCAACGCAAGCATCCCATGCCCAAGGGCCGAGACATCGGCAGAGACACAGATCCGCATGCAGTATCACCGATGTGGGATTTCTCCTCTGTTTATACAAGGGGTAGCGAATATGGGTCTGTCCATTAGGTAGGCCTTCGTATTAGGCAGTTAGTAGAAAAGGCCCTGCATTCGGATCCTATTGTTGTTAGTCCGGAAGCTGTCGCCTGGGTGGGAGTTGTGTTTGAGCGGACATCTCAAAGACCTATCGACTAGAATAGCTCGAGGGTAGTTCGAAGGTAGTTTGGCTGACGAGTGGTCGCTTCTTGTTCGTGTTGGTTCAGTCAGCTCCGTGGAGTGAGTTGAGTTGGTAGTTAACCGATGGCAAGATCCTAGACTTGGCAGCCGACCCGAGAGACAGACATTCCATGGACTGAAACATTGTTGACTCGGGCGTTTTGACTCCGAGGCCAATTAAACCAACCGACTTTCTTCAGATCGGTCATCGAGTGGACAGTCTTGATGAAGAATTCTCGAGACAGGCAGACGGTGTGGCGAGACAAAAAGAGTTTGGTTGCTTCTTTGGGGGCAGAGTGGGGCGCGACTCGGGGAGTTTACGGGGAGGCGCCGCTGCAATCTTGGAGCACGCCGTGGCTACCGTACCGTGGGCGGGCTATAAATAGGTACTTGACGGGAAGGAGAGGACTCATACAGTACACGTAGAGCTCTATCGTCCGAACTACCCCTCACTTAACACGTTACCTTAACCACCTAAAAAGAGAAGGAGATGTAGTGGGATTTGAAAACCAGGGGGGGGTTTCGGGAGATAAATTAAAAGATATTGAATATAGCAGTGCTATGTGGCTTATTCTGTCCTGATTATACGTACTGTACATATAAGCATGGACCTAACCTTAGTTCATTCCATTAGTTTCGACAGGGGGCTGCGTGTGTCGATCAGGCGCTGGTACACCAATGACGTCTACAAACCACAGCACCTCTCCCACCGCGACGCATCACTTGCGCAAAGCGCCACCTACCGCGGGCCCTACCTGTCGCAAGCTCCCTCCTCCAGACTCCAGATAAGCGCCCTCCAACTTTCAACTTCGAGTGACCTACCTACTTCGATGCTACTTGGTCCGCAGACATACCTCCTCCCCCGTTCGCATTTCGATTCCCTGCAACCGTCTAAGCGCCGCCTGTGTACAGCATATGATTCTATGTTACGAACCCCTTCGGAAATACCCCTCTTCGGAATACATACATACACACAGACATACGTACATACTGTACATATATACCTAAACACTTAATTGCCTACTCCTACTCTCCCAAGTTTGGTGTTAACATACGTCTCCGGATACATACACCCCTCTAATTGCCCATCCTCGCCTGCGCTGCACATGTGCGGAAGGCCCCGCGCCCGTAAGCTGTGAAGTCAACTAACTGGCGTCTTTAAACATGGCATCCAGCCATAATGTAAGCTTGCGCCCCGCATGACGCCGCATATAACATCACAATTCGCATCATGATCCTGGACCAATGTGGCCCCAGAGTTGCCGAGTGCTAACAAGCGTTCTCCTTCCTCAACAGGACCCGAAGCTACTCTACGCGATCCAGGGCGTGTCTGCCTACCATCTCGCCTACGGTAGAGAGGAATCCCTGACGCCTGGCGGCCCTCAGACACTCTCGTTATTGATGGTCCCTACCTCCTCCTCGTTCGCAGACCCCTCGACCTTTGATGCGCAAGGCGATGCCCCAGCCGAAGACTTCTATCTACACCTTCACTTACCGCCTGAGCTCGACATCCCTCTTCCCGCGACCACCCAGATCTATCATCAACCCCCTAGAAGCTACCTGATCCCCCGATGGGATCTAGGCCCCGACAGTGGCGCCTTTACCCGCCTCGAGTTCCCCTCAGTTGGAACTCGTCCGGTCTCCAAGAAGATGTAGACACATTTGAGACAATCTTGGCGCAATGTACTGCTTTCCTCGAAAGGGCTCCTCCGCCCACGACTGCTAAGATACACAAAGAAAAGTCATCATCCCGCGTCTCAGCATCTGCAGCGAGATCTTCCACTTCTGTGTCTAAATCAAAGCCAAAAGCCTCAGGCGCGGATCAGCTTCCCGCTTACAATCCCTCTTCCTATAAACCTGGCGAGGGATATGCGAAAGGAAGCCACAGCTCCGTACAAGGCGGCCAGATCGTACTCATTGACGAAGAAGATGGAGTGTCATTGGCGAGTTATCAGATGGATTCCAAGTGGTGGAGTCCGGCGTCAAGCCAGGGTCTAAGGGTAAGCGCGTAGAGCCGAGTTAGGTTGAAGAAATCTCGACAGTTAATTAACTATGATAATCTCTAGACCCTGTCGAATTAACGCTTCCTACGGAAGGAAATAAGTTGGCAGTGGTGCCGGCGTCGGCGGAAACTCTCGAAATGGAATTACACCCGGCGTACCAAAAGTCCTTCATTGTGTCAAAGGCCGCATATGCGTCACGGCTCATTATCACGACATCTGATTTTGTTTCTAACGCGATGCAGACCGGATCGGATAGCTTTACTAAAAGTACTAAGGCTGCGAGTAAACCCTTGACCTTCGACCAGGCCACGCATGAGCGAGTGCGCCGGATTGGAAAGCTTTCTGGGGAGTAGCCGAAATGTCGTCCAAAACTGTTGGACAGGTCACCAAGGTAGCCCAGAACCTCGGAGCCCATCTCGCTGGACGAGGCCACAAGGACAAAAATGGAAAGAGAGGATATGGTCCGATGGTGAACCCCTGGAGCACTTTAAAATAAGAGTCTGATGGCCTTCACAACGGTAGCAGACGGAATAGAACACGCGAGCAGAAGTCTCCTGAGTTCGGCTTCCACATCGGCGACGACGATGGTAACTCATCGATGGGGCGACGAAGCAGGAGAGCTTACCAAGCACCTCGGCGGCAGTGTCAAGAACGTAGGTCTCGTCTACATCGACGTCACTGGTGTCTCTCGCAAAGCAATCGTCAAAGCTGTTGGCAAGGGAATGGTAGTCGGGAAAGTTAAGATAGGGAACAATCAGACTGCCGATGTCATAGTTGGCGATGACTCGACGACACAACTAATCAAGGACTCAGCTAGCATTAGTGGTGCGTCCACAAAGACGACCAAGAAATAACTTGTGCTCGAAGCCAATATTCGCGAGCGTGGAAGAAGCTAGCCAGGAAATGTTAAATAGTTATCTAGAGTAATACCTATGCAGAGCAATCGCTTGAATAACTAGACGTGGCTGACCTCGAGTATACTGATCTCGAGAATCATCTTTGGTGGCAGGCAGCTAAAACATCATCCAGACTTGAACTATTTATGACTGAATATCGCGTAGAAGATCACTTGATTGAAAAGCTCCTTTGATAGACCTCAAAAAGCATCCCAGAAATTGAGGTGTGTCACGTGATAGGGACAGTCTCAATCGCAACGCGCTTGGCCCAACCAACGCGTAACACCTGAACCCAATTGATTAATAGATATCCAATGTAAATGGGATATGCCAAGGAAAATGTGCCGTCAGTAATTCGAGCCAATCTCACCCCTTCAAGATCCCTTTGCCTAGAATGAATAAACTCGAGATACTGTACTAGAACTACATGCCCGCTGCCCTAGTACCTGTTCCTACGCCGTCATCCCTGCATGTATGTATGTACCTGCTAAAAGTCCACAATCATCAACTCATGTGAGTGACGAAGAAACTGAGGCTCACCGCGACCAAACTCTAGAGAGCATCGGCGAGTCTCGGTCCAGAAGCCTAAATTATCACCAGGCTTCGATGTGTCGATACGAATGTCTGGGCTCCGTCATTTTGATATTTCAGGATATCAGCGATAAGATCCGGTCTAAGAGACAGCACGAGGTCTTACAAGGGTCTGCCACCCATCACCCATCACTCATCACCACACCCATCCGCTGGCCTGAATGAGCGTGCCTGGTCTCTAACATGAATACGCATTAATTAGAGCTTCCTCCGCTGTATCGCACCCGCAGCCATGCTCCATGAAATCTTACTCTCGCTCTCGGGACACCCGTCACCTCTACTCCGGAATGACTATTCCGATCCGCCGCATCGTCCCTCATATCGCCGCCAGAGAGGCAGCTCCTAGACACGGCCGCACATCTCAGCGAGCTTCACTGCCTGCTGAAAGAGCAGACTACTCTCATCAGTGGCGCCATCCTTCGGCCATATGCCGCGCCGTCTCCTCCGCCGTCGTGGCCATCCACCTAGGCGCATTCCAGCGCAAAATCCTCGAGGTGGAGGACAGCATCCTCCGCAAAGACGCGGCCTTGGTCGGCGCTTATAACATCGTGCCCCTGACTGCCGTCGTCGGCCAGTTCTCCGGTTGGACTCGGCGTCTGGAATGGCTCTGGAGCTGGTCAAGTTCATGACCGCCGACGAACTCAAGGAGGGCAAGTCACCTTGCCGGCAGCGAAGCTCATCGATAAACTGCGGATGATGAGTTGCAGACTGGCTATGCCGATGTTGCCGAGACCGCCCAAAGCTGCTTCGGGTCGCCGAAACATCTTGGTTAAAGCAGGTCGCTGCCTGGGTTCTATACGGACGCAGACCAAAGGTAGGCGGTTACGATTTCTTTATATGTGAGGACAAGGAAGAGGAGCACGGGTATAGGATCGACTATGACTTACTACCATCATTCGTCACACCCTCGACAGCGGAATCCATGCTGTTTATTGGCGTCTCGATAAATAGAGCTCGCTCAAGGACCGGTGCAGATATAGGTGCCAGCGGACTCAATCAACTCGCTTCGCAACACCAGGAACTGGCGCGGTTGTCATCACCTCTTAACAGCGTCATTTTCTCACGGACTATCACAAGCATTCGATACACATTATCTAGAACCACTCTACAGAAGCTGCTGCCCTTGGCGAGGGTGCTAGAGATACTCAAGGTTCTCAGAGAGTTTTTCTTGATTGGCCGTGGCGAGTTCGCTATAGCTCTCACGCAGCAAGCGGACGAGAAGATCCGCGGCCGCTGGCGACGGGCAGACAATCTCGCCTACGAGAAAAGAGACACTCTAGGCACGATTGTCGTGAAGGAAGGCGAGGTAGCCGCCGCCCTGGCCCGAACCTGGGCCTTCCTAGCCTCCATGCAGAGCGAGCACGCCGACGAGGACGAATCTCTCGAGCTCGCCAGGGATCTACTGCTGTTGCATGTGTCCAAATCTACGGAAGCCGCGACGCCCGCTAAAGGTTCCGACCGCGCCGGCGATAAGATCCTCGACGCCATCGTGCCAACACCCTTTCGCAACCTCCTCTTCTCCGTGCCCGTCACGCTGACGATGCAGATACAATCCCCTCTCGACCTCTTCCTCACATATTCCGACCTCCAGATCTACACGGCCATCAATTCCTACCTCCTCTCCATCCGACGCGCCCACCTCCGCCTCACAGACCTCTGGAAGATCACCTCCCTCCGTCGCCACCACCCGCCGCCGCCCAGGGCTCCCTACGGCAACACCAAGGGCGGCATCGCCAAGACCAAGCTGCTTCGCGAGCGCTGGTCGCTCCGCTCCTCCATCATGCGCAGTACCTGGAGCACGAGCAGCGCGGCCATATTCTTCTTCGGGGAAACAGAGGCATATCTGCAAGTAGAGGTCGTGGAGGGTCTGTGGTCTCACTTCCACGACTGGGTGACCGGCACCAGCGAGCCGGCGCGAGGGGAACACAGCCGTCCCCAAACATCGCAGGGGGAGCATTCCCCAGCAGAAACCATAGTACCAGTAACCACGGAAGGACCAGGATCACCCGCCGCCACGCACGAAGCAGATTCCCCCCATCCAAACCACGACCGCAGACCTTAAGCACAGCCCACCGGCAGTACCTCAGCGCACTCACGCGCCGCCTCCTCCTGACGCAGCCGACCTTCTCGGCACCGCTCCACGACCTCCTGATGCAGATCGACCAGCTCGTCGCGCTCGTGCACCGGCTGCACGGCGTCTGGGTGTCCGTCGACCTCGAGGCCGACGAGGGCGTCGTCGACGCCTTCTCGAACCTCGACGCCGAGGAGCGCGACGTGCGCGCGCAGCTGCGCGGCGTCGAGCGGCGCGTCAAGTTCGGCATCGAGGACGTCATCGCCGCGCTGCGCACGCTCAGCCTCTCCTCCGACTTCGCGGCCGAGATGGAGGGCGAGGAGGAACAGGAAGAGGCGGAGGAGGTGGCGCATGAGGTGGACGGGGATGACGGGGCGGGCAAGTACAGACCGCGCCGCGTGGGTGGTATCGATCGCCTGCTGATGAAGCTTGATTTCGGGAGCTGGTTTGGGCCGGTGGCGGTGGATGAGTAATCGCCGTACACTAGATAGATCTTCCAAGGCTTGATCGGTCTCCGGAGTTTTTGTCCATGTCGCTCACACCGACCGAGAACGAGAATGAGTTATTTCCATGATTATGACGTAGCTAGCTTTTCATGTAGCTTGAGGATCGGGAAAACAACGCATCGGAATCGCTATTTGAGATGCGTTTGATATCTTGGTAGATCCATGTTGGCACATCAAGAGGGCGTTTGTCATCTGTGTAATCAATCAAGACATGAAAGTAGTCTATAATGTAGCATCGACGAGGTTAAACCTAGAACGCCAATGAAGTAGATTTTGTCGCTACCTATGATAACTAATCAAATCATCGCGATACAAGTAGCCGTGGCAATGTTGGTATTGTGATGGGCACCGCGCCCAAAATGCTCTTTTTGCCCTACTGGGCAAAGCAAAAATATTCATTTACACGTAACCGACCTAAGCCTCAAGTTCGGTCAATACCCTGAAATAATGCTAAACGCCATCCATGATTCGTGTGGCAAAGAAAGATTTTGTCGTTACCGAACAAAATGCAGAAATGTGAGACCAGACGAGTTTTGTTCTATAATTAAGAAAACAGAAAAATGATGAATATGCATGAGTGCTAACGAGAAGAGCCAACTTCAGGTTAATAGATGAAATATAGTTATGTGGACTGTGAGCCATCTGAAACATTAAAAAGAGATTATTAGTAAAACACGTAGCATGAGAAGCGAAGAAAGGGAAGAAGCTATGCAGCAAATCTGAACCCAAAGCCTCATCGTAAGCGACCACTTAGGCGATAGCCTAAGCTGACCGAGACGTGCTTACGAGTTGCTGCGGAGCTGCCGGGTGTGACGGAAAGGCGGATGCAATAACGATGTAACTATCTTTTTCTCCTTTTCTCCAACTCCGTTTCCGCGACTGCGAGTAACGATGCAATGCAAGTTGTGATCGGCCCTGATGATGAATCTTCTGGGTCAGAGCCTTCTGTCGTAGTAGTATTAGTTTAGGCTGACGGCATTGCCTAATAGGCAGCCACAGCCTTCTGGGAGCGAAGCGGGCTCTGCGGGGCGGTGCTGATGATGCTCCGAAAAACGGCGATGAAGCAGGTGTTGTACAAAGGACCGGGGTCTGACGAACTCGACATCCGGCAGGCTGAAGCGACGAACGCGATTCTTTTCCGGTTGCCACCGTGATTTAATACAGTCGTCAACAAGGGCCATGAGACCAGTTGCAACAACAACACTGTTAAGAAGTTAGATAATAATTCTAGTGAGTGACGAATAAATCAAAGGGATAAATGGGGGTTTTAAAATGTATATGATACAAATCATCCATTCTATAGCTGGCGTCTTTCAGAGGGTCGAAGTAGATGTACTCACTCTGCAACATCTGTCTGCACGTCAATCAGGCTCTGGTCACTGATCCACATATGGTATGGAGGAATCCATCCACCGCATGTTCATCAATCGCTATTTGATTAGGCGACCGAGTCTCAGGGACGATGTGAGCGACAGGCGTATTATCGCTGTCACGAAAAAGATGGAACGATATCGTTCCGGTCAACTTGTCTACAATCCGCCGCCAAGCGTATTTATGCTGCCACCACTCAAACTCGTATTTCTTCGCTTTGTGTCCGCGGCGCTGAATATCTACCCGCGCATAATTTGAAAACTCTAGCTTGATAGTATTCGTAGGAATAGGACGCGCCCCCGCTTATGATCATGTGTAAAGGGGTGCTCGAAGCCGCTGGGGACTTCGTCTTCGGCTACCGCCGTTGAATGGCTTGTCCCAGGCCGACTTTTTGTAGAGAAGAGTGATCCAGAAGTGGGCGAGCGTCGCAGTGTTGGCCGACAAGTGAGAGTCTTCACGGCCGTTGAAACAGATCTCTGTAGTTTAGGATGCCGCGCTACGACCGAGTCCACATATTTGCGCTTAGAGTTGCAGACTTCACGGCCGGAGTCACGACAATACCGTCGGAGGGAGAATTCCCGCTTACTTAAATCGCGCATGCGTAGATGAAAGAGTTGGATTGTTTTTCCGCCTGCCGGATATGATCGTATCCACGCGCAGATTCATGTTGCCATCCGGTGTCAAGTCATCATGGCGGATTATGAGCTTGTTCATTGATGGGAAGAGAGCAGCAAAATCCTCCGGCGTGGAAGGCCGGACGTTGATATCCTCAATCTCATGGCGATATATGGGCAATGGGGGATCTCCGGATATTCAAGGCTACTGTCAAGTCCCAAGTCCTCATCTTCATCATATGATGCCCGAGATGAGTATGTCTCAACGGAGGTACGCTCAAACACGCTCGTTGATGGTGAAAGATCCGGATCGCGGTAACATGATGATTGTGTTCTCGGGGTTCGTGAGCTCGAGCCCTTGGTTGATGGTGGTGGGCTATCATACAGAGACGACGGGTCGGTGCTCCTTGATTCGTAAGAGTCAGAGCTCTGTCTTGTATGCCGGGTACTGGTGGTGTGATTTGAGTGGTTGGTATTCCTCCTTCGAGACATGATGACTGGTGTATTAGATAAAAGCAATACGCCGGTTGCACAAATTGGTTTGCTCTGAACTTTGAGACTGAGAGAGGACGACTATGCCTTATATCCCGTCAGAAGGTAGGGGTGTAACACTTTCAGGGTCTTGGATGACTATAATCAAGTGGGCCGGTAGATCCACACGGATATGATTCGATATACAAGCAGCCTCCGCTGCGGCCTAACGATGAGGTCCCCTCGATCTTCTCTGTGCAAGGGTATAATTCTGGGGTAGCGGTGCTGAGTTTGGGCCGTAGAAGGGAGAGCCAGGGGTTGTCGAAGTTGCGAGGCGGCGCTCCAATGAGGACCCGGGAATCAGTGAGGTGGTGTATGTCGAGAAAAAAACTTATTTTCTATACATAGGGGGGAAGGGTCGCGTTTCAATTGACGGGTCATGTCAGTTATTAACTAGATAGAACGACTGGAGCAACATGGCATGACGAGAGACGTGGACTTGGAAGCCGGGTGAATGAACTGGGGTGTGAGCTGACGGCAGGCTCACTTACAAGACTGAATACCTACGACATCTACTCACCTACTATGTACATGAACACTAGACAGCGAGAGGCATGTACCACCAAAGCACAGCACAACAACACAGCACGTCGTGGATGACGGCCAAGGCGAGCCCATCCGGAGAGAAGGCCGCGGGCAGAACCGGAGACTGTGCATCATTCATCGAGGGAAGCGCCTCGGTACCTGATGATGAGCAAACGTGGTGTGTCATGGTCTTTGCGGGACTCGGCCTCAGGCGACGTCGTTGGGTTGGGTGCAGACCCCGGTCACTCGCGAAGCTGGCGAACAATGGGGATGCCAGATGCATCCCAGGCCCAGGAGCGAGATAGAGGTGTGGGGGCGGCCAACTGCAGGATCTGCCAATGCTGGGCCGCACGGTACAGTATCTGCAGCCTGGGGCGACGACAGCACGCACGCATATGACATATTACCTTGTTAGTCACTCGCAGCGTCCAGTCCAAGTGTAGACGGGCGACAGGGAGGGCGGCGACAGCGGCTACATTGGTCAAGAACCGCCAGTATTCACCAGCAGCCAATACGTACGTACCGTACCTTAGGACCTTGGGTATAATCCACCGTGGTATTGCAGGCGACGCTCGCCATTCGCATGCGGTGGTAGTCCATCGATGTCGATGGCAGACTATGGTGGTGGCTCTAGGGCGGTGGGTGGGAGTAGTCTGACATCGAACCACCGAAAACAGCCAGCCAACCAACCAACCATCCTGTCCACACGTGGTTCAATTGCGGCATTTGGCGAGGTGCATTCTATAGTTTTCCAAAGTGGTAAATAGCTCTGGTGAGCGTTGTGTTTGTAGACGTTGGCACGAGATGCCGTGAAACAACACTGACAAGCAGAAACCACTTCTAGTGTACTCCTAATAATAGGTAGGTAGTTGGTCTGAAAGAGAGCAAGTTAAGACGGAGCACGATGATGGTGCTGTTGGGTATGCCCTGGGTCAAGGTTAGTTAGTGCCCTTACACGTACTAGATCTACAGTACCTGCTACTGTACAGCTGTACAGTGGATAGCGCCTTAGTCCAAGCCTGAGGCTAGAGCGCCAAAAGGGGATGCTACGACGGCAGCCAAGAGGCTTCAGGTTTAGTTCAGTTCAGGTTTATCTCTAGCGCAAGACGGGCACCCAGCAATCAGGTTGTGTGCCACCTAACCACCTATAGCCGTGGCTAGTGGCTTTGGCCACCCAGGATCTCGACTTGTCTCCTCTATCAATCCAGATCGACGCCGAAGTACCTTTTTTTTTTTTTTTTTTCCTCCAACAGATTTCATCTGGCTGCTTGTTCCAATGGAGTTCGCCGATACGAGGGGACATAACCACTCAACATTTCCAAGATTTCAAGAACTTCAGCCGAATGAAAAATTTTCTCTCTTTAACGCTGTAACGTCGTCGAGACCAATTGGCCAACTGCAGAGCCAAGTCACGTATAGACGACAAGAGTGTGTGTGTGTATGTCGTGTCAAAACAAAAGTAGGTAGCTATTTTCAACTAGCTCGGCTTCACTGCTTCGTCGCGATAGACGCTGCCTATGGGTTGCGATCACCCTCGCGGCAAACAGTGCCGAGCTTCGCAATTCACTCAATTTGATAGCCAGGACTGTCGCGACCCGCCAATTGAACCATACGTTGCGATGCCACGGGAGAGAATCCGACAAACCGACATATAACCGTTATTTGTGAATACTACGAGTCGAGTATACGATATCTCCCTCTCCCTGTCGCTTATCGCCTTTCACCAGCGCAGTGCAAATTGGTAGATGGTATTAGCCGTGTTTTGTTATCGCATGTGATGCAACCTCTGTATCAATAATAGCTCGCATATTTTCAGTAAAAATCCCACCTCGGCACCGCCATCAATTGCCATGGGTCCAATGACTGGTTCTCCTGTTTCCTTTCAGGTTCCCCTTCGCAATCAGTACGGCGCACGCACAACCACCCTGATGCATCGCTTTAGCGACCGTCGCATCGAACACGATGGACGGGGTTTCCAGCCACGTACGTTATATGCTAGGCCATTAAATCTATATCTACTACTATGAACAGTTACACGTGTTACATGTGTTATTCAAGGCAATTGAGCTTTTAGATACTGGATACTACCTATCTACAAATTAGGTAATGCACTGCCAGCTCGCGCCTCTGGAACTAATGTGCCACGGCGCTTCACGATCAACTCCCGCAACGAGGTGATGGTAGCATCATATCTCGCTGATATTGCTGACGCTTATGGACATGCATTTTACACTTTCTTTCTAGTCGAATTGACTAGTCAACGCGACCTCGTCCCTTTCTGCACTCCTGCATGTTGCCCTTTCGGGGTAGCGGTGTGGCAGTCGTTCATTCGCTGGTTGGTTGGGGCCCGACCTCCACGTCAAATACTATTGTTCTACTAGGCGTCCCGGGAACGCTCAGGCACGTGTTTCAGACGCCCCATAAAGTGTGCATTTCATGCTGAGGCTATCCTAGAACTGCGCAATGGTTGGTCGCCAGGTGTTATGCTTCTTTATCATGAACTTCTCAGAAAGGTAGTTTGCCCGGTTAGGTCACTATGTCCCCTCGGCGCAGCTAGCATCTTCCACCGCGCCAGCCCGGACTTCGTGGCTTTTATCACGCCTTAGGCTTACCAAGCCCAATGGTAAGGCGCTTATCATTCTCCTCCGAAAACGGGACCATTTCGGTGTCTGTGCCGGAAACTTGGATGAACGGCCAATCAAGGATCCAAACGACAAGCCCTGGTGTCCGTTGTACAAAACATGAAGCACGTACCAACGAGGCAGCTTACTTACAAGTATAACCCATAATTGCGCTTCAAGATTGAACAACTCTGCCACAGAGAGTCTCGGATCAAAACGATCAATGCTCCGAACACGTCGTTCAAACGTGGGTTAGACAAGGTTCTTTGTAACTTACCTGTTCTAAGCATGTACCCCACAGACGCGAGATCCCGAAACCGGTGTATCGTGTAAAATAGACCATAGATATGCCTATTTGACCGTGAAAAGGAACTGCCGCTGCATGCAAGTGGTCCTTGACAATCAGATCTTCCTAATATAGCTTTTCTAAGAGGATTTTGGGTAGAGGTCGGGTGAACCGAGTCCCTGCAGGTATGGCTCTAGTTCCGGGGCCGTGATTTTATGTGGATTCGGGGACATGTCCGATTGCTTCCCGCAGCCATGCTGGTCAGGCTCATGATAGTTTCAGTAAGCTATCATTTCAGCTATTGTCCAGTTTCCATGGTAGTCACCTTGGGGTTTTACCTATCATGATCGGTGCTGCCAAGCTGTCGGTCCACAAGTCCTCATCTCGGATCATTCACCAGTTGTCAATTGGTCACCGAGAATAAATCCCGACACCGCTTCCGCCGTACTTGAAGCGCGTGTCTTCCGGTCTCCGAGGTCATGATTTGCAAGATCAGCGTGTAATAGGCGGGCTTATCATATTCATCAACTGTGTATTTGGAAACGCGCGCAACAGCGTGTGCATTTCCATGACGTAGGACTCGGTCAACGAGTCTACAGAAAGGCGACCTACTTCCTCTTTGCCACCTAGTGCCGCCCTTATTGTATCGTTTCACGCCCTATTCATTGGACCAAGATAGAGCCGCAAACGCGCTCGCGTGACTCATTTGTGGCGAGCTGCAACATGTAAATCGGATAAACATGGTTGAAGACATATGGAATTGTCAGACGCACAAGTATTTACGCTTGCTGCATGTTCGTTATTCGTTCACCTTAATAGGGGTCGCCCAAATTCTATACTTCTACGACTCGCTTGAGTCTTTGCATACCAGGGTACACAAATTATTATTTTCTAACATGTTAGGCACCTACATACGTCATTAGAAAAACAATGATCAAAGCTTACGCATTAACGACAAAATCTACACCAACATTCCGGATACTTGCTGGATACCGACCTCCAGGTGGGACATGTTTCCACGTTGCACGGACTAGCACGTTCAGATTAAAGTGCTGATCAACGTAGCTTAGTTGTCTCTAGCTATAACACGTAAGCCTGCTCACGAGCTGGAATTTCTTGAGGTATCAAGATACCAAGATACATTTATCAGTATAACTCCCAACTCCACTCTCAACACGTCAGCCACTGTCTTATGCCAATCTGGACTAGGACAGCTGGCAGTTGTCGCCATATCATGAGCTATCCCCCTGATTATTAAGCATTGAGTCTTACATTATCACGGCTAATCGTCAAATGACTGAGTTATTGCTGGAGAAATAATTGACCAGCACCCGCTATTATTTATTCATAGACATAAATGCTATTTTTAGCCGAACATTTTAACTTCTGTAGTTATTGACGTGGTGTGGAGTTGAGTGCATTCTTTCGGACGTGAAAAACTAGATCATTTCCTTTGTTAGCGAGGCAACTCCTACAAGGACGGATTCTTATGACTTAACGTTCCCTCTAAAATGTGGACTGATAAGCTAGAAGCTGTAGTATTATGGCCACAGTGTTAATCTTAACGCTGCTGTTCTTCGCTTCTCTTTTATACACAGAAGCAGTTTCACAAAGAACCAGAGAATTAAGTCTAATTCTCAGCAATGGCCTTTTTCATCAGCCCCTAAAATTTTTGTGAGCTCGGTCTCCAGCCATCAATATTGCCAGCTACTATTTTTGGTAAGTAAAAAAAATATTGTTTGGATTAAACTAGCAGTAAACTTTCCGAGGAAATTCTACGTTTGCAAAACACACCTTGAGTAGTACCATTCCTCCATCTCCAAAGCCGACTGGATATAAAACTAACTGAATAAAATTGATACACAGTCTCCTTTGTTGGGAAGTTAATTGATCCCAAATCTAAGTTAACAACTAATTCCTACTGTACACCTCTCCGGATTCTAGATCTCGACATTATTGGCTAGCGAGACAAAAATCTAGAACAATAAAATCATCGTGCTTTTGCAATTCTGCATTGATGGCAATGTTGCCCTACTATGTTACGTTCATGCAGTCAGTTTATCGCCGCTATTAGGTTCATGCGAAGCACTGCATGAAGTCTGTGAAACAATGCAGCACGTGCCGGGCCGCCTCAACGCGGGATGAAAGTGTATTACGTCAGGCACAGACCTCAATCCTACCCGGCCACAAGGTGTTATATAGTTACAGGCATATCTGCAGATTAGCAATTGGACAAGCGAGAGTCATCTGATAAACAATGTGAGACCGGCGAGCTACATAGTGCGATGCTACAGTCTTGGGGCCGTTGACTCGAGAAAGATCCTAGCTTCAAAACATTAGAGCTACATATTGTTGTTTGCCATATATCACCCCTGACGTCAGGATACTGAGGATATACCAGATCCATGGGAATAATAAGCGCCTTCTTGGGGTACAAGAGTTAGGCTTGCACGGCAGGAGCGGAAATATTGTTAAGGTGACGAGATGACGAACATATGTTTGCCGCACCTTCGCAAACACGGAGCTGTCTTCACACAAACGCTGAGGGAATAACAGGGAGAACTCTCCGGACCTCAATGAAACTGCACTGCTTTTCACGGAGCTAATGCCCCCAGATTCTCTTCACGTTATGACTGTCCGTGGATTTATCCTCGCAATCAGAGCAAACAAAGTCATAACCCATTAGAAAGTACCTACCCAGGTAGGTATCAACTGAGAATGTAGGTAGGTGTTTGAACTAGGTATGGTCGCTACCTCGACCAATCATCGTTTAACCTACGTTGCGGACGTCGACATACCTGGAGCGTGCACAATAAAACAAGGAAAGAACAGGTCGACACCTAGTTAAGTACATAGCTTCTTCAAGCGACCTACTAGGTACTAGGTATCTTCCTACCTAGGTAGGTAGCCAGTGAATACCAAATGTTTGTCTGGCAATATTCGGGCTCACCGCCCTCCCGTTGTCTATAAATACAGGTGATTCCCCCAGTTCCCGACCTGCTCCCTCTCTTATACCCCAACTCACAACAATCTGAGGTTGGTAATAGTTGCCAGCACCGTCCTGCTTGGACAGTGCCACTGGTATCCAGCATAACGTTGGTTACTGGTGTTTGGTGACTTTTTACCAACCTCGGATAAGCCGTACGGCACGCTCGAATTACGGTGTCTTGGGCTCGGTAATCAGGTCGTGCTTCGAAGAAGCAGGAGACTAAAAGACCTGCTTGGTCAAGCCTGCTGCTGCAAACGAACCTGCCTGGTCTCGGATCCAGACGAGGTATGCGTGGTCCCGGATACAGACCAGGTATGCCCGGTCCCGGATAGAGACCAGGTATGCCCGGTCTCGGATCCAGACCAGGTATGCCCGGCAGTAGGTACCTCCGACACCCCATCTGTTAACCTATTCCCAGCCTTCATCTCCCCGGCAGTGGAGCAATTTCGGTCTGGTTCAGCTTCATATACTAACCCTAGGTTCTTAGTGTTGCGCTGTCTGAACGCCGGCCCGGCCCTCACCGTTAACAGCCCAACCGATCACCGCTCAAATGCAGCCTGAACTCATGTCCATGATCCGATGCTTTAGAGGGTCCAGAAGTAAGTAGCATCTTTAGGGGAAAAGATAAATGCACAAGTTACTAACCATTCCATCTGATTCGACTAGGTGGACTTAACAAACTGTGCCACAAGCTTCGCCTTGCTCAATGTAAGTTATGTGTCTAGAAATATTCTTTCCTCCTTATAGTATTAACATTGTGCAAAGGGAGCTCTTCATCTCACTGCTCCTGCTGTTCCAGCCACTGCCGCCATCTCAGCCACCCGGCTCGACTTTAACGCCTTTAAACTCACACCTCTCGGGTTGGCGGCCGATGTGGCTGGATGGTTGTACTTTCACGACAAAGAACAGTACACTTGGGCACAACATGCTACTTTCTCAACCGCCAAACTCGTACTATCCGTGCCATGACGCCCATGACAAGATGTACGAACATTTCAAACAGCATGTAGCGGAAGTAGCAACGGACGAGGAAAGGTTCTCGAATGTAACCAATTACAACCAAAACCCGCCAGACTATATTAGTGAAATAGTCTAAGGCGACCGACAACATATATGCTATACTGGCAACACACAATTCAACGTATCTCCCCTCCGTACTCACCATCGATTATACCAAACACAACGACCGATAAGACAATCGACACGACAACCAATTCAACACCTGCAAGACATCTTCCACATCCTTTCACGCACCACCGCATTTATCTCTAAAGAGATAATCGTATTACGTTACTTGGTTATGTTCAAGGAATACACAAGGAGGATTTAACATTCGCAAGGAATTGATGACAGTTGTAGCTGGACGATTATTGTACTCGAAGCTTGTATTACAGCCCCAAACACATCTAATCACATAACAATATCATCAAAAGTTACCCCATTAAGCTCAACTGAATACTCGTAAGACACTTCGTGATGTTCGTGGATAGTGTCACCAAATGTATTTTGTAGGCCTTTCTCAACGAAACACCAACGTTAACTTGTCCGAACTAGTTGCAAGCACGAACTACCTAGCTGGGCACTATTCTCTTCCATCTTCATTCCAGTTGTGCACTCCCCGCTACGCCCAAGTACTGGTAGACACCACGTATGCTAGCCTGCCCAGTCGATTTATACGTGAGCCCAAGTTGCGATCCCTCCGTAACTCTCTTGCTTTCCCGGATATGCGATGTCTCCGAGCCGGGGCCGTTTAGGGGTCATGAGGGTTCGTGGACGGACCGGGGACGATGGCAAGATTACAATTCTTGCACACGGTCGACATGCACTCCCAGTAGATGCACGAGAAGCCCTTCACCTCACCGCAGCGGTGGACGCAGGCCTTGCAATCCTTGAACTGGCATTCGTTGTTCTTGCCGTCCTTGTCCTTGTGCTTGTGATCGCCGAGGGCGGTTTCTGGGTCTTCGACGACTATCACGTCGCTCGTGATGGCCGGGAACATGAGTGGACTGTGAGGGGTATCGCTGGCGGCCGCCGCGCGTTCCATGATGACGGTGGTGGACTAGATGTTTGCGTTAGTGGAATTGTCAGGTCATGGTGAGGAGGATGTTGTTTGTTTTGCGTGTGGGAGGAGGAGTGGAGATGGTGAAGCTTACGATTTTGGTGGCGACTGGAGAGGCGTTGATGCCAGCCAGCATGCTCGCCATGACGGCGATGACTGATATGGTGAATTTCATTTTGGTAGTGATAAGTTTGTGACTGTTGCTATAATCTATTTGGTCTCCCTATTTGTCCGAGACTGAAGAGGATGAAGAATATGTCGATGGGAAATGGATGTAATACGGGGGTAGGCCCCTAGTATGTAATTTGGCGTGGTTGGCTTTATGTTGAGGATTACTGTTTACTTAATAGCCACGCGGGCTGCAGATGTTCACACCAATTGGTAGGTTTGACCCTAGAATTTCAGGCTCGACCTTGAAGTTTATTTTATAACCGGTAGTAAGGCCCACCATCACGGTGTTCTGGTTTGATGAGGAGGATAAGGGGCCTTGGATCAAATTGTAAACATAAACCTTGCAAGTGTACTATTACGGTTGCAGCCACTTGGTAGACTTCCAGTGATTATCATAGCGAAGAAAGACAACTGTTAGATGATGGAAACCAAGCACTATGCGAAGACGATCCTTGCTCCTCCTTTGTGATAATGCTCACGCTCGAGCCTTCTAACTTAGCACACCACCCCCCGTCGCAGACATAATCTTCATCATGCCGCGTAAGCGGTAATAACTTCCGGGTAGAGAGCTCGTCTCAGAGGATGAGGGCTTCCCATCGAATTAATTAGGTAATATATGAAATCACATCACGCTACAGAGCGCACCAACCGGCAAAGTTTCGTGATCCAAGGAATCCCATCTCTCAACGTCACCTCTTACGAGGTCCTCCCTCTATTCCCTGCTCTCAAGTTCTGGCGACGACGATGACGACGACGATGATGATCGCCGGCACACCTTCGCAGTTCCTGGCCCGTCGCGTAACAAACCCTGGGGCTCTGCCGCCCGTAACATAACCGCGCGTGTAGCTCGCACAACGCACCGACCCTCGCCGTCGGAGCAAAACAGCCCCTCTGCACACAGGTGTGGAACCTACAACACCCCCCTTCCTCCTCCTCCTCCTCTTCGTGGCCGTCCCAGAGTCTCGGGTTCGGACACCCGTGGATCAGACACTTGTGGTCTGCGCAAAAGGACCCCGTCGACGCCGCGCCGCGCAGGCACCCTTCCGCCGAACAGGTGTGGCAGCAGCAGTAATCGCCGACCCAGTCGCCGGCGAGGAGGACCTTGAACACGCAGCCCTCGGCCGCGCAGGCGTGGTAGTCGCAGTACCGGGCCCCCTTGACGGGCGCCCCGCCGCAGTCGTCGTCCCAGCGGCACACGTGCCGCCTGCACCAGTCCTGGCCCGACTTCTTCCCGCGGAGGCAGGACGGGATGCGGCATTGGTGCGCCTCGCAGTAGCTGTTCCTCGTCTTCGCCTTGATGTTGCAGGAGCGGCACTTGTGGGCGGCGCAGTGCAGGGAGCCTATGGCTCGCACTTCGGCACACTGGGTTGTGCGGCAGATATGTGATTTGCAGTACGTGGTGCCCGGGAGTCGTCTGCGATAGCAGTATCCTACTTCGCACTGGGGAGTTTCGATGCGCGCCTTTCGATCTCTGGGGTCATTGACGCGAGCGCGGACATCTCGTCCGTACATGGGCTGTTTTTCGGAGTATTGGGGGTGAAATATCGTGGACCGCTTATGTCTCAGACGTTTGTTGATAGGCGCGGAATAGCTGCTACCGCTAGCAGCAGGTCGAGTTAAAACGGATGAATGCTCCCTTTTCCAAGGCCATCTCCAACATGATGATAGGATCTGGTAGAACTTGTAGGATTGCGGATGGTCAATGGACACACTGTTACCATGGCCCATGTCTACCAGTAGTGGGAATACAAAGAAGGATGTTGGGCTTTTCGAGCGACTACTAGGTGCTAAGGTTCATATAGAGTGATATTTATGTCTTGAACCATGACTTATAAATGATTGGCGTCGGTGACACGAGTCTCGGCTATGAGCCTGCTCGAAGACCGGATGGGGAGATTTCATCTCGGCAATAGTTAATCTATCACATCTCGTAATGAGCTCCGCGAATAGATGGTAACGTAGCGCGGTTAAGCATCGAACCTGACTTGTTACACCCTAGTCTACCCCAGACTGTGTGTCTGGTACTGGGTATCACGAAATCCATCCCTTGCTGCCATTCTCACCCATATCTAACCCACTCCCCACATTTTTATATGTCGAGTAGGAGACAACAAAAAAATTTTTTGTCTCGCGTCGATAACGATCATGTCATGACGATCGGCAGTTATAGACTAACGGCCGTTGTCAAGATACGGGGCGGGTCCGTCCTGGCCCGGGAGGTTGGTCCGACTGTTCGCCGTGTTGATGGGATATGCTATTGTAGGTAGGTTTCGTATTAAAAGGATGGGAATACACAAAACGTAAGATGAACAATGAGCACCGCACATTGCACAACGATTTAACGTGTGACTATCATTTTACTTTAAACGAAACTCTCTCTTCGAATGCTCCTGTGCGATCTGGGGATTGCCCCGCCCTCCCCGTGTGGTCGTACCGAACAACGGAGTACAACTCTATACCCACCGAATCACAGCATGTCGCGTATGCGGTACACAAAGACTACCTATGATGAAAACATTACCGAATTTTGTATCAATAAATCTGAGTTCATGCGATCGAGCAAGCTACACATCGCAGTCTGCCTACATTCGGGGCTGAGCTGTGCTGAGACCGCATCACCCGCTAACCGCTATGAGTCAACCGGCATTCAGCTTCAGCCTGACATGACTGGACATGGCTATTTCAACACAACAAGAAACTGATAAATAGAGTAAATAGTCCCTAAAAACTAACGTCGGAAAAGAAAGAACATTTTGAATACAACTTTGGATATCTCAATCGTGCTTCCTAACCATCTGCCTGGCAAGGAAAGTAATCAATACGAGCACATCAACACAATGCCATCCAACCGCAACCGCGTCAGCAAAAGAGTGAGCAACAAGAGCAAAGCCTCACCGCCATCCTCCTCCTCCGCAGCCCTCCTCCCCAACCCCGCAAACAACAACAAACCCGTCTTCTTCTGGCGACCCAAGGAGCCAGAGACGGGTTCCTGTCCCAGTGGTACGCGTCCCACCCCTTCCGGGACCGGGCGCCGGGGGGCTCAGAAAAAGTATACGCGACGGCGGAGCACTACATGATGCACCACAAGGCGCTCCTCTTCGGCGACGCCGAGATCGCGGCCGCCATCCTCGAGGCGCCCGGGACGGCCGCGAAGCAGGTCAAGGACCTCGGGCGCCAGGTCCGCGGGTTCGACCAGGCCGTCTGGGAGCGCGAGCGCGCGAGGATCGTGACCGAGGGGAGCTGGTGCAAGTTTAGCTTGCCCGTCGTCCTCTTCGAGGATGATGCCGACGACGCCGCGAAAGAGAAGAAGGTTGAGGGTAAGGGCAAGGAGGAAAATAACGCGGGAGAGGCGGCTGAAGATAAAGAAGGGGAGAAAGACGGAGAGGTAGAAAGGGACTGGGCCCTCGGAGACCACGAAGACGCAAAGGTGATGCGCGCCGCCAGCTTCCGCGACGTCCTCCTCGCCACGGGATCCCGTGAGCTTGTCGAGGCGAGTCCGTTCGATCGTATCTGGGGCGTCGGCTTCGCAGCCAAGGGCGCCGAGGGTAGACGTGATAAGTGGGGTATGAATCTCCTCGGCAAATGTCTCATGGAGGTGCGCGAGGAGTTTCGGAAGGAGGCTGAGGCGGCGAGGGTTGAGAGTGGTGAGGGAGCGTAATGATGGGCGACGTACTTATGATGATGAATTCTGTTGGCGGGAATTGTGGCACGATGACTTTTTGTGTGGCAAATTGATTAGGTCGACCTGTTGGGTATCGAGGCCGTGATGCGTTTGGGGACTTGTAACTTTCTCTGGGAATAGGATTAAGGATCGATCACATATTGGTACTCAGCCTAACCATATTAATAAAGTCGATTGGTGCTGAGAGTGAGTAAACGCCACCGATCCCGAGGTATATACTACATAATGTCTCATAACGTGACCGATCACGGCGCCTCCTTTTTGTCTAATCATACAAATCCAGTGAGGATATGATGCAAGCCGTTATCATCAAAACGCCTGTAATCCCAATGCCCAAGAGTGGTGTTTGGAGGTCCCGCTCCGCTGGGAAACCTCATCTGACTCCTTCCCGCGCTCTGTTGATAAATACTGTACACTTATTAAAATAGTCATGTATCGTATAACCACATGTCCCAGGAGAATTGAGAACTCTTTCGCTCCCTATTTTCTTATATGTAATCCCTGCCGCTCTTCTGCATGTCAAGCAACCTCCACCCCCTGGTCTCAGGGTTGTTGACGTCTTCGGGAATGCGAGTGATGCCGATGACGTAGGTAACGAGTTGAACGCGGTCTTCCATGCCGGCAGCGAGCTCGCTCGTCTTCGCATTGCGGTATACGTGCACTTCTTGAGTACGGCAGGTAATAATGAACACGGGGATCTCGCCGGGATCAAGCATACGAGCCTTCCAAATATCCACATGTCTGATATCTAGAATGCGTCCGTCTGACTTCATACCGGCTTGTAGGTATTGTTTAGTTAGAGCTTCATAGACGGAATATTGGGCGGCTGAGAGCCATAACTTGAGAGTTTCGGTATCACCCTTGACATAAGCATCAAGAACTTCGGGCAAGATATAATCGCGTAGTTCCTGTTGAAAGGGTTCGATTTGGAAGTTGGGGTTCATTTCTCTGATCTTTTTGATCACCATAGCGTCTCGTTCTCAGCGAAGAACCCGGCTAATCGGTCAGATGCTTCGTGCCGTGGAGATTAGGGGGTTTTCTGATTCTGTAAACGTTCTTCATGTTGAATACACCCTGAACCACTTTGTTTTTATCCGGAAGTCCCGCCAGCTTCTTTCCAAGCGGCGTCCTTGTGTACAGTAATGTTGGTTCCAGCGCTGAAGGGTGTTATTAGAGGCAACAAGGGGAACCGAATCATAGTCATATACGTACTTGGATCCTCGACGATATCTTCTATCTTCCCGTGATGCGGCAGCTTTCTTTTGGCGAAGCTCACGCGCTTTCCTCCGCTCTTCCTTCTCAACCAGCCACATACCGTGAGCTGCTGCCATCATCTATGACATCTTTCACGCTCTTGTAGGCCTCGGTGTCACGGATCGGCTTAGTGCCTTGTCAAGGGCTTCTCCGTGTTGGCACCCTTTCGCACACCTTTCATAACGTGGGTATCCAGGTCCAGGCTGCACCCTTTCCAACAGCATCAGCGGAGTCTTGAGTACCTTCCCAGCTGTCGATGAGACGGCACGGTCGTGGACTCGTAGGCCTGCCTGGCCCGTCGAACAGATTCGCTCTCGGTGAACTGGTGGGCCGAGTCAGACAGCTGCTTTGTCGACTCGTTCCAGTCTTTCGAAGCCTTGAATTCAGATTGCATCGTTTCCATGAACACCTGCCACGGGGTCTTGTCGCCGTGGGGTGGAGGTGGTGCGGCATCCTCCTTTTCTCTTCCTTCTTGCCCTCGCTAGAATCCGCATCCTCTTGTTGCTTTTTCTGCTCTTCAGATTCCGTCTTGGCCTCTGCCTCTGAATCGGGACTAGAAGCACTCTTCTCTGAGTTTTCTTGAAGTTTGGATGCCTTCTCGGATCGGGTAGGCTGTTCTTGGAGCCATGATGGTGACCCGTAGAAGCTGCGTGATTGTATCGCGGCTACAGTTTCTGGAGGAAGGGGTCGGAGGAGAGGGATGGGATTGGCGGAGAGAGGAGTATGGCGACGAACGGAGGCGGGTGTGCTAGATATTAGCCTCCTATAAGCCGGCGCTCTTCGTATAAATGGACAGCCAGCGAAGGCGTCCTTGCGATCGAAGCGGAGTTGTGCTCCGAGAGACATGTCGTAGAGAGCTCATATTCACCCCAATGTTTAGCGAATCGAGCAGCAGAATGACAGCCGCGGATAATGTACGTTAGGGAATCCGGAGAAGAGGCAAAGTGCTCGTCGCATGCGACCTGCTTGGTGGTGCAACTTATAGCGTGCGGCGAGACCGGCAAATAGAAAAGAGTGGCACCTGGCAGATTCTTTACCAAGGGATTTTAGGTGGAATTCACAGTGCTTAAAGTATTATTAAGTATTAGGTATACTGTATATTAGTTTTTTCCCTAGTACGTAGAGGTTTGCGCGGGCTAGGTCAACAGAGCTTTATATACGCAGGTTTATTAAGTTTGCGCGTGTGCTCGTAGGTTTGTATGCGTGTATGTTTGTAGGTGTGTGTTTGTAGGTATCTAATGTGAAAAACGCGATCGTCGGCGTACTCAATAAGGGACTATAAAAAAAAAATTATACCTAATAATATATAAGGCACTGTGAATTCCACCTAAAATCCCTTGGCAAGGAATTTATCAGGTGCTACTCCGACTTTTGTCCTCTTTGTCCGTATGGATTGGATACCGCTAGAATGCCGACGACCTCTCAAGATTTCTTGGCATTGAGAATAAAAGGTATATCCCTATATATGCAACTACCTAGGTATGCAATTGGCAATCAAGTCTAATGGAACCGCATGCAGTTAGCCAATTCTGGCTTGGCCAAAATTTCCAGCTCATGAACATCAATTGATTGACAGGCAGGGTCGTGCTGCTTCGTCGTGACGACTGCGTTCAGATACCTACTGCAGTAAATTTGGGCGGAGTTGGATCGCTACCAAATTTTTTAGTGTCCTGGCAAACTGGTTATCTTCTTTACGAGACGAACGACCATTTATTCGTGCCCTGACGTCGATGCTTCGAAGATGACCCCATCGACAAGTCGCCTACTGGCGAAGACGACCTCCAAGCTTTCCTCCCTCTCTATTCGCCCCAGTCAACAATCCATACGGGCTTTCTCGCAGACATGTTTACGGCAGCAAGATGAACAGCCGCCGACCTCGAGGCCCTCGCTTCTCAGCAGATTATCAGCCAGTGTATCGCCGCAGAGCCAGCCGCCCCGTCGAAGTGGCATGGCAGATATCCAACAGGTGTTAGCGACCAACACCATTTCACGGGCGATGGGCGAGCCGAGCGGCGACTCTATCCTCGACGAGTCAGAAGATCCCAAGGAGGACTGGGGCCCCGATCACGAACCGTTCCACTTCCACATCTACGCGCACAAGCACAACACCCACATTACCGTTACAAAACCAAACCGGAACGCCATCGTCTCCCTATCCGCCGGCAATATTGGCTTCAAGAAGACGAAGCGCGGCACCTACGATGCTGCCTACCAGCTCTGCGCCCACGTCCTAGACAAGCTAAACCAGGGCGGCTGGCACCGCAAGATCAAATCCCTCGAGGTTGTGCTCCGCGGCTTCGGCCCTGGCCGTGAGGCTGCTACCAAGGTGCTGCTGGGTAACGAGGGACGTCTGCTGCGACCTTATATCAAGAAGGTATCAGACGCCACGAGGTTGAAATTTGGTGGCACAAGGAGTCCCAGGCCCAGGAGATTGGGCTAGAACGTGGCTATCATAGAAAGAAAAAAAAATCACCAAGCATGGTGAAGGCGACTGGACAAAATTTATACCATTCTGCCTACCTAGATACTCAACACGACATCAGAAAGATGTGTATCATATGTTATAGTCACCAAAATATGTATAATTCCCTGTACAATCCAGTTGTGACATGCATTCCGATGAACAAAGCGAAAGGAGGGAACTCAATGCTACCATGCGGGCCCCTCCAAAATGAAAATGAGATCTGGTATCAATCAGACGAGCGGCCATTCCACAACGCCTATGCAACAAACCGCGCCCCTACCGCTGAAAACGCCACGAAATGTAAACAGAAAGCGGTCAATATCAGACCTAAACATGTTGGATCACCGGCCAGAGGTAGGGGCTCTCTCGGCAGCAGGCAAGCGCCGGCCACTGGAGTCCCGGAACGTGTTCCTCTGCTTCCCCTTAGACCTGTTGCTGCGCCGATACTCCTGATCAGAGTCAGAGTCGTCGTCATGGTTAAGTGACGACGTCGCTAAGGTTCTCCGGTGTTCGGACCTTAGCATGCTCGAGCCCTCATGGGCATCAGTGTCGCTATCATCCCCCAGCAGCTCGCCCTCGGCTGTTTCGTAATCCGGCGGTTCGATCCAATCGCGGGGGACGACGCAAGGAAATGCGACGCCGATGCTCGCGGCGCGGTTCAGCCAGCCCGGGCCAGGCCGCCCCGTTAGCTTTTGGCACAGATAGCCAGTGAAGTGATTGCAGTTCTGGGTGAGGATGTTGTAGGCGGACCCGTCGTATTCAGCCGAGGCCCGCTGGATGATGGAATCGATCTCGGCCTGAGTCGCGAATGTGACGCCTTGTAGTATCTCGGTTCGAAACGTGCCACCAGGTGGTTCGGTCTTGGGCTGGGTCCAATACACGCCCGTTACGCCCTGCCTTTCATGTCCTCCATATGCGTATTCCTTGCCGTTGATGACGACGCCGGAGTGGAGGAGAGAGGTGCCGACAGTCCATAGAACAGAGGATAGGCGGCCTGGCTAAAAGATGCACGGCTTGTTAGAATATGGTCAATAACCATGTGATCTGGAAGAGTGACACACGGGAAGAAGATCGTAAACATTGATGACAATTTCGGTCCTTGTTAAAGATAGAGTTGATCTATGTGACTGCCTTGAGGTTCTACTGGATGAGGATTTCTTGGACGACATGACGACAGGTAGCGATGAGATGTTGTAGAGTAAAGACTCAGGTGCCTAGATTTCAAACGCGTTGGGACGAAGTTCAGCGAAGCGAGGGGCTGAGCTGGTTGTTCTGAGGGAGTGGCGACAAGAGTGCCTAGTCAAAGGACCCTGGTGCTACCTATTCTTGGGTTGACAGGCCAGGCATGTGTAAGGATTGTCCGTGTTCAAAGCAGCTGGCTGATACGGAGACGAGCGCGGAAGACAAACAGTCAGATGGCAGAAGACAGATACCGATACCGAGAGGAACTTGTTGATGGCTTGTGTTCAACTCAACCCTCAACTCGCTTCATCCACTCGTGGGCTTCTAACCTTACGAAACAACAAATCATGTTGCGAGTCGCTGGCACAGACGACAGGCACCGATGAAAACATGGGGCTGCCTGGCTGGGCAAGGCCTCGATGTTTCAGACGCTTCAGCACCTGAGCCGCTAAAGCACCCATTATTGGTTCTGGGACAGTGGGGGGGGTTCTTTCTGGCGGGCACTATTGGTGAACCCTGGCGCAAGACCCAACCTGGGGAGTCGGGGAGTCTTGGCTAGAGGCTGAAAGCGGGCCGAACAACATTTTAATAGAGTGTTTTATTTAGATATATGTTTATATACCTAACCTTAGGTAATTAATGCATTAATCCGGCATCGCGGCGAAACTCTACCCCCGACCATGGCCTGGGGCCCAACCTGGCGGGGCAGCGTGGACAAAGTGGGAAGTCCAATTTCTAGGAACCCACTTTGCGCCTCAAGCTTTTTTTTTCTTCTTCTGCCCCTCACGCAAAAGGGCTCTGTTGGAACAGATCAAACCCAGCCCAATTCAACAACCACCTTCGTCTTCACCTCCAAACTCCTATTCCCCCACCCACAAGGTCTGCCTTCGACCACATTCCGAGGCCAAAAAAATAAAAACCTGATCATTGACTCGAACAAACGCACCTTTGAGGCTGGTCCACAGCCGAAATCCTTCACCACGTCTCCCTCTACCTTCTCCCCCCTCCCCTTCACTTCTCTCTCCCACATTTTTCGACCCGTCGCAGCTAGCTCTGCGTTTCCTACCCTCCTCATCTCTACTCGAGTGCCTAGTTGCACTTCCATATACATCACTACTCGTACCTACGGTAAGCGACATCGGGTGGGGGTACCTACGCCCCCAAAATGCCTCCCAAGAAGGCTGCGGTCGAGGAGAAGGTCCTTTTGGGCCGTCCTGGCAACAACTTGAAGGCTGGTATCGTCGGTCTTGCCAACGTTGGCAAATCCACCTTGTTCCAGGCCATCACCAAGTGCAGCCTTGGCAACCCCGCTGTAAGCCTTCTGCTGCTGTACGCGCCTACTTCGTCTCTGACCTAGGTATGAGTAGAACTTCCCTTACGCCACTATTGACCCCGAGGAGTCTCGTGTCATCGTGCCAGATGACCGATATGACTGGCTGTGCTCAAAGTACAACCCCAAGTCTCGGGTGCCAGCTCACTTGACCGTCTACGATATTGCAGGTCTTACGAGAGGCGCTTCTACTGGTGCTGGTCTCGGTAACGCTTTCTTGTCACATATTCGCGCTGTCGATGCCATCTTCCAGGTCGTTCGGTGCTTTGATGATGCTGAAATCATTCACGTCGAAGGTGACGTCAACCCTGTCAGAGATCTGGACATTATCGCAGATGAGCTGCGGACAAAAGATATTGAGTTTACCGAGAAGGCGATAGAAAACCAAAAGAAAAAGACACGCGTCGGTGGTCAAAGTCTGGAGGTGAAGAAAGCCAAAGAAGAAGAGGCCACCATGGAAAAGGTCCTTAACTGGCTGAAAGACGGCAAGGATGTCCGGAAGGGCAACTGGTCCCCCAAGGAGGTAAGACTAACAACATTCTCTGCTTTTCTCTCTACCCACATTTTATGATGACAAAGGGCCATAGCGCCTGATCTAATCCCAGCTCTTCGAGTGCCTCAATTATACAACGCAGAGTGCGCACTGAGATAAAAAACATGCTCTGATTTACTTTTTTTACATTCTCTTTCATATGGCACAACATGGCATCGAGGATATGTGCTGACCCATGTGAATAGGTTGAGGTTATCAACACCTTGTTTTTGCTCTCCGCAAAGCCGGTGGTGTACCTGGTTAATCTTTCAGAGAAGGATTATACAAGAAAGAAGAATAAGCATCTCGCCAAGATCGCAGAGTGGATGAAGGAACATGCTGCTGGCGACCCTATTCTTCCCATATCCGTCTGTTTCGAAGAGCGCCTGACACGCTTCGAGACGGACGCAGAAGTGGAAGAAGAATGCAAAAACTGTGGAATTGAGTCCGCGCTGCCTAAAATTGTTACAACTATGAGGAAAGCGCTACACTTGCGCAGTTTCTTCACCGTTGGTACCGACGAGGTCCGACAATGGACCATTAGAGACGGCACAAAAGCACCTCAGGCTGCTGGTGTTATTCACACGGACTTTGAGAAGACATTTATCCAGGCCGTTGTGTATAATTACAGTGCGCTAAAGGAGCTTGGCGATGAGGCCGAAGTAAAAGCCAAGGGTAAGGTTATGACAAAAGGCAAAGATTATGTGGTCGATGATGGCGACATACTCCTGATTAAGGCCGGCGCCGCCAAGGGTTAAGGTTGCAACCACCCAGCTCAGACTTCCTAGATACGATGCTTTCGTCTTAGTTTCACGATAGACAATCTACCAAAGAATTCTGAAATGACTACACTTTGATTCAATCCAACTGTATATCCGGATGAATTGGTTCAGCAGGCGAACGAGACGTTAGTCCAGTATATTCAAGGTGAGAGCGGCGGCCTAGCGCTGGCTAATGTGTCGCCTAGTTGCGGTCTGTGAGACATCACTGGAATGATTTTGCATGGAGACAAAGCGATTACTGCCATTCCATGAAACTTTGAAAGCAGGCACTTACAATGGGCATTGTCTCAAACCAAAAAGGGTCTGAAACCATAAGACAACGCCTGAGGCCGGAACCAGCAGGTGCTCACATCAAAGACTATATCAGCTAGCACGGCTCCCACCATGAAAGAGACTTCTCTTTGGGTATCATCCTTCAGCTTACAACGTGCTGTAAGATGGGAACTCATCCAGTCAGATCAAATTTCTGTTGATTGAGTTAGTCCTTCATTTCATGAATCTTGCGAAGCCAGTAGTCATGGCGCCAATAAAAAGACCCGCCAGCAATCAAAAGACCAAGGACGGCACAAAGCGGCCACGCCTCATCGCCGATGCCTCAAAAAGCGTAGAAGCATCACTGAGGACCTCCTCAGGCGGGGTCAGGACGAGGAGTAGTGGGCCAGCTAGCTTTGACATCTTTTCCCCCAACATCAGCAGCAGCGAGTTCAGCGACCCCGGCGAGGACGAGGGGGACCTCCCAAGAACGTGCGTTTGCCACTGCTCGACGACTCGGCGGATGATTATGAGGAGGAGAAGGATGGCGATGATGGAGATGAAGATGACGATGATGACATGGATTATGTCGAGCCACTCAACTCCGCGCCCACCGCTTCCAAGACGCCGCGACAAAAACGCGCTGCTAGACGTCTGGCGGAGAGAGCTCATGCGGTAGATCTCACGGATGATGAGGCGGAGGAGAAGGAGGCTGCGAAAGCTAAGGCGGTGGTTGTTAGCCCACTTGAGTCTACGTATTCCGATGGTTGGTCGCCGCGGGAGAGGCGCGCGAATAGGCGGCGTGCCGAGCAGGCTCGTCGGAAGGACCTCACCGATGACGAAGCTGACAGTCGATACACTTCTGAGTCGGCACAATCGCTTCCGAAGACATATCCCGCAGACGGGGCTGCGAACATCAATAGGAGACGCCGGAGCCCGTCGGAGGAACGCGCGAGCTTGAATCTCCTTGACGACGATGACGAAGCAGACAATCAAGACGCTCCTAAGACGGCACCATCAGTTCCGAAGACTTATCCCGCAGACGGGGCTGCGAACATCAATAGGAGACTCCAGAGCCCTCTGGAGGAATCCGCGAGCTTGGATCTCATTGGCGACCTTGAAGATGATGAGCCTGAGTACCCGCCGCTACCGCCGCTACCGGACGACTATGAGGGAAGTCAGCAGGATTCCCCAGAAGAGGTGGAAGAGGCGGGATCGGATTCAAACGCGGATGCCGAGGGCGAAACTGACGTGGAGGAACCGATACCAAGCGCTGAAGTGGAAGGCGAAGGCGAAAGCGCCGAAGAGGATATATCGCCAGCGCCCAGCGCGATTGCCGAAAGCGAGGGGCCAAGAAACCCGTGCAACTCGAGGATTTCGACTTCACCACCGGCGCCGCAGCCCGGTACATCGAGTTCATGAAGAAGCGGGGACACTCGACTTCAGATCTGTTCGGCTCCAGACAGGTGTCCGTCGACCGCCGGCTTTCCAGTTCGTCCTCGTCGTCTTCAGGTTCCGAAGGGGCGGAGACATCATCCATCAAGCTAGAAGGGGGAAAGTGGATGATCCGGAGACTACTGAAATAGAGATGTCTGACGGGGTTGATGCCAACGACGGTGAGGACGATGATCCCAATTATGACAACGACGATGACAAGGCTGACAATTTCAGAGACCTCAACAAATCCTACCTCGTCTATCGGCGCGACAAGACAATAGATAGCCTGCTCAGCGGGCACTTGAGGGCGATCGCGAAGGTGCTCAACTTCATGGTGCGCGCCCGCGCGAGCGGCATCGACGTCGGGGACTTCGAGGCCCTGGCTGCCGTGCCACGCGAGGCGTGGGCTGATCTGGTCGAAACGCCTGAGTATGCTGCCGATGTCGTCGTCAAGAACCTCCTTGAGCTATCTATCTGGGATATATGCATTCTATCTGAGCGCGCGGCCACCCTCCGCGACGAGTTGGAGCAGTTGGGGGTTTCCATCTGATTGAGCAAGGGGGTGGAGGGAATAGGGTAGTACATCAAGTGATAGGAAGAGTGGGAGAGAGAGGTGCGCGGTGGCTCGTCTGGATCGGTTCATATTGGAGAGTTTACTGTTACTTCCGAAGCTGTATCAAAAGCCGAAATAATTACGTATGGACTGACTGTTGTAAGCAAGATAATCAAGTTTCTCTACAGCGAATTCCCACTCTTTGATTGAGCATCGAGGCTTGTTTGATTCATTCGGTAAATTGAATGGTCAGGGTTTGTGATATATTAAACAGCGAGATTTACGACCTCGCTTGTCTGTCGGTTTATTCCATTATATCGAGACGGAATGCTGGATGAAAGATCGAGCCCTCGACCATGAGAGAAATATAGTTTATATAATCAAAGGCAGTCCTCTCTTGTTTCCTATTTCTCTCTGTTTCGGAGGTCGGAAGTTACACTCGCTATGGAATTGGACCAGGGCAGCTAGGGCCCTGGGATTGGAGGGAATCTGGCAATTACTCATCCACGACAGGACTTAGGCACTTGTAGGATCTGTGGTGCCAGGAACAGGGATATAGGCATGAGAATCAGACCAGACAAAGAGACTCTGTATATAGTCACATAGTCACATAGAGCCTACGGAGATGGCTTCACTGGTTCTCCGTGCAACAACAGATGTCTACACTTTACTCCTGCGAGGTTCCTGACGCGTGGTTTACTACCTATTTCCCTCTCTAGTGTAACCTTGCTATACCCTTATTCACCAACAAATTTAACGCCTTCGCTCTAGTTCTGCCCTCCTTAATAAAGGTCCGTATTATATTGAGTTAGGGCGTGTGAGATATATGGGCAGATTAGGCCCAGGGGGAGGGTAAGAAGGCAAAATGACTAAGGGAATGGGTCACAGGAAAACACCAGAAATCCCTCTGTATCTCACTTTTGTACATAACACACACCGCGGAGCTGTTCCAAAAGAAAAAAAAAAAAAAAGGATTTTCATTAATATATTGCGTTCCCTTTGATCAAATGATTCCCCTTATTTCTACCTGACTGAGACTCGAATTGGATGAGTAATCCTCAGATTACCTCCTTTCCAGTGGTCCCGGTCACCCTGGGCCAATTCCATATATGGCTCAGCTACCTACTGTTTTAGCAAAAAGAATTTGATAGTTGCGAAATGATATTTATAGCAAATAACGCTTACGCTAACTCTCTACGCACGATCTCTGCGCGCGATCTCTGCGATATGTCTGCCGGCAGCTGGATTTATAGAGCATGAATCAGATATGAGTCCCATTCAATTTTCAAGGGACAGCGACACATATTGTTCTTGCATCTTTTCAATCTAGACACAAATAACTTGACTTTAAGCTAAAACATCGTGGATACAATTCCCCGTAAACGACAACAAATGACAACGGTGGACGGCAGTAGGTGAAAAGTAGTTCAGCAAGAAATATCAGATCAGTAGTCAAGGGGATGATGAAAAGATTTCTCTGTTCCAACTGAAAAATGTCACGGGCACGGTGTGAACCTTGTCGAGTGAAATTGGCCCTTCTTCATTCGTTGAGTCCTCCCACGGGTTGTCTCTGTTCAATTCCCTGTTATCAGCAGCATTCGGCCTCGACGGCCGCCGGTGTTGGACACGGCCTGCCTCGAGAGACACTACCGGCCTGACCGCGCGCAGTACGAGCGACACCGGGGTATCGTCTGTCCAAGTCTCGATCTTGTACTTATTCGCTCGCCAGAATTCGTAGATCTCATTGTTCGTCTCGTCAAATAAATGGTGGTGGCGGATTAACATGCTTCGGAGGGCAGCCCCGCAGACTATTATAAACATTAGAGTCAATATTCACTTATAGTCGGAATTGCCTAGGGTTTCGGGAGTTTGTGGGGGTTGTAAGATCAGAACATGCCTGCTAAGGTAATTCATATCTCTCAGGTATGCTATGAAAGGGGAAGAGGGTTAAGAGACTCTAGTGACTGACCTTGGTCTACGCTGTTGTGATACGTAAGGTCCAAAAATGGCTTGCTTTCCAACATTTCATCGAGGTAGGTCCCGAAATATTGTATAGCCAGATCCGTGAGAATGTCCTCGTTAGGTTTAGTATCATTCGCGGAGACCCTCATCTCGTTGCGAAGCGCTTCCTGCAAGACATTGTCGTATTGTCCTTGCTTAAACAGCAGCATGTCGTACTGCAACAAGGAAGTCTTTCCGATCCAGGAACCTCCGAACTTGGCGCGATTGAGCAACCCTACCATCGCGGCTATTGCACCCATGCAACCGGTGCCATAATCCGAGATCGGGAAAGGAGGCACCCCGGGTACAGCGCTCCCCATGAATTTTCCTTGCTCCCAAGCCAAGCCACTCACGCAGTCCGCTGTCTGTTGCCACCCTTTGCGGTCTTTCCAGGGCCCAACATGGCCAAAGCAGTTCTCGGCCACATACACGTATCCTCTTCCATTGTCGTGAGTCAGTTTCTGGAGTACCGGTTGCAACCAATCTTGTTGTTCTGACTGCGGCTCGAGGCCCAGGATAGAGACCGCAAGGAGTTTAGCTATAGCACCTGGCCGATAGCCATCAAGTATGATATCGGCTGACTTTATCATTGATCGGAACACTGCTTTGTCTTCCTCATTATTCTTGAGGTCCAGAGAGACACACCGCTTGCCCATGTTAACATCCACTTGGAAATAAGGGACATCTGGCATATATGGGCTGGTAATCTTAATCACCTCAGCTCCGTATTCAGCAAGGATTCTTCCCATAATGGGACCTGCGATAATGCGACAGAATTCAATGACTTTCACTCCTTCCAGAGGTCGCGGGTTCTTCCCTGACACAGCCAGTGGCTCGGTCTTCACTGTGTTGGTATTCTTGACCTGTTCTACGGTCCATGGTAAAGTATTCGCTAGTGCTTTCCCCTGAGTTTCTATGTCAGCCCCGCATTCTTGAGTTCATATATCGAAAGGGAAGTAAAAGGGGAGTTGTACATGATCAGTGTCCATGAAATCTTGGTGAGTTAGCACCCTCACACCCGCTTGGTCAATAGACACATTGGCCGCGTCCCAATCACTGAGGTGCGTTGTACTGTTTTCTGTTCAATATATTTACGATCTCTTCGTGTTCTGTCGGCGCGCAGCCAATCCTCTATCCGATGAAGGTCAGCATTGTCAGCGTCTTTTCCGGATTCAGCGAACCGTGGAAGTGATAGAATTCATTGTCGGCCGTCTTATATATATTCGAAGACATGCGGTTAAATGGATAACTGTGCGTCATGGATGTCAGTATCTGCGATGAGAGTTAGCATCAAGAGAACCAGCACAGCCTGATGTAAGCCTGTCTTACTGAATGGTTTTTGGCTCATGAGCTCTTTGGTGCCTTCAGCAAGCTTTCCGCGGTTGTTCAGAGTGGTCAAGTAGGTCTGGAACAGAGAGCTGTTGTTCTGTTCGAGGTCAACCGTGACCCCGAGTCTTGGATAGAGATCCCATCCTTAATCCGCTGAGACAGGATAGCCTTCGCCACTTATGTTGAGATGGTCAGCGATCCAACACTCTCACAAACTATGTGTTCCAAGTATTCTTCGAGTTCACTCACAGTTGCCTTCAATCATTTGAGTGCCGCAACAGTTCCGTCTCCTTGAATGGGATTGGGAAATAGGGATGATCTCTTGATACCGTGTGAATACTTCGCCGCGATGCTCAGATACTACGTCATCCGCGAGCGAGTGTCTCACACACGAGTCTTCCGTACATGAAGTCTTCTTTGAGCACGAGTCGCCACCTGGACATGACTTCTTGGCCTCAATGAAGTATTGACGAATTGTGTTCAAAATCTTCGCCGCCTCGCTCTTCATCGAGTACTCGCCCAGTCAGAAGTAGCAGACGTCATTCTGTTTCGTTATCAACAACGACTAACAAAGATTTTTTACGGCTGTCCAACGTAAAATATCTCGATGTAAGTAGTAAATGCGGACCAAGAAATATCCCACTACTCTCTCCACTTCTTAAGGGGGCGGAGGGTATATAAGTACTCATTATTTTGCCCGGTACGAAAAAGACATACCAGCAGTCGATTTTGAGTTTCTTGCAGAGAAGACATCCAGCATAAATCTTAAAAATACCTATCACCAATGAATAGGTGTTACAGGCCCATTTCTCTAGGTCTCCGCTGAGCCATTTGAGTCCCCTGCCTCTCCCTTCCATTGACTTCACCACACCACACTTTGTTAAAGTTTCCTGTGCCTCTTTGTAGCGCATACTTGAAACAAAACTAGAGTCGGAGTTGCTTTTTTTTTATGTCACGTATACTTCTGTTACTCTTGAATCCTAATTGCAAAAATAATCGCACCATATTTCCACGGAACAAGTCGTCCTTCGTCAAATTATTGAAAGGGAGTGAAGAGGGTGAGGCTATAGTCAGGTGTTTAAATGAGTTTAAAACATAATTTAGGGGATTCTAACATAATGTTTCTAAAGTACAAACAACAAATTCGCATATACGTGGAGGGAAAAAAAGCCTGTAAAATTTAGATTCGGGCGACCAAGTACCAGAGACATATTATACCTTGACAAATTGTAACTCTTGTGCGTTGTGGCGGCGTATCATAGAACCTCACGTGGCAGGATGCGGAGGTCACAAGGCACCGGCTAAGCGCCCGATGTTTGTAGAACGTGTCAAAGGGCAAGAGGACAAATTCACAACTCCCCAAAATATTCCTTGAACTAGATGATACTTTTGTGCATATTTGACCTACGAGTTTCATTTTCCGTAGATTGCAAATAAATAAGATATACCGCTGAAGAGACACCTCTGAAACCGGTTGCCTTGTTATCCAATCAAACCGACACTACGAAGATCAGTACGCTTGCTATTTGATTATTTTCCTAAGTCGATATTATTAATGATGTCTTTCGAGTAGTTTTAGCTACGGACAGCGATATTCTCCATAGATCTGCATATGAAAATGGCGTAACCCCTAGTTAAAATGCACACATTATTCAGAACAGGGCCGCAAAGCGTGTGTTACACCGTGTTAACAACCGGATACGGTTGAGGCATGTTTCATATGCAAGGTACCGACGTCTTGCGAGACTCAACTTGTCGTCTACCTCTAGTATGCAGTGCTACCTCTTTTGAATGTGACATCTACGGTGATTATATAAGTTCCTCTCTCGTCCGAATGCATGGGATTACGTATAATTCTCATCTACTCAAGAGCTGAGTAGCTAGTCTCGCTGATAGACACATGTTACATATTTAGTATATTAATGTCATGAGGCATAAGCATACGGACAAAGAGCCTCCTATAATCAGTCAGATCGCGACCACGAGGATACTTCTAGAACCTTGTGCAACAACAAGTGTCTTTTGCCTGCCATACACTAGGTTCATGACAATTAATGCAATATGCCACCGGATGTCAGGACCTTCGTGTGCGTCATCCATAGGGTATAGTATGATATATATCATTGCGCGAGGGTCTTGATACCACTCATATACATAGATCCCAACCCCTTTATCAGTTTTAGCGAGGTAGTACTAGCGATCCACAAATGTGGCGATAGTATTGTCAAAGCGGTGTGCCTAACAGCGGACACATGATCCTCTATTTCCCCATAACTTTCAATTCAAGCCATGGAGTCTACGAAGCTGAAGCAAGGCATAGTGTCAGGGGCCTTGTACTCGGGTAGGCCGTAGAAACTTGTCGCACAAGGGTTTCTAAGGCTCTTCATAGGCTCATCGAGAATGATCCCCCAACGCGAGACCTTCTTGGTGTTAAGTTCAAATCTAAGCTTAATGTGAAAGAAGCAAAGGAACAACCCGATAAATTTGAAGATGAGATGATACGCTTTTCCAATGACCATCCTGGCAACTTGACTTTAGTCAGTGTCGCCTACGCTACCCGGTGGCTCAACAACGTTGACCGCACTGCTCTAGTAGACCCAGCTAGACACGCCTTGTGCTTACTCCTCCTTCGAGGAGTTTGTTCTAGCTTAACGGTTTTGTTTCAGGGCCTGTTCTTTGTTTGTTTCCCCTATAAGTTGTTAAAGAAGAACAATCCCATTATGTCGCACGTGAATCAGATTTATACAAATAGATGAACTCGTCACAGCAACTAAACCCAGAAACTAACACCAGAAACATATTCCAGAAACACATTCCAGAAACATCTTCCAAAGACTCACATTCAAACCTGTCTATATATATAGTAACCATGTCCTCCATGAACTTCTACGATCTACTCGGCGTATCCCCGATGCCGAAGTGTCCGCGATCGAAAAGGCTTTCCGAGCTATTTCGTTATCCAGACACCCCGACAGGGCAAACGCAGCCACGCGGCCCAAGAACGGCGTCGAAACGCCGCAGGAGCGCGAGGCGCGCGAGAGGCGCAACCACGAACTGTACGTGAAAATCACCGAAGCCCGGGACACCCTTATCGACGCCAGGAAGCGCAAGGCCTATGACAGAGAGCTAGGTACAGGTACAAAGGGTCCTTCCGCCACCAGCAGCGACAAGAAATACCCATCGCGTAGCGCGACCAAAGACAGAGCCAAGAGCAAGAGCAAAAGTAAGTCCGAGAAGCCCAAGCGGCGACCGACGACGAGTTCGTCGAAAGCCGCCGGCGTTGCCTCTGCCGAAAGCATAATCGAGGGATACCTAGACTGTCTCGAGGTCGAGCTCGCGTACATAAAGCACATGGAGGCCCGGACCTGGGGCATGCAGTACACCCTAGAGCACGTGGCGGCGCGGACGCACGACTACGGGAGCCACGCGGAGGCTGCGTCGCTCCTCGAGGGCATCCTCCGCAAGTGCAGGAAGGCCCGGGAGGGCATGAGCGACGCGCGGGTAGGTCTCGAGTTTCTTGCCGAGCGCGACCTGTCGGACTCGAAGAAGATGTCCGAGGCGATGAGGCTCTACAGCTCTGCCATCGACGGCGCGCTTTATTATACCCAGCGTGCGACTAACACGCTAGACGAACTGCAACCGCTTTTGAGGGCGTTAGGAGAGAGCACTTTGAGATATTAGGAAGTGATATATATAGCTCATGTAAGTCTACTTCCACGGCGAGTGGCAGCCAAATGTAAGAATAACTCAAAGTTCTTAGGTAATGAAATAATACAATAACCTACGTTTTAAATCAAAACTTAGATATGCCCAACAACTTTTTATGATTCCATTTACTAGTTCACCTTAACCAAAAAAGCAAAGAATTGCCATTTATAAGCAAATATACACTCGTAAAACATGTTATTTAGAGCAAACTATTGTTCGCAACCGCTAAGATCCTTCAACATGCACGCGCTTCTTGGCGGAAATTATTAGTCAACTAGGTACTTAACCCGGTGTGAGTCACTAATGCCGCAGGTCCCGGCGGCACGAGCGCGGCGCCGGTAGGATATTTAAAGGGTAGTCTAGCCGTACATTAAAACTTGATAACTTTGCTGGTTGGCCATTAAGTTCACATGTCTATACACTTGATGATTCATATTATTTTCATTCATATTTCTTTTGAAATTAATCTTTCACCGAGTATTTCGCTCGGCAATTTATACCGACTATGAATGGTTCAAAACCGCCTTGGCAGCTCCGATTCCATCAGTATATACCATCCCAGCAACCGCTGCAGAAGTCAAAGTAGAGACAATACCAGCGGCCAAAGCCGAAAAGGCGACCTTGGAGACATCACCACTGCGACCCGGGCAATCTGAGAAAGGACACCAATCTGTGTTCCGAGGGACCCGATGTTTCCAAATCCCTAAACATGCTCATGTTAGTTCCTAGTTTTGCGATTAAGCGTTGACATAAACTTACACAGCAAGCGTATGTAGCAATAATAGTCGCTCGTGGACTCAAGGCCGTATAACGGGGATCAGTGGTCAGGGCGATGAAGGCAGCGAATTCGTTGATGATGATTTTCTGGCCGATAAGCTCGCCAACCTGAAGAAGTTCATCCTTTGGTACACCCAAGAGCCAGGCGACCGGGTAAAAGATGTAACCCAGAAGGAACTGGAGGGTCAAGGACGGGTTGTTGATACCCAGTAACCACCCACCAAGTGAGTAAGCCGTTGATGAGGCCGACAAAAGCGATAATACACAGTAGCGTGGCAAACAATCGTACCGGCAATTTTAAGACCAAGCCAGGCGCCGTTGGCAAATGCGTGAAGCGGGTTGGCGGCCTTATTCTCTTCGTCCTCTGGTACAACAATTTTCCCGGCAGTTAGGGATTCTTCCGTCTCAGGATATCGCATCTTTGAGATGGCGAGCGACGCCGGGATGGACATAATGCAAGATGAGACAAGAGCTTGGGCGTTCAATCCTAGTCCGATGTAGGCGACCAGTACGGAACCGGCAATTGTGGCGAAACCACATGTCATAACCTGGTGAAGCTCCGCCAGGTGAGATACGGAACAAAGGGGCGGATCAACATGGCGGATTCACCCTGGCCGATGAACGGGGTAGCTGATGCGACGACGGCCTCACCTCCGGACACCCGGAGAGTCCAGAAAAAGAAAACGGCAAATTTACCGATGAACCACTGGATAAGGCCAACGTGAAAGAGGAGAGCTACCAGGGCGACGAAGAAGATGATGGGTGGAATGACACCAATGAAGAACCACGGTAGTTTAGGGACGCTGGCATCAGTCAAGAATACAACACCCTGGTTGGCAAAACCCAGCAGGGTACGAGCCAGTTCAGAAATGAAGCTGAAGATATCGTAACCGGCATGTGTCCGCAGCACGAAGAGGGCGATGATGAATTGAGTAAGCATGCCGCCTAACGCTAGGTATTAGCTTGCATCCTACTAGATGATGGCGCTTGGCGCTTAGAATCTTCATTGTCACCTACCAATGACAGTATGCCAGGGAATAGCTGAAAATTTCTTCGACGTTACCGACATGACGAAAATCATCACAACCAGTCCAAATAGAGCTTGAAGACGACCGAGTCTTGTGTTATCGCCGGACTCTGCGGGTACTAGAGTGCCAACAAGGAAGACGGCGACAGCTCCGATGGCGGCGAGCGGCCGGTGGAGGACTTAGGAATCATCTCGTAACCCCTGAAGACGGTGTGGCGCCATACGATCTTGACTGGTTTCATGACGTATCCGACAGGAATCCATAGGAAGATGATGCGCAGCGTAATGGCGAGGTAAACCAGAAAGGGGATCAACCAATTCTTCGATTTACGAAATTTGACGAGGCCAAAAATCCACCAGCTGTTTGCGCGCAACGCAGGGCCACATTTAGCTACTGTCATAAGGGGATAGGAAACACCTCGTCGCAAGAAAAACCGACGAATGACAAGTCGACACTCACGCGGTAAAGACAAGCCAGATGAAGAGGTGGATGGGAGCCCTCAGCCTCCGATACCACTTCTTCAGAAAGCCGGTCGACGACGACGGGTCGTTGGAATCACGCGCCCCGTCAATGTTGCCGATTTCCTCGTCGGTGCCGAGCGACGTCTTCTCGGCGCTCGTGAAGTTGTCGCCGGTCTTCTTCATAGCTGTGGGGCCGGCTCGGCTGCGTCGTGTCGACATACATGACCTCGTGAGGATGAGGATGGTTGGCGTGGTCAGCAGCGGCGCCGCCGTGATGGATATGCTCATGGCGATGTTCCTCGTGAGATTCCAGGGCAGACTTCGGGGTGGGCGTCGCACCCTCGCGTGGGGTGGCGCCAGCGCCCTGATCCTTCTCTTCCGAAGAACTCATGTCGTAGCGAAAGATGTCTGTATACACAGACGCCTACTCAACTAGCTGGGATGAGAGCAGCTTGCCCGGCCGAGAGTCGTCGGGGAGGAGACAAGGAGAAGGAGGGGAAAAAAGGTTGGCGGCCGAAGGGCTGAAGATCTCTCCCAACACGCATTCGGGGGAGGAGACGCAAGCAGTATTATATGTACTCGTCCTACCAGCCAGCCAGTACCAGAATGCGAAAGTGGTTTGCACGGGTGCCAAGAAAGCCCACCTCGTAGCTATCTAATCGAGCTTCTTGATTGGGCCGCCAGCGTCCATCTCATTCCCCATTTCACTGATTTCGCCGCTGGCTGATGGTGATCGTGTGGTCCGGTTGGTCTAGATGAGAAGAAAAAAATCCCAGGGCGGCGCTAGGGTCTGGCTGGGGCATGGTACCGGACAAGGGTACCAGGCATGGGGCAGGGCATGGGTATACTTCTGGAAACGGAAGGACCTTCTGACGTTGTGTGGATCGGCCGTCGAGCTGATGGGCGCAAGACTTGAGAGGGTGAGAGGGCTATGGCGCTGCATAGTACCGGGCTATTGCCCTGCGAACCCAGCACGTATAGGTCCTGTATAGGTATCCTGCGGTACCTGCTTGCACTAAGGGTCTGTGGACTGTGGACTGCGAAATTACTTAAGTAACTTGTTCGGCGGTTTTTCTTTGGCGATAACCACCTATTCGCTAGCTATCTTATTCAAGTGTCCGGTTGGTAGAAAGCACTAATTTAGCGTCGAGGTCGGGGTTGCGCGGGAGTCTATCTACTGGTACGGGCTAGGGCCACAGATGTCATAGTTAATCAAACATTTATTTCCCACTGTACTGTACCTCGGTTCTACACGGCCTACCTCAGGGACATCATGGATGTCAGATAAGAGGTAATATCCATTGGCGTAGTTCCAGCATCCATCTCGAACTGGTGGGCAGATAGATATGCATTTTCTGTTGACCGAGAATTTATTAAGCATCTAAAAAAAATGTCTAAGATGGAACACGCCTCACTATCATAGATCGCTCATTCTTGACCGGTGGACAGTCAATTCCTTAATGTGAATGGTCAAAATGCGCCCCGTCCAGCCATTGACGAGTCACCTGGCCAGCAACCTGTCTCGATCTAGCAGTACAGCACGCCTCTCATACCTACTAGGTACAATAGGTTGTACGGTGCGGGAAGTTGTGGACCTCTGTCTAACATCTATCGAGATTTCTCCTGTAAATGTAAGTGAATGCATCGGCTATGAGGAAGCAGCAGCATCGTCAGCTGCTGCAAGCTGCTGCAAGCTGCAAGCCTTCAGCAACGTCGATGGCGGTAAGTAGGGTTGGTAGCCCAGCGCAACAAGACACCCGACCGGGACCCGACAGAGTTCAAACCACCCTGCCAGTGTCCGCGGCAGCGCCCGCAGTGACATACATATACACTTACATTACACACACATGTACAAGTACTGCATCAAGCCGAACCATATCCTCGACCTGCTGGGACAACATGCGACCACGACATCATCGGTGGCAATTGGGCGGGTTACGCTGACAACATTGGCCTCTCGGTCAGCCCAGCCATCCCGGTCGGTCTCGAGTCTCTCTCACGTCCAGAGAGCGACGCCGTTCCCAAAGGCACGGATCATGTGTGCCAAGCCGTCGAGTCCGGCTGCGTCTTTCTCGTTTCTCATTCGACGACGTCCAAGATAACAAATCGCCAAGACCGCAAGGATCTTGCTCGGATGGGGCTGGTTCATATCAGCATTCATGATACGTAGTAGACCTATGTTTGTACCTAAGCAGCAAACAGCAGAGGAAGCAAAATCTTTCCACTGCGCTTGAGAGAGCCTGCCTCATCACCTATCGCGCCACACGGTCTTAGTGTTTCTCGTTTCTCTCTCTTTAAGAACTCCTTGGGCCCCTGTCATTCTCACCGTTATTTGTTCGTAATAGAAACCTTCGTTCCCCGCGTCTCCAATTATGTAAAGCTGGGGTCAACGCTAGAACTGCCTCAGCTATTCCCTTGGCATCGGCTGGTTTGTGCAAACCCGGACGATGCCCCATTCCGCAGATGCTCCATGCGACTTGTAACTTTCTTTCGTGATCATGTTGAGGCGTTCAATGCTCCTGAGCCGTTGACTGTTGCCGTACAATACTTGCGGCACAACGCTAGCCTCGTTTTTTTAATTGGTTGCTTAAGTCTGTAATATTTTTAACAGTACTTGAAAAACCCCTGGGCTCGTTGGCGCTTGGCAAATTTTACTTATCTCGTACTGCAAACATACAGACCTGGGTATCGAATCCTTATCAGCAGCATATATATCCTGCCCCTGTAAACTCGTTGCTAGACTATATCTTTTGATAGTAGACGGATAGTCACGAACGACAAGGGTGTCTAGACTTTAGCCAGCCTGAATACCATTCATAAGATCTCGTTCAACAGCAGGTCTTGATTCCTCTCGCAAACTAGGGGTATTTGATGCACCAAAATGAGAATTTTCAGTATCCTACTTGTAGTGTTAGGTGGATGCTCCGACGGGACCTTATCAGCCGGCTATCCCGTATTCATAACTACTCTGGGCCATTTATGGACATAAGCCGCTAGTAGTCGCTTAGCAACCAACCTAGCAGGTTCGAGAACTATAAACCGACAACTGACAACCGGCTCTTCTCACTCTAATAAGGTTGTGAAGAGTCTCTTTTCACAGAGCTTAGCGTAGGCGCTATATAACAAAACGATCTTAAGACTGTTCCATTAAGGAAGTAAGGTCGCTCGGTCAGCCCTAGCCTTGAATACTAGCTACCTACGGAATGCCCTACATAGTAGGCCCGGCGCCAGTTGATGCCGGACGACTTGAAGCCATCGCGGCACAACCTTAGCTAATTAAGTAAGCAGATTAGTCCCTTACACGATTACGAGGTTTATTGTTTCTGTCATGCCACGATAGATTGTTCACACACAACTACTGTATGTTCTAACTCAAGTCTCTTTTCCAAACAATATTCACAGCAGTGTTATACTGCTTGCGAAGATCACTGCAACCTGGGGTAGCATTGCATTAGCCATATCGCGAGTAGGCGAGATCCGGGTTAAACCAAGGCGCCTGCCTAATGGGTCCGATACCACGTGTGAGGTGGAATTGCGCATCTGCCGGGACATATAAAGTGAGTTGCCCGTCGTGAAGGTGATACTAAGTTAGATGTTTATTTCTCTTCATACCTGGTTAAGGTTAAGTAGTTCGTTTTGACTTATTGGCGGCAGATGAGCAATTGGAGCTATATTGATTTTGCCAAGCCGAAAGAGCTAAAGGTTCTTCAAAGAGAAGCAAACAAGATCACATCAACCAAGGAAGATAATGCTATAGTCTACTGAGTTACGTACGACAACACAGAAATCATGCTGATTAGACACGGTCTAGTAAGCTATCAATTCTGCAAAAATTATCATTAAATAGACGTAAGTACTTTGCCACAAAATTAGGGGTAGACTACATAAGCCTCAATATATGATGCAACCCGGCATCAGCCGTTCTACTATACCCCGCTCAAACATATTCTCCTATGCCCGGATCTAATTCCGCCCCTGCCTCCCCTTCGGACGGGAAGTGTGTGGTTACATCAATGCTCGCCAAGTCTTGGCTGGGTATCTCCAAGAATCCTTCCGGGCTCTTGTTATCGACAGAAAGATACATGGCTGCCACCAACACTGCAACAAGGAGCAATACCGCGCACTGAGATAGTTAGAAGTTAGTTATTGGTGGCTTCTGGTAAGGAGGTTCCAAAGCTTCTAGGCAAGATCTTAATCCTGAGTAGGAATTTGGTGCTCCAAAAGTTTAGGACGGGTAGACAAGAAAGCTACTCACAAACAGGAAAACAAATTGCCAGCGCCCTCCTGTATCTATATACCCAATTAGCATCCATATGCACTATTCCATAAGTCATTAGAGAATATAGACTCACCACCACTACCATTCGCTGTCCGGAGCGCGACGACGACGAACACGAATAGGGGGATGTTCATGAGGCTGTACACGCGAGCCCTCGCCTCATCGGTGACGATCGTGCCACGGTGACACGCGACACTGGGCACGTAGACGCCATTGCAGATCTCCAACAGCAGGAATGAGATGAACAGCGCTATCTCTTCTCTGAAGAACGCTGCAGCAAAAAAGCAGATGGAGCTGGCGAATAAGGCTCCCTTGAGGAGCAGCGTTGGAGTTAAGGTATGCCTTATTGACGGCCCATGGTGACCGCTACTAGGGTCCGCGGCCATCATATTAAAGGACAGCGCGCCGATGACCATTATCGCCATGAACGAGGCGAAGATGACGCCGTGTGGGATCGTTCCGACACCCCTGGGTGTGCCCTATCATGAGCGTCCTGGAGTGTCTCGGGCCAGAAGAACATGAAGAGGAAGATGGTGCCCTCGAAACAACACGTCACGAAGCTCATGGCCCATAGTCGCGGATCCCACAGCGACGTCCTCGCCTGGTCTGGCGATGGCGATGCCTGTGCCTCGGCTGCCTTGTCGTCGTTCCTATCTATATCGACCGTCGAGTTGAGCCCGAAGTTCTCTTTCCATGTGTGAATCATCAGGATAGCAGCGCACAAGTCTAGAGCCTGGATAGCATGTATTAGTATCATAACACCGACGAGTAATGATTATTTCCCCTCTTCTCATGCCCGTCTCGGGAAAGCCCTTACCCCACTCAGTATAAAAGGGTGAATCTTCGACCCCAGCGCCAAAACAACACAATGCCCCAACACGCCGGCGACGATAGCCGTGATGCACTTGGACGTGGTCATGACGCCGAACATAGAAGTGAGCGAGAGCCCCGAGCCGTGCGCGAACCCGCGCTCATTGTACTCGGCGATCATCCAGCTCTCGAAGGCAGTCCAGAGCAGGGTAAGCGCGACGCCGCCCAGGACCCTCCCTATGATCAGGATAGGAAGCGCGTCGAAGCACACAGACACGGCGGCGAGCGAGTGGATGCCGCAGAAGACCAGACACGCGCGCCGTCGCCCGAATCTGTCGGTCAGGTACCCCGTGAAGAGGGCCGACACGGCCGCTGCTGTGTATGTGCTGATGTACAGCGTCGACACCGTCCCTCGTCGAGCGTCTTCTCGTTCCGGAAGAGCGAGTACATGAACGGGTTCTGCAGCCATTCGGACCCTATCACTAAGAGGTACTGTAGAGTGCTCTGGGTCAGTTGTCGCCATTTCAAACGTGGGTTTCGAAATGTTGTAAGCGTTGCCCTGGACCGATGAGGGAAACCCAGGCCACCACAACAACAAGAAAATAACTCCGAGATTACTCACAACCCGCAAGAAGGTCCGTTGAAACTCCTTAGCATCATCTTCGAGGGGATTAAGCTCCCGCTTCTCCGTGGGCGTTCTTTGAGCCCATGATATGATAGTCTTGTACCCTGCCACGATCGCGACGAGAGGTGTGAGGACTAGCAGTCCGATCCAGTAAATATCGAGGCCCATGTTCGTCCGCCGTCAATTTTTCGAAGCAAGAACAAGAATAGAGGAGTGCGGTGTCGAAATCGACGCAAGTAGTGTTGCCGGGCACGTCATTTTGGGTCGTTCATTTCGAGACACATAGGCCAGACTCAGCATTCCTCTCTGGCATTCGAGGGGTGCCGGCTTCATTTTATAAATCAGTAGTAATATAGTCCATACCCTTCTGCTCGGAAACGTCCCTTGGGGCTCAATAATTCGTAGCACTATATTAAGACTTAAGTCAAGGGATGGCCTAAGATAGTGGATAATCAGGTGCGAATCATCCCCGTCAGGGAGGCTAGATATTACCCTCAATGGTGTTTTAGTTTCTCCGCTAGTATTGCTAGCAGAAGGAAACATCTTAGAGTCATCAATATAGGTCGATATAGGCGGCATTCGTAACGAATAGTGTCATGAACGTCATATAATACAACAAGCATTGTGTCATCAACACAGGGGTATATCTTATTTTTTTACGAACCAGCGATTTCTGCTCGCTCATCTTCCCATTCGTCATCGTCAACCATCTCCTGGTTGAGGGCTTCCTCGCCATCTCCAGCCAGCCCTTCGCTGTCTATCTCGTCCTCTTCCATCATGTCATCAAAGAGATCACTGTTATTGCCATTAAACTCGTCATCCTCTTCGTCGTCATCATCACCCTTCGCACCGCGTTTAGCTCCGTTGGCTGCCCGTTCTTTTTGTTTCTTCTCGACATTGGCCTTCTGCTCCTTTCTCCTAGCTTCTTTCTCCTTTGCCCTCGTCTCCCATCGCTTATTGAGTTCTTGCACCTCCTTTTTAGATTTGTGGATGTGCTCGTGCCACATGACTTTGCCAGAGCAGAGGCCCTCTTCCACTTTGGTCATGCGCAACTTCATGCGGGGTCCGAGCTCGACTAGTTTGACTTTACGCCGCTCTACCCTTTCATCATCTTCATCGAGATCATCCCCATTTTCACGCGCGGCACGAGCCTTGGCAGAAATTTTCCGAGGCGCATCTTCCAGCACCTCAACCTCCGCATCAGTGTCAATTTCGCTTCCACTAGTAGCATCTGTCATGTATCCCTCTCCGTTCTCACCACCAATCATGAAATCAGCGATATCTTCTAGCTTTCCTAGATTTGGCACACCTCCTTTCCGGCCGCTTTTCCCATTTAGGATCTTCTCGGCGGCGTTGAGTCGCCGAAGCGGCTTGGATATGCCAGCAGCTTTGGTAGTTATGGCATAGTGTCGGAAATTCAAGACGAATGAACCATCATCTTTGTCGCCGGGGTTCTCTGTTTATTAAGAGCACCCGTCGTATTGATTTAAGGGGAGTTGTCTGCGGGTTTATACGGGGAAACATGGATTGGAAAATGGTAGTCGTAAGGGTCTCGAGGTGTTTGGGAACAGCAGTGTTGGAATCCGCCCCAGGCGTAGATATATTGTTCATTATCAGCTACAACTAAAAGCATTAGCGGCTGTCGTGTCACGGGAGCAACTCGGCCTTGTGTGTTCATACCAATGGAGGTGTGGCGTACTCCTTACCACCGCCCCGCGGATGCCGTTGGGCGCGGCGTATGTCCTTGCACAGCGAATACTTCTCGACTCGGAAATTGAGTGTTGGGCCCCGTGGCGTCGTGGCCCCGGAGGTTTGTGTTGCCAGACTCGGATCGTGAAAAGAGCAGCAGATGAGTAACACCCAATGGCCCGGTCATGGTGACATAATCTCGCAGGCGGTTCGCGCGACGCTCTTTCAAGCGGCTAGCAGTGCCGGGCTCCATGACAAGACGGACATCTTTTGCTAATTGACTAATACTTGAGCCAACCTCGCCGGCGCCGATACGAATGACCATGCTCTTGGGATCTAGGGCGGCTGAACGGCCGGTCGGGGGTGGCCGATGTTTTGGGTGGGCGGCGCCCACATGGGTGCGCTTCTTGGTGCGCGGTTTCGCCATTATTGTCAATTGTGATCAATATTATTGCCGAAGTCCGTACAAAGAAGTGTATGCAAAAAAAAAAATAATAAGTATTTTCCACGCGGGTTGCTGCGATACCTCGCTGATACCAACAGCAATGCGATGTCTCGGGAAAAAATAATATGTAGTAGATGCTGATAAGATAAACTGCCAACCTAGGTAGGTACCTAAAGTAGACTAAGGTTAGTAGATATGCAGCACCTAACCTAGTTCAGCTAGCTGCTTAAATATGATGCAGTCTATATAGCGGGGCAGTCAATCCCCATAATTAAGTTTCTTATCTTATCGAACTTTTAACTTTCGAGGTCTTGGGTTCTTCAAGTTTTATCCAGCTTCGACTTATAGAGCTTCACGCAAACAGCAGCCAATCCCTTCCCAGCATCCCATATACACCATTCCAAGCCGATCCGCCAACTATCCGCAGTGTTGCGAAGAAACGAGCCACGAAGCGCAAACGACATGGCGCCCTCACTTAAGAAACGAAAGACATCGAAGTCCGAGACAACAAGAAGGGCCATAACGACGATGACTCTCCCTCGGCGCAAAACCAGGCGTCGTCGCCTCCCGAGTCGGCCACATTAGACGGTTCGGGCGAAGGCGAGGACTCTCCCACTGCCGAAACCGAAGCGCCCCAAAGACATTCAAGGAACTGGTGAGGTCATGTTGCGTCTTCCAAGATGCGCTGTTCGCAAGCTAACTCGTCCGGTTGTGCCAGGGCATTGTTGATAGCCTCTGCGATGCCTGCGCCTCGCTCAAATTTACACACGCTACACCTATTCAAACGAAGGCCATTCCCGAGGCCCTTTCTGGCAGGGATGTCATTGGTCTGGCTGAGACCGGCTCTGGAAAGAGTGCGACATCCCGCTCAGTATCTTACTTTCTCGTTAGCTAACTCGTCATTGACAGCCGCCGCCTTCGTACTACCTATCTTACAGTCTCTTCTCGAGAGCCCTTCGCCCCTGTATGCCTTGATCCTTGCGCCTACTCGTGAGCTGGCACAACAGATCGGCCAGCAAGTCGATGCTCTCGGAGCCACCATCTCTGTTCGAAGCTGCACTATTGTCGGAGGGTGAGTAGTTGAGGCGCGTCCCATACCACTGTAGCCAGATGATACCATAACCCATGGATTGCATGGAACGATTTTACTAATTCTTAATTTAAAAGTCTTGATATGGTATCACAATCAATCGCTCTGGGTAAACGGCCTCATATTGTTGTCGCCACCCCTGGCCGCTTGTAAGTGAATTCAGAATTCTATAAGGCTCAAGATGGTTCCAATTGACTCATAGTGTTGCAGACTTGACCATTCGAGAAGACGAAAGGTTTCAAGTTAAATTCTCTGAAATATCTCGTTATTGATGAGGCAGACCGATTACTAGACATGGACTTCGCCGCAATTCTAGACAAAATCCTAAAATTCTTACCGAGAGAGAGTAAGTAAATCGAAATTTTGAATTTTCCCGTTGGTAGACTTTTCGACACGTAGTCCGGTCACTAATTCTGGGCTCTTCTAGGACGGACTTTTCTGTTTTCTGCGACAATGAGCTCAAAGGTGTGTAGTTCCCGTTGTTAAGTTGTGTATGGCATTGAATTGACCAGTATGGCTTAGGTGGAATCATGCAACGAGCATCTTTGCGCGATCCAGTTCGCGTTTCCGTGTCATCCAGCAAATATCAGACCGTCTCAACTTTAAACAGGTTTAGTAGCCTTTTGATCGCCCTCTATTTCGTTCGCTAACTCTTTATTGAATGTAGTTCTACGTATGTTTGGATTCAATTCAATCTCATTCGGTTTGGCCCCTCTGTAACCAGTGAATAATTACTAAGCCTGTTGTCTAGTGCTTCATACCGCATGCTTTCAAGGATTTCTATCTCAGTAAGTTTATAGCCTTCAAACTGATCAATCATGCTATACAGTTCACTCGCCACTAACATCGAACCCGTTCATAGTATATCTCCTGAATGAGTTTATCGGAAGAAGCATCATAGTGTTTACAAGAACAGTCTTCGAGAGTCAGAGACTCTCTATTATTAGACACCTAGGCTTTAAGGGCATTCCTCTTCATGGTACGTCCCTTGACCCTCCTTAGCTACTTCGCGTTGCAAATATTTATTCCATTCCCATTACTGACCCAGTCATAGGGCAATTATCACAAGCTGCTCGATTAGGAGCTTTGAACAAATTCAAGAGTAACGCGAGGGACATCATGTGTTGTACGATGTTGCAGGTATGGAACGCAATATAGCTTAACGTATTTAACAATTCTAATAAGCTGTGTATAGCCAGAGGCCTTGATATTCCCAGTAAGGAGTTTTTTTTAACGACTCTCGGAGCGCGAGATTTCCCTTTGGCGAAGACAATGTCTAGAAGCTTCCGAATCTTCACAAATGACGCTTCGAGTATCGATAACTGACTCCGAGTGCTGCAGGTGTTGACTTGGTCTTAAATTACGATCGTAAGTATCTGTTGTGTTATAAAGAGAACCCCCCACTGTCGCAAAGCTTTTTTCATTATTTAAGCGTGAGATATATAGCTAACACTATGCGTCACAGTTCCTGGCGATAGCAAAACTTACATCCACAGGTAGGGCATCGCATTCGAGGTTTGTACATGACAATTTGCTGATGTGTGCAGGGTTGGTCGAACCGCTCGAGCAGGGAAGTCTGGGCAGGCTATCACGATGGTCACTCAGTATGATCTCGAGGTCTTTAAAAGAATTGAGAGTGCCTTAGGGTCTCGATTACCGGAGTTTCCAAGTGAGCGGGATGAAGTAATGACTTTCCGGGAGCGTGTGGAAGAGGCACAGCGACATTCCGAAATGAATGAAGTTTGATGGACGACCGAGGAAACAAAGGCTCTGTACTCAGTGGCCGCAAGGCAGGCCAAAGTGCTACGAAGAGGCGACGTGATAACATGGATGCTGAAGAGGGATAAGTTACCCTCTGTAACTACCTTCTCTCCGTCTCTATCCTTTGGTATTGCGATGTCAATTTTGCCTGCTACAGCGTTCAACCTCAGTACGGATAATTCTTGAGACTTCATCTAAGCATACTCATCTCAAGGGTGCATTTGTCTCTAGGCCCACCTTTACATAACCGATAAGCATCTACCCCAGGGAGACATGGCCATGCAGAACCAGGTCCTCGAATGCGCCATTCACCGCAGATGTAATGAATCCTGCTTGCTCACGCACCGTTGATATCCAATGGCTCGGGCGTTCTAGAACTGAGCACAAAATACGTGCTCAGGAAATCGACGCACAACCGAGCATTATTTAAATTAGTGGGACAGAAGTAGGGGTTCTGCCACAGAAGTGCATCTTAGTCACTTGTGTTATTTTCCCGATAATAGAGGTGTTGGTTGTTAGGAGTTGTCGGCATATTCGCTACCACGATATTAGCAGCAAGGTTGTTTAAATTGGCATGCTTCCATGTGTCTCATAGCTGTTACTTCAGTAGCAAAGACATAATCTAAAAAGGCTACTGCCATTGAGAGTGCTTTAGATGGGATATAAATAATTTCATATTTATAGCCTGAGCAAATGTTAAGATAGGATTATTTGATCGTTCAATACCTATAACTTCCATATCGAGGTCGCAAGGATTCTCAGCGTAACTTGTAACTGACACAAGTGTCTTCGGAATACCACACTCCATCTGCCCCAAACGACCCTTGGCGCCCCGACGGGGTACCTGTCGTCGGTTTTTCCATCAAACAGCGATTGGCATCGAGGACCCCAAATGGGGGAAACCCAAGGATAAATCCACACCGAACCTGACTTTATATACAGGTATTTTTTCGCGATGGCGTCCGATCATTCTCGTGAGGACGCCTCACTCCCACTCTACATTTTCGGCCACTCTTCATAAGTTATTATAATGGGTTGGCATATCTCGCTACGGCGTCTCTGCTAGCGCTCGTCCTCGGGCGTCTGGCCTGCTCGCGTTTCCCGGCGCCGAAGGCTTTGGTCGCAATGCCGTCGGTGGTCGGACGGGAGCGTCTATCACGTTACCAATCTGAAGTAGGTTGAGCAAAAGCGGCATCTATTTCCCTATATGTGGTTGGAAAGCGAGGATACGAAGCTGACGATGCTTGAGCGCGAAGTGACCAGGGCACGGGTTCCTTCCGTGATGCGGTCTCCCAGGCGAATCGCATTGTGGTGTTTGACGTCGGCGGAACGATGAATATTACAGATCGGGTCGTCGTGTCTAGTATGTTCACCCGATCCTTCACTTTTTTTTTCCTCGGGTGTAGCTTTTGATTTCAAGTTCTCCCGCATACTCGGCGAGGTCCGAGCAATAGTCGAGGGAGTCTTCGTCCAAAGGTAACTTGTTAACGGAAGCTCTGTAGAGAATATTTACATCGCCGGGCAGACGGCCCCGGGAGGCGGCATCACGGTGTACGGAAACGGCTTGTCGTGGTCTAACGCGAACGACGCCATCGTGCGCTACATCCGGCTCCGCATGGGGAAGTCGGGGGACTCGGGCAAGGACGGCATCACGATCGCCGATGGCGAGAACATGATCTTCGACCACGTCTCCGTCACGTGGGGCCGCGACGAGACCTTCTCGATCAACGGCGACGTGACCAACGTGTCGATCCAGGACTCCATCATCGGGCAGGGGCTGGACACGCACTCCTGCGGAGGGCTGATCCAGACCGACGGCGGAGTCAGCCTCTTCCGCAACCTGTACATCGATAACAAGACGCGCAACCCCAAGGTCAAGGGGGTAAATGACTTTCAGAATAACGTAAGATCGACCCCGAGTTCACGTCTGAGGACGGATGGTTACCTAACAGTTTTTCACTACAGGTGGTTTACAACTGGGGTGGTGCGGCGGTTACATCGCCGGCGACAGCGACGGACAGAGCTACGCGAACATCATCAACAACTACTTCATCTCCGGCCCACGACAAGCGTGACGGCCTTTACGCGAGGCAACGCCAACTTCCACGGATGTAAGTATCAACCCCCGCCACCCCTCCCCCCATGATCCCTCTCTAAACTAACTAATCCCATTCCCAAACAGACGTATCCAACAACTTCTACGACTCGGACAAGAACGGCGTGCTCGACGGCACGGCGCTCTGCGTCAAGACGACCTGCTACAGCGACATGGACATCGTGACCACGAAATACGACTACCCGGGCCGACGACGCTGCGCAGCCGCAGGACGCCGTGACGTACGTGCTTGACCACGTGGGCACCACGTACCCGTCGCGCGACGCCGTGGACGCGCGCCTCGTGGCCGAGGTGCGCAGCTGGGGCAAGTCGGGGCAGCTGGTCAGCGACGAGACGGCGAGCCCGATGTACGGGCCGGGGTACGTCGCGAGCGGCGCCAAGCCGACCGACACGGACGGCGACGGCATCCCGGACGCGTGGGAGCAGGCCAACGGGCTGAACCCGCAGGACGCCAGCGACGCCATGAAGATCAGTAGCTCTGGGTATGCCAATATCGAGGTGTACGTGAACTCGCTGGTCCCGTCTTCGTAGTATATGGTATAGATAGACAGACTATCGGAGAAGGGTGGAGCGAGGCGCGCGCATGCCACGAGAATTGGAAAGTAGAGTAAAGAGCGAAATAAATCTTCACCAGCAGTATATTTCTGTTCTCGTGAGAGGACGAGGAATTTCGTATCTTGATCTACGTAGGTACTAAGAGAAACATGTGAGACATGGCAGTGATTAAATGAGAGATAATATTTGGGTCAACCCTGGTGGGAGTAACCATGGACAGTTATTACGACGGAAGAAACAAAAGATAGTTCGTTAAATGTTTCAGGTGTTCGGGAACTTCCAGCGAACCATTCGCACTAAGAATGAGACCTGCGACCTCAATATGACCAAAGCTTCCATCAACAAGGTTTCGTGTGAATCAGCTCAGCAGCGCCGAGGGAAAAGCGGAGGTGGAGGCAAGGGGCTGAAGCTAGGTTCGTAGAGAACATAGGTATATTCGAGACCTAGATAGTTCATCGACTTGATTTATGTATGAATCCCTTATATGTTCAGTCATCTCTATATCTACGATGAATTGACCTCGAAAAGGCCCGACAACGTATTAGAACAGAGTTGGGCCGCAATCATGGGCCGTAGTCGCAGCGAACAGCCAACCGGAAGTGCTCTGACACTTGTCAAGGGAGAGCGAGGTTGCAAAAAGGCGTGGGGTTGTGGGGTTATTAGTGAAGTTCAAACCCTCGTTAACGAGTAACACGGGCCTTCAAGTAGAATCTCCCTCTTGTCTTACCTTTTTTTTGATTTTCCTCTTGGTGCCAATGCTCGTCGTCTTTTTTGGATCAATAATCCGCAACTCTCTAGATCACGACTCGACCAGTTCTAGAAGCATATTTACAAATCACTACCATCAACTTATCCAGAGTCGACTGGCTCTTGAATATACGGCGAAGGCAGTAATATTCCTGCTCTACTACAAATCAACCCCATTTTGAGAGGCTGTCGGACCCTGCTTCCGAAACTCTTGCCAAGGAATAGTCTATTCCCTTTATCCAACTTGACATGGAAGAATTGTATAATAACAGAGCTATGGAGATGGCAAAGAGATTCAACGACAGGTAGTGCAACAAGAAGGGATAGGGAGGAAGGCAGGCGGAGTGCGCGCGAGGCTGGGCAGATGTTACGCGATTGATTATCATATCAATCTTCGTCATCATCATCGCCACCAGCGGCAAATGTCGCGGTACTGTTCTTACCACCAGCAGGAACACCAACACCGACATTGGCCTTGGAAATTGGCTCGTCGGCATCGTCGTCCCATTCTTCCTCCTCCTCGACACCTTCTTCGTCGTCATATTCTTCCCAAGAAGTGATGCTTCAGCCTCCTCGTCAAAATCATACTCTTCCTCTTCACCATCGTTGGCGACGGGGATGGAATCGTCTGGAGCATTGTTGTTTTCTGCTTCTTTTTGGGGGGAGCTTCGGCTAGAACAAACCAGGATATCAGCAAAACTCAACGAGGCATGATAAGATTGGACGGGAGGCTATGTTGATGCGCCAATTAAAGAAGGAGAGGCGATAGACTAAACCAACTTACGCTTTACACCATTCTTCTTTGCCTCTGGCTCGACTGCAACTTCATATTCTTCCTCATCATCTTCTGCATCTTCATCGTCATCATCTTCGTCATCTTCATCAGAGATGCTAACAGTCATCTGGTTAGCCAACTGCCTAGCGCCGCTTCTACAATGAAATCGCCAAAGCATGACAGCAAAACGCCAAGTATTCCTCGACCAACATCGGCGCACGCGCACGCATCTCTTGCATCTCAGATATGCTGTTCGGTCTTGCAAATCCAAGACGTATTGATGATTTAACGAAGAACATGAAGATGGCAAAACTTACTACTCCTCTTCCTCCTCGCTCTCATCACTAGGTAGCGCAACAAGCTCTTCCTCCTCTTCCTCCTGTTTTCTCTTACGGGCACTCATTCTGGCGTGGTTTTCGAGATATATCACCTTGGTTTGGTGGAGACTGGGCTACTTGGTGTGACGGGAAATAGACGGGAACAATTGGGATGGGAGAGGATAGGATAAAGAAAGGAAAGAACAGAGGGAAGAGGAACGGGTGGGAGATGGGAGGTGGGAGGTAGGAGGTAGGGGTGTTAAGCTGTCGTGCCTGAGGAAGGCTACTGCTGGGCCAGAGGGAGTAGGGGATGGAAGGGGTCTCGGCAGGTAAGCTGTGTAGGTTAAGCTGGGGGGGTATTAGGCGCATAGAGAGTGTAGGTAGAGGGTGTGAGGTGGGATGGAGGAAAGGAAAAGGAGCGGGGGGAGAATGCGAGTGGGCGAGGGATCAGGCTTAGAGAGAGCTCTACGGTCGGTTTGCTTTTTGGCTTTAGCTCTACCTGTCTGGTTGCTTACCGTCCAGTAGCGTTCATCCGACTGCCCGTGGGCCAGAGTGGGAAGGCTGGAGCAGCCCCGGGGTGAACGTCGTAGAGCAAAGATGAGGAGGAGATGGAGAAAGAGGAGTGTGTGCGGGTGGGAGGTGAGATCCGTGTAAGTGAGCGCGCGCGAGCCACCAGGTAGCAGGTAGCAGGTAGCAGGTAGGCGTCATTCGACCCGCAAATGTGTAGCTAAGTTTTGACTGCTGTTGCAGTGGCAGAGTCTCAGACATCTGGAAATGGCCGAAGCCGTGTTGTACTTGATGTCACTCTGAACGCGGCAAGCCATGGGTTGGTACCTCGCATTACCTACCTACTTACCTACCATCCTGCTACCTGCTACCTGCTACCTGCCTACCCTCGATCATGTAGGTATATATGTGTGCATGCATGTGTGCATTAGGGTGGACAGACCAGCCCCTGGCAGGTATACTACACTACCTACATAGTAGGAGCTGTCAGAACTGCCATCGGAGCTGGTTGCTTGGCCTCCTGAGGGGAAGCTCCAAGTGCGCCAACAAGCTCCAGTCTTAGAAAAGAGACGGGCCAAGAGAACGAGAAGCCGAGGGGTAGGCTAGGTAGGTGGTGGTTAGGCATACTGTATAGGTCATTCTTTGACACGGTGTACCGAGCTACCTCTCTAACCCCAACCCCAGCTGTACATCGACAGCACCCCTGTCTACATTGAGTCTGTAGCGTGCTGGCGCTCGAGGAGGGAGCTCGGGCCTCTTGGGGTGTGATAGTGTGGAAGGACCTTGGGGGTTTCCAGGTTTGCCTTTCCAGGTTTGCCCCTGGTCAAACGCGCACCAGGCAGACGAGACAGACAAACCAGTCTTGACTCCTAATTCCGTCCAAGACGGTTCGGATATTGGGCGCATCCTTCTCCTTAAGTCGCGCACTTCACCGTATTAGATATCCGTCTTGAAGGGCGTCGGAAATAACGAAATAAACTGGTCGAATGAGTTATCTAGCATGCGCACACAGAGTTTATCCAACGACTATGCCAATGATAGTTCATACGCTGATTGTCTTAGGCACCTTGAGCCAATCAAATTGTGTGAAGGCTGGTCGTGAAACATGGCTTCGGCAAAAATTAACAGAACCAAGCCGAAGACTTGTGTGAATCCGTCTTGACGTGGAGCAATCGACTTTGCTCAGCTCTTAATCCACGAGGCTCAGCTCTGGCTGACATAAATTCCCGAGGAATTTAATCCAAGTGCTGCACGCCCGATATCGTCGATAAGCATCTTTGTAGACTACCCAGATAGGTCGACACGCATGTTATCTAGGTGTATGCTGCGGCAGGTTGTACGATTCTCATTGTTTTGGGTTGGTAGAGACTGTCATGTAATCATTGCAATCCACTACTCTTTGTGTCTTGTGGAATGAGTCGAAGGTGCGGTTGTGAGTGCAAAGACTTATTTAGTAGCGGGGCTAGCAAAGTGAAATCGTGTCTTCGGCTGGTACCTTAGAGCTGTTGGCGGCTAGTAACATCGGCCGGTCCTTGTCGCGGCCCATCAACTGCTGCTATCAGCCCATCTGCAACATGTTGTTACTGCGCGCTACCTTTTTTTTTTTGAGGCTTGTGTGAATTGGGAGCCAACCATTGTCATGACCCTAATATTTTGCATTTCACCTGGGAGCGGAGGGTGCAACAATATCTGACCTTGGTTCTCTGTTTGGTTACAACCACGTTCTGTACTTAAGATACCTAGTGTTAGGTAACGCGAAGAATGGTTCAGGTTCGGATATTTCGACGTGGGACTGGCAAAGCGTCTCGCTCGCTCGTGTCTATTGGGAAGGAGAAAATTGCCATTGTTGACGTGGAAATAGATTGGTGAGACGATTTTCCGCTTCCCGACAGATTTGGAATGGGAATATGTTCCCGACGCTCCGGAACTGTTAGTGGAAGCTAGCATCCATCTTCATTTCACGTGGGTGTAATTAACAACAGAGAGGGCGTCATGCCCACGCAGGGGTCGAGTAAACCAACAAGACACCAACCAGCCCTACACTAGAAGAATCTGTGTTTGAGGGTTGTTTAAATACTTAGAATTGTAGCTTGGTCGTCCTTCTTTAGGGAAGCTTGTTGGCTCTCTATGATCTAAGAGGACATATCAATCCAACTCAATGCTCCCTGAAGACCTAAGGCCCCAGCGAGAGCGCGTCCTGCGGCATAAAAAACCATATTATAGCAGTCCGGAGGGCCGGGAGAGCTTTGGAAACTTTCTAGGCAGGTTCCTAGGGTCAGGTAGGTAGCTTGCACGATGACATCAAGTGGTGTACAATAATAGGTAGCGTATATAAGGGAGAGAAACTCTTCCATGTCTCACGGGATGCCGATCACTAATAGGGCGTCATCGGTAATAAATGGCCGGGAATCAAGATGGAGAGCCCGACTCCTTCATTTGCACAACCAAATTGGACAAGGCCTGTCGGCTTATTCATCCCTTCGAGTTCTTTTCCTCATCGGTACATTTCGAAGGTAATTGGCCAATCAAGATAGTCTAAGCCCATAAGAACGTCCTGCCAAGCAGCGGACCGGAATCCTACCTCGCGAGCTGGAATTGTGTAGTGTGGTATGATTAGTGGTCTAACTATGTAAAGACTCCAAAGGTGTGTAGTGTGGTCTAGTGGTGGTAAACAATGATAACATAGCACATTAGGTAGGCTGCAGCATGTCTTATAATCCTCTTCAGCCAATATTAATTTTAGTAGGCGTTGGATCTGTGCGTGTTCTTACGTATGTGACTTTAAATTGTTGGTTATAACAATTTTGGTGCAGCTGTTCCGTTTTTTCTCTTACTCAGCTACGTGCCATTCAGAGATCACCTGCAGCCGCCAACGTTGCCTGCAGGTAGGACAGGTTCGCCCCTGAAATTTAGCATACTCAGTGGTAAGTAGCAAGTAAGGTAGATATATACATAGCGAACTTGGATGATGCAAAGGAAAATGAAAGGAAGAGTACGCGATAGAAGTACCAGTAAGGCAAGGCATCCCATTCCAAGGAGCAGTACCCAGTGATAATGTTAGAAAGGGCCTAAACCTCGCCATGTGAAACTGCGGGTCTCGGCGGGTACCTTTACCTTAGGTACCCACCTACTATGTAAGCGGCATACTAGAAGCAGACTGGCAGAAATTACTTACACATAAAATACTTAGGAGTCTATGTGTAGCCTTAAGAGATCGATAGATAGACAATAAACAATGACCTTGAAGAAACATTACCCGCACCTGTAGAAAAATAAGCTGTGATTGAGGTGTTGCAGGATGCATGAGTTCAAGAGGTATACATACTGTAGAACTCGGGGTCTTGGCGGGGTCAAGGCGCCCTCCTAGCTTTTACCGTTGCGCTGACTGACCCTGGACCAGGTCCCATAACCAAGTACCTTATTTGGCTTATTTCGGCCAGACAGTGCTCGAGCCGGAAAATAAAGAATGAGTAAGAAAAAAAAAACCTGAGCAGCACAAGCTTATTGACACATTTTTGGCCAATCTGAGACGGCATGTCCGGCCGGCGATAGAGATTGGACAGAGGAGGCAGCTGTATACTGTATGCTATATCCTGATGCCGTACGACCGTCGATCTGCACTACACATATTGGTAGTACTTGTACCTGCCTGCCTCCCTACCTTAACCAACCAGGTGCACTGCCTTGGGTTAGATCGATACCCGTTTTCTTAGCCTGCAACCACTTAGGACGGCTCGTCTAGATATCAGGTGTGCACCTCTCTGGTGGCTTCACTTCTTTCCACTCATTTCACTTTTCTGGTCAACGGGCCAAAGCCACACAGCTTCGATCGTGGACTCGGTAGTGGTAGCCAGCGACGGGATCCTGCATCAACCACTCTCACATCTCTTCTGTCCCTTCTGTACCTCCGTTTACAAGCATTACTCGTTCAGTGGCTTATTCACCCAGCCGTCATCCGTTCATTCATCATTCATTCATTTATTCATTCACTTGTTCGTTTACTCGTCTTAGGTACCTTAGTCTATATCGACCACCATCCAAAGCCTCACCTTTCCCCGGTGTCTCGTAACCCCGACCTATTCAACAGTTCATTACTCCAGTCATTCCTTGTCTCAAGCCGCCTACTGCAAGATCGAGTCCTGGCTGAGACACGCATCCATTTTGTACATACGTCTGTCCCGGTCTAATCTCCTGCGTCCACTCCATTTTCCTATTGCGTACAACCACTTGTTCGTCTATTGTCCACCATCCTCCTCTCACAAGCTGGATCACCCGAGTCAACTTGAATCAGGAGTATGGATGGTCCTTAACTTCCACTAATATCGACACTTACCTCCGCCATACATATTCACACTCTCTTCGACTTATCCGACTCTACATCTAAGCGAAGCCTTTAATCCGATTTGATACATTTCTGCAACTAGTGATCGATCAATCCTGAGCGCACCTCGATTCTTGCACTTCACCATATCCGATCTGACCTAACACTGACCGCCACCGTTGTGATCGAACGAACCCACGCTGATTGTACGTTCTTGAGAGGGCTGAATAGTGGCGCTAGGCTGGGCTGTAAGAATTGGCTACGGCGATTTGTTTGACAACACAACAACGAATCCGGCGACCTTGAACCCATGTCTAAAAGGATAATGACCGTTCGGCAGTTGGATGATGTGCCTACGAATCCCCTTGCCCAACATCCCAGCGGACATATCGATGACCGCGTTACAGATTCTAGTTCAGGTGTAGTGCTGACCTCAGGTGATGGACCGGTCCGCTTTCCCCGTCGAGAGCATAGCTTGAACTTCAGAGAAGCCGGGCAGCCTGCTACCAGAGACTGGAATCCGAAACACTTGCAGGACAGGAGTCCTACTCTGTCCCCTCCTTCGCCATCGTATTCCTTCTCCACGCACCCGGCATCCAGACAGAATTGGGGTGAGAATCCATATGGCCAGCGCCATAATCAGGCATCAGCCTCCCAATAACGCCGACATACGCGACAAGCAATCCGAACCGCGACCTGCCTTCACGTACAGGCTATCTGAGAGACAATTCCGCCTCATCTCAGCGAATACCCTCGCCGCCCATTTCCTCACGATGGGACTCGATCCCTCAAAATCCCGGCCTCACCTATTACCAAACGTCTGCGCCCAACTCACCTATTGCCCATAGTTTCACCAATGAGTCGTCTTATTCGGCGAACGGGTCACATCGAAGCATTGATTCAGTTACCTCGGAGACCCGAGACGACTTTCCTACTTTACCCCCAGCCAGATCGAATACTACCGATAACCCTATACCCATTGAGAACTTCTCGCGGCCTCGTGTTCCGAGTATAAAGCAATCTTACCATGATGGTCCACGGCTACGATCACCACAGCCTCGGGAGCCTAGTCCGCATGATCCTATCAATGCCCTCGGGGGCCCGTGGCCTCGATCCCGTGGCCCGTCCGTTTCGTCTAACGTGTCTTCTTCGACATTTGGCTCTCTAACTGTTAGGCCACCTCACGACCCTCACAACCCTCACAACCGCGATAATCTGCGTGGTAGGGCTCGACAGCCTTACCCTCCTCCAACTCGCACACCCCTTTCCTACGTCCGAGCTGAGAGCAGTGGCCCCAGCTTTGCTCGGATCCCATTCCTCGCATGGCCTCGCTACCCAACGACGAGCTTAGATCTAGTTATCGATCCCAACTCTCTGCCTCGACTGCCCAAGGAACACTTGCAACAGAAAGAAGTAGTGTAGTGACAAAGAGTAGCTCTGTGACATCTGTGTATGGGAACGTTGATGATGGTCTCAGCGTAGACGATGTGCTAGGGCTCTACGATAAGGGATTCGACGATGACTCAGGACCAGAGGACAACGACCTAGACGAGTCACCACCGCCAACGGCAACATCTGAATCAAGTAAGGGAGGAACTCCAGAATTAGACGTTGTGGCCGAGGTTGCTGCCACCGCACCTGAACCATCTTTTGACTTGGGGAATGATGCTCCAGTTGTGCGCGACTCGGCTGCCATTTTTCGCATCTCCAACCATAAACGTGCACCCTCTGAGAACACCGCAACCAGCCAGCAGCCCTCCGACGGGTCCAATGCCGACCAGCCTAATCCTGTAGAAGATTTCACCCCATCACCTCCGATCCGCCATGAAACGAACCTAACAACCACCGGAGAAGACGAACGTGATCGATATGGCTTCAAAAAAAGTAACCAGTATATTACCCGCGAAGAATTTGACTGGTGGGACGGTGGTTATACCAAGTATCTCGTGCGACGGCGGAAGAAGTGGAATGTTTTCTTGAAAGAAAACGGGCTCATGACGGACTCTCCTAACCGGTTTCCTCCTCACTCGGCCAAGGCTAAGCGGTTCGTTCGCAAGGGTATACCGCCTGATTGGAGGGGCGCCGCATGGTTCTATTATGCCGGTGGACCTGCTATCGTGGCAAAACACGCAGGATTATATGATGACCTGCTAGAACGTCAAGTGAAAGAAGTTGATGCGGACGCTATTGAGCGCGACTTGCACCGTACATTTCCGGACAACATTAGATTTCGGTCGGCTATGCCCGATGATCCAGTTCAGGATGAAGCTTCAACACGCAGCAGTCAGCAGACGGTGGTAGGCTCAGCGAAGAATGCTGCTGTACCAGGTGAAACAGCCATGATTTCTTCCTTGCGCCGCGTGCTCTACGCCTTCGCCATCTACAACCCTCGCATTGGTTATTGCCAATCTCTTAACTTCTTGGCCGGCCTATTGCTGCTTTTTGTAGAATCAGAGGAGAACGCATTCTGGTTGCTGAACATTATCACCAGAGTCTACCTCCCTGGTACGCATGAGGTCAGTCTGGAGGGGCTAACATAGACTTGGGTGTGCTTATGTCGTCGATTCGAGATACAATGCCTAACGTGTGGGCTAAGATTGGTGGCGAGTTGGATGGTACAGATGTCGCACGGCCCAAAAGTCGGCGCCATAGACATCGTGTAGAGCTCACCACTCGTCTACCCCCCATCACTCTCTGCATGACAGCCTGGTTCATGAGCTGCTTTATCGGGACGTTACCAATCGAGAGCACTTTGCGTGTGTGGGACGTCTTCTTCTATGAGGGCTCGAAGACATTATTCCGCATTGCACTAACCATTTTCAAACTTGGCGAGCCTGAAATAAAAAATTTGGGAGATCCGATGGAAACATTTCAGGTCGTACAGACTATACCTCGGAAGATGATCGATGCCAACGCCCTGCTGGAAGCATGTTTCAAGCGGCGTAACGGATTCGGGCATCTCAGCCAGGAGGTTATCGAGCAAAAGCGCAATGAACGACGCAAGCTTGTCAAGGCGGAGAAAGAGAAACTCGCAGGCGGACATCTCATATCAGCAGACACTGATGTGGGCAGAAAAGGTGCATTATTTAAACGAAAGCCCAGGGACCGAAACTAGTCCAACGCCTCAACGTGATCGCTTCCGAGCCACCAATTGCCAAGATTCGATAATACGATATCGACATAGCAGTTGACGACAATTTCCCCAACAGGCCGGGTGTCTCCGCGTCTGCTTAGACACTATCGGTCAATTTCCTGGTTCGAGTAACGCCCGCTACTGCTTTGTGTAGTGGCCCAAGGCTACTGGGTTTTTCTTCTTTTTTTTTTTTGTCTTTTTAAATGATGTGTAACGATGTGATGATCACTTTTCAAAAAAATAGGGCCTGGAAAAGGGATTGCCGGAAGATCTCGTTTGTGACATGGTGTACCATGGCACGTTAATTCATGTATAAGTCAACCAAGAGCTAGCTCTGTGGAAATGGATTGCCCGCTCAAACGCTGACTTGCGGAAATATGTACCGTCGTATACATGAAAGCATTTTGCATTTGGCCATCAGGGGAAAGGGCACTAGCATCAGCATCAGCATCAGCATCAGCATACTTGGCGGCGCAAGGTGTTAGAGGTTCATCAAATATATCACAATTCTCCACCTATGTATCGGTCAAGATGGAAGCGACACTAGGCCGAATTTAAGTCCTATTCTGGAGCACTAGCATTTGCACAAGTTAGATTTTATTGATATTGCCAATCTTCGTAGTATTAGTATGGGATAGCGATGTATCCGTCTGTTCCCTTTCTCTTAGCATAACTGATCAGGCCGTACTTCAACATAGACCCTCGACAGTCTCTTACACTATTCCCCGTAAGAGAATGGCAGCAGTAATTCTACTAGTTGAAGTAATCCGTCGTAAACTCCGATTTGATGTCGAGGAATTAATGATCATTCCTCCGACCCTTCTTCCAAGTTCCGCCGTACGTGGTAAATGCAAACTCAAACGCCCAAGACAGTAGTCCGTATCCTCTTCTTAGCTATCTTCCATTTGATGTTTCTCCAAATAATTATCGCCCAGATTAATCTCGTCTCGGGGCTGATGGCCAGTCTTCCATTCGCAAAGCTTCTTTTGTCTTATTTATCACTATCCCTATCTCCTTCACGAGGCGTGATGGGGGAGGGAGGAGGAAGAAAGAGAAGACACCTCCTATCGTGTAACCAGCTTAGCCCATCTCTCTTTTTCTCCTCCCGATCACCAAAAACTAAAAAAAAGACTCGATGAGTTATTGTTGCCTCTTAAGAGGCCTTGGCATAGCGAGCGACGTAGCTCTTGACGTTCTTGTCGAACTCGGCCCGGTTGTTGCGGTACTCGTCGGCGATGCGGGCCTCGAGGGGGTCGTCGGGGTTGGGCTCGACGAGGAGGTGGCGGACGGCCTCGAGCACGGCGCGCGCGCGCGACGCGGGCTTCCAGTTCTCGGGCTTCAGCAGGCCGAGGCAGATGTTGCCGAGGGTGTCGTTGGTGATGTTGGGGTGGTACACGCGCGTCGCGAAGTTGACCTGCGGCGCCCGGAACGGGTAGTCGGCCGGCAGCGTCATGGTGATGCTGTACACGCCGCCCGCGTACGGCGTCCCGGGCGGCCCCGCGAGCACGATGGACCACTTGTGCAGGTTGTCCTCTGACGGTAGGCTTATCGTCATCCCGGCCGGGGGCGACTCCATGCACTCTTGGAGCTCCTGTTGTTTCCCGGTGTGTTAGCGCGGAGTTTGTCCGGTCGCGGGTTGGAGAGGTGTGGGATGTGTAAGGATATGTCTATCGTACCTTTGTTATTCGTTTCTGTGACGCCGCCATGGTGCTCACTTAAATCGCAGCTGAAGTTGTGGTTGGTACGGCGTTGTATGGTAGAGATGGAGGGGTTGTTGGATCGGAGAAGTAAGCTTCGATAAGTAGCTCTCTGTACGGAGGTCTGGGCCAAAATCACCCATTATCCTTGACAATGGTGCAAAGTGCAAATAGAAAAGATTGCATACGGTATGACGGCTTGGAGAGCAGTGTTTCGGGCCGGCAATATGAAAAAAATACGTACTACTAATTACGCTATAACGTTAGCGCAGATGGGCATAGCAAGCGCTAGCTACAGCGGAGTTCAGGGCTTAGCCTACCTGGTTGGGTAGATGCCTAGTTAGCTTCCAAGGTTGTTGTTAACGCTGTCGGGCTGCCGGCGGCCCGATGGACTGCTTGCTAAGCCGCCACACCGTATACAATATTTTCTATTTGCACTTTGCACCATTGTTAAAGATAATGGGTGATTTTGGCCCAGACCTCCGTAGCTTCAGCTTTTATCTTGGGGATGCTCTCTTTTCGTAAACCTAAAACGACTTAGTGGGTAGGTGGGATGATTTATATAAGGTTGTGTTCCAGGGTCAAGCAAGTTGCCAGTAATTAGGTACCTTAGGTATTCACTAAGCTGTCTGCTGCTGAGAAAATAATTGAGGTTTCGGTTGCTTCTGATTGAGGGCAGCCCAACGTCACGAAACCTGTGGAGACCTGGATGGACCTGGATGGACAGCAGGCAAGACAGCAGGTGGCTGCGGCACTCCTTACTAAAAGGTACAGTATGCCAGCCTATCAGCGTCTCTTGCTCGCGCCCCGCGTTCCCTTTTAGGTATGCGGTTTATTGGAGCTAGACAGATATGACGATGATTTCATTTGTTTTTGTCGCTATTCAGCTCTCATCTACATAATCGTAGATAAATTATAGAGAATACAGTAGCTAGTAGAATGGGCTGAGGCAATACTATTCAATTTTTGGAGGCGAAATTGCTGGACATCAAATAGGGCATCGCCATCAGACGTCAACCTACCCATACTTGGTGAAAAGAGATTCGCCTATCATCACTAGTCAACTACATGTATTAGGGCATATATGCGTCAATGCTCCTCATCTTTTGAGTAGACGTTTCGTGTTACAATTTGACATGCCCTACTAGGAAACAAGAGCATGTGCTGTCTTGATGGATTGGTTGTCAAACAAGACATGCCCATGATATACACTGGCCATTTCTAGCCGTCGGAAAGCACTCTCGTCCAGTCAAACTTTCTCCATCGCTTCTTGAACCATCGACCCTACTATCCGAGCTGTGCCATCGCCTTGTTTCTTGATTACTTGCGGTTCTGCATCTACCATGCCTCCTAGTATCTCCCTGGCGAACAAATCCCTCTCGGCCATCGATTAGAGTCTTCCACTATATGTCCGAGGCCGCCATCCAGTGTAAACCAAGCGTGAAAGTATGGCATCTCCTTGGCGATAGACCGCCGGAATGCTAGTTTGCCGAGACCATCACGCGCCCGCGCGCCGGTATCGATTATTTTCTTGTGTTGCGTCACTCTTCATCCGCTGAGAGCATCGCCTCTTTGAAAAAGGCTGGTGCCGTATCTCCTAGCTCGTAGGGGATAGGTACAGCCTGCATTGCGGCGTGCATGTGCCTCTGAGGAGCCGCGGCATTTCATAAACACGACTCTCTGCCCTGATCGTGTATAAGCGGGTGAGGCACTTCATGAAGTTCCTTATCTCCTCCGTCGTCGTCGCATTCTAATAGGTTGGTCCTGTGTTGAATAGGTACAATGACAGCCCCGCCTTCGCTAAGCTCTGGCTCTGTTGATAATGTTAGATATACTCTCGTGCCTAATGAGATCACACGCTATAGGAGGCTGATTGCGGTCCTCGTGGTGACAAAGTTGACAGTTGTCGAGTATCTTGTTGATCTTCTGGAATTCGTTGACAGCGGTGTTCTGAGATTTAGCTCTGACTTCTGCACGCGCTTCGCCAGTTTTTCGGCGTTCTCGTCCATATATTCGAGGTCATTGTCGAATTTTACATCCTTGGCAATGCGTTCGGCAAGCCTGAGTCCTTCGCCTCCAGCCTGTCCTCGCGTGCGCCGCTCTTCTCGAACCATATCTTCTATTGTCATGTCTTCGTTTTGTTCCACCAGCCCTCTTTCTCGGCCGCGCTTCGTATCGACAGCTTTTGCCTCAGCTCGTGTGCCTGCCATCATACGGTTCTCCATTACGTTTAGGACCACAGCTTCAGGGCCCTTGGTTGCGAATGCGGCGGCAGCTTGACTGTACTCAGCTTCGAGTTTCGCGGCATCCGGCGCCTTCCTGAGTTTTGCTTTCATCATCTGGGCTTTTAATCGGTTCAAGGCCGTCTGGTCCAGCTGTGTCGGCTGGTGAGAAGCAGTATCATCATCAGGAATAACTGCGCCCTGGTCTAGTTCTGTAGGCTCTGGTGATAACCTTCGCTTTTCATGCACACCTGCAGCAAGTTTCCTCTCTGGAACAGCTCGCCGCTAGGCTTTTCTTTGCCGACATAGCCCTCCCCATAGACCTTACGCCTGTCTAACTCAATCTTCTCCTCACGGGCATCGTCGAAATCGCGCAGATCCCCATACCGATCAAGCGCAACCTCCTCCACAGTTCGACCTGTCTTCTCTGCCATACTGTAGATACCATTCAACTTTGTCATCCTTGATAACGACCCACTGTCACCAAAGGTGTAGTTAACCTCATGTTTGGCAGGTAACTCGAGCTCATCGGCTGTCTTGCCATCGTTCAAGTTCTGTAGGTGTGCGGCGTTTATTTCTCTCGCGTGTATCGCTCGCTTCGGCTCTTCCTTGGGCGGCGGTAGTTTAGCTTGTTTAGCGCCTTTTGAGTGTAGTCGATGTCAAGGGGAGGGAGCCGTCATCCATGAGTCTCTGGCGAGCGGTGCAGAAGGGTGTGATTTTCGTAATCCTCAGCAGTTATTTCCTCGTTCTTCTCGCATCCGAACTCTTCAATCGGGTTTCCTTGCTCAAATCATGGCTGGCAGCTCGCTCGCTATGATGACCTCGTCCATGCTGTTCCTTACGAGGGCCCGGCCGTCGCGGTCGTTGTCTTTCGAGTGGCGTGATCGCTTATGTCGGTGTCCATCATCTCCATGCTCCTCGTCTCCGCGCGAGCGGTGGTGCCTGTGGCGGTCGCGATCGCGGGTTCCGTCTGCGGAGCGGTCGCGTCGATGATGGTGACGATGTCTATGTTTGCGATTGTTTTTCTCGTCCGAATTGTGTGCGGTATGTTCTCTCTCCGCTTTTTCAGCTGCTAGTGTCTTCTCAAACTCGTCGAGGCCGTCCATGGTGTCAAAAGCAGATAATCAAGTAACAACAGATACCTAACCACCTGCAATGAGGGTCAACTTTTAATGTTGAATTGAACTTAACCTAGATTGAATGGAGTGACGACAGAATTTCCACTGACTAAATTTATGCAATTTTCGAAGACTCTATATATGCATTTCCTCGCTACTTAGGTAGCAATATTTGAATCGAAGGTTCTGCCTGCGTGATGGAATTAGGTATCTTAAATAATACTCATTGTACTCCAGCGCACTGTTCAACGTGATCATTCATCACGCAAACGAACGGGCCAGTGCTGTAAAAATTGGCCGACACTCGGACTCGAACCGTCCTCCAGGACATATTAACGCAAAACATGCATGTCACACTAAGTTTTTAGCGAAAGACCGTCCTGCTGCCTACACAGTTTCGAGCCACTGCCATTACCACTTGACCATTTCCCTTTTTTTCTCCCCCTCCAACTCTCCCCACTCCATTGCACGCGACGCTCGTTTCCCAAATTTCCTCACGAGTATATCCTCGCGCCCCAATTCTCATTCGTCCATCACTTATAAGCGTTCAATCATCTAAGTACATCGTGCGATTTGCCTGTGTCGTTGCTGGAAACACCAGTGCATCACTGCACGGCACAGTGAGCTGGCGCCGCTGACTTTGTCAGAATTTATTGTTCGCCCGCCGATTGGAGGGGTGGCGTCTCTCAGCTCGTTCTGTAAAGAATGAGAGTCCTTCACGAGACTAGCTTCACTGGCGACTTACACGCAGGTCCTCCTTGATATACTCGCCTCAGCCAACGTTCGCATTTGTTCGCATAACACAACCACGCTCAAAAACACAATCATATTGTAATAACGCTATTACTATTCACATGTCTTCCTTCATCAAACCCGCCAGCCCTCTGCCAGAGGAACCAAGGGTTTTCATACGTCCGAAAGGAGCTGGCTCCAGCGATCGTATCAAAGAAGTCCTAAACAGGAACCGGATGGAAAGCGAACGGGCCATGAGCTCTGAACCCGCCTCCTCTCCTGCGACACCTCGTCCTACTAACAAGGACCGCTCGCATGTCTAATCCCCGATGTCCTAATCCTTCAGCACCTGTACCGATGGTTTCTGTTCCGCTTGTGGTCGTGAAATCGACGGCTCCAACATTGTTGCCGAAGTAGTATTCGGTGAAACTTCCTCGGGCGCTGCCATTGTGCAGGGCAGTTATGTGGCTGCAGATCAAGGCACAACCGAAATATGGCGGGAGGTCGACGACTAGGAGGACTGGTCGGTGATAACGGGAAAAGACAATCCGTGAAGGTGAGTTTTCCGTTCGACTACCCACTACTACCCTTCCCAGTTACTAATACTTGACGATAGCTAGGAATATGATGTGGGGTTTTAAATCACGATTGAGAATGTTAGCGAAACCGCCATCGAGTCGCCATCATGATTTTCAAGCTTGTCCTCAACGAAAACTGGCTGCAAGGTCGTGGTATGGACAGGGTGGTTCCGTCTGTCTTTACGCAGCTTGTCGTAGAGAGGAGAAGTGCGATGTTATGCTAATTGATTTTGCGGAACTTGTCCAGGTAAGTAGCATCGCCATGCGTGCCCATTTAGATGAAAGCTAATTTTATCTTCGCTAGATTAATGTCTATGATTTGGGCCATGTCTTCAAAGATCTTAGCAGCATTTACTCCTTCCAGAACAACAATGTCAGATCGATTATACCTGAAGACCTCATGATGCGCTTTGCCGAAAACTAGACTTTGGTGACTTTACTAACAAATCGCCGCGACGCTACAAGACTCTGTCAGAGGATGGGCAGAGATTGGATGGTTGGGCCGTCGTCCGTCGGCATCTGTGGCGCTGTCTCCTGATGGCTGCCCGGATGTGGAATTTTCGGCGGACTGTCAAAGAGATTGTTTTACGTGTAAAAGTCACAACGCACACCATCGAGCAACGTCTTGATGAATTCACTGTCACTGAAAGCAGCAATCTTTCATTGAGAATTCTTAAATCATGAATTCTCGAATCGCGTCATGATCCACCTTCTTTTTATAAGCAGAGTGACGAATGGAAGGAGAAAATGGAAAAGGAACGAGATGCTAGTGGAAGGAAGCGAAAGCGTGGTTTGGAGGACATCAATGATGATGAGTTGGACCAAGCGAACAACGAGTCAGGCTCACCTAACCGGGTCTCTTCAGCGCAAGTATGCCGCCTCCGCCAAGGCCAGTTCCACCACCAGATCTTTCAAAAGTCGCCAAGTCACGGAGTTCCTACCAAATCTTTTGACACAACGGAAAGCAGAGAAATTGTCGTTCCATTTGACCCAACCCAAGTTCCAAACCAGCTCCCAAACGATCAAAAGACGTTGTAGAAGGTCTTAACGCAGAAGATCCCACCAGTAATGAAGCTATTGACGAGCTTGTCGAGATTTATGGTTCTACCGAGGCTGCTGATGAAGGCGACACAATGAGGTCGATGAAGAGGAACAGACAGAAGAGCAGTCAAAGAAGGGCAATCGGCGCAATAAAGGGCCGATAGAAGAGCGCCTTAACTTTGACGAGGAATGGGAGCGTGATGAAGCTGAACTAGTGAATCAGATCAATGAAGTGATCAACGACCCTCATAGTTCTGAACATAGCAAAGCTCTCGCAACTGCGGCGCATCTCGCTCACATTACAGCAGAATGGGAACGCTCGTTGCTGCCCCAGAGGCAGTTGAAGATGGATGAGATTATTGGCGAGGATGAATTTGCGGATGATCCAGAAGTGCAATTTTGCGAGCTTGAGCCAGAGGAGGTTCTTATCAAGGAAGAAATTTGGTTAAACGCGAACAAGGACTGGGTTCGGAAACAGCAAGAAAAATCCTATCGACAACAGATGGAAGATCTAGGCCTCCAAAGCGCAAACGCAACCGTATCAAGAAGCCACGAATCGGCGAAGGCCAACTGACACCAGCTTCCACTCCAGGCGAAGCGGCGATCGATGTTATGAAGAAGCGAAATACTGTATCGAAACGAATCAATTACGATGCCATTGCAAATCTCTTTGGCCAGCAAGAAGCGTGGGCCAGGCTCTGTCGCTTCTCGTATGGAGAGCGAGGCCGCCAGTCGCATGACCTCTCGTGCCGCGAGTGTATCAGAAGCCGGATCTCCTTCTAGCCACTACAGTAGTCCTAGGCCACCAGTCGAGAAGAATCCTCCCAAAGTAGTGGAGGAAGAACAAATTGAGGACGTGGAAGAAGAGGAGCCAGCTCCAATAGTGTACGATTATGAGGATGATTACGGAGATGATGACTATGGCGATGGTGATGGTGATGGCTATGATGACGGAGAAGGCGAAGTGTACTAACAATTGCATTGGGCGGCGTTCTTCAGGGACCAGCATCCAAGGATTGACTGCATAGCTATAGTGTATAGCATGTCCTTTGGCTCCATAGCGAGATAAAGAATTAATGAGATAATAGACAATCAAGAACTCTTCATGAGCATGAGCATATATTTTAACTAAATTTTCTAGCATCGTGAATGTTGTGTGAACTTCAAAAATACATCTCTCAAACTAACCTAACGATATTGGTTAGGTATAGTTGGTCATCACTTATAGTATCTACAATCAGGCGCGTCGCTGTCAATCGGATGTATAGACAAACCATTTGCTTGAGATACTTCATAATGTGTTCCATACCCCTGATGGCCTCCATTGCCTTTCCAACCTAACCTGATCCTGACCTCTCCCTCCTCTTCCTTCTTCTCATCTCCTTTCACACTCTAAAAAGGAAGCGGCACAAAATGTAGATGTGGACAACATTATACCAATGACGCTAGCCAACAGAAGGGAGACTTCGCACAATAGATATCATACAAGAAGTTACATAGAAGATACCCCCGAACCTCTCCCCGCTCAATCTACTACTAAATATAATCTTATTCATACATCTATGTTCGCGGACAATGACTATTGCACTCTATGAGCGACTTGGTAGTGTCGGTATCAGTGAGAGGGTTATTCAGCATGCCTGAAGGCTACCGATGTTAATTATTACAAGGTCACTGTCATGGCTATTAATTCACTACTATGCGGGAAAGAACATCTTAAGACTGGGGTAGCAAAAAGCATTAAATTGGATTCTATTAAACTAGGTATTTTAAGGAGACAATGAAATTGACAACCGAGATTGGCCGAAAGCCTCTTGTACAACACACCGGTGGCATGTTATACTGATACTTTCCCATGTATTGTCGTTGGTGGAATAGTTAGTTAGCTAACTAAGGGTTGATAATGTTGATAGTACAGCCCAGAGTGACTGTGTTGCCGGAGCCAGTGTTGGCCTTCCTTTTTTCAGTTTTAGCCTTTTTACTATCAGGCTTATTATCCTTTTCTTCATCTGAAGAAGGAAGTTTTCTTTTCTTGTTGGAAGCACCCGAATCATTTCCCTCGGCGGGGATTGGCGCCGGCTCCCAGCCGGTGCTGAGTTGACGGCGGAGCTTGCAAATCTTGTCTCTTACTTTCTTCTCGATCATGGCGGCGATCGACTGGCCGTCCAAGCCGAGAATCTCGGGACCGTACCCGTGGAGGTCGAGGCTCGCTAGCAGTACCTGCAAGTTGTCGTAACTCTCAGGGTTAGCTTGCATCCAAGCTATTATTGTGTGAACCTGTTGGATGTTCCAACGAAAACGTGGATCGCCGCTTTGGCATAGTCGCGCAGGAACTCCGAAGATGAGGGAGTCTCCAGTTCGCCAAGGTTGAGGTTGAGGTTGAGGTTGAAGTTGAGACATTGTAATTTGAGTTGTTTGGAAAGTTATTTTGTAATTGATGTATTTATTGCTTGTGGTAGACTGTAGTGTCACTTGTAGAGTTGTGAGGAACGGAAGGGGATTGAAAATTCAGCGCTACGACCCTTATATTTATATCCATATCCATATTCGAAACGAACTACTTGCTGGTGAACAGCAAGTCAGTTTGGTGAACAATAACTTCTGCGAGGTGAACAATAACTTCTGCGAAGTGAACAATGCTTTTTACTGGCGAACAAAGAAATTTCTGCTGCGCCAGCGCCATACAACAAGGGGTCGCAACGACCTACCCTGAGCTCAAAGGCATAGTTCCACAGTTCAGCTGGCCCCTAGTTCAGGACAAAGGGTCCGGTGACTGGAGACAGAGCGTAGTTGAAAGCATTTTGTGTTGATAGTGGGCACGGGAATAATCATTTCGCAGTAGGCAATGGGCTTGATTGAGTCTTGAACTCTTGCCAGCATACCGACCTGGCAGGATGCGAAATAGGCTTCCTTCTCTCTGGTTATCGCTCTCGCCGGGTTTGCTTACGATAGCCCAGGCGCATTCTGGTGATGATGCAGTGGAAATCGCTGGTCTCGTAGCTCTTTCGATTTTGAAAGCGAGACCCCGAGGTATCGAAGCTACGCATAATGGTTTGAGTGACAACGGTGCTAACTTGCAATCAATGAGAACAAGGACGAGACGAGGTCAAAGGATGAGGATGCACTCTAGACGATTCATGGGGACAGGACATCTTATGTCGCGCGCAGAAAACGCAAAGCGCTAGCAAATTAATATTTATTCTCGCTGTAATACCACCATCAGACCCATCATCCCCAGCATGACCGTCTTCAGCCACGGGTGCTCGCTCAGCATGATGGTGACGTAGCCCACGAACGGTATGTAGCCGACGACGCTGCCGATGATGTCCATCCTCTCGAGATAGTCCTGGCCGCGGGCGTAGAGCTCGGTGTCGTCGGCGGCGTTGTTGTCGCCCTTGGTCAGCAGCTTCGCGTGCTCGCCCGTGCCGAACTTGCGCACCACGCGGTGGACGATGGGTATGTCCTTGCCCTTGACATTGTACACCACGACCTCGCCGACGTCCGTCTCGGCCAGCAGGTTGCGGTTCCACAGGAAGAGGAGGTCGCCGCGCTGGAACGCGGGCTCCATCGATCCGGAGAGCACGACGACGATGGGGGACGGCGAGTCGGCGGCTATCGAGAGGCCCTTCCACATCTATCCGTTTCGCGAAAGTCAGCTATTCAGTTGCACGTGCCGAGAATAGCTAGCGTTAGCGGAGAGAGCAGCAATGGTGCATACCATGAAGGCTGTGGACAGGATGAGCGCGAAGTTGAGCAGCTGTGCAGCCGCTTGCCGCGGGTTCTGGAGACTTGACAGCATGGCTAATTGGTAGTTGATTGACGTGCGGATGGATCGATTGTTAAGGAATCGTCTACGGGTGTGTGCACGGTCTGTATGAAGTCTCTGCTGGCCTCTGTGAGAATACCTGTAAGAATCTATTTGAGGCCAGCTCGAATTGTGGTGTGGTTTCTGAGGTAGGTAGCTTCTAAAGTTCTAACGGATAATGACAGGTTGTTACCTTTACCGTGTGTACATATGCAACTATGCAGCTAATACACTAGGTACTTTAACCTTGTAATGTTAGCGCCTGACCTGGCATGGTGCTAAGCTACATTGGTAATTTGTTTACAGCAGCCCCAAAGAATAGTTGGGCTGGGGCCACACCTAATAAAAAGTATCAGCCGCGGGGTAGTCGGTAGGCAGCCTATCAACGCTGATGAGCATCAGGCAACAAGCCGTAAACCCCTTTCCGAAGGTATCCCCCAAATAGCGGCCATGATACGGCCCATTCACAGTACATATCGTTTGGTTTGGTGATGTAGTAGCATTATGGCTGGGGATGGCACAAGTCCATATGATTATAAGTATCCTTAGACCAACAAGAAAAAAAGGAGCGCAAGAGAACCTTTGACGAAAGATCGGGCAGCAAATCGGAAAAGAATATAGGAGGCCTATTGTGCACTTAGAAAGTAAGATCCAAGGTCAAGGTAGTGGACCCCACCACAAAATCTTCGATCGATCCATGCGTTGGGATTGCATTACCAATCATTCGTTCGCTGAGCCACCCGCTGGCGGCGTTCCCTGCTCAACGGCGATAATATGTGGTCGCATTGGAAAGTAGCATGGAACAAGGGCAGAAGACGGGAACCGCATGGCAATTAGACTTAAAATCTCTGGGCGGTATGAGGCGTTTTGATACAGCATCAAGCATAGCGCAGCCTATGCGAATTGTGAAAAAACGTCTATTTCTTTATAATGCATCGATCTCCCTCCAAAATAAAACAATATGCTCAGACCAACCCCCTTTTTCTGCCCATTCGGCTTGGTGCGAGTGCCTGCTAACGGCCTTTTCACAAGACAGCCTGGCTTCGAACAATGCTTCAGATACCCTCCCAGGTTATAGTTGCCATAGTGCAATTGACAATCACCTCATTACAACTTCTTTTCATGATATTTACCTGGTTTAATCCGAAACGTACTCGGTCATCTATTGATAGTTGTATGGTTCCTTAGATGATTTCTTACGTCGAATCTTTCTAATGCTCTGCCAGGTGTTGAGGTCGATGAAATGGTACCAGCACGCCAACACAACTGCAAAACACTACCTGTCGACGTCCCAAGTCCAGCCACAGAGTTGACTTCCTCTTGTCATCAACCTCTCCCAACCCATGATATTATGCCTCATGATTCTCCTTCCAATGTGTGAGGTAGTCAAGCATAACATCCGATCATCTTTCAAACAATGTCCATCGGCTTGAGACATGTGCCTCAAGCTATCATGCAACGGTATCTACGAGGCTTGAAAGTCTGACGGGTTGGAAATTTTAGGGGGACGATATTTTTCTCTTCGAATTTACATAGACCGTGGCATCGTGTGACTGGGAAGGATTATAGTTATGCGATAGTCTAGATTCTTTACTTAAATGCCAAAGGGCGCCGTCAGCTAACCGTGGCTGGGTTGGAAGTGTGAACTTTTTTCTCTCTCTAGCTAGGTCTCACGGCTGATCATACCCCGATCAAAGATTAAGCCACGTTCAGTATCTGTATGAAAACAGGGCAGCGGGCAGCTGAAGACGGAAGGAGTATTTAAACACGAACATATTTACGTTTCGCCTCACCTAGTTTTTCGCTAATGATGAAACATCTAGACCTGGATCGTAGTTGCTTGGAGTGAGCATATAAGCACCGTCTATGCAGTCGTCACTCAAAGCTTCTATGAAACTGTTGTCTACTTGGGTGGGCATACTTTCCTTATAACACTATGGCACGGTGCCACCTTCCTACAACGTTTTGTTCCTCGTGCTGCTTTCGTTATCGCAGGCCAGTTCATTTGTTTTGGATGACCTCCCATATCATTTCCCCATCGGATCTTCCATATCCTACATTCTCAGCAGAAATCTCCAACTCTCCTATTTGTAGCGCCAACTCTGCTGCACGACCTATTAGATTAATATCCTTGAACTAATATTTCAAACCGGCTCTCCCTACTCTCTCCATCAAACAGTACCACGGCAATACATTCGCCATGCCCTCAGACACTACACCTCTTCTGCCGCAATCGTCCAGAGAGCAGGCGCCCCAGGGAGACAGCCATGTAAGCTCTCTTTTGACCGTTCACAGGTATGAGCTTCTAACTACCTACAGCCCATTACATTGAGAGCGTGTCACTCGCCATGGATCAATCAGACGCTACTTTTCTGTATTCGAACAATCCTAACATCCTACTTGACCTCGGTGGCTGGGGTCGCCCTTAAGTACAAGCTCGAGAGCGAGGATGATCACACCGGGTGGCGCATCCCATTCCAGTTTTCCACTGTGACCTTTGTCCTGCAGTGGATCTACCACCTTATAACTCTAGTAAGTTTGCTATTATTTTAAATACTGATCATCTTGAACAACCTCAGGCCTAGCTAATAGAATTATAGATATGGACGGGAGTGCATACCTTCGAGCCCAATAATCAAGAAGAAGAAGAGGAGGAGTCCCAATGCCAACACGTATTACATGCTCGAATTCATCGATTCTTCTCGCCGCCCAGTCGGGTCAGCAATTTAGAACGGCTCAGCTTCAGCATGTTCTATACGATATCTCACGTCTTTACTTTACTCAATGCAAATGTACTGGGCTGTCCTCGTACCTTCTGGCCATGGTGGATTTGTAACTCCCAAGTTTCCTCATCATCACCATAACCCGGGTAACAGCACGGGTATTTTCTATGACCCAGGTAAGCTACAACCCGTAGTTTCGAGGCTTTCTCGTGGCAATCCACCCTTTGGTTCATTTGAATTAAGCGACAATACTAAAATTGATATAGGTAAAGGATTATTCGAAGAAGACGACATCAAGGCGTTCAGCATCATCAACATTTGGAGTATCACAGCTGTTATAGCCTTTGTCGAGGTGGCTTTTCTCAATACTATCCGTCGCCCAAGTGTGAGTGAAGAGATATTCGATATCAAGCCTGGTCATATGGGACTGACATGATACTGTGCGTAGCCGGTCGTAGGGCATGTTGCTGCAACAGTGGCTGCAAGTTGTCTTTATCTTGCTTGGGCTGGCATCGGCAAGCTGGCTACAGGTCATTGGGCTTGTTCTTCTTGGATCCTAAACTTATGGGAGACTCTGTTGGGGCCGCTTTTGCCGCCGCCATCGGGTTTATTGCTGCATCCGCAGTCGGTGAGTCATCCAGACACTGCGAGAAACAATATTTGCCCGTGGGAGCGATGCTGATAGTTTGTAAAGGCTTCACATACCTCTATGGTCTTATCGCAATGAGGGAATCGATGACGGCCGCCCACTAAGCGCCGTGTTGGTTATGACTGTGTTCTCAAGCCGATCGGAGACTGACCTGCCACCAATTCAAACCCCACCAACTCTTGAAGTATGCTGACGAATGTTTTCCAAAAAGAAAGGCAATGATTTCCTAACTAGGTTGTTGATGACCAATCGACCTCATGGGATGAGTTAGGCGCAAAGAACGGTCCACGCTGTGCGGGATTGAGTTGCACTTCATGAGGCCAGTGGGATGGCTTTACTATGTGGTAGATGGAGTGCTCGAGGGTATTCCTATTACTATTTTTGGACCTCGACGTAGTGGTATGGGAGACTGTGTGGTGAATTGCCAAGGTTCTCTCGAACGGCGTGTACATTATCCCGGAGGGCAAATCCAGATTGTTCTAGTGCCTTCACACGGCTCCTCTTTCGTTTGAAACCCATTCGGTGAAGGTGATTGAAGTCAGGCAGAAAGGGGGTCCTATCTTGGTAGATGTTCATCCAAAGGGAGTTCATTGCGGTCGACCGTGGTGATCCCTGCTCGTCTTACCTGATCTCTTAGGCTGCGATTAGCTCCCGATTCCTTCTAACCGGATAAGAACGGTGCCTGAGTGCTGGTACACCCTTGTAAGCTAAGACGAGTTAACGCCTCCACATAGTTGACCAACGCATCAAGATTGCAACATCTACGAGATCATCTACCTTCCCGCTCTCCGCGATGTTTTTTCATCTTGTGTGAATTGGCGGTCCTTAATTCCGTCATGTGTTCTCTCTACACGTCAACGGTGAAAATCCTATACTAATCTGAAGTCTTGCTATGTCAGCAAATTCACCAGCATCGACACGTGTAGTTGGATCACCGAGAAATACATATCTTGCTAATCCCACCCCCTGCCATGAACTACGGAGATAAGAGATGATATCTCCTGAGCCTTATGAAGATTGCCTTTAATTCAGTTCTGCCCAACTAACGGGGCGTGCTTCTACAGAGAGCAGAGGACGATTACCTCAGACTTCGGGGTAGGATAGTTACGCCCGTGCATTGTTACGGTGTACTTTTACCGATTATTCGCTGAATGGACAACTCATTCCGGGATCGTTCGAGATGTATGATGTTTTACATACACGTCGACTTAGTAATTCGCCTATTCGATTAGACAGCAGCCTTAGTAGCGTCTTGAATGCAGCTTAATCTATAATGGTGCAGTCCCACAGATGTCTGTATCTCGCGTGGGCGTCTACCCAATCAAGTTACGTTCAATAGCCGTAAGCAGAGATATGCCCAGAGGGAGTGGTTATCACGGCTGTACAACACCAAGGTGTAGGAGTCAGTAGGTATGGAAGGGTCTAGCCAATCCACCTACGTGTGTGCCATGTGTGCGAACCTCATAGTTCCGATCTTAATATTCATATTATTCACATGCACTATGCCGTAGCTTAGCATGTATTTTCTCATTCTTACACACCTCTACCTCTGTTCATAGGGCTAAGTACATACCTACAGGTCCCAGGATGATAATTGTGTAGCGCGGCGCTAGGGCTTGTACTGGCAGGGAATTTTTGGTAGGAATTTTACTATGTCTACTTATCGACCAGGGGCTGTTGAGTGGCAAAAAGGCCTCGAGACTGATCAACAGCTATGTTTCTACTTGAATTCATATAACAGCCTTGTGAGTAGCAGTACTCTTGCTCTTCTGGTTTTAGCACGGCGCTACACAATTATCATCCTGGGGACCTGTACGTACATACATACATACATACATACATCAAAGCAGCAACTAAGCAGGGGCCCTTGTCGATATGACGATGATCTGAGACCCATTTGGGTGCAGAACCCGGCCCAACCCTTGCGCCCGAGCACTGTTTAGTGGGAGAGGCAATGGGCGCGACGCCGTCATCTACACACTCGTCCGCAGTAGTGCAACCCCAGCCGGCCGATCAGAGGTCAGACGTGGGTGAGCACTCCATCCATCCTCGTCCCTCTTTGGCCCGTCTCTCGCTGCATCCAGCCAACAATTCCATCCCGGTACGCCCAGCCAAGCAGGCTGAAATGGGGCAGCAGGCTTGGACGGCACCGTACACAATGCTTGTCTGGAGCAGCGTGGGTATTCACAAGTCGGAGCATTTGTATAAATATCCATGGTCACCCCCATCACTCTACCCCGGTTTCTTTCGTTCTCCCTCCCCACCACAATCATCAAGGGTCGCAAAGCAATATTGGATTGTTTCCAGAGGCATTCGTTTGTCCTCTCGAATTGAATCTGGGATACGCCGCCCGGGCCGTGTCATCACTTCTTCTTTTGTGTGTCAACTCATCAATCCCTCACACACTCTCTTCCCACACTCATTTTTACCACACTCTTTTCTTCGTCTGCGGAATCATCCAAATTCCCATAGATAACCACAAACCCCCACGTTCTTTTTCGTCGCTCTCTAGCCAATCTATACAACCGCAAGGAAAAGGGTCATTTTGATCGCTTTTCCTGATTGTCATCGCGAATTCAAGCTGTCTCGATTTCTTTCCCACCTCCAATCATCAACCACCAAGATGTTCAAACGCTCGTTCCGAACCTCGGACCGAGTTGACAAGTCGGCGAGGCTAAAGAAGTCCAGCAATGTAGCTCGCGATCCCCAGAAGCTGTCGAAACTGCAGCAGTCGCTTGAGGATACTCTTCCGGTCAAGAGGAGCCTCACATCCCCAATCATCACCCTGATGGTCGGACAAGAAGGCCGGCTGTTTGCGGCGCACGAGGAGGTCTTGTGCCAGTCGTTGTTCTTTCAACGTATTTGCCAGGAACAGTACCTCGAGGCGCAGAACAAGAGAATTTCACTCCCAGATGAAGAACCTGAGATCTTCTCGGCCATACTCGAGTACCTCTACAAGGGTGACTACTACCCCGCTTGTTGCACAACAAGCACCGCAACTCTTGGGAGCTCGAGGACGCCGTGCGATCCCCGACCCTAACGACCCAACTAACCCCCGAGGCGGCCGCGGAGCCGTCGAGGCTACTATGTACGTGCCGAGCGTGGGCCAATATATTTTACGAGACACTGTTGTGTACTGCGCCGCTGAGCGATTCGGCCTCGAGGAGCTCAAGCGCTTGGCTCTCCGGAAGCAAGGCCTGCAGAGTGGGATCGACGTCGGCACGATCCTTCGGTCGGCCCAGTATGCCTACGACAACACGCCCGACACGGACTCGCGGCTCCGCGCTCACTATCTCGCTCTGATCATCCGATGTCGTAAGACATTTAAGAGGAGCGGAACCATGCAAGCTGAGATGGAAAAGGGCGGCAAGCTCTTCTTCGACCTATTCGTGGCCATGTGCAACCATCTCGACGATGTCGTTGACATCACCAACTCCCAAACGCCCAAGACGATCTAAAAGGGCTAACATACGAGACCACACAACATTTGGTCACTTCTGAACTGTGTTTTTTAAACCCTTTGCGTGATTTAACGAGGAAACGGATCTTGTTACGGGTGCGATTACGGGGCGTTTGTTTATTGTCTTTGATTTCTTCCCTGTTTTTTCAACTCTCCCAGATAGCTCAACTCATCAGATTGGAAACACCATTTGGGAGAGCCTACTACACTACATACAGTTGCAGCAGACACTCCACTTCTTTATCGAGGTTTGGCCGACTACATTTTGATGTACCCGAGCGTTCAAGGAGGGTGAGAGGGTACGAATGTACATGATATCAACCCCCATCACCACTCAGCTCCGATTTCTAATGACCCCGACAACGCAACTCCATACACAGCCCAGAAGGCCTCTCCATCCGCGGTCTCCGGGCCAGCCTCCGAACGATTATAGACAGAAGCCTACAGCAAATCCTTTTTCGCGAGAAAGGAATTTGCTAAAGTGGACTGATCTAGAAAGTCGAGCCCCGTACAACAACGGCCCGACGACGCGGCGAAGAGGGAAGAACGGGTTTACACCACTCAAAATTGGCAAATTGTCTTTACACTGCTTTGCTTATTTTTCACAACACGACGAAGACGCCCGTCCGAATCCATGATGGATGTTATTAGACAGAGTCTTGATACCCAGATTGCTACTAGGAAGGGAAAATATCAAACCAACCTTCGCCGTGGGCAAGCGGGGAGGACGAATGTGACCACAGGCTGGCGCGCCTCTTCGCTGCCAACCCCATCTCTTATGTGTCAAGGACAACCAACAAAAAACAAGGGAAAACTACGATCTAACAAAAAAAGGGCAAAAAAAAAGGAAGTCACTCTTCAAAAACAACCAGATTGTATACACCCTGAGCAAATCCCTTGCCATGGTTCCGCTAGCGCCAGAGCTGGCATCTACGATACTCTTCACCGCGCCATTCTTTTTTCTCTTAGTCTTTCTCTCTGTCCAGCTTTTTTTCATGGGAGGGGATAGGAGATTGCGATGGAATTGGCAACGGAGAAATGAGGATGATATAAAAATGGATGATCTGATACTGGTCTTGACGACTAGCTAGTTATGAATATCCAGGGAAGAAGGCCTTCTCTTTCCCTAGTGGAAGGGAGCGTCGACGACCCCGGCCAGAGCCCTCATCAGGGCGAGATAATTGAGAGATTTCGGCCACCTCATCTTGATGTGTTCTGTCGGCTCTTACGTGATGTGCGTGCGATTGTTATGTTTTATAGTCGTGCAGCAAACGTGTCCAGGACTTCGCTCCTCAACTTAAATTGCACCACCTACATATATGTATGTAGGCTTGTCCCCTTGTACCTTGAAATACTTGCACAGGCATATCCAAGTAATCATATGTATGTATGCGTGCACATCAACGTTCTTCGATCTCATGGAACTAACGTCACCTACCTGCCCCTCTAAAGGAAACCCCAAGGTCGGGCCCACTGTGCTACAGCTTATACTTAAGCTTTCTACCCCTCAGCCCCACACCCCCGCAGTATGGCAGCTTGCAAGGGATGAACCCAGACAAAAGCTGCCAAAAATAATTTCCTTCTGCCACCACTTGCACACCCGTCTACATCCCCCTCTCTGCCGAGTCTGCATCTAACCATACCGAAACAAGTTACAGAGACACCGGAAATCAGAACCATGGCTTCCGAGGCAAGCGCATCGTCGGCCCCGGGTCACCAGCCCGTCGCCATCGTGTGCGTGGGCATGGCCGGTCTGGCAAGACAACCTTTATGCAGCGCATCAACGCACATCTGCACGGCCAAAAGGAGCCTCCGTACGTCATAAACCTTGATCCCGCTGTCTTGAATGTTCCTTTCGAGAGCAACATCGATATTCGCGACTCGGTAAACTACAAGGAGGTTATGAAGCAGTACAACCTGGGCCCTAATGGTGGTATCCTGACGTCTCTTAACCTCTTCGCAACCAAGGTCGATCAAATCCTCGGACTTCTTGAGAAGCGCGCCGCGCCTGACCCGGCGAAGCCTGATAAGAAGCCTATTAAAAACATATTAGTCGATACGCGTATGTCGCTTCATTACTATTATCCATTCGCGGGGTTCACTGGACTGACAAATATCTTTAGCTGGCCAGATTGAAGTCTTCGTGTGGTCCGCATCTGGACAGATCCTCCTCGAATCACTCGCGTCTTCCTTCCCTACTGTTATAGCTTACGTCATTGATACGCCGCGAACCGCCTCGACCAGCACTTTTATGAGCAACATGCTATACGCTTGTTCCATCCTCTACAAGACTAAGCTGCCTATGATCCTGGTCTTCAACAAGACCGACGTCAAGGACGCAAGCTTCGCCAGGCAGTGGATGACAGACTACGATGCGTTTCAAGAAGCGCTACGCCGAGATGAACAAAGCAACGCCTTTAGCAGTGTTGAAGGAGAAAGCCAGGGCAGCGGGTACATGGGAAGCTTGCTCAACTCTATGAGCTCGATGCTAGAAGAGTTCTATGCCCATCTCAGCGTCGTCGGCGTATCGTCTATGACTGGCCAAGGAGTCGACGAATTTTTCGCCGCTGTACAAGAAAAAGCGGAAGAGTTCAAGCAAGATTATCTCCCAGAGCTCGAACGGAAACGGAAAGAGAGGGATGAACAGAAGCGCAAGACAAGACAAAAGGAGCTGGATAAGTTGATGGGTGGTATGTCCATGGGTGAAGGGAGTAGCGCAGCCGCGCCTCCCGCCGCCACGAATGCCGACTCGGACGTACCTAGTAGCGGCGATGACGATGATGACTACGGAGATGTCGACGACGAATACGACCGCGAAGGCCTACAGGCAAGATACGACGCAGCTGTGGAGGCGAACAGGCACTCGACGATGGACGAAGCGAGCTTCGCGAAGTATCTGCACAATCAGCGGAGGTAGGTGGAACGGGATCACTTCCGAAGTACAATTTTGAAGGCATGGAGGGCATAGCATAACGCACAACCGGTCGCGGAGTTTGGGCATAGCATAGATAGCGTAATGATACCAGTTTTGATTCTCTTTTCTTGGGCCGAAGAAACAAGAATAGTTTTAAAACGACCGTGAACTCCCAACTCCCATTAAGATGCTCTTCTTTAGCGCAGCATGCATCGACAACGCTTCATGATCATCAATCTACCCGATGCAATTTCCTATCGCGTGCACGTCGCTCGTAAATTCCCATCCGAACCCCTAACATGCGTAAAACAGCCATCGCCGGCGTAATACCGTTAATCATCGTGCCTCGAACTGCACCATCCTAGCACACCGTTAGTTGCCGTCCGCCTGCTATGTGATGTGTTTGTTTATTCATCGTCTCCGTACCTCTTGGTGCGCTCCTTGTAGAGGATGCGGCAACCACACTCCTTGCATCGGATGGTGTCGCTCCGTCTAAGAGCGAACTTGAAGCCGCAGTCGCCGCAGATGTAGTTCATCGTCACGCCCTCGGTGTCAAAGGTCCGCGAGAGGTTGGTGCCCGCGCCCGGCGCGCCGCCCTGCTGGCTCGTGGGGATCTGGTAGGCTTCGCGAGACATGGTGGATGGGGGTCCGGTCCTTTTTGGTGTAATAGTATTGCTGATGAGGTGCGTGCGGTTGGAGATATACGGCTGCGCGGTTCGGTTTGAGGGTCCCAAGGGATGGAGGGAGGTTTCGTATGATTGATTGTTTAGCGATGAAAGAAAAAAGGCGGTGGAGGATGGTATAAAGTTAAGCGTGGCGTACAAGTACCTAAAGCTGGGGAACCCAACCCCGGTAATACTGATCGCGCTAGCGGCTGCTGCCTGCGACCCCCCTGCAGGGAAGCTCCCAATCAGTCTAAGGTTAAGTCCGGGAAACCGAGGCATCTTCATTCTTGGGCTACTAAATCTAGTCTAGATATAGATAGAAACCTGTCAAAAGCGCGCCATCCATCCATCCTATCTCCTCTTTTACTACTTCTTAATTACCTGGATGCTATATAATGCGTTGAAGTTCCTTGAGAGCATGATTTATTTGCATGAGCGACATTCTCAATTTTATCATAGTTCTCCTTTTATTAAACCTTTGCATCAGCATAGCTCCATGTTCTAATTATCCTAATTAAACCCAATTCTTCATGTTGATATTATAAAGTTCCGTTTACGGCAATTGTCCACGAGATACCTACAGCATCATGACAGAGCAAGCCCCCTTCGATCCCACGGTGCTACCCGCAGACAATTCGTGCCCGTTCTGCACCATCGCGCAGACCTACCCGCCCTTCCCGCCCGAAGAACTCCGGCTTCCGACTCGCCTGCGCTCGATCCCTTTCACCTGGCCCCTGCCTCGTTTGTGGTGCTGTCCACTCCCATACTGATGGCATTTCTCGACATCATGCCTCTGTCCCATGGCCATCTGTTGCTGTGTCCGCGGTCGCATAAGCCGAAGCTATCTGACGTATCTTCCGAAGAGGCTGCCGAGCTCGGCGTGTATTTGCGCCTCCTCTCTAAGGCCCTGTCGCGAACGACTGGGGTGCATGATTGGAACGTCGTGCAGAATAACGGTGCTGCCGCGGCGCAAGTCGTAAACCACGTGCACTATCACCTCATCCCAAGACCCGAGATCCGTGCGAACGGGAAGCTTCGCGAGAGCTTCACCATGTTCGGCCGCGGCCAACGGGAGGACCTAGACGACGACGAAGCGATCGAGTTGGCTGCGAAGCTTAGAGCTAACATCGCTGTAGTACTAGAGGAGGAGTCACGCAAGGGAAAATTATAGGATAGGTAGAATACCATGCATGAGAGTCGTTGTGTGATTCTATAGTGTTCGCCCACGAATCGGGATCTCGGGATCGCATTATCATTAAGCTACCATTGGCGGTCTATCTATCTATCTATTTGTGCCATGGCAGTCTTGGCCACACTAACTCTAGCTCGACAACTTACTCGTCGTCTCCGAAAAAGACCTTGACGGGAAGCCAAGAATCATTGCACACCTTGAAGCGATCCTTGAGATTTGATAATTTGGTCACCTCCTCATCCGTCAAAGCCCAGCCATCAAGCGCAAAGTTCCCCTCGATCCGCTCCTTGGTCACCGATTTGGGGATCACGTCCCAGCCGTTCTGAATACCCCATTGTAATAGACACTGCTGGGGTGTCTTGCCCTTCTTCTCAGCAATCTCGAGCAGTGTCGGATCCTTATAGAGAGGCGAATTGGTGCTACCGAGGCAGGAGTAGCCAGTGCAGTGAATGCCCTTCTCTTTGCAGTAGGCCACGAGCTTTGGTGACGGGTTGTTGGGGTGGAGCTCGATCTGGTTCACCGATGGCTTGACCTGGCAAGAGGGATCGCTCAACAACTTCTCGAGATTGGTGATTCCGAAATTAGAGACGCCAATGTTGCGAACCTTGCCGGTCCCGAGAAGCTTCTGCATCTCGCGCCAGGTGTCGATGAAGTTCCAGTCGTCGTAATGCTTCTTGATGTCGTCGGGGCGGCTCGAGCTCGGCCAGTGCATGAGGTACAGGTCGACGTATTCCATCCCCAGGTTCTTCAGAGACGCGTCGATGCCCTCCGCGACTCGCTTGTGCCAGGGATTATCGAGCTTGGTGGTAATCCAGATCTGTTCGCGAGGTACTCCCGAGGCCTTGACACCCTCGCCCACCTCGGACTCGTTGCCGTAGGCGAACGCTGTGTCGATGTAACGGTAACCCGCGCCAGGGCAGCCTTGACGGCGGCGCTCGTCTGGTTCTTGGGTGACTGCCAAGTGCCCAGGCCGATGGCGGGCATTTTGTCCCCTGAGGGGAGGGTATAAACCTTACTAGTACAGGCCACCACGTTAGTGTAGACTCGCGTTGAGAGGAATATAGTAGAGACGATTACCTAGTGTGCTTTTTGTCCGCCATGATGTCGCCGAGTTTACTTAGACTAGGGTCACTGAATTGAGAGTTGGGTCAAACGCGTAGATGAATATGGTAAAAGCTTATGAGGGAGGGGAGAGAATGGCGGGGGCAGAGAGGTTTTGTCTCAGATAATTTTTTTTTTCTAGAAAGCGCGATTTGAAAACTTGTTGTTTCCCAAGCTTGATATCAAAACGCCCCATCCGTCGCTTGGTATGACGCACGGGAGAATGCACGCTCTAGAGCAGACTGCAGGTTCCATTTTGTTCTCTCTCAGTATCAATCTCCTCGTGTATTCTACGCTTCGACGAACTTAACTACAAATCCGAACCTTACGCCACCTGTCATGCATATCTCTTGGGTTGAATTTAAGTAACTAACTCTTTGGAAAATATCCAGTCAACTAGTTAGGTAGTTGAATACTGTCTAATCGCTTGAAGAGTGTAAAAAAAAGGTAATACACGACATCATACATTGACTTAACCTAGCGGGGGATATGCGCAGGCGGGTTTCCGAGGGCGGGGTAAAAGTTTCGCAGTCATTATGTTTACTTACTTGCAAGTACCGACAGCATATATTAAATTATCTGCTACAGGTTGGGATCATATCAGCACATCTTAACTCGAATTCATCATAAAACTTGACAGGAACAGGGTCCAATCTTAGGTAATGTAAAACATCATTATCTTAGAACGGCGCGTAAAAAAACTGAGGAAGGATAGATGTACAAAAAGGGTAATATAAAATGTTACACGGATCCTGGTCAGTGCGCAATACAGTGCCACACAGGGTCTCATACGGAGCTCGCGAGATATTACCCTACGAGGCTGAGGCAGTCGCACGAAGTTATCGTAAGTCTCAGAAGCAGATACCGAACTGAACTCGAACACCGAGACACTCGCTTCTCCGGCTACACATGTCTCTAGATAGGTCGCGGAGGTCCGCGAAGGAGAGGAGAATTCTGAGCATAAAAAGGGCTCGAATTCCCCCTTCGAGGGAAAAGGGGACTTAGATCTATATGGCCCCTTTGGCACCATAGGAGTTTATTACTCAATTGAACCTATTCCAAGCCCTCAATCAGAACCCTTGTGACACAGGTTCACTTGCATGTATATATATCACTGGGCTATTTTGGGATATTCCGCTACCCGTGTTTTGTTCGTATCTCTATTCTCGTCCTTATTCTCGTCCTTTCTCGATCCCTGTCTTCATCGAAGGAAATGGAAGGGAATAGAAAAAAAGAGACGTCGCGGGAAGTAGACAGAAGGGTCTACAAATAGACCCTTCGTCGCCTGCTTGGATAGAGAGGTTTGGAGGGATATAGCCTCCTACGAGCCCCTTGATGAGTATTATCTATTGAACTTCTCCAAACCCTATATTCCAGCCCTTGTGACACTGGTTAGCCAGAAACGGTCCGGATATCCTGGGCTCTCCCGAACGCGGTTCTAATAAGAGAACGAACCAAACGTACAAGGCACTATAGTCCTAAAAGGAGTGGACAAGGAGTCACGACTAAAAGAAGTTGCTGTTGTAATTAACTATTGAAAAAAGAGAATCATGTTACACTGGAATGAACTAGGTGTTTATGAAGTACTTGAAATGGTGTAGAGAACCAGATTCTGTTTTATGTATAGTATTAGATGCGTGGCGTTCTCTAGGCCCGACAGAATCTGGTGAGGCGGTGAAGAACACCCTGAACTGCTATCAAACAGTATACTGGGTATTCATCATATGGTGTACGTGGTGGCCGTTTAGGTTTTTTTTCGCGCCGCGCCATCTGGAAAGTTAATGCTGTGGTGGCAATATAAATCGAAATTATATTCCAGGGTACAAGTTTCCTGCATATTTTAGAGTTTTGAATATCAAATCATGTCTGGCCTATAAAGTAAGTCAGAATCCTCATAAAATTGGTTAATCCCAAATGCCCGATAAAGCTTCTTCTCGACCGCCTCGAATTTCCGCCATTTCACATCCAAGTATTCTGTTTCCTAAGGCCTTGAATAATGTCCAGCCCTACCATCGTGAAGCTCTGTGTGTCTCCGGGGGGATCCTCGCCCCGAACTCCTTCAAATAAGCGTAGAGTCACTCCTCCGCTGAACAATCTTCCCTCGGCGCGCTTTGATTTTACTACGGCTAATAGAGGGCCCTTAACATCCCAAGGGGAGATTTTTCTGAAGCCCTTCTCTGTCCCCAGGCAACTCTTCTCTCATGCTCACCCATCGTCAGAAGGACGAGAAGATGCGGAGGCAACTTGCATCAACGACATATCCTCCTCCCTTTTAACCTCCGGGATTGGAGTAATGATATTTACGGAGGCGAACTGAGTGACTTGCTTCACCATATTCCCCGAGACGACCAACGTCACAGAGGCGCGCTGGCGCTCGCATCTCATCTTCCAAGTGAAAGAATTGCCAGAATCGCCATGGCCACTCACGGTTGGTGTGTGTGCCATTCACGATAATCAGTCACGACAATAAGGGCAGAGCTCTTATATTTCCTAGACAGATACTGGGGAACTTCCAAATCTCTATTTGTCAAGACGGGTACAAGTTGACGAATTCTCCGATCGAGAGCTTCGCAAGCTTGGAGCCGATGTTTACTCTTGGTTCAAGAAGAATCTGCCAGAAACTCGCATGATTGAACTCATGCTTACTTCTCAACGCACGATCTACATCGTCCTTGAAGACCGTTCTGATATTTCATCCTTGAGGATTACGCTTCCCGGCAAGATCGCGCATTGTCCGGTAGGATATCTCACCAACCGTGAGCTCCACCGACCGTTGTGGGCAGATTTATCGGCGAAGCGACAAGTTAAGCCGCAGCCGATAAGCGGCGTTATAGACAACACCGAATATGATGTCCTGAGGCCCGGGGTATTGATATCCAGTAAGATGCCAAAAGAGCATGGACATCCCGCGGTTTTCTCCACTACGTCCGGAATTCTCGTGCAGAATAACTCTGGCAATCGTTTCATGACCGCAGCTTTTCATGGTATTGGCGACAATGGAAACGTATGGCAAGGGGATAACTGGAGTAGATCTATTGGCGAAGCGGTGCTAGAGATATTTCACTGACGTTAGCTTGGTAAAGCTAAAGAACGATATCACATTCGTCAACGAGACTTTCGAGAACATCAGTGGCGACTCTCCAAGCTTTACTCGTTTGGCCACTTCAGAAGACAGGTTTGTCTTCGGCGATTGTTTTCTAAACAGCCCCTATACGGGCAATATGGAGGCGAGTATTGTTAGCAAGTCCGTGAAGCTAGAGACTTCCACGCACCCTACCGAAGACAATTTGCGCTACGTTATCTACAATTGGTGTTATATGGGTCAGACGGAAGGGAACAAGGACCGAGTTTGCCCTCCCGATGGCACGTGCAGCTCTGCTATCTGGGACGATGACGGTGTTATTACGGGTTTCCATCATTATTACATTGAAAGGGGACCGTGGAACGGATTCTCGGCTTCGGTTAGCGCGAGCGAGCTGGTTGAAGCAGGTTATACTTTAGTGAAAGATACCACAGGAGCTCCAATGCCGGTTGTAGGAACGCCGACTTCGAGGGATTGAGTTGTTTGTCTGGGTGGAAATGGTGCATCTCTTAGGTACAATGGTCTTGGAAAACTTTTTCTCCGGGCATCACGCTCTAACTATGAGTCGTCGTCTTGCATTAGATACCTTGTGTAGCCGGCCGGTATTGAGGCTGCTTAGGGTATTAACTATTGGCGTCAGTCTTTAATAACGAACAGACGCAACGCAGATTTCTGATTAAAAATTATAACTAAAAAGACCAAAACGTACAACACCAGGGATTCGCTGGTCGTCACCGACCAACTACTAATCTGGCGGTATGTAGCTTAGCTATGGGGAGCGGCGGGACCCCGCGTTTCTACATCCTATGGTCGTACGTGCTGGTTCTACTCATAATTTGTATTATATTAAAGACTGCTTTATGAGTTCTGTATTAGCTATCGTCAGCTAGGATCATCTGTTTAGTTGTACATAAAGCTTCATACACCCATGACAGTTTCTACAAAAGATAATGCCCCACAAAAGAGCGCCGTCTATCGGCTTAATATAGTAGCTAGAGACATACAACAAAATAAAAGGGAAGAAATTTACTTCGACGCGCCACAGTGGTCTGTGACACATGTAGTCCACACATAGCCAATATAGCCCAAGAAGCCAACCCATGAAGCCCATATAGCTCATAGAGCGTGTGAGTGTGGTACGTCTCTATTCTTGTATTTTAGGTACCAAGGCTTCAATAGATGCTTGAACTCGAGTTTGGCCATTCAGGAAAGACATAACTGCTAATATGGCAATTACTCATCCGAAACAGGTCTCGGAAACAGGTCCCGGTATTAACGTAGATATTTTGATAGTCAGTCGATAAAATAGAGCGCAATATATTCATGAGCAAGGAATCCAAGTCTCCAAAATACAGTATAGATTTTTGATGTTTTTATATCCAGTAACCCTGTGATCCTCTTCGACTATAACCCAAGTTATATCGCATCTAGAAATATCTTAAGCTCATAATAGCTTCGCCACCACGGAATAACGCAGCATAAAGCTCAGTTACATGGTTGAGGAAATCCGAAAGAGCCAGGAATGTAAGCTCTTAAATTCGCGTGGGATACTTAGAGTGTGATTTTGTTGCTTGACACGATATTACCAAGGTTCTCATTTTCAGTTAATATCCTGGGGGGTTGGGTTTCCCTATGTTGTGGCCTTGCCATCCCTTGGTTGGATCCAGATCCCAATCAATCGTGAGATGAGTTGGGATGGTCTGTCTTGCAGGCCGCTTAAGTCGGTCATTTCCAGATATGGCTTGCGAACACTGACTGGCATGGAGTGGGGGACAGTGACCCATTCAGGTAATATAGTCTGGCCGGTAAAATTTAATCAATATCCTCGCACAGGGGAGTACGGTACATTAGACATTTAAGATTGACGAAAAACTTACCAGCGTATGCTCGGAACTTGACATGGGCGGTACTGGAAAGCAGGACACAATTCGCGCACGCCACCAATCATTACGTGTTTTGTGGAAGAAAGAGCGCTGCAATTTTGCAATTTGGCGGAAATGCTCTTCGATGGGCGTCAGATCGACAGATATAACCCTACCTCGGGTGAACGCTCTTCCGATAGTGTCGCTCATGGCCGCGATGATTCCTCCTCTGTTTGATGTGCGTACCTCTGATCGTGCTGTTGTTTCAACAACGATATGAGCCCACTGCTTCAGCCCACGCACAAAGTGCGGTGTCCCAAACAAAACCAGCCCTTTAATGAGGCTGCTCGCTCGCTCGTCGTCGTCGGCCGCTTCAACGACCTAGGACAACTGTCAGCACCCCCAGGAATGTAGTGAATATTGGCAGTCATACTTGCTCGCATAAAAGCCCGCCATATCCATAACCGACTAATATTGCCCTCTCTTTACTGTCGCAGATGGCCCGCTTCAGTTCGCTCAGACCGCTGTAGAAGTTTTTGATTGCATATATCCTTCCCTAGAGCTGCGACAGCTTCCGCTCGGGTTTTGTTGGCATTGCCATCATCTTCAGCGTACACGAACTCGTAAACTTTGACGCTGGGTATTTTTCCCGGCCAGAAGAATTCAGTCTGCAATCCCCAGACGTTCGGGGATGGGGGCTTGGAGATGTCTCCCACGAGTATAATACTATGCTACAATCAGCATCGACGTTATTAGTTGCCTATCCATCGGCAATGCTGGGCGAGAACTAGATAGGATATTTGCGGCGCTGCTTTCACATGACTTAACCCGTATATTAGAGCGAGTTATACGTACTTTGCCACGGAATCGCTGGATCCTGCCCCGCTTAGAAGCTTTAGGCAGCTTTGACTGGCACTCAACTGTGCTGCCGCCGGGCTTTGATCAGAAGATGACATAAGGTGGGATTGATTTCTCTGTAGAATCTGTACGTTCAAAATATCCCTTGATTATGGGAATATCTTGCCGTTGGGCTGGAAGAAAAGTGTGAGTTAACTTATGTTCGGGCGTTTTAACGTGTTTCTAAAGGTGAGTTGGAGAGAAAACACCTCGGTCTGAAGGCCTTTAAGAATTGGATTGGACGTCATATATCGCAGCTGAGGGGGCTGACTCATTAAGCAAGGGAGTTCCAATACCCAATCTACGCTTTTTGTCACAAATTCATCTCCCAAGGATAATAGACTACCCTACACTGTATCATTTCGAGCCACGTCAGCATTGATGAGCCAGACAGTCGTGTTGTGCTTCGAGTGGTAGACTAAGGGTTATACCATGTCCTCAATTTATAGACGAATTCTAGGACCTTTGCCTCCTCGTCAATGCTATTATGCCAATATGCCTGTCTCCGCCCTCGAAAATGATTGGACTCTCTGTGGCTCCTGTGGCTATGTCCTGTGGCTGGTCCGTATGACACCTCCCTCGGCAATATTTGAGCTTTATTAGGCCCTAGAACTCGCGCAAACTGGCTTTTGTTGACCAGCGGTATCGACCATGCCATCCAGGCTCTCCCGCTTCACGAACACCGACGTCCCTTTTGTCCTATTGTTTGGAAACTTCCCGGTCCTAACGAGGAGGAGAGAGACGGGATACCTTGCTTACAACAGTGTTGGTTCATGGGCTACCACTCCGACATTGGCGGGAGGTATCGAAACTTTCTTGACCTTTGATGATTGCACTTTCTGGAATCCTCGGCCGAGAAGATAAAATGGATACTCGACGGGCAGAAAGAGTCCTCAGCCCCCTTCAGTACGAATTCCCTAGCCTCTCTCTTCTCATTTTTAAGTGGTTTCTTTCCTTTTCCCATTACAATCAACGTATGTCAGGACTTTCGTGCGAGTTATCAGTAGGGTAAAGTATGACATCTATTGTTGCACGAAGGTCCTAACACATACATAGATCCCAGTCCCTTTGTCAACTTCAACGAGACTGTACTATCGACCCACGTTGATGCCGATAGTATTGCCCAACTGGCGTACCTAACAATGTAATATTGATATTGGAAACTATTTTCTTTGCATAGGAGCTATTAAGATGGACATCAAAGATTCAATGTCAAAGAGATACTGGCTCGCTGGGTCTCATGAAACCGGCCGGACACTTCTGGCTTCCGGAGGGCAATCAGCCCCTAGAAGTCTGTGTGGCTCTGTAGGTAGGCTCTACGGTTTATCCGTGTGATAAGAGATGATTTTATTAGTGATTCCAACCAAAATTCCTTACACACCTCAGAACTTGACGCGCGTGAGACAATAATGCTGTCCTTGTCACACGCATCTCGGCTACTGCTATCACGCGAGGCTGATGGAGTTGTACAAATCTCACGAGTCTCAAGTCCTTCATCAAACACCGACATCAATCACCGAGGCAGACACACTCTGGATACACGAGCCAACGAAAATCCGCGAGGCTATAGGATTGATACGAGGGTATTTCGAGCATAATAGGCATGGAATCTTCCTGCCTAGGGACGTAGAGAAATGTATCTTCATACCAATTTTGGCAGCACAGTTGATTGTTAGTAGATTGATTCTATCTAAGCTCTTGAACATGAGCCCTGGTAACAGTCCTAGACTTTAGCACAAGTGCATTTAACGTTTGTGTTTCCTATTTATTCACGGATTTAGTTTCAGGCTAAGACCTCCAGCTGAATCACAATGATGGCAGTGCATATTGTTGGATGATAATATTTGGAATTAAGTCAGACGATGTAAGCGGCTGAGTAGCATTAGAACCACTAGACTGCTCGCTCAACCTCGTATTTAACCCGGGCTATTTACTATGCCGGAATAGGAAATGGTGTATATAAGAGTCAGCTTCCCTGCCCGAATTGAGCTGGACCTCCTTTGATGTTAAGCTTCAATTTCTCATACTTTGACAGATATTTAGTCGCATCCTCAGTCTGTAACAGTCGAAACTTTCGAAGTAACTCAACATGCGTACTTCCATCTTTACTCTCCTTCTTCCCGGAGCTGCTTTTGCCACGGCGTTGACGGACCCAAGGATACACGATAATTTCACCGTTACGTTCCTCGGGTCCTACATTAACAGACCATATGTAGCCTTTAATGTCTCCGCGCCCGATAATTACGTCGATGGGGTGCATGGCTTCTCAAACATCGAGGTAAGATACACAAATTCGCACGAAACCAGTGGTTCTAGCAACTAACAAACTGTAGTGCAATAATATATCCCTACTTTCCAGCAACGACCAGACGAATTCAACAGGCGGCTACACAAGCTGCACTTCTGATAACCCAGCAGTCCTGGAGGTCAAGGTGACTTATCCTTACACGGTATACATCAAGCACACGCAGAGAAATTCGAGCGGGACTGTTGTTATTTCTGGCTCGAGTCCGTTTGGAGTGAAGAACCCGCCTGTGTTCTCCGTTCCGGTGACTAGTATTCAGAAATCCTGTGCGAAAGCACGATGAACGTGCTGTGTGTATCTAGGTGCGTGTTGGGCCTACCATACCCTAGGGTTTTGATCTTGAGGCAGGAGTTCAACGGGCGTGCTCTTTTCAATACACTACACTAAAATAGGTAGCAATGGCAAAGCACATCTGGTGACAATCTCTCGCCATTTTCTATGTCCCTATGCTCTCCGACAATTCCCTTATAGACATGGTGTTCCATAGAGAGCACGCAGCAAAACCAAAAAAAGGCCTCGAATGGTTCACGTACGCCCAGTGTGTAAGGCATAATACAACGATTCACAAGACGTTTGAACTTATGATCATAGTCCAAACGATCAATTGAATTAATTTCCAGATAGTAGTCCCAATATACACACATCTGCTTATCTGAATCGTAATAGGAATGAACAACATCTAATCTATCTACAAAATCTCAGGCGGGTATCTACCATTTATCACTTGCTATACTCTGACCACAGTGACAAGACCATCCCGATCCGATCGTTCAATTTTACTAGAAAGTCCTCACTCTCTAGGTCGAGCTGCTCCGTCACATCTTCGTCTTCATCTCGCCGCTCTTCTCGAACAGTGTGACCGTGTCCTTGGAGATAAGTTGGGCAACGGCATGCCAATAATTACCGGTGAGGCTGAACCGCGTGCGCCAAACATACATCGCGGCAATAATAAACATGACAATCGTATTCACCCCTATCAGCACAAGTACCGCCGTGAGCCCGCGCCAGCGGAGCGGCAACACAACCTCAGCTACAAACGCTACATCGACATAGCCCGGGACGTCGAATCTCGGAAATAAGTAATAGTACCACAAGCGTGACAATATCGTTAGATATGTGTCGATGGCGACGGCGGCTCGGCCTGTGGAGTCGATAATGCCTTGGAAGAGTCCAGCAACATCGTCGGGTACACTAAATCCGAGAATATCGCAATGATCGCACAAAGAAACACTGCCATTACCGATATTCTCCCAAACTCCCGCGGCCGCTCCACCGCCGAATGAAATTGCGCTGAAGTCAACAGCAGCTTGTGCTGAAGTATTGGTAATATTAAAAGTAGAGGGGAAGCCGGATCCTGTATATCGCCTATAATGGATAGAATACCCCTCTCGGCTGGAGTTTTGTGTATCCGATCAGCACCAAAGAGAGTTTGTATGGAGCCGACCTCGGGCGAGCCTGCCGTAGTGTTCCATGAGAGGCCTGGCTCTGTCTGATTAATATTTCCGGTCATAGTAAGCGAAGATACTGTCGTATATATTGTTGAAAAACAGAATGTGGTGTTTAAAAGGTTACCTGGGTCCAGTATTTCGTGAGTGACCCATTCACCATACGATGCGGGTTTGTCTAGCATAACTGGTCCAGACTGCTGAATTTGTGGCCAGTACGATGTTGGAATATTTGTTGCAAAGACCAAATGTGGCCATGACCCAGAAGGGAAATTGAAGATACTGCCGTATTGATCCCACCCAGGCATGCTATCATCGCCAGTATCCTGATTAATTCGAAGGTGACATATTGCTGTGGTCCACTGCGGACTTGGCAGAGTGTTATAACTTCCTGGGAGGGTGCAGTTAAATGTTGTAGGTAAGCAATAAACAGTATCTGTTTGGGTTGTGTAGCACCTTTGGGTTGGTTCTTGTCCGGCATTCCCTAGAGATTGGTTGTAGTTAATGCTCCCCTCTATGAAGGGCCATCCCTCATAGAACATCAGTCTCGCGGTCATAGATGGCCTGATACATGCTGCTCTAGACAGCAACGAAAATGCTGGTCCAGAGAAATACTGAAGGCCTACGCGATCCTCTTTCTCAAACGGAAAAACGCTCGTCGTTTGAGCCCAGTGTCTGATACACCGAGCTGATTTGGTGCCGGATCAGCCTGCGAGTCGACCTCACCAAATAAAACGGTTGCGGTATCAACATCACCAAAGGTACTCAGTGGTCCTGGTTTTTGGAGACTCATTGGCGACATCGCAACATTCATGATTGTCTGATTTGAATCCCGAACGAGGCGCGTGGTGCCAAAGTCGGAAATAAGGATGGTCGAAGAGAACTGGATCCCAAAAGCCGTAGCCGCAAGAATGAAAAGTAGTAGTACCTCTTGCTTAAGAGCTACTTTTCGGGTCTTTCGCGACGCGATCATATATAAGAACTCCATGGGGCCCACATTGACGCTTCGAGTGACGGAGAGTTGGACGACTTTTGAGATCGGGACGCCATGTCTTTCTAGCAATAATGCTGATACCAAGGATGTACAAAGACCAGCCTGAGCAGCTGATATGACGCGGATAAGGAGTGAAGTCAACGTAACCGCCTGCGTAGCCCAGCCATGGAGCATGATATTTCGCCATGTCCGGGTTGCTTCAGTGCCACCTTGAACTGGGCCTCCGCCAGCCCAGAGGAAAATTAGGAATGAAACAGCGAGTAGTGTAAGAACAGAGCCGCCGAAAATAGTCAAACAGCTTAACGTCCCAAGTGAGCGTTGGAGTGGTAGTCTCGAGCTGGGAACATGGCCCTCGGCCGAGCTACCATGGACTGCCGCCTGCGAGATATTTCCAGAAGAAAATATAGTGTCAGAATCCCCGTCAGTGACTGGTTCGACCACGTTACTTGAACTGAAAGGAATTTCTGTATGCGGCATAGGGTAGCTAATACCCCCCTGACTTTCGGATACAAATGATTCCGGTTCCGCAAAAGGATGGGAGGTTGAGGAGTAGAGACAGAATTTTCTTGGTCAAAAGTCGAGGGGTCATGTGGGGACTCTGTTAGGGCATTTGACGGAGAATTGAGATGTTCTTCACTGTTTTCTAGAGCACCTGTAGTGTTGAGAGCCAGGCTAACATTTGGATGATGATAATGGCCTGTCGAAAAATTGGGGACGGGTTCAAAAGCAGAGTCTGCCATTTTTGGAGGCGAAATTAGTATAGAACGACTAAGCCGTTTATTTTCAGTGGGAATAAAGTGTAAAGGATTGTATACTAAGTAGCTGGGCCCTCAAATAAGAAAGTAAACTATACAAGCTAACATCAGTTAAGAAAACGCAAGCAAGGAAAAGAGAAGGGGTTTATATAGCGATCAAGACTTCCTCGAGATCGATTGCCAACTATTACAAAGTGTAGGGCAGTAATGAATTGATGATTATGATTAACACAACACTGATACGAAGTATAGGCAAAGACTTACCACTGGATCTAAATCATGATGGTGGCAATACGACCCTGCTGTCTTATTTTGCGAGGCAGAGATAATTTGGATGTTGCGTGTGCATGATTCGACTATGAAAGAAAGGGGTAGTACTCGGGCTTAGAGGACGGGCAGAGATTATTAATAACCCTTTGATGTAGCAAAAGCTACCCTGTGGCTTGAAGAGGCCTCGAGCAATAAGGCGAAATCTCGGTCCCGCCGAATATTGCTCAACCTTCCTTTGGGCTTTGAGTGAGTCGATCATAGGTTTTAGACCCCGTCTGTAAAAGCTGATGATTACTAAGACAAGATATAATTCTCGAGTTTCAGCCCCTGCCGCTGGTCGCTATCGCGCATGACCGATGCGGCAGAGTCACAAGCTAACGGCCCCCAAGATCTGAGGTGTACAACTGGCTGAAGGGAATGCAAGGTTAATCTCATTCAGCTTTCCATTCTGTTACTCTGTCCCCAACCCTTCATTTATTATAGATATCAGCCGCACAAGATCGACGGGTGCATTAGAGTGGAACGGTGGCTCCAGCCGCATTGCAGTCGCAAATAAGACGTTTTTAATTAGTAAAGACTTGTCCGCCTATAATCACAGACGTCGGAAACGCCAGGGACGAGGATTTAAGTACGCCGGTCTAAGGGCAATGATCTAGTGACACTAGGACAAAGAGACTAGCTACACATATATGGCCCTATAGTTAGAGAGTGTCGACGGAGATAGCTTTAAACCTTCAAGCAACAACATATGTCTATACCCTAAGTATACATGGTCCCTAGCAACATATATAATGAAGTGGAATAGGGGTAAACTAACAGACCTCCCACTGCCCACCGCCTTACCACCCACCTGTTTATATCACCCTGATTTAATTGAACTTATTATCTTTGCAGGACCTGATGGAGTAGGCTGAGTATTAGGCAGCAAAAAAATTGACCGTGTGGCTGAAACCGGGACCAAATGCAATCCCAAATAAGTCCCAATAGTAGGACGCATAGAAACTGTAACTGGGACTTTCGCTTCTGTCGGCTAGCCTTCGTTATTCATGCAAATATTTCGCTGGTGTTTAGCAGAGCCAATTAGATCATATATGCCGGTTAGCAGCATTCAGGTGAGGCATGAATTAAGGCATTTTCACCAGGAATACTTATCATTCTGTCGGACAGATAATTATGGGACGACTTTGCTAGTATACAAGTACATAGCCCACCAGACCTAGACCCCAACGTAGCGTCTCCTCGGAATACATAGTTGAGTATTGATTTATCTACCCCTAGTAGTAGTTGCAGCAGGCCCTAGACTATCCCAAGGTGGTTAAACCAGTAAGCACTCTGTTCATATTAGACCAGCGAGATGCTATTTAACAATTCTGATAACTTGCGAAGCTACGACTCAAACAAGCAACCTACAATTATACACAATGGTTGAAAATACCTTCGACAACAAAAGTATTCACTCATGTCTTACCAATGTCGACCCACAGGTATTTGAAGTCAAATAATCATTCTTGATTGTCACACTTACCGAGAGATAAGGTCGTAAATCTAACTGGGTCTATCATATTTGCTTTACACCTTGCTTTTATATTTAGTTTGTCTTTAGCACTACATCGAATACTTTTTCTTCTAATAAATTTCTATTGAAACGAACTCTAGTTGTAAACTGCTATGATCATCTAAGTGAACAGGCCTAATAGTGGATGAGTAATTATAAATCAAATTGATACCTTCAAGTATATGGCCTTAGATCACCCGGGCCATTTCAACATCTTAAATGAAGTATTGTTCGCTAAATTTTAGTAACTCCTTGCCATAATTATCTAATTCGTCAAATTGGTATACTGTATGTCCCCTGAAGAGGTTTTTGCCTCAGGTGTATCTCCCGTGGCCTGTTGTCACACGGATCTCTCACGGAGCTTGCTGATTACTATCCTACAGGGTTGATGAAGTCGTACGGAGTTGTACGAGTCTTGTGAGTTTTAGTTATTCGTTGAAATGCTGAGTTTCATGAATTAAGAGCACATAGTGAAGAGAAGGAACAATCTGACATGTGACGACGGCTTGTGCTTAAGTGTTTAGAATAGGGGCTCATATTTGGCTAATGACTGTCTTGGGGTCTAAAAGACGTATCGCTACTTAAGTAGTTACCTGCTGTTACTTTCTACAATGTGACCTCGCCCTTTGCCCCATCTATTTATAGCCGACCCTCGAGGCCTACAATTTGCCCCTTTTTCAGTGGCGACTCCAGTTGTAGGCCTTTTCCTCGGAGTTTCAAGCCTCGTGATCTACCTCGATGAAAAGTCTCCCTCCTTTCTATCTACATGTCTTTGCCTCAAGAGGGTGCCAGTCAAACCGTTGTGTGCAGCTAACCAGCCATTCCTGTTGTAACTGCAACGTGGTTGCTGGATATGTGCTACGAGTAGACTTAAGACAGACTGAATAAATTAAATAAAAAGATTATAACTATTGTAGCCCCTATGTAGCACTCTGTGCTAGTACTTTAATATCTTTACTACGCAGGGCTAAAAGTTGACAAAAGAGATTCACTTCGTTTCAATTCGTCAAAGTAGTCATAATAATTGTCATAGCAACTAATCACACCCTTTCCTGCAATGCCGGCGAAGACACCGAAAACTAACCCGACATTCCTATCGGCGAGGCATGGACTTCTTCGAGGACACACGACATCCCCTCGCCTAAGCTCTAGTCCAGCTCACCACTGATATACCCAATCTGTCGCCGAGCGCCAGGGGCGGCGCTGTTCAAATTCGCAGCCAGCGTGCTCTGGCTATCGACCAGTTTCTTCTGCTCCTTCAGGCGAGTCTTGAACCGCGCATCGGCCGCCTTGTCGAGCTTTTCCAGCTCTTCGCGCTCTCTCAGACGGATGCTGCTAAGCTGGTTCGCATTGCCAACCCGCTCGTTCCCTAAATCGCGCTCCCATCCAAGCAGCCGCGCTTGCTTTTGGCCCTCGACGGCGAGCTCGGCGTCACCGATGGCGCGCGCGCGCGTCACGCTGGCCTTTGTAAGGCTATTTTGATGCTCCAAGTCTAGAATTTGCTTTGCGCGCTGTTGGCTTAGAGCTGCGTTGAAAATGTCTTCCTCGACGCGGGCACGCTCCCGCAGTGCGGCGAGGTCCATGTTATGCGCTCGCTTCTTTCGGGCTTCCTCCATCTCGGCTTGATTAGCCCATATCTGAGCTTGCACCGCTGCTAATTCCTTGTTCCTCTGTATTGCTAGGGTGTGCTCTTCGTTGTCTCTTCGAAGGCGGTCGAGGCGAGCATGGCGTTCTACTTCTTCGCGCTGAATGTGAGAGGGCATGCCCACACAGTCCTCTGGCTGTGGTCCCGAATTCGCATAGTAGACATCAGTACATCGATTCGATTGTAGTAGCTTCAGGAGTTCTGCTGTCTTGTCTGAACTTGATAACACACGTTTGACGAACATAGTCGGCGAATATGTGTATTTTCCATCGTTGTATTGGTTGAATGGTTTGTTGATATCTTTCCATAGAGCCGCGCGTAAGAGGACTGCGATCGTGGAAACACATTAGCCGAGATCTCCAAATCTCGCATCTTTCACATCGTAGGACTTGATAAAGCATACGAAACAAGGAGGCTAATAGACCAGGAACGAGAAGGTTATGTACACACCTCTAGTAGTCGTCAGAGCGTCGGCTGACTCCAGTGCAAGTAGAAGAACCGACTTGCACTCTGACTTAATGGTGATATCGGTACCACTCTGCAACAAGAACTCGATGGCCCGTTCCATAGTCTTTTCCTTGGTCGTTGTTATTTGAACTGAGTCACTTGCATGTAAACAAAGCTCTGCGAGTGCACTGCGTCCATCGTGTAAGGGGCTGGGAAAATCTGGGTCATGCCCATATTCAACTAATACCTGCATAGCTTGTATATTAAGCTCCCGTGCAGCATTATGCAGAGAACCGTCGTTTTTTGAGGCTCCTGCCGCAAGAAGATTCGACATCATGGCGACAGCTAGATCGCCGCCAATAGCTGAAGCTATGGAGAGCGGTGAATTGCCCAAGGCATCTGTCACATCGACTTCAGCGCCAGCCAGCAACAACAGTTTTGCCACATCCTGACGGCGCGTCCGAACCGCTAACATTAGTGGAGTGACATGGGAGACAGTAGTTTCAAAATTAACTTTCGCTGTTCAAAGAATTAGCAGATTAATCATAACAGCTGAAGAATTGGTTTGCCTACACCCTCTCTCAATCAAGAGATTAATGATTCCTGTACTGATTTTCTTCTGCGGCTGTAACAATGCCCACATAAGTAGGTTGACTGGTTCATTTCTTCTAGATCGTCTATGACTCTGTAGGTTGTCATCAGGTCATAGTAGAAACCAATGTCTAAGAGGGTTTCTAGGATTTTGACCGAGCGCGGATACTGAGACAATGCTCGGATGACAACAGGGTCAGAACCTGGGTGCTCAAACATGAGATCTAAGTCACTATCTCCGTTGCGATATTCTGAGAAGAGCGTGAGAAGCTCGAGAAGCTTATCCTCAGCCATAGATCCGTCGAATATCCTAGGGAACGCCAAAGTAAGCGTTTCAGCAGTTGGCTTCTCGTTAAATAATCTTGCGAGAAGTTCTGTGTCGCCCTGAGCCACCGCAAGTTGCAGGGCTTCACCATGGTTATAATTGATATCTGCGCCGTGCTTCAATAGGACATCAATAAAAGGCAGCGTAACGGATTGCGGAGCTGCGTTGTGTTGCCTGAGAACAGCGACGAGTGAAGACGCTACTCCGTCCCCTTTAGCTCCTTTCTTGAGAAGGCTTGTGGTAATCTCAAGTCCTCGCTCATTAATCCATAGACTCGAGTGGTCAAAACTAAATACTCTGCTCAACACTAACGAAGCATCTTCGCTAGTCACATGCGGCTCGAGCAATTCATTAAACAGTAAAGTAGGTATCGTTAGAGCCGCATCAATTAGAGCCTGGCAATTGTTCGCAGCAGGTAATGCACCTTGGTTTACCAGATACCGGATTAATCTCTCATCGGGGTTTGGCTCATTAACGGCTCGCTGTAGAGCTAAATTAACCGCAGCAGGGACCAACTTGCCTGCCTTGAAAAGCCAATCGACGATTGTGAACCTTGTATCCCTGCTGAGGCCCCAACATGCATCAAGGCCGCGGACGAGCGTATGTGACGACGGGTTCTTCTGTTAATAACTTAGCACCCCTGGACGGTAAATGTAGCAATTCGTCTTACCTGTTTCTTACTGGCATGTTCGTCTACTTCGGTAATACCGAGAAGAAGTTCCAGGCTTCCTAAGGACGCACTTTTCACTGCTTTTTCAACAGCCTCGCCACTACTATAGTCAGGACTTGCGCCGTGCTCTAGTAGAAGCTTCACTATGTCTCTGCCTTCATCACCGTATCGGACAGCCGAAACAAGCTGAATATCAACCACTTCACCTTTAACTCCCTCTTGGAGAAGAAGTCTGAAAATCTCAGCGCGTTTTTTGAGGTTACTTAGCTGCGTAGCTCCTTGAAAACCCCTTTGTAGGGTCTTTAGGGAGACCTTCCTGTCCCCCGCCAATAGCATTTCTAACACACTGACAGCTCCAGATTTGCATGCTTCGATAACTGCCTGACCATCTTTATGCTCGATGTTTCCGCCATTTTGGAGGAGAATCGTGCCGAATTCCAAGTCGCCATCTGATGCCGCCGCAAGAAGCGCGTCTGATACTACCTCACCCGATGCACCGGCTTTAAGCAGGCTATCACACAATATAGCCCTCACCGTCTTATTCTCAGATTTTATGGCTTCCGTAAACCCTGCGTTGAGAATGTTCGCCCCGAAGTTTTTTTTATCGAGAAGGAAGTCAAGGATATCGTGTTTCTCATTTTTAATTGCCTCGATGAGAGCCAGACCGTCCGAAGTATCAGCGCGTGCAAGAAGGGCGTTAATGAGAGGGATGTCGTTGGGATATTTTTGAATTGTGAATATAAGTGCTCGATTGACTTGGCTTGGAGGTATGCCAGCGTCCAGTATCTTTTGAGCGTAAGTTAACCGATCCATTGGGTCCTGAATACGCAATGCGTGCGGCATGACCCAGGCGAGAGTCATAGGCGATGGGGAAGCCGTCAGCAGAATCTCCACGATTTGCATGCTTGACGCTGCAACAGCATAACCAAGCGCCTCGCCATTTGATGCGTTGACGTCGGCTCCTTTGAATAAGAGTGACTTCAGAGAAGCAAAATTTCGCTCTAATGGGGGCGTTTTCAACAACATCTGCACCTCTTCGATCAAGAGACTGTTAATTGCGCCCTTTGAATTAGTTCGGTTTAGGAGCGTCTCTAGTTTATTGGCCTTGATTACAGATACAGGGAGCTTCCCTAGACTTCTCAAGGCTCGGTCTATGCTCTCATCACTGGGTTGTCCAAGCCGGAGAATGAGCTCCAGGACTTCGGGATCGGGGTGTAGGGCAGCATGTTCAACTGTAGATCCTTCATTAATATTAACGTCAGCATTTCCCTTCTGGAGCAATGCCCTAACGAGTGGTTTGTCGGGAGGCTTTTCAAGGATGACCGAAGTTAGAGCTACGGATACTTCGGTAGCACCTTGTAACCCTGCTTGTAAGAAGAGTTCGGTAAGCCGGAACCTTTCAGGCCGGGGAGGTTTCGAGTGGTGCTTTGATATACTTGGGCGAGAGCAACGTGGCTAGGGGGCTTATGCGTAAGAATGAGGCCTGCAATTTTCATGTTTCCTTTCTTGACCGCAAGTTGGAGTGCCAGTGCACCTTTATGGTCAGTTGATGCAGTCTCGTGTCCCCCGCGGGCCATACTTTGTGATGTTGTCTTCGCACTTTGGTCACCAACTATTTCATACGCCTGTACCAACGGTGCAATGAGCAGCTTCACCGCTTCTATATCCCCAGCTTCGACCGAATCAATCAGTGATTCGTCTAAGAGGCGCCAGCTGCGCCTCTGTTCAAGAAATTGCTCAGATAAAACTGGCGATCCTCAAAAGTAATGTCTTTTCTGAGCAGCTTCACACATTCTGATGCGTATTTGGGGTTCATTCGGGCTGTTCCACTCAATATGGCTTTCACAATATCTATATCGCCTTTAGAGACAGCCCTTTTCAAGGCAACCGCATCATCAAAATCGATCGAGGCCCCATAAGAGACTAGTAAACGCACCATCTCCAAAGAATGGGTAGCACTTGCGTGAACCAGAGCTTGGGCAGCCGGGACACCTCCTGCGCCGGCGGCAAGCAATATTTCGGCCATCGCCAATTTTTCACGCGGGTCGATATTCTGGTTTCTCATAAGTTGTTCGAATGTATCGGTTATTTCTGGCTGCTGTGGCGGTCTGCTACCTAGCAGCAGAGCTAGTGTTATGTCTCGACGCCCGAGCTCAACTGCAGCCCTGATCGCAGAGGCCCCTTCATAATTCCCATCCGCCATTGATTGGCTCAGATGTATCACGGTCTCGAGGCAGCCGGCTTTAGCTGCCTCTACCATAGACTGGGCGACCCAAGAACCTGACGGCCGCCCCTCAGAGGCTAGAATCATACCGATCAAATTTGCCTGTCTCCTAACCGTACAGGCTCGTTGAAACGCATCTCGACTATCGGCAGTTTGTGATGCGGAGGCGCCGTAGCGGATCAAGAGTTCGGCAATCTCATCCATCCCGTTACGCATGGCCACTGGCAACGACGCATTCAGAGCAAGTGTGTCAGCAAATGGCAACAAGACCTCAACCATTTCCAGTTGCTTGTTCTCAACCGCGATTTGGAGGACCTTGCTTCTTTCAGATAAATCCAAGCTTTTCCTTCTACTAAGAATGCCAGCGCGGCTCTTTTGGACAAGATTACCGCCAAGCGAATTGAGCTTTGAGACTAGTACCTCGGCGACGCCCGGAGAACCTCGATCTGTAACGTGCGCGACAAGAGCATCGTATATGTCCTTGGATTCCCAAGTGGTTTTCTTCGTTGTGAAGGTCTTGGAGAGCCCTTCTTTGAACGACCGATGTTGACCTTCAGCGAGCCGATGCCTCCTGAGGATCTCCTCGGCAATTGAAATATCATCATTGGTGCGATATGATGGTGGGTGTTCTGGCTTCGGCTTTGGTGGCGGAGGTGGATGTAGAGAAAGGCCATGTTCCTCGCTCAACTGCCGGAGTCGTCTGAGTTGAGCATCCTGGAGAGGAGCGGCTTCCATGGTTTCATGCGGAGCATGTGACTTAGCTTTAGGTAGGCGGCTGGATTTATTGTAATATCGATGGCAAGTTGATAGAAGGTGTACTCTTAGTGTAAAGTGTGTGTTGTGATTTGTATGAGATAGTTAAAGTTCAAGCATAATTGACAAGGACGATGTGACACTGCATGTACATGTTGATTCTTTAACGTTGCGCGGTTGATCTCCGGGTACTTTCTACATCGTGGCGAAGGCAAATTTCAGGGATGTGTTTGCGGCCTCGGATTGATGCCCGCTGATGATTATGATATTATATTTAGACTTGGCGAGAAATATGAAATCTGAAGGTATGAGTTCGACATAGAGGCGCTTCCAGGTGCTCAGCCACAGCGCGATTCGGGTCCGAAATAATAGTGCCGGCTTGATTCTCAACACTGTGAATAGATGTCACACATCTTGCTTGTGCTACGTACATAGCTGCCTCGTGATAACAGCAGAGATACCTAAGAAGAATGTTTCATGGTTTGGGGTTTGGGGTAGATAGCTAAATTGGGACAATGAGTCTCGTATAAAGTGCCAGCTGGCCGTACATAGTAGGTACTTAGATATAAAGGCTCTGGAGGGATTGGTTTGGGGGCTGCGATCGTTGCAGAATGAATGCTGCTGCCTTGTAGCTCAGCTCGCACTAACTGTAGATAATTAAGCACTTATTTGCTGATCTGCGCTACAGTAGCACTCGCCAGTTGTTCGGACTTTTCCCGGGGCAATGCTCCAGGCGCATTATAAATTTAAATCTCCCAGTCCAGCTCGAGGATTAGCGCCGTGAAGCAATTACTGCTTTGGGCTACACCTTGCAAGCCTCTACAGCTTAGCTGCATGCCACGTATTGTACTCGTACCAATACTCGTACCAACTGGTGCCATTGCACATACCCAACCTGTCAGTTACAATACGGTGCAAATCCCTAATACATAAGCCTGATTGAGGCGTATGAGAGATTATACAAGAACGAAGTGAACCAACCATGCGAGACACAGCAAAAGCTGCTTGGTTGCCCCAAAAGTCTCTGGAGAATTGAGGTCCGGAACGATGCTCACTTAAAAGGTATTGCGTGAGTGCGGCGTGGCTATACCCTAGGTAGTTCTCTCTAAGTTTTTGTTCTCTATACTCATCTTAAATGATTAGGTCGTGGATATTTTGACATGACATTGCATCTTCTCTCCTTTTTTACGAGGTCTTAGCCTTAACAGCGTCGAGTAGCTCTGCTGGAGGCTCCTGTCGGTAACCTTTGGGATTGTTTGATACCCACCGCCAGAGGTCCTCGCATGCCTTCTCCATTGTGAGCTCAGTCTTCCAGTTGAGCTCTTTGTTTGCCCTCGTTGGGTTTGCCGTGAGGTCTAAGACGTCGCCTTGTCTCCGTGGTACAACTTCGTAAGGTAGGTCGCGGCCTACGACCGCGCTAAAAGCCTTGATCATTTCAAACACCGTGCTTCCACGACCGGAGCCTAGGTTCCATGCTTTGACACCCGGCTTGTTCTCTCGCAGATTGTTCAGTGCGACGAGGTGACCGCGGGCGAGATCGACGACGTGAATGTAGTCCCGGATGGCAGTTCCATCACGGGAAGGGTAATCTTTGCTCTGTATGAGTATTTGCCTGTTACTCCGGATCATGAGGTATTGACTTACCATCGCCAAACACCAAGAGCTTAGGTCGGTCACCAGTGGCCACCTTACCAAGGAGTGGAAGCAAATTATAAGGCACTCCCTGGGGATCTTCTCCATGATCCCACTAGGGTGTGCACCGCAGGGGTTGAAGTAACGGAGGTTGGCACCGTTCCATTGTTCGAAAGGCTTTCCAGCTTTCTTGGCGTTCTGGCGTTCCGCAGAAATGAAGTCTTCAATGATGCCTCAACAGTAGACTTTGTCCTCCCATAAGTGTTTGTTGGGCCGATCGGGCAGTGCTCGGGATGGGTATCATGTTTTCGAAACGAGTCGCGTCGCCATAGACGGTGGCAGAGGACGAAAAGACGATATTGGTCACATTGTGTTTCTTCATGGAACTAAGAAGACAGATAGTACCCCAACATTCACGCGATAGTATTCAAGTGGAATCTCGGCAGACTCTCCCACGGCCTGAATCCAAACAAGGTTAGAGAGGTGTGAGGGGAACAGAAGGTATAGAAAGAACGATAAAACTTGCCTTGAGGGCTGCGAAGTGGATGACACTGTCAATGGCCGGGTGGGCAGCAAAGACTTTGTCGAGATCAGCTTCATTGGTCAGGTCGACCTTGTGGAATGCAGGGTGCTTCCCGCTGATAAGCTCAATGCGATCGAGAGCGACTTCGGATGAATTGTAGAGGTTGTCGACGATGACAACGTCGTAGCCAGCGTCCAGAGAGGGCCAGCGATGTGAACGAGCCGATATAGCCCGTGCCGCTAACACAAAGACCGTGTTAGCTCAGTTGGTGCAAGATATCTCGATTGACTACTCAGGTAGGCATGGCCATGGTCGAGAGTCAATACCTTCAAGTGCGATTCCATACGTGCTCACGCATATATACAAGCGTTCTCTGGAGGGGATGAGGCTTACCCGGTGACGAGGATGGTTCCAACAGGCATCTTGACTGTAAACAGAGTACAGCTTCTAGTAGCAGTGCGGCTTCTGGGAATTGAGTTGGGAGTATGAAGGAGCGTACGATGGCTTAGGTTTATAGTAAAATGAAGTGGTAGGGAGAATAGGTATTACCTAGGTAGGGAAATAATCCGCAGCATACCTCCTTAATTTGAGGGGCTCTTCTGCGTCTGTCCCCCTGTCCGTCTGTCCCTCCAGATTACCCCTCTACCCCTCCAACTCCGCCTCTGTTGATACCTGTGCTTTACCTACAAACCAAGCTAGATGGGCTTTTATGATTGGTTGAATAAAATCTTTAGGTTATGGAGGTACACGTACCTAGCTTAGGTGGACTAAACAACCATATTGCTTATCAAGTTCTGGTTAAGCATTCTGGTTGATTATTATTTCTTACCTACTACATAGGATTTCATTTTATTGTAGCTTGATGGTTCGTGCCTCTTAATATTTAATAAGGATTGCTATAAAATATTGGCAGCACTTATAAAAGGATACTACCTAGGTCCCTAGGTACCCGAGGTACCTTTCCTACCTAACTAGCACTTCCAGGTTATTAGGAGCTATGATCATATGTTTTTATACATATTATAATAACATTGTGAATTCTGAATGACGCACTTAGACCTTTACTAATGTAAAATATACATTGGGCAAAGCACAATGCTAACTTGAAAGATACAGGTAGTGAGGGCTAATGGCTGTTCCAAGGTTATCAGTCATGCCTTTCAAAGTTGCTTGCTACCCAGTACCTTCCTTAGGTGATGATTAGTTAGTGGGGATAGACCCATGTATATATTATTGTGGCTGGCTGTCCGTGGCGGTGCGGTATTAGTACCCTACATGTAGGTACGGTACCTAGTAGTTTAAAAAGTACCAGGTACCCACTTGCCACTTGCCACGCGACAACGCGCTCAATGAGAACTGTACTGTAGGCCCCGGGGCTTCATGTCGGTTTAAGTAGGTACTCTCAGGCTATCCTTCACCCAAGCCATCAGCCTCGACAAAGCCGCCCGTTACAGTACGACTTTATTGAGTGCACTCATGTCACCAAACCCTTCTCGGAAACGGTAAAGCCTTGGCCAAGCTGTGTATCTATTCCGAGCCACGCTTTTCGTGCCTATTGCCGGACGCGGTCGCTTATCCTTCGTAACAAAGGCGCCGCCGACTGAGACTGGACGTTTGCAGCGCCACCGAGTCGCATTCTGTCTATGTCTAACTGAGCTTCCCAAAACTATTCATCAGTTCGCCTGACACGCAATCTTGCATTCCATCGGCACGATCTTTTGAAATTACTGCTGTGTGGGCACCGATAGCTCGATTTGTAAATCGGGGTCTTCATTTGTTCATGTTCATGTTCATGCGCTGACCTAGCATTCTCCAAGAGGTCTCGGTTGAGTCTGAAAAGACGGTATGATACTCCATTCTTCCTCGACGGATGGCGCGATACACTCGTTAGCCATAATCTTTAGCCCCCTTCCCTTTTCCTTCCTCGTTTCTTCTGCTAGGCCAGTGGTGGTGGATGCTTCTTCTTACACTAGCTCATAGCTGGATCTGTCGACAACCGTTAATGAGTAGCTTTAGAGACCGATGTTCATGAACCTGGGCAGTCTAATCGAAGGCTGAAGAGGAAAATCGTGTGTTCATCATGCCTCCTAAAACCAAGAAGAAGGGGCTGGAACCTGGTCCGGATCTACCTGGTTTATTTCCCATTTATGACGGATCTTACGGCATTAACACGCTCATCAGTGCTACCGCGGAGTCCAAAAAAGGTCATAAGTCAAACAAGGGTACTGCTAAAGAACAATCTGATGACCAAAAATGGGAAAGCGCTCTGAAGGGCAAGGCTGGCAAGAAGTACGGAATGAACAGCAACCTGAAGAAGGTCATCAACAAGAGTCATAAGGAGCTGGAAGAGGAGGAGCACCAAGGACACAAGAAAAAAAAGCCCGGTCACTCATAACTCAATCAACTCGTCTCAGCCGCAAAATGAGGATCAACTCGACCCCCTGGTCCTTCCAGCTCCTCCAGTTCGTCTGGCCACTCAGGATCTATGCCTGGCGTTAAACCTTCGGAACACTTTGAGCCTTCTGAGGCTGGTTCTGACTCTTCAGATGATTACGCATTCTACCCTGACGTGACTCCTCATGTTCCTAAGTACGACCCGAATGATCTCCCCTTTAAAGAAGAGTACGAAGGCCAACACCGAAGACCCCCATATGCGCGGACAGTATTACCTTCCGATAATCCAAATGGCCACATTACAATCAACCAACCTATCATGCCATCTTCTGAATATATACCGTTTTACGGAATGCCTACGGGAGCGGGCTCAAATGGGCCAATATCACCAATACGTCCTAATACTTCAAGAAGTTTCAACATGGAGACTGGATTATTCACCAACGCGGCACTCCAGACTCCCGGTCCAAAAGTAGACGGTTTTGGCAGACCTCTCAACACGGCCCAGGGCCCAGAGCCATCCGCACCAAAACAGACAACAGGAACGTGGCTGAAGGGGTTATTTGGCACGGGCAACGTACAACCCACAACCCAACCCGACCCCAGCATACAGCCCGCTACGAAGGAGCATTCTGTGAACCAACCCACCCCTGATATGAAGCCCACTGTTCAGGAAAAGCAGATCCAGTGCCGCCTACCTTGGGAAGTCAATCTTCAACCGGTTATATCTCCCCCCAATTGAGCCAACGTCAGACAAACTTGACCCAGTGGGGCAACCTACCTTGAGCCCGAAAGCTAGTCCAAAAGTACAGCACACTACGAGCGAGCTGCTTGACCCGAAGAACACCCCTTCGAACTCTAGTGTGGGGGATTCTAGTGAAACAGATTCCGACGAAACAGATTCCGACGACACAGATGGTAATGAAAGTCTCCCGCCACTCTACCCAAGTACGCCTCCCCAAGAAATAACGCCGCCAGTTTCGGTAAACGGGACAAAGTCACCAGAGCCCAAATCACCACCACCAACGAAAACACCGCCAATTCCACAAAACCCACCGAATCAGCCATCGACATGGTCGCCAGATTTTGTCCTAAAATCGTTACTTTGGTTTGTGATATTCGCCTCAGCACTCTGGTTCGCACTCCCCGCTGTACCAGGCGACCTAGACGACATTGACAGAGCTCCTCGCACGAGCTCCAACCTACCAAGTTTCAGTATCGGCAAGATGTGGGAAACAATAACAAATCTATTACCAGAAATTCCAGATATACAGCCCATTCCTTATGACAATATCAATAATAGCCTTGGCAGCCCCAGTCGCCCAGGGCCCGCAGATGATAGTGATGTCGACTCTGACAAACTTGCGACGGAGGTTAAAAAATGGATACCAGGATCAGTATGGGTACAGGGGAAGGACGGGAAGTTGAAGATTCCAGAAGATTTCTGGCATGCTTTGAGAGAGTTGATCGCGAAGGACGACAGCATTCTCAGCCTAAAAAAGGAAACATATCTGAAGATCATTGGCTTGCAATTAAGTCTCGAATCCAAGATGCCGGCTCAGGGGTAGGGACGTCGTTAAAGAACATGGAGGCTATCGTTCAAAAGAAGATCTCTCAAACCTGGGACTCATGGCTTAAGCAAAATAACCAGGCTCTGGAGAAGGCTTCAACGGGGACAGCATTGACGAGAGATGATTTTATGAAGTTGTTCCAGGAGGAAATCGCGAATTACAATGATGAAATTAAAAAGAATGCACGGGACTACAAGACCGAATTGAGGACATTACCCAAAGGATGTCTGAGCTTCGAGACGAAATCAGCTCAATAGACAATATATCCATGGACGAAATCACGAAAACCGTCAACTCTCTGATCTCGCAGGCGATAAAGAATGCGAAACTTGATGCAGTTGCACAAGGTGCCATCAACGGCCATTCAAATGATGTGCTGGCCAACCAGGTGAATTTCTTCGCATTCGGTGGCGGTGCCACTATTGATCCCGACTTGACTTCACCCACGTGGAAAATGCCTAAAGATTTCTTCAAATCAAAGAAATGGCTCGACAGAGACGGTTATAAAACACAACCACCCAGTGCCGCCCTCTCCCCTTGGACTCAAGAGGGCGAATGCTTTTGCGCCGGGCCCGACCGTAAGGGATTTGGTCAAGGCACTAATAATATTTCTGTACTAATCAGCCGTAATGTCATCCCACAACATCTTGTCGTAGAGCACATCCTCCCTGGGGCCACGCTCGATCCGGGTGCGATGCCGAGAGAGATTGAGCTCTGGGCTTACATTGAGGAGATAACGCTCCGTGGCGAAGTGCAGGTTTTCTCCGACAAGCAATTTCCAGGCCTACGGAAGGAAGAGGTTCTCAATGAAGGATATGTGAAGATAGGGCACTTTACCTACGAGAACCGCACAACTGGTGACGGAACTCAAGTGTTCAAGATCAGCGATGAGCTGTCAAGGATGCGCGCCATCACAGATCAAATCGTCATCAGGGCCATCAACAATTACGGCGCAGATCATACCTGTTTTTACCGATTGAGGGTGTACGGAGAAGTTGTAGAGCGACCGGATGACCCGCCAGCTCTCCAGAACCGGGATCGGCGATTTTGGTTCTAAGTCGTCTTGTGCTACGGGTAGCAATTCAACTGTCGAAACGGGTATACCCAGATGACCTGTCCATCGCAGGAAGCCCAGTACCAACTCTATATATAGAGTGGCGTTCATGTTCAGAGCAAGGAGTCGGAAACGAGGCAGTCCAGACTTGGAGACGGGGCTCCATTGGCGTTGTAAGGGATTCTTATTATATAGCAAACGGATAATGCAGACGAGAGCCGGAAGGAAAGATCACGAGGTCCAAGGGAGGGTCGGCGAATGGGGAACTGGCGTCTAGGAGTGCAATACCACCAAACGCTTTAAATATAGCTTGTTCATATCATGATTTCGCAGGCTTGTTGCGTCCGTATCCCTTCGACAATCTCGATGACTACATCGTATCCCTAGATACTACTAGTGCTTCGCATATTTGAATGCCAACGCGGCTCCTATGTTTAGTTATCAGTCAACAATAGACCTCGATTAATGTTTTGAAGCCATGGGACCCAGTGAGTGGGAACTCAACGTTGTCAAAACACTTGACTGAATTATCTCTAAAAGGAGCTGGTATATATTAATCGTCCAATAGTCCTGTAGCCAGCGCCTCGTAATCTTCCAGGGTATCTGGGTCCTCTGTGATCTCGATAACCTTGCCCTTGCCCCTTTGCCCTTTGTCCTCTTCTCATCATCCGAGTCGTCTTCGAACCATTTCTTAGCCTTCTTTCTTGGGCGTTCGAGTTCATCCTCTCTAGCAGAGTCGCTACCCTCGTCGTGCACCCCACCGGCAACAGGGAGAGAGGCCAAAAACGCAAGCGGATCGTTGCCATCATCGGGTGTCTCCAGTCGAGGCATAGAAGCAGCTGCTGGCGCCATACCGTCCTCCATGGCTTCGCGAGCCTTGCGCTTCTCTTTCTTCTCCCGACGCTTCTCCTTGGCCAGTGCCTTATCACTAATATCCGCCTCTTTGACTTTGGCTGTCTCACCCTCGACGAACTTCTGCCGTTGCGCCTCGGCTGAGCCGTCGCGCTTGAAGTCCTCCTCGCCCTGGATCCGGTATGGTGGTGTGCAGTACCTTCGTCATCGAACACGATGTGGTCACCCTTACCCTTGAACTTAAGCATCTGCTTTTTCGATTTTAACATCTTCTCCCTCCTCTTTGAGTCCACTATAAATGGTTCCTCGCCGCCAAGGCCTTGTATGATCTTAGTTCCCGATGGCAATATCGCTTTAACGTCTGCCACCGCATCCAAGTCATCACCTTCAATAACTCTTTTCACCGCTAAGAAATCATCCTCGCTATCCTCCGCCGCCTTATCTGTAGTGTCGCCTATCAATTTGGTGTAATGGTCAGTGAGCACGTCCTGGTTGGTTCGCTCAAACATCTTGTCCGTTTTCGTCCGAACCTTCCGCTTCTTCTTCTCAGGATCAAATTCAGAGTCTGAATCGGAGAGAGCAGCGCGTGACATGTTCTTTAGCTTCTTAATGTCTTCTCCTTTGCCAAAGTTAATGATGGGCGCTCCTGGCAAACCTAAAGAGGCGGCGTACGCTTCTAGGTCGAGCGACTTCAAATTAAATATTTCTTTATCGCGCTGAAGATGTATCGACCTAACGTACGAGATAAACGCTTTTGATGCTAAATATTTTAAGGCTGGATCCTTAAAGATCATGCTCTGAATTGACTCGTCGATGGCTTGTTTCTTATTCTCTCGCACGTTGACTCTTTTGATAGGGATCTTCTTATACTCGAGGCGTTTCAGCATGCCCTCCTCCTCGCTAGGATCTAGGAAGAGGACAGCCTTGCCATCTTTATTGAAACGGGCGGTGCGACCAACCCTATGAATGTATGTGTCAACATCTTCGGGCGCATCCACCTGAACTACCCAGTCTACTGAAGGGAAATCCACTCCTCTGGCAACCACGTCGGTGGCGAAAAGGCACGCTTGCTTCGATGCAGCATAGCTGGATGTGATTTGCATTCTCTGCGCTTGTTTCTGGGCCCCTAGCAAGTGGTAAAGTGGTACGCCCGGCCGAAGGTGTCTCATCGTCTCAAAAGCAAATCTTACTTGCTTCCCCGAGGAGAAGAAAACTAAGATCTTGCTTTTTAAATTTGCTTTTATGAATCCATACAACGTATTTAACTTGGACGCCAGTGGAGTGACGAGGTAATGTTGCTGCAGTGATTCCGGCGTAGAAGCCGCGGCGCTTTCGTGTACTGCGATGTACTCCGGGTCTTTTAGACTTAATCTTGAGAGATCGGACACTTTTCGTGACTGTGTAGCTGAAAAGAGCAAGGTTTGGCGTTCTTTCGGCAGGTGCTCGACTAAGGCGTCGACAGCAGACTTGAATCCCATGTCCATGATTCGGTCTGCCTCGTCAAGCACGAGTATTTGGAGATTATCGACTTGAAGGCCTGAGGTAGAGTCGAGATGCTGGAGCATCCGTCCCGGCGTACATACTAATATGGACATGCGGCCCAGACGTTCTGCTTCCTCCTTCAAGCTTTTGCCGCCTATGACTAGACCGGCAGAAAATGCGTGAAACCTCCCAATCTTGGTCAGCACTTGAAATGTCTGTACTGCGAGTTCGCGCGTAGGCGAGATTATCAAAGCGCCTAAACCATCGTATTCAGTCCAGCGGGCGCGGTATAGTTTCTCGAGCACAGGGACCAGAAATGCAAGTGTCTTTCCACTGCCAGTCTTTGCGGCACCCAGAATGTCGTGACCCTTCAAAGCGGCTGGGATTGCGCGGGCCTGGATATCTGTAGGGGATTGGAAATGCGAGGCTTCAATTCCCGAGGCGGTTGGAGAAGAAAGAGGGAGGTCGGAGAACTTGGTCGTATCGGCAGTCTTAAAGTCGAACTGTTCGACAGCGTCCTGGAGCTGATCGAGCGAGACCTCCTCGCGTTTTCTCTTCAGCGATTTGGCATCTTGCTTCGGCTTTTGGTGCGGCCGGCGCCTATCGGGGCGAGACGGCATTGAATGGGGATGTAAGGCAGCTCAGCGATGGTCCGGTGAGCTGAAACGACTTGAGTTGCGAATTTGATCAACGTATATCTAGTTTGGTTGATGGACCCATCTGAACGGTACCGCAGATAGTGCAAAAAAAAGTTATGGGTTGGCGGGGATCTGCCGGGTTTAGACCAGAGCCAGGCCAGATTAAGCTTGACCGCCTTTGGTAGTGCTAGACCGCCTACTATTATAGGTTAGCTCATTCAACATCTATCAAGCCACATTTGGCTCTTTAAATGGAGCCATTTATCGCATACTTCTAGTCTGAATTAGGTTAGGTAGATTAATCGTCTGTCATTATTCAATCATGAAGCTCGACTAAACGTCCTTTTTCACAAAACTTCCAGAACCAGAGACGGCAATCGTAATTTTCCTCTCATTAACGCACGATTACTACAAAATGCCCTTATAGACGAGCCTTCTCTTTTAATGGTTCCAACTCCTCAAGAATTAAGTCAACCGCACGTTCGGCGCAACCCAGAACCGTCACCATCGGGTTGATTGATGGTATTGTTGGGAATATTCCAGCATCGACAATGCGCAGGTTTTTGAGGCCGCGGACCTTCAGTCTCTCGTTGACCACAGCCAACTCATCCGTATTTGTGTCGCCCATTCGGGTTGTTCCACATGGATGGTAAACAGTATGGGCCACTTTGCGTGCGTAGTGGCTTAGATCTTCGTCAGACTGGATATTTGGGCCTGGCGCAATCTCTTTGACGATCCAGTCCTTGAATGGAGCCTGCTCAGCAACCTTGCGGGCTGCTCGCATTCCGTATACAAGCGTGGCGGCATCATAACCTTCGGGGTCAGTGAAGTATCGGAAGTCAAGAGCCGGCTTGACTTTCGGATCAGCAGAGGTGAGGTACAGTCGCCCTCGAGACCTTGGCCGTGGAATGTTGGGTGTCATGCAGAAGGCATATCCGTCTGGAATATCCGGGTATCCAAGGCGAAGAGTATTGAGAGTAAAGGGATTTGATAGCAGTGCATCATGACATCTGCAATGTCACCATCCGAAAGCCCATGCGGGTTTGCCGTCGACTTATTGGCGCCCGCTCCAGGAGCCTCGCGACGCAAAAAGATCCCGGCGTCGGAGTCCATTGTTGTCTGGTTTTGTGGTACCGGCTTGTTCAGCTGCCACATGATGATGCTTTCAGGGTGGTCTTGTAAGTTCTCACCTACGCCCGGAATATCACGGACGACAGGAATGCCTAGGGCAGTCAGCTGCTCCTTGGGGCCCAGCCCCGAAAGCAACATCAAGCGAGGCGTGTCAACAGCTCCAGCGCAAAGGATCGTCTCAGACTTGGCCTTGACGGCGCGTGACGAACCATCTTGAAGAGTAATGTTCAAGCTGCTGACCTCGTCACCGCTCACATTAATTTTCGACACCCAAGCGTGTGTCAAAATAGTCAAATTCGGTCGCTTCTCTTCACCTCGGAGAATAGGGTGGATATAAGCCACAGATGCACTAGATCGTCTGCCATCATCCGGATTGTAGCTGACGGAGAAGAACCCGACTCCTGTTTTAAGCGCTCCAGTTTCCTCAATTTGTTTATTGAAGTTGTCAATTACTGGAATATCCAACGCCGTGCTACACGACTCGACCCAGTCCTTGCAAATTTGATTTCTGTGCCTCGCGTGAACCGGCTGGATGGTGTTCCTCAACCTGCTTACCGACTTCATAAATGCTGGAAAAGTCCAGCCTTTTGCTCCAAGTGACTGCCAAATGTCCATGTCGTATTGAAACGGCTTGAAGGAGATCAACGTGTTGTGTGATGAGCACCCTCCAAGGACCTTGGCTCGTGAGTGTCGAATGTACGAGTTGCCTAGTACATCCCGTAAGGGCTTGCTAGTTATGTGGCTAGGAAAGGTCACTTACCCATTGGCTGTTCAGTTGTGCCATAGTCATAGTCTAACTCGCCGCCGAGCAATTGCAACCATTGTCGGAGGTCGAGGACACGGTCATCCATATAATCGCTAGGGCCGGCCTCGATCAAGAGGACTCTCTTGTGCGGGAGTTTTTCCGCTAACCTCGCCGCCACGACACAACCGGCGGTACCGCCACCGGCAATGACATAGTCATACTTGTCAGTATCCGCGATGGGAAGCTGGGTGGTTGTCATTTTGGTTCAAGAATCGTGTTATACAATAAAGTTTGATTGTTTGGTTAGGGCGAATAACCAATGCCAGGCCAGCGCAATAGAGTTTATAAGGACAGGGCAGTCAGCCTTCCTGTCAAAGAATTCTGATTTCAGATCCTTCGCCAAGGCCGATACAAGATAGTTTACACTACACCACCTAATGTATCCCCTAGACTACTGCAGCATCTGACTAGCTTTACCACATGCTAGATTCGCCCCGGTCAACGAGACAGGTGCATACGTACGAGTAACACAGCAGCAGACTAAACATGGTGCTATCATATCATATCACCATTTCTACTAGTCGTCGTGCTTACACCACGCAGGAACCACGTAAGCCGATAAGGGCCGGGGATGCTTATCTTTGCTGCTGTATACTACCTAACCTAGGTAAGTAGGTATGTAGATACACCGACAACCGGTAACGACAACAGTAACAGCTTTAAGCGCACTCTCCAGGCGGAGGTTACTGTGTAATAATTGTGTGTGCCCGTGTGTAGGACCTCAAAGAGGGCTGGTCAACTGCCTAGGATTAGCAACTACCTAGGTATACCCAAGCGTGGTCCGCATCGGCCTCCGCAACTTGTATAAGTGCTGGAGTGCACACCAGTACGAAGATCCTGTGCAGCTGGATGCAGGGACTTTGGCCCACCCCTCGCCGAAGCAGGGCGAAAAAACGTACGGTCTACGTCTATCGCACCCAGATTGACTGTTGAAGGGTTCTACATCGGCCCGATATTGTGCGCCATGGTAGGAGAAATAAATCGAATCATCTAAGTGAAAATCCAGCTTATATAGAAATAATCCAAGGCTTGTCCAAGCTGGCTAGTATTCCGCAGTCCTCCTGCCCCCGAACCAACTCCGATTATGTATGTTGCCTCGTCCAAAGCCTCACCGGCCCACTTTACACCGCACCTCTGGTGACAGTGCAGTAGTTCCATTCCATTACACACACCAGTGGAGGGTAGTTTACCAGGGCCCGAATATAACGCAAGAAAGAAAATCGGGCTAAGTCAACGATAGCACATGGTCGACTGGGGCTCTCTCATAAAAGCGTTGCGTCGAGAAATTCATGGATGCGCACTAGGCCTCTAGTTATAAGATATAGTATCGTCGGACCGTCCCATCTACCTAACAGTAAGACGAATAGTCGTACACTAGCTAACAGACAGTGCGTACATATCGTAGCCACCATGACACTCGTACTGCTGCGGGCATAAGTACGACGACCATTCGAAGATTACCTAACAGAATCCTTTTGAAGCAAAAAAACAGTAACAGCCAGCTCACGAATTCCGTCACGAGGTACAGTAGTTTAGTTCCCAAATCCCAAATCCCTGTGGTCTATTAGCGGTGAGCCCGTTTAGCACCTACCATTCCAGCTATCATATCCGTTATAAACAATACGTCAGCGTACGTTAGTCTCCGGCGAAAAAGACCTCGGTATCCGGACAGTGTGCTAGAAAATATCACACTATCCGCATTTACTGTGCCGCTAGCTACCTACCCAGCAGCAAGCTCATACCAAATCTTCAAATCTTATAGCTCAACCAATCTATTTGGCTCAAGTCGTCAACATGGTTCAAGTAGAAGCAGAGCGTCATACCTTCTATGCGGGTAAGCCGCAACCAGCCTCAAAGTCATCTAGTTACTTTGAAACTGTGAACCCATCCAACGGAGAGCCTCTGGGGAAGATATACACTTCATCATCTGATTCGATAAACGCTGCTATCGAGTCTGCACAAAGCGCTTTCCCATCATGGTCTGCCACGCCACCGGTAGAGCGTGCCCGGATACTGCAACGCGCAGTCTCATTACTACGGCAACGCAATGATGAACTTGCGCAAATTGAAACCCTTGATACGGGCAAGCCATTCTCGGAGACTTCGACTGTGGATATCATAACAGGGGCGGATGTGCTGGAGTACTTCGCGAATTTGGTAGCCAGCGGAGGCTTGAACGGAGAGTCATTTCGGCTACGACCCTCCGCTATGGTTTACACTTCCAAGGAACCTCTCGGGGTGTGCTGGTATTGGGGCGTGGAACTATCCCATCCAGATTGCGCTTTGGAAATCGGCACCGTGTTTGGCTGCTGGGAACTGCATGGTCTATAAACCGAGTGAGTTCACACCGCTGCACGCGCAGTACTTAGCCGAGATATACCGTGAAGCAGGGCTACCAGACGGCGTCTTCAACGTCATATATGGTGCGGGCGAAGTAGGCGCGCAATTGACAGCGCATCCCACAATTGCGAAGGTCAGCTTCACAGGGCAAGTCGCTACGGGGAAGAAGGTTGCCGGTTCGGCCGCTGGTGGTATGAAATATGTGACCATGGAACTAGGCGGGAAAAGCCCTTTAGTCGTTCTCCCGGACGCGGCCGTCGACCAAGCCGTCGATGTAGCCATGATGGCGAACTTCTTTAGCACAGGTCAGGTGTGCACGAATGGCACACGAGTCTTCATCCCCGTTGCTATGAAGAAGGATTTTGAAAAGGTACTCCTGGAGAAAATCCCATTCGTCCGTGCGGGCGACCTTTCTGACATGGCCACAAACTTCGGGCCTTTGAATAGCAAGGTACACCATGCAAAGGTTGTTGAGTATATCCGTCGCGGTATCGAAGAGGATAGGGCGACACTTTTATGTGGCGGCCCAGGCAAACCTGCCAACTTGCCAGCTAATCTACGGCAAGGGTACTGGGTCCAACCAACAGTATTCACCGATTGTCGGGACGACATGACTATCGTGAAGGAGGAAATCTTCGGCCCTGTGATGACAATCCTCACGTACGATACAGTCGACGAGGCTATTCAACGTGCAACCACCACCGAGCTAGGCCTAGCAGCGGGCGTGGTGGGCAGAGACATTGATCAATGTCACTTGGCCATATCCAGATTAGAAGCTGGCATTACCTGGGTTAACACGTGGGGCGAATCACCAGCCGAGATGGCGGTCGGCGGGTGGAAGCAGAGTGGTGTCGGTGTCGAAAACGGCGCAGAGGGCTCGAGGCTTGGGTCAGGAATAAGAGCACGATTATCGAAATGGGCGGAAGTGCGGCTACTGTCTTCTCGAAGCTATGAGTTAATTACTCGACTTTTGCTCCTTTGCAGAAATACTACGAGTGAAATTTAATACAACAGAGAACTACAATAAATTTATCATTGTATACAGACCCAATCCAAATAGGTCTTTTTCTAGCAGTAATATATTACCTTCTCATCCTTCGACAGTCTTACTTCGTCCACTAACAATCTCAGTCTGTAGCCTGAGTGCTTCTCGAAATTCACTGTTAGGGGTAAACAAGACAATTAGATCGTAGACTACGCCGAGGCAGCCAACACTTCAGGCTCGGTGGAGTCCCTTGGTGATTTGATCGTTTTTTTTTAACTTAATCCGTCCTTGTCTAGTATTAGGGCATTGCAGTATTGATAAATCGAGGCGAGGCTGGGAGCTGACCCGCTCTAAAGGCATTCAAGCGCAGTTCAGCTCTACTCTGACATCTGAAGTTGACTATTATATGAGCAATAGATATACATATAGGTGCGTAACCCTCGGTATTATCGCGCTCGATTATAACTCGGGTTTTACTGCATCTTGAAATATCTCAAGCCTGTAAAAGCTTCACTACCACGGAGTAGCACAACATAGGGCTCAGTTACACGATTCAGGGCAGACGTGGATGTAAGCATTTACATTCAAGCCTGGATTGTTATAGCTCGTGTGGAAACAGCTGTTTCATCCCCGGCCCCTTCCCTATTATCATCAAAATAGACTACTCAACCTGCCATGTCTTCCACATCATAAGCCTATGACCGCGTAAGGTGAGACATCCTTCCATTTTATTTTCCTCCTCTTAATAGTCTATCTTATGAGCCAATGATGGAACCACAAATAAAATCGACTGATCACATACATCCTAGCTGGAACGCTAGACATGGTTCTGTAGTTGGCGAGTAATATCTGAAGAAGGGCGGGATACTGCATCGGAATCTCCAAGACGGCTAAAGTCGAGCTACATTAATTACGCCGACATCTTCCCTAGAGACTCGACAGATTCGAACACTACCTAGCTATCGGTTAATAAGAAGAACAGCTATGTTGAATTATTTATAGTAACAAAATCACACTGTTTTCTATCACTCCAGTTCCCCGTTAATCGGTAGAACGAGAACACTTGTCCTCAGAGAGTATAATAGCATCTAAAATATGTTACTATATACAATTTTGATCCTTGATGATATCAGGACTGTCACCTCTCTCCTCGGGAAGAGTGGCCTTTCTTATACAACTTGCGTTCGACTGAGCCCACCCATAGTACCTACCGTAAAATATCCAATCTATTCCATATTAATTAACTGCAGCACCGAGCAGCATCAGTAGCAATGACGTAAATCAATGTCGATAAAGTTACCCGTATACCACCTTCCGTATTGTGCATGCGAGGAGAAGGGAATAACCACACACGGTTCTTTGCCGTTGTTGTGGGAAATGTTGCTGTGCGTTTTCTAGCCTGGAACGCCTCTCGGGGCCGATTGATGACCTCGAAGAGATAGCCTTCCCCAAAAGACCGGCAATAAGTCAAAGACACGAACAACAGGTTTTCCAAATAAAATCAGTCATCTCCATTGAGGATAAAGACCTTTTGAATCAGACTCGGGTAGGTTGGCGCTACTCTATCGAACAAGGATTTAGACAATTCGCCGTTCCAGCCCTCCGATACCCCTGAGTCCTACCCAATGTTCCCATGTACCGCGAATCTAGAAAACGTGGTATTGATTTCGGACTAGACCCAGAGACTGGCGCCGTCTGAAAGAAATCTAGAACATCGAGTAACACAACTGGGTCTCTGGATTCATGGTTTTGAAGAACAGAATAGAATATAAGTGGCTTCAGGATCCTATCCTCAAGGCAAGATTCTAGGAACCACTGTCAACCTCATCCTCCGCATAATCTGGCCCATTGAGTTAGTACGAATACGTGGCTAACCGAGTCGTGTCCATCGCACTGAACCTCCTTCACACCGTCTATCAAGATGAAGGTACGATTCGCAATCATGTCCATAACCGTATTCGAGCTAATGATTTTAGTTCGCTACTCCTCTCGCATTCCTACTTCAGGCAATCACGACTCTCGCAGCGCCAGCCGTACTGCTCCAAGAGGACACCAATCTCGCACTTGATGCCGGCCTACCTGACGATACCAGCCCCGACTCAGAAGGAGGGCCCCCGTCCTGGCGTCTCGACTGCGGTTCCCCGGGAGTAACAAGCATGTGTTCGGCATCGAACAGCGGCGCCCACTGTGATCCAATCACGGGTGTCTTGACCATAATACTCGAAGGCACGTGTGGTGGCTGCAAATGCATATCAACCGACCAATGTACCGGAAGATGCGGCTGAGGATGAATTACCACTCTTGGCTTATAGAGTAATGAGGATGCAAATAGAATCTAGCAAGATCAATACTGAGCAGACACGGCGAACCGCCATCCACCATCGTGACCGTCTTGCGGTTTACTTCCCGTCGTGACTATGTGTAGGGACAATACACGTATGTGATGAGCAATGCTGGTCGTTATGATAGCGATAGACCATTGGTAGCAACTAGTAGCGGTTACCATTCTAACAGCGAAAGCATGTTTCTCTACGAAAGTGCATGCGCTTAGGATTGTACTTAGTCCAGGGGTAGCTATCGGAGAATAATGGTTAGTGGACTTCATATGTGGGGTTAGCGTACCCCTGAGTATCCCTACCTAAGTCCCTAGATAAGGGCATACTCAGTATCGATAGGCGGCTGCGTAGCAACATGGAAGCTATAAATGTCAATATTGTGTTGAGCCAACCACAATACCACCAGACACGTTACTACTAAACAACCATTGCTTGTTGTTTTTTCGAGGCAGAAAAACCAACAGAAGAAGATGCTACCATGTCGTCCTACCAGTCCAATTCATCATTGGTGCGAACACGACCACTACGCGCACCTACGAAGCCGACCCTGACCGCTCCTCCAACATCAGCAGCGCCCATCAACAAACCAGCACAAATACCGACCTGCACCTCTAACGTGCTCCTATTTCTCACGAACTCGCGTCTCTTAGACCTGGACCTCGAGCCCGACTGGCCTGATATCACACCCACTACCTTCTCTTCTAAGGATGCTGCTGGTGGCCAGAAGAAACGCATCCAGTGCGTCGAGTGGGCTCTGTACCAGCTATTCTCCTTGTGGGATCACGATGACTCTCAGAATGTATGTCATCCAGCGTAGTCTGAAGTTCGTATGTCCCCAGCGTATGACTAACCAGGTCGCAGAAACTGCGCCCCTTCTACCCACCCGCCGACCAGGTTCAGTCCGTCAATCTCCGGGCCGCTCTAGTACGAAGCCTCGAAGCAGCTAAAAAGAACGGCGTGCTTGGCCGCGATGTCATTATACGGAAGACGATGCTCGACGAGTGTAAAGGAGAGAGGCTAGAGGAGGCACTTGCCGTATTCTCTTCGGCCGTGCTCAAGAAATTGGTTGCCGAACGATCTCTTAACTCAGGCCTAAAATATAGGCCAACCACGTCGGAAACTATATCGTTAGAGAATTGGGGTTACACAGGAAACAGGACCGAACTGAACGGACTCTTGCTCGCTCACAAAGTCTCTCTGAAATCCATGCTGGCGAAGAAGAATGCAGCTCGACAGAAGTACCGTAACTTTGAGGAGTTGCTAGCCATGAAGGAGCGAGGGATTGCTCGACGCCGGGAACAAGCCAAGTCTGATGCGCAAGACGCCCTTATGAAGCTATCAGACACGGAAAAGACCGAAGTTCGTAGGATCCTGAGAAATACCTGGTCGGGTAATGAACAATGGATCGATGGGTTGCTCGGCGGTAGTTCTTCCCAGAAATCCGGCTTGCTGAGTACACCATTCGATAACGTCTGGAGTGGTGTACAAGCAGGGAATATGACGGACTTGGAGGAGCAGACTGCCGGTTTGCTTGAACAGCTAGAACAACGCGTCCATCGTCAAAGAAGTAGGCTGCAGAAGTGGGACGATTTTAGGAAGAGTACTTTTGGAGACGTCCGACCACGGGTGTCTCATGATATCCCCTCAAAGGAGAAGAAAAAGGAGATCGGATTCGAGTTTACGGCTCACCTTAACCTCGATTTCAATGAGGTAACAAGCTCGAGTTATACTGAATTCGATAATCAACCACCTATTTATGCAAAATTGCTCGACAACCTTACGGTGGAACTTGGTGGTTTGAGAAAGACGAAAATACCAGACTTTTCCCAGTTGATGGCCGGCACGAGAAGAATACCTGCCAGCAATGCTTCGTCCCAGTTTACTCTACAGGAACCGACGGCGGACCCTGTTTCAGACTTGAGCGAATGGGAAGATGAACCAGAGGAGGCCGTTTCTCATCTGAAGGTTAGTGGAGCCTCGCAATGGCGATGTTCGCCCAACAGCCATCCCCAGCAAGTTTGCAGCTCCTCAGAGAAGACTACCTGTCCCCCGTGAAAGTCGCAAAGCGAGCCCCACTCATAGTGAAGATCTGGTCGAGTTTCCCGAAAGACGTCGACGACCTCTGGCAAAACCGTATCCCACTCAGGTTCAGCATAAACCGAGTACTGTAAAGGATGACGAGTTTCACACCACCTCTCAAACCGAGGACAACCTGCGTCACTCTTCCCGGCTGAACCGGCTACGGTCCGCAACAACAATGAATGATACCATGCCACCACCTTCTCGACCAAAATCCCCAACGCAGGTTCTTGCCGATGAGATTTTGGACTCCATGAATACCGTATCTCCCTCTCCCGTGAAGAAGTCCCGCTACACTTTATCTCTAGCTGAGAGAACTAGAATGTCGATGGCCCGCCCGTCTTTCGCGTCTTTCAAACCAGAAGACGAAACGCCACAGACTTCACCTGTGAAAGAAAGCTACACGGAAGAAGATAGTAGCTCTGCCCCAAATTGTGAACTTGAGCGAGGTGAAGAGTACGAAGACCTAATCACCCGAACGCGTCGTTCTATGGCTGGCTTTGAGGCAGTGCGGCAGAAAGCCCAGCTAGACAGGAGACGGTCACAGAGGAAGAGTAAAATAGTGCCAAAAAAGGATAGCTACTTCCCCAAACTCGACGGGGAAACTATGGGTGACGTATCCATTGTGGAGGAACTCATAGAAGATATCAGGAAGATTATGAGGCAGTTTTCAAGAGCCGGCCACGGATTGCTACAAGTCCAGCACCAAGTCCAACTCGACGATGGGATGAAGACACATAGCTTGATATATCGGATTGAACACAGTGTACTTCATAGGAGCACGAGAAAAGGCTGTATCTAGAAATAATCTAATAATTATCGACAACGCGGGTCTAAGTTCCTCTAAGACTAGGCTTATCGGCTTGTTGGCTACTAATATGTCGGAGTTCGTTTTCTGCGTCTCGTATACCTCCCCTTCCACCCCAAATCTAAGTAGAAATGCCCATCGTCAGTAGCACTAGTCATAAAACACTAACGCCCTAGCCTCAATACTCTCACGATGTCTGCAGTCCGCCATTTCGGGGTCCTCGAAAGCAGAGTGCGGGACACGCCGCGCAAGTCCGGGCACGGTAGCCGAATCAAAGCATTTGATGAGCAGCGCCTCGCCGGGCTCCTGCGCATTCTTGAAGTACCACCGGTGCGCGTCGTTCGGAAGCATCGTCCACGTCTCGTCCCGCGACCCCGCAGGGTACAGGATGGACGCCGCCAACAGGTCTGAGTCGGGGACCGAGCTCGCGTCTGCGACGGCTAGGGGGTCTTTGTGGATCGTCTTGATCGGTCGCCAGATCTACCAGTTCCAAGGTCAGCCAGTCCTTCGATGGGTAGGAGATATTACGGTTTAGCAATCATGATGATGGGGGATTATAAATAAATCATTGATATAGGGGTAGGATGGGAAGTAAATGTAGTGGTAGACGGGTAAAACAGATAGGAGACAGAGTGTGTGTGTAAGTACATTGATGATTTGATACCGCCGCTGAATCAGATCGTCCGCCTCCTCGGGGAAGTGCCTCCGGAGAACCAGCTCGGCCCCGGCGTACGACTGGTCGACGTGTGCGCGGAACAGAGGGCCCCGCGTGGCCCGGTTGCCCTCGCCTAGCTTGTGCCAGTTGGAGGGACCGACGCGCGTCTTGTGGTCGAAGATATGCACACGCGACGCTCCCGTGCTAGGTGAGGACAGGTTGGTCAGTGTGTATGTGCGACGCCGCGCGCCCGAGTCGGAGGGAGCCGGTTGGTTTACTTACACGTCTCTCAGCAGCTGCTTCGCCTCAGGGTAGTACTCTGCCTCCACCAGCTCGCCGTCGTGGAAGTCGGCGTCGCGCAGGCGCGTCGCCCGGCGGACGAGTTGGAAGCCGTTTCTGTCTAGTGTGTATTTGTCCTCGTCGCCTGTGATATCTTTGATGACTGTGGGCTTGGCGATTGTTGGCCGCTCGTTCTTGACCGTCTTGCTTTTTCGCGGGAGTCTTTCGTTAGCTGGACACGAGACATTGGCTGGTAGGTAGTGGGTGGGTGGCTTGACTTACTCTGAAATTCGTACTGGCATCGGTGGCGAGCCGTCTCCTGGGTCACGGTAGTAGTTTATGACTGTCGAGACATTGCGCCTCTCGGGCTTTCCCGCGCCGTTGAGTTCGAGCACCGGGGTTGGTGCCGTCGTCACGATTGTCGCCATGAAGTTGGATATTATTTCCCTTCTTCGACTTCTAGTCGCGCAATTTTGAAGGTGTTTTTCGCAAGGAGTAGCATTGGCAATATAGTACCGAGCATTTCTTTGGCGATCTGGTAAGACATCATAAGACCGAGCATTTTATCCGCGGCTGGCCATATTTATATTGACTCCCTATATTTGCGGGTCTACATTGGTGATCCGGAACACGAAACAATCGGTAGCGGCACGTCAACCGCCGGGTTTATTCATCGGTCTCCTCGTTTGTGGTTTCTATTTGCGTGTTGTTGTACTCACCTGCTGAAACCTACTTAAGTTCAATCCCCCGGAAAGGAATATTGTTAATACATACAGAGCTCATGCGTTTTCCTCAATGTAATTATGAGGAATAGAAACGGTCTCCTGGCTGTGACATTCCCATTTTAGTGGGTTCAGTATCTCTGAATACGTTTAATAATCACCGGAGCGGATTTCTTCGTCGTCTTGAGACTAGGTGTTTATACTTGAACTATAGTATATAAAAACTTAGAGATAGGGAGTCTAGCTTTTGAGGTCGCCACGAAGGGTTTAAAGGTCATCAGAGAACCCCTCAAGGGGACTTCCAAGCAACTTACTCCATTACACCTACAATATCAAGTACTATCATTGCTACTTAGGTAGTTAAGATGTATACCATACTCTAGTGATCCTCAAGGCGCCATACGTATTAAGCTGGGCATTTCTCAACGTAGGGGTAAGTCGTGTGTGAAATGCATCAGATATCCTAAAGCTCAAATATGAAGCAGAATGAGACTTGTTAGTCTTAGACAGTATGTATCTCTATCGCATCAACAGATCATAAAGCTTATTAAGCATTCAGTTTGTCGCATCTCATTGTTGTACAGTAGATAGAAGAGACACTAATCATGAGCTATAGGTACACGCGTATATTACAAGCTTAACCAACTCCGCCAAAAGAAATCGTCACTAATAGCGACAGTTCCAAGCAAGGATAAGCATCACAACTCGAATGGGATGCAATCCTATCTCTCTTCAATGATGTCCTGGAAGCATCTTTTCGAGTTTCTTTTTCAGACCGCCCCCTGTACTTTTTTTCTAGATCTTATTAGCACCGTCGCGCGCAATCAAAAAATTAGTCGATATGCGACGTACCTCAGCCTTCGCCAGTTCATCTTCTTGGTGATGCATGAAATCAGACTCGGCCTCGACGGCCTTATCTGTTAAGCCACGTTTTGACGCAGCCTCATGCTCGTGCTCCTCTTGTTCGGCATGATGAATCATGTCGTGGGCGCCTCTTATGGCGTTATCAGGAAGTCCGTGACCGTCTGCCGACATGATGAATTGTTGTTCAGTAATGTGATGTTTTTGATAGATAGCTTTCGGTTTGTGCTAGATTGAATGATTGCTTGAGCAAGAAGATATCGTATTTAGAGGTACTCTCGCCAATATTATATCACATAATAAAACCCTGGAATCCCTCGCAGCAAATGACTTCATACTTGATGTCAGTCCTTACGAAAGACTGTAACCATTCTCGACACTGAAAGGGCTGTAATTCGTCGACCAAGCAGATGTTTGATCATAGGCACGTCATGCTGCCGATCGATGGTTACCCTTCTCTGTTTCATTGCGGGGGAGGGGAAGCCTGTTGAGTCAGGGTTCAATGTATTGAGATTGAACTCTCCAAAGATCGCCCCTCACTGGACGATCTATATTGACGGTAGTCCGTGAGAACCTAGACTAATGAAACATCTTTGAATCTTACCATCATTTTGCTAGCTAAAATGTTAGACTATGTGAAAAGGGGACATCCCTGATCTGTCCCTCGACTTACATAGGACCCGTGATAGGCAAACTCAGGGAGCTCGGAGGTTTCCTATCTTCCAGAATCACGATTATAGTTCACTGCTCGTCCTACTCCAGTCGTTTCCCTTTCCGTTAAGGAAGACGATACATGTATCTCTACATCGTCAACGCCAATTTCAGTAGAGCCGCGGGTTTGTAATGCGCTTCAAGTTCAACCTAATAATTAGGTATATTAGAGAGGTATGGTTTCTTTCGAGCTACCCTTCCCCTTGTATCCCTGGATGTCCATCTCGCGCCTAGTAATATGTCACATCCCAGTGATTTCCCTCGTCCTAAAGAGATCGTTAGTTATTTTAATATTAATGTCAATGAGGAACAAATGACTTACGCAGTAGATGTTCCCCGACGCTGCCTGCCACTGAGGATAGCCGTCACCACGGTCCGCGATGCGTGTGAATGTGTTGGTGACATAAGAGTTGAGCGCCGAGTTCTTGGCGAAGTCGAACTTGTACCCGTTGGCATGGCTGGTATCCACGGATCTATATCAGCGACTGTTCGTCTTGGCAAGGTGTTCGCCGTCATGGTTGAGCTAACCTATATGTCCCACTGGCGTGACCAGTCTCCGTCCACCGGTGATGGTCAACGTGCAGGCACAGGCTTTCTTCAGAGTGATGGCGCCGTCGACGGTGCCGGAGTACACGCCATCAAACGATGTACAGCTTGGGTTGGTCTTGTCTGAGCATCCACCGCTCGACGTCCAGCCCACGCCGCCCGCAGAGAGGCGGGACGCAGCCTGCGCTTGCGTGAGCTTGGTACCAGAACGCTCGACCATGTCGGCTTGGACAAGAATAGCGGCGGAAAGGGCCGTGAATATGGTGGTTAACTGCCTATTTTCAGTCATGAACCTCAAGTGAGTATTATGGGAGACGCAGTACCTTCATTGTGGCTTTTATGAGATGAAAATGGCTAGTGTCGTTACATATGGTGAGGACTTGAGTCAATGGTTCAACTTGGAGAGGAAAGGCGAAGGCTTAAATATGCATCGGTTGAACGTGAATTCAAGCTCAAGCCTTCCTCCCACGATTGGGAACGTCAAAGGTGAAGTGTACTAGGTAATGGGTTACATCATTCTATTCCGCGTAGTACAGGAGGAGTTCGTCGGTCAGCGACAACGCCTATCAGTGAAGATAGTAAGTAGCACTACAGACCCCAATCCGGCAGGCGTATGGATGATTCAAGTGAGGTAGTCTCTTTCTGTATGTTACATGATGCCATCTACTATGTCATTGGAAGATTGGTGGTTCTCCTGCCTGTTCAACGCTGGTCTCCCAGAGCCGCCAAGCTGCGACGAATGATCTTTGAGAGCTATCTGAGGATCGCCCCAGGAGCTGAACTTAATTGAAGCGCTGAGGCATGCGCTGGGTCGCGGAATGACGCCGCTATCGATAGTTTCCGCCACGCTCACGTCTCGTGAAATGCTTTCGTGATTAGCCACTTTATCGGAGGCCCGATCTTGAGAGAGTACCTACATATTCTCAACACTCCTATTACTAGCTAAGACTGGATTCAGAAATTCAACGACGGTTTGGTGAGCTGCTTTGTATCATTGCCGTTTTCGGTACGTATTTGGATTTTTCTCATATGTATACTTGATGAACAACAATTACTAGTAGCAGTCTCAATTGGGGTATTTGCATTATACTACGATGATCTAATTTGCATCGAGTATAGTATCGACCTAGATGGGCTATGCCATGGCTACGAGTCCAGGAAGCAATACTATCCGGCTCTCGTACATGACACAGCAACGTATAGGACCACTCATGTGGAATTATATTGCTACGCCGCTTTATGTTTTCAATTCAAGGTGCTATCAATGACCGCCATCGTAATAGCGATGAACAGTTTGGTTGCTTGAAAGCAAGAGGCTTGGCATCCGTACTAAGGTTAGGTACTTTCTCCGTCTTAGATATTCATGTTGGGAGGCGTACTTGAAGCTTATATGTGGACTAGCGTCACTGAATAAGTTATTTGAGTAAGTATGTACTCAGTTTAATGTACGTGAGTACTTATCTCAATCTTAGATAGTTAATATAGAGTTCGTTGTGGCGATGTTTCCTTCAAACCAGCTGCTGAGACGCGCAACAGTGTGGTATGAGTTTTTACGTAAACCATGAAAGCTTTTGGTAGGGTTTCATTGGTAATAGATTCTACTAGTACTATGTCTGTGACGTTGCTTAGATAAAGCCTACCCGGCTTTGGTCGCGGCTTACGTTGAACTACTATCCGTCATTATGTCCCGTGAGGCCGGACTTTAGCCACGGAGGTGCCCGAGCTAAGGTTCCGCAATTTCAATTTACGGGCCTATGCGTTCGGAGCCTTCGTCGACTTTTGAAATTATAGGATCGACCTCTTGATAAAACATTCCGAGCAACCCAACCGGCCACTTTGAATTGAAGTCGCCGGTTCCCCAATCCACTGCTTATGTCTCCGAGGTATCTCACCAAACGCCAACACCCGTATTATGGACGGGCTTTGAATTTATATTAAAGTTTGCCAGTCCTATTAGGTACTGGTATTTGACTATAAAAGTACAATGTCTCCCATCAGTAAGCCAATATGGATTGTACTGCAAAACGCATGAAAGGCAACGCAGCATCATTAGCTATCAGCGTTAGTCAACTATTGATTCAGAACTAGATTGCAAAGTAAGCTACCGAAACACACAACTACCCCGAACACCGACCATGTCTAAGGTAGTCGATGTATTGATACTGGGTGCGGGTCCGGCCGGTCTCGCCGTCGCCGGTGGCCTCGCCCGCCAACTCCACACAGCCATCGTGTTCAACTCGGGGTCTTTCCGCAACGGCACCGCAGCACATATGCATAACGTGCCGGGATGGGATCACGAGAACCCGGCGGACTTTCGGGCAAAATCGAAGGCGGACATCTGTCACGCTATAGCACGATTCAATTCCAGGACGTCAGCGTCGCGAGTGTCACGAAGCTTGGCAGCGGTCGGTTCGAGGTTGTGGACGACGCGGGAGACAAGTACGAGGGCCGCAAGATTGTGATTGCGAGCGGTATTCGGGACGTTATGCCCCAAATCCCGGGTTATTCGGAACTGTGGGGGAAGGGCATGTGAGTCTTTCCGGTTGCTGTAATCTATTTCAAGGCCCAACTTCATCTCCGTTCTGTTACTAATCGATCGGTGAACTTCTTACTAGATTCCACTGCTTATTCTGCCACGGCTATGAGGAGCGTGGAGCGACTTCCGCGGGCCTCATTGCTAGCGGGTTATTGGGCAATGCCATGTTCGCGCCGCCCGTCTCCCGTATGGCGAGTAGACTCGCTGGCGCTGTCAATGTCTATACGAATGGAAACCCGAATCTTGGGGCGGAAATTCGCGCTGCCCTGAAAAGTACTAAGAAGTTTCATATTGAGAATCGTAAAATAAAGGGTGTCGCCAAGGACCCTGAAGTCCAAGGCGAGGCAGGAGTTCTTGTAACACTTGAGGATGGCACGGTGAATAAGGAGGGTTTCATCGTAAGTGAAGCTTTTCTCCTTTTTTTAAACCGATAATCCAATACATCGACGTCCGAGACAGATACAGGGAGAAGGGGAAAGATTATGGTATGCAAATTCGGAAAGACGACTGACACCTTCGGACTACAGGCGCACGCCCCTGATTTTGAGCTTAACGGCTCATTTGCCAAAGATCTTGGTGTTGAACTTGCTCCACAGGGTCACATTAATACTCTCCCTCCCTTCTTCACAACGAGCGTAGCCGGTGTCTATGCCGCCGGCGATTGCGCCACGCTAATGAAGGCCGTGCCAACAGCGACAATGATGGGGTCTTTTGTGGCAGCTGGGTTGGCGCATGCATTGCAGGCTGAGGATGACGTTGAAGAGTGACCTACCTTAAATAAAGCCAACTTTTCAGGGAATATGCCCCCGGGATATGAGTGATGTGGTTACCAGTTATCGGATAGGTAGTTGGAATCTATGCTCATTAGAACGACCGAGACTCGTAGATTGAGCGCATAAGGAAATATATGAAAGCTATTGATGTAAATTTTCACATGACTGCCAACGCGCTCTAGGTGCAATTAAACCGCGGAGAGATTAGAGTAGCGAAGGTTTCTAGTGTTCGAATTACTGGGCACTTGATTCGTCTGTAATACGCTAGAGCCCATTTGTTGATTATAGACTTTATAGTTTTCATCATAATACTAATGCATTATGCTACTTTAAGTCAGTTACCTATCATAAAGTCTCAGCGAAGCCTCATTTTTAGCTGACCAGTATTTCAGCACTGAGAGATACCTAACTTGAGAGATTATCTATATAGTGCGCGAAGAGACTGAAGTAGCTCTAGTAGATGTAATGGATAATCAAGAGAGTATATCTTTGAGGACCAGAATATATTGCTCGTGACGACGTGCCCTTGCTATTTAGACCTGTTTGGTTTTGGGTTAAGTTGTAGATAGGAGCGTTGACTCACATACATATATGCCTAGAGTTTGACTCGCATAGGCTGGTCTTAGAAGCTGTGGCATTTCTGGTTCGAGATATACCCACGCTCTGTTACGATAACTCTCCTAGAATAAAGTACATGTATGTATATAAACTAGCCCTACGAAGGTGTTTATACCCATCGCGCTACTAAAACCTCCATCTAGGATACTGACACGCCGCTCAAATTAGGCAAGCTAAAATAAACCTACTTTGGCCCCAACTCTTCACTCGATATGTGTGACCGTCTGCCTAGGACATTGCTACATATCATAGATATATACCTGTCAATCGGGTGCGAGACTCTGTGCTAAGCTTTATTTCTCAGCTTACTGATCTTCCGAGGCAAGGTAAAACGAACCCGTCAAAAATAATTGACAACTGGGCGCGAGACTATTCGGACATATAACATGCACATCTCTCACTGTGGCCAAATATAGAGCAAGATGTTTAACCCGTTGACGTTGTAGAAAATAACGGCGTTTGAATTCTTACCTCTAAGCTCTTGTTACAATATATAGGTTGTGAGTCTCGGGCATGGCGCCTACTTGCTTTCACTGCATTGGCAATTATACCTATATTGGCTATACGTACCACCAAAAAGCAAATATCATTTAATTCAACATACCGAGTGGTGAAAGTTGACCATGAGCAGAAAGCGCTTATGCCGATTTGCCTTACCTACCTAGACACTCATTCGGCATAATATCCTGAAAGCTTTCGCTTTGGCTACTTCCTCAGTTTCACGCACGGTGAATAGAGGACCAGTTTTATGTTTCAGGATGGGCCGTCATTACGTTAGATCGCAGCCAATCGCATAGTTGCCTCCAAAAAAAGAAAAATAGATAGACCAAATCAAACGCAACAGAGGTCCTTGATCGGCATAGCAACTATCTTGCTGTCACGATGGATAGTACGGGTGGGTTTCGTTCAATCGATAGCCCCTCCTCAAAACAAGCTTAGGGAAATTTACTTACCTAGGTATGTACAGTAGTGTGCAGCTAGTCCAGACGCATGCATCTTTGTGTGGGTAAGGGACCCTGAAAAGCCCGCAGCGACGACGAGTCAAGTCAAGAACAGTATACGCCAGAACCCACGCAGCCGTTCCAGCCGTAACAACGCGTAAACAGGGGCTCTGTGGTGACATGGAGTAGGAGATCTTGGTTTGGTCAATTCCCAGGGCCTGTAATAAGTAGAAAGTGAGGTTATTGGCGATGAAGAAACCCGACATCAAGTCAGCTCTTGACCTCCAGAGATACGCACTGCGTCAGTGTGCCGTCTCGGTAAAGCAAGCGATATGTTATTTCCGACGGGTAAGTGGTGGCCGCTAGCGAGCGTTGGGTTATGCATGCCATATTCGGCTGTACACCTCAATGGTGCATATACATGCGTTATTATTAGACGTCCGATACGCGCCGGCCGACCTGCTTCAGTGTCAAAAATAACAAGCTACCTAGGTACGCATATGCATGCCTTTTTCTGGTTCGCTATTTTGGTTTCCCTTACTAATTAGGCGATCCCTACGGCAGTAGTTGAGATCTAGTGCCTGCTAGAAACGTATGAAACCAGGCCAGATGTCCCACAACTCATGAGTCAAAGGGTGGTCCAACTTGATCGAGGTCACCTGTGCTCCTCTGCCCGGTCCTGTCCGGTTATTCGTTATAATAGCACCGGTGAGGGACGGGCCGAGCGCTACGCAGCGCGATGACGGCCGGAGCTGAAGTTGGAACCTGGATCTTACCCCTTCTCTCGAATAAGACAGCTTCGTCAGCCTCGGTGCCGACAGGGAGGTCAGCGATTCGAGTATGACTTGCTTTCATGGTCAGACGTAGCCATGTCGAGCAAAAAAAACAAGAAGAATCATAGATGTCTAAGAAACAGCCACACTCGACGTTGCATGTTGCACGTCGACAACGCATTCTGGCACAGAAGTGGTCGTCGGTCGATCTAGTATGCATCTTGGCACTGCGCACGCCGCGATAGGTGTACACTATTGCCGGAGGGTATATCCATGTTTGAGTGGAGAGAGTGTGCGTGTGTGCTGGCAACGCCCGGCCATTCATGATCAGAGCAGCACCAAAGGGCATGCGCCTCCAAGTAGTGCTGATAGTTAGTTGTGCAGAGTAGTCTAAGCTTAACTGCAGAGAGCAGAGCAACTGACACAAGTCTCCGAACCTAGACCTAGACCTAACCTAGAGAGCTGGGGGACCAAGAGACAAGAGACCGTTGGGGTGGCGGAAAAGAATGCGAAAGCAGAAAAACCCGAAGGGGCTGAGAGTAGGTGAGTCTCCTAGATGTTCTAGATGTTTGTGTTGTGATGTAGTCTGGAGGTCTGGCTGACTGCAACACTACATGCTTTTGAGATGAGGTAGTAGTCGAAAGTTGATTATGTTGCCGAAACGGAAAAGCGCCCATGAAGCCAGAAATACCTATTACCTCCATTTGCCTTCCGGAGAGACAAGGACACGACACGACACGACGCAGGACCGATCCGGAGGACAGCGGCCATCTTCGGGCTGTGGGCCCGATCAAGCCCGAACCATCCCCTCTCCCTCTGTCTAGGTATCTCTCAGCAATTATCTACGGTAGACATGTCATTGATGCCTTACTGCAGAACCTCTAGCTGGAAAATACATCATACCGAGTAGTATGAATAATTGCTCGTAGGTTTTGTTTAATGATTCGCCTACCTTTACTTTCATGGTTGCCCAACTCCTCTCGGCTTCGATATCTTTCAACGATGACCTCGAGTCATGGATAGGCAAGTAAGACGGACGATCTTGAATATATATACTAAGACCAGAACAAAAAAAGACGCTATTGAGATGTTAATCTACCTACTAAGCACACTATGTAATTCCATCAAAATACCTACCTAGCGTCTGTGTTACGTGGTTGAGCCCCCTCAACCATAAGCAAAGCTACTGCACTTTACCCCGCTTAAACCCCGCTGAGAGTGGCCTACAGTGGCTGCTAGGCATAATGACAGTGTAACAATCTAGTGGCTATTGACGCTGACGATAGCCCACTTGCAGTGCTTGGGGCACACGACTGCCCACCATGGCGGGGTGGAGCGGCGCGCCTTGTATAGTATACCCGGAGGACAGGCACATATTCAAGCTTCCGCCAAGTCTCTCTACTCCGCTCACCGCCAGTCCGGAAGCCTTCCATTTCCCCTCCAGATCGCAAGCGGGTTTCTGCTTCTGCTTCTGCTTCTGCATGCGATTCACATGGCTGCGTCTCAACCTCTATCACATCGCATCGCTCCATCCCATCTCCACAGACCGCCTATCACACCCGAACCAATCCTCTGGAATCAATCGCCCACCGCCTGCCAGCCTACCCAGCCCATCACATCATACCTCTTCCTTTGATTGTTGATCTGATCGCATGCTGTCCCGCCACCCTGGCCAAATGCCATCATCAGTGAATATCCCAAGCTAGGATTCCCCAATCTTATTTTCTCACGGCCTACATAGTATATCCTGAACCAATTCGGCCCTTTGCACGCGGCTGGCCAGAACACGCCCTATTATTCTTTTAATTGAGAAGCTGGCTAACACTGGCGCGGCGCGGTCTTGCGTCGACGGCAACATCACAATCGGGCGACAAGCTGATAATAGAACAGAGCATCTTTTTCTGCCGCCATCCCTTAGTTACTTTGTTGTTATTTGAAAGCTTCCACAGTCCAGGTCTTACAACAAGTCGCGCTTTGTCCTGTGTGGAGCTTGGAAGCCTTGTCTAGAACAAGCAATATCGGAACTATCCTGAACGGGCGAAATCGACAGTGTCATATTAACAAAAAATCGATCGCCAATCACTCGGACACTGGCCCGAAAGTAACCCTGGCTGAACTGACGTTGCAAAAAAGCCGGGGACTTGAATGAACGTCAGGAACGTCATATTTCCATGAGATCCTTTTAACCTACCGAAGTACACAACTTCCAGCGTGACTACATAATACCACAAGTCGCTGCTTGTTATCATTGAGACTGAGAGTTGAAGAGCTTCGAAAAATCTTGTTCACCATCCAGCACCGGTTAGGCGAACAAGTTATAGGAGTTCTACTTATACAGTTGTGCGATCTTTGTTTCAAGGGTATCAAGGGTATCTATACATTTTCAAGTGCACCAAGTAGGTCTCTCGACAAGCTTGTTTCTGCGAATTCTATTTCTCATTCCTACAAGCCCAGTGAAGTTACCATCGTACTTCAAGAGAAGCTCATAAATAATCAAGAGCTTGAAAAATCAATCTCACACCCCTTGTTCACGACAAAGTTCAGTCAATCATGGTTCGCCACTAACAACCTACAGCTTCCTGGGACTTTTGTATTCCCATAACCACTCTCGTGACTACTCTCGTGACTGGAAACACAGCCAACCATCGTCTGATCACAACACGCCACCCCTCTATACGCCAAGTTACCGAGATTCTATTGCTTTTGTGTTGCGCTGCCCACTAATAGACAGGCGCCGTTGTCTCACGTACTGTGGACTTGGTTTGCTTTTTTTTGTGGCGTCGCCTTCCATGTCCTTCTACGCAACCATGAATCAGACGAATTACCTTCGCGACATAATCTGACACGGCTGAGGATTGCTTCAGTTTGTGGTTTGGGGTATTTTCTGCCTTAGCCACCGCGTGTCGCCTACGATAAATCATGCTGGGCAAGCTATTCAATTTGACGTCTGGTACTGTTGGGGGCGCGTCTGCTCAGCAGACCTCGCCGAGCATCAAGTTACCGCCCGAATCAGTGCAAGAAGACATTCATACACGCAGCCTATTATTCCCAGACACACAGGAACTTTTTCACAGGGAAGACCAACTCTTTCCCCTGCCGGTCTCGACTGCTTTACAGTCGAGCTTGCAGACAAGCACGTACGATTATGATAGAGATGTAGATATTGATGTACGCGACGTTCGCGTCATCATCATGCAGGATTCACTCGGTAATATTAACCCTTCGCTTTTATTTGACAGCCACCCTGCTCCTGCTCCAGAACGGCCAGCTCCGTCAGCAGCAAGCTCGTCTCAGTCTTATCTCTCAGGACTCACGACGAACTCCTCTTTCGCCGAGGAAGGGAAGCCAGGGTCAAATCTCGCGACCGTTAGTCATACAACCAGGAAGCCCTCAACCGCGACAAGGTGCTTTTGATAGAAGAGGCTCAATACAGTCGCGCACCTATAGCTTTGCCGAAACGGAGTCGCAACGCGCGTCTAGAGAGTATCGTGAGGAGCTCGCCAGCTTCTCCAGCTGCATTTTTGCCAACACCGAAGTTATGGCCTACAAAGGAACATCCACCAAGGTTCACATTATACCTAGCGACAACCGTTCCACCATCATACCCAGCTCCTACGCAGCAGATGGGCGAGGGTCCTTAGGTAGGTCAAGCATGCGATCAAGCAGGTTGGCGCAATCGTTCACATTGGAGTCAGCACATCCTCAAGCATACACGTATGCTCATGGTCGCGTAGCAGATCGCAAGAAGATTTTGGTTACTCGTCTGTTCCCTGTCAATCTCCCCAATGACGATCTTGAGACGCCTCATGGTCTGGCGGAGGATAATGCAGGTTTTCCATTCCCCTACTCACCGGATGAGACAAAACCAAAGCGGAAAAAGCCAAAACCTGTTTCTAAAAGGACCCCGATGTATGCCGTAGCTCTGGTAATTCCCCTACCCGCCAATCCGACGAATTCAACGAACCCAGCAACAACAGCGCCAAAATCTACTTTTCGAGCTTCTAGCTCTTTCAATGAATCTGATGCTTTCCCATCATCACTTGGTTCTACACGTCGGACCGGTTGGTCTATGGCCGGGTCTGGTTACGGGTCGGAGTCATTCGAATCATACCTTAGTAGTGACGGCGAAGATCGTATGGACTTCATAACACAACATTGGGATATTATCATGAGGACACTCACACACCTACAGTCTGTCGTGGCTGGTGTCATCTATCCAATGCTTAAGCAGGCGGACTCCTCAGCTCCTGATCCTTACCCCATCAACGTGCCTATCCAAGCTGGTCGGACAGCCTCGGTACACAGTCGTCGGGGCTCAGATGCTTCCCAAGTGAAGCTGCCCAAGCAATATACAAAGCTTGTGACGCTACCCCGAACGCGTTGATGCAAGATCAACAGACTAGCGAAGAAGTCGAAAGTGCGCAGCTGCGTATTGTAACCGGACTTTGTGCTACTAGGGTTGTAACAGGGCAAGGCCGTTGGGGTCCCTGGAGAGAGGAAGCTAGATGGGTTGCAAGGTGGGCTGGTAGCAAAGAACAAGGGTTTTTCTTCTTCAATCTCCTCACGGGTTTTCTAGCGACGCACACCGACTGGCTTCAGGCATTGAGCCCAATCTGGTATAGACGGCGCTATTACCAGCAACAGAAGGCCAAAAGTGAGGAAGATACTTCACTTCCATCGCGCACAGTCATCATCGCAAATGATAAAATGGCTGCCCGAAGATTAATATTTCTTCTGTCGGCTTTCTTGCCAGCAAACCAGCAACTCCCAACAGTTCGTGCGCAACGTCCAACTACCTCTGCCTCTTTCGGTGCCTTCAGTCACTCTCCGCCATCATATATCGTCCCCATCAATAAGGAAGAGTCGTTGCGGCGGAAAATCAATCGCCGCCAAGGCCACAGGGCTCCATCACATACAAGGAGCTTCAGTATCCAATCGCAAGCCACAACGAGGTCAATGACAGGTATACCTGCTCAATTAGCTCACCTCAGCATAGACAGTCAACAACACGAGCGTCGCTCGTCTGATTTCTTCAAGCCAGCGCGCCTCCCTCTAGCTGGGAGTGATCTCAACACTAGGAAGAGTAGCGCTGCAACCACAAACACTGTACTGCCTGATGAAGCAGTTGCACATTTCTCTACTACGCAAAGTAGTTTGAATCGCGTTGTTCGATCGGACAACCGTAGTAGTGTGGCCGCGAATGACTTACAGCAATCACTCAAACGGGTTGATAGTTTAGGTCACTCTAGCCGTGCAAGCACACATTCCCGCCAGAGCTCGCGATGGGGTAGTGTCATAAGCGGGTTTGGGGAACACGGCGACGCAGTTCGACGTCTCAAACACCAGATACTTTAGGTCTCCACGAAAGTCCTATCGAATCGCCAACAAAGAAAGACGGTCTCTCCCAGTTACTAAACAAGCCGAATCAAGGCGGACCGAGACAACTGGCGAGCCTAGAGCTAATGGAGCGGCTGAAGACGAACTAGATACGCCGCGGAAACAGGCTGCTAAACAATTAGAGCCGCCAACTAGAGTGCCTGACCCTTCTGGCGCCTTTGAATCGCCTGTCAAGACATCCATAAATAATGATGACGGAGTGATTGATGTTGACTTCCAGTTCCCAGACTATTTGACTTCGTTCGAGACAGCCGTCAGTTCACCGTCAAGTAGTGGCTACCTCTCCACCCCTGGTCTCGGAAGTGCTCTAGACAGTTTTGAGCAGTTTTCGCGGCTAGCCATTGACGGGGACGCCCCCCTCAACGTTGCAGGATGGTTGCAAAGCTATCACTCTGACTTTACGTTACAAGCTATACCCCACAAAAAGACATCCTCGAACAGGTTCGTGAGTCTCTCAAGGCTGAACCCACACCAACGGTGCATCCAAGTACGATACCAGATGAATGGCCAATGGAGCAATGGGTCGACGTGAGTAGCGCTATAATAGCAGATACTACCACATTCAGCATCAAACGCATTCGTTTTCGTCGCCTAGTCAAGCCAAGAATTACCACGGACCGAAATACTAGTAGCACTCTTCATCCTTACTCGTCCCTCGGGACGCCAGCGTTGTCGCCATACGAACAACCAATAGAAGAGAAATTTGAGGAAGAAGAACTCGTCACTTTAGACGAAGCACTCATCGATGCGGTAGAGAGAGTGATTGCTCAAACAAATGACTCCAGCCGCGTAACATCTGCCACCTCTTCCAGATCAGTCAGCAAACGTCGAGGCCGAAGCAATAGTGAGGCCTCGGAACCCGAACAAGTTGCGCCGGATGTGAGGCTTGATTTTCAGGAAGTTCCCCGTGTCGAATGTAAGACAGTTGTCTTGTCGGCCTTGGGAAGCATTGTACAGGATGTGATAGACAAGCGCGAAAAGGAGTGCCAAAGCGCAAGCCAAAATATCGGCTACCAAACAAGCCGTGAAAAAGAGAGCGCACTACGAGGAGGCATCCGGGCCTGGCTCGACAGCGTGGAACTGGGCGATGGTTAGCCCTCCATGTTATCAATGCAACTATGGCCCAAGAGGACAGTGGCCAATGTCCATAACCTCTATTTCATCTTCTGAATATCGATGCTCCAATAGGCTAGCCATCGTGGTCCGTTTTGTGGGGGACTGTATGAGTATTCGCGTTCTGTCCTCGATGAAGAGGCCAGGCTGATAGACGGCTTTCCTTGTGCGCATTTGAGATACCCCGCCGAATTAGCTACATTAATTCCCTACCATAATTTTCCTAATACTCAAAATTTCTTTGTCTTCAGTTGCTAGCATAGCGTTTGGGCTCCTTTTACACTAGAGCTTGAAAATAGGCTTCTTTTATGATCATTTGATGAAGATACCTCCTAGACAGTTTGTCGGCGTTCTAAGAGGGTTGTGGGCTACCAGTTCGCTATGAAAGGACATACCAAAATATACCCCATGATGTTGTAGCATACCAAGTTTGCATCAAAATAAAACGATTGACTACAAGAGCATGTTATTGCTTCGTTGAGAGTACATTAAACGCAATATTATTTTGACAAGTGACATAACCGCTTCAAACTGACACCTTCATCCATCCCTCTATTCTAGTATCGTGTCATCATCTATACTGCCCATATCTTTACCGAAATGGAGCAGCTTGTGACTCTATATCTCAAGATGCCCTGCCCGTTAAGCCCACCTATGTATCCGCGAAGATAGCTATCTACAACGACCATTTAGAAACAGTATCCCGGATCTCATTCACTGAGACTGCTACTTCTATCAGGCTTTTCTGCCCAGTCTTCTCAACAACACCATTTTTATGCTGCGGTTCTCGTGCTAGAGTCCAAAGCGTCGCGACACCAAGAGACGACAGGAAATCGAGAGCACGTCCATAATTCGTGCCCAGTTGCGCTATGCCATGGCTATCGTCTGATAGAGTGAACTTTCCGTCTAAAGCGAGCCATTTCTACAGTTTGTGTGTTAGTCAATCTCTAGATAAATATATATATGAGAGCCTTGAATGGAGGGGTATAAGAGAAGGGAAGAATGCCAATAATGTAACATGAAGTAACTAATAGAATGGAAAAGGGAGTAGAAAATAGGGGGTAATAAGACTTCGGAAATAATGTACCTCAGCTATAACGCGGCATGGATATGGCTCGGCCAGGCCTTTCCTCAGCGCGCTGCTATTGCACTCGAGCCATCCGCCATACGAAGCAATAAAGGCTAAGTTCCGCTCAATACGCTCCCAAACACCATGCCAGTGCCGTATGTCGCGGCCAGGCTCTGAGCTCATCAGCCGGATCAAATCAAAGTGACCCACGACACGCGGGCGGAGGGCCGTAAGCATTTCGTACTGCTGGTCGTAATACCGCTCATACATCCTTTCCTCGGACGTTTCTACGTCTCGTACATTTCCATTTTCACGTCCGGACTCTATGGTAGTTGTTGTATCTATAGGAATGTTGTGGGAAGCAGTACCGTTTGTGGGCGTTTTGACAGATGCCATGGCCCGCGCGTAGTACTCCTTGTCATAGTCAATCGGCACCCCGTTGACGTGGTGCAAACTGCCGATGAAATAGTCGATGGCTGGGTGTGCTGCCAAATCTGAGATCAAAGACTTATAGGCTGGCCGTAGCCATTCACCCTCAAAGCCGATGAGCAGTGAAATCCGAGGTGCGTAGAGCTTCTGTAAGCGGACAGCCTCTTCGAGGTAAGCTGTGTGCCGTGGCCCCAGAGCTGCGAGAGAGGCTTCAGGCTCGTCCAGCTAGCGATGGCGTTAGCATCATTACTCGGCTCATATACACCGAAGAGCTTAGGTCCGAGAAGCGTGTGAAGCAAGTGTTAAATCAACCTACTTCTTCGGGATACAAGTCCTCCAGCCCAGTCCGTGGCATGTGCTCGGTTAGGCCCATTGTTGTATAGCCTAGGCTAATAGCATATTTTATAATATCCTCGAGTTGGTCTTTAGCATGCCCGGGACAGAACTGTCCCGAGTGGGAGTGCATCGTGAACGCCATGTTTGGTGTAGTGTAATATGCGCGTATAAGGGGGTATCTAGGCCTGAGTCGCAAGTTGTTAGTTATGACCCGATCAACCTAATCTAGAACATTGCTATGAGCATTTCTCTACGTCAGCGTAACCTATGTGTAAATATGAAAGTACTAACCTTGAGTGGTCGAAGTTACAAGAAATGCTAGTTTACAAACAACATTTTGGATGAACAGAAGCGGCACATTTATCTATGTTGCGGATTAAACACAAGAAGTGTCACGAGTTGGTACAACCCAAGCTAACAATTTTCACCTCACCGCCTTAAGCTAGACTCGGAGGAAAGTTATCAGACCCTACTCGATAAAAATAACGTGCAGGTTATTGTTGTCCTGGTCTTATTCTGTGTTACAGGAGTGCTTGTTCTATTTTAATTTGGATACCGGGGCTCCTTCTCACGTTCCCTGTATCCGACACCTTCAAAGACGAATAACGCCATCACATCTAATTTGTATTGTAGATTGGAGTTTGCTAGCCAAGATTGTTTGTCGTTGTCGAGAAAAGAATTTACAACATGCCCAACCGAGGCACAGTATCGTTCTAAGCTTGGATTGATAACCCCGCCCCCGCAGTGACGTTGATGCTTTAGGCACCCTCTTATTATACCTGGTACGAGACCCGTTATTCCACCCCCCGATACGCGCTAGACCAAAGGAGCTTCGTCCTCTAACAAACGCGCTAGACACACGCGTTTACAGCAGCTGTGCTATGCAAGGGTAGCTATGGAAGGTAGCTAGCTGTACCTATAAGCCGACCCACACGGGCCTGGTTTTCAAGCAAACCCTGACTATCTTCGACCGTATGCGATTCTCAAAGTACCATTTAGCATCATCAATCTCAGCCTTTATGACCAACTCCACAAAAGCAGGTCACCCCCTACATCACTCACTACGCCAGGGCCAGCCCATTGCATTCCAGTGTGTGCTGTGTATGTGCTTTGTATATACGTAAGCAAACTGGCACGACCACGCTCCTTGCGCATCGCTATACCTTCTCAAGGCTATGAACCAACTTCTACCGCTTTCAACTAGCCATCCTTTGCGGTGATGCCTACGGTGTCTGAACGCCTTCGCCTACTTTCTGCCTCCGCGCCCTAGCCCAATTGCATGCTACACGATCAGACAACCTGCCGACCGACCAATTCAACCATCATGCTGTTCATCGAGGCAGACGCGCCTCTGATCAAGACATGGATCGTAAAGCGCCTGGAGAACAAGTAGGCGCCGTCAATGCAAGCCATCACCCCTTGTTGAGATCCCCCGCTCACCACTTCTATGTTGTATCTAGCTCCGATGCCGATGCCGACGTGCTGGCCGACTATGTCTTAGCACTGCTCAGACATGACGGCGACGTCGAAGCCATTCGCAAACTCTTCGAGGAGGAAATACCGGATTTTTTACGGGAGGGTATGGCCACCGACCTATCTACAGCTAGATCCTAGCTATTGTGGCAGCAGCTATTTAGGCCAAATGCTGATGGTGATCTTGATGCTGACAATGGCAGATGCTGCTGCGTTTACCGACGATGTCTTGCAGGCAGTTCAATACCGATCATATCTCCCTGGAGCTCCTCCCGCTCCCCCGGCGGCTCGAAAACCACAGTTCCCGCCTCCAGCTATACTAGCATCTGCCGCGCCCCGATCCGACCCAATGCCATCATCGACGTCTTTGTACCATCCTTCCGCTCCTTATCCTGCGCCTCCAGTGCCTTCTTTCTCCCAACCCGGCTCGCGCAAGCGTGCTCGCAGCGATCGTGACGAGGGTGATGTGGAATTTATCCTCAACGGCCAAGCTCCGTATGGACACCCATACAAACAGCCACGGCGGGGAGGGGCTTTTAGTCAACGTGGTAGAAGATATGAAGATCCATTTGGGCCGAGAAACCATCGAGGACCTCCGCCTTTCCCCAAACCTCCTGATTCAATGCCCTATGGGGCACCGATGCCTTTCCTACCGCCACCCATCGACGCCAATAGCATTATGGAGAACATTCAGATCCTACAGTCTATGCTTCCATCTCCTATCGACTTACCCCCACCGGTCTATTCGAGTGTAGCCGTCCCTCCATCGCACCGGCGAAAGCAGCGTTGCAGGGACTATGACAACAAAGGGTACTGCTCCCGGGGCGGTAATTGCAATTTTGAACATGGAACACAGTCGTATAGCTTACCTCCGATGACTACGGCAGTTGACGGTAAGCTCCTCGTCTTAGAAGGCCCCTCGCTACGTCCCTTGAGAGCTAATAGTAAACCAGAATACGATCCTAACAATGCGGCATTATCTCTGCCCTTTTGGGGCGCCACCGCCTTCAACAGGCAACAGCTGGATACACCTAATTCCCGGCTACCTCCACCCATAAATCGTCGCGAGTCTAAGAAGCCACGACGAATAAAAGGTCGTCCTCCGTTCGCTGCGAATGGCCCCAATCATGACAAGACCAAGAAAGCGATTGTAGTTCAAAATATCCCGAATGAGAATTTCGCCGAGGATCAAGTCCGTGGATACTTTTCACAGTTTGGGGACATTGTCGAAGTCTCAATGCAAAGCCAAAATCGTCTTGCTGTGATCAAGTTTGATTCTTGGGAAGCAGCGAATGCGGCTTGGGGCTCACCCAAGGTCATATTCGATAATAGATTCGTCAAGGTATACTGGTACAAGAGGAGGGTAGTGACGAGGCGACACCCAATGGAAAGCCTACCAAAAATACAACCAACGGTTATACAGAGGAATCTACACTGGCCGGTAAGCCGGCCGTTGACCCAGAGATTGACTTGGAAGAGTTTTACCGCAAGCAATTGGAGGCCCAGAAGGTCTACGACGAAAAGATGAAGAAACGGCAAGAGATTGAACTCGAGCGTCAAGAATTAGAGGGCCGCCAAAAGAAACTCCGCGAGCAACAGGCAGAGGCGAAGCGTCAGCTTCAAGCAAAGCTTAGAGCAAGCGGCATTGAAGATGGCACATCATTATCGGCAGAGGGATCTACCTTAAACGATGCCGGGGATAAGAAGCCTAGTGCGGAAACCGAGGCCCTTAGAGCTCAACTCGCTGCACTTGAACAGGAAGCTAACCAACTCGGCATTGATCCTGATGACAATCCCGATGACGCTTCATCCTGGACTTCGCGAGGTAGAGGGCGTGGTAGAGGTTTCCGAGGGCGGGGAACGTTTACGCCAAGAGGAATTCGAGGAGCATATGGATATCGAGGAAGAGGCGGAACTATAGAAGCCAGACACGCTGCATATGCAGCATACTCCTTGGATAACAGGCCAAAGATTGTAGCATTATCTGGGGCTGATTTCACGATGCCAGAGAACGACGAAGCTCTTCGACAATATCTCTTTGTGAGTACATTAACTTCTTATATGACAACGTAGTGCTAATGTGTTACAGAGTGTTGGAGAGTTCAAAGAAGTTCATGCTACGCCGGGGCTTACGCGTGTTACGTTTAAGGATCGTAAGACAGCCGAGAAATTTATGTTTGGGGTTTCTGCGAGCAATTCTATTCAAGGCATCGAAGGAAAAATCGAACCCACATGGGCAAAGAATTCCCCGGAATCGGTCAAGACTACTGACACCGACGGCCCCATAGCCAGTACCCTAGAGGATGGGCAAGCTATGAAGGATAAGATGGATACAGGTACTGATGGCGCTGATGAAGCCAACGGACACCTTGAAGAGGGCGAGATTGACAGTTCCCCTGGCCATGACCAAGGAGACATGGACTACGAGGCTGGCGAATGGTAGATCAGAAAATAATTCGGCCATGGGACCTTGTCTCGGGCAACTGTACAACAAGTTCGCATAACGATGTCAAGTGGTACGCATAAATGGGCATCCTACGCACCACAGACCTGCGAATAACGTGAGTCTCGAGGTTACTACACATGAGTTTGCCAGCATCTAGAGACAAGTCTTTTATCACTATCAACAGACCTGAGAATCAAGACTACTCGCATGCTTTCAGGCTTGTTATTCGATAATAGACATCAAGTTAGGGCCATAATTAAGTACTAAAATTTTACATAAATTTCGAGCAATTTCGTCATCACCTTGCAAGCGCTTACTTTGGAACCCGACAGCCCAGGTCTTTTTCTGGAGCTCATGTTGATTTGGATATCTTGCCATTGTCTCTGACATTTGATAAGACTGGTGAGATGAGATGAGACAATATACTGTGACGATTTAAGAGGAATTTTATTATTCGAAAAAGTCACAGCGGACCTGTCTCCGATTTAATAGATACAAGGAAAGAGCTTGCGAGACACACAGGTACCTAATTAATGGGGTGGAAGTTAAGCACTGATGATTACATACCTCCTGTATCTAGTGGACATATCAACAACCTAGATGAACGCTTCATAGCTCTAATGATCATATATATAATCTTCTGGGGGATCATAGGGTTACATTTATTTACTTACCTCGAGACTCACAATCTCTACACGGTTTGATCGCCGGAGGGTTAGTATCAGTACCTTATCTCCCTGATAGATCGCGCCATCAAAGCTCCTCCGTAGCTGTCGGCCTTGCCCTTATGGGCCGAGTCGCCGGCGTTGACGTGTTCTCGAAGTGTGCCGTGGTAAGTAAACATGCGCCTCCCGTTCTTGTCACGAGTGCCGGCTCCGTTCGGCGTTCTTTTATTGCCGGATGCCGTCATCGGTTAGACATCGTCTTGCTCGGCGAGTTCGACACGGGCTCGAAGCTCGCCGTCGTATGTGAACATCCGCCGTCCCACTTCGTCGCGTGTCCCTGTCTGGGCTGGCGTCTTTTTATTGCCAGGGGCCGTCATCGCGCAGGGGCCGTCTCTGTCTGTCTTGCGCGGATCCATTTTATTTGAAACTGTTGTCTTGTCTAAATTTTCCGAGGGTATCGTTGATTAGTAGGAGTAGAGTTTAAATACCTAGACATGTGTCTTTGTCTTTTGTGCAATTCTTTGTCACTTGGAAAAGTTGGCTTTCTGCGAAAGGGATGTACGCTTGACAATGAATCCACGATTAAAAAGAAATAGTACAACAATACTGTTGTTATAAACAATGTGATTGATAATGACCTTCCTACCTACATAGAGACAAACATCGCGTATGTGACACTGCCTCTGTTTTCAATTAATTAACAGATTAAATGTCAATACAAATACAGCCAAAGTACCGCCCTCACTTTACTATTCGCTTTTCAAATCAACCCACTCGAACCTTCAACCAACTTCCTTCATCATTAAAGAGAACCAAGCAGAATAACCACCCAAATAGAAACCAAGTCAGCTTAAAACTATCACTCCAAACACCACACTAACATCACCGAGAGCCATGTCACCCAAGCAGTGCAAGCTCACTAACCAGGATCGACAAGATCTAATACTCCTCCAGCGCTTTCATAATTTGAACCCGACATACAATGCCGAACAGCTTATTATCGTCTTAGAGGACGCGGTAGGGCACAAGCCGTCCAAGCGCGCCATTCGAGCGGCAGTAGATCTCATTGACCCCTTTAAGGCGGCTAGAGATTATTATAGGCAGCTGCCTTAGATGATATCTTCTCCCGCACATCGCTAGATTCAGGATGGGACAATTTGCCCGTTGTGGACCTAGCAGTAGTATGTATGCGCCACTATTTTCGCTAGTGATTTAGGATGGCGTTCTAGATAATACATAATAAATACACAGACCATTTGATTTCATAGATTGACACTGTCAATTTCATTTAATATGAAGCCCGAATATACGTTTTTAAAAAGTTGAAACTTAAAATGAACTTTCACATCATGTTAGCCAAGATCAATGTGAGATTCATTTTTGTTCCCCCGTAGTTAGCAAGGTCAAGTAAATTTCCGAGCTTTAGATTTAGACTGTCTATATAACTGCTATGGCCTTTTGCTGGCATCTCTGATGTGTTACTCAGTCTGCATGTTTCTGTACTTGTTATTTACCTAGTTAGTGAAGTAGCAGGATGAGATCTACACTCTCCATGTCATGGATGCTCCCAAGTGATTTATTGTGTCTATGTGCTGACATTGTTATGGTAATTTTGTATCATATCTCCGTTAGGTACGTACTCCTATAACTCCTTTTAGTCATGTCGAGTAGCCGACGGTAGTTTTTCGAGGCGCATACCCTCGATGGCCCCAAATAAAGCAACGATTATCACAGCTGCGTGCTACATACTCTTTTAAATCATAGCTGCCATTATCATCATACTCATCGGCCTGCCGTGTTCACATTCGTAAAGTGCCTGTGGTGTTGCAGCAGGTAAGACTCTCGCATATGTTTCCGCAGACGATCTGGCAGCCCGGGCCCTCGGTGCGTCGTCTTCTAAGCGACGCAGCGGCGGACCTGGGCCCAATACCAGCGCTGCTTCTAGTGGCCTCATCATTCCTGCTACTGCCATCACCCTGGGCGCTGGAAGCTGGGGTCATGGTGCCATTCGGCTCCGCGAGCTCAGGCTGCACAGTGGCAGAGTGTATCCCATAGGCGTGCAGGCATTCTTTCACTGTCTTGGCTTGATCCATGAAGTCGGTCATCTCGTTATTAGAGACGACAACATGTGCTGAGGCGATGGCCTTCTCCTGGTCAAGACGCCAGATATGTAACTCGTGGACTGATTCGATGCCGGGAATCTGAAACGATCAGCGTCGCACTTAAATGCAGAACGGTGGGCGGGTCGAGTAAACGAAAAACTTGTAAATTTACCTTCTCCAGGTCATGCTTCACATCCTCGAGGTCAACATCGCGTGGCGCGCTTTGCATTAGGATCCTACCGCTATTCTTCACTAGCGGGATTGACGAAGCTATGATGAGGATAGATATAACGGTTGAAATGCCTGGATCGGCGTAGAAGCGTGTCGGCGATTTCGTCAGCCAGATTATGAGGGCGGCAATGATGACGGCAACGTTGTTTAGCGCATCGCCAAGAACATGCACGAGTACGCCCATCATCCCGAGATCGCGCCCAGGAGCCTGCAACTTGATAATGGTATGCCGATGCTCTGCATGGGCGCTGATCGGCTAGGATGACTTTTAGCAAAGTACTCGATAGACACGGTATATAACTCAACCTACAGTCAGAGGGATGTCCTCGCTAGAGCCTTGGCTTGAGGGAATAGCAGCCTCGACATTAACGGGGCCGTGGCTATGTCCATGTTTTGTTCAGTGTGAGCATGAGCGTGGTCATGTCCATGACTATGTCCTCCATGGTCATGACCATGATGTTCGTGCAATAACGTGGCGCTTATGATGTTGAGAGCCAAACCGACGGAACCGATAATCAGAACCAACTTGGGATTTTCAACCGCTGTTGAGGCATGTTAAGTCGGTGGATACTGGCAACCCCTTCCACGCTCGAACTAGAATGATTTGACCTACGTTGGATAGATATGAATCGCTCAATTGATTGAAGAAAGATGGACAAGCCTAGGGCCAAAAGGAAGACGCCATTGAAGAATGCTCCCAGGAGCTTAGCGCGTGCCCAACCGAAGGAGAAGTTCTGAGGGGACTTGGCTCGCTCAGACACCTATGAGACATTGTCAACATGTTGCTCAACTTGACGATAGGGGTGTCCCATACTAGGATTGCTGTGAGAGCTATGACGAATCCTATGAGATCGTTCAGCTATCAAGATATTAATGACAGTATCTGTGAGTGTATGCTGCTTTAAGAAGCGTTGGGTGGATTATCCATACGTAGTGGAATGCGTCTGCTAATAAGGCCAGGGACTTAGTGTAGAATGCAACTGGTAGCAGGGTCAGTATGAGCTCCTAATTGGACGAGATTAACCCCAAACAGACCTGCGATCTCTGCAACGAAGAATGAGAACGAGATACATATGATGGCTATCAGCTTTTGCTTGGATGTCAGCTTAACAAAAGCCATGGCCGCTGGGTAGGCACCACCCGGAGCGAGACGAAGATTGGACCTAGTTGAAGTTCAAAGTAGGTAATGATATGAAGCGGAAGTTTGCTTATTTGAGAATTGAAACTATTGCAAGGGGATTATCGAGGTCAAAGACCTGAGCGCAATAGTGGGGTATATGAGTGACAACAAGTAGTTGCAAACGGTCTGTCTTAACTCAAGATATGACTATTCCTAGCGTTTTTAAAGCAGAGTTTTGGAACCATGTAAGTGGCCAGTACCGAAGCAACTATCCGAAGTACTATTGATGAGATTGGTCCGCTCGCTTAGAATGAATGTTGTAATAACGATTGGAGTCAATGATAAACTAATTATCGGGGTGGACTATTGGGGGCAATGCTAACACTCTGCGCCGGACCTCCGAATTACGGGTATGGTATTGGCAGTAATGAGCTGATAGAAGAAGGTAGCTTATTGCTTGCGACTACCTTAGGTAAGGAGGTAGTAGGTAGGTAGGTATCCGATGAAATTATGTGCAAGTCGTATGGCTCCGTGTTGGCATCTGCAAGACGCACAGTTGAAATGCAGCGTTCCTTTGCTTAGGTACCTACTTAGGGAGGTATGTATGTGATGTTAAGGTATGTGATGGGAATAGTCATATGACTCCCCACTGACATCTGCAGACGGGAACTCAATCCGTCTCAGGTAAGCCCGGTAAGGTAGGGATGGACGGGCCAGCACATTCAGGCGGTTTTAGGCCAAGCTGATCAAGCATCGAGATCGCTAGCTGTCGTAGCTATAAATGGGCGGAATATTTATGCTACAAGCAGAAAGAAGCCCTAAGATGGAATGACCTAGTGTACAATGTGCTACAACTGGAGGTGCCGCGCAGTGTCGCATCAAGTATACGATGCGAGCTGTACACCTAATGCAACAGTTTCTTTCTCCAAATTTTAGGGTTGAGAGGTAAATCAGACAGGGACCATGTATTTTATTATTTGCTCTTTGCGTGTTTCGGTGGGAAGGTGAAGAAGTAAGGGTTTGAAACATGCCACAACATACAATAAGACACTTCAGTATCATTTGGCTATCGCCCTTTGAAATGACTTATTCGCCGCTCAACCTGGTTACAGGTAGAGTTTCCGTGGAACTCAATTTGCCCAACTATAGGCTTACATTACATCATGCCAAGATGTCACAAAGACACAAAGTGGGGAGCAGGCTTGTATAGCTGTAATCCCTCTCGTTTCACGAAACTCGTCTAGAAGCTGTTAACGAGAGACATGTGCCATGTATACGCCTAATCACTTGTAAGCCTAGGTAACACGTAGGGAAGAATTATGCGCTATTTTCCTTGCGGTCGTACATTGTCTTAGAGGGAGGAGTAGGTAGAAAATTGCTTCTTAACAGATGCACGTTCTAGATAATCAATCTTGAAATCTTAGCCCACCCGAACGCGATCGCGCATAGTTAGCCGCAATGTACCGATCATCATTCTCACTTGAATTATACTCGAGTGGAGTGGATATGGAACGGAGGAATAGAGTATGATAGTTGATTACCTCAGTCGATCTAGCATAGAAAGTCAATGCGTCATAAGTATATTCAAAGGCATTCAACATCGCACCTATGAAAACCCATCAAAGAAAGTGGTGACTGAAATATAATATATCAAGTTTGTCGGCTTATAAAGAACATGCATCTGAATCAATGATATTCTCTGTAAGTATAGACAGATCAAGTATGCGTTTTCTTGTCCACAGTTGTTGTAAAACACCGAGGTATCTGTTACGGTCTCGAATTGATTCCTTCACCAGACTTAATAATTCATCGTTATTGCAAGCATCTAGCGTCAGACGGGGCTCAAGGTATCTTTGCGGACGGTGCCACCTATCAGAACGTTTGCATCTCCGGCAACCATGAACACAATCAGAGCAAGTTGATCACCCGGCAGACTTACAATGCTTGTTTTAGCTAACTCCTAGTAGAATACGTTGGCCGAAAACTTTGGGGAAGGGTAGAAGGCCTAGCTACTCGTGAGTGACCTAAAACCTGATAAGCAGAAGTGCTCCCGGATATGAGTTGTTGGGTGCTCTGGTTAACCCGCTTTCATCCTCTAATAAATATTCCTGATAGCACACCTCGCTAACTTCTAATCCGAAGACCAATTTAGTCTCGATGGTAAGAACACTCGGAATTTATTTCTTCTCGTCATAGTAATTTTTAGAGCTCGAGAACTCCTATTTGCAAGATCGGCGTAGAAGTTTCTAGAGTCTTCATCAACCACGCTCCGGAGGCAATAACTGACTCCGAGTTGCTAGATGTTCCCGACCTTGACGGGAAAGTAGCTGTTGTCACTGGAGGTAGCGAAGGGATTGGATATGGAGTTACATACACATTGCTCAAGCATAACATTGCCAGAGTCTATATCTTGTCTACATCCGAAGAAGTGGTCAAGGGTGCGAAGGAGGCGATTACTAAAGACCTCGGCCAGGTAGCGGCAGAGAAGACAAAATGGCTTCAGTGTGACCTGTCAGACTGGAAGAAAACGAAGGAGGTAGCCGAGGAGATCAAAAAGGATGCCGATAGACTTGACATTTTAGTCAATAACGCTGGCAGAGGGATCATGACATTCCAATTGACTGATTACGGAGTCGATCGGCACATGGCCGTGAACCACATGGCCACGTTATATTGACGTCGCATCTTCTTCCACTGATGAAGCAGACAGCGGAGAAGGGTAACATTGTTCGAATCGTCAACCAGGCGAGCAACGCTCATCAACAAGCACCGAAAGACACGAAGTTTGAGAGCCTCGAAGAGTTGAATCGGGACTTGGGGCCCAACGCACAATATGGCCGTAGCAAACTTGCAGTCATGCTCTATTCGCGTTACTTCACAAACAAGGTGACCAAAGCAGGCCACCCGAATATCCGGATGAACTCGACTCACCCGGGCTTTGTCAGTACGAAGATGAGCAAGGAAGACATTCTAGAGCCGTTCCCGCTCGGTGGCTACGCAATGGCGATAGGGATGGAGCCGTTCAAGAAGGATCAGTTCGAGGGCGCCAAGCCGGCCATGTATGCAGCGACCATTTCCGATGAATCGGGTCAATACATATGCCCACCAGCAGTGCCAGAATCCGGCAGCGAGCTCGCACAAGATGATTCATTGGCAGATAGACTGATGGCATTGACGCGCCAGGTTATCATGGATAAGACGAAGAGCGAATCAGCCGACCGAGGTTGTCCTTTCGATGATCTGGTGCTTCATTAAGTGATTGCAAGGCGGCGGATGAATGAAACGCGGATGACTATTCGGTTCGTACCAGAGATTGTAGAGTATTTCTGGGGGTAACAAAGGGATCATGGTAATAATTAATGGCTTGAATTAGTTAGGTAGACTACCAAGTTGGTTATTGTCAATATAAGTCAAGTACCCAAGATACCTAATAGGCGAGAGGTTCCGAGTGGGGAAGGCGGTCTTATGTTACCCCCCAGTGTATCCAGTGTATCAATGCAGTGCTATCTGGTTGGCGAATTCTGCCGGACTTAATACCGATAGGGTAGGCCCTGTCCCCAATGCTCTTGGATGATTTAACTATCTACTTAACCTAACTACATATATAGTTTGGCAATCTCACGACTGCGTCTTCCTATCGCCTTGCGTCTACGCAAATAGGAGGAATGGCCAAGCACTCGGCAATACGATGATTGAATTCGACAACCACGAAGTAGGGTAAGCGAGGTGCAAATGTCTCGAAATGCTGCTCTTTCGCCCTCGGCGCCCCGTCGCCCTTCGCATTGGACTTCGCATCTGCGACAGTTCAGCAAATCGAGCACCGATAAGCTATTCATCGAGCCGTCGAAGTCTCCAGACACCGCCTCCCTTGCGAGCAACTCGACTATTCGCGAGTACCAGTCCTCACGCCGACTCTCCGACCGTGTTTATACTGTGACAATCAACGAATCCCTTATCCGCGATGAGGTCCTCTTGAACTTCGATCTGGTTGGTGGTGGCGGAATTCAGCCTGGGAATTTAATGTCCATAACTCCCACGAAAATAGACGTGGACCGCCCCGACCGACTACAGGGCTCTCTGTATGGATCATCGAGGCCGTCCTACCAGCGGGCTTCCACCGCCCCTGCAGATGCCAGAGCCACCGACGATGATGCTACCCGGAGATATGTCTTCGTCGCTAAAGATATGCCCAAAGACCTGAAGGCTCGTATGCCAAATGTAGAAGTATACGTTACAAAGCACGTGGGAGATGCCTTCAATTTCAGGAAGGGTACTCAGGTCGTGCTAGCCCCCGTCGACAGTTCCTCGCCTGCCGTCGAGGCCTCGCATGTCGAGTTATCTTCAAGGACATGTATTTATCACGGTCTGATATGTGGAGGCTTGCCGTTGCAGACCTAGCTGATAGGACCGTATATAAGGGCCAGATTATCTATTTTCTCGGTACTATCAAGGCCACCATTACTACTGTCTTTGTGGCTGGCCGCAAGGTTCAATCTGCCTTCTTTGGCCGGCAAACTCACCCGATTTTTCGAAGCGAGTCAGCAAGGTATATGTTATTCATCCAGATGGCACGGGAGATGTGGGAGTTTGATTCGGATGGGTCCGGCGAGATCATGTTCTACAAGGTCGTCAATGGTTTTTTGCCCGCTCTGTTCAAGAAATGGCAATGCTTCAGGTGAAGCACCTAATAAGTATCGTCCTGTTTTCTCGGGTTGAATATGATGCCGGATTAACTACCGACCTGGCTAATAACGCTCTACACGACAATTATTACACTGGTTTTCAAACTTCAGGAAACAAACGGCCCTATAAAGACTTTTACCGTGTTGTCGTGAGTGAGATATCAAACGGGGAATGGACCAAGATCCTAGATCAGCTGAAAAAGGAGTTTAATGTGTTTCGACGCGATATCAATATACATCACCGAGAAGCCATGAGCAACCGCAATGGAAATCCCAGAAGATGCGAGCGCTAAAGGCGCATCTATTTCTAAAATTAAGGCCGAGCCCTCCGCAGCTATGTACGGCAACTTCCTCGAAGCTATCAACTTGGCATCGTCAATCTACGCATCTGATTATGTTGATCGCGACCTCCTGCGGACTGGCATATCTATTGTGTTGATTAGCCCTGGGCCTGGTGTTTTTGAAGTTGAGTATGAGTCCTTGAGACGCACTACAGAGGCTCTTGTAGGCAATGGAATTGGTATTGATCTCATATGTATTCCCAACTCTCCTTTACATTCCGTCCCTTGTTTAGGTATCGCAACCCTCACTTTGTCGGCGCTACTCAACGATCCCAATCTCGAGCTTTACGGAGCCGCGACAGCACTCCAAGACATGCTACCCCTTGCTGGTAGCTATTCCACCGTTTACGAGTCTTTATCCCCCATCAAGCCTACCGACTCTCTTGGTCGAGGCGAGGCAACCGGGTCAAGATCATCCACTGACGAATGGGCCTTTGCATTACCCCAGTGGCTACATGTCTCTTACTGGACGGGGAAATCCGAAGAGGCTCTAGCCTTTCACGGCGCCACACTCTCTGCGGTAGACCGCTCTCTAAGCAGCAACTCCGGGGACGAATTCGCAATTCGATGCAGACTATATGATCTCCAAATGAGAAGTATTCTTGAGACCAACGAAATTGAAACACCTTACTTAACTTCTGATCCCGCGTTCTCTATACCCATAAGTAAGCCGCATAATGAATCATCTCATTCCCGGAACCGCAAAGCACCAGAAGCTTTATTCGAACCAGTATATGGCTTCCAAAAGTTGTACCAGAAAAACTTACCAAGCCCGGTGAAACATCGCTTTGGAAACAGCTACAATCGTTCGATGAATCTCGATCTCGGCTTCCGCCGCGGCGCCAACCTCTTGCCTCCAGCGGATATCGAGAGCTTGAGGAGAACACTAAGAAGCAGTTGCTCGAAGACACTAACCTCTTCGGAACGTCTATTGGTGATAAGCGTACTCTGGTCCACCAGCGATACTTTCATTCAAGCGTTGCTTCGTCAAGAGTTGAGTCTGAAGGCATTCAATCTTCAGCGGCGTCTCGTAGAAATTCGAATGCATCCACCCTACAGCCCAAACTCCCTCCAGTTAGAGCTCCAAAGCTTATGCGACACATCAGCCTTGGACCCGAGGCTTTGGAATTGCGGCCCCAAAAGCGGCTTCAGCCGAGCTAAAAACAGAACATGTAAACGCTATGCACCCTACCGGAGCTGGCATTGTTAAAACTCCATCCTCGAGTTTATCGCCCATGACACCAATCAGGCCTACCTCGCGAGCAACACCGCGACCACATGCTGTGTCTGCCTTTCCCCCATCGTTCGAACATACGAAGCCTCATTTTGACGAACAATTTCAGGGGCTGCCACCCAACACACCAACCAGGCCCATTCAAATCAGGGCTCCGCCGTCAAGCGCAGATCCCATCAGTACTTTAAAGTCAGGGCCGATTATGCCCTATTCTATGGCTCGAAGTGCGCGGCATGATGACCTAGAGATAAAGTATTCGAACGCACTTAGGGAAGAAGATCAGAAGAAGTTGTATAACTCTAAGCTGCGGGCGGGCGGGGTACCGGAACTACCGTCTACACTATCCCTACAACTGCAATGGCACAGTGGCTAGTTGTCTTGAACCCGTCAAACCCTGATGCGAGCAAAGTTAACGACTCAGTGCTGTTCAGCGTTGGCAGCATGTGTTTCCCGTGCCGTCTGAGATGAAAGATGATGAAATGGAAGTCCTTATCATGCCCAGCTGCAGTTCCCTTGACGACGGAGTATTTTCCCAGTCAAGCCCAGTTCAATGCAGAATATCAACGACAGCCATATAATATTGCCCAGGACCTCGATGACGAGATCGGAGAGGAGCAACCATCCCGTGCTGAGTTCTTACAAGAACTTGTCAGCGCTCGCTTCGCACACGGCTTTCAAGTTATCATTGGACCTTCGGTAGCCAAGGCATTCGACCAGAAGGCTGTCCGCATTGCCGACATATTTTCGATAGACAAAACAATAGGTGATGGAACGTGCATTTTCATGGGTATCGGCAACACAATTCATCAACTGTCATGTGTTAATGGCACTGAAGTCGAGGTGAATATCTTCATCCGAAAGCCCACAGAACCACTGCCGCAGCTGGGGCACACGCTATCCCCATATAAGCCGGCAATTCGTACTATTTTTGATAAGACGTATGAAAGCCTTGATATCGATATCATGACCCCAAACCAGAAAGAAATTGGAACTACATCGATTCTTATCTCGCTGGACATACAGATGAGATGACTGAAAACCTTAGATTCTGGCGGGCCGTTTTGTGCTAATACCCATGTATCCTCGAACTTCTTCCATTCCACAAGTAGAAAACGAGGATGATGTGGAAGAAGTAAGGCTCGAGGGGATTAAGAAACTAGCACAAATATGGCAACGTCACCGTTACCTTTCCTCGTCGGAACGTCACTTCCAGAGCGCGGGTACCAAAAAGCGGGATCCTAATCCTCTTGATATCATATACAAGACGGAAGATGCCTCCGTAGTCATCGCTGCTGAGATGGAGACATTGCCTTTGTTCGAGAATGTTGACGGCGTCGTTCGTAAGGGCCTCGTGTCGAACAAAGAGCGCTTCTCGAAGTCTAATTTCAATGTGGCGGTTCTTGCAGAAGCTATTCAGCAGCCTATTGAAGCTGGGGGGATTCGAATGCAAACGCGGCGGTGGCATTTTCGACTGCATTACCACTGCTTTATAGGCTCCGACATGACCACCTGGTTACTCGATAACTTTGAAGATCTCCAGAGCCGCGAAGAAGCTGTTGAGTTGGGGAATACTTTAATGGTTTACGAAGATGATAAACTGAAAGAGAAGGACAAGGAAACAAGAGATCCAAAGAAAGATCGCGAACGCGGCATATTTGTCCACGTAGAGAAGCGACACAATTTCCGGGATGGGCAGTATTTCTATCAAATTGCCAGCGAGTACGCCAAACTTCACCCACCGGGTTGGTTCAACCGAAAAAGGGACATCTCCATGCCATCAACACCCGCCCAGAAAACTTAGCTGCGAACTCTCCGCGGCCCTTCCAGCCAAATGCCGCGCGGCCCGCTTCGATTGATGAGGAGAGCTCTCAGGCATCTGGTGGTACCACGCCAACAGTCGCGCCTACGAACACCACAAGTAATAGGCGACCAAAAGTGATTTTGAGCAAAATGATGAAGTATGATATTGATCCTCGCAAGAAATCTTTTCGACCTGAGAGGATCAATCTTCATTATGACAGGCTGCATAACCCCGATAACTGCTTTCATATTCGGTTGGAGTGGATGACTGTGACTGCAAAACTTATCGAGGATGCCTTAAAGAACTGGGCCGCTATTGCCAGCCAGCATGGTCTGCGGCTGGTCGAGGTACCCATTCAAGAGGGCTGCAGAATCAATGAAGTGAATGCATTTCGGAGACCGTATCGACTCAAGCTTGCGCTTCCACCACCGACTCAACGGCCAACTACATATTATGACCCTGGCTCTTTCAGCCCGCAACCCACAGCCAGACAAACACTTCTATCATAAAGCATTACTTAAGAAGTTCGACTATGTGCTAGATTACGAAGCCGCCTCAAATTTCCCCAGCAACGTAGACACTAGCTACTCGTGGGGCAAGCCGGATTTCACATACTCACAATATATACACCGTTCAGGTGCCCATTTGGTACAGATCACTGATGAGGGCGACTTCTTATTAGCAGCCAATCGGTTATATACCAATCGAGTTGCAGCCACGCAAATAGTTCAGCCTCAGACTCGAGCCGAATCAGTGCCTATCAGACCAATCGTCACCAGCAATCCACACGCAAGTTACCGAGCCATGGAACCGCGGTCACAGCTTCTCCCTTGACTCGACCTATTCTTTTCGCCCCATCCGGATTTCGAGGCACTCATCCCGACGCGTCGCCTTTCGCAGCGTATCTGGGCCAAAGCCTGACTGTAGAGCGACTACAACTTTTCCCATCCCAGAGACACTCAAGGACGCATTAGTCGAATTTTGTACTGATGAACAAGCTCTCGAAATTTTTTATAAAGAGACTTTTTGAGAAGGGCCTCGAGACCCCATTGGCGGTCCCTGCGGATTTGAGTATCATTCCCGATGCTGGTTACCGTCCCTTGGGCTCCCTCCCGGAATTCTCGGTGCTAGCGGAAGCGAACCGATTACTAGTCCTATCCCTAGGCTTAGCACACCAAACCTAGCCACTTCACTGCTGTTTAGGCGAGGGAGTGTGCAGTATTAGGCGCGAATCAGTAGTTAAGAGTCGGCGTACGTGACTGGAGTATGCGCCCACGGTTTGTTACCTCCCTTGTTTCGAGACTACAACAAGTCCTAGTATCCCTAGTATGGTGGCTTAGGTGTTGTTAGACAACACGCGTCACACTAGTACTAACCTCATCGGCGGTTGTTGGTTGCGATTATCTGTCATTGAGGCGATGTTTACCGGTCAAATGGCACAAATCAATATGAATTCAATTCAAATGTAAATTGTTGCCTAGGTCAGCATGCAAGGTGGTAAAGGCTATGATCATCATCTAGTATCTACTGGTATTGATGGGACGTAGGCCTTGAAATATTATTAGTCCTGCATATACGGAGGTTTGTGTTACAATGGATCATCATCCTTAGCGTTAGAGTAACGTATAAATTAAATACGCTAAACACTGTTTAGGCGCTAAACTTAGACTATTAATTAGTGCTTAATTACTACCTAAATATAGTCAAAAATATTTTTTATTAATTTCTTTATTTTTTTTTAAATATATTATAATATTAAGCAAAATTAACTAAAATCTAATATATAAAAAAATTCGACTCGGCAAACAATTTAAGCTTTAACCTATATTTTAAAAGCTACTTATAAAAATATAATAAAAAAAACAAAATATAATACTAGTAGCTTTAATAGTTTATTTTTATAGCAAAAAAACGTAGTTATAAGCCTAAAAATAGCTTAATTTTTTATAATATTAATAATAAAATTAGCAAAAATTAAAAGCTAGCTTTAATTAACTAATAAAAAATAAAATTATTAAATTTTAACTATTAAAAAATATTTTATAAGTTCTTTATATAATAGTTAGCTAATAAATTAATAAAAAAAATATAAAAAATATAAATTTTAAAAAAAGTAGCTAAACTATTAAACGCAAAAAAGTTTAAAAAATTAAATATACTATTAAATCTAGTTTTAAAAAATATAACTTAATTAAACGTTTAAAATATTTAATAATTAAAAACTAAACCTTTAAATAAATAAAAACTAATCGTTTAAAGTAATAAAACTTTTATTATTATTAACGTATTTAAAAGCTATAATAAAGTTTAAAAGCGTATAAATAAAACGTTTAATAACTAAATAATATAAAATAGTTTAAAAGCTTTAAAACTTTTATATTTTAAGGCTATTTTTATTAGTTTTTAATAAAGCTTTTATATATATAGCTATAAACGTAATATAAAAATAAAATATAAAAAAATAATAACAAATATAATAAAAATAAAACTAATAGCTAAAATAAAATAAAAATTAAAAACAAATAATAAAATTAAATTTCTAAAACTATAAAAATCGTAAGCTAATATAACGGTTTAATAAATAAAAAGTATTTAAATAAAAAATTAAAAACAAATAAAATAACTAAATATATTATTATAAAAAAGTTCTAAAGCTTAAATTTATATTTTATTTTAAAAAATTATATAAAAATACTTAAAGCTTATTTTTATTGCTTAAAAAAATAATATATTTAGCTACGCTTTAAATAATATTAATATAAATAAAAAAAAACAAATTTACTATTTTAGTATAGCTACCGAACTTTTTAAACTTTTTTAATCGAACAGCGTAATTTATAATAAAAACTAAAAAAAAATTATTTAAGCTAAAATATTAAAAAATAAAAAAAATAAAAAAAAAAATAAAAAGCTTATTTTAATAAAAAATATAAACGTTTAATTAATAAATATATAGCAATATATAATAAATAATCTACTTTATAAGCAAAAATCGCTATAAAAAAAATATTTACTACTAAATAGTTCGAAATTTAAAAAACTAATAATAAATTAAAAGCCGAATAAATATAAAAACAAAAAATTAGCTTTAAAAGCATTATAAGTTATTAAAGTATAAAATAATCTTTTAAATAACTAAAACGCTAAATAATGAAAAATATTAAAAACAAAATAGTAAACTAAGCAAAATTAAATAATAAAATAAATTTTAATAATAAATAAAAGCTTTATAGTTTATTAGTTTACTAATAGCTTGCTAGCAATCGTATAATGTTAAAATTAGACTATTAAAAATCTCGCAAATATTAAATCGTTTATTTATTAGTCTATTAAGCCTTACGTAGTTTAAATCGCTTAAAAACGTTTTTTACTATTTTTACTACTGCTTAAAAGTTTACATATAATTTTACCGCTTTTTTAATTAAAAATTCTGCCGCTTTAGCAAAGTAATAAAATTAAAAGCCGTAATTACTATAATCTAACCTTTATAATAGCGTTAATAGTAATAACTATTATAACAACTACTATAAATTAGTAAACTTAGCGCTTTTTATTACGCAACTTAACTATAAAAAGTAATATATAATATATAATAGCTTTATAAACTCTAGAACTTAAAATTTAGTTAAAAATACTATATTTTTTATAAGCATAATTTTTTTTTTATTATTTATTTTAAAAAAATAAAATACTTTAAAGTATACTGCTATACCTATATAAATTAAATAAGAATTAGAGCAAAAAAAGGTATTGTAGGGCTTTTCGAAATTAATATACTCTAATTTCCCTATACTGTAATCCGCTGCCAAAGATAATGATCTATTGTGATACAAACCTCCGTACGCTAGAAAGGAACTGGTTTATGATTCGGAGGCGAATCTGCCGGATTAACAACCGTGCCGAGCTAATATGGTTAGGTACCTAAGCAACGGATTGCTCCAAATATACACAGCCGCAAATGCTCTATTTGCTATAGTACAGTATATACGTAACCTTTTCCACAGGCACTAGCAAAATTGAAGGAAGGCATTGATTGTCAGACACGGAGCCAGAACCCAGGGCCTGCCCAGGTAGGGCGCAGCAGCAATAACCTGGGCAAATCAGATTTTGTGAATATTGCACATTTATCAAGTAGATGTCATTTCGAAGATAGCAGCAGCACTCATGCAAGTTTACACTATGATACATTACGTTGAAAAATAACTCCATCGGGGCGGAAGAAGGGGTGGAGATATCGGAAACCGTGCTGCGCTACTGGAAGTTGATTAATCCGGTGGCGCATTTCCTTTCTTCGGTAGCCGGTTTGTATTCTGGATTGCTGTGTCTGATACGTGTAGTCACCTGTGTTTAGCAGCGGTGTAAGTAATGTGCGGTGACAGAATACCCGTACGCCGTGATATACTTAAGGTAGGCAGCTTGACGTCGCTTTGGTGTTTGAGTCTAGCACATCAGCAGTAGGAGATCGTCATTTGAAATCTGTTGGGCTACTCTTGGGCGGAATGCTGGATAAAACTTGGCAGGAGAGCATCAAAGACGGTACACAGTAAGGAATACATGTAAGGGGAAAGCAAATAAAACTTGATGGCGCCGTCGTGCTTGGCGAAAAGCTATGGACGTGCGTGGCGTCGCGAAAAGTGCTCGTCATCGATTATACTTCAAGGTTGTACCGCGTCTTGCTTAGTTGTGCTGCTTGTGCACAATAACCCTGTTCTACTATATGATGTAGCTATATTGTTGAATGCTGGCAATTATCATCTGATATCGGGACTTCACCGACTGACCTTGATTGGCGCCATCGTCTACTTGGGACTGCCAATCGTAATTCTTTGTCCAATCTCGTACTAGTGTATGTAGCTGCTCCATGGAATATTGGGAGGCCTCATTACCGAACAGGGCTCCCCACCAAACGTGTCAGGGCGATTACCTAGGTAGGACTAGTGGCGCAAGGGCTTATGCAAAAAACATATTTGTGTCATTTCCAAACTACCACTATTCGTGCGTAGTATAGAACCGCAGCAGATAGCCGCAGTTTCAGTAATGAAGGACCCCAGCGTCCTACTTGTAGGTGGCACTGTCATAAGTATTGCACAGGTTGATTGAATGGCCCTTGCATCAGCGCCTATCAATTACCCAGTAAGAGACCTAGGGTACCTATAGCAAACCAAGATTGGGTAGGTACCTACCTAGCGGTATTTCTACCTGAAGCATGGATGGTGGTACTTCACTGTCTGCGTAGCATAATAGGTGGTAGGTACGTAACCTCACACGATTGGCCAAGTACAGTATAATGATTCACTTGTATTACCTAGTCGCTGTGTCGTGTCATGTCGCTCATCTCTGATCCTCAAGCTCCTGGACAGGTCCTGGATAAACCCCCCTGAGCTGCGCGCGCATATGTTCCTTCTGAGTCCATTCTGACATTACCCTTTTTCCACTTGCGATATTGTTTGCACCGCCGAGCAGCACAGGTCGAGACCCCAATTCTGCTGTGTTTGGAACAGCCGCGCGCGCATTGCACCTTCGCCCACTTAGTACCAAGAAGATAGGCTGCGATATACCTATTGATTCCTCAATATCCAGGGGAAAGGGAAACCACGAGGCCTCTTTGTCTTCAGTGCCACTGATTGCATGATACCCACGCCAACTGCGACTGCGCCTCATTACAGCGAATCCGAATCCGACTTCGACTTCCTAGGGCGATATTATAAGACCACGCAGAAGCATCAGGTCATCCCGAAAGGACAATCTGACATCTTATCTTGTCACAAAACCAGCCATCATCATATTCCTCTCCCCCATCAATCGCGTAGGGAAACAAGATTGTACTTCGAGCGGGAAGAGTGACGGCAAAAGAAACTCGAGCAAACACAAACACAAACACAGACACGAGAGCCCACATTCGATACTTTGGCCGGGGAATTCGGTGCATATAACACCACATTCGGCCCCCAACAAGCCACGGCTTTCCTCCGATCCTAGCGCCCGCGCACGGCATACGTTCTCCAGAGATTGACTCGATTCCACCAGGACACAAGAGGTAACTACCGCATCCGGCAATGAATGTGTCGTCATTGGAACTAGGGCTAATCACGTTGTTTACGGAGTAGGTGTTTTGACAGGTTGCGAGATGTCTCGACATGAAGAGTGTAAGTCGACTCCCGCGATGCGTGGCATACTAAGCTCCGAGTCCCCACTCTGGCTGGGCTGCATGATCGCTATTATTATTGTTACTCCTACTCCTCCTACCAATTATGAGCGACTTTCATTGTCTTCATTAACTGGAATGTCCCCTTTGATGCTCCACATAAATCTTTCCTTCTTCACTAGCACAATCCACCAACCTAGGTTAGGCATCTGGTCCAACGGTGACGACGAGCTGCGTCGTTGGGTACTTTCACCAAGTTGAGATGTGACACGCCAGTAGCACACGTCCCCAGCACACCTCCAACTTCCCCTACTTTCCCCCGGCGCCTTCAAGTATCTCGTCTTCATTTGCCTTAGAATCACCTGCGTCCGCATCCAGGCATTTTTATGTTACTGTTTGCATTGTTTTAATTGCGGCGCGTTGCTGTAGCGCCCCCGCGCCATGCCAATTTCCTTGTCAATTCCCCAATAGTCAAAGAGCCACTCCTTTGCATTCAACCAGCACCCAAATATCTCCGGGTCTACCAATCACTACCTCGGTTATCACAATACAGTCGCCCTACACAATATTGCACACCATCCACTAACAACATGGACTCAGTCAATCTCTTGAAGATTTCGCGAAAGGCGAAACGCTTTGGAAGAAATGGGGCGGGTCTTAAATATGGTTGGCTGAATCCTTTCCAACGTTTCGATTACAGCCCCCACCCGAGCCAATACATACCATGCTGCTGAGATGGGAGAAGCACTATCTGTAACCACACCACTTTCGCATGCCAATACAGCGCCCGATATTCTTCAAACTCCAATTGACCGAGAGATACGCCTGAGTAGAGAGCTCGACCAGACAACAAATGCCGATGAAGTCTATGATTCGCAGGCGACTACAACGGCCAGCCCGACTATGCACAAGGCGAAGAAGGCCCCCGACCCCGGCGGAAGATAATGGGGCTGCCAGTCGGGCGCGCCCATTCTGAGGACGCCAGCGCGATGGAAGAGAAAGATGAGCCGAAGCGTCCAAAGGGTCACTTTACGTTCAAGAATCAGATCCAACGCACAATCCTTAGCAGCCCGATCAACCTTTTGTTGCTCGCTGCGCCCGCCGGTATCGTGCTTTGGCGGCTCAACATCCCGGACCTGCCGTGTTCGTCGTTAACTTCATTGCTATAATACCTCTCGCTACCTTACTTAGCGACGCAACCGAGCAGGTTGCGCTTCGTACTGGTGAAACTCTAGGTGGACTGATCAATGCAACATTTGGGTAAGCCCCTGTGAACAGAGCACTTTATGAGTTCGAACCTATACTAACCTAGCCAGTAATGCTGTTGAGCTTATCGTCGCCATCATAGCCCTTATCGACAACCAGGTTACTGTTGTGCAAACTTCTCTTGTCGGCTCAGTCTTATCCAACCTGCTTCTCGTCTTGGGTTGCTGCTTTTTAGCTGGAGGCTTCAACCGTCCAGAGCAATACTTCAACACAACTGTCGCGCAAACAGCTGCCAGTCTTCTAGCGCTCGCCGTTGCTAGTTTGATCGTGCCAACAATTTTCTCTCACACGCCGGATCTCTACACCAATGATGCTGTCACCTCGCTGCCATCATATGCAGTCCCCCAGCTGTCACACGGCGTCTCCATCATCCTTCTCCTCATCTATGGCTTCTTCTTATTTTTTCAACTGAAGACGCACAGTGACATGTTCAACGAACAAAGTCAGAAGGTCCCCAAGAAGGATGTGTTCAAGAGAAGCAGAACCTACCTGAGGGTGCAATTGCTTCGGGTGTCGCAGGAGTTGGGGTACCTATGCCAACGTGCGGAACGAGAACGGAGAGATGAGCGAAATGATGCAAGTTCCCTCTTCACTGAAGACGATGAAGATGAGGCCGAAGAACCAACATTGCACTTATTTGTTGCCCTCGGAAGTCTGACTATATCTACCGTCATCATTGCTCTATGCGCTGAAGGATTAGTTAGCGGTATTGAGCCTATCTCTAATGCCGTTAGCGAGGAGTTCATCGGTCTTATCCTTTCCCAATTGTCGGAAACGCCTGTGAACACGCGACCGCCGTTACCGTTGCAATGAAGGATAAGATGGATTTGGCAATAGGTGTCGCTATCGGATCCTCGATGCAGGTTGCGCTTTTCCTAATTCCTCTACTTGTGATTATTGGCTGGGGCATTGGCAACAACGAAATGACACTCGCCTTCGACACTTTCCAAGTTGTCACCCTATTCGTCGCGGTTCTCCTCGTTAATTATCTTATTGGCGATGGGAAGAGCCACTGGCTGGAAGGTGTTCAACTGATAGCCCTCTACGTGATTATCGCAGTTTGCGCATTCTGTAAGGCACCTGACTGATCTTGGGAGGATTCTTGCTAATATAATTATAGACTACCCCAACGGCACCGGTATCGCTACCGATGGATCAATTGCGATGAGAATGTAGTGTCCTGTGTGACGGAGAGTACGATACTTTTCAATCAACACCATCAGGTTCCTATCATTGGCCCTTGAACTTTCCACGCTGCTATTTTCGATTCTCTGTATCAATTTTATGAGGCGGCGTTGTATAAACCCATGCTACTGAAGTTGCTGTTAATTCAAGTGGTTACTTGTCCTCGACAAGGTCGACCCCAGCTACCACTATGGCAACGCACTATCAGTTTGCAAGTACACGATGGACAGTGCTTCTTAAAAGGTGATAAATATAATCGCGGCGTTTGGGGCGTTTTCTTTTCATGAGTTCCCAGGGCAAGATCAAAACACGGTGGACACCTGCCTTTTTCTTTTTTTTTTCTTACGCGTACAGTTGAGAGGATTGTTGGTTCTAACACCAGATTTTATATCTCACTCAAAGAGGATAAGAAAGGAGATACCCCGTTATGATAGCAACCGATATGTTTTGAGAGACGTGGTCCTATCGGAAGGTGTGGTATCAAACATTCGTTCCGGGTAGAAATGTGGGACCGCGATATCAGAGAAGAGATAGAAATAGCAAATGTACATTTCGAGGAGCCGTTCAATAAGGTTCCTGGTCTAATAATAAAATCCATTAAAATCTGCCATCACGTTCATCCCTTCTCTATGTGGCTAGAAAAGACGCCTGGTTTATACTGGCATCTGATAGGTTGACAGGTGCCTACTTAAATCCTCTCCATGATGGCTAAAAATGCAGTTCGTTTGCGAGTGGACGGGCTTAAAATCTTGTTCCTTGTTGTGGGATTTATCTAAGGCCTTTTGGCTATCTTTGCGAGTGCTAAAAAATGCAGTAAACGTACAGTTCTTTTCATATTTTCCCCTGTCACGAAGAGCCACTACAGACTAAAGCATCATCTGTATGTAACCATATCACATTCATAGAGGTCGATCTAGACCTTCAGGCAACAACAAGTATAGATGACTTGCGTCATATACACAGGGCTCCGATGTTAAAGTGCAATAAAAACAGGCTGTGTATATGCGCGTGAGATGAGAAAGCGAAGTGAGGCGGACATTTTGGCCGTCCTGGAAATCTTATTCGCTGTTGTGGTAGTTGACATGCTTTTTACTGTCTTGGTGAGGGCTAAAAATGCAGTGAAGCTAGGCGCACTCTGTAAGGCGCACTCACCATCGCCAACTAGGCACTTCTTGCAACACCATATGCTAAACCCTATTCGCTGTTGTGATAGCTAACTGATGCTTTTTCACTGTCTTTGTGAGGGCTAAAATGCAGTGAAAACACCAAGGAAACCAGGCAACCAAGATGCCCCGAGGCTCGCTCACTGCCATAGTATCTTTCATATCTTCACCGAGTGTTAAAGATGCAGGGAAAAGATGGTCATTTGGCACGAGTCGGAATCTTGTACGAAAGCACCACACACGAAATTCTAGGATCAATTCAGAGTATACCAAGGCTATACACCCTCTAACCTTACCGTAGAATCTTGTTATGTATCAGCAGTAGAACATAGCTTACTATAATCTTTACCGTAGTTTTGGAGTTCTCTATTGAATTATACATACTGAAATCTCAGGGTGCTTGATAACTTAACAAGACAAGGATGAAACGACGTTCATCTCAGCTAAGAATTGCTGTCTAGGTGGAGATTTTATGAGGATTTATTCCCATCCTATTTGTGCTAGGCCATGAATTTCGCATCTAGGTATTATAATACCTAGCCGACTCTTTACTTCTTCTCTAGTGAGACCGTGGGATGGCTATTCGACTATCTGCTAGTAGTTGAGTTGTTGGTGTTGTGATGAGCTAATAGGTTTGCTTTGTGCTCTGTCAGAACCCTCTGTAGGCTGCTAGCCAGGCTCCTTGAAGGAATTAGGATTTGTTTGAGTCGATCACTCTGCACGAAAACCACTATGCGCTGAAGTCGCCTTCCTAATAATAGAGTTGGGCCTGTATAAGCTGTTTGGGGTATTCAGACATGAGACGAAATGTGATTGTGATTCTTCTTTCTCGTTGTCGCTTCTTTCCGTTCAGCTGTTGTCGTCAGTAATCAGTTATCAAAGTTCAACCTCTCTCTAAAATGGGATATCTACCGTATCAGCATTCTTATTTACCAACTTCTTGGCCCTTCCTATTCAGGAAGGACCTTGATAGACTGCTGGGGTGCTGGGGGAAATGCGTGGAATTTTGGGTTTCTACATAACTACTGGGTTGCATGTTAGACAGTAGACAGTCTTCCTGTAGGCGCAAGTGCTTCGTTTATAGAGTATAGTTGCCAAGTATGAATACATTCAACCCCATCTTGAGCATCTTGAGCCGACTTCCGAAATTGAAGCCGAGAATGCGAGCTAAGCTGCCAAAAACAGCCTAGACCACCCGTCCAAGAATAAATTGTAGTCCGCCAGAGGTGAACACCGAAGCCGAAGCCGAAGCCGGCCAATAGATATATACCGTAACAAACTCAGCCGCGAACATGACGGGTTGGGGGCGAAGAATACGGGGTGAAGGCGTGTTAGACCAGAACGGGGATTGACAAGTGGAGAGTCAAATGAATGATACAAGGTTCATGGTTCATGAGTCCATCCGGGAAGCTACCTTCGTTTGCATATATTCACGCGATTCCCATCTTGTTGACTGATCGGATCGTTGCTCCTTCCAATGCTTACCACAAGTGCGTAAAGACAAGTCGTGGTTGACTGATTTATACATTCCTATCGCTCTATGGTATCTAGCGTAACCAACCTTCTCTACCAGTTTACAAGTCTAAATCTTCCTGATATTTTAAATATGAGGCCATCATCGACTATCATCGTGCTGGGCGAGATTTAGGTAATACACTGGCTCCATGCTCAAACTCAGACTGAATCAACGTCTATACCTTCTTTTCACCGGCAATGACCTGCTCAGCTCTGGGCCTGGCGTGCAACTTCTTCGTCGCTGACGTCAGAGTCGCGTTTCATGTCTCTCATGTCGGTATTCAAGACAAATTCCTCGTTGTCAAGTTCGTGGAACAAGAACCAGAAGATGACGGTTAGGACACCACCAGCAATAGTCGGCCCGAAAAGACCCAAACGAGGTTGGATCCTTGATGGCAGGGGCGGCAGCCAGGCCAAGGATACGCAATCGCACTGTTGAACAGGTTCAAGGAGGCCACCAGACCCTTCATATTCTTCGGCGCCATAGCATAGGCCATACCGTACAACGAGACGTTCACGACACACTTCCGAGATGGCACCGATAATGACGGGATGGCCGTAGAGACATAGGGGATGGAGACAGCGCCGGCTCGCCCGGCGCTACAATCTCTGTACATGTTGTGGCGTTGTACCCGAGGTGAGGTTTGATAACGTAGTACTGAAGCAGACCATAGCCGATCGATCCGAGGTGCCGAGAGCGAAAGCCAAAGGTGATACGGGAGATGGATCCCACTTGATGCCCTCCCTTCGCATGAACGGAGTAGACAATATGGTCATGATAGGAACCACTGCATGTCGTGATCAGTTACAACTCCATACTAATAGGCTAACCGAGCCGTGGACGGGCAACCAAGGAACACAAGGAGTGGGCACTTACAAACAACGATACTGACTGAGTTCAGGTTGTCGAACAGGTCATTGGGTAGACCCTTGGTGTCCAAAGCCGCAGTTAAAGCGTTGGCAGCGGCACCGAGACCATAGTCATTGACCTGCCAGATAGGAGCAAACAGGAAGATGGCGCAGGCTTGGAAGGTGCGCTTCACGTCGTGAACGAAATTATCGTCATATTGATACTGCTTGGTGCTACCAGCAGCTCGTCGTACACTGGGCTTGCCGATGTCCCAAAAGCCAGCCCGGCCGATCTTTGCGAGGCCGCCGTGAGCGAAGATATCGCCAAGGACCTTGAAGACGTTGCCCAAGTCTGAACCTCCCGGGGCTGCTTGATCAAACGCGGGTTCAGGTACCATAGCAGTGGCGGTAGCATCAAGTACAGGATGGTTGGGATCAGGTAGGCGGCCCAGTATCCAACCAGCCTGGCAAGATAAGTCGTGGGGATACCGAAAACAGCACCGATGTTGATCAGGAGGTAAAACCACAACATGACGCTGTTGATGGATTCCTCGGGATCAACAATGACCTTTTCGCCCTTCGAGTCCGTGATAACATGGGCCTTCTTATGCGGGCTCTGGTCGATCAACGTAGGAGAAATGTTGGGCTTGAACTGCGCGGCACCGATGGCGAGAAGGTAGAGGGAAAAGGCAAAGGGACCGAAGGCATTGCCGGATTGGAGGACGGACGGCAGAGCAGAAATGATCATAATGATGTGCGCCACACCACAGATCGCGACACCCTGACAGATCATCCTGAACCGACCGTATTTCGTATCCGCAAGCCATCCAAAGAAGACGGGGAGCGCATAGGCCAAGAACTTGAACGACTCCGTCACGGCCGAAGCCACAGCAGAGCCCTTGCCCAGAGCGCCGGCCGTGAACTCGCTACCAGGGTATACCGCACCCGTTCCGGGACCGTTCGGCGGCAGAGGAAGAGGGGCACGGATGAAGTTCTTGTACACCTGGTTACAGCCATAGTACGAGGCTCGTTCGGCGAACTCGACAGCGCATAGCCAGTAGGTTGTGGAAGGCATTTTGCCGGCGACACGGCGGAGCGTAGCTTTCTCCTCCTCAGTGGGAAGAACGAGGCCTTGCCAGATCTCGTGGCCCTCCTCATCGTACACGACATCGTCACTTTCGCCCGTGTGGCTGACGACCTTTTCAGAGAGGGCTTTATTGTCTACCGAGGCTCGGACTGCGCTCACAGGGGCGACGACAGTCGCGATGGCGGTTTGAGTGTCTAGTGATAGGGAGTCAATACCTGGACCTAGGTCAACAACAAGGGAGTTTGAGTGAAGGCCTTACCCGCCATCGTGAATACGATACTGTGCCTCAAGCCGAGAACTACGACTATAGGGTGAGAACCTGGAGATCACTAATTGATGAGACGACCTGCACTGAGAAGAGTCGGGAAGAGAGAACGTGCGCGAGTGCAGCACGACGCTGCCGGTTATATAGGTCTACACAGCTGCCCCAGCTCACCCAGTGCCATGGCAGCATTGGCGTTGGCATTGGCATGGTGGCTGCGCCTACATGGGATAGGCATATCATATCAACATCCCGCGTGTACGGCGGCTTGGCCCTTGATCTTGATGGGCGTTTGGGCGCGCGACTCGCCCCCAGAGCAAGCAGATAGTCCCGAGCAGAATCCTGAGAGCCTCTACTAGGAGCGAGACCTTATCGCTGGCTGAGAAGGGTTGGCATACAGCGTCCTTCCTGCTCCAGACTGGACCAAGAGCTCATCCAGTGGAGCTGGAACTATGGTACCTAACTGCATGGTGGTTAGCAGGGCCTTGTGTGCTCCCTGTCCAGTCCAAATAAGGGTAATATTCCGATACGGCGGGTTTTCCCCAGCAGTACACGACCGTTCGAGGTCGTAGTTCTGATGTGATGCTCTAGCAACTTAAGAAAGGGAGGCTTTTCTGCCAAGGCCTGGGCCAAAGTCGGTTCTAGGCCAAGAGATCTACTAACGTATGTGCTAAGAAGGTGTATATCTCTTAATACAGTACAGCATACAACTACAATAAGTCTACTTGTTTTGGCAATTGTTCAAGTTGGTGCTCTTCTCGGTGGCAGGTTGATCACAGTGCCACTCTCTTACATCGAGATTTCTCATCGACTCCAGCTTTCCATACAGAGTATATCTCGCCACCATCTCGCAGCAATCTTCCGTACCCGGTCCGCCCAGATTTTGCCCACCAATACGGCCGCCTTGGCATTTCTCGGCATTGCTGGCTCTGTTCCTTCAGCTTTCGGGGCAGATGAAGCGAGCCTGTGACGAGGAGCCCTCTTTGCGATATCCTACCGCTTTAGGCAGGTCGTTAGTGTCACGATAAGATAGCTGAGAAGCCTCTCTATATCGCCATCCCCAACGACGAATTACAGGATTGGCGCCGCTCCGGGCCAAGTCGCCTTGACAGAGCTTGATAACGCCATCACGAGACAGTTGCACAGGAACTGTACAACCGCCAAGACGAACCCGAGACGCACCTATTCCGCTGGCCAGTCAATCAACTAGGAGGCCGTATATCATCTTTCTAGAAGTTCTTGCGTCCTTCCCCCTCGTACTCCTTGTCGATCACCCACGAACGCAACCATCCTTAACATGAATACCTCCATCACTGTCCCTCCGCATTAGTGTACGGCTTTGGGGCTTACGGATTGATGAGTTGACGGGCCCATGACTATCAATACGAGGTCTTCGTCCATCCGCTTCTCCAATAGGTCGGCGATGATATCAATGCATGTTGTCGCTACATGATACTGAGTATAGTAGACCCCCCGGCTTGTTTTTTGGAATATTGCGGTTATGGTCCGAATTCCTTCCTGTCGATTGCTCTGAGAATTAGCTTACCGACGATTCAACAAGAGGCACAGCTCAGACGACATCTGAACTGGGCCAATAAGGGGCATGTAAGTGTAATGTCTCATGATGCAGTGTACTATGTAGATGCATCCCACACACCAATGGTTCAGAAGTTCTCGTATGCTTCCGTGCCGCGCCGAGCACCTCGCTTACAGGTAGGTACTTGGTAGTATTTCTGCCTACTACAACTAATTACCCAACATCACGGACGCTCACAGCCATATGCTCATCGTTTGCATACAATTGATATCCGGGCTTTTCATTCTTGTGAGTTTGGGTAATTAGCAGGAACACTTCGATGGATTTTTGCCCAGACTAATAGTGTCTGGGCGGCATTGCTCCTTGGTACTAGGGGAGGCTTCTTATCTACACATAAGTACCTGACCTAAAAACATGGACCATTTGCTGGGGAGGCTAGGTAGTAATAGGTACCGTCTGCATGTATTCAGGCTGGACCTCCAAGCTGCCGCAAGTAAAATGCAAATCCTTCGGACACACAACTTCATGGCAAGGTAGCATTCATCGTTTGTGCCACCCAACAGCTTGGGACGCTTACAGGTATGCTCGATGCACGATGGTGCCATATTGCTTCATACGGTATTCTAACCTTATATACTTAGTCCACTCGAAGCCGCCCCCAGATTACCGGATTAGGCAGGTCGCACACCAAGCAGCCCCAATCCCCGGGTTTGAAGAGTTTAAGCGCGAGACCAAAATCTACGTTGGTTACCTAGGCTTCACAATTGTTTTTTCCTACTTGGGAATGAAGCGAACCCCATGTAAAAAACACTGCGTCTATCGTCGGTTCTAGAGCCTCTTCATGCTTCTCTAGGTCCTTTGCCAAGCCTCTGGTTTCTTGCTATTTTTCCTTTCTTTCAAAAGAGGTGTACTATTCGCGAGAGTGGACTAGTGTAAGCGCGCATTATATCACTAAGACGAGCTGTTGGCCGAAAACAACGAGGCAAGAATTCGTCACATGCCAGTTCCTGTTGGCTCCCCTACTCTCACGATGATCTTCCTAGGGAAAATAAGATTATAGGGTCCGGCTATAACCGAGGATATCTGTTATTGGTTCTTAGGTCCCTTGCCATACATTTCATTTCTTCAACTCGATGATTTCGCGTTTCGAAAAGAGAAGGGGAAAATATTCCTGCCGTAGGCCTATTTAACTTAGCTAATATCCGTAGGAAAATCGACCCTGTCTATTTTATTACGAGTACTAAATGGTGTTGATCGAATCACTCGTCTTAGTCTAGTAGTATCTTACGGTAGGCTTGATAGTAAGGAATCGTTGAATACCAAAGTAGAAAAACAATCCTTGGAAAGAAGTGCTGGATGTACAAGTAAAGTACTCTTCGATGATTGATAAAATATGTCTCAGTCTAAATAGAAAAGAAAAAATGAATATACTACTTTCTCAACTTAGCACTCACTAAGTATGACTATAACAGTATAAAACAAATGTATTGACTAGGCGTATTGTAATTCCACCAGTAACCGTTTGTGTTTACTACCAGATACACAGCTCTATCCCCGTGGCTTCTGTAGGCCATTCCTACAAAACCGGAGCCTAGAATGCCCTTAAGGGGGTATCAGAAAGGAGCCAATGCATTAAACAATTCCATACCTCGGCAACTAGCGGGTACCGTTAGAATTGGGTCAGTAGCTTAAGAACGTAGAATGCCGTCGGCAAGATGTATCCATTTTTTCCTGCTTTTGAATGGTCATGGCGAAATCGAGGCCTTTCCTTCTAGGGAAAAAGTCCAGACGGTTGGAGAGTTGCAAGATCTTGGGTAGTTATCTCTTATAGCACAAGCCATGTGGCAAAAATCTAGTCCTGCTCTACCCAGAACAATTTTACACGAGCCGCAAGAAATACTCGTAACTGCCCAGGTGACATGCCCTTCTCATTTACATCAAAAGGGACTCTGTGAGCAATTTGTGCTACTGCTGGATTGGGTTCTATCTATTGGCCTAATTTGCCCGGCGCAGAATAGGCAACCAAGATAACGATATACGAAACAGTAACTCTAGTGTAGGTTCCAAAGTTGGACGTTGTGGCAACCACTCGGCCGTAAATACGGCGTATAACTTATTCAACCCGAAACACCTGCAATATATAGATCCTTCTTATAGCTCCCTGTACCGCCCATAGAGTTGTATAATCTTATTAATGCCAGGTCTCGTATCCCTGTCAGCAATGCTATGCAGGCAGTCGCTTTAGTCCACATCCTGATGAGCGGGATGGGCATATGTTAACCGATTGTCCGAATTCACACAAATGATCCAAACCGCTGAATGCCTTCTTACTGTACTGGCTTGTCCCAGGGAGGCGGGCACAGTGTTTATTCATGATGGGATCTTCATATATGAGCAGGAGCAGAGCTGACAACAGACTATACACCTGTCTAAAACCCCCTTAAGTTTTATTGCTTCAGAGGTCTCTCAAGCTACTAAATAATACTAGAAAAATAGCATCCCAATATGTTAGGGTAGGTCATCTATACTTGTTGCTGCGCGAAGGTCTCTAAAACCACCTTCCTAGACATAATTTAGCTATGTATATAGATAATCTCTTTGTTTGTGGCTTCGTAGCTTCATGATATGATATATTGCATCTGTTAAAGCCTAGAGAGCTTATTATCCTTACTTTGGATGTTTCCGCCCACTCTTAGACTATCGAAAACGACATTTCTATCAACTTGCTTGCTGCACGAGAGTCCCTAAATATGCCTCTGTAGATACTTTACTACGTATTTATGCCGGAGTATCTCTTTGTCTCTAGCTCTTAGCCAAGCCTACCCAGCCTCGTGACGCTACATAAATAATACATTTATGGTGCCAAAGAGCCATGAGGATCTAAGTTCCTTCTCTGTAGGAGGGAGTGTAGCCGGAGACTAGTTGTCTCGGTGTTCGACCTTAGCTTTCGGTGACTGACTGAGACTCACAATATCTTACCACTGCTCTAGTCTCCTAATGTAGTATTTAGGGAACCCTGTGCCAAGTCCGTGTAACAAAGAGCATCAGAGTCAAGCCCATAAACTAGAAGGGGATATAAGGTAAGCGAACGCGTAGGATATCCCAGACCTAAATAAACGACGTAGCTTTTATATCCTTACACACTAATACTTCAAGACGAGTATTACCTTAAAAGACGATTGTTGACCCTACAACATAAGTGATAAGTGGTTTAGCGAGCTCTTTTACTCGCCAAATTTCCTCGGTAAAACTAATTCTTCAACCCAGGATTATATACTGGCTTGGTATATCGGGTGTAGAGATTCTAAAGTTACCCAACTACCTCTTCACTCCCTCAGCATGCCCAGGACCTAAGAATTTTACATGTATATACGTTTGCTTAGGCTGGTGTCACACATACCAGTAGATTACCTAAGTCGTGTAATTGTATAGACTCAGGCCTTAAGACTATAACCTTCATACCAGGTTTTAGCCATCTAGTTACCCCCGACTTCTGAGATAACGAGCAAGGAAGCCAGAGATTGTGAAGCTATTAGGGTATGTGGACTAGCGATCTTCTATTTCGAAGTATTTAAGGGATTGGACTTTCATGGCTCCCTTGGCTCCGTAGAAGCGCTTATAATTCGAAACCCTTCAAAGTCCTTTACAGAAGCTCTTACATCTAAGTTCTTGTCTCGTGGCAAACACATATGCTAGCCGTCCAACAGCGCAAAGTACGTCAAGAGAGAAGGAACAAGCATCTCAGTCTCAAACAAATTGGTATAACTATAGGTAATGTAGAGTACTTTTCGTATCTATGCCCACCAACACCACAAACGCCAGATTCTAATCCATATTTCGGACATCCCGTGAGAAGACCCAAGTCGCATTCCAAGCATTTAACTACTAGTATCCAGTGAACTTTCAAGGACATGCATGAAGCTCATGGTATTATTCGTAATAAGCGCTGCAGGCTTTTAACCAGAAGACAGATTTTTCACTATTATGAGTAAATTGACCATGTGTTCTGGCCATGAGCCCCATAGTAGGGGTCTATCTCCGAGGCGCGCTGAGACGGGTGCCAGGATGCGCAGTCGGCGACGTTTCTCGTCGACGTCGGCGACGTACACCAAGCCCATGACGTTCGCGTCACGTATGGCATCTGGGGCATCGTGCACCGAGGCGCACGCAACGGCCAATACACAGTTCTGCATCATCATTGACGGCTCTGCTTTCTCGAGCACGTCTGTGCGTGTCTCGCCTTCGTCATACGTAATGCCGCCGCTATCTGCCGATGCCGCAGTAGGCGCTTTAAGAGACATTTGTTAGTTGTTATTCTGGACGGACTTGCCGGTGGGATGGCGATAAAATGGAAATAGGTTTGTAGGCCAATACATCGCCGTGCACGCGGAATACGTGGAATTCAAAGTAAATACACTTACTCTCATTGATCCTCCATATCGATACAGCTGCAAAGTCGACTTGTTGTGTAAATGGACTGAGGGTCATCTTGGTGGTACCGAAGAAGTATTCCCTAATGGCCGCTTCGCGAATAGATTGCATAAAGGTTTCATCACGCTCCATGACGCCGCCAGATTTATCTAAACCGACGACTGTGATGGTGTCACCAACACTTGTGGTCTGTCCCCGAATCGCCTCTGCATCTCGCTCCCTACGCGCTCAGACCCGAGCACAATAATGATATTCACCGAGAACTCGGCGACGATATGCCCGACGAAGTCGTGATACGCAGCCGCCCTAGTGCCAGCGGGTATACCGCCGGTATCAATCAACATGCCGGCGCTCTTGACATCGACATCCTCTGCTAGTCTCGACGTCGAGGCCACGGCCAAGCGGCTGAGCAATCGCTTGAACAGTTTTGGGTTGTCATCCGACTGTGGTAATCCATAGTAGTACGCCAACGGCAGCTTCACGGGTATCGCGCTCGCGCCGCTACTGGGCAGACTGCCCCAGTCTGTTGTGATATCGATAAGCGTGGCGAAAACGGCGGCACTCAGGGTCCCGGGTATTGTGAGCATGCCCTCGCGGGAATCCGTGTTCACGACGAGGGGTTGGCGGCCCATGCGCGTGGCCCAGGAAGTGAGGGTGCGCGTGAGGGTGGTCTTGCCGGCGTTCGGGGGTCCCACGACGAGCACGCGCGGCCCATAGTGCCGGCTCTCTGAGCGCCGGCGCGCAGCGATTCGAGCTTGAAGTGCAGGTTTAGGTAGCTGACCATGGGGGTCTCCTCAGCGGTGGGCTCGGACGTGTACGCATCGTACGTGCCCGAGGCCGGGGCGGTGATCTCGAGCGTGCAGCCGTGCCATGTGTTGATCTTGGACTTGATGGCGGTAAAGGCGTAGGGCGTGTTGGGGGCAAGCTCCGCGCCGTCTTTCTCTGCCGTGCCGGACACCAGCTTTATAGCCAGAGTTGAGCCATGCGGTACATCGAAGCGGTACTCCCAGAACGGCTCGAGTGTTTGTGTTTTTGTGGGAGTCGACGCGGGCGAAGCTGTAGTAGAGATTGGGGCAGCCTACGAGAATGAGAATTCGGCATTAGCACGGCGAGCGTCATGGGTTAGAGAGGAAGAACACGAGAACATACTGTGGGAGCTAACTGTCCCAAGCCTGGAATCGACATGTCTAGTTCATGGCAGGAGAAGTGACAGGCGTGAAGCGTGTTTCTAAGAGACGGTAGGTTGAAGATTAAATACACTTCATGAAGATAGAGCTGAAACTTGGGAGTGCTGGTGCTGCCCGCAGCCTTGCAGCTTCAAGATAAAGTGGTGGGGCAAGGTGCCTAGAAGTTACCTAAAGTATACCCATTTGTGGAGAAGGTCCTTTTATACTCTAGTAACCTTACTTAGGTACGTATCTATTGCAATTGTAGCTACTAAAGTATGACTTTGAAGGTAGACGATGTGCCTCATATTTACTCATAGGCTACTTTAGTCGATCCTTTGCCTCTTCACCTTGTCGACTACAATCCCTCAAAGGTAACTGGATATTGAGGGTACACAGCAACACATGTCCTATCATTATTCGTGAGCATCATAGTAGCTGGGTAGGTCTCTATGTAGAGCGGTTTTCTGTCTAATGGTCGCTATCCTCTGTACGATGTGCCGAGAACGCACCAAACGGGTATATATGCAGCAAAGTTCAGATGACTATTGTGAAACGCCTTGTTCGCCTATGCCTCCCCTTGGCATATGATGTACTGTGTTTCCGAGAGAGATGCTTTGTTAAACTCTTCAATGAAGCCTTCCCAGATACGTCTACACCGGATAACCCTGAGGCGTCCAAACTGTACAGTCGCCCGACTTTAATCCGAGAGCTTCTCGAAAAACTCGGCCAGGCTTCTCACACCGAGCAATACTGCCTCGTCCGGCCCCAGGCCGGGAGTCCAGTCGGCGTGTGCGAAATCGATCATCTTCAAGGTGTATATGTTGGGAAGCTTGACATCTCGTCGTAGTCTTCATCGTCGTCTCCGCTCCCCTCCTCCACTTCGTGGTCAAACGTAACAGCTTGCGTCACAAACTTGAGCTCCTCATCGTCCATGCCGATACCACTATCCACCTAAGGTTAGTGGTGACGGCTCGCGGCGCGCTTCTCTTGTTCACTGATGCGACAAGCTCAGCTTCCATCTGTTCCCTCGTCTCCTCTTCGGCCTTTGCCTCCTCGATAGCCTCTCGTAGTGCAGCCCCGTCTCCTTCGAAGACAAAAAGTAAACTGGAAGAATACATGCGACTCTCTTCCTTTTGTAATACTTCTTCAACTCGTCGAAGATCTCTGGCAAATAAGCCTGCAACCAGTTTCCCTAGGTCTTCGTCAATACCTGCGGCCTTGTTAAATATGAACAGCTTGAGCGACTCTGCCAGATTTGAGTCGTTCACATCGTCGCGGCCCCATAACTTATTATACATCATGAACCCTTCCTGGTTCGGCCCCGTTACGTTCGCAGAAGGCTCTTGTTTACTATCGGATGTCGTGTATGTGGGATGAGTACCCTTATACACCTGCATGCCGGCAATGCGGAAGCCGAAATTCTTATGTGTTGTGCTCTCTGTAATCTTATCGAACCGCTCTTTCTTTTCCTGCGTCGCATGTCTTGACCATAGCTGCTGGCCCATCTTGGTATCCATTATGTTGGGCTTCTTGAAGCCATAAGAGGCATTTAGTAGGGCAATAGCGCGGTCAGTCTTGATTGGACCTGTCCTTGCCTCTGACCGTTTATTTCCTGTGGCAGACTCCTCCTTGCTTGGTGCATCGGTGGCTAGTGGCTCCTTTGCACTGGATTTCTCGACGGGGCTGAAACAATGCTCGGGTCTAAATGCGACTTCAGTTCATGCTTGAGTCCCTTGGGAATTTCGGCATGGTCAATTAGATCCGGAAGCTGCTGGTGTATTGAAGCGGCGGTGGTAGTGTTGAGCAGGGCGAGGCTGCCACAAAAGACGGGCATAAGCTCGGCGAAGTCGGGGTGGAATTTGGCGGACTCGTAGAATTCCACCTCAGCCTGAGTGCAGGGCTTGACGAACAGCTCGCCACCGGCATCACACATTGTGCCATCACTGAATACGGTCTAGGGTCAGCTGTGAAGACTGCAATATTCGCGCGGAGGAACAACTGACTGGCCAGCAACGGCATGCTTATAACCGACTAAGTCCTGGTGTTTTGGGACACTTTTAGGTTTAGGCGGAGCGGTCTTGACTCGTTTCAGCTCGCGTAGTTCTGGTGTGGCCGACATGGCTGTTGGTGATGAGAGGGATCTCTTTAGGCAGGTAGCCATATCATTCAGATATGTCGGAAGGAAGAAATATGTGGATGGTAGGTAGTTGGGCGGAAGCGCCTCGATATAAATTAGACCAGTCAGGTAGACTTTCGATGTCAGTGACTGAGTGAATGCGGAAAGTGGGCTGCAGAAGTCGCGCTCGGGTGACGAAACGTAAACCTAATCTGATGACTGAAAAGCAACGGAGGGAGGCTTGTCACATGGCTCAAAGGGATAACGAATATTTAGTATTGGCAGTGGGCGCACAGAGGGTTGGTGAAGGGGTGAGGTTGAGGAGGAGTGAAGGCGGTTCAACCGGCACTTAATACTTTCATCGCGCGCACACGTCCATGGCCACGGTTCCATTTCTGTACCAGTCGAAGTAGACTCGAAAATGGGGAAAGGTCTCAGAGATGACCTGCCAGCGCGCTACTGCCAGCTGAATCGGTCCAGAAGGGAGCTTAGCATCAGCTAGACACCGTCAGGGGTATCGCCCTGTTACAGGAGCAGTTTAGCACCACCTGCCGCCTGCAAGCCTCAAACCGCAGCAGAGGAGATGGCGAGTTGCCATGCGACCAGGCCAGGTACGGGTACGTAGCCGGTACTCGGGCTTGGGGGCTGGTATGTAGCAGGGAGCGAGTACTACGTTGGTACGTGGGGTCCCGTTCTCCAACACACTTCTATAGATTGTAGCCAATGAGGGCACGCATCTCCGCTAGGTCTCATTTTTGATGATGTGGCGAAATATCGGGATGCGAGCAAATGCGAGCTAAGCCACATAACTTAGCTGGGTGCTGCCGTGATGCCCATCAATCTGCCTTGAAGGAGGCCCCCGCCAAAGCCGTGTTGCGGCATCGCATCCTTTCCCGTATTCTCGATCCAACTCGCTCATCTCTATTGCACATTGCTGCTTTAGTATGTGTGATGGCGTTTGCACTTCCACTTCCTTTTGCTACCTATTTTGAGGTAGATGTCACTGTTCAACAACTGCAAACATGAACACCTATGGAATTACCCATTTGTGTAGTTATAGTAGTTACCGTATCATGTGTACGAGCGCGTATGCGTAACGCACGCATGGGTGGTTAGGTAGCTGACTTCACAGCCTTCTTTCATGAGACAACACCATTTCAAAAGCCCATAGTGTCACTACACCGCAACTCTTTGAATACGGCGTCTTACCTATTCCGTGTTCCTTCTAAGATTTAATTTGGACTATCCACCTTTCTCATGATTCTTTTCGGCTCTCCTACACGATCGGAGCGAACGTCGTCTACCTTGGTTGTGCGTTTGTAAGCTAAGTGCACAGCTGAACCTGAGCAAGATGATTCTTCCTACCTATCTGCCCGTACGGCAATGTGCATGTTTTCCTGCACTATCAACTCCCTGCATATAGGGTTGCTGGAAATTTCAATAAAGGTTGGCTATGAGTGGCCAAGCAGCATCCAGATCGAGTAATACGCCTACCTACGCGTATGTCACTCATGTAGGCAACCTTCAATATGTCACGGCATTTATAGCAGCACATATGCAGCCTGCACGATACTATGCTGCTAGGTAGGTAGTGTGTGACGCAACCTGGAAGCTTCATCGATGAATTATGAATCTGGAGATGCGGACTGAAAATATCTATTCTGATTACTTGGTTATTCCTAAATGGCATATGATCTTACATTATTGTAAAGCACCTGGCCACTCACTAGGTATAGGTATCTTACCGGCGAAGCCGCCTTACTTAATTACCTACCTACCTCCAAGGTTCACATCATACCTATCTACAATCTACCAACTCCAAGGGGAACTGTTTGTAGTTCTTACCTAAGGTAACCTGGGTGCCTGCCTCAAAGGTGCAGAGACTGCCTGCAAGGTTGGGACGGGAATCAGATACACCAGCTCTGTTTGTGACCGTTTGCCGTTTCTCTCTTGCTCTTGCTCTTGCTCTTGCCATGCCATGCCATGAACTGCCAACCTAGAAGAATAGGTAAGCACTGCCAGAGCCTTCGCAATAAGATACACAAGCAGATATGGTCACATGTTGCCATCTTGCTCTCGTCTCTTCCTTCATCCACGCAACACTTGACATTTGACAAAGAACTGCACGTTGCCTACTTCCGCTGTGAGATGTTAGCTCTTGTTACTAACTTCCGCTTACTTGATTTTGCCTCGTGTCGAGCCTATTACGCTCGTCCTAATATCTCTCTTTCTAACTGCGGAATTACATTACCTCAGCCTCACCTAGCCTGCATTAACCTTGATACTACCAACCTGCCACCTTACCTCGTTCAACCTATACCTGCCTCTTTCTTTGCACCCCGCTGCGCGTGATAGCCCATCGCAGCCCGTTGTCGACTAGTCGCCTTGGTTACACTGACCGTCACTCTATCAGTACCCAGTGGCAACAGGCCAGACTGCTCACAGAATGGCGGAGCTGCCTATCAAGCAAAGCGAAGAGCCAATGGCGACCAAAATGAAGGTTGCACAGCCCCAACTAGATGATGCTAGTTGCACTTCTCTAAAGGACAACAACTGCCCTACAACTTGCGGGGTTGAGTCACCCGGTGAGGATACACCAGTCTCTGAGAGACCTGGCGTTAACGGCCCTGCAGCAAGCACGAGTGCAAATGGGGACTTGGTAGGCAACGCTGGCACCGAACTCGAGGTGGAGAAAAAGAAGAAGAAGAAGAGATCGAAACGGCCTGGCAAGAGTCGCAGGAATATTACCGGCTTCGAAGGTAAGTCTATCCGCAGGGTGGGGATTTTGGGGCCTGACAAGTTCTAGAGAACTATGCCGATGCTCCTATGACTCCGGCTGAAGCCGTAGAAACGAAGAAGCTATACGATCCGTAAGTTTGATGGCTCTTTATGCTCCGTCTGGTTTGACTAATAATATACTCCGTAGCGTGCGCCCGTTCGCGGAGTAAGTCTCGTTTAAAACTCTCTGTTGACGATTCGTCTAACATGGTCAAGCCGTATCGAAGAATGTATACAGCGATATCGAGCTCGTCGCCGGCTGGACCCGCTGCGCTCAGCCATGTTCAACAAGTACCTTTTCTTGGGTGGCATTGATACCTCCCAACGTCAATTCACCGGAGGTACTGATAAAGATGCTTTGGCTGGAGTAGACGCTGAGCAAACCCGCACTATGACCGCTGTCGACTTTATCGGCGGCACTGGTACTCGGTTCTATGATGGCGGTGACTCGAGGACTGGGAGGTCGATTTTGAAGCAGTCGTCAAGGGTTTCCTGTAAGTTGAACGATCAAAATTTGAAGCTTTACCAGTAGATTAACCTATCGACTAGCTCTCGAACGATCACCGACTGGCATATGTATGATAAAGAGGCCATCCAAGTAGCTGCGGACCTCGTGACGAATTTCTTAAACTACATTCTGATGCAGGACGTCTGTCCCGAATACAAAACAACATCTTATCGGCTCGGAACATCTGTAACATCGCCCCAACAGAGCTCCGCTACATCCACGAACTCATGTGCCAACTTCCCGGCATTTTCAACCGCGCCGCCGCTCTCTATTCTGTGAAGGTGGGGTGGAAAATTTGGATGAGGACGAAAACTACGAGGCTCTCGTTAATTTCGTTTCGCCGCCCTTCTCTCACCAACGAGCGAGCAAGCGAACCAGTATAGAGAGCAAATTCGCAAGCATGAGGACCCAACCGCGATCAATGTGGTATCCACAACGGAACAGACCTACCAGGTTCGTGGAATCGAGCGACTCCGCAACAGGACCAAGAAAATGGTGAATCAGCAGCTCACGGCGATGAATCTGGATATTAAGCTCCAGCCTGCTGGTTTCCTCCGTGTTGTGCCAAGTATCATTGCGCATGGGTGGGGTAACATGCCACGCCCGGAAGAGGTTGACTTCGGCAACGGTGACGGGGTGGAACTTTTGCTCGAGGACGATCTGTTGGCCATGTTCGAGGTTGGAATGAAGATGCGTATAACGGTGTGTGAGCTCAATATCGGCCTCCATTTCATTAAGGAGGTGCACGACCTGCGTGTGTCATTTGACACGTTCCTACCCCAGTATCTTATGGGTGATTGGAAAGAGCCTGCTCCCAACGAGCGCCCACCGCCTTCGATCCATAACCTAAATGCTGAGGAGAAAGCTATGAGTGCGGAAATGGAGGATGATGACTAGCTTGGGTCTACAGTCATGTTGTTAGGCTCAGCCGACGGATTTCCCATGAATTATCGTACGTGGAAATATCTGCCTGCGGGATTGATGGTCCCAATACGAGGTGACATACCACAAAAGGGTACGAGGTCGGTACCCTTTTTTTTTTTGACGGTATACACAAACCCCGGACTTGCCTTGTGGATTAAAGGACTTCATGAGATGCTCCGGCGAAGGCAATGCTGGCAGATATTCAGATAGCTCTAATTGAATGCGAACGATATCGTTGATTTCAGAATCCTAGCGTCACCAATCACCAAATGGAGAAGCACTTCATATTATATTTTCTCTTTTACGACATACTTGAGTTGTGGTAAAGCTCGATATAGGACGTGGGCGCCAACGATTTAATCATGCGGGAATCTGGCTACGTGAGCCGCGGTGAATCCGGGCAAGAAAGTCCGGTTAATGGGAGTTCGATCACCTCAGGGGCTTCATGATTGGAAAAAAAAATCTTTTCTTGTTCACATTCCTATTGCATTCGTGATACCAGTAGCTGTCATTTTGCCGTATCTGCCAGTCGATCTTGTTTTAAACTACATCTATTGTAATATTGTACAAGGCCTAGATTTAGATGCAAGAACGGAAGTTGACACGTAGCAACATGAATCTTACTAGGTTGGCTTTATTAAAAGGGTCTTTAGCTGGTATTGGAACTACCGGTCTATGGTGGCGTGAACCCGGTGGCGAAGTCGAAAGGCTTATCGTTTGACAGCTTAATAGGTATGGGTATCACCGAGGCTATCATGCCTATATCAATATACCTCGAGCCACATAAGACTACCCAGGTATAATCTACCCAAGGCACTGATAGAATTCGTCCACGCCTACGTTAACAGCAGAGTTAATCTACTAAGACACTCGGTTGCAAGCCTTTCCATTTTTTTTCAATTAACTCAACGTAGTCTAGCTTAGAAACGTACAAGAGGCAAGGTATGATGACAAGAGAAGGGGGTATCGTACGCGGCAAAGTCAGAGGCTCACAGCGAGCATTTGTCTAGAAACTCAAGAAAACAGGCAGGACTCCCGCAAACGCCATGTGTGCTTAGTCTCTAATTCAAGAACATTGTATTCCTGTTCTTCAACAACAAGACACGAAGCGCCAGTTTCCACCCTAAATCAGATTGAAGGGTATATACCTGATGTGGCAGATGTATACAGCCATATTACTCTGACGGCAATAACGGTGTAGTTTTCCGACATCCGAGGAAACCTAAAGTGACATCTCGAGAATCAAAGGGAAATGAGTAGAATAATTATGGGTGTTCCGGTATCTTGGAGATCTCCTGATTACCGACGTCGATATCCTCGGTCTTGGTAGTAGGTTGGGTAAAACAGGAATATTATCTTGTAACATGGATTGGGTGTTTAGAGCCGGACCAGGGAGAAAGGTATGTTGGATGTCGCAGTGAAGCCATGGCCCATTCTACGTACCGGACTCACAGGTACTGAATAGGATTGTAATGTTTGGTGCTGCGTGGGGTTTGGCCGGACGGGGTCCAGTATTCGGTTCTAAAATACGAACCGGTCGCTGGATAGGGATAGTAATGTGTGGCATAGGACCTTCAGGTTGATAGGGAATAAAGAGGTCTATATCTTGAGCAGGATCTGGTGGAGACTGAACCAGTGGACTTGATGCATATGGTCTTGTCGATGGACTTGGCTCCGTAGGGCTGATTACAATTGTGTGTGCTTGGAACCATAGCCTCAAATTTGGGTTTTGGTGGCGTAGAGTGACCATATTGAGGGGACTTTCAACTTTGACTGGTAAAGTAGGGTCTTGAATGTCTTCTACGTTAGAAGATAGGGACGGACTGAGCTTCCTCAACGGCTGGCGAGGAAACTGGCTGCTCATCCGAGGGGCTCTCTTCCTTGCGTGCTGCTTCATCGCCCGCTGTCACCATTTCTGCTTTGGCTTTCAACCTCGCCTCTTTCTGCTCTTTAGTCAAAACATTAATCTTGATTTTCTTCATCCCGCTCATGATCTGGTCCAGATCACTTGGTGTAGCAGTTAGCATCGACGAAGTTTCAGCATCAGCCGCAGGGGATAGAGCCTTTGGAGATGGCGGCCCAGTTGCCGCACTCGCCTCAGGTATAGGTGGTACAGTTGTAGAAGAGGACTCCGTTTCGACTTTGGCTGTAGCTTGTTTTGTTTTACGGGGTGCTCGGGGCGCTCTGCCACCGTCTTTCTTAGGTGGCGCTGCCGGACGACCCTTCCTAACACTTGTAGCCGTAGAAGCTTGAGTGCGCACGCTCATGGAAGAGCTGGGCCGCATACTCAGGGAGGTATCAGGCCGAGTGCAGTATCAACAGTCACTGGCAAACCTGGAACAGTGCTAATAGAAGAGGCTGTGCTAAGCCTCCTATTCGCCTGACGCGGTTGTTTTGTCTCGGCTTGTAATGGCACCCCGCGAGCTGCAGCCTATAAGATAATAATAAGTATTAAGACTTTAAGACTCAAATCTTAAAAAAATAGACATACCTTTGATGCAGCGAGGACTGTCGGTCCTGCTACTGTCCTGCGCCGTGATTTATAATCATCCTCATCGAGATAACTGACTGGCTTCCTCTCACGGAGAGACATCCTAGTGGAGCCCGTGTTGGGGCATCGGGGGCATCGGGAGCGGCTGGTGCGTCACTCGAGCCATTTACGGCGGGTTGGGTGGACTGACGGTCCTTTTTGGCCTTTGTAGCTTCATTATTAAGCTCTGAATGTGTACAGCTGTCGACCTGTCGATTGTTCGGAATGAGGAGCTTGCTCAACTCATGAGCCACAGTAGTCCAATGATATCGGGTGGCGGTGGAGCGGAGATCTGGCTATATCGTCTGCGAAGCAGGAAGGCTCGATAAGCTGCGACGTAATCTGGCCACGTCGGTCATTGCTTTGCGGTTGGAAAAATTGCCTGGCGTGATCATCCGCGGCTTCTTAGGTTCTGGTGGAGGCTCAATTCTGGCGGCATCAAAGCGATCCAACTCAGCTACAGACCACCAGTTCGGGTCATATGGGAACTCAAGAGCTTTCAAGGACTTCAACTCGCTCTCGTTCAGAGTGCTCCGCCGACTGAACGACCAGTTACATGGCCTGTTTCGTGCCCAAGGTCATTTGGCCCTTCCTCCCTAGGTGCTATAGATTCGGCTCCCGCCAAACCACTCAAGTGACTAAGCACTCCAGAGTATAAAGCTCTGTCACTATAGCCACCTTCTAGAACGCTAATGACACGTCCATCGACACCAAGTCCTTCTTCGGATGCGAGCCGGACCACGTCTCTCGTAAGTCGAGCATAAAATTCAGTTGGCACATTAACTTTATGCCGCTGCATTCCAGCGCCCTCCCATTCACTCGCGTCAAATCCGGCGGACAAAAAGATGGCGGCTCTTTGCATATGCCCAGCAGCACGAAGCCGTTCCGTTTGTAGTCGCAGATAGTTGCGAGTCTTCTCGAGCAGGATGGAATACTTGGATTGGTAGAGCTTCCAGAACTCCACATCTGATTTCCACTCTTGTAAATGGACATTCCATATATTTTGTCCATGAGCATTATCGATGCACAGGCTAGCGTTCTTGACCTTCTCTTCGTCGCCATATTCGCATGGATACGAATTGATGTCATGGATGCTAAAATATCCTATCGACGTCTTTTTCCATGCAGCCGCATTTTTGGCCAATCCACGTTGTTATGCTGCCAGGCGATAGCCTGCGAGCCATGCAAATCAAAGTCGATGATCGCCACATGCGTTAGGCCATGATTTAATATTCCATGCATAATTCCGACATGAACGTTGTTCACCCAGCAGAAACCAGACGGAAACGAAGCAGAGCAGTGATGCCCAGGGGGCCGTACGGCAACAAAGGCACGTCGATGAGGGACGTAGAGAAAACTGCGTCGACGGCTTCGCAAACAGCGCCTAATGCCCCCTCCATAGCATTCAATGACTCAGAGCATAAGTAAAGGTCACCTTGGTGGAAGTGTTGTGGAGGCTCTGCGTCCGGCCCCCGATTCATCTCGGGCCTCCGAAGCTCGTTTCCGTTGAGTGCAAGTTTTGCCTCGGCTGAGTCACACATAATCTTCAGCTCCTCCATCCATTTGTTGCCGTGGACATTTGTTACCGCAGTGGACGAAATAGCGATTTTGCGGGCGTTTTGTGAATGCGAAAAGGTATGCTGGAAAGCGTCTTTGGGTCCAGGTCCGGGTGAATAGGATGCTTCCCTTCGCAGTGTCTCTCTCCTAATCGGACGTAAGCCATCGACAAACCTAGAATGCTGGCCTGGATCCTTTCGGGTCGCTCGACGATGGTGTTAAGCAGATTCTTTGATGCGCGCGGCCTCGAGTAGCGGTGCCCGTAACAGTCGTCATGTAGAATGACGATAGTCTCGGTAGACGGATCAGAGGCGGTACCGTGCAAAAGCTCCAACTCCTTGGCCAGATACGCTTTAGCCACTGAAGCAGCCGTTCGTGGAGAGCGTTCCCTCACTGCATCCCCATAGATCGAGAGTACGTCGGACGGAGGTTTTGCCGCGGTTGGAGAAAGGAAAGGGGCGGAGCTTCCTCGGCGCGAAGGGGCGCGGCTCGGCGTACCAGAGCGAATCGAGTTCATCGAGGCTTTTCGAATAAGCCCAGGCGATGTAGATGGGTACCAGCAGTCATGCGATCGAGATTCGCTTTTGTTAAAGGACTACGCGGAGCTGCTCGTGTGTCAGGAGAAACAGACGGTCGCTGTCGTTGACTGACGGGATGCGATGACGCATTGGATTCGGATTGGGGAGAGGCAGATAACGAAAGTTTGTTGAGTGAGAGTAAGAGGTTGCTGTTGTTGTTGTGGTCTTCATGATCGTAGCCATGGCCGTTGTTGTTTACCGATGGCGATGCATGGTGATTTTGAGCTGGACTACGCTCAGGGGAAGCCATGACTGGAGTTCGTTGGACATGCAGACAGTTCAACCCCGAATCTAGGTAATCCAGAAGCCGTTGTAATTATATATATGTATTGGCGAGACCGAAGCCTATAAATGGCGGTGTCTTAAGTTGAGACACTGTTTGCTACAGAAATCAAGGCTAAATAAAGAAAAGAGTAGACATGTCAATAACTAAAAGCTCCTAGCGCGTAAACGCGACTATGGTGGGGCAACAATGATTTAGCTACCTACTTAGAAGTAAGGCAGGCGGGTGCAGTTATGCGCCCCGCCTCGTGGCTAACTAACCTAAACCACCAGATGCTAGGGATCTATGCTAGGGATCTATGCTAGGGATCTACTTAAAGTTACCCCTCCTGACGTCGAGGTGCTTCCAAGCAAGTCTTATCGGTGAGTCTGCCAGGCATTATCGCCACTTAAGCCAACGTTTCAACGCTGACAACGGGCGGATATTTCTTTGGATGGACCAGGGATGCAGCTAGAAAACAACGTCAAACATTTGACTAGTTGGGATGACATCATTTTCAAAGAATAGACCGAATGAAAACGAAGGGTCATCAACACGCTAGAGCATGGGTGTCGATGGACAGCAACCCCACTACAAGAGACCCCATTCTTTAGTACCTACCTCCGGTTACTGCTCCGGTCCGAGTAAGCTGGAGCATTCATCCGAATTTATAATCAAGACTGGAAGTTGTCCCCATCGGCCGATTGACTGTAAATATTTCGAGCTGCCGGGGCTCTCGCCCTCTTTTGTTGTACACAGCAACAGCAGCATCTGAACCCAGAGACAAACCATGGCGCCGTCGCTCGAAGAACCCGAGCCTGTTCAGGATGTTATCGACAACCCGTTGAAGGCGCGTCCGCAGCTCGTGGCGCCCGAGCCGGAGCACTGTCCCGGCCCCGAATCCGAGGCGGCCGGTAAGGCAGACTCGTGCGAAGGATGTCCGAACCAGGTAATCTGCGCCAGCGCGCCCAAAGGCCCCGACCCGGATATCCCGCTCGTCACGGCGCGGCTGGCCGGCGTGCGGCACAAGATCCTGGTGTTATCCGGAAAGGGAGGCGTGGGAAAGAGCACGTTCACCAGCCTACTTGCGCATGCGTTCGCGGCCGACGAGGCGCGCACCGTGGGCATCATGGACGCCGACATCTGCGGGCCGAGCATCCCCAAGATGATGGGTGTCGAGGACGAGACGATCCACATCAGCAATTCCGGGTGGTCGCCTGTCTGGGTCGCCGACAATCTGGGCGTCATGAGCATCCAGTTCATGCTGCCGAACCGCGACGACGCCATCATCTGGCGCGGCCCGAAGAAGAACGGCCTCATCAAGAAGTTTTTGAAGGAGGTCGAGTGGGGCGAGATGGATTTTCTACTGGTCGACACTCCGCCAGGCACGAGCGACGAGCATCTTAGCGTCAACAGCCTCTTAAAGGAGAGTGGAATAGACGGCGCTATAATGGTAACGACGCCGCAGGAAGTGTCCCTGCTTGACGTGCGGAAGGAGATTGACTTCTGTAAGAAGGCGGGGATCAAAGTGTTAGGTCTAGTAGAGAATATGAGCGGCTTCGTGTGCCCAAACTGCACGCATGAGAGCCAGATATTTAAAGCTACGACGGGCGGTGGCGCGGCTCTGGCGAAAGAGATGGGCATCCGATTCTTAGGCGAGGTGCCGCTAGATCCGAGGATAGGCATGGCTTGCGATTATGGAGAGAGCTTCTTCGACCATTACCCGGATAGCCCAGCGCGCAAGGCGCTTAAGCGCGTCGTAGAGGGCCTGGCCGCAGAAGTTGGCGAGGAAGTTATACTAGCCGACTAGATGGGCCTACGGCAATGGAAAAACATTGCCAAATTACCAACCCATAAACCCTTCTTTCTGTCCGAATACGAGCGCATTGATCATCACCATAAACCGAAAGCCACGATATAGAGTGAAATCGGAGGGAGATTTGAATGTGTTGCTCGGTCTAAATAACGCCAGCACTCGGGCCTATCTATGGCTCACATACTTATAAGTCGCAACAGACACCACTATTTTAGGTCATCAACTCTATTCGGCTCCTAACCTCTTTGGAATGTCCGCCAAGTCATCGGCACTTTCAATATCGATTACCTTCCCGACCTCGCTTGTGTTCCGAATCAATTCTTTAGCGCCGGCATACATCATGCGGCTTTCGGAGTTGCATGTCGTGGGTAGGTAGTATAGTAGGACGTATGGGACGGAGAGCCGGCCAGATGACTATGCCGAAGATTAGCAAGTGAGCTCCATAGATGGACACCATGTTGTATATATCTCAAGGTTCAACAACAAGACGTAAAACAAAACATTGCACGTACGAGCGTTAGCGGGTAGCTAAGCAATATATACCGCGGCGAGTTATCGGGGAGATCGTCTGCAATCTCCTCAAGAGACTTGTAGACTACTTTGTCTTCATCCTGCTTGATCTCGTGTGTCTTCCTATCGATCAAATCTGTGGTAGCATGACGACGTGTCAGTCCGTCCGATATTTGAACATTGCCGCACGTGCGCAAATGGTATAGTACGTGGGCGACGTGATCTATATCGGCCGTTTCTCGCGTGTGGAGACGTACATACAGATAACAGCCTGCGGACCGCTGGCACGGGAGGTGGTTAACCTGAACTTTCGCAAATGCTCTTTCGTCTCCTCCGAGAAGGTGTAGAGTCGTGCTTCAGAACTCTATGACTGGGTGGTTAGCCGTGATGTGCTGCGCTACGCTGCAACCAGAATCGGGGGGGGGATGGCGGGGTGATGAGTGAGGGGCTGTACCATCTTGACGGCGGGTTATAGATCTACCTAGGTAGCGGTTTGGAGCAATTATCTATAGTTGCCAAGGGGAAATATTTAGTATGGTATAGTATATTGTTAGGATAGCGTTAGATATCAGAGGTGAGAGCTCGAAGGTGAACACATGCAGCCTAGTAAGTTATCTATCTTCGTACGAGATCCCGTCTGCTGTAATGCCCTGAGATTGTAGCCCCACTAATGAATGACGAAGCTTTAGACAACCACCAAAGGGAGAGCTGACAGAATTAGTCACGGTTAAAGCAAGGCCCACATCAGAAATGGAATTCAATTCACTTCTCTCGATATCACGACGCAATTGTAACAGAAGTATCATGTAGGTATCTTGCAAAGAGCAATGCAAATTAACAGTCACGTAATCAGCAGGCTTCTTCGACCAGTCTGCAGTCTATTCCTTAACATAACTACGACGCGGTATCTTAGCATCAGCTTGCCGCTGTCACCCAACTGCCGAACAGAGCCTCCGTCTATGAACTAGGCTCACTATAAGCATGTGAGAAATCAACCGGGGTGCCGAAGTTGGGCGATCCATCGCTATGGCTGCCAAGCAGCTGGACCATCGTATAACGACTATCGTCGCAGGCGCCGGCGGAATTGCTCGTGGCATGGTACGCGATCCAGGTCTGGCTGCCGTCGGGGCTCTGGAAGAACGAGTTATGGCCGGTGCCGAAGTTCCCGTTCGCCGAGGACAGGACGCAGCCGCTCGACTTGGACCACGCGCCGGCCTGGGTCGGGTCCGTCGCGCCGTCCCACGTCAGCAGGCCGAGGCAGTACGAGGGGGACCAACAGTACGACGCCGAGTACGCGAGGTACGTCTTGCCGCCCCAGTACAGCGCCGCCGGCCCCTCGTTGACCGGCGCCGACACCACCTCCCACGCGCCGTGGGCTGCGAGATGACGCTGATCGACCCCGTCAGCGACGTGTAGTCCGAGCCCAGCTTCTGGATGCACAGCGACTGCGCCGACACCCCGTGGAAGCACGAGAAGACGAGGTAGTCGCCGAAGCTGGTGCGCAGCGTCGAGGCGTCGATGGCCCACTCGGTCGTCAGCTGGGCGGCGTACGTGAACGAGTCCCAGGGCGTAGCGCCGCCTTTTTTTTGTTCGTCATGTGTCAACAGGAAGCAAGGCACGTGAATAGTAGTGGCACATACCTTTAAGGACGTGCAGTCTCTGGTTGTCGAGGTCGCTGGATCGACCCGCGGTAAAGTAGACGTACCAGGCGCCGTTGAAGTAATGGACCTCGGGCGCCCAGACGTTGGCGTCGCGCGATGCGTCGGTGCTGGTGTAGATGACCTTTTTCGTGGCCGTCTTGAGGCCCGCGACGGTCGTCGAGCGGGCTATCTCGACGTCTGTCCACGACGTCGACATGAGGTAGTAGTAACCTCCGCTGTATGTCACGAAAGGATCGGACCCTCCCGGGCTTTTCCATGTCAGTCCCGGATAGGCGCACTGCTAAAAGCATGTAGGCATACACTTACCTACGAATCGGGTTCGTCCATGCGGAAGCGAAGCTCACCGCCGTCACCAGACCCAAGAGAGTCCCGAACATCTTGCGCAAACCCATCGTAGAGGACTGTATGGGAGAATTATCGATCGTGGGGTGATCGGCGGACTGCCTGCGTTACACATTGTCCTTCTCCACGGGACCTGGGAAGCTCCTTATAATATAAAGTATGGATAGACCAACATCTCCATGATGAATCTTGGCAGGCCGGGCAAATCCCACATCACGCGCTTTCTCGTGGATGAAGGCTCGCAGGCGTCGTCACCGGAACGGAACAGCGTAGCAATGTCGATTACCTCATTAGTGGATTATTGTGAGAGAGCCCCAAAGGGAACTGTCGGAGAATAACGGAAATCACTGAAAGGGGAATAACCCGTCTCCAGAACCTCCAGAAACCCGGTCCTGTATTTTGTATACCCAGCATAATGGCCCGGACGTGTGGTCAAAAACAACATGCAATGACATGGATTATTTACTTCAAGAAGCAGGACAAGAACTCTACGTTGATCGCTCATTGGGCCGCATAAATGAGAACTTCGCTGAATTGGCTTACATGGATACTCGAAATGCCGCCTCTTGATTGGGCCGCAAGGTATGATTAATATGTCCATTATGCATGCTGATATATACAGAATGTTAAAGAGCGAAGTTGTTCTGCGCCCAACTCCATAATAAAATCCACAACATGATGTTTTTTTAGCATGGTATCATAACTAGAATGAAACGGATCAAAAAAAAAAAATCAATAGTGCCTCGTTAACCATCAATTAAACATGTGAAACCTCCGGTGACATTTCATAACGCGTCGGTTGTTGGGTTCAGCTGCATATTATCGCCAAGCCCATAGCTAACATCCTGGAGGATGTCGTTGAGTTCCTGCTCCGTAAAGTTCAAGTCAAGGTCCATCCCTCAGAGAAAGTATCTGCAGTTGGAATAGAAAGTACTGGGTCCAGAGTGGGCATAGATGAAGCCAAGTGTGCTGAAAGTGCCGAGGTTGTGGGCACAGGAGCTGGAAGTGTCGTGGCGAAATCAAAGGCAAAATCGGTCTCCATAGGGATGGGTTGCTGCGCAGAGATAGTCCCTTGCAGTGCGGCCTTGAACTTGCCAAGTAAGATAGCATCATCGCAAGGGGTCTTTTGCATTCCCAAAATGTCACGAGCCCGCGCTTGGAGCTGAGTATCACCCGGGAAAATGCCCGTCTTTTGCAGCTCACGCTTGACGTATTCCGTTTTTTTCGAGCTCACGACTACAAAAGATCTTGGCTGGTGCCGGGTATCGCTGAGTGAAAGTTTGGAGAAAGTGGTTTGCAGTGCTGGCATCGGACTCGAAAGGCTTCGCTTGGTCGTTGAGGTATATCTGCGGCTTTCCGTGAAGCGGCTCGATCATCGCCGCAGGATTGGGAGTGACATAAGGTGGCTCAAATCCGGTACCGCCGTCTTTAAGATTCCAGGCTACGGACCGGATACCTAGGCCTGGACCGGACCCGGGTGGTAGAATTCCCGCGTCAATCTTGAATCGTTGTAGCCACTCTGCATTGTCGGCTGCTGTCTGATTAAATGGGTCATCGCTGGAGTGATGTTAGTACAGTGGAAGACCAGGGCTAGCAGTTCTCGACTTACTCATCGTATACTATCCACCGTGCCTGATGCTTGAGTTCTTCATCTGTGGGTACATGTCGATTCGGGTTGTTGGCAGACGTGGTTGCTGTTACGAAGCGAGCAAGGTCTCTCGCCAAGCGGCGAAAACAATTTGCATCGTTCAGGAATCGTGCACCAGGTTTGATTGAGCTTGTACTGGATCCGCCTGGCGACTGGCCTTTGTTTGTCTGGGGCGACTTGCCAGGCAGAGGCGCTGTGTGGAATGAATCCAATGGCGGGGAATTCATAGTAGAAGTTTGTTGTTTCCCACTTGACAGTGACGCTCCTGACATTGGGCTCGTGTGAGACGACTTTGGGGATGTCTCTCCCTAAAGTGCTCAAGCCATTCTCTGTCGTCGGCTGCGGTCTGATTCCACTCGTCATCAACCTCGTAAACAATAATTCGCGCTTGACGTTGCAAGTCGGCATCTGTGGGCTGGTTACCGAAAGCTCTTTGAAGTTGAAGGTATTCTCCAAGCTCGGCTTCTAAGCGGCTGTAGTTGTGAATAGTGGAATCGATGGTTTTCGGGTCGGTTGACCGCTTATAGGCGTCACCAACATCCTCACTCCGGGGAAGATGCGCCCGTTGTCGAAAATCTTCAAGCCAAGACGATGTAGTGTTGATCATGCGAACGAACCAGTTTGCAAGCGTCTCGGATGGGTTACTCGACCTTTCCTCCATTCTCCCCAGGATACGGCAAGCTTCATACTGAAGCTCATGATCCATGGCAGTTAACCCTAATAACAACTTCGCCTGGACATAATCTTGCAGCTCTTTCTCGAATTCACAATTCTCGAAGATGTCAGATTTCCCGTTGATACGAAGAGCGGATAAGCAACTAGAACCAGGTGATCGCGGACGAAAGGCGGCTTGGCGTTTCGCCTCTTCGGATGACAGGACCAAATCACAAAGCCATGAAGAGGAACATATCCCGAGGCCTCTCAACGCGACCTCGGCGCCGTAGACAATGCGGCAAGCCTCTTGTTGGATTTCAAAATCACTGGGAGAAATACCAAGCTCCTCCGTTTTGTTTGTGATCCACCATTGTAGTTCCATTTTCAGGAGTTCGTATGCATTAGTCGGAGTACCGGGTGATGGTTGGCTAGCTTCGAAAGGTAGAGGCGATTGCCTCTCGTCGTGAATTAAGTCTATATACAAGTTAGATGACCTATACGTAGAGGGATTCTTAAGCTTGACCTACAAGGAGGGATAGAGTTCTCGACCAATTCGAGAACGGGTGCATCAAAACCCCAGTCACCCTTCCAGTCAGCCATGGTGTTACCAGTCTTAAAGTGTTCGGCAAGATGGTCGACTCGAACCGACCAGCTATCAAGGACGACACCACAAAAACCACATCGTGATCGGATCGCTGGGGATGTCACTCGCCACTTGTCCATTGTCCACGGAAGGAATTTAACATTGTGCACGAGCCGTAGATGCTGTCGTAAGTGATCCTTCCGGTAGAATGTCCGTTCCTCCGGGGTCCTTTCAGTACAACTAGAGAAATTATGCGACTCGACATGTGCGTCGTCTGGATTTGCTTCGCCGCAAAAAGAACAACTTGTTTGTCCATTGTCAGGGTTAACAGCTCGAGGGCCGTCAGGGGAGCAAATCCACCGTTCAAGAGATAGATGTAGCGACTTCTCATGGCGTTGCCAATCGTGTTTTGTCCTAAAAGTTTCGGTACAGAAAGTGCACTGGAAAGTCTTGAGCGGTTGGCTCAGCTGCTCATCAGCACGCTTTGGTGGCGCACGCCTCCGCCTCCGCCGGCCACGGTTGCTTCGAACAAATGATGGAATGGATGAGCCACGGGACTGGCCAGAAAAGGCCGATGCAAAGGAACCACCACTGGAATGCGAAGTTCCCAAACTGCTAGCCGATGACTGGTTGCAGAGTGATCTACTAGACCCGTCATCAGAGAGATTCCATACATTGGGACTGGTGCGGCCGGAACCCGATGTTGCCGAGTACGAGCCGGAAGCCGATACGGCACGAGCGATAGCAGTGACCGAAGCAGGTTCGTTTTCAGGCGGAGAGTTCTCCCAACGCTGTAAGGGGTTCATGCCTTCGAACATGCCGAGTGTACCCCTTCGCTGGGGAATGTCTAGCGCCTGTGCATATCCTCGGCCAATATGTGGTGATGTTGCTCGGGTGGGCTGGATCTTTCCCCGGCGCCGAGCGTTGGCTAACCAATTGGTGATCTGAGTCTTGTTCAGTCCAGTGATCTTTTGTAGACTTTCCCTTTCCTCGTCTGTTGGATATGGATGATGGCTATGCGTTACAACCCAGTTCTTGAGCACTTTGACGGATTCACGGGAGAACCGAGCACCAATTTTTGGCGGGTGTTGGGGACGTGGCGACGACAGTGCCACTCCAGCGACGGCCATGACTGGTGGCACTGCAGGCTCCGAAGTAATAATGGCCGCTAACTCATCTTCATGGACAATTGAGGTCTCCGGCCTATCGCCCATGACGGGCCAGGGATTGGCAGGAAAGGTGGCGCCGCCGTCTGATGTACGTTTGTTGATCGAAGGCCCAAAAGCTACAAGCTCGTCGGAGTGCTACACAGCTTGTGCAATAACCCCTATATTTACCTTCCCTGATCCTCTTACATTGATAAGCCCATCGAGAACAATTGGCACAAGGGGCTTCTGGTGTTTCCCAAGAGAACTGTAACGTCCCCGGTGCTATCTCCTCAGTGTCTAGGTCGGGGTAGGTCGGGATATCAACGTCCTGTTGCAGCTGGGTGGACTCGTAATGTTGAAGTGCCCAGTAGGACCAATCATCTCCGTCGACATCACCGAAGACGAGGTCCATGCTTGGATCCTCTGATAAGCCTGAGGCCGGAGCCGGGGCGACATCAGGAAGATTCTCTGCGCCCTCGGAGGTAGCCGGCAAGTCAAAGCCTGTGCTCGAGGCTGCAGCGTCCCAGTTTACGAAATCCATTACATCAAAGTCCTCGTTGAGATCCTCGGGGATTGTTGTCATTCAAAGGGCACAAGAACTTGTGGGCAAGGGAGGACGCCTTATTAGAGGCACGTGCTAGTTAAGCAAGCACGGGTCAAAAATGAACAGGCAGGGCGTGTCTGTGGGGACGCCGGCTATTACAGGATCAGGATCGGGACGCGATCGGACGAGGCCGACGACAACGGGAAGGTATTATAAGTAATAAGCTGGAAAGCAGAGAGGACGAACTGATACAAGTGGGCTGGGCTGGGCTTGTTTCGCTTTTAAGACGCCAGAGATCAACCGCGAACCACGAACCTCTCAACTAGATCATCCAGAGATACGCAAGACAACTGGAACGGGAAACTAGTAGCGGTCAGTGCCCTCACATGTTATCAGTATAACTGGGTTCGTTGACTAGGCTAGACAAGTCTTCATGGGCTCTATGCCGGTCTCCGCTCCAGACTGACTGACTGGTTGTTCGCGAAGAGTCATAGTCTCTCATCTCACAGCCAGTTTCCGGCAATAAGACGTGCGCCGCGAAAGACCGTCATCATCATGGGGGTCCTGATGGGGTATGAGCAGTTGTGGAGCCATGCCCTTGAATTGACATGCAGGGCGCCGAGTCGTTGACAATAGTGCAATAGCGTGCCAAGACGCCTAGTTGCGTCTTTAGCAACCATTGACAATTTCGAGCCTATAATAGCCGCTGCTCTGTTAGCATCTGATAAGGATCTATCAAAGTCACATTAGTGACGGCCGTAGCTCGGAGCCAGACGAGCCACCCCGTTCTCTTCGGAGACTTAGAGCAAACCGGCGGCGCTCTTTCATAATAAATACTGTAATGATAAATATGACCGGTTGTTGACCACGGCCTCACCGGGTGGGGTCAGGGGCCCCAAGAGAGAACAGATCTCCAACCATCAGCGGTGGGGACTATGACTAAGTACTCACCTGCAGTATCGCCCATCGAATGTTGCTACATCCACGTACGCGTCTTACAGCCTCTCTTATTATTGGCCTGAGGGAGAGTAGATCAAGCCAAATTTACCCGCAATTGGATACTTTTTCTCCCGTACAGGTATGATCGAATAGTTTTAGGTTGTGAGTTAGTCATCGTCAAGCCGGAACCGGTGTCCCTGGAAACAGATGCCTCTACCTTGCTACACGGTCAATGGGCCCGGACTTGTCGGACGGAGCTTAGTCTCCTCGTCCGGCGCCGAGGAAAGCGGCTTCGACATGGCGGCTTCCAGGGCCGTAGCCAATTAGAGACTATTCCCCTGAGTATTTGAAGCGCGGGGTTGCAGATCCGAAGACTCGGCCCCTTATGACCAACACAGCCCAGAATGGAAACCATGGATTATCAGAAACCTAATGAACGTGTTATAAGCGGCCCTGACTTGCTATCTTCAACTGTAACCGGAAACCCCTGATTATGTATTATGTAAGATAAGTCGTTATCTCGGAGCCGTTATATTGCAAATCGCCAAAACTACCTACTCAAATAGACAACTTGTAGGCTGCGAAACGCTGCATTCGCTATGTATGCTATTACACCTCAACCGAAAATAATAGATCAGCGAGGTGCTAAAGCCAACATTTGATGAAGGGGGATCAAGCAATTGTGCGCCATTTAATTATCTACGAAATACTTGTACTGTATCGTCTAATAACAGACCCAAATGGGCGGAGCGTATCAAATGCCATGTTGTAGCTTTCATCTACAACCCATCTTATAGCTAGTGTTACGACTTGCCTTCTATCATTAGACTCGGACTGCTCTGGGTCTTTTTCGTGCGCCGTGTAATCCAGCCTGGAATACGCAAAACAAGTAACAACCCAGCGTCCAAGCTCGGCTCCGAAGCGTAACAAACTGCCCCTCTGCTGGCGACCGGAAGGTGTTTCGGCATGTCTCGCTACAGGGCTGAGTATAGATGTGTTGTAGATGTAAATTACATGCTTTCTGGCCTGTCGAGCTGTATTGCAGCGTTTAAGGGAAAGGTTCTTGAGTTTCAGTGATCCGAATAGGGACTAACAGGGGTACAACACGTGCAGGTAGACCAGGATCCGACGAATCCATCGACCTAACATGAAAATCTTAGCCAATCAGCTGTGCTGCCACCAGTTTCTAGACTTGAGTTCGGGACCGGCGCAAAGAGAGACTGCAGTTTGTGACACGAATCCTTCGAGCCTGAACTGCTCTCTCGATTATCATCCCAACAACCACGTTAATTGCTTGTGACCTTTGGCATGGCAGTGTAACCGACCAAGACTAGATCCGTAACGATATGACCGACGTGTGAATGTGTGGCACCTTGAATTCCTCCATAAGCGACAGCGACTCTTGGTCAATGGCAATGGCTTCACGTCCCAACAATACGCGAAAAGCAGATGAATTAATAGCAATATTATTGTTTCGAGCTTATCTCAACTGCTCTTCCCGTAGCCAATGCCTATATACTAGCTTCCTAGATTTACACGTACAACAATCGATCAATAATCACATTGACGCTCTCCAGCCCATGCTAAACTCCTCAAATGGTATCAATTTAATGCGTTCCCGTACTGTTCCCGATAGTGTCCATCGAATGCATTGTAACTCAACTTCTGGCAATGTAAAATGTCTTAGGGACTCAGTAGAATTGCAGCATTGACTGCTGGCCCATTTGCATTAGGTTGTGTGAAGGCGGATGGGTTCTGCGGTCCGGGTTTCAAATAACAATTCCCAGGCGCATTCACCTTGAGCGCCTCGGTCCGGTTCGTCCAATCTGGGATAAAGCTAACAGCAGAGCAGGTAAAATTCCGGGAACTCGAAACGCCAGGGAAGTTGCCAGACGTGTAAGCCGAATATGAAGCGCAGGCCTAGAGCGCACTCTGAGTCAGAAGGCAGGGAGAAAACAGCTCCGAGAAGTTACTCACATCGATGCAGTCGGCGAAATTGCCGACGAAAAATGATTGGAGAGGAGGGTTTGGCGCGTCATTTGCACAGAAGATCTTAAAAGTTGGTCTGCCGAAAACTTTTGATCGCATTAGCCCGCTCTCACGGTAGTGTCTCTTGTTACTCTGAACTTACAAGCGGAAGTATATCGAGTTCCAGTAACTGAACCTGGGTTTGCGGAACATCCCAGGTCTATGTTGCTACGAGAGGCCGCCAATTTCGATTCCGCATCCCTGGCTCTGCTTGTTTGAACCCCAGTCCCAACTGCTAGCCCTATCACGACAATGGAAAGCAGTAAGATAATCGCCGATAGAGCAAGTACTAGTACTGGATATCCGCAAAATCGCCTTGATGTTTGCCTCAGTTGTTCTCTTGGTGGCAAGGTGTCTTGTGGCGATTGGTCATAGTTTGGGATTGACTTAACAGGGCTCGCATACGAATTTATTGGTGTGTCTATGGATTCTGTCCTGTGGTCGAATGGATTGACTGGCTTGAGTTGTATCGACGCGAAGTTTTCTCTGCGATACGGGGCGAATGCTGCAGGCCTCGGGAAGTATACCTCGGGCAAGCTGGGTTGAGGGGCCACCTCTGGGGCATCGTGCCACTATGGAAGTATTAATAAGGTAACAGGCTATACAACTACAATAGAAGAAACTTAAACTCACTTTTTGAGCCATAGGCAGATTTAGGAATTGAACGTGAGAGGATTCTTTCTAAGCCAGCCACGCGAGTGTAAGTGCGGTGCGGGTGCTATATAGGATTTCGAATCGCAAGCACAGTATCCCGACTTCGACTTTACTATTATAATAATAATACCATGATTTAAGATGTAAAGGCTGAATGCAGATCGTCTTATTGAGGGAGGCCGACGCTGAATAGAGAGTATAAATATCAACACTTCGTTGACAAAGTCTAGGACTTTGAGTCTACATACTAAGATAGACGAGACAGTGTTTGCCTGCATATAGTTTGTTTGAGGCATGGCAGGCATAAATGTCTGTATAACAGGGATCTGTGCCCCCTGCTACCATAACATCGGCAAGGGAAGTTGCGAGATCATAATCCTGACCCTATGCCAGGAGGATGCAGCTCTCTGTTTCAGTTGTGTGCCTATGATTTTCGCCCTAAGGTGCCAAGGCCAGCCTTTTTATTCCTCTTGGTACGCTATTACCGAGGATTTGGTCCATTGCAGCCACTAAGGTCAACAAGACAGCCCCGCAGCTAGAAGATCCAATATCAGTAGGTGGTATTACTCGACGTTCTGAGGAACAGAGTAACCTACTAACTCTTGTCTAATTTGGTTCATAGAGTAGGCCATTGCTTAGGTAGCAGGATGGGAATGCATATGCAAGTTGCGGCCACCTTATGTGACCGTGAAACATTGTGGCTTCCCTTATATATCAGAACGTGGTGGTCTAGATCACCCCGTATTTCTAAATCATTAAAAACTCCTTCTAAATCGCCGAATTTCCGTTGCGATGAAACTTTCCCTTCGAGTTGTTTGGTTTATTTCAACAACAAGAGTCGTTAGCTTCGTTCCCCCAGGACCAAAACGATGTTATTAGGAACTATCTCAAACTCAACCCAGGAAGTGGTGCTATATGATTTAACCCATATGTGATACATTTCAGAGTGTGAATAATCGACAACTATCACTGGAACATCAAAATATTTCGCATTAGGACCAAACATGTCACTTAAGCAACTTCTCAAGTGAGAGGGGCTAACAGTATAGCCTCCATTAAACCCTCGATAGTACAGTGTAATATAGTGTTGTTACTGTGTACGTCAGCGTCAGGTATCCTTATTCGAGCTTTGGTGGTAGACTCCTCCCCACCCAACGCGTTATGCCAAGGCGTTATGCTATCCTATTTTAGCGTTCAAGTAACTACATATATGAATAAGATGTCTTTTGTAGAGGAGCTCCTTCACACCATTCTATATCCTACTTAGAAATAACGGTTAACCATTACGATAAATTCGGGTTGATCGAGTAACGTTGAACTGGGTCTAATATTCTGTATACCGATTTGCCAAGCAGCTGCTATTGCTATGTCCACTTCAGATATCAATTATCAGAAACCGAAGACTAGGCAACGAATTCACAAGGAACCACCTACACTTGATGTCCCCAATATCAATGATGATGCCACTGAACGTAAACGGGTCCTGAATGTCTTGGCACAGCGCCGATATCGTGAGCACCCGAGGCTTTATCATTTGAGAAACCTCTAACTATATTTTAGGCGAGCGTAAACGGCAAGGAAAAAGCCGTGGTAGGGCTGAAAATGCTCCCTCACGTCCCCAATCTAATAATAATCGGGGAAATGGGCCTGGTTCTCCCATAGGGCTGGATGCTTCGGTATCTGAAACCCCTGTTTTAGAGGATGAACTATCGTTTTCAGCATATCCAAACCTTCTGTCACCTGATCCTGTATCCGCAAGTCTCGGCTTTGACAGCGATGTGGCTCCACGGACAGGATGGCCTACCACATCATTTGAGGTATCAGACACCCCTCTTCTCCTAGGAGTGGAAGAGTCTTGTCCCAACATCGACGAGTCGAGCTCGTCGGCTCTACAACTTGGAACATCGGCAACAGGCGGAAAAGTCACTGCGCTTGACTTCCTCGATACCTTGGATCCGAGCAGTTTTCTTAACTCCTTGTCCACCACTCCCTCAGCATCCGACAACTCTGAGATTACAACCAACTCATTTCCTGATTCCTATTATCTCCCACTTCACGAATTGGCTATCTTGAGAGGGCTTCTTCGCGTCGCTCTACGGCTGCGCTGTAACACGACGACAATATGCAGCTCACTGCCAATTCGCCCTTCAACGATGGGACGCATACGGCACTAACTACTCAAGAGTTACCCCCAGTGTGGCGACCAACATTGGCGCAGTCAACTACACCACATCATCCTGTCATCGACTTGCTGCCATGGCCTAATGTTCGGGATCGCAGTAAGGAACTTGAGCCCCTTTTCTTCATAATTTCAGGAAATTTCGAAACATAATTTTTCATTTTTGGGGCAAGACAATGCCTAAACTTCTAAAACCCTAATAAATCACACTCAAAATATAAATATCTGACACCGAGCGCTGCAGTCATCATGCTCCTCGACTTACCGGACGACGCCCGTCCACCAGCTGCCGCCGGTCCTTGTAAGTAGTGACGGGGATCTCTAGTTTCTTATGAAGTCTATTAGAGAAGTAAAAGGTCCTGCAAGAGCTCCCATCATCTAACAAGTCATGTATACACTCTTGGGACGTTTACAAATCACGTTTAAGCAAGCAATAGCTAACTGGATGTTAAAGTGGCAATGGCCCAACTAGCTTACGACCTTGAGGATGGTTGTGAAGGTATTCGCATCTGGGGTGACGACCCCTGCGAGCCGACCGCGTGGGAAGTAGGGCAGGTAAGTCGTTAAAGTCTTCAACCCCCCTAACATGTACCGGAAACAACGAATTGTCTTAACCAAGCCTCAATCATTCTTACTATAAGTGAAAATCATTGACCCCAGTGTTATATACAGGTGCTTTTCGAGCGATGGTGGTTTGTTTTCGACAGGCAGGTCATGAACCAAAGTAATTACTGGCGGAGGTTAAGGGAGCTCCAACTCTGAAAGCTAAATCGTAGCTTCGCGGCTCTTTTTATATCTTAAAAAAAGCTACAATCATGTGGAAGTTCCCAACTCAATTGTAGTTAATGGTTCCCTCAATTGGCGTGTGCTCCATTTCCCGAATGATCGGAGTCTTCGTTTCGAGTCCCATTCTGAGGGGGCTGTAGATGATAGGAATCTCGTACCGGCTTGTATCACGGACAATACCGTTTTACTTGATCATGACGCACCTCATTTATATAATAACAGCAAACCCAAATCACCATTCTGAAGCCTCAGTCCAAAAGAAATTTAAGAGATCCCAAAAAGGGAATAGGAGAAAAGTATCGAGATCAATATTTTCAATTCACCAGACTTTTTTTCCATAACTCTTGCTGTCACCGATTTTCGATATTTTCTCTCTTTGGATAGCCAATATATTTATTTGGCAGGAAAACCAAACCCATCATCTTGCCACATGCTCTCCAACCTTGGCGTTGGCCCTCGTCTCCTAATTACCTGCTGCAACCTATTATTCAACACAGCGAGAAATCGCATCATATTCCCTGAAAAGGACGAAAAGGGGACGATCACTCTTTTTGCCATCGATAAAGATGAGGAGAAATGCACCCATCTGTACGAGCGAGGCGTAGCGGATAATACTTAACTGCACTTCGCCATTTACGTCGAAATGTAGCTACGTCAAGCTCATGCTGTGCGACATGAAGCTTTTCTATCATAGTATAATTGCTTGTTCAGGCTACGAGTCAATAATGAGAAATCCATACCTCTCATCTTAAAGGGCCCTTCACAAGACCACGAGCGCGTCTACTAATTACCAGACTCGGCTATCTGTTTCGTCCTCCAGCAGGCAAATTATACTTCAGGTAGGTCTGAATGGTTGCAGAAGCTCCCTTCAAGGGCTGATCTGGAATACACACAGAGTTTTCCGTGTGATGTGCAGATTCGGGCGTTGTGTGATACGCTCAAGCAACGAGATTATAGATGGCGACACCAAACAAATTCTCCAATCCTGACATGCCAGCCGATGGTTGTCTACGGATGTACGCACATTGCCTAATCTTCGGCCCCCTGAAGGCAGTATTCTGTCTACCGTGCGTGTGCTGTGCAATAGCGCACAAGGGTAACGAGAAACAACGCCAAATGGACGGCACCTCTCATAAAAAAGAGGGTATGAATGGAAGGGAAATAGGAGAAGCCACAGAGGGCCAGCCGGCCCAACAACCTAACATGGAGGTGCTCCCGATGCCTCGAAGCCCACAGATCAGTGGCCGGCTGAGTGGCACTTCCCGGAACGCAACAATCAGTTAAAGAAGAACGTAAAGAACGACGACGCTGAAGGTGCGAAGGATAAAACTGTCAAGGATAAACTTGCGGATGGTGTGCTGAAAATCGCTACTGCTGCATGAAGGACGATGAATAGTTGATGGGAACCTTGACTGAAATATGCATCATTTTGACTACCCGTACCATCGTTATTTCATAAAGAATAAATACCTTTTCGGCTCTAAGATCGTTTTAGAGTTCCTAGTAGAATTTCAAAGCTCTGTCATCTGAATGACGTATCAAAATATATGAGCACTTCCTGGGGAAGTAATTTGCGACACCTTAGGGTTAAGGCTGGCCGACATCGGTTATACGCTTGACGACTCTGATGGCGCCCCCAATGAATCTCTAAGCATATTAGATGGCGATGGTAAGCGAGGTAATAGGCTTTCGGTTTCTTCTCAGTGTCGACTTCGTTTAGAAATGCCGAGAGATGAGAAATTCTCCGAAGCGTGCTTCTAGAGAGCCTCATTAGAGGGCGCGTATATATGCCAATGTCAGGGACCTCGTAGGGTAGGGTGTAGACATCTGTTGTTGCACGGAGAGTGAATGAAGCCTTATCCGTGGGCTCTATGTGACTACATGACTATATACAGAGAGTCTCTTTGTCTCGGTCTGATCAGTGCCTAGATCCCTGTTCCTGGTAGCCAATGTCGTGCAGTATGTGCATATGTTTTCATTGCCTGGAATCATATGAAATAAATCTTCACAGAGTGACTATATGATTCATCGAGAATGACCTTAGTGATCGTGAAGATACGAATGGCATAATTGAAACGCTGTGACTAGGCGAAGTGTCCATCTTGCAAGACTGCATGATCAATTTGCGTAGGCGACGCCATAATAAACTTCAAGATGAGAGCTTATTCCTGTCTATCCGCCTAGGTTATCGCGCCGTCGCTTCGCTCAAGAATATCATCGCCCTCTTATTGAGGTGAATCATCTAGGCTTAAGAAACTTGTTTAGTAGGTTCATCGCTCAGGCCCACAATACGGAGCTTGGGCAGACTTAGTACTCAACGTCTAAAAACCTTTCACGTTACCTCATGCCATTGAATATTCCCGATGTTTACATCTAGATATCCCCTAAAATACCTAACCCATAAGGAAAAATACCTGAAGGTGCGGTGGGTTTTTTAAAGCCCACAAGTCATGCAGTTGTATGCGGGCTGAACGGCCCGGGAATTACCCATTTCGGCGGATGACCCGAAGCTTCAATGTTCGATGTTAAGGTACCTAGTTAGACACAACAATATCTGAATAATAGGTAGCTATGTATAAGGCATAATTAATGGCACGCAGACCTCCATGCTGTTAATACTTGAAAGAGCCTCTCGTTTATGAAACTCGCTCAGCGAGCAGGCTGTAGCATGATGTAATCTGCACCACGACGGCAATTGCTGACATGCTAATCCTCTCGAAGCACTGTGGTGTGATTACTCTACTGCAATGGATTTGGAGGGTGGACTTGAACCAATCGGCGTCGGCCGGCCAGAACTATGCCCCTGTCCCTACCCCTACCCCTTGTGCCATTTGCCTGCCTGCAGCGTTACCCCTACCTTAGGTGGTTGGCTACTGTACATAGGGTACCTACCTATTGGTGAAGGATTTTAAGAGATATCCGCTCCGTAAACCAAGTGCCATCCGAGAGTAATACATATACAATGGCGGCATCTGCCAGTGCTCCGTGCTGGCCGGAGCTCCCGGGTATACTATGTAGGTAATATACTTTTGACCTCTGGGTACATTGATAGATAGTGACAGTAGGCGATACGATAGAGGGGTAATTGAGGGGTAGACGTGTAGTTACATTCATTTCTTTGGACTTGGACCCAGGAACCAGGAATTGGCTGGCGGAAGACCGGGCATCGGTCTTGGTAGGCACAGCACACAAGCTAAGCTACAACATCAATTTGTTGAATAGATGAGAATGAACGCATAGTACTGTAGTGAGGTCTAGTCTGGTCAGGTTGCGTAATATGAAATGTGGTCAACTGTCGATCTGGTCATGGCAGGAGACTATGCGCGCTAAGTATAAGGTCAGGGAGTAATACAGTAAGTCGGATGGTACGCTAATACCAAAAGTGCATCCGTCTCCTGCACGGCACTGGAGAGGGCCATGCGGAATCGGTGAAATCCAAGGATGAGGGTGAGCCCGAATGGCTGAGAGAACTCCGAAGGCATTGGGGAATTTCTATGAACCGACCAACATACATACTTGTAACTTGTACTTGTACTGTTGAGCAGTTAGCTTCCGTCTCACACTAGCCAATGGAGCCAATGGCCGAAGCTCCATGGTCGGAGTTGGTACTTCAATTGTAAGTCAAGTAGAAATGCCCACCTACCTGCTTTCTCTGCCCTACTGTACACTACACGCTACCTTCTAGCCTTGAGCTACCAATCTAAGAAATCTATAGAGGTAGCCATACCAGTGTCTGACTTCTCCTTCACCTCCTTCTCTCTTGATTCTTTGTCTCCGAGAGCCTCTTCCCTCTCCCTCTCCTCCCGTTTCCTTTTTCTTTGCTCTGCAATCATAGCGTACCGGGTGGGCTGGTTCGTCGCACAAGTTTGCATTTTAGACACACAGTGGGAGTAGTCAGCTTGACCACGTTCCTAAAAGGTGTATCTGCGGCCCTCATTTCTTTTTCTCATGCACACAACTGCTCGGTGAGACTCTTTTCCCTCTCCCCTACCCGTCCCTCTTTCTGCCGATGCTGGATACCGGTCGCAAAGCCCGTTTCCGGGAGTTGAGGTATGCGGCATGCGGTATGTGGTATGCGGTATACGCGGCGGCCATGCTACTTTGATATGCGGTTGCATCCGACGCCGCCCATGGCAAATGCCCCGTGGCAGCCTACATATCCAAGAGTAGACTCGCTAACTTTCGTCACAAGTTAATTCCTTCCCGCTACATCCTGACCGTTTGCGGACTCCGCAGCCCTCAACTTCGGCCGCACGCTTGTACCCACCGCCAAAATGCATATCAACGACATGATTGCAGATGCCGAGAGGACCGGCAAACCGTCCTTCTCCTTTGAGTACTTTCCTCCAAAGACCGCTCAGGGTGTCCAAAACCTTTACGACCGAATGGAGCGCATGTACGACTTCGGCCCCAAATTCGTTGACATCACATGGGGAGCTGGCGGCCGGATTGCTGAGCTTACCTGTGATATGGTGCTCCAAGCTCAAACATTTCTCGGTCTCGAAACCTGCATGCACTTGACTTGCACTGACATGGGCGAGGAGAAGGTCAATGATGCCCTGCAAAGGGCTTATAAGGCCGGCTGTACCAATATCCTGGCGCTTCGTGGAGACCCCCCAAGAGAGAAGGAGAAGTGGGAGGCTACTGACGGCGGCTTTCAATACGCCAGAGACCTTGTAGCTCATATCCGCGAGAAGTATGGGAGTCACTTCGCGATTGGCGTTGCTGGATATCCCGAGGGTTGTGACGATAATAAGGACGAGGAGTCCTTGCTCGACCACTTGAAGGAGAAGGTTGATATGGGCGGCACCTTCATCGTCACGCAAATGTTCTACGACGCCGATAATTTTGTTCGATGGGTGGGAAAGGTACGAGAGAGGGGGATCACCGTTCCCATTATCCCCGGAATTATGCCCATTGCCACCTACGCTAGCTTCATTCGACGCGCAAACCACATGAACTGCAAGATCCCAGAAAAGTGGATGGCTGCCTTAGATCCCATCAAGAACGATGATTCGGCTGTTAGAGAGGTCGGAAAGATTCTTGTCGCAGAGTTATGCCGGCAAATCATGTCTGCGGGCATTGTGCACCTTCATTTCTATACCATGAACCTGGCGCAGGCTACCCGCATGGTGCTAGAGGAGCTGGATTGGCTACCCTCTTCACAGCGTCCCCGGCAACAACCGCTCCCCTGGAAACAATCACTTGGTTTTGGTCGTCGCGAAGAAGATGTTCGCCCCATATTTTGGAGGAATCGTAACAAGTCTTACATCTCTAGGACACAGGAGTGGGATGAATTTCCTAACGGTAGATGGGGCGATTCCCGCTCACCTGCGTTCGGTGAACTCGATGCATATGGAATTGGTCTGACGGGATCGAACGAGTCCAACCGGAAGAAATGGGGCGAACCTCAATCTATCAGTGATATTGGAAGTCTCTTTATCCGCTATCTAGAGAAAGACCTGGACTCTCTACCATGGAGCGAGGCACCGCTTTCAGGCGAAGCCATTTCAATCAAGGATAACCTCATCAACCTAAACAAACGTGGGTTTATTACCATCAATTCCCAACCCGCCGTCAGTGGGGTCAAATCAACACATCCGATCTATGGTTGGGGTCCCCCAAATGGATTTGTGTATCAGAAGGCTTACTTGGAGCTTTTTGTGCACCCGAATTGTATGGTGAGGTGATTCGCCGGATTGAAGCCGGAGAGACTCTTTCCTATTACGCCGTAAACCATGCGGGAACTTTTGCAACGAATGCGCCATCAGAAGGACCAAATGCTGTTACCTGGGTGTCTTCCCAGGTAAGGAGATTGTCCAGCCCACTATTGTAGAGAGTGTGAGTTTCCTTGCTTGGAAGGATGAGGCCTACCGACTTGGATATGATTGGGCGCGTTGTCATGATGCGAACAGTCCCAGCCGTGCTCTGATTGAGGGATCATGAATGACTGGTACTTGATCAACATTGGTATGCAATTACTCTTTATAGTGTGTGCTCAAAATTACGCCTCTAACGACATTTTAGTGAATAACGATTTCAATGACACGAAGGCCGTGTTCGAGCTCTTTGACGGGTTAGAAATTAAGGAGCTAAACACTCCAGTATCCGCCTCGACTCCGCATACTAACGGGACAAATGGCCATGGCATTGCGGCATCGAACTAATTTTTCTTACGATTGAACGATTTGGCGCACTTTTCCAAAGGTTAGAGATTTTCAACAAGCATAGGATTGGCGATTCTGGCCACAGGGGTTCAACTGATTCAACAAGCATGCACTAGAGGCGTTTGGTTTTTTTTCAACAAAAGGTTTTGGGATACTGGCTGGAAACGATGCCTCAAGGCCCAGAGGGACAGGTAAATAAGGCTACGTCTATATCTCAACGATACCCCGGAACTTGATTTTGAGGAGTGAATTTGCGCTTGAAGTGGGCAAAAGGTGATGAAGCAACAGACCTCAACCGTCTGCTTTGCAACGATATACAATCGACTGACAGGCACTTGTTCGTCTGTCTCTCTACAATAATAGGTCGAGAAATGCGTATGAGCTTTATCCTCATCGCACTATACAAGTGGTTAAATACAAGATGACTCCTTAGCGGCGCTTATAAGCTGCTGCACATACCAATCAACGTACACTGATCGGTTTTCTGGGTTGCAATTGCAAAACTTGATTGATAAGATTTCTCGTGAATAGCTAATGGTTAGGAGGTATATATATTTTTCAATCTAAAGCTCCTGTATCTTGAGCAACACGGTGAAAGATACGCTATATACCAACTTGGTAAGTGTGATAGCTAGGACCGACCGGGTTACCGAGGATCTCCCGCTCTCCACAATCCTGACCTGAAGTGGAGGTACCGTCCTTTGTACACCCCAACCTACATCATCGTTTGTAGGCAGGGATTTGGTATTGAAACATTTATATCGCAGTTTTTCTACTTATATTCCACAGTGTTGTACTCACTCCTTACCTAGGTAATTGTCACACTAATAACTCATCTTTCATCGGCTAAAGCTATTTCATCCATAGGACCGACCATACCTGTTATCATTGATTTGGTTTCATCAACTCGCGCTCCCGTCTTGTTGTCTCACGAAGGGGAGCCCATATGAATTCCCGAATCACACAGCTAGCACGTCATTTATCGAGACCTCGACCCAATCTCGGCTACCTACCCACCACCGTAGGCTCACGATCTAGCGCGGGGTGCATCTCGTCAAGAATCATGGCGTCAGCTTCGGCCTCGACGGACGGCAGAGGCACTCGTACGATTCATACCGCTGCTTGTCTAATCATCGGCGATGAAGTTCTCGGTGGCAAGGTTAGTCTTGTCCCCTTTCTTTTTGGTGTTGTCGTGGAATAATGCACTGACCTTGCCTGCAGACGGTTGATGTGAGACTACCTGCCGTATGTGTTCTTGGATGGGAACTAACGCCAGACTCGTAGACCAACTCAGCTTATATGGCTAAATGGTGCTTCTCTCTTGGTATGGTAAGGCATAATGCGTGCTTGTAGAGTGTGCTTGATGATCATGGTGAATGAAACCGAGGCTTGACTGACCTTTTGTGCCCTTTATAGAATCTGAAAAGAATCGAAACTATTGAGGATGATGAAAACGAGATCATCGAAGCTGTAAAGAGAATGAGTAATCGGTACGATTTCGTGGTAACCAGGTATGACCTTCCTCTCGAGTGCTCTGGCAGATGAAATACAAAACTAATGCATAACATATGTAGTGGAGGTATAGGCCCGACGTGAGCAGCCCCCTTCGCCCCCTCAAGCTCGTGTTCTCTAGACTCACTCACTCCATAACAAGGCATGACGACATTACATACGAATCCATCGCCAAGGCGTTTGGGCTGCCACTGAAACTCCATGCTGAGGCGTACGAGCGAATGAAGAGACTGAGCAAGCCGAACAAGGCACAGCCCAACTTTAGCTGGGATGTTGATTCGCCGGCCAAGACGGCGCGGTTACGAATGGTCGAGTTGCCCATTGACGAGTCCCGTGACTTGGACAAGCAGGCTCTTTTCCCTCGCGATGAGCTGTGGGGTGAGTAATTCTCAGTGCCAATTTCTTTCTGTCTGGGCAACTTTCGGGGCCATCAAGTAATGACTGACTCTGAGTGTTGTAGTGCCTGTTTCTGTTGTCAATGAGAATGTTCACATCCTTCCAGGTGTTCCCAGATTATGTAAGCTACACCCCGCGATCAGTATTGAAGAAGCTGCTAACGAGCATAGTTGAGAGCTTGCTGGAAGGCCTCAAGCCTTTCATCGTTGACCGACTCGTGGATCCCGAGGGTAAGGGAATATGCCGAGTTATTATCTCGACACCTTTACCGGAGAGCGCGGTCGCCGACTATTTGAGAGAACTTGCCGCGAAAGTGGCCCCCAGAGGGATCAAAGTTGGTAGTTATCCCCGGTGGGGGAAGAAAAAACTCTGTTACTCTGGTTGGTCGCGACAGGGACTATTTGGAAAGCTTGGTGCCGGAGGTAGTTGCTGGCGTCGAGGGAAAACGGATTGCGGTTGAAGGCGAAGACGACGAGCCCGAGCAGTTGTAATTCAACCAAACCCGCATTTACATGATCTCATAGTTGCATCTGCATGCTGCATAGGCGGAGTAGCTCATCGTTGACTGTTATGTATGATATCTCTTCTCATAGAGCTGTAGCTGGTCCCTAATAATGGTCGGATGGGTTCGTAATCCCGGACAAATTTGTATCATTTCCCGCGTTCCGCGTCTTACCGTCAGGTCTTGATAATGGCGGACTTATAGCAGGCATCTATTTGACACCATACACGCCGGCCGGCCCACCGTCGACAACTCCCCACGGCGCCCGAGCAAGTTGCTTAACTTCAAGCCCGAACCCCTGACGCTGTCAAGATTAGCATGAGTTCGCACCAAGCGGGCGCGTCGCCAAGAGTTCCCGGCGCGCTACGTTCGAACCCCCGTCTCTCTACGCTAAAGTAGAAGGGGCCCCACAAGCTTGGGTTGCATTCGCCATGCACGAAGAGCGTTGACGTTTTGTCCAAGACGTCTGTCTGTCTATATTTGTATCTGTCGCTGGATTTTTTTTCTTGTGTGGGAGAAGCAGCGGATTACGTGTGTTGTTCGGCCCCGTCGTTTTCTCCGAGGTTCGAGGGCCGCGCGTAACGTTCCAGCCTTCTAGAAGCCTTTAGCGAACAAAAGACAATCTACAGAATCACTTCGAGAAGGGAACCGGAGCTCAAATCAAGAACGGGCCCACACACCCCCCCAACATGTGGCTCTACGGCGATTTACACAATCCTTCAACCCGACTGCGACTATCCAGACACTTATACTAGTATAGATGTATAATGGGAGGTATGAGCTTTTCCATGATTGGCTCTCTGCTCTCTAGTATGGGGAAGTCGTGATTCAGGGGTTGTTCATTTGTGGTGTACACCACCATCCCCAGGGTCCTGGGTTGCCTGTCGTACACTTCATTATAATAAAATGCCATTCCCCCCTATAGCGCTACCGGTATTTGCTGGTCGGTTGCCAAAAGAGTAGGTAGGTTAGTAATTCGAGGGGTCAGGCTTAGACTAATCAGGTAGCTTTCTTGGGTACGGAAATGAGGCTCATTTCGTTCGAGGTGCAACCGTCAAAGATGGGTTACCCACCCTATCTACTCAAGTAAGTACACTAAGTAGTGTAATGGAGTAGGGGCCATTCTTTACCGGAGAGCTAACTAAACGTTGGAGCAACCTGATCGGCCAAGACCCATGTTGTGGATTGAATCTGAACCATAATTGATCTCTTTACCCCACCTTATTGGTCTATGAACTGAGGGTACGATAATTATCATGACACAGGCGGCATTTCCGGTTATCCTTGAGTAACTCTGTGTATATGTGATTGTAATACTTGGATTCAAAGGGTGCATCAAATCACCACCTACATTGCAATGCCCTCCTGACCCTTCAAAGGAATTTGGATATAGCATGTTAAGCGTTTCATTATACACTAACTTATACTAACTGTTAGCACTGGTACTTTCAAGGCTGAGCGATTGGATAATAGCGCAATGCCTACTTATCCGCCAACAGGTAGTGTTGTAATGCTAGTTGTTGCTATGTTAGCTGTTACAGTATGTAGCAGTCAAGCAAAGGAGGTTAGAGTTGGAATGGTGCATTATCCCTGGAGATACAAGTGAATGTGAATTGTGCCAATCTGTGATTGTGATAATTGCTACAACTAGGTAGTAGTACTAGAGATATCACGGCGCATATGTAATACGGCGTTCTACCAAAGAAAAGAACTGGCACTGGTAAAAGATAGGGGTATGTCCACGGATGCTGTCCCGAATTAGCTGGCACCTCTGACGGTATAGTGTAGTTGTTAGGTAGCATTGTCTTCCTTCGAGCGTCGTGGGAGTTGACGTATTAGTAGACATCTAGTCTCATGCATATAAGACAGACAGAGTGTGGATTCATGTGCTAACGTTGCCATCGCGGATTCCGAAATACCTACACGGGCGTGCAGCGCACACACCAGCCATAGCGCCTCATTGGTTGCACAAGTCTAAGCCCATTGAAGGCGGCGAGCTTTACGGTAGCACTCTATATATGTAGCTATTTTTACGTTGGGCTACCTACCCACCCAGGTAGTTCCGGTTGTTCTCGAAGGATTCTTACTTACGGGGCCGTATTAGATGTATATGTAGATGGGCTTTGCGTTCAAAGATAGACTTGTGTGTGGCATATACATACTCCAACATTGGAGCAATCCCAGTATACAACTACAGCTACAGCACACTTTCGTAGGTAGGTACCTCCCCTCTGTCACTCTGTCACTAAAATCTAAAATAGCATAGATGGGGAAAGCTGGTTGCCACATTTGCCTTAGTGTCTCTGATGGATCACGGACAGTCTGCCTAGGTAAGTACTCATGGCACCAAACGCTCTCCGCCCCCTTTTAAATCGTCCGCCGAGTGGCGCCGCCAGATGCTGCCAAATTGTTTAGTCAGAACTGTATCACAGGTACTTTACTTACGGCCTCTCAGGTATGAGTTTGGCAAGTACCTACCTAAGGTATTGGCGCAGAATTGCTTTACCTACCGCGCAGAGGCCCCTAAGGCCAGCCAACTACGCTATCCCTTCCCTTCCCTTCCCTGTTCAACCTTACTTACAACGCCTGCTGCACACCGTCCCTTTTCGCCTATTCGCCAGCTTGACATCCCTTGTACCTGTACCTGTAGTAGCACGCTATCTAAGGCACCATTCTTCTTTCGGAACTCTATTTTCCTACTCCCTTTCTTCAATTTTTCTTCCACTTCTAATTTTTTCCCCTTCTTGATTCCCCAACAGGTGTGCGATATCCGGTTTGACTCCCTTCCGTTTTAATTGTTTGTGTGCTTTGTACGGTAAGGCAATAACCCTCCCTCTCAATCCGCCACCCAACCAAGTCATAGAAGGCCAGAGCCACGATCAGAGCCAGGAGCAGGTACTTAAAATACCCACTCATGCTAGCCTACTTAGTAGACTTACTAGGTACCTGGTAGCATCCTTGGTATCCCGGACTACCTACCTACCTAACTTGGCCTACACTATCTATCAACGCTACCCACGCTAATTGATCCCTGAACCAGCACCAGCCAGCGGTCCAAGCCTGGGACAAGTTCACAACAACAAAACCACTGTTCTTCTCTTCCTGTCGAGCCTCGTCTCTGCAACGCAACGCAACACCTCGCCTTGCCTCGCCTCGCCTCGCATTACGTCGATGCGCATCGTCCTCCACTCGACCGACGCACGTGTCCTTGCCTTTAGAACCTGCCCTTGTGCTCTGCCGCGTTGTCGCGCCAAGGTAGCCGTCGTCGTCCACAACTCCTAGACTTATCATCCATCGTTGAGACCCTGACTGGAAGAATTATTCGTCTGGTCCACAATGGCGTCAAATAAGGTATGTCGAGCATCGCGGGCTTTCCCTCGCGCGGTTCAATTAGCTGCCTCCGCTTGTCCGAACGGGACCCTCACTCACCGTGTCCCAATCTAGTTTTTACGAGAGTACAAGGTGGTGGTTGTCGGTGGAGGTGGTGTCGGTAAATCCTGCTTGACGATTCAGATGACGCAGGACCATTTCATCGATGAATATGATCCGACCATTGAGGGTATGTGGCAACCTCCTCATCGCGCCCTCTTCGCTCGTTGGCCTGTTGCCCCGATCTAACGTTGGCGCTCTATTAGACTCATACCGAAAGCAATGCATCATCGACGAGGAGCTAGCCCTCCTCGACGTTCTTGACACCGCCGGTCAAGAAGAATATGCCGCGATGAGAGAACAGTACATGGTCAATGGCGAGGGATTCATGCTTGTGTTCTCGATAACTTCCCAAGAGTCTCTGGATGAGATTCACGCCCTCCACCGACAGATCCTGAGAGTCAAGGGCAAGCAGGAGGGCGACCACTTCCCTGTTGTCTTGGTTGGCAACAAATGTGATCTCGAACACGAACGTGTTGTCACGAGAGAGAGTAATTATAAATGCCCCCTTACCATGGTACACCAGTTGAACTGACAATTTTCTCAGAGGCCGAGAGGAGCGCGGCGGAATTCCGATGCCCCTATATTGAAACCTCAGCCAAATCCCGCATTAACGTAGAAGCAGCCTTTTTCGATGTCGTGCGTGAGATCCGGAGCTATGACCGCAACCTGGGTGGCATGTCGGCGAATAACGGCCGGGGCAGCGGTGTCCATGGACCGGATAAGATGGAAATGACTGATGGCGAGGCAGAGGCGGGCTGCTGCGCAAAATGTGTCATTCTATAGTGACCGGAACCTACCCAGGACCTAAAGCTACCTTCACCATTACGAGGCGGGCGTGTACTTGGGCGTCGGGCATGTGTCACTTTCACCTCGATCCACGACGATGGATGGCTTTGGCGGCTTGGACGACGTATATAGGCCTATGTCGGCATGCCCCTGCATGATATAAAAGGAGTCGGACGGATTTTTCTGCCAGGGTTTTATGGAATGAGCAATCACCAGCATCTAGCAGAAACGCGAGCTGGGGATGGTCAAACGATCATGGATCATTAGGGGTTTATACCGTTGTCACCGTTGCCGTCCCCAAGATCGGCATTTCAGCATAGGACGGGCAACAGAACGCTTCGTTGGGAGCTACTCCAGCCGACAAAGAGATCAAAACGAGATAATGGATATCTCCCATCCGGTCTTTTCATACCTTTTGTAATGTTCTTTACTTATTCACGTTGCAGTCTTCTTGTGTTTCAGTCATAGATTCAATTCAACGGCATGGGTGGTATTCACGTCACTTGGTCTCCCCGCTCCCCTCACGAGTGAGCTATCTATACTCTCTGGTGAACCAAGCACATTAGCAGATCATTCTCACGTGACCGAGTGAAGTCCAAATTATGGCAAGCTGACCAACACCCTATTAGAAAAAGTTCCATGTCATAAGTGGTGAGACCGCACCTTGCTTACAACATGAAAACTGACGCACGAAAATAATAGGGAAAAACAGGGTTCGAATATTGAAATCCTTTTGCCTGGCCAGTTCCTAGCTTTGTCCCAATGGGTGTGATGATACATCGAACAATTACCATTATCCTCTGTAATAGGGCTTATTTGTGACATCAAAGGATCTCCTTGGGGATGCCATTAAGACTCTGACAAAGGCTAACTCTCCCTCGGCGTTTAAGGGCCAGTTCGATATTTGTGAGAATTACAACAGAGGCCGTTTCGCTGGACAAGGGCCACCTCACTCTAGGCTATTCAAGCCTATTTGTGTCGCCTGTCGTCTTGGTCTACAATCTTATTATGCAATTTATTTCTTTAGCAACATTATTTGCTTTCACAGACTTTATCTATAAGTTAGGGGTAATTCTGCTCGTGACTAACTACATTCACAATCAAGCACAACACGAAACCTATCAAACCAGAGAGCATTAACAGAAAAGGAAAATTCAGGCATATCCGAGTACAACGACTCTTAGTCAAGAAGATTAACAATGAGTAACATGGACCTTGATCCAGCTGGGAATGATCTCCAGCCTCCGCCACCACCAGTTCCTACTTATCCATTAAACGACGTCAACATTAACCAATGGATAGAGCACGAGGGCAAGCAATTCCTCTTCCCTAGCAAATGTCGACTCTGCTCCTCTTTTCCTAAGCCCAACAACCACGATTTTTGTGGGTGGCTTGTGAATTCCAAAGGCGTTCGACACGGCGTAAGTAATTCTCATAACCCCAAACCCCTAAAACCATGCTTTGAATAGTAAGAACTAACTCTTGTGTGCTCTAGTGCGAGTTATGTCGTCGATGGGGTTTGGTTTGCGTGGTGGTCGTCGTCCTACCCTGAGAGAAACTATCAACGTTTCCATATTGCGATCCTTGTGAGTTCGAAAAAACCAAATGCGACCGCCAGCACCCTTGCGATTGTTGTGTTAAGGTTCGGAAAAACCCTGCTGGGTGTATAAGAAATGGCTGGGTAAGTCACTTTTCGATCCATTATTCTTTGTTTTATCAACTTCGAAAGCTCAAGTTTCTTCTCGTAACCTAGATAGAGTTTAGAAGCCTCGACATCTTTTTCCTTTCTTTTTTAACAAATCACCGCCGAATCAGAATTGCTAACTCGGACTGTTTCTAGTGGACTCAGAACCATGGCCCGGCGGAGCGCGGTATAGGCCAGGGTCATTTACCAGAGGGGCGGCCTTCGGGGCCGAATTGTACCCATACATCTCCGGTATGCTAGGAGGGCCGGACGGGGTCAACAGCGACCAGCCATATAACGCCTTTATCGACCAGCCCCCCGATTTCCATCTCCAGTATCTTGCTGTAAGTAATTTTCTAACTTATTTCCTTCCTATCTCAGCAACTTCTGCCGTCAAGTTTTCCTTTCTTGGGTATAAGGCGGTGTTCAGAAGCTACTCAACCCCTTCCAACTTACGCTTGTAATAACAATAACTAACCTTGAGTGTTCTTCTAGTGGGTCAGGGGAGGCCCGATGCCAGTGCCGGCAGGGTACCCGGAGCCCCTCCCGTTCCTCGACCTTTGTTGTTGCCGTTGCGGTCCCTCGAAGAAGAAGATGAACAACTACAACAACAACCAGAGCAAGTCGTTGCTCCACCTAACATTCCATCGCCCCCTGCGCCTATACCTACGCTTATACCTAATCCTGACCTACTGCCCATCGCGGGATACATACCTCCCAACCCCAACCGAGCTCCCCGCCATACAGAAGTTGCCATCCTGCACACCGACATTCTCCTTCAACCGTTGGCTACTCCACAACGAAGGCAGACAATACTTCGCGTTGGGGAAGATTTACATCCTCCGCCCTCCCCCGGCCCATCAAAGACGTTATTCGATGTGGACCAAATCCCGGTTATTATGCGCCGCGCAAGGCTCGCCTTGCCACGTAGTGCGGCTCAGCACATCGACCAGCATATGCAGCATCCTAATCCAACAGCCAAGCCAGCCCTGGATACAGTGTCATCTGCGCTTCGCTCTATGCGACAGAACAAATACCAGAGGTGCGATGAGAGGAATACCGCCAAGAACAGGGTAAAGTGCACAAACCCCACTCGCGAAGTGTGCACAGACAAGTCCCACGATGGCAGCCCCCCCGTATTTGCGATGACTGCCACGCCTGGAGCCGGCGGGTCATGAGGCGCGCGATAAGGGATACCGCCTTGCGTCTCCGGGCCTACGCGTGCTCGCCTTGCGCGGCAAGGATCTCCACGGATTGGTTTCTGAGCGTGCGATACAACGTCTGGGGGCTCCCGCCCGACGCCTTTGCCGACCACACCGGCGCCGACGCCGTCTCGAACAGCCGGGGCCAGCCGCTGAAGATCACGGGGTGTATGTGTGCTACCAAGCTGATAGATGGCCGTCTCTGCACGCCTCACCGGCTCGCTCACTTTCTCGACGTGCGAGACAAAGCGGCCGCGATGAGAGAATTCATAATAGTCACATTTGGGGCGCTGGTTTGCCCCTTCTGCGTCATCAACCCGGGCGCGAACCCGCGCAACACTCGAGAGGGTCAACTGCCTCCGAAGATAGCCTACGTGTGTCTGGCGTGCTTCGGTTTTGTCTTCGCCGATCCTGCCGGCCTAGCTGCAATTGGTCCATTCCGACCAGTCGCGCCGCCACCACCAGCACCACCAGGCCAGCCGGCGCCGCCACCGGCTGACGCGGAAGAGGCGATAGATGGTACTGTTCCAATGGAACTATAAACCAGTACCAGCTTCACAACGTAGCCATGACATGCGCGGATGACGAAGATTTTATATCTGATGAAAGGTAAGCCCGGCCTCCCAAGTCCATATCTTTGATTGCCGTCAAAACCAGTAGATGCTCTCTAGACACAGGTAAGTATAAACTTTTCGTAGTTGTCTAATGGTTCAGCATACGTCTGTCTGTCTGCCTGGGTGCTTGCCTAGGTAGCAACATATACGGTCGCTATGTTCTCATGTTTCCATGTTTAAAGTTAGTAAGTTGTTTTTTGTTTAGTTATAATTCAAATCAAATCATAGTTACTTGTTTTTATGCAAATATCACGTTTCAATAAACAATCGCACAGCACTCGTAATTACGTCTTATCCACTGTATTTCTTCACGCTTCTTCTTCCAAATTCAAAGGGATGACAAACAAGCCCTCCTCATCCCCAAGCTATAAATCTCGGTTTGCCAGGTTGAGAGAGGAACTTATGTATATATCTTCAATGAGATACGCTCGCAGGGAAATATATCAGGTCCTGTGATGAAGGCTGTAACCATGGTCTGTCTACGTACACGAAACCCACTTACTATAGGGCCCCTAACATCCAATACATCTTAAGTCGGTGAGATGAGAACATATCGGAATGTAATTGCTTATGGGGTTTGGACTGGGACACACCAAATAAGCATTCCAACCCTCTCTGTGTATGTTCATGTGTTGTTTATTGGATATTCGATGTGATGAATGAGTCTGAGTAAAGAGATAAGGTATCTATAGTCTTTTTCACAAGTTCAACCCCGTGATATAGATACAACCTTCATTCAAGCTCGCTCAAGCCCCTATCTAGGTCAATTTAGTGCCGACTTCAGCATTAAATAGATTCAGCCGAGCACCATATCAAGCAATCAAGTCATTACAATCAACGGTATTATCGGAATCTATCGTACTGCTAGGGTGCCAACGGGTGGTAATCGCAATAACATGACGTATTTCCAGGCCTTACTTGTGAAACCACCGGGCCAATAAGTCACCTAGTCAATGCGAGCAGATGTAACCTTGACAGGCAGGCAGCGTTCGCTAGAAACGGCACGATGGTATAGTACATGTGGTCCGCGCAAAGATTCGGCGGTTGAACATGCTAAAAAATCTGAAGCTGTCACTGGCTCCTGTATATTAAACGCGATCTCATTGGAGCCGCACAGCACAGCGATACTCAGTAGGTAAGTAGGTAGTCAGCCCTCAGTGCCCAACGCGAGAAGGCTTCGTGCCTGATGTAACTGCTAAACGTGGGGTAATCTGTGTATTAAAGTGTAGCTTCGGGCCAGCCCAGGCGAAAAAATCATCGCAGACTAGCATATTCCCATGTTCCCCCTTTTGCAAAGCAGCGACGGAAAATGGCTTTTACTCATCTCTCAGCCTCTGACAGTAAACTACTGGCCATTCCCTTAGAGATTCGTCGGTGTATATACGGGTTTTGTATCCCGCAACACCTGACTTTTGACTTCTCCGATGACATGTACTACCAAAATCGATCCATCGACTGGATTGAGCCACCGTGGCACTCGAACGAAGGTTGCGACGCCGGTAGCGAAGAGGCTTTCATCAGTGAGCTCCACGCTCTTCAGAACGAATGGAGATCAATGGATGAATCTTTCCTTCTAGGAGCAGCCGAAGTCGCTTCTGTGGACGAAGACAGCTTGGACCGTGGCACGAAGGAGGACTCTGAAAGTCTTGAATCGGATCGTTACGATTTCACTCCCCCGTCATCCGACAGAAGCGCGCTGCCTGCACTCCTACTGCTCTGTCGCCAAATCAATGACGAAGTCGAGACGATGTTGTATGGAGGGAACACCTTTACGGTGAGCGTTCACGACCAAGGGGAATATCACACCAAGAGACAATTTACACCCTGGAAACGAGAGAGGATGCGGAATATAATATTGGTACTACGACCGATAAATGTCCCCTATCAGCCAAAGTCCCTGATGGACCCTGAGATCTGGGATGCCGTGCTCGGCAACCTGCTCACCCTCGGCGTCATCGTCGAGCAATCCGAGCCACCGCTGCTGGAATGGCTCGAGGACAGCGAGAAGGAGGCGCCTGGGAACTTCCTCGCCTTTCTCCAGGACAAGAGGAGGGAGGCGGCGGCGGAGTGGATGACCTGGCTCCTGCCCGTCTTCGAGTACCTCGTCCGGGTGATACCAAAACAGACGGAGATCGTCGTAGACGTGGCCGAGGAGGAGGATACGGTGCAGGCCCTGGAGTTTTTCCAGAAGGGCCCGTTCCGGTTCCAGAAATTACCGGCCGCGGACAACAGGCTGGAGTTCGCGTGGGAAGGGGAAGGATACGATGACGGTCCCACGAGCTGCAGAGATATCATCAACGATAGCGACTACGACTATTACTACTCTGATTAAGGCCCTCGGGTGAAGAACGTGGCAGATCGGATGGGATACTATTATGTGCTACTTCGGATACTTCGAGGAATGAGCATATAGCCGGTTATCAATAGATAATCTCTCGTCCTCTACTTATTGCTATCCGTCGCGACATGAAGAAGTAAGTGGTTGTAAACCACGGATTAGACAAACGAAAGAATATAGATCCTGCTATGAAATTTAATAGGCAGGCTGATTGTTCCCACTCGAGCCTAATACAATCCTGTCATTAGATTCGCCTTCTTCATATGTGTAGGTACTTGTAATTTCCCCAAAAGATGTCCTAATCTGAAGCCTACCTGAATTACCTATTTGCTCTTGGGTATCCGGTGAGCCCAGATTTAGGTTTAGAAACTACGACCCCGTTATAGGAGTGCCTTCCGATGCGCAAAATATGGTTCTGTCTCCTATTCGGCGGCATCCACATGCGACATGCTCTCTTGCCCTGGAATAAGCTGTAGCCTATTGTGGCCTTTTTCTTCCAGCCACTCGTCCACCTTTTCCATACCATATAGGCCAATGGTCGCCATGTTGAAATCGTCAACCTCCGCAGGAATATGCGAGAACAGCTCCCCTAATCTCACCACTAAATAACAGGAGTTAGTCAAGCATCGTTTGTGGATGATTGAAGCCGCGAAGAGCTTGATTTGCATGGAAACGAGTCTTTATACTCCCAACGTCGCGAAAACAAGAAGGAAACGGCCTTCATAATTACGTACTGGGTAGAAGTAGGGGATCTTTGCCTCCCCTAAGCTCCTTCATCCAAAAGTATGCCGATGGCGCGTCCCAGAGTGTCTTGCGCAACGTGCTAGGTAGGTGACCCGGGCACTGCGCCCAGCCGCGCTTCCAAAATTGGTACACCGCCTGTACGACATTGGCGGCTTGCCAGGTGCGACGAACACTCTCGGCGACGATCCAGGACTGCCAGATAGCCTTGGGCGACAAAGAGGAGCTCCCCGTCACATTAGAGGCGTTGGTTGGCAAATTCAGGTCGAAGGGCGAGGATACAAGAAAATGCACAGGATGACCTAGACTGCCCTTTGCGCTTTCGAGCATCTGTGCATTCCACGAAAATAAGGTCGGTATCAGGTCCTCAGCTTGCCCGCGCACTGGGAATTCCGGTGTCAATGCTCGCGATTTCCAGCGTCATCTATAAGAGTATTAGGACTTACTACGGATGTCCCCGTCGAATAAGCGGATGAGTTGATAACATAGTAGGGACTGCACATAGTTGAGGCGGCTGAAGATACTAAGTCCATCCCCGCCAGCGTTACCTAGAGACGCCTCGACCTCTTGGTCTTGTAATAATTGAGCAACACGGCTTTCTAGGATCCGATGTACGGTGTCCTCGGTCTCCCGGGTCTTGCTCATGTACATGGTCATTGCAGTGTACGCATCTTGAGTGTGCCGTGGCATGTGGAACGAATGCAGCTCACGGTGGTGAAGTGGACTATGACCTTCCGTCACCCATTGTCGCATGCAGAACCGCACTTGCTCGATGTATTGCTTCAGAGCCCTTTCGGACTCGCGTACGGTAGTTGGGGGAGGTTCCGTATATACCGGGGCCCAAGACTCGGGAGCCAAGAACCAGAGTCCTCGTAGGCAGACCAGGGCGTTAGAGGAGACTGGGGTCTGCCGTGAGCCTCCTGAAGACCGATTTTCAGTAGGCGGCGCGAGGCCTTCCAAGTCGGCCTCTGTCATATGTAAGAAAGCGAAGACAGAGTCTGCCGACACATCAAGGTGGTTCGCAGCATCTGTAGGTGCGGTTACCAGACCCTCGTCAAGATGGAGACCAGTACTAGTTAGGCGGAGTGATGTCTCCTCCACCCCCGTCATCGCAGACGTCTCTGGTCGTCGCGGTGGCGGATACGTGCATAGCAACCCTTTCTCTAAACAACGCCGACAACGTGGTATTTGCTTAGAACATTGGCGCTTCGCCTTTGAGCAGGTCACACATGCTTTCCGCCAAGCTGTTGGACGTATCATGCTTCCGGAAAAGGCGCCATCTGGTGGAATTGTATCCATATTCACAGTCTTCGCCTATCTCGACTGCAGAGTCACATCACTAACATTCCAGTAGCAGAAGGCGGCAGCGGGACGAGAAGGGACGGGGCCATGGTGGTCCAGTCCCGTCTCAAAGGCGGATCAAAAGGGTGGACAACCATCATCTCCGCCAGCAGACGGCGGAAAAGGGGCGGACAAAAGTGGGCGAGTTTACCGCGGGGGTGGTGGAGATAGGTCAACCAGAACATCTCATGCGCAGAATTATGGAGTCCACCAGGAACGGATCTGACGCCATCCAACGCGCAGGGACGGGAGAGACGCGGGCCCCTCAAAACTCCGCGCGGGTGCTTGCCAACCTGCGCAACCAAACCTCCCTAATGATGTTCACAACGCGGAATCCCGGTGATGGATTGGCAAATGTGACTCAGATTAAGGGATTCCACCAATACTGCCATCACCGCCTCACCTCTCACACTACCCACCGTTCTCCGCCAACCTGTCCAATCAACCTTCCATAGAGGGCATGAGCTTGGTCGAAGCGCTCAGCGCTGAAATAATAGTATGGCGGAATGGCCTGCGCATCGTCAACAAATTCGTCTCGGCATCATGGCTGGATTGGTCAGCGGGACGGGCATAAGCAAATCACTGTTTGGGCCGCCCCTGTCACGAACATCAATCATGGTTCGGTATCTATCTTGGAGGAATTTTACATAGATGAGGAACTATGATAGCCATGATATATATATTCATGATGTTTCGCGTAAAGATGCTTCTTGAAAAGTTCCGAATCATCGTCACGTCCGACTCTCGTCATACAAAACTCTCTCAAGGAAACATTCAGCTTTTGTAGCACAAATACCCCCCTTACGTGGTAGAACAAAGCATACGCCCAACGTTCCACGATGCAGTTTGGCAAATACGCAACGCTCACGGACCCTGTCCACAAGGCGTCCTACACAACCATCAGCCCCAGCGCCCCGAGCTTTCCCAAGCCGGCAAAACGATCGTCATCACAGGGGGCAACGGGGGCATCGGATACGGGATCGCCCAAAGCTTCATCGAGGCCTCGCCAGCGAGGGTTATCATCCTCGCGCGCCGCCCCGACGTCGTGGCCTCGGCGACGCAGAAGCTCATCGCCGAAGCGGGCTCCAACTTCAAGGGGGAGATCGCCGGCGTGGTCTGCGACATCGGCGACGCCGCGGCCGTCGACTCGCTGTGGGACAAGTTCCGCGCCGACGGCGTCTTCGTCGACGTCCTCGTGCTGAACGCGGCCGCGTTCGCCCCGCGGAAGCCGCTGCTCGACCTCGGCGCGCAGGCCGTCTGGAAGATCTGCGAGGTCAACATGCGCGCGCAGCTACACATGGCGGAGCGGTTCTACAAACAGGCGGGTAAAGGGGTTTCCGATACCAAGGTGAGACCACCTCCTCTTCTTCTCTCCCTCCCTTCCCCGGCTGCTGTGCCTCTCGAGTAGGACTGACTGACTGATTTATGTCTGTGTTTGATAGTACCTCGTCCACGTCTCCACTGCTTCCATCCACGACTTTAGTCTCGGACGTGAGTACATCGCGTACGGACTGACGAAGAACATGGGCCAGTTGGCGCTGCAGCTGGTCGCGGCGGACACCCCGCCGGAGAAGATGCAAGTCGTCAGTTATCACCCGGGCGCCATCTACACCGACGCCGCCAAGGCCGCCGGGTGGCCGGAAGACGCCCTCGCATGGGACCACAGTAAGTCGCCTCCCTTGGAACCCCCTTTGCCTATTTAACCGTTTCTTTTTTTGAACAATCGTGATATTGGAGCGTATGAGAGGCTAATATTCACCTTCCCCACCCCATAGTCAGCTTGCCTAGTGACTATGCCGTGTGGGCCGCCTCGCCTGAGGCAAAGTTCCTGCACGGCCGGTTTGTTTGGGCCGCTTGGGATGTGGACCAGCTCAAGTCCGGCGAACTGGGGAAGCGCATTGCAGAAGAACCGGCTTTCCTGACGATAGGTGTCAACGGCTTGTAAGAAAGACACGCCCAAAGCCAGGAGGAGGCTTGATGGGGACTGGAGTAACAGGTCTTGGAATTATGGATATCATGAGCCGTGATGCAATTACTGTACAATTGTCGAGTAGTCGTTGAAAAATATATATATACATCGTCCCTCCGCAGTTCGACATTACCAACCATCCACGACAGTCGCATGCACATACATGCCCTTAGCAGGTCGGGCGGTAACGCCCCCCTTTATCTCGACCTTATTCTCGTCCATCTCTTCCTTGTTCTTTAACTCGAACGCAAAGCGGCCGACCCAGCCGGCCAGGATGCAAGCGAATTCCGCCTTGGCGAAGCCCTGGCCGATGCAACTCCTCGGCCCGTGAAGGAACGTCATGAACGCGTAATTGCTCGTGGCCCCGCCGCTCGCGGCTCTCTTGTCATCTACACTCGTCGGCATCCATCTATCCGGGTTGAACTCGTGAGCGTCGGGGCCCCAAAGGGATTTGTCGAAATTCGTCGCCCACGGCGCCAGGATGACACGCACACCTTTCGGTATCTTGTGTCCCATGATCTCCGTGTCAAGGGCGGCCTCACGAAGGGTTGCGGGCACGGGGGCATAGTACCGCAACACCTCGTTGCACACAGCATTTAGATACGGCATGTGGTCGATATCGAGACTGGTGATATCAACGTCCGAGTCGACGGAGGGTAAGTTCTCCCGGACCTCCTGTCGTAGACGTTCCTGTACTTCAGGAAATTTGGATATCATGTAGATCGCCCATGTCATAGACGACGCTGTGGTCTCATGTCCTGCTCTGGATATTTCATCGGAGTTAGTTATTGCTATTTGGAGCCAATTTGTAGGAGTTTTAAAAAGCTTCTGGACACTCTCTTGTCCCAAAAAGGATATCAAATGCTCTAAAAGCTGCCAAAAAACAGGGGAGAAATGACACCAAGAATTACTCACGCGAGAAACGTCATGAGCTGATCGACAAGTTCCTCGTCTGAGAAGCCCCAGACTCTAGAGCTACCGAGAGAATATCGTGGCCTGTCTGCTCCTTTCGTTCCGACTTCCGTTTCTTCTCTTGAATGAGATCCCGACATACGGAACGGATATACTGTGATGCTACGTTGATGTTATCGTTATGCTTTACAGGCAGCTTGCTGACAAGCCACGCCGGCAGCAGTTGTCCAAGAAGGCCTATGATCTGCGCCTGCCTGCTGGCCTGGAACACATGTCGGTACGTTTCGTTGAGCTCCGAGTTTTGATCTTTGATAGCACCAAAGTCACGGCCGAGCCCGGCAACTCCAATAATGTCGAGGGTCACGCGGGAAGCCCAGTTACCGACCTCGATGACGGCCGAGTTGTGGGCCTTCTCGGAATCCGGGTTAGCTAGTATGTCCTTGCTCATCGCCTGTACCACTTCGCGGGTTTTGCCCAGCAGAAAACAGGATATAGGTCTTTGACATGCCGAAACGCAAAGGCAGGCATGAGATTCTTCCGCTGGATCTTATGCTCCTCTCCTTCAGCAAGGAGCACGCCGACGCCGAGGATGCGGCCAATGTTATATCGGAGCGCGCCAGGTTTCTGAAAGTGATAGTTCTTATGGACTAGGACTTCCGCTAAGGCCTTGGGACCGGTGACGAGCACTCGCTCTGTATTAGCCATGCCAAGGTATCTCATGACTCCATCATTGGGGACGGTAGTGACCCTGTCGATCAGTTCAGCCTCACATATCCAGATGCATAGCGTGTGATAAATCTTACCATTCTCTCATGGGAACCCCGGTAGGCTCCGCCAAAATCTTTGCGAAGTGGCCATTCCACCACGAACCTCCGGGCGGCTCTGGTAGCTCTCGGAGCGGGGAAAAGAACTTGGGCCACAGAATGACGACCCAAGCGGCCCACGCCAACGTTTGAATTATCCAGGCGCAGAAGAAACTGCTCACATAATGAAGCTTCCACCAGTGGGACTGGTGCGAAACGAGAATGTATGAGGCTACTATAGAAGATGCGAAGAATTTCCGGGACGGGTAAGGGAACACGTCCATGGTCGGTGCCCAGTGAATGTCGGCAAAATAAAATGTAGTAAAATAAACAACGTCGAGGTTTTTTCACAAAGACTATCTTCAACAAAGGGTAGAGAGAGTTCGCCGAGCCAGATTTCGCCCCTGCGTTATAATAGAGTGGTTTCGTCAGCCGTGGCGGAGCTGGAATAATGTGCCCAATCTAGTTTCAGGTAACCCGTGCCGTCTCAGATTGTTCGATGTCGGGCGGCTTAGTTAACAGCAATGAGCCGAGCCAAGGGCTTGAGTAGACTTGAGGAGAGGGCTGAGATGATCATCATGAAATGGAGGCGTCATGCTTGATTCTTGTACTCAAAGGACATAATCTAGAGACAGGAACCTCCCAGCTCCCCCACCTCGCGCTGCTGCTATCAACCGCTATCACACCTGGCAGGTTGTCCCGTCCCGTAAGCTCCAGGGGGGTGAATCAAGCCGCCGGCCTAGTTACCTCGGAGACTTTTCTGGGTAAACGAACGCGAGAATGCTTGCTAGCTAGTGTAGTAACTAGTATACCCTAGCATGTGAAAGCACCTAATTATACTTATAGTGTCGATACAACATCTAGGTAACATATTCTCTGCAACGGCGCCGTTATACTACGCTGCTGCCTAGTATACTTAACCATGGGACACGAAGCCTATACATATACTATCGCAAATTGCATCATCATCATGCTCGGGTAGGTAGGTATTCTAAGTATGTACGACCACATACGTGGAATTATGTAGGTTTCCGAAAATGATAGGTCAGAATCATCTCGTCTTTAATGTGACAGAGGCTAGCCTCCATCATAAGACTATCGACGCAATATTCCCGGGGAAGAGAGGGCGACGTGGCCTTCTTTCTTCATATCACCCATCGGCCTCGCGAAGCCCGCCCTCTTCCGCTGGTGGTGGTGTGAGTCCTGTTGAACCCGGGTAAGCTTGTGCCGTCACATTCAGCCTTTCGTCCATTTGTTCCGTTTACTCGTGGTGAGACGGCACAGGACGTGTTCATACTGGTCTCGCTAATAGAATCTCATACGTACACATATGTAAGATGCCCAAGCAAGTGGTGACCAAAATAGAAAGCTTTGCCGGCGAAGAAGAAGCTCTCCATTTTGAATACGCTGTAAATCAAATTGCGTAGGTGCTAAGGGGAGACTGCTTGGGACTTAACCTTCGGCCAGACGCTCGAGTACGCACGCCACAATCCAATAGTTAATTATTTATCGGTGCACTGAGTAATGGGTAAGCTGAGACACTGGACTAACCGATAAGAGGGCTACAGAACTCGAAGGGGGTTCGGATATGAACTTCTATAGCTCTACCTTCCTAGAGTCAAGCAAAGCTTTCCAATAATAATGTAGAGTCTACTCAGGTAGTTTATACTTACTTGAAGGGTAGGATCATTCAAGTACTTCTGTTCCACTTTTGCCGAGATGGCCCACCACCAAACCCAGAGGAGACGAACCCCAGAGCTTGGTAAGCAACGAGTTGAATGCCGGCGATACTCCAAGTTTCGCCCAGAGCAACGACCATATCAGATATCTAGGTTCGCGCTGTAGAAAAACGTAACCACGTCACAATCCATCCCAAGGACATTCACAGCACAAAATAACGATGACGGTCCCTGCCGCCAAAATCGGCGTCATCTCCATCGGAGATATGGGCATGGGCATCGCCCGACTCCTGATCGCGAACGGGTTCTCGGTAGCGACGAACTGCAAGGGCCGTAGGTTCGCGCCCCGACACCACCCCATTCCCGCGTGCGTCGAATGGGTTAAGGTTCTTTTTTTGTTGACACGAAGCCGAAAACAGCAACGACACGATACAGCGGGCCAGGGGCGCGCGGGTCGAGATCTACCAGTCGGACGAGCACCTCGCCGAGGCCTGCGACGTCATCCTCTCGGTGGTGCCGCCGAGGGACGCCGCGGCGACGGCGCAGCGCATCGTCGACGCCGTGACCGGGCCCTTCCGGCGCGCTGGCGGCGAGCCGCTGTTCTTCGCGGACCTCAACGCCGTGGCGCCGTCGACGACGAGGACCATCGCGGCGCTCTTCGAGCAGACGCGGGCCAGGTGCGCTTCGCAGACGGCGCCATCATCGGGGGTCCGCCGAAGCCCGCCGAGGCTGCTTCCGCATCCGCCGGCGATAGTAGCGCTGGACAACAGCCGGCGGCGGGATGGAGTGTTCCCAGCATACCGATGTCGGGCCCGTGGAAGATATCCTCGATCCCCGGGTACGGGGAGAAGCTCTCGGCCACGCTCAACGCGCGGCACATCTCCGAGGAGATCGGCGCCGCCTCGGGGTTGAAGATGTGCTTCGCGAGCCTGACCAAGGGTTCACCTCGCTCGCGATCCAGTCCTTCACGACGGCCAAGCGGCTCGGCGTGCTCGACGAGCTGCAGGGCGAGCTGCAGGGGCTCGTCCCGGCGCACTGGAAGGCCGCGGAGCGCGGCGTCGTCGGCATGGCGCCCAAGGCGTACCGCTGGGTGAAGGAGATGGAGGAGATCGCCTTGACGTTCGATGAGAGGGCGGCTTTCCGCAAGACCTGTTCCGCGGTGTCGCTGGAGTCTACCGAGCCGTTGCGGAGGACACCGTGCTCGGCGAGGAGAAAGTCGGTAAGAGGGAACGAGGTACCGATGTCGATGATATGGCTGCGGCCATGGCAGAAGGCTTAGAGAATAAGAGGAAGAAGAATGACTAGACCTAGACCTCTAGATGATATATAAGACTATATATATGTAAGCCTCCCTGCGCTCTCTACGTCCTCTTGTAGTCAGGTTGGAGTGTCGTGTTAGAGGCAATTAAGCAAGGCTGTTAGTTAAAACATAAATGATTCTTAACCTAGCAGAGCATATGCGTGTTGCTTTACGCTGATAATAAAAATATAACGACACTTAATCCGTTCAAGCTCAGAACACCAGGATCTATCAAGTATCAAATGTGCTTAAGAGGCCCAAAACGTAAGGTACTCTCAGCTTTTCTAATGCTCCTACCTAAAGGTCTTTACTCGATAAAAAGGCATTCTTAAAACAAAATTACACACGACACAAGTCTCGAGAACATTATTATAGGACATCGGATCGGCCGTTCAGAACCTCAGGTTTGATTCACATTTACTATACGACGAGCAGTCCCTTGATATCCCATGCTACTGTGATTATGCTTCGAGACTCGATGTTATAACGACCGACCACAGAACAAAAGAAGTAATCTAATAGTTAGAGTGAATTAAACTGTCCAAGCAAACGTCCAACTCGGAATTAGTCTGAATTGCAAAGCCATTCAAAGACTGACACTAAAAGTAATGGATATAGCTTGAAACCCTTCAAATTGCCCAGGTAGTGCCACGAACTGGCTCAATATGATATTATAAAACTTGAACAGTAGATCTATCTGGGAGTGGCGATGCGTCTGGTTGAAGTAAAATTATATACCAGCTCAAAACAACTCCCAATGTTTCCACATCATTCATGATTTCGACGTTATTTGAACCTTAGCCAATCATGTCAATATCGTCTACGCCTTGAGCTTTGGCCTGGTTTTCGTTCGCAGTAGTCGTCGTTGCTGTTGCTGCTGTTGCCCCAGCCGCATTTCCACTAGTCTTCTCGAAATAATCCTCCATTTCAGCATCGAGCTCTTCCTGGGTCTTTTTAGGCCGACCATCTCGTCCTGTAGTACGTCCAGTGTTTTCCCCTCCGTTCTCACGACGAGCTCCAACTCGTCTACCGCGGCGCCGAGGCCTGGGACTATGAGACCGCCTTCCACCTTCAGGGACATACCGGTCGATCCCACGATCGTTGGGTGATAGCGACCGTGGCCGAGTGATACGTTCCGCTAGTGGTCTACCGGGCATCACTGCGCTATCGAAGGGATTGCGTCTGGGCTGCGAAGACACAACGGTCAAGAAAATCGGTTGGCCTTTCAGAAGCTATTAGGATAAACCGACATTTAAGGTATTGGGCCACTTACCCTTAGCATTCGCCCCGTTAAAATCGCTAATCGCCTGAAGGGCATCTTCGCGACTCTCGTAGGTGACAAATGCTACCCCGTCTGAGCGGCCAGCTCTATCATATAAGAGCTCAACCTTCACGACAGGCCCAATCTTGCTGAAAAGACCCTATTGACAAATGAGTATTGATATTCCCCGATTTTTCGTCTAGTCTATTCATACCTCGAGATCGGATTGCGACAGGTCGTAATGCAAATTCTCAACCTTAAGCTTGTCGTACCGCGACCATTCTTATCATGGTTGTCAGTGGCCATGGGATGTTGATACTATTGATGATATAAACTGACTGTGTTGGCACGGGAGACTGCCTTCGGCGGTTATTGCGGGTTCGGTCTCGAGCTATTGGATAGTTAGCCAACCACGGCGACGGTACGGAAGAAGCTGAGCATAGTTTACAGTGGAAGTCCTCGAATTTATCGTGAACCCAATCCCTACAAATCATTAGCAATTGCCTTGCTGCTCATTGGTCCAAGGAGGTGACATACGAATCTAGACCTCTCCTATCATCTCTGGTTGACTGTCTCGCAGGACGAGAACCTGGTTAGCCGATATCAAATGACGCACGTATCACCACCGATCGTAGTCCGGGCATCGAGCCGTAGGTTGGTAGGTTCGACGAGAGGGCTCGAGGAGGAGAGAGGTAGCATCGATCTATGAGGGAAAGGAGAAATCCACCTGCACGAACCGACGCGGCGAGTTAGTCATGGCTGGGATACAGATGTGATACAATGCAATGCAGATGCAATGCATCAATGTGATGAAAACAAACCTTTCTTACGCCATCGCGAGGATAGGGATCTCGTTCGCGTTCGCGTTCGCGTTCCCGGGGCTGTCGGCTGCTGCCGCTGCCGCCGCCGCCACCACCACCACCACGTCGAGGACGGTTGCCACGCTTTTTTGCCTGCAGCAGATTGATTAGATTGCTCATGCCATCATCGGCTATCGGACAAATCAGGGTAGTTCATACATGAGACTCTGCGACAATCTCGTCAAGACTTCGGTCCATTTTCTGTGGTTGCAGTAGGAAGCAGTTGTAAATAAAAGTGGTTGCTGTGAGATGTTGGATTTGGAAACAATGGAAGTATGATGGAAGTCGTAGCTTGGGGCAATGTTGGGGTCCTGCAATAGCGACTTGGTCACTACCTCCTGGATAAGGTATCCACTGTGGCCGCCCCATTCACTTAGCTAAGTAGCTCGGTACGGTGAATACCTATAATGACAGCTCACATACCTACTGCACTGTAAATCTATTTTTAGGTAGGTATTTGCCAGGTAAATTTCATAGGAACTCAACGTGATGTAGCATTTCTGATTGAATTAATGTGTTATTGTATTCTTCACGGTTCAATATATATCTACATTAATATACCATTCCTCAAGTCCAGTGTTTAATGCTTGCACACTTCTCAAGTAGAACGATATCATTAAAAACTTATCAAAGGCAGAGGTGAGCTCCTGGAACATCAATCTTGGTGGTGAATGAGCCTGGAGATGCGCCGCTGTCCCCATTGTTGCTGGCCACCCAACGAATTCCGGAATGGTGCGCAAGAATAAGCCCGCCGCAGAGCTTATTCCAAAATGGCCATCAATGGTCTCGACAACATCGGGTGGGAGCTAGGACTCTGTATGTCATGAGAACTTAGGGCAACTCCAAAGGACAAGGTCTGCGCTGGTGTAAGGTATTGTCTTGATAAAGCCTCTATATCTGTCATTTGGGGTTCAACGCAAAAGAGCAAAGAAGATCCAGGTGTTGCAAGGCCATTAGTCGGCTCAGCACTATTTCTCTCCTCAAATGACTTAATAAACGCTTCCATGTCGTCGTCTTGGCCAGGTAGAGATATGCTTGTCTCTGGGTCTAGGGACAGCAGCCCTTGCTTCAATCCCCAGCCTCCGCCTCCGCTAACTACAACATAATTAGCGTCGTCATATAAAGGACGATATCTCTCTTACGAATCTTGTGCAGGCGGCATCCAGATGCGAGGAGCTCCGAGAAGATTTCCATTGAACTTGAAGCGACGTCTATCTCCGTTTGAGAAGACCCGCCTGAAGAGTTTTAGGTTGTCGAACTTGCCAGTCTTCATACAGCGAGGAGGTATACCCAGCACCACACGCCGATTGGCCTTGGCGACGAAGTAGGCTCGCGCTGGGCTCGTTCTTCGAAAATTTTAGGTATGATAGCCGAGTTCCTTTGACGCTGGCGTTGTAGAGCCGTCCACTTCAACCTGGCGAACGATATTTCCTAAGCTGGCAACAATCCTCCTGGGTGGCGTCAATGGTAGTAGAGGAATTATAGACCTTGTATGGTTCGTCAGGCCATCATTTCCGGCTATTCTTTGCGTCGTTTGGGATGCTTAATACCCAAGACCATTGTGCCTTCGCTGCTAGTATCCCATCTACTTGCATGGAGAGTCGAGCGCCTTCCATTCTGGAATACAGTATTTGCTAGCGGCACGGTGATCTCAAGTGCACCAGTATTACGAACAAGGGGGTTTGCTAGAAACGAAACAGATGCGGCGCCGTCTTGACTAGTGCCGTCGAAACCCTCTTCACCCCATAACCCAGGGAGGATATTGTCGGTCGGACCGTAGAGCACAGAGAACCCCGAACGAGCTTCACCAGAGAGCGGATGTGAAATAATGCTATCAGTTACGCCGGATAACACATGAAAGCTTGGGCGGCTTGGACCGTGTTCGTCGGCTTGAATAATGTTTTAAGGAGTTCAGACATGAAGTCGTCATTCTCTAGCCAACGGGTGAAGTCTTTAGATGCCAGGATAGCAACCCCATTTCCTCTAGAAATTTCATGATGTGAGCTTCCCGTTGCCTTTAAGCTGTGGTTGCGAAGCTCATCGAGAACTTGTCTCTATGTGCCATTAGTGCGTCCTATATCGTATCATTCCTATAAACTTACTTGAGTCGCTTTGGGAGACGCTGTTATGGTGAGCCTTTGCGAAACAGTGGATTGTAATCGTCTTTGGCCCACGGAAGAAACATGGCTCCTGGTACGAATACCTTGACTTATAATGCGCTTCATGATATAACGTGACAAAATCAAGATGTTTTCAAACTTTTCTGAGGTTTAAGGGCTACGGATGCTGAGTTTGTGGCGCCATGCCACCCCTGTTCCTTTGCAGGCTCTCCACCAGCCACATAACGAACTGTGGCTAACAAATGTATGTAATTGATTTCGTCCAAAGCGAGTACGGTGCTCCCAAGGTAAGTCTAAAATCTACTCAGGCTGTTATTCAATTGGGGAGAATATATCTCGTTTATTTGGTACATCTTAATAGTCAACCCAATTTGTATCTTAACTTCTAGCTTCGCTGTCTCATACCAATTTGTGGCTGAATGGAAACAGACATCAAACGCAACATGTTTGATCGAGGTACTCCTGGCTGAATACTAAGTACCAACTCAATGTGCCAGCTTTATGTGTAGATCCTTATGTATGTTTATATATGTGCATGTATACGTAAATGTTTTTGTTAGCTCAAGATTGTTTTGTTTGCATCATAACCTCATTTATCCCAATCTCTTCGGTTCGGTCTTCTTAAACTCCAAATCCTGTACCTTTGACACCAAGGTGTAATGCGCGTTACATGGTATCGGTCATGGCTCATAGCTATCTTGCCTATGAGGTATGCATTACAAACTTATATTAACCATGACACTTGCTCATGGAACTCGCCATCTCCAACCTTTGAGCAATACGTATGCGCCCAGTAAATGTAGTAGTTTCTCATAAGGACAAACAAGATCAAGGAGAAATTCACAAAATTAACGACGATGGCGATCCGGGGAGCGATATCTGGAACACGCTTCCTAGATGTTCCGGCGAATATTGTGTCTATACGAACAAGAGTTTCTTCGGCAAAGGAATGTCTTTAATCACAACAGCACCGAATTACGCTCGCGTAGCACAGATGCAGACGTCGGCGGTGGCCCCAGGGTCAGATTATGAAAAGGCCCGGATCGTCGAGATTCCAGGCAAGGGGAAGGGCCTAATTGCCACAAGAAGTATTGCCCGAGGCGAGAGAATAATGGCCGCGACACCGGCACTTCTTATTCACCGAGATGCGTTTCGTGAACTTCGGCTTGAGGATTTTTACGACATGATGGACACGGCAGTTGATAACCTACCAAAGCCCAGAAAAGAAAGCTATCTAGCCCAAGCTGGCACAATGGGTGGCCATAAGATCACCGACATTCTCTTTACAAACTCATTTCAAATTGCGATTGGGGGCAATGAAGATGGCTTCCACTATGGCAATTTCCCTGAAGTGTCATTATTGAATCACGATTGTCGGCCGAAGTCAGTAGCTACCTAGCTGTGGCGTGTTTATTCTGTGGTGTTCGAAGCTAATATGAATGAATTAGCCTAGCGTTCTATATCGGCCAAAATCTGACACATTACACCCATGCAGTCCGAGATATCAGACCAGGAGAAGAACTTACCATCTCCTACCTCGATGCTCTGCAGGTGCGGTGGGTGCGCCAAGAGCGAACGCGAAACTCACTGGGATTCTCGTGTAGTTGTTCTCAGTGCTCATTATCGAAAAAAGAGTCAGATGCGTCGGATAGCCGGCTACTTGCCATCTCTCAAATCGATAGCGAACTATCCGATTTCAGCAGCAAGACATCTTCGCCAGCCTTGATTGAGGAATATGTGGCTTTATACAAAAATGAGCGTCTAGAATTCAAGATAGCCGGCGCGTACACACTTGCCGCGCTCAACTACAATTCATTTGGGAAGAAAGGCATGGCTAAGAAGTATGCTCGCCTATCTATAGAGGCAGGCCTGCTTGAGAGTGGCTCTGATGCTGCCGACGTTCGACAAATGGTGATGCTAGCTGATGACCCGAAATCGCATTGGTCTTGGAACATGAGGCCTCGTCGGTAGATCATGAGGTCGTGTAATAATTATGTAGACCACCTGTGCCTTGTTTGGTTCGTGGGAGAGTATCGTGGCGCCGAAGGTTGCCATAGTCACGATGGACTTCTTGTTCTTGCTTCGCGGAATAAGTTCTAATAAGACAAGTCGTCATCAGACTCTAAGCCGAGCAAACAGTGGGGGTTCCAGTCTCACCCCATGATACTAATACATACCTATAAAACTTGCCCTGACCATCATTATATATTTGTCTACCCAAGTAGGTATTATTTGAGTTGCACAGCAAATGCGGCTCACAAGATAATGTCAATGACTATAAAACTCGAAGTCCACATACCTTTACGAATGTGGCTATTTCCACTTTCAGCGCGTCTAACAGTGTGCTAATTTCCCCAGGGAGCAGCAGGTCTACAGTGCCCAAGGCCTTAGCGGCAGCCAATAACCCCGGCGGCGCTCCTTCAGCAACCCAGATACACGTCCACAGTTGTCTCGCGCTGCAGGCAGAGACGGCCGTGTTTATAACCAAGTATCATGTTCAAATGGACTTGTTGTTGTTTTTCATCGGACGAATCCGACATCTCCGATCCTCTCGAGATGGCCGACCTCACTATTCGTAACCTCACTGCGACACCGTTGGAGCTCACGGTCGTTGAACGCTTCGAGGGCCATCCCTCCTTAGATGCTGCTGTAGAGGATGTTAAAAAGCTCCGCAACAACTTGACGAGCAAGATCACCAATGTTTTCACCTCATCGTCGGATTCCGTATCACTCAACGTTAAGATTAAGGGCGAGGCCTGGGACCGTCGAGATGTCTCCGTCTCACTGAAACCCTTCGAGACATGTGCTACAGATATTCGTGCAGCGGATCCCGGGCGTGAGGTTCTACGCTTAACCTTTGAGTCCGAGGGTCACCAGTACCAAGTGGATGTGCCAAGCCCTTCGCGGCGAAGCACGGTGATGAAGCAAATAGACGGCGCACCGAACGAGTATACTGTGGTGTATGTCCAATCCGGAGGTTATGTTGCCATCTTCAGTTCCGCCAACCTCGCCAGTTGGATGCGAGAAATTCGCGACGATTACCCCTTGACCGCACTATCTATACCCGGCACCCACAACAGCCCAACATGTCATGTTGCATTGCCGTCGGTGCGATGTCAGGCTGTTGGCATTCGTGAGCAGCTGGAAAACGGTGTTCGTTCCCTGGACATAAGGGTCAGTGTTAGCCAGGACGACGCAGCTCTAACGCTCGTACACAGCGCGTTTCCCATCTCTCTTACGGGTAATAAATACTTTAAGGACCTAGTTAATACCATTTACGCCTTCCTGGACGCTAATCCCTCAGAGACTATCATCATGAGCGTGAAGCGCGAAGGTACAGGCGTGGTACGGACCAGAAGCTATCTAAAGTCCTCAAGGAGAAATTCTATAATGCAGAGCGATGGTACACAGAGCCCCGCATCCCAAAATTGGGCGAGGTTCGCGGTAGGATAATCCTTTTGCGGCGACACGTCAATGATGAGAGTTTGAATCATGAATGGGGTGGTCGGGGTTGGGGCCTCGATGGTAGCTCGTGGCCGGATAACTGCGAGGATGGGCGATTAGGGAGCGGGATTGCGCGCATACAAGACTTCTACGAGGTTGACCAGAGCACGAACATCGAGAAGAAGATCGAGCTCGCCCGCAAACATCTCGAGCGTGCTGCCGAAGGAGTCTGCCTCCTGCCTGGTCAGGAAGGCTACCGCAAGGATGCCCCGCTAACACCGTTTTTCATCAACTTCCTCAGCGCAAGCAACTTCTTCAACGCCAATTGCTGGCCGGAAAAAATCGCAGCCAAGGCCAACCCAGCTATTATCGAGTACCTATGTATCCGTCACGGCCGGGACGGCAAAGGACCGGCTGGGTTGAAGGTGGGCGATGCAACGACTGGCATCGTTGTCACGGACTGGGTTGGCTTACACGGCGACTGGGATCTCATCCGGTGCATCGTAGGATGGAATGCTAAGCTGCAGTTAAAACATTAGATATAGAAACTTTCCTCCTGGTTTGGATATTAATATGAGCGTGGCTCTTGACGGGCAGGTAAAGGCTGTACATAAATAATACTCATATTTGGCCCAAATACAGACTTGTTATAGCATTGCCGGTTTGGGGGTGAATGTGTCACTGCATATAAGAAGTACCTAACCTAAGGTAGGCAACCGAAGCTTTTATACCTTGTGTGTCTAAGTTTATATAAATGTGGCGTACTCTCTCCTGTCTATATGCCTACCTCCAAGATGCGTATCTTGTAGCCTAGGAAATACACAGGTACCAGTGAATATTCCCAGGCTCGACTGTCTTGGTCCAGCTCATCAGCATTGTATCTTGGTGTAGGTATTTTACCCTGGAAACTACAGGGTATTTCAGGGGTGCACTGAGGGGTCTCATAGCCCTGCCGCCGAAGCTACCTCCTATTTTCAGCTGCCTCGGCAGTGCGGCGAACTGCGAGAGCGACCAGCCACTCAGCTAGTGCACATAATTAATATATTGTGCCTGTGCTGCATTGCAACGTCATCATCCCAGGACCCAGGACCCGTTGTCAGATGCAACTTGACCTCAGGCTTCAATGCTACCCTTTTGTACCTCATCCTCGCGTCCCCAACTTTCCTATATTTATCTGTGTCTATTTATTCTATTATCAGCGTAGCGTTACGTACCATAGCCGTTGTTTCCTTTTTTATTCCTACTGCGCTGAATATCTCGTCCTGTAACGTATTTCAATCCCCACTGCGCCCGCTCTACATCAGCGTTATTCTTACTGCAACGCCGTCTATCTTGACGTCTGCAAAGCAAACTCAATTCGGGGGCCCGGCAGCAAATGGCAGAAGATATTTCCGCTGCTGAACTTAAACAGCACAGGACCGCGACTCCCCCTCGGGTTTTCTACCTAGGTATGTTACGCTTAAGCATCTTGTTCACGCACTGCGTCCTCGACTCTCCCGAAGCCGTGCGACCACATCCTAGACATTCAGCATGGCGGATAATGAGCGGCGGCGGGACGGCGAGCGCCCTCAAACACCCCACGATTTTCTAGACTTCCGCGACCGGGAGGGGTTCGTCGCGATTGCATCCTCTATAAAGCTAATATCGACTCAGTATCTAGGAAGAACAGCCAGGCAAGCGTGTCGGGTCCGGAGGCGGATAACGCTAGTGGACAGGAATCGAGGCGCGGGAAAGATACTATCAAGTCCCACCACCGTCAGCCTTCCAACGTGAGAGCTCCCGGCATACATGGTCCCGATGATACGGACCGAGCTAACACTAGACAGACTAGTCAGGAAAATTACGATACTTCCATCCCAGGTACCCCTCTAGCCGTCAATAAGGACGGCAAACTACACGACTTTTCCGGCCAGGGAAGTCCTTCGCGAAGGTCCAAGACCGTCACGATTGCCGACCCAACTAATCCTTCGTTTGCGCGACCATCGTCACAGATACCCAGGGACCCGGGCGCCAAGAATAACGAACCGCAGCAACTACTTAGACGAAAACCTGCGCTAAAAACTACCACAAGCTACAGGATGGCTGATCAAGCAGACTATAAACCAAAAGCTATGAGAGCCTAGCGTCAACGACGCCCAGCAACCACTCACCCAATTCTTCGTTTGGGTCGGACACGCTGGTTTCGAGAGAAGATTCATCTATCACCTTTGATGAGACATCAACACGACATTCAGAAGACGGAGACTCGGTTGAAGGTCGATCATCGCCGAAAGCAAAGAGTTGGCCAGAGAAATTGACCAAAAGGGACCGGGCGATGACCAAGTGCGGGCGGTGTCACCTATGCGTCAGTTTTGACCACCGGCTTGGATAGCAATGATAACAATCAGGGCCACGATGATGACGATTCATATCCGGAACTAGACGACATGGGAGTAGAGGAGATCCATCGACCTCCACCTCGGCGCCGTAATGGTGGCATAAGATGGGCCCCTTGGAACGTGCCGTTCAAACGGCGAGGCCAGCTCTTGTCGTCTTAATGCACTCATTATGCATAGTTGCAACTGTATCCCTATTCTTTGCATTCTGTGCTAACCCGTTTGCTTGGCCCTTACTTCTGATTTACCTCCTGCACGTCCTCAGCTCTAAGGCTGCAACGGACGGGTCGCTTAAATACAGATCTGAGCGGTTTCGAAAGAGCTATATTTGGCATTTCTTTGCCGACTATTACCCAGCCCGGTTGCATAAGACACACGATCTGCCTGCGACCCGCAAATACATATTTGGATATCATCCACACGGCATCATCTCTCACGGAGCATGGGCAGCGTTCGCCACCGAGGCGCTTGGTTTTTCCAAAAAGTTCCCAGGCATAACCAATAGTTTGCTGACATTAGACTCCAACTTTCGAATCCCCTTTTATCGGGAATACATATTGAGTATGGGTGTAAGGTCCGTGTCGAAGGAGTCTATAGTGAACATTCTCAACAAAGGCGGGTCCAATGGGGAGGGTATGGGTCGCGGCGTGACTGTTGTTGTCGGAGGAGCCCGAGAATCTCTAGAAGCACAGCCAGGCATGATGCGGCTCATCTTGAAAGAACGCAAAGGCTTCATCAAGCTGGCCGTCCGCTGCGGAGCGGATCTCGTGCCTGTTCTAGCTTTTGGCGAGAACGATTTATAACGACCAATTACAACCCCAGGAGCATCCCTTCATGCACAGGATTCAGATGTTTGTTCTCAAGGTTTGGAAATTCACCCTACCTTTTCTGCATGGACGCGGCATTTTCAACTATGATGTCGGTCTCATGCCATACCGGCGGCCCCTTAACATCGTTGTCGGGGCACCGATCAAAGTACGACAGTCATCTTCAGTGGATCTAGAGGAGATCAACAGACTACATAGCCTCTATGTGGCAGAGCTGGAGAAGCTTTGGGACCGGTATAAAGACGAATTCGCCCCGGACAGGAAAGAAGAGATGCAGATTTTATCCTGATGAGCTGGCGCTTACATACCCTTTTTCGATGACAAAGGGTTTGGCTATTATTTCAAGAAGTTTTGATGCCTCCAGAAAACCTTGACAAGCGGCTGGCTATACCTCTAGACATGGGTATTTTCTATTGTAATTGAACAATCATTATGGACAAAGATTCCTATGGAGGTTAGAGCTTCTACACCGGCTTTCGATATAGTGGTAGCGAGTAATATCTACTCATAATACCTCGTATTAAAGTCGACATAGTGCCGAGCTTATAAATACTGAGGAGAATCTTCAACGGTAGTCATGGCATTCAAGTAGTGAGAACAGCAACTACAAACGGCTCCATCAGCTGAACCCTGAGGCGAGCACGTAGGGGTTTTGTTCGGCAAGGGACCCGCTTTTCATCTGCGGCGGCCGGGGGATAGATCCCTGAAACCCTGATGTTACTGGCCATCGCGCAGCGAGGCACTGTACCTTGTGTATCCGGATGCCCACTATTATTACCTCTACACGGACTACTGGTGCCATTTCATTGTCCATCTGTTTTCACTGATGCGTAGCGCCATTATCCATTATCAATACATGCATACATGTACTACTGTATATAACAAACATAGGAGGCCATCTGCCATGCCCATATCGTGCTCTACCTTAGTGGTAGCGTGTTCTATGTAAATATCACTTGCACCTTTGCACCGCGCTCTCCATCGGTCTCCTGGCTCGGTATCGACGGATGGTAGCGTACCCACCGGCATCTCGATGCGTCTCGCCCGATTGGACTCTGGAAAAGAAACTCCAGACCGCACTAGGTGCTGTGATCTAAGTGTACTAAGCGGTAGATCGCTTCGCTTGGCTGACCCCAAGACCTGTCCCAGACTTTTCCCTTCGAGGTGCTGGCGTGTCATTCCCCGTACTACCCGGGGCCATTATTGGGCAGTGAGGACATTGGGGCATCATGCTTGCTCCGACTAGCCTCTGACCAGACCAGGAACCAGACCTCTTGTGACCGCCATTGTACTAAGTAATAGCAGTGCCCTACCGTATTTTGGGATGGAACTTGGACTGGATTGGATACGTTATTTCGGAAACGGCAGAGTGGGTGCGCAGAACACCCATTACCATTACCATTACCATTACCTAAATAATAAACTATGCCTCCCCCTTTGTCTAGTCAGCAACTACCGCTGGCACCGCAGCGTCAAAATCATCAACAACAACAGTACTCGCAGCAGCCTTACCAGCAGTCTGACCGTGTCCTCTCCCATCGTCCCGTGCCAGATGCTCTGTCCGTCATACCTCACTCGCTGAATAACGATCTATCCAACCCCCGTCCGCATCCTCTGCGACCACTAGCTTCCAGATTGATTCCGCTTCCGCTTCCGATGGTGGTCCCTCGTCTGCCGCGTCCGCCTATCGTCGTCCCGAAGATATCGAGATGGATACAATAGCTCCTCCTGCCGGCCACCGCCGTCGACGTAGCACTATGAGTGCCGGCCTAAGCGCGTCCGTGCCGCCAATATCCCGAACCGGGACACCACGTGGCATAAAAACCACGGGCGACGCGGAGCCCAAGATATCAGAGGAGGACCTAGTGTCGTATATGTCGCGGTCAAATGCTGGGGATGACGAGTCAGCTCTCTCGGATGAGGACTTACACGACGACGAAGAAACGGGGCTAACTAAGAAAGACAAACGCCGAAAGCGAGAAAAACGACGGCGGAATACAAGGCTAGACCAGAGGATTGCACGGGACAATCTCACAGATGAGGAACGCAAGCAAGCAGACCAGAACGTCGTTAGGAAGCTGGTCGTCAATGCCGCTCTAATAGGGCTGTGGTACATATTTTCATTATCTATATCTCTGGTACGTTATTGGCAACATTGAATACTGTGTGTATGCGACTCTGACGATTGTTTGGTTAGTATAACAAATGGATGTTCGATTCTGGCCAACTGAACTTCCCTTTCCCTCTGTTTACCACATCAATGCACATGCTCGTGCAGTTTTCCCTTGCTAGTTTAGTTTTGTACTTTATACCTTCTTTACGACCGAATAATGCGACACACGGCTCGGATCCGGGACGATCGAGGCACGAACCCGAAACCGAGCGACCCCTTATGACCAAGCTTTTCTACTTCACGAGAATAGGGCCGTGTGGTGCAGCTACAGGTCTTGATATTGGCTTAGGGAACACGTCCTTGAAGTTTATAACCCTCACCTTTTACAGTGCGTCCACGTATCAAACCCAAAGGAGTGTTCAAAGCTAACGTGAGAATAGCCATGTGCAAATCCTCAGCCCTCGCCTTCGTCCTGCTTTTCGCCTTTGTGTTTCGATTAGAAACACCAACGTGGCGACTAGTCGCAATTATTGCGACGATGACTGCGGGTGTGATCATGATGGTGGCAGGCGAGGTTGAATTTCATCTGGGCGGCTTCGCCCTTATCATATCCTCCGCATTCTTCTCAGGCTTCCGCTGGGGCCTGACTCAAATCTTGTTATTAAGGCATCCCGCTACCTCGAACCCCTTTTCTAGTATTTTCTTTCTCACGCCGGTCATGTTTGCGACATTGCTGCTGATCGCCGTGCCTGTGGAAGGCTTTCCCAATTTTTGGGAGGGAATCAAAACGCTAAGCGCGGAATGGGGTGCTCTGAAGACGCCATTGCTCCTTCTATTTCCTGGAACTATCGCCTTTCTCATGACGGCCAGCGAATTCGCTCTGCTGCAGCGAAGCAGCGTCGTTACTCTTTCCATCGCTGGAATCTTCAAAGAAGTCGTCACAATCATAGTCGCGGCATTGGTGTTTGATGATAAGCTCACACCCATCAATATTCGGGGTTATTAGTGACGCTTGTTGCTATTATTGCTTACAATTACATAAAGTTGACGAAAATGCGAAAAGAAGCGCAAATGGATGCCCATAAGAAAGGGTATCAGCAGGAGCAGTTCGATTCATCCACCGAACGAGGGAGCGAGACGGATGAAGAGGACGCTGGGTTATTGACCCACGGGGAGGAGACCGATGTGGAAGAAAGCCACAACCACATCACCATTGACGGCGATCTGATACCTAGATCATCAAGGGGTCAAGATGATAATAGACAGACTCGGATAGATCGTCAACGTGAGGATTGAGATTTGACCGTTCTTAATTTATTATTTTATAACGCATGTGTTATACGGGCGACATTCTCACAGCATGATACGACCTGTGTGGAGAAGTGTTCTTCATGAACGGAGTGATACATTTGTGTTACCCCTTAGCGTCGAATCTAGCGGCAAGCATTGGATGGTTGGAACGTCCGTAGGTGTTCTTTTTAGCATTTGAAGATATCCAGCGTCTCAGAAGCGACTAGATATCTGGAGTTGAGAAGGCGAATGGTCAGGAGAGAGATCAAAAGAGAAAATAGACTCTGGATTCAATCTCTCCCAGGCCATGACTTGCCTGGAGGGGTCGCTATGAAGCAATCGGTATAACATAACATGGTCACTGGAGATGCCATCAGACAATGGATGACATGGGATATAGACAGAGGTCCGCGGTGTGATGAGTTGGCATACACTCAGCGAGCGCGAGCGAGCGAGCAAGAGATACCCACTGTATAAATCAGTTGTATAATTGTACCAAGAACTCTGTAAACTACGGGCATTCTCGATTGTGCATCTGGGGCATTTAGACTTTTTTCTTCTTCTTCTTCATTGATGAACACGGTGGTAACTACATAACTAGTTCCAGATACAATAGAAGGCGGTTGGATTATAGAGGTTTTCTCATGGAGTAATAAGATTGATGATTGACCTTGCTCTTCTTTCCTAGGCCGTATGTAGCATACCGGAGATCTAGGGCCAATCAATAACTACTTGATACCTATTATGCTTTTTCCATCGATCGATCCAGATAATCCCACTCCATATCGACGTCTACGAAGCGTGTACAGCTGGAAAGGATTATGGGAAATCGCTATGGTAGAAGACACATGCAGATATAACAATGTGAGGTAGATATGGATGGCTCGGCGAGTGATTACGGAAAGGAAGAGGCGAGGCCCGTAAGAGAAAAGAGGGGTTATGCCTATACGTATATACAGTCTATCTCGTGTCACTGTGAGTCCTATTGAGTTTCATACCTTTCCCATGGTCGACGCAGGCATGAGGAAGATTAAAGGAGGAAGAAAGGGTTCATTCAGTACAATAACTAGGAGGCCCATGTGGGCATTATAAGCATGAGAGATAGCAAATGCGCAAGCCGCCACTCATGATTCAAGGTTGAGGAAAACGGGAATAAATTCAAGAGAAAAGCGTTTCGCAGCCTTTGTTCGCAAATATAGTGATGCTCTTTATAATACTTGTGTGTTCTCTCCTAGACAGCTGGTCTGAGCTCTAGTGGTCACGAATGGCGAAATCCTAATGAGGTCAAATCCTCGCGCGAGCCAGATACTTAAGACAGGAGTAATTGGGGCATGCTGGCTCCCAAACATTAAGAGCTTCTCTTGAGCTAGCTATTCGATAACGTAATGCACGCTATAAAGGTTCACCTCTTATTATGCTTCTTTATACAACAGAGCATCACAATCCTGACAAGGCTGTTATACTTCCGCATCCTCCTATTTCGGGAATGCCATGGCGTTTCGATAGTGCTATGACCCTTAATAGCTCATCCGAGTAATCTCAGTCCGTCTTTCGTCTTGGCCCCGGGTTTCGTGACGCCACCTCCCGTAGCTCCTAAATGCGGTTCAAAGCTGTCCTCGCGTCCACCAGCACCACTGCCATTACCACTGCGGTTTTTGTTTTTGTTGTTCTTATTTTTGTTTTTATTCCACTTGCCGCCGTGATGCTTGTCTTTGACAACTTGAGGTTTGATCTCCGTGGTACTTTTACGAACGACGACAGGATGACTTTGAATATACTTGCCGTTCATCTCTTTGGCCGCAGTAAAGAACTCATCTGGGTCAGTGAAGGAGACAAACCCAAACCCTTTGGACTTGCTCGTCACCTTGTCGCGGATGACACGCGCTTTTTGTAACGACTTCCACCGAGAAAATGCTTTATATAAACTTTCGTCTGTTGTCTCACCCGCGAGATTACCGACAAAGAGCCGCAGGTGTGACGGGTCCCACTCCAGAAGCGTCGTCGTCCACTTCTGCCCGCCGCCTGATCGTACGACGGTTTTCTTCTTGTCGCCCCCCGTAGCCGCGGCATTTGCCGCTTCGGATGCGCGATTGGCCGCTTCTACCGAGTACGCAGATGCACCATTTGCTGCAGGCCCGGGCCGACCAGGAGCGCCGGTCGCGGCGCCAGCATCTTTCGGGTCTCTCACATAGGCGCTCTGCCATTGCGCGATCTGCGCTGCCATGTCCGGGTCGTAGTCATCGGTTCGCGCCTGTCCGGGCACCGGGAAGGGGTTTCGGATTTGGGGGGTGTGGCGTACGACGAGGCGCCGGCGCTTGGAGCCGGTTGCGCGGCATAGTAGCTCTGCTGATAAGCGCCTTGTTGAGGGTACGAATACGCGTTTTGTGTCGGGTAGGACGAACCGCTGCTCATGGGAGCACCCTGGGTGCCGTACGGTGGGTAGTTGGAGGGCGGGGCGGCGGCTCCATAATGAGGCGCATTTGCAGGCGTGCCTGCATAGCTTGGTGCGCTGGAGGCTGCATAGGCCGTGGGCGGAGCGGCGGGTCGGAAGGCGGGCTTAAAGCCAGATACCTTCGACGGGGAGGACGTGGCGGGAGGGATGAGGACGAGCCTGGAGCACCCGTATAGGACATGATGAATTTTGCTGTGCGCCCAACGCGACGGTGTTTGTTTCTGGGCTACACGTACCTCTGAATTGGAGTTTGTTAGGCCCCGCTCTCTTCTTATCCTTTACACGTGTGCGGTTGTATGTTGAGGGACGTGGTGCGACAGAGGTTGTGATTGATAGATGGGAATCTCGAGATGTCAGTTTAGGTGTTGATGTTACCTTGGGCCTTGGGTGTCACTAGGTACGATAACGGAACAGGCTGGACGGTTTAGCGTGACAGTGGCGCTTATCGGATAAAGGAGGTTACGCAAGCCACGTTTGTGGCTTGACATTGGTGGGGCATTGTCCTTACCCAACCTACCTATAAGTACCCATCTATTGTGAGGACTCGCCCAACCCGGTGTTCCATACCTCTGCATATGGCCTCAGAATTGGAGTTTTGTTTCCATTTTTTGTGATACCTTGAATACTTGCTATTTGTGATGTATCTCCTTCATTTATTTGATCTCGGCCCTTTCAGCGGAGTGCCGGGCCTTGTAGAAAACTTCCTGGCAGGTGCGGTATCCTCGGACCTATGGCGGTGTCGAAGTGAGCTACAATGGGGACAATGTAACCAGAATTCAGCCCACTTTTCTTATTGAGGCAATTTCTATTCTCTTTAAATCGGAGAGTACAAGCAGGCGCATTGGTTGAAAAACTGACGAGTGGCCTAGCGTATGCTTCAGATTTGTTCCAGGCTAGCGCCGTTTTTTGCATGGCCTCGGGCCTCGTTGGACCTGAGACCTCATGGCAGAACTGCTCCACTACTATGTAAGTCTTTGCTAGGCTCTGCGACATTTACACTACGTATGTCCGCATATTCCGAGCGCTACCTCATATCTCGAACATCAACACCGGCGGTATCCAGGTACTACGAGTTAACCACTACCCCGTTGGCAGGCATAATGACAGATGTTTACACGGGCAAATAAACCTTGAAGCTGCCCAATCTAGTTAAACAGTTGAGAGACGGGTGATGGTTTCACACGCATAGCTCGTATATCGATGATATCTATTTGAGTACTGTCCGGAGCAGCAGATTTAGGAAGGCCTGCCTACCGACCCAAGTAGTCAACCCACCAATAGGGTACATTTATAGCCACGGTCAGTAAAGTAACAGCCAGGTATTAAGGCAGCGGAGCTCGCAACTTATTAGCTTCACCCAACATATTCCAGCATCTACGGTTTAAATTGCCGACAATCTTTCGCCAGCAAGCTATACACATACGTATATATGGCATATTCATGAAACCTAGCTGATACGGAGGAAGCTTGACTCCATTAACTGGAATGGGCCTGAACTTTATGCTCTTCCCCCCGATCTCTATGGAGAAGCTATCCCAGGTGCATAACATCACCAGACCATTATTTAGTATTACATCATCTAGAAGTCCAACCTACCTGGGTAGGTAGCCTAAGAAACAGAACGGCTTAGACCACAAGGCTACCTATGGTAGCCTACCTGTACAACTTCCTACTAAATGCGATACGATGCCATATATGTCCTGCTTATCGGAACGGTGCATATATCAATATAAACTTACAACATACACGTAGTCGTTTTACAGGGAGGCCTGCGGGTGATCAATTGTTTGTAACGGGCCGTGTTAGAGCGATACGTTCGATCTACTGCCCCTCGCTCGTCAACTCAGGTTCCCTCTATTACCCACTTTCCGTGTTAGATGGATGCGAGCGTTGAGTGTAGCAGCGGGTCTGAGTAAGCCTGGGTACGTACATGCTTTAGTAACCCCGCCATCGCCCTGCCCGCCAATCCGCCAATCTCAACGACAGGCCATAGCCATGCAGGTGCCCCTCCTACCTACAGGCTACAGGGCGGACGACGAAGCGATAGCGGGTTGATGCCGCCGCTTACATGTGCGGTACCCATTATTGTACATGTTTACCACATGTAATAAGCGCAATCAGGCACTTCGTTCAGGTTATCCCACTACGTGCTTACCAAGTCGACTCCCTACTGGAACCTTGGAAGTCTTGTCCCGTCCCTGCAAATAATTGTTGAACCGTCCCCGACTCCACGATCGACGCTACCTTGTTTTGTCTTACCAGTAGCTGTTCCCAATTTTTTACCCCTCCATCATAGAAAAGCATCCTCTGCCCCCATCGCCATCACCTTCTCTCACCTTCCCCTCCATAATTTTCTCCTCTCAAAACAAACCTAACCTTACCTTACACCTCTCCCCCCTCAAGCAACTATTGTTTGCCGTAGCTCGTCATTATCCCTCCTCCATAGAGAAAGCTAATTGTCGGCAAAATCGCAACCATGTCTGGTGCCGTGTAAGTTCCATCATCTTCATGCCCAACCCCCCCATCGCCAGAACTGCACTTCGTGTCAAGATCGCAGTCGGAAGTAGAGCTACTGGATGACCATGGTCGCCGTGGTGGTTATCAAGACGCCGGATCGCCTTGACTAATAGACCGCGTATTCCGGGCTCCCCATTCCGCTTCCCCCCTTCCCTTGACGTGTGTCACTGAAACAGCATGGGTCCTCTAGGGCTCGTCTGGCCAGCATCACCAGTTCCTTTAACGGTGCAAGGCGAGCTTTCTCCTCTCCGCTGCGCTTTGCCGCCTTCAGATCCTTTATGGATGACTTGCTAATTCTTCCAAAGTGCTGATCTCGGCCTCATCGGCCTAGCTGTCATGTAAGTCGCAAACCTCCCGCATTCCCACATTCTGCCCCCATCTGACTTGTCTGATTTTCTGCTAGGGGTCAGAACTTGATTCTGAACATGGCCGACCACGGTTTCACGATCTGCGCCTTTAACCGAACCGTTTCCAAGGTCGACCGCTTCTTAGAAAATGAAGCGAAGGGCAAGTCTATCGTCGGTGCTCACTCTACGGAGGAATTCGTTTCAAAGCTCAAGTCACCCCGCCGCATTATGCTACTTGTTCAAGCTGGCAAGGCTGTGGATGACTGGATTGAGACTCTCCTTCCTCTCCTGGAGAAGGGCGACATTATTATCGATGGCGGTAACTCCCATTTCCCCGACTCCAACCGCCGAACCCAGTACCTGACCCAAAAGGGCATTCGCTTTGTTGGTTCTGGTGTTTCTGGTGGTGAAGAGGGTGCCCGATACGGTCCTTCCATCATGCCCGGTGGTAATGAGGAAGCTTGGCCGCACATCAAAGACATCTTCCAGAGCATTTCTGCTAAGAGCTCTGGCGAGGCCTGCTGCGAGTGGGTTGGTGACGAGGGTGCTGGTCACTACGTCAAGATGGTCCACAATGGTATCGAGTATGGTGACATGCAGCTTATTTGCGAGGTAAGTAGAATCGCAATAAGCTAGAACCTAGAGAAGAAAATTAACACGATACTACTAGGCTTACGATATCATGAAGCGTGGTCTTGGATTGAGCAATAAAGAGATTGGTGATATCCTTGCCAAGTGGAATAAGGGTGTTTTGGACTCCTTCCTAATTGAGATCACTCGTGACATCATGTATTTCAACGATGAGGATGGCACAGCATTGGTCGAGAAGATTCTGGATAAGGCTGGTCAAAAGGGAACTGGAAAGTGGACTGCCGTGAACGCTTTCGACCTGGGAATGCCTGTTACTCTTATCGCCGAGGCTGTCTTTGCCCGCTGCTTGTCGTCGATCAAGGATGAGCGTACTGAAGCTTCAGAGAAGCTGAAGTATGTTGGTAACAGCCAAAGCTTTGAGGGCAACAAGGAACAGTTCCTCGACAACCTTGAACAGGCTCTCTATGCTTCTAAGATTGTCTCCTACGCACAAGGCTTCATGCTAATGCAAGAGGTCGGAAACTCCCACCCTTTTTCTCTCAATGCAACACTAACGCAATGTGTGTAGGCCGCTAAGGAGTATGGCTGGAAGCTCAACAAGCCCTCGATCGCCTTGATGTGGAGAGGTGGTTGCATCATTCGCTCGGTGTTCTTGAAGGATATTACTTCTGCATACCGAAAGAACCCCGATTTGAAGAACTTGTTGTTTGATGACTTCTTCAACAAGGCTATCCACAATGCGCAGCCAGGATGGAGAGATGTTGTGTCCAAGGCCGTCTTATTGGGAATCCCTACCCCCGCGTTCGCTACAGCACTGTCGTGGTTCGATGGCTACCGCACCAAGAACCTGCCTGCAAACCTTCTTCAGGCGCAGCGTGACTATTTCGGTGCCCACACATTTAGAATCAAGCCCGAAAACGCCAGTGAGAAGTACCAAGAAGGTAAAGATATCCATGTTAACTGGACTGGTCGGGGAGGCAACGTTTCCGCCTCAACATACCAAGCATAAGGTACAAGGCCGCCAGGCTATAGAGATTTTCATGGGCCGAAAGGCAAATCATTAGATCAATGACATAATATGCATTGACAAAAGATATTTTTACATAGATTGGATGGGAAATACTGAAATGTATAATGAACAAACCTCGGATGTGCGGACCGTGATGTTGGCGATGTCGAGTTTCATACACCAGCAAGCAATTCTGGAGATAGAGTAAAGTTACTTTGCACTTCGCTGTCAAATTAGCAGTGTAGTGCAAATGCTAGAGAATAAATACGAAGCAAAGGTAGGCGATCCATGCTAGTATCATAAGGTATGAAGTTGGTAGAAGTAGGCTTAGGTAATATAGTAGGATCTTTGGTTGGACCTTGGTGATAAGCCACACCATGCCATGGGCCCCCAAGCGCAGCTACCTAAGATACCAATGGAACAGATATATAACATAAAGGAAATGAACTAAAGAATAATACCATAATTATTAAGATATAAATATTAAAATTCTGCTTTTTACTCATTTTTGTGATTTTATTTGTTTGTTTTTTTCGACTGCAAAATAGTAGTGTCTGAGAGGTCTGTGATACAAGGCCCCGTAATAACCTAGCCACATTTATGGATGGCTTGCGCCACAGAAATCAACACCCCCGCGCGCCGTCGCGCGTCCGTCGTCTCGCGACCGTTGGATTTCAACCCTCCCGATTTCTTGGTGGTCAGCGTTCAGCGTTCAGCCGTTCAGCCTCGTCAACCAACCACCCATCACCACGCCATGCCATCGGCGCTGCCATCTCAGCCTGTCTCGATATTTGGAGTTGACCCGGTACCGAGCATCATCCGCGCACGAGCTCGATCGAACGACGGATCGACTGTCTGTCGGCGTCGCAAACTCGGCAGACGTGCCATGTCTCAGTTGAATGATCCCAGCTATGCGGTGCACCGAGACCTCCTCCCATGTGCACCTTCTCTCGACCCACATTACACTTCAAAGGTTATTGTCCAGCTGCAGAAGGACAGGTTGGTTGATACAGGTGCCCAAGATCGCACGCACCGATGTAGCCTTCTACTGACATATTCGACAAGCCCGAAAATGGGCAGATTTTCTTGCGTGGCAGCCGTTTGCAGCTGATGGCACTCACTTCGCCAGCGACGGCTTCATATGCCCCTCAGGAGCAATACTTCACCCAGGAAGGGCAATGGTGTTGTATGTCATCAGTGCTGTCCGTTCCCTATGGTGCCCGCTAACGGTCTGTAGATCCTTGAGATGTACCTTCACAAAGCTGGCTATGCAGTGGAGAGCCCTTTGCAACACACTCTCGACGTCGCTTCCGCCTAATACCCCCCAATGCGCCCAATCCAATGCACCTCAAGTCGATCCAAGTCTTTGGATCGTCCATTACGGGCCCGTGGACAACAATGAGCGCATACAATCCAACCTCATCCTACGTGATCCCCGTATTCAGAATATCATGGACACCGTGCGCAGATCCAGCGATGCGGTCAAATCCAGCGCAAAGATTTTATGCTTAATGATAGGAATAACTGGCCACAGATCCCTGGCCGAAGCAAGCGTCAAGGCAACCCATGTATCATCAGCCTCCGCGCGTTGTCCCCAGACCATGGCGTATCCGCCTCATGCTCGCTGGCGCTCCACCCTCGAAGCGCCCGCGGACCAACCAGCCCGCTCATGGGCAATTGAATCCTATGGCAGTGATGGGACAAACAGAACTTGAAGACGAGGAAGATACGTCTCGTGGCGATCTCTTTGATTTACTCACACCGCGCGACGTGAGTATTGGCCGGTATAAGCAAATCATGAATGGATGGAAGAGGTTTTATCTTCGGCATACAGAATGGGCCAAATAGGCTTTGCGGATTTGGGACTCGGTCTTAAAGGTGAACTCGCAAGCCTGACAGAAGGCATCTTTGAAGCGCAAGGCGCCACTACTATCACAACGAAGGCAGCCACAAAGTCTACGACACCATATTTGGAACCTGAACAAGCCGCCGAGTTCCGAAAACGGGTCAATGACAAGATTGACTCTACCAAAGCTGAGATTGAAAAAATGAAGGCCGACCACGCTAGGAAAATGGCGAAGTTCAAGCAGAACTCACTCATCACTGGCTCCGAAAAGGATTTGCGGACTGCTGTTGATGATATAAGTGCAGAGCCATTGCATCTTGATGCTAAAGAAGAACCCGAGGAGAATGGAAATCGGTGGCTGCCGAAACATCATAAAAAAGTAGATGATATTGTTTCACAAGTAGAAGCGCATCTCAACCGCCAAGTAGAGGTCATTCACGACTTGAGGAGAATTCAGCAGGCGGTTACCAGGAGCCTGTCCCTGAGCCTACCATCCAAAGCAATGTCTTGCACGCTTCAGCGACTGGTGAACCGGCCTCTAGCGCAAACGGAAGCCACGCTATGTCGCGCCAGCCTTCGCATGCTAGTTCCCAACAGAGTGGATTTATGATGGGTGATTCTGACATCGACATGGGTGGAACCGCGCGGGTCTTCTCGACCAGATGCATACCAGCGCTTCAGCCACTTCAACGCCTCAGCCGGCAATGTCCGCTGCTCCTTCAAATGCCGCCACGCCTGCAAACCTCAACGTCCCCTCACCTCACCCACCATCACACCAGTACAGTATGTCTGCTAATCAAAATGCTGATGTTAAGATGGAAAATGATGCTACAATTGGAACTGCCCCTGATCACGGTTCGAGCACTGGTGACTGGGTTGTAGTACCCAAAGGAGGGTGACTCCTGATGGCAACACAGACGCCGGTTCGACTACCGGGGCCTTAAAAGCTATGGGCCCTTCAAGTAAGCAGCATTCGGCCGTTGGGACACCATTGGGGTTCAATGGTGACTTTAGCTCATTGGAAGACTTAAACTCAGCAGGTGATGTCTCAGGTGGATTTAGTGGAACTCCTGGCGGGATGAGTGAGGGTTTGGATCTCAATATGGAGGACTCCGCATTTGGTGACGCTTTCCACGGCGTGGATACCCAAGGAGCCGGCACACCCGCTGATAACATGTAGGTGCTTGCTTGGGTTCTGTTATCTGGAGCTGTTGGGAATTGGTCGGCTTCGGCGTTTCGGCAGAGATGGTCATTTTAAGATTATATCTTCCAAGGCCACTCGCAGTGCGGGTTTGTAGGAATTGTATTGCTAGGGATCAAAGATGAAAACAGTGTCCTGGCCTGGGTAATGTTCTAGAGGATAGAGATGCTCTGAACAATTGGAGTCGCAGTTTATAGTCGGGCTTTAGAGGCGTGTTGTTCTACTTCTACGAATAACAATAGCCTCGAGCCGTCAATTTCGACTATCGCGATGTTCTTCATCGTAGCTAAGCCGGGTATTATTAACGTGTAAAACTATCTAAGCGAATGATCGAGATAATACGGCACCGAGGAATCTATAATGAGACAATTGAAAATATAACGTGGACAATATACCCAACCTAACTAATTTTCAGCGTTCTCTACAATGAAGTCTCGATGGCGGTTAGAAGTATAGAGCACGGTGCCAAGACTCCTCCAAGAAGCAACGGGAAAGAATATGAGACATACCGCCGAGAGACACGGAGGTCATGTTTCATATCAGTCAGAGCGTCGGCCGTGACGGCAGGCTCTCGGCTGTCTTTTTAGCCGCATTATTATGAGTATGCATTATAGAATAAGTCTTTGGTTCTTACCTACCTCATAGGAACTACCTACCAAGACATCGTTTGAGATTCCCACTCAACACGTTCTCTGATTCTTAGCTCGATGCTTGTGCTCATGGTTAACTGATGTGGAGTATTAATAGTTTTACGATTGATAAATCTCTACTATAGTGAAATATAATTAATGTGCTAAGGCTATCAGTCTATTGCCGCCACCAATTGATGTGGTGTATATCTCGACGGGTCAGGCGGCGTTACCGTTAATCCTAACATACGCTTTTTCCATCGGGAAAAGTTAGGACATATATAATTTCGTCGTATACTACTTGGGGAATGAAGTGCCGTTCACTAAGCGGACGGCCTCGCAAGCCAAGCAATGCAGTCCACCAGTCGAATGATTGCTGAAGCACCAAAGCTCCCCTCGTCGCCGCAGATCACGGAAAGCGAAAGAATAGTAGCATTAATTTTCCTAACACCAGGAGAAAGCAAAAAAAGTTGCCTTGTCACAGACGGGACTGGCGTGTAGATCAACACCATGGTATCGATTCTCATAAGACCTTCATCGCGGCTTGGGCGCATCACACGCTTCTTACGTCTGCCGTCTTTCTTCTCTTTTCCCGGGTTTTATCGTTTATTGCTCGGCTCATCCTTTTTTTTGGCCTCTGTGTAGGCTCCCTTCTTTCCCTTCACTTCATCTTGCTGTCATCTTCTCTTCTTGTTTTGCTTCATGCGCGAGTCGCTCCTTTTTTTCCCATCGACTATATTCTTTTTTACCAACTACCTGCCGGTCAGCGTTTACTACTGCTGTGCAGTTCAACTTCTCACGCTCTCTCCCTGAAATTGATATCTTATATGCTTATAGCTTTAATCCTTATAATTGTATTACAGCGTCACGATTCTAGTGGATGGTTCGAGTTGCAATATCTCAGCATCTAAGCCATTAACTAATACACCCACCAACTGACTTCTCAGAACAATTAACAGCTCTTCACCATGAGACACATCGACGTCGCCACTACACTGGCGCTGCTGCTCGCGGGCCGCGTGTATGCTGTGCCGGCCAGAAATGGCGATATCCGCGCCGCCGTCCAGCTGAGCCCCAGCGGCTCGTCGTTACCTTCTCAACAGCAAGCCTTCGAGGGAAACCAAAAGCTGGAAAACGGTAGCAACGCAAACCAGGGTGAAACTGCAGCAGTAGGAGGAGCTGCTGGTGGAAATGTACTGGCCGGCGGCGCCACTGGTGCGGCAGCAGGTCTCGTGGCACTACCTGGCGAGCAGCTTACGACGGGTGGACTGCAGCCCCTGCCTGGAGCAGCCACTCAGTCTGTGATCCAGAGTTCTCCCGCTGGCGTCGAGACATCCGCTGTTATTGCGACGCCCGCTGCTGTTGAGACATCTGCCGTCGCTGAGACGTCTGCTGCACTTGGAGCGGTAGCATCAGAAGTAAGTAACTCCCGCCGACTCAAAACGACCAGAGCAGTCAAAAGACGCGATTAACACAATGAAACAAACAACAGTCTACCGCGGTTCTGGCCTCGAGCACTGGACTCCAGCTCCTAAACCCACCAGCTGGCGCCGAGCCCACGTCGGTCGCGGTGCTGACTCCCCTGCCTGGACTGAGCACTGCCTCTGCACAATCGAGCTCAGTCGCAGGACTAATTCCCCTGCCGGGCGTGAGCAGCGCTACGGAGCTAGACACCGTCGTAGCCACGGCTACAGCTACGGACTCACCGGCGGCTTCCAGACGATTGGTGCAGGTGCCGGCACCGAGCCACAGCTAGCTCGGTAGTTGCCAGTCTCGAGACGTCCATCGCCTCCACGAGCCTCGAGTCGGTAGTAGCCACAGAGACCGCAGCCTCTTCTCAAGCAGCGACGACTCTGGTCGGCGGGTTCCAGACAATCGGCGCAGGCCGGGACAGGGGTCGAGGCTTCTACGACGTCTTCCGAATTGCTGTCAGCAGAGACGCCCCTCGTATCATCTGTCGCAGGATTATCAAGTGTCTTATCCACCTCTGCCACAGCAGGTCTGGAGGCCGGCGTTATTCCCACCGGCATCGCGAACGCCACGAGCGAAGGAACCGCGGCCTCGGCAACCAGCGCGGCCCTCCTTCAACCCCTGCCCGGTTCCGCGGCCGCTGAGTCCGCGTCCGGATCGCTCGTCGGCCTCCCTACGCCTACAACCCTTGCTACAGCCACTGCGTCCGCTGGAGAAGTAGCCGGATCGGCGTCGGAGTCCGTGGTCGCCAGCAGCGATGTAATAGGAGGCGCATCTTCAGGTTCGCTGGAGCAGCTTCCCGGTACCGCGGCAGCTACGGCTTCGGAAGCCAGCCTGCAGCCTCTTCCGGGGCAGACGTCGGGCGAGTCTACAGCTTCTCCCTGCGAGACGTCCAGCTCGGCGCTGCTTGCGGGTACCACGTTGGCCACCGCCACGGCATCTGTGTCTCAGAATCTGATAAGCCAGACTAGTTCGTTGGCCAGCGCGACTAGCGGCGTGGTGCTGAACGGTAACAGCAGTGCTATCACCACCGTTGGCCAGAGTGCGGCGCGGCGAGGGCGTGGGCGGGGCCCTCTTTATCAGCCTTGTGCGGGCGCCGTCGGGTTTGCGGGTATTTTGGTTGTAAGAATGGTATGAGATAGGTTGGTCGAGTTGTCGGCATTTGGGTCTTCTATTGTAAGCTGAGTTATTTTGAGGGAAGGGAAAGGGAAAGGGACCACAATATACATGGAGACAAATATAAATAAATCAATAGTCCAAATTTGTTCACATGCGAAAGCCCTGGGAACAGGAATAACATTTTGAATGAATCGTTTTTCATCAATTAGTATTTGTGATGGTTGAGACGACCAACTGCTTCAACTACGACGTTTTGCTCTTTCTCCACTCAGCCGCTCGGCGGGCTCCTCGGCCTTTAGCCTTTGATTTTACAACTCCTTTCCTTCCTTTCGTTACCAAACTTCAAGTCCTTGGTTTGCCGTCTTTAGCGCTAGCCCTGCGCCCCTCGAAGATAAACTGCTCTGGAGGCTTGATGCCATCGCCATTCTCTTGGGGCTTGGACGAAACATCTCCCCTGTCTCGGGATTTCCGCCTCTCGCCTTTGAATCCATGTTGTTGTTTGGCTGCGGCAGAGCGGCCCAATAATTTCCCTGCACGACCTGCCTGTGACTGCTGCTCCGGAGTGATTTTCGGTGTGTACTTTTGCTCTTATTACGTTTGCTGTCTGTGCTCTTGATAGCATCTAGTCGCGCCTTTGTTGTACGTTCCATAGCTAGGGCTGTCTTGCGTGGGTCCTTGGCTCGAGATACTCGCAGTGCTCGGGTAGCATCGGCGGGAATTTCTTTCCATCCAGAAGTAGCGCCGACTCGACATCGTTCGCATCGTAAAATTGGACGTAGGCGAAACCTTTGCCAACACGAGTCTTATCGTCTCGAGGGACGCGGACGCTCTCAATTTTGCCTGCGTGCTCGCCAATATTCTCCATAACCCCTCTTCCGTGTCAGCGGGGGTCTTGTGCCTTTTCTTTGTGACTGTCTCCCCGTCGGCGTTCGTGTTGACCACTGTCTCGTCATCCACAAAACCTAGGTTCCCAACAAAGACGCACCTCCGATTGTCGACTGCAGACGGATGGGCTACGCTATCGCCCGCAAATGCCGATCTAGAACTACCGTCCCGTTGAGAGCCTTGAGAGCAGTCCGAGATGCTAGCGGCGTTGAGTAGACTGCGTAGGCATTCGTGGATTTTGTGGTAGCGGACATGACCGATTTAGTAATGAAGGCTGCGCGCTTAGGCTTGGCACCCGTTAAAAGGGGGTTGATCGAAACCGAATAGACTCAATCTTGTGCGGACCGGTTGAAGGGTCGAGTTCAGATAAGGGTGTTTCAAGATGAGAGGTGAGCAATTTTTGGCCTTGGAAGAGGTAACAGCCTCGATTGATACATTTCCGAGAAACAAGGTACGATTCGCTTTATCAAGCTCAATGTCGACATGTTCTTCCGGTTTCTGAAGTGATTCGTGAACTAGAGGGTTTCGTCCTCATCGAGTTCTTCGGCCTCCTCGACCTCTGCATCTTCAGCTCCTTGAGAGGTAGAGGTTTCGACATTCTCACCGGCTTCGCCTTTGCGGCGCTTCTCTTGCCGGTCTTCCTTATCTTCCTCTTCAGCCAGCTTTCGCATGTATTTTCCTTCGAGATCATCATGTTCATCTTTCCGCTTCCTCTTCCGATCTTTGCGCAGGGTTTGGATGACTCCAGGGGGTTCTCTGTTCGAGAGGCTGGTTCTTCGCTTTCATCAGAGCCCGCGTCGTTTTGTTCGTCTACCTCCCCATCCTCATCCACATCGTTTTCGTCGTCATCTAGTTCGCTAGAGACTCGTCATCTTCTGCTCTTCGTCCGTACTTGACTCGGCGGCGGAACCCCCGTTTCCAATTGGCTTTGTCGCTTGTCGCTCCTTCTTTGCCAGTAGCTCAGCATAGCGATCTTTCGAGGGTGCTATGACAGGACCAGACTACGGAGGAGTTAGACTACGAGAGCCAGAAGAACCTGAAGACATGTGGTGTACCTACACTGCTTGCGAAAGAGCATCTAGAGTGGGGTCTATAGCTTTGCTCGGGCTGTCAAACTGAGTTTCCTGTCATATGAGTTAGTTGTTTAGCCAATTTACCAATTTATTAAGATTAACTACACTCACGTTCTCGCCATGATCTCTCGGTTGCAGGCTGTTGGCTCTCTAGCGACAAGGCTGAATATGGTGCGTAGTGTCAGTCGCAAGAGTCCTCAATGGTGCATATTCATATTGCAGGTTAGGTTGGTAGGTGATCAGCGTAAAAAAAGTTCCCGACAGGCACTAATTCTCAGGTACATGCGCATTATCTTATCTTATCTTATCCTTATTGTCAGATCCCCAAGTACCTATCGAGGTACCTGTAGAGGGGTCACCTTACCGTGTCCAGGTGCCGTCCAGGTACAACGCAGCAATGTGTTGATGTGCTGTAGTGATGCGAGGCCTTATCGATAAAAGCGCTCCTACTCTCGGCCGCCAAATGCCGTAACGTAACAAGCGACATGCTGGTGCTTGCTTGGGTATGGACCGCATGGCATTGGGCGCGCAGCCAGCGCCGGATTTGGTTAGGTCTTCCTCTCCCGAGCGCAGCGTGATCACACTCTCTCTTTCTTGTCTGCTCACATTCACCACTTTTTCCCTTCGTAGCAAGCGACACAGCCTGTTGAAAATACTAGTTCCGCCAGATTATTATCTATAGTCGCATTTGTTGTACAATTCTCTCATGCTAAAAACGACCGAACCACTGAGCTCTTCACCGTCCTCGCTTCCACCTCGTTTCTCCCAAAGCTGTCTGAAAACTCAACCCTCACCCTACGACTTCGGCACCACGATCCCGCCCAGTCCTCCGTAAAGCTGCTCGCAAACCAGCGCTACCGCATTTGCTCTTTCTCTGCGAAACCTATACACTAAATATATTTCTACCTACGCAATGGCAACAGGCGACACGGCGCCTCCGCTACTCTCCATCCCTCCCCCGCAAATTGAACCGCTTTCAGACGACGATGGATCCAGCCCTCTCAGTGACGTCGAGGACAAAGATGAGGATCCTGACGATCTACCTGGCGAGGAACATTTAACCCACAACGAACGTGACGACTCTAGCCTCCCCGACAACCAGTCCGACGCGAACGACACCGAAGCCGAGACCGAACGTCTCTATGACACCCCCCAGCAGATCACACGCCACCGAATGTTGTTCTCGACAAGTCAGCGAACGCAATGGTATACGAACGCACACCAAGTAAGTTGCGGCAAGAAGCCAAAGCGTCGGTCGAAGCAACAACCATCGAGGTACTCCCTTGTCCGACGACGACATCTCAATGGCCTCCAGCCCCCCACGCAACCGATGGACAGCCCAGTGAAGCTACAATCGCCTACTTTGGATATACTAGCCGAAGCCGCTGCAACGCAAGAAGCTGAAACTAGAAAGCGGAAGCGCTCGTCTATACCGAATGAAGCGACCGAGGCCGACCACCCTCCACGTAAACGCGCCGATTCTGTTCCCACTCCGGGTCAACCGACCATAGACGGCGACGCGACCATGGCGGATGAAGACGATCCATCCTTGAATACACATAGCGGAGGCACTCTGCCGACGAAGCGGTCGAAATCACGGGTGACGAGGAGCCCGAACCGGATGAGCCTGCCCAACAACCTCCGTCGGACCTTCGTATGAATGTCAGAAAACAAACTCGAAGCAGTTCGGGAAGCTGAAAGTGCTGACGAAACCGTCGAGGCAAACGTACCTACCGGAGAGTCATTAGATGGCACAGCACCTGAAGACGAAGTACATACCGCGAGACGAGACATATGGAAGTCGATGTGGACGAAGAAGCAGAAGCAGCACAAAAAAATGAAGAAGAACGTATGGAAGGCCACTGCAATTTCCCTGGACAGAGACACTGACTCCACCCCATAGTTGAAAGGAAAAGGGCGGCATTTGAGCAACTTCAAATCATTGAGGGAAGGTTGCATTCAGAGAAAAGTCCGATCCACACCTCTTGACTCATCCCTTTTGATGCTAACTAGCTACTAGGCTTCACGAAGAGCGGCTAAATCAATTAAATAAAGAAGAGGCCATGTTGCGGTCTGACAACCCGACACATCCAGATTACCTCGCCATGATGCGTTGCGTCGACGCTCGAAGAGATGAGACTTCGCATAGCCGACCGCGAGCTAGAGCTTAAAATAGAATCATCGGAGAGATGGGCAGTCGCTCGACGGCTCAAACTCACTCTCAATTCTTCCAGGCGATAAGAGAGTCGCGCGAGAGGATATTAGCGGAGCTCGGTCAGCACTGGTACGATATACAACAGAACGGCGGAAAAATGCCAATAATGTCCCTGAGTACGGTATTCGATTTCGAAAGTCAGGCCGAACGCATACGGAATGCTCTGTCATATAATAGAGAAGTGTCGATTCTTTCGGGTATCGCCAAGCACGAGGGATGCCCGCTGCCCCTGATATGCGAGGTGCTAGCTTCCAAATTTAGAAGACGATTTTGACGCTATTAATGTAAGTTTGCAGGATGCCTTTCCGCGGCTTCGGCAGGCCACTAATACTTGGGAATTAGAGTAATAGACAGCATGCACCAAGGCGCACGCTGCAGAGGCCGGTGTATGCCGATTATGGGTGTACCCCTCGGAGAAGCTCTTGGCCCTGCCGAGCCGAGTTTCTTGAGCAAACACCATGGGCCAACCGAACCATCCAACGCTCACCTCTTACAGCGGCAACATGCGAATCACCACGATGCCCATCTCAGTGCAGTGTCGGGCGCATCGCCCGCAGTTGAATCTAAGCGATCCCTCGCACCAACCGAACCCGTTTGCTATATCATCAGATTCCCAGCCTTTTAACGGCACGCCCAAATCATCAAAACATTCCTAGACAACTGACACATCACCTGAAGTCACGCGTGCGGCAAGTTTGCTAGAGCAAACGAGGGCCTGGGTAGGGGAATGGTAACTCCCAGTGCAAACGACAACAGCCATCCTCGTAACTATCCGGAGCCACGGCTGTTAGCTCCTAGATAGGGCTTAACGATGAAAACGAAACGGCTCCAGCATGGCGGCACATTTGCATTGAATAAAGACGGTGGATGAAGATGGATGATATATAGTTCTCGATACCAGGTGCATTGCTATTTTGTATCGGGCGTCAATCAGCTGTGGTAGCGGGTAACGGGCGTTAGAGAGGATTTACGTCGGGTCAAGCCTGGGGGGGGTGTATTTTTTTATATTGTCTAATAGGGATGCAAGGCCCGGTTGCCTTGTTTATGGTACAATGCGACCTGGATCGCTGATTCTGTAAATACACACCTTTCATGTGGCGTTTTGAAGGAGTGAACTGTTCGGGGGCTCTGTTGGGCATATGATACCCTAGCAGCTATTGTTTGACAAGCGATTGTCGGCTCAAACGAAGGCCTCATGCTATATAGAGTGGTAGATTATCACATCTAATACACTGTTGAAGAGCGCCGGCTCATGTTGAAATACTGCTTCCATGCTCAGGATGGCATCATTTCTGAGAAGCTTGCACCGGGCATCGGGGACCTTGACGTCTTCGAACTCATCTTGGCCGATGGCTCGAATCGTGTAGATGTCTAATCACAAGACAACCTGTATTAGAATTCTGTGCCGTGCCACATCTTGTGTCTTCGCGCAAGGCAATTCAGTCGGATCAAAGGGCGGGAGGCTTACAAACGCTAGAGCGAAGGCGGTGATGGCAGAGCCGACAACAGCATTCTTGACGAGGTACGGTTTCCGGGCTCTGATCAGAGCAGGCGATTGCCGGTAGGAAGAGGTTCCGAACTAGGCGCGAGGGGCCGGCGTTAGCTTTCAAGGGCGATAGTGACGAGGATGGTGACGACTTACCCTGGTGGCATCTTAGTTGGATTTTCTACACGGTCGCGCGCCTTTTTTTGGGAATGCGACACACAAGACTATCGCGGGCGTAGAGGGGTGTTGAAAAGATGTCGATTTTATGGTAGATGGAATGCTGGTATCATCGATGTACAGTATATTATTACATAATCAGTGCTCCTGCTATCTTACGATACCTGGATGGTTCGGCGGCATCTTATTCGGTCAGCCACAACACGCCACACTGTGCAGGTGGGGTAGGATTTGGATTGTGGCTAGGTCACCCCATCACATCGCTTACAATACAATATAACCTCACCTTTTATCCCTTATCTATAAACAAACTTATAAACGAACTTATAGGGCTCTAGGTTATATTAGCCAATGCCCTTCCTCCAGATGCCTCGAACTTGAGACAGGGTTAGAATAGCTCATCCTTCTGTGGCTTATCTGTCCGACCAATCCTGAACCGATCTGAGTTTTAATTGTTGGTTAAATGTAATGATTATTATTTTACAATATAGCCCTCGTCGGACATCCGTTACTTCAAAACTCCTCAGGCTGTATATATACTCTAGAGTATTCCCAATTCCATGCCAGGTTTAGACGTACTCGAGAACTTATTATTTTCGGGAATGCCGGATATGCAGTTCAGCTTCATGTAGCCCGTTGCTGCATAGGACCCCGGAGTGACATGGAAAAAGGAAGTTGAGCATGGGTCGGATCCATGCCAAACCCTTCTTTTTGAACTAGCTATTGGCCAGTGCAACAACTTACAGGTGTAATCTGTTTTCCAGCAGCAGATAAGAACTTTCAGCCAGCGCCAATCTTCCAAAGTAGGAAAGCGTTTGAGGCTCTTCGAATCAATACTCCAACGCTTGCTGACCAAATCACTTACTTATCTGACATGGACTAGGAATTTCCTACAGGGCGGTACATATCCCATCACCTTGGCATCGGATGACCGAGCAATACTCGTAGCCTTACTTGGACAGTAGGACTCACATGCTGGAGGCTCAATCAGAGAACTACACATACAACACGTCGGGATCAGACAAGCTAGTCAGTGAACCTTCGCCAACTATCAATGTGTTTCAATACCTTCAAACGAATCGTATCGAATTAAACTGTAATATCAAGTGAAAATATACGAGATTGAAAGCAGGATGTGACGCGGATGCTTGTATGACCGTATCTAGTCCTATGTTGCGTCCAGAGAAAATGGATATGGAGGGGCGCAAAATAATCAGATTGGCCCAGACTGCCTTACCAAATGCACGTCATCTAATCGACTCCAACATGGTTCACGCCATGCGGGAAGAAGTTGCGGGATGTCGTCGTCCTATCCGAAAGGAGACCCCCCGGTGAGCGAGTTGGGGGCCGAGAGGCTCTTTCTGCTTCTATCAGGTGTATTAACATAAATAACCATCTCAACCATCACTACTGTAGGAGTAGCTTCTTAATTCAATGTACCGTTCCAACATCTCAGTAGAAACGCGATTTTAAATATTCTCTCTTACCCATGATGGACCAACAATGGGACTTATATCATCAACAGAAGAAGAAAAGAAAATCTACGAGAAGGAAAACGAAGAAGCACGTCTCAAGAGGAGTTTTAACTGGCTTAGCCATGATAGCCGCGGTAAACACTCCCTGTCCCTGCGTATTAACCATAGATAGAGAATACGATACTAACACTCTAAAATATTCTTCTAGGAGCTTCATATATCAGCTACAACCAATTCAGTCATCTCCCAGCTACTTCATTCGAATTTGGTGCCGATGGCTTTGCCGGGGCTTGCAACAGCGGCGGAGAGCTCCTCCACTTCTCTGCTCCGTCCCGGGAACACGGTGATATTCGCTCGAGGTGCTTTCTCTAGCTCCCTCTACGCTTGCATCTCGCGAGCGCAGACGGAGTATGGTGGATCGGCTACCTTCGGCCTCAGAATAGCTAGAGACCAGCCCCCCTACGTGCAGTCAACGAGCGGATCCGATGAATCGAAATCACAGACAACGACTCGTTCTAAGCAGAAACAGGACATCGACTCTTGATAAAAGGTGTGATGACTCCCATAAGGGCTCAAGCTTCCGCCTGGGGGATATGATTGAGAGAGGTTGCTTTAATTATCGGTGGCCACTAAATGAGTATTCACTACTCTTGAACAGCCCGCCCGATAAACCGGACACAGAGGCCGGTTATTGCACCAGATTTTCGTACTTCAAAAACGGCGTTTGCTACCAATAAGGTTGGAGCCAAGAAGCTGGGCCGATAGTGACCAAGAGAATACATACTATCTGCCCAGCTCGGGCGGCCAAGTTGTTCTCGAAATCGGAGGTTCCGTCTATTTTCAATTGCTTAAAGGCATTACAGCAACTAATGATAAGGAGAATGGCTTCCATACTCGTATCGAAAACCAGTCATCCACACAATGTCTCCGGATAATGGACGTAAAACTGAAAATTGGTCTTGAAGCTCAAGTTTATCAATTAAATGAAGATGGAAATCGCTTCACCTCTCTCGACCTGACACCTTCTCCGAACCGAGATATTCATGCGACCCGCAAACCTCCACAGCATACACATCACCCAAACGCCAGTTCATCGGAATCTACATTTCCGTCTCGTGGATCTTCTATTCCTTCTGAGGCAGACCACGAAGCCAACAACGAAAGCCCAGTTCACTTGGTCTACAGAGCCATAGCTAAGCTGCATAAACCTTCACTGGAAAACGGCGCCTATCGTAATAGAAGCGAAACGTTTATCGCCGCTATACGCCTTATTCATGGAACAGATACCACAGCTGCCAATGAAGATCTTGAGGTCCCATCCTCAGAGGACATGCACGAGGATGTATGGGTCGAACCTGTCCGGCCAAGCAGTGTACTTGAATCGAATTCCCAAGCAACTGGAGTAATGTGGGAGACGATCCTCCAATGGCGGGATTTACACACAGATTCAATGTCAGAATTTACTGAAATCAGCCTCATGGCTCGATGTCTTGAGAAGATCTTGCAGGTCGACCTTGTCCCTAGCTTCTATGGGACTGAGAACAGGGCATTGGCAGTTATAAGTAATCCTTTTATGCGCCCTACTGTCAGTGTACGGTCTTTATTGTAAGTACAATTCTTGACTAGGCCTTTTGTGTGAGTTTTGAACTACATAGCTAACAAGAAGTTGTTAGTTGGAAGGTCCGATTTCTTACCAAATTCACCACTTCCTGGCAGGATTGGAGAAAAACCATAGCGGCAGTGAAAGTCCCAAATCATCAGCCGACAAGGATGAAAACCATGGCAATCAACAAGGAGAGAAGGCCGACAGCAATGTCTTGGCTTTTTTTTGCCGAATTTGACGGATACGATAGAACGCAGATGCTCAGTATTGCCACAAGCCAGTGCAATCGTATTCGAGATGCCATTGAACACATCCTCTCTTTTCTGGTTGAGCTTCTATTACCGTCGAAGCGAATACTGCCTTTAGGATTGAGCCCCTCATGGCAGCAATATCCAACAGATCAGTCCGAACTTTACTACATTACAATGACGATTTGGTATGTCGTGAAGTCGTTCCGCAAAACAATATGGACTTCTCCCAGCCGCCTTAGCGAATTCAAACAGTGGGACCTGACATGCTCCTGTATCCCCCAGACAACCATAGCTTCGGTGCAATGGACAAGCGGAAACTAAGTCTTCTCAAGTGGTATCACTATGGCTCTTTGCTAAGCCTTGCTGACCGGGGTATACTTCCTCCGTATTGGAGATCTGCAACGATGAAGAAAAGGGTTTACAGTCTTAGCAATGCTGCAACGATGGCCTGCACGGGGAGCTCGGACTTAAAATCGCATTACTCCATCGATGATGAAATTGTTGATCGTCTATCCTTTTTGGCCCACGAATTAGGTATGGAAGAGTTCGATGCTACAGCTGAGACGGTAACCTCCGCTTCAATACAGCGTGTACGGGGAGGGAATTCACTAAGTACCTCAACCCCGGTGTTTCGCTGCTAAACGGACGAGGATACAACTTCCAGGAGACGTCTGGCCCCTGGGAGATACACGCACTATGCCACAATAGTCGCGTTAACGTGCTTACATTGGAGAGCGAGAGTGAATATGTCAAGGCTACAAAGGACTACCGAGGCACTGAAACAAGAGAGGAAGAGGTGGTTGTGTACAAGAACAAGATCTACCGGTTTCTTAATTCGGAAGCAACTCTGATTCCATGCTGGGAGCGCTCGCCGACGAAGATGCGCTCGGGATGGCTACAATCAGAAGCGGCTGCTGTGCATGGCTCGACCTTGCTAGACATTCATCACCATATACCTGTCCTACCGAAGCTGAGCCCCAAAATAAGCCCACAGATAAGCGCCATGAGAAAACCAGAGGTAGGGCACTATAGAAGTGCCGCAATGGACACTTCTGATGGCTTTGGTAAAGGTGTGTTGTCAACCCAGTTCCGAGAAATATTGAAGGAGCTAAAAGGGGGGTTGTTCGTCCAATTGATTGGACTTCGTTTCGTCCGCCTCGACAATATTATCCCGATAGCTTTATTAACTCTCTTGAGGACACGCCTCACCTCTTTCGCCCGCCCGTCACAGACAAAGTGTTTATTCCTGCGACCTTAACTGAATTTGCAAAGCGCCCGGGTAACGCCGGACTCGGTCTCCATGACTTGGAGGATGTGCTTAACGAGGCAGAGGGATTTTTCAGCATCCTAGATATTCTCGCATCTCAGCAAGTGTTAAGCTCGGGTGACCGAAAGATTTATGGGAGGTACAAAATAAAATTGCCGGATATGCGTTACTACCGCCTTGGAGTTAGGCCTGTCAGTGACCAAAGGGCATTGATAAAGACTTTTGGTGGCAAAAATGAACTTATCAGGGCACTATTCGACAGCGTAAGTCCTTCTCTCTAAGAATAGACGTATTTGCTGACAAGTGCCCTCCATAGCTCGTCGATCAGTCCGTCCAACACCGAATTGTGTAGGTTTTCTATTATCGTGTGCTTCCTCTATGAGCTGAACTAACACTGTTAAGACATATCCATAAATTGACGGAAAAACTCATTCAAATGCTAGCATTTGTAATACACCCCGAGGCGGTTATATGCCTAAGCAGTCATGTTCTTGATACTCCTCGTTTCTCTTTCCACAAGGGACCTACATGGATGATGAGCATAACAGTCGGAAGTTGGATTCTGGATTATGCTGAACGGATGTCTCCAAAGCACGGTGGTGTGATGGCTAAGGAATCTATAAAATTTCCCCGTGAACTAGTACATGTGGCGTGCTTACACGATACCGAGAGCGCTTTTATACTAACTCGATCTCGCTTGTCATTCTTTGTCTCCTCTATTGTTCTCACCACTAACGCCTTCGGCGATTTTAGCAGGTGTACTACAATATCGGAGGCCAAAGATGAAAAGATAAATGGGAAACGAGACGAACTAGTGATGGCAGAGATCTCTAATGAGATATGGCAAGTATTCGTGCACCAACCGCAGACAGCTAGATGTCTAGTGTTTCTCCATATGCTTGGATCGCTCTGCACCAAAACTTGCGAACAGTACCGCGATACGATTAAGAAGTTCGAACCGATCATCCGTACGGTTCGCTAAGCAACTGGCCCTCCCCAGTTATCACGAGGCTACTGGCTAACTCAAATTTTAGGACGCCTTCTTGATTAAAGAGGGGATTGGATCCAAGACAGTTTGTCATTGCCTAAATTCCAACTCATCATTTGGAGTCTCGATTGTCTATACAAGTTCCAGAATAGTCTTAAGACATCCGTTACCAACATCCTTGACGCCAAGAAAGAGCTTCTGGATCAAATACATGAGGTAGCTATTTGTTTGTCAACTTTCAGGCGTACTACTAATATTATATTAGCAAGCGGCAAACAGAAGCCTAGCTCTCCAGGGAATGTGCCAGGAATACATCGACAGTTTCGATAGCGGCGTCGTGGAACTAACGCAGGTCGATGAGTACTTGGAGAGCAACATCGCGTTAGCTGTGCGCTTCCAAGGATGCGGTTGGTTTCCTTGAGCTCATGATCAGCTGATCCGAAAACTATATTCGTGCTGATAATAGTGATCAGCTCTCCGGCACATTGGCACTTAGGGACAGTCGTGTCGGCTTAACCCAGAACGAGATATCTCTCGACCAGAACAATGCCATTCAAGCGCTTACGTATCTCACCATCGGATACCTACCGCTAGGGTTGATAACCGTAGGTCGCCCTCTTGAAACTTACCTGCTTGGGTCACAGAGCTTACTCAACCGACATCGCTAGGCAATATTTGCTATTCCCAAAGAACAAAATGTGGTATTCCAAGGAATGGGCAGTGGTGGTTCATTGGTGCCATCTTCATTTTGTCAGCGGTTACTTACTTGGTTGCCGCACGGCTTAACCTTATTGTTGACTTCTTTAAATTTCCACAGACTCGCCGTCTGGAGGATAAGCCAAACTTATGGAAGACGTTGCAGGATATTCGTCAAAAACTTCGCTCTCTGGATGGATTGCCTTGTTGAGCTGTAATTGGACTTTGGTCATGCTTTTGTGTTGCTATCCGCTTCCGAATTAACTGGGTTGGTGCTAAGGCGGTGGTACAAGGAACGGCTCGAATATGCTATAGCTTTCTATAGCTTTGATTCAAGCGGGTTACCTAAGTATCTACTTAGGCACTCAGGTAATCTGTTTCTTTAAATAGTTCACTCGCTGGATATCTGTTTTTCTTATTAAGAAACAAGTAGTTTCGAGATTTAGGACATGAAGTTATAACTCAGTGTAGTCACTTACTGTACATGTAAAAGTGGAATATCGTCATTGCAATGGATCTACACCATTACAACACCCCACCGCCCCATATTTTAAGATACCAGCTTGCCATACAGGATGTAGTGAGTGTCCAGGCTAGGCAAGCCCCTACGTAGGTATGCACGTCAAGCTATTCATTGTCTCTGCGCGCTCAAAGTTCTGGTAAGGTCCATTGGCCCGCGATTCTTTCACAACGCCTGACATACCATCCTCTCTACCAACTCCGCATAGTGATGGTTGCGGTGCCGACGTATCATCTCATCTTGCGACTTTTTCTTTTGGTGCATTAACGGACGAGGAGATTGCGGCGACCGGTAAGCCTTGATGTATGCTATAGACGCGTGGATGCGACGCAATTTCCACAATCGCCGCAGTAGTATCGGCTTGAAGACTTGTTTCCCAACTGACATCACCAAGCAGGGACACGAGTAATACGCTGCCTTCTCGCGACGACCGATTCACACTCCACCCACATCGGCCATCAACACTCACGTTAACCCCTAACCCAACCCCTCCACCGCAAAACGACCTCAACCATTCAATCGTGGACATCAATTCCTCGGATTCGACCCATCACGAGCCCACCCAAGCGCATCGCGCTTTTTGCCCTTCCCAGCTACCCGGCCGTCAACCTACGCTATAACAACACTCTAATTGCTGCTTGTTCTTCAGTTTATACACCCCTTTGTTACCATCCGTAGTCCCATCCGGGTCCCTTCCCCCAATGTTGGCCGTCATAAGGTAGTTTTGAGTTAATACTACGCATGTTGTTAACATGGCAGCCGCTGCTCAACTGTCCGTGGCCGACCAGATTCGCCAACTGGAGGGTGCTCGTAAGTTGGTTCTGAAGGATGTTTCGTATTACCCACAGGTTATTCAAGCTACTCTGCCCATTATTGGCCCCTCCTCTCAGATTGAATTTCGACGATGGGGTTCAGAATTCCTGGCTGAAGCTTTCGCTACCCCTGCCGTTCAGCTCAGCAATAAGGAGACGCTGTCCCTCGTGGTTCTCGACACATTAAAATCGCTGGTAGAGGACCCAAAGCAGGATGTTCTAGTCTTGCGAAGCGTGATACAGGCAGCAGCTAGCATATATCCGCTTGCTATGCGGTGGATGTAGGTACCCCTTATCAGTTCAGTATCGTAGCCTCATCTGTAGACCTTTGCTGCCACCTTAGTCCGTGACTTTGCGTGCAGCTGCACTTCGCTTTGATTGTCTTCACCGATATCTTCCATCTGCCCGCCACCCTTTGCCTGCTACCACTTGTCGAGAGGGGCTCATTGCTGACCTCGGAGCCTTCCTCAGAATAAACAACTCGTACGATTCTACAACATGGGAGAAAATGACTGCTATCAAGACGAGGATAAGAGACATATGGGATACTGCTCCGCTGACGGTACGGATATGCTGCATTAAGTTTATACAAAGAGTTGTTTTGGCGCACACCTCAAGTGTCAACCCTGAGCCAAGAGTACGATACCCATCCTTATTTGATGGTCAGCCCATAACTAATCCATCCTTGCAGCGTGGTGACCCCCTCGATATCTCTCGCAATATGGTTCCACCCAATCACCCGGCACTTGATGGCGACCAGCTTGAGGCTGAGGCCTCTGGGTTACTAGATAGAATGTTAAGTGTTTTGGAGAACGAGGGCAGGTAAGAGCTATTGCCTGTTGAGCCTAAGTGAATAACGGGGGATCTGACTGACGGATTTTTGTTGCATCCATAGTGACCCTTTGCTGGTTGATGCGACTCTGAATACCTTGTCTATTCTAGTCCGCCAACGCCCGAAGACGTCCAATCGCATCGTGTCTACTCTTTTCAACTTCAACCCCCTGCGACTCGCAACAACTGCTCCTTTAACCCCAAAACCAAGGTCCTAGTGAGATCGATGGAAAGACAACACGTATGCTACTCACGCATCTATACAAACGGTCAGTTCTCTCTGAAGCCATTGGTTCTTACTATTAACATGTTCGACAGGCATCCCGACAATCCATTAGCCGGCCGTATGCAACAGTATGTCGAGCGCCTTGTGCGGGCACGAGCTGAGATTTTTGACGAAGCTGGGCGAAAGCGTGCCATGGTCGATCCAGCTGGTGCTGTAGAAGTGAAACGCCAGCGCACTGCAATTGTCTACCCAGCCTCAAATTGAGATTACACCATTGAGACCCGGCGCAAATACTTTGGCAGAGGTATTCACGTTCACCAATAATGATGGGTTGAAGAAGTTCAGCGTCAGCGATACAATCCCAGCACCACTCGCTGCCAAATTAGCGTTCGAACCATTGCCCAACTCGACGCAGAAATCCTCCAACGAGCCATTGATGTAAGATAATAGCATGTACCGACCCTTTATAAGCTTAAACTAACATCACGCTCAGGGCGTCCGAGCCCGTTTAGTTGCCTTTCATGAGGCTCGTCAACAACCTATTAACCCTGAAACGGCACCCTTAGATGTAGAGGAGGATGACGACTACGAGCCAGATTATTATGCTGCCGAAGATACCGAACAACTCATGAATAAACTTGACTCTTCCCCATCAGACGAAAGGCGCGATTTACAGGCACCAGTGCTTGGGGCGTTGGCATTGCCAGCCTTCAAACTTCCACCTCCTCCTACATTAGATCCAGAGCAAGCTGCGAGGGTAGGCCAAGGAGCCGTTACACGCGTGTTTAGTACTATGCAGACTCTTGAAGATCCGGCCACGAAGAAAACCAAAGCTGGGCTAAACAGACTCGCTGCTAGCTCATACGATCGCGACTCTTGGATAACCGTTATAGCCCGTTTGGCCACTCGCGCAAACGCTGGCCTTGATGAAATATTCGTCAAGGACGAGAGTAATAGTCTCACACTCCCCACTGTTAGCATGAGTGATACCATACGGGAGATGTTATACGCCTATGTGCTGGAAGACTTCAGAAAGCGCATCGACGTGGCAGTTACATGGCTGAGTGAGGAATGGTACAAGGAGCGCGTACAACAACGTTTTGTAGCGTCCCCTGGTCAGTCACGCGACGTCCCAGCAAATTACGAAAATGGACGCTTCGCCTGGTTGATGCCTTTTTTCCATATCTTCACGCACAGGATAAAGTCTTAACACGATTTTTGAGCGAATTGCCTGAGCTCACTGTTTCGATACTATCCCGAGTGAATACTCTGTGTCGAGATCCAAGTCTAGTGAATCTCGCCCTCACCAGTTTGTTTTACTTAGTAATGTTTCGTCCGCCTGTGAGAAACATTGCGCTTGATACGATCCAGGACATATGGACCGGGTATGAAGATGCGCGACCCATGGCTGCTAAGTATCTGCAAAGATGGCGCCCGGGTTTCGTAGAGACGGCGCAACGAAGTGCGGCAGGCACACCGCTAGGAACCAACGGCGCAGTTGTTGCGACATGATACCCCAAGACTACGAATTGTCCAACGAGCAGAACGAATATGCCACTTTTCATGATGTATAATAGTGCTTTCGGATATCAGCAAGGCGGGCCGCGGCAGGATCTAAGAACGAAGTTTTATTCTAGGAAGACTCTGGCAGCAGCTAATTTCGGGCATGGCGTTTGGACGAGGTTCCCGCATACTTTTCTATGGCATGTAACAGATTTTACAGGAAAAGCAACAAAGTAACTTACAGAAGGCAATTCTAATCAAGAACCAGTCGGACGCAGGCACTAGTGTGACGTCCTTGTAGCCTAGTGTGTACGCAAATATAGTGATTTGTATAAAGCATTAGACACAAGGCCGCAAAGTCCTTGTCGTATTGGGTAAGTACTTTATCAAGATTCATTGGTTCGTACCCTACTACGCATAAATAACTCCTGTCGCGACAAGACGCCCAAGCAAACTATATCCTACCCGCGACTATTTATTGGCGGGCAAAGAATGCTGCATTGACACTACGTTGCGTTGGTAGGTAATTTCCGCTATTGGGTATACAGTTTTCCTTCCTATCAAGTGCAGGCGACGAACCAGTCATTAAAATCTCACCTTGGGAAGCCTTTGCGCTTGCGTCCAGGATAACCTTGGTATAAGTAGGATTCATTTACTATCAAGGGATCTAAGATCCAACTCAGAGGCTATGTCATGACACGGGTAGTGTTGCCTTCAAAAAGACGTTTCCTGCCTAGCTATATATGGGGGTTTCTGGTGCTGTTTGTAATTGCTCCGCCTTGCGCCGATTTACCTATCTTTCTATCTTATTTCATCCGTCCGTCCTTCTACTTGCGCCAAGGTTAGAGGCATACATACCTATTTCCACCTACGCGATGTGACGTATGCTACATACATTGCGTACAAGGTTCGTCCCGTCGTTCCTCCCGTCTCCGTTTGCCAGGGGTAAAGGAGGGTTACATTTGTCGCGAAAGAAACCGAGTCAGGACCTCCGCGCATCATATTGGACCCGCCTTCGCCGAACTATCATACACTTAGGTGCGGCGACTATTATAATGCAGGAAATACATACCGACGAAACAAAGCATAGGGCGCAAGCAGGTTGTCGAAACCAAAAGACGAGGCGATGCGGTTATGTAGGTATGTAAGTAAACTCTACGAACGGAAGACACGTCACAGCGAGGATCGACTCAACCTTGATAGATGAGCGGTTACATCTACCTCTGCAAGTTGGCATTGGATCGATCGGGTTTGAGAGTTTATATTAATTCGTTATGGTCAATGCTTTTTCTTAATGAGGTTTGAGAAGCTGGGGGGGGTTTCTAATAGTTCGTGGAGAGAGGGGCCTAGAATTGATGCGCCGTTCTATTTTCAGCGTCGTCGCCATTGCTTTTTTGTAGATGTAGAAATTACGCGTACCGGGCCGCGCTACGGCTTGAATTGATGCGTGGCTGAAGTGTCTGAACAGATCTACTGTAGGTGGTGAACTGATTTAAGATGCCTTATTACCATCTTATGCTTGTATTGTGCTACTGACTAATGTACCTAGCTACTAGCGCGGTCTATTCCAGCGGCGTAAATGATTACAGAGTACAAGTGGGTACCTAATTCAACAATAACCACACTCCATGGATATCATGTAGTTGAGGGTGCCTACTTACAACATACATCTACATACCGAGGATACCGTCCTATGTATCCAGAGATACGTGTGCCTGTAGCACTCCATATTACCACTGCTTGACGAGCCACGGAGCCTGACGTATCAGGGATGCACGGCCGTTCATAGCGGTCGTGTAAATGAGCGACCGTCAACATCAACAACAACATCCAGGATTAAGGAGGGCTATTGTACTTAGTACTCTCTCTCACCAAATAGACACACAACCCCTGGCGTCCTCATCCCTGTCGGTCGTGTATAGGTACCCAGAACATGGGGTCGGCCTATGCAGCTCGCTCATCTCATCTTATCACGGCAACTTTAATCCAATCTGCGTTTACACAGAACAGAAAAAAGAAACCGTTTCTCAAAGTTCCATCTTCTCTCATAGCATCTAATTCACCCCTCTATTACTATATGTTAGCTTTCGCCTGCCCGCTCCCCGCTGCTACTGCTTGCCGCCTTCAGCCATCCGTTAAGGTCAAGGATAGCCGACTGGTTTAAGCTATTGCTGAGCTCATCCGAACTCGTCACGCACGCCGCCGAAGCCGTTATTTCGCCTTAACAATTGCTTGGACATGCCCAGTCGATTGCAAAAATCACAGTCAACACACAGATCTGCCACCAGCACCTCTACTTCCGCAATTGCCAACAAGACCAGCGTCGGTATGCCCGAACTCCCATTCAGCGCCGGACAAAGCGAAATGCCTAGTCCGTTCCAACAAAGGATAGAATAGCATTGTAGCTAACACTTATTTCGCAACAGCATCTACCTATTTATATGCTGCTTCGGACCACCCTTTAGAACCAAAGCTCTCGCCTGCTTCGAACGGCGCTATGAATTTCCTACGCTCCAACGCCACATCTCATAATTCCACTAACAGCTATCCCGTTGTCTCTACCATACGAACCGTCCGAAGCTTCGACGCCTCCTCAGATACCTCCTCTTCCGAGCCTCCATCCGCCCGCAATAGCGGCTTCGCTAGCTCGGTGAATAGTAATATCAGTGGCGCTTCTTACGCTTCCCAACCGCAACAGGCTCCAAGCCCAACTACGCCTAATTCAAAGTCCAAATCTCCCAGCCCTATTATAACGAGATCCCCCAAGGCGGTCCCCCAGATGGCACCCAACGACGTGGCCTCGAGGGCCAGAGAAAACGGTGCAGACAACTCATTATTACTTCAGGTTCCAGATACGTCATTGGGCGACGAACAACACGCCTCTGGTCGTGAAGGATCACCACAATGGGACGGCGCTGTCGGCAAGGCCGGCCTTGGAAAGACCGGGCGGGTGATAAACAAGCTAGTATCCGACAACGAAGTCTTGAAGCGCGACTTGAAGATAGAGCGACTGAAAGCAGAGGAGTCGAAACAAGCTGCCAAACTAGTCGAAGATAAGATGGAACGGATGATATCAGATTACGAGTCGCGGCTACTGGAAGCCAGTGTTACAAAGACCCTGCTGAGCCGGAAAGAACGTCAGGTAGAACATTTGCAAAGCGCAGTCGACTTAGAGAAGAAGCGTACCGCAGATGCTCAAGAAAAAGAACGGATATGGCGAGAAAAATGGAAAGCGCCCGCCGCGATACAAAAGTTCAGGTTGAAGAGGCTAATTCGCACGCCGCATTAATGGAAGGCCGGTACAACGCCATTTCATCGCATTGGAAGGACCAAGGCGAAGAGGTTACACGTTCTATGACGGCAATGGATGGACGAATCAAAGCATTAGTCGACGAGAGACTGAAGGATGATGAGAAGATCAACGTCCTGCGAGATTTGTGCGATCAACAAGACGTCAACATTCGAGACTTGAGAGGACAAAGAGACGAAATAAGCCAGAAATTCGAAGCCTATAAGCGCGAACAAGAAGAAGCCCTGCGAGCCATCAAGGAGAATGCGCGCAAGAGAGAAGAGGAGCAGTTAAGAACGATAGAAGAGACGAAAGAAGTACTGGGCCAATTGAAATGGGCCCTTAATGTGAAGCGCAACGTAAAGGGGGCCGAATAAACGGTGATCTTGTCAACTCCTATATCCCGGAATATCCTACTACGCTCCTTATGTTGATTTGAAATCTTCATCGTTCCGGAATACTCGACATATTCAAAACTACCCACCCCAACTATACGAGAATCACTACACATACACTCTCGGGGTACGACTTGATCTCCTTGGTTGCATCGCTTGGCCGGATAGAGTGGTTTGGCGACTTCTAAAACCCTTAACAACCTGGATATTATGGTATGGGGCATTCGGTACGGCGAAAGGCGTTGAAAGGGCCCAAAGAGCCTAATGATTAAAACTTGCCCTTTGCTAGCCTTGTTAGGCTTTGCATTCTAGATGGGTGGTTCGTGATTTGAAAAACCGGCTGGGCGGCTGGGCGACTGGGCAAATCTACATGACCAAATTGTACGAACACAAAACACCTTTCATTTGATGTTTTACTCCTCTTTCCCTGGTCAATGTCGCATATACCCACTTATTCAGAAGCCCAGGTAGAGGAAATTTAGTTTTACTATATTCAATTCTTTTGTATCATTTACTTGGCCTTGTATGCGTCCCGCCAGCGCTTTACTCATATTGACGATGTTAAATTGTAATCACGCTGGGTCTTGACCTTCAGGTCCAAATCCATTTCTTGACGCGATAGTGGTCCCTACACAAGCGAGAGTCCGAGGCACGTCAAGCCGGACGTTGCTGGAGGACTCCGTGAAACAGAATCGACCAACCCTTTCCCCGGCCTGCTTCTGGGCCGGGGCTGGAGTAGTCTATTGCCCCCCAGTTATATAAACCTGAGGTGACTGATTTCATTCCCGCTATCTTGTCGTCTTAACTACACGCGCGATACCCAGAGCCCGATGAAATACCTAATACTATATCGTTTGTCGCCTTCATTGTTCCAGTTCTTTTGCCTTAGGTTTTTGGTAGACACTAGTACGTAGGAATGGGATATGTGATGAACGAATACTTACTGATAATCCAGTAAGACTTAAGCCCTCATTTTAGTGTAGTTAAACGCCCCCTCTACCTCTTGACTGCCTTTCTTCTCCTACTTGTTCATTTTTCTTCTTTCCTTCATGTTGCCCTCCTATACCCCAGCTTGTTCCTACAACACTGAGAAGCATCAACATATAATCATCATTTGACCTCTCAGCCCTCACCTCTACGCGAGAGCGTGTCCTGTGCGAGGCATGTTGATCGTCACTCCCCTAAGCAACGATACAGCAGAACTGAAGTTAGCTAGTTGTTTCAGGTACTTTTTATCACAGAAACTTATTCCAAAGACTCCAATTCGAACCCCAGTGCATATCAGGTAGTCTATCGAGCTCCTACCCGGCTCAAAGAGGAAGAAGACTCCCATAGCCCTTTGAAGGCTATTGCAATCTGAATATCCTTCCAAACCCTTAAATGCAAGCCTATTCAAAGTCAGTTTCAGCCTTTGTCCATACCCGGGAATGTTCCATCGCCTAAGTCTGACAACTTACTGTAGTTGAGTACCCGTTTCAGGTGATTTTACATGAACACTCCTATACGAAGAACATTTTAGGGCTTCCCTTTGAAGGCATGTATCAGCAAGGTACGATTCTCTCTTGTAAGCAAGATGCGGCAATGTACAAAGGCAAGCACGTGAAGGCAGAGGCTACCTAATGTATGTAAGTTCACACAGGCAGTTACTCCTGTTTCATGAGACCTATACGATCTATGAAATTTACTCATACTTGCCTGGTACCTACCTAAGTAGGTAATGGGGTCCTCGGTTCTAGACAAAGAGGGTAGGCGAGAGTAGCACTCTGTTATCTGCGCAGCTTTGGTTGCCTACATGCTGTGCAACCGCCAATGGGAAGTAACCTGTAGGCATCACCACCTACCTACCTACCCTGGGCACCTATAGGTAAGTTGCAACTCACCAGGTTAATCAATACCTGTTACTACCTGAGTTACCTACTTACCTAACCTCCGCCTTCCCAGTCATAGACTCTCTTTCTCGTCCATATTTACCTACCTAGTCTAGGTGCCTAAGGTAGGTACTGTGTTACTAATCCTAGCTGGCATACTAGGCGCCATATCTGTTTTCAACAGACCACCTCAAAAATTCATCACAACACACACATACACACACACATACACACACACATTAAGACTGCACGCCTCTCTACGGGTTGGGTTGCCAAGTCTCAGCTCTCCCTACAAACTTGGAGGTTACCTAGAAATACTGCATTCTGCCTCAGGTAATTAGCAGCAAACCGCACCAAGGACCCCTGTTCTACCTTGAACCACATATCACCACGGCAATACCCCAAGTCACCATATTACTGCCCTCGGAGCGATACACGTACATTTCCAGGCACCGACAAGCCTACTCGCATTCATTCTGATGGAATGTATGATTGAGCTCACAGCCGTAAGTACATTTCTATTTCCATGCTTGTTATTTGCCTCAGCTGCACGTTCCCGTGTTTTGGTTTAAGCCCAAGCTTATGTGATTACCTACCTACATAGGTTTGATCAATTCCAAAAACACCAAACGCTTGGGACTGGTCCTATTAGAGCTACGCGTTAGGCCGCCGCAACGATTATATTTGTGTCTTTTGAAGCACAGAGCGTCTTGGTAATACCTGGTCCTTCCCTTCCTTCCTTCCTCCCTCTTCTTCCCCTAGGTACTTTTCACCCTCCACCATTCCCTCCATCTATCCAAAACTTTTGGATCTCAACGCCTGCATATAATCTCTGCTTGAGATACGTGCATCAACTGTATTATTACTTGCGCATGATCTCTGTTTGAGATCTGCGTTCCGGGTGAATTTTTAGTGTTGATTGCATCTAGCCAGCCATCAGTCTGGAAGATCCGTACGCTATTCACAGCCCTTTTCCAGCACTATTTTCATTCTCTTGGTTCCTATTTTGCTGCATCCTACCATATACCTTGCCGTACTCGAAAGGTGCTCGGTATTTTCTGCAATGAGTTATATTCTACGCGGCCAAATAGCACACACGCCACTAGGTTCGAGCTAACTAGGATGGACAGTTATATTCTCGCCATGGCCTCACAGCGCCCCGAGGCATCAAATACTCTGCTGGTTCCTGAGTGGCCCGCAAGAGTGAACTCGGATACCGCATCTAGAACGGATGCAGTACGACTTCATGACACAGAACCGATGGAGTTTATCTTAAGCTCGAACTGGGTCCTTCGTACCGAAGGGATTAATGACTTCTATGAAGTATTACATAAGCGGGACGAGGTAATACTACCTTAATTACTAATTATTCATCATCTCGCAATTCTTAGCTTCGTGGCTGACTTATATATAGAATTTAGAGATCGAATACGATCCCTCCTCCACGGCTTTAGGATCAAATGTCTCTCCCACAATGAAGTCAAAATAGTGACTCTAGTGAAGGAAATCCTAGACCAGCTAGTCCAAAAAGAGACTGTAAATGGACTGGTTAGATCTATCTAGTCTCTGTTTCTATGTTCAGAGTCTAATTAAAGTACAGGACACGAGCACTAAGATAATCAGCCTCGACTGCTGGCGGAAGCAAAAGTGTCACACACGCGAAAAAATAGAAGTTTCTGGCAAGTTCGCGTTTCCCAGAGATGTCGCTACATGCAAAATCCGGGCGACTTGGAATGTGTCAGAGAGCTCGTTCAAGAAGGGGATTACAACCAGCAGAATGCTCCCAGAAAGCGTGCTGTCTAAGTTACGACAACTGACCAATACTGTACTGATCACTAGCTGCAACGGACGTACAGTTTATATTGGAGCACCGGAGGTCGTGAAGGTCAGAACCGTCAAGCAGAAGCTTGATACACTGGCCCAATTCTTTGTGAGTTTTGAACACTCATTATCAGCCCACTAGTAGTTATCTGACTATTTAGTTATCAACACCTAGAGATGTAACGGAAATCATCAAGATATTCCTCTACAGCGAAGGTGATAGGTCTATCCTAGGAGAATACAGATACGTAGCAGATGGCAACGACAGGCTTCTGAGAACCTATATCCTCGATCGTTTCGATTGGCCTCATCCAGACTATCGATATCCTAAGATATTTCAAAAGAGTGTAATGGTGCGACTCAATCCAAAGAATGAGCCTTGGGAAGAAGGTCGGTCGCTGTCGAACACAGTTCTACCGGTTGTAAAAGACGGGAACGAGACAGAGGAATTTGGTGCTTTCAAGCTGCGAAACTGGACATATCCAGCTAAAGTTGCGGCTAGTTCCATACCAGGGTCGGATACTTCTTCAACCCAATTGGGATCAAGCCTCGTGGCTCACCAGTCAAGGATCAGGCCAAAGATCGAAAATTGGGTTTTCAGTCTACCAACACCGAAAGACAATGGGCATAGTCTAAGTTGTCAAGCAAATAGCCCTGCCGGTTCTCAACCGCCAGAGTCCAGCCGAACAGTAAGCGAGGCGTCAGAAACCAATCGCAAAGGAACGGAATTGGGGCGACGGTTACATATCTCTGCGACCGATGTGGCCAACCATGATCCTGCAACCAGTGGACACGAGAACGCTAAACTGCACGGTTTGGGACCTGTTACGACATTAGTCACGGGCAGATCCTCAGATGATGGTTGTAGTGTTCTTGTCGACCATCATAATTCCCAGGCTCACAAACACGACCCATTCAAGCATCTCATAGGAGAGTTCCGGCGTGTTGCTGCTCAGTCAACACGGGGACTTAGTAAGGATCAAAGTGACGACCCCAACATACATTCGTCACAGCCTACTCAAATACGAGAGCCTCAAGTTACGCGAGATCATGAACATGACACCAGATCTTTTCATGTGACTATGCGCCAGAAGGCTGGCTCAATCGCGCTTTCGAGAAACGTATTCCCTGAGTTCGATCCAAACATGATGACATCTATCAATGAATCACTAGCAAGCCTTATGGTCCCGATGAGGATGTGGTCAGGCGTAATAGACCTTGAAATAGAACTAGGGCGATTCTACTTTTTAAACGTGAGAAAATCGCAAATTCAGGAACCAGGAGACGAAGATAGTGGGAAGCATTATAAGCTGAGCGCCATCGAGAACGAACTCAACAAGAGACACACATCTCACGAGAAGCTTTATTTTACCCGAGTTCTGACAAGCTTAGGTGCTGATGCCAATTATATCGCTCATATCAGTGACCGTGATGGTAACGCAATGTGGACACGACCGATTGATGGGCGATCATCTATTTACGAGTTCACATGTCAATTCAAAACACCTGCAGGTGAAGACTTAAATTTCATCGTTGACATAGATGCTACAAAGTTCACCAGCAAGGTCAGACAATTCAAACCCAAACAGAACTGCTTCGCTGTACATTGTACCAAGCGCGTCTGGGATTTCCGACTCGTACTTTCAATATCGCAAGACCTGAACGATATCTGCGGGCGCTTCGCTGAAGACCTCTTGCGTTCATTACAAGTCATGTATGTCTAAGCTCAAAATATTATTTGAGCCTTTTCACTGACAATATGAATAGGCCCGAAAATGATCGGATACCAGAACTACAGGTGTCTTACGAAAAGAGTTACGAGATTGAAGTCCTCGCAGTTCGCACCCGCAATACGGCCCACTGTATCCGCGAAACGAGCATAAATAATACCTGCTCGACTCAGGCTAGTTCCCAAAAAGATACACAGAAGCTGTATATCACCGAAGTTTGGGAAATGGACCGATTGGATAAAACTGAGGACGAAAAGCGGATTTGGCTCAAATTTGCTCGTTTGAAAGACAACAATGAACGCTCTGAAATGCCAATAGTATGGTATGAGGCTGTCTTGAAGTCCGACACCCTTTCTGTGGCATTTGAGCAGAATGAGAATCTCGAACTCGGCGATGAGGTCGAGTGGACGTCTGAAAATCTTCTACAGAGCGGAGCTGTTGAAGCGCTTATTCAGAAAGCAGCTGACATGGTGAAGAATATGGATGGCGTGGGTTATTGGAATGAAAATCATCAGACAGATTTGCTACGCAACGTAAGGAAGCCTGCCAAGAGTCAAGATGTGGTAGAGAAGTTTTGGTAATGGCTCATGTGCAAGACGCATTTCAACTCGGGTCGTATTCCCTTGTTATCTACCCTTAATCTCACCCTTATCCCCATACCTGTCTGGTATCTATCACATCATGGCTTGGAGGAACCGCTCACCGTTTGTCTTCGTTCCTACGCGGCCTCTTTGCCCTCAAGTAAACCTATGCCTCTTTCTTGCTGGAAGTATCAGGACAATTACAAGAGAACATAACGAGCAGCTTTTAAATATCGCGGAAATCAGGAAATACACTTCTTTATGTCATAAGGCGATACGTGTACTTACAAAAATCGGTGAGCCGCTTTTGCTTCGTAGCTACGAGGCATGCTTAATCATACAAACAGTGGACGGGGACGGATGAATAAATAAATTCGGCAGCTTTGCGTCAGAGCTAGGGGTTAGCCTGCTAATTGGTAATAAGTTAGTTACCTTAGAATAAAATCTCTCAGTATGGAGCTCCCAGGTAATAATTAGGATTCGTGATGTCAATTGTACGGGGACGGGTGATGGCAGGTAGGTATCATGAAAGCCTAACCTGGTAAAACCGCCGAAGCAATATCGCCTCTATGTTTTCGATCTCTGAGTTGTGATGCTGGTGGGTTACTAATGGTACGGTTTCAATTATGTTTCATTTTTTTAAAATGTTTAAATTTGCGTTAAGGGGACATGAGCAATTTCTCATGCTATGCCGAGCTCGAAGGCTACTCTCAAGTCTACTGTACAACAATACTTCGTTTCAGCCTCTTGAAGTGCGATGCTAATGACATGAAGCAGTTACGCATGCACTGAAGCCATCTGAGGGCATATCTAAATCCGCTCTACAATCTTCGAGGTCCTAATCTACCAATGTCGCCCTTCGTCTGAGGCACCACAAGTCGTCGAACCTGACAAGAGCCCTCCTTGTGCTGGACAAGCCTCGATTTGAATGGATACGAGCGTACTTTTCCCTAGAGTGCGCTCAAGTCCAAGGGAACACTGCTACCGCGTCCAGCGCGATACCTCTTCGAACCACCACCCTGGAATGGGCGGGGTTTAGGTAGCATACTCTCATCCACAAACTTCCACCGGGTATCTTGAACGATATACCGTCCTCCACCTCCTGTCGCTCGAGGGCTCGCAATTGTGCTCCCTGTGGGACTTGGACTTTTTGTTCCTGAGCCGTTGGTAGGCGATAGGGTGTAGGCGCTTGGATCTAACATTGAAGAGCGCATGCTGGAGCCTGCGCGGGCTCGGTTTGAGGCCGAATGCGAGTCTAAGGGTGCGGTAGGTGGAGGAGGCGCTGAAGAAGGGGTGCGGGTGCGGATGTCGGCGGTGGTGGCGGTGGAGAGCCGGGGGGGCCGCCGTCGGAGAAGACCGTCCACTTGCACGCATTGCTGCTTGCAGGGCAAGATTTGGCGTCGATGCATTACTCGGCGGTGCTGCAGCAGGTGGCGGCGGTGGCGGCTGCGAGCGTGAGGTTATCGTCGGTGGGCGCGAAGTCGCAGCTGGAGGAGGCGGCGGCGGGGGGGGAGCTGGCGCTGAGGATGGGGGAGGTGGAGGTGGAGGAGTCGGAGCTGACGACGGCGGAGCCGGTCGGGGTGCTGGTGCTGGTGGAGGCGGTGCCGATGATGATGGAGGTGGTGCGGGAGGAGCTGGGCCACCAGGTAGCGGAGGAGGTTGTGGTGGTCCTGTAGCCATAGATGAGGGTTTCCGAGTCCCAGGTCGTGGAGGTGGCTTCTTGCCAATCGGCGGAGGCGGGCCTTTGGAGGATATTGTTGACACGGATGACAGGGGTCGCGGCGTACTGCTGCCGGATGTCTTTCGAAGATGCGATATCGAAGGACTCAAAGAAGGGGTCTTTGGGACGTCGGGGACCAAGCGTCCTGGTATCGCAGGCGCGGCTGCAACAGGTGGCCGTGGTGCTGAAGGGACTTTTGGTGCCGATTGTTGGTCTTTTAAGTATGAGGCGTCCTGGGTCGCTGCAAGTAGATGTTAGAAATACATTGCAGATGGGCAAATTGTGCACAATGTGCTTTCTTACCTCCCGTGTCGACGCCGCCTCCACGCTTTTTCAGCTTCGGCATGCCGCCAGCAAACAACCCAGCAAGTTGAGGAGGAGCCTCTATTGCCCCCCCTTGATCACTATTGCTACTCTCTCGATTTCCTAGAACAGGCGGTGCCAAACCTCCGGATGCCTTTGGCAGTACTGGGATTGGGGCGCCCCTCCGAATACTGGGACTGGAGGTGCCCCTCCGATGGACGGTCCTCCTCCGCCCCCTCCACTTACTGGCCCCCGGCAACCTGAGGGCCTGATCGATCGTTCGTGACGGCCTTCTTTAATTTCATTCCCCCCGAATATCGCCAAGTAGAGCGCCTAGTTTGCTATTAGCGGGGAACTGGACACAGAAGTTTATGAATTGCTTACACGGCCGGCGCCGGCACCTGCAGGGGCGCGCGAGGGCAGTCCCCCAGGAGGTGGAGGAGGTGGCGGCGGCGGTCCTCCCATGCCCATGCCCATGCCCGGAGGCGGAGGCGGCGGAGGCGGCGGCGGCGGAGGCATCTCACAGCACGCCTAGCTGGGTTCTTCTGGGGTGATGGCCACGCGCAGGCTGCTCGCCTTGCGTCTTACTGTCGCGAAGAATCCGTCGAGTGTTGGCAGGAAACTTCAGCCTGTGATGTAGCACCGGCTAGGAGAAAGGCTACTAATCGGGTTCGGTCGTGTATAAACGAGATAAGAGCGGTGGAGAGACGGGAGGTGGGGTGACGAGAGACCGGGACGGAGACGGAGGCGGAGATGGAGACGCAATAGTCCTGTAAAGAGAAGGGTGGCTAAGCAATGCAGTAAAGAAGCTGTCAAGATGGTGTGACTGTCGACAAGTCAAGATCAATTGCCGTTGTGGAAGATTCGGAGTTGGGAGACGGTCTGGACATTAATGGGACGGTGGTCCACTTTATGTTGTCCCTGGCTTGATGCCTAGAAAGAGCCAGGGAAGTGCTTTCTTGGCTGCGTGTGCATTGTGAGTTGTGACCGCACTACGTTGATAATGGATGGGGATGTCGTCACTAGGGTCTTGTGGCGCAGCACAGCCACACCATGAAGTTAGAACGCGCAACCCGCAGTCTATCAGATCTTTACTTGGTGCCGAATATTACTTCACTGCCTTCCAGGTATTAACAACGGGCTTTTATATAATTTAATATTTTGCAGTAATTAAAAGCTCATAGTTAGCATGCACAGCATATTATTATAATAGATAGCTACTTGGTTATAGGGCTGGGCTTCTGGCTTTGACCTGAGCAGTCTGGTAGCTTATAACTCGTTGTACAATATGATCATCATATCGATGCAAGAAGCAGAAATAACATTTTTAAGAGGCTGCCAGAAGTATTGAGTTTTTGTTTTATGTTTTTAAAGAAGATTGCCCAACAAACACCCAGTACAAAATGAGGGGCTGACAACACTGAGCCCTTCTTCTCGGGCGGGTACCTAATCGGGCACCAGTGATTCCATTCGGGGCCTTCCGGCTCCTTGGCATCGGTCCGGAGCCATTTCCAACCCCAGATGGCTCCGGGCTCCACTACCTCGGCTGGTAGTCGAGGTTGCTGCGTATTATCAGTATGTTCGCTGACTTCATCCTCAGGATACAATCTTCTTCATCTATTTATGCCCATTAGCTTGCTAAGATCACAGTCTTTCGAAATCAATCTAGTCATATATCAGCGTGTCTCATAACTTCATTCATCAAAGAAAACTCCGGCGGCCTCCTAACATCCTTGCTCGTGTGCCGAGTTTACTATTTTCCTACTAGTATATCAGCTAGGGTATGAGCTCCGTTCTATCCTTGAGCCTAATTTCGATTAATGAATGATGTCCAGCCAAGTTGAAAATTCCATACCGTGTGCGCCATGGACGACTTTCGCTCAGTCCTCCAGAAAACGATCGACACCTTCCTAGAGAACAACATGCTCGCCATTAAGAAGAACGACACCTCATTATTATCGGTCGCCTTGAGCGAAGACTGCGTTCGGATGTACCGGCCTCTGTCGATTGTCAAACGCTACCCGCAATTTTTCAAGGCCGAGCTCACAAATGCCGAGTACGAGGCTCAGATGAAGGTCGAGCTGCAGACTATACGTGAGGTGTCCCAAAAGATCTCCAGGGTGATCATCGATAGTGCTCAGCGAAGGGCTAGTATCCACAGCGAGCAGACTGTCGTCACGGTGGATGGCGCATCCAAAGACCTAGTCGAGGTCATCTGGGATCTCGACTTCACCGAGGATGGAACTAAGATCTCGCGTATCCTTGAGATAATCGATACATATGAGTCTACTAGGATTATAGAGGAGATGTTGAAAAAGGCGGCTCACGAGTGATTACGTAGTAGACAACGATGATTTGCTCAGGAAATGTATAGAGGCGGTCATTATGTAGAGTTTAGTAGGAAACTGTCATCGGCTACATCTAATCACATTCCTTCACCCGTGAAACTTCATCACAAATTCTCATCTATTCCCATTCCCGAGTCTCAATGTTAGCCCATTCGCAGAACTTGACGGCCGTCTCAAGACTTGATATCTCCCGATCCAAGACTTGACGTTGACGCTTGGACTCTGAATCCTCGCCAGCAATCATTTCAAGCTGGTCTGGCTCAAGGTTCATGACAAATTCCGGACTGAAGCTGTTCAGCGGGCCGTCATCGCTATCCAAGAGAAAGTGGAAGATAACCTGCTGGCAGATTGAATCAACGAAGCGCTTGCGAGACACCTTGTAGTAGCTCACGACTGTATCAAGAATATCCTCACACACCTGCTCCCTGTTGGATTTATCGTCTGCGTATTTGCCAATATGTTGAACTTCGACATATTTCTGTTCAGGGTACCCTTTTATTTGAATAGCTTTTTTGTTGAGTGGTTCGTACATCCGGCGGCGGCGTGTTTTCCGAAGAACCGAGTTGAAGTAATGGTTATACGTAGTAGGCTTGCCTTGGCGCTCGACACGAAGAAGAAAACGAGCATGATCTATGGCTCGCCGATATGAAACGCATAGACTATCCGTCAGAGCATTCCACAGTTGTTGAATTACTCGGTCTTCCCGGTTGAGCAAATTTAGGAGCGACCAAATGTAATCATGTACCATCCCGATCGCCTTACTGGTATGGTCAAGAACGAGACGCTCCCACTTTTCCGACTGTTCTTCGAAGATTATGGCAAGGATTGTGCCACCAAACTAAAAGATGTAAAAATTGTCAGTGACAGCCCCAGATCACAGACGACAGCCATAACCATATTTAGAATAGGATATTACCGTTCCAATCTCCGGGCCTCGGCTTGACTCATAAACTTGCTTTATACGATCCATCAAGGGTCCCTTTGAGGGAGCAGGGCATTCATAGTCCTTCAACTCAATAATGTCGGAAAGTTCACTGTACTCGATGACGTAGTACTTCAGCTTCGAACTAACCTCAATCTTGCTTTCGGAGCTCCCGAAAAGGGTTTCTCCTTCATGATCCCAACTAAACTCGAAGTGCTGCTGATGGCCCTTTTCCCAGAAAATATCAGAGAAATGCTCGTTCAACTTGATCAATCGCGTGATCAATTTCAGCTTGGGTTCGGACTTGAAGAGTGGCTCTCCAACATAATATCCATTGAGCGCAGACTGCGTAACGGCCTGGAATTTTGAAGCCAGTTTTCCAAGGTACAGCCGCTGGGAGTTTGTTTCAGCTCTGGACGGGCCTAGGCTATCTAGATTTGCTCGAAATTGGCGGAGACGGGTTTCGATCTCTAACTTGACATGGGGCAACCCGTTTTTAGAGATCTCCATCAGAAGATCTCGGGCGCAGCTCTTGAGGGCCGGGATGCGGCAGCGATCAGCCACCGGGGACCAAAGCGGGTTCATGAAAAAGGCCTTCTCGCTTTCGAGACGCTCAGCGAGTGTTGAATCTTCGTCATCAGCGCCGCGATTCTTCACCACGAAATATCCAAGCTTCAGGGGATGATGCTTTCCGAGTAGCAAATCAATTACTGTCTTTTGAGTTGCTTTCTCCATCATCAAATCTGGCTTCGTCAGGACACCCATTGTCCGGGCACCTGTAGGGTCTGCTTTTGCTGCCAGCTTCAAGATCTCCTGGTTTGCAATATCAACATTGCAAGGCATCACAGCTAAAATGCTTTGGATTATATTAGTAGGCTATAGAACACAAGAAAATGTCGAAATGTCTGTCACCTACATGGTTCTGCTGTTTGCCATATATTTCTTAACCATATTGCGAACCAGTGTAATGTCACTTTCATTTGTAAGGCCTCGAAAGTTATTAGCTAGCACTTCGAAACGTCATAAGAAGAAACGGCACCAGTATTGAGTGAATCTGAATCTTGATGAGATCCAATTCATTTCTCAATTTAGAGTATTGGTTGTTCATTAAACACGTACCAGGTGAGGCAATCCTGAAAATCCCAGGAACATCAATCACAGTGAAGTGATCTTGATCAGGCCCATTGATCTCGATTTTCAAGATATCCACTGAAGGTCTGCAGACCAGCTGTGTCGTCCGTAGCGTTCATTCGGAGGCCCATTACTCGATTAGCATCGTGAAATATGGCGGTGAGATCGTTGTTGTTAATCTCTGTGACGCATCGGCGGAACATGATCAATTCAATTTTGAGCGCATTGTCAGCATCTGGGCGCGGGATGATGGAAACGGAGACACTCTTGTTCGTGTCGCGCGAACATGTAATCTGAGTCACATAGCGAGTGCAGAGCCCTGCACCGCGTGGGAAGGAGAAGCCGGTCAAGCTCTCCAGCACGGAACTTTTGCCGGATGATTGGTCTCCGACGACGACCAGCTACTAGGGTGTTAGAACACGGAGATATAGATACCTAACTTGAGATCTACATCACATACCTGTGGTAGTGGAATTAGTGCGCCGACATTCAGCTCTCTTAATTTGTCTATCTTCGACAAGATTGCCTGATTTCCGAGGCCCGTATCTTCCGCCATTGTGGAGTATCCGCAAATACCTTATCTTGGTAGAATGTTGGAGGATCTAACTAATCAGTCTCTTCTCGACATGGAGAAGTAAATGACCCGTTTAAGTATATTCCAAGAAATTCAAGAGTTGAGGTACCGTAACTGTAGCCTGGGCCAGTCAAGTAGCATCATAGCCTAAAGGGCATGAATGCTAAGGAGTGACCATTAATCAGGAGACTGGCGCAAGTCAGGGACATCTTTCTTAGCGGTATTTGCATGTTTCACCAGATTCTTTCATGTCCATAGCTACGCTGGAGATAATTGGTAAAGTACTGAAGATAATTTTTATTTCTTATTCATGTACTCTCCGGGAAGTGCTTTGATGCCAATAAATGTTTTAGCCACGTAGGCATTCATAAAGGTGCGAAACAGGCCTGTCAAAGGAAGCCATCCAGCAATATGCAAGACAATTTGCGGAACTATGCTTGCAAACTGAGATAAACTAGTCAACTACGTCGTAAACGTTTGGCTAATACGACTTAGTACTTCACACGTTCCCCGCTAATTACCCTACAGCCAGGTAATTGCCCATAGAAGTTACCTTCGTCTGAAGATTCAAGTTACAACTATCTCCTCAATTCTACGAATCTATAATAGCCTAACCTAATGAGACTTCTGAATAAAATGTGACCTTTCTCTCAACAGAAGAAATCTCTCACAGTGCTTGTGCGTCATGGATTTACTGAGTCTCTGATGTTACTTTACATGAATCAAAACCCCTAACCTGCTTTAAGCCCCGTGCTCCATATTACACATCATGGGAATATCTGTTTGTGTACGATTAACCGCTGGTATATCTCAAACCCCGTTCCCAAAATGCCCCCAATTTCAAACAAATGAGATTCGATTTCATAGTATCGATTTGTGTATTCGTACTGGTGATGCGACCTAGTCGTGAATAGTCGAGACATAGCTTCAGAAAAAATACTCTTTGATCTTCTGAAATAATGATTTGGGTTCGGCCGCGGACTGCTCCTTCTGATAGGAGTAGGTCGTAGAATGAGACATAACGGAAGCAGCAGATGAGGAGCGTGCTTGTGTCGTAATAGGGGTTGTGGGCACGGATTTCTTCAGTTGTCTTTGCTCCTGTAGTTGGGACCAGGCGAGTGCCGGATGTGTGATAGACATGGAGGCAGCCGCGTGAGCTGGGGTATGGGCAGTAGTATTCGAGGAGGTTTGAGGCATCTTGTTGTAGATTGTGGTCGTTACACAGTTTGAGTGAGATCCTTTTTGTCGTTTGTAACTGGGCTGAAGCCTAGTAAACTATGAGGAGAGGATTTAAGTTATCGATACTGGGATAAATAATGATTCTAGAAGATATATATAAACCTAACAATGCTCTTAGGTAAAATGGTATGTAGGAGGCTTGTGAGGAGGGTTGAGGTTGGGCAGCGATATTGGGAGCCATCCTATCTATATTCACCGACGCGATTCCTCTTCCCCTTTGATCGTACGGTTTAACAAGTGTAAGTATTGCTCTTGCGGTAGCAGCAGTGTTGGAATTGGGGTTAATACGGCGTATGATACCAAGGAGGCTGTGTTCGGCCAATAAGGAGGACTTGGCCAACCTGGGCACATCTTTATCATCTTGGCGGAGGAGTCTCCAGCCTCATTTCGTTTAATTGTTCTTCCTCCACAGACCTATACAGCTATATATTTGTTCTGGATATTTTTGGGGGTGTTTTCTATCAATGTAACAAAAATCAACGCATAATCTTCACCGCATGAAGTACCTGCGTGAGTCTTGCATATTGCTACCCTTTAGTTGAGGTTATTTCTAACTGGCTGTGCTGCTCTTCAGTGCTGAAGTTGAGTATAAATGGATCAGGAGGATAATAATCGTGTGTTATCATACTACTCTTAATGACTAACTGCATATGTTGTGTTGCTCTTCTCCCGTACGTGCCCAGCTTGCCTTGCAACACCAATATTGAATTAACTGCATGAAATGTTGGAAATCCCGGCCGGCACAACATGCAAAAACAAAACCTGGTCATATATACAGATAAGGACGATGGAAGGTGAGGATAAGCTGAAGGCGCTACGACTGGTTGTGACAAGGGCTTGTGTTCAAGTGCTTGGAATTTGGAGTTCAATTCAGCCCATAATCTCTTTGGGATCTCTAGGGGCTATGATTTCCTGATTCTGACTTCAATGTAACCTCGCCTACGCCCTCAATCTACAGAGGCCTCCGACAGTATGAATCCTCGAGACTATTCCGACCAATGCTATTGTGCCCATATACCCATGTCTCAGCCCACGAAAACTTGTGGCTATGTTCTGTGGCTGGTCCGTGTGACATTGATCACGAGAGCGTCGTCCCTAGTTGCCAAGAAATGATTGGATCAGTTGTCATTTTCTTCGTTATCCAAGAGACACGTAAATCGGGTGTCGAGATGTGACCTTGCATTCATATCTTAGTTATGTACGTTGCCATGCATAGAAAAATACTCTGTAGCGCCATCTTGTCACTAAAATGGAAAGCTTTGCCGGCGAAGCTGCTCCATTCTAAATACGGTGTATATCAAAGTGCCAAGGCACTTCGATTTAAACATTGCTACCCTCCTCACGTGATACTCCCAGGGGTGCCTCGATTTAGAGTTTGACCAATCAGAGGGCTTGCAGAGTCCATTTAGAGTTTTAGGGGTCACAGCTTAACTTCTCAAGCTTCCCTCACACTCAAATTTACTTTATATATACGTGTTCAGAGAAGTAAAGCTTTCCAATAACTACATCCGTTCCATCTACACTGCAGTCTGCTCGACTTTGCTCACTCCGGATTTGTGATACAGCAAATGCTCCATTCAAAACAAAGATGGCGCATTATACCTACTTATCGTTAATGTAGGGAGGGTAATGTCACAATTGTGCGTTTACCTAGCTACCTAACGCCGTAGAGCCTCGTGATTCTTCGACCGGGGCTTCAACGATGCAAAACCATTGTAGTGATGATTGCTCAAATAGTCCGGCTAGGGGAAGCGATCGCATCGTTCGTCACCTTACCGGAGACTATCATCATCTTGGCTAAAGCCGAAGCCTTGGAGTAACCCAAGTCTTACATCAATATTTTAAGAGGTAGCAGCGAGATCCAATCGTGCGAGAGATTTCCAGTATCGTACAGAGTAGGTACTGTACGCCAGATAGAAGGATGTTCATTGGCCATGAGTCTTCGATGTGCATGGACGTTTCAATCCGATTACCGGCGAACTGAGAAATCAGCTAATCACTTACCTAAGGCAAGGTTAGCTGTTTCGCTACTGGAGCGGCTTCCTAGGAAATTACTCTAGCATACGTACGTTTCTATTTATTACAATCCCTTACCTTGACAGCGTTAGTCTATGCAGCAGCCTAAGTCCAAGGTTCCATGCTTGGGCGACATTCCCATTTTGATTTCCTGCTGGAGCCATGTGCGGCGCATCAGATTGCCAGCCAATCTTCCAAACAATGATGAACGATGTTTACTTGATCTCAGCCCCTGTTCGATTTTCTCTCGCGTCCTTGGTCCGTGATGGATATTGCCGCGAATCACAGGATGAGGTACGGAGACTGGGTTCTACGCGGGGCGTGCCTCGAGACGGCAGATTGGTCTCTTTCATCTCGCCACCTTTCGCTTCATCGTCGCAGCTTTCCAATCGTGTGACCTTGCGACTGCAGGCTTCGTCTCGCGAGGCTACTTCAATGTGAACGAGGCAATGACGTCGGACGAAATGCGCGACACCCGGATGGCCAGAAAGCGCCAAGCGGAAACTTTCCCATGCGATTTAGGTAATTACTATCGGCTGCCATCAAGGTTCGCAATGTTCGCAACTTAATGGCCCTGCGTACACCACCTATCCCTTTCTCCCGCGCTCGGCCATTGTGCTCAACTCTCTTGTCTTGCGCAGGTGTTCTATACTTATTATTCTCGGAGCGTGATTTCAATAGCATCTATGCTACTTGTTCTCTGCTTCACTAAATAACATAATCGTCGTCGATCGCCTCGCCCCGGGAGACATTATATCCTCTATCTATTCGACCCCTTCGTCGCAGCCATAACTTCGACTAGATTATCCTGTCTCGTAAACCCATTCGCCCCGGTCTTAGTGCTAAGTGTCGAGGACTCGAGATCAAAGCATCGCTCATAAGCATTGCTCATCGAATGGTAGTGCTGTAGGGTATGTGGTCAGCGCACACCTAGGAAATCCCGTTAGCTTTTTTGAGGTTTAATCCTCGCTGATAGGCTTTCTTGCAGAAGACTGGCTGAGCAGTGTACTTTAACTTATATAACCTCCTTGGATACATCATAGGGCCATTATCGGGATGGCATCTCAACATCGGAGCATCGGGGAGGTCCCAAGTGAGGTCCTTTTGCATATTGTTGAGCATATGGATACCGATACACGCGAGCGTTTTATGGCAACAAACAAGGTATATATCGACCATTGCAGTCCAGATTTACCCCTTGGGGTCCTACGTAACCCATTCAACGAAACCAGTTGTTTCTAACTTGAAGATAGGGAATATGTAAGCTTATTGAGTCCTATGAGCATACTATCTCAAAAGCCCGCACGGCGACGTTTACGCTACCCCCCTTTGGAAATATTCTTTCTTCATCCACCGAAGAGCGTCACGTATTACTAAAGAATACCTTCTCGATGGTTCGTGAGCTCGAACTTCGCGACTACAAGATTGGTCGTCTCATAGCGGAGCGCCCATCTGTTTTCGACCTCGCCTCACCCCCATGGCTTCCTTGTTTGACCGCACGACAGCAAGTTCGCTTAGGGTTGATCCTGAGGCGAGCTCTACATCAATGTGATCGAATCGCAGATATTGCCGCAAATGTGCCGTGTCTACTGATCGAGCCTGAGTGGTACCATGCCATTATAGACGGAGTGTACGAATTGCCATCTGCTTTATCATCTGACAAAGAAGCACTGTACCAGTTCAACCCTCTCACCAGGCCTGACGCTCGACCAAAACAAATCGAGTATATCCAGTCGCTATCGTTAGAAGAAATTGCAGGCGTCTTCATTCTAGTCAATATGCTCGGATACGGACTTACGTGTTTCTGCTCAAGCACGGCTTATGAACGAAAGACGGTCGTTGAGGAGTGCGTCCTGCGGCACGGCACGTGGTTCGTGTGGCATTGTCTTCTTGGGGATCCAATCATGCGAGAGTTGACCCGCTGTATAATATCTGCGGGCAGGGCTGAAGTAAGGGAGTGGGAGACCGGCGCTATTCAGGGGCCACGCGGGCTCAAGATGACATTGATGAGTTGTTTGAACGAAAAGGTGGGCGGCGACACGAAAGATGAGATCGCGGACAATATAGCAGAAACGCTAAGAAAGCTGGTGATGGGCGATGAAAAGGAGCGCACGGGCTAGGAGCCTGATTTCGACGATGAAGACTAGATTGGGTATGCATGAGAGATTGTATATATATACTAAGACGGTGATTGGCGTTCGATTTTCTGTTCGTTTCTCGGTACGTGGGTAGGAGAGAGAGCATAGCGTGGAAAAGCATGGATTAGACTAGTAGACCCGGGTTAAGAGTTTGTCTTCAAGATGCTCCAAATGAGCATAATGCAATATGTTTCGCTCTTGCTCTGTTTACCCTGATTCTTGAAGTAACTATGGAATAGAGGATATTCATGTCACGGTAAAGAGGATACTACTAGGTGAAGCTATTCCTAACGGGTATATGGGACCTATGTGGGGATCTTCGGAGGTTAGGTTACGCGATCCTACATATAGGTCTGTGTATCCAGAGGGCACAGGGCAGGCAAAGCGCCCTGCGCCCACACACACAGTATATGGCTTTTTGGCCCCTGCAGATATCCGTGACAATTTACAAGAAACAACCCTATTTAATCCTTATTTACATTGTAAACCTATCCTATTTAGTGGTCGTTTCAAATAGTGTTGACATAAGCCGCATAGGTTTTCCGTTCGTTTGCGAAGCATTCATGACTAGCTGATCTCAATGGGGTTTAAAGGCATATAATGAAATGAGACCAATTCCAGCAATCCTCATGAAAGTACCGTTTCCGCTGCTTGTGGTGTTCGGAGTCGATAAGAGGAAGACGATTACTTTGCTTTATTGAATTTCTGTTCCCTCGTTTTGTTATTCATGGGTTTTACCTTCGGAGTCCCTACGTTTTTATATAGTTAGCTTGAGAAATCCAGGGTGTACGTGAATAAGTAATCGCCTTAACATGTTGTGGTATTTGAAGTAGGATAATATACTGGGGCATCTGTATGTTTCAATGACTTCGCTTCTAGTTGCCGACTCCTTCGCTTCGTTCCGAGTTCTGGCTTTTGTGTAGCTGTCTCGGGAAACCGAGTAGATATGGGCAAGCTAAAAGCTAAACCCTCGTACAAAGTCTCACACTCGTATGACTTTACATATAATAGGCGAATACAAGCCTTGGTACGTACGACAGTATCCAGTAAGGGTGTTGTATGACACAATTAAGCTTGGACTTCTGGCACCTTTTTGCTAGATTGAGAAAACAACACTGAGAACTGAGACTATCAAATTAAAGAGCTACGATGTGCTCCAGGGTAGTCTTGGTCTCCCTTTTGACCGGCCGTGGAACAACTTGTTACACCCGAGCACTTTGCGTGAAACCACGATGCTCTCGTCCCCCGAATTATGGAGAAGAACTAAGAAGCTTTCCACATCTATCAAGCTTATAGTACTACTCTCTCCTAGTATGGGAGTTGTGATATGTTGAAATTAAAGCTCGTCTACTGTGTAGGCGACGTCAAGCACTAAGTACGACGAATTAGCGACCGTCTCTGATTGGTCGACTTTATGTCCGTCATATTGCCCCCGGTTCCGGCTGAACATGAAAACATAATGCTGTCTCGTGAGCAGATATATGCAATCCAGCCACCAGTCGAACATGACGAGCACCGTGTAACTACCAGCATCAATTGAAAATTAAATCAAACTGAAATTAGATTTACGGCTGATAAACATTTTTACAAGCAATCTATTATTAGGTGAAGTTCTAGCCTAGTCTAGACCAACACCTTCCCAGAGGGACGCAGTTATTGAGATGGTCCAAGCTTCATCACAGGCTGGGTCTAAGCTGTTTTGGTGCTAATATGCCCTTGCAGAACGCGCTCTAGGCGGGCAGTAGCGTGCTCCAGGGATCCTGCAAGCAGATATGACCTGGATATGAACCACTGTAACGGGGCGGGTGGGGTTCATACGGAGAAATAGCATTTCTTACGCTAAGCCTTCCAGGAATGGATAATTGCAGATCAGCAGTTACAGAGCTTAGGCCGTTGATTCCATCAGCTCCACCGCGTTGCTGAATCGCCAAACCTCGAATTCCGGTCGTCATTTCCCCATCATATATGTCTCGACAACTTTGACCGACGCACCTACTCACATTGTCCTCGAATAACCCTATTCCCATACTCTCAAGCCGAGAAAGCCAGGACCTCGATTGTGTCTACCGCATTTGCTGGAGACGAGAACTTCACTTGAATCTACTCCAACTACAGTTGAACGAACCCACCTAAAAGCCCGCCCATCATCCGTCGCACGAGCACCTGAACATACCTGCTCTTCGAGGGGGCTAATCGAACAACCGGATCCATTCGCTTCCAATTCGCCGCGCTTGCGACGTCTACACTATTGATTGTGCACCGCGATCGAGAGCCTCTTCTGTACCAACTTGCCTAGCTATCCGGGGCATGTTGGTGCCCCCCTTCGATAGTCCAAGACAGGCTCACAAAAATCAGATCCGAACATCGACGACCCCCTTGACGAAGTGGGAGATACTATTAATAAGGATTTTCAACCCAACAATCCTAGCCACGATGCCTTCTCCACGTCGAGTGCGCTTCTTCTTCATAACGGTTCTCGCTATCATCGTCACCATATTATTCTTCACATCCCAGAAGCGGCACTCAATGCCGCGTGATCCCCGCACAATAAACAACTTCTTCGGCAAGACTGTCAACGGGTTAGACCAACGGCATGGAACCGGTGGACAAGTAGTCAGGAGCGGGAAGGGATCTACCGTCGACGCCAGCCTAAAAGACCACGATGGAGACGGCAGTGTCGACGCAGACGATGAGAAGCTGGCCCAGGAGATGGCCGATCGATTACGGGCCGCCGAACAGCAGGCCAAGGATCTGGCAAATGCAAAGTCTCCACTCAAACCAGATCCTCCAAGCGATGTCGTGGGCGTGGGAAGCTCTGCCGGCGGCCAGAAAAAGGGCAAGTCGAGGATTTCCAAGCAAGACACCGAGGACGAGGACGAAGAGTCCGAAGAGGAAGAGCAAGAGTCCGAGGCAGAAGTTGCTCTACGGCAAGTTTTGAAACGAGCTCCAGGTATGTACTAGCACCAGCTCCACACAAACCCACCTTGCGCCTGATCTAACTATGATGCAGTTGTTATCTTCTCAAAATCGTACTGCCCACATTCTAAGAGAGCCAAGGGCATCCTGCTCGACAAATACATCATAGAGCCTGCGCCCTACGTCGTTGAACTTGACGAACACCCGCTTGGCCGCCAACTACAGGCCCTGCTACACGAGAAGACTGGCAGGCGAACAGTACCTAATATCCTGATTAATGGCGAGAGCGTTGGTGGTGGCGATGAGATGGCGGAATTAGACACGAGAAAGACGCTGATCGACAAGTTCAAGTCGCTGGGCGGCAAGAAGCTTTCCATGAAGCAACGGTTTACTGGTAAAGATAAGGCGATTTGAGGCTCTGTTGGCAGTCTTTCATTGTTATCAAAAATTCCGATCAAAATTCCAAATATTGGAGGGAGTCGGGCGGCTCACGGTCATATGCATTAGTGGTGTTGGGGAAATTTGGTATTGGTTATATATTACTAGGCACCTGGGTAATTCTGTGGCGCGCTGTAATGAAATTAGTAGTCGGCAATGCTTTTACTACTATTTTGACCTCGGGCGTTATTTACATGGTGGCTATCCGTCTTCCCTATCTTGATATCCTTCCGATGAACCAAAGAGCAAATCAACATTGTACTTATATGAGAAATCTTAAGAGCTAGCCATAGTAGATTGTAATCACTATGCCCGTCAACAGCTAAGCTGGACTTCCTATCTGCAATCACCATGCAAGCTTCATTGATAGCTATCTGTTTGTCATCATCAGCAAGCCTCATTCTCCAGCAGCAGCGCTGTGTTGGATGGCGTAATGTGATCGTCGGTTGCAGCCCCCAAACACTCCAACCCGACCGGAGACCGATCTGCAGCTACTATAGATACATACACGGCTCCGCTCAGACCGCCACTCTTCTGCAGTACACCCCGGCCGGGGACGACATTTCGTGCTCGGCGGATACACCATCCTAAGTGAGACTTTGCTCATTGTCCCCCCACTGTGGCGTCATCAGCAGTAGTTTTTTAAAAGTCCGTCTCTTTGTAGACTGGACCTTTTTCTTCTTCGACAGGTAATATATCCATCACGGAATCGCCATGGTAGGACAATTATTTATCCGCACACTGCTAGCCGCGGCGGGAGTGACGGCCGCCACCGCGGCAGGGCCCGTGGTCCGTGTGTTGAACGGGAGCTACGAGGGCCTGCATCTGCTGTCGTTCCGGCAGGACGTGTTCCTCGGGATACCGTACGCGCAGGACACCGGGGACTTAACCGGTTCCGGGTCCCGCAGTCGCTGGACAAGACTTGGGACGGTGTGCGGGAGGCTAAGGTCTACGGTCCCGCGTGTCCGGATCAGGATGTTGTGGCGGATGGGCAATTCGGTATGGGCGAAGATTGCCTGAGTATTAATATCGTGCGCCCTTCCGGCTCGTCCGAGGGCTATGAGGGTTGGAACACGACGCGGCCGAAACTTCCCGTCTTGCTGTGGATTCATGGCGGGAGTTATCAGGTCGGCACCAGCGGGCTGCCGAACTACAATCTCACGTTTCTGGTCCAGCGCTCCGTGGATGTTGGTCTCCCGGTCTTGGCTGCGAGTATTAATTATCGGAAGGGCGGGTGGGGAAATATGTATTCGAGGGAGATTCAGGTATGATAATATCTTTAATGATTCTGACTATCAAAGCTGTAAACCCATGAGAAGGGACTGAGATATATGATTTTGAATGCTTTTGTCCATGAACTGATGAGTGCTTGATAGGGCTCTGGAAACACGAATCTCGCCCTTCGGGACATGCGCAAGGCGCTCGCTTGGATTCAGGAGAACATCGGTGCCTTTGGCGGAGACGCCTCTTCGGTCACGATATGGGGTGAATCGGCGGGCTCTTTTGCAGTGGTGCGTTGCTCCCGAGTAGAACTGGCGGACTAACCACTAGTTCTACCCGCCTATTCAGATATACATAAAACACATAGTATATACTAATTTGAATATTCTGTCCAGGGCCAGCTGCTGATGAGCTATGGCGGACGAACGGACGGGCTTTTCCACCGCTCCATCCAAGAAAGTGGAAGCGCCGCGACGGCTTGGTATAACGGGAGCGATTGGTACCAGCCCATCTATGACAAGATCGTCGACCAGGTGAACTGTACGCAGGCAATCGACACGCTGGACTGTCTTAGGAGTGTTGACTACGAGGTCCTTTTCCCTTTCCTGAACTCGTCGGCTGTTACAGGACCAGGCTGGTATCCTACAGTGGGTAAGTCGACATATTCAGAATCCCATCCCTCCTTTCGATTTCTCTTCCCTCTTAAACAGGAGACAAGATCGAGCGAGGAAGTAAAAATGCGAGTTAGAGCAACACTTTTTTCTAACTATAACAGACGGCGACGTCATACCCGCCTATCCGACAGAACTTCTACGCACAGGACGCTTCGCACAGATCCCGCACCTATACGGGACGAACTCGGACGAGGGAACGGACAACGCGCCCCCGGGGCCATCAACACAGACGCAGACCTCTACAACTACCTCCTCCACGATAGCGGCTTCGGGTTCCGGCCCGACCGTCTCGCGCATCATGGAGCTATACCCGGACGACCCGGCGCAGGGGATCCCCTGGACACGGGCCGGAGCGCTTCGCGGCCGAGGGGTACCAGTACAAGCGCGTCGCGGCCATCGTGGGGACGTCTTCTACCACGCCCCGCGGCTCGACGACGCGCGGCGTTACGCCGAGGGGGCGCCGACGTTCGTGTACCGCTTCAACACGCGGCGATCGCGGCTACTCGAACACCGGCACCACAGCCGGCGGTGGCGGAGGCGGGAATGTAACGGTGATGTTGGCGCCTGCGTACAAGGGTGTCGCGCACTTCAGCGAGGTCGCTTCGTCTTTGCGAATCCGGGCGCGGTCGGTCCGTGGCCCGGGTACCGTGCGCTCAGTCGCCAGATGAGCGAGCAGTGGGTCCGGTTCGCGCATACGGGGACCCGAACGGGGATGGTTTGCCTCGATGGCCGCGATATAATGAGAGTGAGAAGGGGCTGAATATGGTGCTGCAGACGGAGGCGCAGGGCGGGTCGTATGTTGAGGAGGATACGTATAGAATCGAGGGGCGAGAGTATCTGACAAAGTGGGCGCGTAGACGGCATGTGTAGCCATATAAGTGAGTAGACGCCCAGCCTTGATAATTCACAATAATAATCATAGTCATATATAGAGATAGTAGGGTATACAAGTACTTGGATGCCCTTGATATTACACGTTATGCCTAACTTTTGAGTGTGGCCGCTCAGTATGTACAAGGAAATATTGTACAGGGTTTGCAACATAGCCAAATCGGTCTCTTGTCCAAGATAGACGGATAGGTTACAACTGGGCGAGAAGTTTGTTGACGTGCTCTTGCAACTGGTCAAGGGGACCAATTCGACAGAGTCAAGCCGTCGGCACTGAACTTCACATAGACGATCCGATTTCCACTTGCGCCCAAGGACAACAATGACGGGGTATCCAACTAGGTCCGCGTCGTTCAGCTTCCAAGGGAAAGACTCACCACGGTCGTCTAGAGCTAGATCGATCGGTGGAACGAGACTCGAGGATTTGGTTAAAGATTGCGCAATGGTTGCAGCGTCCTCTTCCATGCCTCTTCCCGGTATAACAACCACCTCGAAAGGGGCGATGACACGCGGCCAGTTCAATCCCCGTTTGTCCGCCAGATGGTCGGCGACAGCCCCAATGATCCTGGAGACGCCTATCCCGTGGCAGCCCATCTGCATTGGCACACTTACGATGCTGTCGGACTTAGTAGAGACAGCCTGGCCATCCTCGATCATAGCGGAGGGCACCTGAACGAGCATCAAGGGGGTCTGAATACCTCGTGCCAAGGTGAAACGTATGCCCAAGCTCTATGGCCTTTTGGACCATGAGCTTTCCGGAATCACACCGAGGACAATCATCGCCGTCTTGAATACGAATTGTATTGAAGGGTTCGCCATTCGTTGACGATGTGACATATTGCTTGTCAAGCTGAGCGAGTCCCACGGCGGCTAGGAGAGGAAGCATAGGAAATTGATCAGGCTCGTGTTTGAGACTGTTTACAAATTCTTCGCCTAATCTGTAATCCACTATGTTTAATAGTTGCGGTCGCTGAAGACTTGAGGAACTGGAGCTGAGAATTGATTCCCATAGTGGCAAAGCATCTTCGAGACTCGAGTCTAGGGCTGGAAACACAGACTTGAGGGCATGCGTGTTTATGTCGGTGTTCTTAAATGAGGCTGGGTACCAAACATTCACGAGAGTCTCTCTGTCCTTCGAAATGCCTCTCCAGACTTGAGCTGCAGTATTGCCGCCGAAAGACGTGTCCTGAAGATGGACAGGCCTCGCAATAGCCAGCTCCTCGTTTGCAACGTAACTGCAATTTGTACAGCTGATCACATTGTCTTCCCCTATTGATGATCGCAAATGATATTCGTGACTGAGGTCGCCGCCAATATCACCGGAACTAGCTTCCGCAACAAGATACGGCAGTTTTAACTCATCAAATAGTCGATTATAAGCAAGACGCGCTTCCTCGTACGTTTTCAGCGCCGAGTGGAGTGAGTGATCAAAGGTGTATAGATCCTTCATCACAAACTCCCTTGAGCGTAGCGCGCCGTGGCGCGGACGGATCTCGTCACGGTACTTGCGGCCTAAAGGATTAGATAATATTCTACGCCTCTTAGTGCACTGTAACTTACCAATCTGATAAAGCCTGAGAGGTAGGCTCTTATATGATTTGATCGTCTTTGCTACTAATGTTGTGATTTCCTCCTCGTGGGTCGGCGCCAGTATGTATGGGACCTCTTTTCGGTCTGTGAAGCGAAATAACTATATCAAGGGTCAACTATTATGCCTGCTGGGTTAAGTTCTTTCGCCTCGTATACACATACCTCCGGGCCATAACCTTCTAAGCGGTTGGTCTGTTGCCATAGCGCTTGAGATGAGATAGACGAAAGCGATACTTTGGAGGCGCCTAAACAAACTCGAGCATGAGAGGATTGACAGCCAAAAACTCATCGTAGCTTTGAGGCGTACCTAGCTGAGACATATGCTTATCAATCAATTTCTCCAGCTTCGTCTGTACCCTTTCGCCTAATGGTAACATATGAAAGATTCCTGCGTGGGACTTCGGCGAAACTTAGCAATTCTGCACAAAACTAATAGCAACCAAGGGAAAACCAACCTGTCGTAGGTAGCCTGCCCGTATGAGTTTGGCATGGCCATCTGACATCTAATGTTAGTATATATCGCGCCCAGGAGGCTCGGAGCCGGGGCATCATACCTTCGTGGTCAGTTGGGGTGATACCACCAGTAGCCAACCAAAAACTAGAAAGCCGGGAGAAGTGACCTGGTGTCTGTAATTGCGACTACTCAGGTTATAAGCAAAAGAGAGAAAATTATTCCGAAGCGCAATGACGCACTGCACTAGTTATCAAGCGGCGGTTTGGTATGCTGGCTTGTCGCTGTAAGGAAAAGCAGCATTGTCGCGCGGTTCGTATAGAGAATATCATCTCGACTAGCTCATGATCGGCTGCGAAATTGGCCGTGTTGAGGAACCAGGAACTAAATGCACATCTGATCCGGTAAATGTGCTAATTAAGATGAAACATGAATTGAAACGACTTGCAAAGGTACCTAGTAGGTACTATTTATCGATTGATATCATAAAATCATTAAATTGAAAATTGAGAGAGCATAAGTATATATATCATGGATAACTAGCCGTGTGTAAGACACAGCCAATTGGAACCAGTTCGACATTTACACAGTTGTCAGATAGTGGATTTTTGATAGTGCAAGTAGACCCACCGATAGTGCTAATAGCTTCGTCTGATTGGCAATTGGATCACCGGCTCCTGCAGCCTTGCCCCGCTCAACTTTTTTTCTTGGGGTCTCCAAATTTGAATACTAACTTACTTGCAGACTTGCCGTAGACCTCCTAGCAAACCAAGCTTCAGGCGATTATACCTAGCCGCTCGCGCAATTAAAAAAATGGCGAGCTTTGATGAAGCTGCCCTGTCTAAGTTGACGGCCAAGCTCGAGAACAAACTCGCTGAGACCAAAAAGCCCGGCTCCCAAAATACTAAAGGCAAGAGGAAACTGGACCAGTCTACAGACTCTGCGCAACCACCTACGAAAAAAAGGAACCCACAGAGCAAGCCAGGTCATTTACAAAACGGCAAGCCGAAACCGAAGCCTCACACAAAACCGAATCTCCAATCAAGAGACCGCCAGCCTAATGCCAAACCGAACGGCAAGCCGAATACTCAGTCAAGGGATTCTCGTCCCAAATTCCAAGATAAGAAGCACCAAAGCTCAAAGCCGGGCGATGAAAATGTCTTACTCGACGAGATAAAGGCTCTGGGGGGGGACGAAAATGATTTTAAACTGGTTGGGGACATCGATTCGGACGACGAGATGGTCAATGATCAGGCAGGAAGTAAAGACGCAGACAAGCTATTACGTGCCGAGCTCGCAAACTTCGCTGCTGGTCTCGGTTTCGACCAGGTGCAGCAAGACCCCGCTAGTGAAGAGTCTGACGTCGAAGATGGCCAGGGCGACGGCGAAAGCGTGGAACAAGGCGATGAGACCGATGACGACGACGAAGCCGAGGATAGCCCGACTGTAGACCCCAAGAGGAAGACGGTTAGTAAGCCTCTCTTAGGCCGCCCTTGGTTTCGTAGAAACACTGACACCAATGAAGATCTTTGAACCTCGTCCTGATTGGTATGCTGTTGGGCTCAAAGACCTCCCTAGCCCGACCTCGGACGAAATAGCACCCTTCACGACCACAATAACAGCCTTGAAGAACTATGCGAAGACCCTTCTCGATGAGGATACCGCTGCGTACAGCACCTCATTTGCCGCCTCATCTTCGCGCAAGTTCATGTCCACCATCATGTCCTCTGGTACCATGTCGGACAAGGTGTCTGCATTGACTCTTGCCATTCAGGAATCCCCGGTACATAATATTAAGGCCTTTGATAACTTGATGGGTTTAGGAGCTAAGCGAAGTCGTGGCCCAGCACTGGCTGCTCTTGCTGCCTTGGTGGATCTTCTTGGGCCAGGCATGATTCTGCCAGCAGATAGACGATTACGGACTTTTTCGTCTCAGCTCGGTCTTATTGGAACCCTGCAAAAGCACAGCACTAAGTCGTGGTCTGCGGGACAAGCACTACCCGGGAAAATCACCAAAGCGCACCTCTTGTCATGGTATTTTGAAGACTGGCTAAAAGATGCCTACTTTAAGATGATACAGAGTCTTGAAGTATGGTGTGACGACGAAGTTGAGTATGCCAGAACGAAAGCCGTTGACCAGGTTTTTGCTTTGCTTCGGGACAAGCCTGAACAAGAGTCCAATCTTCTTCGTTTGCTAGCCGATAAGCTTGGCGATCGAGATCGGAAGATTGCATCAAGGGCATCATATCTCCTACTTCAACTGCTTACAACGCATCCCCGTATGAAAAAAGTAGTTATCGACTCTGTCGAACACGTTATCTTCCGGCCTGGGCAAAACAACCGCGCCAAATATTATGCTCTCAATACCCTCAACCAAACTATACTGAGCACTAAAGAACCGGAGCTCGCGGATTCTCTGCTGCGCATCTATTTTGCGATGTTCTTGTCTTTGCTGAAAAGTGGCGAGCTTGGTCATCTTGATAGTGTACTCGATGCCCCCAGAAAGAGAAGAAAGGAAAGCAGAAGAGGGCGTCGAGGCCGTCGACGGATACGAACGAGAAAACCAAGGCCGGCGCGGGCGAAACAGAGGCAGCTGAAAAGCTGGTCTCGGCAATCCTTACTGGAGTAAACCGAGCTGTTCCGTTCTCACAAGCAGATCAGTCTACGTGCGTATTATGATGCATATACCATGGTTTTAGCTTGCTAACGTGTTTTAGACTCGAATCACATTTGGATACGCTATTTCGTATCACTCACTCTTCGAATTTCAACACAAGTATACAGGCTCTCATGTTAATACAACAACTATCAACAAACAGACAGCTTGCCACGGAAAGATATTATCGAACCCTGTACGAGTCATTGCTAGACCCACGGCTCATGACCTCGTCCAAACAAGCGTTGTATCTGAACCTTTTATACCGAAGCCTCAAGGCGGACGTCGATGTTCGTCGTGTCAAAGCTTTTGTTAAGCGGATGCTACAAATTCTAAACTTACATCAACCCTCATTCGTGTGTGGTATCCTTTATCTAGCCATCGAATTGTCTGCTGCCTTTCCCGACCTTCAGATGCTCCTCAGTGTGCCGGAAGAGAATGATGTTGAAGATACGCCGTTGCCTACGGCTTTAGATGCTTCATTGGATGGAACACAGGCAACCAAGATCAGCAACGCCTATGACGGACGGAAACGGGCTCCCGAATATAGCAATGCACACCTCAGCTGTCTATGGGAGTTAATACCATTTCTGAAACATTACCACCCCTCTGTCGATGTCTACACTAAGAATCTTCTCAACGGCGAGAAAGCGAATAAGAAACCTGAGCTGGCAAATCACACCCTTATTGCGTTTTTGGACAAGTTCGTATACAAGAACGCCAAAGCCACAGATCAAGCCAAGGGTGCTTCGATCATGCAGCCGATAGCAGCTAGCGGCCAAAGCCAAATTCTCTTGTCAAGCAAGACGTCTATGAAGGATGCAGATTCAGTGAATTCGGCAACGTTCTGGAACAAAAAGAGTGGAGATGTAGCCGTAGAGGATGCTTTCTTCCACGAGTACTTTACGCAAATGGGCAAGCCAGGTCAAGCTGAGCGTGAACAGAAACGAAAGGCGAAGAAGGATGCCACAGGCGAGGGAGAAGACGAGGATGAAGAAGCCGATGAAGATGAGATTTGGGACGCCTTGGTCAATTCTCGCCCTGAAATTCAGGAAGATTCAGATGACGGGGCTGATTTTGACGACATGATGAGTCTAGACGATTCGGAGAAGGAGTTTAGGAAGGCAATGGAGGAAGACGATGATAGTGATGCGCTTAATTTGGACGATTCAGACATGGAGCTGAGTGGTGAGGAGATGGAAGAAGAGGACGAAGAAGAGGAGCCTGCTGCTGGGGCTGAAAAGAAGGATGAGAAGCCAGAATCTGAACGCAAGAAGAAAAAGAAGGCATTGAAAGCACTACCTCTCTTTGCATCTGCCGACGACTACGCCGAAATGCTTGCTCAAGACGAAGACGGCATGTAAGGTGCTATTATTAGTGGTCATTGTATATCAAGCTACTTTCACTAGTTTTGATGGGGATATGGCAAGAATATATCAAGATACCCGATCAAGTATTAAATTCTTCGTCTTCGTTGCATATTCGTAAATTACACACTCGGCTGATTTATTCATTCTTCCTTTGTAACTAACTTAATCGATGGCCTGGTATGCTATCATGCTATAACCCCAGCGTCCCAGAACGCTCAAATCACGTATCAAACCACTCCAGGGCATCATCTTTAGTGAAGATGGCACGGTACCGTTTCCCACCATCGGGCTCCTCGCGCTCTTCAGTGTGGATACTATGCAACTTGGCGGGTTCATCAGAAACGAAGACACGCACGTGGAGGTACGCTGGCCCGTTGTCCGGCATAGCGGGTACTAAATATAAGAAATTCAAGAGTTAGAAATTACTGCCCAGCATACGTGGATGTGGCTCATTCTTCAAGGCTCATTCGGAAAAAATGAGGGAGTGGAAATTTCGTTGAGATGAAATAAATATAGGGGGGGCTGAAGATGTTACAATGGAAATGCGTACTCCGGATCTTGCCTAGGAGATGGATCCCGTACGCCGACTGCGCGACGCGCACGGACTCGACGTCCGCGTTGCTGAAGGCCGTGAGATCGCTGTCGGAGAGATCTTGGACGGCGGCGAAATATTCTGGTTCATGTTCTGGGGGGAGGGTTTTTTGCTATTAGTTGATGTGGAAAGGGGGGGACAGGCAGAGACTGGTGCTTTAGTTAGGTACTTACTTAGATAGGTGTGCTTTAGGTGGAGAAGCTGTTTCTTCAAATCCGCCTCTACTTCTGCGAAGGCTTTGAGGGATTCCTCCTTGGGCGGATGGGAGGGCCGAGGTCTACCGTGTCTACTGTGGCCTGGAGATACCTGGTTAGTTGTAGACTGTTTTGCGAAATGGTGGTGATGGTTGCGCTATGGCGCGGAGTTTAGAAGTTCAATCCGATCTGGCGATTGCGACGAGGTGTGGTTAGGTCGTCGGCCTACACACTTACCATGATGCTTTATTGATGTTGGGTATCTTTGAGTATAGTAATTGATACAAGAGAGGTGGTGGGCATATAGGAAGTATTCGCGCTCAGGTCAATGTGTATGTATATATTTACGACTAGTAGATGCTTCACGCTAATTTCATGAGAGGTGAGACGTCGAGTGAGGTGACGCAATATGTGTCACAAGTTTTGTTTTTGCATCATGTCCGCGTACGGCTCAACGGCAAGCAAGCAGGTTTGGTGGAGGGTGAAAGAGGGGTTCCCTCACCTGTGTACTACATACAAGTTGGACGAAAGGGGATGGATTTGGTAACACTTTTTCTATTTCTAGGATGTAATCATGGACTTTCTTACTTCCAGCTTGAAAGTAAAATGTAATAAATAAGTGAAAAATAATTAATAAAATCAATTTCACTTGTTTGGAGATGAAGCGTGGAGCGCGAAACGTCACAGGCTTTCCCAATCTGATGGTTCCCGCCATAAGTATCCCCAGGCCGTTGGTTGGTCCCTGCAGATCCGGCTCCAGGAATGCCGTTCGTCGGACAATGACGCAAAGCTGTACATATAAATTAACTTATTCCGTTCTATCTTCGTGTTAGTTACCCCTTTGTCGCTAGCACGCTCGCCTGGTGTCTGTGCTCTCTGAAACGCACTGAATGCGGGCCATTTCCAGGGCCATTTCTACTGCTAAAACTACCTACTGTTTGACCGAGGTTTACTAGTTCTTGATGCTTTTCTCAGTTACTAACTACTCCACCGCGAATGATCGTGCCGAGGAGTGAAATTATGGAAGGCTTAACTAATTGTTCATAATGTAGAATTCCGCCCCAATTAAAGGCGCTTCAGTAGCGTGTTGGAAATGCCGAGGCTTCTCTATCCTATGTACCCTAGATCTAGATAGATAACCATGATTTACCCCTACAAATACCCCCAATTCAGTCTAGTCTTGGCGGGATGCTGTGCCTCGGATCTTTGGACCGAAACAGGCCGGCCCAGATCCAACTAACCTAGAATGTTGGTCGCAAAAGAACAGTTCCCTGCGATTGAGCCTCAATAACGCCTCTCTATCTACAGCTTAGCCGTCGGCGTTTGCGGTAGGGGTAGGCGCGCTGGCGAATTCTACTCCCTCTATCTCAAGATTACCGTCTCGATCTCTACCGAACGGTAAAGTGGGCTCGTCGCCGGCGCTCTCCCTGCCCAGATTACACCATGTCCGTCGCCTTGCGAGCCTTGCGAGGCCGGACCCTCACTTCTCGGCCTACGCAGCTCGTCTTACGCCCAGGGCCGTTTCTATTTAGTGCTGGGCGGCTTGCTAGCTCGTCCGCTGCTCTGGGTACGCTACTGTCTGACAAATCTTCTTCCGTCTTCCTACCATCCTTTCTAACTTAACCCTTCGCACTCCCTTAGACGCTTCTACCATTCGGCCCTCTCCCCTTCGCCGCGCTGCCACCGTCCTCGCCCTCGGCATCGTCTTCACCTCCTTCGGTTTCGCAATGGCCGTCTCTCCCGCAATCCCAACCGTCACCGCCCTCATGAATCCGCCCACGGACGCGGAGTCGTTGGAGCTGTACAAGCCGCAGACAGAGGAGGAGCGCGTGGTCGACGACTTCATAAGAAACCACCCCGTTGCCCAAGACTTCCGAAGCCGAGAGGGATTCTCCGAGGTCCGGCCGCACATGAAGATCCCGGTGGAATACCTGAGCCACCACTTGACCGGCGGGTTACTGTCAGGCCCCGGGCGCATTGTGGTACCACCACTTGTTTTCGAAGAAGAGGGCGGCAAGTCGATGGTTGCCATATCATATCTCGGTAGCGAGCTGTGCGGCCACCCGGGCATCGTGCACGGTGGTCTGATAGCGACCATGCTCGACGAGGGCCTTGCACGGTGTTGCTTCGCCGCACTCCCACATAAGGTGGGAGTGACAGCCAATCTCAACATCAACTACCGAGCCCCGGCCGAGGCAGATAGTTACGTGATCCTACGCGCGACGACCACCAAGGTTGAGGGACGCAAGGCGTGGGTTCAAGGTCGCATCGAGACCCTAGTTGGCGAGGGCGAAACGCCTGTAGTACTCGCCGAGGCTACAGCATTGTTCGTATCGCCAAAACAAGCAGCGGTTCGTATTACTCTGATTCCAACACCACCTACATAATAAATTTGTCGAATATGTAACTAACACCCTTCTAGTTTATGACAAATATATTTCCTACGAGCTAAAAAGACCGAGGATATAGTAGCATAGATTCGCGAGATAAATTGGGATGGAATACATTATACAGCATCAAAGAGCGTACGCGTTCAGTAGAGTTGTCTCCCCTGGCATGTTGTATACCTAGACATATGGGAAGCACATTAAGATCGGAGTTTGGATCATTACGTACATTGTCGCGAATACTTAAGCGACTTTCGGGGACAGAAAGTGTGTATAGATTAGCTATTAGAACATGTACGCTAAAAACTGTTCTGAATGAATAATTAACTTATTAATTATAACTAACCTCAGAGGTTTTGATTTGTCAATGGTGGGCGCATCCGGTAAACAGAACTTCCTGATACTAAGAAATAAGTAACTAACAGCCTTAGTAGTTTATTTACATCAATCCACATTTCCGAGGCTGCCGAAATTCACCTCCCGAGTCCCGACTCAACCAGGAGGCCGGACTAGATAATAACGTAATGTAGTACGGCGGTCTTCCATTACCCGACACCGACCCCAGACAAACAACGGAGTTCTGTTTGAGGCAGGATCCGATCTACAGAGTCTTGGGAAAGGGGGAAGGGGGTTCCACCGGTGGGTTTGGCGGAGTTTTACTTGGCTGACAAAAACAACCCAGCCCCAATACTAATACTACGTACGCTCTTTCCGTTCTCTCTTCAAGTATTAGAACATTTCTTGAGCAAAAGGCGCAATCGAGAACTTCTTCATTCCTTGTGTCTAATTTAATTGATTTTTACTTACTACCTACTAAGAGAATTATGGCGACGTAAGTGGTACTTCTTATTCCTGTCTCTGGAGTCTGAGTCTACGTGGGGTTTTGATGTCTTCTGCCCTCCCCCGCCATCGGAAGCCCTCTACGTTGTCGCCGAGCAGCACCGCCGCATCTGAGTTCAAGTGACAGAAAGTCATGACAAGAATGGCTTCAAGGCTTCAGGTTGAGAAACAATATTTTGTCTGATAGCGCTGCCTCTGGCGCATTATTTTCGTTGCTTAGATCGACCAATTTAGCTCGACGCCTAAGCACGTTAACTTAACCACAACCTCTCCCCTCTATCTATACCCTTTTCTCATAATGCGAGGAGGAGACAATATAGACATTACCTCCTTAAGGAGGATTAGGTCGATATAAAGTAAACACCAGCTAACAAGAGCCCCAGCAACATCACCTGGCACCCGTCCCTCTCGCGCGCCGAGCGCAACGGCCTGCGGAAGCAGCAGGGCTTCACGCTGTGGTTCACGGGGCTATCAGCCTCGGGAAGTCGACCGTGGCGACGGCGCTGGAGCAGCACTTGCTGCACCTCGGGCTCGCCGCGTACCGCCTCGACGGCGACAACGTGCGCTTCGGCCTCAACAAGGACCTGGGCTTCTCCGATAAGGACCGCACGGAGAACATCCGGCGGATTGGCGAGGTACGTTGTTGAACGAATGGCCAAGCCTTCGATCTCCTTTTTTCTCATTGCGGTTATATGCACTGCGTTGATATTGGCACGTGGACGGAATACCTGTCTTGAGTGCGGTAGCGTGTTTCATACTGTGCGATCTTTGATCGTGAAATAGCGCCTGGTGACTTGCGACCATCATAGGACAGACAGTATCACATGAGGCAAGATGAAAAAAAAACCCCCGAATTTTCGGAAGGAAAAAAAAAAGGACCACGGTAGAAAAAATGGACATAATAAACCACCTTATAATACTAAAGTGAAAATATCTTGAGGGAGGAGAGGCGCCGTAGAGATACTAAAGACATCCGAGCCAAGAGAGAGAGAAAAAAAGACGGGAAAAAGGAGATTCGCTAACATGCTCCCCCTTTCCAAACTACAGGTGGCCAAGCTCTTCGCCGACTCGTCAACCATCGCCCTGACGTCCTTCATCTCTCCATTCAAGGCCGACCGTGAGCTCGCCCGCAGCCTGCACGCCGCCAAGACGGCCGGGTCGTCCGACGAGCCCATCCCCTTCGTCGAGGTCTACGTCGAGGTCCCCATCGAGGTGGCCGAGCAGCGCGACCCCAAGGGCCTCTACAAGAAGGCGCGCACGGGCGAGATCAAGGAGTTCACCGGCATCAGCTCACCCTACGAGGCTCCCGAGAACCCGAGATCACTATCCGCACGGCCGAGAAGTCGGTCGAGGAGTGTGTTGTCGACATCGTCTCCTGGCTGGAGGCCAAGGGGCTGATTCCCGCCTCCAAGTGAGAGCAAATTGTTGGCTATACATAGATTCTCAAAACATTTTCATGAATAGACTTCATTTTATTAGTTCCGATAGGATGTTTTCCCGGTCCCTATGCTGCTTCAGTGAAGCCGTTTCTACTACAGCTGTGATCTGGGATATAATGATGAATCATCTGCCGGTGAGTGGGCGAGCCTTCTTGGTTCAAAAATGGGTATGTGTCTGTGTGTTTGCCTACAAATCGAACTCGTAATAGACATAAGCCGTATACTCGTTCCCTTCGCCATGACCCCCACACCCGCCGCCGCCATTTCTGATGTTAAGGCAGCATCATCCTTGGTTATTTTGCCTCGCTTATCCCTGCCAACCGCATTGCCGCCTAGGTATGAGTATGCCGTGTCCAGTGCTGTTTTTACCTTCTTAATAAGTTTAGGGTTTGTCTACCGCGGTTGGTTAGTCTATATTCTGCTGCGTCCAGGCGCCAAGGCTAGAGGGAGCTTACTTGTATGAGAGCAGACACAAAATCGAGAGGTAGACCATAACGTAGGACAGACTCAACAAAAACTCGGAGGGCCATGGCGTGGACCCAAATCATAATGCTCTCACTCCAGCCGGTATGGACCATGCGCAGGGCCTCGCCGCGGACCTTCTTCTCCTCGCGAGCCACGCGCTCAAGCTCGCGCTTCTCTTCTCCTTGCCGCCCTCGACGTGCTTGTACTGGCGCGGTGTCCATTTTGTTCGCGGCACTTCTGCTGGAACTCGGCTCCATTCCTCTTGAATGTTGTTACAGCATACAAGATAACTCGTCATCTTGCGCAATTTCCTCGGCCGACCGGGGAACAACCCGCTCTGTTAGCGTCTCATAGCTCTTGATAAACTCTTTCCGCAGATTTGTCGGCACTGCGATCAGGTGTGTCTCGAGGTACTCGGAGTCTTGGACAAGAAACTTAGGGTCAACAATAGAAATAAGCGACTTCGTAGCAAGGTTGCCACTAATTTGTTGCAACAGAGTTGTTAGCTCCGCTGACTACATGAGATTCGGTATTGAACTGGATTGCCATACGTTTGTTTTCTCTGTTGTGTAGTAAAGTTCGTCTTCACTTGGTTGTATTGGTTCAGCTTGCCCTTGACATCGTTGTCTGCTGTGACCAGGTCCTAGTGGTACACGGGGTTTCGGTCAGTTTCCGGACCCGCCAACACGAAGATTCGATAGAGGGCCAATAGTACCTTTTGTAAGCGGCTGACGAGCTCGCCTACTGGTAAATCTGCCCTGTAACGGACCTTATTCCAGACGAAGGAGCGAAGGTACTGATCGGTTGGTTCTACGGCACACGGGGTCAACAAGTGAACAGTGAAGGGATTCTGTCGGGGCTCCGTACTATCGTTGACAACCTTCTGCTCGTCGGCCTTCTGGTCATCTCCGTCATATAGCGTGCGCAAGGAGTCGCTAACCTTGGCTACCAAGGCCTGGCAGGCCGAATCGAGCTTGACTAGGTCATCTGCTTGCTGAACGAGGGCATCCAGAGTGCCGATTTTGAAGTTGGGAATGCTGAAGGGTACAACGGAGCCATTGTCGGCGACGGTGGCTTTTAGAGATTCGAGGTGGAAGGGAGCGAGACGAGGGCGTATTTGGCCATCTTGTGGACGAAGATTGGAGAGACGTCAAAGAACAACTCGGGAGAGATCTTACAATGACGTCTCGGTAAGTACCTAAGGGAGCTGAAGCTGGGGAGCTACCTAGGAGCTCAGTCGTACCGCACCTAACCATGTCGCCTGCACACTACATTACCTACAGCGGGCATGTGTGGTGACACCCACTAAATTCAGCACTACAACACATAGAGCGACCTATTATGATCGTGAGGAGGAGTAGCTACCTAGTGAAAGTGCAACCGCCGCCAGCCATCCGTCGTTCACATAGCACGCTAATCCCGATCGGGCGCTTGTCAACCCGTCAATCGCATCTTATTTGCCGTAGTTCTGCGCTACCTCTCATAACCATACGAGTGTAACCCAAAGCCTGAGTCTTTACAGGCAATCCAGTCATTTCAGCGCTGCGAGGAGCGTTATACGTAGGGAGGCAGTCTAGCTAGCAGCTTGCAGTAGTCCGTCTCCTTTTAGGTCGTGCAGACGGACGGGAAAGAATATAATACTGGATCAAGGTAAGAGGGACGGAACAAGAGAGGATTAATCGCCGTCGATGCGCACACTCCGCACTCCGCACTCACCACCACACCACCACTGTCACTACAACTACCTACCACCTCATAACCTACTACCTATCCCTACATACCTCCATACCTACTTTATACTACGTACATAGACCTACTTGCTACCTACCTACTTACATATGTGGGCAGGTACCTATCAGCACTGCCATCTACTACCACAAGCATCCGTACAAGGACTGTCCGACGGTCTCTCCTCTCCTCTCGGCACGCTGTCTTTTCTCCCTTCCATCTGTTGTATCAGCGTCGCACCGAATCTCGCCTGCTTGTTGACGTCGTATTCCTTCAAGAAATCCGACCATCGTCCTGCCTGCCACCTTGAAAATCAATCCATCGCAGCCCACGTTTGTGTTGGACCCGCGTGGCGCAGCTGAATCCCCGTTTTAACCTGTCGGTTCGTGTCGCGAAGCTTCGAGTCCAGTCCGCCTTTCTGAGACTCTTCAGACCGCTTCGCCCGCACACGTCGTCATCCTTACATACATACGCCTTGTGTCTTTCGCCCGCGCACATTGCCATGATTCGCAAGTGAATTCCGGGTACGTTTTGTGTTCTGCCACGAGCATGGGCCCCGGCTGTTCGGCAGACGCCCACTCAAGGACAACAACAGCGACGGCGAACCGCGCACGCTAGACCACTGTATTCTCCTCTACCGCGTATGACCATTGCCATGGTCGCCGTTGCTCGGACCAATGGCTACCGCTTCTAGTAAGCCGTGACATTATTCCTCGTTTTTCGCCGTGCCCCTCCCGCTCGTTGTTGACATGTTTGCGCGATAGGCCAACCACCTGCCGTCTCGGCCAACGCACCGACCACGGGTGCTGTGCGGCCTACAAGCACCGGCGTTCCATTACTGTCCGACGCGTCCACTGTACTTGCCCTTCGCTGTCGGTGCCCAGTGCTGTGACGAACGGTGTTACCAATGGCCCCTTAAACCCTATTAGGGTCCCTCTAGATGGGTCTCCAGGAGCAGAGATGAGGATATACCCTCGAGATGGACGCGTGAGAAATCCCGTCCCTAGCAAGCTGAAGAATGTGAACGACCAGATGAAGGGAAATTTTGGCGTCATGCATATGGATGTAGCCAGCCACCGCGCGAGCGAAGGTAGAGATGCTGCTGCGAAGCGCACGAGCGAAAGTACGGCTTTGCAAGCCAAATTGGCCCAAACCGACGCTTACGTCTCGCACCAACGACGAGCAAACTATCCACGCCCGCCTGGCCTAAAGCAATTTAACTCTCCTAAAACGTCTGCTGAGCCGGTTGCCGACCCCGGCCCACCGCGACCCTTGACAGTCGCAGAGACCAAGACTGAGCAAGCCCGCCTCTTGACACTACTACGGTCATTGCCTCATCATACTGTGGTCGACCAAATCTGCAAGGGCCTCGCTTTCTTTGGTGGGGTACCCGACGCACCGCCTCCAGCGGATGGTAAGTTCCCCGAGAGCGCCGAAGCCAACGGTTCGGGATCTCTCTTTGTTGGTTGGGTAGCCGAGATATTTCCAGACCTGGATCATCCTCGTCCGAGGTTCGTAGAAGACTCGACAGCTCAGACTTCGAATCAAAAACGACCAAGAGGTAGACCCAAAGGGAGCAAGGCTACTAAGTCTCGAAGTGACAAGGGCTCCAAGAAAGGCTCACAAAAGACCGGCAGAGGGGTTGAGGATCAAACACAGGATCCTCAAGATGATAGTTGGGTCGATGTTGAGGATAGTGTCTTAGAGTTGAATGACAATGGAGATTTGGTAGAAACTATGGCAGCATTACGAGATGCCCCGAACACGCCAACAGGACCAGACGATGGCCGTATCCCTGCTGCTACACCCGGAACAAGCTCTGCCGCTGGTTTTCGATCCATCAACGATACTGGTCTTGCTCCTAACTCTAGTAGCAAAAAGCGTGGACGGCCGAAAGGGTCCAAAAACCGGCCCAAGGATAAATCTGCTTTGCAGTCAGTCCCACCACCAAAGGTGACTCCGGTACCCGTACCGGTCCCAATGCTTGATGCCCAGCCCAAAAACAAGACCAGTTCGGCCAAGTCAAAACCGGCTAAGAACCGGCCGAAGCCTTCCGCCGGATGCTCCAAATGACATCAATGTCAGCAATATGCCTAAGCAGCAGCAACAACAGCGTGCGGATCCTAATGCGGCCTCAGACCTCACTTCTTCGGTTCAGGCGCCTGCGCCTACCTCGAGCTTTGCAGATGACTTCACCGCTGCGGCTGTTAATGGGACCACCACGCATAATCACGAAAGCCGACCACCGGCACAAATTGCAACTCCACTTTGCCGTCGCCGGCAATCCAAGTCAAAGCTTCAACTGTGACAGCAAAGAAACGTAAAAGACCTACTGGGAACGCTACGGCTCAAGCCGAAAGCGCAGCTCCCCCGGGGGAGCGGCTTCGAGCTCTCAGCATGTACAGCCATCTACACAGCTCCAAACTCAATCCAATCAGCCTATACAGCAAACGACCCCAGGTAATGTTGCTCCGTCAGCCAAACGTGTACGCAAGTCTCAAGAGTCATCTTCGACCGCTACGGCTAGACGACCGACTCCCAACAATATGAGCCAGAAACCATCCAATTTACCCTCGTCTATTGTTGCGGAAACTACACACCAGCCTAATTCTGGAGACAGTGTGGCTCAGAACCATCCTCCAGCTGAAGGGCTTGAGGCACACTTCGCCGCAATGCAGAGCCATACTGCCGACCAAATGCAGATTTACAATAATAGTCGTCCACAGCATAAACAACAGCCTCACCCAGCCAGTTCCATAGGTTCTGCAGTATCACCCGCGCCGCAGCAGTTCCAGCGCCCACGGGAGGCCTAGATGCCCACTACGACCATTTTACGGCTCTACAAGGCTTATCTGACAGTTCCAGACAAGCCACTACGGGGAGACAGAAGCAGCAGCAACCAACTCAGACAGCATCGCCGATCCCTACTCAACCCTCGAAGTTGCCCCAGATGTCGGCCACGTTAGCCTCACAGCAACAACCCGAGCACCTCAAAACTACTATTCCCAAGGCCAGGGGCTTGGGTCTTCATATAATGCACAACAGCAGTCATCGTATTCATCCACACAACGTCCCAACAACAGCACTTATCCAGCGCTTCTCCTAGCGCAAGCCTTGTTCAACACGTTACGAATTCTCCACAATTTAGTACACAATCAAACTCTCCTCTCATGCAAACGGAGAATAATTACCGTGGATCACCTTCCCTAATTCACAACAGCGCCGCGTTTGCAACACGTCGAACGCCGTCGGCATCGCCCCTGGACAGCAGTACATACCGCCCTAATAATACAACAAATCACGGAGTTGCAAACCATTCGCCACATTTTGGTGCTCGGCAGACATCGGCCTCTGCGACACCACATAACACGTCGCATTCAGGTCTCTCTTCCACCTTCCACTCGTTTTCCGACTCGACCTTGTTTGATATGAATCTTGATTCAGGTAACAACCATGGTAATATGGGTATCGGGGGAAACTCATATGCTCTAAATAGTGGCACTATACCCCAGCAGCAGCGCTCTTCGAGCTCGAACGCTGCGCCGCTATATTCGTCTTCTGGTATGAACAATAACTATCTAGGTTCGGCCAATATGGGCCGCACAGGCCAGCAAAACCGATGGGCTTCATGAAATTAAAGCTACCTTGATTATGACGGAGATTTCTGTTGAGTAAAATGCATGGCGTAAGGGAAGCGGGAAACGACGGCTTGAACTTTTGAACACTTGCGGATTCATAATCACTTCTTCCATGACATGCGGCGTTTCTCAGTGGATTTTCACGAATGGTATGGATGGAAGAGATAGGGAAAGACACCGCGTCAAATACGCAGGACTACTCGAACGGATCATGAAGGAGAGTACATCATGGTTCTTTGATGCATGGTCATCAATGATTGATTGATTGAACGATTGAAGCACAACTTTGAAGTGAGTGCACGAGGAAAAGTAACAAGGGGCGAAAGAAAAAGGAAGGGAATAGGAAGGATAGGAAAGGGAAAGGATGGGTTGCTTTTTTACCTTTTTTTTCTCCTTGTCTCTTCGATTCTCGCTATCTTGTTGCCTTGAAGAGCCACACGGTTCCATTTCTCTCAACTCATCTTTCTTTTTTCCCCGTCAAATCTGTATTTTGATTGTGCCTCGCCCATCTACACATATCCCTCTCCGCTACATTTGTAGCTTCACATCCATATTGTATGTGTGTGTGTGTATGCTTGTCATCTTAGGGGTTTAGGTTGATTTGTGTGTTGCGAGACAGAAAGCAGGCGAGAATCTGGTTCCTGGTTGATAAATAATGAGGCGTTAGAATATACCACTTCCATTACTAGGTACCATTGTTCAGCTTTCGTGTCATCTGAACTCGCGCCGGATTGATTGACACCGACATAACAGTTCCCTATTTAGACAGCTAGGGGAGCGTACGCTCAATATACACCATCACGACGGCTTAATAGCAAGATGCACACAATCCGGAAACGACTATAGCCTCAATGATAATATATATGCATCAAGTCTGCTAATAAAGTGGTTGTTACCTAAAATCCCATCTTTCGATGTATCGAATCATCAAAACGTAACATGAACACTCGGGAAGCAACAATGATTTTACTAGGGAGGTACGTGGGGAAAGAAGGTCACGCAAAAGCTCAAGAAACAGCTTAATAGATGGTCAAATAATTTAATATGGCTTCAAATGCGGGTAATAGATATTTATCTATACATCATTCCCAGGTGAGATCTCGTGCGCGCTTTCGATGCGGCGCTCCAAAAAAATAAAAATAAAAATAAAATATTCATCAAGGCTCACCCGGGCCTCCTGATAGCGCCTTGCAAATACCCCCAATATGATGCCCTATCCCATTCCTTTCCATCCCGGGTCCTGTTCGGCACGGACCCGCCCGGAATGCCAATATGACATAAAAATACGCAAGAAAAGGATGGTATCTGTTACACCGATGTGGTGGTCGTTAGACAACGACAAAAGGACAAAGAAGATATATCATGCCCGTCCGGACATTGGAACAGCCAAGGTGAAGAAAAAAAAAACCTTTCACATGACGCTCGCTCTTAACCGTCGTCCAAGTTCTCTCAAAAACAAAACTCTCAAACAATTAAATACTCTTCTTGATATATGCAAGATAAATATCCACCGGCCCCAAAACGCCCGTAAATGCCTGGATGATATAGTTAAGTCGAAGCGCGCAGGTAGGAGATCAATTTTCTGGGTCCGTCTATTCAATCGGATCTTCCTCGATAGCCTCAAGAGGTGGCAGCACTGATTGCGCTGTTCGGCCATACAGCCATTCGTCCTCCTCAGCGGCACCATCCTCGCGAATCAGGTCTAGCAAGGCAGGTCCGTTGCTTTGATGTCTTGCGGCCGTCCGACGATGCCTCTGTCTAGGATGAGGGCCTCAGCTGTCGGTAGCCAAATGGAGTGTAAATCTGGCAGGTCAGGCAACAGCACTTGAAGCTGCTCCCGTGCTAACGGCCCCATCGGCATTCCTTCTGATAAACTTGTACCAAACACAAACTCTTTCCAATAACTTGTCGAGGAATCGCTCCCACGTCGGCCATTATCTGATCCCCGTCGATCGCGGCTATTAGGAGAATCCATCGCAGTTCTTGTGCCTTCATTGGCGTTTAGACTTGACTTCTTCCGTCTTAAGCCCATGAAACCTCGACGGGACTTTGGCGTAGGCTCAACAACCTCATTACTGACAGACTGGTACCATATATCAACATGGGTCTTCTTTTGTTATAGCCTTTCACTTCCCAAAACCGTTCTACTTGGCGAAGTCCACCAACGCACAATGCGGCTACGTAAACTTCATCCTCGGGCTTGTCTCTCAAATAACCCCTTATGGATCGCTCAAAGCTACCCACATACGACGGGGTCGCAGTCGTCGACAAAATGAGGACACAACTAACGGAAACACTTGATGAACCTTTAGCAGCGTCTGGTCATCGTACATATCCATAACCTTCAACTCAATAGGATTCAATGTGTATGGTTCAAGCGCCAAACCATGGCCGTGTTCCTTGATATACTCTAGATGTAGGGTCCGGTAGGTCTCGAAGAAATGAAATATTGTGAATAATAGAGGAATGAGTCGCCGTCGCATTCGTTCGTACTGGGGCGCAAATTCGTTGCGCTGGGCTTCGGTTGTTCGGAGAAAAATTTCTTTGGTAACCCTTTCGCTTATCAATATCGATAGCTTACTAGCAACATGTAACCGATGCCATATACCACACAAGTAATGCAGTTTCATTAAAGATGGCTCAGGCTCGGGGTATAGACGGATCGCGTAGGCTGGAATATGGTGTTGTATGTGGTATCGTGTTATGGCAGATTCGTTATATGTGATCATGGCATGCCACGATCGTGATGCGATACGCATGCTCAAGATGTCGGATAGCGGTAAGGAAGCAATTATTTGTATTTTTAGCTCGTTAGGTAAGTTTGCGAACAGTCGATCGAACGGGACGCTGCTCATACGTTATTTAGCGATAATGATATCAATCATAGGGTCATACTGTGCCACCCGTACCTCTTTTTGCGGGTAGACTCGACGGACGAGTTTCGAAGTTCATGTTCGAGCGACGTCCGCGTAGGGAGAATAGTTCGGAAGCCAAAACCGGGCCAGCGCTTTTCTGACTTCTGATGGTCGTGTATTTTCTGCTGATCCAGCGATGTTGGCTGCTCAATAGGAAGGAAGAAGCCTGAGCCTTGAGCAACGGCATCTTGGGTTTGATTTCTCGATGTGGGAGCTTGTCGTAATTTCTCGAAATATCGCGGAGAGGCGAACTCGGTAATATGTGGAGGGTCCATGGCAGTCGGGTTGTAGCGAACGTCAATGGACCAACGCGCCTCAATGAGTAGGAGGACAGGCGGTGCCTCTAACGCCCGCGTGTCCTCGTCGGAACAGGTAACGCGACAGTGCTGTAGCTAAGGATACCAACAAAGGACAATCGCACATCAATCATGTTGGTACATTAAGGACTCGAAGATAGCCTCTCGTAACGTGAAAACATCGGCTCACGGCTCAGACGGCGCGACAAGGTTGGCAACTATTCCAGCAAACAGCGAGAGGTTCAAACGAGCGACAAGACGGGGTTCGAGGATGTGGGTTGAAAAGCGAGCGACAGCGTGGGACGCGAAAACAGGCGCTCGGAGAGGCCACTAAATCCTCCCTTCCCTTCTTCGTCCAGGCGTGTCTCGACCAGGCGTGCCGAAATCCCGAAGCGATCAACCAATTGCCAATGACTCGCCAATCCCACCAATCCGTTGATCACGATCGCAAGGTGTACCTAGGGCGATTGGAGCGATGATGTGGAATGGCAAGTGTGAGAGTCACGAGCTGTCGCCAAAGTAGAGGGCGGGCCGTTGTTGTTCAAGAGCGTGTATAGCTGGATGGACGGGCGGACGGCGGACGGTGGGCAAACGGCGACGATGCGGGTTGAGAGAATCGAAGTTTGGGGGTCAACCTCGGCGGCGTCGAGTACTTGGTTGGAAGAGGAGGGGAAGAAAGGAAAAAGAAGCTAACCAGCTTGCTGGAAAAACACAGGTAGGGCCGAGGGACAAGGTGACCGTCCAGACGCAGACGCAGAGGCTACACTACGTTGTATGTATCACGGCTCCCACCAAAGGTGGAATATAGGTAGCAGATTGAGTGGGAGAGAGGGAGTGGAAATGGGAGGCAATAAGGCCGAACGCTTGGGGCGCTGGGAACATGGGCCTTCGCTGGGACTTGGGGCTGGCGGAGCTGCTTGTTTGGCACTGGGGCAGTCGAGTGTAGGTACCTGCTAGCCCATAATGCCCCTAGCGCAGCCGACGCTGGTAGGGTGTATGGGGGAGGAGAGTAGTGGGTAGCGGAGAGCAAGCGGGCACAGTAAGCCAGGCACTGTGCAATCGACAATTCTACCGAACCTGGCACGCTAGCAATCTCACCTAACCGTACACGTACCGTTGAAGAGGCACGGACTAGTACGGTGCAGCTGCACTTCGTGTACATTGAAACCTGTGCCCAGTAATTTCACTTGGCACGGCATCAGCCACTGTGTGCACACGAAGCAGCACGGCAGCCAGTGGTGGTGTCAGTGAAGCGAGCAGTGTGTTGCAGCGACCAGCGAGCACCTATACCATTCCGCAGCACGTCGCATGAAGATGCTACAGAATGGTCGAAGATGTACTGTTTACAGGTCAGCACAGTGCACATCCGGATAGGTGGCAGAAGTGGCATGCGTCTCTCGGTGGGTCCGATGGCTTAATCAGGCTTGTCTGGGGCTGCTGGGGCGCCCTCGAGTCTTATTGACACGGTGCCAAGGTGGGATGGGGCAGAAATGGGGTGCTCTGGAATGCGGTCGCTCTGGCTGGTTACGGCGACTTGGCCGGCCTAATAGTGGAGTGCTGCCGACCTTGGGCCAGCGAGTGAGCGTCGCCGTGCCCGTCTCGCCCATCACCTCTAACCACTCTGCACCGAGGAACACCCGTCAACCTTATCTCTCTCCACGCGCGCCCTCTTTTCGTCAGTCTACATAGTACCATTTGCGTACCATTTGCTCGAGTACCATACCTACCATACCTTACACTTCGCGTCGGACTGGCCAGCTCTGGTCACTCCTCTCACGTCGTGTATTGTGGGCGTCATCCGTGTCCCATCCAAAATATGGCCAGATACTAGCCAGGTACTACCTACGTTCCGGACATAAGTGACCCAGTCTCTGCCTCGTCGCATAGTACATCTAGACCCAAGCAGAAAGCGAAACAGAAACGCCCGACGCACTTGTACAGTCTACTTCCTTTGCCTATTCCCGGGCGTAATGTGTCACGTAGGTATCCCAACATCGATCACTACTTATATACGTGGAACATCCCGCTTCCTCTCTCCTCCACTCCTTGCCCTTGCATCATGTTGGGTCAGTCACGAAGCGCTTTTGTTAACATATGGATTATGCATAGTGTATGTCTTATCTAAACTTTACTCTGTCAACTACTGCAGGATGACTGCCGCAGAATGAATGGATGGTTCTCAGAGAGACGGGTTGCCTCGTTTATATATACAGTATTTTGTACTATCGAAAGAGTCTCACTACGGTTTTGATCAGTCCGCTTCGTCTATCCTCTATTATATTGTGTGGCCGCTGGCGTATTGCTCTTGAGTTGGAGTCGCTCTAGGGGTTTTGCGTCAATTATTAGTGCCATCTAAGGTCAAATGGCAATCTATACGCTACTTATCGGGCCGCAACCATCGGTCATCCTCCACCGCCGCCAAATCCTCCATCCGCATAGCCGCGAGACGATGTCATAGCCCGGTATCGTTAGAACCATTGTGGCCTGGACTGCTTATCTTGCATCTATGCCCTCGCCTCGACTCCACTGCCTGATTTCGGACTTTTCAGCGCCTTCTTTTCTCATGTGTGGATGCGTTCCTGATGCTCGTTTCGCTCCCTACCTTTGTAAACAACTAGTGTCTGGAACTGGGCGTCAAGGTATAACACGCGGCTCCAATTTAGCCTATTTACACCGCCAGTAGCGTCACAGCGAGTCTGCAAAAAGTCATTTATCTGCCAATGACTCGAATGGTTCATTGTCAGTTACCCAATAGGCAGCGGGTTCCAGTCTGTAAAGACGAGCCTCATCCATTAACAGAAGGTTTGAGGGTGCCTACGGCTTATACCGAGCCAAGGACCAACATGGATTGCAACGTCAAGATTCATGCTTCGTGGCCTATAATCCTGGTCACGAATACCGCGATTCTTTGACGACATTTGAGTAAGCTCTCCTGTTCTCGTCCGGTAATTGGTTGACGGCCAAAAGTATACCTTGGTATCATCTTTTCAACGGAAGGTTGCGTTCCTATACTGCATCTCAGGAGCCTACTGGACTAATCCAAGCCAACAAGGGAAACCGAGGATGATCACGCCATGAGCAGTATCACGAGGCAAATTTAGGTTTCATATTTGATACGCTTGATTTTACCCCTAATCACAAGTGTCGAAAACGGACAAAAGCTTAACTTCTTGACCACACCGAGTGTGACGATATGCTAGGCCCTCCAGTCGCGTCCACCCACACTATTTTCGGAGAGATCTGCGCCCTACTTCGGCACTTCGAAAATTTCCCTTTCCTTCACTTCGGTCCGTAGTGAAACCTTTACCGCACCAAGACATCATCTTCCTGATTTGGGATGTTTATACCAGGCTAACCTCTCACAGAGAATGGAATAACCCGTTATCGTTCGCTGGTTGCATTATGATGCTCGCTTAAAAATGTTTAGTAGTGCGACTTCGACGGAAACGTTCTACATAAACTTGGTAGTTGAACTGACAGTGAGTTTAATGATATGCTCAATACCCAGGGATTTATAGTACTTAGGTGTGCTTCTAACCATAAAAGCAGCGGATAACTATCTCCTGAGATCATACTTCTTGGGCCTAGCGAAACCACCCGCTCCTCAATTCTCTCGTGCCTCAATTCGTGAAGACAGCTATCATATCATCGGCTCCTCATTCCTCCTTTTCTCCGAGGCATCACTCAATCGTGCCATCAGTACACTTGGTCATTTTTCAATATATTCAATATGCTAGGTTGTTATAGCTGAAATTCCCCGCGATAGAGCCGCTTAGCTTTACATGGGCGTACGGCCCTATTGCGGTGAATCTCCACATTTTCATATCCCTGTAATGCGCCGTTTTGGTCAGCTCTGGTTGGCTAGACCGTAAACAGCTTCCCGCTTTTGGTTGAAGCTTTACTTGAAGTGGTAATCCACTCCAAGTCTTCAGGTTATAAGGTATTAGTATCGATTGCACACACGAGGTATATACATATTTTGGTATGCGTTGTGCCTATGTCGTTAGGGTTACCGAACTCATTCCATTCTTGACTATAAAGGAGCCTGCTGTTTCTCACAAAAAAAGAATACTTTTGTTACCTACGTATCAGGTTTTACCACATTCTCCCAATTTGAATGTACTGACTTGCTTTACCAGGGTCAGCCTTGAAACATATTGCGACACACATTCAACATGTCTATCAACTACACCCTGCCAACGAGTGTCCTAAGACATTATCGCCAACTGTCTACACAACGCAGTGCATGTAAAGACAATTGGTGGGCTTGCGAGCAACAAACCCGACAGCATTGCTATCTTCACGAGAGTGTTTTATCAGATTGAGCGAATTCGATACGCAATTCTTACAGTGTACTCCGTATAGACAAGTACTTCAAGCGGAGTTTCACAGTACACTTACTATATAGTCGGCTCCATCCGACTGCCAGTCCAGGCAGTCTGTTTGCTGATCCCAAACTTTCATGCGTCAACTTCACGTGCGTGACGTAACTATCCCAGCTATCTCCCCTTTTACCCCAGGACTTAGTCCTCTTAAGGTACTGTATTATGACTGCAGGCAGGATACGTGGAAGCGAATTGTTTACTCGATCCTTGAGAGTATAGTAATAAGCTATATCACGATCGGGGTGCCTTTCCAGGTACACCACGATATAGCCTTGTCTAATTAAACAGCGCTGCCTCAAGACTAAGCTAAGAGATTTGGTTCACCAGAACCCAACGCGACATGACGAAACCCTCTAGTGTAGATGTATACTTGGTCTTGGAGAAGGGACCAAAAATGGCTAGTCAACGGTTCAGTACTGGAATCCTATACAGTACGTATAGACCAGAATAAACTAGGAAGCAAGTGCAGGTCAATGTGCGAGTGTCCTGTTTGACGTTGATACAATGGCTTCAGCTTTGAAATGTTTTTACATTTGTCGAGCACGTTGTATCAGCACATCCATTCCTCCGGAAATGAAGCTTTGTCATCTCTGTGTGACGAGTTTTCTCATGTGCATCATCTATGCATGACCCATTAGCTCAGATTTACATCACTTCGGCAACAGCCGTCAGGGGTAACACATACCACGAGTTCTAATGGAGAATCGTATTTTTAAGGCGGAGATCCCACCGCTCGTGGTGCAAAGCCCACCTCAATCAACGGTTTTTAGATGTACAAGTGCCGATCTACGTCAGGCAAGTCCCAGCATATTCTCTAGCGCCTGAAGACTTCGGTGATTGCCTCGCACTGCGTAGGAACATTCTCACGCACCTGGTGTAAAAGTAACAGCTCGAAGAAGCCCACGGTTGGCGGGACACTTCGAGATTCGCGATCTTGTGGCAGGTGACTACCTCCTTATATTTGTGCCAAGAGACGTTGACCCGGTTATCCTCCGAAAGGAGGCCGCCGAAAGCTACAGTACTCAGCCTTGTCCTCGCCGATAGAAACGGGTAGTATCAAGCAAACGCATGATTTGGACAATCCAGCTATACGGGATGAGGTCAATTGGTTCGCTCTTTTGAAATTCAAAATCTATACCCGCTCTCTCATGCAATCACAAAAGCATATAGCCTATGCAAGGCAAGGTCCCATACAACAAGCAAGCTCTCCGTCAAGAGTAGAAGTACCCAAAAAACCATATCCACGCACATTGAAATGTCTAGACTGTTCAAACACATATATATACCTATGAAGGTGCTTTTCAATGTTGCCAATGGAAGCATATGGATTACCTTATCCCCTTCAATAGATATGCTACTATCCAGCTTACCACTAGCAAACCCCAGGTAAGACCCCTATAGCCGGGATATGTGAGGGGATCCAATTAGAAATCACCGGTCACCGACTTGACGATCTATTTTTAGATGCTGCGTAATGCAGCTGGTCCATCTCATCATCATACGCGCACACAAATCTTGCCTCATGGTACTTAGAAGCTACATGCAGAAGCTGACGGAGGACTCGGGTTTCGGGCTACTTTCTGAGAAGAGGCAAAAGTTCTCGTCGCGTACCGCCATCGCGTTATGCTTAAAACCCAGTGCCAAGATGTCGAGCGTTCCCTTTTAGTGACAGCCGTCATGCGCAAAAGGGAAAAAATATCTGGCAATCTCTCCCCGCTTGGCCATTGCTCTCCTCTAAGGCTTCGGTTGTGAAAGAGTCAAGCCAACCAGATAGCACGTTGGCATTGTCTGGGCAGAAGCCTGGGCCTCTTGGTGTTAGCTTAACTACCAGTACAGCGCTTCTTTTCCATCTTCGGCCCTCTACTGCCTCCACTCTTTGTCATCATAAACAAGGCTCGTCTAGCCCATTGAGATTAGATTGACAATTGGTAGGAGAAGTCGCGTCCTTGGTGCCAGTATCGGTGTTTACGCTTATGCTGCACTGCTTACCATCCCATACATCCGTAAAAAGCAAACCAGGTCTTTTCTCCCAACAACTGCCGAATGTTGAAATCCCCTGAGAACAACAGGCGCGAGAAGACGAGCGGCAGCGGCAAGGCGTAAAGCTCGACAACCTCTACCGTCTACTAGCGAGCTTTTTGCCGCACAGAGACATTATCCATCACATCATCCGGCTTCTCCCAATTTCCCTAAACAGCTCCCCGCGCGTCTAACCATCGGTTGTAAGCTCGCGGCTTCTAGAGTAACCCGATTGTGGGATTGGCCAGCTCTTCATTTTTGCGCCGAGACGCGCGCTCTTCACTCAAGAGCGCACTTTGCCCGGCCATTCGTCAACATACATGACACGGGGGAACTTGTAATGAGACTATAGGGGGCTTAGCCATAGGATATACACACCTTCAAAGGTACCCACGTATCTGTATCACACCTAGCCCGCACCAGTCAAGCGCGCGTGTCAGTATGGATGACAACTCAGCAGCCGGCTCGGGCCCATCCAGCTCGCTAGTTATACCCGACAGTCCAGTCGAGTCCCGAAATAGCGGAAACGACATCCGGACAGCGGGACAGGTTGAGTCGCCTATATCTCCGTCCTCCGCTACGGCTTTAGCGCGGTTCGAGTTCGAGATAGGAAGAGGTAACGAGGGTAGCAAAGTTTTAATGGTTGAGTGGGATTGTTCACACACGGACGGCAGCGAATTGCATCCTCGGGACAGAGAGGGCTGGCTTGTATCATGGGGAAATAAATCAGCAGCATACCCAATTAGGGACGACGACAAAAGCCCGTCACCATTGTTGCGGGTCTATATCTTACTACCCGAAAACTCACCAATTCCTCCAGAAATCACCATATCTCATACTAGCACAGGGCGTACGCTAACAACAAAATGTATGCCGGCAATCTTCGCCCCAGGTCTGGGTGTCAGTCCACCGGATTCCGGTAAGAGGGGTGTCTTACACACAATATGGGCCAAGAAACGTCTATCCGAATTACAAAGGGAAATAGAGCACGAACTGCAGAACAACAGCGAGGGTGTCGCCTTGGAGATGGCTGTTCAGGAGAAGCAATGGCTGATAGATCACTTTGGCTTTGTGGACTTGGAAACGCGGCAACACCCAGCGCCTCCTCCAACACCCCGAAGTCCGCGATCCCCTGTGGGTGGACGATTAGGTGAAATGTTGAAGGGTCTTAAGCTTTCAACCTCCTCGGCGGATCTCGATAGAACACCAGGTAAGTCATAATTTCTGCACGGCACAACGTCTCACGTTTCACATTACACATGTGATCGTCAACTAACGTCTCCCGAGGCACTACACCACTACAAACCTCCCAATCTTTGTCACGAGGTGCTTTTAATGCTGTTTCGGTACCGAATTTGTCCATGCCGAAACCAGGCTCGGGCACTGCTGTCGCGTCTCTCGACGCTGTGATGAGCAATTCCCAGCCGACAGCAACAGTCTCGCAGACTAGAGATACCGAGGATGAGTTGTTCGCTCTACCGATGAGCCCGCGAAGGTACGCAGTCGTCAAAGTCAATTCCTTATTACTTTCGCCACCCGAAGGCCATAAAGGCTCCGGTTCTTCCGAGACACTTGCCATGATGATAACTAACACCGAGCTTTGTAGCCCTGAAATGACGACCAGCCCATTTAGCTTGCTAAAGTGACGCTCTAATTATACCATACGGCCGCTTGTAAAATTAGCTGTTGTAGCTAGTCCGCCAGGAAGAACTGCGCCGCTGCTAGGCTGGTTCTATCGGTCGCCCAAGCAGCGTACCTGGATCACGCTGCTTTGTCCACAACAATAGCCATAGCCCAGAGAAGGCTATTAGAGTTGTCATTTACGGAGCTTTGCGAGGAATATCACCAGGACAAGGACCGAGAGGAGCGTTAGTGAGATAAACTGAAAACGTGGTACGAGCTATGGCCCGGCAAGCCAGACCGAAATCTAGAGTATGACCATACTGTACCATTAACAGTCAGCTATTATACCGACCGACACTCCGGGGAACCTAGAACATACTATAATATATATCATATAATGCACATTTCTCCGGATTATCATTTAGGATTCCGTCTTCTCAGGTAGTCTAGTCTGATTCTTTTGAGTACCTACCTAATAGTACGTAAGCGGATGTACCCAGCGTTTCATAAAATGACCACGCAGCACACATGCTCCTAATCCGGTAGGTGACTGAACACTAGACTCCTGCACATGAGTTACATCGTGGTCCAGCAAAACATCACACTTTGCGAATACGAGAAAGTTTCCAAATCTGACCGCTCAATTATGACCATGCCCAACATCTCGTCACTCTACGCAAACTCCAACGAACGCCGCTAAGAAGAAGATGCCCTCACTGTCATAGGCCTCATGGAGGGAGAGGGGTAGCGAAAGCCCCTCATAACCATCACGCGTGACTGGGTTGGTCACATTTGATCACCGGCAACTCTCGAATTTCATTGAGTAATTCCCAGCGAAAAGAAGTGATATCTCCGTTGAGCAGAATGTTTGAATGCAACCCTGAAGTTGGGTGCAAGAATAGCGTGCAAGGGCACTTCGTGGGGAAGTTTGGGGAGAAAATTACACAATCGATCAGAACCCGCGCCCCCCCACCTTAGCCCCCGAAACCCTTTCACCTCGTGTCGTCGCGTATAAACCTGCAGCAGACTAGGCAAGCGGGCGCATATACTAGTGACCCGGCCGGGAGGTTTAGTCCCGAGGCCGAAAATCCAAGATTCTCGAAATACCGAGGAGGGTCGGGGGGGGGGGGGGGGGTGAGAGAGAGACCGTGCACTAAAGGAATCGTTTTCCGCCAGAATGTTGTTTCTTTTCCCCATTTTATTTCCTCGAACCCGACAGCATGTTCCTCGACCCCTGGACCATGCGTCGAAGACTTTAACTAGTTAGCTGCGGCGGCTTCGGTACCCGAATTACCTTAGATGGTAAGTTCCGTCGTTTCACTAACGGAAACGTGTTAGCACCAATACCCACATAGCCTGCCCAAGCGTTACTATATGAAGTTTTGCGGAACGTCGAGTCTGGCAGGAGCCCTAAAACTGACAGGACTAACTAACTAACAAATTGACGGGCGAAACTACCGCCTTTCCTGGTTTCGTTGCCGAGGGTTATGGATCGCTAACACGTGCACTTACCATATCCTAATTAGAGACAGCCTAACCTAACCACGTCACAGATTGTTTTTTAATTCGAGACCCTGCCCATCACTAACAAGGGATTGGGCCAGATTCTCGTATTGCTAATGATCTTCTATAAGTTAAGGGGATCATGCAGGACTCAACCCCGATTTAGCTAAGAAGGAAAGGCTTAAATGTCCGAGTAGCCTCGGTTTTATTTGTTCGATTTGACCACTTTTGCTCTCGCATATGTTTCTCGGAGCAGGATAAGAGACCAGGAACTACAAGGGGGAATTATGGGAAGCCGAGGATATTAATTCATTAGATAGACTAACATGTTTGCGTTGTTATGAAAACACATTATGATGCTTATGCTTAATTGTACTCTATATTTATAAGTGACTGTGTCATGGGTTGTAAATTACCTTAAACACCTAGCATGAGCACTACGATACATTAAGCCATGAGTCTCATGTACGGTGCTGTTAAAAGACATTAAGCCCTAATTTCATATTCGCCTCGTATTGTTGCTAACAAACAAAGGCATTCCCAATCTTTATACTAAAATGCTTCATGGAGAAACTGGCATGACCTCCTATATGCATAACATATACTTGCCCGTAGCCATTATTTCCATTCGCAGTACCTAAACAATGATTCTTCATAATCTACATGGATTTATTCTTATTCCCAAATTTGTATTCTTTCTAAAGCATTGTTATCATGGGCCATAAGCATATGTTTTTTAAGAAGGTAAGAAATTTGATGGAATATGATTGTATGGGGATGTAAGACTCTTCTTTAATTTATTGTCCTGTAATATTTGATTTCTCACGGTGTTCTCACGTATAATTATAAATGAGGAAAGTAAGCCAGCAGCATTCAACCTTTAACGTCTCGCATATTGCTCGAAAGTTTAGTTTCGTGTTCTCTGGGATTACAGCGGCATCTGATTGATTAGTATCACAAACAATCATAATGTCATTGTTCTAGTATCAGAGGCGACTATTAGAGGCGACTTTAGCATTAGAAATATGCTACATAGTCACAGAGGGTTTTTATTGTATTATAAAACCCCATAGGTAGTTGGTGGAAGCGTAAAGATGGGTTGAGAAGACAAGCTCCCCCTAGACTTAGTTCTCCTTTATGTGTTGAGACTACGTAGTTAACATTGGGAATATATTTGGCACAGTAGTCTTCTAGCTCGTCTACTAAATTCTATTTTACGGTTGCGTCACTAGATATTCAATGGATTATCTTCTAACTTAGAACCACTTATATATCTATTCGATCTTTCATGGTATACAGAACCGCTCCTCCAAACAAATAACTTCCCGGGGCCTAGAAATGTTATACAGTTTCCCTGAAGTTTTAAGAGTGAGTTACATGTTGCTAATAATCTTAGCTTTGAAGCTTGGTTGACGATCTAACTTATCCTATACTCCAATTGTATAAGATTCTAGTTATATTTTTGGACGCATTGTGGCATCACATAAGATGAAAAAATAGACTTCGGCTTCGTACAGAGAGTCGCAGCATCAGCAGTGCATTTCTAGGCAACTCCGCTTCCACTAGGTATCTTTCACGAAATCCGAGGTAGGGTCTATAAAACCAAAAGAACACCCTTTCTATAGAGGTTATTCCGCCTACTCTCCATCCAGAGAACTCCGATTACATCTACCTACGCCTATTTTGAGAGTTCCGACGAGAACTCTGCCTACAACTCTAGCTACCACGACGATGCGGCGTAGCAGAAGTGTTAGCAGTAACATGCCGACAACATCGCCAGCTTTAGGAAAATCTAGTTTTGGTCTCGCTGCCTAATATGCGACGGATATATCTCCCCACATACTACAGCGTCTTCTATACTCGAGAGAAGTGAAAGCACACTTTCCTTATCTAGATAGACAGACGCATAACGAGCCTCTTGAGTGATAAGACGTACGTAGGCGAGTAACTAGTGTCTTACATTACGAGATTTCGCATCCTCAGAGCATGTCTGAGCAGCTGTCGAGTTAGTTTTCCTCTTGACACCATGATCAGTGTCCGCAGAGAGCCATAAAATTCTCTTAGGAAAAGATAGTATCTTTACTGGTCAAAAACTACTCGTTGGCATTATTCACGAAGCAATCGTGTAAACTTGGAGAGACGGCGCCGTTTTAGAGGCGAATGTAGATGGTTTTTGTCAGGCACCCTGTGATATACGGGGTAGATCATCTATATTTGTTATTGCACGAAGGTCTCTAAATCCGCTTCTGTAGATGTAATATGGTTATTTGTAGATGACCACTTTGTTTTTAGTGACTTTGTGACGATTTTGTACAATATGACATCTTCTACATCTAAGAGAACTCAAGTAAGTAATTATTCGGCGGTGAGTATTTGAACATCAGTATCCGATACCCCGTGATGGAATCAGGCCCAAGTTTTGAAAGCTTCTTTTATGAGCAAATTTCACAACCACCCCCCCGAAGCGACGGAAGACTTAGTCCTTGGCCGGGGTTACCAAAAAAAAAAAGGCCAGCTTCATGAGCGAAAACAACATTGACATCGAGAGCGCCTACAGAAAGGGAGCACCACGTTCAATGGAATTAAAGACCATCAAATGTCTCTTGATTCATAGCCCTTCTTCTACGAATATTTTTGGCCTTCGCCAAGATCCTATCTATTCCCAGAAGTAATTTACAGATAAACAACCAAGAGTTGGAACTCGAATTTATGTCACCATGGCTATTCATAAGATCAGCTCAGACTCAACTATACATTAATGTCATACCATTGTCTCTAGATACGCTCCAATGCTATGCTGAGGATAGAAAAATAAGAGTAATAACCTAAGCGGTAGATAGATTCTCAAGTGATAAAATCGGGTTAATGCAGCTGCGTACTACCTTTCATGGATACTAATTTAAATGGGAAAATATATATGAAGTTGAAATATATAGTCAATCTCAGCTGATGCTCAAGCTAGGGAGGGGCAGCTGCATGGTGGGGCATCGTTTTAGAGATCCCGCTCCCGCAGAAAAAATAAACGAAAAGAACGAAGTCTATTGGATAACTAAATTCAGCTGCGCATATATACATATTAGAGCTTCCCCCAGCTCGCTCCATTTAAATTTCTTCCTCACGGATTTCATCTTCGCGACCTATTGTGAATGCTTCATTCCCTGTCGCATGCCACTTTTTATTCTCCATATAGGTATGTAAGCCGCGCCCTGACTCGACAATTCCTCGTCGAGCTGTGCGCAGCATGGCAACGAACCTTCGGAAAGGGTCAGCCTCGACCTCGCCCTTGCCCACGACCAGCGACGTCCAGACTGTTGTGCGAGATGGCCAAGAGTATACTGAAGTCAAGGAGGGATTGGCCCGTATCCTCGTGCCCTTTTCGAGACCAGACCCTGCTACAAAGGCTACTAAGAGCGTCGAGGAGCAACAGCATGTCTTCTACAACCCCATTCAGCAGTTCAACCGGGACTTAACCGTGCTTGCCATCAAAGCCTACGGAGAGAGCCTCTCATCGAAGCCGCGCTCTGCCAATGCGAAACATATAGCCAAGAGGAAACGCGACGCATGCGATGCCAACGGCCCGAACCCCAAAAGGCAACAAGAGCGGTCTGCGACGCCACCGAAACCGGTGCCGCCAGCGCATCCGACCCTGCCCGAGCCAGTGATGCGCGCGGCGAAGGTATCGACATATCTATGACCGAGGAGAACACCGAGACCTCGGGAAAGAATGAGGCCGCGCCCGACGCTGCTGCTGACCAGCCATCGCTCGAGACAGCCAAGGAACCCGAGTCCAAGCCGCCGCAAGATACTATACAGCACCATGTCCCCAAGCCCCCACTTCACCATTCTCGACGCTCTTTCTGCAACTGGACTCAGGGCCTTACGATATGCTCAAGAGCTTCCCTTCGTCACCTCTGTTACAGCCAACGACCTCACCCCTTCTGCAGTCGAGGCCATTCGCCGCAATGCCGAGCATAACGGTGTCGAGTCGAAGGTTATCGCTACCCAAGGCGATGCGCGTGCTCATATGTACTCGATGCTAGCCGAGGAGCTCACTCGTGATCACGAGAAGTCAAAATTTGCAAAGAGAAATAAATATAAGGGGAAGAGATACAATGTCATTGACTTGGATCCTTACGGAACGGCTGCCCCATTTCTCGACGCCGCAGTCAACGCTGTGCGCGATGATGGCGGTCTTCTGTGTGTGACCTGCACTGATTCGGGCGTGTGGGCGTCAAATGGCTATCCGGAGAAGGCATTCTCCCTCTATGGCGGTATTCCTCTCAAGGGTTCCTATTCCCACGAAGTTGGGCTGCGGCTAGTTTTACACTCCCTCGCCACCTCTGCTGCAAGATACGGCCTCGCAATCGAGCCACTTCTCAGCTTGTCTATCGATTACTACCTCCGGATATTTGTCAAGATTAGGAAATCTCCGGCCCAAGTCAAGTTCCTCGCGGGAAAGACGATGATAGTATATAGCTGTGACCATGGATGTGGCGCTTGGGAAACTCAGTTTTTAGCACGCAACAAGAAGACTACCAACAAGTCCGGGAAGGGCACTTTTTACAAACATAGCTTCGCAATCGCCCCGACGACTGGTTCGAATTGTCAACATTGCGACTCGAAGATGCATCTTGCCGGTCCTATGTATGGTGGCCCCCTGCATTCTCCAGACTTTATCAAAAAGATTTTAGATGGATTGCCCAACGCTTCGGATGATGTGTACGGCACAAAATCGCGAATAGAAGGCATGCTGCACACTGCGCTCGAAGAAATGCTACCTCTTCCGGAAGACCTCTCACCGGAGGATAAAGAGGATGAATTTGCTGCGCTAGAGCCGTATCCTTTCTATTTCCATCCCACCAATCTCGCAGGTGCATTGCATTGCGTCTGTCCAGACGAGGATAGCTTCAGGGGGGCTCTCCGTCATCTAGGTTACGAGGTTACGCGAAGTCATTGCAAGGCTGGGAGCATGAAGACGAATGCACCATGGTCGGTGGTGTGGCATATCATGCGAGAGTGGATACGGCAGAGGAACCCCGTGAAAACTGAAAATATTAGAGAGAATAGCCCAGCGTACAGGCTACTAAGGCTAGGTGGCAGCGAAAAGAAAGACGACGAGATCGATAAACTAGAGGTCGTCTTTGACCAACGTCTTGGCCGCGATAAATCCAAGCAAGGATTGGTTCGATTTCAGAGCAATCCCAAGGAAAATTGGGGGCCTCAGTCTCGAGCCAAAGGGCATTGACGCTGCTTACCTCTGTCGAGTTGCCTAGTGGAAACATCACAATTGATACCCTTTGCTTTTGGCCTTTTTAAAGACACATCCTGTGATATAACATGTGTATGTCTCAATCATGATGTACCCCGTGTAAGACTGAGGGCTTAGACGATTGCCCCAGGTTTCCGGACAGAACATAGGTGGTATTGGTGGTGCATGTAGGTACCCGGTACCTCATCTTCGAATGCGAAACGGGCTACACTAGTTCCGAATCGAAATGTCGCGCCCCACCCATCCTTCACACACAAGTTCCCCCGTTTTTGGGAAATATACCGATAATAGTATTTTTTTTCTATAAATTATATAATAAATATTAATTAAAGCTTATTTTTTATGTTAAAAATAGTATTTTTAATGTTTTAAAGCGTTAAAATGTTTAAAAAAGCTTTAAAAAACGTATTTAATATTTTAAAAGTTATAAAAACCGCTAAATTATTATTAAATTTATATAAATATAATATTAGCTATAAAACGCGTATTTTTTTATAATAATATAAAAAATTATATATAATTTTTATAATTATTATTAAAAATATTTATTATATTATTAATTATAATAGTTTATTTTTATTGCTATTATTTTTATTATTTTTATTATTAAAGTTATTATTTAGTTTATTTAGCTTTTTAAATCGATTAATTTTACGAAAAAAAAGTTAGCCGAGCTATTTTTTATTATATAAATTAAATATAATAAAGTTTGTTGCTACGATTATACGTTTTAATAACTTTACTAACGAAAAAATCGAAATATTTTTACGCGTAATATTTCCGAAAAATAAAAAATAAGCTATAAAAGCTACTAAAAATAAAAATAATATTAATAATAATAATAAATATAATAATAATTTATATAAAGCTATTATTATTAAACGAATTATTAATAAAAAAAATAAGTTTAAAGCTAGCTTTATATTTATTAAGCTAGCAAAAAAAACTTTAAAAAAACAAATATTTATATATAATTAATAATATAAACAATTTACCGAAATTAAAAATAATTTATTTTTAGCTACTATTATTATTAATTTTAAAGCTTTTAAAATATTTAAAGCTTTTAATATAATATTTTAATTATTATTGCTTTTTATTATTATTAATTTTTTTTTAAAATTAATTTATTAAAAAATAAAAAAATATTAGTTAAAAAATTTTTTTTTTAAATTTATTTATATAAAAAACGCTATATAATTATAGTTTTTAATATTACCGATTTTATTTATTATATTAATAAAATATAAAATATAACTTAGCGAATTTAAAAACGAAATATTAGCTACTATATATAAATATATTATATATTATTATTTTAATTAAGCTATTTTTTATTTTATTTATATAAAAATTAAATCGGGCGTTTGTACTATTAAATAAATATTTATATTTTTAATTATATTAAAGCTTATAAAAAGTAATAATTTTATATTTATTAATAATTAAAATATTATTAATATTTTAAAGTTATCGAAATAATATTTATAACTATTTAATATTTATATAAAGTCGAAAATATTAAAAAAATAATATTTAATATATTAATAAATATAAAAAAAAGTTTTTAAAAATAAATAGTTTTATTATAAATAGTTATATTATATATTTATTAGTATTTATTATATTTATTATAAAATGAATTAAAATTTAATATATTTTTTAATAAAAATAATAGCTATAATATATAATATTATATAATAATATATATAAATAAATAAAAATAAAAAGTATTATTACGTATTTATAGTATTATTATAGCTTTTATTAAAATTTAATATAACTATAAATATAATTATATATTTATAATAATATAATAAACTAATAGTTTTTAAATAAAAAATAATTATATTATAAGTATTATAAACTATAATATTATTTTTTTTAATATTTATATTATATATAAATCGTAATTTTATTTTATAAATATTTGTTTTTTCGCTAAAAATTAATAACTTTTTTTTTAAAACGAAAATCCTTTTTATAATTATTATTTTTAACTTTTTTTATTTATTATAGCTAATTATAAATACTTTATTATAAATTAATATTATAAATAATATTATTAATAAATAATAATAATATACGTTAAATATAGTTTAAATATTTTCGATTTATTAAATATTTTGCTTGTTTTTTTAAAAAAATATTTATAACTATAAAAGCAATTTTATAGTTTTTTATTATATAAAAAATCTTATTATTATATTAGCTAAAAAATTTTCTATAAATAATATTTTATTATAAAAAAAAAAAGCTATATATAAAATATTTTTATTTGCTTTATTAAATATTTTTAAGCAATTATACGCTGCTTGAAAAGCTAGCTATTCGAGCATAAAAAAATAATAAAAAGCTATTTTTAAAGCTAAAAATAACTTATAATATTTTTAAAATATTATTTTAAATAGTATAAAATTTTTAAAGCTATTTAAATAGTATAAAAATAATGTTATTAATATAAATCTATTAAATATAAATAATTTTTATATTTATTTCGGCTTAAAAATTATAAATATTATTGCTACTAAGTTAAGCTATTAATAGTTTTTTTAAAATATAATATAAAATTATTTTTATTAAAAAAACTATTTATAACGAAATATAACTAGTAATAAATTTAGCTAATATATACTTTTTAAAACAAATTATATAAATATTTTATATAATAGTTTTATAAAAATATAAATATATTAATTTTTTTAAATAATATTCTTATAAATATATATAAAGTTTTTTAACTTATTAATATAAAGCTTTTTATTTTTAAAAATAAATATAAACCGCTAAAATTTATATATTAATTTATTTAAATAATTTTTTAAATAATATAATATAATAAAATATATTTATAGCTTTAAAAGTAGCTTTAAATGTATAAAATATTAATTTTTATAATATTTATAAACTATTTATTTTTTAATTCGAGTATTATAAAATGTTTAAAAGCGTATATATATAATTATATTATTTTTATATTATTTTTTTAAAAATAAAAGTTAAATTTAATACTTAAATATATAAAAATAATAATATTAAGCGATTATTATATATATAAACTTTAATAATAATATCGCTAAAGCTATTATAAATAATAAATAAATATATAAATCGTATAAAAATAATATTATTAACGTTATTTATAATAGTTTTATTTTTTATAATAAATATTTTTTTTTATTTTTATTTAATTTGCTACTTTAATTAATAAAAAGCTTTTTTTAATCGAAATAATTAATAAGAATAATATTAAAAATAATAATAAGTATTAAAAATTAAATATAACGTTAAATATAAAAAATAAAAATTATTAACGCTAAAAAATACTTTAAGTTATATATAAATTAAGCTATAAATTTAAATTATATTTGCGTTTATTGCTTTAAAGTATTTTTATATAGTATTATTTATTTATTAATTTTTTTTATATAAATATATAAAAAAGTATTAAATTTATAATTATTAATAAATTTATAGTTTTTTTATTTATTATAACGTTTTATATATATTTTTAATATATTAAAAAAAGCTTTAATAAAATTAAAATTTAATAAATATAAAAATAAATATTATAGTTTAATTTTATATATTTTAACTTATATATAGCTATAAAATAATAAAAACTAACGTTATTTATTACGAAAACTAATTAAAGCTTAAAAAATAAGTTTATTAAAAATAATATTTTTTTTCGAAGCTAAATTTTAAAGCTTTTTATATTAATTAAGCTTTAATATATAAATATTGTTTTGTTTAATATATTATTTATAATAATTATAAATAATATATTAAATCGGTTATTTCGTTTTAATAGCTTCGAAATAAAAAAAATATAACTTTTAAATACTTGGTTATATTAATAGTTTATATTTTTTTATTAATACTAGATTTATTAATAAAAACGAATATATTAGCAATAAAGCTTACAATTTAATAAGTATAAAATAGCCGTTTTATAAAATTTTATTATATTATTTTAATTTTTAGCTTTTTTTATAATTAATCGATTTTTTTTAACTAATTAAAAATCGTTTATATAATTACGTATATATTATATTAAATTGTTAAAAACTATTATATTTTATTAAAGTATAAATCCGGGTAAATATTTAATTTTTCGATTAATATTTTTAAAGCTTATAAAAATAGCTTTAACGCGTTATATTAACTTTATAACTTTAAAAACTATTTAATATAGCTTTAAAAATCGTATTATTTTTAATAATATTATATAATTTTTATATTATAACTAAACTAATTATTAATTTTAATATTTAATTAACTATGCTTAAGTTTTATAAAAAAAGTATAACTAAATAAAAAAAAGGTTTTTTTATTAATAAAAAAATTTTTTATTTTTTATATCTTAAATAAGAAATTCTTTTACTTAAATTAAAAACTTTTTTATTTTTATTTATTATTGTATATACTTAGTTTTTAATATTTATTTTTATTATATAAATAATTATAAATTTAATAAAATAATTTAAGGTTAAATATTTATATTAAAATAATAATATAATATAAATAAATTATAAAGTTTTATTTTTATTTTTTTTATTATAAATTATATTAAATTTAATTTTATATTAAATTTAATTATTTAATAGTTATATGTTCTATTAAACCTAATTATTTAATAATTATATTATATTAAATATAATTATTTAATATTATTCGTTTAATTATATTTATAATTATTTTATTTTTTATTTTTTTAATTTAATATTAATTTAAATATTTATTATTTTTAGGTTATAAACTAATATTACTATTATAAACTTTATTTAAATATAACTTTTATTAAGCTATTTTTTAAAAAAACTATAATTGTTGCAAAATTAGCTATTATATTAATATAATAAATATAGTAGTATTTTTATAAAATATTTGTTTATAACTTTTTTTGCTTATTTTTTTGCTTTTTATTATAATATTTTAAGCGTAGTTTTTAAGTCTCCGAAAACTTTAAAGCTTTAAATCGATCGTAATAAACGCGTTTTTTAAGTTTTTAAAATTTTTTTTTTTAAATGTTTTAGCTAGTTTATAAAGTTTTTTTCGGATTTATTAACAAGCTTAAGTTTTTTTTAAAAAGTTTTTTTTTTTAAACGTTTTAGCTAATTTATAAAGTTTTTTTTAAACTTATTAATAAATTTAAGCTTTTTTCGAAAAAAATAAAAATCTAATATATTATAAAAATTAATATACTTTATAATAGCGCTATTATTTAAAATATAAAGTTTATAGTTATATTTAAAATTAAAAATAGTTTATAGTTATATTTAAAATTAAAAATAGCTCGTAATTATATTTAAAATTTAAAATAATAATTTATATTTACTAAAAAACTTTTTTAATTTTATTTAAGTTAAAAATCGTTTTAAAAATCTTAATATTATAATAAATTTTTTTATTTAAAATAAAAATTAATTATTCGCTATAATATTTAACTCTTTAATTTTGCTTTATAACTTAAAATCGTAGTTTAATTATAAAATAATAATATAATTTTAGTATATATTATTACTATTAATAAAGTAAATAAATAAAAAATACTATATATTAACGTTTATATTTATAAGCAAATTTATTATTATTATTAATTAAATAGCTAAATATTTTATAATATAATTATATAGTTATATAAAAAAACAAAATACTACGGTTAATAACTTAAAATAAAATAGCAGGTTTTACTATATATAATTTATTAAAAAAAAGCGAACTAGTATAACTAGTAACTATAACTTATTTATTAACCTAAATACGTAGTTCTTAAAAACTCAAGCATTTTTGCCCCTAAATTAAAAGGCTTTTAGTTATTTATAATTATTATTAATATATTTATATATTAAAATAATATTAAACAAAGCTTTATTGCTATTTTAAGGGCTTTAAAGGCTTTAAAAGCATAAAAAACGCGTAATCGAAAGCTTTAAAAGCTATAAAAGCTTTAAAAGTATAAAAAACGCTAATTTAAGGTTATTAGCGCAAAAAACGTTAATTTAAAGCTATTAGCGCAAAAAACGCTAATTTAAAGCTATTAGCGTAAAAAACGTTAATTTAAAGCTATTAGCGCAAAAAACGCTATTTTAGGGCTATTAGTACGTAAAACGCATATTTAAAGGCTATAAAAGCTTTAAGGGCGTTAAAATCGCTAATTTAAGGCTATTAACGTAGAAAACGCGTGTTTAAAGGCTATAAAAGCTATAAAAGCGTAAAAATTGCTAATTCGAAGCTATAAGTATAAAAAACGCTGTTTTAAGGCTAATAACGCAAAAAACGCCGTTTTTAAAGGCTATAAAAGCTATAAAAGCTTTAAAGGTGTAAAAATCGCTAATTTAAGGCTATTAACGCAAAAAATGTATGTTCAAGGGTTATAAAGGCTTTAAAGGTATAAAAAACGCTATTTTGTAGCTATTAGCGCAGAAAACGCTGTTTTATGGCTATTGGCGCAAAAAACGCCGTTTTTAAAGTCTATAAAGGCTTTAAAGGCGTAAAAATCGCTAATTCAAGGCTGTTAGCATAAGAAACGCGTGTTTAAAGGCTACAAGGGCTTCGAGGGTATAGAAAACGCTGTTTTAAAGCTAATAATACTAAAAACGCTGTTTTCGAGGTTTGCGAAAGCTCTAAATACATAGGAATCGCTGTTTCTAGTAAAAAATCGTGTTTTTAAATGATTGAATACTAATTGTGGTGGTTTATAGATAAAAAAATACTATTGTCGACGTGTTTCCTAAAAACAGGGGAACTTATGTATAAAGGATAGGTAGGGCGCGACATTTCGATTCGGAACTAGTGTATATGAGAAAAACGGGATATTTACCTAGGTACCTACTGCAATGTGCCTGCGCTGCATTCAACCATGTGTGCATTTTGCACTTAATTCTTCACTTAAATCTAAGGAAACTTTGAAGTCGAAATACTTGTACATAGTAGATGAATAAGGTTCAAGGCCCTGCACAAGCCACAATAAGCTACGCCACGATTCCCACCCTTGTGGTACAAATAGAGAAAGTGCTACTACTTGATCTATTGATTTGATTGGACAACAAGCACTATTCACATTCATCCATCCATTCAGCTGCCAACGTCTCATCACCTAAGGGATGGTTGCCTACCTACCTACCTTTATGTGGGTTAGGACTGAAGCCTGGAGACAGCAGAGGAATATAAGTATCTATAAACTATAAAGCAACCTAAAGTCTACACATCAGACCTCGATTCATTTATTCATTCTCATTACCTCACCCCACCCGACCGCTACCATTCGCCTTCAATTCTCGGCAATGGCTGACCTACTCAACATCCCGCTCGAGGTGCTTCTCCAGATCACCTCGTACCTTTCCACTCCTGAGTATGGATGCCTCCGAAGGACTTGCAAGCGGCTCGAGGCCTTGTTGTTTGGGGCCTTCTCCAGGGAATTCTTCTCGAAGAGGCAGTTCGCCCTGATAGAGTTCAGCATTGAGGCCCTTATCGACATTGCCAAGTCACGACTTGGCCCAAGCTTGACACACCTCATCATCCATCTAGAGCATCCGGATTCCCAATACCCCAGAAGTAGAGCGTTTGGGCCTCGCGAGCAGGTCGTGAGAGACAATCGCTACCGGGCCGAGTGCATCAACCATACGCAGTTCATGACCACCGGTTTAGACGTTGAGATGTTATCGGACGCCATCAAGCACCTTCCTAACCTCGAAGTAGTTGGTATCCGCGACTTTCACTCGCGAAATCGCCGTCGTGACAACTTTGTTTGGCAAAGTTACGGCTGTCCCACGTTTGCGAAACAGACAAACCATCCATTGGTGCTCCCAATCGCATCTAGACGCGGCACCGAATATGTTGGTCACGTCTTCTTGACGCTCCTACGAGCTATCGGAAATGCCGAAGGTATGTGTGCCTATTTTTTTCTGGACTTTATTTACGCTATGTAAAGGGTCCTATATCTTTACCCCTTCACATGATCTGATCACTTTGTGATATGAGCGTTGTCGGGCTGCTCTGGGAGCTACTGCCCGCAAATTCTAATACTTTAAATGCTAGTTTCCGGCTATATCTCTAAGATAACTCGATTAGAGGTCCTTTTACATGCCTCACAGCTTCCGGATCACTCTTTCAAGATACCCGATCGCCTCAAGGACGTTGTCTTATTGGTACTCAAAAAGCTCAACGCTATATACCTAGATGGGCTTAGCCAGAATATGCTCGATTTTGTCGTTGATGACATTGGTAATTCAAGCGGACCAATCGTTGGGACAGGATACTTCCTTTCCAGGTTTCTAGCGGAACTATCAGCACTTCAGCATTTGCGACTCAACTTCCAAGCATGTGACAATCGTGCCACTGAAAGGGTATTACTATGGCTGGCAAACGCCAGACCGGACTCTACGCACACAACGGTAAGCCCTATCGGCCCTCATTCTCGTATCAAGCAACGTAGGTACTAATAGTTCCTTAGATTAAGAACTCGGAGGCTTTCCCCCCACATTTCCCACCCGCGCCCAATTTTTCGGACCTACAAACTCTAGATATTGGGATGGCAAATGTGAGCGAAAACGTATTACTGACGCTGTACAAAAACTATAAATCGACTCTACGAGGCATCAACCTCCACAAAGTCACGCTTGCATGTGAACAGACCACTCGGACTAATCTCTGGGCTCGGTTATGTAACAAGATGGTGGCCGCGGATCTTCAACTCCAGACGCTTGGACTTTCCCACTTGAAACAGGAGTCAGGAGGTGACAGCAATTATCGCGATGGCCAAGTAACCTTCAAGGGGTCGAGGAATAAAGAGGTTAAGACCTGGAGAGGGAGCACATTCAGCCAGTCGGTCAAAGACATAACCGATGAAATGGAATCGTACTGGGAGAGCGAGAGTGAGGAAGATGACGACGGTTCGTCTTAGCTCTGTTCATAAATTTCCGCTTCTTGCTAATTACCTAGAGGTAGACTCTATGAACGACGACAGCGACGAGAATGAAGAGGATGATGGCGAAATATGAATGTTGGAGCAGATCCGGCTAGTCCATTACTCTAGTTAATCCACCTAGTTTTGGTGTTGTTTCAAGGGTTTACTATTTCTTGGTGGTTGACTCACACAACTGACGCCCTTTCACGCTGCTTTCTTCCTTGATTCCGGCGATCAATGACGATGAAGTATTTTCCAGTGTCTCCAGGGATGCCGATTATGTAGGCGAGGGAATATGATGCCCCAGAACGAATGGCGCTATGGGCGCAGTGAGCATAGATAGATACATGTAGTATTAATGTGTCTCTTATGACCAGTGATGCGATGATGATCCTCTATTTAAGCTCAATGCTACTGCCTTAATGAATAGATTTCTATCTAAATAGGCACAGGTATAGTCAGAATTTCACGCTGTTATGCTACCTTAGTAGGTCTATTTTGTATTATTGTAATTCATACATCTATTTGACCACAGCAGCTATATAGCCGCTATAACGTTAACATACAACGAAAATATCTTTTAAACCAAGTTTAACTTATCCTTTCATTTGGCAAGCAAGGGTGTTAGCTTAGAAGTGATATAAACACGGTTTAGGAAAGTGGTGATAAAACACACCTTTGGTCTTAGTTAGATCAAGGTCTAAGTTAACAGCAATATAATCAACTAACCAACAACTGGTGCAATTTTGGTTGGTTCTTACCACGATATAAATATTTAATAGTATTAAATTTTTTTTTTACTTGTTTATAATTTCATTTTCTATTTATAATATGTTACTTGTATAACTACTAATATCAATAAATGGTAGTAGATATTAATATAGGTATGTCACTCATTCCGAGGAGTCAGAATTTGTGATGTAAAAGGCTTGTTTGTCCCTTTTCTATATTAACTGTTGGCTAGCTATTGGCTATCTAGCTATTTGCTATCTGCTGGCTGTTTGCCGGCTGTGCTGTCCGCCGGTTGTGCTGTCCGTTGGCTGCCCGGCAAGGTATGTAAAATAATTATGTCTCAAGGAACCAAAAATGAATTCTAAACTACAAAAGACATAAAAGAAATGATTAATTGTAAACAATAAGGCATAGGCGGGCTCAGCCGGGATTCGAACCCGGGGCCTCCTGCATTCCCATGTAATGATGGAAGGGTGCGACCCGAAGCAGGAATCATACCACTAGACCACTGAGCCGATGATCATTAAATTCTGCCAGAAATACCCCTAATCATGAAACGTGGTGTCATCCGTGGATATTGTGAACTCGTGAACCAGTAACCTTCACAGCATTTATTCTGGTACCGTCGCTATCACTCCTAGCAAGAAGAATATTAGCATAAGCAGGCATCAGTGAGGGGACCTGGTAAGTTGTGGATCCTCAGAGCTCCGAGAGAGAGACATGGTTTCGGATGAAGCAGATCACGTAAGAACCCCTATTAAGTGATTCAAGAACGTCCAAGAAAAAAACAGGTATCGTAATAAAATGGGGTCTGAATAGGTGTTTACCGGAAAACAACAACGTGGCGAACCAAAGCACCCAATCACCTTGGCACCGTTGGAGGACGTGGTGTAGTTCGCTCTGCCAGCCCAGCCCAGCCCAGCCCCTGAAGAGCACATGAAGTGTCTGATTTGCTCCGTAGACTCCCAGGGTAGTTCAGAGAAAGATGTGACGCGCGAGATAAGGCGGTAAGGACACCCTGCTTTGCTAGGCATTGCGCGTCTTTGACATGACCTCAACTAACTAACTCGTCACGCATGGGATACACGGACTCGGCCACGTGGGCGCCGGCGCTTCCAATCTTCAGTCTCGGTATTCTTTTGGCGGTGTGGGCTTGTCAAAGTGCAAATCGAGAGGACGTCGTGATCGTGATTGTGACGATAGGTGGCCCAGGGACCGCTTGCAAAGGTTCTCGTACACTTGTATCGAGGGCCGGATAGGGGAGAGACAAGTGTAACGGATGATCGCCAACAAAATGCCACCTATCAAGACCTTCATGTTAGATACCCGTAGGGTGCAGTTATGGCATCTATCGTTGGGCAAGGGGCCTGATACCTCGGGGCTACTCTCAGCTATTTACCCAGTCCCAAGTCCCGTTATCGGTGCCAGCGATCCACGAAGGTGACGATAGTATTGCCAAAGCGGTGTGTCTCATGCCACCCCTAAACAATACAAGCCGTATCTCCTAATAGGTCAGGGAGCAACATATCATTATTTAGGACTAGAGATTGTGTGGTGTGTTGGCTATGTCTTGTACGATGTGTGGAGGCACAACAAGACCTGAAATATATTGGCCAGAGGCCACGAGAACAAACAAGTCATGAGGTGTTCACTGATAGGGATAGTTAACTGGTTAAGGGATATCAGTATCGAGCTTCGGGCGATAGTGCAGTTCTATAAACCCACGATGTACATATTCCTTGGGGGAAATTCGAGCTTTGTGCGTATGGCAAGGTTCGTGAATCCTAGGCGGTCAAAGTTGGATAGAGATCATGCTGGCAGTGTCGTTGTTGCACGGCTATATGGGTCATGAGGTGTGAATAATTATGGGCGTCAAACCCTACACCACCAACAGTTGCGTTCGATTACCGGATATTTTCTTGGTTACCCATACAATGACATTCGTTCCTGTTCTTCATTTCCGTTGATGAGGGGGCACATGTCGAATAAAAGGTAGGAACGTCAAGAATCACTTTGAGCCGATGCGTCATGTACTACTCCTTGTGGATATTAAATCTATACAACATGTTCGGATGGTCATTCGGCCTCGGGCTCCTAGATACCGACAGGTTGTTATACCTGTACTTATAGACCGTTATCAAATTTCTCGGCGGATTTACTGTTGCTTTTCTGTGTTGTTCATTTTCGAGGTTCCTATAGTAGCTGCCGCCAAAGACTTACGCCTACCCATCTAACTCAAACACGTGTGATCTAGGAGAATTATAACTATATCAACAGTAGAATTCTATGGTAGTTCGCACAAAGAATAAATTCGCAGTGCAGATGACTATAGGTGTAGGGATTCAGGCGCCACCGTCCCCGATGTAATTATTTTAAGCTACTACCACTCATTGGGGGGCTTTTCTTCGGTGTGTTTCGACAACAGCCGGCTTTGTGAACGGGTGGTGGGAATTGGTGGGAAGAGACCAGATATCTCACCGGTCTAAATGCGTATCAGACCATATCTGAGACCAACCGGTGTTTATTATGAATCATCATCGAAGCGGACTGATCATGCCGTGAGGTACAAGCATGCCTTGCCTAGGGGGAGGTATTCCCAACCTACTTGATGTAGATAAGCTACATGTTTCATGGCCGCTTCGATCTCATAATCACCGTAGAAGTAATTAGACAGCACTTTCTAATCTTAGCTACCCGTTGGATGAGAGATCCAGAACTGTAGCAGTACGCAGTGTTTCTTTTGTCTCCGCCAAGTATGTGTACCACACGAATCGCGTAGCTGCAGGATCTTCCCAGGGCGTCTGCATAAGTGAACTAGATCTTTCCAATGGAAACATCCGTAGCATCGAGCAGCCGCTAATATCACCTCAAGGAAGGACTAGACAGGTGAACGGGCGACAGACCGGAGCTGAATATGTGAACCTCATGCCTATGGTTTTCAATCGACCCATCGGACGGGCGAGCCTCGAATATCATCCCTAGAGGCCGGTGACGGGTCACAATGAGCTACTGTACCGAGGTATACCGGCGGATAGTATTGGTCGTAAGCCGCTACACCGGCGCCTAATGCCGTCTTATACCCCGCGGTTGGTCACCGTCATGGGAGTAAATGGGGCGGGCCAAGCTTGATGCCACTTTCGACAAGCATTGTCCAGCAACGAATTGCAATGCCCAGTTCTTGTACATAGGACCAACAGTGTTGCTTGCCTCGCTTGCCTCGTCTACCGTACCTATTTCCGGAGACGAAAATACAAGACACACCAGGGTAGTACTGGATCCAAATGTTTGTCAGTAGACAAACAGAGAGGCGCTCGATCCAGTACATTTGCCCCCGCATATGGCCGCGAGATCTGGCTTGCCAGAGATTTTTCAAAGCGATGCATTTTTCCGACGTCACCAACAAGTCTAGAGTCATTGGTGTCGCTTGGCTGTCACGAGGGAGGGCGATGCCATGTGCTCGACAACAACCCGTACCCGTTCTGCCCGTTGGCCTGCCTACATGGTCCCGTACCGAGAGTGAAGACTCAGCCGTTGATTGCGCAGATCTAACACTGACGCAGACGGTACTGCAAGTAATTCCTTACTATGGAGGCTACTGTAATAAAGCGGGGAGATCGGCATCCCACGCGCCCGTGTAAGTGTTGTTGTTGCAAATGTCGTACATGGTCATTACCTAGACCTACATCTACATGTACATACAATGTGCGCAGTAGTACACAGCAATATTGAAGGCTGCGGATGTGTGTGGTCTGGGCAACGAGCGCTGCACATGTGCAACTGCGGACTGCCGTATAAGATCACTAGATCGTTACCTATTAGGCACCAGGGGAATACATGGAAGAAAGTCTTTCATGTAGGCATGATAAGACATTGAGTGTATCCCAACATGGTAATCACTGCCAAGGCCATGATTAGAAGGGTTCATGCTGAGGTGTACAATTAATTCTGCGGATCGAATCCTGGATGTCTACAGTAGACGTAAACGTACCAGCCTGGTACCGTACCTATTGGGCAGTGGGTATTACAAGCAACCTCGGGCAGTACTCGAGACCCCCATTTATGGGCATTTATGAGCATTTATGAGTGTATATACAACCCGTGTAACGTATACAGTACCTTGCCTTCACCTCTCGTACAAGTACGCTGCCCCCACCTGCTATGTGGTTGACGTGATGTGGCGGGATGGTCCTGAGCTTACCTGCATAGGGAGGTACACAAACGGTACCTGGAGCAGACAGGTACCCTCCACCCAGCGTCCAGGCGCCATCACGGCCATCCCTCGCCATCCCACGCTCAGATTCGTAGCAGGTTCGATAGAGAATCATTTCCTATCACTAGAGCACAGTACCCTCAGTGTATTATTACATGGAAAATACAACTCATACCAACTGGGCACTCGGACCCATAGATTATTATTAGCTCAGGTAGGTTGTCTGCCCCCTTGCCTACATAGTACATACCTACCCTCGCCCCTCACCCGGCCATAGCTTGTGGGAGGTAGACGTGGACCGCTAGATACATCTAGAAGGACGCTAAACATCCCACCTTTGCGCAAGGTATTTACTTTTACGCATACATATTTACTCTCGCATCCCCAGTTCTTCCCGAATCTTCAACTTCAATCATCATCTCTCATCACTGTCCACTCAGCCCCAGGCAGCAAAACAAACTCAATTCTTCACAACAACAATGGGTGTCACCAAGACCATCATCGAGGAGGGCTCTGGTCCTCAGCCCGCCCCGGCCAGACCGTCACCATCGAGTACACCGGCTGGCTCAAGAACACTAGCAAGCCCGACAACAAGGGCGACAAGTAAGTAGTATTTTCCAAAATTCTCGGTCCGAAGCTACCCCGCCATCCACACCTCTCAAGTCCTGGCACCAACAGAGTCACTGTATCAAGCATATAGCTCTATACCCCTCTATGCATCGTGATTGTGACGTCAGCTCCCCTTTCAGTTTTTACGTTGATGGTACTTTTTACTTTACTAATCTCCCCTACAATGATAGGTTCGACTCCCTCTGTCGGCCGCGGCGACTTCGTCACACGCATTGGCGTCGGTCAGTCATCAAGGGTAAGGTTTTGTATAAGCAACCCCTGCCAGGCTTAGCTAAATATTGAACACCAGGCTGGGACGAGGGTGTTACCCAGATGAAGGTGGGAGAGAAGGCCACCTTGGACATCACCAGTATGAATTCTCATGGCATCATTGGAGATTGATCTTGATCAGCAACTAACGTACCTATTTTCTAGCGACTTCGGCTATGGTACCCGGTATGTTTGCCAATACATATATCCACTTACTATGCAGCAATGCTACATGCACCTAAACTACATCCACACAATTCCATATTATGTCTCAGCATAGCCGAGGTGTCTTCCATTCGAATCAACCTACTAACCGTTTCAAACCAGTGGCTTTACTGGCCATATCCCCCCTAATGCCGACTTGATCTTGTAAGTCCCTGCCCGTCACACAGACAGATGACGAAGTATGACAAAAACTAACAACATCAACTTCCAGCGATGTTCACCTAAAGAAGGTCCAGTAAGCTCGTCGCCGACGTGTTTCTGGCGTGGGAAAATGCATACATTGGCGTATAAACGTGTTCGGTACACGTTATGGTTTTAGCATGGTTATCGGAATGGTACTGGTGTCAAAAGTTGAGTTAGGACGCGCCTCTATGTAGGATGCTGCGTCGGACAAAAGCTTGCTGCTTACGTACCAATACATAACCTGCGTCTAACTTGGACGAATTTATGGCAGCTCACCTAGAGCTTTGATGTGACAAGAATTATACGAATGCCAATGCCGTGATCGTAAGCCGGCTTACTCATCGGCTCCTTTGTATTGCTGTGCAATTCTGTATATTTTAAATCCCCTCGCGAACCATTAACCTTCTTTGGCGTGAAATATACAAGACGAGAAGTAGAGTTGAACTACAACCCTGGATGCGGGAAATAACAGTGTTGCCGCTAAGCTACATACCCCTTTTTATTCCACCAATTACAGTAGGCACCAACCTGGAATTCCATAAAGGTGATTATTTACCAATACGTGTGATAAGCCCTACGAAACGTGAAGTAATGTTTAAGCTCGTATTATCCTGAAGGTTCATACGACCCCTAGTTTCCTTATTCTGTCTGTGTAATGTAATCTCGCGCATAGCCTCACTTTTTCGTAGGACTTCCGGCTGTGGGCTCATATAAAGGAGCCCGTACTACACGAGGTTATTATAACCAACGCCCCTTCTTCGCATGTCTCGGACTTCAAAAAGGGGATCGGAGGTTATTCGGCCATCTAGGACTCTAGGTAGCCAGTAGCTCTTGGGCTTATCCGTGTGACAGGGCAGCCTTAACAACGATGTTCGGATTGTCGCGGAACAGAGCTACAACATTATCTATCAGAACAAACAAATGATAGAATGTACCTATTATGGCGAGCCATATATATATACCTTTAACTCCCACGGAGTATTAACGGCGTTCGTTTTTTTACTCCGTCACAGCTATTATATACGCACGAGACATCAATACTGATAATTCTCGCTAATTCATTAGCTAATAGGTAACCATGATGGAAAGACACCAGCTCCAGGCCAAATATCACGATTTAAACGCATCGTATGCACTTACAGCCCAGTGTATAAGCAAACATAACGGTCTTTATGTGACTGAGGTGCTGTCCAAATAGTCAGAATAACCGCCGTCCTAGCACGGAATCAACGCTATCCAATCGATTCAAGATTAGCGTTGTGTAAAGGATTCTAAAATACTCTCGTAGGTTAGATCTATTTCTCTAAACGGCGTCCACTGTCTTGTGTGTCATGCCCATAGGAGACAGTTTTAAGTTTGGATCTCGTTCGCCAGAAATTCAGTAAATGTAGGTTATATAGATTTTGCCGAAGGTCTCTGAAACTAACTTCGGGGAGATTATCTAGCTAGAAAACTAGAAAGAGTCTCTTCTTCTACGTCTGTGTGCCTCTCTATGCTTTGTGACATGGCTGTTTCACAACTATCGGAACAATTACACCAACATATTTTTACATCGGTAACTTATTGCGGATGTGGGATAATTATATGGCCAATGAATCCCTGCCTCGCAGTATCTCGCGTAGAATAAACGTGGGGATGAACTTTATCCCCTGACAAATCACTAGACAAGTGATACAGTTTAAGTTTTATCCACCATGCTCTCGAGAGTAGGTAGATGGCATCGAGATACTTGAACTATATACGGTTATAATAATTGACTTACCCACGGCAGTCACACCGTAGAACTCCTCTCCTTCGTTAAAGTATAGCGGCAGGCCCGAAACAATAACGCTGCGCTGCCATACTCTTACTTGCGGGGAGGGTTAGAATTATTTACTCCAGTTCATGTATGTTGAATTTGGGAACAGTTTCGTTTCCAAGCTATCTCTGATTAGAAGTAGGAAAGTTGACGGGACTTATCCTCGACCTAGCTCTACGCCTGGGTCTGCACACGGTTCTGGGATGTTTCTGTGCCTGGTTAAATAAGTGTGTAACTATTTGATAAGAAATCGAGCGGCTTGTGGATATTGGTAACAAAGGATAAGTAAGTTTCACTGCCTAAATTCGAAGACCGATTTAATCTTTCAGCAGTTGCTACTCTATCATCCAAACACGCCTTTCTCGAGGATCTTGTAATTATCGGTCTATAATCAATGTCCAGGTCGTCGCGTGAACAGCATATGTCACCGGTGTCTCATATGAATTATTCCGAGTTATTGTCCCAGGGCATCATATCGACTAGCACTAGACCAACATTTACGGAGAAAAAGATAATAGTTAGTACCCCATGCTAACCGAGCTGAGATAAACGATAGAAGGTAATCTTGTTTTTATTGATATGGTCCTAGATGACACGTGTCTAGCGCTGAAGAGGCCCACGCACCAACTGCTGCTGATGTGCGTGTTTGATCGCCAATGATGGTTTCTCAACAGGTCTATTTATACCATCCGATGACAGCATGTCTCTCCATGCCGCTGCCGGTCTATTCATCCGTAGATCATCTATGAATGATATGACTGTACCTCTATCCCTTCACATATGCGAGAGGTCCGTGAGCGTCACTTAGCAACGTGCCCGTATGTTGTCCGGAGGCTCACCCGTATATGTAAAATCAGTTGAAGACCTGAATACGATCTAGATTTATCCGCATCATTCCATCCCTCGCGTAGCATATATCCCAGCCGACATGTAGTATGATTTGCCACAGCCGCGTCAGGACAACGAGACCCCGGACTTTCATGTCATGCGATGGTTGTGTGATCCGCGGGATCTACCCTTACCCGGACCCGGCGGACTGGGTCCGACGGGCGGGAGAGGGCAATGGTAATGCGCCCTATACTATATTATATGAGTGGCAAGCGGATCAAGTCTCTTCGGGCGGGACACGCCGGTAAGTTGTGTGTCCGTCTACTCTACTGTATACTTATGTGTAGCTTGATATCCTCGTTCATTCTATGACGTGGCAAATAGCCCCGTACTCGATCAATAGATCATTAGACTTGAGCATTGATGGGCAGAGCCGTTATGATGTAACTAATTTGGAAGCACGTAATAGAGTAAATAGATTGTCACTCAGCTATTGGTCGATTCACTCTATCGTTTAAAGATAGCTGATTAGCTGTTTGCCAGGCCAAGTACAATATAAATCCTGAGAAATGTGAAGACGCAGAAGCTAGCCCGCGAAAGAAATGAGGAAGAAAAAAAAAAGAAAGTGATAGATGGTTGACTATCGAGTGAGCTGAATCCTCATTCTTGGATGATGTATTTCAATGGCCCTCATTGGAAGTCCTCCACGATGCTGCGTTCACGCAGCTAGCCTGCCTACTGTGCATCTGTCTAACCGGATTTATAGGCGTTCCATATGTTCAAGCCCAGATGATAATCTAAAGCCGAGTAGTCGTGTAATTTGATAAATGACGACTTGAGGAACGAGTAAAGAGAACGATATTATGGATAGTCGTGTGAATAGATCGTGGCGGCAAGCTAGCTAAGTCTTGCAGCCAAGTTGCCCGACAGAGGAGCCCGAGGCTATAGACTAACCGGGACGATATACCTACTGGTCTAGTATAATAAGTTCGTCCCGTCAGCACTGCCTGGCCTGGGCCTGGCCGGGCCAGTGCTGCCGATCCCTCATTAATCGGGGGTGACATTGCAGCAAGAACCTGCTGCGACCCATCTGCAAACCTGCTCGGGGCAAGACGCAAAGCGTGATATTTCGTGCTTTTGGCAATCATTGCTTCACTATCAGACCACTCATACTTGGGATCAGTTTTGGGTGAGAAGAGTTCAATACCGAGAACGAGATGAAATGGGCTGGGCTGTCTGTTCGCATGCAACATCCTATAGTTAATGCAGCCTCTTCTCATCTGAGCCCGCATACCCTGGGCCTTGGTTCCGAACATGCGGGATTCCTGATCAATGAGTGAAAGCATTCGTGTGGTGGCACGACGCTTCGGCGGGGGTCGCTGACACACAACACACGTTATCAGCGAAACCGGCTCGGGGCGTCTGGAGAATTACGCGTTCGATTCAACGTCGTCACGCACGCCGCACAAACGAGCATGTTTGTTATCTTGGGGGAACGGGCAACGGGGAAAGCAACAGACCGACCGAGTGGTGTTGCGCAATTCTCCGTAGGCCTGCGCATCTGTAAATAATTGCTGCATGCAGCAAGCCATTCGACGCTTACCATGTTGCTTGAAGTTTTACACTAGTATGCGTATATGGCGGTTCTAATAATAAAAGTGCTTTTTTTTCTTTCCTGCCCGTCTAGATATTGCATGCGCGGGCGGCGCAAGCAAGCTGTCATGCGACGAAGCGAAGCGCGCCAGACCGAAAAAGGCCACCCATGAGAGCCTGCTTTGAAGACTGCATCTGAAATTGAAATAGCACCAAGGCTGGTATACCTCGATTTGGACACAAATTGCAATCTTTTCATATTGTGAATACGATTGGATCAAATCCCTGGGTTATGTATAAGCGCCCAGAATCCTACGACTCTTTCAGTACTAGTCAGGAACGGAAACTGATTCCAGTATTATTCTTCTCACTGCTCAGGATTGAAACGACGAAGGGTAGTAGTGCACCTGGTAATTTCTTGCTGGCAGTGATACTGTACATTAGTAGTAATACTAACAACAACCTAGCGTATGCGTTGACGCTAGAGGAAGAACGGTAGGCAACTATGAAGATCATCGAATCATGTCAAGTGATTGAAGGCTAGACCGCTTGAAGCCTACCGATACCAAGATGTGAATATGCTCTGGTAGACTCTATCGTGTGCCCTCGTACACTAAAGGTCCGGAGCAACCCCTGGCTGCGCTAAGCACTCGTACTCCGTAACGTCGGGCTCGTTTCATGCAAGCCACAGCGCCATGAGAACGCGAGAGTCGTTTCCAAAGAATGTCAGGAACGCACCAGCGTGCCGGGAACCGTGAATTGTGAATCGTAGACCGTGGTTGCCCGCGACGACGCGAACTTGTCTAGTCTAGCTAAGGTATGAAGGGACTATATAATTCCTAGGAGGGATGGCGCTAGTTGTGTTGTGAGTAGGATCGGATTGAATTGTGTGATACCTGCTACTACGTGAAACTGGCAGTGGAGTGTTAGAAAGGAACAACCAGTCCTTTTAAGATAGTTACATAGTATAGTAGATGAGTGGTTGACTCGTATATCGTTTGAGAAGAGAATATCGTATGGAATCCTGCAAACATTTCCAAGGGTATCCCTCTTGTCTGTGTCGTGATGGGAACTCCCCTTGGCTTTAAGCTGTCTCTAAACTCGTTTGATGAGTCGATATCGAGCTACTGTTCGATGTAGTGGTTCGCAATATCTGTAGAGTAGTATTGTATATTGGATATTTAGCCAGGGCTGAAGCAAATCATTGAGGATCAAGCAGATCGGTGGCCGGTTGTTAGTGATTATCACATTGGCATTCCGGATTTTGCCAATCTTCTCCTCATAACATCTCCCCGCAGATAAATCGGATTGGAAGATGCACGATCTGCCTTCCTTATAGGGTCAGGACAGATCACAACGGCTGCACATGATAGATGGGCAGTGTAGATATGTGAAGATCGTCGGTCGCGAAGTGAGGGGAGGGAATGGAGCAAAAACAACACAGACTATGTTTTGGATGTTTGAACAAAATAGATAGCTACCGCTTGGTATCTTCATGAAGCACACCAACTCTTGTCAGTTGGAGCTCCTATTGTAGGCAGTGAAGGCAGGCAAGCCTTAGCAGATACGCGGACATCTACGTAACCAACATGGGCGACATGAATTGGCATGCTGTAGTGTGATACTGTCCAAGACGCACCACCATAACCAGGAGCACAATTGGGGGCTTGTCTCCAACAATCTGGGCTCAGTAGCAATATATTACCCTCGCCGAATTGGATGCCACACCTGCAGCAACTGCCGAGCCCAGAGATGGAAATTACCTGAGCAATCGGGGTAATGGCGGTCACACGTGGATGTGGTCTGCCAATCTATCTATTTAGGCTGGCCTGAAGTGAGGATATCGCCGGGCGGGAAGGCTGTTAGTAACTATGTATGTATTGAAGGCGAACACAAATAATCATCGTTTATAAGTACTCTCTATTGTCGTTGCCGAAGAGGGTAGGTAGGTGGAAACAATCCCCACCGCTGTATTAGGTCGCCGTGTTAGTGTGCTTCGTAGGTGGTGAGAGGGTGTGGAATACAGGGCGCTTCCTGAGCCTTGATGATGCCATGTGGGAAAAGGAACAACGAAGTTGTGCCTGAACCTGAAAGGAGGCTGTGCCGGCATCGAGTGGTGGGAGGGAAATTGCCTGTTGAAAGTATGGGGCGGCCCACGCTCGGGCCAATAGACAGCGGGAGAGCTGACAGGGCCCTGCACTATACTTGTACTAGTGTGCCTCTAGGGCTGTCAAGCTGCACTGACCAACCCAAGTGACATTGCTGTATACCTACCTTACCTTATAATTTGCATATTCAGATTGGCATAAGTTCCAATCAACGTTCTCACGAGTATACCTCGTACTGCAGCATAAGCATTGATTACATCAAAATTGAATTGTAAAGCCTACTCACTACGGAGTAGGTAGGTACACAAGACGGCCCCTTCGTGTGCCGCCTTACCTTGCTGGGTGGTCGGAGCGAGAGTAACGAAAACAGCTGCATAGAGGGTGCCATTGCGCGGACATGTGGTATGGTACTGGACTAGACTAGCCTACAACGTAGTAGCGTAGTGCTACACTATGTATTCATAGCTAATTCGCCGGTTCCCAATATTATCCATCTAACTGCTGTGGTGTTTTGCTGGCTGAGAGTGAAGAAGAAAGGGAAAGATCAAGCTGTTTAGTTGATCATAAAAAAGAAAGAAAAAAAACAAGCCAGTTTTGCAACCAAACTGCACGTCTTTCACTCTCATGATATCGCGCAAAGGTGGCATTCGACCACTCAGGTAGTTGTAGCTGTGCTCCTGGCGTTTCAGTCGAGGCGCTGGCGGTGGTGGTGGGTTTAAGTGGGCAGTGTTCCTTCGTTGATCCTACCGTGTACAGTATAGTAATATCCGGCATACAGTGTTTTCATAGTGTACTACTTATAAGGTCCAGGCTTGTATCGTGCACTATTTCTTACATATAATTGGAAGTGTGCGGCGCTGGCTGGTGCATCATGTACCTGTTTATTACGGGTGGATATTCCTTTGCTTGGCTATGCCCTGTCCCCTGTTCATCTCCTGTTGATCCCTGTCAACTAAGCAATAATGTGCCCGGGGTCACCCCTGGCGCGACTCCTCTAGTGTTTCTTTCTCTGTCGCTCGCTTGGTCTCTGGTCGGGTCTCTTGTGCTCTTTCTGTATGTGGTAACGTGCGGGCTGCAGAGTGGGGCGCTGCTAATGCTGAGTCTTGGCCGCCTTTCTCCCGTCTCTTTTCCCAGGTTCCCACGCCCCTCGTGTGTCTCGTACAGCGGTAGTGTACAGCCGTAAGCCCGCACCAGACCGTACCGCACCAAGGTACCCTCGCACGGCAGTGTACATGCCAACCGGCGCCAGCACCCTAGCCCCCAGCATCCAGCACCCAAGTACCCAGCACTCCGCCTGTCAGTCAGTGAGTTAGGCCCTGGCATGGCATGGTAGGCGATGTTTCCTATTTTCCCCTGGCTCCCACATCACACATCACCTTCCTTTTCCCGCCCTCACACCTCCGCGCCTCACCCTTCGTCTTTCTTTCCTTCCTTTCGCCGCCTCGTGAGGTTTCCTGTTCCCGACGACAGTACTTTCTTCGGCAAAGACCTTCACCGGTCTCGACAGTTCCTTACTTTCGTTCGTCGCGCGCCATTACGACCGACGTTCGACCCAAGTCATCCCCGATGCCGTTGTAACACCCAATTCGCGAATACGACTCACGACCATATACCCGAACCATCTACATCTTGAACTTCTGACGATTTAGTCGTCTTTCCACTCTTTTGAAAAGAACATATCGCATTTTTTGCTATAGTCTGCTTGTCCACACAAGGTGAGTTATGCGTCGGCGCGAATCGAAGGCAGCTCTGGGCACATCGGCACGCCTAGCCTGGGAGGATGGGCGTTCCTGCTTGGAGAGGAGATGTTGGCAGCTTGAGAAAAAGACGGACGACTAATTCTGTATTGGTTCACAGCATCCACTCGTTGACAATACTCTGTCAAGTACATTCGTTCTGCGACTCCCTGACACTGTAGGTAGTAGTGTGCTGTGGGAGCTGGTTTTGGAAATGCTGACTCCCGACAGACGAACTACTTAATTCTCGATCTCTCTACGACTCTTTGATAGCGGAGGAATTTTATTTTTGGATATAGACGACCAAACTGGATTAATCGTAAACAAGCCGTTATGCACACGCCGTCCATCGTGGCGGTTGCCCTTGTGGCCGCCGCATCAGTTGCAGTCGCCGAGTCCGAAAACCGACCTAAGATCTATTTTCCCCGGCACGTGAAGAGGGTCTTCACAAATACCACCATCCCGATTACGAGCCCAGCTTCTCAATCCAGTAGCTCTTCGACCCCTCTGGCCATAACCTCGTCTACTAAAAGGAATTCGATCTCCGATGTTCTTGCTAGCCTCGGGCTAGGTCAAGACACTTCCTCGGAAGAAGACGATGGCACTACGACAGTAGTTGTTCCGACAACTGTTTATGTCCCCCTTCCCCTACAGGGTCCGGATCAAAAACGAAACCGAATCAAACACAACTACTAAAAGCGGATCGAAGGCAACGACTACTGGGTCCAAGTCAAAAACAACTGCTACCGAGAGCAGTTCGAAGGCTACTGCTACTGGAAGCGAGTCGAAGACGACAACTCCTACCAAGGCCACTAGCAAAGATGAAGCTTCGACGACTAAATCGACAGAAACTAAGAGCGAGGTGTCTTCCAGCGCGTCCCCAACGGTTAAAGACGAGACCACGGCCACAACCACCGACGAAGCCACGACTACCAAGGAGCCGTTGTTATCTATTCCCAGCTTAAGTCTCACTGTTCTTCCATCCGAGAGCTCTGAATCATCAAGCTCATCTACTGCGAATGCAACCTCATCTGTTTCGGCTACAATCTCATCTGTTTCGGCTACAACCTCAGCTGCTCCAGCTACAACCTCAGATGAAACCACCAGCAAGTCAACAACGATTTCGGCGGTTTCAACACCAGATGCGGCCACCAGCAAGTCGACAACGATTTCGGCGGTTTCAACACCAGATGCGACTCCGACTCCGACTCCGACCCCAACATCCTCTTCGTCTGGGATTCTCTTATTCCCCACTGGAGTCGTAACCACGACAGCTTCGCCAACCTCGACTTCGAGCAGTGGTGGTTTGGTGGATAGTTTGACTGGTATTTTGCTACCGGGATCGTCGACTTCAAACGGCACAGCACCTGCTTCATCTACTAGCGAAGTCAGTTCCAAAGAAACTGAAGTAGGAACTTCTACTATTGCTTCATCTGTAGATACGACGCCGACGCCGACTGCCAGCTCAAGTAGCGGACTGATTCCCTCAATTACTGTATTCCCTGGGACGACCGCTAACTCGACTGAATCTTCTGCTACGCCGACGCCAACACCGGGCTCAAGCACAACTAGCGGCCTGGTTCCCTCAATTACTGGCTCAATTACTCTGCCAACCGCTAACTCGACCGAATCATCTGCTACTCCGACACAGAGTACCTCTGATGGTGGACTTGTGTCTACATCCACCTTCGTGCCAACCTCCTCAACTCCAGTTCCAACTCAGAGTGGAAATGGAACCGATACCACTCCTTCGTCATCGGAGAGCGTCAGTGTTCCTGTTACCCTGCCTCCCTCTTCCTCTTCTACCCCGGTATCCACCCCGATTGGAAATGGCACTTCGACAACACCACCAGTGACATCGGCCACCCTGCCCCCATCGTCGACTCAAATCCCGTCAAACACGACGACCACGGAAATTCCCACCTCAACGCTGCCACCTATCACATCTTCTTCATCGATTCCGGCGAACACTACTGAACCAACAACGAGTTCGTCGATCCCCGTGTCAACAAGTTCCCTGCCAATCTCAACCACAACTTCTATTGCTGTAACTTCTACGACACCCACGCCTACACCTACAACTATAGCGGTGCCTACATCAACGTCGTCGAGGTCACTTGTAACAAGTATTGTTGCTACAGGCTCCATTACTGATTCGCAATCGTGGTTACCGACGTCTCTCATAATTCAGCAGCCAACTGGCACAGTAACTACGGGCTCACTTCCTGCCTCGGCTACAGCATTTCCCACCACGCTCCCAATGGCTATCTCTCCTGCGTCTACCAATGCCCCACAGCCACCAGACAGCACAATGATCCAGATTTCCTTCCTTTACGGTGAGCATTATATGCATCTGGTCGAGCAACCGAAGGCTGCTGCCCAATTATTCCAGTTGCTGCCAGGTGCTCTTGCGTATGGTGCCGGGATCGAAGCAACGGATATCGTCATGTACAGCATCCGACCTTATGACACACTCTCTACGCTTGGTTACATTACTTCTCAAGCTTTGTTGTACTACCCAAGCTCTAAAGTCAACCAGCTCGCTGATGATATTAAAACGCCCAACGCCGCTCTGTACAACCAAGATAACACACTCGCTGGAAACTTGACTAGCCAGATTAATCCTGCTATTCCTATCTGGCTCGGGTCTGGATTAGACGGTAATCCTAGCGATGGTTCCGGTGGAAATTCTGATGGTGATGGTGGATCCGCGAATCACGACCCATTCGGAGGTTCTGGTGGCAATGAGACCACGGCTGCGCAGAAGGGAACCACGGCTGGTATTGCAATCGGAGCTCTCAGTGTTGCAGGTGCATACGGTGCGGCTATGTTTGTCATTGCTCGGAGGTACAAGCGTAAGAAGCAACGCCACCAGCGAAGCAGCTCTATCTCAGCTGCGGATGAAATGCGCCAGGCCGGCAGCCCGCCTCTCATGGGCGGTGCGTTGCTGAGCCGTGATTTCAGCAGTAGCCCTGGATATAGCCCTGGATACGGTGCCACAACTGGCGGAAATATGCGCGACAGCCAGGGTAGTGGAAGAAGTGGCACAAACCACTCCGCACGAACAGCCAACATCTCTGCCCCCGTCGCCGCTGAGAACTCTCTGGGATGGAATTGAACCTGAACGTGAACGAATAGCGTATGACTGCACGTCCAAAGCCATTTTATTAGTCCTTTTTTTCACCCTTCTATACTTGGATACCCTTTCAGGTGAACCTGTCAGACCCATTGCCCTTAATCAAGTTAAGGGGAGCGGGCTAAAAGGTCACCTGGAAATGCGATCAGGTTTGAGCTAATTCGCTCATTGTTTTCTTGTGAATTACACATTGGACATCATCAGAGGTCTCAGCCCACCTTTTGCTGGCCGAGATCTGGTGGCCACGTGATTTTTATCTAATCCATTTGCTCACACTGAATTTAAAAAGGAGCCAGATCACTAGGCTTTCGGGTCGTCTATGGGCAGCGGCTACGAGAGAGTAGGGTGGTGGAAGTTGGTGAATGGGGACTTTAAAGGGGGTTGCATCAACGACGCACCATAGAACTGTACAATACAAGCGATGCCCATACCGCAAGTGGACGTGCTGGCAGAAGGTGACGCGACCCCATGATGCCCTTGAAATAATGCAAATATGACGAATAGACAAGAAGAAAAATTTAAACACTTTACTACATGTTCTATACGTGCTAGAAGCGGCATTTTAGTAACTCGTAATCAATCTACCATTCAACAAGTTCCATTTCCAGTTAATATATGGGTTTTTGTATGTACGCTGAGTATTTTATTTATTATTTTATGGTCCAAGACGTATAACAAACCGAAAACAATATATCCTTGGTAACATGGTTGGGCGGGGAATCAATATCATTCGGCGGCGTCTCGTCTTCGATTGGAAAGGACACGGCAACTTTGGTGAAAGCCTCGAGCTCTGGCTGATTCAGGGTTGCATACTCTGCAATGACTAGGAAGGCCGGACTGCGAACTGGAAGGACGACATCCGTCTTGTTGTAGTCCAGCAGACTCAAAGGCTACCTGCGCCCTCTGACGTCTGCCTAATTGTATAATTTCGGAGATGATCATGCATATACACCCACTCAGTAGATTCTGTTCGGAGTTGGCAAATCTCGTAGACAGGCGATGCGGAATTGAACCTATGTCCGCGCTGGCAAGTCAAGGGTATATATAGTATTCCCCATCTCTATCGGGAAATACAGATCGTCGATATCGGTAGAGTTGCTCACGAATCTAGAAATAGTGTACCAAGCAAGCTCTGGTGTAAAGGCCACAGATGATGTCTTGTTTGTGTAGACTCTTTTTTTTTATCAGTGATAAGTGGCTTTTGACATGACACTCTTGAATCCAAAGTGACTCCTGGTCCTTTGGAATGAAGCAATCTCTGTCTCTCTGTCGCGTTCTCAAAAGGTATTAATGATCTTAGCATATAGCCTGTGTCGTCGACGCCCCGTTTCTTTGGAATAGGTATACGATACTCCCCAATGCCGGACCATAAGATAGGCTATGCTCCCATAGCGAAGGGTTTAACCTTATGCTATCGAGAGAGAGAGTAGAGTGGAGCTCAAAATGCCCTGTCCGTCAACTTGTGATAACGGAGAGTTTAGATCCCATTTCCAGTCTAGATCATATGAGTACGATATTTAGAAGGTGATCCCTTGACTTGGCCCAACTTGAAGTCTGATGGGAGGATGGTAGATGCGAATTAGAGCGCCATGGTAAGTATAACGAGAGTAACAGCGAGCATAAGTAGCATCGGGTTATTTGACGTGATGGTTGCAAGCCTTAAGCCACTCAACAAGGCCCAAGACGATGGAGCTTCTGCTCTCATGGTGGGAAGAGTTGACAAAGCCCGCAGGCGAACTGGAACTGTTTCCAGAGAGAGAGCGGCGAGCTTAGACCTCGACACTCTAGTTAAGAGGTCTACTGCTACCTGTACAGAGAGCGAAGAGATCGTGACTAGCTGTGCAGCCACGTTGTTGTAGCAATGTTCGTTTAGGCGCTGCCCCTATTTAGGGACCATAAGAAGACGCGGAATCCAATAGCAGAAGATGATATTGCCGACGCGGGAATAAATATCCCGGAGGATAGGCCCCCTGACCTTGCTCGCATGCCTACTAGTCGACGCGATGAATTGCCGAGCGTGACTTCACTGCAGCTGTCCAGCAGAGTATGGCTATTAAGTCTGGCTGTTACTTCATCGTGGGTCGTAGAATTGCTCGTCGGAGTTGGAGGACGAGAGCTGCGAGACATCTGGCCTATCCCCGGATCTAAGAGCTTTGTATGTATTGAGTAGATAGATTCGTCTATTACTTATTATCTGACATATGGGCTCGGTTATTTTGACAGCAGGCAGCAGAAGCTGTCCCTTGAATCCAGCCACAGACCAGCCTCTCTCCGGTAAAGAAGCCCAACGACAACATACAACCCAATGATGCATTCTACCTATGGCTGTGTGTGTCCTATGAAACCGGGCTCTGGTCGAAATAGGTCCAGCTCCTGGCTGCGCAGTCAGCGGATTTATACAACATGATGATGATAGTAACACAAGAGGCTACAGATGGCACTAATAAAGGTTGCTCGCGCTGCAATTGATGATTTCAAATGTTCAGCTCCAATCACGCGCTACACACGAACTTTGAGTAGAGCAGGCTGTCGAGCTGGGGATATTCTCAAGCCATGCCCCTAAACGTGTCGTCGCCCACGACAAACTTTTTGGGGTTTTGGGGGGTTTTTTTTTAAGTAAATCTCCAGACATACGCCGTCACCGGCGTGGGTTTCGGGGGTCAGGTAGACCGGGATGCGACTGCCTGATTGGACTGCCAACCGGCCTACTTACTACTATTTACATCCAATAGATATCAAGATATACAGATCCATGCTCGGTCAGCGTAAATTTTGACCCTAATAGATTCAACATTCAACATCTATCAGGTCTTGTAGGAGTTGTGCCGGTGGCCACGAATCGCATTGGGCGTTTAATTACCGATTTGTACCTATGACGTAATCTCATCTAACTTCTAGACCGCGATTCAGATGTGAGCCGATCCTCAACTTCCGAGTGTACTCATCCTTCAACCATGGCACATCGTTCGAAGGCCAAGGTGGAAGTCGGAGCGATTCCCTCGCAGCTCCACAGTTCCGATACGTCGGGGCGCACGGACGCGAGTGGGCGGGCGACGCCAGCAAGCGAGTCCGCGTCTGACCTCGAGCTATTCGACCGTGGAGGCGTCGGCAATCAACGTCGATCCCACGGTTACTCCCAACATCATCTTCTGCCCCTCTCCAGTGCGGGCGAATCTCTCGTGGCTAGTAGTACGAGTAACAACGACGATGACGATGACGATGATGGTAGCGAGATCTATGAGCTTAAGGAGTTTCATGGCGATGCCATCCACGACGGCGAATATAGCGATGGCGATGAAGAGGCGCGCGGGGCGAGTGAGAGGAACAGGGGCCAGGCTAGGAGGCGATTGAGCGAGAGTACCGTTGCCAGCTTTCAACTTTACACGCCCGACGAGGAGCGGGCCGTCGTCCGAAAATTCGACCGCCGTCTTGTCATATTTCTGGCATTTTGTTATATGCTATCCTTCGTGGATCGGTCGAGTGCGCTGCCATAGTTCCTCTCGTCTTCTCCAATGATGAAAAGTCTGACCTATTGTAGATATAGGCAACGCCCGGATCGCAGGCATGGAAACAGACTTGCAGACCAGGCCACCCCATGAAGACTACTTCGAGTGGGCACTGCGCGCTTTCTATTTCGCTTATATCTTATTCGAGTGGATGACACTGCTGTGGCGGGTCGTGCCCGCGCATATCTACGTCTCAGTTATCGTGTTGTCCTGGGGCGTTGTCGCGTCGCTCCAGGCCGTCGTCACGAGTTATCCTTTGTTGATTGCCCTGCGCGTATTCTTGGGAATTGGCGAGGCTGGCTTCGCGGGCGTGCCATTTTATCTGTCGTTCTTTTTTAAAAGGCGCGAATTAGCTTTCAGGACAGCATTGTTTATCTCCGGTACGTACTTGAATGCCATAAAATTCACCGCCAACACTTCGCCACCCCTTTCTTCAATCATACTCTGTACTTTGAGTGCATGCGTCTGACGTAGATCCAGCCGCTCCGTTGGCGTCTGCCTTCGCCGGGTTCGTGGCCTGGCTTATTCTATGGGTTGGGAAGAGCTTGCCGATCGCCTCATGGCGGCTTCTATTCCTGCTCGAGGGCTTCCCTTCCATCATCGTCGCCACAATCGCGTGGGGCGTGATACCCGATTCCCCCGAAACAGCGTCGTACCTTAGCCCGCGAGAGCGAAAGATTGCGCTTCTACGCCTTCAACACGAGAACGGAGAACAGCATGGCCATAGGCGGTCCTCCTTTTCATCCACGTCGGCTCGGAAGAACAAGCCGGCGTCGTCTACCTCTGGGTTGAAATCAAAAGACGTCCTCGCCGCCTTCAAGGACCCAAAGGCTTGGCTCACGGCATTCATGCTCTTCCTCGCCAATATGGCCTATAGCACGCTACCCGCGTTCCTGCCCACCATCCTCAAAGATATGGGCCACAGCGATCTACAGGCGGAGGCGCTCTCCGCGCCTCCCAATCTTCTGGCGTTCGGCATCGTTTTGATCACGGCACACGTCTCTGACCGCGTACAGTCGCGCTCGCCCTTCATCATGGCGCACGCGCTGCTCTCGGCATCGGGCTACCTCGTTCTGGCGCTCGCGCGACCCGCCGGTGAGGGAATAATAAGTCCTGCCATCCGCTACCTCGCCGTCTACCCCGCGGCCGTGGGATTTTTCAGCGTCGTTGTCCTGGTCCTCGCCTGGTCCGTGAACAACCAGTCGAGCGAGGGACGGCGGGGGGCGGGTTCGCCCTCCTCCAGATCGTCGGTCAGTGTGGACCGCTCCTCGGCGCGCAGCTCTACCCGGATCGCGACGCGCCGTTCTTCGAGACGGGTATGTGGGCTTGTGCCGCTGCCATGTTTGGAGTTGCTGTGCTTGCTCTTGTCTTGAGGGCGTACTTACTGTGGCTGAATCGTAAGTTAGATATGGAGGAGGGGAAAGGCGAGGGCGTAGATGACGAGGTTCAGGGGCTTGTTGGGTCGGAGAAGAGGGACAAGACGGGTTCAGGTATATTTTATGATCTATCAGCTCAGCTGTAATAAACTGGCCGTAATATTGGGTGCTTGTGCCGGATGGATGGGAGCGCCGGTTGTTTTGGTTTGCAGGTCGTTATTCTTTGTCTTCGGCGCCGTCGACATCGCTTAGTAAGAGCCTTCGTGGGCTTGTATAGTCAGGATCCTAGTTACCTGCAGCAACCGGTACTGCTAAAGTCTCGTGTGAATCTGCCTGTTACGAGTTTTAGGTCATCACTACCTTCATAAAAAGATATTGAGATATCCTGTTTTGGGTTTGTACAGTATGTCAGTTATAGAGGTATTACGAATATTTAAGGTGAGCTATCTAAGTTCTACGCAGAGATGGCCCTGTCCACATATAGATTTTAGAGAATAAGATCAGCGATAATGGGTACAGAGCGACAGATCTGATGTGTTCGCTGTGAAGATTCATTTTCATTCTATATTCAGTCTAATGTGTCCGTCAAGTAGATTCGAGTGCTGTTGACCCTCACAGGAATAACGATGGCTATATTATACTTGATTGGCTTGAATGCTAAACGCCTAACACTGCATGTCGTGAGGGTTCTAACTTATCATCATCCTTATAGGACAATTATTATCTAGGCCTAGGGTATTATTAGTCGTCCACGATAGTCTACTTAGCTATGTAAGCCGATAGTAACTCATCTGTTCTCTAGCCTCTCGTGAATAGAAGATCGACAGCTACCTACCGAGGAGCCGTCTCCGGTTGTCCGGTGGGTGACCGAAGAAAGCGCCGATATGAGCACAGTAGCATCTGATTATCGTCTCCATGCCGCTTCTATCCCATCTGAATGCCGTGCTCCATCTTTTGAGGATGTATTTGATCCTGAACAGCACTTTCGTAGAGCCGAACAATACGAGTTTGGCGGCATATGAGTCCCAACTTTCCGCCTCCAGAGCCTTCCAAGATTCGTGCTTACTCACCTACAGGTAATCACGTGCGTGTGTCGATACGAGTTGTCAGGAAATATATCTTCCCTGAGAGCCTGGGATCGGAGACCGGCTCGATATGCAGCGTAGAACTCAAGGCTCATGTAGACGTGATATCTGTTTAAGTGGGATGCAGGCATCAAACTCGAGGCGGGCACGCATATCAATTATTATGGTTATCGTATTCTCCCCTCGACATATCTGCTTCGCATGATCCATCACGGAGGCGGCGACGACTACATCCGTTGCCTCCAAACCATTACACTCTGATTCCAGAGCAGGCAACAATGATCGAAGCCCACACCAGGAGTGGCAACTGGTCGGGCGTTCACGCACTACTCTTGTTGCGTTGATCTGTCGCTTCTAGGTTTCGCAGGCGGCGACCTCCCCCGGGGACATGCCGGAGGGGAAACCTTACGATGCCCCAACAAGGCAGGATATGTTCGACTGCATACGCGGTGCAGATCTTGTGAGATGTAAGGAGCATTTCGCTCGGACCCGTATGCGTATGGAATGCGGTCTACTTGTCTAGAAGCAGCACTTTTTAACTCTTTAGCTCCCCGGGTCTTGACCACAACCCTATTCTCCTTTTTTCTTTTTTTGAATTTATAGAAATTGGTGTAAACTAACCCGCCCATCTCTATTTGCCCGTAGCGAAAAAACTCATGAATTGCCGTCTAAGCCCTTGACGACTTATATCTACCATCAAACGCCAATAAGGTATAGATGAGAATTGAGTTCGAGTTGGCTTCCCACTCCCAACAGAACTGCCTCCGGGCGTCGACACTAAAGGATAATAGCCGAGAGGGGGAGCATATCGATGAGGATCTTACCGAACAAAGTTTGGGTCAGACTCAACGCCTGAGGAGGTTCAAAGTTGGGGACAGAAGCGTGCTTTTCAGGGCGAAAACATGCTGCGGCGAACAAGAGGAAGCAAAGTGCTCCTGAGGAGAGATGTCACTACAGGAAACTGGACCGTGAGCCCGAGTCCGGAGCCGAGCCCTCCTCACCCCCATCCTGTACGTATGCATTTTGCAATCTTTCCCTCGGCACACATCGGGCCGTCCTTGAGATATGGGTTCTTCTCACGGTATACCTTTTGAATATTTGGTGTGAGCGTGAGCACCATCGTGTTTCGACGGACCACACGAGGCACATCACAACACGATCCAGGACGAAAGCTAATAGTTCTCGGATTAGAAACCATCTCAGCATGGCCCTCCCTACGGCACATCGATGGCCGTCGTCGGCGGGGTGCCGACGCTCGCGACCGACATCCCCGTCGCGGCCGTGCTGCTGGGTCTCTTCGTGGCGTCGGCGGCGGCGCACATCACGATCCTGCACGCGAACAAGCGGAACGGGTCAAGTTCCTCTTCTCGGGCATGATGTTCGCGCTGTGCGTGCTGCGCAGCGCGGCGCTGAGCATGCGGATCGCGTGGGCGACGTCGCCGCACGAGCCCAACGTCGCCATCGCGGCCGGCATCCTGACGCAGACGGGCAGCGTCATCGTCTTCATCATCAACCTGCTCCTCGCGCAGCGCGTCGTGCGCGGCTACCACCCCCGCTTCGGCTGGCACCCGGCGCGACCTTCGCCTTCCTGTTCCTGGTCGGCTGCGCCGTCGCCTCGCTCGTCATGGTCATCGCCGTCACCGTCCAGAGCCTGTTCACCCTGGACGCCGGCATCCGGCGCTCGGACCGCATCGTGCAGCTGTTCGGGGGCACGTACATGGCCCTCCTCGCGTTCCTGCCGCTCCCCATCATCGTCGTCGCGGCCCTGGTCCCGCGCGCCGACAACAGGCCCATCGAGAAGTTCGGCACCGGCCGCTGGCGCACCAAGATGTGGCTCCTCGGGTTCACGTCGGCCCTGGCGACGGCGGCCGCCGCCTTTCGCGTCTACACGGGATACGTCCCGCGGCCAGTGAACGATCCGGCCTGGTACCACAGCCGCGCATGCTACTACTGCTTCAACTTCGTCACGGACCTGATCATTTCCACGGCGTATCTATTCTTCCGGTTCGACCGCCGATTCGTCGTGCCGAACGGCGCCAAGGGGCCGGGAGACTACGGCAAGGGCGCGCGACCGCGCCGGCCGTCTGTCATGTCCTCGGACGGCGGCGAGGAAAAGGCCGACGATACAGACCCCGAGAAATTCGCTAAGCTCAGGGGTGATAGTAACGAGAACGGTCACCAGAAAGCAGCGCCTCCCCCATATATGATCATAACGGCAAGGACGAGAGCCAGGGAAAGGGGAAAGGCAGGGACATCGACATGGAGAGCGACGACAAGAGAGCCAACAGTCTCCCAAGCCCCACGACGGCTGTGGACCGTAGCACCCAAACATACGACCCCGGCGCCGATTGGTACTCCTGGCCGTTCCGGACATCGTGGGCGGCGATGCCAAATAACTGCAGGCCTGCGCCCTCGTCGGCGAATCAGCCCAGTGCCGACGTCGAGCCGCCGCTCATCAACGAGCCGCCTGCCGATGGGCCTCCGGCAGACAAAGACGTCGCCGGCATCGAGGAGCTATCGAGCCAATGGGGCGGGGAAACCAGTACCGCCACGTATGTCCAGGAGCTTGACCGAGGACGTTCCAGGCCGACGCAACGGCAATTCCATCCGCATCAGCTGCCGCAGAGCCGGCCGCATACGATGGGCCAGGCATACACCGCAGACGAGGCGCTACAAACGAACCACCCAGCAAACTCGGCCGAGCACGCTACTGTTTGGCCGTCGTGGAGCGAGACGCATCTGTCGGGGCACGATCCCAATAACGGCGTCCCCAGCCGCAGTCACAGCATGGCCACTTACAGTCCTACCAGCAGCAGTCGGGCGCCCAGCCGGGGTCGCATCAACAGGAGCCTGAGCTGCAAGGTGGCCGAAATCTACAACCCGGCGGGAGGGTGGATATAAACACCATGGTTTCACACATTGAAGCAAAAGCTACCGAGACGGCGTACTTACTTGGTATCTTACTGGGTTGATTTTGGGTATATGTGTGCTTGGGGGGGTTGAAAGGGACCGGAGCAAGCCTGGGAAGCCTTTGCAGACCCGTTTGAGATTTGGTTGCTTCGGGGGCAATTAGTGCGTGCCGGTGTTTGACGTCTCAACTTCCGTTACGAAATGATTTCGAACACATCTTTGGCACTAATGCACGACATTTACATGTACCTCGAGGGCGATATAATAGAAAATTAATGGAGTCTCGCGCAAGGAATAGGGAGGTCACATACGATCCATTTTGTACAAACAATGGCAATATTGTAATTAGTTCCGTGGACAAAGCGGGCGGGGTGTCACATGTTTTCTTTGCCTTGTTTAGACTGGTCGATTTAGTTACTAACGATGTGACATGTCGAATATGACTCAAGTCTATTGTCAGGTGCCAAAGTGACAGCATTGAACCCATGAACACTAATTCTATTATGCGAATTAGTAGTATCTTTACGGGCACGTCTGATTCCTAAGAATAGGCTGGTGGTTATCACTACCAGGTAGGCACAAACGGAATTCGCTTTCTAACATCAGAACTTCTCTCTATTGGCGAGGAATCTAGGCCCCCTTTATCTCTTTGAGTATACTTTTCTCCTTATGCTAGAGCTGGGCGTGAGTCTTGAACAGATGATGATGCGATGACTCTCCAGGGTATCTTGGCAGCCCAAGATGGTGCCTGAGCTGCCTTAGAAAGACGTCATCCTAGTGGCTTGAGTAATCGTACATGCATTTGGGTGATGGGTAGCCACGTCGATCGTTTAGACTTTCAACCCGGGATCCTGGGACGGCCGTTGAAGCTTAGGCCACGCACCAGGAGATACGGGCAACGGGATTGCGCGAGAAGGTTAGAGGAAGTAATCCGGTGTCCCTACCCAACAGTCAGACCGGCTTTGGAGATGGGGGTGGTGGAAATAGATGAGGGGAAACTTACGTCGAGAAACCATGGGCTCCCCGGCTCGCGGGCAAGGGTCAAACTGTAAGCTGCAGACCGCGCATTAGCATAATTCAATTCTTGAACGGGGACGGAGCCTTTATAGGCCGAGTCTTGAGCAGGGCGCCTTACAAGGTATATTTCAGATGCTCGTCAATCTCCATGATAGCGGCTTGGTTACCACATCGGTAACAGTAATTTGGGGCTGTGCCATGTTAGTTTTAGTTATACGGCGCGACCGCCCTCCATAGGTAACTAACCGGAGAAGATAGTGACAACATTCCGGTCCTGCGACCAGTTATATCCCTCCATAACTAACTGATGAGCCCTAGCAATTAATGTCAACCCGTTATTGTGGTTGAAGGCCTCTGAAATGTCTTGGCCAAAAGTGTAACCGGCACCGCGAGGAGATATACCCCAGCCGCATCGGTCGTCGGGTCGGACCATAACAAATCGCACATGGGGCCCTCATGTGGAACTTCTTGAATCCGATCAAGAGCTCGAATATTATCGAGGGTGTCGATACTGGGGGAAAGCCCACCGTGGAGGCAGAAAATCTGGTTGTCAATCAGAGCGGTGAGGGGCAGGTAGTCAAACAAGTCGGTAAAGAACTTCCAGACATTAGCGTTGCCGTATTTCCGTAGGCACTCATCATAGAAGCCGTAGACCTGAGTAATCTGTCTCGACTCATGGTTGCCGCGCAGGATGGTGATGCGCTGGGGGTATCGGATCTTGAGGGCAACTAGGAGAGTCACGGTTTCGACCGAGTAGTAGCCTCGGTCGACATAGTCACCTATAACGCGTCACTAGTCAATGTCTGTGTGCTTCTGTGTCTATTGCCCGACTGCGCCGCCGTGGCGATGTTGGTGACGAACCCATGAAAAGATAATTGGTGTCGGGATTGGGGCCACCAATCTTGAACAGTTCCATCAGGTCGTGAAACTGGCCGTGAATATCGCCGCACACGGTTACGGGACATTTCTATTGGAGTCAGCAGAGGCCACATGGTCCTCGCGCCGAGGATTCATATCATACCACAGGCTGGACGTTGGATTCTTCTTGCAGCACTTCTCTGGCCTGGAGGTGCCGACTGTCAGCGCAAAATGCAATAGTAGCGAGGGGGTGGCGACAGACCTTTTCGCAGAGTCTTTGAACGTCGGCCTCGGCCAGCTGTTTGCAGGTCATCAAACTCTCGATCCACCCGTCTAACGTGGGAATCGTGGTAGGCTCTGACGCGGGCATGGGAGCCAGCTCAGCAGGAACCCGACCGACATCCTCCATGTTGGTATCCATGTTGGCTTGCGGGGGGTGGGACGGTGGGACGGTGGTGGCCGCGACGGTAGGGATACGAGTAGGTGCGGATGTGTTGTGTCTCAGTGTCTGGGCGGATAGACGACGACGACGTCGCTGTTGGGCACGCGACAATGACGGCGGGCTTGGTTGATGGGTGATGAAAGATGGGTGGGTCGGATGGGCTGGTCTTAGTTGGATTGGGTATCGTCGTCACTCGTCACGGAGCGTTATCATATACGGAGGCCTATGGCAAGAGTTGTAGCTAAAAGGCCGGCCGGTCAAAGCAGGGGTGGAGGGTTGAGACGGGTCGTGTTGCAATCTATGTATCGCTGTCGCCGTTAATCAATTATGAGGTGTTCGTTCTGTTTTGTTTTGTCGCTAGGATGGAGCGTCGAGGTTGTAGTCGACACACGCAGCAAAGTCGTAGGTTTGCGGGTTGCAAGGTTGACAAGGCAGGCGAGGCAAGATTGGGGGGTTCCTAGCAGGCTCACTCGCTACAAAGTACATATACAAACCCGCCTGAAGGAGGTATGTTGTAGTGATGAGATCAGTTTTTAGCTCGCTTAAACCGCGGGCAGGGGCGGTACATTGGTACTTTGCCCCCTGCCTCACCATAAGTACTATCCAACTATGAATATCAAGAGCAATCAACACTTGACTTTTAACCTGCGCGAGCGAAGGAGAGCCAATATATGATTAACTATCTTGAGGCTGTCATAAAGAGAGGTTTAAGCTTCAATATAACATTAGCTGTCGAGAAGGTAAGACACAACTCGGTTTTATACTTTGATGCTAGTTCTCCATGTGTGAAAGCGCCGAATGTAACTTCAACGTATAATGATAGCCCAAGTTCCCGTCTACAACAACAAAGAAGAACAAACGCCCCCAGACTCTACTCTTAACGTAGCACCGAGTTCCCGTACTTTGTCTTATTATCTACCCTATTAATGAAGAGTACAATACGATCATGTATACGCCCCAGGCGGCCGTTTACCAACCACGACCCAATGTATATATAATCCTTTTTCGACCCCCCTGGTTCTATTCCTGTTAGTGACTGATTAGAGTATTATTCTTACTTTACAACTTAGCAACCGATAGCTCAGGGGTAGAGTCAAACGGTACCAGCCTACAAGCTCTAGCTTATATGACACGATCAAATCATGGCACAAGGTTTTGATTTCATAACCCAACGTAATAGTCGATCTTGAAGTGGTAACCCTTCCTACCTCAATATATCTCCCATGCGTAAAAACAGTGAGAATTTCTATGTGTCCAATGCTTTCTACCTGTTCGCCGCCCCATTTGGTTGGCTTATCCATGAGAGTAAGTAATGCAAAATAAATAGAGACAAGGAAATTGGCTTTAATATGCTGGTATAAGCTCATGTATACAGGTGAGGGACAAGGAACCAAACTAATCACTAATCAAGTCAGCACTCGAAAAAACATTGAAGTTGTGTGTTTAAAGGTCTGGTCCTCCATTCTCACTCAGCATTCATAATTTATATATCCCTACGCCTTGAGACTCTTGTCTAGGGTATATCATGACGCATACAAACTAATAAAGACGTTACTAGCCCTATAATGTACATTATTTACCATCGTGTTCCTTCATATTACTCATGAGAGACCAAGTCCGACAGGGGCAATGCTATTTGTGCCATTCTGAGGCACATCTTTCCCGACTAGATCTTTGAAGTCAAGCTGTACCGCCTCTAGCATTTGAGCATGGGTCCTGGCGCGCTCCACGCACTCGTTCCATACCTCGCCATCTCGTTCCGTGCTGCTTAACTGCCTGTTGAGGATGATGTTGAATGCGTCTACCTCTTCCTTGGCCCATTTCACACACGCGCTCATCATCGCTTGAGGAAAGCAACTCTGGAAACAGGTGACGGTGTTTCGGATAATGCAAAAATAGACAAATGATAATTGCCATATGTAAAGGTGCAAATCTCCTTGGAAGATACATTGTCTACGTATCGAATTAATACCCGTGGATTTTTGAGGAATCTTGTGATCATAGAGCAACGTACCTGCCTCGTTTTTGAATCAAGTGACCCGGGCTTCGAGATATGCTTCTCTCGCCCGGTCTTCAAATCCTAGCTTGTTCAACCAGCTTACATTGCGCCTTGTTTTTTGTGGTTTATCGTGCGTCTGGACCAGCTCCCTGATGATAAAACCAGCAAGCTTAGAGCTTCTTTCTTCAACTTTGAAATTGATGAAATCTTGGGCAATTGCGTTGTTCTTTAGCCCTCGCGCAAGGTTCTTTAGTTTTTCAACTCGGTTAACCGCCAGATCAAAGCGCTGTAAGGCAATATCAATGTCGAGTTCATCCATCTGCCCTTCAACCCATCGCAAGTTCTGCTGCTTTCCATCCACTTCAATTAACATGTCTTTGATATCAGACAGTGTCTCAAGCAGCTCCGTCTTCTGCAAAAGCCCAGGGTCTCGGGAGGCGAAGTAATTAATTGTTTCCTTGGCTTTATTATTTGCTTCCATCTCGGACTGTAAGCCTTTACGCAACTCTTCGACAGCTTTTCGTATATTCAGCAGCAATGTCGCCTTCTCAGGGTCTTCAGGTTTCTCTGTTCTATAGATGAATGATTCCTGACCGACCCCCGAACCATAATTGCATCTGCCAATTTATTCCTACCACTGTAGGCTTCACTAGTTGCAGCCATATCCACGACCTCGATGTCCAATAAAGGCCAACAACGATCCGCGACCATCTTTGTGGCTGGCCCACGCGCGTCATTTGGGTTATCCACTTTCCGTTTCTTGCGTGAAGCGATTAACAAATGATCGTTCAATAGAAAAATCTGCATCGACCGTCTGGCTTTGTATGTCGCATTGTCAAGCTCGATCCACGGCCCAGCATTCTGAATCACATGTCTACCCATGGAGTTGGGGAGAAACTTTTGGGAACCCTCCACATTTTTATACAATGCCTGCATTTGAGAATTCCAAAGCGCCGTCCTGTCGGCAACTGAACTTCTCTTATCTCTTTTGCTCAAGCCTGTGGAGAACTCCCCGGCAGCGCCGTCTTTATTGGATGCGGCTCGGAGAGCGTTCGTATTGGTCTCAAGCTCTTTGAATAGATTGCGAAGTGAGCGCATCTCGCTCTTCAGTTTCTCAGCCTCTTTACTAATTTTGATGAACTGTGTGCGGTTTTGATAGACATTCTGTTGCAGGTCGCTCGACGCTCTAGCTTTTAACTTCCGCAAGCCATCTTCGTAGTCCCTGATCTCGTCCTCGGTAGCTTCGCTGAGAATGGCGGCAACATACTGGTCCGGGACCAACCTAGGATCACGTAGTGCTTTCGGGTCAACAGCAGGTGGCGCACCGCCAGGGCCGCGCGTAGGAGGCGGTCGCAAGTTCACGGATTGGTCGTATTGGCGAGGTCGATGTTGGGTATGGAAGGACGGGAGGCTTCTCGGGGTCAAAGTCGGCGGGCAGATTGTTGAAGCGCGTGGAGTAGCGCCGCTTCACAAGATCACCGGTCTTGCCTCCGGTCGAGGGTGGTGGACGTTGGCGGGGTGGTGGTGGTCCATCACCCGTGATGGCGGCTGGTCTCCCCCCAGTACTTCTTGGGACGGCGGGCCATCATTGTTCGGGATGGGGCGGATATCTGTCTCGGCGCGCTGATTGTCGGGCGGTTCTTCCTCTTGGGGCCCTTCCGAAGTGAGATCTTGCTCCGCTCTTCAGACATGACGGGACCGAGAAGATAGTAGACGGCGGCAACAGCGCTCAGCTCACACGCAATCGATTGGCGTGGCTAGTTAAACTTATAGTACCCAATAATAGGCCGTGCGCACTACCAAACAATAGAGCAGCACGGTTGTGACCAGTCTCGAGGCTGACCAAGGCGATTGATGCAAGCTAAGTAATGAGGTGGTTTGAGCTTCGGCCGTAGCCACGATGTGTATCCACGAAACACGGAGCTGTCGTCAATGCTATCGCCGTAGGCATTTAGCATTTAGTTGTGCACCCCTGCCCGCCAGTTCATATCTCAGGTACCTACGGCCCCGCTTTTAGGGAATGTACCTTGTTTTATGGCGCTGGAGCAGAAAGAGACCCACTGCGGTGCTGGCTCAGCACCTAATGTTCGGGCTCAAGGATGACATGGCAGTCCCGATCCAGCTTACCTAGCTTATCGCCGCCCTATCAAGCTCAAGCAGTTCGGCAAAAAATTAGGCCAGTGATTCTCACATTGCATTGAGCTGCCACGTCTTGCAAGCACCACCTCATTGTCCCATTGTGCCATCCTATCGCATTCCCGCCGTCGACGCCTGGTTCTTCAACCAAAACCGAATCGAGCGCTGAATTCGCCCGTCCGAGCCATCCTGTTGTATCGTCTTCTCTCACACCCTCCAAAATGGTTCAAACCAGCACCATCGCAACTATATCTGTCGCTACGGCAGCAACAGGCCTGTTAGGTACGTCATGCCGCCCAACCACGGCCCCCAACCGATGCAGACCACCAGCAGAGCGCAGCGCGGGGTAGATTTGGATCTGGATCTGGATTTGGGCTTCCAATTGCGAATATATACTCCATGGGAAGGGGACAGCTGCTAACCCCGTCTCTCGAACAGCCTATGCTCTGTATTTCGACCACCAACGCCGCGCAAACCCCGATTTCCGCAAGACCCTGAGACGTGAGGAACGCCGCCAAGTCCGCGCCGAAAAAGAAGAGGCCGTTGCCCAAGGCAAACAGAAACGCCGCAGCATCCAGACCGCCGTTGATGCCGCCCTCGAGGAGGGCTTCCCCGCTGGTGTCAACGAGAAGGAGCAGTACTTTATGGAATACGTGCAGCAGGGCGAGGTCCTGGCTTCTGATCGTAAGCCTAGCCCTACCTTCCCGTCCCTTTTATGCATCCGAGGACCGCCGGGCCCAACCAAGAACGGCCTGAGAGACACTCTGCTGTCTCAACCAGGGCAAGACAATCAAGTATGCGTTGCTAACGGGGCGAATCTTCAGCATCACAAACTACTGAGGCCGCCCTCGCTTTCTATAAGGCACTTAAGGTGTACCCGACGCCCCGAGACCTCATTTCTATTTACGACAAGACAGTGGATAAGGTATGGATATAGCGTCTATTAAACCTGACACCAACAATATCTCCCGAATACTAACAAGTTTCTGAATCCAGCGTGTGCTCGATGTCCTCGCCGAGATGATAGCGTACGACAAGTCTCTAGATCTCAACGACCAGGCAGTCAACCTTGCCGATCTTATGGACCTTCCTACAGCTGGTCTAGACTAGAAAGAAGAAGAAAATTTAACAATATGTCCGTGTTGATCGCGAACGCTCCAATCCTCCACTCAACCAGCAGGCATGTGCAGGACACCTTATCCAAATGCCCCAACGCGTAAACCCGCTCTGCCAACCACGGTACCTGCAAGGCATGGTCCATAATCGGGGTTATTATGCATTTGAAAAATTAATTGCCACCTTGTTTCATCTGTATGTGTTATGTAAGATATAATTTTGGGTGCAAGACCCGGTCTCGTTCCTCTACCTGTGATGGCCGTTATGTACGCACGGCCCCGGCAAGGGAAACATGTAGAAACATGACAAAAGAGGGAATGGCGATTGGATGGTCGGCTTTGCCCTTGTGTATTACTTTTTCTCACGAAATGAAGTTCGGCGGCGCAGTATAGAGACATGACGAATGACAAAATAACATCACGATATCGAACTTCTTGCTTTCAAGTTGCTTTTTTCTCTTCATATTTGTGTGTTTTCGCATCATGCCCCTAGGTGGGACCAAGCTCAGTTCGTCTAACATAGAATACAAGTAATAGGATTATTTTCCTTTTACGAAGCCTCAATCTTCCTACCTTTACGATCAACCCGCTCGTCCCGGGGATCAAACCCGCCATTACCCCAGGTCGCCCACTCCGGCGTCTCGGGGCCCATGTAGTCTTCGGGCTTCCAGTCGCCTTCGGCGCCGCGCTCCTCCAGCAGCTCAAAGAACCGCTGGTAATCGATCCGCGTGTGCCACTTGCCATCGACGCGGAAGCGCCCGCTGGCGATAAGCACACAGCAACTATGCGCATGCTCGGCGGCGATGCCGTAGTCCAGCCCGCGCTCCTTCAACTTCTTATCGAGCGCGGTCACGAACTCGGTCACCTCAGCGTAGAAGGGGACGTTGGCCATGGTGAGGCCGGCGCCGGCGCTCGTCGATGTGCCGCAGTACGTGACGCCCTTGATCTCGACGAAGCAGGGGAGCCCGCGCTCGACGAGGTCGGCGTAGCCCTCGACCTCGTCGTCGACGTTGAAGCCCTTGACGAGGGTGAGGCGGAAGACGGTGCGGTGCTTGAAGCGCTTCTCGCGCAGGATGTCGAGGCAGCGCTGGAACCGCTCCCAGAAGTCGCGGTGCAGCGGCCGGTCGATCTTGCGCAGCGACTCCTTGTTGCTCGCGTCGATGGACACGTATAGCTGCGTCACGGCCCTGAGCGCCGCCAGCTGGTCCGGGTGTTGCGCGTTGCACACCAGGAAGCTCGAGATGCGCTCCGCGTGCAGCATCCCTAGGAACTCGTTGATGTGCGGGTAGAAGATGGGCTCGCCGACGAGGCTCAGGGCGCAGTGGCGGATGCGCATCGCCTCGGCAAACCGCTCCGCGCGCACCCCGGGTACGCCGCGCATCATCTTGATCTTTTGGTAATGGCCGGCCTTCACCCCGTCAAAGATCATCTCGGGAGGGTCGACGACCCAGCGCCAGTTCGTGCCGACGGGGTTCGTCCCATGGCGCCAGCAAAACACGCATTTGTTCGAGCATGATAGTGATGGTGTAGTCTCCATGCATTGATGTGATGCGATCCCGTAAAATGAATACTTGTAACAGGAGCCCCGTCCCCGCAGCGCTGACTTCGTCCACCGACAGATCTTGACACCGGAGTGTGAGCCCACGATGGAGTATCCCTGTTTCGTTAAAGCCGCGTAGGTAGGGGAACTTTTGGGGACCATCTCTTTGACAGGCTGTGTTGCTCTCTTCACGTTTGGTTTGCTGTAGGTGGTGAAATCGATGGCGATAGGAGCCGGTTCTTTTGAGCCTTTGGATTCAGCTTGGCTTGACTTCATAATTCTCCCTAGATCTTCAACATCATCAATATTTGTCTTCTTCTTACTCTTATTTTTCGGCGCAGCCGCAGCCTCTTCAATCAGTGCTTCATCATCGTCATCCCCGGAGACGTACTCAGCGTCGCTCTCATCGGCATCTCCGCTCCCTGGTACTCCCTCTCCTAAGCTTCCTGTAGTCGCAGCAAGTTTAAGGACGTCCGTCACGCCCTCCATCCATTCGCTCAGGCGATTAGTAAGGTCTAGCTTTTTATCCCCCGTCCCTAACGGATACGCCCTCTTTCGCCCAGTAAGTTTAGCCATCCATTTATCGACTTCCTTAGCCTGAAAGCAGAATCCCTCCTCCTCGGTCGGCCATCCCTCTCGATCGCCAAGCCCAAACACAGAATAACCCAAGATCCCTGATAGTGGGGCCGTGTCTATCCTGAAGTCGTGGTGGGTTTCTTGAAGGTGCTCGAGGAGAGTGTCATTGATGGTGTCAATATTGTAGCTCGGTATCAAGAACAGATAAAAATAATCCAACGGTATGGTTGTATCCATTGGCTTGGGCAGGCTGATGAAGTATTCGTCGTAGTCTATTTGTGCTAGATCTAGGACAGTAGGGGCCAAGAAAATATCTTTGCGCTCCGCCACATCCCCCACTAGGGAGGCGCTCAGTTTCTGCGCAAACTCATTGGCGATCTTTTCCGTCGTGGTTGTCAGCGACGAGTAGAATACCAGGACCTGAGTGCGGCGACTGCAGTCAGAGCCGATAGTTTCACTCGTAGCTTCAGGTTTCCGCAGTTCGCCCTTGATGCGCCGTGGTCCACGCGCTACTAGACCTGGAGGCAGTGCTTCGACTGGTGCTTCTACTTTTTCATCGCTCGATATAGCAGGTTTCGTTGGTACTGACTTCGAAGTAACAACATCACGGTTTAGTGGTTTCTTAATGACCCTTCTCGTCGGAAGAGTAATATATATCATATATGCCATGGTGAATAAAGATATCACCACCACCAAAACGACCTCTCTATGGACATGCCAAAACTCGAGAAAGTCTGCGCAAGGTTGTTAAAAGTGAAGACAACATGAGATACTTGGCATACTCACCTCTCGACGGGCTTGGGTCACCCCAATCCGTCGTTTGATTGCTCGCCATCGCCATCGATGCTTGAAGAAGAAATCAATGTCGCAACATAAGATGGAGGGTCCTTTAGATAAGTATAATGGGGGGCAAGGTTTCATTTTGGGTGGGTCTGGACTACTGGTTGTGGGGAACCATTTTAACAGCAAGCGTCTCCCACATTTGTAATTAGTCATCTTAGAACGACTTCAATTTATGATCAGCCTGCTTCCACCATGGCCAGACTTGTTTGCTTGCTTGTCATTTGCTTATGAGCTGTTTTGGATGTCTTCTATGTAATAGCATCGTTAAGAGCCATGAAATTCTCAGCATGAGGGAATAAAATACTGTTGATCGCCACTGCAGACAGAACAAAGGTATGATACAAATTGAGTCACCTACGCTCTTACAAGAAGCCAACTATCTATCATGCCTAGAGGTTATTATCATAGTATAATTTTTATTGATACCTAGAACCTGTCTCTCAGTCTTATTATCGAGCATGTTGCATGCATCACAAGTATCGAGGTTTATTGTTCAAGCTTTTGGTAGGTGGCGAAGATTATAATGGTTGGTTCGTATAAGATAGGTCGGTATGCATCTGCACACCCGGCCCCCGACCCTGGCGTCTCTTGCGTCGGCTTGTCTAAGCGACTCGGTGACCAAATATATATTCCACGGTCATTCTTCTAAGCATCAGGATCACTCGATTCCGCTTTCACGTCTGGATCCAGGTCCGACCGAGCGTTAATGTAATCAAGGAGTACATCACGCGCCCAGCAAATAGTTACTAGGATTGCCAAGGCGTTCCACTGATGTTGGTTTTTCTCTGCCATTTTCAGTTGGCAGGGCACGGAAATAATAGCTCCTGGATCTGAAGCATCCAAAGTAACGATGGTAATGATGTGTTTCAAAATGACGAAGCCAAAAAGAACAGGAACCTGGACTGGTGCGTCTCCGTTCGCGGCGCAGTTTCTCCATGCATCGGCCAGGTCACACATTTCGTTTTGAATCTTGGTTTCCCAATCCGGGTTATCACTCATCGTTATGTCCCTCATCACCATAACCCTGACATTGGGAGGTAATTGGTGATCATATTTGCTAATCCCGCCATCCTCTTTTGCCCAATTTAAAGCCTGCTCGAGAACACGCCTGAGTTGTTTGACTATATCAGCCGATGTAGTCCTGATGAGAGCCTTCTTGTCGGCCTTGGATTTTCCTTTGTCATTTTTTATCTCAGCCTCGTCCTTTCGTATATCCTGGATGCGGGCGTGGATGTCGATTAACCTTCGAAGAGTGAGTGCGCCTTTCAATAGTCAGTACGAAAGGCCTTGCGGGTGTTTCGGACCACTACGTACCTCTATACTCTAATCTATTTGTGTGTGCGTATATCCGGGGCCGGATACTCTTCGATTTGTCATGGTCATAGAAGAGACCATCCGGAAGGGGGATGCCTCGAAAGTGCATCTTCCAGGATAATGGCATCAGCGCAAACTCATTGCGAGCACCCAGTATTATATTGAGGTATATCTGCTCCAAACGCCATGCTGTGTCTTTTTCGGAATCGGAATCAGAATCCGTGTCATCATTATCGCTATGTTTGGCATCAGACTGTTGCGACACATTATCTTCAGAATCGACTGGTTTCGCCATCATTGCCATGGGCAATGCAACGGGAAATTGCTCTCCATTGATTTTGTCTCCAACGCTGTCATTATAACCTTCTTCTCGCTTGATCGCCCCGAAGCTCACTTTGCTGCCTTCTTCTTTCCCGATGACTTGAGTAAGGGTTTCGTATTTCTGAGACTTGGAAGTAATGTTGGTATGAGCGAGCTTTGATACACGACCATGTAAGACTCTATCCATCCCTCGGTTTGAATTCGATGAAGTACTTGAGGATCCTGACGACGTGGATTTAGAAGGGCTAGGCGAAAACCAGCGGGTGAAACCCCACATGTTGACGGTTCAATCTCTTCAAATGTATTAGCTCTTTCCTTTTTTTTTTTTTTGTTGGGTGATCTGGACAGGCTAAAAGAAACAGGAGGAAACATGCTTAACGAATAGAATGTTATAGTTGTGACGTAACACTACTGGTAGAAGAAGATAGGATGGCTGCTTACCTTGGATTTGTGTTTGCAAGGTTAGGTGAAGGTCGAGAGTGCGGTTTCAAACCTCTGTGCCCATAGCACTCTACCAGTATACTATCTTGGCTAACAGGATAAGAGCGCAATCAGGTATTCGTAATTCTCATTGTGTTGCTTGAACACAAGGTCGGACTTGGTATAGCTCGAAGAAGACAAGACAAAGGGACAAGGCGGCGCTGAATAACTTGTGTGTGCAAGGGAACATTATCCAAGGAAACACTATGGACTTGGGGTTACTTCCTTGATGAACGTATAAATATGTCCTTATATACTGATACGTAAGTTAATAGGTGCATAAAAGTATATACCTAGATGTACTTTAAATTTAAAGGTACTACGCAGATAGGGAGGAGGCCATTGCCTTATGGCTATATATTGGTTAAGTAGTGCTATAAGTATGTAGCGCTACAACTTAGAATAACTACCTGTAGATATACATGCACAAAAACTGTACCTGTATATCTACCTAAGGTAGGTAGCACCTTCTAGATCCATGATCTTTGAAGGTTAGGTAGGGTGAGGTACTTATGCTTCTTGCTAATGTTATTGTCACAAGGGCTCAAATGGAGGCTTAGAATTGGTTCAAATTGAGTAATAAGCAATTATGGTGCCAAAGGGGTCATATATATCTAAGTTCCCTATTATTTCGAAGGGAGGATTCATGCCTTTTTTATGCTCAGAATTCTCCTTTTCTTTCCTACAGCTTCGCGGACCTTAACAGGACCGAAAAATAAAGACCTGTGTAGCTGGAGACTAATATCTCGGTGTTCAAATCTAGCTTCAATATCTGCTTGAGACTCACGATAACCTCATACGACTGCTTCAGCCTCGCAAACTCCGTGTGGCAGTCCGTGTGGCACTGTATTGCGCTCAACTCCCTGTATAACCCATCACCTAATATATCAACCCTTTGCCTACCTATATCTATATCATGCCTTAGGTATCAAATGGCAGTATTTCACAAAACACCTACCCAGTACCAGGTATGATGTCACAAATTAAATATTATTATTGCTACTTAGAGTGGTTAGTCCGCTTTTAAGATAGCCGGATAATATAATCTCCATTCATATTTTAGCCAATAGTAGTGCCATGCCGGGCAACCTGTAATGTAAGAATCTGATCAGCTACCAGTACACACTAAAGTGACTAGGGAGGTACCTAGTAGATGTAAAGTTTGCGACGCTTGACTCCCTATAAATACCTACTGTCACATCGCGACCAACAACGCGCCCAGAGCCCGAATCTGATAGCGATATCGCCTTCGATCCTTGCGCTGCCTTCACAAGACCCATGAGCTACTGTAATGTGCTAAGTAGCTCAGATATCCATCATCTCTATTCAGCATCAACGAAAACACCACCCAAGCCTTGGTCTTTGTTACATGGTTAGCTACCTACCTATCGTCGATATACCTACCTGCTTGCCACTTCACACCGTCCGCCACGGCTGAATGCACGTCCATCTGCTCTAATCTTTCACAGCATTTGAAAATCACGGTGCCAGGCCTACCTGCCCTAGAAGAAGCACGTCGCCTCCGAATACAAATCCAGCACGCCTGAGCCGCGCCCCGAGATTCCCATTGTCGCAAGTGGTCACGCTCGCTTATCTCTTATATCTACCCTTAGTCGAGGTTTGCGCGGTTACCCATACAAGTCAACGGCAGCCGACACATGCCATGGCGGACTACAGCAAGATGAAGGTTGTTGAGCTGAAGGCTGAGTTGAAGCGTCTGGGCTTGCCACTGAATGGGCTCAAGGCTGATCTGGTTGCGAGGTTAGAAGAAGCTGCAGCCTCTGAAGATAGCCCTGCCAAACACTGTCGAAGCAGCGACCACGACGACAGAACCCAACGAGGCGCAACCGTCCAATGTGTCTGAACCTGCTAGCGCCTCACCAGAACCATCCAGAGCCGAGACTACACAAGAGCTACAAGCCGCACCAGCTCCTGATATTGATGTAGCTGAAGATGACTCGAGAAATGTTGCTCTAGCAGGTCATATCGCACACAACTACCTCCGAAACGCCATCGCTTCCTATAGCCGACGTTGTTCAGGATGTACAAAAGCGGAAGCGGAGATCGACAACTCCTCCACCCTCCAATGAGGTTGCGCATAAACGGTTGCGACAAGATAACGGCAACATGACCCAAGATGCCACCTTAGACGCAGCCTCCGGCAAGCGCGAAACATTAAACCCAGATAATGAAGAGACCGACCAGGTGTCAATGACAGATGTTGATGCGAAAGTTATTAGTGATGAGGAACGGGTAGATAAAGCCTCGGAGCTAGGAGGAAAAGAGGACTCGGGAAGGGGAGCATCAGCTAACGGTGCTGAGGAAGACGTTACTCACAACGCAGCTGCTGAAATCAGTCATGGCTCCGTAGGGGACGCGGAAGATAGCGCAATGCCTGATGCTGGGGCAAAGAGCCCCCGAGGAGGTACATACCTAGCAACCGAAGATGGTATGGGTCAACAAACCCACGACCCAGAACACTCTCCCACCCGAGCGACACATTGAACCATCTATACACCCTGCGACTTGCGCACTCTATATCAAGAATTTCATGCGACCGCTGCGACCACAAGCTGTTCAAGACCACCTTTTGGAGCTTGCCACGCCCGCCAATGCTCCCCTTGACGGCAGCATCATTGCCAATTTCTACCTCGATAACATTCGCACTCACGCCTTTGCCATTTTCACATCAGTTTCCGCAGCTTCCCGTGTGCGCACCGCCCTGCACCAACGTGTTTGGCCCGATGAAACAAATCGCAAAGCGTTGTGGATAGACTTCATACCACCCCATTATATTGAAAATTGGATCGATACAGAACAGCAAGCCAGAAACGCCGGCAACATGCCTCGCTACGAGGTTGTCTACGATCACGATAATGATGGCAATGTGCTGGTCAAGCTAGAAGAGACGGATGCAAACCAAGCTACCAGACGAGCGCCCGCCTCTCCTGTCATTCACCCGGACCGTAAAACCTCGATTCCCACAGGTCCATCGCGCCCTTCTGGAATTGAAAATGCACCCACCGGTCCTCGCAATCCTTATTCTCACAATGGCCCTACTAGCATGCATCCAGCCCGACCAGAGAGATTAGACCCAGGCTTCATTAGGACCAAATCTGGGCCTCCTGTTCTGTATCGACCTGTAGCTCCGGAGCTTGCTCAGCGTCGCCTTAACATTCTCGCACAAGCGAAAGACCAGCAATACAGTTACGACGAACCGGGTAGAGACTACCATAGATACTATTTCGAGAGAGACGACATCCTCGTCAATCGGGGGCCCGAGATATTCCTAGGTATTCGACCCCCGCACAGAGAAAAGGAACGCCGCGAACTCGCACGTACCGGCGGCGCTGGTGGCGGTCCTCGTGATCGTAATTTCGGTGACCGTCGTAGGCCACCTGGACCTCCTGGGGCAGGCGGAGGCGGAGGCGGCGGTGGACGTCGTCGGCGTAGGGCGCCACGTCCTCACGGCGTTCCTAGAGGTGGCGACCGCTTCCGCCCCAACTCGTCTTACGATGATCGATCCGCCGTCGACGACAGACACCCACCACGCCGTGAGGCCTACGGAGGAGGGGGTGGCCGTCGCAAGGACAGCCATAGATACTAACTCCTCGCATCTCTTAAGACATCCAATACAAGCAGGATGAGTGAGTGAGTGAGTGAGTCCGAGCTGGAAACTCTCAAGTCCATTCCTGTTGAACCCCTGTACACTATACACCACGCAAGCAATACCCATGAATCAAGAAGAGCGAAAGTGAGTCGCTCAGCGATGGAAGGAAGGAACGTATAGACTTTTTACGTTCCTTTGCCGCAGAAGCAGATGATGGATGGAAGGATACCTTGGCCTGAAGGCTCGCAGAGGCAACAATAGAGCTTCGCTACCTACGAACTGGCATCGTTGGGTTTATTTCCAGAGCCAACAGAGCAGCTAGTCTTAGTCTACTCTAGTCGATCTCGATTTGGAGAGATGTGCTCCTTCTCTACCTGTAATTATTCATGGACATAAGAGAGAGAGAGAGAGAAGGGAAAAAAGTCTTTTTTTTACTAAAATATTTACGTCATAGGCTCTTGAGTAGCCTCTAATCTGTAGGACAGACGCAATACGAAGTCCTTCGTATGATGCATCTCAGGCCTGCTTTTGTGTGTGTGTGTGTGTGCGTATGCTCGTCCACGTGTCCGTAAACCTCGCCTGATACGCCTATCTTTTTTTCTTTCTCGCCGACCAAATTCGTCTCTGTCCCGACAGACAATCCTCTATCCTCCAAGAGGTGCATAACCTTAGCGTTTCCGTTCGTTATACCCTACTTTATACATATAATAGTGGTGACGCCCGCGGGCGAGATCTTTGATCCTGTCACCATGGCTTGAAATTGAACTCGTTTTATGTTCATTAACAAGCTGAACTTGTATTAGAGTTCGATTACAACAGCCATTTCCTTTTTTCGCACTACCTAGGCATAGCTCCAGGGAAACGGTTATTTAGTAGGTTGAGGCTTCCAACCAAATGTTAGCATTTAACTCGATCATTCGTTGGTAATCATGCCTGCCAAATTTAAAGTAAAAGTAGAGCACAACGAGACTTTAGCCTATGACCGTTAAGCATCTATAACTAATCACAAACATTGTATTTCATATTTAAAATCGATCATTATCAATTTGCTATCTTGAAAATTCATTCCAACACCATAAACTCATTTTGTAACCGATCCCGAAACCTTGCATACACCCGTAGCTGATAACCACAAGCTTAAGCAGTAGCAGCCAAGGGTCTGGTTGAACACCAACACGCTCTTTGCTCAAGATATCAAGCATGAACTGCGAGGGGCGATTATCTTTGTATACTGCCTGGCAAGCCTTGAAGGCTTGGACGTCCTCAATATATTTGTCAAACAGATATGCGCTGTCCATCGGGCCACCACGAGCCTCGGGTGGAATTGGGTAGAAAAAATTGGTCGAGAAGCATGGCGCATGCCCTCATTACTTCCGTCGTTTAGATTGACGAAGTACTCCTTCCAGTCGCTAGGTAAAGTGCTGGCATCAACGGCATAACCGTGATTTTGGCTCGTAACTGCAATTCTCGGAGTCAGTTATTGTCATTTAGAACTGTATTCGCGCTAGGCAAGGCTCTGAACGGGGGCAGCGCACGAGCCAGAGGCTGGCTTTTTCAACAGAGGTTCTTAGTGTAAGTCTGGGTGGGGCTCATGTGGGTCCGGTTCTTGGCGTGAAAAGGATACCTAGTGGGTCCTCCTTATATAGGGGAGGGAGAGTAGACATTCATCACAAAACGGAACGCTGGTGCTCGAGTTTGCCAAAACAAAAGAATTGCTCCGAGAATTACTTACTGTGGCATTGACCAGTAGTCAAATCAAGCGAGGGGATGTTATGAGCTCGATTGCCATACTTAAGTTTGATGGTGCGTGCACCTGTCGCCAAGGCGAGGAGCTGGTGGCCAAGGCAGATTCCCATAATAGGCTTGGGAGGTCTCCATCAGCATCTGCAGATTGTGCACAGTGGCGTGGCAATGGGTCGGGTCGCCGGGACCATTAGAGATGAAGACGCCGTCATAGTTGTCGGCCACCTTCTGGATCTTGAAATCATAAGGGAACACAGTCACACTGGCACCACGGCTGACTAGGCTTCGGAGAATGTTCTCCTTGACACCACAATCAATCAACGCAATGTGATACTTGGGGTTGATGGCTTCCACATGAAAAGGAGCCTTGGTGCTAACCCGTTTGACCAAATTGATCTGGCCCGGGTCTACAAAGCTCTCATCCTCATCGGCATCGTACTCGTCTCCGGTAGAGATCCTCGCAAGAGAAGAGCCCTGCTCCCGGAGATAGGTGACGATAGCACGGGTGTCAACCCCAGAGATAGCAGGAACGCCTTCTCGGGCACACCATTCGCCCAAGCTTTCTACAGCAGTCCAATGGCTGTACTTCTCGGCGGCGTCAGCCACCACGATACCTGCACATTGAATGTGGGGAGACTCGAAGTGTCGCAGCAAGTTCCACTCGTCACGTACGGACGAGGGCACGCCGTAGTTCCCAATCAATGGCTGAGTGAAGACTAGAATCTGGCCACGATATGAAGGATCGGTCATCGATTCCGGATAGCCGACGAGTGACGTGGTGAACACGGCCTCGCCAGAGATGTTGGAGTTCGCACCAAAGGCGGTTCCATGGAAAACTGGGCCGTCCTAGAATAGGTCAGTCGAAAATCGGCGACGAAGACAACGAGTGTCACAAACCCGTAGAGTCAGGGTAGCATTGCTGCCTGAAGCCTGTTCTGTAGTTCGAGAAAAAAGGGAGGGCATCTGTCGGCCCTTGCTACCCTTTGGCTTCGTACATAGAGTAGCAGTCATTGAGAAGGATCGAGCCGGGGGCTTGAGAACGGCAGCTGCAGGCTTCGCAGCCTTGAAGGCAATTCGGGAAAACATGCCGTTGCAATTTGTTTAAAGGAGGTGAGGTAGCGGTCGTGATTATTCAATGGACCCCTAAGCGGAAAGAGACCGCCACAAGTGGTCTGGGCCATGTTAGTATTTTGGCGATGAGTCAGGTCGTGGACTTGAGTAACGCACCAGAGATATAATCCTGTCGAGGAGATGTTAGCTAATGTCATTCTCCCAATATGCTATACTAAATGGGTAGAGACAATATCATGGCGCTCAACACCATGTCGAATGCGCCCCGCGAAGATTTTGGTGGTGATGCTACGTCGAAAGTATAAAATTGGAGAGGTGAGGTCATATGCAACCCCGAGAACGCAGCAACGAAAGAAAGCAAGCATGTCAAACTACGTACCTGGGATGTGAAAACTGACGAGCGCCCGTTCATAAGGGCAGATGTATCCGGAAGCAGTCAGTGTCGGTTAATGGAAAAGCCAATTTGGTGTAGATATAGGTATCTACAAGAATGCTGTGGGGTTGTGCTGGCGCTGAGGTGAAAAATGGGTTGCAGGAAGACAGGAAGCAAAAGGTCGGACGGGGTTGCAGCGTTTTGAAGGGTCGGAGAAAAAGTGTCGATAGTGGGGTCGAGTCACCGCGAATTGGCCAAAGGAGTGATGAGCAGCAGGCTAGCAGGGAACCGTCGGTATAGCTCACCACTAGCGCTCGCATAACCAATCAAAGCGCGCCTATTACTGTCTATTACTGCCTACTTAGCACTGATTCACTGCTATCGAACCCCTCCCCACTGCGCCAATAGCATCTTCCAGGGCCTATGTCCGAAAGCGGCGAGAGTTGGCCGTCAAAGATGTATCATGTTGCACAAGCTAGGAAGACGACGACAACGACTGTACCCACAGCTTATCTACATTATTACACCGCACTGAGCGAAGTGAAGATGCCCCCATACAAGTATATCGTCACCGCCTCTCGGTCGGGGCAAAAAACTTTACCAATTAGTATATGAGGTTGAAAATATTGTCAAGAGGCTTCGTTGCCATCAAAGTGAGGCCTTGAGGCATTCAGCAGTTGTGGAAAGATGGATACATTCTTTGCTTATTAGGTGCCTACTTTAGGTGTACTGACGTATTACTACGACCTACTCCTGTCTAATTTGAATTTTAAACTGATAGACAGATTGGTGATCTAATATCTATTTATCAGCACTCGCAGACACTCGTAAAAGTCTAACCTTATTTAGAACTAGAGAGACTGGACTATCGTTGATAAGTTAAGTTAGTTCCGGTTACCGTGATGTATCATTGAGTAATCTCAGTTCACAACGAGATGCTGTTTAGCAGAAGTGAGAAGAGATGCCTCATGCTCGTCAAGATATTGTATTGATTTTAATAGCCCGACATGATGATGTCTCCTCCCGAAACTCCAATGGTTTGCCATAACTAGAGTGTGTCTTTATAATGGTACATATCTAGGTGCAAAGTTTCATATACCCTCCTACAATATATTTATTTTTATCTCTTAAGTAACCAATCATAAGGCGCCGAGCTCTTTCAGCTTAGAGATCATGCCGTCAACATCCTCGACCTTGCCGCCGCCTTGTCTCGGCGCAGGTTCTGCAAACACATCAGTATAAACAACCTCCGCAGACAAACTATCAAACGTGACAGAGGTATGGGGGTAGGGGAAGAATAATCGCGCCGTAAGCTAGCACAAAGACGGTACTAAAGCACAGGAGGCAGACCCAATAACGTACCTGTGACCTTGACAATCTTCAGCCTCCTCTCATTCGCTACACCTAGATCTGATAGGCTCATCTTAACCAGCGGCTTCTTCTTCGCCTTCATAATGTTCCCCAAACTCGCGTACCGCGGCTCGTTCAGCCTGAGATCTGTCGTGATAACCATGGGCAGTTTAGCGCGGACCGTCTCAACACCACCATCGACCTCCTTAGTGACCTCGACAACATCATCCTTGAACTCGACACGGCTGGCCTGCGTGGCCTGCGCCCAGCCGAGTAGACCAGCGAGCATCTGGCCGGTCTGCGCCGCATCGTCGTCGATGCTCTGCTTGCCGAGGATGACAAGGTTGCTGTTCTCCTTTTCCACGACGGCGCGCAACACCTTCGCCACGGTCAAGGGCTCGAGGGAGCCCTCGTCCCCGTCGGCCGTCTCGACGTGGATGGCTCGGTCCGCGCCCATGGCCATGGCAGTGCGCAGGGTCTCGACCGACTTGGCGGGGCCCGCGGAAATGGCGCAGATGTCCTCGACGCCGCCCGGCGCCCGCTTCTTCTCCCGGATGCGTACGGATTCCTCGATGCTGAGCTCGTCGAAGGGGTTCATCGAATGCTTCACGCCGGCCGTCTCGACGCCCGTCTGGGCTTTGTTCACACGCGGCTTGACCTGGTGGCATGTCACGGGAACCGTCAGCTCCCACTCTACTCGATTGGAATGTAGTCGCTTGTTCCTTTTCCCAGTATTACCGGGGAAGCGCAATGTGCCCACAGCCGTATCTTATAACATGCGCCGGGTCCCTCGCAACAGGTGGGTAGAAAATAAGGACGTGATGGCTTACAGCATAGTCAATGACCCGTTTGACGGGCACAAGAATCCGCAATGCAGACATGGTGGGCGGTCTGTGTGTATGAATTGGCGTCGAGGGGGCGGGTTGCGAGGAAAGTCCAACTTGATATTAGTTCCGAGCAGTGTTGCGGCGGTCGGCCAGCTACGGAGAAGCCCACTCTCGATGACGCGGGAATACAGCTGGCGAGACCGGCAGTAGCCGATGCTCTTCAGCCGGCCGAGGTTAATGAGCCCCACGTCTAGGTCAACTTCAGCATTATACTACCTACTTATACCAAGCATCACGCATCACTACCAGTCCCGGTAGAAAATGAAAGGATATATATATCTCCCATTTATAATTATAATGGAAATTGTGAATACGATAAGCCAGGGGTATCTAGCGAAGCAAAAAACATTGGGTTGCTGCTCGCCAATTCCCATGACTTAGCTAACCGTTTAGACAGCCGCGAGAAGGTCGAATTGTTTGAACAGGGCAGTGTTATTGACCGCTCATGTATTGACCCAATGCGCTCCTAGATCCCGTATAAGGTATTCATACAGCAGTAAAGTACCAGCGGACGGGGTCTAATCAGCCCATCAACGCCTCGATACTCTTCTATTGCTTGTCTTTCCCCGCTATCTCCTTTCCGCTCCCCGCAGCCGAACTCGGCCATCACCAATCATCCCACTCGTCGTCATTTTTCTTCGCAGCTGCGGCGCGCCCCGTATTCTTCCCTGGTGCCTTACCCATGGCTGATGTGCCAATTGAGCTATACTTGGCACCTGTGCCATGCCTTTGGTCCGCAAGTGACGAGAAGTCGTCCAAAAGTCCTTCTTGCTCTCGTCAAGCGGCGTTTGGTGCGCCCGGTCGCTGCTGCTTGCATCAGGGCCCTCCACGAAACGATTGAACCTTTCTTGAGCACTCATGGCGCCCACTTGAGCCACCCGACCTACATTACCTGCAGCAAACCGGGCTTGTGCCGCAAAGTCAGTTTCCGATAACTAACGTGCACAACATGGTCAGCGGTTGCTTCGACTAGTAGCTAGGACGTAGGACTAAGGCACCAAGGACGATAGATAACAGGTAATATAAGATAAGGGGAAATAGCTAGAACGAAGCTTACCTGCTTAGCCGTAGGTTGGATGAAATCATCATTGATGCCTTTTGCAGTTTTTGTAACCGTGGATGTGAACCATCCAAACCCTTTCGTGAGCGCCGCCACAGGATCCTTCTGTAGTTCGCCTAAATCTGGTATAACTGAGCCACACCGCCTGCATTTGCCGGCATTGGTGTGTTCCCAAAGCCAGCATATTTCCCTCCCTGGTTCGGGGGTACATCTTCAGGCCGTGACGCATTCTCTTCGCCTAAGCGCGCAAAGTACTTGTCGTCGACCTTGGCTTTTGTGCCGCCAGCTTGCTGCGGACTCTCAGTCCTCCTCGTCCCACTCAACGGTGTACCGGTCCTGCTAATCTGACGCGAGCCACTGGTAGGCGGCTTGGCGGCCGCGCTCGTGGTCGGCTGTGGTGTGCTCCGTCGTTCGCCCGGAACGTATTCTTTACCCTCGACCTTGGCGCCTAACCTCTCCTTCCACTCCTCACCGACCTCACCACTATATCGTTCGGCGATGGTGGCGTCGTCCCAGCTTAGGCCGCGCATTTTGGTATCCTCGTGTTCCTCAAAGAATTTCCGCCACCCTTCGTTGCCGCCTAGCCGCATGCGCTCGATCTCGGCCTGTTTGAAGGCGTCCATGGTCACGGAGCGCACAAAAGATATATGGACGCCGAGGCCGCGGTGCACGCCGGCGCAAGACAAGCAGATGAAGACGCCGAATTTCGGGGATGCCCATTGTGGGTTCGGGGCGTTGCAGTCGCAGCAATTGTTATTGTTGCTGGTCTTCTGGATAGCGAGGAGCTGGACAAGGCGCGCGGTGATGGCGCTGGTCAGCGAAACTGGATGGGTGATGTGCGCATGCCCATCGTACCTTTGACCTCGTCTCAGGGTCGACTTCCCACATTGCGCTTTTGCTCTTTCAAAATATCCCCCACTACTTTGGCCGAATTCCTGTTCTGTTCAGTGTTGTATGTCGAGAAGAACTTAGAAGCGCGTTGCTTTGGAATGGTGACATGCACATGCATCTAGGTTAGTTTTCTTGGGCAAGATACGTACAACATCCATTAGACCAAAAGATGTGATTGGCCCATCTTGGTCCCGAAGTTCTGCCAAGCAAGGTTCCACGCAACGGCTCAATCTCATAGATATGCAGCAATAATTCTAAGGTAATCACTTACTTTTATATGTACAATTATGACCCTTGCTACATGATTCTTACATGGCATGGTTTTGATAACTCTGCATTGGTTAGGTGCTTATGGAATTAATTGAGAAATCTGCTGTAAAAGTAACCCTTCTACTCCTTCGATGATCTATTTTTTTAGCACAGGAGCAAGGCAGCATGAACAAGTGTCCTCATGCCCTATCCTTTTGCCCAATACCAATTGCTGATACGGAGCCCTAATCCGTATGAAATTGCCTTCTTACTCTTGAACATAGCATACCAGTTCGGTCTTAACGAAATCAATTATGGCTTTACTGGCATAGTTCACTAAGGACACAGTCAAGGTCGGCAGCAATCATGCCCAAAAATCAATCATTCGTATCTCTATTTCCGCTCGAGAACTTTTCCCAGTCCCATTTAACGCCTTTTCTGGCGGCCACCTAGTGTACAATCCGAGAATAATGCGTAAGAGACTGAGAAAATGACCCGTGAGAATAAATATGGATGTCGGAAGCAGAAGCATCATGGTTCGACGTCTATCGAGAGATGCATCGGCGTAACTCTTACGACAACACCCTGTCGACAATATCAAAAGCCATATCAACTATTGGTCTCGGGTTCGTATCTATCATAAATTCAGTTGACGTCCATCCTTTCGATACAAATAATCCACTCTCGCATACACAGCATTGCTCAAACGATGTTCACCAATGGTTGTAGGGATGATTGTCTGGCTACACTTCTCATCGAAATAGGTGCATGCTAATAAGAGACCGAGTGATGAATTTAGACAGTGGTGGCGGGGGTGGTGGCCGCCTCTTGACCGTTTGTCTCGTTCTCGTGAGGAATATTGGCCTCCTCGTCAGTCTTGTCGGGGCTGTCGATGGCAACCTTGACAGCAATTTCACGGCCCTCGATCTCCTTGCCATTCATCTCTGCCACGGCCTTTTGTTGCAACTCCTCGGAAGCGAGGGTGACAAAACCAAAACCACGGCCCTTGCGGGCTTCGCCACGAGCTTGGAGCTTCTTGATCATGAATCGGGGGATAGGTCGTAGGGCAATCTTGGCAGAAGAAGGCTCGTAAGCTTGAAAAAGATCTTTGAGCTGTTCAACTATGTCAGCAGCTATCCCCTGATACAACGTGCAGTAGTTTAGTCCATATACGTACAGTCTCCTCGGTCAAGTCATAGGGGAGGTTTGCCACCATAACCTTGTTCTTGGAAGGAATGCCATCAGCAGGCGGCCCACGCTCTCGGCGTTCACGAGCAGGGCCCTTCTTGCTCTTCTCAGATGCGTCAGTATCGACTTTGTTGGTAACGTCGGTCAAAGGTAGAACCTCAGAGGCGTCGGGAACAGCTTCATTCTTCTCAGCAGTCTCCTCGCCGGCAATATCCTTTCCACCATCCTAGTCTTATATTAGTTTTTTTCCTCTCAGAGTACTGCCTTGCATATTGAGTCTCAACCTACAGATCGTCCTCCACGTCCGGTTCGGCCGCCACGTCCTCGACCACGGCCGCGGCCACGACCAGATGCCCGGCGTCGGGAACCCTCAGCACCTTCACTGGAAGCGCCCTCGGCCTTCTCGCCAGCCGGCTGGGGAGTACGAGCCAGCTGGACGGAGACCTTGCGCTCAAGGATCTCTTTACCCGAAAGCTCACCAATAGCGCGCTCGGCCTCGCTAGGAGTTGATAGGTCGACAAAAGCGTAGCCCACAGGGCGGTCGGTACGGGGATTCTTGGGAATTGAGACAGATTCGCTATAATGGAATCAGCACATCAGCGAAAGAGACATAATCCAGCATGTCGAGTAGATGGATTGCATGCAATAGTCGACTCGCGAGGTAGTATGAAAGCAATATAATGAGGCCAAATGATAGAAGCACAATAGGCGTCCAAGCTCGTTCCTCGCAGATATTTTGCGGTGCATGTAGGGCCGTTGAACGGGATGTCATAGCTGCCAACAGGCTTTTTACGAGTTTGGCCTCTTTTCTCTGTGGTATTCTTTGACAAGTTCATGGGCCGTAAATAGTAGAGGGAAGCAATCACTGAATGGGGAGACATGTATTTAAACATGAATAGGAAAGCAAACTTACACAAGGTAGCCCTTGAAGAACTCCTTCAACTCCCCTCGGTAGTCGCATAGGCGAGTTGCCAATGTACAGGCGGCGACCCTCAGCAGCACTGGCATGGACGGCGTCTTTGTTTTCGTCCTTGTTGTCAGTGAGCGACGTATTGCTCAGAGCGTTGGCAACGTCGTTGACGGCCTGTTCGGCAACCTGGGTGACCTTCTCCACAGTGCTGGCCATGATGTCTAGTGAATGTGGATGAGAGCGGTGATGCAAAAGGTTGAGAGATACGTGGACGTTTGCGGAGCGGTTCAGTGGATGAACGCGTGAACAACGGTTGATGTCGGGGGAGGAAGATAGGGTGGCTACGTGCCCTAGATAGTTGGGGAGGCTTGAGTGTTAGTCGAAAGTTGACACAAGTTGGCTTGATTGATGTGGGTTGAGAGGTGTGAAGAGGAGAAGGGGAAAAGAGGACTAAAGTAGGTGCTGCGACGTGCCAGAAATTTTTGTAAGGTGTTTCTGATGATTGTGGGCCCTTGTCTGATATGCACACGGCAGGCGTGAGCACGGGGTGACGAATGGGGAAAGGGGCAGCTCTTTGTATGGCCAATTAGAAGGAGAGGCCGGGAACCTTGAAAGTGTGTGTAAGTACGTACCCTTTCAATGAATGGGAATTCCACTCCTAACAGCAGCAAATAGAACAGGACAGGGGTCTACCTAGGTAGGTCGCTACAGATAATAAATTCTGCTGCGCTTGCTGCAGAGGGGCATTCACAGTGGAAGTCATGGGTATTTTATTAGCAGGTGCTTTGTTCAAGACAGCGGCTCCAAGCTGATCCATTGTTCAGGACATGCCTACGAGCCGTCATCGGACAAAGGAGAAAGGAGAAAGTGCAGGGTCAAGTTGGCAAGCACTTACTTGACCTTACCTAATACACAAACCAATCAATTAGGCTAACACCTACATCATGAATCATTTGTATATACAATACCAGTGATGCCTACTCTTATATATAAAAGGTCCAATTGGTGCGACAATGAAGGGGTGGGAAGTTGCAAAATTGACTTCTGCAGAGGGAATGTTGCCTTCGATCATAACTTCCACCAAACAACCTATCTACCTCCTCTTAGACCTACGTAGTGAACGCAATAACACATTCACATGAGATCCATCTACCTAGGAGGGCAGCATGGAAGACAAGCAGATTCAGCGAGCCCAGTTAGTTTTATAGTGAATCACTAGGTACTAAGTAATTATTTCAAGATTCTATTGAAACACTATAAATAACTAGACCAGAACACAGACGTCCAAACCCCAATGTTATATGCTCTTGAATTTAATTACTGTCTATGGCATATCTAGGTAGATGTATACTAGATTTTTTTGGACAAAGCTTGTTTGCCGCATGACGCACCTGGCCGCAGCGGCATGTAGCCAGCCACCACCCCGCCCCCGAAGGCCAGGCTTAGGCTAGAGGACACCACAGGGCTGATTGCTGATCTAACCTTTACGTACCTACTCACTATTAGTGTAGGTACTAGCTTCTCGCCTTACCTAAACGCTCACATCTCGAGGCCATGGATCCCCTTACTATGTAGATGTAGGTACCTAATAATCTTAGAAGTAGGCGGCGTATTTTCTACGATCAATCGAGTTAGGTGTGTACAACGGTCGCCTCTTACCTAGACCATAAAATAAGACTAGGAGGGAGTTGAGTAAATATACTATGTATGTAATTTCGCATGATGCGCATAACAAGGACGCCAAAGGATTCTCCCCCATATAATTGTCCGGAGCATGAAAGTGGGAGTCCATTGCCCGTAGGCAATAGGAGATTTAATTAAACTACCTATACCGCCTGCTTATATGCATGAACTAGAGGCAGCAAACAACCGAGATGATGGAGAGCAATAGGACAAGGTTATCACCGATAGCCCAAGCAAGCCCAGACGCAAATATGGTGGTCTTGTGCTTTTACAGAGGAGGTAACTTATGCTCACGTATGCTATTGAGCGCATCAACACTTATTGCTGCTGTTAACTACTTACAGTGCCTAAAAGTAGCCACACAGCCGCAATATAATGACCAGCCGGCAGTTGAAGTTCTAGAAGCCACATCGACATTCTACAGTCCGGGGTCTGGTAAGTCATGGCTGGGGTGTTGCTATGTATACCCCCAATCATGAATCCAGCGACACCCGCTAGCTATGTAAGCTACCTAGGTACGCTATGCGACTTACACTGACACCTTCAGCTGCTTGCGAAGCAAATATGAAATTTCCCCCTTTTAGCCCTTGCCCACGACTACACAAGAGGCCATCTCCACCAGCCCCCTAAAGCTCGCTTGCTATCCGATGAACATGCCTGGTCCAATGCTAACACTCTGCGTGTTTGCCGTCGAATATTAACTTGAGTCCTACCTGTTACGTTACAGCTGAAACGTGCGCAGCAAACCCTCGCCACAGGGAGTGCCTTGGGTGCACAACACGTGACTAGGCATAGCACACATAATACATCTATTACTTAGTATTCTCAAGATCTACCTGGAAAAGGTATTGCATGAAGTCCATATAGTCATAGGTCAATGCCCATATTAATCTGCACTGTCAGGAGAGCCTAGTAGCCCCGTCGACTTCCATATGACAAGAAGGCAACAGACTCCTGCAGCACAACCAACTATATCAACGGGTTAAATTGTTCAACCGACACATCCAAGACGGATAACTTCAACCACTCATCTCCGATCTACCTGCGTCTACATACTTCGGTCATTCGGCAGAGATAAAAGGATGAAAAGAAGTGCTAACGTGACAACTAGTAGTAGAACAGTAGATAGTAATGTAGATTTGTCTTTGTGTTTGTCATTGAAGTTCTACGCTATCAATTATAGCACTTAACCTAGGTGATCCTTGCCTAGCCCGGCCACCATAGAAGCCTACAGAGGTAAACATCAACCTCTTTCGTGCGATAGCGCTGAGAATCTACTATGTACCCACCCCACCCCGCCTACAAATTCATTTAGTTTACCTATCCACATGGCAAGCCAGGAAATCTAAACACAACCTGGAACTTAACCTTGCGGCTCCAGAGCCAGTGTACCATTTGTTGAGAGTATGACATAAGCATACTCAATGTAGGCTACGTACATACATGTAGGTATTGCTAGTACATGTTATGCTAGCAGTTGTGGATTTTCTCCTTCACTAACACATGTACAAACTTGGTTCTAATTCAACTCGAAAGGAACGTCAACAACTTTAAATAGTAATAGTGAAACTCGAGACCTAAGCTATTACCCCGCGTTGCGCAACTTGGCTGCGGCTATCAGCAACTATGGCGTCGGAGCAAGATCCTGTCCAGGTCGGCAGTGTCGAAACTGTCGAGCATCGAAAGATGCTGATCCTTTACGGGTCCGAAACAGGCAATAGCGAGGAGTCCGCTAGCGATATTGAGCAGATGGCGAGAAGGCTACGCTTCCGGACACTGCTCGCGGAGATGGACGATGTTGAACTGGTACGTTGAAATAGAGAAAACACAGGCAAGGAAGAAGCTGTTTGTGCAAACCAACACCTTACCCACCACTCCGCCATTACCTACACCAGCCTCCCAACACACAATAGTGAATAACTTTGTTGGGTGTTGGGTGGCGCTCTCTCCTTCTTCTCCTCTTTACATCGTTCAGAATATTATTCAGTTGACCGTTTTCCTTTCCACTTCCTGCCTTTTCATCCACGAAGCTCGTTAGGGTAGGAGCTATACAAGTCGGCTTACCTCCGTCCTAGGTAGGTAGAACATAACTGAGAGCACATTTTCTCGCCTTGGCTCCTACCTCAACATACGCCGACCTCACGCATAACTCTAGTCTTCGTAATATCCTCCAGTCTCTGCGGTCTCCCAGTTCATACTTATGTTTTCTCGAGTCGCAAATATCGCCAACGTTAGAAAGACAGCATAGCTGCTAACCACTCTCTTTCAGCCTGACTTATTACAATATTCTCTTGTTATCTTCGTTATTTCCACCACCGGCCAAGGAGACTTGCCCAAGAACGCTCGCAACTTCTGGAAGAGCCTCCTTCGTAAACGCCTCCCACCAAACTGTCTTGCTCAGGTCAATTTCACCACTTTTGGGCTGGGCGACAGCTCATATTTCCAGTAGGTCATTTTAATTGTCCCATGTACCGCTATCATTCCCCTTAAGGTCCCCCCCCAAAACTTCGCACCGATATAAACGCATTTAGATACTTACAACTCTGTCTAGTATCTGCTAACATCGGGCAATACCCCTGTAGATATAATTGGGCCGCACGGAAACTTCACAAACGCCTAAAACAGCTCAGCGCTGTTGAATTTCTACCTCGTGGTGAGGCTGATGAGCGCCACGAAGACGGGTAAGTAGCGAAGGCGAACTCGTTCATAGCCAAAATAATGTATATGCTTGGGGAAAATTTGGTTTCTCATTGTGAGCTGCTATATAGCACTGGACTGACATATTGATAGAATCGACGGGACATTCTTGCCGTGGTGTCTTACTTTGCGGACATACCTTGAAACAAATTGCTCATTGCCTCCGGGTGTACTACCAATACCACCAGATGTGCAGCTGCCTCCGAAATTCACAATCGAATTAGTGAAACAAGACGCAGCTATGGCCGACCATAGTGAGGATGTGGACGACTATGATGAAGAAATGACCGACCATAGTGGAGAAGATATGGACGACCAAAACGAGGAAATAGACAACCAAAGTGAAGAAATGATCGACCCCGATGCTTCTATCAACAGTCGTACCAGGTTTGACTTCGACAACCACGGCCGAAAGCTTGACCGTGAAGCAGCACTCTACAGCCATGTGGATAACACTCCTGATCGTCTAGAAATGCTAAAATTTGAAAACGAGGTGGACGATCGATCTATATTCAAATATGAAGCCGCCCGTCTTTCAAACCAAACCGCGGAAAATTGGCTAGGCGGCATAGATATTCTCGACAGGCCAAATGTGTTGAGGGATCATCCAGCTAAATATCAACTCAAGGACACTGCCGGATACCCAGAAGGGAAATCTCCTGCCGCTCTACTACCTATACCAAAGTCAATAATCTGTGTAGTAGAGGGGAATGACCGATTGACTCCTAGCTCTCATTGGCAAGACGTCCGAGTACTTTCTCTCCGTATTGGCGGACCGCTCTACCGCGAAGACCGCGGCAAGTTTCCAACGACGTGCCCGGGAGATGTGGCTGTCATCTATCCCAAGAATTTCACTCAGGATGTCCAAGTTCTGATTGATCTTATGGATTGGGGCGAAGTCGCGGATAAGCCGTTTCGACATGCTGCCCAAAGTGAAGATATCCCATACCAAACACCCAAGAACTGCTACCCCAGAACCAACAGCACGCTGAGGAACCTTCTCATCAATAACTACGATATCACCTGCATACCGAGACGTACGTTTTTTGCACAGATCGCTCACTATACGGAAGATCCCACGCATAAAGAAAGGCTCAGAGAGTTTGCCGATGCTGCCCATTCTGACGAATTTTATGATTATACCTCACGACCACGCCGATCCATACTTGAAGTACTGCAAGACTTCCCAAGCGTTCGTATACCTTACCAGCATATTCCAGCCGTTTTCCCAGTCATACGAGGTCGCGAGTATAGCATTTCGCAGGTATGTAACGCTTCTAAAAAGGGCGATTATATTGAATTGGTAATCGCCCTCGTCAAGTACAAGACAGTACTGCGCAAGACTAGGCAAGGCCTCTGCTCTCGGTACATTGCTTCCCTCGAGCGTGGCACGCCAATTAACATTACAATTCGGTCGAATCCTTGTCCAGAAGGCGCTTTGAAGCCGAGTACACCTCTCCTAGCTATCGCTACGGGCACGGGCATTGCACCCATCCGCCATCTGGTCAACTTTCGTGAAATTGCCAACCCCAAACAAAATACCCTTCTTTTTTATGGCGGACGAAATTCTCAAGCCGACTTTCATTTTGAGGAGGAGTGGGAAGAAATGTCCATGGATGTTATCACAGCCTTCTCGAGAGACCAGCCGTCCAAAATATATGTCCAGGATCGTTTGCTTCAGAATTACAAGCAAGTCTGCATATTTCTCCGCCACAAATGTATCATCTGCTTGTGTGGAAGCTCCGGCAAAATGCCCGAAGCCGTCAGGCTTGCTTTATACGACTGCATGGTTAAAGGAGGATTGGCGGCCAACCGTGATCAGGCAAAGGAACTCCTCCATAGGAGATTCACATTCTGGGAGGAAGTATGGTAATTGGATAACATTACCTACTGTTTGACAGGTATAGATGGAGGCTCAGTGCTATAATTATAGTCGTTAAGTCCACTGCGCCTTGGGAGATTGATCATGGGTGCTGGATATTTGCATTCACAGCCAAGAACATGGCGAAATTGAAAACGCCGATGTATTATTTGACTGATCCATAGAGTCACCGCTAACGGAACTGGGTGGAAGCCACCCCGTGTTACCCACTACGTTTGGAAGGACTCTAATAAACTCAACATAAAAAGCATCACTGCCTGCTCTAAGCTTGTGAATGGTGATAAATGCCAATGTCTTTCGATTCCCTGCTTATAATGTCACTCGATGAAAATCGGCCGGCGTCTCGAAATCCCAGGGAAGAAACCCAGACCCCAAATTTTGTTTCCTTGTGTGTGGCGGGATAACAACTATACAAACTCTTTGAGCTCATTCTCTTTCGCTCTTCTAGAGGGCATGTTGTCAAGTTCGCCTTACGTGCTAGCTAACTTTCCAATATTATTATAAGAGGTGGTGGCCGTAGCGTAGATCTAGAGTCTATACCGATACGACAGCGAGTTGTATTATAGGCGTAGTCAAGCTGTGAATCGAGTTCTACAGACGAGCCTCGACAAACAGGCCTTGCCATAGGCAAGAAGGGTAGTTCAAGAATAGTATACCACGTCTTTATCGTGGTAGGTAGCCTAGTAACGCTCGTAACCTCACATGTCGTGTTAGAAGTAAAAAAACCAGAGCGATAATTACTCAACCTGGTGAACTGGTGTTCCTCTTTTCCTGTTAGCTTCTACATGCCATGACATGAGCGAGGTACCAAGGGAACCGGGCCTCCCCTGTAAATCTACGTACATAGTATACTGCTAATGCCATGTGTGTTCTCGAGGGTATAGCGTCAATCTAAGAGCATAGGAACACAGCCTTTGACAGACGTTGAATGTACTAGATTAGATGCAAAGCTAATGTACGATCTCCATCGGGTAGCTAACGTGATGATATTAACTCACGTACGTGAAGTGCTGGGTCAGCTATTATATGTGCCTGGGAGATACTCGGTGGCTTTGACATGGCCCAGACAAAGGGATTTGTAGACCTATTTTTAAGATAGATAGTAGTCCAGTGCGGTACGCATAGTTGATAAATCGTTTAAAGGAAACATCGTGAGCTGGGGAGGCGTCTGCTACACGATACCACACGACCTGATAAGAATTTATCCAGCACGGTCGAAGATGAAGGCATAAATATAGTTATAAGGCGCCCCCTTTCGAGACCCCCGGGTCTCTTGTAACCCCCGAGACAGTTATACGAGGCCGAAGTAGGCAAAGAAAAGCGAGGCGATTCGGGCATCTGAAGATGGAATACCGATATTTAGATAAGCTCGCGCTAAAGCGGGCTTGAGTTTAAACGATAGATATGAAGACGCCTCTGTTTCTCTGGTGAGGTACATCATTTTATTCACTCTTGATGTCTCTGTTAATCGATACAACGGCATATATTTATGTACTAGATATTCAGGGCAAACATAGACGCCGACGGCCTGAGGTGGGCCTTTTAATTGCAATGATCTTCACTTTGGTGTCAGGGTCTCGTCAGGAAGTCGGCTGCGGGTGAACGGAGCCATATCTATTGCATGAAGGCATCTAGTACATCTCTATGGGCTGGTCCTAACTGTTTACATGTAGTTGAAAATCCTACTGCACCATCTCCTGAGGGTTGGGGTAACGCGTTATCCATTGACTCAAACAAGAAGCAAAACTGGCACGGTAGCAACAACTACTGCTGACGCCCGAAGCCCGACGGAGTGAGGCTATTCTTTCCTTCTCGGACGTGGGATCTGAGGCTCTGTTCCTATCCCGTGGGCCTACATGTAACGTCAGGTTCGATGTTAATTGACAAGCCCCAAGTCAACAAGGTTACCACATGGATAGCAATGCTATTTGATTGCTGATCGGGTTTTGATCAGCTTCTTCCAGTTTATAGAACTATTAGATTTATCTCCCTATACAAAACTCTTCTGTAGGCTGGCTGTGCCCGGCCGATGATGGAGCCCAAATAGGTAAACCGATTCAGTTATCTTTAGCACAAGATCCATGTTGTAAACGCTGCACTGCAGTGGCTGACAGCGAGCTGAAACATGATTTGCATAGCAGGCTGAGGAAGCGCGGTGATCATCGGGGGGCAAGCCGTCATATGTGTAGTCAGTAATTACGCCTCCAACCCTAAAGATCAGCGGGCGCCGTGCCTGATTCCTCCTCCAGTCAGCACACCATCAGACTCCGCGAGCGAGCGGGTCTCGAATGGTTTTAGAAGTGCGACGTAAGCGGTGCCGAGTCGAGGCGTCTCTTCTGGAAGACGCCCACCAGAAGCCGCGTTTACGCCAAAATGTGTAACGCAACGCCTCGCTCGCTCGGGGGAGCACTCGAAACAGCAATCAGACCCCTGTCTGGACCCTTTCGTGGCTGACGACGGCGGGTACCTACGAAACAGATTGCGGCGTCTACGCCTACCTCAGGGTCTAATCCCTACCCTGGGCTACGATCCGGAACGCCAGGAACCGTCACCAATGCCTCTTCGGTCCCGATGGCTGGAAAGAGTGATTGGGGGCGGGTGTGTTGGTGCGGATGCGTACACTAGAGATCAGCCATCATCGCGTGATGCAAGCCCTTCGGATGACATTCCGTACACGTCGACGACGAAATATACCCAGTTACGTGATTGGGGGGTGTTTACGAAGTTGCATGTTCAGGGTTGACGTATGGCGCTCGCCTATCGGAACACCATAGCCGAGTTGGGTCAGCACCGCGAATCGAACGGTGAAGCACGAATGCATACCAATCAGCGAGACAAAACACTCCCATGGCCACTATGAGTGCGTCGAAGGGCGGAAGAAGCGTACCGGTTCAGTAGTGTGCCACCACCAACGCGAGGCCCCCCCCTCCTCCTGGCATCGCACGCAGCGGGCCAGATTTGTTTCTCGTCGAGATGGGTGTTTATACTACCTGCGTGACTAGTCTATGGACTATCGATCTATTTACCGAGAGTACCTGGTAGGTCCAGAGAGAGGGGGCGAGACGTTCCTATTGGTGCCCAGACACGGGCTTAATCTATCTACCAAAATGCCGGAATTTACGAATGTAGCGTCGGGGGCGATCGAGTCCTGTCGAGGTCACATCTGTCCCGCCAGTTCCGGATTATGTCACCTGTTTTGTTTGATTAAAACAGAGATCGGGAGTATATGAGAGAGAGGCTAAGAGCCCGGGCATGAGGGTGCGGCCCCTCGGGATCGCAAGAAGACCGATGCATGAGCTGATTTTGCTATTTACTTAATAATGGGCTAGTAGGCAGGCTCCTACACTACTGCGATGGGGTGGGCAAATTGGTTGGCGATGTTAGAAACAGATACCATCGGATTCGAGCTGTGTATGTGCCATACATAGTATGCATCCTAGTTAAGGTAACGACACTGGTGAAGGCGCCGTACCAGTTTGTATGAGGTGACTCAACCTTAATTATCTCGGCGATGCTCGGTGACCTCAACGCAGCGTGGCAGCTTCTGGGCGTTGAATAATAGCGGTGTAGTTGGTTGTTAACTCATTCGTAACTAACATATTCAGCTTCGGGGAGACGCAAAGGAGGGGAATACCTAGCCGAGTATAGATGTGCGACAACATCTACCTCTGTTGGGTACCTGAAGTCGAGTTGCATATCCGTACATTCTAGATTGTCGCCAATAACCTCTTGCGGTGTACATTAGGCTGCAGAACTTTGTTAGACTTGCTGCTCACTCGCTTAGCTTTGCTTCTTTGAGGCTCGCTTGGCGCACGATCACCAGCTTGAGCAAGTCCTGGGACAGCCCAGCTCAAGACTGCATCTGAAATGGGCAAATTTGCAACAATTTAATCCCATTTGCAACGCTGGGGAAATGCCCATCATTGCGGTATTCGGATTTTAGTTGAAATTTTTATCACAAAGCATGGGATTGTGGGATATCGGAAAACGAATAGTCCGTCATCGAGCCATCATGTCGCCGGTTAAAGGCTGAATTCCGAGCCGAGGTTTAGAATAACAAGCATGGACTTCTCTCGGTGTGGTGAGTGTTGTACCCAAGTCGGTTTCTTCCGGGGGAATGACATGTTTCCAGGGTCGACGAGCGGTAGCGAGAACCCTCCAAAGATCCCAGCAAACTTCAATAGTGTATGTTCGCCCAGCAAGTTCATGCTTAAATATGGCGCAGAGATGGCGCAAACGCTAGGCGGTTCTCATGAGAACGCCGCAAGAACCGCTCTATGCTGATTTACGCCGTAGGGTCGCCGCTAGGACGGCGTTTAAGGAACTGTAACGTAGGACCGGGTATAGTTGAATCCCGAGTTGTTGATGTGGGATGAGTTCTTGGGAGACGCTAATCGGGCACGATGGCCGGGTCAGGCCACCTGAACGGCACCCTAGCGTCTCGCCTCTACTTGCTATGAGTATACTAAACTACAGCACAGTACTGTAAGTACTTGTAGATAGTATCTCGCTTCACCGGCATGTTGTCGCGTATTCTCTTATCGGCCATGTTTCTCTCTCTCAGGTTGGGCAAAAGCCGGGAAATATAGTTTAGCGACCGCAAACTAGTAGATGGCCCGGCGCTATTGACGGAGGAGACGTCTTTCCGGTCCGCAGACAGGCGAATGAACGATGTACGATAGATAAGAAAAATGTCGGGACCGTAAGGCGCATGTGACTTTGTATGTAGTAGTAATGCCACTACTGTACATACTAAGGCACTGATAGTTGCGCGACGGCCCCCAGACGGCCAGGGCGAGAAGGACCGCACATGCCGCGCGCGCGCACCCAAGGAATGGGAACGCCATGTGGCTTGCAATGTGACTACCTAACTAAACCAAAACAACTGTGGCCGCCTTTCTCTAGCTCGAAGCCTCACCTCACATGCTTTGGAGAAAAGATATGTACAACGCTATTATACCTCCTCTACAAAGCAGTGGCTTTAGCTCAATATCGGATAATGGTCTGATGATATGGCATTGGGTCAGTTGGAAAAAAAAAAAACTTGTTCGCCACACACTCTTTCTAATTCATCTCATCTGCTCTACCTGATGATCCCCAAGTAGGTAGATAGATCCCTAGGAGATATACATACGTAAGACCTAGTACTAGGACTCTCTGCATACTTTCGATGAGGATATTTGAGTTTATCTCTTCCTTTCTACTCCTTTCGACTCGTCTTCAGTCTCCTAGTGTAAGTCTTTAGTCCTGAATCGCTATTCTTGTGGGTAAGACTCCCCATTTTCTCAACTGTACTTTACCTAGTATGGTCGAAATGGCCCCCAAACCTTGGGGTTTCTCCCCCATCATCAATTCGCACGTTGTCAGCAAAAAAGGGACCCAGAATATGTAACGGTTACAACTGCCCTAGTTTCCAAAGCAGGACATGTATCAGTACAGTGCAGAGATCTGGGAGATAAGCCGCGCACCCTTGATTGAAAAATAACCTTAAATGTTCTGTGCTCTCGGAATGATCAGCAATTTGGTCAATCAAGTACAAGTGGTTTGTTCCAACTTGAGTTTGTTGCTGTTTTGGTGATCTGATCGTTTTTTGCTTCACTTGCTAACTTAAGAAACTTCTTCATCACTATCTATGTTATATCTAAAATTTGCTTCTTCTTCTTCTTCCCCTCTCCATTGAGAGCATTTCCTTTAGGGGCTGTTTTGCAGCTACACTATTGGGTTTTGGGCTACTTAGCGTAGAAAAAGGAAGGAAACGCATAAAGGTACGCTGCGCTAGGCTGCACTTAACGAGGTTACATCGCCAACGTTACAGACAATGCCTGTCTCGCGTGGAAGCAAAGCAAAGAGGGATCGGCATTCTTCAGCTCGCAGATCGTTGAGGCGTCAGGTAGGTACTTGTGTAGTACTGCGTAACAATACCTACTTGATGCACACTCGGTGCCGATCATATCTGCTGTTTACTGTACCGCGCTGTGACGTGATCGAGTGCTGCTGGGTGTTGTGCTGCGTAGGATGTATGCATATCATCATATGCCGTAGCTTAGTATGTCATAGTATGTTATACATGACTGATCGCTCGCCTACCTCCCGTTAGACCAGGCAGACCAGGTATTTGTTACCCCAAGTAATCGTGGCAGTCTTTACCCTTGACTTGAACAGATTGTAGCGCGGGGTCCGGGGCTTAATTTCCTGCGGGCTGATGCTAATCGATACGATCTACTCTACTGTGCTATGTGGCGTTCGCAACGGAAGAGGTTCCTTTGTGTCGGTATCGTAGTGTAGTATTTAGCTTATTAGTTGACTTGTGTGCTCGCTCTCATACCACACATACTTGTAGTATACCTACTCAGTTTGACCACGCAAACCGGATTTATGCACTAGAATACAGCTTATTATGATCATCTGCAGTCAACTGGTTTTGTTCATCCGTAGACTGCTTTACATCATTTGGGTATATAAAACATATAATGCAGGACAGTAGTTTTACAAGCTACCTAGGCACCATAGGTAGGTAGAAAATAGGGCCCGTTTTAGTGACCGCCCGCTTTACCACCAATTACCGACGCCCGTTCATACCTATCAGACGCCATAAACCTTAAAACGTAGCAAGACCCCAATTACGCAGAGAAGAAGCAACCAATGAAATGCAGACCATCAGAAGAACTGAGACCATAGAAAGTAAGCAGTCAGCCCTATGCAAGCGATCGACGCCCGACGCGGCCGTTTCCAAGCCAATGAGGGGCCGTCGCTCTTCTTGCTCGTGTTGCCGGCCGTCGCTGTAGCCGTGGGCATGACCGCTGCCGCCCGTTGTTAGGCGTGAGAATCGTCGTCGACGCATGAGACGAGTCCAAAGTCCATGACTCGATGCCCACGCCCTCAGGCCCGATGGTGATGCTCTCCCCGCCGATGACGGTCGTCTTCGTCTGCCCAGACACAAGCGGGTCGAGGTGTGTGTGACGCCCTGGATCACGACCACGGTTGACCCGATCTGCGAGATGGTCACACCACACAACTGCAAACTGCGTGTCTGTCGATGCTGCTGCTGCTACTGCGTTGCTCCCGCCATACGTTTCGCCGTGGGCGATGATACCCAACGGCCCGATTAGGATCGTATCTCGTCGATGACCTCGGTGAGGGTGCTCGAGCCAGGCCCGTAGGTTATCGTCCTTCCCTCGATGACGACCTTGTCCGAGCCGATGGCTGTGATGAGCTCTGCCCCGAACACGACCTGTGTTGTGTCCTGTGCTGCTGGATGCTGAACGTCTGGCTGGGGAAGACGATGGCGCCCGGCCCGATTGTAATGGTTTGGTCCTGGACTACGACCGTGCTCGGCTTCGGTCCAATCGCAAAGGATGTCTTGTCGATGACCACCACACCCGGCCCTCCAACGCTTACTCCAATACCGCCAATTGTAGTTTCCGTAGGCCGTGGTGCAATTACCCCTCCACTGGGGGGCGTGTAAGTGTGGCATCCACACCAATGACTTGGGTTGGGTCAATAGTAAAAGTGTTGTGGTCTACCACCACGGTAGATGTTGGTTGCGTGGGATCATTGGTGAATGTCTGGTCATCAATGACAACGATGCTTGGCTTCACAATCACGGTCACGGGTGGGGCGATAGATGTCGACTTGATGTTCTGCTTCGTTGTTGGGGCCTCGCTGCCATAGCCAGGGGGATCGGGGACTGGGCTGCATTTGGATAGGCGCGCTATGCACGTTTCCCATAGGGTCGGGCGATCCACCGTAGTCTGGGGGCAGCGAAGTCGGGAACACGACGGCGGGATTCCTATCTGTCGTCACAAAGGTGAGCGTCGGTTCCATGCCTCTTATCGCCGAGGTATCGCTGATCCAGACCCACCAAGGGTCCGTCGGCACCGTTGGGGTGGGTTCCCCGGTGACATGTATGAGGGAACATGACTGCCCGGAGCTGTCGCACACCGAGATGGTGAACCGACCCGTAGCGCTCGTCGTCGTGGGCGTGCATGGTCTGGGCGCGCTGATAGTAGGGAAAGGAGGCGTGTAGTCGGCCGGATCCCCCAACCATGTTATCGTCCACGTGTGTGATGGAATATTCTATGACAGTGGAGAATGGGCCATTCGTGCTCGTGCAGAAATCTTCCGTTGTTGTGAAAGAGGTACTGTTGTGTGGTTACTTGGGTGAGCGGTGGTCGATGAGTTAGAATACCATCCTTTTGTTGTTGTCGTTGTGTTGTTAATTGTACTAGGAGAAAAAGTAGGAAATGCTAAGCTCGTCGAGTTGGGTTGACCCACCAAACTTGATGGTGTTGTGAGAGGCGGTCTTGAATGTGCCGTAATGCTGGCTATAAATGTATCTCCGGCAATCCTGGCATCACCATCTCGCGCACTAGGCGTAGAAATCCATCCATTGTCGCGGCCTGTCGGTGTGGTAATGCTGGCTCCTTCGATAGATGAAATCCCTAGTATAGTGAAGCTAGTATCTGAAACTACATCTGAGGAAACATGTGGTGGCGGTGGTGGCGGCGAGGCGTCCTGCTGAGTCCGAGTGGATGATGGAGTACTCGGAATCGTGACGGAAGAATATGGTAACGAGAGGCTCTGTAAAGTACAGTCGTGTTACTACTAATTGCTAGCCTTTTGTAAGGCTTGTTGTCTACGGGGTGATGATCTGCCAAAGTAGTCAGCATCCTTCTAGAAGGAATAGGTTGAGGCGTGGCGGACAGACCTGTGGCAATAGCGTTGGATGACGATGATGATGATGCATAGCACGACAAAAACACCGCCCACCACAGCGTGGATTTGATAGCAGTCATTGCGCCTCTGACATAAATATACAAGATGGGTGTTTCCAGCCCTATCAATGGCACGCTGCTGGGGTCTATGACCGCCCAGGGTTGCAATGTGCCTTTGGCCTTGCATTCCGAAGAATACAGGAATGAGGCTCAAGAACTGAGGCAGGTCATCGGGATTGATTCTTCACTTCTACGTGCGGTTGCAGTTTTGACAGTTGAGATGGTCACTGGGGGGGGTTATACGGTAGAGCTACCACGCGGATGGGTGCGGTGATCTACTAGGGTGGAGTGCTCGAGGATTAATCTTGATGAATACAGACGGATAGGGAACAGAGAAATATTACCCGGCATATATGTATTACATCCCGTAAGAAGGCCGGAGATGTGTGTGCCTCAAACATATGACCATCAGCGTTGAGGTAGGTTCGGTCTCCAAAACCGATTCAGGCGCCTAATAAGAACCTTGTCATGCATTATAAATGTCTTTCACTGAGTCTCGCACCCAACGTAACACTGAGCGCTGTAGGATTATTGCGAAGGCGGAAGTAAGAGGTAGTTTCTCATCCTGAGAACCCCCTATTTTGAGATAATCATATAATATGAGTTGTGGTAGTGGAATGGCGAACTATATAAGTAGGGAGGTATGAAGTTGGAAATGTGTTTTATAGTAGGTATAAGGTTGATTTATTGATATCTTAGGCTAGTACCTAACCGTTTGACATATATTGCCCATTTAAGACGGCACTGCAGTACCAAGGGGTGTAATAATGCTGAGAGGCGGGAAGGTTTTGTGTCACAAGTGGATATGTAAGTATAAACCTTCAAGAATTACGGTAGTGAACCGTATTCACGGTATAGTCAAGAGACTACTTTGTGAACAATATGGAGTTGCCGTATTCCACGCTTGCACCGTTCATACCGAGGTATGCCACATAGTGTACACTCAGGAACCGCATATGGACGGGGCCGCCGTAGACCTATGCTCGTTATAGGAGGCAGTCGTTCCGTATCGGTGGCATATCGGCGGCGACTGCGGAGGCTACTGATAGCTGCTGAGCTAAACTTCGTGTTCATCAGAAACTGATGCCCTGGTCCTTGGTTAATGAAGAGTGGTTAGTTAGCTTGGGTTAGGTTACGACGACTTCCGACGATGTTCTTCTGAGATGAACGATATGAAATAGAAATCCTACGCTAGCCAGACGCTCGGGTGTTAGAGAGGGCCAGATCGGGCTTTCGCTTGTCCAGCCCTTTATATGTTAACCTCAGGTCCGATTGAGGTTACGTAGGAATACCCGCTCAACACCGTAACGTACTGGTAGTCGCACATATATATTCGTGCTCTCTTTGATGAAGAGATAGGACTAGAATTTAATTTGTAGTGCTCTTCACCAGAGCATAAAAGATTACGTAGACCACCCATGGCCGGTTTGGGGTTTGAACGCGTTTAAGGACCAATGAGAATTTAGCACTAATAGGTATTGGATAGTCTAGCTCGGGCCGGTGGGCTTGTTCTGAGCCTCTGACCGTTTACACCTACTGTACTGCCTGTTGGAATGAACAATATGTACCTCCTTAAGGGAGATGGAATCTTGCTGGTTGATTCTAGGGAGGGGCCTGACAGGATGACCTATACCCTTGAGATCTACATGACCAATGCCCCGATTGGGAGGGATTTATGGACCCGATCTACAACGCTAAATACTTAGTACTGGTCGGCTAATCTAAACTGCCCCACTTAGTTAAATTAAAATTATGCTTATATTTAATTAAATAATATTAAAAATATATTAAATCGATTTTTAATCGATTATTAATCGATTAAAATTTAAATAAATATTATTATAATAAATTTATAATAAAAAATAATTTTAAATTTAAAAAAAAGTTTTAAAATATTTATATATTATATAGTTAAATAATTAAATATATTAATTTTTAATTAATTAATAATCGATTATTAATCGATTATTATTTAAATAAATATTATTATAATAAAATTATAAATAAATAATAATAATAATAATATTTAAATTTTTTTTAAATATTATAATAGTAAGCTATAAACTATAATAGCCTGGTAAACTTGCCGGTGCGCATATTTAACTAGTTAAAGCATCTATTAAAAATAAGAAAAATTTATAAGTTATAAAATAAAGCTTAATTAAAGGAAAAAATCTATTATTAGATCCACGCAGTAGATCTAATAATAGATTCTCTAACTAGCAGTATATGCCAGCTGTTTATCTAAATATAAATATTACCAAGTAGTTTCCCTTTACGCTCCGCGCAAAAAAGCTACTAGTAATATAAACCCTTTAAGGGCTTTATTAAAATATTAAAGCATAAAAAAATCTTTGCTAACTTTAGCAAATCGATCTAGCTAAGCTATATTATAATTATAATTTTTTTATATAATATTAAGTAATACTATTGCCTGTTCTATTTTTTTACTATTTTATTTATAAGTTATTACAACTTAAAACTTCGTCGAAATAAAAGTTCGGAAAACTCCGGGGCGTTTAAAATTGCTATAAGCGTAAGCTTAATTATAAGCGTATTAAATAACGCGTTAATTACTAAAGTATTAATAATTACTTTTATAGTTTATTATAAAAACGTTTAACTTTTATTTTTGTTATTTTAAGCGTAAAGTTTAATATAAATAATAATTTTATAAAAAACTTTTTTTTTTTTAATAGTATAAATAAAACTATATTTAGCTTAATATTTATCGATAAATTTTATAAATATTAAATAATACGCTAAATATTAACGGTATATTTATAACTTTATTTTTTTTATTTAATTAAATAATTAAAATTATTTTTTTTAAAATAATATTTAAATATAATTTTAATTTTATAAACGTTATTTTTTATTATCGTTAAAATATTAATTAGCTTTAATAAGCTTTAGTAATATATTATTCGCTTAAAAAAGTTTTTATTATTTTTATATAATTATAATTATAATAAAAATAATAAATATATATAGTAATATTTAAAAAATTTAGTTCGTAAGCTAAATTACTAATTTACGCTTAATAATTAAAGTTTAGCTTATTATAAATATTTTTTAAAAAGCTTGCTAAATAAATAATAGCTATTATATAAACAGAAAAAAACTTTATTATTTAGTTTAAATTTTAATATTTAATATTTATTATTAAAATATTTTTTCGCTATAATAGTAATAAAATTTATAGCTAATTTAGTATTTTATTAAGTAATTATATAAAAATTTATATTTTTAAAATTATATATTTTATTTAGCCGTAAATATATTAAAAAAGCTAAAAAGCTTAAACTTAAATAATTATTTATAAATAAATTATATAGTTTATAAAAAATAAAATTAAAGTTTTATTATAAAGTAAAAATATATTAAGCTAGTTCGATTTAAATATATATAATTATAAAAATATTATAATTTTAATCGTTTAGTTTTTTTTTTCGGATAAATTATTTTTTATAAATAATATATAGTAATTATTAATAATTTAATATTTAATACTTTTTATATATTTTTTAAAAGTTAAAAATAATTATAATTATAATCGGAAATAATTTTTTAAAAATATTTTAATTATTAAAAAATAATTGTTTAATTAAAACTATTGCTTAGTTTTTAGCTATATATTTTATATTGCTAAAAATTATAAACGTTTATTTAAATATATAATAAAAACTATTATTATATAATTATATAATATTAAAGCTTTTTAGTTATTATAAATATTTTATAATTTAATTAAAAATAATAATAAAATAAAATTAATTATAATTTTTATATTAGTAGCGTATTTTTAGTTTAATTAAATATAAACTATTTATTAGTTTTATTTATTATTATAATTAATATTATATTTTATAATATTTATAGTATTTTTTAACGTATTATAATTTTTTATAAATTAAATATAATTTTAAAGTTTTTATTATTTAGTTAAGTTTAAAATAATATTTTTTATTATATATAGCATATATATTATTTTCGCGTATTATATATAAAACGTAAAATTATTTAATTTTTTTATATTTATTATAAATTAAACTATTTATAATAAAAAATAAATATTTAGCTTTAAAAAAAATAATAGCGTTTTTATTATATATAGTTTATAAAATTAGTTTTAATAAAATTTATTTAAGATTTTTTATAATAAAAGTTTATTTTATATTTTAGCTCGAAATTATGTTAAATTATTTTTATTACTATTCTATAATATATTTTTATATTTATATAAAATTTAATACTATAAGTTTTTATAATTGTTTTAATTTATTTTTTAAATTAATAGTATTTTATATTATAATAAATTAATTTAATATATTTAGAATATAATTAAAACGTTTTAATAAATAAAAACTTAAAACTATATTATAATAAATAAACAAATAAATTAATAAACTAATTATTTGTTTATTAATAGTAAAATATTTAATAAAGTTTAATTAATAATGTTTTTTTATAGCTAAATAATTTATTAAAACTATTATATAATATTTATTTAAATAAATTATTATATAAAGTTTTTTTATAGCTTATATAAAATATATTATTTTTTATTTAAAAAAGCTATATTTAATTTTAGTTTATAATAAATATTAATTTAAATATATAATTAACTATATTTATATAAAAATATAATTGTTTGTTTTTTATTCGAAATTTAGTTTAATATAAAAATTATAACGTTAAAATTTTGTTTAAAATATTTATTAATTTATAAATATAAAATATAATTTAGGTTATAATAATAAAGCATAGTTTTAAAACAAATAACGTTTTAAATAGCGTTAAAAAAAGCTATTTTAATTATATAAAGTTATAATACGTAGTTTATATATTATTTAATAACCTGGGTTATTATTATTATTTTTTTTTTTTAATAATTTTTAGTTAATAAAACTATTTTATATTTTTATAAAAGCTTAGCTAATTATATATAATAAAAAAAAAATTATAAAAAAATCTATTTATACCGAAATATTATTTAAAAGTTTAAAAGTTTTTTAAAAATATAACTATTTAAATATTTATACGCGCTTAATAATAATAAATATTTTTAAAATATTAATATAAAATCTAAAAAGTTTAATAAAAAAATAATTAATAAAAATTTTTTTAATAATAAATAATATTTTTTAATTAAAATAAGCTAAAAATAATATTTAAATATTATATATATTTTTCGAACGTATTAGAAAATAATAATATTATTAATAAAATAGTAATAAAAATAAAAATAAAAATAAAAAAATTTATTTATTATTTTTAAATATAACTAAAAAAATTTATATATTATTATTACGTTAAATTATTTTATATTATAAAGCTAATAATAATAAACTTATTTTTATAGTTAAATAAACTAAAAATTAATAAAAAAAACTAGTTATATTAATATAAATAATATACACTTTTTTACGAAAGCTTTTAATTATTTTATTTTATAAAAAAAAATAATATTAAATAATAATTTTATTAAGCTATTATAAATTAATAACTATTTAGTTTTTATTTACGCTATAAATTTTTTTTTAAATAATAAATATAAAGTATATAAAAGTATATAGCTTTATTTATTTAAATTATATAATTTATTTTATAAAATTTATTATAAGTTTTATTAAAAACTTTTATATTTTTTCGATTAAAAAAATAAGCTTTTATATTTAGTTTTATTTTTTACTAATTATTAATAAAAAAAATTTTAAACTATTTTATTTCGAAAATATTAATTTTGCTTTTATTTATTTAAATATTATAAACTTTAATAATTTTAATAAACTTAGCTATTTTAAAAGCTTTTTAATATAAATATAAATATTATTATTAATTATATTTTTAAAAAAATTTATAAGCTTTTTAATATTTAAAATAAAATATATTTCTAAAAGTTTAAGCTTAAAAAGCTTTTTTAATATTAATATATATAATTTTTTTAATAGCAATATAGTTTTAATATTTATAATAAAGTTATATATTATATTAATAAAAAAAATATTTAAAAGCTAAACGTTAAAAGTATTAATAGCTAAAAATAAAAATATTATTTTTTATATAAAACTAATAATATAATTGCTAGTTTTATTAAGCATTATTATAAAAACAATTATAAAATTAGCTAATTTATTTATAAATATTAGTTTTATTAATATTATATTAGTTATAATAGCTATAATAATTAGCGTTATATTAAATTTAATATTTATAATAATAAATAAATTTAAAATAGCTAAAAATCCCGAGCTAATTATTTTAGCTAATAATATAGCTAAAATAACTATTATAATAGCTAAAGTTTTTATAGCTAATTTTTATAAGCTAATATATATACTATTATTATAATTTTTATAAATTTATTTTAGTTTAGTACTTTTGCTTATTTTAATTAAAATATTTATAGTATTAATAACTAAAATAATTTTAAAAGTTTTTACGTTTATTATAATATTTATTATATTTTATATATTGCTATAAAACAAAAATTATAGTTAATAAATAATAGTTTATATTTAACTTATAAATATACGCTTTTATTAGCTATAATAGTTATAATACGCGTACTAGTAATTTTTCGTATATACTTATAATTATAGACTAAAACCTCGAAGTAATATATAAATTATTAAAGTTATAAAAAATAATAATATTTTTAAAATAATTAATAATAGCTTTTAAAATAAAAAAATCGTTATTAATTAATATATTTAGTTATAATTTTTTATTTATAATTTAATTTTTTTTTTTATATATAATTTTAACTATTTATTATTATTAATTTTTAAATAAAAAACTTAAATTTAGCTTAACGTATTATTTTATATATTTTTTTTAATAATAATTATTTAATTTTTATTTTTTTTATATATTTTAATATATTAAAGTATTTATTACCGATTTATATCTTATTTATATTTAATATAAATATTTCTATATTTTAACCGGTTAATAAAATATATATATAAAAACAAATATATATAGCTTAAATATAAAGCTTTATTATATATATTTACGTTTAACGTTTTAAATATAAGTATTTTTAATTTAAAAATTTTATTTAATTTATTTTATATAAATAACGAATTATTATCGAAAATATTTTATTTTTTAACCGTATTTTTTTTAGCTAATTTATACTAGCTTAAATATTAAAAAGTTTATTTTATAAAAATAATATTTAAATATAATATTTATATATATATTGTTTAAAAATAATAAATAAAAAGTATTAATATATATTATATATTTTAATAAAATATATAGCTTATATTTTTATATATATAAAATAAAAGTATTAAATAATTTATATTTTTTATAATATTTATAACAAATAAAAGTTAAACTAAATATATAATAAAAAATATTATTATTATAATATTTTTTATTAATATTATATTTAGATTTTTTTTATTTAAACGCGCGTTATTAGTTTAATATACGCTATAATAGCTATTATGTTTTTATTATAATAACGCTTACGATTGCTGCTATAGTTATAGCTATAATTGCGGCTATAGTTACGGTTATAGCTATAGTTTTAACTACTATTATAATTGCTATTACGTTTTTTATTTTTTTATTACGTTTTTTGTTTTTATAAATACTTTTTTTATTATTTTTTTTATAGCTATAATTTTTATCGTAATTATTATTACGTTATTTATTACGTTTATTATTAAAATAATAATAACGTTTATAATAAAATTAGTATTTATTTTTTAATTAATAATAATTAAAATATTTATAATTATTATATTTAAGATATAAATTTTAAAAGTTTTTATTACTATTTTTTAAATAGTTATAAAAAAGTTTAACGTTTAAAAACTTATATTTTGTTTTTTGTTTTAATTTATAGTACGTTTTATTAATTTTTTTATATATTTATTTAATATATTTTTTTTTTTAATAAATAGATATAATTAATAATTATTTCGGTTTATTAATCGTAAATATTTTTTATAATATTTTATTAATTAAAATTATTTCGCGCTAAAGTTTGTTTTTACGGGTATATTATAGCTTATATTAAATAAATTAAATAAATATGTTTTTATTCTGCGCTATATCGAATAAAAAAAAATTATTTTTAAAGAATTTTTTTATAGCGTACTTAAGGCGTATTTTAAAGCGTTTTTTTAGCTTTTTAAATATTAAGTTTAAGCTTATTTTTTGCTAAATATAACGATTAATAGGTTTAATTTTATTATTTTATTATAAAAAAACAAACTTATAAAAAAATAATTAAATAGCTTTAAAATTTAGCTACTATTTAATAATTTTATATTATTAAGCTTATATATAGCTTAAATATATTAAAAAATATATATATATCCGTATAAATAATGTTTTTTTATTTATAACGATTTTTTTATTTTTAGGTTATTTTAGTTAAAGTTTAAAACTTTAATATTTTTACGTTTAATTTATAAATACTTTTTATTATAAATATAATTAAAAATAAAGTTTTATAATAATAATATTTATTATTATAGCTATAGTTATTAAGGCCGGTTTTATTGTTTAATAAATTTAGATCGTTATTAAAGTTATTTATTTTTTTATTGCTATTTTTATTATTATTATTTATTACTATTATTATTGTTTATTTTAATTAAAAAATATATTTTAGCGTTTTTTATAATATTTTTAAAGCAATAAAAAAAAATAAAAACAAAAATATTATTAATACGCTTATTATATTTAAAAATAAAAACAAAAATATTATTATTGTTTTTTTTTATTTATAGCTATATTATTAAAGTTAATTATTATATTATAAAAGCTTATTAATTTAATATAGTTAAAAATAAAATATTAGTAAAAATATAATATTAATTTTTTTAAAACTTTATAAAAATATTAAAATTTTAATTTATTTATACGATTAAATCGAATTTATTATTAATTTGCTTAATATTTTTTATAGCTTTTTTATATTTAGTTTAATTCGATTTTGTTTAAAATTATTATTTTATTATTATTTAAAAATATATTTATAGTTTTAGCGTTAAATTTTAGCTATTAGTTTAATTTTTTAAATAAAAACTTTATAAGTTTTTAATTTATTATTATTAATTAAGCTTTATTAATATTAATATTAGCTTTAGTTATTTTTATGCTAATTTTATTTTTTTGTTTTTTTTAATTTTTTAAATTATATTATCGGACGATTTATAAGCGTTTTTAATAGAGCTTATATTAATAATAATAATATTTATTTTAATAATTATTACGTTAAAAATTAAAAAAAAAAAACTTTAAATAAAAGTTTTCTAATAATAAATCTAACGTTTAGTTTAATAAATAATTAAATATATAAAAAAAAACTATTATTATACTAGTTTTATAATTCGTTATTTTTATATAACGTTATAAATAATAACTTAAAAAAAAATAAACTATATAAATAAAATAAAATAAAATATATATAATTTATAATTATATTTTAATAATAAAATTAATATATTTATAAATTTTAATAGTAAACTAAAACGTTTAAAAATTTTATAATAAAACTAGAATATTTAGAACGATTAATTAATAAAAATTTATAATGTTTATAACTTTATAATAACTTTAGCTACGCTATAAGAACTAGTATATTTAGGATATAAAAGTGCTTTATTAAGTTTTTTTAAAGCTAAATAACTAGCTTATTTAAAAGCTTCGCAGGAAGTATAAAAGTAAAAATATAAAATAAATTAACGCTAGGGCGCAATATTTGTTTTAATTAACGAATATATATAAATTATACGCGTTAATTGTTGCCGGGAAAATTAATATTTTTTAACTTCGAAAAATTTAAAAACAAATAGTTTTTAGTAGTTTAATATTTATAATAAAACTACGTAAAAAAGTACTACTTTAAAAAGAATATTATAGTTATAAAATAAAGCTTAATTAAAAGAAAAGAATCTATTATTAGATCTATATAATAGATCTAATAATAGATTTTTTAACTAGCAGTGTGTGCTAGCTGTTTATTTAAATATAGGTGTTGCTAGGTGGCTTCCCCTTACGCTCCGCGTAAGGAAGCTACTGGCAATATAGACCCTTTAGGGGCTTTATTAAAAAAAGATTAAAATAACTAAAATAATAGCTTTAATTATAGCTACTATATATATTAATAACGTAAGCTATAATTAAAGCTATAATAAATATTAATTAATTTTTAATCGATTAATAATCGATTAAAAATCGATATAATTTTTAATATTATTTAATTAAATAATAACTATAGTTTTATTATTTTTAAATATATATTTATCATTATATTATATTATTATAAAATTAGTTTTTTAATTATTAATCGATTAATAATCGATTATTATTTAAATACTATTTATTATTAAAAATATAAAAATAAATAATAAATATAATTTTTTTTATTTTTAATATATATATATATATATTATATTATTATAAAATTAATTTTAATTAATTATTAATCGATTAATAATCGATTAAATTTTATAACTTTTTATATAATTATTTAAATAATAATATTTTATAAATAAAATTAAAAAAAAATTTAACTTATAATTTTTATTATTATAATCGATTCTTAATCGATTTTAAATCGATTAGCTATTAGATAAACCCTTGACTGGTCGGGTGGGTCTTTTTCCTGGGTTCTGATTGGCCAGACCCACTTAGTACTGGTCGGGTGGGGCAAGGTCAACTGGTCATCTCGTGCAACTACTCATTTTAGGTGAGAACCTTCACATAATTCGTTATATGACCAGCCGATAAGTACATACTATGTAATATAGTCATGACCAGCAGAACCTTGAAACCTTGAAGAAGGACTAGACTTACTCCAGTAGTTGTTGAGGTAGCGTAGGCCTAGTTCAGGTACTGCAGTGTCCGGACCCCACCATTTATACACTATCTGTGCTCAGACAAAATGGCCCAACCTCTTTTTGTCAGCAACTCATCTCACGGTTCCCCTTCTGAAACCACCCGTCATTTCAGGATATCAGGACGTTCAGCATGTGCGCGGCCCTCCCCTTCGTGACATGACTACAGACATGACCTGTGCTTCGTTTGGACACGGTCTCAAACTAATGGTGGACTGCCCGATCCGGCTGTTTAATTACTCAACGACCTCTCTAGCTACCGGTAAAATCGGCCGGGACTACCAACTTCTCATTTATCCAGATATCAAATACGCTGCATTGCGTGGTATGGGCACCAGATCATCACAATTTCTGCTCCAACGAGAAGACTCGATCGATCGATGAGCAGCCACGTCTTCGTCTTTATCCCCGGTCAGGCCTGGTGGTCCCGACTGTGTGTACAGTACTGACAGGTCCTACGGCATCCCCAGTGTTGTGCCATGATCCAAGTGGCTGATGGCCACTCCTACTCATCCTCCCTGTGTTGTAAAGAGAAAGAGAGTTGGGTAACACCTAGTGCATCCCTATGGCTGCTGCCGTAGGTAGTGTAATTGTGTCTAGCGACAATGGGATGGTTGTATCGGCAGCCTGACACTGGAGCAGCTGGCTTACTGGCCGAGCCAGCCAAGGCGAAGAATGCCTCATGCCAAGTCACCTTGTGAGCTGGTTTTCACCTTAGAACCAAGCATCATATAACGTATGTGCTCTCTGCAACGGCACTGTGCAAATGTGTTGCCGTCACAGTTCGATTGACCCATAGGTGCCAAATCTTCTGCTCTATGCCCACAGTACAAAACCCATTGACACCAGAGCAGGAACCGGAAATGTAGACATCTGGACCGGAATGACTTTTGGTTTGTTCGGTCTATACTGGTCAAACTTTGCGCATTAAAGACGAGTACTCTTTTGCGCTTGAACATATGACGGGGCCAACATTGCCTAGACTTCTTACATACAAGTATGTGGTAAGTCGCCCTATCACAACTCTATTACACTTCGTTTCTGTCGTCAACTATCGAATATTTCGATTTGAGGCTGCTGCGATATCAAGATTGTCCGTGCATACCATAACTACCTGGTCTCGCTCTAGAAGAATTAACATAAGGAGTAGCTTTGATATAGGACTAGAGTTAAGTAAGGCAAGGTAGGTCGGTTGTACTACTTACTTAAGTATGTGACCTCATGCAGCTATTCCCTGTCCGTGGCTGTAGCGTATCTGCGTACATGATACATGCGCTAGTAGCGTGGAGTCTGGATAGACATACATACCAGGTCGAGTAAGTAAGTATCCATCCGCCCTATGGATCAGCCAAGCTGCTACCAAGCCAGCTACTACACCACACGTACATGCTGCACGGTGCATCTACCTGCCACATACCACATAGCCCATAGGTAGCCCATGGCCACCAATCCCGGACCCCTGCCCTGACACACCTAAAGCGGAATACCCGAAGGACGGTACTCACCATGGTACCTCGGGACTTCTGGGGCACAGACTCTGGCCCCAGGAACGCTTGCTTCTTGGAGTTGCGGTGCCTAGAAGTTCTCGTCTCTGTCATTCATTTTCAACCTTTTACTTCTCACCACACCTAACGTGCAACTCGAATCGCCTTTTTGCCCGGAGCAGAGAATAATAGAACAGAGCAGAGCAGGCCGCTCATACATCGCCATTCCCGAGTCACTCACCGCAGGCGACCACGGCACCAACCTCACCGGGCTTGGATTCTAGGAGTGGACGAAATTGGAGTAAACGAATGTTCAAGATTTGGTGAAGCCCGTGAGGCATCTGGAGGACCAGTGGTGACCTCGGGCCTGTGTACGACCGTCAGGTGGTGCGACGACCACGAGACAATGTCGATGAGGCATTCCCTCGTAGCTGTCGTCGGGACGCTGTTACTCGCACCCAGTCTCGTCCACGCCGATGCGCCTAACGCACTCTGGCTTGAACCGTCGTTAAAATGGCACGTCTACTTCAATGACACGGTGCGGATCCAGGGCTAATCGTGGTATAGGCATGGAATTGATGGTAATTGGTCGTCAACGACCCTGTTTGTGGTGAGCCGGCCCAGGAAATTGATGTTGTTGTGAGCACCAGTCTTTCCGAGTTGTGGGTCGTGGAAAATAGCGGATGTGGAAGTAAGTTCTCAATGTGCCTAAAAGAATGACGAAAATACGGAGCCCTTATCATGGCTCTGGGGCTTCTGTCCCGAAACATCGTCATTTTCAGGCTGCTAATAATGGTATCTAGGTCCTCTGTGTGATGACGCCCGCGGCGGTGTATTCAATAGAAGCGCTTCAACAAGCTGGTCGCCTATAGGAGCGTGGCAGCTCGGACTGAAAGCACTCGGCATTCAGGCTAACGGAGACTACGCAATGGAGACGGTTGTGGTATATGATAGTGTTCGACGATGGCAGACTTCATTGAACAAGTTGATCGTTGCCGGCATCAACGATACAGCCGCCTACACAGGTTTCTTTGGTTTGGGGATGACGGACGGGAACTTTAGTGGTGTTGTTGCGAAGAGCCCAATTGCATCGCTGGTACAGCAGAACGGTATAATACCGAGCCATAGTTATGGTTACACGCCCGGGGCTTACTATGGTAAACATCTGAACGAACGCCACATCAACTAGTAGATGCTAATAGATAATAGCTGGTACGGGGGTGTGCCGATGTCTCTGACATTGGGAGGTTACGATGCCAATCGTTTTGAACCCCATGATATCCAGTTCAGTCTGAATGCCACCACGAGACAACCTCAGGTCTTAGTGCGATCAATCACAACGTCCGTGTCAGATATTGGACAGGCACCTACGGAGTGGTCCACGTCGCCGATTACTTTGTCTTCATTTAATGAGTCAATGACGGCCTCGATTGATAGTTCGACACCTTATTTATGGCTTCCACCAGCAGTATGCGACCGTTTTGCCGACGCTCTCAATCTCACGTGGAACGAAACTCTCGGGTTGTATATATTCCCGAACAACGACAACTTAGCGCGTTATCGATCCGCGCCGGACTTATCATTTACCTTCACATTCTCCAGTATGGACAATAGGAACAATTTCGGTTCCCCAACAAATATGTCGGGAATTGTCAATATCACTGTCTCCGCGAATGCGTTCATTCAGAGCCTGCAGTATCCATTCAAGAACGCGATAAACTACGGCGCACCCGCTATCCCATATTTTCCACTAAAGAGAGCTGAGAATGCGAGCCAATTCATAATAGGGCGTTCATTCTTGCAAGAAGCCTATGTCATTACTAACTACGAGACCAGTACATTCTCTATACATAAGGCTCGATTCCCTGATAATCCGTTGAGAGATACTTCGATCCACACCATTACAGCCTCCGAACAGTCCTTATCCCGGTCCTCCCGCTCCAAAGGACGAATCTCAGCAGATAAATAAGAATCAAATAGCAGGGCTTGTCGTAGGCGCGTGTTTAGGAGCGATCGCGCTCGTGACGACTGCTGTACTCGTGCGACGAAGAAAGAACGCGTTCAAGAGTGACGAAGACTCGCAGGAGACGTACGAGTATAAGGACAAATACTCTACCACGGAGCCAGACTCCCCTATAAGCCCAGGAGCAATGACCATGTTCCGAATGAAAACGCGAGCGAAAAACTGCCCAGTCAAGACAGTTAGAAGGGAGGAGCCCGTGGAAGCTCATGAAGTCGGCGCAGATTGGAGCCATGAGCGTTACGAAATGCCAGCCCCGTTACCTGTTGAACTCGACGCAACTGACACGACAACGAGTGCCTATTTCGCAGTTCCTGCCGGGGAGGACTCCCTCGGCCAGGATTCGTATAAACGGCCACAGCAATGGGCCCGACTTGGAGAAGAACAAGATCTTTCGACGTCTACAAACGTCAATAACAGAGCCGGACATGTGCCGCCCCGAATCAACACTCAATACCGCGATAGCCCCACGCCGACATCAAGTCCAACTCAGGGTTACGATATGAACAGAATGCCTTCTCCGATAACCCCACATAGTGATAGTTCGACTTATTATGGGGATTATCCCTCACCGATAGCTGGCTTCTTCCCAGCTCGTACACTTTCTAGATCCACTATCTCCAACCCTACTTTGGTTTGTACGCCATCATCACCGATAGCTGTAAATGACTCGACAGGGCTCGTACGCTCCGTGTCGTCAGTCGCGTCACTCAGTTCCCAGCCAACAAACTCTATACCAATACAGCCGCCGATCCAGAGGACGCCAATTGATTCGACACACGTCGTCTGTCTAGGGCCTTTACCCGAAAACATTCGATTCCCACATCAACTAATGATGCAAAGACCAGCCGGCACCCAAAGCCACGATCATGTCTTACCTACAATGCCGACCATCCCGTCTGTTAATCATTCAAGGCGACAATCTACGGCTGACACACTAGGAAGTAACTACACACTCGAAGAAGAGGCGAGGGTAGCGGCGAATCGGGATAATACGACAGCTGCTGGAAGAATAGATGGCTTCGATATTATACACGTCCCACAAATGGCACACCGCCGCTATAGCTGGGAAGAATAAGGGTGACACCAGTTGTCATTGTCATTTTCTTGAGGCGAGACCCAAAACACACGAGGGTCTTGAACTCCATATACCTTACACCCTTTAATTCTACCTGCTAGACGCGCCTCATCTCCTTTTTTATCTATATTTTTTCGACTACAATTTATTCATGCACGCATTTATACCTTGGGATGCCTACACAGATATCTAGGCCAGCGACGGAGTTTACGGCTTCTCGGTTATCTCACTGTTTTAACTCCTGTCTTACATAACCTGTCGGTCCTGCTTGGATTCGTATTGGATGGGTCAGACGATAATAAAAGGAAGAGCATTCATGGGAGCGACGCTCGAAACAGAGCGGGCTTCCCTCTCTCGGAACAACTTAGGATCATGAAGTTGACGGTATTAGGGGGGCCGGAATACGGCCCATGGAGGGAGCTTCAGGGACCACATTTCGACAACTATCAGGACATCATGTTGGCTGATGGTTTTGACACTGAATGCGTATTCACGTGTTGATTATCTGGAGGGAGGCTAGGTTAAGATGTCAAACTAACAATTATGTGGAAACGAGGAACGTTGGTAGCAAAGTCATGCTCTATAGCAGCACGGCTACACCACACCACAGGCAACAAACAGGCCATAGGTCTCTGGGGTTGCAAATTTGATTGTCTGTAGCTGGCTCCGAAAAGCATGAAGCTCTATAGAAACTTGGAAAAAGTAGAAAAAAAAACTAGCATTGACCTTACTTTTGCTCCTCCTCGGTAATTACTTGTGCGACTTTACTTAATTTGTTGGCTCATTTGCGCGCGGTGACTGACATCATGCCTAATTCTTTCGCATGTTGAAAGACTCATGGGTTCTTCCTGACTTGTAATCAAAGCCTTCGGGAGAGTAGTCCGTATAAACATGCGGCTATACTTAAGCGTATTAACTCACGTCTAGCATGGGACTTTTGAGTAGTTTTTGAACACCCCAACCTCTGCGTGACAGTTAACTCATGGGTTATACTTGACAGGAAAGGGTGATTCAAATTTGCGTAGGGTAGGAGGGCATTGGCTGATGTTTTCCCTGGGACCTCGAGCTTGCTGATATGGTATGTTATGCTCGCTCGTACACGTACGATCTCTATCAGAAGATTACTAACTGGTTGGTTGGTTATCTTGAGGCGCTAGATCTACGCGCGAACGAACGTGAGACTTGCTCTAGTTGGATGGACACGCACGCAGACAGACAGACAGACAGAGCTGATGTTACCGAGTTATTAAGTAATTCGTCCCGGGTGTATATATGCCCACACCTACATATACACATACATGAATAAGTGCTCAACAAGAGTCTCAACGAAAGGAGAAAATACCGGTGGGCCCAACCTCATCCACCTCTTCTTATCTTACTTAGGCTGGTCGAGACTACTACTCAATGTACGCCATCTTATTAAGGAAAGCTACGAATTCTACTCTCTCGCGATTTACTCCGGCTTCCCTCACTATATATATATCTCCATCCATCCGTCTATCTATAAATAGAAAATAATAGATAGATAATTATTGTCCATCTCAATTCATTTGGTTGGTTACTCACTAAGTATTTTCTCGACTGAACCGCGGAGGATATACATGCATGTATGTATACACATACATACTACATACACATGAGTAGAGAGATATCTGGAAACACTCACTCTCCCTTGCCTACAAGAGTTAATGGGGACAGATGAATAAAGCAAAACAAAACGCAAGATCCAAGAGAGAAAAAAGACCTATCCCCAGCAAGTTAGGAGAATTAGACACTAAAAAGGGTCTGGCCGGGGATTGAACCCGGGACCTCTCGCATATTAAGCATAGGGTGTACCCTAAGCGAGAATCATACCACTAGACCACCAGACCGATGAATCTGAATCCGAATCCTGATTCGCCATTACTAGAGGTTTCGTTGTGCTAATTTATATAATCCTATTTGTCGTAGCTGTATGTATAATATCATAGAGTTAGAATTAAGGAATACTGTTGGCGTTTACAAGCCCGTGCAATCTAATTAGCCAGAAAATTCCATCAGCGTTAGTAGTTAACTCAGACCTCGGTACTAGTAGAGCACTGTCTGATTGGCGGTGGCAATAAGGGGTTTTAATGCCAATTAAGAGAGTACCATATGGTATTATAAGCTGAGTCTCAAATGAATTCTAAAAGTAATGAGTATGAAACATTAAGCCTCTTGGCTAGAATGGAATGAACAGGTAGTGCAAGAAGCGAAATCGACGCCACCACTCTCTCCTCTCCTCACACCAATATTTACACCGCCCTCCCTTTACCCTTGCCCAATCCGCCTCCACTGAGCGGAGAAATTCATCCTCGCTGGTTTCCAACTGAACCATTGTCTTTCTGCTCTCCTCTTCAGCAAGGCTTAGCTGCAAGGCTAATTCCAGGTCATCATCAGCCACTGAAGGGGCAATCATCATCGCCGTCGACGATGAGCCGGCCTGTTTGACCATGGGCGTACGGCTCGACGATGGAGACCTCGAAAGAGAACTAGATGACGATCGTTTGTTCTTTTTCTCTTTGAAAGTGATAGGGCCGTCAAACTCGCTCAAGCCGTGGTCCTTTGGAGAGCGACCAAGATCATTAACGCCCTCTAAAAGGGATAGCCGTATCGCAGTTTGTATCTGAAGCTCGTATTCGCTTTCACTGATAGTCTCGGCCGCAGCGCTGGCATTTCCGGTTGGCGGGCTCGCATCGGCGACACTGGGGTCGGGCGTGATAGTATCTGCGCTTCCAGTGGTTGAAGTCGTGTCAAGATCTGCAGTTGACCCGGTGTCGCTGGTGCTCATTCGCCGCTGCTGGTCTAGCAAATACGACTCCTGGGATACCATCTCTGCATACTGAAGGGCTTCTTCTTCACTCAAGTTGTTGATCCCTACTCCAAAGCGAGACCTAAGGCGGGCTTGTTCCCGTGCTTTATGTCGTTGCTCGTCGCGAAGCTCTTCAGCTTCGGCAGCAATGTAGCCTTTGACACCACCACCATGACGTCGTCCAGAGAGGCGACCGTGAATATCAGAATGTCGTAATCTTCGTTTGCGGCCGGAAGACTGATGCGAAGAGCTGTAAGCCCAATATCGGATAAAGGTACCGAAAGCGACTATCCGTGAAGGATAGTCGGGTCTGGGTCTAGATAAATGGCACCGACGGCGGAAAAGCTCGCATCGCCCAGGTTGGGATTTAAAGCAAGGAGATGGCGAGGCATACGACCAGGAGAGCGAGAATTCAATGTGCGAACCGGCTCCATTGTGGAAGCCAAGGGATCCCAAGCCTGAACAAGACCGTCACTTCCATGGACCAAGTAAAGAGCCGAGAGAGCCAAGCAAGAAACCTCGGCGATTCTGTCTGAATAACACGGACCGGAAAGATGCCGTCGCCTGTATGCCCAGCTCGAGTATTCCAGAGCACTACTTTTCCAGTGCTTGTACCCAGTCCAATCAACCTTGCTCTTCGACCTGGGATATCAGAGGGCGTCTGTCCAGATGGCGTCGCAGGACCACCAGCTAGACCAGAAACATCTTTTAGGGGGTCTTCAAATGACGCAACTAATGCCATAAGTGACATATCAACGGCACTCGCAGTGATCGTTACATTGCCAATCTCCTTCGACAAGAATATGGTCTCTACCCAATCGTCTACCGCATTTGGGTCTGTGGCGATTGGCGAAGATGACTGTTTACCGGACGGTGATAGGACTCGCTTAAGGAGAGGAGAACTTGAAGAATTCGGTGATGTGGACCGAACGGCACCACCGCCAAATATAGATTGTCGCGACGATGGCTCTGAAGAATACTCTGGAACTTGCGGAGGTGTCGCACTTGGTTGGGGTCGATGGACAACAGCTCGAGTAAAGCGTCGTAAAGCCCATGGTTTACCATCATCCAATGCACAATTAACAACGAAGAAGATTTCTCCTGCACCAAGTTCGTCATCACCAGCGAAGTCAACTTCCAGTCTTCGACGCATGTCCCATCCGTAACAAACCTTCCGAAAATGTGATGGCTTATAGCGAAGGAATTTCTCAATCTCTCGCGCCTCGGCAATCATTTGGTCCTTGCTCAAGCTCATAGCATTAGCAGGAGACCTGGGAGAGTAACTTCCTCGTACAGCGTTTCTTCCCGACTCATCAGGACGCGCTTGTCGTCGAGTGGCCTCTACAAGGTTCCAGTAAGTTGACCGACCAGTATGCCAGGCGATCTTAGTGCTGTCATCGGCTTTGGTCTTGCTAATAGGCGGGCTTGGAGGTTTGGTTAAGTAGTAGACTTCACCCAAGGCATTGAGAGCAACCGCCCAAACGCGGTTCATAGCTTTTCGCTTCTGGCTGTAGCTCTCATCAATCTTGAGTGCTATAATAGGCACGCCCGGACTTAGCACCCAACGAGCACTTATTTCGCCAGGAGTGTATCGCGGGCCCGAGGGGTCATAACCTAGAGCATAAGTGGTTACCACCCCAAAGATGACCCAGTCATGATACCGACCATGGATTGAGTAACAGTAGGTACAGAAGACGACTTGGCAACCCATACCGAACAAATTCCTTCCGAGAGCTCAGGGATCTTTGGGATGTCCGGATGCGCCTCAACCAAGTCGGTTTCTTGGCCAAGATATTTCCCCCTGTACTCCCCAGTTGGTCGGAAGAACACACGACCGCCTGGGAACCCTTCGCCACCAACGAGGCCATACGGCTGGCTCACATCCATGACATTAGGCATAGCGGCAGGACCTTCTCCCATTCCATAAGGCATGAGCTGTGGCATGACCTCATCCAATTGGGCAAAAGCGAAAGGGTCGTCCAAGCCCCATTTTTCAACCTTGCCAACGGTGGGGTCGCTTGCACTACCAACACACAAATCAGAAGCACCATGAATAACCCGCGGGTTCTTCTTCCCATTCGGCTTGAACGTGGCATGGACATGAGTGACGACAGAAGGCACCTTGGTGTTGTAAGTCAAAACTGCAGTAGCCTTCTTGCCGGACTGGCTGGAACGCAATGACGCGCCAACTCCTCCGGGCTTTCCCCTAGCAAGACTTCGAAGAAGACGCGTCCTCCAAAGGTATTCGCTACGCCAAGAGGCATGCGGAGTCAGGCGGGTAAAGACCCGCACCTCGGACCGGACGGTATCGTCATCCTCCTCACCCAAGCGACTCCCTGTGGTTTATTGGCGATACCCAATGCATCCTGACCAGGGAAGAAGCGCTGGAAAGCCATGCGCCATGCATGGGGCGTGGTGATCAACGCGTAGAATCGTTTGGATACCAAGGCCACAGAGGCGTGGGAGTCGGGATGGAGATGCGAGAGAATATGCGTCAGAATCTCTGTACGCTCTAGTTAGAATTGTGGCGGCTACAAGAGCGCAATATGGGCCGCATACCGTTTGGGAAGTCATCCAGGTTGACACCAGCCGTCTCATTGTCGGCGCGCTTAATGACCTTGAACCCCAGAGCTTGTCTAGGCACAGAAGGCGTCAAGGCGCCCTCGTACTCGGTAATCCGGTGGCCAGCAAGCGGAACCCGTCCCGTGGGCGGCTGGTCGCCGACACTCAGTCGGCGCAACCGTTCTTCAAGTTCAAGGGGCTCCAGGCGGACGCCGTGGCCGAAAGGGTCAAGAGGGTCGAGCGAGTCGGCGTCGTTGGCAGAGTGCGGCAACAACATACTGTGGTCTCGCTGTTGGTTCGGGCCGCGGGGCTCGCCGCTCGCATCATGGTGCTGGGGGCCATATTGATCGGAGTGGTGGGAAGTTTGGGAAGTGCTTCGTGGTTGGGTGTGCTGGAGGGTCTTGGGAAACTCTAGTTGCATAAAGTAGTGTGGAAGAGACGAGGGGTAATGGTAGCGTGACTGTGCGATGGGTGTGAGCACAGTCGATGAGGGCAGTCAAGGAACAACTGGGAAGCGGTTCTAATCTGGTGTTTTCTGCGTGGTTCGCGTGGGCGTGGGCGTGGGCGTGAGAGAAGTTATGATGAGAACTTCATTCGAGTAAGGGGGAGGGTGAGGAATAATTTGGGTGGAAATTGCCCGCGATTTCTAGGATGCAATTCCCGTCACAACTATGGAGCTCTTGGGCTTGGGCAGGTGCATTGGTATCTACATAGTAGCCAGATAACCTTGGAAGTGCTTATCTAAGTCACCTCAGCTGTGGCGGTGGATGTGGACCATCGTGCCCACCTGGCTTAACAGCCTCATGTGGCTTGCAGACCCACAAAATGTTCAGGATGACGACAAAGGTCGCATTGCAACGTCTAGCCCCTGTCACAGATTGCGAAGCTATATACCTTGGCAAGCTACCTGCCTGCCTAGCTAACTACCTAACCTAGGTAGCTAAGCCTCCTTCACAGACGCAAAACAACAAAACACTCCTCGAAAAGATCATCTTCGATCGGAACTACATCCAAGACGTTCATTCATATCGAGAGCTGGGAACGACTACTTTACTCCGCTCTATTCAGGTCGACACGCAAGCCATCAAACACAACAGCGCATCGGCTCTTAGAAGAGTAGACAAAGACTCACAATGGACTTCTCCGACTCCTTGTATGTATCGCTCGCACGCACGCACACACTCTATGCTGTCGCTCCGCTTTACTAACACGGCGCGCATCGCAGCCGAATCGTCAACCTCGTCGTGGGTGTGGTTATGATCCTGGGTGGTATATCGCAGTTCTTCAACGCCGATCTGCATTCCATCATCACCGGCGTATACGTGATCATCTTCGGCGCCTTCGTCGGCCTTCTCGAGTTCCAGATCCCACCCCAAGTATCGCGCTACGCGTCCTTCATGTTCTCCTTCATCGGCCGTGGCATCTGTACGTGAAAACCAGCCTAGTTCAGCTCCTGACTTGCTTATACCAACCCCCGCCACACCCGAGCCAAACTCAACTGGATCCGGCTAACAAGCTATATGTAGTCTACATCTTCATCGGCTCGATCCTTCTGTCAGACCACTGGACGCGCTACGTGGCCGGCTCCGTCATTGGCCTAACCGGCGTCGCCTACGTCGCGCTGGAATTCGTCCCCTCGATCGAGCCCCCTGCCAACATGCGCGAGGCCGACCAAGGTTGGGGTGCTGAGCAAGTTTAATTCGCCCCCCTTTCACACGAGGAAACGAGAGCGGCTCACATCTCCTACTTGCGATTCTTGTCTGTATTTCGTAAAGGTACCTTCACTACGCGCGTCTGTGGTCTGGGAGTATAATCCTAACTCACGGGGCAAAGAAGTTTGGTTTGGGGTCTGAAAGGCTGGCAGGTGGGGAGGGGATCTCGGACGGGAGACTATTTTTAAGCGAAAACATCGAATGAGGAGAATGATATGAAATCTAAGGTCGAATTAATTGACTGCCCGGGTTCTGCCAGTTGTAGAGAAACAAAGCGGACGATTGTCATAGGTCGAATCGCTGGTAGACATGTTCACCTCTTGTCGACGCTTAACTGTAAATTTATCGACCTATCTAGTGTAGTCAAGAAAAATGGCGGCAAGGTTATACCGTCGTTGTGTTTACTGCTATAGGTTACTTTGTTCGCTGTGTCGGAGGCCGTTATAAGAATTCCGGCACGGTATGCGGAGCATTCTCAGCTGCATATACTTAGAGGGCAGAGGAGGAAACCTTTAGACAAGTAAGCTATCTACAAACGGCGGTGTCCCCCTTTTCTGAAGAAATGAAAAGTCAAAAGTGTGAGTTTAGGTCTCTTTTTAGGTCTCTGTTTAATCTCGAGGCATAGACACGACTACGCGTGGAGAATTGTACTTGACGTTTCTATGCTCATGCGGGCTTGGGCTGGGTAAACCATCCTATTGTTGTAAGCCCCAGGCATCAAGATAATGTTGCCCCTATCCCCATATCCATTTGCTTAACTATTATGTCGGATTATCCCGTAGTTTTAGCACCCCATTCGTGTTCCCGCATTCTCCAAGTAATAATAAAGAATTTCAATCGACGGCCAGACCATTCAAGACCTTCCGCAGTATCGTACGCCAGTGTATGCATAATTCGTCCACGCCAAAAAACGCCGTTACTCGTGAGTGAAATAAGATATTAGCCCTTCTCATTAGGGTTACGTGCGTGGACACTCCTTAGCATCGAGACTTCGTTCGCCCTTCATTCTCCGCTGCATCAACGTCCCTAAACATGGCGAGAAGGGGCACCTAAATTGTGCGGAAACACGATTAAATTTTAGTCTCCAAGCGCCGCTAATTCCCTTTCCTTAGCCGCAAGCAACTCGCGCATCCGTTCCGCTTCCTGTTGCAGAGCTGCACGTCTGTCTGCTCTGGATCTTTCGATATCCACTGTCGTCTCTCGGGAACGCATACTTGGAATCATACTTGAGGTAATTGAAAACCCTCCGGGGCTTGGTGGCGACATCATTGCACTGGCCGGGGAACGCAGTCGTAGTATGTCTGATGTGTCGTCCGTTCCTAGCCCCAAACTTGGGCTGGATCCGCTGGTTGGATTTAATATCGATTTAATGGAAGACAACCTCTTCGTATGTTCCGGGTTGAACTCGCTGGGTGGGATATCGGAATCTGTGGCTGAGAACGACCGTTTTCGACTGGATGAACCGAGAAAAGAAGCGGGCGAGATGGATGACTGGCGATCGCTCATGATGGATGTTAAGGGTGGTAATCGGTTGTCGTCACTTATCGGGTCGCGATGCTGCAGAGTTTGGGGTGCGTGATAGGCAACGGGATCAGTCGACGGTATCGGGGTAGTTCCATGGCTGGAGGGCATGGGCTCGGGAAGAAGCGTGAGGTGGTTGGCTTTGCGCCGTAGCCCGAGGTTCACGGATCCGTCTTCGTTCATGCTGCCCCGCTCCATCTCGGATTCGGCATACTGACTTTGTTGTTCCACCGAGTCTATAACCATGGCGTCTTCTGCATCGGCCGATGCCTCATCTTGACTTGCTGGTATTACTCGTTTCCTCCGTTTAATCACAGACTTTTTCATCGTTACGGGCCGGTGGACACCATGAAGCTTGTAATACAATCCTTGGGAGTTTAGCGCAGAACGTGTTCACTTTGCGAGCTTCAACTTACCACAAGCGTTACAGATCGTATGCCCAGCTTCGTCGCGACGCCACAATGGCGTTATGGTTGTCCCACAGTTCTGGCAGGCTATTACTACCGTAGTGTTCGGAGTCTGCCCTTTCTCTTGCGCGTTGATATCGATGGGTGTGGGGCCGTCGCCGGCTGTGCTATCTGTTGGGTCGGGCAACTGGTTTTGCAGTTGAGCACTCTTTGCAATCCTATTATTGTAGGCAGGACAGCCGCTGCACCCTTCAGCACCGCCAGTACCATTACAGCGTCCACCACCTGGGCATGATCCCGAGGGAGTCTGGTCCGCTGCTACATAAGTAGCACCTGGCATACTGGCCATATTTCCTTGTGAACATGATGTTGACGTGGTTTTATCTCCAACCTTGGTCTGCGTCGTTGTAACTACGGAAGGAGGGCGCTTCAGATTGGTCGGGCGAGCCGAGTTCCGTGCCTTTAGGTATAGTCCACATGCGTTGCATATCGTAGCGCCTTGGGGTGAACGCCTCCAGAGCGGTGTTCTTGTAGTCCCACAATTGCTGATCCTTATTAGTTACCGAGGAGATCGGTGTCTTAGCTGTACATACCTGCATACTTGGCCGCCCTGGCCAGTGCTGGTCGAAGATGGATTTATGCCCGCAGGCGTTTTTGTCGGGTTACGTCAAACGGAGAAGGGCTCTTAGAGTACACTCTGTAGGATCCATTAAGTGATGGGCTTGGGCCTTCTGAAGATGCGCCTATGCTCTGGGTTGTAGGACTCGTCGACCCTGTAGGTGAAGTGCTGTTGAGACCAGCACGCTCGGAGGCCCGGCTGCTGTAATCTCTTGATATGGTAGGGCGCGAGGGAAGGGCTGTTCTCTTCGATGAGGGCTCGTTTCTAGTAAGTATGGACTGGGAACGCGGTGCGACCTCCATTACGGCCGCTGTTATTGGAATTCCTGTTTCTCGGACTGTGGCGAAATCTGGGAAGGTTCACCTGCTACAAAATGGCGATTCAACCCAGCAAAGATACCACGGGTACAACCTATGATTTTGTTGTTAGCCTCTGCAATAAAAAGAAAGGTGAAAGCATATGTAAACAAGTGTGATGTATTATGAAGGATTGTGCTCGGATTTAGAGGGGTTCGGAGCCGACTCGTCGTAGCAAGTGATAAGTTCTTAGCAGGATTATATTAGACAATATAAGGTGTCCTCCTGGGGGCGATAAATGGAACAGCAGAATGTGATAGACGTATAGAGTTGATATCAACGAAGTCCAACCAAGGCCCGCTAGCCAAAGGCATGAATAGGGCATAGTGGGTGATAGTGATTAGATGTGGCTGAACCAAGGTTGATATTGGACTGGAAGTTGGGGAGGGGTACTAGATCGGGTTTACATTGTGAGGACAGAGTAAAACACAAAGGAGGGATATGCCAGTAGTCTAGAATAGATGTGTATGAAGAGCATGCATAGCGTTACTGGATTATCTATTTACCTTGGTTTGTGAGGGATATCTGCACTCAACTGCTCCTTGAATATAGGCGCAGTTGGGTTCTTGGGGAGAGAAGTGATGATTAGAACCGAAGGGCTGGCAGTGAACCACCAGCACCACTACCTGTAGTATCACCGGCAGTATCACCGGCAGTGTCGAGGTCAGTGAAGGGGAGATAGCGAGATGATGGCGACGCCTCAGAGAAGCCGAAGAATCACCTTGGCTTGGGCACAGGTCACAACCAGAGATGGGTTAGAGACGGATTGGTGACGACCGAACAAAGGCAAGGCTGCTGCTATTAGGGTGGCGTGGACTCGTGGGGCGACGGGGAAGGGTAATAGTCTACACGTATAGATAGGTACTATACGGAGTGATAGTAGCCTGGTGATGCGTGATGAACGTACGACACTGGATTAAGTAAACTACCTATCGTATAGGTGTTGTTAGTGGTAGGTGGGTTGTGGCTCAACGAAATCGGCCGGCGGAAACGTGTCACCGCTGACTGACTGAACGACTGACGACTGAGTGCGTTCCAAGGTTGCTCGCTGAAAGTGTCTGCACCTGCTGAGGTATGCTGCCTACTATGCCTCCAGCCAGTCACGGATCGAGCTCAGGATTTGGTTAGATCAGGAATAAAAAGTTGGGGTCGAGGTTGTCCAGAGTGGGTAAATGAACATGGCTTGGCACGTTGTAGATGGATGATAATAGCATGAGCCCCAGACCAGTTGGACTGGTCTCGCGATGGATCTCACGATTGATCTCGACACGATTATTATTCCAAAGCTTTCTATTGGCTTATCTGAGGCCGTGTCCCATGCAGGGATATCGATGGCCCCTGCGGGCTGCGCATGGACTCTAGGCAAATACGGTATAGCGCACAGTAGGCGGTCTGGGCTACAGTACTTACAACATGTACTTACAACTTATGGTTATCTAGTGGCGACAATAATTATGGCCTAATACCTCAAGGTCTAGTATAATTTAATACATAGCAAGGAGTCCAACCGCACCATGTTTATAACACTACTACGGAACCCATCTTTATATCTCCCGAGAGGAGATCTGGGTATCTTTGCTTGCAGAGTAACATGCCTAGCAATGAACAAAGAGGGTAACATCAACACAATTGACTAAGTAGGTATTGCATTAGTGTGCCTGGAAGACGAACCGTACATGACCACTAAACCTGGATGTGCTATTAGTGTACTGATAAAATATTTTCTGACCATCAAGCCCACTTTCATTGGTCAGCATAGAGAGAGAGACACGCATGGTGATCCACATACACAGCAACCGGATGCATACTACCATGTCTATGAGAAACAATAAAAGGCTCGATTGAAATGATAACGGTTTTCTACATCATAAGGTATCATTGTAGTGTGGACTTCCCCTCCCACATTTCAACGTTAACTGCCGTTCCTCTCCATCGGATCATAGCTGTCGTTGCCAACTGATCTCTCATGTCTCTCATGTCTCCGTCACGAGCTGCTCACCCTCATCCAGCAGCTCTGTTACTTTCTTCAGATTCTGGATTAGGCTTCGGCCCAATCCAACCAGTAGCAGCTTTTCCGCGTTGGCAGGGAGACCTAGATATGTCGGCGGCTCACGTTCTGGTAGCTTTTGGATCCAGTCCGTAAATTCCTGTAGGGATGTACCCGACGGGACCACCAAACTAGATTCTTTCTCGGACCCCTCCACCAACTTGTGCCCAATATCATAGGCAGATGGGGTTAGGGTTTGGTAGACCAGGGACGTCAGCTGTTGGAAATCGCCTTCGTCGTCAATCTTTCCACCATACGTCTCGCGAACGAGGTAGCAGATCATTTCCCACGGTATATTCTGTGGCGCTATATTTGAACGGTTCTGTGCTACCGAATCGAGCCATGTGTCTATGATGAAAGCCGAGCATTCATACTAAGTCTATCGTTAGAAATTGTACTCAATGAAAGATAGTCGAGAAACTTACGTCACTGTCGTTGAACTCCCAGAAGCCTTTCCATCCTAGGTTAGGTGCGTATCGCAGTCGTTCTTGAATCACGGCATGCAAGAATGAAAGTAGAAGGTAGAGTCTAGTGCGTTCAACAGGGCCCTTAGTTGCTCGGGTCGCGAGCGAAGACATAGAATCCTTCATATTGGCTCTCACACCAGCTGGCTGCTCGTACATGAGGACACGAGAGGCACGGAGCAGATTGACAGGAATCTTAGGGCTTGATTCCATGGATAGAAATAGCCTAAAATCCGAGTGAGGGTTGAGAGACTCCATACGCTTTTCCAGGGATTGTAACCACGTGGGTGCAAGATGAACGTTCTTGATAAGAACCCAGCTTCCCATCTGCGCTGCATTGTTGACGGCCTTGTCAGCACTAGCAAGACTTTCATTCGATCCCATAGCGATATTTGTGCATCTGGTGCGCGTTCGTTCCACCAAATTGTCAACCTTGTAACTGGCATCAAAACCCGGGCTTGAGACGAGTGAGATAGGGCGTGTGGATGGTACTTGTTCCACGGTGCCCTTCAAATCCTCTACAATATCGAATAGTTCAGGCCCAAATACCGATGTGACGAAGCGTTGCGCGGTGGGTACGAAACGATCAAGACGAAATATTCTGACCAAGAGTAGTGACAATAGCCCCTGATCAAACGGCTCAGTATCTTCTTGCCAAATCTGGGGAATGAAGTTCTCTGCAAACTCCTCCGAAAAGAACTTCTCCCAAGCATCTGGCGACACTGAGTCGAGCTTGTCTTTTAGCACAGTGAGCCTCTTTGCTCGGGCCAATGTATCTTCTCTCTCGTTAACTTCGGTAGATAGGTCCTTGCCTTCAATTTTGTCATCCAATATGGTGTCAATGAGTCCCTTATCCATCTTATAAGGCGACGCTTGGGCAAGCAAGATGGCGAAGGTAATCCGGTCCTTCTGAATTAGGCCCGAGTGCCGTCCTCTTGAACGTAGTTACAAAGAGATCTCGGATAATGACATCTCTCCGAGCGTTGTGGTTTGTCTCGTTCGCGAGGTTCTTGTTCCCATGGAGGACGGAATGGAATATATCTAAGAAGTACTGCAGCGAAAACTGATAGAATGGTTGAGATAATGAAGTTGCTCGAGGACAGCGAATACAGCACTGCAAGATCGTGCAATAATGCTAATCTGCTCGTGATCTCATCCACCTCAGCCATTACACCTTCAGTGTTACTCATCTTGGCAGTGATCTCTCCAGCTTCGGTTTTCAGAGTCTCTAGAGTCTCAATCACATTATCATCGTCAAGTATGTTGCCACGCGACTCGTTGAGAGCCTGGAGAAGACGTTTTTCCAATTGTCGAAGATGAACCTTGAATTCGCCTTGTAATTTGATCAAATTTGACCTTCTCTCATCGACATCTGGCCTTTCAGATTTCAAAACATCATTGAGGGATTGGGTTTGGAGACTGCTTTGGGTTACAGTGAAATTGACGAAGGTAGTTCTACTGCAAATATCTGGTGGAAACGTAGCAGAAGGATCGCGTGTGGATAGATATATCTTGAAAGCTGGAGAGAAGTCAATTTGTTGCTTGCCGAGCTGAATGAGGACACGGCCTCCAGTCTTCTGGTATTCCTTGTTGAGCACATGATTGAGGATAGGGTCTAAGTGCTCTGCATCCTGTATGAGAATTGGGTTACCAAACCGTAGTGCACTCTCCAGCTGCTTGGTAAACGAATCGTCCAAGAAACTGGTGACCGTTAAGCGGCGGTCCTTGCATTCTCGCTGCAGAAACTCAGTTACGCGCCCGGATGGATCGATGATGAGCGGATAACGGTTAAAGCGCTTGAGAACGATGGCGTTCTCCGTGCAAAGATCATCTACCGGTAGTGTGTTTTCTTGCCATGAGAGTCGCTCATCGGCCGTAGATAAATATTCCGTCATAGGGTTATGAGGCTTGAAGTTCACACCGGAAAGATGAAGTTGATGGAGCCAGTCTTCCATCATTAATTTGCGGAACGTCTGATCATACAGGCCGCTATAGCGAGGAAGGCAGCGGCAACTAAAACATCTCCGACCAAGGTGCTGATTTGGGTTTCAAACGACTTGCTGCCTTCTTCCCATCGAGTTCGTTCCGAGGACAAACTATCCAATAATCTAACACTTCGGTCAACCTTGAACTGTACGCGAGACATCTGTTTTGATGGCTTGGGTCTCGCTGATGAGAGCGGCGTATTCCGTCTTGTACGTAGCAATGCTCTCTTCCAGGCTTGTAATTGTGTTCTCCACCGCTTTCGCCTCAGCCTTAGTCTGGAGGGCTTGCTCTTCAAGCTGTTCGACTTCTTCCCGCAAAGGCCCAACGCGGTCAAGAATCTCAGAGTAGTTGACTTGTGCTTCTACCCATTGGACCAAAGGACACAGGCTTTACTGGCACGGTTGACCTTCTCGTATGTGAACTCGGAAAGGTTTAAGTAACTATTTCGCATTTTAACCCTCATTCCCTTTGTCATCTGCTTTTCGTTGTCGAAATTGACAATACTTGCAATAAAGTCATCTCGTCGGACTATAGCTTGGATACTCTTCCAGTCGGCTATCTTATCCCCAGCAAGGTACAGACTGACTCCATGGCGAGCTTCACGCCCTGAGGAGGGAACCCATGGATCGGACTTCTGTCAAATGTTGGCGCTTGATGTTGCTAACACTAGCTTTAGCCTCCTCAACAGCTGGTTCCGCTCTGGCGAGGTCATTGAGAACGACCTCTTTTCGCGTTGCCACTTCTGCTTCTTGTTTTTCGAGAGCTACCTGGATTTCCAAGGATGTATTCTTGCGTTGTTCAGCTTCTCGCTGATCAGCTACCATACGTTGGAGTTTCTCGTTGGCCTCAGCGTCCTTTGCTTCTAGTTGCGTTTTCTTCTCAGCAAGACTGACTCGCAAATCGCGCACTTTCTCGACTGTATCTCTGAGTTTTTCAAGACCAACATTAAGATGGCGCTGTTGCTCTTCAAGATCTTCTCGCTTTTCATTGTACAGCTTGACATACTGCGCAACGAAGTCCAGAAAGTGACGGGGGTGAGAAAGTAACCTTGCCTTGCTGTTTCTGAAGCTTATTGTTGAAACGTTGTAGAGAGTAGTGGATGTATACCATGGAATTGACGATGGTCTCCCTATGAGAAGGTGGCAGGTTGAGACCGCGATAAGCGACGGGAATACTATCGGGAGCCACAAAGTTTGGTTTGTCCAAGTCAACAGAATATGTCAATTCGTTAGCCACCTGGAAGAGTGCTTGATCGGACCAGTCACCGAACCAGTTCAATACGCATCGGTTGAATAAGGCCGGACTAGTAGCAGCTTTTGAAGATAAGCCCTCTTCGGGAGGGTTCATTGTAAAGACCACATGTAAGTTCTTCACAATTTGCTGCGTGAACCATTTGTATAATTCTTCTTGGGAATCTAACAATAGCCCTTGTCGTTGAGCACCCTCTTTGCAAGCTGTCATTAGTGCGGCAAAGTCATCCCCTTCAAAAAGACCGGGGACTTCAGCATTCGCCAGAAGCGTATTCATCCGCTCTAGGAAACCCGAGTCCAAGACATTTGACTCGTCCATGATAAAGCACATTTTTTCTCCCTTACATCCACACGGCGCAACACCTCTCGGAGATCGTCATCAAAATCTTCTGCTGAGTATTTGCCATGAACTTTGATTTGGAAGACTTTCAGGCCATTCATCCAGGCAACAAATCTTGATAATGTTGTCTTCCCGCTTCCACTGACACCTATCAAGATCAGATGCCCTTGAGGTTGCCGGAAAACACGATCGATACGCAGGACGTGCTCAAGAACATCGTTGAAGAGAATCAAAGGAACATCAACCTCTTCTTCGCAGAAAGTCTTGAGGCGAGCCTTGACAAAATCACGGAGCTGCTCACGGTCTACTGGACGTAATTCTTCGATAGCCAATTAGAGAAGAGGATTGGACCGCCTAATGCCTTTGATTCGTCAATAGTTGGGAATTGTTCCAACGCAATTCTGCGAACAGCTTCGTCTGTCCATTGTCGTTCTTCCTCCGCGACCAGACGGTCCTGGAAAAGCCGGAGAGCTTCATGAGCCCAAATTCTGATGAGTCCATCGACAGAGAGACTCTCGAGAGGACGAATAGCTTCATACACACCACGAACCCAGCGCGTCAATTCACGAGGACTGTAGACATAGTGGGTTGAATTTTGGGCGTAAAGCGTTGTTGGGATTCGAGATAGAACCGTACCATAGCTTGCGTAAGTGCCTCAGAGTATCCCCGCAGCGCTGGGATTATCTTGAGAACTGCTGAGTTGAAAGTGCCATAGATTTGTAGCAGAGATAGTTCACCAGGATAGTCAACCATGATAAGCGGAGCATGCCGAAGGAAACGAGCACCCATAGGTGTACGTCCAGCATCAGTTGGAGGATTACAAGCCCCGACGAATTGTATTCGATCAAGAGTGACCCAGACTTTGTCAGAAGTGCGCCAAAATCCATTCTGTTCAACCAGCTGTCTCAGGAATGAAATGGCTCGCTGAGTACCATATTTGTCTGGGGCAGGGAGATTGATCTCGTCGCAAAAGAGCACAAGCCAACGACCAATCTGTGTCGGGGATAACATCATGCCATTGAGGGTCTTCTTGTATTCGCAATATTGCTCGAATGTCTTGATTAGGAGATCTGGGGTTGTAGCGCTGGAGAAATTAAGACCAACGACTTCCATATTGGGAAGCTTGCGAAGAGCGCTGAATAGAGTCATGGTTTTACCGGACCCGGAGGACCACACAGTAAAAGTGGCTTATGCTCCGCAAGCCATGAGTAAAGAACGTCCTCATGGCGGACCGTGTCTAGGGTGGGAATGACTACATCGGTCTGAGTGATTGAATGTGTATTCACTTCAATTGCTGGCACTTGGTTCTGCCATGGCGTCCACTCAGCCTGAGGTAAACTGACATCAAAATCAATGAGGGAGCTGGTTCCATCCAGGGGAGGTGATCCAAAACTGGCAAGAGCTCCGACCCTGTCGCCAAATGTCTTCCGATCATTGAGTGGACAATCACCAGTCAGGGCCCAGACTAGGGCGAGGAGGAGCTTCTTGGATACATACGCTTCGACTTGCTCTGGGTCCAGGGGGAAATCGACATGCGACGCATTATATTCGATCATATCTCTCACCGTCTTGTTGAGCAGAGAGAATAATGTTGTCAAGACACGAGCCACGGTGTACTCCATGATATGGCTGAATGCCTCGGCTTCTTTCAGAGCCTCGACGATGAAGTCATCGGTTGTCAAGTAGGCATGTAGTAAATCAGCGACTTGACTCTGGATTTGCAAGTTTTTGGCAGGGTTCTGGCCGGCAGCAGCCGTATCTTCGTCTAAGTCTTCGAAGGCCACGGATCGTAGAGTGTCAAGGTAATGAGCGACGAGCATACTAGGTGTAACAGTATCTTCACTATACCACACCATGCCGCATCGACTAACGGTAGCGAGCGTTGCATATTTAAGTGTCTCTACCTCGAACATAATACGAACGTTCGGTGGTAAGTTGAGACGTTCGCCGTTTGGAAGTGTGAGTAGTTTGTTGTCGTCCAACACACTATTGATTCTCAACCCACTCGGGGTCAACATCGCCATCAAAGACGATCCAGTGTCGCTTGGAATCTTCGCCACGAAGATTGTCCACAATCTTACGCAATATACTAGTGAATAGACCGTCGGTCCACTCCCTTGTAGTCGAGTCAAGATTGCCGTATAGAGCTTCCTTTGACATGACCTTGGAGTCGATGACATGAGACACGCCCTCGACACCTTCGACCTGCTGTAGTGCATCCAGTAATAGCTTCCAAGCCGCAGACTTGCCAGTCCCAGAACTACCTACCATCATGACACCATGGTGGATTTTTTGAATCTGATAAAGTTGGAGCACCTTTGTCATCCAAGTATCATTGATCACAAAATGCCTCTCTGATGCGAGATGGCGAATAGCTTGCTCAAGTTGTACTAGATTGGCTGGTACATATTGGACGCCGGGGAAGCAATCTGTTTCTATACTGGTCATGATCTCGACATCATTTCGAATCAGTTTAGGTGCAATGGTTTCTCTAATGCTCTGAACAATTATTTCGGGTTCCACGACTCTTCCTTGTCAATCGCACCCCCGCTGTCTAGTAGACGGGCACGTTTGAGACCGCCCGAGCTCACAAGCACACTCTTTAAGGCACGAAGTCCGAAATCATAATGGGCTTGTTTGGAGAGTTTTGCCGAGCATTGGTCGAAGAACGGAACGGTTTGTTTAGACAGTTGTTTGGCTTGGTTGAAACCTTGAGAGTAAAGCATAACTTCTGCGATAAGTTCCTTGTCTGGTTTTGACATAGCCACGCTACGGAACAACTTTTTCAGGTTGTCAGGTAGGTTGGAGCGACCAGCATAGCCAGGATTCATGGTGATAAAATACCAGTGTTTGCATTGACGTGAAGTTGGCGCCCAACCAGTTCAATTTGGGCAGTATCATCCTCAGCGCCTTGCTTCAGACCAAGTTGAATGTTTTGGATTTGCTGCGAGACGGCCGACAGGATCCTCTCTTCTAGTCGATTGAACTCATCAAAGCAACCCCATGCACCAACCTGGCAGATACCTAGGAAGATGCGACCCATCGCTTGAAAATCGAAAGTATCATCACAACAAAACACCAATGTGAAACGACCAAGCTGGACGCCAAGGGCTTTGACCGATTCCGTTTTGCCAGTACCTGCCGGTCCGTAAGGCGAACCACCAAGTCTCTGCTCGAGAGCTTGGGTGAGTGTGCCAAAGCAGCGATCGGTAAGGGTGTTCTTACAAGCCGGTCCGGGACACCAAGATACTCAAACCCGTAATTAAGCTTCGCGTTGGCCATCTTGATGTGAAGACGCTGCATGAAATCTCCTTCTGGTACATAGACATACCTCATTTGCAGAAGCCAAAAATAGTGGGTTGGTGAAGTTGCGTTGAGTTTGAGGAGTTTCTCAATTACATCACGTTGATGAACACACTCAGTAATAAGGGCCTCGCACTTCTTCCGTTGGATGACTTCAAGGTCGCCCAATACGGTTTCCGCTAACAGCCTAAGAATTTGGACTTCCCGGTCAAATAAAGACTGCAGTAAATTGCCCCCGGTGGCCAAAGTTTCTCAACCGCTGTAGTCCATACAGCCTGTGTAGCTAGGACCACGATTTGACTGGGGTATGTATTTAAGAACTCATTAACTGCCGCGTGGTCGATGCTGTCGGACTCGAATATCGGCGTGTACGAATCAATAGCCTCCGCTAGTAGCTCAGCAAGAGAATATTTCATGCCATTCTCGAGCAAAGCAAGCCAATCGTTGATTTTTGGTACTTTGGCTAATGAGATCTCTTTCTTGAGGCGAACAACCTCGCCCTCCTTTGACGTGAACCCGGAAATAATAGATTCATCGTCCATGACGAGGCCTGTCAGACCAGCAAACATTTTCTTGAAGTGTTTGGCGATGCGCAATGTATCATTGCTATTGCCAATCATTTCTAGAAGATCCTCGTCACCAACAAAATAGAAACGTGGGAACGAGACGCGTTCTTTCTCGAGATACTCACCAAGAGCCTTTTGAATCTTGTTGAGCAGCTCGGCTAGACGTTCCAGCGATTTCTGAACACCTGTAATACTTAAAACATCCATCACCATGGGTTGCTTGTAGACTTTCTTCATCACCGTCATGAATTCGCTGTTGATATTTTGGAACCTTGAGGATTCAATAGGCAATAGGTGTTTGATGTCAGCATTGCCGGTAAAAACCCTCCAGATAAACCCATTGGCGTTGCACGTCGATCCAGACATCGAACAAAACATGCACACGATTTAGTTTGTCTTCCCAGGAAGAAGCTTCCTCTTCAAACTCCTTGTAATACGGCGAGTGCTTCATTGCTTGCAACGAATTCAAATTCTCGCTACACTTTGCAAATAGGTCGTCCCAGCCGCGAATGAGGCGACACTTATTCTGATATGCAACCAAGTCAAGCTGATAGTTGTTCCAAGTCTCCTTGACCTGTTTCAAGAATTCTTCTAGTGCCATTTCACCTTGGGCCTGTGTAATAATGTCTCGCACTATGACCTCAGTTGCAACCAAGTTGAGGTCCCAGACATCTCCAAGAGTCATAGAGACAGGCGAATAGCGGCGTCCGGGTTTAAGATCTTTCCAGATCTTAGTCCAGTGGCGATCCCGGATAGCCTCTGATTTCAAATCCCCTAGGAGACTGTTGACTTTCAAGTGCTGACGAAGGATGTGTTGTATATGCTCGAACGCGGCATACTGGCGCATTCTGCTGGGCATTTCCTTCGTCATCTTGATAAGACCATCAATTGAACCCCGAATTTTTCTAGGCTGAACGCTACTCCAAAGGGTCTCCCGAAGCTCGTTCAGACTCTTCCAAATTGTAGAAAGCGCAGCCCAGACAGACTTAAAGTCGTGGACTTCTTCCAAAACCATAGCGAGGGACGACTCTGGACTTGGCGGGAGATCAAGAGCTTCCTTTGCTTTAGAAACCATCTCAAACTCCTCCTGTAGCTTAGTGATGCGGGACTCGAAGGAACTGAGAGTAGCAGATGCGTCTTCGGGTGCAATCGTGCCCGAAACAGGCTTTTCTGCATTCCATTCGCTGCTGATTTCAGCAATCTTCTCCATGACTACCTTATCTTCAGCCACAATCTTCGCTTTGAGAGCATCCGTTTGATCTTGAACGATTTTTGCTTTCCTGGTGAGAATCTCGTTGAGAGCATCCCATTGTGAATCAACTTGCTGTACGTCCACCCAATCGTTCGGTAGGTTGTATCTATTTCGAACTAGCGTCGATTGTCCCTGGCGGAAAGTTTCAACCTCAGGTGCCCATGCTTTAACTCTTCGTTTGCAATTTTGAACGATGGTTATGAATTGCACTGCTTGTGCAGTCGAGGTTGCCTCGAGGCTTTGTGCCTCCAAGTCGCGTCGAGCCTTCTCGATCTCGGCATGCACTTCTCTCATACGAGTACCGAGACGTGCAGCAAATTTGAGGAGTATCTCATGTTGCCACTGGTCGTATTTCGCATTGACTTTATCCTGAACTTGGCCGTAATCGATCGTGATATGCCCAAAGGTGCGGCTGACTTCTGATGTATCGAAAGTGGCACGAGACTTTCGAATCTCTTGCAACAATTGCAACCATTTAGGCAGCTCTTCGCCTAATAGGTCGTACACCTGTTCGGATTGCAAGTCCCAAAGCGACTGGAACTGCAGCCACTTATCAATATACTCGCTGATCCCTTGTAGCTTGGCCTCAATGGACCCGTACACCCTACCAAGTATATCAGTGCAGTCGCTTGGCATTTCATTAAATCGCACTTCCTCATGAACAACGGTGCTTAGGGTTAAACTCATTTGGTATCTTGATGCCTTGATCTTGGGTAAGTTGCACACAATACCAATCCAATCGTGCAATTGCAAAAACCAACTGGCTCTAGCATGTTCTAGAGGCGGATCCAGGTATATGACTTGATTACGCATCATAATCTCGTGGATCAAAGGAGTCATTATGGGGTCATCCGACTTGAGCGGTTCACCCGAGGGTGCCAGTTGCTTCCGGCGATGGGCCTCGATTTGTTTGACGGGCGTTTCATCCTGAAATGCTTCGATCCAGCGGGAGACGGCATGTTGCAGGCGAGCAAGAAGAGTCCGCTTGATCCGCTCATTCATTCTCTCAACCCAGAATCCCAAGTTGACGTATTGTTCCAGATTCAATTGGTCCACGGCAGCTTGGATCGTTTGCAGCCGAGCCTCAAATTCAGACGTCTCATATGGGCAAGTAGCCAGCTCCGCCAAGGCTTTTTGGACATTTACATGAATGTTGGCGAGGGTAACGGTTTTGGATTGAAGTAAAGAAGCGGCTACCGCAAACTCCCGAACAAACAACACGTGCTTACTCTCCGTTCCCCGACCAACTGCGTGCTCAATGGTCCCATTAGCAAGTAGAGTGGGTTTCTGATATGACTCCCAAGTATTAACAAACGTTTCCCACTTGAGAGGAATTCCTTTCGCAACTAGTATGTGCACTTCATTCTGATAGCCACTCAACAAGATAGAAACTTCCGACATATCTGATATCTGCCGCGTGGTTTGGGCAAAAGTTCTCACACTCTCCATTAAACTGACTGCATAGGGGTAGACTCGCTTAGCCTCTTTCGCGACGTTATTCACGCATGGGGGACATTGAAGTTTTGCCAGCCAAGATTTCGGGTTTCCTTGAACAAGGCAATGATTTGTGCGTCAAAGTTGACGGACAAGTCCAAGGCGTTATTAGCAGCCCGGATTTTGTTGATGTTAAATAGACGACCGGAGATAGAGATCTGTTTCCGTTGTACGTCCTCAACCCACGCCTTGTAGATCGCTTGGGTACTGAGTTTTTTTCTGAATAGCTCGCTTTCTGTTTGGAGCTTCTGGCCTTCGCTATGGAGAGCCCAGTCCGATCCCAAAATATCCTCGACTTTCTTCATGTAGCCGTCAAGTTGTCGTTCAATTTGACGAGCCCAGATAATAGCACCCGAGACAGGTGGTAAGTCATGCAGTTGGGCCATAGCGTGTGCTTCAGAGTGACCATACTGTTGCTTAAATCGCTCGTGAAGATTTGCAATGGCTTGCTTTACATTGTCTATAAGCTGGTTCTGATACTCGGCAATGGCTCCTCGAATCTTGGGTCGAACAAAAGCGCATTGAACTGAGAGAAAACTCGGAACATCTCATTCGCATTCTTCGCTGTTGCTAACGGTCACGTAATCGTGCGATGATAGAGTTTTCTACTCTCGAAGTCCGTTCGTTGTAGGTATTCTCCGCCTTGACCCATCGTTGCGTACCTTCGGGGGAGACATCCAGTAGGTCAACATTCTTCAATGCCTCCCAAGCCTGTTTAACCTCCTCGACTGCATCAACATCACCCATCTCTTCAACAAGAGCGACTCCGTTTGTTGTGATATCTTCGCTCAGGCCACTAGTTGCGGATCTAGGGCCCAGAACGTTGATGATGGTCCTCTGAAGTTGTTCATGGTTATCCCTAAAATTGTCGATGTACTTAAGACGTGCCTGCAACTCGCTATGCTTGGGCATAACCTTTATGGGTATGAATTTCTCTTGTCTTCGACGAGTAGTTTCTCGAGCTATATTTGTAAACTCTTTGATCTGAGTATCCCAAGACCGAAAGATCTCATCAGCAGTAGCCGTGAGACCCTTGAAATCTTTGTACTCCAGATCAACCAGCTCTGACCCGGGAAGAAGTCGGTGCATAACATCTTCCAAATCTGCAGAGATGGCTTCAACCAGATGTAGTGTTCGGGCAATGGGATAATTACTAAATCTCATTTTTTTGTTCATGTGGCTAAAAATTTGTGCAACAGCATCTTGGATCTTTGGCAATGAAGTGGCAGACAGCAGTTCATCAAGCGGGAAATCGCGCATAAGTTGGTTGTACTTCTGCACCATTTCCATGGCTTCCTTCAATCCAGTATCAGCTGTGAAACTGACGGTGGCCTGGAAGCGTTTGGCATGTTTGAGGATCTCCATGGTGAGCATGACGCCCTCGCTCCTCAGCTGAGCCTCAATTCCCTCTAGTGCGGATTCCATCGATAACCAGAAGTTAATCTCTTGCGTTGCCGTCCTTGTTACAGGATCCCTAGTCAACTTCGTGATAGCCTGGATCGACTTGATCCAGCTATTAGCAGTCGACTGCAAGTTATTCATAAATGTGCTGTCTCCCAGAAGGTGCGCTGAGATCAAGTCGATAGAAGGTCGTACACTACGCGCTACGGCATCCTCCAAGGCCGTCTGCACGATCGGATGAAAGGTGAGTGACAGCTCTGGAATTTCGACATTCTGTTGGAGGTGAAGTAAGCTAAGCTCAAGTTCAGTCATGCGCTTCTTGGTGACAGGAATGCCTGTCTTTGCATCCACGTCTGCTCGGTTCCTAACACCATTAACAGCTTGGGAGGTTTTAGTGTTGGCATCAAAATAAGGCGCCAGCGCATTATGAACGATGGAGTGGAGGATTTCGAAGGAGAAGCGGAAGGCCCTTGCTCCGCAACGAGACTGGCCAAGGAAGCAGTGCCTGGTAGCGTCTGGATTTGGATCTGCGAGGTCAAAGGAAGCAAGGGGTCGATCGCTTGAGGGCGTTTCAACAGCGCAAGGTAGGCAATAGTCGTCGGGGAGGAGGATATCTCGGAAGTGATAGTATACGTGTAGAAGACGGGCACTGTATGGTAGAGGTTAGTAAGGCGTAATCTCGCAGTGACAGCAGCCGTAGGCAGTGGAAGCGATCCCTCACCATTATCGGCCTGTCCGTCTGGACCGTCATCCGGCGGCTCAACATCTTTTTGTATGTATAAGGCTACTTGGACATCCGTTGCAAAGCGGCTACACCGATGGATAGTGTCTGCGTAGTTGTCGTTCGAAAGAAGACTTCCGGGCCGCTCGAGCTCGGCGCGGGTAGCTCCCAGCGCAATACTGACAACCGAGGCGAGAATGCTCGACAATGACTTTGGGGTCGACGATGTTGAAGGCAGGGGAGGAGACGCCGTTCGCGCCAGCCCCTTCGGAGCCGAGAGGCGACACCACAGCCTCCATACTGGTGGTGTAGGGGTGGTTCGAGGGCGTTGGTTGGGTTGGTTTGTTGATTTACAAAGCAGATGGCATATCTCGGGATTTCAGGGATAGCGAACCGGGTATCAAGGCAGAACACGACGCCGATGAACGAGAGAGTTAGTAGTTGATTAGATAGGCAATAAACGAATACAGAACAAAGCGCAAAGGAGCGTAGATGACTGTGGAAAGGTCCTTCTATGCAGTGTCGCCAACCGCTCAGGAAGCGATGAGAACGATGTAAATGTGTAGTGCAAAATCGCCCTACTAACCCTACCACTCAGGAGACGGAGATGGATGCTCTAACGCGATGAACGCCAACTGTCGCGACCTGACAGGGGATACACTTTAGCGGGGCGGCTTCCCGTGTCTTGCCGTCATTGGTGTGTTGCCTTTGATGCAGGGGTCATGCCAGCGGAAGCTGAGACCTCCTCCCTTTACTGTAGTTTAACCTATCACATGGAAATTCTAATGGGCACTAATCAAGTTGAGAGAGATGCTTCCAATGATTTGGAAGTTTCACGTTTTTGCTCACATCAGGTTAAAAACTAAGCATCACATAGGCTATGGCTTTCGTCTCTTCAAGGTTGTGTGTGTAGTATATAGTGAAAAATCATGGGAGTTAAATTCTATTTTTCCCCTAACCCTTTTCCGCCGTGTCATAGCCAAAATCATGGCATCGTGTACAATAGTCCGTCATGTCTTTTTGCGAGCCGAATCCATGCCATTCCCAGCCCATTATAGTGCTAACGCCGAACCGCTCACAATGCCACTGATATGGAGTCCTCAGTAAATCAAGCTTCCTAAACGCCTATGCCTGCTGCCCGTCCTACTGTAACTCACTTTTCCTACCCATTTCTAGTCGATGCATTTTCGATACCGACACTCCGAACTCAGTTTCCAGTCGAAACGCCAGTGTATTGCTCGGTCCGCTTGTGTATTGAGCCTCTCTCTCTGGACATCACGCGCTCGTTGCAGATGTCAATAACATCTCGAACCTGGCGATCATCTTATCCTTCTCTCGAATCCTTTCATGGAGTTCTTCAATCTCCTTTTTACTTTCGTCTTTGAATTTTGCCAATTCCTCCCTAGCCCGAGCTAGCTCTTTTCAAATCTGAGCGTATGCGCTCTTCGGCTGTCGGTGGCGGCTTGCTATAAATTGCAGGCCGTTGCTCCGCAATGCCTGCCTCAACCTTCTGAGGGTTGCGATTGATAGCAGCACGGGCGTTATAAATGTCCCTTGGCAACAATGGCACATGAGGGTTTTGTGATTGTAGGATTTCCAATGTTTGAGTGACTCCGATACCTGTTCATGTCAGCGTATAATTACATTCAAAGTCGTCAAAAGGTAGCACTACCTGACTCTTTCAGGCTTTTTACTGCAGCAACCATTTTACTGTCCAGCTTCCTCGCAGCCGGATGCAACAGAGGGCTCTCGCTAGGCCCGTGGTTGTGTTGCAAATGGGATTGGTCCGGTCGGTAACGGATCGTCCACTGAGTCCTTTGTTCAATTGCAAAAAATCCGAATGGACAGTTGCATTTCCGAGAAGACGTTTTTCGTTTCCTTTGTTCCGGACTAACACGGCTTGGAGGCTTCCCAGCACGATCACAGACGAAGAGAACCTTCTTTAACCCAGGTACCGTTTTCTTTGACCGCCTATGACGACAGCGTATCCAACTGACGTGCAGTATCGAGTACATACCGATGAATATTTTCGAGGCTGGCAAAACTGCCTCCTTCCGGTGGAGCCGACATCCTTGCGCCCATGGAGACCGGGGCACGAACGGTGTGCCATCAAGAAGCTTTGGTGTCAATTGATCTTCCCCTTCACCAGACTCCCCAGGACTATCGACCTCCATGTCATCATCTTGGTGATTTTCTTGAGAAGCAGAATTAGCCTCCGGTTGAGGAGGTGGCAGTGGTTGAGCCTGTGGCTGAGTAGTTGGCTGGGTTGGTAATGCCACAGGTTGCTGGTGAACTTGGTGGTGGGGTTGTGAGTGAGGTTGTTGGTGCTGGTGCTGTGGAGGCTGCGGTCGCGGCTGCGAATGTGGCTGATGGTGAGATTGATTTTGGGATATCAAGCCGCTCTCATTTTGCTGGCTCTGTACTTGTTGTGTTTGCTGGGCTTGCTGGGCCTGTTGAACGGGTTGCGGTGGTACTGACTGAACGGACTGAACTTGCTGTTGTATAGATTGGGTATGAGGCAACTGCGGCGCGGGTTGCGCAACTTGCTGTTGAACTTGGACTTGTTGAGAGACTTGCGGGACGGGTTGATTCATGGCCTGCTGAATATAAGCCATGGAGGAGGAAGGACCTGGTTGCTGTGGCATCTGTCGCTGCTGGTTTCCTCGTTGATGTTGTTGATGCTGCCGAACGGCCTGCACCGCGGCTTGAGCATGCTGGGCTGTCTGCACCGGGGTATGCCTGGACGTGCCGCTAGAAAGGTTCGGAACACTCGCGACATTTGGGACAGGAGACGGCGTGGAATTCGGGAACAGGTGATGAGGATACGCTTGCGGCTGTTGTTGAGATGGATACTGTTGAGGCTGGTAAGGCGGCGTCGGGGAGGGTTTTGGTGGTGTAGAAGCGTGGTAACCGCGTCGAAGTCCGTTCAGTTGAGGGAAGGCAAGTCCTGCATGGCTATGGTTGCTGGAGCCCGGCTGGCCGAGGCCCGACATGACGCGAAAAACAGAGAGAGAAAGACGGCGGAGGCAACGGCGGAGGCAACGGCAGAGGCGATAGCAATGACGGGTATCACAACAACAATAACAACAGCAGCAGCAGCGGTGATGTAAGGAAGCAAGGGACGACAAGCGATAAAAGAGGCCCAGAAACATAAACAAATGCTAGACACGCTACGCTACGCAGCGCTATAGAAATCAATCAACGCCAGACCCCAACGACACGACGTGCAGATGCAGCAACGAAGTCGAGTCGATTGTGGGATCTCGGGGTTCGACATAGAGACGTGATGTCAACTATCGACCCCGGTGGTTGGGCAGAGGTGCGAGGTGCAAGGTGCAAGGTGCAAATGGTGGTTAGCGGGTGTGCAAATATCACGATCGATCAACAAGACCAGAGCTCCAAGGGGGGTTCCAGGCTTTGCTGGTCGTGTTGGTGTGGGCGTGGGTGTGTGTTGAAAAGAAAGAAGGGTGGGAATTGAGTCTGGCTCGTCTAGAACTCTGGGGTGGGGAGTGGGTAGCCTGGGAAGCCTGGGTAGGGCCATCTCATCATGCCAGCTAATCCAAGCAAGCAGGTTTGTTTTAGCGGTGCAGGTGGGGTAGGGGTCGGTGGTGCCACCCACCTTGATTTGAAGTACCCAGGTATCCGTTACATGCTACTACCTACCTACCTACTAATAATAAACAATTCAATTACTCTCTCCCTTCCGTGGTGAGACATACATCATTACAGCACTTGAGGAAAGGAGAACTTGTAATACAACGTGTGGCCAACTTGGATGTTGGCAGTCAGTCTAGGGATACACCGAATCATGCTGATAAGTTGAATATGGCTGGCCGTCTCGTTCCGTCGGTACATGTGCCTGGGTATAACGCAGCAAAATAGCCCCGGAGTGGACACATACGTACCAAGTACAGTTGTTGGGTACATGGGGACCTGAGCACTTACACGTATCGACCCGGTTTCCAACGTCAATAATAAGCCGAGCAGGAAGTCTCGGAATCCAGAAGCCGTAAGAGCACATTCTCTAAATAGCTAAATATGGACCTACCACTTGATAGGTAGATACAAAAGCATAAGCATCTATCTGCCTAGCAGGCGGTTGACGAGGAATTGTGAAAACCATGCAGTGTAAGTACTTAGGTAAGGTGGGATAGGATGTAGGCAATGTACACTAGAGATATAAATATGAGATATTCAAGGTACACACAGACATGCATATTGGACTAGGTACCCACCTTATTTGAAATATCTAGTAGTACCTGTAATGCCTGTGCGCTGTGCGTATACCCATGCTTATATGTGAGACAGATATGGGCAATTAGGTAAGGCATCAAACATCCAATGAGATGGGGTTTTAGCTTTGCCAGCTTGAACACCTACCTACATGTAGGCAGACAATAAGTTGTATGATATGTCTGTTTTCTTTATTCGATCACATTTCTCTAAGATCATGTCGCAAATTCCTTATGTGGTGTGAGGTTCGAGCCTCTAAAGGGCCAAGAAACTAGACGTGTCCAATACAACATGACGACGACTTGGACTCTGACACAGCTTACATAGATACCTATAGTACTTGTGGTAGGCCACTAAGATCGGACTTCAGCGCCTACTAGATCTACCTACTGTGTAGAGCTCCTGTGGCCGTTCCACCGCTACCATTGTAGCTCCAAGACACTCACAACAAACCACGGAATGTAGTCAACCTTCAGGTACCTAATGCATACCTTACCTAGAGGTACTATGTTAATTAATTACGTACCTACTCACCTACAACTCGCAATAGCTACCTACTTAACCAACTTACACACATTTGGGAGCAATATATATCCATCCATGGATTTCGGATCCTACCTCCTACTTACACCTGCATACCCACATACATGCATGCAGTAGTAGTAGACCAGGAGGCGACCACGGTAGGTGTTATGTGTCCGTGACGCAGTCCCGCAAATCGGGCCACGAAGCGAATCACAAGCCCAGCCTAGAGAGGTGTGCTGCCGGAATTAGCACATGTGGTAAAGCGTCTTCGCAAGCTGCCGGGATGTCCACACTTTAGGTCAGACTGCCCCACAGAGCAGTTTCGCCCATGTTGTATGTATCATAATGTGAATTTACACCTAAGCCATGCCGCTTTAATCCTCCAACGTTGGAACTTCAATTCGGAACAGTCCGTTAATTTTACATAAGCTACCTACAGCTATCCAAATACCACTGTGCATAATGTGTTGTTCTAAAAAGAATTTATACCGTAACAAACGGAAGGGGCATTTAGCTAAGTTATCCCAAGGAAGATTCAAAAGTATCAATTATAAGATGAAACAAATAAACATCACTTTTTCAAGGGCCCCTACGCAGCAAAGCGAACTGCCCAGGCAATTTAGAATAACAACCCAAGCATTTCATACCCCGTGATGGTTATTTAGTGAAATTTGGGCTGTTAGGAAATGTATAAATTCACATATCCTAGCCGGCCAGTTATTCAATTAGCCGCCGCCATCCTCTCTTACATTGCTCACCATTTCCACATCAAAAAAAAAAAAAAAAGATTGGGACAAAAGTGATAAGTCATGTTAGGTTTGATTATCAATATCGCGGGCAAATCAATCTCAGACTACCTTAAGCGACTTGCGTTTGATGTCGCCAGAAACTCTTATAAGTTTTATGAGGCGTAGACTTTGGCTAGCTATTATCTTGCGTTTTAGATTTCATATAAAACACCCTCAAAACTTCTTGCACCCTTTGCAGTCCTAGGAACAAATAAGTAACAGTTTATGCATACCCCTATCAGGTGACTAAGTTGCTGTGATTTTATTGAGTAGACCTAGTAGACTTTTATGTATAGACAGAGAGAGAGGGAACTGGAGCCCATACATTTGGGTGGTTTAGGAATTAAATGTTAACTCTATTAAGCCCTCACTAGGTACCTCAGCTATAGGCAGGTCAATCTATTCACTCTGGGACCACTTGACCCAACAACCTCGGCTTAATAAGGCTAGAGGAAACGAGCAATGGTCTGGATCATGGTTTCTTCTATATATAAGGATCGAGCTACTGAAATAATCGGTTCGTAATTTCAAACAGTGCTCGTCGTTCCTGCGAAACTCGCGAAACTATATTCTCTATTGACTATCGGAGCTACTTAATACCTTAAGGAACTTTTAAGACCCATTGCCTCCTCAGCTAGAAGTGATAGGATATTACCATGTCGAGGGCCGAGGCATGTTAACATTGTTTGGAGATGTGGTGAACGCACTAAAACTGGTTTTTCGACTGTTCCGGCCGAGTAGCCTTCAAATTAACAAGGAGTCAACTCTCATACTTCGTTCCGATAACTGGCCCGCAGTCCTGAGGAAAGCTTACTTATGAACTATGGTTGTCACAAGGCATCTCCTGATCTCACGATACCTTGTCTAGCACACCAAAACACTCACCTTCCCAAGCCTCATATAGACTCCGTGAGACTTACCGCCCTAGAAACAAAGGATCTAGATGTACATAACCAAGGACTAGCCCCAGAGACTCCTAGACTCTCTGCGCAACATCAGATATCAATATACACGCCATACCCTGATAGTGAGGTTATGACAATCATGAACCCATTATATAGTATGCAATAGACACTTGTTGTTGCACCAGATTCTAGAACTGCCCTCGTGAAGGTTATCTGACTATATACAGGAATCTCCTCGTCTGTGTGCTATCTCGTGGCATGAACAAACTTTGCTCGTTAAATATCGTAGACTCCTTGCATTTCAAGGTAGAGTAGACCATGTCAGGATCTAGAGGATTTCTGGGGACGAGAACAATCATCTCAGCTAGAAGCTCCAGCAAGGAAGGTGCTTGTCAATCCAAGGAAAATAAAGAGGAAGAGTTTCTTAACACACTAGATGTTGTATACATAGAAAACTCTATAGCCGATAGTTTTAGTATCCGAAAATATAAGCCTCTGTACCACTGAGACTAAAAACTCATATGTGATCCGGTACCACTCCAATATTAATTGATAATAATTTCAACCCTGATCTCTCGTCAATAATTTCTTCTCGTATTAGCTCTATTATAGGCTTAAGTTAGTTCACGTCACATCCTTTTTATTCCATATTGTTTGCTCACAAGGGTAGTTGCTTGTTAAGTGCTGCCTCTAAAAAACGCTTTTATTCTCGCTTCCTTCCATTCGATCCCATGCTTGTCCCTCTAGCTCCTCTAGCCTCGCACTATTTGTCGAGAGTTCATGCGCCCTGCTCTGTTGTCCTGGCATCTCGTGTTTATCCTGACCGTAGATTCCGTTAGGGCAGTTCTAGGCGCAGTATTTTTGGTGGTCTGCTTTCGTCGCCCGACGTATATGTAGCGCAACCCATGCAAAAAACCCAATTGCAGAGAGAGCTCCAAAGCGACGCCAAAACCAATGCCCACTTTAGCACCTTTGGAAAGGTGGTTTGTGATGATTTTGTCGTCATCGCCTGTGTTGGTCTTGGAGTGGTATCGTTGTGGTGGTCGTTTGATGTTGGTGCCGGCAGATCTGAAGAATGCCAGTTGAGACGGGTACATGGGTGCGTATATCGCTGTTTGTGCAACAGTTACATTTCCCTGGCCATCCCCTTGCACCCATGTTTAGGTTATCGTAGGCGCCTCTTTGATTATTCAAACAGTTATTCTGTGTATTTTGTTTATGTAGGAAACAGTGGAAGTGGAACCGCAACCAATACCCTTGGAGGAGTTGTTTGCTACCATATATACCTAGTTATCAGCCTACCTCTTCAGCCTACTCCGCTCTGCAGGTGCTTCGGCACTTTGCAGGTAATGGATGACTCAATGGTTAGAGAAAACTCGTTGGAGGGTTTTTCGGGTTTAATGTCTTATACTGCCAGTACACCCGAAACGGGAATACTGGTTCGTACAGGAGTTGCCTTTTTTTCGAACTATAAAGTAACATATAATTGTTTTTTTTATATTCTATTAAATAAAACCCTTTTTTTTAATTGCATTACTTGGCTTCTGTTGCTGGGCAAAGGGTGCGAAAATCTAGAACGTGGGCCGGAATCGAACACGCTTTTGTGAGATTGCGTTACAGCACAATTGGCTTTTAGGGATCGGTCGTTAAGTTCCGTCATAGTTACCGCAGATGTAACTGCAGTTCGTAATTTTTAGTGCTTTGAGTAAATATGGCTTAGCGATGTAGGATAACTAGGCAACACTCAGCAGCTGTTCCTCCATCCGCAAGCGTAAAATCAAAATGGAAGTTATACGAGCCCCCAAAATGTGAAAGGCACGCATGGTATAGCCTGAGGGACACACACAGGCCTGGGGAGTAGTAGTCCCGCGGCTGCCCGGTACTACTTGGTTGGCAAGCTTGATCCCTACTGAAGAATAGCTGTAAGTACCGGTGCAGCTAATACTGCTTCAGTCTATAGTTGCAGAAGTCTCAGGTGTCCAAATGTGCCCGAAGGCCCGTCACGATAAAACCCGAAGTCTGAAGTGCAGCTGAGGCCCATTGCGAGCCCGTGGTATTGTTCGCTAACAGGTTGTACTTGGCGACTGCATGATTGATGTCCGTCTACATTGTTGTTAGTGAGCCAAAGTTGATGGCCATATCGCAACTTAATATTAGTAGATCTTAGTAACAAGGCATTTATGTTTAAATGATAATCAAGAGGGAGCTGGGACCGGCCGCGCAGGTGTGATTTTTAGAAGAGGGGACGTGTAAGAAAAGAAAATCTATAGCCGACGAGCAATCGGAAAATCTACCAGGTGTAGTTAGATTAATGCTGGCAAAAAGAAAAGCAGGTCATTGTTACAATATTAGGTGGCTGTAGGAGTTGGGCCTGAAAGACAACACGGTAAGTTCAGCTCGAACACCACAAAAATTGTATTAGACGATTTTGGCCCCCTTCCATTCTCTGCTTTATACGTAATCGTCTAGGCCGCATCTTTATTTTAAACTTAGTGACCGTTCATGGCAATGAAAACTTCGAAATATTTTAAATGCCAAGGTGATGTAGGTGCCACATATCATACCTATAAAACCACTAGCCTAATATGCTACACAGTTGGTGAATTATTTGTGTAGTGAAACTAGAGCTATTACTAATCATAATACGTTTCTAGATATGCTATTTGCCTTGAATAGGTGGAAGCTTCATACGAGACCATGTTATCAGAAGATTTAGGATCTATCTGCCACGAGGCACATGCACACAAAGAAACCCCCTATCTATAAGGCTGACATCGGAGGCCTTCTTACATAACAAATGCCTAGCATCGCCTTCCTTAAACACAAGGTTTCTAACAATATTAAACTTTGTAATTAGTTTTTTAGGAGCTAAATATACTTACTTATAGAGCCACACGCATATTATTAAATACTTGACGAGATAAGTTTTAGGCCTTACAAGCAGTTATACGCATAGCAGTATATCGTTTCCAGACAATATCTTAATTTTTTGGGGGGAATAAATACGCTATCAATGAGGCCTTTCAAAGAGCACTTCGAAATTCGGTATTTCAATGATATCCAAAGCAAGTAAGGCTTCTAACTCCCTCTCTACCTATATGTTGCCTGACTACTCGAGATAAATATAAAAAAGCGAGGAAGCGAGTGAACAGACAGACGTTACAATTACATGCGCGGTTATCTAGATATGTATGCTGGAGATCTCCTACCTGGCTCAACTGGGGGATACGACTTTCATGGCGACCTTGATGTCAAAAAGATTATTGCAGACAGGATACCCCCCAAAGCCTTTGGCACATGCCTTTGTTACACCTATTTATATCAACTTGATAATTTGCTACTTCAAGACTCCAACTCCCTAGTGTAAACACCGATCATATATAAGCATCATATATCGTCAGACTTCTAATAGAAACTACCTTATCGCCACCGCAATACAAGTGTATATTTAATGCTACCCCGGTTGGCCTTAGATAACTCGTTTACCTTAGAATTCTATTTAAAGAAGTAAATATACACAGGTGATAAATATGGGTGTACTATTCGATGATTAGGTACACTTCTGGAACATAATCTACACAGGTACGTTGCTTGATGAACCACTTCGTGACCATAATCCATGGAAGAAAAAAAAAACCGATGACACAAGGACATTGGATAGTCGACCGTTACTAAAACCCGACCGTTTTGGTGACTGTTCCCATTTGCGTGGGATATACATAATCTTACAGTAATTTCCAAGGTCCTTAGTCACCCAACTGGCACTGTAGGGTAAGCCAAGCCCTGAACAAAAGCGGCGACTGTGCTAAGCCTAATCTGTTGCGCACTACAATAACAATAAAAAACCGAGTGCCATTTACCTATTGGAAAGCCTCTTAGGGGCCACTGCATTTAAGGACCGTCTAAGCCATCGTATCTTCAATATGACATGTCTAAAATGGCAAGAAGGAGTCGTGAACAACGGCCATCACGGGTTGTGTCCTTCTACAAGGATAAGAAGCGCCGATAAGCAGGCTCCCCAACCAGCCGTATATTGGATGGGATGGCGGGTCGGTTTAGATTGGTCTCAAAGTGCACATATTCAGGTAGTATTTGAAAATGATAACATTTGGGGGCTCTCCAATCGACCTCGTAGATGATTTTTTTCAATCCCACCCTTGTTTTCCCCCAGTGATGCTACTAGAGCCGATCGACTTTTTACTAGCCCGTCATTTTACTCACGTTCGAGACGGACTCTTCTGCCGTTTATCTCGAGCACCCGGCTGAGAAAAAGGTCGAGCAACGATCGAACTTGGTGCGTAGGGATAGTCAGCTGCAATAATTGGTATTATCTTTATTGCGATATACCGACCGTCACTCCTCGGTAAGCTTCTCGAGTTATCTGAAACACACGAGGTAATTATGCTATGCTCTGCTATGCTATTCTACGAAATCAATCGTCGTCTTACAAACTTGATGTTTTGTATACTAACTTGATAGTGCCAGGTACGACGTATGTACTACTCGAGATATGTTACGTGTTCGGTCCGACCCAAATCCAGGACATCGTATGGACTGTTTTCGATAATCGACCGTCCACCCTCGCTTAGGTGTCATTACTCGACGACCTTCTAGTTCCAACGCCTGTCCTGTTATCGTTACTGTTGCATTTACATGCTTGGTACCTCGGCTAAGGTAAGTGCTTTCGTGGTCAGTCGCCCTGAGCTACTACTTCCGCTCACTACCTAGCTCGGTATTTTCTTGGGTTGGATGGTGGTGAACTCTCTGGTCGCTTCTAACTCAAGCTTTATCGCCCATAATTCTAGGAATCTCAAACAGAACTTGTCAATTTGTTTGATCTACCGTAGCTTACTGCCGACCTACCTGATATGGTTCGAATAAGTAAAGGCAGTCACGAGTGCTTTGTGAGACCTTCCCTGCCCAAGCACCAACCCAAAATTACCCAATAGGTCGCATCTCTTTTTTTTTGTACGCACACGCGTCTTAGAATTCTAGGTACCAGAATCACTACCCGTCTGGAATGAAACGACGATCCTCGACAGACCTCACCCATGTTATTCGGAATGCAACATTGGGAGCTGCTCTGACTGCTCATGATGAGCTTTGCGCAGATCATGATCTCTCCGTGTCTTCCATTGGCTCTTGCAACAAGCGATTTACATTCCCTCCAATTCCCTCGTCCCCTTCTATGAACTCCTTAGGCTCTTTCAATTGAGCAAATACCGGCTATGAATGAGGCCATAGCCTATAAAAACTACGTTGATTGGACTACCATGCAACGTCGGGGCCGGGAACGAATTCAGAAGGCATCCAAAGACCCAGCCTCCCGAGTCAAGCTCTTCGCCGACATACCACCTCCGAAACCCGTCATACTCCGGCCTCAGCCTCATGAAATCCGGTTGGCTTTAAGTAACCTCCCGTCTTACTGTATCCCAACTATCACGCCAAGTCAGCCGCCACCTGATAAAGACACTGGCTACTCTTTCCTTGGTAGCTTTCCGGCTGAGACACGTAACGCTATTTATCAGTACACCATCAATTATCCTACCTGCCGTGAACTTTTTAGTGCGTACTACCATCAAGTTGATAAGGTCAGAGCCCGCAGCATGGATGATATGCCATCCGACATTTCTATTAGCCTCTACACACCGACCATACTACTTCTCTGCAAGCAGATTACAAGAGAGGCTCTGACCGTCCTCTGGCTACGCCCCTTCGTCTTTGACCGAATTCCGCCCTGGATCATGGGAAACGCGAAACCACTACCCCTCACCTCATTTATCAGTAAGCCTACACTCCAGAACATCCGCTTCGTAGAGGTAAAGCTATCCCTTGGCGATTGTGAAGATTACTCGAGCGGTCGCGTTTGGCTACAGGCCCTGGAGGACGTCCTGGGAGCATGGTCAGAAAAGAATTCACTACTCCGCTTGAAAGTCATGATTAAAGTGAGCAACATCGACGTAGATGAACTTTGGGATTTCGAATTGAGAGACTACGCGGATATCATTAAGATGGTACGTTTATCCACCCCCACACCCCCTCAGCAGAACTATTACTCGTCATGAGGCCTAAGTGTGCTAATCTTTGATAACTCCCGATAGATTGACTACTTTGCATTTAAACATGGAGGGAGACCAGACTTGACGCAATATGAGTATTGGGTCCTCGATTACGACTATGCATACCGGTGCGGTTTTAGGAGTAAGTCTTGTAGTTTAAGAATGTTACATCTACTCATAACGCACGAGCGAATTGACATGAATTAGATCCCCTAATCCGCAAGCACCCAGATTCCTAGTGAGTAATTTTCAGAACTTTTCCCCCTTGTTTTGGTAACTTTCGCGGAGTATAGGCCCCCCTTTTCAGGCTAGTACAGTGCCTGAAAGTTTCTGAAGCACCCTAAATCGCGCCTTAATTGGCGATAGCTGACTCCGAGCTTGCAGTATCTGGCAAGGAAGCGTCATGGAGTGGGTATGAGCCAACTATTAACGAAAAAAGAAGAGTAAGAATGTGTAGAGAGCGAGGTGACAAGCGGAGAGATAGGCCGTCACTTGTGTTTCTCTTTGCATTCCCATATACACCAGCAACTGGCGTCAGCGATGGGCGTGCACAGGTAGATCTCTTAGCCTAATTTGATGTAGGTGGGCTGATTTGAATGATACTGGGATGATGATGTCCTTCTTCGCTATCTCATCACCATCATACACATATGCTCAGAATTCAGTCAAAAGACCGGGGTTACCAGCGGCTCCGAATATGGCTCGCGGTTGGACTGGGGACACGAGACCATGGAAATCATTCCTAGTACTCGCAGACTGATACTGACATAGACAAGCAAAAAGAAGCAGATGCCGACACGACAAAGAGGGACCGAACTGCAACAATTGAAGCAGCCTGATGGCAAACGAGAGATGGGTAAAAAGGTAAAGCTCGTGATCCGGCCTCGAAGCTTACACGGTGTTGAAAGCCTTGCTAGGGGATGAACCAGTCACCCGTGTTACACACTAACCTGAGGCGTGAGCATCACAAGACGTAGCCCACCGGCGGCACAGCACACTGTAAACGAGAGAGCAAAAAGTCAGATGATGATGACGTTTATTTTGCTGTTTTGTTGTTTTGTTTCGTTTTGTGAATAATCACAATAGCAATTCCACCCCACGTGAAGATGACACACCTACCGTGTTTCTCTCTACCTTTGGGTAACACACCCTAGACATAGCTCGGTAAAGGCACCAAGGAGCGAGGGAGAATTGAGAGGTGGTAAGCAATCTGCATACAGCGTCGCAGCCGGCATCGCCGACCCATAGCTACGACGTTCGCGTCTCGTCTTGGTCCCGTTTCAATTTGCTTTCGGCGCGACCATGTTTCGCAGAGCCGAGCCGGGGATCTACCTGGTGGAGTTTCATGGCGCATTGCTGCATAGCTCAGCCAGTCGGTACCTAAGATATCGCAAGCAGCTATCTTCTCGCAGCTGCGAGCTTATGTTAGTGGGATCCCCCCCCTATTTCGATGTGTGTGATTTGATAGGCTACGAGCTGGAGATGCGCATGATTGACAGACTATGCCTGGAGCAGCCAATTACCAACCGGCGCTGGTCGTCTTCCTCCATGCCCGGTCTTCCTGTTGGAGGGTCGGATTACATTAGCTACCTGTACATATGTATTGTACTATGCGTGGTGGGCCGGCTACCGAGTTGCTAACCTACGGAGAGCGAGAGATCCGGAAAAAGACTCAGACGAAAGCTTCCAGAAGAGGAATCCTCAGCCTTCGGTATGCCGGGGATTTTTTTTTTGGTTTCATTAGCCATCTTAACCACCTGCTATACTAGAGATAGCCAACAACCCGCTTGGTGGCTGTTCGTCTGTCGTTTGCTCCACTAAACGGCCGTCAGAGTCGGCCATCCCCCTGCTATGCCTGTGATCTAGCACCGCCTTACGATCCTCCCAGCGCCTCTCAGCATGAGATAGCCGTTGAACACTGCCTCTGGACCATCTCATGACTACTTACCTACGTCTACGGTCCCTCCTAGGCACTGTACTGCGCGAGACACGTGGCAAGCAATGCAGCAAGTACACCACCAACCGCTGACTCTATGTGACCATCCCAACCGAACCCACTTTGAATTCCAAAGTCCCGTACTGGTACTGGGAGATAGAGATAACCCCCCCCCTCTCTTATGCAGTGTTCGCATGTAGAACCCTCCCTAAAGTCAATTTCCACGTCTAAAAAAAACACGTGAATTTGGGAGCCCAGGGGGGGGGTTGGTGAATGAGGTGAGAAGGTCGATTTGATGAACGGCTTAATCAGGCAACTTACCCCGAAATCCAATGATCATCGCCATGCCCATCTGCCCCGTAGGGCTGGCCTTATGAGAGAATTAGCCGCCTGTGCCACACCCCCTGTCCACCTCCCCCATTCGAATTGCGACATTGAAAAGCAGCCCTACGAAGCCCACTTAGGAGCGCTAATATAGGGTCACCAACCGCAACCCCCTACCAAGCTTGGCGTTAGTTTCTTGGCTTCGAACCCCAGTCTCCCCTTTTTTTTCAGGGTACTTGTGAATGTGGTAACGAATACATCCCCATCCCATCCGTCTTTGTGCGTGGGCATGCAAGGAACTTTCCCCTAATCTAGTTAAAAATTTGTACTGCGATATCAATGTTCGCGCGGCTTAAAATTTGTCGGCTAACCTTCCTTCTGCACTCCACCCTCCTCCCCCCTTTTTTTTTCTTTCAAAGTGTGCAATATTATTCCTTCTATGCAAGCCTTGACACTGAGGCAATTGCTGTTCGAGGCAAGACGCGGGAGATGGGAGAACGCGCGAGGCGGTGAGCCTAACAAGGGAAGAGAGATAGAGGGACCGAGAAAAAAACCACTAGTGGGAACAATATGACGATGTTACATGCATCTTGTCATAGATCACGGTGGGATTCGGTTGTGTCCCCTGCTAGTTTTCCCATGTATCGGTACATCGCACTCTGGCCAGTCCGCTGTGTCCAATCGCGTGTTCCATGAAACCTTATGTCGAGTAAGTGCCAACTGTTTGATTATTGTCTCTTATGTCTAGAGTCTGTTCTGTTCGTAACGATTGTCCCGTCGCTGATTATGCTGAGCCCGCCTTATGTCTATCTGTGTACGCGTGTAGTTGTCTCTATTTTCCCTCTATTTCCCTATACGTAATAAACCGTATACATAATGACTCCTTTCATAAGTTGAAAGAAGTGAATAGAGGAACGTAGGCGGAATGAAAAAAACCCCATTTTCTGTATCCGTGATGATTATTCATACCTCGCGCGAATTTTGTTGATATATACCAAGACAGACATTAAACTGGGGTGTAGACGCTGAGCCTGCGCGTCATCTCGAATATAAGCCTGATCCGAAAGCTGTGTACATGCATTATTAGTCTTCTCCGGCTATGGATTCTCCCTTCTCTTCCTCTTGTGCGGCCGTTGCGCGCTTCATCGCCGACAAAATGATTCTTTTCGATCTGATGCTGCCGTAGGTTATCCCGCCGATTCTTGTATTCAGAGTTGCAGCCTGGGAATGGGCACTTGTAAATGATGGGCGGTTAGTCGAATGTTGCATTTTCTTATGTTTCGCCATGCTGCCTTTAAACCATTGAGGGTCGCCTTTCGGCCTATAGCCACAAATCCACACCGCTCGTTCGCCTCGACTTTTTGACCAGATGATGCCAGTGTGGAGGGGCCCGATGTCTCGCTCTCTTCACCTCGGCCTGGATGGTGGCGTAGACCTGTAGGAACTGGAGACTGGGATATCTGGTGGTGCGTCCGATAATGGGGCTGGTGAGACTGTATAGGACTCGCTGGGAGTCTCAGAGGCGTCACTCCTTATGGGTAGAGGTTTGACTGTTAGGAACTAATTGGTATTGGGAGGGATGGCATGAAGCGTCGTTAGATCTACGGGATCAAAATTTGGAACCCTCCGGCACTAACAGGTTGTTGTTGTCATGGATAATTGGATAATTCCATTCAAATGTCTTCAGGTCTGTAAAAACTGTTCTTCGTATGAATACGGAATTAAGTACCCGGGATGTCCTTCCTGAGATTGCTGAGGTCGCGAGAAATACTTCGAAGTAGACTTTCTACGAACGATATGCCGAGTAAATGGTAGTCCATCCGTGATCGATTTTCCGGTCGGGAATAAACTTGGTCACAGAGACTTCGAACTTGGGGACATACTGGCTTAGCAGATCGTCGGACGTGAAGTAGTTCTTTAAATAGGTTAGCGAGAACAGGAATATATGATTGATATGAATGAAGCCTCTTAATGATTTAGCTGATTTTTTTGAGCAGCATGGTATCAAAGACAACAAGTAGAACCCTGGGTTCCCTACCTTTCCTGTTTCTATGAGCTCAAGCTCAAGCTTTCGAATTGTGCCTAATATCCTGCCCGGCATTCGTCCAATTTCCTTCAATTTTTGAAGGAAATCTTCGACTCATGATACCTCCGACATAAGTCTTGAACGATGAATCCGGACGCGATTGTTAGAGCGTGAAACTTGTAGGTTGGGCTGATTCGAAGTGAAATGCAATGACCAGAGCTCTGAGCTAATGACTTCCAGAGGCGGTTGAGTGTTACTATTTACCATGATATTCTCGAGCGCTATCTTGTGTCAGCCTGGGGCATGGACCTATGATGAATAAATAAAGCACCTAGGTGGCTACTGACCGTCTAAGAAGTTTTGACCAGTGACAACTAAAGGATCAGGGCTCATAGCACCCATCGAGCTCTGTGATAATCTGGTTCTTTGCCCTTGTTTCCGGTCGGCCTGTTCGTCGAAGCTCCGAAGTCTCCTCGTGGCTCTTCTGAATTTTGCTGCCATATGGTCGTTACAATCTGGTAATAATGGTCACGGTATGGTGCGTCGAAAAGGCACTGTAAGCTAAGGCTTGCTCGTATAGCTTGTTCGATATGGCAGCAAGGCTGTCTTCGTGTAGAACCAAGGAAATGGAGTACATTAAATGGATGAAGCAGAGATACTCGAGAGGGTCCTGTCTAACGGTATGACCTTGGTTTAACGTCCGCCTGAACTTCGTAAGACCGGCTGAAGCAACTGCTCTTGGTGCCTGTCCTCTAAGACTTTCGGCGAGTGGTTGTTTTGGAGCCTGCTAAGCTTTGATACTGAACTAGAAAAATGTTCGTTTAGTGTATCCCATACCTGTTCAACTAACGCCTTCGTTTCAGAACCGGAGATTTGGGCCCAAGAAAATCCGGCGGGATAGCAGTCTTCGCGTTAGGTCCGTATACATCATATTGACAGAAGTGCGAAACGTTAATTCCGTATTCATGGAAGATAGCCATGAATAGTTATCATTTGGGTCGTATGAGGACATGAGAGGGTCCGATAGTAGCCGGGGTATTGCGGAAGCAACGATCCGTCCCCAGGTAATTCTGGTACATCCCTAGAGAATAGTGGCAGGGATCTTCAGGCAAGCCAGCATATCTGTATCTTTCTCTGCGCTGGTATACTGATTTCTTGTGGTGCAGTTGGATGTGAATGGGCGCTTAGAGGTGTTATCGTGAAGCGAGCATAGTGTCTCGACAAGAGGCTGTAGTCCATATAGTTGACATTTGGAGCTGGTGCTCCAAGGCGTAATCGGCGATATGCTTTGAGCAGTACGGAATGATGAACTTGGTGTCAAGTACGCCGTATGCGGTTTTGTCCTGTATTGATCGACCGGTATTAGGGCTAGTATGGTCGCCGTCCCCCACCATTCAGCGCTCCTGTGTCCGCCTGCACATTTGCAAAGTCTGATGATTGTCGTGGCTTGGGTATGCGACTCGGTACGGGAGATGGAGCTTCTCGTGGCCTTGTCCACGAGCTCGAGGGACTTAATATAGCAGTACGATGTGCATTGTAGTTGACTGCGTCGAGCTCTGCTGTAGGCTGCAACGATGTTGAGTCCAACTCTAGTAATTCTGTACCATTTAGTTCTAGCTGTGGTTGACCAATTTCAACATTCGTCCCTCTCTCTTGCCGTTGCGTTGTCTCCCCTCCCTCCGCTCGACTGAGATGTTCGGACTCATCCACAATGAGCGAGTCATAGCTGGGAGACGGGATCGAGCACTGTTGTAGGGTTGTGGGTTGGGGTTTTCCCGTCGAACTTTAGCACTACCAATGTTTGAGAAGAAGTGTTTAGCCATGTTGATAATGCGTCTTCTCTTCGTGGGTGGTCCAAGGCAGCACGTGCATTTTTTGTCGTTAAAGCGTTCGACCTTCATGCATTCATAGCAAACGTACTCGCCTGTTGAAAGATGCTGACATTGTGTTAGATGTCTTAGCATTTCCTCGTGTTCAGCAAAGCATTCGCCGCAACGCAGGAGAGGGCATCGTAGCCGCTCGCTTGCCGCCATGCGGACAGATCTGTTGCGTTTCACAGCGGCCCATACGATAAACCTCTGCCGTGCACAGTCGTCTCCTGACATGCTCTCCCGATCTGAAGGCGTTAGCATTGGTATGGACCGGCCGCAAAATGGAAGCCAGCTTACAGGCATGAGATAGGAGTACGGGTGCGAGATTCCGACCGCAAGCTCGACTGCGAATGTCTTCTCATATACGAGGAGCCGTCCGAGAGCGTAGTGGATGACCGAGCCGGCCGTGGGTCCGTGTCGACGGGTTCATTGTCTACGGAGTTTGATTCGGCTGTGGCGAGACTCTTTTTTGTTGCATGTTGAACAAATATTACACAGAGCGCAGACTTACGCTTGGGAAAGAGAGGTGTCTTACGGGGCAATTTAGATCGCCGCCTACCCATGTCTTATCTTAAAGATCTGGAGTAGATATCAACTTCATGAGGATGACGATGTAGGACTTTGGACATGGATGAATGGTACCTGTACATCGGTGACCCTGTACGTTGGTCTAGGACCCCGGCAATGACCGCAGGCTAGGGATTAACGCGCCATTGGTGAGCAGGCTCCCTCTGTCATCGATCCCGTGCGCTATGGTCGGCAATGCCCTACTACAGTCTCCCGCCGCGCACCATGATGCATAGGATGAGCACGCTGGTGGAGTTGGGGTCCAAAACGACTCGGTGAGGTACGCGGCAGGGTAGGCAACAAGGCAGACAAGGGTTCGCCCAATGCGCCTTGTCGCGGAGCTGAGTTGCAGTAACGAGTGCTGACTGCAGGACTGGGCTTGGTCCAATCATAGTGGACTCCCCATACTGGTGGGTCCCGAAGCGAATAAAGTAGCGAGCGTAGAACTTGAGGCTATTCGACGTCCTGTGAAATTGATATCCAGTCCTGAAATGAATCATTCGGCTTTGGACGTATTGCACGACGGCGAGAGTCGAGAGAGCGCGCACTTCATCGCTCCTGGCTCGGGAAGACCATGACTTGGCCGCATGATGCAGGAAGTGAAACTCATCATCTTATTCCGAGATACTCGTTGCGGCCCTTTGTTTGTAGCTCACTACTGGAGTAACGTCCGACTTCCCACCATGAAAGGAATCTGAAGATACTCCAACTTCCTCATAGAGAGAGCCTCTGCGTCCTTCAAAGTAATTGCCCATCGAACAAATGCATCTAAGGTAGAGTCGATATGTTGCTGTCTGATACCAGGTATAGCAACCTTCGGAGCTGCTTATTGCTGAACAAAATGCCCTTCAAATGTGACTGGTGACTGTGACTGGTGACGAGAACAGAGAATAAGACTAGACTACTAGGTTAAAGTAGGAGTTCTGTTGTAAAGGGAAGCAATGGAACGGATACATAGGACTAACATCGTGTGGCTGGTGTTTTGATGAAGCCTGGCTTGCCAATGACAACCTGCACCACCTCTATGGGCAGTACATATACAACCTATACCAAACTCACTATGGGGTCCCTTGGGTCCAGTGAGATAGGTATCACCACACATACTGCGTCTGTAAGTACAGCAGTACATTCTTGGCGGAGTTGTCTGGAGGCTTGGTAGGACTTCCAGATGAGCTAAATCATGTTAGGATTATTATCGATAAGCTAGCAAAGAACCGAGCCTGACCGAGGTTATTAAGCGGTTGTACTGTGCGATTAGGACTGACTGGAGGCTTTGTCACACGGTTTTTACTATAGATCTTCTCATAATAGGAGGGGAGGGAATTCTAAGTCTCGATATTAAACGCATTAACTTCACTAGATCGGTGGTTACCTTTGGTATCTTATATCCTGCATTTTCTTAGAAATAACGTAGGCCAACTTGAATCCGAGTTGGTCGAAAGCGAAATATCGTGAATGCTAGTTCCGCTCCTCTTGCTCGATCTGTAGTTAACTAGACTACATAATACATACATAGTAGTTCTTATAAATATATGTAGAAGCGATTGCTTTTACAAAAATATGCTTGATATAGGATTGTACCTAGTGCCGTATTCCATTTACTCGATTCTACATAATTCGGAAAATCGCACACAAACTCCAGCTGTTCTCTGTTCTACTTCGGGGGTTTTTATCTGTCACAAAACCCTCAAAGGTCACAAGCAACCATCTGGCGAATCGAACGCACTAGTACTGCGAAGGGATGACATGCTTTGAATGGCGTGATTGCGACTTGATGCCAAGTCTTTATCTAAAAGGAATGGTTGGATGCATACCAGATAGGGCGATCACAAGATAAGAGGTAGAACAAGTAATGGAAATACCTTACAGTACTGGTCCACGATCATAGAAATTCTACGAGTATAGAGCTAATTGCGCAAGCTAGAACTTACCCACGACTCTTTATGGCTACGAAGTTATAAGATATAAATACACTGCTCTGGTCCGTGGATAATACCGTGACCGTTGCATGTGCAATGTGTACTATGCTACTGTACACACATGACGATGTTAGCTTAATGGTTCAACGCCAAGATCAATCGTTTGTCAGATTAAAGCGAGGACAATCAACGCTACCAGCTAGCTCCACGACGGCAATGGGTACCAATCCATATGCAGATTGTTGTGACGAACACGCTCTAGCCGGACCAATCCTAGCCCTCAGCAGTGATCCCCGCGACCATGGATCCTGACGAGCAGATTCTTACGTTGCTGCTGTTTCAAAGCGGCCTGTCATGTGTTGGAATGGTTGTTTCAAGTTGACACAACAAGGCCCCCCAATTGGCCATTTCTCACAGTGTTGCCCCAAGAAGGATTTCACCATTCCAACCCCGCGACTATGTATAGTGTGTGCACGATCTCGAAGGATAAGCTGGATTGCGTCGAAGGCATGATCCACCGCTCTGTAACAGCAGATGGACAGACGGCTATCTCCTTGTTGACGACTTTCGAGCAATCGTCGAAGGAGATCGACAATGGAACTGGAACGAGCGTCCCAAGACGGACAACAGAGGTCCCCAACCCCGTCTTCGGCAGTGAGACAATCAGGATAGCCTAGGATTCCCAATTATGGATGGGAATCGATTCTTTTCTTCTGAAAAATGTACTGTATAATAAGCGACAGGGTAGACTGCGGACTGGCTCTGCTGTAGTATAGAGAGTCCGCGCGGTCATCGTCGACGTATGCATTCATTGATTGAGCCCATTGATTGAGCCCATTGATTGAGCCCATCCGCTCTACCGAGCCGTCTCTAGTGTGCTTCTTAAGCCTTGACTAAACCGGCATCGTAGAACGATCGACACTCGTGAGTAAAACTGTCGGGACGGTTCGATTCGATTGTTCAGCTCTAGATATCACGCGACAGAGCCCAGCGTCCAGGAATCCAGTTAAGGGTTTTTTTGAACCAGAGCCAAACCGCCGCAGCCCCTATTGGAGGACGAACATCGCATCCTATTCGCTCCCACGTCTCTCTTATCTACAGTAGCAGATAGCCAGACCAGACCAAGCCAGGCCTGAGGTTATCTCGCCCTCCTTGACGCCATTTTTCGTCTGCGCGGCCTTCCGGGGACAATGAAATCGGTGATTTCGTCCGTGGGTTATCTTCTGCACCATACTGCAGGATCGTCTCAGCACGAGTAGCACCATTCTCGAGACGGCCCATATAACCACGGCAACGGACCCTCTTCGTCGATCATCATCTTTTCTTGACCACTTCCCTCTTTCTCTCATCCCGTCTCGACCACTTTTTTTCTATCTAATTATTCATATTATCAAATCATATATACCCCCATTACTCAAATCCCTTTCGGCGTTGAACGCAGGGAGAACAGGTCTTCTTCACACCCCGCACTCCACCACCTGGCCCGAGGCCGTTTATATAATACCTATTTGCGGTCCCCTTTTTTTTCAGGGTCCGCTGCGGCTGTTTTTTGTGGTGTCCAGACCTTGCTTGTCCGTTGGCGCGGAAATTCCAGAGATTCGGCGCAAATTGCAATACTACGAAATTTTCATTTAATCCGACCGTCGGCACCGGGTCTTTTGGTGCACTGCGACCCAACCCGTCCACTACGTACCGGTAGTTCTAGGCTGGCTTACCAGTCGCTATGCCAGGATGGCCCACGTGGTACGCGAACTAGACCTCAGCGCATATTGCCGCCATGATACCATGATACAACGAGTGAGCGCGGTGCCAGGTCTCAAGACCAGTACTGGTAAGTGTCGATTTTTATTTCTTCATATATTTTCTGTCGCATTCAGACAGAAAGAATTTCTTGTCGCATTGGATAGTGAAGCATAGTACGCATTCTATTATAGCCTTCTCACTCAATCCTCACATACTTGACTAAGCTCCTACGTCACCCTGAGGGAAGAAAAATCGAAGCCCAGCCTCAAACTCGTCAAAGCTTCTTCCCAAGCAATTGAGCCCGCCTCGGTGACCACAAAACTAATCACAAAATCGCAATTAGCCTTCTTCATCTTCTTGCGAGCCAACTTGGTCGCCAGCTCCTCGGGGTTATCAGCGCCCATTATGGATCCCATCTCATCCACAACATTACCATCGCCACTATCCTCACCCGTGGTAGCGGCTGAGCCGCCAGAAACCACCATACCCGATGATCTGCCTTCGCTATCCACCAGCGTACTGGAGACACAAACAGAAAAAGAGGATGCCCTACGCCTGATCGCCGACTCCATCGCGCAGCAACGGCAAACATCCTCTTCTCATCTAATCTTCCACCCTTCCTTCTTCCCCCATTAGCAGCAGCCCTAGCAGGCGCATACCAATACGCGTGGGCGTACCGACAGGATATCGGGACCTTACTATTAATGATCTGCGGAGTGATCATGACCTACCTCCTCGGAATCCGGTATTTCACGGGGGGTTACATCCAAGCAGCAGAGGAGCTCCGCTGGTCGTGGCTGAGCCCCACCTCGTCCCCCGACCCTCCCCGTCGGAGCAGGACCTGATCCTCGGCGTGCGCTTCGGCAAGCAGCTGATCGGGGCCCTGGTGCTGCGTCTGGAGCCGTCGCCCTCGTCCACGAGCGTCTCGAGCGGCGGTGGCAGGCGGCGTTCGCGGGGCTCGTTTCTCCGCGGCGGGCGCGGCGTCATCCGCGCCTGGACCGTGAAGCTCAGGTATCGCGGCCAGGGCGTCGCGCGAGATCTGCTCCACGAAGCCGTGCGCCTCACGCGCGAGCGCTGCGGCCGCGAGGCCGAGGTCGGGTTCGCCGCCGAGCACGCGAACAGCAAGATGTTTCTCTCCGAGCCGTTCAACGCGCCATTTCGGCGCAGCGAACGCAAGGCTGCGAAGAGCCTTGAGAAGGTTCTTGCCGATTGGGAGGGTGGGAGACGGAGGTGGAAGCCATGAAGATCGAGAAGTCAAAGCAGCACGTCATACGAAAGGGATGTCGCATGAACTTATGACTACCCAAGGAAGTCAAAGCGCTACCTAAAAGAAAGAGTAGGCACTAAAAAAAGGGCGTTGAAGAGAACTAGGGGGGTAAGGGTTGAAGAAGGGGTTTTCCCTATCTGATTTTGAAAGCGGCGTTTCGGATTAGGATTTTTCAGGGGCCTATGGGCTTGCATAGAGCGATGTGATTTTCAAAGAATACCCCCGAGTCCTCTCGTTTATTACAGCGATAAAAATTGGATCTTAGATGACATAATACTCTCATTTTCAGTCAGATCTACATACGTACGTTCGGACATCGGCCGCACATATTGTCAATTCATGAGTGACCCACAAAAGGGCAACAACATAAGCCGTTGATGTATAGTTGAAAAGTGTTTGTAGTTTAGGGTATCATTGTAATAAGCTTTCTCCCACGCTCATGGTGCATACAGATTCGACGTGGGGAGATCTGTTTTTAACCCTCGTAACCTTGAACTTATATCGGTGGATGCTCATCACTTCCCCGTCGTTCATAATGTAACACAACGCAACAAGGTAGCGTCGCCAAATGTTCTTCCATCATTCCTTGCGTCGCCACGGACGCTAATTATGCCGACAGTGCCATCGCAAACCGTGCTCAAATGCAGATAAACAACAATAATATTCTTCAATTAATAGGAACGCATGGACATATGCAAGTCATGGTATGTGAGGCAATCTTATACGATAATCTTAGTCGGGCCGCGGCCGGGTTTGATATCGTCGAAACCATAGATAGGCCTGCCTTGGCGTCTAAGGGAGTGTAAGACCTATGCTCTCGATTAACGACAATCCAAGGTCATATTTGAACACAAGACAATTGCTTGTATGCATCGCAAGAAGAAAGAAGCGTTGTCCAAGAAGGAATAAGCAAGGGAGATAGCCAAACTTACATCGTTGACTGTAACAGTCTTGGCTTGTCGGTACTCAGTGTAGGTAACACAATCCCTTATGATCTGGATGCGAATGCACATATTAGCAAAAGTGGAAACTCCTCGGAGCTTAGGTAATGGGATTTGTACCTCTTCCAGACGCGTTCTCAAAGCGCCACGAATCGTTGTAGATCGAGGCGGAGATTCGCTTTACGCCACCGCGACGTGCAAGACGTCTGTCATATGAATTGTCAGTACTAACTCTTACAAGGCGCAACTTGACGATGTGGCCGAAGATGTTGCGGCGTATCAAAAAGCGAAAAGCATGCGTACCTAATCGCTGGTTTGGCTGCAGCAAGAGTTAATAAGTCATGCACACTCCACTCGTTCAAGCATACTTACTAATGCCGAGGATGTTGTCACGAAGGATTTGCTAATTGGCATTTAGTTAGTTTTCTTGAGTCGCGACATGAATCCTGATTCGAATAGTACCGGTGACGCTTAATGCCCTGTTGCACAGTTGCGGCGCAATGTCAGCAGTTATTCCACGGTATACGTGCACGGGAAGATAAGTTGCGTACCCCTTTCCCACCCAAACCTTTTCCCGGGCCTTTGCCCAGTCCTCTTGAGCCCTTTCCCCCGAGGGTCGAACTTTCCGCCCCATGGCGATGGTGAAGGGACGTAAAATGCGGCGGGTGTCGTTGGTTGGATGTTTTCGATGAGTGTTCCAAGCTTAATCGTTAACAATTGGGTGCGGGCGTGTAATGTTGACTTTGGGTTGGGTGGAGAAGCATACTGTACATGGGCAGCCTGGGTAATAGTTAAGGTACCACCTACTCCCTGTACCAAGAAACCGGCAGCGGCAAAGAGTGGATCATGGGGTCATACAGGGACAGCGGACTTTGGAAAGGAAGGAACATTAAAAGTATCTGTAGGAGGTAAGGTACAGTACAGTAGCTGCACATATGTAAGTAAGTACCTACCGAATTAGATATCTGTCAAGGCAGGTACAAACTCTAATTCAACCAGGTAGGTTCGCACAAAAGGCACAATGTCAGGCTCATCCTTAACAACCTCTTCTAGGTACCAGGTAAGCATCATCCATGAGTCTTCTGCCTGCCGATGGGCACAAAGCCCATGGGGAAGGTTGCCTGTGAAATTATTATTACAATGATCGGTCGAACTTGCCAACTCAGTTGGTAGGCGAACCGAACATGCATCAATGTGTTGGACCGGACGGAGCTCCGAAAGGACAGGAAGAAGTTTCCATGCCGTGCACCACCAAATCGGATCGCTACCGGGGCGAGGATTTCGGCTACACTGCCAGAAACAGATAATGACACTATTTTGAGTCATACTATCTCTATTGGGATTCTTTTGGTGTCACCCCAGAGTAGACACGCGCCCAACTAGTGTTTCGAACAGAGACGAGACTATAGTTGTGGCAGACAAAAAATGAACACCAGAAACAAGACATCTGATTCGAGAACAACCGCCGGTCGGATTCAGGTCACCGCCAGCCGCAGAGGGACAGCTGCATGACATGCCCTTCTCGCTTTGCTCCAACGCCATTGCAACGCTGACATCGGGATATTTCCCCTCGCCTCCGGCTCACCCCCCTCCCTTCCCTTTCCCAAGCCAACGGTGCGCCCGTGCATTAGGCATGTTACCCTCCCAATCCAAGTTCAACCCCCAAGAATCGCGCAAGCCGGGGTAAAGTGCGAGTGGTCAGCTTACGCCTCTGACAACCTCAATAGCAAGTACCTATACAATTAGCGCCAGTCCCGCAAGCCTTACGGACGCTGAGGCTGATCGTATCCCGTGAAACTGTCAGCCCAAAAGGGATGATGATGGGATGACGGCGAGGTTACCGACACATCTCATGCTACTCGCGTGATATGAAGGGTAACTCCGAGAGCAAGCTTTGAAAGGATTACTCAAGATGAGATGATCATTGTCCCCTTACATGTGTATGCAATGACACAACGAATCCGAGGCATCTCTGTGAGTAAGTCCCGCCAGAGTATGATACATCTCTCTCTTCGCCTCAAGGCTTGCCTTTGAATTTACCCGTGAAGTTGCTTACTTGTTTTGACAGAACTTCACACCATACGGGCTGCCTTATATTATATAGTTTATATTTATCGCTAGTGTATGGCCTTCTACCTAGGTAGTAACGAGTGGGAACGATATCCTTTAATAACTGCCCAACGCCTTTCCCATACACGAAATATAGTCCTTTCCAGAACAACTTAGTAGAAGAAAATATTTGTTATTCTAGATGAAGCCATATATAGTTGCTTCGGTCCAACCCGGCTACAGTTGAGAGCCTGTAATTGTGTAACTGCCACGCCGTGACAAAGACATTACTTTGTTTGTTCGATAGCGGATATGAAAGTAGCCTCGGAAAACAAACGTCCCTCTTCTGTGATCTCTTCATCCCCAATCTTCAACTTCAGCGTCACGGGCTTGTGTGGAGCAAACTGACATGCAAAGTTAGCAATCATGAATGGAGGGTAGGTTGTTTCTGTAGGCATACTTGGTAAATGTATGGCTTGGTCCCCTGCATTAGCAACGATCGTCTTGACAAAGCCCGGAACCTCTGCCATGACATCTACACAATCTTGCCTTTCGGTAGGTCCTTCAATAACAGCTTCGATAGCCTTCCCATCCTTAGCCGTGCCGGACCATGTAAACTTTGCCTCAATCGGCTCGGGCCAACCGTTCACTGCATCTTGCTTTATCTTGGTGTGCGTGGCATGGCAAGTGGCGCCGGCCGTGATAATCTCACCATCCTTGACTATCCCACCAACGTCTACCACCGTAGCTCCGTAAGAAGGAGGGGTCGTGAACTCCATAAGAACCGCAGAATAGGTTGGGCCTTGGAACTCTAGAAAGTTCCACTGAGCGGCGGCATGATGAGGCTTCATACCCTGTAGACACATGACAAAAAGGGCCTTGCCCTTGAAATCGACAGGGCCATCAGGTGTCACGATGCTTCCTCTGCCTCACATCGAGGCCAGAAGGCATGTCTCATGGAGCCCCAAGGGTTGGATAGGTCCGTGCCGTACAAGGTCTTGCCATCTTTACCAGCAACAAAGCCGGGGGTTGTCCTGGTCACCTTGAGATTGACAATGGATCGTTCATCATTCATTGACTTGATTGTATATGACTTCCCATCCTCCGATAGCTCGACGGCGCAGTCTTTTGCATAGAAGGAGGTCCTATCTTCACTGAAATCGTAGTCGGTCAAAGGGTTAGAGCACCACAGATGGGGTTCGATTTGTCGGTGTAGAAAATCTTGGAGTTGAATTGAACAGTAGTTCGGATGCCGCTTTAGAAACATTTGAGTTAGTAGTGGACGAAGGAGGCAGGGGCGGCGCAACCGTACGCTACATTACTATATATGACCTGAGCGAGTCCAACGTGTCCGTTGTCTGCCATAAAATAGAACACCTGTGTTTCGACTGATGTCTGGTCTAGGGCGACCCATTTTAAACCATCTCTGCTTATTTCGGTGTAGGGTGTGGTCTTGGCGTCCTCAGCAACAGATTTGATGGCCGATGGGCCGTATATGGGCTCTTCAGTGCCGACGACGTTGGCCAAACTGGGCTCATGAGATTAGCTACCTGGGGAAATATCACGAGCAAGGGGAGGCTATTCCCTAACGTTTGCTTCGCCCAGTTGAACATATTTGTTAACTTGAAGTGTCAAATAATACCACAGATGTTAGCCGATAGGAAGGAGAGACTGGATTTGCGAGAGGAAGTATGGAATAGTCGAGTGTCAAGATGGTCAATTGAAGTCGTCAACCATCTATACCTGACTGATCATGCAGGAGTAGGGAGTCGAGAAAGCGAACCCATAAGTTTATAGTTGGGCTCCTGATTGTAGCAGTTTTCAAGCTTCAGTGGGGGCTCCATGTTACGTCTGGCGGGGTACCTAGCAGTCATTTACTTACCTCACAGGCTGAGGTAGGTTAGTCTACCTGTCAGGTAATGTCGCGCCCTACCCACACTTTTTACAGTGTACTTAATGTATGTATTTTTGGGAAACATAGGTACCGACAATCGCGTTTTTTATTATTAATTATAGACCTACAAACATACACGCAAACCTCTACAAACCTCCGCAGACCTTTGCAGACCTCCGCGGACCTACGAGTACGAAGTGCAGAAAGACTGGCGAAAAGGCTACCGATTTAGCTACGCAGAGCTACGTAAACCTGTATAAACCTACGAACACCTACATAGACCTACCTAGGTACGTAAACTTATATAAACTTATATAAACCTACGCGTATAAAGTTTTGTCGACCTAGCCCCGCGTAGACCTTATACGTACTAGCAAAAAGACTGGTCTGTGCGTATTAGCCCGTTGACCCCACCCGGTATTTTTATCACGCTAAGCCTCAGCTAGGTTCTGATTTATCTCGCCAACACTGCCAGGCTGCCTCCTCCTTACCACAGCTTTAGTCACGATCCCAAAGAGACAGAAAGATGTCTAAACGTGGCGCCTCCGCCGCGGCCGACCAGATTGTCAAGTTGATTGTAGGAGCTGGACAAGCCAGCCCTAGCCCGCCGGTTGGTCCCGCGCTGGGCAGTAAAGGTGTCAAGTCCATGGACTTTTGCAAGGTTAGTAGAATTGATATGCCTGCGTTCGGGCTGGGGAAGATAGCCAACTCACATCAACCTAGGAGTTCAATGCCCGGACATCGCACATAACGCCCGGCACGCCAATGCCCACTCGAGTGACGGTACGCGCGCCGACCGATCGTTCCACTTTGATATCCGGACACCACAGACATCCTGGCTTTTACGGAACGCAGCCGACCTCCCTTCGGAAAGAAGAACAAGCGGAAAGGGGCAAGCAAGCCAGGCCATGAAACGGTAGGCACCGTCAGTTTAAAGCATGTTTACGAAATCGCCAAAATCAAACAATCCGAGCTGCGGTTATCGGGCTTGTCCCTCGAAGGGCTTTGCAAATCTATCATCTATCAAGCCAAATCTATAGGCATTGCCATTGTCCCATAACCTAGCTATGGAATAGCATTGACCAGGCGGTCAAGAATTATGAGATTACGAACCGGGAACTACTGGGTAGTGCTCCAGGCTGAATTAAATTAACGCCCTAATGAACTGTAAATAGTATGTATACCTTGATCAAAAGACCCTGTACATTAGAAACGAGGGAGTTGCTCCATTTTGGAGCTCACGCTTAGGCAGCGCTCAAAGGGCTATCATCAGAGTCGGCTTTCTTCCACACCGGCTATCTCATCGAGTCCTTCGATTGACACGCAATGGATATCACTTCGGACTTCACCATTTCTTCTCTAGTAATTCATATCGGCGCGATACCACGGCAACGGGTGTTACCATTATTATTCCAGGCATGTATGCGCTTCTAGATATAGCCTTGAGGACTAGCAGCTTTGCAACCTATCAAGTAACCAGCCGTGGTTTTCTGGTTAACTTCAACATTAATCGGCTAAGCGAATATCATCATGAATAGTCCATTCGTGATGATATGATAGGGAATGGGGTTCAGGGGTTGTGATGATCCGGCCCGCGGGATTCAAACCTGGGTCGCATCGGACGTCCGAGCTCGGACTGCTTGAATGGCCACCCTGAAGTCAAGTGCGCAGCCCGAACAACGTCATCTGCTCAATTAGGTAGATGGCCTGTTTTGACACGGATGGATGTCGTATATATAGTGTATTTTGAAGATTGAGGCCTCGATTCGAAATAAATAATCCCGATATAGTCTTTCTAATTTCAGGATTAGGTACGCGAGTTTTGTGAAACCCCTAGTAAGTTATTTTAAGCTCAGAAGGAACTTCCAAGCTTATGTTGCTCTCTTTAGATTTCGGGTTCCTGCTTAGCTTACTACATAGTAGACTACACCCCGCCGAACCCAATCTCGTCGGCGTTCAGGCGCGGATATCTGCTATAGAAGAAGTTGTATGTTGGGATGGAATTGCCCCCACCCTAAGTTCCCCATCCCCAGATAGCGAGCGGACAGTATCAAAAAGCCAAACTAATAGATACCTACCTTGGTAGGTATGTAGGCCCTTGGCAATGATTATTTGTATCATGTTGAAAGGTAATGAAACAATCCCTATTAAGGCATTGGAACCTTGAAATTGTCTCATCTGTTCATCTGTTATAAGCACGTGTTATTGTTCGGCAAGGACGGATGATTTATCACGGAAGTTATCAAGCGGCACAGACGACGTGCATCCAACGGGGCGGGTTTGTGTAATAAGTCGACCCACCATTCCCACCTCGGCTTCCCAGGTATACCTAACAGTACCTCTTATCTAAGTACCTACTTGCATGTTGCGATAAGGCATAGAGATCTGAAAGTGTAGATTAACTTTCTTATAGAGACTGTAGGTAGTTGGTGGCCTACAATTTATGGGCGGGTTTTTTATTTTGCCTTTTTAGCCCAATGAGTGATTTGCCTGACATGAAACACCCAGAAATCGGGTAGTGCTGGCAAGAAGTGAAGATCATAATGATTTACAACCACCACTAAAAGTGTTTGCCTTTCGAAGTAAGTAGTAACCTTTGTCATGGAGAAAGAAATATACATAGAGTAGGGTTGCTTTTGCAATTTTCATTCTCTTCATCTCGCCCCTTGGAGGTACTTCAGACACAAGTAAAAACTACAAACTTCAAATGAGATCACCAACCTCGGGTTCAGAGACCGGGAAATACCATATCTGTCAACGCGCCCTGCATCTGGGCAGCAAGGTGCGGCAAGCTTAAAATAAGGTTAGGCACTTAATATCCATGGAGATGTACCTATCTATTAGGTAACTTACAAGGTAGCTTGAGACCTCCCTTAGCGTAGGAGCCCCACCATGGTCTGCTCAATGACTGCCTGAGGCTTGTTCGTGCTCTCGGCTTTGAACTTTTCATCACATCGTCATTAGTGAGCTCCAACGAGCCTACCTTAGTTGCATTGGTTTTCTCCCTCCACACTCCGTCCCTACCGGCTCAGCAATTTACACTCGCACGTAAAAGTGCCGCTTGTAGTACGCTCCTACTCCATCGTCACAATTGGGCGTGTTGCCGGGACGTTAAAAGAGGGATCCTTTTGTGTTAGTGCTAAAACATCCGGCTTTAAGGTATACATCTATATCAGCCGTCCGGAATGGCGACATCGGGCGAGGGACAAAGAATGATGCTGAAGGCGAACCTGGCGAGCTAACACAAGGTACGACACGCCGATGACAACATTCTCCTTGTGCTACAACCCCGCCCTCGCGTTCATTTCCTTTTGACCGGTGTAGCGGTCGTCGCCCAACATTCTTTGATCGCATCAACTAACGCTCTGCGACTGCTTGCGACTACTAGGCACCTCCCACGATGTGCCCAATGCCCCCGATGCATCTCCCGAGCCCGAGCGGGCGCATGCTGTGCGATTCGCGAGTAGCGTAGACGAGATCGACCCGCCGACTGCGCACCGGCCGCGCAACGATTCCTCTGCCACACCTGAGCAGATTCAAGCGCTGACCGACTGTTTGCACGGCACTCATCTCCAGGAGAAACGCGCGCAGATCTTCAGTTTCCAGCCTGTTTCTCTTCCAGTCTCTCGGGTATGTCGTTTGTTTTCTATGAGCCGGCATCTTCAAACCCCCTCGACGGTTCTGCTATTCTCCCATATGCCATCCAGTACAAGCTGAATAGGAATGCAAATCCTGCTTGACTCAACCGATACCTTGATTCAATTGGGCTTTACCACGGTTCCTCGCTGTACCTTTTGAAGATAGGGCTCGATCAGTCCTGGTGTTTCTGGGCGGACGTTGGAATCAGTCGTAAACTGTCAGGTAAGGCTGACCATTTTCTCTAGATACCTTCGAACGAGACTACGCCTAGCGCAACTCCTCAGCATAGCCATAGTCCATGGCCCCCCGGTCGCCGCATCTTGGCCCTAATAATTCTAGCCTCACGCCCCCACTGACACCGGCAGGTAATTCGGGTGAACAGGCTCATACTAAGGGCTTACGATACCGCGACTCTGATGGGGCTTTTCGTCAAATGAGGTCACCCCGCAAGACTCAAGTCAGGATTCTCGACCATCTTCCCGCTTGGGACTACCACACCGACCGGCCTCTTCAGATAATATATCACAGAGGAGCACGATTGTAGAAGACCAGGCTGGCTCTCGGTCACATCGGAGGGGAATGTTCGGTATCGGAGCAGGAGGACAGTCACTCCCCGTATCCCGAGATTCGAGTCCGTCCAGGAATGCCGCTTCTCAATATTATACCCGACCTTTCACTCCTCAGGGTGATGCTAATGATCCTACGCCGCTAGCAAGCGTCCAGCACAAAACAAGAATGCTGGGAACATCGATCAAAGATTTGTATTTTCGAGGAGAAAACACTCCCCATCGGCGTCAACAACAAGCCTACGCCAACCTGACAAGTCCGACAAGCGCCACTCTAGTTTGCTTAGTGCAAGGAACAAATCCGGCGATCTTTCCACGACGGGGACCAATTCTAGTGCACATCATGGCCACCAGAGTTCGATGTCTGATTTGAGAAGGTTTTTTAAGGTTGGCGGAAGCCACAAACCGAAGAAGCAGCAGCCTCAGTCGCCAACCGTTTCTAGTTCAGCGGCTTCAGTGCGCTCAAGCCACCTTCCCTTTGCCGATGACCACGGCCTCTCCTCGAAGTACGGTAAGATCGGCCGGGTGCTTGGGTCTGGCGCAGGGGGCTCCGTCAAACTCATGAAGCGAAGTGAAGACAATACGGTCTTCGCCGTAAAGGAGTTTCGACCTCGGCATTCTTATGAGACTGAAAAGGAATATACTAAGAAATTGACTGCTGAGTTTTGCTTTGGATCAGCTCTTCATCATGGGAACATCATCGAGACGTTAGATATCGTGCAAGAGAAAGGGAAATGGTATGAAGTCATGGAATACGCCCCGTTCGATTTATTCGCCATTGTAATGACTGGAAAGATGAGCAAGGCTGAAATTAACTGCTGCTTCCTACAAATACTCAGCGGCGTGACCTACCTGCACGGTTCAGGTCTTTCCCACCGCGACCTCAAGCTAGACAATGTTGTTGTAAGCGAGCATGGTATCATGAAGATCATCGATTTCGGCAGCGCACATGTTTTCAAATATCCATTCGAGAGCGAGATAGTACTTGCTACTGGTACGTAACCTATCTTCTCTCAAGCAGCAGTAAATCTGACAAGCAAATTAGGTATTGTTGGTTCCGACCCGTATCTGGCTCCGGAGGTGTATGATGAACGCAAATATGACCCGCAGGCTGTGGATATCTGGTCTTTGGCCATCATTTTTTGCTGCATGTCATTACGAAGATTCCCGTGGAAATTACCACGGTTGACGGACAATTCTTATAGGCTCTTCGCATCGCAACCAACGCCTGGTCATGACCCAAGCAACTAGTTCTCCCGTCGAGAAGTACGAATGACCTCGCTGATACCCCTGCGCGAGACTACTTTACAGAAGAGCGTCCAAAGAGCCCGAAGCAGAGCAAAGCGGTGGCATCTACCACAACCGGGGCTGAGAATAAAGATACGGAACGGAAAGAAGTGATCAGAGGTCCATGGCGGTTACTTCGGCTGCTTCCCAGAGAGAGCAGACACATTATTGGCCGGATGCTGACCATTGATCCCAAAAACGAGCTACCATGGCTGAAATCCTCGATGAATCTTGGGTGTCAGATACGGTCATATGTAGGCAGGTTGGGCCGGGGCAAATCGAAAAGGCTGAGGACCATACACATATTCTCGAACCTCCCGCACCTCCCCCGGCCAAATAGCGCTGGTAATGATAATACAGACCCGTGAGTTTGTCCAGAGTCGTCTCATAGGGTTGTAGGTCGGGTTGGTTGCATGTGTGTATTATTATTAGTTGAGGGCGTTTTGTAGGTTGAACACGGGCAGATGATGCATCGCAGCGCTCGTGCGTGCTCTAGAGACAGCGCAGATTCAATCCTGCAAATCAGCGACAGGATTACTATACAGGTATAGACCAAGGGGCGCCGTCGGTATGTCGATCTCTTAGGACATTGTTCATAGACACTCCCATAAGCTACATAGGTACTACTAGCGAAATTGTAGGATCTTTCTAATTGAGTCTGTTATCGCCTGTTCCTCGGAATTTTAATTAAATGACAGCCTTGTTAGGTTTGCTTCAGCACTACCTAAGATTATGTACTTATATGTACCAAGGAGCCGTTCCGCGCGCCTGGGGGCGGGGCCAATTGGGCCGGAAAAACTACGGCATTAAAAAAGTTTGGACCCATCTATAGCTTCTAAAGCTTTCCTAAAACATCCACCCTTCGCGATAGCTTCAGATTTTTCCCATTCCTATACAAAACACCAATCCTCTTCCATATTCTCACTGACCATACTCTCTCCCCATACAAAATCACAATGGTACGTCTCACAACTTCGAATCAATCCATAAAAGACGAGGCGCCCTCTCAAGCTTCCAAGGTCTCTACTTAGAGAGCAAAGCTTCTAGCCCCGAGATGGACAAACCTTGCCCCTCCCCCACGTCTCAATTAAAACATTTACTAATCAGCTCGGCTTCTCTTCGCGATATAGGCCACATCTATCCGATCCATCAAGTCCCTCGTCCCCCTGCTGGACCGTGTCTTGGTCCAACGCATCAAGGCCGAGACCAAGACTGCCGGCGGTATCTTCCTGCCTGAGTCCAGCGTCAAGGAGCTCAACGAGGCCAAAGTTCTTGCCGTCGGTCCCGGTGCCCTGAGTAAAGATGGACAGCGGGTACCTATGGGTGTCGCGCAAGGTGACCGTGTCCTGATTCCCCAAGTAAGCCTAACCGGGACTGTTGCTGTTGAGCTGGTTTGCAGCGTGATGCAGCAGATCACTAGCAGTATTTGCGAAGAATGATGTTGCTAACGCTGGATGATGCAGTACGGCGGTTCCCCTCTAAAGGTCGGCGAGGACGAGTACCACCTCTTCCGCGACAGCGAGTAGGTTTCCATGTTTTCTTCTGCTCATACCCCGGACCCGAAGTGGCTGGCTTCCGTGACCCCCCTCGTCCAATGGCATCTTGCTAACGCTCCCGACAACAGAATCCTAGCCAAGATCAACGAATAAAAGAACATCCACTTAATCCATGTCACCGTCGGCCAACGAATTTACGAGAATACCATGCGCGCAATGTATCATAGCTCTCTCTACCTCTGTACAACAATAAAATCATGTCAAAACAAAATCGCATCAAGGCGCATGAGCACGACCTCGGGAGTTCCCTCTTTTGCATAGACACAGTCTAATAGGCGGACACGGGAGGGGGAGGGGTACGTAGGGAACGAGAAGACCTTGAGGAGTGTGGACAACAGCCGTCCTCGACCAGGGGCCTTGTGTGTATGACTCTAGGCTAACGATGCGCAATTTAAACCCATCTCAGCTCTCTCTATAATGCAAGTTTTCTAATTTATTGAAACCTGATGAGCATGTATAGGAGCAAGCTTGCTGCTTGGAAAGTCCAAAGATAGGTCCGAGCGGGCATGCATTTTCGCTAACTGTGTGGCTTGTCTGGGCATCAGTCTGGTTTGTCCGGTGCTCACGCGCCTACATTTCTTTACTTATCACATCATCCACCTCCTTATCCATGTTCGCCACTTTCGAGTTACAGCTTGTCCTATCACGTAATAGAATTATTCTCTGTACTGCTGCCTCGATATCTAGTAGGTATTTCCCCTCTGGAAATGTCTACTATGTTCCTCGCTATCTATCTATCCTCAACCGCGGCTCTTCCCGGCTGAGTCGCGTTACTCGACATTTGGAGAGGGTTCAGCATATCGCTGTATTGCCCTCTTGCATACGCGTGAGCAGACGCATATCGGCAACCTTTACCGCACGCGCCCTAAGCACCCCCAAATATGAACTCATGTTTGCCCCATCTGATTACCCCAAGCCTCGTCTGGATACCTGCATCCGAGGACCGGGTTGTTGAGTGACAGATCCGGGGTAACCCCATAGTTGCCGATCTTGGGACTGCGAATTTGTGGGTGATGATGTAGTAGTTGCAGTAGGTAGTAGGTAGTCATCAAGCTATGCAGTACGCCGGCGAGCTCCCGTCGGATCTTCTGTTTTCGTGGGGTGCAGGAGCTGTGCCTTGGACAATATACGAATGCCAACTACCTTAGATAGGCATTGGCACTAAGGTCTAGGTATCTTTGGCGTATGCAAGGTACACCTCTACCGTTATAGGAAAATTTTAGGGGGGCGAGGGCTTGGGTTTTAGCAGGTAATCGATCATAGGGTGCATTCGGTCTTCGTTGGCTGTTGTCAAGATATGTATGTACATGCAGACAACCTTGAATGGTAAGTACCAAGGACCAAGGCATGTAGTATGAGATTATGCTTATACTACATTCTGCTGGATCGCAGGAGATAAGTATACGCCGTCAAGAGAGTTCATTGCTAGTCTGCAAGGCTATTATCCCAGACATGTTCGTCGCAGTATCTTCATTTAAACCACCCATGCCAATGATTGGTCAAGAATTAAGTTAGCTAGATCATGAAAACAAGGGGTTCGCGAGAACTGGCGATGGCTTCTCCATAGTAGGTGATAGGCGTTCATCGTACGCTTTCGCCAATTGAATCCCCGTAATTAGGGATGTGGCATATCATCACACGGAATTGCATTTCATTGGATAGTGTATCTGTGCCCTCACTCTCTGGGAGCATCAAATAAAGTAGGGTTATTATAATCTGCTGGTGCTGAGGCGTGCATCGCAGCTGTCGTGCGAGGCTACACCAACTCCCCTAAATTTACCTGTTTCATGGCTTGGGGCCGTGATGGTTCAAGATTGGAGGTATGAACCAACAGGATTTATTCCGGTGCAGTTGGAGGCGACTGGAATCGAGGTCATAATTGCTTCTTGGAGCTGTGTATCTTGTTCGTCGCCCGCATTATAGTGCCTGGGTTAGGATTGTTTGCTTATAATGCCTGGTTTCGTCTTGTGGACAGTGTATAAGAAACGTACTTAACTTCTCTATCAATAGCGATTGCTTGCCCACGACCCCCTCAGCACTTTTTTTTCGTGAATGTATCCGTTCGCTTAAACACCTATTAGCCTCAGTGAGGTTTCCGTTCTTTTATATTGTGTTCTTATTCCTCTACCTTTGGTGGTCCAGTACTCCTTCTTATGCGTAGATGCTGCGCAACATTCGTCCTTTATATCAGCGACCTTGTTACCTTCGATATATTGAGCCCTTGTGGTAAAATAAGATCGAGAGAATGAGACGGTGTTTTTCTATCGCTTTGGCCCTGGCCGGCCTCGCTGCGTCTGCGAGTGCCCATACAGTCTTGACGACTCTATTTATTGACGAAACTAGCCAGGGTGATGGTACCTGCGTGCGCAGTACGTATTCAGTCATTTGCGTGCCAAGAATCATGCCCGCCGCATACAGTATACTCATGCATACTCTCGAAACACCCTGTGAACGAATCCGTCCCCATATGCGATATCTAGTAACCCTTTGTTCCTTGCAGTGCCCCAGAACTCTAATGATTGCACCTCTCCCATCGGCGATATTGCTGGTAACGACATGGCTTGTGGTAAGCTTATCATATCCAGGAGAACATCGTTTAACAAAATGCTTACACCTATGATAGGAGCGGATGGCCAGAAAGCGGCTGCTTTCACATGCCCAGCTCCAGCAGGTGGAAAACTTACGTTCCTGTTTCGAGAATGGGCCAATGCCCAACAGCCGGGTTCCATAGACAAGTCACACAAAGGTAATGCTACTATCATCGGCCTTGATATGCGGCCATGCATACTAAAAGGGTTCCCCAGGGCCCTGTGCCATCTACGCAAAGCAACTTCGCGATATGGCCAGTGATGAGGCTGCCGGTCCGGGTTGGGTTAAGCTCTGGGATGAAGGATACGACGCAACCACGAAGAAATGGTGCACCGAAAAACTTATCGACAATAATGGACTCATGTCCTTCGAGATACCCAAGGGTCTACCGGCAGGTTATTGGTTATTTCGTCCAGAGTTACTTGCCCTTCAAGAGGCCACCCAAGGCGACCCGCAGTTCTATACCGGGTGCGCCCAGGTTTTCGTGCAGAGTAGTAATACGGCTGCCCTCGATGTGCCTGCTGGCCGTAGCGTGAACATTCCTGGACACGTAAATGGGAATAACGCTGGCCTGACCTTCAACATCTACGCCCCATCCTTTCCATATCCGCTACCCGGGCCGAAGGTTTTCGCAGTTCCGCCGCCGAAGGACGGGGAGGTCGACACCACCGGCCCTTCGGTACCGAAGCAGACACAGGGCGCTATCCCTAACTACATTGTTAAGAATGCCAACTGGATCGGCGTTGAGGTACCGGATTACAAGAACGAGAGTGGCTGCTGGGCGGCTTCGGAAAACTGTTGGAAACAGGCCGGCGCGTGTTATGATGCGGCACTGCCGACGGGCGACGCTGGCTGCCGCGCCATGGAGAAGAAATGTAATGGAATTCAGGATGCGTGTAGCGCTGGTAACTTCCAGGGCCCGCCGGACAAAGGCAAGAAGTTGACGGTCAAGGAGCCGGGCCCCCCAGGGATTATTCCGGGTCCGGTCAACGTTTGAGGTGACATTGGGTGGTATCGAAATGGATGCCAAGGGCAGCTCTCTCTCGATCGTGTGAAACAAAGAAGGTAGTCATGGGATAGTATTGTACATGGCAACACATTTAGAACACGTAAGAGTGTCCTAGGATATGGCTGGGTAAAACCCATCAGCTGATTAAGTAAAATTTCCGTATCATCAATCCAACTCGGGATGGTCTACTTAGAGTCTGAGTTGAAGCTCGTTAGACCTTCCCACCTGAACTAGGTTGCGTGTCCGTTTCCCATTAGGGCAGTTCAGTGCAAGCGGCTATATATCATTATTCATTCCCGCATGCTAGCTGCATATCCAAGCGGAAGAATTGCGCCAAAACACAGGCTGCGGGAAGTTTTCATGAGCGAAGAGGGCTGATGAGCTCGTGCGCTGAGATCTGGCTCCAATGTCATTGTATTGTATTAGGAGACTCATAGATTATGTGCAAGTCATATGCTTGTACACGATACGACGGAGGAAAAAATAGCCCGCTATTTGCGGAAAGCAGCGGCACCCAGGTCCAACTATCAAAAGCACGCTAATGCAGCCAGGGTTCGAGGGGGAACTGGGGCAGATACAGTTAATTGATAAGCATCCAGCTGATCGAGGGGTACGAGGGGCAGGCTATCCTAGGATCTACCCCGTACATTAACACCAAAAAAGGATACGACCCTCAATTCAAACACTTACACCTTTGGCGACTAGGCTAGTAAACCCGCCTTGAATTGGGAGATTGAACACTTGAGATTCGCTATATAGCCTCCAAGTGACTATCGAAATTGAAGGCTTAGGCTCTAAGTTTGGACTTAACAAGTAGGTAGTATAAACGAGATTAGGTAGTAGGTAGGGTGTGTCCTCTGTGATAAGTCGCTCCGTTCGACTATCAGTCATCATGTCCTCGATTCGTTTTAATGGAAATAGACTTCTTGTCTAGGTTTTTACTGTACTCTATATTCATGTCTCTGTGTTGACGCCGAATTCTCTCATGCCGCTAGATATGACGCAATTGCCCGACGCCGATTAGCGTTGTCAGAATAAATCGATGACAAACAACGTTTCTCCCATTCTTATTTATTCCATCTTTTGTTACACGCCGGATGCTTGGTCATGACCGCCTTTTTTGCCCCGGTGATCCTCGCGTAATATTTACTTAAGTACCTCGACTACTTGGCCTAGGGTGCTGAGTATTTTAATACCGCCTACCGCCCCTGCCGATCTTTTGGGTCTGCGATCTTTTCCTTTGACATAAGTATCTTTTGTGTGCCACGCCATTTCGCGCAACTACTTCAGGCTTAACAGCGCGCGCACTATAGCCTTTGACACTACAAGCTGTCATATCGATCACTCACTTGACACATTATACCTGGTTATACAAATATAATCTACCTGCACTCGAGGTTGCGAATTACCTAGCCATACCGGCTCTATACCACGCATAGCCATGCCTGTTCTGGTCGACTCATCCATCGAGACCCCTCCGCGGGCGCCGACTCCGGTTCACGGTTTCGGAACTCTCGCGGTCCATGCTGGATCGCCACACGACCCTACCACGGGCGCGGTCATAGAGCCCATCTCCCTCTCGACGACGTTTGAGCAGACCGCCGTCGGCAAGCCCGTCGGCGCCTACGAATACTCGCGAAGTTCGAACCCGAACCGGGACAATTTCGAAAAGGCCGTCGCGGCGCTGGAGCACGCCAAATACGCCGTCGCATTCGGCAGTGGCAGCGCCGCGACGGCCACCATCCTGCAGAGCTTGGCGTCCGGGTCGCATGTGATCAGCGTCAGCGATGTCTACGGCGGGACACACCGGTACTTCACTCGCGTGGCGAAAGCGCACGGCGTCACAGTCACATTTACCCCGCAGATCGAAGTCGACATTGCAGAGCACATCAGGGACGACACCAAGCTGATCTGGATTGAATCGCCCAGCAATCCTACGTTAAGGCTCGTCGACATCCGCGCCGTCGCTACCGTCGCGCACGCCCGGGAATCACCGTCGTCGTCGACAACACATTTCTCAGCCCATATGTCCAGAATCCGCTAGACCACGGCGCCGACATCGTCGTGCACAGTGTGACCAAGTACATCAATGGCCACAGTGATGTGGTCATGGGGGTGGCCGCGGTCAACTCGGAAGACTTACGCGAAAGACTAGCCTTCTTGTTAAACGCCGGTGGTGCTGTACCGTCGGCATTCGATTCTTGGCTGGCGCACAGAGGCTTGAAGACCCTGCATCTTCGCGCCCGCCAATCCACAATAAACGCAACCGCGGTCGCGCAGGCTCTGGAAGCGAGCCCTCATGTAATCGCCGTCAACTACCCCGGCCTAGACTCTCACCCTCACCGCGCCATCGCTATACGGCAGCACCGGGACGGAATGGGCGGCGGTATGCTGTCCTTCCGCATAAAGGGTGGCCGGGTCGCGGCCGAGCGCTTCTGCCAGCTCACCAAGATCTACACCCTCGCCGAGAGCTTGGGTGGCATCGAAAGCTTGGTCGAAGTCCCGAGTGCCATGACGCACGCCGGGATACCGAAGGAGCAGCGGGAGGCCGTCGGCGTCTTTGACGACCTCGTCCGCATAAGCAACGGTATCGAGGAGCCCGAGGACTTGGTCCGCGACGTACAGCAGGCGTTGGAAAAGGCCGTCAAGGAAGCGATGGCCAAAAATGGCACAAATGGGACAAACGGCGTTAATGGAAACTAGAGACATAGATATATAGAGCGTTGGAGCCACTTAGAGAGCATGCATTGAATTCATTATTCGCATTACAGGGGGCACATTTTCCTAGGGTACGGTTGTAATCTCCCTAGGTACCCTATAGAGCGATGCCATAAATACATTTGAATTTGGGAACGGAATAACGTCTTTATCATTATATGATGTGTTTGACATGCAATCATCACTTCAGTAACTTTAGCACCTTGACAGATATCGTGCCTAGAATTCATAGAGAAGTGGGAAATTAAATTGATCTAACTCTGTATTATACCCGAATGCTTTATTTCGTTTAAACTGGTACTCCTCCGCCGTGAGGCGTCCGTCAATCAAATTTCGTCAGACAGAGTATTAGTGTAGTCATTTCGATAATACACGGGCCTGCACGGGTTCCATCCTGTAAGTGACACACGATCAACTCCAGACGTGTCCTGCGTTCTACAGCAATTTTCGTTGACACCCTGGTCGTATTCGACGAATCATGTTGAGTTGAATTTGAATTGGTCTGCTCTGACTCATCGGCACGGGAACCATGGGTGCTTATCAATTAGGCAACTATTCGTGGTCCTTTCCAATCCAACATCTAGAACGTAATGCCTGACATTTATCGGCCTTGAGGCCGGTTAACGGAGGATAGCCGCAGCCGGTCGGCGTCCGGAGTGCGGAATACGGCGTTGGATCTGAGCACAAGATGTCGCGAAACCGGGCAAATTAGTCGGTTTGTTGTGAGACTGGTAGACCATTCATGACCAAACGCTTTTCAATGCGCAATGTACGTATACACACTTGTTATTTGTATATGAAGCAAATTGTAGAGGTTGAATACGATTGGCTTACAAGATAACGCCTTAGGCTAATTACGCCTTTTCGAAAGATGCTAGTCTCTTCGGTCGCAAGGCCTGACTGTCTAAATATGAAACCTAGCCGTATGAATATGAGCATAACCCTCTTCAGGTGACTATTCTAACCCAGTTCTACTCCGGTCCAAATCAGTGAGATGTTCATAGTTCGAAAAACGACAGTTTAGCTCAGTCAGTGAGGCAAGTAGCCTGTATATATAGTAAACCAACTAAATATGGTTGCCACCAAACCGAATGTCTTATTAACTTGGTCCAAGCAAAAACGACCACATTAGTACCTATGGTCGAACACTATATCGGATTGTCATTCGGCTCCCACCATATACGAGAACTTAGGTAGGCAAGGAAGGGGGGGCTACCGATAAGGACTTGGCAGGGGTCATACATATAAACATTGTATGGCGCGTGCTGCCTGGTTAAATTCCTTCGGTGTCGTGATCGGGAGTCACCGCTTTCTCGAAATTCTTTTTCTCTTAATTTCCATGAGCCGCCTACATCTCGCCTTTCTCAAGACGCGTGTAGCTGTGTTCACCTCGGGTTGATACCTCATGGATCAGCTTACCCTCACCGGTAGTGGTTGGGGTTCCTCCTTCACCCCCCGATTTATACAGGAGGCCAACAATTCAGGCTCAATCAATCTCAGTAAGTGTCATCTCGTCCGAAGCTCCGCAACAGGAAAGAACATACTCTAACACTTCAGTAGTGACACGGACCTCCAATGGGTACATGATCTTGCTCGGTTTGCGCAAGCTGGTTATCTTCAACTCACAATTGTTGTTGCATCATTCTTGCTCCTTGTTAGATACCTCCTTCAAAGATCATATTCAAAGATATCCTTGCCCGAGACCAGCGCCTCTACTATTTCTGTGCCTTATGAAATATGCGGCCAACTTTTTCGAGCCACCACGTTGGCGTTAATGGTAGTTGCAGCCGTCCAGCTGGGAGGCAAATGGAGCAACGTAACCGCTCTCGTATATGCATTCTTTCTAGGTCTTCTACGGTTATTTAATGATCTAGAATGGAGGCATATCGCATTACATCATGTGAATTTCGTTCTGGTCACTGAATTTTTCGTTGTTGTCATGGGAGAGTTGCTTCCATATGCGGATGTCACGTACAGTCACCATCTAAGTTCTGTCATGATAGGCAGCGTAGCAACCTTGACTGCTGCTGTTCTCGTGGCCACAAGCACCCGAGAGAGTGGATCCCCCCTTCAATAGACCTGGATCTTTCTGAAAAGATTCCAACTCGAGAACCGTCTCCCGAGGAAACCTGCAGTTGGTTAGGATATTATGTTACCTTTGAATGGCTTACCCCCCTTCTGCTGAGAGGTTTCCGCCGACAGATGACGATTGAAGAGCTTCCGAAGCTCCCATGGTACGATGAACCATTTGTCCTGCTTTCGAGGATCCTTGCGGCCCGCGCCAAGTCCGCCCGGAGTTTCTCAACAATGGTGCGTTATCTGAGGGTGGAATTGACCTCGATGGCTTGCTTCTCAATTCTCGCGTACAGCGTTGAGTTGTTGACCCCCTTCGCCATGTATAAACTGTTAGAATATATTGGCGATCCTGAAGGCGCTATTGTGAGACCTTGGACCTGGCTAATTCTGCTGTTCTTTGGACCACTTTCTCGATCTGTCTTCTTCCAGCAGTACGTCTTCGTAGGGACACGCGTGGTAGTGAGAGTTAAAGCCGCGTTGACTCAGGAACTCTATTACAAGGCCATGGGATCCATGGAACTAGATGACGAAGTTTTTGCAGAAATCGCTGCCTCAGGTAACGATAACAACAAACCAAAGAAGCAAGCGGCAACCGCCTCGGGCCGTCTTGCCAACCTCATGAGCGCCGATGTTGATGCGGTTTGGCAAGGTAGAGACGTCATAATGATTCTCTTCGGAGTTCCCTGTGGTACTATAATCGTTTTGGTCGGGCTCTATAAGCTGCTGGACTGGCCGGCTCTCGTTGGTACTGCCGTTATGTTGGCTCTAACACCACTGCCGTTGCTTATCTCACGGAGAATGATGGGCCTTCAACGTGAAATGAAACAGATGCAGGACTCCCGCATCTCAGCCGTGTCCGAATATTTATCTTCTATTAGGGCTATCAAATATTTCGCTTGGGAAGATGCGATTATTGAGAAAATTGAGGCAATCCGCCGAGGCGAGCAGAAGAAGATCTGGGGGCTGAACGTACTGTAAGCAGCTTGTTAACCTCTTCTTACATGCATGAGGATTGTACTAATTGCCCATCCAGTTACATCTGTCTTGGCCAGCTAACGGAATGCATACCTACATTCGCGTTGCTACTTATGTTTGGCCTTCATGTCGTTGTGAGAAAGGAAAAGCTGACTGCAGAGGTATAATTCCTACAATTTCTTAATTCAAACCCCAAACTTTGAGAATAACAGCTACTGACTTCCTCTTTCGTAAGATTGCGTTCACATCGATTAGCCTAGTAAGAACACTGCGACGTAACTTAAGCATGGCCTCAGGTCTATCGAGACATTTCACAGCAGCTCTCGTATCCCTTAGACGCCTAGATCGTTACTTCGATAATGTAACGCCGCTAATACGTCATTCTAACGGACCATTGAAGATTACAAATGCCACAATAAGACGCCACAAGAAGGCTGCCTTCTCCCTAAAGGACATATCTATTGATTTCGTCGAAGGGGGCCTGAGTGTAGTCACTGGTCCTAGCGGCAGCGGTAAATCAACATTGCTCATGGGAATCTTAGGGGAAACCCTTCTGGAGAGTGGCTCCGTCACATGCCCAAATGATATCGCCTATGCATCACAAAGTCCTTGGCTTCAGAACGAGACAATCCGCGAAAACATTCTATTTAATAGCCCTTCGAGCAAGTAAGATACGATCGAGTCATCGAGGCATGTGGCTTAACCATTGATATGAACGAATTCCCTGAGCGCGATGAAACCGAAGTCGGGGAGAACGGAACTTCGCTTTCTGGGGGTCAAAAATCACGAGTAGCTCTGGCCCGCGCTCTTTACTCCAAAGCGCCGGTGATACTGCTTGATGATATCTTCTCGGCACTGGATGCCAAGACCTCGGCGGCGCTGTGGAAAGAGGCGTTTTGTGGTGACTTGCTAAGGGGGCGAACCGTTGTGCTTGTTACTCAGCTGCCTTGGGTCGCGCCTCAAGCGGATCTCACAATTATCATGGAGAATGGCCAGGTCAAAGATCTACAGCAGAACTTAGGCGTCACTCGCCATATAGTGACTATAGACGAGGCCGTCATCGACAAAAGTAACGTGGACACCACTGTGGAAGTGGCCGCTACGCATACTGCCGAAACGAACGGGACAAACCTGAGCGGGACAAGCAGCCCTAATGGGACGAACCTCAACGGAACCACCGGAAATGGCCACAGCAAGACCGCTGCGGCCAAACGTCAAGATGAAGTTACGCAAGAAGCTCTCAAGACCGGTCAAACCGCACGCCTACAATGTCGGTAGCTTCCCCTACCTATTTTCACATTACTAATAAAACATTAGTTTTCGCATATATGCGGCACTTCGGCAGCCCCTTTCATGCTGTACTTGCAATTGCAATGAGCGTACTCAGCAACGCATCATTCGTGGGAACTACACTGTGGCTTGCAGTCTGGGTAGATGCATACGAAAATGACGATGCCTACGACGTTGCGTTTTATCTCGGCATCTACGCCGCATGGAGTGTCGGAGATACCTTATTCAACGGGCTGACTTATGTTTGTTACGAAAGGGGCGGTTGTAAGTAACCCTCCGAACCATTTTCTTCCTATTTTGGCAACCTTGAAAGTACAAGTTTCCCGTCGCGAGTTAGGACGGTGTTCAAAAACTCCTAAAAACCTACAAAAACGAAACAACGGTAAGAACTGACTCCGAGTATTCTAGGGTATGCGGCGCGCACTCTCCACACTAATTTCATACGGGCTATCATGAACGTGCCTCTTTCATGGTTTAAGACGACGCCGGTAGGCCGCATCGTCAACCGCTTTTCGCGGGACATGACCTCCCTCGACACAGCTTTAGTAGGTATGTTGCGTATGACGATAGAGAACGCAGTTCGCCTTTGCTTTCAAAGCTTTGCTGTCAGCGCTGTTCTACCGGTTTTCATGTTCCCGGTTCTCGCTTGCTGCTTCGTGGGCATCATCGCCGGCGAGATTTATACCCGGACGGCGGTTGCTATCAAACGACTCGTCTCATCTGCCAGTCACCCGTATTCGCGCATTTCGCCGACAGTCTTGCCGGACTTTCGGTCATCCGGGCCCGTGCCGGTATGCCACAGACCTTTGGAAATCAGCTCGCGGATAAGATGCGGGTGCTTGAGCGAGCTTTCGAGGCTCAGTTTAACTGCAACCGATGGGTAGCACTCAGAATCGACATGATGACAACTCTGGTGGTGCGTATTAAAACCTCCCAAGTTTAATCCCGTAGCCTCCCTATTTTGTCCAATCCGACAAACTATATGATATGGGACTTCGAAATTCTGACTAACATGTTTCTATAAATGTAGACCGTAGCCGCTGGTGCCATTGCTGTGTCCAAAGCTGGCGTTGTGGCTGCTGGTATAGTGGGCTTTTCTCTATCGAATGCTACCGTAAGTGATCCTAAGAAAACATACCATATATTGTACTAATCCGAGTTTAACTAGACTTTGAATACCCTCATCGTCATCCTCGTTCGAGCAATGAATGAAGTTGAAGTTGAACTCCAAAGCGTAAGCACTTCTTGCGAAAGACATTCCTGGCATTTCTTTTAGCTAACAACATATCTTATAGTATCATCGTGTGAAAGAGTATGCGACTGTAGAGCCTGAAGAGAAACCAGACGAGTATAGGGGCAAGGTGCCTATTCTGATGATCCGGATGTGGTTCTACCAATGGACTGGCCAACAAGCGGCGAGATCGAGTTCCGTGACGTTACTATTAAATACGATCTAGAGGGTCCAGAAATTTTAAAGAATATTAACCTCAAGTTCAAAGCTGGCCAGAGAGTGGCTGTGGTTGGACGGACAGGCTCGGGGAAAAGTACAGTGAGTGAACCACCGGTTTCAATCCGATATGCTGCGGAATAAAATGAGCGTTCCTCCGCCTCTCTTATTTTAAGGGCATAAGGAATGCACCGAAACTTGAAGGGACGGATGCATTACTCATCGAATCATGAGCTAACTCTTTGTTTTAAGCTGGTCTTATCTTTACTTCGATTCACCAATATTGTGTCGGGCCAGATATTTTTTGATGGCGTTGATATCACAAGCTTTCCGCGTAAGAGACTGCGAGAAGCTCTTACCATCATCCCCCAGGAAGCGGTACTATTCAACGGAGACGTCAGTTCCAATCTAGACCCTACCAATAAAGTACCTAAAGAAATCGTTTCAAAAGCTTTGGAGTACTGCAGTGGAATCGCGTCCTTCCAGTTCCACCGTGGCGAGGGAAACAACACGAATCAAGTGGACGGCAACGGTAGTCTGGATACGAATAGCCCAGGCATTGCCCTATCTACTGTGGTGAAGGCCAAAGGTGAGAACTTCTCACATGGACAACGTCAAGTTCTTTCCCTATGTAGAGCTCTGGTACGCAAAAGCAAGCTCATGTTGCTTGACGAGGCGACAGCCAGCATGGATTACGAGACGGACCAAGGCATTCAAGAAGTATTGCGAAAAGAATTAAACGAGCATGGAAATGACAGGACGCTTGTCACTATCGCCCATCGGTTGAAGACTATCATCGATTATGATCGCGTAGTGGTCATGGGCGCCGGGTCAGTTCTAGAGTAAGTCATAACCATCACACGAGACCAATCGTTAGGGCACGAGTGCTCGGCTAACAAAGTACCTCTACACAGGGTTGGGAGTCCCAAGGAACTTTATGAGGCCAAGGGCCAGTTTTATGATATGATGAGACACAGCGGTGAGTTTGAAGATCTTGAAAAGTTCATCAACGGGGAGCCATGATTGGATGACCACCCGTGAGAATGGTACCTTAATGGGCGGGGTAAGATGTAACCCTTTTTCTTTACGTTCTAGAAAAGACGGGAGCATTCATGCTAGTAGCACTAGACAGCACAGGGGACAGCACTTAGACTTGTGTGGGGTAGCCCATCACATGAAAGCTAGACTGTCCGCTATACCTATTATATATTAGTACAAGTGGAGATAGATACCGTCAATATTTGTTAGCGCGTCGCATCCCGCGGACCAGAGACCCTTGCTTTCCAAAGTAGGCCGCCCTATGTACACTACACACACGTTCAGTCCTGTGAATTACTTCCAAGCTACCCACACCTCAGCTCACTTGTTGTAACTTTGGGCCTCGTTGAAGGACTCAAGCTTGGCTTCATGCTCTTCTCCCCTCCCACCTTGACCAATCATGGTGTGTGCCGACGTGCCTCGATCACAGACCGATCATAGACATGTTCCTCTCTAGCCTGCTCGGGACCTCGTCGAGGCGAAAGCGCTCTCCCAAGGCACACATCTCCAACCGCCAGAGCCAAACATTAGAGTCATCGTCGTCGCTATCGCTGTCGTCGTCGTCTCTTTCTCTTTCGCAGCCGCAATCGTCGCCTAACGAAGGTCCATCCAAATCCGAGTACATCATCGACGAATCCCAGTTAGAGCCCGTCGCGCCACTCCCAGACAATGTTGTCGGCTTGAACCAGGAGCTGGAGATCCTGTGCTCCGTATTCCCAGACTATCAGGTTGAGGTGTTCCGCGAGATGCTCTCCAACTTCTCTGACGAGTCGAAGATGTTCGTCGTTACCGAGATGCTGTTGAAGAACCCCGCAGCTTATGTCAAGGGCCGCCGGCGAGCCACCGACCAACAGACCTGCCAGAAGATCTCGGTTTCTAAGACGGAGGCCTTCAGGGCGCCTGCATACAAGATGGCCGTTAGTTCCTTGGCCCGGCAGGAATTCAAGGGTCTCTCTAGGTCATCCATCGATGCCGTCCTCTCCGAGTTCAACTACTCCTACCTCGATGCACGTCCAACCCTAGTGGATCTGTCCTCTAAATCCTGGAAGTTCGCCATCTCTTCCCTCCTCTTCCGCCGAAAGCCCGTGACGTCGTCTGAAGCCGAGACACATCCCTTGGTCTCTTGGCGAGTCGCCGAGGGCGGCTCGTTAGCGCCTGCAGTGAAAACAACGGGTAACGCCGAACTCGACCGGGAACTATTTCAGGAGCTCATTCGACCTCTTAATGTACGTGAGAGAGAAACAAGAGAAAAGGACGATCGCGCGCTCGCGTTATCGATGCAGACCGAAGAAGCCGAAGCCCATGAAGCTACATACGAATGCGCCTGTTGTTACACAGACTCCATCTTTGAAGAGATTACAACCTGCAGTGCGGAGGGCCATATGGTCTGCTTTCGCTGCGTCCAACAATCAATAACGGAGGCTGTGTTTGGACAGGGATGGCAACGCAATATTCATAAGGACACAGGAACGCTACGATGTCCGGCTGTCTCATCTACCGACTGTGAAGGATGCGTTTCTATCGAGCAAATTCAACGGGCTATGCACCAAGCAGAAAGGGAGTCGAAATTCTGGAAAAGCTCGACCAACGCTTAGCGGAGCATGGTCTTCTCTCAAGTGGTTTGCCGTTAGTTCGGTGTCCCTTCTGCACCTACGCAGAAGTCGACGAACTATATATGCCGGATGATGCCAACCCGCCAAAGCTTCGCTTGAGCAGGCTTCCCAACATTATCCTTCTCCTCATGATTATACTTCTCTCCTCGGCCGCCGTTATTATAGCAGTCCTCGGATTCATTTGTCTGGCCCTGTGCTTGAGCAGTTCATTTAGACAGTATATGTCTCAGCAATATGTGGCAGCGATCGGCCGCCACCAGCGCCGGCTTCGTGGTTTAAAGTTTGTCTGCCAAAATCCAGCATGTAAGCGTTCATCGTGCATGTCATGCTCGAAGGCGTGGGTCGACATTCACGTGTGCCACGAGTCTTCCCTCATCGCCCTACGCACCCAAGTGGAACAAGCCATGTCCATGGCGATTAAGCGTGTATGCCCACGCTGCAATACCTCTTTCGTAAAAACGGCAGGGTGTAACAAACTGACTTGTCCCTGCGGCTACAAAATGTGCTACGTCTGCCGCAAGGATATTGGCGCCTCTAGTGAGGGCTACCAGCACTTCTGCCAACACTTCCGACCCGAAGGCGATGGTAGGCAATGTAAGGAGTGCAACAAATGTAATCTCTGGGAAGCGGAGAATACGGACGCCATATTGCGGAAGGCTAAGGCCGACGCGGAGCGCAAATGGAGGGAGACGGAACGTCGCGAACTCTCAAATGCAGAAAAGGCATATCTCGAAAATGGCATCGGCAATGTGGGGGGCGTGGGCGCTACCATCGGAAACGGCGTCCTCAGCTCTGTGTTCCGCGGTGGCAGAATCCCGAGTATAGAGGAAATTTTTGATTTCACAATCGAGACATTCATCATTTGATGTCACTGAGCATGATGAGCAACTACGGCGAAATTGGAGTTTATCAGGTTCTGTTTACCAGCATGCATGCATAAACTACAAGGACTACTACAACTTTTTTTTTTTTTTGCGCGATACCTTGTTAAGGCGAAACTAAAGCCGTTCGCATTGCATCGGAATAGGCGTATTGGCAAACCAAGGGGTTATTCAACAGAAGATTATTTATCTTGCTGTCCATAGGAACACGGAACCAAGGTCCAAAAGAGGCATTGTATGATAGATGAACCTCACACAAGCCGATAGCATTATACATGCATGCAATTTTAATTAATTCCATAATCTCTTCAAAATCAAAACACGTTACGTTACTTCTTAATAGTCACAGTACTCGCTACATTGTGTATGCTGTCTTGAATAAGTAGTGTATATTTGGCGGTTACGGACACTTACACTTCAAATTCTATCAAGCCGATATCGCTTTACTTATCTTAAACAAACATACACACAAGTGTGGTACGTTAATCCCTTGCCTATCCTTGTAACCACGTGATAGCACAGGTTTGCCCTTGAATAGCAATTGTTTGTCTTATGTGACATACTGTCATACGGACAAGCCACAAAGCCACGGGGCCATGAGTTACTCAAGGTCCTAGATGGCCGAATAGTCTCCGACTCCCTTACGAAATTTGAGACACATAGAGGAGAGAGGAGGTGTTGGATATAATAGCCTCGTATAGTACGAGCCGCTCTAGTATTGGCCCTCAACCAGAGGCCGTATGAGAAGGAGATGCCTCTGGATTCGTCTATAGATAAGGGGCTATGGGGGAGGTTGCGTTATAGGGTGTCAGGGACCTTGCAGGGGTAGAGTGTAGACATCTGTTGTTGCACGGAGACCCAGTGAAGCCATCTCCGTGGGCTCTACCTGACTATATGACTATATGCAGAGAGCCTCTTTGTCTAGTCTGTTCCCCATGTCTAAATCCCTGTTCCTGGCAATGGGCGAGGTTGCGCTATAGGGAGAAGTAACGAATCAGAAGCCTTATAGAAGCCTTATAGACCCTATAGAGATGATTCGCTGAATAGAACCCCAAGTTCTAAGCGCTTGAGCACAAGACCTTGTTATGCGGCACATGAAACATCGAGTTGGCGAGAACAAGGGTCTAAGCTTGAATCTTGGCAGTACGGTTAAATCTATCTCGGTCTCCGGTATAGAGTCTCTATATTGGTTGCTTCTCTACCACAATTCGCCATCGAATTTAAATCCGTCGATCATACTCGCGGAGAAGTCCACGTCCGACGTAGAAGTGAAATTTTATCTTGGAAGATCAATACATGGAGATGGATCAACACTAAAGTACCAGGGACGCGGGTCTATAGCCATATAGTGCCCACAGAGAGAGAGCTTTAGACCTTCGTGTAACAGCAGATGTCTATACCCTACCTATACATGATCCCTGACACACAGTGTCTACCCCCTTCGAAAACGCTTCATGAAAATACCACCTAGATAGACTTTGTGTCGCATATAATAACGGGCCGGGAGCATCATGGCGAGTTGTCCTTCATTGTACAAAAGTTTAAGCATGTGGCTCAGGGCGACTAAGCGAAGAACGCGGATAAATAGGCCCGGTTTTTAGGCACACTGCTTTGGCAATACTATCGCTACCTTGTAAATCACTGGTGTTGCTTCACTAAAACTAATAAAGGGATTGCAATCTGCGTCTATAGCTGTGAGTAGCCGATAGACGTCAGGGATTATAACCTTCGCGCAACAATGGATGTCATACTATACTGCCAGGAAACAGGGATCTAGGCACACGGAATCAAGCCAAGACAAAGAGATTCTCTGTATATAGTCAGGTAGTCACATAGAGCCCACGGAGATGACCTCACTGGTTCTCCGTGCAACAACAGATGTCTACACCCTACTCTTAGGTGGTCCATGACATATACTCTATGGGTAGACACGAGAGTCCTGGCGCTCGTCTAATTTGGCCTCCGTGACATCGTTGGGTATTGCAAAATACGTAACAATTCTGGCGGTTGGTCTTACGGGAAATCCTGTCACGTCAAGCTCACTTCCTCCTTGCAACCCGGTGCAACTGAATAGCCAGGGGCTTTCCTATCATGTTGACCAGAAACCTCGTGAGAGCTGCTCACCAATACGGTGTGAGTTCTATTATTACACGAACGTCCTAATAATTTCGGAAGCTGTCCTGTGATATATATGTATATCACGAAGTCACTAATTACAATCTCTACAAAGAATGGGACTATCTGTATACAACCATGTTATAGCCATAGAAGTATATTCAAAGACCTCCGCGAAACAACAAGTATAGATGACCTACCCATGTATCAAAAGGATCCTGGTAACATAGTCTAAAACCTCTTTAACCTCTAAGAATTCCAGCGATCTATGAAGTTGACTATAGTGTCTCTGAAGCGGCGTGCCTACCTACCAGCGACGATGAATCGGAGTGCGCTAATAGAATGATTGGCTACGGGTTATCGTGAAGGCTTGAAAGCTCACCACAATCCCATACGAACACATACACAATTATCATCACGCGGGGTAGTCAAGGGAAAATACGGGTAAGCAATCAATATACGGGACGAATGAATGTCGGACAAAGGATCTCACAAACGCCTGGGGACGAGGTTCAAGGGTCTCTATCGTGAAACCAATCAATACCTCCTCGTGACCAGAATATACAGGTTACACTAAACGGGTAATTGGTTGTTCGCTCATATTCTCCTTGGAATTTGCAATATATAATCAAGCCTTGTTCCATGAAAAAAAAAGAGCCTCTCACCATTCAATACTAAGCACTTCGCAGTATCGTTCATCCCTTATAGACACAAATCACGACGCAAGAAACACTATGCCGCGAAGCAGGACTAGCAGCAGAGAGGTCCATCCTCGTTACAGTGTCCAACACGGGTATGTATTATCTCTCGCCAGCTTATCGTTCCTTTGCTGACCCCTTGGTAGTCGCGCCGGACCCTGGGAGTATACAATTTTCAGCCCGAATGACGCCGCGCAACAGTATCCGCAGGGCGGATATATACCAACGAAAGAGAACATAGGTCCTCAAGCAGACCTCCTCGGCGTCGGGAGTATTATTATTCATACCACCGTGAGACTTATTACGAGCCGCGGCCACGTCATGTACCAGAGACTTACGAGCCGCGGCCACGTGAGGTACCAGAGAGGGCCGACGTCGATCACGCGGCGGACGAGAACGAAACGGTGAGAGCGGCAGAAAGACCAAGACAGCAAGAAATACAGCAAGAAGCTTGGCGGGAACCCCGTCCGAGGTAGCCCGAAACAACGGACGGGTCAACTCATGGATGAGCGATGTTTACAGACGAGACGTAGAGGAGGTGCCTCCCAGTCGATCTAGTCAACACGAAAGCCAAGGGCATCATGGATCTCAACACTCCCATCATAGCCATAGCCATCATCCCTCTCAGGGTCACTCTCATGCCCATAGTGAACATCCTTCCCAGGGACATTCCCATCACTCCCATAGTCAACGTCATTCCCAGGGACACTCCCATCACTCCCATAGTCAACGTCATTCCCAGGGACACTCCCATCACTCCCATAGTCATAGCCATCACCCCTCTCAGGGCCACTCACATAGTCATCATGGGCACCGTTCGGAGGACCCCCCCGCCATCATCACCACCACGAGCATCGGCATCACTGAGGAAGCCGGTATGAAGTGATGACGGTGGATGGCCAAGGGCGACCTACCGAATACGAACCGGCTACTTAGCCACCAAGAAGGTAAAGAGGTGAGAATGGAAAGATTGCCATCCTTTCGATTTTGCTCATTTTGTATTTTGTCTTACGATGTTTGATCAAGACATCTAAGAAGAATTATTTTCAGGAAGCAGATGACCTGCACGGCATCTGTGATGCAAACATGTATCACCCTCAATGATTCATGGATTATGTTGGTTATTCTATCAAGTTGTTGGAAAGAACGTCTGGGAACGGTACAGCTGGCCTGTCGATATTATTTTCAAAATGTTGTTTAGAGCTCTAGATTGAATGAGATATCAGTTATTTCTTTACCAAAGAATTGATTACTTATGCTCTATTCATTTTATCAATAACGTTGGAAGGGGCGCGCGAGAATTCGACTCCTCGGAGGGGGACGGGGCTGCACCAAGCCAGGATTTGTAGATGGATGATTGCAAATGCTGGTTGCAGGTGATGCTAATTGCTGTTTTTTGCATGACCAAGTTGTCGTTGAGTAAACTGCAGCTTGTTATCTTGGAACAAAAAGATGATCGGAGCTGAGGTTATAGCGACAACGTTAGTTAAATAGAGAAAAAAGTGTAGGGTTACTGTGCGACAAAATGTCGATCCACACAAAATGGTACAAAAATTAACCAGTCTGTCTCTATAAGCAAAAGTTTAATAGGTGCTTATAGGGAAATGCGTATAGAGGGAGACAAAACGTCGTACGACGGAGAGCCGGGGACCCAATGGGTAATGGGCGTGTAATATATTTCGAGCTCCGGAGAAGGAGACACGGCCCACAATAGGACAAGACGTCTTAGTATTGGCGGCTAGAAGTCTCGGTATTGGCTATTATTCATACACGAGGCGAAACTTCATTTTTTCCAGCGTAGTACAACCCGCCGAAGCAGCAGGGTTATCCTGTGATGTCCTGTAACACAACCTCAGAGAATGATCATTCAGCCCAAGGAGTTAGAAAGGAACTAAAGCGACATGCAAGGTTAAGAAGAGAAGAAAATGAGAATAATAAAGAAGGGTGAGAGAGTGGTGGGAAGTACGGCAGATGGAAAACATGGCGAAGAGAGGGAGAGAGAGGAGAGAGTTGTGGCATGGGTCGCGAGAGATATTTGCTCAACGTGGCTCCCGTATTCTGCATTATGGAACAATTGTAAAAGCAAGGGAGCTTGCCGTGTATTCAATGCCGAAGTAAGGGCCATCATCGAGTCTTGAAGTGTCGTTACTCAAGCTTTGGCTTCGATCGCATTTTACGCATACTATTGCTTATGTCAACGCTGTATATAAACCTATGAAGGGCCAACGCTCGAAATGATCGAGGGACCGAACCAGTAAAGAGTTAAATTCCACGCCCAGAAAACAGCTACATATATTATCATGGCACGTCATAGACACGGTCGTAGGCACGGTCATAGGCACGGCCATAGGTCTTCGAGATCATCTACTTCAAGGGGCAAACGGTATGTTCAACCCGACGTTGCCCTGCCGGCGCCCGTAGCTAACCTGCCTTATAAAAGCGCAGACCGTTCAGCAGCAGCAGAGCAGCCCGCCGAGCCACTCACACATACACCAGAGGAACGCCACAAAGAATGGAATCAGGAGCCGCCGAAAGATCCATCCTTCTGGCAATCGGCCACCGCGACGAACACGTGGAATTACATCCAGAGCGGGAGCACGACGAGAGACGACGGCGCGCCGGGACCGAGCACGCGGGGAGGAGATAGAGAGCTGGGGAGGAGAGGGCCAGGCATATGCAAGAAGAACAGGGCTTGGAGATGACGGCATACGGTACAAACCCGCCGCCACAACCGCAGCCAGTAGTAAACTATGACTACTCGACCGAGACGAGGAGGAAGAAAAGCTATCATGGGTCTAGGGGCGGGCCTTGTTGTTTCCTCTAAGCATCTATCTACCATCGGCGCCGCTACGAATTAACGCGCGGATGGTACTGCTGTTTCGGATGTGTCGGGTTCTGGTTCTGATAACCGCCCCCTTTCCCTCCGTCACACCTGTATTACCCTGTTTGGGTATGCTTTCTCTTTTGGCTACGGGCGTGAGATGATAGCAGGAAGAACAAGCACGATCTTGTTGATGGATTAGGGGTGGGCGCTTGCTGAGACTTTTGCATGATACGTCTAGATAAAACCATCAAAGATTTTAGTTTCAGTTGCGATTCGCTGGTTCAGCTCAAGTTTCAGAACCGAGAAAATCGAACAGTTAGGAACGACGTGTGCCATATCAGCAGACTTGACTAAAACTATCAATAAATACTGCTGTGGTTGCATAGAGTTTTCAACATCAATCCCTTCATTGACCCTCATTATAGAAATGCATGTAGTGCACGACCGGATCAAAAACGCACCCGTGCTGATGTGTCTCGGGAAACTTCGCGAAGAACGAATTTAAACAAGTCACAACAATTGAACAATTAAATCGTAACAGAAATATCATATATTCGTGCCCGAAAATGTCATCAATAATAGACCTGTGGATATAAGCAGGCCGACTTGGTATCGTACACTGATCTAGACCTGATCTCATACACTCTGCTTCTCGTCTCCTTTTCGAACCTTACAACTTCCCGCTCTTTGCGCCATCGACCAGCTCAGCAGCGGCACCAGAGATAGCGAGCTTGCCCGTCTCCTTGACCTTGGCCTGGAAGATGACCTTGTTGCCTCCTTCCTTCCACATCTCCGTCACGAGGGTTTGACCGGGGAACACGGAGCCGGCGAACCGGACCTTGATGTTTTTGTACGGGCCGAAGCTCTCATAGACGGCCTTGCTCGCAATTCCCATGAAGCATAGCCCATGCAGGATGGGTTCCTTGAACCCTCCATCTTGGCGAAGCTCGGGTCAATGTGAAGGGGGCTTGAAGCGGGGAAATCAGTCAGTAAAGCAATATCGGAGAGGAGAGCATATTCGGCGGTGCCTGAATTTATGGGGCGGATAGAAGGGAATGAGGAATGGGGAAACTCACTTGTAATCACCGCTCAGGCGGTAGATCGCGGCCTGCTCGGGGTCGTCACGGACTCGACTACGACGTCAGCAGCCCTCTTGGGAGGAACATTAGCGGCGGTAGCAGCACCGCGGTCGGCGGGCTTCTTTTGACCATCGAATCCACCGCAACCTCGGAGGAACACCGTCGATTCATTGTAGAATAGCTCTTCACCATTCTCGGCATTCACTGTGGTGACGCCGCTCTTCAGCACTGCAGCGGAACCCTTATCGACGACTTCGATTAATTTGGCGTGGTTCTTTGTCCTTGCTGATGTAGGAATAGGGTACTTCTTGACTTCAAGGTATTGCTCGCCGTGAAGCAGCATCATAGGTGAAAAGTTGGGCACGACGTCGTCGAAGCTGAAGGGCATATTGGTGTCGAACTGCGGAATGACACCGTATGTAGGAAGCACCTGAAAGTCTTCATGGCCTTCGAAAACGTAGGGGAGATCCGTACGCTTGCACCGACACCTAGGTTATACAGCATCGAGTCACGGTCTGTATAGCTGAATTCGCTGGGCTCAGATTTCGCCTTTTTGGCCGTCTCTTGTGCCTCGAGATACTTGTTGCTCTTGCCAGATTGCTAGATCGAAAAGGTTGTGTCAACATAAAGTCACATTGAAACTATTCTAGACAAATATATATGTACAATAAAAAGGGGAGGAGGCATCGAGGAAAGAAAAAAGCTTATACCTTAGATGCCCCTCGTCTGTTACCCAGATTTGCCATGACCTTTTCTATGGAGGATGAGGTTTTCTCAGGGTGGTCTGCCCGACCATCCTCAAAGTCAATGATCTTAGACCAATTCTTAGCAACCTCCTCGGGCTCTAGCTTAACGTCAAGCGGGAAGCCAACACCGCCGGAACGCTGCCATCTTGTTCGGCCGCACCAGCCAGAACCAACTTCATATAGACCTCCAGTTGGGTTCTCGGGGATCTTATCGCTAGAAAGAGCAAGCACCAGAGGCGCTATGTAGTCAGGCTTGAAAGCTTGTACTAGTTCGGGAGGCAGAATGGTGGCCGTCATTTGCGTGCCGGCATTGGGGGCGATGGTGTTAACGTAAATGTTGTACTTGGCGCCTTCGAGAGCGATGGCACGAGAAAAGCCCAGAATAGCCATTTTCTGAATAAACACAAACGTTAGAGACTACGTGTTAATTTGGCACATGATAACTTACCGCCGCGGAATAGTTGGCCTGTCCGAAGTTGCCGTAAATACCACTTGTTGAGGTGGTGTTGATGACACGTCCGTACTTCTGCTTAAGGAAGTACGGCCAGGCAGCTTTCGTAACCTTGTAGGTACCTCTGGCATGCACATTCATAACCGGGTCCCACAGTTTGTCGTCCATGTTGGCGAAAGCCTTGTCTCGTAGGATACCAGCATTGTTGACAATAATATCGATCCGGCCAAAAGCGTCAATAGCACCCTTGACGACCGCATCACCATCTTCGGAGGAAGCCTTAACACCGGCTGCCTTGCCTCCCATCTTCTTGATCTCCCCCACAACGGTATCCGGGTCTACGAGATCATTGACAACAACTGATGCACCAGCCTTGGCGAATGCAAGGCAGTAAGCGCGGCCAATACCAGCACCGCCTCCAGTTACCAAAGCCACGCGGCCTGTGAAATCAATCTTTTCCCCTTGCGGGCTGGGTCCGAGTTTCATGGATTCCTCGAGGAGAGCTACGAAATCATTGACTCCAGAAGGATACTGGGGAGCCGAGAAGTCGGAAACCTTGCTCCACTGCTTAATAACGGCACTGGGGGTATAGCTATCGTCTGCCTTGAGCGTTAGACCGCTTGATCGTTCCCACCTGTACTTGGCGATGTGGCCGCCACCGACCTCGAAGATGGAACCGTTCTCGTCGGTGTTGTTCTTGTGCACTAGGACGGCCACGAGCGGTACAATCCAATCAGGCTTCAGGTTCTCCAGCATATCGGGAGGCATAACAGTCTCGGTCATGCGGCTGGCAGCAATGGGCGCAATGACATTGCAAATGATGTTATACTTGGCACCCTCCTTAGCGAGAGTCTCTGTGAAGCCAACCATGGCTAGCTTGGCGGCTGAGTAGTTGGCCTGGCCGAAGTTGCCAAACAGGCCAGCAGCTGAGGCGGTGTTGATGACACGACCATACTTCTGTTTCCGGAAGTAGGGCCAGGCTGCACGGGCGCACTTGTAGGCGCCCTTGACATGCACTGTCATAATCAAGTCCCAGTCTGCATCTTTCATGTTCTTGAAGCTAACATCGCGGAGGATACCAGCGTTGTTGATGAGGATATCGATGCGGCCGAACGCCTTGATGGCGGTTTCGATGATCTTGTCCCCGTTTTCGACACTGTCGTAGTTGGCTACAGCCTCACCGCCTGCAGCTTTGATCTCGTTCACGACTACATCGGCGGCCTGTAAATCGCGAAAATGTGAGTTAAAAGGCCTTGAAGATCCAAGACTGATGAGGGAGAGTGGGAGGTCTCGGAGCTTACCTTTGTTGAGTTGCCCTCGCCCTTGAACGAGCCACCAAGATCGTTGACAACAACCTTGGCTCCCCTTGAGGCAAAGAATGTGGCATATGCTTTTCCTAAACCACCGCCGGCGCCAGTGATGACGGCGACCTGGCCGTCATAGCGCAATTGGCCCGACATGGTGTGATGCTAAGATCAGAATGGAAAGGACAACAGAGAGGACCAACACAAAACCACAATTAGCGTCCAGACAATACACAACAGATAGAGGTACAAGGTCAGTGGTGAGGATGATGGCGAGGATGGCGGAAGTAAAGGTGAAGAAACAAGACAAGACAAGACCACTGCGGTTGTGCCGGGTAAAGTAAAGTATTGAGTGCTGCTGCTGAAGAGATGCCGCCTTTGGGCTCCGCTGCACGAATCAGCCGAGGCAGCTCTGGGAGCTCTGGCTGGAATGCCGAGGGTCCCATCCTTCGGATATCGTCTCGCACGCGGCAAGTCAGCCATGCCCCATCGAGTTAGCCCCCTCCCGGACGCTTGCAACGGACATTAAATCGTAACGCGCGCATTCACATGTCAGCTCCCGAAGCAATGAATGAGGTCATGCGCGCGACTCGAGTTCTCACAATTATCCCTGACTGTAACAGCAAGCACTTTGTATAGGTCTCCTATACGGAGATGTGATACATAAGCAGTGCAAGATATTTTTAGAGGTAATCAATAAGACAGTGCTGTAGAATGGACACAATCAAAGGACCCGACTCTTGGTTTCTGGAGCTTGCGAGCTTTAGGGTTTATTTGTTTCCCCAGGATCGCCTAAGTTATTCCCCGCAATATGACACCAACCCTTCCTTGCGTCTATTGCTTTAATGGGCGTCTAAGTTTAGCGTTTAGCGAGTATACATACCTCCTGATACCAATACAAACATTAGCACGTGTACGGTTCAATTATAATTTCGATACTCGTACGGTGGTGAGTAAGTGGAGAACCTTGAACTAGCACCTCTTCTCGACCCATCGACATGAGTCAGGGGAGGTTGCAAGAGCCTATGAACAAGACTAGGTAGGTAGTATTGATATGTTTTGATACCGAGAATAAATATGTACTTATCTATCGATAATCATAAGATAATCTATCGCATTGCCGTCGATCTCTAGCTCAGCAATTGTGTGGGCTCCATCTTTGACCACCTACCTATTCATTTAACTTGCCATTGCCAGACTCGAGAATTTCTTTAGTTACCTATGTTAACTACGATGTTGATATTGAGAACATTTCAAGACCGAAGCTGAAGTCAAGCCTATCAGGTACCTACATGAGTAGGTCAAACTAGACCAATACCAACAACAACTTCTCACCCTCGTCAACAAAAAACAAAACACACAAAAACGGCCCTAACAACAGCAAATACAGCACGCCGAGATAGCCCCAGAGGGGTTGAAAGTAAACATGTCGCCACGCAAGGCAAACGCTCCATGCTGGCTTCGATTGGCCCACTTATAAGGCAGGTATCCATCCGATCAGCCATTTCAATCGGGACGAAATTCGGAAACCGCCGCGTGCATCGCAGAAGCCCGACGTCATCTGCATGTTGACGGCATCGTATACACCGGAGGCGGAGTCCCACCAATGGAACATGCCAAAAACACACCAACATTTACACTCAACTCTTTTCCGTTTCAACACAAAAAAAGAGCCAAGAGATTTTTCGATAGCACAGCGAAAGCGGCATTCCAACTCCGCCAACGAAAAAACGCATTAACATCTCAAGTTTGGAAAAAAGAAAAGAACTACCGTTGTTGCCCATTCTTTAGGGCAAGATGAGCGACCCCCCTGATGGCGAGATCTACGACGACAAGAGCCCGATCTGCGTGCCCTTCATTGTAGAGCGACTGCGATCGCACGTGACCTCGGGCTCGACGCGGCCCTTCATCATCGGGCTCAACGGCGTGCAGGGCGTGGGCAAGACGACGCTCGTCCGCAGACTGGCCGAGACCCTGCGCCAGGAGGAGGGGCTGGAGACGTTGGTGTGCAGTATCGACGACTTCTACCTCGCGCACGACGACCAGGTCGCGCTCGCGGCTTCTATGCCGGATAATAAGCTCATGCAGGTTCGGGGCGAGCCTGGTTAGTCATTTTCGACCTGAGTTTTTCCATTCTCAGATCATCCATCTCTCATCTACATTTCAACATGGACAGGCATGCTTTTATTTTTCTCAAAATTTAACTTGCAGCCATATGGGGGGGCTATATCTAGGTTTCTTTTAATATCTAACTATCCAACCTCATCTAACTATACCACAGGTACCCACGACATGGCGCTCGCCAAAGACTTCTTCGCAGCCATCCTCAGCGGCAGCGCGACGCGTGTTCCGCAATACGACAAGTCGCTCTTCTCAGGCCAGGGAGACCGTCTCCCGCGGTCGAGCTGGCCCGAGGTCAACGCGCCGGGGCAGCCCAAGGTGCAGGTCGTCATCTTCGAGGGGTGGTGCGTCGGCTTCCGCTCGCTGTCGCCCCTCGAGGTGGCCGCGCGGTACAACGCGGCCTCGCGGACGCTCAAGCGCCATGCCTCGGAGCATCTGCTGTTCGTCAACCATAAGCTCGAGGCGTATGACGCCATCACGAACCTGTTCGACGCCTTCATCCACATCGACGCCGAGGACACCAAGTGGGTCTACGACTGGCGGTTGCAACAGGAGGCCATGTTGCGGGCGCAGCGGGGTGCCGGTATGAGTGATGAGCAGGTTGTGTGCTTTGTTGATGCCTACTACCCTGCGTACGAGTTATTCACGAACAAGTTGCGCAGTGGTCTCTTTTCTGACAAACTACGATGTCAGCTTAGACTTGTCGTAGGTAAGGATAGACGTGTGAAAGAAACAATAGTCATATGATTCTACTTATTCCCTCTTCTTGGTCCGAAATTCGGTTCTTATTATTGCAGGATGCTCGTGATAAGTATGTTACAACCCTGCTATCAGCTAGTCAGGAGCGAAACTGACTAGCCAACACTGTATGAGTACTACTTAGTGTCCCATATCTTCTCAGCAGGCCTCGTGCCCGAGAATAGTAATAAGCTGCGATGTATATAGTCAGAGTCAAAGCAAATTTCAAGAACGCCGGCTCATGCGATCGTAAGTCGTAATAGTACCGTTTTTTACACGCCAGTCACAATTACCATGTGCTTTTGCCGCAACTCCATAATACTCTTGACGTCCATCCACACTTGTATAAGCAAACCACATCCGTTCCCAACAAATCCGCACCCGCTACATGCTTCCTCTATTTGTCGAAAATCAGTCGAACTCCTTGCCCAATATCATGCCTTCACCTTCAGTCTTTAGGTCGGCTAAAGTCTGTCCGATACCTTGGGTTTTATTTCTTACAGCTTCCTCCCGCTCTGTGATCTCCTTCTCAAACGCCATCATGGTGTTTCGCTTTTCCTTACGTGTGTCTTTGAGACGCCCCATAATCTGTCCGAATCTCTCAAGAAACCAGTCGCCCGACTCTTCCCAGTCTTGAACGGGCATTTGTTTGAAGAAGTTTGTCTGATTTACTTTATCCTTGGTGAAAAAGTGCTCCAATTTATCTGGCAAAGTCCCTTTAGGTGGCTCAAAGACCGATCTTGCTTCGGCCTGAGCCGGATCAAAGTCAAAAGCTTCGTCTTTCAAAGCGGTATAATCCATCGCTGCCAAAGCCCCATCGTCATAATCTAGCTCGTAGGAACGTTTCTTCGATGCTGGATGGTGTTTCTCAAGCGATGATCGAGGCAAAGCACTCTCACGCAGACCGGTTTTTCCTTTACCAGTCCGAGCGAAGAGCTGTCGATTTACCTGGATCTTCGGTTTGGGAACAGGTTTTGCGACAGGCATAGGGGTCGCTTCTCGCTCAACGCTTGTATTCTCTGATTCATCTTGGTGGTGGCTAACCATGGGTGTATCGGTGTCAGCAAAAATAGTTGACCGTTGTGGCTCAAGTTCAGGTACTTGCAATCTAGCTAAGTGCTCTGGCTGCACTTGTGGTACCTCGGAGGGTTCGTCACGGTTGGGATTTAAGTAGACATGGGGTCTGAGAGATTGCGGCATAGCAGCAGCATCACCGTTTAAATAATTAATGCGGTCGGGATATGACTCGCGTCTAGTTGGCCTAAGCGCTAAAGTCTTGGGATGCTGCAGCCTTTTGCCCGATGGTGTCTTTTCTGGCGATGTATTATATGGGCTCTCATCGGCATATAGATCATTTCCATTATCGGTGATGATATCCCTAAAGCCGCCCCGCGGACTTCTGGCTTCGGGAGTTGAAGCGCTTCTCGTAAGGCCATTTCCGTTTGCGTTTCCTATCACATTAATCATACCATTAGCCCCAATAGTGAAAGGGGGAGGTTGATCTGCCCGGTCGAGGTGTCTTGGCGCAGGACGATGACGTGGACTATCATGTTGTAGATAACTTAGAGGAGGAGGTCCCTGAAGTGACCCTGAACGGGCATCTGGGCGGGCATCTGAACTGGCATTTGACGATAGGCAGAGAGCGCGTTAGCATCAATGTTACTAGCAGTGTCACTAAACGCAGAACCCTCGATTGTAGACCCCTCCCAGAAGGGCGCCGGCCTCTTAGATTGCTGTAACGTCTCAGAGGATGCCGTTTTGCTGCGTGGAATGTTCACAGACCCATCTCGGGTATGAGGATGCGTGGAACGAGAGAGCATGGGAATGCGCGCGGCTGCAACGGTAGCTGCGCGCTGCGAGTTCGCATTAATTATGGGAGAACGAGAACGGCCCGGTGAGGACTGTTGTGTCGTTGGAGGCTTTGTTTGAGATATGTTTACGTGGCGCGTCTCTGTCTGCTGGGCGGCTGCGGCTGCTGCTGCAGCAGTTGCTGTTGCGCTTGAGTCTGTTCGGGGGTGAAGGGTCGTAGGTCGTCGCAGGAGCTGAGGTGGCGACGCCGGGCTGACTATGGCCGGAGCCGGGATTGTTAGTCACCCAGGCCTGCATCTTCGTCCTCGACTGCTTGAAGAAAGAGGCGGCAGCTGGCGGCATATGGACACGACAAGATAGCACGGGGTCGTTTCGACGGGACGGGGGGCGGCGACGCGGCGACGCGGGCAGACAAGATGACACGACCTTGTGTTGACTACTCTTGTTTACTCGGGCTAGAAAAGGAGAGGGTCTAGGCTACGCGTTCAGGCGATTGTCGATAGTACAGATACAAGTACGTGTACGTGTTCACGATAAAACCATGCTGATTTGTGCTCGTGTGTGTAGGTATGCTATTGGAACCTGAGCAGTCAATTTGAATCGGGTGGACGAGAGGTTCGGGCTTGGTGGTTATGTATCATGTCTCTAACCGGCCCAATTCGCTAGTAAGGTTGGGTCGCACTTGAACTGACAAGATGGGTAGGCCACTAGAAAGATCTGGAAAGTCGTTGCGTCTGGGGTCCCCCAACGAGCATGGATGCCGGATGCTGGTTGTGGATTGTGGAATGCGGGTTGTTCGAATGGCGGGGAGTTGTTGAGGAAGGAAAGCCTCGCCCGCGATGCTGCACGTTGTCATTGCCCACGTCTGACAACCTCTTGCGGGAAGGGTGCAGTGCAGCTTAAGTTCTCTGCGCGCGCATTGGTCTATTGCCTGTCTGGGGAAGTGCATAGGCTGGATACGGGCTCTCATAGGCTGAGGGTCCTTCTACTATAGGCACTTATTATAGCTATTTTACCCACCTGGTTCTAGTGGGGCCTCTCTGTTGGTGGGGTGCACGACAGCAGTGCTGACTGCACGGCGCATCTCCAAATCTCTGACAGTCGCTTTATTTCATAGGCTCAACCTAAGCATCTCATTCTCCAAGCAGTTCCTGTTCTGTCCTATCCGTCGAATCGTGTCAGGCGATAGCCTCGGTATGCGCTTCATACCCCATTGGCTCGCACACCTTCATGTTCGATGAGTTGTCCTGCATGAGCCGTGCGTTCTCGAGCCATTGACTTTCCATCGCGCGCCTATCTCCTTCGTCCTGCCCACATTGCCACCCCCCCTTCATCGTTTCATTCGCGCTTACGACCGTTGGGCAACATGTCGTGGCGACGACAGGATGCAGACTGCAGATTGCCATGGAGCAGAAGCGGGCATGTGTTCCCTCGACATGAACCGGGGAAGCTCGAGATAGGGTAGCGTTGTTGCTCCCAGCTTCCATCCCGTTTCCCCAGGCCAATCAACCCTTCGCGAGGCTTCCCCAGCTCATCCATGGGGGCCTGTTATCTTTGGTATATCAAGCCGGTCCAGAATGGCCAACATTATATCCTACCAGAAATCCTCTTTTTCATGTAGGACACCTGTAATTGAATGCTCTTTCCGTCTGGAGTCTGATAGGTATATCCGGGTCCTTGTTTGTAAGTTTCGTATCCCTGATGGGCATACCATCCTTCCTTTGACGTCTGTTCAGATGTACTTAGTATAGTGTTCGACATCCATAGTATGGTATAGCTTACTACTGGTGTGACGTTGTCCGTCCCTACATCAGTACCATCACCTGTCTCCTTCTGTACCTCTTTTGCCAGCGTGTCCAATGCCATCCATACTCCATTCATTGGCTCCTGTGTAGCTATCATTTCAATTTTCGCCATAGTCGCAGCACCATATCCACCTCCTTGCAAGGCACTCGATATATAAAGTTGGTGGACCCAGACTGTATCGGGTGGTAGACCCAACTCGGCGTCTTCCTCGGCGTCATGGATGTCGAGAGCTACATGGCCCACAGGGATGAAGTTTCTGCCAGTCGGCTGCCGCTGCGCAAGCCGTACCTTTGTTGCTGTATCTCGAATATTTTCTTTTTCCTGTAGAATCTGAGCAAAAACCCTTACAACCTCGTAAGGAGGTTACGAACTTTAGGATGTGACGTGATATGTCGTTCTAGTAGCGCGTCTCGATCGGGGAGATCTTCAGCCAGAACCTGCCAGCAATTTATTAGCATTGCATCAATGCTGAGGGTTTGAAGGCGACCTACAGCCCAATAGAACATCCTCCCTCCCCTCTCGGCGGATGCTACCCACTCTGGCACTTCATCTGCCCTCCATCCACAGGCGACTCGTTGATCATGCATACGTTGTACATGCTCAGGATTTGAGTGGTCCCAAGGGATTATCTAGGATCATGAACGAAATATAAGCCGCATATCTTTATTAATTCAAGCATCTCGCGTTGCGGCCTAAGACTTACATCGATCTTCCATGCGTGGTTCGACGCCATTGCTATTACTGTCCCCGTTATTCCTGAACCACAAAACGTTTCTTCTTTGCTTTTCTCAACTTATTATATATCTTTGGTGACATTAAAACTCCTGTAGCCCATCGCCTTTATACATTGATGACTCAGCTATCACGGCTCCCGATCTTCGGCCTTCCGATAGCGGTACCGGCTGGTTTGCCGAGCAAATCTTGTATGTATCTACAACGATCCGGAGACAATTCCGCACCTTAAAATTATAATTGCGGCTTCCCCGGTTCTAATCATATGGCAATGCCGAAGAAGCGCCACCCGTTAGTTATAATTCACGTCGTGTTCCGCTGCTGCTGTCATAAAACGGAGTGCGCGAATTTTAGGGAGGGTATATCACCGGGGCTCATCGGACTTAGTTTTCCCTTACACTAAATTAGTAGGAGTCTGCTTGCATCAAATTTGTATTAAACCACTTAGTTTTTTTTATCGTGACTAAGCTTGCGCATTAAGTCTAGTAGGGGCTATGTTCATTTCTAATTTCTAGCTACATAGTATACACAAGCAAGAGATAGCCAACGCTATTGCTATCTCCATCGCATGGATATTGCTCCAGCTTCACAACTTGGGGCTTCTCTCCGTTTGTTGAATTGAGCTTTCCGCGGTGTTTTCTTCGAAATCTATTGATTTCCTCAACTTTTCGTCCTCGCGAACTTCGACCTTGGGCGCATTCCCTTGTGTGCCTAGCTTGATGAAGAGAGAGAACAACACCCCCGCCGCCGCCAAGGCGGCCGAGGTCTGAAAGGTTCTGGTGTACTTGAGCATGGGGTGTTCGAGGGATGTCGGCATCGACTTGATTGAGCTGAACACGGCTGTCGTGATTCCCAGCACAACCGTATTTGCTAGTCGGACGAATACATTAAAGATGCCGCCGGCCAGTGATTGCTGATTGATAGGAAGTGATTGCAGCACGTACATCTACGAGGCGTTAGCTTAAAGATTCTAGGTAAAAGGTAGAAGCAGGAGAAATTGACTCACATTGGCGACGTTGAATTGTAAATCAGCCCCTGCAACATTCAAAACAAGGGCTGGGAAAATAAATGCCCAGTAATTACTATCTGTCCTCAGAAAAGAGAACAAAAGAGCGGCTGCGAGAAAGCTCACGGCACCAAAGACCATGATAACCGTATTGTTGACCTTGTGTAGAATTCGTGCAGCTACGACATTCCACAACAGGCCTGCGATAGCCATGGGAAGGAGTCGCACGGCAACAGTTAAAGTAGACAGCCCCTGGACTTGCTGCATGTAGAATGCGATCCAGAAAGTAGTCGCTTGAAAACTCATGGTCCCGAAGACAAGCACGATGATGATCTGAGCGCGGTTAGAAACAGTCGTTTAAGTTAATACTTTGAGATTTCGTACCAAACTGAAATTGCGATCTTTCCAGATATAGAGCGGCATCAGCGGCGTCGGGAAGACTCTCTCCCAGAAAACGAAGACAATCAAGAGGACGATCCCGACAACAATCAGCGCGATCACATGAGCTCTGGACCAGCCATCCTGAGGCCCCAGCCTGCACACACCGTTAGCGCGCGTTCATGATACCAAGTCCACGAAATAAGCACTCACGTCAGACCAGCAGTAAACATCCCCGTCCCAAGGATCGTAAGAACCGTTCCCAAGTAATCAAACTGCTTCAATGCGCCGAGCCGCTCTCTCAAGGGGGCACGGTCGAAAGTCTCGACGTTCGGCACGGCCCAGAACGAGAATGCTGTGAAGACAACCCAGATGATAGATAGCAGGATGAAAGCCGCTCGCCAGTTGAAAAGGTGCGCTGCGACGCCGCACAGTATTGTGCCGAACACGAATCCCAGTGGATTTCCGGCGCTAAAGGACGAGAACGCGGCGTTCTTACGCTTCGAAGGCGTCGAATATGCGGCGCCTAAAATCCCAATAGCAGGCGGTACCACCATAGCCGAGGGAATACCCAACACTAGAGCACTCAGAGTAAGCTGCTGCCATTTTCAACATGTTCTATTAAAGGGGGCCTTTGTGCTCTACGAGTCGCCAAGATGAGAGAGAAGGCGACTTGGGGATTCCTTACCGCCACACACGATCAGCAGCCAGAATGGATTCTGCGCGAAAGCTACAATGAGCGAGAAGAGGCTGAAGCCAGCCATGCCCGTGATGAACATGGCCTTCCTGCCCAGCAAATCGGCCAATTGACCAAGCGGCAGCTGAAAAGCTCCCGCAACCAGCCTGTGGGAGTCATAAGAGGTCAGCTCGGAACCGAGAAGGAAGCTCGAGAGCGCGCAGAGGAAGAGGAAGAGGAGGCACCCACGAAGTCGAAGCACTAATCCACGAGATCTGCCCCTGCGTCATGTGCAAGTCCATCGACACGGGAACGGTGATGATCAGAGCCGTCCCGACTAAGAAGGACGTGGCGGCAGTTGCCACGGTCGCTTGCAGTACGAAAGCGACCTCCTGCAGTGTGTTCTTGAAGCAATCGGGGCGGGCGCCGAAGCTTGTCGTGATCCGCTCGAGCTTCGACATGCCGGCCTCCTGGTCGTCGCCGGCCACTTCCGCCGATGCCTGTGTTTTTTCTTCGATTTTCGACGCAGAGCTCGGCGATCCCCGTCGGACCCCTCGTCCGAGCCGTCCAACTGCCGAGACATTTCGGTGATGTCGCGTATTTGATGCTTCGTAGTATTCGCCGTTTTAGAATCTTATGGCATTTACACTCCCAACGAATAGTTTAGGTAGTACACTATATATGGTTATGAATGGAAAATTAGTCCCGATATGGCCATTCTACGCCGCACACCAGCACCTGTGGCACAGCAAGCAAAACAAATAAAAAAATATTAGATCCGAAGATCACCGGAGATTCACTGGTTCTAGCGCGGACTCGACGTGTGGCGCAGTTCGGACGGACCGACAATCTTGACCGAGAGAACTCGTGCTTTATCACCTTCCTCCTTCTCGACCCGGCCGTTTGTGGTTCCCGAATCGTCCCGGGCTCTTATTACGGCATTGGGAGCATATATAGGCGAGACTGCAGGCTATTTTTTGGGGTGTTAAAACGTGCCATCTTCTCCCACATCTACTACACCGAGCCGAGCGGAGATGTGGGGTAGGATTGGTAATATGCTCGTCAACACACCGCTAATAGTCAACCGGTGCTGATCGGAACCTCCCGTAGTTAGCTGCGCATTAGCTTCTCGCAACTTACTACACAAATGCCTTAAGTCGTTCATTTAGCTGCTCTAGTTAGTCAACATAGCTTCCATGCTTCCGGGGCGAATGTGCAAGTCGTGAGGAGCACCAGGGATTGTGAAAACACAGTTGACGGATAAGAGTTTTAGGGCTAGTTAGAATTTTCCTAGGTGAATAAACAAACACTCGTAACGATCCGGTTCCTTAATTATCATCACCATCGTCCAACTCATTTTCATATAGGGGTGATATCTTGACTTCTCGCAACCACAGGTCCCAGGGTCGTTGAACTGTTCCCATCATCGATGTCCAGCTGTCCCTGTCCTGTTGTGGGGTAAGGTAAGTGAGCCCGGCGCCAAAATCGATCCCCGACCCCAAATACGCATGTTTGGACGTCAACGCTTCCGTCTGGATCTTTGCGTTGACCTGCGTGTAAATGGCCTGATCTACTGCGAGTTCAATGCTGGTCGAACATGTCGTGAAGCCGTGGCTCTGCATGAGTACGACGCGATAGTCTGGCGAGCTCTTGTTCGTCTGGTTGCTTCCATCTGTGAACTCTGCTGCGAGCGCCGCACCAAGATCAATGGTGCGGACCAGAAGATCCTGGGTATCGTTTGGGTGGTAATATTTCGTGATATTAAAGACCGGGACATGGTCGCCTTAAAACCGTGTGATTTAGCTACGTTACGAGCACGAGCGAATCCCCGCGGAACTACGTACCTAAGAATCCTGCCATGTGGATGACCGGCTTCAAAGGAACGGCATTGATGCTATACGGGATCACAGCTGGGCAGTGGCTGTGAACGACGGTGCTAGTCTCGGAGAATCGCTTATAAATCTCGCTGTGGATGTACCGCTCAATGAAGCCGTTTGGAGCATTGGAATGGACTGGCGATGCGTCCGAGACATAGTATTCCACTATATCGTTGGGGGAAGATACGAGAGCCGGTGCTACATTACGAGAGAGGAAGAAGGTCGTCGGATTGTTCGGGTTCCGTACTGACATGTGGCCGTAGGCGTCGAGTACGCCATTGTTGTGTAGTATATGCAAACCGTTTATAAAGGTGGCGAGTAGTCGAGTAATATTTACGGAATTCATCTTAACATTAACAGAGACTTGAGTCCCCTATGGCGGAGAATACTTCTACTATCGTGGAATGTTAGGAAAATATGGTGCGGGGAGGAATAAACGTTCAAGTCCGTGGCTTGACGGCTGGTGACGTTGTCGATGATGTTTATGGCCGATGGAGAAGCGGGGCGATGTGACTGCCTGTTTTCGAGCTTGAGATGGAAGTTGGAACTGATAGACAAGACACAATATTATGATACCACTATCTAGAGCGAGAAGGTGTCAGTGCTTGGCATTTCACCCTAGTAGCATGTTCTTCTGTTGACAAACAAACTGCCGAAGACGTGCCGCTGTGCGAAAGCCTTGGGAGATGTCTCGGTGTTCGATCTCAGCTTTTGGTGACTGCCTGAGACTTACGATAACTTCGTACGACTGCTTCAGCCCCGTATAGTAGCATTTAGGGAGCTCTGTGCTGGATCTGTGTAACAGTACCTTGCTTCTAAAAATGTCTCAATTACGTATTTGCCGATATGGGGCGCACATAGCTACGGGAATCTATCTGCACGGGCTCGAGTTGATCGACATATAACTTGTGACTCCAACTATACGTATCTAGGGATAAATAGAAGTTATCGTGCTCTCTTTAAACCCTTGGACTCCTTAAAAAGCTGACTACACCACCGCAATATCCGACTAGGTTGTCCAGTCTATTACATTCCTCAGCCTGGTGTTGCTTCCACTCTCCCAGTGCGCTCATTAGTGGATCGCTCTCAATGATGACATCAAAATGTAACCGCAGGAAGACTGTCATCCATGCTTGAGTAAGTTCATAGTCTCGTCTTGCCTTTAGACGACTTGTCAACGCCCGAATAAAATGCAGTAACTCGTTCGATTCATCAGTGTCACTAGGCGAGAGCGATCGTAGCTCAAGATCTGCCGTAGCCGGAGCAAGAGCCTTTAAATGCTCAATAAAACCGTCATCTGTAATGAGAGTCAACATATATCACAATGAACGGAGGACTGGGCACCTTACAATTCCCACTGACGGCACCGGCCCGCAAGCTGCCGGTGAACGCTTGCTCCAACCTGTTATGGTCAAATTTCGTGATCCTGGACTCATTCTGACTCCCATCGGTCCCTGCCTCGAGAGCATTCTGAATCAAAGATGGTGCTCCTGTTGTTGATGGCAAAAAGAAGGGTGCCTTTTCAGGGGCTTTCGGTGGTTCTTTCGGCTTGTTTCTTTTCTTGATCAAATCAAGATGTAGTAAAGACTGCCATTTGCTCCTTGGGACCAAGCTTAACGTCATCATATCAGCACTGAGTTGGTCTAGACCCGGTGCAGTAATTTGATCTTCATCTTCCACGGCGTCCTCCTCTTCAAATGCTGCCTCTAGTAACCCTTGGCCGCCCTCACCTGACGCGGTGGGGCCAACAACCTGCTCTATGGCACTCTCCGATATCTGCCTTGTTGGCACGTGTGTGAAAAGGCTCTTATTATTCCATATATTGACACCGAGCTCACCCTCGGATGCTGTAGCAAGGTACTCGCCGGTGGCCGAGAATGCTAAAGCAGTACAAGGCCTTTCGAGCCGGATCGCGTCAATGAGATGACTTGTGGGCAGATCCCAGACTCTAACAATCGAGTCTTGAGATGCGGCCACTATCCAGCGCCCGTCGTGAGAGAACGTAAAATCATTGATCTTGCCCTGGCAACCCCAAAGCTCACGAATGGTTTGTCTCGTTTCAATATCTACTACGCGGATAGATCCGTCGTCGCATGAAAAGGCTATGAGATCGCTCGCAGAATGGTAACGGCAAGCAGTAATTGCGGTCATCGGGGCCCAGTTAATTTCGTGGAGTAGATTTCCAGTCAAAAACTCCCAAAATTTGACTCTGCCATCAAGAGAGCAGCTGATTACGATGTGGTTCATCGAATCAACCGCGATTCCTGTCACCGCTTTTGTATGTTTCCCTGTCCCTGCCAGGAACCTAGAAGACGCACGAGCTTGAAGTTGCATTACTGTGTCTGCCTGTCTAGCTTGCTGCATCTTCACCTGTCTCGCTTGTGCGGGGGTCAGTTTGGATGGGAAGCGCTGCCTGTGTAACCCTGATTGTAAATTGAACATGTCGATCGATCCCCCAACAGACCCAATAACGGCAAAAGTGCCGCAAGAACTCATTGTGACTGTTGACACGTTTGCACCATCACCGGTCTGGAACGCCCATCTTCCTCCACGTTTGCGCCCCCAGAACCATGTGCGTACGAATGGGTCATCTTTGTGAGCAGTGACAACGCTTTCCCAGCCGGTCATGCCACTGATCTCGGCGTCCAGGGATTTTTTCGGATCTCGCGTCTTCTGCCACAGCGGTTGCTTGCCCGGGAGAGCGCCCATGCCCCATCCCTATTTAACGAGCAAGCTATACAGGTGATTTCTGGGGCCTTTAGATCTTCAAGGGTAGTGGTAGGGCCATGGCTAAGTGCTTTCGTAGCTAGGATCCCTGACTTCTTAGCTTTCTTACGTATATTGCCTTGACTCAATTCGGTGCTTTGTCCATCACGGCGGAGGCTCCATCCCCACAGACTCCTATCTTTTCCACCGCTGAGAAGCCACTTGTTGCCTGCCTCGGCACCATCGAAATCTGAAGGCAAGAAGCGAAGAGACGTGATGGCGCGGCATGCCCACTTCGGGTATGTAGAATTCTTGGTATGGGCGAAAACGGAGTCTCATCGAAGATCCAGGTTTTGAGAGAGTTATCTCGGCCACTTGTAACGATCACGGGTTGACCTGCTAGAAACTGGATTTTGCTCACGCCACCACGGACTTTGGTACCGTCTTGAGCCGGTGGGTTATGGGCACTCCTCAAAACGCCTATTACTCTACCACCTTCATTTAGATCCCAGAACGTGATATCACCGCTTGTATCTGTCGCAGTCGCCATAACACCGTCCTTACGACCGTCTTGTCCCGCACCCATTCCATCTGTCCGAAAGGATATATTTGTCACAGCAGTATTTTCTACGCCAGCGTTGACTTGAATAAGGACTTTATCGGTGAGTATGTTGCGGATGGTTAGTGAGCCCTCGGCATAAGCAATAGCCATAAGTGACAGCGCAGGTGACGGCTGCATGCATGTAACGGCACCGTAGTTGGGCGATGGAGGGAGGAGGGTGTAGATAAGTTTTCCTGTCAATACGTTCCAAATCTCTACCCAGCCATCGCGACGACCAGCAAATATCTTATTCAGATAGGTAGGCATTGTGCATATTCCTCCAGTAAGCTCGTTATCGCCCTTTCTGGTAGCCATCGTAAATAATGTGGTGTAGTGCTCAAGTGTCGTCGTCTTCCAGACCTCTATTCTCGTCACAGAACATGCCACTATCCAGGACCCAAATACAAGGATCTGCTTCACGGGCTGCTGCAAGTCGGAGGGGAGTTCTAAGTGGCCGACCTTCTTTCCCCGCTGGAAAATCCAAATTCCCTGTTGAGAGGCTTCAGCACCCCGGTCGCCCCATGCCGCGAAGACCTTCTCCTTCCATGCGTAGGTGGCGGTAATTTCGAATGGCGTCTGTGGTCGGGTCAGAAATAGGAGGTTGAGTCCGCGCTTCAAGTCGTACGTCTGTAGAGATCGGCCGGTTGAGGTTGTCACTTGAAATGTGGTCTTGCCCAGCGGAATCGAGGTGAAGGGCACGTCGGTCGGGGAGACCAAACCTACGGTCTGGGGTCGCGGTCAGCATATCTGCGTTGCGGTAGCGACAGGATATCCAGATAGTTAGTTACCCGATAGGGAGCAAAGATGCGAGACCGCTGCTGCTGTGAGGTCGTAGCCGCGCCTTTTGCGATAGAGCCCAGCTTCTGGCGCTTGGCCAGAGGCCCATCCTGCTCAGAGTGCGGCATCACCTCCAGTGGTTTGCGTCTCTCGCCGCGTCGCTATCTCGCGCTGCTGCAACTGTTTCGTGGCTGAGGGTGCGCAAGCATGGCCTTAGGGCCTTGAAAGCAACGGGAGACCGGTTAGCTTATGAGGCAGCACGCGGCGTTGGGGTATGTATCGTAATTGCGACGGCGGAGAGTATGAGTTTGCCGGTTTTGCGACGGCGGTTCTGGGAACTTTTTTAGTTGGAAATATTTTTGATTTATCACTCGGGCCAATCAAAAGCTGCCAATGCGGGCTCTTCTAGCCCTCCACGATTTCGATACCCGTCCATCCTCAGCTAGTAAAAAGGCGAGAAAATAATTATTTACTAACTATAGTACCTAAAACTCATTCTTTATTAATCGATTAATGCTAAGGGCTTTTTTGTGACAAAATGTATTCGCGTCGCGAGGCCGACTTTAATCAGAGCGAATCCAGCGTTGCGGCCAAGACTTCCCGTAGATATGCTCACTTTATCGTTATCGCTAAGTACGTACGGCTACCCCACATCGGAGGTTGGCGTTCAAAAGCGCCGGACTTCTGAATTAAACATTCGAAACAAATGACTACATAGTGCTGTCATTGGCTGCCCTACCCGTTTGTTGTCCACGCGACTACCTGATATGGATGCATGGACGTTTCCATGCCCCTGCAGACACCCTGTTAATGAAGACGTCACTCTAGTTCTATGAATTGTGGTGATAAAATGCGAGCGCATAAGTAACAGCTCTATCCCGACCCACTGCCTTAGGGTAATTCCAAGAGTCCCAATAGATCGACTCGCTTGAATGCCGCAAGTATGTACTTAGGTAGGTGCCACTATTTCGTATTTTGTGTCGCAACGAAGTTCCTCTTTTCAAGCCGTCAAATTCACAACCCAGGCGTCTGGCATATGCAATTGATGGTTACTTCTTTCCTACCTCTCTTATTAGCGTGACCCCAAGCAGTTGCTTTTGACGACGACCCACTCATCCGACACAAGATCTAACTTAAGCTACACACTTGTGGGCATTACATCGAGGACTGGGTCTTGGGTGTACCTAAGGTAGGTAAGTACCGAGATATGATGTATTCTATATTCACAATCGATCTGTGCTACGCGCCCCGGTTTTAGTGCCACCTGCGTAGGTACACTGCAGTAGTTGTGTGCACGTTAGGTACCTTGTCCTACCTAGGTGGGAATAGCATCCACAATTTGCTATTTTTTCCCCTTTGTAGAGACCTAATTTGAAGGCATTCTGGAGAGTTATCTACGTTATTCATCCCGTTAAGCGTATGGTTCCTCTCAAATGTTTTTCAACCAAGACACCTGAAAATACAGCGTAATGCCAACCCAACCTTTAGCCACCTCGTGAGGCACTCTATCCTTTCTACAGCACCTACCAACTTAGTTGCCTCGGCCCGTCCACGGGTCTGTCTTGCCACCCGTGTCACTGCAGGAGACACTCATTGATTGCTTGGTCAACTTACTACTTACTTGTACAGGCAGGCGCCGCCTAGAATCGGCGAAAAAGAGACTTTCGAGTTTTAGCTTTGTTCCCCGAAGATGGAGCCAGACTCAGACTCAGCCCACTCAAGTTTTCCCACCGCCCAGGACTCTGGCCCCAACAGCCAGCTGCTTGATCCCACCTTCAATCAACGTCCCTCACTCTCCGAGTCTGACGGTCATAAACGTGTCTCGGTCTCGTCCGTCTTTTCTCTGGCATCGGCTTACGGCGGTGTAAGCTCCGCCGTCTCCTCCGCTGCCGGCTCCGAGTACGGCGCTGTGCAGCGTTCCATCCCCGTCCAGGGCGTCATGGCTTCGGGCAAGGGTCTAGACCCCGTCCCGGACCAGCCAGACGCCGGCGTCTCCAACGTCACCGTTACAACTTCCTCCAGTCCCAGCACCCAGACGTTTCCTGGAAACGGCCCGCAGTTGACGTCGCAAAGTACACTTCACCCCAGCTCTCTCGATCTGGTCCAGCGAAATCCCGTGGCTCCTGCCCCGTCTCCAACTAACCCTTCCGCCGCTCGATCTCAAACAAATAGAGATCGAAGCAGGGCTAAGCGTCGCTTCAGTGGGAGCACTGCGACTAGTAGTCATAGTCAGAGCAGCGAGCGCGGCCCCCAACCTAGAGAGAAGGAAGAGGCGAAACCCGCACCCTGGGGTATTATTGGCGTCTGTGCATTAGACTCGAAGGCGCGGAGTAAGCCCAGCAGGAATATTCTCAATCGCATCATCGCCAATCGTGACTTCGACGTTGTTGTTTTTGGAGATAAAACAATTCTAGATGAGGGTACGTGCATCCTACCAATTGAGCCCATACATTCGTTCCTAACATTGGAATAGGCGTGGAGAACTGGCCAATTTGTGATTATCTAATATCATTTTATTCTGATGGGTTCCCACTCGATAAGGCAATTGCATACGTCAAGGCTCGAAAACCATTTTGTGTCAACGATGTTCCCATGCAAAAGATTTTATGGGACAGACGGCTGTGTCTCCGTATTCTGGACAAAATCAACGTCCCAACACCGCAGCGAATTGAGGTGAGCCGGGACAATGGGCCAGGTCTACTAACGCCCGAGGTTGCAAAGCACACGAAAGAAGTATCGGGTATTGACCTAGAAGCCACAGACTTTGAGCAGTACCGCGCTCCTAGAAAAGTCGAGTTGCTTGACGATGGCGATATACTCAGCGTCGACGGTGCTCTATTGAAGAAGCCTTTTGTTGAGAAACCAACCAGCGGCGAAGACCATAACATCATCATCTACTTCCCGCGGTCGGCTGGTGGCGGTGCGCGGAAACTCTTCAGGAAAATTGGAAACAAGAGCTCCGAATTTGTGGCAGATCTCGTAGTGCCTCGAGCAATCACCGAGCCAAATAGCAGCTTTATATATGAGAAGTTCATGCAAGTGGATAATGCTGAAGATGTAAAAGCTTACACTGTTGGATCTCACTACTGCCACGCTGAGACGAGGAAGTCGCCCGTTGTGGATGGCATCGTCAGGCGCAATACTCACGGCAAAGAAATTCGCTATGTGACGGCGCTAAATGCTGATGAGAAGGAGATGGCGAGCAAGATTGCAAGGACGTTTGGGCAGAGAGTTTGTGGATTTGACCTACTCCGTGCTGGGGTAAGAGTTGTGTCATTGACGTAAATGGTTGGAGTTTCGTGAAGGATAACGAAACTTACTACGACCACTGTGCTAATATACTCAAAGAAATGTTCATCAAGGAGAGGATTAACCGAGGTGGCCCAACCCCTCCACTCCCCTCTCCTGCTGCGATAGATGTTAACGATCCTTTCGCGAGAGCAATCTTGGCAAGTAAAGAGAAAGAACCGTTACCAGGCACACAATCAGCAAGTCATTCTACATTAGCTGGCGCCACTGGTACGCTGTCCACAGAAGATTCTATGAGGGAGCCAAACGTGGATGAGAAGTCCTTAGGAACCTCTCCTATAGCGAGGTCCGAGACGAGCATAGCGAACATGGCGACAAAACTGCAAAGTGGGATCATTAGTCCTCTCGCTCATCTCACCGGTGGTGGTTCAACTTCTAGTAGTATGCCTCCTACCGCTCCACCGACACATCCAGCTACACCAAATAACGGATTGGAAGAGTACACTGATCCTCATCCTACACCTCCTCCGCCGCCGCCAAAACATTCCTGGAAACTCAAAGGCCTGGTATCCGTGATTCGACATGCCGATCGTACGCCGAAGCAGAAGTACAAGTTCACTTTCCATACCCAGCCCTTCATTGAGCTTCTTAAAGGACACCAAGAAGAAGTTCTCTTGATCGGTGATGCAGCACTCTCAAGCGTCCTCGAGGCCGTAGATGTGGCGATAAAGCAAGGAGTTGAAGATCGTGCTAAACTCAGAGCTCTACGGAACGTGCTGGTAAAGAAAGGTGGCTGGGCGGGTACAAAGGTGCAGATCAAGCCGATGTTCAGTAAAAAGAAATCAGCGGAGGTCGTGCCTGAGTCAACAGCCAATAACCCCGAAGAAGCCAAAGCGGACTCACTGGCTTTGAAAACTCTGGCTGAAAAGCCAGAAGCCGAAGTAGTTGCAAAGCCGGAGCCTTCCAAGGAGGACCTAGATGCCAAGGACACGGCCAATGACAAGGAAGAGAAACCTCAGGATAAGTCTCGGCAGGCTCGTTTCAACGCAAGACTCAATGTCTGGAGTGACAATGTCCAAGTTTACGGCAGCAGATAACAGCTTTGTCTTGGATAAGCTGCAGCTAATTGTAAAGTGGGGAGGTGAACCAACACACTCTGCACGATACCAGGCCCAGGAACTAGCGCAGAATATGCGAAACGATTATATGCTCTTAAATCGAGATATTCTTGACGAAGTTCATGTCTTTAGCAGCTCAGAGCGGCGTGTCACTACGAGCGCTCAAATCTGGGCGGCATCTTTCCTAGACCAGAAAGAACTCCCCGAAGATTTCATTACAATACGGAAGGATTTGCTTGATGACTCCAATGCAGCCAAAGATGAGATGGATAAGGTCAAAAAGAAGCTCAAGGGCTTGCTGCGCAAAGGAAACGAGCGTCCGCCACAGTTTGCCTGGCCCGAAGGTATGCCTGAGCCTTCTGAGGTCCAAACGCGGGTTGTTCAGTTGATGAATTTCCATCGCTATGTTATGCAACATAATTACAATAAATTGTACGGCGGCACCGTGAACTCGCTTAACGTTATTAACAATCCCAGCTCTGAAAAGGTCACTGGTGAAGGTTCTAGCACATCGATCGCTTCGTCCCTCTCACAGGCTAACGCCATCAGCAATATCCAAGCCCGATGGTGCTGCGGTGAGGATGCTGAGCTCTTCAGAGAACGTTGGGAAAAGCTCTTTGCTGAATTCTGTGATCATGAGAAAATCGATCCAAGTAAGATATCCGAGCTGTATGATACCATGAAATTCGACGCCTTACATAACCGCCAATTCCTTGAGTGGGTATTTACGCCACCGAAACATATGTTGGAAGAAGAGCTTGGAATCACCCTCAATCGCGAAAATAAAAACGCATCTAAAGAGTCGGAAGAGGGTAAGACGGCCGACGATAGGTCTGATAAGAGCCAGACTACAGGATCACCGCCTGCCGAGCGGTCCGACAAGTCTGACTGGTCGGAGAGGCCTGAGAGGGGAGAGAGGTCAGAGGCACAGAACGCCATGAGACGAATCTTCCGGCGGAGATCGTGGATGAAGCATCCCAGTGAAATTGCACAGCCTGATGAGTATTTTCATCTACAGAGGGGCAATAACCGGACGAAAGCAAAGACAGACGCCCGCCTTGAACCTCTTCGAGAATTGTATCAACTGGCGAAAGTGATGTTTGATTTTATATGCCCTCAGGAGTACGGCATATCAGACAATGAGAAGGTCAGTCTTATCTAGGGGTTATTTGCAGACTTGAGCTAACAATAGTAGCTCGAGATTGGGCTCTTAACTTCACTGCCTCTTCTAAAAGAGATAGTACAAGACCTCGAGGAGATGCAGGCATCAAACGACGCCAAATCTTTCTTCTACTTTACGAAGGAATCACACATTTATACGCTGCTCAATTGCATTCTTGAGGGAGCCATCGAGACAAAGATCAATCGTCGCACCATTCCGGAGCTAGACTACATTTCTCAAATCTGTTTTGAGTTGTACGAGTCCGAAAATAAGGGCACGTTGGATGCACCACCACTGCCTGGCCAACCTACATTCAACTACAGTATCCGAATCACCATCAGTCCAGGGTGCCATATCTATGATCCTTTGGATATTCAACTAGATAGCAAACATTGTATAGGATGTGCACCAAGGCGAAGCCTCACACCTCACGCGGACTGGAAACAGGTTATTGAAACATTACGAGCAAAATTCCACCAGTAAGTCTCTATCTCCAGATTACGGTTCAATTGTCGAACAGAATGATGCTTACAAGAACACAACACAGGGTAAAGTTGCCAAAAACGTTCTTGGCGGTCAATCTATCCGATGCCTTCACGTTCCAAGAGAAGGAGCGCCAGAATTCAGAGGCCGACGTATTTGATAAGGATCATCAAGGCGACGAGCAGGAGGGTTTGGAGATGAAGCGAGCCGAACCATCCAAGTTATTACCGCCCGATGTCAATGATGGCTCCATGACAGATTCTGTGCGGGACGACAAATCTGGTATAGGGACTATGGAGGCTCTACCTCCGCCCACCGCCACGAACACTACTGAGGGCGGGCTTGAGCAGTCTCCGAAAAGCGCTGTGACGGGTAATGATGCTCGGGCACAGCAGAATAATCATCGTGATGACGTATGCGTATGCGTCTCGAGTCAACCTCGGCAGCAATGCATTATCTCTCCTGCCTTACTAGATCAACATAGTAGTAAAAGGGAACCCCGGAATGCGAGCCGATGGGCTTTTCGTCTATCGGTTCGACGGGCGCTGTCTACACTAGCTAGAAGCCCTGTTTCACCTAAGCGGTGAGCAAGTTTCGGTCAGGGGAATGAATCCCTTACGGCCGGTTCTTCCGACTCGGCCTTATTCTAATTTGCAAAAGAGGACAACCCACGAGAGAGAAAAAAAAGATAGACTTTTTGAGCGTACGACAACCGACCGTCAAAGCGTTATCAGCATTGATGTTAGTAAGCGAGAATATGTCATGTCGACAGCCGAACCCTTGTAAAGAGTGCGGGATGACATGTGTCAAACTAGATACTAAATTAGACTAGAGTAAGGCTAGATTAGGCGAGCGAGGCCCAGATGGCAAAAATAGGAAGCTCCATAAGTCGATTCCGACAATAATCCAAGAGCGAGTTTGACCAACTTAAACCAACATCCATTTTGCATTTAACGTCAAGTTAACGTCAAGGAAACGAATATTATTAATACCGATCATATACATTGAGATCAACTTATTGAATTCATTAAGCTACTGGGCCATTTAACGTGAACATACAATACCCAGGTGAGCCGGTCCGATCTATTCCCGAGTTCATTTTTTGTCGGGAGCCTCGCATTATCACAAACCCATGTATCCCGGTCTGCTCACTAAAAAAAGATCTGGGAGCTTGGTAGTTAGGTCATTCTACCGTACAGGACTACTGTACGAAATTAGGGCTGCTTGCCTGCCTGCCTACTTGGTATCGTCCACGGTTCCTGGGCTGAAAACTGTCAAATTGAGAGGTTCGGGCCTGCCAAGGTTATCCCAACCCAGTCGTGCAAAAGTGCCGGCGGCTCTCCCCTGCCCGGGCCTGGCCCAAGCCACCGCGTGGTGGAATGTGGTCGATGGGCAGCGAGCGCATAATCAGGGTAGGCAGGTAGGTAGGTAGGTATCATACGTTCGTTCGCTACTACGTATATTTTCTGATCTTCGCCCCAACGAAGACGACGACGACGATTCTAGAATGTCGGTTGTTCGAATATGCCGCCAAGACCAAGACCGGTTCCGGGAGCGTGGGGTTGGACTCCTCTGTTTTGGGGGGGGGGGGGGGGGGGGGGGGCCAAGGTACTTACTCTGACGTATTTAGAAAGACCTATAACTCGCTAAGCTCAAATACTGTATGTAAGTTAACCTTAGGTAGTCGGCCGATGTCAGGTTTACAACGGGCATAGTGTGGACGACCTGTCATGGATCTGCCGTGAAGAAGATACTTGCGGTTCTACAGTATGATCATTTGCGTCCCTTTTAGTCTCCCGCTATTCTTTTAGCCTTTTTTAGTCTACCACATTGAGGCAATGAGCACATAACCGTGCTATGGCATATTCGATATTTCGCAGTCGCCGGAAGTCTTGGCTTCTCATGATTTCGTGAGAAGGATGCGATTGCTCGTCTCTACCTATTACCGCCCGCTCTTAGCCGTAGTTATTTCCGAAACGCCGAAGACCGAGGGGCGTTCGATTCCCCAAAATTTCACGCCGCTAACAGCGGTTTTCATTATTAGGAAGAGGTTGTGACGTTGGTGATGACGATGGACGTAAGCTACGAAAACGAAGTGGGGGGTATAGTGTGGTGAGAGGGAACCAGATCCTATCAAGATATGGTACATCTAATTCTCAGATGTGAGATCGCGAACAGCAGCATTTGCCTATTGGGTAAACGAAATCTAGCACAGCGGCCCCCACGGGTGAGATACGACAGGATGACCTTGACCATCCGCATATGGAAGCTCCTAAGAGAAGCCTTGATAGATAATCGTGTCCGCGTAATTGGGGATACATGCACGTGTGTTATGAGATCGCCGCAGTGGATGATGAAGTGACGTCCAGCCGGAGCCGGGAGAGATACTGAGCCCAGTCAGTTTCGCTTATGGCGATTATCGTAAGTCGTTCTCATCGGTATGTAAACCCAACATGATGAGAGTATCAAAGGTCTCGCTGGCCTGGAACCGCAGTAAGCGAGAGAATTAAAATGATTCGCAATGCACAGAATACACTAGTCGTCAACCGATCTGTTGGCGTGCATGTGCATAGCACGGGACACGCTACACTATAAGAAGAGTGAGAGGTATCGTGAATGGTGCGCATAAGCTCATCGTACGAGCCATGCCGATAGCACGAGAGTTTCATCACAGCTTAGTGTAGGTACGGCACAGGCCCCAAATATACATACGCTACCGGCTCATGTTCCGTTGCTGGGATGGTATGGTAAGCTCCCGCGTGCAAGGGTGCGAAAGGAAAGGCTACTGGCTACTCGATATGGTTCAAGGTGAAAAGTGACAGATAATATCGGGTCTCGGTACTTCGCTTCTGCTCGCCAAGAGAAACTTACAAGTACCCATTATCTAGCGAGCCTCACTCTACCACCAACCACTGCTAGTCGACAACATGAGGCAACAAGGCGCGAGGGGTAGAGAGCAATACCCCATCGATATCTCCTAGCACGTGTTATTAGTTTGCCTTTGAAGTGAAGCTTGAGATTGAGGCGTTTTGGTGGGGTGGGTGTTATCAGAAAACGAACTTAAACTCCTCAAGCGCCCTCGCCGTGTCGTAGTCGACCTCTTCGAAGCGTCGGTCATGGCTCTACTCTGCTCAAGGCGAACAAGTGCTTCATGGTTCATCCTGGGAATAGTCGAACGCACCAAGGGAAATTTGCTTCTGTGTTAAACATGGCCTCTAGCCGCCGTCCCGTTAGTATCAAACAACACCAATTAATAGTGGTTCTACAGACCATTTCTTCCAGTTCCATTCCAGTTGATAGGGCCCAGACCTCAGACCAACCGTCAAAGCTCGCACAGGTGGCACGTCTCTCAGTCTGCAAGAGATTGACAGTGGTTACAGCGGGCCCCGCTCGTTTCCTGCCATGGTGCCTAACCTTGACAGTTAACCGTTTTCGGTAGGGACGCCATCCATGCTCGTCGGGCTATTTCGATGTTATAGATGGTCAGCGTACATGCCCGGTAGCGGCACCGGTTGGCCGATCAGCTCATACGTATGGGTCATGGCTAAGAACACTACACCAATTCAGCGTCCAGACGGCCTGGCCAACCCGGCTAGGGCCGGGGCTACGCGTTAATGGGTCGAGTCTCGACAATATCACCCGTCTTTCTGCAAGACGTCAGTTAGTGTCGGCTGTGCGCTTGCTGAGATGAATAGGTCGCAGGCTACGGAGGCCACATCCGGTCTGGAACTAGGCTGATTCTGGCCGTCGTGGTCATGGTGGCCATGGTGGCCATGGTGGTCATGGTGGTGGCGGAGGTGCTTGTTCGATGCCGAGACGGTTTCGCACGTGGCCAACAACGTGCGCGGACGCGCACTGATGACACCATTGACCAGAACGTGACCTGCACTACCGACTACACTACTCGTAGTGTAGGCCACTGATCTCGTTCCGTTTGGCGGGTTTCCGGCCTGTTGCCGGGCCGCAGCATACCTACACGACCGACTGACACTACCGCCGTACTATAGTAGCACTACGACATCTATACATACATACTTACACGACTTTACACGACTTTGCTCGCAGGGTAGCCAGGAAGGGTATGGCCGAAACGACATTTCTTGGCCTTTTGTCCGAGCGTGGGACGATCAGGAGGTTCGTGGTATTCGGCATCGTGTGTTAGCACGTAGTTCGATGTTGTTTGTTGTAGGTGGATGGATGATTCCCCACTAAATAGTCGTGTAGGTACGACGAGGTGGGTGCTACAAAAAATCACCGTCTTTTAGGCATACCAAGAGTTTCGGTTATATGGGACGGTTGCTTGTGGCCTTAAACTTATATTATATCTGATCCCATCTCATCACATGGACTTCTGGGTACGTCACCGGGCAAATATATGGGAGCAGAAGCGGAATAGGTACATGCACACAGGGATGTTTTGACAGTAGCTCGCTACGCTAAGTTAGTATTGTGGCACTTTTGGTGCTTATCAAACAGGCAGGGTAGCCTAGGTACTTAAGTAGGTACCCGATGCATACTATACTATTACACGTGGTGTTCCAGTCTAAGACCGACCAAGTGGGGTGTCGTGTTCTACTAGGTATCTACATGTAGGCAAGGGGTTTCCAGCCAGAGCCAAATCGCCAAATCGAGACGAAGACACTTCCTTATGCGTACGCTCCTATATACCAGTATAGATAGTGTGCTCCTAAGTAGGCATTCAGGCGCCTTTGGGATTTCGAACCATGCCTATTCAGTAATCCTGCTTCTGTAGGCAGGGATCTATTCTGGGTAGAAGGCCTGAACGGGACGGGGTTCGTCCCAATAGAAGGGCCCTCGGGCCTCGGCACCCAGTTATTTACCATCTCTAGTGATCCTGTCCCAGCTGCCTGTCCGACGACGGTGAAGATGATTTGCAGGGTTGATTTACACTACCGGTATGCTTAAGCAGTATACCCAGTCCTGGTATTTCCTATTCAGGCTACATGCAGGTCCAAGAGCCAACAGGAAGTGTGGAGACGGGCTGCCTTGAATCAGGGCTAATAAAAAGCGAACTCTGAATCATATACTGACTGATACTCACATTTCTCTGAGCCCTCTTCTTCCAACTCCCGCCAAGGTAACATGAACATGAATGGAGGGGGCCGCGACTTATACCGGCATTGCCAAGTCAGCGCTTCCGTTCAGATGCCGGAACATGCCTGGAGATCATGTCCAGATATCGTCCGTTGTCACTCATCACTCACCGTACGTACCCTGGTCTGATGCTTCAACCCGGCATCGGGGAAGGGACACAGCATCCGGGACGTCGTCTCATTTCTCGACGATGGTAACATTATGCTAGTCATGAATTAGGAGGGCAGTATAGTAGTAGTCATACCTTACTAGGTAGTCAAAAATCATTAGGGTTCGCAATAGCGGCGTCAAGGTGGTGGAGTAACACAAGATGTGAAACGCCTAGATACATTACTTATACGGGATAGGCATGCCTCGTAGTGCTACTACCCAGGTACGCTACTGTACTGCAGCATTGGTCGCATTGAGGCCGCAGGAACAGCCGCATCGGCGCGTGGTCAGGAGACAAGCTGGACAGCTCATTGTAACTCTAAATGTAGCTGGCAGTAGGTGCGTCGGCCCCTTCCTCATCTTCTTCCGATTACGTCATATATGTTATACTATACCAGTATGCCATAGAGAGGCTAAGGTGAGGAGTATAGCTATAGGTATGAAAGCGCCACATTACAACAAGAATCTAGCATACCTATTGGAGTGCCAAACCGCATAAGTTACACCTTGAGAATGGTTGTCACCAAAGCAGTACAATTTACATAGTAGATATTGCTCGTGCAAACGACCGATCAACCTAAGAGAAACCTTTTCGTCCAAGCAAGCAATGCTGCTGTACATGGTAAATCCACGTTGCCTCGATTCCGCTTGAGTCAGTATGGAGTGGCGAGTGTCGCATTCACGAGTGGTGCTTGGGTGCTTGGACCCAGTATGTATCGAGTATCCTATATAAAATCTCAGAAGGCTGACAAGGCTGCAAACGCTAGAACCGCCTGTCAAATGAGCATTTACGCTCTGACCGCTTATGCTGAGCTTGGTACTATAACTCTCCTGGATGGCACAGGCAGCAGCAGCTCCTTTACACTAGTATCAGATGTTCGTAACTCCACCAAGCCCATCTACCCATCCTAACCCTCAGACACTTGAAGTTATGAGCCCTGTGCTGTGGACGTCTTCGTGACATATGTTGGCCTAGCCGTTGCGATGATTTCGGCAACGGATCCGGATGCGGAGGAATATTCCCAGGCGTTGTCCAATCGAAAGTTGGGCAATATACTAGGTAAGTACTTATCTAAGAGGTATATACCCTATAGCCCGACCTGGGTACATTAAAGTGGGGTGGCGTGTCCCGTGGTTACACTGGGCCTCCCTCACGATGTACTTCTCGAGTGCGGAGAGATGATTGTACTCTCTCTCTTGGCTCACCTTCTTATAGGTCATTGTGGACGATGGCAAGCGGTATGTATACCTTGCGCATAGTCATGCTCGTGTTCACGACCAGACCCCACCATTGCGTTGTGTTGCTACCGTAAATCCCTGAAACCCACATAGTTGGGATACGCAAGACCACCTCATCATCCGCGTTTCCATGATGGTACCTATGCTGCGACTGTGATTCCCGGACGCCATCGAAATATGGTGTTTCGTGAATAGTATCACTTGGCCACTGCTTGGGGTTGCACCGCAGCATCGACCTAGGCACATGGATGGATACGGGTAAAGGGAAGGACCTGGCGACATGGCTGCATACATCTCGAAGCTTTCACATGACAATGTTATCACCTAACGTGGGTATTATAGGCCCTTCTGCAGCAATATCTCACACCGGATTGTTTAAATCTACGCCGGTTATACGGCCATCTGTCCAATCGACCGGCAAACTCGCGAGTCTCGGCCCCCTCCTACACGTCAATCGACGGAGACCACAAATCAAAGGTCTTAATCCCGGCTTGAACGCATGACAGTCCGACCACCTTACCAACTACGAGGCTGACTCGTAGCCGAAAGATGCAGCCCAGCAGCTACAGCATAAAGAGGCTAGTGAAAACGCCGATCTTTTGAGCTGATTTTAATCTACACTATCATCCGATACAGAGGCCAAACGGGGGCTTGCTTGGGTGGAGGGATCGCCAATGGAACTATGGGATCCCGAGCTATAGCAGAGATGGAAATTCGACCCAGATGATGCGCTCGCGGCTAGCTTCATCGCACACCGCCCAAACCCACGAGCACAACTGCAACTGCTCGGAAATATTCCACTTCGGTCAGGTCACGGCTTCGCAAGGGACCGCGCCAGATACCAGCCCGTTCCGTCTACTGGTTCCCGCTATCGGTGAACATCCCACGAGAAATTCTCCGGCTTATAAGCGAGATACCTAAATTACAGGCACAGGCAGGATCGATCCTTGCACACTTTCACGGCGAGAAACACACTTATACTTCTACTAATATCACATTCCTATACTAAAAAGCGAACGCACGCGCGGTAACGCATTCCTGCAGCGCCCTCGGCTCGGCCCTCTGATGACGCCTAGTACTAGCCCGAAGACGGATAGCTATCTCCTTTATCGACGAAAAGGTCAACGCCAATGAGAGTTGAGATTCGGCAAGAAATCAGACGAGAAACCGGCAATTCTCGTCATAGGGCAGGGCATATACATCGTGTAGCGCTATGCATTAAGGCAGGGGAAAGAAAGTGTAGGGAAGAACTCCACGACCGGTGAGGGCAAATGCCAATAGGAACAGTCCTTCTATTCCACAGAACCATCAGCTGACTAGCGTCGGTTCTAGAAATCGCAATGGGGTCTCTGAGCGCCGAATTCGTTGCACTTGCAGGTTTTCCCTCCAGTTCTGCCTTCCTCTATTAAAATAGTTTAGGTACTATTATCTGTATTTTTTCTGGCTTATTGTAGATCAGCGCAAATCTTGACATATATTCTACCTACCTATGTAGGTAGGTCGCACGATAGCAGCCTGGTAAGTATACTTACTATTTACCTTGCACCCTGTTTGGGGGTTAAAACTTGAATTCCTCTACCCCCGCCATCTTTCTCCCAAACCCACATAAAAATAAGAATGTATCCACAGATGATCTGAGCATAGCAACTCCATAGCACAAGTTGGTGCCTTGCAGCTTTAAGTGTCTGGCACAAGGAAAAAGAACTCTGGAACGTTATAAAGGGAGTTTAGAATAACGGCACGGCTTATGTGTGCGTCGGAGGAATATTCTACGCACTGGCTCGTATATGTAGTGTTGGGTCAGCTTGCACAGGTGGCGCCCACCTACATACTTTTACCTATCAGTGGCATAAGTATAGTAGCTGGGGTGAAGCCGATATCTTGCCAGGACTGATGTCAATATCAAACGAGGTTACTGTACATTCTAAGATTATCTCAGATGGGCAGATGGATGATACCACATACTACACTGGTACTAGGCAGAGACTTACATGCATGTGTGTATGCATGCATGCTCTGCTTTTCTATTTTACTACTCAAGGTACCGAGATATCCCGGGTAGGTATGTAGTACTCGGCATGAAGCAGATGTGTATTACACATTGCATCAACATACAGGTCTCCAGGATGATAATCGTGTAGCGCGGCGCTAGGGCTTGTACTCGCAGGGAATTTTTGGTAGGAATTTTGCTATGTCTACTTATCGACCAGGGGCTATGAAGTGGCAAAAAGGCTTCGAGACTGATCAACAGCTATGTTTCTACTTGAATTCATATAACAGCCTCGTGAGTAGCAGTACTCTTGCTCTTCTAGTTTTAGCATGGCGCTACACGATTATCATCCTGGGGACCTGTAGTCCACTAGTACCTGGTACTGCACGTTGGTACTGCACGTTGGGGCTTGGCGTTGCACCCCACGGCAGCTAGAAACTCACCCCACATGCATCAGGCCAATGAGCGGTAGTACGCTAGTAGTACGCTAACAGGGCAGCGCTCTCCAGTGGGTTGAATGATGTAGGTATTCAAAAAAACATCAAGCCTTGTCGACTTGACCATCCGAACCACAACCTCCTACCCTAATCATGCGAATGCTACAACAAGACATAATAGTGGCACGAGGGTGCTCTTCTCCTGGCCGTGCTCAGACATATAATTTCCCTGTCAGAAGCGGCTTTCACGCCACATGGTCTGTTCAATTGCCCACTGGGTACAAAGCATCCCACGTTACGCATTCACCCGGAACTCTGAATCTAGCTCGAATTGACGTGGTGACGATAACCACAATGAAGCCTGTCCCGTACTGACGTTGACGTGTGCCCCCTTGAACATGGCCAGCCAATGGAGGGCAGACGAACAGGAAAATAGGAAAATGAAGGAGAAGAGGTGGTAAGTAAGCTATCTGACGCTTATTCGCTCATTATTATTTTTCTCTTTTTTCTCATTTGTTAGATTACCCAGTCATGCAAGCCTGGCATAAGCCGGCGGGACTACTAAAAGAGCCTCTCCAGCCCATCCCGGAATGCTGTACCTACCGACCGACCTATGTAAATATCTACCTCCTTTGGTCACTCTACTAACGTAGTAGTCGCCTGCACATCCACGTGTGTAGAAAGAGCTAATGGACCCATCCACTGAAGTAGTGTATAACGCCGTTCCGCGATGGGTCCCTTGATCGTGCCCACGTCCCAGCTTAGCTCTGCTTGGTCTTCCCAAACTCTAATGCTTCCGGTCTACTAAGCTCCAGCGCCAGGCCCTAGGCTCCTACGAGGCCCCGGACCGGCCGAGAACTGCACCGCCTAATAATATATAGTGTACACTCCGCTCAGGCTTGAAGCGTCCTGACATGTCAAAGTGGACTGACTATTGTCTGGAGCCAGCCGTTTCCGTTCCTGCTCCACGGACCTGGATTTGGATGGTGCCTGGATAGTCACCATCTCGTACACTACTCCTCGCTAGCCGCTCGTAGTGTACATAGTACGAGCATATACTAAGAGGAGGAACAAGAGCCCTTGCTCCCGGTACTTAATGTCATTAATTGAGCCGCTGCTCTCGCTTGTGCGCCTCCGTTGTCATATCACTCGCACGGGCGGTCCCGTCGTCCCCGGTATTGAGCTCTTATACCTACCTAGTCCATCTTATCTCTTCTCGTATGTTAATTTTTATACTCCCGCCATCAAGCCCATGGTACTGTCTAGGGAGGGAATGCCTGTGTTATTTTTTTTTGGTGGCCTCAGTCCTGTTATGGAATGAGACAATGAGACAGTCGTCATAGCCGGGTAGGGTAGTCTTGAAACTGGCGTAGTATACATATTGCTGTCCTCCCACCATTCCGTTCACCTTAGCTCACCTTCCAACGCCGTGACACTCTTACAGTTCTATATACGTACCGTACCGTACCGTGCCTGTTTCCCTCTGGCTTCCCACAAACAACTCACGGCAACCAAGTCACCGCCCTCTTATCAGAGAGTCCTGCAATCTTCTTTTTTCCTAAAATAAAAAAAGCCCGTGCAGAGCAAACAACAACAACAAGTCCTCCCTTACCGCTGTTGATTATCTGGCTGGCCCAATCAACCATCAACTATCTAAGCTACTAGGCTATTTAAACCTCTTGTTGTCTCGCTACATCTCTCGACCACTCCAAGAAATTCACGAGCACTCTCTTCAATCCGGCTAACTAGCTAAGCTTCCCCTACATACAAACACCAGGTAGGTCCCTTCGGCATCTTGTCCCGGCGTAGATATTGTCATCGCTAACTACAATACAAGATCACAGTTCCCAAGATCTCAAGCACTCATCTACACCTTGTCTATCCTCGGTTTCACAGCTATAGATACAGCCTACCAGTTCTCTCCCGGAAGAAGCTACAAATCTATCCACAATGGCTGTTGCAACAAACTGCGCACACTCATTCAAGATGATCAAGTCTGACAGCACCCTAGTGCAATGGAGCTGCAACTTGTGTCATTCGGGTCCGCACTGGTGGATCTTCGAGTGCCGTTATTGCAAGATCCATACTTGCAGAGCCTGTGTTCACAGTGCTTAAACCTCCCAGCCAACTTCTGGGTCGGCGCAGTCCTACATCATACAGGTGTGCCCGTCCCTATCTAGCATGATGTGCGACCAGTCTCAGAAGATCTGAGGCTATGAGTAGGCAAGGTACTAACTATCTCTCCTAGTGTTGATCGTCAAGCACGCCTCATGATAGACAATACTGGGGCTAATGAGAGATCGTCGCCACTCCCTACTATTGGGACCTGTTCGCTTGATTTATCACATTTTGGCCGGTGAGAGCTAGGGTACATGCCCGATACTTGGACGCCAAGAGACTGCATGTCGTAAACCCTATAGCCGGCGGTTCCCTTAGTTTGTAACATCTTATGAACTTCCCTCGTCTTATCTGGCAGATATCGGGCATCTCGCAAAGACAATCGTACCTCACCGGGTAGTGGAGAGGAGTCTCTCTACTGCATCATCGCCCATGCGACGTGTCACTCCAGCGCTGGCTGCGCTGTTGGCTTGTTGTTTCAGCTCCTCGGGTCTTTGCCTTTTATGTCTGGGGGGACGACAATGCGGTTTATTCACATCTACGATTGACTCTTGACGACATTGTGCTGGAGGTAGATAGAGGTCTAGGGGTATGCCCAGCTTCCTATCTTCGTCGATTTTCCTACTGTTACCCTCGTTTCAAAAATTTGCGGACTCGAGTCCACAGTGGCGTTCCATGTTAGAAGTCAAATCATTGCGCAAGCTTTAGACAAACAAGAAAAGAAGAACAAATGTAAAAAAAAAAGAGACGGAAGGAAAAGTTTTTGGTCTTGATAAGGTGTTCTGTAAGGTAGTGGGAAAATTGGGTGCCTCTGTTTGTTACTACTACTACTATTACTACTATGACAATACTGGAGTTTCACTTCTTGAGCTTCCCGTTTTGTTTGATGTATGTCTCGGCGCACGGTCTGTTGGTAGCAGCAAGATAGAATATGTTTCACAACACAATTTGCACGGTTATGAGAAGCCAAGGGTCCCTGTTTCACTCTACTACATTTAATATATCACCACCTTCAGTGGGCTTGGAAGGCTTGGAAGAAGTCTGAACGCATATGATATGCTTGTATTATGTGTCAAATCCTCCAGCTGACAGGACAGGGTACTTAGAGAAGATTCCATGCTTCTATACTACCGGCCGGCTCGTCCGCATAATAACATGCGACGAGGATCCCAAAACGCGTCATCCGAAAGCAGTAATACTATATTCTTGTCATCTATAATGGTTACGGGTGCTCATGCTTTTTTAACCTGACCGGCGACCAGACCCAGCGTGGGGTGTGACCTCATTTCCATCCGAAATAATGCAAATCTCCAAAAGTCTGAGGTCCGAGTAGTCGTCGTCGCCTGGCACACGTGGCAACACTTCAGACATTGCAAGGGCAAGGCAAGGGCAAGGTAAGGTAAGGGTGCCCAAAACTCCTGCGGTGTAACGGGGACGACGACGGGCACACATATATTTCCTGCGTTTTCACCCGCATGGATGGTGTGCTCTCTTTCACCTGTAAGGACCCGTCGCTTCGCTTCGCTTTCGCTTCCCTGGAAACGGCCGAACGAACGAATGCGGCTGTTCGCTGTTGTCACTTGGGGTCGTTGTAAAAAAAAAAAAGCAAAAAAGCAAAAAACAAAAACTTCGCGATGTTAGGTTAACCCCGGTCGTGTCTATATATAGCGAAGCGCGCGTGTGTTTGCCGCAATCTTGGCGAGGACCAGGTATCATGGCAATTGGAAGAAACAAGCATATACTTTAAATCAGGTTTGGGCGAACATTGAGAAACTATTGAGAATCTATGTAAGACGAGAGTCAAGGCGCACCCGTATGCGGGTGTGTGTGTGTGTCTGTGTTTGTGCAAAAATCATCTGTTGCAGACGGGCTTGGGCAGGAATTGGGATGACGGATGATGAGATGATGATGGATGATGTAGAGTGCTTCCCTAACCCATCCAATACATGCGCGACCCCTGACCAAACGGTCGGTAATCTACCCGATTGCTGGTGGCCAATACTGTTCGTTGGCGTCACGGATGTAACGTGTAACATGAGGCGGGATCCCAGCCTCACCTCACCTCGCTTCCCCTCGCGCCTCCCTTGCTATGCCACTCTCCCTCTGGGCCAAACAAGATGATATGTAGCCGGGATCGATGTGGGGGTAACGGAAACCAGCCGGCAGTTATGCATTGCTACCTGTACATCGTAACACAGATCGGAACGTATGGGTTTAAGAGTAGATTTGCAGCTTCATTTCTAGACCGGACGGCAGAAGGGGTCCCCCTATACCCATTCATATGCAAAGCTACATGCTACGCCTTTGCAGAGGGATGACTCTGAGGCTGCCTCGTTCCACGGCATGTAGTACAACCGTCGTCGTGTCTCTCTCCCTGCTTCTCTCACACAGCCCTTGTCCACTCTGTCACGGAAAAGGAACCTTACTTCCTCTTAGGCCCCGATCGATACCCTGGCCGTGGACTCAACTGATTGACCACCAACTCCAAAGCGAGCGTATCCCGGGCAGGCCAGGTCCCGTCGTTCCTCTTCTCTCTCATGGTCTCTCGCCTTCAACCGGCTCAATGTTTTGGCCAAGCCCAACTATCCCGATAGTCGAGTCGTTTCGTAACTTGTACGTCATCACCCACCGCGATCTCCACGATGTCATCATCATCGCCGTGGCGGCCCTGACTCTCCTTCGTCGGAGCAAGAAAAGCATACCTCCCAAAGATCGGGACCATTTGTGTCGACCCTGCGGCGCGCATGAGTTTCTTCAGGACGATCCCGGCCTCGCCTCTGACGGCCGCCCCATGTCATACGATGTTGATCGAGCTACAGCGCCCGCAATTCGCCGTGAGAGCAAGGCGGTGTTCTTCCCCGGCTGCGGGCGACGACGCTGAGCTCGCCCCAGTAATCCTCTTCCCATGCCGCAAGTCTCTTGTTGTTCTCGGAGGCTTGTGAGGAGCTCTCGTCCACGACGATATTGGGCCGGAACCGCCTCATATCATCTCCTCGCCCTCGGCAACCTGCTGCTGACGTCGCGCAACGAGGCCTTCGACGTCACGAGGAAGGGCGCTATCTCGTTGAAGGTGAGCTGCTCTGGCCCCTTCCCGTCCTGCCGCCACCACGAGGCCGGGCACGTACGCCGCGATGCTCGATAACCAACCGCCCCTCTGTTGGCGCCATAGGTGATGTTCGCTGGGGCGGTGCGCAAGCACCTCCCGGCCCTGGTCGCGATGAAGACCAGTTTGACTTCATATCCAAAACAAGCCGTGAACCACGCGTCGTAGGGGTCTCCCATGAGATACGATATGGTGGGGCTGCCGCCCAGGGACACGTCCACGGTGCCGCGTCCCTCGAGCTTCGGAGACAGGGCACGCGCAAGGCCGTGTTCTGCTCGCGGCCACGGTGTGAAGATCGCGGCGGCGACGGCACGTGGTACGTCACCACGATCTCGTCCCGTCTAGCCGCTGGTGGAAGAGCGCGCATTCTGGAAAGTTGGGATCTGGATGTTCTTGTATGCCCGTCCGGCTGCACCTTGAGCAGCATGAAGCGGCGGTCATGTTCGACGCTCTCGCGACGCAGTCGCGTGCGCGGGACGGAGAGCGGCGCGAGCGATTTGATGGGATAGATGTATAGCTAGTTATCCACATTGTGAGATTTATGGAAGGACAGTGTGTGGTTTATGGTCGTTTGTTTATACGATGAGCTAGCTGCTTACTGCCAGGTGGGTTGATAAGAAGGGACAGATGAGGGGGATGGGAGCGGTTGTGACATACCTCTGTGATTTCATCTTTGCGTAGTGTTTTCTGTAAATCTATGATCATGGTAAGTATGGACGAGAAGCAAAAGCTACATTCTGTACCTATGTCTCCGGTATGATTTACTTATCTTCTAGCTATCCAACCTCAGGTAGTTATCCTTCTATGTCTATAGCACAGAGGAATGAGATGAAGTCAGGTAGGAATAGGTGCCCTATTATCTAATAGGTATCGGACTTCAATCGGATTAGTTCGTTAAGTGCTTGCAGCAAGGCCCCAACCAAGAAGGGATTAGCACCGCGTTAGCTTAGCTACCCAAGTAGGTAATAATTAATATCACGATAACTATAATGGTAGGAAAGATAGACAAGTAGACCAGATAGTGCAGACTCAGCGGCGCTTCTTAAGACAAGATTCAACTAAGGATCAATATTGAACGAATTTCTCTTGCTCTTTTATATAGAGAAGTGTGAGAAAAGGTGACTCACCTCTGCGACGGATCTATCAATGACGTGCCCCTCCGCAACTCGGCATATCAGCATTACTGGATGTCAGCTCTGGACAGGTAGACGCATCTGGGTGGCGTATACGTCGAGGTGAAAACACAGGAAGTTGACTCGAGCACCTAAATACGGATGTCGCTTGCTTACCTCATCACCTTATTTCTACTACATACGAGGCTTGCGATTACATAGGCTTAGTTCAACGGGCTTCTTCTCGTCATGCGCGTATGTATTCTTTCAATAATTGGTGAGGCACCAAGGACCTGCACCTCAGTATCGACTTGTTGAGTTTCCGCAGAGGCATTATGATTGATCTGATTATCACGTTGATAATTAGCGTTAATTTCCTCTTGGGTCTTGCCTAAGCAAAGGCCCAAGTGATAGACGGAGTCCGTTAGAGTGTCCGAAGACATGACCTAATTTTGATAGCACTGCTCTAACATCCAAACTGGCATAGGTGTTTCGCTAGGTACAGAAGCAAGTCCATTCTGATTGATTTCATTACCTCGTCCTCGCAAAGTTATGATCTAAGTGTGATCATTCTGTTGTTGTCGTTAGGCTTCTTCCAGTTTCTCGTTCAAGGTGGACACCTCAGATCTCAGCTCAGAGATCGTTTTATCCCTGTCAGCTATCTGCCCTTGCGCAATTCGGAGCAGTCGACGCCAGTTATCAGAATCCTGTTGTATGGTTTTCAATTATAATTTCAGAATTCTCACATTCTCGTTGGTCTTCATGTCAAGTGCTTAAGATGAGTTAGTCGGATCATCAAGTCGTTGCCTCTTGCGCTTAGGGTCTGTGGAAGATTTCTTTGACGTCTCAGTTAAAAGTAAAGGTCGATTGGCAATGTACAAGTCCTTGAGATCACTCTCAGATGTATCTGGGGCAGATATGGGTCTTCCCAAGTATAAGGATAAACCGTCGATAACAGGTTTATAGATTTATTATAGGTATATAATCGTCGTATAATCGACTTTTCACCCTACCTCATATCGCCATTTACGAACCTATAGTATGCTAGTCCAGATTTATATATAAAAAGTATGAATAGAGCGCGGTCTATATCTGATGAATGACAGAGAACTCTGAAGCTGGCGAGACATTTTAGCATGTTACTAAGTCATTAAAAGCGAAACATGGCGCTCATGTTGAATGTTAAGTTTTCTAGCCGAAATGATAGAATGTCTATCTCCTTGAAGTAAGTAGCTGAGCGGCTATCTTGCCTGTACTGTCAAGCTCTCTACATTTTCGTTTTCGTCCATCGCCTCCTCCAGCCTTCATGGGGCCGGTATAGTTAAATGCAACTAGAAAATCAGACGCGGCGCAAGTAGAGTTATCTGATGAGGAGGCAAGCCGATCGCCCCTATTTCGTGTTCAGCTTCATTCTAGCTATAATCCACCAGACTACCACTTTAGGGCACATGGATGTTTTTTTTTTTCAATCAAACACAGAAGAACCGGGCGATTGCTTCAGCAAAGGCATGGCATCGGCTGGCGTAGGTTAAGAAACAGCACACTCTAGTCATATTTTGACCCAACACGCACGAGCGTCACCTGATCATCAAGTGAAGAACATCTAGTAATCCACTGATGTTGGTATAGGAGGATTTAATCCATAACGCCTCGTGCCTATTGGGTTGTTAGCTATGCCTAAACTCTCTTCAAACAAATAGCGATGCTGCCGCAGAAGAACTGCAGACAGTCTCGTATATTCTAAGACGACAGTTGATAAGGTCGTGATAGTATGCTATTAGTCAGAATGATGACTAGCTACGCAAGTAGTCGGGATTGTGGTCAAACGTACCGAGAGACTGGAGCGACATCTAAGACCGGAAACCTACCTATCATGTATGTAGCCATGTGGATGGGACTCTGTAGGAAGCCTCGGCTCCTTACCTACCCGTATTTACCAACCCACTGAGATAAATATACGAAAGCGAAGAGCGAAAGCGAGGCGATTCGGATGTGTACATAGGGGATCTTGCATCTGGAGCAGCAAAGGGACGAGACCTTCATGGCCCCCTCCACTCTCTAGGAGTGTATTGAAGATATGAAGTATTTCTTTCTGAGGTCTTGATAGCGATCGCTTGTTACACCCTGCTGCGCTCCCGAAACTAATAGTGCATCTAAACGTATCATGATGTTGAGCACCGGACTGGGCCAACGTGGAAGGTCGGTATCTTCCCGATCCTTGTACACCATGACGTCTCTATGAATATATATTTCGCGGGAAGTTGAACTCTTTCCAGATATCAAGTAGTAATGTTCAGAAAGGGGGCAGGGACTTGTTACTAAGGCAGCAACAGCTCTTGGAGTAGGCTGTGCGAATGTCCTAAAATGGATAGACTGGCGTGTGTTAGCATGACTCTTCTTACAAAAATAAGAGACGCAAGAAAGTGGGTAGAATCACTCATGCCTTCTATCACGGCCCGAATGTGCCAGACCCTTTACAAGTTAGGGAAGAATACTACATTTCGCCAGGCAATAGATACGTCCAGGCATCCTTTCCATGTAAAGACGCGATTTGAAGTTCCTCAAGACCATATAAACTCGGTCCTATTATAGTACGCGAGGCGACAAAATGCCGAACATGTTCAAGCAAGCCCCTGCAGTTCGTTCTTGTGCGGTACTGGCGGCACATGATTAGTTTTCTGAAATGACGTCCTCGTCCCTCAGAGCATCGAGACATATCCCAACACCTGGTTTAATTCAGAAATGCCGTCTTTACGCCAAGTACTCCGGTGATTGCGGGAGCAAAGCCTTGTGGGGTCCAGGCCTAGTCGCATTAAAAACGTCCCCGATGTGCGGCGCGTTAGTAAATCATTGGTAATTCAAGAGTCGGCTTGATATCGTTTTTTGCGTTACTCAACAATGTGTAAACGTCCGTGTTTCGTAGTAAATAACGTTCGCGTTAAGAAGTGATATGCCGAAAGCCTCCAAAGCAATATTAATCTTTACCGCATAGTTTGCTATTCGCAACATTGTAAACAACCAGACCAGAGACAGATGTTCATTTTACCCCTATGTCTACACATTAGCGGCTAACGCGCCCAAGACCCATCAATATAATTTTTTTCTCAAATAGAGAACATCTACCTATGAAGTCATATATTGTCCGATGCTTAGTCTATACTGATAGCTCGTGACAAAAAACTTGGCCCTGGAAATGCGGGGAATCATGCGGGGAGAGAGATGGATGGTTTTCGTCCCGAGAAACAATTATGTATCATTCAATTGTTACCCTATCAGAGGCCCGCGTTCGTTCACGCGGATATTCACTTGGGTAGCTGCGGGGAACCTGCGTCGCTGGAGGTGGCGCAAGCCAGATGGTGCTTGGCTTTCGGCTGAATATACCACGTTCTCACGCAGGGCCAAGCCAATGACTTTCAACGTCACATTATTTCCATCGCGCCGGTTTCTGCAAGGACGAATGTAAGAACCAAATGGAAACTAGTCTCGCGTCGCTCATTACGATATCGGGACGGGAGTAAGGCTTCAGGCGCAATGACGTGCAGATATCTTGATGCCCGTGAGATTTTTGCGACCACATGCAACGGCCGATCTTCCCTCTATCGGCCTATCGCTTCAGGCCTCGTGGCAGGCAGGTTCTCACATGAGTCCGCAGTGTAGGCTGACATTGAGAGGTAACGATACAGTTCAAACCAAGATTTCCTCGGAAACGCCATCGTTACCACGCTCGGAGAGTTGGACCAAGTTTACTGGCCGGCGCAGTGAGTGCCAACACAGCAGCTGAGATCGGTAGCGTCGCTCAGAAGGCTTGTTTGAGACGGCAATGTAACACACTCCTGAGGGAACAATCCCATGTGAGACTTATCATCGTCATGTCACCAAAGCTTGATGCCTAAACAAACAAACCGGCGAAGTCAGATCACGACACAAGCTCCCTCTGTACGACGAGGGCGTAGCACATTAGCGCCCGATGAATCGTCGTGGTTGGACTAGGAGCATGCGATGTGTGGTAGCCGCGCCCGTTCCTGATGTACAAACAATATGCTGTACCAGCGCGGCAAAAGAATTGCGAGGCGGTTAAAAAGAGAGTTGTGTTTATTCTGGCGTCCGTTACCTGCTCTGTCATTGGCTGATCTATATAGGTAGCTCGATCTGAACTGCCGCGCGCTCAGGGCAGGGTATCGAAATGTCAAGCCATTCCCGGTCAGGTTCAGGTCAGCCCTGGTGCACCCTTTAGTGGAGTGTGCAGCGCTATCAAAGTACAGATCTGGATTGCGCTAGCTTAATATAGCTCGACACTGCTGTTTAGAGTTTCCTTAGTCTGATCTAGCGTGTTTCTCGTCTGAACTTATTATTCCCCTATAGATTGTCATTATGTTCTAATGACCACCAAAGCGAGGCCGCTAACAATAGGTATTTTTCTAGGGATGATGTTCTGATGATTTACGCGCTGCTAAAACTTAGGTACCTGCTAAATCACGAATAAGGATATACCCATACGAGCCGGCGGTCTTTATCGGGGCCCAAGGCCTTTCCCCTGACATCTCGGTGCCACGGTACGATTTATGGGTAGCCAAGCCCCAGCATGAGGGCAATCTCGTTCTGAAACAACACCCAACCCTATCAGGATGCTTGACAGCTCCATAAGAGCAAAACCAGCCTTAACTCGGCAAATATACATCTAGTTGCTCTCCCTTTTTTACCCAAGGCGAGTGCTCTCATTTGCCTGGACAATCCTAAGTCAGAATGAGGTGGCACCCGGCACAACATAAAGCTGTGCGGCCAGCTACTTCGTTGTCACTCGACTACGAACACCACTAGTTGCCAAATGCCGCGCCGATCATCTTCGAAAATTTTCACTTCTTCCTGGCGAAGGTGAGAGACAACGTTGCTTGACCTCTCACGAGGGCCTTGTGCATATGTCGGCAGCCCAACTGTTAGCTATTGACCAAGACCATATGACTCTCGACCACACACAATAGCCTTCGAGTACTGAATGTTGTATCCTGGTACGCAAGCAAGGTGACTGACTTGCCTTGTGTGTTGATACGGTACTGTTGGCAAGTGAGGGCCAGGGTCGCCTGGGGAAAGGCTTGGTTGACACTGCCGATACCTTGTTAATACTCCTTTTAATATATATCGATGCGTCTTTCCTTCCATCGACGACAAGAAACATATCATTCCCTCAGCAGCTCAGTAACATCTGGATGAAAGCACACTTTTCCCATATTTAATTCTTCGGCTGGACCCCTCGACTTTTTAAGGATTCAACCCATGCTACATAACTGATCATCATCATTCATTTCCCTCCTATCCACCATCGCTATGGTTTCTTCGTCCTTCGTTGGCGGCCTAGCCACCAGGGCCGTTTTTATATGTCCTCTCATAATATCTTTAAAGCCCAACAGACATATGATGCCAACACAGTCGCCGCCATCAATACTCTCCAGAGTTGGTATAATCAGGGCACTGGGTTGTGGGACACCACGGGCTGGTGGAATTCGGCTAATTGTTTGACTGTTCTCGCCGACTACGCCGTCCAGAACCCTGGCTCGGCCGCCTCGCTCAATATTCCCAATATCATCCAGAATACATACGAACAGGCGCAGAAAACCACAGTTCAGGCTGTCAAGGCCATCAACCATTTGGGCCTCCCCATCTCGACATACACCAGGGTATCTAAGCGTTCAGATACATCCAAGAGAGGGTTCGACAACTTTCTTAATGATTATTACGATGATGAAGGCTGGTGGGCACTTGCTAGTAAGTATTCATGAGGTTTCAATCCACTTTTGATATCCGCGTTCTCGTCAAACCAAACAATAATTTGTACCCTATTCATAAACAAGTCCACGCCGGTGCTAATTCGACGCCCCACAGTGATTCGTAGTCATGATAGCTTAGGCGACCAACAATACCTCGCAGCAGCGATGGAGATCTTCGAAGATATGAAAGGGGGCGCCTCCACGTGTGGCGGCATCTACTGGAGCAAAGTCGGTACCTATACGAACGCCATCGCCAACGAACTCTATCTCAAAGTAGCCGCTTCTCTTGCCAACCGAGTTCCCAACCAAAAAGATTATTACCTCAATATTGCAAAAACCGAATGGAATTGGTTCAAGAGCAGTGGTCTGATTAACGGGGATAACCTTATCAACGATGGTCTCGATGACAGCTGCAAGAACAACGGAATGGCCACTTGGACGTACAACCAAGGAGTCATATTGGGAGCGCTGGTGGAGCTTTCCCAAGCTACCGGCGACAACTCCTACCTCACCGAGGCCTCAACCATTGCCACTGCTGCCATTGTCCATTTAACCAAAGACGGTATTCTGTACGAGGGCTGCGAACCGGACTGCGGCGCGGACGGTGCGCAATTCAAGGGTGTATTCATGCGCAATTTGGTTGCCCTGCAGCAGGCAGCACCTCAAGACGCGTTCAAGAGCTTTCTTCTCAAAAATGCGGACGCAATCTGGGCCAACGACCGGAACAGCCAAAACCAGCTGGGACCTACGTGGAATGGGCCGTTCGCGACGGCAAGCGCTGGTACGCAGAGCTCAGCCATGGATGCCCTAGTAGCTGCTGTTGTTATCGCGTAGACATTCACTTTGATTATATTTTCTGTTGTTTCTTCCTATGATACCAGGGGTTCCCCAAGGGTGGGCAGGCGGCGAGGGCCAGGGTGGCGTTGTCATATGGAGCCGAATTTTGGTGCATTTTACAGTCACAGCGCTTCAAGGTCATAATAGCTCTCGCTAATCTTTAGTCATGAATATAATTTTACTCTACCATTCTTGCAAATAAATGACTTTGTCAATTAGTGATGTGATTTGGAGTTTTCCTCTTCCCCAGTTCCATTCATAAGCCGATATAGTAAGCTCCGCCCTACATAGTAGGCCCCGAAACAACTCATCCTAGCGCAAAAGGTGAATGCCGAAGCCACGATCGTCATCATGTTCCAGGTTTGATACTCTACGCATAGCCGCCTTGGATCTCGTTTCGGAATTTTAGCATCTCATATCGGAGAAAACCCGCCGCCGATCAACCAGCTCCACCGAACGTCCCGCACATGCATATACACCCTTTGATCTTCCATGGAGGGGTTGATATAGGTAGCGGTCCATACATGTAGATGCTAACTCACGAGAGCGTTACTACCTTACCAATTACCTTAGTAGGTCATCATTGTAATGTCTTTTGCTCGTCAACTGTAGCTTGCACGTAGTTGAATTACGTACGTATGTCCCTGCATGCAGTCACTCTATATGCACGACCGGTGATTCGTTCATATGTAGGTATTAATTGCATGGTGCGCCAGCTACTTTAGCCTCCCGTCGTGTTGCACGGTACCTTACCCAGTACACCCCAACGGTCAATCTACTTCTTGCGCAGGGTCTTATTAAGACTTCCCGGCTATAATAAACGGTCCATCGCTTGGCTTGTTGCTCCAAATTTCTTTATCGAGGGAGTCGCTAGCAAGAATTCGCTTGTTATTTCTGATGTATTTATCATCCTGCATTATGCTAAACTAGAAAGTTCCAAGGTTGAGATACTCGCGTACAACTACTTTCTCTTCCATACCTACATTACCTAAGGAACAACTGTATTTGTCCGCTTTTGATCAGCTGGCACAGTTAATTTCCACACTTCTTCTACCTAGAGATGGAAGCTCTCGTGTTAAAATCTTCAATGAACTACCTAAGTATCTACCTGGGTAGGTAGTGTTGTTAGATCAAACCCGAGAACCCCTTTCATGTTACCTAAGCCAAGGTACCCAACGTTGCATGAGGTGGCTTCGTGGATAACGGCATATCCATATCGATCGCATAAGATGTATAAGTGATTAGTGGGGTATTTGTTCACTGCTGGTGGAATTGATTCTACACCCAGGTACCTACCTAAGGCACCACCTACTTGCATGTGGTGCTTCGACTATACAAGCTCTGGTTGGCGGTCTACTGGCGTCATACCGTCTGGTAAAAACCGTGGTTACCTGCCTAGGTAATTGATCATATTTTGATCTCCGGCCGGGGTCTCGAGAGTTGGTCTTTATATTGTTGCCTAAAACCCTAACTGGTAAACAACACACTGTAGCTTGCGGGGCTCCGTACTCCAAAGTTCAACCCATCTCGATTTTGACCTCATTTAATATAGAAGTCACAAAACAAGGCCGACGGTTCAAGTTCAAAAAGATGGACGCCATGGAAAGCGATCGGGATGTCTTCATCCAGAAACATGCAACAGACTTCATTGCTGACTTTGACCGCTCACTAAACCCATTCTTGAGGAAGCCCAATGGCCAACTCAGGCGCCGCGTTCGATCTAGAGAAACGTCAAGGTTAATCTCCCAGGTAGGTGGGCTTCGACCCTTGTATCAACTTATTGATGAGGAAACTGATATCTATGCATCTAAGGTGCTCGAACACTTTCAGGAATTGCCCCAGTTACTTGACCCTCACCTTCCAAGATGGCTCCCGGTCTTGGCAAACGCCTATCTGGAGTGCTTGCAAGATCGTAGGAGGTCAAGTAAACTGTCGACGAGATCTCAGTTACTATTTCCTAGTGCGAATGCAATCTGTCGTATTATTTATACATTCTGCAAGATCAGAGGGGATAAAGTGATAGTGCGGTTTCTCAATGTCGAGACGAGATATCTTGAGCTCCTGCTACAAGCAATCGAAGACTCAGAGAGAGATACTGATGTTGCCTTGAAAACGGAGCTGGTTAACTCTTGGACATGGCACGAGAGATACGTGGTCCTCATTTGGCTGTCTCAGCTGTTCTTCGCACCCTTTGACCTATCTACTATTTCGTCGGGTAATGCTGATGAATTTGAACAACCGACTGTGGTAGGATTTCAATGGCCACAGCAAGTACCTCGTATCGTCTTGAGAGTTATCCCTCTAGCTATACGCTATCTTGCATCCCCGGAAAGGAGAGGGACGGAGCCAAGGCACTCCTAGTTCGCCTAGCTATGCGAAAGGATATGCAAGAAATGGGCGTGCTGAGTGCCCTTGTGCAGTGGGCATTATCTTCACTGAAATCAACGGAAGACGCAGCTACGGAATCCTCGTACTATTACATAGGGAGCTTGTCATTTCTAGCAGGAGTCTTACGTGCTGCTGAAGACACATCTATCGTAGATCAGCACCTATCTACTATCTTCTATGCTGTACAGGCGATTGCTGCGGAAGATAATGACACCTACAAAGTTATAAACGGGTCTGCGCTCGCACGAAAAATGATGATCAAAGCCACTCGCTCGATCATCGCCATAGTTCTGCGCAAGTCCCGACGGGGTATGTCCGACACTGAGATGATAGAAGTTACAATTGGATATTTGCTTGAGCGCCTGGCAGATAATGATACACCAGTCAGATTCGCTGCCAGCAAAGCATTGAGTATTATAACTCTCAAATTAGACCCCGACATGGCCTCGCAAGTTATCGAAGCTGTTATCGAGTCCCTGAACCGCAATGTACTCTGGGTTAAGAAAGAATCAGACCCGAATGCCCCGACCGTTAGAGATCTTACTGCCATCGATCCCTTGGAATGGCACGGTCTTATGCTCACGTTGTCTCACCTACTATACAGACGATCGCCACCCCCAGAAAATCTGTCGGATATTATCCATGCACTGCTCATAGGACTCTCTTTCGAAAAGCGTAGCCCGTCTGGTAGCTCAATAGGCACTAACGTTAGAGATGCTTCTTGTTTCGGAATTTGGGCATTGGCCCGTCGTTACAGTACTACAGAATTACTGAAAGTTGAAACTCAGTCTGTTCTCGTAGCTAGAGGGCATGACACTTCAGCATCGATCTTGCAGGTTATTGCAACTGAACTAGTGGTCACTGCATCTTTGGATCCAGCTGGCAACATTCGACGAGGATCGTCCGCTGCTTTACAAGAATTGATCGGTCGTCATCCGGACACTATAGAACAAGGTATCTCTGTGGTTCAGACTGTAGACTACCACGCAGTTGCCTTGCGTTCTAGAGCAATTCATGAGGTGGCCTTACAAGCTACTAGATTATCGTCTCATTATGGGCGTGCTCTCCTAGAGGCGACGCTGGGTTGGCGAGGTATCGGAGATATGGATGCAGGTGCCCGACGAGTTGCAGCCGCTTCTTTTGGGACCTTAACCGCGGAATCAGCTCGAAAAGCCTCAGTAAACACTTTCGAGAACCTGTCTTTCTCCATTAGGTTGATTATTTCTCGCATTCGAGATCTCCAGGTACGACAGGTAGAAGAGCGCCACGGCCTCGTGCTCAGCCTTGCGGCAATTCTCGACTACATTCCTAGTTTTATTGAAGAGGGCACTATGAGAGAACAAGCCAGTCGTCTTCCCATCTCAGAGGTATACACTACACTGAAGGCAATACTACAAGAATCGAGAGACACAAAATTCCGCAAGCCTGAGTTAATAGCAGAAGCAAATAGCACGTTGATTGTCTCTGCCATGCCTATATTATTATTGAGCCTCTCAGACCATGCGCAGCAATTGGGGTCACTTATACAACCGGGGTCTGCTATCGTCAACGAGGAGGGTTGGGATATTCTGACGAAATCGCTTAAACTCCTTGATAATATTCGAACTCACCAATCCAACTTGTTCGAAGATCTCCTGGGAATTGCCGAGAGTTGTCTGAATGACTGGCTTGACAGGAATGAAATCGAAGTCCTACAACATTCGTCCGAAGCCGCCTTGGTTCTTTTAGCCTTGTCAAGACCTAAACGACGAGCTGAAATAGTTCAAGAATGGAGCGGTAAAATTTGCGCACCTCGGACACCACGAAAGAGACACGGAGATGGATATTATCATGCCCTTGCCCGAAGCCAGCCTGTCCTGACCTACCTTGAGAAGACTGATGATACTCACGCTGAGCGAATCTCAATTTCCAAGGTTCTGGGAGAGCGATGGGCAAAGGACAGTGATATCGAGACACATGTAGCGATTCTTCAAAGTCTTATCGACAAAGATATTCTTCGACTAGAATCCACCGAATTCCTCAGCCTAATCTCAGAAGGACTCGACGATTACACAACAAACGCCCGAGGTGATATTGGTTCACATGTTAGGCTGGAGGCAATTAAGGCTACGAAGACCCTCTGGCAAGCCCAGGATAGAAGCCACGAGGTCGTGATTCGATTGTTCCCTCAGATCTTGCGCTTGGCAGCCGAGAAACTGGATCGTGTCCGAGCTGAGGCGAAGTTAACACTGGCAATAATTCTCCAACCAAGGTATGTTCACGAGATAGTTTCACGTACGAACATCATTCTAACACTAGTAGCGACTCTCAAACTTTCCAACAGCTCTTGTTTACCTCAAAGGGTTACTTTAGCTTCTTATTTACACTCCGTGATACAACTCGGCTTAGCGTCAGCATGTCTGATTCTATCCTCAGCATTGAAAGGTGCACGTGCAGTCTACTAGCAGGCCTAGTCACATCAGCAGATACAGGGAACGAAGACCTCGTGGTCGAGACACGCGCCGCCCTCGCTGAGTTCTGTGAAACGTCGGACGAAACCTTGCAGCAGGTCTGCGGCTCGCTGCTATACAACCTGAAGCTGTACGCCGGGCAAGACCGGGTGCTAGTGCCTACCTTAGAGATCGTAGCATATCTGTTCCACGTCGGGTTGCTACAACGGTGCTATGACCTGGCTGGCGTGGGTGCTGTGAGTGCGGCCAATAGAAGTGTGCTTTACCCAGACCTCAAACAGCTTTGCCTACTCGTGCAGAAGGCAGCATATAAAACTGGTAATGTCCGTAAGTTGGAAGCGTGTATCAAAGTCTACGGTGCTATAGCCGAGATCAAACCCGGGCCTAAAACAACAAAGACAATCTCCGGAACAGTGACGATGAACACAACTGGGGAGATGTGAGCGGAATTAACGATAGAAGCGGCAATATCGAGGTTGCCGGCCGGCAACGCGCGGCCGATGCACCAGATCTGAGGCTAGCGCAAGATAGGCAGGAAGAAGGGGTCGCGGAGTCGAAGAAACGTCTGGGCGCGCTACTTCTTCATCCGTGGCCTCGAGTTAGAAGCATGGTCATCGACGAGCTGTGGAATCTACTGGCGCCCAGACAGAGTGGTAATGAAGGAAGTGGTGGAGGTTACGATATGGGGCAGGAGAAAGAGGGGGAAAGGAGGAAGATGCTCCTTGGTGTCGACTGGGGTAAGGCTGATAAGACCCATATTAAGAACTTGGTTAGAGAGCTTGGTTTAGAGTAGGGATGTCGCTGGAATAGATAGTATACTTACATACTTAAGTATACTAGCAATTAGAGTGAGCCCGAAACCAAGAAATTCACGTGGCTGGGGAGTCAACATTACTGCTTTGGGCAGGGGTGAACTTCCCCAAGTGCTGTATCGACGAGATCGTTGCCTGTTTGGCAATTCAAGCTAAAAGTTTAAAACCCTCTGTGAATCGTGTTTCCACGTGGCGGGAGGATCTTAGGCTTACACACTTATGACATACTGGTAAGCTAGTTTCGGCTTACCCTGCTTGGAATATAGGAGTTGAAATCATGACAACACAAACTTGGAATGATGATATATAGTTGCAAGATTTCGAATCATAATACTTGGACAGATGCGGCTTGGCCTGATCTACTCTAGTTGAAATATGGAAACTGTTTTTTCTACACTACTTACTTTGTGAGTAAAGCCGTTTGGTTGTATGGATCTGCCTTCGCCCACGTGAGGGTGGGACGTTTTAGTTTTAGTTGCCACTCTAGACACGGAGGGACTGACTGGGCCACGCTATCAAATTGTTACATGACTTGACTTGATATGTTACGATAAAAAGCGACCGTGGGATTTACAATTGCTACCACGAATGTTTAATTACACTACAAGGTTGCAATACTTCTTCGTTTCATATTTATAGGGGAAAAAAGGGAAGTTTTTGGACGAATAGCGGACTGGACCAAAAGTGTTCCGGTCCCGCGAATGAGTGGGAGAAACAACCCTGCCTACCTACTTACCTGCTTACCCTTGAGGTCTCGAGTTCACGGAAACAATAGATGTTTCCTATCATGTGACTACTATATTAAAATACGCGCCGATGTCCTACGTTTTTTCATCCTTATCATGTTACCTGTCTTATTAAGTACTTTCAGCTCATGAGCTACTACGCTAGTTACAAGTAGTCTGCGGTAGCGGGGTGACAGGTCTGTCAAGTGTACATATCTTGTTTGACTAAGTAAGCAGGCTGCAGCGAATAGTCGTTCAGGAATGCGGAATGTTGAAATAGATATGCTCACCTAGGGTGAGGAGGAGGTGATTAAACTTATTCCTAGCACGAGTAAAATAATGATAACGAATGCGCGACTAAGCTTTTAGAGCGATCAAGTGTGTGGCACAGATAGGAAAAAACGGCTGTAGTAATCAAAACGATTCATCATTTCTTTCGTGCACCTCTCTTCCTTCCTTCCCGCCGACTAGCAATTAGACTGGGCGAGGGAGGAATGTTAGTATCTGGTAAAAATAGTAATCGTAATCGTGGCATCGACGCTTATCTATACCTATAACATCGACCCCTACATCATACCATCAATGCCTAGTCTATGTATAGTCACGCGGCGTAGATCGGTGACCGGGAAGCGTTTTGTTTCGAACACGTTGTCTGTTACAGGGCCTGTACAGGGTTTCGAGTAGGAAGAAGTCTAGGTTTTTGGTCTAGGCTCGTTCATCGTTAACAAGACGAAGTCGATAAATAGGAAATCACCTGATAGAGGCATGAACTTGCTAGGCAAGTGCTTGCGGCGGCGCATAGCTTTGATGCAGAAGAGGAGGTCTGGGCAACGGCCTAGCGTTTAATGTGCTAATCCGGGGAAGCGCCGGGGGGTGTAGGCTCGGTTGACTATATTGGAGGATAGGGTGTAGATAGGAGATGCAAGACTAGTACCTCGAAAGCTGAAAAGCCAATAACAGCTGCTAGAGTATACAAGGTACTGAAGATAATAGATGAATAGACCACCTACTTTCGAACTGATGACCCGACAATCCGGACAGATATCGTGCCGAAGTGGTATACATAGATTGGGCTGGTTACATTTTCTGGATATGTCTCGGCGTTTTCGGATGACATGTGCAAGGCCAGATTAGATCACCAACGGCACGATCATTCGCTGATACCTACTCACGTTTGAGTGGACGTCTCATTCCACCCCTGGGTGGTCGTATTAGATGTTCGGTAAACCGAGTTGGAGCAGCGGGGACTTTTGTTCTCTTGGAAGTAAATTTGCTGTAGCGACGGTAGGGCGTGGTACTCGCAGGGAAACTAGACCACCTAGAGAGTATCCTTCACAATATATCGATATTTGTATAACATCAGTGATTCTGCAGGTAATTTAAGAGCTACACGTGTGAAGTTTGTGGGGCCATGATTTTAACTCCGTAGTTATTCGGAGTTCTGCATGCAAAACGTTGAGGCTCCGACTTGCGGCTCAATGGAGGGGACATTCAGGCCAAGGCTGCTTTTGAGGAGGTGCAAAATAATAGACTTACTGCGCAATTCACTGGCAGTAAGTAGAGGACCGATCCGCTACGGCAGTCTGTAGTGCGTCGAGAGTTCAACCTCGTCTAGTGCATGGTACTTCTAGAGTGTGCCTAGTGTAGTAAATGGGGCGGTCGCGTTGAAGCTGTTCTGACTTCGATCAGAACTAATTGTCCGTCACTAAGCCCTTCGGGCATGAGTTATGTTGATAGCCCGCTGAATGAAGTGAAAAAAAATGACGTGATATCCACCACATGGGTATGGCTATCTTACACTGTATCGGTGAGCGACGGCATTATTAGTGTAGTGGACATATTGTACACGACATCCTCCTATCAATGTCGTATGATGCACAAAAACTAGTAGTGACAAGAGAGGAAAAGAGGGCAGACTCCAGCGGCGCTCATGACACAATCTACTATACTTGCGTTGTTGCTAGAACAGGCTGAGATGCGGCTGATCAGACATATGCAAACCAAATCAAATACAAGCCTGCCCTCCTTGTCGTGATGATTTGTGGTGATTTGCGAGGACGACACGCTGTAACCAACTACGTCTTATATCCTGCGATAAGCAACGGTCAACCAATCCTAATCCGTGCGCGACCCGTCGCTCGTGGCTCGGCAGTCGGGAGCAAAAGTAATTGTCATCATTTTCCTCCCGCCCGCCACCAAAAATGTCGCGGAGCTTACAGACCCTAGTCTGTTTAATGTTTTTTATTGCGCCATATTGGATTGTCGGCTACCCGGCTCCAACCCTGGCTTGCGTGAGTTGACCCCCGTGCTGCAGCAAGGATCGTTATCGACTACTTTACTCGTGGGGATGAAATGTATGTCATGATTACCATCATGGCGGTTATCTTGAGCAACGAAAAACAGACTAGGAATTGAGTAGAGGAGGACCAAATGCAGGAGGCTGATCAACATCTCGAGAATGATGGGTAGGCCTAGTTGGTCCCCCGCGCGTGGAAGCGGCGTTGCCTGTTGCCTCGCCGTTGTGCCATGGTTATCGCATGCTGCTGCTAGTGTACATATAAGTTGTTTAGCGCCGCAGAGGGAAGCCTGACCGGGTTGGGCAGGCTATCGCCTAGATACCACTAATCAGAAAGGGGCATTTCAACGCTGCAGGGCATTTCGGTGACAGAGCCCTGGTCGTTCCCTTCATTTCTGTTATCTGGCACCCATCGGTTTAGCGTATGTCGGGGTAGACCACCCTCGTATCCATGTTGTAGACGATCAAGATGAAAAGCATGTAAGTAGATAAAGAGAGAGAGAGGGAGTCAAGCCTGAGAATCAGGACACCAACTACATGCTCCGCAGTTCCCAGTACCTTGGAACCTGTTGAATAGTGTCAGGGCCAATAACCAGACCCATTATGCAAGTGGAATGTGATGGTCAGATCTGGGGTTGTGCGAGACACCAGTGAGAATCAATCAATCAATCAATTAATCAATCAATCAGTCAGCTGGGGTGGTCTGGGCACTACTTTACCGATCTTATACCTCTTAGACGGAGCACTAACTACACTGCGTACAGACTCCGTACATATCCATATCTGTATGTATGATGTTAGCGCATCGTTTGAGGGTTTCGCATGAGGGACCCAGCCATGTGGCTTATCATCCCATCCGCAAATCACAATGTGTATCCTCTCCCTAGCCTAGTGAGTAGTTGTGGTCCTCATATCGCGAAAGTAGAAATGCACGACAAAAACAGAGGGAGATATGGCTGTTGTCGAGTTTCCGTTTTACTTGGCACGTACTGTAGATATATTTGGACGTAAGGTATTGATTGGCGGACTTTTGCAGCTCGCTGCATTCTGCGATGGAAGAGACGGGATGGACCGGGATGGGCGATATATCTATATATACTGCCATACATACATATGTATGTACCTTATCGATCTGAGGTACATGATGGCAAGAGCACCGGCCGGCAACAGTCGAAGCGAGTTAATGGGAACGAGAGATAATTGGTTCAGCTGCCGAAACGGGGATGACTTTGGCTGGACTCGACCTCGAATAGCTGATGCAGACAAGCAAGGTTCCATGAGAGTTGGACGTGACTTATTTGGTTTTTTTTAGCGGCAGCGTCACTGCAGCTTCTCTCCATTCTAGTTGTGAGGCGATTCTTAGACCAAGATTCACTCGAGAAAGGTAAGACCTTGGCATTGTGATGATAGGTCTACCCTGTACTCGGTACCTGGTTTCTGAGGGGAACCTGCCCGCGTGCTTCTTGGCTTCGTCCGGCTCCGTCCAACGCCAACACCAACACCAACACCAACCAATGCCAACCAACAGGTAGCCGCAAAGCATGCATGGGATGGGGGAATGGGGGATTCTCTCACCGCAAGAGATCGAGCCAATCCAGATCGAAACAATACAAGAGCATTGTTGCACAACGCCGAGGCAAATAGTCACTCACACATGTAAGTAAGGGCTATGAGACATCATCCAACACTACATGAAGGAGCACGCGGTAGGCTGGCTGGCTGGATGGCTGTACTGTACGTAGGTGCGTGTACTTAGGCGCGAGGCGTGATTTGCAATGCTCGCTGGGGGAGTATGCTGCTTACTTTTCCCAGCTGTGCCGCAAAAGCCGTTCTGGTTCTGCCCTGCCCGTCTATAGATACTGAGTTAGGTATCCAAACCAGCGCATCGGTACTGTCCGCGGGTGGCGGTCGACGACTCTTCGCCCGAGTCCAGCCATCCTTATCTTTTTGGTGATAACGTGCTGCGCACTACGCTACAATACAGTATTTACACTACCTAGGTACCTAGGTAGATAGTGTATCAGTTAGTGTAGCTGTTTACTAGCGCCAGCTCTCTAGCGTAGCTTGGTAAAGGGTAAAGGTGATCTTCGTGGGTGGTCGAGGTACAGGCAGATACACGTGCCACGCGCGTCTGATACATGGCCGGCCGAAGTAGCGGAACTTGCGACGCGAAAAACCTCGTCCCGATGGATTCGATGATGTGGGGAGAGCACCCACCCCCAAGCGTAGTGCAGGCTCTCTCTGTAAGACAACTGGGGCTGGGTTCGTCATCCCTGGACTTCTCGGTCCCCTGGACTGTGCCCCCTGGAACTGTACCCTGGCCATCAGAACCCCGGAGGATCGGTACCATGCCCCTTCATTCTGAGATGGCGGCCTACCTATCAGAGGTGGTGCGACGTCGTGCTTTATCGGCTCGAGACCCTCTTTCAGACCCTCTCCCGCAACGCTAGAGCATGATAATGAATGTACTTGTATATACTGTACTGTGGTAGACCGCCGCCAGGCGCAAGACTAAGACTAAGACCGAGACCAAAGTCCAAGACCAGCACCAAATACTTACTTACATACTTAGCAGCGCCAGCGCCAGCACTATGGCGGGACGGCGAATCCCCAATATTCAATTATTACCTCTCGCCGCCTGCTACCTGCCCTCGCATTATCTTGCTACCCACTCTATCTCGCCTCGTCCGGTCTTTTATCGATTTCAACTTGGAGGTCGAGTCCCGTCCGAGACTCGATCCTCAGTCTGCGACTTGTCCGCCACGAGCGCTGTTGATGGTGTCCTGGCTTTGCCGTCGTTACGTTTTATTAATTGTATTACGACAAAGCTCCACCACCTCATCTATATCATGTACAGTTTATCACGGCCATCGATGACCTGTGATTATAGTACAGCCTGCTCGCCAGACAAAATCCGCGCTACGACTATAATATATGCATATGCATCAGATAAACTCAGCACTACTATTACTAACGGCGCGGAATCACAAGCCACTTGTCGAACGCTTTATCGCAGCCGTTTCAATATTTCCACATAGTGGACACGGGAATTGGGCTTGACACTGAAACTCTAAAACCAACCCCGTTCCATATACCGTCGATTGCGTGTGCCAACATTGGCTTTCGGCAACTATATGTTGCGGTAGGTAACGGCGACCTTGATTATACGCCGTAGCAACAGCCGACACCGAGTCCGCGAGCCCCCGGGGACGACCGCGAACTCCCGCTCGTCCTCTACGGAGGTTGACGGGCGTGGCCATTTTTGACCAAATACACCATGCCGTTGTACTCATCGCCGCCGCCACTGCACACTGCCGACGACGACAAACCCACGCTTTTGTCTGCTGGTGGATCACTCTCTTCTGCTCGACCATCATCTTTCTGCGCGTTGCCGGCCGGTTCGTCCGATCCGAGAAGCTTTTTCGGGAGGATAAGACTGTTATGTTAGCTGCCATCTCTCTTCCTTCGCATGGGCCTCGTCCATCTTGTGTTGCTATGGGGACCAACAACGCCCGGTTTACTTGGCCATTGACCGAGACAGAGTTGAGGCACAAGTCTGTCGCAAGCGGGCTAGTGATAGGGAGTCGCATATTATATGCAGCAACGTATGTCTACCCTCGTTTTTCTCTAGACAATCCCCAAACTTTAACATTTGTGTTATAATCTCCAATATCTTCCTTTCAAGTTTGCCAAGTGCCATGGTTCTAGTTTCGCCATAAATTGGAGTTTTGACAGGCTGCATTGCTCTAAGTGTAGGGTTATTCAACGCTAACTCATATGTAACATTAGGCTCTGGATTCTCAAACTCGCTATACTCGAGTTCTTCAGGCGCCTGACGGCCACATTCTGGAGACGGTCTCACGATGTTACCTTAAATATTATACGCTGCATATTAGCGCTAACGTTTGCAGCCGTGCTCATCTCCAATCTGGCTGAATGTCAGCCATTTAGTCACTATTGGCAGGTGCTGCCGGATCCTGGGGGCCAATGTCGTCAGGGCTACGTTCAACTTATCACGATGGCCACTTCCAACATTATGACCGACCTGGTCTTGGTTATTTTTCCTGTGCCTATCATCTTGACTAGCCATATGGGTCCAAAGAAGAAGTTTCAACTCACCTTGTTATTTGGCTTAAGTTTAGGTCCTGTTGGTACTACTATCTATCGAGTGGTTTATGTTTTTCGTACCATGGGAGCCAACAGACACGGTCTCTTCTCGCATCAGTTGAGCTACTCTTCGCAACTACGGCGGCAAATGCATTGGTGCTCGGTTCCTTTGTCCGCGATCGAGGTACCAAAGAAGATTAAATACAGGGCCGATTCTGTCGCTGGTGACTCGCTGGACCGAACCTCCTCGAGACGCCCACTATTCATCGACATTGGGGTAGCGACGAAGACTTGGTCAGAGACCTGGGCTTGGGCGTTAATCCAAGGAATCGCAACAGAGATGAAGAAACACCAAGTTTAGGATTTGGGCCCGCGCCGATTGCCAGTATGAACAATTGGCAGTTCAACCAAGAACCAGCGATGAGTACTGCGCGTGGAGATGATGCCGTCCCCCCTCATGGTCCGCTGGTCACCTCCGGCCTGAGCAATCAATCAACACTCCAAGGCGAGTCTCTTTCCTAGATGTAGGGGGCTTGCTAGAAGTTGAGACGAGCGACACCACCCTACGAAGCACCCGCGACAGTTTCAATTCAAGCCAGGATCCGCTCTCCCATATCGTGCAACTCCATCGCCAACCATGACCGCAAGTGGATCTGGCTTACGGCGAGGTTCTCAAACGCTGTTACAGGACTTGGGCGGTCTCCTTCGGCCTTTCCAGTCGAGGCGTACCATGAGTCCTTCTCGTGGAACCGAGTTACAACCTATACCACAACACCCCCACGAGCCCGCTTATGAAATCGACGAATACCGAGGTGGACCAGTTCTAGTTGATGCTGGCGGCTTACTCAAATAATACGACAATTTGCCACCATTTCTCCTAATATCTTCACTTACACAATATCGCCATACTTCTATCTTAATTCGACTAGTACGATAACTGGTCCTTTACAATTGGTCCCTTCTTATGAGATTTACGACGTTGATGCCGGAACCCACCATGGAGTGTAATACAAAATCTTATATATAAATGAAAACCCAAGCGGATGGGTCGGGCAGCTGGCGTCCTGGAACAGGTTGTGTGCTTTAACTTGGGAGAGGGGCTTCTTTCATCTGAACTGGCTTTAGAGACAAGGCTACGACGGCGTTCTTGGTTTCACAGGAGTCAGCGACTTACAACGGTAGCATGTTTACAGAGGATTGTTTTTCTTATTACGCTATTCCCTACTGACAAGAGATACGGAGATATAAGATTACGGGGTTATCGGCGTCGCTTGGGGGAGCTGGGCGTGGCGCAATAGGGGAAGGAGATGAAAAAATACCGCGAAGAGTATTAAATCAGCTGCTCGTATAGCGCCGGAAGTTCATTCTTCCTTGTCTTTGCCTGTATGTCTAGTTAGACTTGCCGTCGTAGGGTGACGGTTTTCCCGCGCAGATTTATAGATACCCCCAGATAGTACTGTTTTATTATTAAACGATGGTCGGTTTTGACTAGATAGCACTCTACGAGCAATGATAGGAACTTATCACTGCAAGTGCTATACAGACTTTATAACATGCTCTCTTCTATTCGCTCCGGTTAGACCTGTTTTAGCTTCGCGATTAGGGGACGTGGATTATGAGTAGGACTACCTACCACCTATTTTGTTTAGCAAAACCTCTTCACCATTACGCCCCCAGGGTCACGAAGCGCACGAAAGGATTCTGCCGAGCCGGAACCTTTTTGGCGTATCTATTGACAACTGATATCGGCGTAATCCTCGGGGTTTTCCTCCTATTGTATCTGACTTGTTGGTTGGTCGTTTTTGCTGACTCGAGTTCCGGGCTGACTTGAGACACGTGGGGTTCGTTGCCACTTATTCCGTGGCGTTTGTTGTATACCTATGTATAATGGCACATGAATAATGTGGCTCCCTGGGAGAATTGGAATCTGGGGGTGTATATTTCCGGGGCTTACGTTCTCGTGAACTTGGAGGATTCTATCCGGAGGCGGATCGGTGTGGCGAATGTCAGACTAGATAGCGTAGGACGGTCCATCTGGGGTCGGATACTTGGTTGGGGGGTTAGTGCTTACTAAAGAGGGACGGGTGTATATATCGTCGTTGGATCTGGCATGACATATGCTCTACGTGGATGCTTGCTAAGTCGTTCGTTGTCGCGCGAGCGAGGGAGAAGAGACCTAAAGACGGAGCAGCCCGTCCTGAAGCTGATGTTCGTATTTCGGTACCTCAGCTGATAGGTAAGTTTGGGCGTTTGACAGATCTACATGCTGACTTGAGACACACGAACCAACATCATCATGTACGGCCTAGGGAATTACTAGATCGGGTGATTAATAGACCCCAGAGTCAGCGCTGACTCCGGATTCCTATATATCCAAGTTGCTTATCTATCTTAGACTTAGGTAACAGAATCTCATTCCTTCTAAATGTACATTGCAGTCTCTAGCTTGAACGGACAAAACAACTGACAAAACACACCTATATATATATATCACCGGTAAGGAGGTGCAGGTGCTTTGTATTCTGTCCTGTGTTAGCAGTATGTTTCTGATATATCATACGGAGTAGCCTAGCACGTGGTGGGTTTAATGAGTAGGGTTAAGTTGAATATTGAAAGCATCCTAGACTCCTATGGCCTATTTAACTTTAGAGTTGTTGGGGCACTTTACAGCTGCGTGAAACCACTCGACTTCTCACTGCGGGATATTTGATACTAGTCACCAAACGAGGGGCCATGAATTAACTAGGAAGCCCTACCAGTTGATTTCTCGGAATTAAATATAAGTCTGTATCAACAAGGCTCGACCAGGGTCAAAACCTATCAAAGAAGCTGCCCTTGAAGCTTTACATACCAATAAACGCCGTCCCACCGTCGAAATCCCTAGTGTCATCCGCGTAGACGCCATATTTTGCAAATGCTTTTCTGCTGTATATATTTTTTTTCTGCGCCTGGGTATTTGTACTTCTCTTTATACACACAACCGGTAACTAGCGTAACGTCCAGCGGTTTCGCTGCTACGAATAATCTTGACGATCTGCCCGCGTCGCATACCGAAGTATTTGGCGACGGGGTCGCGCTGGAGAATACGGGGTAGCTGTGTCTCCTTCAAACGGTAACGCTTGAGTAACGCCGTCTTCTCATCCCTGCTCAGGATGACGTGACGGGGCACAAGCTCGTGGTGAGTGATGTTGATGAGCAGGTCTTCTTCGAGGAACCATCGATACTGGTCCATTGGGCGAACTTGGGGATCTCCTTCTTCGCAGCGGACGAAACGTTGCCGCTTAGTATCATTATGCTAGTTCGGTAGTGTTCATGCGAGCAGAACTTGCCGAACTTGCGCATGGCATCAGCGCCAACGCTTGTGTCGTCGTTGAACTCAACCCAGATAGTACCGATATCCGGCTGCGGGTCGGGATTGCTGGCGGTGGCAGGAGGGGTGTATTTCTTTAGCATCTCGGGGCTCGGTCGAGCTGAGAACTTCATTCTTTCTGCCTATTCACGACGGCATCCAGCTCTAGTCAGTCACGGCGAAACCATTGGGCGATTCCCTGTTTCGGGTATACCTACGAGACGCTGCCATCTATGCTGGTGTATTGCGTTCTGAATGCATCGAGCGAGATCTTCACCTCATCCTCTGCGAGTTCATAGCCCTAAGCAAACAGGTACATCAGCACCTCTGTTCCCCCTCCATTTAGCCCATTTACCGCAAGATAACATACCGGTCTTGGACCATCTCGTGGCGGTTCTCCATGCGCGCCAGGCCTTGACTATGCTCCGCTCATTGGTCCGTGTTCAGGGTGTCTGTGTCGGCCATGTTGTTGCCGAGGAGTGCGATCGCAATGTCGGATTGGTTCGGTGTATCTGGGGTGGGTGGGTACAACTGGGATGCGAAGCGTAGTTTGGCTAGGTGTGCGTATGTGTGTGCGCGGTGGGTTGTGGCAATGTGCGCAAGAAAGAAGGTGTTAAGGTGTTGAGATGTGCACGGGCGGTGACAATGACCGAAGAAAGCTTGCTGGTTCAGCCTTGCTTCCTGGGCAGAGTTTAAAAAAAATCTAGCGGATTTGCAGGGGTGGCGCGCGCTACTGGGATTGCAACGCACAGCGGTCCCTACCGTCGCGCACCTACCTCTGAACACTGCTCTGAACAGTGAATAAGAGCCCCACCGTTAGGAGCCCAGACCACATTGACGGACTAGGTACTTAGTACCTAGGTAGGGTGGGAACTGGGGCAGGTGGTGTTGCACTGCACAGGTCGCTGCACCCAAATTCTTGCCAAGACCAACCAGAAATTTTCCAATCTGTTAGTAGCCGAAAACCTAATCTACCCATACACTAGACAGGAACTAAGGTCAGAGAAACAGAGAAACGGGCAGCCTTCTGGACCCTGCGATCTGGCCTTACTTTGCTCAGGTCGCCGATCCTTCCCCCAGAATTATACTTTTCTCTGATTGTTCTTGTCTCTATATAATAGAGTGCGGCGGAATCCCACATTGATTGATGTGGTAGTCTTCCCTCTCCGTCAATATACCTACATCGTATCTGTCGCACCACCCATTGGTTTTCCTTCAATCATGGCCGAGACCGCTGCCGCTCCTGCGGCTGCTCCCGCAGCAGCTGAAAAAAAGAAGCCCGAGAAGCCCAATGCCGAACTCTTCAATGAGCGTCTGGCTAGGCCGAGAAGGACCACCAGGACACATGGCTAGATACGTATGTCGCAGTTCCTAAAACTCAGCCTAAAACTCTACTTGTGCCCGCTTCCCATCATGCGCGCATCCAAATTAGTTGGTTGGTTTACTTACATCCGCATTAGAATGCCATCAAGGCGAAGGTCGACCTTGCTACACCGAACAAGAATAAAGATGCCCGAGCCTACTCAGAAGCGTCGCCAGGAACTCATTGCAGAGGCCAACGACATCCGCAGCAAGCAGGGCGTCGGCAAAAATGCTCGCACCTCAAAGCTCGATCAGATTAAGCGGCTTGATGAACAACTCCGATCTCGTATCGCCGAGCAGAAGACTGCTCGTGGCAAGGTCTCTTTCAGAGCGTCGAAGATATCGATCGCCAGATTGAGTCTCTCGAGAAAGAAGTTAACAGCGGCATGATGAAGCTCGTAGAAGAAGAAGGCCTTGAATGAGGTTTCTAACCTGCGCAAGCAACGTAAGAACTTCGCTCAGTTCGATAACTCACAGAAGGGTATCGATGAACTCAAGGCCAAAATCAAGGAAATTAAGGACAGCATGGATGACCCCGAAGCCCGTGCCCTCAGCGATCGATACACAAAAATCCAGGTGAACTAGATTCTATCAAGGCTGAACAGGACGAGGCTTTCAAAAACCTTAACTCCCTGCGCGACGAGCGAAGTAAGCTACAAGCCGAACAGCAAGAAAAGTTCCAGGCCATACGCAAATTGAAGGATGAGTATTACGGTGCGAAGAAGGCATTTGGCGAGTTCGAGCGTGAGGCCCGCCAGAAAGCCCGGGAGCGCCAAAAGGCCGAACGAGAGCGATATGACAAGGAGAAGAAGAAGGAGCGTGCCCAGAAGATGCTGCAGGAGGCCAGCGACCCAGCCTTCCTCGAAGAGATCCGTCGCGCTAACAGCCTGCTTCACTTCTTTGACCCATCATCGACGTCGACTGAGAAGGCACCCCTTCTGGCTGAGAGCGGCTTAACTGCTCAAGCTTCCCGCAAAGTTGATGACTCGGGTCTGAAGGGTACTAAGCTGATGCGAAAGGAGGATCGCGACGATGATTACCTCCCCGCCATTAAGAAAGGGAAGAAAGGTAACAAGAAGTCGGCACTGCGGAGAAGAGCGGTTTTCAACTGCCCACCATCTGTCATCGACGACTGTGGTTTCCTAGGCATTGACCCTCCATGGGTGCCGCTGACGTTCCAGGCGTTATTGAAAAGGTCAAGGCAAAGCTTGATCACTGGAAGGCCGATCAGCAAGCCGAGACGCAACGAGTAAGTCTCCCTCGTAATCTTCACATTGACCATATATGTGCTGACTGTCCAGAACATCGAGAAAGCGAAGGCCGAAATTGAGAAGCTGGAGGCTGAGGAAGCCGCTGAAGCCGCTGGCGCCACAACCCTAACGGTGTCGATGGACAGGCCGATGCCAAAGTAGAGGCCGTTACCTCAGAACTCAAAGATGCTTCTTTGAAGAGAAGAAGGACTAGGGTTCGACGATTTCCCTGATTAGAAGCCAAAAGGACCCAGAGATCAGGCTGGAGCAAGAAAAGACTACGATGAGGATGATTCTTCGATTCCGGTCTCGTCCTCCAATCCCGTTTCGCAAGCCAATCACGAACCGTCTAGTATTGACGCAGACTCGGTCCCTGAGCCCGATAAGCTGAAAGCAGAAGACGTCTCGCTGGTAGTTTCGGGCTCAGTTGGAGAGAGTTAGGCGTTTCTTGCATGCGTTTATCGTCACTGCGAGCTCTGCATACCCCTTCGTTGTGTAATTGTTATGTCTTCTCCTCTAGACTACTACTTAGTCATTTATGATATCTTACTGGCTCAGCATTGGTACCTCTTGGTTGGAAGAAGCTATGATACCGATTTGACGGCGGGATAAATAAAGAATCTCTTATCAATTTAAACTCTGTGATCGGCGTACGTAGCCGTTTCAGCTAACCACATACCCCGATTAGATCTGGATGCTACGATTTTCATGTGCCTCGCCTACCGCTATACTCATCTCAGCTAGGTCCGTTGTGTCGTAGCTCCATGAACGGGTCGATTCCGCAACTCCCCGCGTAAGCTGTTGTTTCACAAGGACCGTCCCGCGTCAATTCGCATGATACACGTAGATAGGGCCATGCCACGAAACAAGGCGCGAACTCAACGAGCTTCTTCATGTGGTTTTCCAGCCCAAGTCATGCACAAGACCTAACGGGATCGGTGGTTATACATAATACTAAGATCCCGGGAGGGGAGGAGGGGAAGGCCGAGACCCATTCCGTCCCGCTTCCGTCGTTTTGAGTGAACTGGGGTTGGTTGGTATCAGGTTCAGGTCTCGAGGTTGGGCCGCGCTGCTTTGCTACTACGGTACCCAGGTAGATAGTTCAGACTACCTATCACGCTCCCCCCTCACCCGTAGGTAAAAATACGTTTGTCTTTTTGCGCTTCCACGCACCACATATCTAAGGTTAAGCGTGGATGCACGGCAAACCGGTCTCGTGATCGATGATGCAGCATGACAATGGTTACACCTCGTTATACCCACTTGCATACACTTCCATCTGCTGCAGCGCTGCGCATACAATATATATATATATATATACGTATATACACACATACATACTTCTATTGTGACGTACATGACGTGCTAGATACCCGCCCAAGTTAAGTAGGTATACGTAGTTCGAATGGATAGTAGTAGGGTTTGGTATGGTACCTATAATATGGTCGTAGGTTTATACTGGCTTGGAGGTATACTCTATCTCTTCCTGGAAACTGCCTTGCTGAATATCTATTTATACTACCTACCTAAAAGCGACTGTGCCTGAGTAGTTCTATCATGCACACACATTTATATATATATAGATACATACGTACCTCATAATTGAATGACGAGAGGTCACGATGTGTATGGCACACTGAGAGGTACCTGTGTGCGTAGTAAGATTAAGAGAACTACGCAATATTATCAAACAAGTTTTTTTTTTTTATCCAAATTTATTTATTTAATTTCTTTGTATTAAAATTCTTTTATTAAATTTATTTTTGTGCTGGTAAGATAGATGGAGAACGCGTACGGCGGTTGGTCTTACATACAGTTCTCGAAACCTATCCCTCCCTCCCCTCCACGGCAGATACCGGAGTCGGGAGAAAAACTCTACTTGGGTAGATACAAGTAGGCACTGTGCGTGCAAAAACCTAACCATGCGAGAGCCAGTGGTTTATTTAATCCCCGTCTAATCCATTGTGTACCGGGATCGTGAGACAATGGCAGGTTCATTCGTTCGCTTTGGCTACACAGAACATATTTAGCGAAATAAGTAAGGTAGGGGTGGCCATGAAAGTATGAAAAGGTACTGTAGGTAGCGAGGGAGATAATGTAGCGAGAGGTGCCTAGAACCTTGAATGTGTGAGAGAGGAGAGAGATGAGAAAAGGTGTTCCACAGCATTCCAGCCAATCCAAACGGATAGTTTGACCGAAAAAATCGCAACGTGCATGTTCTCTACAGCAAACCCGATGCATGACGCGCGAGTGGCTATACATGGCGTCGTTGGGGTACGTATTGGAAAATACTTATTTTGTATTGGCCGTGATATCATAAATGTATGTATATACACTACAAATAAGTAGGTCAGGTTATGTCGTTTAGAGATTAATAGCACGTTTCGTTTTCCTTGAAACGTGGAACCGGTCCCGGGAATCAACCTTTGGTTTTGCATCTATACACGTTGTCAACTTATATCTACGTAACCCTCTGATTCTTTCCCGGCTGGCTACAAGTATCGTGGATAGATGCGATGGTTATCTAGGGCCCGAATCTTAACTACCTAGGTATTTACGTGTTAGGCTGCTGCTGGAGGGAGGTCACTAAATTCATGGGATACCAGTCCTAGAAAGGGCGCACGATTCGAGTGTTTGATTTGTTTTTGTCTACTACTTCGCTAGGGTCTTGAGGCCTGAATGCGGATGGACGGACAGTTAGAGGCGTATTCCATACTCTTGTCTTGTCTTGTCTGCGAACTGATTTAGTGCTCATACTCAGTCTCTGGGTGTCAACATATTGTTCTGGAGGACCAGATTACCCCCGATCCAGGCTTTTCTGACCAAGACCAACGTGATTCGGTAAAACATATCCCAACTTTCCCAGACACCCGCGTAGTAGTAACCCTACGTCCTGGTTGGGCTTGGCCATTCCTCTTCAGGGACCGCCTATTCCTTTCCACCGGGACTCGTATATTCAACGTTCAACAACTTGGCCGCAATAACTCTGCTATACTCTCCTCCATTTATGAATTAATACCTTGAAACTCCATACTCCAATACCCGCTATCTGCGGATTAGCCAATTTGGAAATGATAACGAACACGTACACCACGTCCAAACCTAATGGAGTGGAGACATGCGATCTAAATGTCATCTCCTCGAACCTGCAAGATAGAGTGGTGAAGTGCTAGATGGAGAGACAAAAGAACCGTAGAACAAGTGTGTCAAAAAGATAACGGTGCCGGCGCTATGCAAAATGGTTATCGACGTAAGCCGTGATTTGGTTCCCGGCCGGCTCCTGAATGCATTGCAAAACATAGTCATCGACTCATATAATCGTCGTCTCATGAAATACTACCCTCTGAGTATCTGGGATATGATAGCAGTAAGGTTGCGGTATGCTGAGCGAGAAAAAGAAAGCTTTTTAATTCCGGCGTCCGGCGTTCTCTCTAACGCCTGGGTTGTGTTGAGTCGATATTGGCTCATTTAGTCCATCGCATCGTTAAATGGGGTTTCCGCTAAGTATGATCATGAAAGTGCCTATGATAGTCGTTTATCCTCAAGGTCCTCCTATGTGATAGTTATAGAAACTTTGGGTGGTGCTGTCGGCGGCCGGAAACCCTGTGGTTGCTGCCGTCTTGTCCGCGTTACAGGTGCCATAGGGTTTCCTCCGATATGCAGAGTAGGAGGAGGAGCGGGTGTTCTCCGCTCAATTTGAGGTGGTGGCGGCGTCCTTCTGTTACGAGCCCTCTCGTGTGCGCTTTCCGGAGCTATAGTCGAACTCCGTCTGTGCTTTCTCGCAGCTCCATTCATTGCGCTTAGTGGTGGATCTTTTACCGTAGGATCTTCTTCGGCAGGGAGATTCATCTCGACCAAGCCAAAGAAATACTCGAGCACTTCTGGATACCGCTGAACGCTTGACTGCCAATCCTCGTCGATGCCTCGCTTGAGAGTTGCCTGAGCTGTTTGAATCTCACTTGGATGTGGAGGCGCATGGTAATAATGATAAGCATGTGCTGTTAAGCGCTCCATGTGTTCGTTATGTGCAGCCTTCCGCCGCTCAGTGAGCAGTCGAAAATACTCGAGTATATAGTCTTGGGCATGTGCTCGAACCCAAGAGCTAATATAGCATTAACATGAATTAGCATATAGCCATACATCGGCGTTAAGTTTTAGCCAACGTAGACCAGGTAGGGCTCCTGCGATTGACTCACCGTATCTCATTGTAAACCGATTGCATCATCCGGAGTTCTGCGTGTTGAACCGCAGACTCAAGCCCCTTGGCCTCGCAGTCACAAGCATGCGTGGCAGGGGCATGGCAGATAGCACAGTCTGGGTCCATCCTAATGACGGATTTGCGGTGTTTCTCCCTGGAAAACATCTTAGCGGCGTGAAGCCGAAGGCGGCAGAGGCGAGGACGGCCGGTATATGTGGTCGGTGCACATAGAGGATGATGGGCTCAAGATGTGCTATCGTACAACGTATCCATAGAGTGACCCGAAAGGGTCCATGGAGCGAGAAGGGGGAGGGAAGATCAGAAGTAAGCAAAATGGAAACTGACCTGTATTATGAAGAGGAATACAAGCAACAGCACAGCAGCGGGCACCACGGTCCAGGTAGTGGTAGTGGGAGTGTTGCAGCGAACCGCGTGGTGGCAGGAGGGGGGAATTGGACGAGAGGTACTCAGTCTGTGGCTAGCTTGCGATTGTCCTGCAGGAGACAGAATTGACCGCCCGGTCGAATGCGGCGAAGGGAAAAAAGGGCAGCAAATAAGGAGAGGGAAGAGCAGGCTTGCAACCCGATATGGCCGATATCACGGGAGCCGAACAGGTCTATGGGCTCTCAGGGCTCTACGGGCTCTATGGGAGTGTGTGGGGTATCGACACAACCACGAGACAACATACACAGTACGGGAGACGGAGAAGCCAAGCGTGGCGTGTGTATGCGAGGGAGGGAGTTGAGCAGCAGCAGGAGAGAGCGGGATGATGGACAGACAGACAGACAGATAGACAGACTGTGCTGGTGGTGGCTGACTAGCTGGCTGGTTTGACTGGCTGAGCGATGGACAGAGAGACAAACTGACTGACGGACGGACTGACTGACTAACTGACTGACGGACGGATGGGCTCACTGATGAGCGCACTCAAGGCCAGCAGAGCGAGAGTGGTGGTGGTGGTGGTGTTGGTGGTGGTGGTGCAGAATGCAAAGACGGAGAGAGACAGACACACAAGACCAATTGACGAGAGCGAGAGAATCAATCAATCAGCAGAGGTCGTGAGTGCAACAGCCAGCGAAGCCCGAGCACAGAGGATGTCCACGTCCGGGCCAGGAGATAAAAATTGGCTGTCGTGGCTCGAATGGGCGCCCGGACTACTAGTATGCAGTGTGCATGAGAGTAACCCAATCGAGCGTTCGCAGATCCGCCAACATTGCTGCACACCCCAGATCTTGATCAAGCTGTTGGTGAGGGGGGAGGGGGAGGGGCGGGAGCGTGAACTGGGGGAGGCGGCAACGACACGGGAGTCCGGAGGAGGAGGTTTTGGAGACGTTGGTTGTTCGATCGAAGCGAGGCCCAGGGAACAGGGAAGGATATTCTCTGTTTTTATTTATAAGGAGATCGAGGAGAGGCGAGACGAGAGTGGCCAGAGAGTAGCTTGGTTCGATGATAGATGTATGGATGATGTAAATACAGTAGATGATACCCTACCTACATACTTACCTAAGGTACTTCCACCTGGGCACCTACCGAGGTACTTCAAGGAGACAGACAGCACTCTTGAGCCTCCAAAACCGACCTAGGGACGCTTGCTGGCTCGAACCACCGCCCACATTATAGCTGTAGTAGGAAGATAGACTAGCCCAAAGCCAGATAAGACAACAGACGATGTAGCTAGATGATTGGACAAATTAAAGCTCTTGCCTCTCACACGATGGACTTAATCTTCCACAGTACGAATAGCATATGCACCACATGGAGCATGTCTTGGATTGAATGCAGTCAAGGTATACCACTGGGCAGTTGTCGGCCTATACACCGCTTCTATCGGCGGCTAATTGGGACAATGGCGTGCCAGACGAAACTAGGGGTACATAGGCCCAAAGAAGAAATAGTTGAGAATTAGTGTATAGCAAGGTTATAGTCAATCGATTGCAATCGCGGGCAGAAACACAAATAACCGATTAGTGTCGTTGCGTTATGTGCTAGGTCTTCTATGAATACGGAGAGAGGTATAGTCTATCTGACTAGCAAAGGTTTTGATGTGTTGTCAAAAACGCCCACCTGCAAGGCCCCTTGTCCGGGTCTTTGCTGAACGAGGGAGTTGACTGTTTGCCCTTGTTTCCGGGTCGCTACCGGCGCTAACCGATTTAAAGCCTAGTGTCATTGGAGACTTTTCCTTTCTGGGAATTAGAGGTTCAATCTATCTTATCGCTTAGATAAAAATTCCAGCAACCCGCGGTACCTACAATACCGTACCGGACCAGACAGTTAGTACTGTACTGTAAGCCAGCGTCAATGAATATCATGATATTGAACAAGGCAGCACCCAACCCAATCAGAGTCACCGATAATGCCTCCGAGATGCTCACCAACCTCGAGCTTCTTCCTCCCGTTCCTTTATCCTACCTTATTCCGCTCCGTTGCCCGCGTGCCTCGAGCTAGTTTCTCAACCTCTATACCCATCGCGACATCGACATCCATTACTGAGGAGAGCGACAGGACGGTGACTTCGGCCTCGAGCGATGCAATACCTACCTCACGCTTAAACCCCTCGCCAGATGACTATTCCGTCTCGACCTTTGCCGACAAGGCTGCGATAACAATCCAAGCCGGTGGAGCGGTCATGGCTGCATTTCGTTTCTCCGGGAGATTTTCATTGCCAACGGGCCTGCCAACGGCGGGGATGGTGGACATGGCGGTAATGTCTACATACAGGCCGTCCATGGCGAAAACTCGCTGCACAAGCTAGCCCGTCGTCGCATTATCCGTGCCGGCCGTGGCAAGACAGGACAAGGCAGCAATCGCGGTGGTGCACGAGGCGAGGACGTCATCATCCAGGTTCCCATTGGCACCGTCATCCGGGAAATCGACAGGATAGACCCGTGGTCGAAGAGGGCATATTATACCGCCAGGCGAGGGAGAAGGAGCGCGAGTATGATAAGCTGGTCAGAGAGGCTGAAGCCGCGGCTCAGGCTAGCGAGGAGAACGGGGTTGGTGAGGGCGAGGCTCTTCGGATGAACGTAGAGTTGCCCGAGCCACCTGAACACCCGAATGCGCATAAGTTTGTTTTGTACCCTGGCATGTCATCTGGTGAGCGTCGTAACATTTCGCTGCCCCGGCTATGGAACCGAGAACGCCTATATGCTCAACCAGAGGCTCCTGTCCACCTGGACCTCTCCGTAGCTTCCCCTCGTCCCATCTTGTTGGCAGCAGGGGGTCTCGGTGGTTTGGGTAATCCACATTTCGTCTCTAAGGATCGGCCTCGTCCCCTATTTGCAACTAAGGGAGAAAGGGCCGTGCGTATGCGGATAGAACTCGAGCTTAAGCTCCTCGCAGACGTGGGCTTCGTCGGGCTTCCGAATGCTGGTAAGAGCACCCTGCGTGCGCTGACACGTAGCCGTGCCCGTGTTGGCAATTGGGCCTTCACAACACTTCAGCCTAACATCGGCACTGTGGTGCTCGATAATCATAAGGGCCGCCCAATCGCGAAACCCCGTTCATCCGGGTCTTCCCCCCTTCGCATTCTGTTATTCGTAATGCTACGTTTGGGTCTGTTGTTGTGTCGCACCAGCCCGGCCAATTACAGATTGGCGAGGCGCCGGAGCCCCGTAAACGCTTCACCATCGCAGATATCCCAGGTCTCATTGAGGGTGCGCATCTAGACCGTGGGCTAGGCATAGAGTTCTTACGTCACGTTGAGCGAGCAGGCGTTCTCGCCTTCGTCATTGATCTAAGTGCAGGTGATGCAGTGAAGGCACTCAAAGCTCTATGGACCGAGGTTGGGCTTTATGCGCGCATGCGCGAAGACGAAGAAAGAGAGCGAGAAGCGAGCGAACGTATTGATTGGCAAGGAGATGGGACTCCATTGGGAACAGGCCAGATGATAGTAGCAGATCTACCCAAGCCGACAACCGAGCCAACCGGCTTGTACATCGCTGCCAAGCCATGGTTTGTCATTGCCACCAAGGGGGATCTACCTGAGACCGAGGAGAACTTCAACAAATTGAAGGAGTATCTAGACGCTATCACAAACGGCCAGGAGCTTCACCCTAGTGGTGTTGAGCATGCCTGGACAGAAGATTGCGCTGCGATTCCTGTGAGTGCCATTCATGGGCAAGGCGTCGATAGGATCGTACAATGGACGTTAGAACTACTAGATGAATGATATCGGCAACAACAACTTACGAAATAACATGTATAACATAACATAATATGAAGTTTTATCATACCTAGGTAAAGTAAGTATGCCTTGTAATTGGAAATGGAACCTGATTCGCTGGCATTGGATGTCACAGCCACTGCTGACCACAAGCCTCAAGCAGGGCAGTGCTCACTCAAAGTACCTACTTCGATTTGTTTTTAATGGGGGTTGGAGATCCCATCTGTTTCTATCCCAGAACGTTTCCGCGAAAGTTCAGGCATCTACCGCATTGCGTATCTCAACCGTACTTATGGATCCATTAGTGCGTATAAATACCTCCCGTAACTGATTCGTTAGATTCCCTTTTTCGTATGATCTAGCAAGTTCTACGATGCAAGACTTGGAGGTCCCAATTAACGTGCTTTTATCACGCAGTCTATCACAGCCAGTGTACTCGCCATCGTAGGGGCGCTACGCGCTGTGACGAAAGGCTACAAGCGCATTGCCGATCTAGGCAGAGCCTCTCAAGAATTCACCGACCTGGTAGATGAAGTGAGTTGCATTCTCCGCCTCCAGATTAAACTGACATCGGTACTAGATTGAATCCGTCCATGCATACCTTGGGATGCTACACTCAGTGCTGGCTTCCAACACGCACGTGTTTGCTACCATTGATTTAACCCCTCTAGGCACTTCCCTCTCTCGTTTAGATTTCACTGTCCAGAAGCTGCAGTCCGCCCTGAAACAAGCTAAAGCGGACTCTGAATCGAGTGACGATCACAAAATCTCAAAAATAAAATGGCAGGTCTATAAATCAAAATTGATCCAGCTTCTAGATGAGGTGCGTTGTAGGAAACAAGACCTTGTCGACAAGGTCGGTGTACTTCAGCTCGCATTGAGGTACGTACATTCTTCTATGATCGATCCTTATGCTGATCTCACAAGTGTGCTTCACTCGAATTTACTGCCTATCACCCACGCCAAAACAGAAATATCATATACAAGGCATGATGATCGCGCCAGTGAAGAGCCACAATCTACCGCCATACTTGATAGCAAGCAAATCAACCCTCTAGATGTTAGGTCCCGTAATCAAGTGCAGCGCCGTTGTCCTATCAGTTGCTCGTGTCGGTGCCATCAACTTTGGGCTACAAGATCCCAACCCTCGCTTCTAAGCACAATACGGCGTATTCTATCATTAGTTGCGACGACGGCTCACTACGAGCCTATTTTATGTGATGACCAGGCCTGTCGAGATATCACTCAACAGAAATTTGCTCTCGTTTTCCAGATACCTTTGTTCCGACAGGTTATCTGGTTAAGACTGGCATGGACTACCATATTGGGCCCTGGAACATCTCTCTATCTCAGGGTTGGGGGGTGATTACAAACCCGCTGGTCCTAAGAACCGCAGCATACGGAGACCCCCAGAGGCTACGAAGGCAATTTGAGGAAAGAATAGCCCTTCCAATGATATAGCGTCGGATGGCAGCAGCTTGCTTCTTGTGAGTTGGAAATGTTCTTCATGGCGTATCCATACTGATGCTAGTTAGGTCGCAGTTAAGTGTAAAAATCTGAAGGTAATCGAGTACCTACTCGAACTCGGTGTAGATGTATTCCAGCCAGACTTCTTTGGCATGTAAGGAGAAAGTCTATCGTTGAAAACTGGGCTACTGACTACTGACTACTGACTACCGATATAAGGTCGCCTGCTCTGGGGATTCTGCATCTAAAACGACACTATCCAAATTCTTCCTTAGGGACGGGAAAACTCCAGGCCCTAGTAGAAGAATTCGACCCTTCAAGCCCACGGGAAACCCGCTGATCACAGTATTAGAAAATGGCACTGATGCTGCATTAGAAGATGTTCTAAATGAAAACCCTTCGCTCGTGAACGAGCCGGAGTTCGGTGCTAGTCCTTTACATATAGCAACAAACCTGCGGCGCTATTCGATGATCAAGTTGTTACTTCTGCGAGGCGCGGATCCGAGGAAATGGGATATATTTGGGTTCCCTACGCTGCATCACGCGATTTGGAGCAGCGACGTGGAAGCTACTCGAATACTCCTTCACTTTAGTAGCGAAAGGAATGTTCTCAATATTCGTGGCACTACCGCACTTGAAGAAGCACTTCAGTGGTCTTCGAATAGAGTTATATCCATGCTTTTGTCATTTGGTATGAAGATACGACTTGGCTCCTCTAATGTCTTTGTAACGCTTGCTAAAAGGAGACCCCCATATTGCGACGATGATGATGAGGACGAAATAGAAGCCATTGCCCAACGTCTTCTAAATGATGGGTTAAATTTTGATGATTGTGGTGGAAAGCCCTGTGAGGAAGCAGTTGCAACTAATAATGTTTGCGTTCTTCGCGTTCTGTTAAATATGGGGGCTGATTTTTACGGCCCGAAAGAAGGAGAATGCAGCGTCCTCCATTTAGCTGGGGATTATGCTACAATGGAAACCATCGAGCTTCTTAGGGAAGCCAATATCGAGGGACTCGACCCGATGCGAAGTGGAAAGGATGGACTGCCATGGAGATCTTCGACAGCCGTACAACCTACGAAGATTATGAGCTTAGTCCAGCGCAAACAAGGCCAACCGCGGAAGAGTCTATAGCGTTCAGAGCGCTCATCGACGAGGTGCGAGAGCGATACAGCCATAGGAGAACTTTGCTAGAAACTTACGATCAAGGGATCGAAATCCCAGAGAAGAGCAATGTGCTGCTTGGTGAAGAAGATGGGAAACCAGTGGGAATCCAGGCATCATTGCCCGGGGCATGGGTAGAATAAGACGCAAACAGAGATGGAGAGACATCTTTCTACACGGATTTCTGCGCCTATTTTTCAGATTTTGTTCCATTTCCTGATACTTCGGTTTTCTCCTTGTCATGATATTAATGGATGAGACTATGTTAGATTACTATCTTTAATCAACAGTTGTTTCCCGCTCGTTCCAAGGTCATAAATAGTCAATTGTACGGCCGAGTCCGAAGGACGAGTTGGAGAGCAAGCTCAATAAACATGTGAAATCATGTACCTCGAACTTCCGTTTGCTATTAGTGGACATTGTGTAAGCGCCCTCGCGGAGGCCCTCCGGAAGGCAGATTAGATGCCTATCGCCGGTGTTATGTGGAGGTTGTTAGTTCAACTTGCATGTAGCTTGGCATTTGCGCCCCAAACGGCTATAACTATAACCCTTCGACCACGAGCCGACCCGGGAGCGGCCCGTCACTCATGCATGTGGACTTTTATCCTCACACACTGTCTCGAATCTCGCAAGGCAAGAGAGGTTAGTTGCCTAAAAGTGTAATTTGTGCTTGAGTTTGCAAATACTTGGAGTTAGCTAATCTCTTTGACACCATGTATGTGCAGATCTAGGGCAGAACTCTTAGCCAACTTTACCGTTCGAAAAAGGTGTAATAACACCCTGTATACTTATTCATGTGATATATTCGAGATGTACTACCTTTAAGATAAGGAAGAGCTTTACTTATCCAGGTAAGTACCCAAGGTATCTACCTGATAATCAGCATGTAGGTGAGGCAAGAAGCGCCCTCGTGTGATAATTAGGTACCTTGTATATGCGTATCTCTGTGGCGCGAATATACATGGAAGTTACGTGAATATATACCTAGGAAGGTACGTTGCTTGTTGCTCGGGGAAGCTTCCTACCTATTTATTAGTGCACGAACCTCCAGATTATTTTCCTTTCTCTCTCGTTCCAACTCCATCATTTTTGTGTCTACCTTCCTTCGCCAGCCAAACTCACACTGCAACTTGTATTCAACTTCTTTCTCTAGCATCAATTTTGCGATCAAGTTCGCGAAAATGAGTGGACTGCCAAAAGAGGGCGGGCTGGTTGCCGGTAACCTCTCTATCCTGACCAAAGTGGACAAGTTGCGCGAACTCATCGGCACAAGGGTTGCTTTACCTCAGGTACGTTTCCCTCTTTCTCCTATTAGAGATAGGATCAATGCTAAGTCTGTAGCTTGTTGTGGTTGGTGACCCAGTCTTCAGGAAAGAGCTCCGTTCTTGAGAACCTGACTGGGTTTGGGTTCCCTCGTGATGCAGAGCTATGTACTCGCTATGCTACACAGATCACTTGCCGCCGCGAGGCACAGGAGAGCATTTCCGTCTCTATTATGGTCAATCCGGATGCTTCACCTGATTCGCGAGCTCGCGTGAAGGATTTCAGTCGCACGTTCACCGAACTGTCGTCGGAGAACCTGGCCCAGCTATTTACAGATGTATGTGTACCATGCTCGCAGCCAGCAGAAGCATCACTCATCGTATGTAGGCAAACGAAGCAATGGGTATTAGTACCAGTAGCCACATCATTAGCTCTGACGGCCTACCGTTGCCCGCGTTCAGCGAGCATATTCTCAAGATTGAGAAGCTGGGTCCTAATGTAGGTTTTGAATGGCGCCTCTACCTACTAGCTTCCTCAAACATTATCTAACGAATTACAGGAAGAACACTTTACTGTGATTGACGTCCCTGGCATCTTCAGACGGGAGACCGAAGGTGAGTAAGAGATTGCCGATATTGGTTGACTTTCTCTGACTAGTTAATAGGTGTAATACCGAGAGCGATATCGAGTTAGTGATGAATATGGTCAAGAAGTATAGTAGGTCATAGCAAAGTTTCTGATCTGTTAACGTAAGTGGCATGAGCTAATGGCATCTGGTACAGTCCAAGACTCCCGGACGATGTATGTTGTACTACTATGAAGCGATATACGTGTGCGGCTGATAATTTGGATAGTATTTTGGCCATTATACCTAGCAACGTTGACCCCGCTACGCAAGAGATCCTAAAGTTGGCAAAAAGAGCTGATCCGACAATGACTAGAACTATGGCAGTCCTTACGAAGCCTGATCTAGCAATCGAGAGAGCAACTCAGCAAATTGCCATTGACCACGTTTTAGGTAAACGAGGCGATTTGACACTAGGCTATTACATGGTAAAAAACCGCGGTCCCGATGACTGCGAAAAGACGTTGGAGCAGGGCCAGGCGGAAGAGCGCATCTTTTTTTCTAATGCTCCCTGGTCGACTCTAGCTCATTCTAACAAGGCTGGAATTGGTTGCCTTAATCAGCGTAAGGAATTCCCTGAAGCATTTTATCATAATTTCCGCAATTTTCGAAGACAAGGGCTCTTAAAACCCTACAAATGACATATCGAAAGAGGCGGTAACTGATTGCAAGCGTTTAGGTGTCCGGGAACTTTTAATCGATCTTATCAAAAAGGAATTTCCGAAGCTCAAATCCGAGGTCTCCAAGGAGCTCAGTATTGTTAGAGCACATTATGATGAGATGGGACCGTCCAGAAGCGACCAACACTCGCAGCGAGCGTATCTCAACCGTATGAGTGAGGCTTTTCAATCTGTAACACGGGATGCTCTCAGGGCTTATTACACTGGTGATAAGATATTCTCGGATCGGCATGATCTTCGATTGATCACTCGGGTTGTTGAAGCGAGTGAGTGTTATGCAAACAAGATGTTGAATAACGGGCATATGCGGCCATTTCTAACAAAAGAGAACGGCAACAACGAGGATAATATTGATGAACAGGACGAGGGACCCTTTTCTTTTATGCTTGGTAATCAAGAAGGAATCTCTATTTCTGTGAAGCAGGGTTTCGACCCTGGCGCAATCGCTTTTGAATATCCTGAACTTCAAGAAATTTTTGATTGCACGGAAAGTTCTCCGATTGATACTGATGCGTGCGATATCATGGAATATATTGAGCGCGTGTACAAGTCAAGCCGAGGACAAGATCTCGGGACTGTAAGTCATATCCAGAATGCGTTGATGCCACTTTCTCACAATGAATAGTTTGGCAACGGTTTGCTTGGTACGTTGTTCAAAGAGCAATCGAAGAAATGGGGAAATATTACGATGGAGCATATGACTGTGATCATTTATCATGTCCATCACTTTATCTCCGAAGTTGTCAAGTCAACTTGTCCCGACCTGAGAGTATACGAAGAACTATGGAATGGATACCTTCTCGAGGAGTTGATTACTTCCTACCGCAAAGCTATGGATCACGCGAAATTCCTACTACATATTGAGCGCGAGGGATCGCCATTGACCCTAATGGACTCGTTCAGCGAACGCATACAGAAAATCCGAACCGATAGACTAGTCGATGCAATTACGGGACTGGGCCTTAATCTCGCTGAACATCCCGAACACCAGCCTATGAGCAGGTCAAGAAGAGGGTGCCAAGAAAACTATATCTACCTCAAACCGTCTAAGCTGCGGTGCTTGGCTATCAACAAGGGCAATGCAACCCAGATTCGCGAGCATATGCATGATCTCCTTAGTAGCTACTATAGGGTCGCACGCCAGCGTTTTGTCGATGTCATTTACCAGCAAGCCGTGAACTACTACTTACTTTTCGGAGAAAAGAGCCCGCTCAAGATTTTCAACACTGAGTTGGTGCTGAGCCTCAATGAGGAGCAGTTGGACATGATTGCGGCTGAAGAGGCGCCTGTCAAGCAGCGCCGAGAGAAGCTAGTTCGGGATATTGACAACCTCGTGGAGGCGCTCAAGGTGTTGAAGGGGTCTCGATAATTGGACAGGTCTGCCGAAATGGTGATGCTGGACGATGAATTCCTGCTTTTTCTTCCTAGCTCAAAAGTTTTCAAGGAGTTGTTTGTTATAAAGTAGAGGTTTCAGTACCACCAGATCATGCTTGTATGCCTGCGCGTTTAGGCGTAATGAGTTTCGGTTAGTGGAGGAGGGATGTCGATTTTGGGCATCATGGCCTGGCTACTCTTTCGAAATTTGGCTCGATGATCACATGAAGGATTGCATGGACATGTCCTGAGAAGACGTATTTTTCTACCTAGTCAATGCTATACTATGTAGGAGTAAAAACACTGAACTTGTGTAGTCGTTTAGATGGCCGCTGACTACTTAGGTATCATCTGCATGCTAGCAGTTGGCTTGATCTACATGGAGCCGCTATTGACCTCGGCGCTGTAGTCTACAACAGGTCGATCGGCTCTAGTAACAACCTTCCCTATTGAAATACTCTATGGCTGGTTGTCATTATGCGCGCCCTTTGTTCTCCGCACCCCGCCATGGAGCCATTACCCCTCGCACGACACGACTTATTTAAATCGACCCCATGGGGAAGCCTTCTCCACGTGTATATTTATCGGTTCCTAGGACGCTAAACAATATAACTTCTCGCCTCTATTTTAGTACTAATTGTGTGTGAATCATCAACATGTCTCCTCACTCTACCAAAGGTACACCAAGCATGGAGGCGGCGGCATCAGGCAAGGTGAGGAGTTTTTTAATATGAGGGCGCTATGATGATTGGGACTTAATGAATATGTATAGTTCCCGAAGCCGGCTAGCTTCAAAGATCCCCTCGACGAGCGTCAGTATCTCAAGGAAAGACTGGCGCTCGCGTTCCGGCTCTTTGCCAAACAAGGGTTCGATGAAGGGTAAGTCGGTTCGTTCTAATTAATCATCTCATGATCGACACGGAACTGAATATATTGAAAATAGAGTTGCTGGACACATCACAGTCAGGGATCCCGTTGACCCAACCACATTCTGGGTCAATCCATTCGGTGTTGCGTGGCCGCTGCTGAGAGCATCAGACCTCATTCGCGTCAACCACGAGGGCCAAGTAGTTGACGGTGGCCCGGTGCGGCTCCTCAATGTCGCGGGTACGCTTAATAATCAATCACCCGGGCTTGGCTGTGTCAGCCGAGATCTGTCATACAAGACCACCCACTGACAGCACGCAGCGTACATGATCCATTCTGCCGTCCACTCGGCTAGGCCAGATGTGAATGCGGTGGCACACAGCCACTCAATCTACGGGCGGGCGTTCTCGACCCTTGGGCGGTCGCTCGATATCACCACACAGGACACATGCGCCTTCTACAACGACCTCGCGCTCTACGACAGCTTCGGCGGCATCGTGCTGGGACCAGAGGAAGGGCTGCACATCGCTGAATCTCTGGGGCAGAAGAAGGCTGCCATCCTCTCTAACCACGGGCTACTGACCGTTGGCAGAACGGTTGAGAGCTGCGTCTTCTGGTTCACGAGCCTTGAAAAGTGCTGTCATGCTCAATTACTAGCTGACGCCGCTGCCGCCGGACGGGGTGGGGAAACTGTGAAGGTCGCGGACGATGAGGCCGCGTTTACGTACAAGACCATCGGCTCCGAGCAGGCGGGATGGTTTAGTGCGAAGCCGGCTTTCGACTTGATGGAGCATGAGTCCGGCCATGAGTATAAGATGTAATGTTCTGGTAAATTGGGTTGTTTCATTTTGGGGGTATTTTACGCCACAATATCTTCGTCATATATGGTCTCTCTATATTATTTGGTTATGAGGTCCGCCAAGCACAATGAGATTGTAAAACACTCAATATAATTATAGTTAACGTTAATCTTGAAATTATAAAGGTACAACCTTGTGATCTAACCTCGGTCTGTCCCCAGAACTCCCGTTATATAAAAGAAGCTGCTTTGATGTATATATATGCCCCACATTGCATATGTAGCCTTTTGGTGGGTACCTAACAAACTGTTTGTCAATTGGCAAAAGCTCTCAAGCTCTCAAGCTTCGCGCAAAACTTCCTCCAACTTAGCGACGCGGTGCCGAACCCGCTTTGGAAATTTTACGGTGCTCTGGCTGCCTTTGCAACATCAACCACCGAAAATTGAGGTACTCATGCCACTGATCGCATCAGCACTAGTATAATTTGAAGGTTCCTTAAACCTTCGCAATGGGTCGCAAGAACCATCGAGTGAGTCCGGAAACTATCACCATAACTAACGGCATCACTAGATATTGCATGACTGACTAGGTTTTTCCAACAGGGCGGCCGCAAAGGTGGCGACCGGAAGGATGGCGGCAATCGCAATCCCAAACCCCGCACTGACGCTTATCGATCTCTTCCCGATATAATGAAAAACAACGAAAAGCTGGAAGCATTTTACAATGCCCTGCTTCCTCTTGACGATGCTGAGAAGGCGAAGTTTTGGGAAGCGCTTCGTCGAGACCTCCCCAACTCGTTCCGTTTCTGCGGATCTAAAGGTCATGCGGTCGCCGTCAAACGTCTTCTAGAGACACGCTATGCGCCTGAGATCGAAAAAATCGAGCAATTCAATGGCGACGTTGTACAAGCCCCTCAGCCTGTTCCTTGGTACCCAGACCAGCTGGCCTATTCCATGACGACGCCGAAGCAGGTTGTGCGCAAGTTTCCTCCCTTCGCGTCTTTCCAGAAGTTCCTGGTGTCTGAGACGAGCGTCGGCAATATCAGCAGGCAAGAGCTTGTAAGCATGATTCCGCCTCTTGTTATGGACCTCAAACCTGGTATGACAGTGCTGGATCTCTGTGCTGCCCCAGGAAGCAAGTCGGCCCAGCTGCTCGAGATGATCCATTCTGGTGAGGAAGCTAGAATTCGAAAGTTTATGGAATCATTTGGCGAGGCCCCGCTTCCTGGAAACGAACACGAAGATGTCGATCCTACAGAAGACGCTGCCGATGATGGGCGGGCTACCGGGCTTCTCGTCGCAAACGATGTGGAGTATAAGCGATGCCATATGTTAACCCACCAACTCAAGAGGCTTTCTTCTCCAAATCTCTTGGTTACGAATCATGATGCAACCCTGTTTCCGGCACTGCGAATAAGTCCAGACCCAGAAAATCCCAATGTGCCGCGGTATCTCAAATTTGACCGAATCTTGGCCGATGTGCCTTGCTCGGGAGATGGAACGATGAGAAAGAACATTGATCTGTGGAGGAATTGGCAACCTGCAAATGCATTGGGTCTTCATCCTACGCAGTCTCGAATTTTAGTCCGGGCCCTTCAGATGTTGAAAGTTGGCGGTAGGGTTGTCTTCTCCACTTGTAGTATGAACCCTGTTGAGAACGAATCTGTCGTTGTTTCGGCCATCGAACGCTGCGGCGGCCCCGATGTCGTCGAGATTATCGACTGCAAAGACAAACTCCCTCTCCTTCAACGTTATCCGGGCATGCACCAGTGGCAGATCATGGACAAGTCAGGTAAAATCTGGAATAACTGGGAGGAAGTCCAACAGCATGTTTTGAACGGAGGGCAGGCTCCTGGCAAGGTTTCTCAAACCATGTTCCCCCGGCCGGACACGAGCAACTGCTCTGGCCTTCCTCTTGATCGGTGTATGCGAGTATACGCCCACCAACAAGACACTGGCGGGTTTTTCATTACGGTCCTCGAGAAGAAGAAAGAGTTTAAAGCTAAAGAGGAACCAAAATCTGAGTTTCTAACACCTAGCGCCCCGCAAAATGATGTTTCCGCATCGGGCATAGAGAGCGCTACCGCCGCGGAAATGGAGATTGTGGAGGAAGTTAAAGCTGCTGTTGGAGAGCCAACAGACGAGGTTCCATCCATCGGCTCTAAGAGGACACTCGAAGAAGCAGAGACGGAACAAGTACCAAACAGTAAGCGGCAACGAACAGAGACACCTACACCTGTCAAAGTAGAGAACATAGTCGAAGCTGTTCTCAACACTGAGGGAACTCCAGTTGAACAGAACGAAACGGAATCTCCAGCGCCGAACGCTTCAACCGATAAACGAGTGAAGCGTGCGGAAGGAAATTACGAAGAGCCGTTCAAGTATCTTCCTGGAGATCACGAAGTAATACAAAACATACGTGAATTCTACAAAATTTCACCTCGGTTCCCATCAGACCGTTTCATGGTTCGGAATGCCGTGGGCGAGCCCGCGAAAGCCATATATTACAGTAGTCAGCTTGTTCGAGAAATTTTAGTGGAAAACGAAGGTCGTGGAGTAAGATTCATTCATGGAGGTCTCAAAATGTTCATGAAGCAGGATGCTCCATCTGCTGAAGTGTGCCGCTGGCGAATACAATCCGAGGGACTCCCCATCGTGGCTGGTTACGTCGGCCAGGAGCGGGTTATCCGGTTAACGAATAAAGAAACTCTTCACATGCTGTTGAGAGAGATGTTCCCAAAGTTTGTGAACGACGACTGGAAAAAGTTGGGCGAAATTGGCGAACGAACTAGAGATATCGGCATGGGCTGCTGCCTTCTAAGTGTTGAGCCTGACGGCACTGATCCGGCGTTCTCAGAACGCATGTTTCTGCCATTATGGAAGAGTTTCCACTCGTTGAACCTCATGCTGCCGAAAGACGACAGAGTGGCTATGATGCTCCGTCTCTTCAACGACGTCAGGCCTGTTATCAACCGATCACTTAAAGAGTCGGCTAAACTAGAAGCTGAGGCTGCAGATTCCGAGATGCAAGAAGGGGTGAATGAGGACGTGAGTGAGGCTAAAGCGGTGGAAGTTGTAGCCGAGGACACTGTTGATGTGACAATGGATGATAATGACGATGGTGGGGCCAAAAGTGAATGGCGATGACGCGGTGCTGGAAAAGGCGGCTGAGACAACAGAAGTGCCTACATAGAGGGCGGCCCTTCGTGAATCTCGCTGTTTGCGAAACGGAGGCCGGATATTGTTAAACTTCGCTCCTAAGCGTTGATGCAGTAGAAACGGAAACAAGGTTGAAGCCAAAGACGAAAAACTAAAACCAGGTTCCAAGGCTAATAAAGCAACATAACGGAATAACAGGTCATTATGGCCAGAAATGTTGAAATGCTATTCACTCTGCTCGTTAAGCAGCATCGCAGCTCCTCTAGTACAAGCTAGGGTACGCATGGTGGATCGCGGAACCGCAACGGGATTATGCCAGCTTGCTCATAAATACGGGCTGTATTGAAAAACACGATCATCACAAACACAGATATGGTAGGAACACGACTGGGAAAATGGCTTGATAGATCTCGAATGCTATATATTAGCTTTCATAGCTCATTCAAAGGCTTAGGCCAAAAGACATTAAACCAATTTTCGACAACATCGTCGCGATCTTGAGAAAATAAACCTTTACGTCGTGAACGCAAGGTAAAAACTCACTATTAAGAGTACCCCGTGTAGTACCAATTTATAAAGATTCTTGTCGCGAGGTTGAAAAGTCCTAAGCGGCAAATGAATAATGTGTCTTTTTTCATCTTATAGAAGCGCCTTCTCCCTAGGCCCAGTGACGCGTTCAAACGTATCAAGCGCCATGGTCAGCGAGTGGTGACCGGACGTCTTGCTGCGCAGCACGCCGTCGTACTCGAGGATCTCTGCGAGCGGGACCTGGGCCGTGATCTGCAGCATGCGCAGGCGGCCCTTGCGGGTCTCGCGCAGCGACTTCTGGAACTCGTACGAGTCGGGCGGCGCGTAGATATCGTCGATGCTGATCTCGGCGCCACTGCCGTCCTTGATAGTAGCGTTGTTGTTCGCGCTACTGTCGTCCTGTAGATCACGCACTTCGAGGACTCGCCCGCCCCTGGCCGAGTGTAGGTCGTGCTGGATAGCGCCGGCCGCGGCCTCGGGACACAGGATGGTCACGCGCATCACGGGCTCGAGGAGCGTGATGTCGTTCTGCTGCTGCGCCGTCGCGAGGGCGTCTTTGACGGCCTTCTTGGCTGCACTGGAGAGGTGCGCGCCGGACGCCGCGCCGAAGTAATCTGTTTCGCCGTCGTACGTCAACGTCACGAGACAGCGGTACATCGGGGAGCTGCGCCGCGGGCCGCGGGCTAGGGCTGCGATGGCGCCGTTGACGAGGTGCTGCCGCGTCACCTCGACGTCGAAGGGGTGGTCTTCTCCGGGGAACTGCACCTGGACGACATTCCCGTCACGTTCAACATAGGAGGATCGTGGGAGCGTGTCGGTGTAGTCTGCTTCGAGTGGTTTGATGGTGGCTGTGCATGCTGCTATCCCCGTGTGGCCAGCTACTGTTTTGTCAAAGACGGCGCGTGTGGGCGCCGTTTCCGAAGCTATGCTCTCCTTGTAGTCGACGACGATCTTCCCCCACATTGCTTCCACCTGGTAGTGATTCTCTAGACGGTCTCGCGCGATCTCGAGATGAAGAGTCCCCATGCCTGATAATGTGTACTGTTCGGTCTTCTCGTCCTTTGACCATCTTAGACTAGGATCTTCTCGCGAGGCGTTCTCTAGTGCGATCTCGAGATTTTTGGCACCTGTCGGTGAGTATGCGTCTAGAACGATGAAGGCTACGGCGGGTGGGATTTGTGGTGGTCGAACCTGAATATGCGAAAGTTCTTCAGGCGGGGCTTTATTTGAGGACATAACCATCAATGTGTCACCTGTTCGGGCGGTCTTCAATCCAGTCAGTGCGCCTATTTGCCCGGGAGCGAGGTACGGAACCTCAACGTGCTGGGCGGCGGAGATTTGCATGATATTAAGCGGCTTCTCGAATCCCTGCAAATTGGTATTCCACAACGGCGTGTTCTTCTTGAGGATCCCGTGATATACCCGCACCCAGGTTAGCATACCTCGACGGGAATCGTGTACGACCTTGAAGACGGAAGCTAAAGCTTCAACATGCTGTTGCTTCTGCTTCTTCGCAGCTTGTGGGGTTTGGAGGATTTGACCAAGTGGCAGGGTCTTTTTGCCGTTGCTAACCTCAAGTTCCGGACGATCGAGTGGGCTTGGTAAGTAATCATTGACAGCATTCTGTAAAGGCACGACACCGATATTCTTCAAACTAGAGCCTGCAAAGACAGGTATGAGAGAGCCATCACCGCTGCTCAGAACACGGCGAATGCTCTTTTTTATCGGTTCGCTAGGAAGATCTTTGCCATGCTCTGTCCACAACTCCAATAGTTCATCATCTTTTTCGCAGAGAAGTTCGATGAGCCTCTCACGAGCACGTTCGATCTCTTCTTTAATGGATTTGTCTACATCCACTTCCGATAGTTGCTCTGGGGAATCAGCAGTGCCGGCCAAGCTGACAACACGACCTGTGATGACGTCGACTACGCCTTTCATCGTATCGCCTTCCCACCAAGGGATCTGGCAGACCAAAGGCATGCCATTGAGTTTCAATCCGATGTCCTGGATGGACTTTTTATATGAGGCACCCTCACGGTCGAGTTTATTCACAAAGATGAAACGTGGTATCTTGAATTCTTGGGCCGATGACCACACTCTCTCAGTGTGAGCCTCGACGCCTTCTACGCCGTCCATGACACATACAGCGCCGTCAAGAATGGGCATACATCGCTCGACTTCAAATCTAAAATCCACGTGACCAGGCGTGTCGATTAGATTAATGATATGTGGCTGTATATTCGGGTCCTTGTCATCCTTTCTTGGCCAGTTGAATGTGATTGCTGCGGACTGGATGGTAATTCCCCTCTGCCTCTCCATGGGTAGGAAGTCAGTGACGGTGTCGCCATGATCAACATCTGTGGGTTGATTAGTTTGGCGAAAGTCAAGTTATGGTACACCTTGAAGTGGAGAGTGAGAGAGTAGCAAGCGCATCTCAGTGTGGTACTCACTTCCTGCGTGCCTCAAGGCGCCACTGTTGTAGAGCATCTGCTCCGTGGTCGTCGTTTTCCCCTAGCCCTCAATTTAGTACTAGTTATTTGCGATGAAGAGCATAAACGCGAGCTTACAGCATCGACATGGGCAATGATGCCAATATTCCGGATATACCTTATCGGACTCTCTGTCTGGGAGGCGGCTGTGGATGAAATTCCTCTAGCACGGCATTGAAGGCCATTTAGTATAGAAGAAGAGGCCTTCAGCCGTGTGAGGCCCCAACATCTCACCTGAGCTCCACGGATTGCAGAGTACAGGCTCATAATCACGAAGTGATGGTGTCAATCTGATATTGCACCATTCCTCTGGACCCCGTGTAAGACTTTGTCCTACTAATTTATTTAGGTGCGGGTAGGTCATATAAATTGATATGAACCTCGGGCGATGTCTTATAATGCCTCAGTAATTATTAGTACAACAGGTAGTGACACTCTGAGATTGCTAGGTAGAGGACTAACATGCATTACTATTCACGAATCATAAGCGATCGAAAGTTGAAGCTGTTATCTGTTGGCGCACTCAGTTGTAGCAGAGGTCTTCAGGCAGGTTGCAGGGTAAGTTTACGCACAGGCCAAGCTAAGCATTTGGGGGTTGAGCCCCACCAAACATTCTTACGTAGGTACCATGTCGGTACCACTACAATGCTGCAGCCTGTAACCTGTAGCCTGTAGGTACCAGGGAGCTCGTTACATGTGCCCATGATGAATCGTAGACGAACCAACTGGCCGACCCGACCCGCAACTTCAGCATCATAAGATAAGTTGCTGTAAGAAGCTGCCACTTCTTTTTTCCCTGAGCTTCAGCACTACACGGTGGTTTTAGATCTACGCACAAGCTCTGCCAAAGTAGCTCATCTTGCCTCACTGACGGCTTGAACGGCCGTCTCAGGTTGAGCATATTCCGCCTTCCTCACCTGCTGCTTGCGCTGCTGCTCCCGAACATCTCGGCCCTTTCCATTGGCCATTGGCCCCGTGCTCTCTAACATGGACTATCGCGACGACGACAACGCCGCCGGCGCATCGCCATGGGGCTCACCGCCCGCTACCCCCAGCGCGGCATCGCCAACTACAACCCGTATCTGGTTCCCAATCGCCGACGCCGTTCCAGTACAGCCGAGAGCCGAGCAACGGCTTTGCGCAGGAGGACCCGGGTCTCGATGCCTTCAGAAGGCCGAACACAGCCAGTAGCACCGCTTCGACGACCGAGTACGCGCCCTCCCAGCAGTCTGAGCCTTCGCAACAGGCCAGCTCGGGCGCTGAACCAGAGGCACAATCAAATGCGCCGCAGCAGCCGAAGCCTCCGCAGGGCGAACCCCCAAGGACGGCCCCTCAAATGCCCCGGGGATACAGCAGGGGCAACAAGGGCAGCAGGCGCGTAGACCGCCTGGGCCTCAATACAAACTACAGGCCAAGATTACGGGACTGGAGAGGACCGGCAAAAAAGATCCTATCATGAGATTTGACGTCCATGTAAGTACCCCTTTGCAGCTATACCGCCCCTGAAGCTGACTGGGGACCAAGACAAATATACCTAAATTCCGAACAACCCAATTCCGCGATGTCCGTCGTTTACATTCCGAATTCATCAAGCTCGCCGCCCACCTGATATCCGCTAACCCCAATGCCATGGTACCAGCCGTACCTCCTTCGCTGACGTCTGCTGGTGCAGGTACAGAGGAGGACGAGATCCGTGTCAAGGCGCTGATGCAAAGATGGTTCAACTACGTGTGTAGCAATGAGGTCTTAATGATGGATGATGAGATGGTCTTGTTTGTTGAGAGTGACTTCGGCTACAGCCCTATGATCAAGCGAAAACAGCCTGCCACGGGTGTGCGGAGGAAGGTATTAAAGCAGTTTGCACCGCCTCCAGACGACACTCCAGAGCTATCAGAAGCACGTCCTATCGTCAAGCTCTTTTACTTGGGCTCGATGGATGCGGGACATAAGGTGGACCGACTAGTCAAGTCACGCAGAGGTATATTATCATGGATCAAGTGTATAGCGTTTTCGGCTCAACTGACTATAATGTAGGACTAGGACTGTCCGAGTCAGATTTTGGCGTCAAGATTGGTGCCATGAGTGTGCAGGAGCCACATCAGGGCTTGGCAAATGCCTATCGAAAGCTTGGAAAGATTGTTCAGACCGTGGGAGACTGTCACGCCGCTCAAGCTACTGCTGAAGCTACGACGCTTGGGGATTCATTCCAATATCACTCACAAGACGCCTTCATCGTTAAGGAGACTCTAACTAATCGACAACTTCTCATCCGCGAGTTCCTTCAAGCCCAGGACATCACGCGAAGCAAGACGAACGCAGCGGACAGGCTTAAGGCTAGCTCGAGCGTGCGGCGCGAGAAGGTCGATGAGGCCATCGCCGCACTCGATGAAGCTAGGAACACTGAACAGGAGCTCTATCAAAAAACGACGCGAGTCACGCAGAATCTTGTCAATGAACGCCGCAAGTGGTTCGCACGGACATCGGCCGATCTACGAGGCAGCATTCGAGAATTCGTGTTGCGCGAGATCGAAGCTGAACGACGCACCCTGGCACTGTTAGAGAGCGTGCGGCCCGACATCAGGGCCATCGACGCCTCTGGCGGCCTTAGCCGTCTCGGCAGAGAAGCTCATCCAGCCGTGCGGCGCACGAGCCTGGCCGTCAGCCAAGGACCCAAAGGCGACGCTTGGAGTGGCGTGCCACGGCGGACGGACAGTCTAAGCCGGAGCGTCTCGGGGAGTATCATGGCGGGCGTGAACGAGGAGGAGGATGCCGGTGAGAGCGCACAAGGTGTGAAGTCCCCTACTAGCACGGGTGCGGCTATGCCTGGCGTACCAGAAGAGGATGACGAAGACCGTGTCGATGCCCGGAATGCGGCGAGTCGGCTTGCTACAAGCACGTTTTGATCTCGCGCTTTCTGGACTGCACGCACGGATGAGGAAAGAGAATGAGAGACGAAGTGAACGCGCGCAAGTGTGGGAAAATGAGTATTATGGACGCTTTAACATTGTCAACATGGTGTTGCTAATCCCACGCATAGAGTGTTAAACACGAATCCATATATACCTACCTACCTACCTTACCCGCCCACCATGTAAAGTTGTATTGAACATAATGTACCTACTGTTTTAGAGTTGTTTCTCTGTGCCTATGATCATGACTTGTTCTGTAAAAAGAACAGAAACGTCCTGATTATGTTCCCCTTATTCCTTTGTCGAAAGAAAAATAACTTGACAATTGAAAGAGTCGTGGTATTTAGGGATATCTAAACTACATTCCAGGTTCATATCTACAGTACTACGGCCCAGACCGGTCTAGGCACGGTACCTGCTTCAGCTTAATACTATCTGAGTTATATGTTCCCCAGTCCCACGAATGACCTATATAAGCTGCTGATATAATATGCTTCCGATATAATATATCAGAAGCTAGCTCACAATCCAACTTGGGTTGTCCGTTGGTTCTTGTAATAGCCTATTCATTCCCTGTGAGGTCGTATTGGGAAACCCCGGGCGCCATCACTTTCGATTGTTGGTTTGACCTACCCAAGAACCCTCTTCCCGGCATCTGTTCCATGCCGGGGGTAGCTCTGGAAACTGTAACATGTGAGATCGATGAGAGATTGATATCTTTTCATGGGACGTACTGATTCGGAGGCCCGAGCCGGCTTTTTTTCGCTACTGGCATGTGATGGGCACGAGGAGAGGTGAGTGGTTTCCGATGAGTCCTACGAAGCTGATAAACTTGAAGCGAGACAAGAGGATCGTGCCGAGAAGAATGTCCCGAGAGCGAGTATCGGAGTTCTGGTCGGAGGCCTCTTTCGGTGGTCGTTCCGCATGGCACGGAAAATCTGCCTCTGATTCAATGGTCGCTTGCATTTAAGACAAATACTTGTGTATGGGTAAATGAGTTCCTCGACTCCTGGACACCAAGCAAATTGATCATGTCACCCCGCCATCTGGCTTTTTCTTTTTCTTTCGTGCCGTGGAAGCCGAGAATTGATGTATATGCATGATAGAATTGTACTCATCTCACATTTGTTGCTAACACCATTTTGATGCATGTGTAGGGCATTGATTAAACACCACTGCCTCGTTGGGTACGCGTAGAGCGGCAGCAACCTGTTCATACTTCGCCGGTTGAAACTCACCACATTCATAGATACAGATGTTCGTGAATACAGAGCTGATGAAGTCTGTTATCACGAAATGACAGGTCGGCGATGACGGAAACAGGTGTGATTGTAGCCGTTGACCCAATCATGGTTATCCAAGCCTGTCTCATACATCACTCAGCCACTTTTCCCTACAGCAAATATAGGGAACTGAAGCGGCTAGGTTAGTGATATACGTAGTACTGCATGCATGCATGCAAGGCGGGCTAGAGACGTAGTGTAGAAATACCGTTATATGTCTTGAACAAGAACTTTTGTGCCGTGCATACTATCCTCGTCATGGTTACACCTCGCTTGCCTTATCTCTGCACGGTCTGTCTTGGATCTCGGTGTAACCTTGTGTTAGCTATAGCAGAAGGCCCATCGAAAAGTTCTGCAATCGCATATCGCTTTATAGTCAAGGGATCTCGCCGTTAAGAAGTGGCATTTGCAGTTATATAGCGTGGTTCGACTTAGACCACACCATAATGGTGATCATTGCTATCATCCTATCATATGCCGTTTACAAAGCTTCATAAGCGCCCTCCAGATGTTCTCCGGGACTAGTAGCGCGATTGAGGATAGTGTTGAAGGGGTGAGTTGGCCAGGTATTGTTGGTTAGCTAGCTTGCTGTATATTATCTGTAATACTTCAATAACAAGAACTGGCGATGTTTCTGGTAGGCAAGTATTGAGATACCCTCACCCAGCATGTGGTTAGATGGAGTGTTACTTTGAAAACGGGTCTGCAGGACGGGATGTTGAGTCTGGCCATTGTGCTAGGGGACGTCACCTAGCTGTAGACACTAACACCTACGGTTCATGTGTTGGGTCAGTGAATGTGATATCGTTTCCATGCTATGATCTACTCACACGATCTTGTTGGTATGCAAGTTCGGTATCACAGAAGCCAGGACCCAGTTTCTTTATGAACCCAACTCCGTCGCCCGATAATAGTCATGATGGCGCCCCCACTCTGACTGCGTCAAAGCTGGGGATTCGAGGCCTTAAACCTGTATTGGTACCGTCTATCCCATTTTGGCGCCTAATCCAGGATACCGATGCGGTGGTAACATGTTTAGCCAAAAGGTGTCTCCAATATTTCCCCGATTCCAACATCGAAAAGCCACATAGGGAGGAGATCGTTAGTGACTGCGCACTATATAACCCAATCATTGTGGACGATGGCCGTATTGGGACTCTCGTGTCCATTCAAATTGGGTTTGGCGCTCTCCATTGTTATGATAGAATGCCGCTTTGAGCCGCAAGCGAGCAAGACCGGTTGGAGCGAGAGAGCATGCGAATTCTCCGGGCCGTACTATAGAGAGTACAGCATACGTAGAACCGGGTCGCTTATTGAAAAGCATATGTATATCATATTCATCCGATTGGAGTATAACTTCATGCCTTCTCAGTGTTCTTGTGTTTCTTAATACCAAGCCTGTCATCGGTTTTTTAAGTGGCGTTTGCTTCAAAGCATGGAACATCGGCACGAAAACCGACATTGATCTCACCATATAGCCGTTTTCCTGTTGAAAAATGTCTTGCCTCTATGTTTGGCATAAGTGATCTACATGACATTGAAACTTGAAAGCACATGGATTGTAATCAGAATAGGATGGGAACGACTGCTTACATGGTTGAGACTAGAGGAGTGGTGAGCACAGCCAGCGGGGAGCTTTGCTTTCACTTATTTAGTTTCTGAATGTTTCCTTGACCGGTTCCATTCGGTAACACTGGCCTGCATTCTTCGATGTAGCGCCAACCACACAGCAGATAATATTGCTCCTTTGCTGCTGTTGGTTTATCCAAGCTCAGTAACCAAATCAATGCGATAGCCTCGGTGACAGGCGCCTGCCACTTGAAGAAGAGCAGGAAACAAATCCTTGTAGTGCGTTTTCTATAGCCTCATTTGACTGTCTCGGCGGTCACATATTTGCATATCGCAGTGCGATATCAAGGTCGAATGTTAGCCAATAGTGGAGGATCTGAAGGGGGCAAGAACACGACGCGCGGTGGCGCAACGGAAACAGTTCGATATTTCTGGATGAGCCGTTTGCTACATATGCTTACTTAACAACTATGCCTTCAAGCCTACTCCTCTCTGCAGATGCTCCGGTACTTCGTAGGTAATAGATGACTCAATTGTTACAGAAAACTCGTTCGAGGGTTTTTCGGCTGGCGCCTTGTGCATACCTGTGGGGGTCAAGGAGCAAGCCTTTTTTTTTTTTAGCTATTTATCACACAGTATAGTGTCTTGAGTGCATATCAAGGTAGAGTCATACACATTTTGAGGTATATGTAAGTTATATATGCTCAGCCCGTCTGCAACTATTCATCACGTAGCTCAACTCGGCGACTTGGCCTATGTGAATCGGCAGACTTGAGATGGGTGGCTCAAAGGGACCATGAAAAGCATAATAAAAGAGTACTTGATAGCATATATTTAAAGGCCTTGAGGATAGGTACGGTAGAGAGTAAAGTGTTCACATAAAGCGAGGAGCAATTATGTGTATAGGTACTTCCATGGATACTACTTTTGCAAAGTAAAGAATCATTGATGCTTTAGGTCTCTAGCGAATATTGTTGTTGATGTCATAGAAGTAATGGAGTAATTGGCATGGCATCTACCGTGAGGGGTATTCTGCACTGTCCCTTCGTACTTTCCTACAAAACTAAAACCAAATATAACATACCTAGGTACTGTACCTAAGATCGGGGTCTCGCCCCCACGGCTCGTCGAAACAAAATCGAGATCTATACTTGAGTTACACTACCACTATAATCAACTTAGACACACCCCAGAATTACCAGCAACCGAAGTCAAGGCGCCTCGAGGTCAACTTAAGTCCTCTGTACTCAGCTTCTGTATGCATCTAGCGACGACTGGTGGCAACATACATACCTATACGTTTGTCGAGAGCCCGTACTGAATAACATCATTCTCTACTAAATACGCGACACATGTGTTGCAGATCTATCCCGGCTTGACAGCGGCTACCACTCACCTCCATCACCGCCGACGCATGGCCAGAGGATATTCTACGATATATACTGAATCATATCTTAATACTACACTGCACCAAGATCGCATCGATCCAAATCCAATAGGATCAAAGTAGATTGATAGTAGCGCCAGGTTGTTCACATTTTTGGATCTCATATCTCATGCTGGGGAACGATCCACCAGCATCGGGCTATCGGTCCCTTGCAAACCTCTCTCAGACATCCCCTCGATCCGGTTTTCCACCGTCACATCGGAATAGCTAGCTGCATATATCTCATCATATAGGGAAATGCAATGTACGTGTGTTGGTCAAGATAGCTGGATGATCTTTAACTCGGCATAGTGGACTATGAGAAAGTCTTGACTAGCTCGCCGGCGACCAAAATGCCGTTCCGCACGATTATGAAGGCGGCAACTCCCACAATAAACCCCTAAATATGTCCATAATTTCATCCGCCCCGGCGTGTTGGTACAAAAGAGAGGATGCTCGCCCACTTCTAGGGCGTCTTGCCTTCTACAGTGGGGGTTTTTCTTGCCCTTGACATAGCGTGTTAGCAAAGGGACCTAATTTACACGGCTGGAAATATCAGTCTACTAGTTCGTCTCTCTCATGTCTTCTTTCTGTTTTTTGTCCATATATCAAATCCAAAGTGAACCAAAGTTTTACTTACATTGATTTGGAATTCTCCTAGCGAGCCTCCTTCGTAATCGCTATCGCCAACATGGCACCTTCTGCTGCGGCCGAGGCTGCGCCAGTGCAATTACCCATCTATGAGAAAGGGCCTCAAAAGATTACTGCCTCGGTGCTGCATGGACCGAGAGATTTGCAATTGGTGAGAAGCCTCCCACAATCGTCTTACTGTATTACACAGATACAGTCATCGACTGATATTGTCTTGCCAGGAGACGAGGGACATTGATCAACCCGGTGATGATGAACTTCAGATCATCGTCAAGTCGACTGGAATTTGTGGCTCGGATGTTTCATACTACAACAAATTCGCGAATGGGGACCTATGCGCTTGTGAGCCCTTATCTTTGGGTCACGAGTCGTCCGGCATCGTTGTCGCAGTTGGCCCACAAGTGACTGGCTTCAAGGTTGGAGATAGAGTTGCCATGGAAGTTGGCATCCCTTGCGGCCAGTGTGGCATCTGCAGAACAGGTAGGTATAACCTATGCAAGAAGATGCGCTTTAGGAGTAGTGCAAAAAGCGTACCTCACTTTCAGGGTACTTTACAGGAGAGGATAAATCATCCAGCGATTTGGTGTCACAAGTACGTTTTATTTTTTAAGCCCCCAAGATCATATTTGTAGATCAAAGTTGACTAACTTTGTGAGAAGACTTCCTGACCATATCTCCTTCGATGGTGCAGCTTTATTGGAGCCCCTATCCGTTGGCATTCACGCCGTGAATCGGGCCAGTCCATCGCCGGGTTCCACGGCGCTTGTAATGGGAGCCGGAGCAGTTGGTCTCCTAACTGCGGCAATGGCACTCCAGTCAGGTTGCGCATCAGTGACTATAGCTGATGTCGACGCTGGCCGAGTAGATTATGCCATCAAACACGGTTTCGCAACCCATGGCTTCGTCGTCTCTCGCCCCTTGCACCCCTCCAGTAGCACCACCTCCATTTCTAGCAATTCCACCTCGTCCATAAATTCGGGTCGGGGTCCATGACGCCTACTAGCACCATTTCCAACTCTTACCAAGGGCAGTTGGAGCACGCTAGGCGTCTGGCAACTGATATCCTCTTCGTTTCCAAGCCAACACTAGCTTCTCAGAACGAAGTTGACGACGAGGGCGTCGACATTTCGTTTGAATGTACTGGGAAAGAAGTTTGTATGCAGACTTGTTTATACGCCACTCGCCCGGGAGGTAAACTCGTGATGGTCGGCATGGGAACCCCTATTCAGACCGTGCCGCTGTCAGTAGCGCACTTGAAGGAAGTTGATATTCTTGGCATCTTTCGCTACGCAAATACATACGCGACGGGCATTCGACTCCTTTCTCCTCACAGCCATGCCGTATCTAGACCCAGGCTGCCGAGTCTCGACCATATGGTGACTCATCGGTTTAAGGGCTAGCCGCTGCTAAAGACGCCTTCGAGATTGCCAGCAGGACCATGGACGACGACGGAAATCTGGTACTAAAAGTAGTCATCGAGGCCTAGGAACACTAGGAAGGACTAGACACAAGAAGATAATTCTTCTTTTATTGAAAAATGCCTGCCTTTTCCCCCCTTCTCTATCTTTCATTCCCTCCCGCGAATGTTTGGGGTTAGAGACGCAGATCTTGTTGAGTGGTAGGACATGGTCGCTCATACGGAGTTGTGTTTTCTCCTTTAATTTTATAACAGGGGCTGTGATAATTTAGATTGGGTAATTGAAGGCGGGAGGTGTTACATGTATTGCCATGTAGTGTTTGTGGACCATGTTCAACAACAATAGTATTATTGAGCCTTAATATAGCCCTTCTGGCCGGTTCACAACAACGTGGTAGTGGAGATATTTTTAAATCTTGTTTGGGTTTCTAACAGTTGATCCTGTCTACCTCCTATCAAGGGTCGCCGGCTATCACCACCGGCGGTAGCGCATCAAGATAATCCAGAGCTAATCTTAGCCTCTAAGTGAACCCAGTAACTGTTCCAAGTAGCTCCTAGCTGCTGAACAAAACGCCTCCTTCGCCATGCAAATGCAGTAATACATTCGTTTTCCTCACTTCACTACCTCACGCATATTTTGGTCGTAACTAAAACCTCTCAAATCTCTGCATACCGGGACCCCATTAACTTGGATCGTCTACATGTTTCTTGTTTTGAATTCGATTCGTCTCCACGATGCTGTATTTTTCCCAATGTCTCTGACATCGGCAGCACTCTGTAGAACGTTGTTGAGAAGTTCCATCAGATGCACATCGTTCGCCTCGCTGAGCATCTCCTGTTCGTAGGCCTCGGTCGCTGAGGGTATCACCAGCGACAGTCTGTTCACGAGGGCTTGGATTGATCGAAGTATAGTGTGCGAGGGTGTAGTTGGCTCACCCTCCCGGTGACCATACTATCATCGTCACCTGTAAGGTACGACGGGGGGAGTCGATCTAGATAGGTCGCTAGGAGGTTGATCCGGGACTGTAGCATCTTAACCGAGTTTGCCTTGGCTGTGAGGGCCGCAATCATTTCCTCGTCCTCCCGTGAGAGGATGTTCTCTTCGCCATTCGCCGTGCTCGGGTTGGCCGCCGTCGGCTCTGTGACCTCCATTTTCCGCTTGCCTTTCGGGTCGTCCGTATTTCCCGGCATCACCATCTTTTGCTCCCTGGGCTCGACTGCTGCGGCATTCCCGGCGCCCCTCGCGACAAAATCCATGCTAATCATCTCAGCCTCGCCCGTCTCCACAGAATACGACAGCTCGCGGAACCTGAGCTTGAGCGGAGGCTCGCCATCCCGCATCTCCTTGTCCTCGCCCTGCTCATTCCGCAGGTCTTCGGCTTCGTAGTTGGACTCGTAGATGGTCAGGGGCAGTCTGCTGCCGGCGTCGTGCTTGACGGACTCTTCGGGGTGGAATCCAAGTAAGAGCGACGACTCGTTGTGGTTGGAGAGAATCCAGTTGTGAATGGGGAGGATGGACGGGGTCGGGCCGCTCCTGGGAAGCAGGGTATACCAGCCAACGAGGTCTAGCTGGGGAGCACTGTGTATAATTTTCACTGAAGCCACATGGTCAGCAATAAATACTACATGTAGGGCTCTTCAAGCAGGACGGGGAGCACACACTCTGGCCCAGCCTCTGCCCAAACCAGTCGTCATCAAGTACAACCTCGCCATCCCTGGCTACAGTGGCGCACTCAAAGGCATGCTCTATTGTGACTTCGCGACCATTCTGCTGCCCTATCAGCGCGCCGACGATGGGACCGGACTGTTCTCTCAGGGTGTGGCGCGTGATGTAATCGGAGATGGTGAGGAGGACGAGAGGATGCAGAACTGCCTGCAGGCCAGAGTCGGAGGACTTCTGGGTAGATAGAAGCGGATTTCCCGTGGCGGTTTCCATGCTTGGCGACAGCTAGTTGATCAAGAACACAGGGTTGTAAGGGGTACAGCAACCTGTAAAGCTAAAACCCAGGCACTGTTTGTTCTTGGATTGTTAAATTGATATACCTACGGCGAGATACAGTAGGCGCTTGAGGGTTGTCTAGTTCACGGGCTGCGGCGATTGGAGCTTGTCATACTGTTAGGTTGGTGGGCAATGCCCCGCGGCAGCAACACTGAAGCTAAGGTAGGTCCTATACCCAGCACTTTACCTAAGCCAAGCATTGACCCCACTAAATAATGCGTGAAGAGCTTATTTCCAGGTAAGATAGCTCCCTGTGTGTTGTTCTTGGACCATCTCTAATAGACACATTTACTTACATGCTTACCTCGTGAACTTCACATGCTTGGTTAATGCAAGAAATATGTTCTCATCACAGCCATAGGCACCACCAAAGCCCTTTGGGTGATGTTTTGAGCTTTCATCATACAAACAGCTACCTTTAAACAGTGGACAAGTGCTTATACTCGCCCTCTCATTGGCAATCCCAGTTGTCATTTTCTCTGTTCAGATCAAGAACATCTGGAATGGTGGTGCCATCTTGTGGACCAGTGCCGGTTGGCCAAGTTAAAAGCTCGCGTTAAGCCTCAACGTAGCAATCAGCAAGGCTTCCTTGATCTACCGTGATGGCTTGCCTTTGCTCGGGCCTTTATAAGCTAAAATGGCCCGCATATGCCTGAAAGGGACACAACTGCGCGACAGAGAAGGTTATCTTTTTGGATCTCATGCTTTTCCATGTCTGAGCTCACCACTATAAGGACTCATATGCTAATACAAATGGCCCAGACATTTTCCCTACTCCTACTGCTGAAAAGTATTAATCCTATCCAACTCGTCACATTGAATGATGTGTGACTGTCATCTCTATACAACATAATGTCAGCATACTTCAGTCCTCAAGGTCCAGGACCAGTCCAACCAGGTGCATTACATGGCTCAGGTCGGGTCATACGTATCAACATCCACTCGCTACTGCTGTAGTTCCATCGAAACGATCGGTTGAAGATGATGACGATATCCAATTTATCTCTGAGAAACCTGTGAAGAGACAGAGAACCAACGGGAAGCAGCCCGAAGTACCTACGTCTCAACAGCCAGTGATTCTCTCGCTACCAATGCTGCTACTGCTGCTTGTAATATCGTTCCAAATGTTCCCATCACCACCACACCAATACCTGGTGGCGATCCGAGGATACAGAAAGACGACTAAGCACAGGAATGGTCGGCCTGCCATCCGATATACAAGCACTGGAATTGGCATATGGCTTAAGGGGAGTATCCATGCCCGTATTAGAGAACTTCGATTTTGACCAGCCCTCCCGCAAGCCTCGGCCGTCGAGCCCTCCCGAACTCTCACCAAAACAGCTTCCATCAACAATCTCCCCAGAAATGCTTGATATGCAAAGTGGCTATCCTGTACCTGGGACATTCGGGGTTTGAAGCCCTCGAATAACTCAATACCTTGCCAGAACTCTAGACATACAGCACCCTGCCAAGTTGAGAACCAAGCAATGACAACGGACCTTGCCAAGGCTACACCTGATAATAATCAAACCCCTATTTTGATAGCACCCAACATTTCAAACAGTCACAGCACCCCAAGATCATCCGATCATGGTCACAGAGCGGATTCCAAGAGTGATCCAATGCCCCTCCTCCGCCTCCCCCGGCTCAATCTCATCCTGAAGGAGTCCACGGTGCACCACCTAATGGGAGTAGCCCGAGGACCAGCCCGAAACCGTCAGAAAATCACCATCACCATAATACCTCAACCACTTCACAGAAACACCCATGCCAAGTTTGTTCCCGGCTAAGACATCAAGCCCAATTTCCAAGAGCACAGGGATTACCCATGGTAAATACAGCTCTCCCCCATCACTTCATGCCACAACTACATTATCATGCGCCATATGGCCAACACTTGCATCCCCAAATTCTAGCCATGCCCACAGGTAACACACATCAATATGGCTCAAACTTTGCACCAGTGATGGTACCAGTCAACGGAAACCCCTTCATGCCTCTGTCGTCTCATCAGCCACCTCGGCCTCCACCACAACAATCAGCCCCAGCAACAGGCAAGTGCCGAGAAAGACAAAGAAGCTATCTCTGAACGATCCAGAAAAACAGCATCGCCGCAGATAAGTCAGGTAAAAATACCACCGCTGATACTAGTGCGACCTCAAGTCCCATAAAGCCACCGGCCTCTCTTATTCAACCCACGTACCGCAAACCCTCGCCTAACTTGATAGTGGACGTAGCGGAGACATGCCAAGAGAAGTTCCCCTTTGAAGAAGTTGCGAAGAGACATAACGTGCCGGTAGAAAAGGTATTTGACGTCTTTGCTGCCATCATACAGGTGCCCCTGCTACGGTGTCCGACGGACCGTCGAAGAGCGGGGAAATTGGCGACAGCGCGCATCAAGGAGTACAACAAGGCGAAAAAGGATATCCAGGATTCCAGGGCTGATAATAGTGAAACGGATGGGAAGGCGGTCGCAGTGGATTCGACGGACGTAGCTCAGAGATTGGGACGGGTTGAGTTTCCGGAGGGATTCAAAGTGGGCGGGAAGTCATAAAGGGGTCAAGGGTAATGAGATACTAAGACGATAAGGGAAATATATTCTATGTGATGGAAAATCTACTCGTTTCATACTAGGGAGGTAAGCCTTAAGGTTTGCTACTACCGTAATCTAACTTACTATATGCCGGGAACTTGACTACAAGATACTTAACCTGTTGCAATAAGAGATTGCCTTTATCATTCTTCATCAGCGAGCTTTGCCATATGTCAAGATCTTCCTCACCCCCGATCACGCGATTTTGGCACCGGTGCTTACTGTGCTCCGTAGACTTACCACTCTTCTTCTCCCCAGGTTGACGTACAGGGACCCTGATTACTGTGACGACACTGTCGGCGTCACTGCTAGAATGGGCAGAATCGTAAGTTATATCCTCTGCAAACCTTTCCACCCAAGTACGCCCCTTGATTCGTCTCAAACCTCGATGGGCCGCTGGATCTCTCGAGCTTTCGGCTTGTACAGTGCATTCTTCACTGCCGATTCCCTTTGCGCGATCGGATGAATTCCGGCTTGATCTACTCGTACTTTGAATGAATTCTGCAGATGGGGTGATACTGGCGCTTTGTGCTTGTGCTTGTGCGTCTTCCGGTCTTCGGTTGCCAGTGGCGGTACACCTCCTTTGAGTTCTCGGGAAGTTTTCTTCGCCTCCTCGGCCTCGATCATGCCAACCCTGGACGAAGGTCTCGGCGAACTAGGCTCGGAGGCTTTTTTCTCCTTCCCTCGAAATCGAGCAGCGGGCGTCGAAGGCCTAGAAGCAGAGATTCGCCGCCACCTCTCCACCGCCTCCCTCTCGTCGCTCGGGAAATTTTCGCTGTTCAGCAATGGATATTCCTCCTCTTCCCGGCCAGCCTTGACATCATGATCACCGTTCCTGGCCCGTTCCTTCTTCTTCATCTTCTCCTCCTCTCTTCTTCTTTTTCGCGAGCTCCCTCTCCCGCTTCTCCCGCAAGTCTACGCAGCAAGCCCGGGTCGACCTCGTGCAGCTCTCTGCGATAGGCGATCAGGGCGTAGTGGCCGTTGATCAGCTTGTACTCCTTCTGCACGACGTGTGCGCCGTCTGCCGAGAGGCGGCTCGTGTCGCGGCGGCCGTCATCCTCGGACTCGGAATCGGAGCGGGGATCCCATGGGGCCTTCCCGGCGCGGCTGCTCGGCCGAAATCCCCATGAGCGCTTGATGTACTTCTGGTTCTCACCACCAGGGGAAGGGGGCATGGAGAGATCTGGGACAGGTCCATACATCATGTTTCGAACTTCTGTAATGCCCTGTCTCATACTCAGGTCCAACGTCTTCGCACGCTCAGTAAGATTGTGTACTTCGTCTTCGTTTTCTCCGTGGTGGAACTGCGACATCAGCTCAGCGGTGCGTGCAACTCGTTTATCATTTGTGGTTGTGGATCACATCGCGGACATGGCTCGTCGATGTATCTAATCGCCCCTTCAACACCAGAACACTTCGTCTTCCCGCAAAACGAGTTGAAGTGGGTTTCTACGTGCCCGCAGAGCATTTCCGCTTTTGAGCCTCCACACATTGTGTTTTTCTGTTCTCTTGTGTCTCTCTAGGTGTAGTCTTGAGGCTTTGGTAATTTGGTTAGTGATCGCAAACTTACAGCACTGGTGGGCTCCGTGGATTTATATATCTCAATCCTTCTTAAATCGCATTGAGTGCTTTATTCGAACAATGTAAATCTGATTGCGTCAAGCATCTCCTGAGTTTTTGTTTCATAGATTGCGGTCCCTTGGACAATTAATTCTCTTACTCGATTAGTACCAAACAAAGACGTCCTTGATTTCAATACAAAGATAATAATGTTCCCTTCAGGAGCACAATAGACAATCTCCGAAAGGTTTGGTTATCAGTACACGGAAACAATAAATTATTCACATTATCATTTGATCGGTTCTAGATGCTCAAAGGGAACCAGTTCTACCAATCACGCCCTAGCTTTCGATCTAGCTAATCCCTATTACAACCGCCGCTTACAATCTCGATTGGTCTAGTGGTCAGGATACCTGCTTGTCATTGTCTTAACAAGTCGCAGGTGGCCGGGTTCGATTCCCCGATCGAGAGCTCATTTTTTTCTTCTTATGTCTCATAGGACATTTTTTTCTCAAAAGATTTCAGATATACGGGTGACATTCCGCTATTCATCAAACTAAAAATTATCGCTGAGGGGTATTTTGGCTAGATAGTTGTTCGCCAATAGTGACACGGGTAGCTTATGCCTCCGAATATCGGAGGCTAGTAAAACGATACAGTTTGAGCTATCGTCTATAGAGCAAGTAAGTTTATAAATACAGCACTCATTTCCGAAGGCTTTATTGATATTGTTCAGGTTATGTGATACGTTTTTTTTATTTTCAGCTTAGCTTATGCTCCGGTTGACATAATTAATGAACCAACTCGTCAGTCAGTAGCTCAATTACAGTGGCTGAGGAGCCAGCATTGTCCCAGCTCTATAACTCGGAAATGTATGACGATACATAAGCCCAAGCCTTTAACCATAACTTCTATTTTCTGAATTCCTGTCCCCATTCCTCTAAGCTCAGTCCAAATTGGTTGAAAATCCCAATTGTTAACGGATGATCATGTCCTCACGGTCCTTGCCGGTACCGATATAACCCACCTATGCATGTAAGTAAGTGCGAGATCAATAGAAAAGTGCAATCATACCTTGATACCAAGCTCTGATTCGATAAGCTCGATGTATTTTGGGCTTGCGCTGGCAAGTCAGACCACTTTCGCAGTCCTTGGGTAGAGCTTTGCCAGCCCTCGAAGTCGATGTACTCAGGCGTGCATTTTGCGAGCTAGGAAATACATATTAGCTTTCAGTATCAAACATAGGTACCTAATTTATACTTACGAAGTTTAAGTCAGCAGGGAAGCTAGTAATTTTTTTGCCGTCGGGTGTGATATATGCTACAGCGACTCGGATGGTTGGGAAGTATCCAATACATCAACTAAGTATCTTAGTAAGTCGTGACATCGTATCGTGAGGCATGATTTAATGATCTTACGCTTGGTTAGGTTCAGGGTAGTGTAGTCTACGAAGAGTGTGTTAGTATGAAGGCGTTGTTGATATCACATAGGGATAGATCACTTACAATTGATCGCAGCGGAGTGTTTGAGAACCACAAGGTCGAGCCAGCCATCTTCTTCTTCTACCAGTAGAGACACCCTAAATAACTTTAGTCTCTGCATACGAAATCATAAAAAGGGCATTAGGGAGCAACCTACAATCTCTCCGCCGATTTCCTGTAGTTTCGCGCCCAACTCTCCGTGTTCTTCCGTGGGGAAAGGACCGCCCCCGACTCGGGTTGTCTACCGACCCACCAACTTAGAAATATTTACGGTAAATTGACCGGGTCTTCACTTACATATGCCTTGACAACACCAATGATATCCTATGAGGTGTAAGTAAGTCTATAACATCGAGGATATATCAAGACTCCAAGAGCGTTTCTATTTAGATGGAGCCACCGTGAGAAGAATTGAGCTTACTTGATGTTAAAGGGGTTGATCGCCAGACCTTGGATGCAGCCACCAACTGAGCAATTGGAAGACGTAACAAAAGGGTAGCTACCGTAGTCGAGATCAAGCACTATAACCAGTCAGTCAAATCTTCGTTGGCAGGCAGACTTTAACATACTCAAAGCCTGGGAACCCTCAATGAGAATCGAGCGCTTTTGTTCTTGTGCAACCTTCATGTACTCTACAGCATCAATGACATATGGTCGCAACTTTTCTCTGATGTCCATAAATTGCTGGATCTCTTCCTCGACATCATACTTGAGAAGATCGCCATATCGCGCACGATAACCTGCTTCCATGGTGCGTAGTTTATCTGCGAAATCGTCATGGTAGATGTCATCAACCCTCAAGCCATCTCTGGCAGCTTTCATGCTGTAGGATGGGCCGATTCCTCGCTTCGTCGTTCCTATTTGGCTCTTCCCTAGCGCTTCCTCGGAAAGTCCATCAACAGCGGTGTGCAAGGAAAGATTCAAGTGACACCGCGAGCTGACATGGATGCGCTTATGAATGTTTGGCACACCCTTCGCGTCAAGGTCGGCCAGCTCTCCAAAGAAGGCATCGATATTGAAAACAACACCGGACCCAATCAGGTTGTCAGTGTTTGCATTGACCAAGCCAGACGGCAGAAGATGGAAAGAGAATTTCTGAGCGCCGATACTGCACGGGACTTTGGTCAGCCAAGATCTTTTTCAATATTCTGACGATATCATAGTGCCCGTACTGGATAGAGTGGCCGGCCTGGCGGCCACCTGCCGCACGTGCGCAGATGTCAAACGAGTTGGTTGCCAGAAGATTGTCTGTCAATTTGCCCTTCTGTATAGCAAATAGTCAATATCATATTTCCCAAAAAGTTAGGGTTAAACCAGGTCTGAGCATCAACGTACGCCTTCGTCTCCTGTACACAAGTTGAGTTATTTTCAGATCCAGTCAGTTTATAAATGATGGTGGTGTCAGTAGCCCTGTCGGCCCATTGTAAAACATCGTGTACGGCTGCATGAGAAGGACACTCACCCCATTGGGAGCCGAGAATCATTGAAGCCATGGCAGTTGGATGTTCACTTCTACCAGTATGACTCTAGAGTCACAGCGCAAACGCAGAACACTTTGATAGTAGAGTGGGGTACTTGTGATGTTGCTAGCAGCTAGCTAGCCGGTCAACCGATCAAAAGAGAAGCCCTATTCAACGGGTGCAAGGTCCAATAGCAGGGCCCTCTCTCGGCTAAACTAGGTAAGTACGCCCCATACCTAATGGTTACCTAGGTACTTAGTTACACCCGGCCGTACTACAAAGCTCTGATGACAGATGACATCATTAACCTTAGTCTTTAGGCAAGCGGTACCTGGGTATTCGGAAAGCTATCATGTTATTTAATGCACATATAAGATCACAAGTTGAAACTACCTAAGCTAGATAAAAGTTGTTGTTATGGCGAGGACATTGTAGGTATAACACTCGAAGTCGGACTGAAGTACACCCTACTCGTCAATGTATATCTACCTAGTCAAAACTAGCACTTAAGGCTATTCAGACCCTCCATACCACAACGATAGTCTTACTTCCTCCACAAACCCTTAATAAAACTCTGATAGCATTGAAATCAGCTCGAATTGCGTGCGAAATTGAATTGTTTGCTTTACTAAGGGGTTCAAGTGCCGGGTAGGTTCGCTGCGATAGGGGCTGAGACAGAATCACGTGTGAAACTGCAAACCTTTTGCTGCCCCTCCTCAATTTCCTTATCAGCTAGCTAGATAAATAGATGGTGGGGTAGGTATTAGGACGCAAGGATTACATGCAATAGGCAAACCATTAGTTCTGATAAACCATAGGAAACTCTTCCATCGACTTGGAGATTTTTCGTTGTATCTCTGCCGTCAAGATGAGGCTCAAGGATGTGCACCGGTTGGAACTGCCGCCTACTGCGGACATGCATGTCCACTTGCGACAGGACAAGGTCTGTGTCTATAAGTTTCTTGAAAGGGATAAGATGGGCTGACTTGTTGCAGGTTATGAACCTTGTGGTCCCCTTCATTATGAGAGGAGGTGTAGATACCGTGTTCGTCATGGTATGTAGAGGGTGGAAAGAGGAAGACATATATCTCCCAACTAATTGTAGCCGATAGCCAAACCTACAACCACCGATTACGAGTGTGGCTGCTGCTCTAGAGTATAAGTCGCGTTTGCAAGCCATCGAGCCTCAAGTCAATTATTTGATGTCTCTCTATGTAAGGCACCTACAGAATAGTTTGGAAAGTATGGTTGACTGATGATAACTAGCTTCACCCATCCGTTACTCCTGATGTAATTGCGGAGGCTGCAAAGGCTGGTATTGCAGGGGTCAAGCTATACCCCCAGGGTAGGCAGCGATGGACATGTTCTAGCAACGATGGGAGCTTTTTGTATTAATATCGAAATAGGTGTTACCACAAACTCGGAATCAGGCGTCGCTGGCGACTTCGTTGAGGCCTACTCACCCACATTTGCAGCAATGGAAGAACACGGTATCGTGCTGAACTTACACGGGGAGGTGCCGGGAACTGTACCAAAGGACAATATTTCCCTCGAAGAATTGTTTCTACCTACTTTGAAGAGGCTAAACGAGAAATTCCCGAAACTTCGCATCGTACTCGAGGTGAGTATTCGCTGCTGGGAATGGGAAATTTCGTGGTATAGTTTTAACGTTGGATTGTTAGCATTGCTCCACTGCAGCAGCTATAGATGCAGTAAGATCCTGTAGCTCAACGGTTGCCGGTAAGCTTAGCAGAATTCACTTGGTCCCTAGCTCGTAAACTTATGATCAACTTGGCACTGTTGTCAGTGGTAAACTAACATACGATTTCTTAGGCACGATAACTGCCCATCATCTGTACCTAACAGGTGACATAAGTGAGGTAGACCCTCACGCATTCTGCAAGCCGATCCCGAAGACCCCCTCGGATCGAGACGCACTCCTGAAAGCTGTCTGCAGTGGTGACCCTAAGTTCTTCTTGTCAGTGACACCAGCTTTTACACCCACATTGCTTCTTGATCTAATTTGGCTTGCTCTGTAGTGGAAGCGATAGTGCGCCTCATCCCTTAGTGACTAAGAAAGGCAAGCCTACCCGGCGGGTGTATTTACACAGCCCTTTGCGACACAGCTTGTTCTCCTGGCCTAGAGGAAGCAACTGAGAAGGGAATAATTGACGAGAAGGATGTCACACAGGAGAATATCGAGGGATTCTTAAGCCTGTTTGGAAGACGTTTTTACAAGCTCCCCGAGCCTTTACCTTCAGGGCCGCGAATTGTAGTGAAGAGAACTGGTCAAATGATACCAGACAGCATAATGGCTGCTGATGGAACCCTCGAAGTCGGGATTTCGAGATCTGGCGCTACTGTGTTCAGCTTGCGTTACATTTCCCAATAACTTCAACGGAAATAAAATCTGCGATTGCTGTTAAAGTTGTCCCATTCATTGCGCTTGAATATTGAGCTACCTAACTTGGCGGAATATTAGACGCTATAGAATAAGCGTAGACTATCTATTTGTAGGTAGTACCTAAAGGAAATATACGTCGAGCGACGTCATTTATAGCATTTATAGGGGACTCCACTACATCCTTAACTATCGTAGCTGGGGTGCATTAGCCCTGCGAGACCTATCTTATCAACGAGTCTCTTCAAGGTTGGGATTAGCAGGACAAGAATTGGTGCTTTTCCAATTCCCAAGTTCTTAGAAAAGAGTACAACAAGAACATTTCTTGTGAGCCCACCACCGTCTTCACAATGGCGCACATGACGAACTCGCTCGCGACAGTAGACCAATTATACCGGCGCACGTCCTCATTCGGCGCGCTCCCGTCCGATCTTCAAGACGCGATATTCTTCGCGACGCAGAGCCTGACGCAAGCGGCCGGTCTCCTGCTTCGGCTCCCACAATCTGTGACGGCGCAAGCAAGCGTGGTGTTGGCCCGGTACTGGCTCGAGGACTCGCTCCTGGCCAATGAATTTAGCGTGTGTTCTCCTTCCGCTATTCCCCAGCTTTACAACGTTGTGACCGCCAGCAACCCAACCCAACTCGCTCCCAGATTCTGCAGAAGGAAAGAAGAAACAGTGACCTAAGCTAACTATGTATTGTGAATCTAGGATGTCTCGGCAGCATCCCTCTTCCTCGTAGCCAAGCTAGGCGCTCACCCCTGCCGACCGCGCGACGTCTGCAACGTATATGCGTACCTGCTCTCTCCCGCATCACCTCTCTTACGGCCCTCCTCGCCGCCAGAGCCGGACCCTTCGAGTTACTACCTCTCCGAAAGCGCCTACGCCGCCTTCCAGGCGCGGGTACTACGGCTCGAGGCCCGCATCCTGTACACTCTCAGCTTCGACACGCACGTAGCGCTCCCCCACGGCCTGGCCGTGACATACCTACAAGCTCTCGATTTCTGCGGCGACGCGTCGCGCACAAAGATCACACGTCGTGTGATCGCCTATTTAAACACCGCCCTCCTCTCCCCACAAATGCTTTACTTGACGCACCAGCCCAACGCGCTGGCCGTCGCCGCCATCTACAGCGCGGCGCGGGATGCCAAGATCAGTGCCAAGATGCCCGAATGCTCCTGGTGGGTATTCGACGTAGAGCGCGAGGAGCTGGGATTCCTGGTCGTCGGGATGCGCAGCTTAGAGGGCCTTGTGCGAAAACTTCAGACGGACTTTAAGGGGTTTAACGAGAACGGTATGATTACGAGAAACGACATCGATGCCGAGATGACGAGGCGCGGGCTGAAGATAATGAATGGTGCCAATTCTGCGGCTGTTGAGATGGATGAGGAGGAGCTTATGATGAGGAGTTTAGATGATAGGGCTGACAGGATGGCGCGTGAAACACAATACGGCGGTTACCAAATACCGAAACGCGGAAACTTTCGTCACATGCATTCAGCCGCAGAATCAGGTCTGATATGGAGTTGTCTGGATTCTGGAAAGAGTATCCATTTAGGTGCGCAGGACTCAAATGAGCCGATTACGTATTCGACGAGACCGATATCATATCCTAACAGTGCATGAACTCCGTCGTCCAGGTTTGTTGATATCCATTCAATTATAGATGTGTGATCTTCCCAACCGCTATTCTTCGTGCTCCAGACTATGGACCAGGAGGATAATCGGCAACCAGTACTGAATACACTCAGTATGTTCAAGTACGTTCAGCTTAAGAGGCGACTCGTCTGTCGAGCTGCCCTTGGAGTTTTTAATTTAGATTAATATGTTACACTTCGCCATCCTGATGCTGTGCTTCTATAGCTCATCTATCTCTCCAAGGGTCGACTTCTGCTTCCTTTAAAATGACGAGTCTTTCCATGTCAAGCCAAATAAGGGCCTCCTGGAGCATCGGCCTTGCCTGCTGGAGTAAGATCTTCTGCTAGAGCTCTTTCAACGGGAGGGGGGCTCAAATAGCTGGTCTTCTTCCTGGTGTTACTCGTAAGGGAAAGGAAACCGCTTCCATTTCTTATCGTCTTCTGAGACTTCAGGGTGAGCATTATAACAGAGAAAGGGATGAAAACTAGAGACCCCCTTGGTTTTTAAGGTCTAATTTCCCCCTTCGTTTATATTGTTTCTCCAACGATTTCCCCCCCTTTTGAACCAAGGGTTATCCTTTCTTCGGAAGAAATCATAGAAGAGCTGGACGCCTCTGTAAAAATTACTATGAAGTAAGTTAAGGAGAAATTTTTGTTCCTGGCAGACACTGTATTGCCATCGTAATCCAGTCGTCAAGTCCTGCTACTACATGTAGTACATACTAGGAACCCCGCACGAGGCGGCTGTGTTAAGAGAGAAGCATAGCCCCGCTCGCAGGCTGAATATAATTTGGCAACGTTCTTACTTTATATTGCGGCCAAGAGTTACTTGTGCTATCATCTCACGGCCTCCCAATTCCCGTCGCTATAGTGCAGGAAAAAATGAGTTCTGTCCAGAAGAGCCAGATCATACGCGCTCCTTCGGAGGAGGCTGTCACCGGCACTAAATCCGTCTTCCTCGCCGGCACAACCACCGCAGTCGGCAACATTGACTGGCGCGAACAACTCTCTACGTCTCTCTCCGAGCATCCTATAACCATCTTCAACCCATACCGCCCAGATTGGGACAGCACGTGGCGTGAGGACATCACGTTTGCGCCATACCGTGAGCAGGTCACGTGGGAGCTCGACAAACAAGCCAAGGCTGACCTCGTCGTGGTTTATTTCCACCCTGCTACTCTAGCACCGATAAGCCTGCTCGAGTTTGGGCTTTCGGCGCAGGTCCCTGGGAAAGTGATCGCCATCGCACCGGAGGGGTATGCGAAAAGGGGCAACGTACAGATAGTTTGTCAGAAGTTCGGAATCGAATTCCTAGATGCTATAGACAACCTATCTGAGATTGTTGTAAAGAAGTTGTCGCTCAATAGATGACTACCGAACCTTACTATGTACTCACCTTCTTTGACGCCCCATAAAGTGGCTGTAGGGCCGATGGAAAAACGAAGCGCCGGCGACAGCGATTGAGGGCGGCCGAAGGAGGCGGGATCGCCCGGACTGCCGCACCGAGGTTTGTTCTAGGTTGAAATGGCATGATCTAATGGGTCTAATGGCACTGAACTATGACTCAGCTGTACGATGCAGACCGATCAATATATGTGCCTATATATAGCGAATATCCCAAATCCAAAATAATATGTTCACGCCAGAGTACATCGCCCAGCGTACCGAAACCTTGAAACCTTTCAAATGATATACATAGCCGTGTACGCCGAGCCTTCCCTTCAAGCCCCTGAAATATCTATCCATTCATGCTATGCCAACGCCATCATGCCTATACCATACCATTTCGTGAATTACTTCCAAATCGGCGACCTAATTTACGAGTAGCTGCCCTACGTCATGTAGTCGTATGTTTTCCATGCCGAGGGGATGTCCGCGATCTATCCGGCCCCATCCCGCCCCCAGCCAGGAGGCACGCCCGTAGCCCCATCCATTGTTGTGCCAGCCATGTTCGCTGTCGAACTCGAGCTGTTAGAGCGCTCTACCGGTTCGTCTCGGCGGTTCCACCGCCAGAAGCGCCTCTTTCTCGAGTTTGCGTTTTGAGCGACGAGCTCCGGGCTCGTCATGATGCCCCCGACCCCCGCTACCAAAGCTACCTTGCCTCGAGCGAAGATACATGAAGCCTGCTGGCCGGCCGCCACAGAATGGGTTCCACCACTTCTTCGGCGCCTCAACGATGCTGCCGTTGCGACCCGAGTTATACGACGTCGGACGCTCCCCGCGAGCTCCTCCAGAGTGTAGCCTTTCGTCTCAGGTACCAAGAGAGACACGAGAAGTCCTAACAGCATGAAGAGAGCAAATATCTGCATTAGTTTGTCTATCCAAGGCGAGCAATCGCCATCCTTGCAGTCCGGCGGAGCTCCTTTTCTCAGTAGAGGGATGGAGATGACTTGAGCGACGATAGCGCCGACTTTCCCCATGGCCGCGGATATGCCATGGCCAGTCGACCGGTAGCGCGTTGGGAAACATTCTCCGGGGATGATGAAGGTGGTGGTGTTGGGACCAAAATTGAAAAAATAGTTTGCGACCACATAAAGGGCGAGCAACGACCCCTTGTTTAACTGTGAATAACAGAAACCAAGCACGCTAAAGATGATGGTGAGTATAGAGAAACCAAGAATCTGTAAGGGTTTGCGTCCGATGGTATCGATTAATAAAATAGATGTCCAATAGCCAGGTAGGGATCCTGCTACAATTAAAATGATAGTGCCGACGGCGCTCCTGTGAAGAATTTCATGCAGTGAATTTCCCTTGGCGTAGCCTATAGCTTGCAAGACGACTTGTTGATTTAGACCGAGACCGTAGAACGCAAAGTCCTATGGACGACGTTAGATACTCAAGGGTACTAAGAATAGGATTGTTCCTTACTAGAAAGAACCATGAAAGTGTCGTCCCAATTAAAACCTTAGCATTCGTCCACTGCGTGAAGTATTCGTACGCATCTCTCCACGATGCTGCTGGGATGGCGAGGGCGGGGGAGGCGACCTTTTTCATCCTTGCTTGCTTGATTTCATCGACTTCTCCTTCAGACTGACTAGCCATGTAAGCTTTGATATCGGCGGCGGCTTTCTCTACATCTTTGGCAACCTCGAAAGTGCTGTGGAACTCTATGTTAGTTACTACGATTTGAAGAGTGATTCATCAAGTTGGTAGGAGATTTTAGGATGGATATCGGTCCAAAAAGGAATCCGAAGTGGCCAAAGAAAATGACTGAGAGAAATTCCTTACTATCGGGGGTTTCGGGTATTGTGATGCGGTAATACAAAGCAAAGACAGCGGGAACGGCACCCACTCCGATGATGATTCTCCAGCATCGATCTGCAGCTGTCCTATAGATTTAAGAGTTAGAGATTGCCGCTTACACAAACCATTGACTCAATAGGGTGGTTCAACGAGCGTATAGGAGATGTAAGAACAAAAACTATAAATGGTCAAACAAAGAAATGCGTACTGGCAATCGTAATCACAATGATCTATGCTCGAAGCTTGTTTGAAGATACTGCCGAATGAGGCCGTCGCGATGAGAGCAACGACAGCGGCGAAGAGCTGCCCGATGCCTTGCATGGAGAAGACCGCTGCCATCATTGCGCCTCGCCATCTCGTCGGCGCGAACTCCGAAGTAATTACCGAACTAAGAGGATAATCGCCTCCAATTCCGACACTGATATCATTGTCAGCTGGATCTATCTTATGCAGTTCGAAGAAAGGCCGTGCAAGCTTTACCCCATCATGACGCGCCAGAAAGTCATCAGACCTGTGAAGCTTACAGCCTGGCTGGCAGCAACGAGACAGCAACATAGCGTGGAAACGAGAATGATGCCCAACTCGACTCCATACATTTTCCGCCGGCCGTATTTATCGGCAAGCCAACCAAAAACGACCTGTCCAATTATGATACCAGCATTGGTCGACACCTTGAGTGTTTGGCTTACTGCAGTTGGTAGAAGCCCATAATTACCTCCATATCCATTGATGGCATCGCTAGGAGGTCCTTGCCAGAAAACAACACCCAGCAGCGTCGTCACTAGGTTAATGGCGAAGATGTCGTATGAGTCGAGGAAGAACCCTATGCCTGCGACGAGCACCGCCCTTACGTGATAGAGGCCGAATGGAATTTTATCAATCTCGGATAATGCTAGGCGCCGCCTTAGGTTTGGATCTTGAATATGACTAAAATCGTTGAAGAAGTTGTGAAAAGCGCGATTGCCCCATAGGTACGCTCGTACGTCATGGGGCTCATCGGCTCCGGTAAACTGTCCATCGCGAACAATCGGTACACTGATGCGCCTCTAATATTGCGTTTAGAACATATAAAGAAAGTCGTAGAAGCACCGCGGCCATGACCCTAGCGAAGGTGTCAACTACGCATCGAACCCAGCTATGCGATATTCATGACGTATTTTAGGGGGGTGTTAGCGGGCGAACTTTGTTTCGAGTCACGAGCTGTGTACGGTATTGCGGCCAAATTGAATATACTCAGTCTTCCAGGGCGCCGTAGTAGTGTACTGTTGATAAAATATAAGCCTCGACAGTTGGATCCCAAGGTTTGACGGGTCTGGGAAGGCAAGGAGAATAAATCAGTCTGACATTGATGACCCTAGAAAGAAAACTAAGCCTCGTGCTCCCGGGAAGGGCGGAGCTCCCCGTAGGGCGTGCCGTACAGTAAATAAGCATAAGCTACAGACAGATACTACAGTATACTAGGCATGCAAGCGATGACCCAGTGCTGCGGGTGTATGCCGGGCTAGAGTAGGGTACCAACGAGATCCCAGACGACAGGGCAGCTGAGAGTTGGACCAATGGTTCGTCGTACATTTGCGGACATGTATGACAGGTGTAGGACTCATCGGGTCCCTGATCCTTCTGGAAGATGTGGCTTGGATGATTCTCGAACTTATCGTGTCAGTTTGGGGCGCTGGGCCATGGTTAGTCCTGGAGCCTGAATCATGGTACCGCCTTCGACAACGTGTTTGGTTCGTAGGCTGCAGACCAATTAATACCGCCCATAAATGACCCCAACGTAGCGTGGCATTTGAGTTGGATGATTACTGAATGATATCTGATTTGGGTAATGTCTACGTAAAAGCCAAGAGAGCTGCTGCTATCTGTATACGTACCGGCCGAGTATAGTAGTACTGAGCCGGCAACATATTTAATCAAATTGCTCGATACAGTGTTACACTGCAGCTAGGGCAATGCATAATCCTCGGTGGAGGACCAAGAACGCCTTTTGCCGACTGAATAAGTGGTGAGCATCGAACAGCCTTCCAAGCCTTCCTGCTGCTCCTGTCATCGTTGTCCTTATTTGCATCTCGACGTTGATCATACATGCTGTATAACCCACATAGTAACAAGGAAAAGCAACTCGTCGTCGTATATGTCGGGTCTCGGCATTTTCTAAAAGGTAACGCACTGTTGGGGAATTGGAGTAACAACGTGATAGACGTGGTGCGATTGTAGGGATTAGCGACAAATCCACTGCCTAAGGCATATTACGAAGGGCTGTAACCGAGTAAGATGACCGATAATACGTCCATGGGTATTGCAAAAAGAAACAGGTAAGTTCTGGGGCCTATTATTTGCGATGTTCTGAGTGGTAGAACGATGTATCGATCACGTTGTCCTCGGTTACCAAACACATGGAATTCCTCCCGAAAGCTTCGAACGCGGGGAGCGGTTCTAGAAACAGCAACGCCACCTCGCGAGTAGAGGCAGGTGGAAGTGAATCACGTTGCGGGTGCGAAGGACGCAGAATCCGATTGAACGGGCGACCACAGGGGTCCGGCGAACATCCCGGAATCGGTTGGGATGGCGCGTTCTTGGCCTACGATAGCCAATTAACACCTTGCATGACGCAACGTGCTCAATCGGTCACAATGCGCTTTGAATGCTACAACGGGCAGGTAAAAGTGTCGACTGAAGGCAATGAAGTCCGCTTCGCCTACGAAACTCAAAGCTTATCCCTCACGAGGTAGCGAGCACCTGGAAGCGAAATATGCCAATGGTGGCTGGATGTATTACCATTACCATCGTGTTCCTGCAGTGGGCTGGCACCATGTAAGAAGTACAACCAGCCCCATCAATTGCCGGCATTGTTCCGTGAAGAAGCTACTAAAGTAAGAACCCAGGGCGGTGGGTTTGCTAATGATAGGACATGGACTTCTCTACTACACGACCAGGATTTAGATCCTCCCCATTAGACCGCGCGAGCGGATAGCATAGTGGTCTGTTGTTACCCGATTTAACGTCAAGGATTCAAGGTGTGCTGATACCATTCTATTGAGGCATCATGAACATAAATGCTTTAAGAGTAGAGGTGAGGCGATGATGGCTAACGCTCATGTTGAATGTCGCACTATTCACAGGTTGACCCATGTCATCCAGGTCAAGCAATGGCTTGTATCGTTCACGTTGCTTTTCACCATGCGGTGATATCCTCAACTTCTGCTTCGCCGAAAGTACTTGACTTCAAAAGCTGTCCAACGCTTGCCGCCTCAACATGCTCACCACCCTGACTCATAATATCTGGTAGTATCTCATTCAAGAAGTTGAGGATGTACCTGTTAACCTGCTCAAACTGCAGGAGGAATGCATCGTGACCTTCCTGGCTGTCAATTTTCTCAAGCCTGGAGTTCTTTATATGTTCTGCCAATTCCTCTTGCTCGGCGAAAGTGAAAAGTCCATCGCTCTCAATACCCAAGACCAACGTGGGCTGCTCGATTAAAGCCAGCGCCTCTCGTATGCTCTCAGCACGATACCGCGAGATGTCATGTGTGTCCAACTTCCTCGTAATAGCGATATAACAATTGCTATCAAAGCGCTTCACAAACTTCCCTCCTTGGTATCGCAAATAGGACTGGGCAGAGAAATACGTGGAAGAGGGAAGAGAATCACCACCAGTCAGGCTATCTGTTTTAGGGCCAGAGAACTGGGGGTCTAAGGATCTGCTTGCAGCCTCACAAGAATCGGAGGTTTGAGGCGGCGTGGTGGTTCGGCTACTGTTATTTGACAACCTCGTCGTCTTATGGCCGTCGTTGTGAATTTGGAAATGGGCCTCGGACGGCGTGGACGGCCGTGGCCTTTCGCGGATTATTTGACGCCTGCCGGGGTCCGGAATATTCCGGCCAAACCGAGCCTCAAATGAATTCCGACTTCGGTACGTTAAAAGAGCGGCCATTCGAGCGGCCCCGAGGCCAGTAGCAGGAGGGTCAGAAAATGAATAGTATCCATCCTCATATTTCGGGTCGGCGTATATGCTTTGACGCTGCGCTTCACCCCAACTGATCCCCATGCGCTATGTTGGCTCGATGTCGCGATTGGTACTATACACCGGACATAGTCTTTGCCAAAGTATGCCCATTCGAGAACAAGCATTCCTCCCATAGAGCCACCAACGACGGCGGCTATCTCACGTACGCCTAACTCGTCCAGAAGCAATTTATGTAGGCTATGTCGTATTAATAAGGACTAACCTCACCTCAAAATGAGTGATAGGGCACTTACTTGACATCATCGCGAATGGTGGTTAAGGGAAACTCTGGTCCGTAATTGCCTTTTGCAGGATCACCATCCTTAGCCGTGACTGGGCTCGCGGTACCATAAGGACTTCCTAAGCTGTTCATACACACGACGAAAAACCTCGACGTGTCGAACGCACGGCCAGGGCCCCCGATGAGTGGCCCCCACCAGTCGCTGACATCCGCCGAGCCGGTCAGAGCGTGGCAGATAACCATGACATTATCAGCCTTGGGAGATAACTTTCCACGCGACGTGTAGGCTAACGGCACATTGTGCAAAGTCACACCCGATTCAAGTGTGAAGCTGGGGATGATAGCAATCTGCTGGTCTGGAATCAGAGATGCGAAGGGATTCTCTGGCTGCTGCTGGATCCTTGCTTCGGGACATTCAGCCATTGCTCCATGTTCGAGTTGAGGACTTGATTGAATGAGCATGACTCACTGTACTTCGGCGTAGAGCCAGTTTTATTATTTTGAGACGACATGGTATTGATGTGGAGGATTTGTGGTATTTGTGCGGGTGGACGGTTTATCTTATTATTGTAACTCTTGATAGATAAGAGCTCGCTCTGGATTTGAAGATTTTATAGGCGCAGCATCGAGCGGTATAAGTGTGAAATGCGCGCCACCGGTGAAATCCGATACACCTAGCACGGTGTATTCTCGGTCACCAAGATGAATTCGGTTTTTTTGCACATCAGAGCCGGCTTCTGTTCTCGGGGAGATATCTGGGGCCAGTTCAAATCCCTATATGAGTGAATCCCGAATTACCTACTTACATTACCTATTCTGGCGAGTCTCTACTTTACCTAGTAGGTATACTAGTACGCCCGAGTTATCGTGGTATGACAAACGGCCCTACCGGGGGCTGTATGCTGTGGACGAAATGAGAAGTTTTGGCTTACATAATGCATGGGGTCAGCCAATGGGCTACAGGTAAAACGTGCAGCGGAGACCAGATGCGGGCAGATGCGGGTACTTCAATCGGGCCAAGAAAATACCGAATGTGTACCACGCCTCTCCACTTTTTACTCCCAAGAAGAGCCCGTCGCACTGTACTGGGCAAGTGCCTTCATGTGTATTCCCGCTATCCTTGGTCCAAGCTCCATGAGGCTGCATCTGCTGTAGCCTGTAGCCTGTTCTACCTCCACGCGATTCCCTACAGGTTAGCCTCCCTCGATTGTCCAACACGCGACAGAGTCTGCTACGAACAATCGTCCGTAGACTGCCAGCGCAACCACAACCACGTCGATCCGATCACGCAACTTATTTCTTGTTGCTCCCAAATCGCCTACCAGTACATCGACCGTGCACGTGGATGGTTGTACCTTGGGAAGGACCACGGTCGCTGGCAGACCTTAGCAGCCAGCCCACTTCCAAGTCCGCATTCTTTGTCCTTACTCCTTCATAATTTTCATGGTGGACATGCACATGACTCTAAACTCGTCGTCCACTGCGCCTTCTACTTCATCAGCCGTGTAACTTATCTGCGAATCGGCCCTACTCTTCGTCGCCAACAATCTCTACCGTCGCCGTCCCCTCTACGGCCGTCTATCGTCGACAGATATCCTCCTTCTCCTTTGTCAACTGCAGCGTCACAAGCAGTCAGTCGATGCGACGCTCCATTTTGCGCCCACGTTCACGACACTCCTACGTCAGCATTCTTCTAGTTTTCCAAATACCGCCGTCCAAATGACCAACCCTTTCGCGTAGTGTTTAATTCAAATCCAAAATGCCTCCCAAACGGAAGCGCAATGATAGGGTCTCGGAGGCTGGCAACCGGCCCGCGCCCCATCGTCCTTCAGATACCGGTTTAGGCCAACACGAGCGAGATTATCAAGATGGGCCGCAGCATCGCCGAGGTCCAGGTGGTGGCAGAAACACGAGGCGGAACAATGACCGCCGTGATTCCTCGGGACCCCAGGTCGGGGCTGGATCTAACCACCGGGTTCCCGTTTCGCCCGCGGTTGCTAGGCCCTCCAGTTCATCCTCACAAGCCGCATCCGTCCCGTCCCAGCCCGCGCCCCAATTTGTCGCTCAGCAACCAAGTCAACCCCTTCGAACCCCTATTTCGACGAATTACAACTATCTCATCCTAACAGAAGCTCGCCTATCCGCATGGCAACAAAGTGGGCGCCAGGAGGTTGTTGAGCATGGGATTACATCAAGAAGTGACGAAGACATTGAAGAAATCTCCACCATTTCCCAGGAATTTACACACGCCGTGCTCGAAAACTTCCTTACTCCACATGACGCTGGAAGTTGTATGAAACAGATTCTTGGACCCGCAGCTGAGAGCGACATTGGAGCCAATTTTACTTTCGATGCTCAGACCTTATTTTTAGACACCATCTCCGTCTTCGTGGACTCGAATGATGCAACGTCCGCCGCTCAACTCCGAGATTTTATCTCTGCGACCGAGTTATCACCCCAACTCGTGCGTGAAGTACTTGATGCGACAGCCCTCCAACAGCTTGGCCTGATACGGGACAACTTTGTCAAGCTCGGGATCAAGTATGCTACCAACCAGCTTTATCGTCAAGCAAACTATAACCTATTAGAGAGGAGTCAGAGGGCTATTCAAAGCTTGCAGCGGAATTATATCGAACGCCATACCAGTCTCAAGGGCATCATGACTTCGTTCTCGTTCAGGCCAGTTGGGAACGTATTAAAGCATTGATAGGAACATTCGATTTAGACGTTGGCCGAGTCCTCGACGTTGTCATCGATGTTTTCTCGGCAACAATGCTGAGAAACCTGATATTCTTCACCAGACTGCTACGAATTAGCTCATGGTGGCCACGCAATCAAATCGAGCACGCAGAAAAGCTATTCGCTGGGGGTCTACCAAAGTGGGCATTATCCCAAAATGAAGAAACCAACGTGGAAGACTACCAGCCTGGTCTGGAAGACCAAACTCATGAACGTGATGCCGCTTTTTGGAATAGAGCTCGAGAAATCCATCTTGATGCCTTCTTCGAGTTAGGAGGTAGGCGGATTGAAGATGCAGAACTACAACGCTTACACGAGAGCATTTCGGAATCCGACCCTAGTTACGACTCAACGTTTGAATGGATGAAGACGACAAAAACAATCCCACCTTGTGGTAACCGAGTTGCTGCCCAACTTCTCGGCTTCAAGTTCCGTTTCTATACATCCGACGCTCGAGACAAAGGCGAAACGTTACCAGCTAACCTTTATTATCTCGCTGCATTTCTCATCAAGATTGGCTTTATTTCCTTGGCAGATTTGTACACGCACTTATGGCCTGCAGATCAGGATATGGACGCACTCAGAAGCCGTCGAGAAGACGAACTTGCTGAGAAGGAGAGGAATGCGAGACAAGGAACTGCGCCAATGCACTACTCGCAGCTGGTGCGTTGACGGATGATACTCTTCCAACTGGCCCGAAAGCGCGCGAATCTGCTGCAGTCAAAGTTGATGGGAAAGCCCAAGAAACTAGTAGCCAAGCACAGGAGGACCAAACAAGTCTTCCGGAGCCCAAAGAGGCACAGAAGGCTGACCTTGTTTCACATCTTCTAGTTGTTGGTGCTGTTCCTGAAGCTCTTTTCATTATTGGCCGGTTTCCTTGGCTCCCCGAAGCATACCCAGACGAGATCTACCCAGCGATCAACCGCATTCTGATCCATTCCATCAATAAGGTATACGAAGCTTCGCGGCCTGTTAGTGCGCTTTCTACAGTAACAGCGATTATGAAACCGGATCTGGCCCAAGACCAGGCTGGTATGCCGAAAGGTAATTTGCGGCTCGTCGAGGGCTCACCCATCAAAGTCTTGAGATGGCCGCACGCAGATGGTACCAGCAAGGGTATCCTTTACCGATTCTACCTTGACGAGTGGTCCGACAATGTTCCGGTCTGTCAAACAGTCGACGACGTCTTCACGCTATGTCACACGTTTCTCAATATTTCCGGCGTAAACATTGGTAGAGATCCCACTCTTGTCAAGAAAATAGCGAGCATCGGCGTTAAGAGCTTGGCAGAAGACGAATCCCCTAGCAACGTTTCTCGGTGGCAGGATTTGCTTCGTCGCACCTTGGTTCCATCTCTTTGTCTTACCAACGCTAATGTGGATGCCGTGGCCGCGGTTTGGGACCTTCTGAAACATTACCCGACTCAAGTTCGATACAATATCTACGCAGAATGCTATGAAGGATCGATATCGCGGCTAGAAGCCATGAAACAGGCTTTCAAAGTTGCCAGATCAGATACTCTTGCGACTCTCAAACGGTTATCGCTTGAAAACATTCCCATGTCCGCCAAGAAACTCGCTAAGATCGCCCTTTCTTCTCCTGGAGTCGTGTGCAAGGTCGCGTTAGACCAGATTGAAGCTTATACAAATCTCATTGAAGCTTTCGTCGAATGTACTAAATACTTTACGGAGATGGGGTACGATGTCTTGGTCTGGTCACTTCTCAGTTCCCTTGGTGGCAAACAAAGAAGCCGAACACAGGAGACTTCCGTGCTTCTGACGAGCAGGTGGTTACAAGCCCTTTCTAAGTTTTCTGGCAAAGTTTTCCGACGATTCGAGAATGTGGATGCAACACCAGTGATTCAATACGTGAGCGAACAGGTGGCTCACGGCAATTCCACCGATCTGGTAATCCTTCGAGAGTTAATCACTTCTATGGCTGGCATCGTACCGGATATTGACTTTACAGACGGTCAGCTGTCAGCTCTCAGCGGGTGGCGAGCTTCTGCGACGCCAAACTCTTACTGGCTGGGTGATAAGCGCTACGAGTCCGAGAAGAGTGCCTCTCGACTCATGAAGGCATTGCTACAAACAAATATGGCTTCACAGCTACTAATCAACATGGCACAATACCGACAATCAGCCATTTTCCATCTAGCTGAAGATGAGGCACATATCAAATACATAGCAACCGTGATTGATGATTCTCAGCAAGCACTTGTCCAGTATATGGAATTACTACGCCATAATTTGTCGGCAGAAGAGTTCGATACAAGAGTTCCCAGCATACCATCTCTCATGACAGATCTGGGACTCGACGCCAATCTTGCATTTCTCATAGGCCGTTCTAGTCTCACATACTATCTAACGGGCCCAGGCGATAAGGTGCCCGTTAAGCAAGCAGTGGATGGCGAAGGTGATGCTTCAATGGATGTTGGCGATAGCTCTACAGGGCCCACTGCCGTCGAGGAGTCTTCGGAACACATGGTCATTGATGGTGCAGAGGTAGCAGAGGGCTCTCCTGAGCAGCTGCCACCTTCGGCTGTTCAGGGTCAATCCTCCGACCGTTTCCTTGATGTACTCAACCCCATCATTGAAGCAGTCAAACTTTTACTCCCGGAAAGCGTATGGGACAAGATCAGTCCGCAATTCTTCGTCTTGTTCTGGGCTCTCCAAACCGGTGATCTTGACGTTCCGATAGACAGCTATAAAGCTGAATTCGCTAAGTTGGATAAGGAACGTGATGAGCTCAAGAGAGACCGGAGTGATATGAGCCGCAGTGGTGCGAACCGGAAAGAAGCAAAGATGGCAGCTATCGAACGCCTGTCCAAGGAGTTGCCTGATGAAGCCAGTATCTGCAAAGAACGAGTCACGAAAACGAAACTACTACTTATCAGACAAAGCCCAATATGGTTCAAATCTTCTGCCAAGGCGGAATCGATTGTTGATACTTTCATTGAAGAGTGCCTACTGCCCCGAATCTTGCTTTCGTCCGGAGATGCCGATTTCTGCCATCGTATAATCCGGTTCTTACACTTCAACCGCGTTTCACATTTCAAGCTATCAAGTCTCTACAACCGTCTTTTTAACGTTAACAGGCTGCGATCCATGATATTCGGTTGTACAGTTCGCGAAGCAGAATTTTTCGGCCGTTTCATCAAGCTTACACTCGGCGAGTTGTCTGTCTGGCATGCAAAGAGAGAAGTATATGAGAAAGAAGCTATTGGACATGGTAGACTTGGATTTGCGACTACTTTCGATGAGAGTGGGAAACCGCTTACCTTCATGGCCCATGATGAATTCCGTGACATGCTCTGGACATGGCACAGGAATCTATTTACAGCTCTCAAGGCTTGCCTTGGTGATACTGAATGGATGCATATTCGGAATGCGATTACGGTCCTGAAGGCCGGTCTCGAGTACTTCCCTTCGGTAGACTTTATGGGCCGACAGTTGAATGCAAGTCTTGCTAAGATCGCCGAGCGTGAAGCTGCCAGCAAGTCCGATAGCGACGATGGCCAAGGCCATCGTGTAGATCTCGCAGTTACTGCAAATACCGCAATTTCTGCGCTCAAGAAACGCTCTACTAAGTGGGTTCTGGTTCAGGAATTTAGGCCCAACACTGTGAGCATCTATAAATGATACTATGTAATATTACTGACCACTAGATAGAGCGGCGACACCATCGACGATAAGAAAGTAATGGAAATCAGTAAGCCAGCTCAGCTTTCAGCTCTTAGGCCAGGCGCTACAGAATTCAGACCTCAGTCCACAGGGTGAGCAAAACATACATAGCTAGAACGGAAAGCTGTCAACAATATCTGACAACGTTGCAGTGTGTCTACGCGGACGAAGCCCGCCGAAGAAGAAGATGGCGAAGTCAAAGATAGCAACGGTTTTTCAGCCACCTCCCAATCGGTAGGGGCCAAAACAGAACTATCTCTCACACATCCTTCATCATCATACCCGAAGGGTCCAGGACCTGCACCTCAGAAGTTAGATTCAAAACCCATTCCCACCAGGTCCGCAACCCCAGGAGCGCCGCCTGTAGTTTCTGCTACGACACCTGGTGGACGACAAGAATCTGGGCGACCGTCGAGTCTAACGTCAATCAGTGGGATGCATGGCTTGCCGAGTCGGCCGGAAGTACCTTTCCCAGCACATTTTACTCATGATCAATTTGGCACTATTAAGACGATACATCCCCGCGACCACAGGGAAGTCAAAGACCATCGGGATGTGAGAGATCATAGAGACCCGAGAGAATCGAGAGAACCCCGGGATACCGCTCGAGATGCCCCAGAGATGGCAGAGATCCACGTGACCAAAGACCTCCTAGGTTATCAGAGGACCCTCGTCTACCTAGACCGCGAGATTACCAAGGCCCTGATCGCCGTGTGCCGGAACAACCTCGCGAACCTCACAGGTCGGAAAGAGAACGACCTCCTCACCGTTCAGACCCTACGCGGCGGGCGGAACCTAGCTCACAGGATCGTGAGCAACATCAATCACGAGATAGAGCACCCTCAGGGGTAGGTGTGCCTCGTGGCGTTGACGTCGGCAGAGATACACGAGAAACCCTTGCCACTCCAAAGCCCATCCCGCCGCCTTTGCAATCGGATTCTCCGGGGCCATTGGTCAATCCCGAACGTACTTGGCTTATCGGTGCTGATCGCTCTGACGACCGTCCTGCCGCAATGAATCCGGCACGAGCTGCGCTACTGAGTGACAGCAAGCACACTCGAGAAGACAGCCGAGATCGTAACTCATCACGAGTTGCATCACCAAGACGGGGAGACCGTACTGAACCCCATGGTAGCGAATCCTCGCGTGATGAGCGTCGTATTCACCGTGGAGAACATCATGCTCTTAACCGTGACCAGCGAAACGAATCACAGGGCCCCCGATAAGAAGCGGTAGGACAGTAGATCATGAGGGCGATAGATCGATGAATGACAGACCCCGAGAGTCGCCCGCCTTTCCTGGCCAAGCTCCTTCAGCGCGTGGAGAGTCGGAACATGGTAGACTTAATATGCAGGATCTCGAGTATGGTCGTCTCAGCTCGATCCCATCAATGGGTGACATGGGAAATCCCCCGGAAGGACCTCGCGGACGTGGTCGTAATGCGACTCGCGGCCCAGTGAACATTCCCCCAGCGCGAATCGATCCCCGACAGCATGATGGTCACCGGCCGGCGTCTCCTGAAAGGCACCATCCTCCGACTGGACCTTCGTCGTCTAGACAACGTCGTAATCAGAACGGAATACAGCATGGTCCTACCTCTAGCTCACCAGCGGCTACCGGGCCAGCGCTGCCGGGCATACATCCAGAGAGACTAAGACAACTAAACTCTAATATGGTTGGGAACCCTCCACCTGTGCAACCGTCGTTTGCCCCCCCCATGCCAACGCCAGTAGCCGTTCATCCGGATCGCATGGCCCAAATATCTCCACAATCTTCGAATACTGGAAGTTCACACCCAGGTCGTTCTCTCCCCCTTTACAAACACCAGAACGACCCCCCCTTGGTGGTACATTAAACCACCGGCCATCTCTAACAAATTTGCCGAATACGCCCGGAATAGATAATAACTCAATGTCTGCACCTACCGGGCCAGCAGCTGCCCATGATCGCTCCCGAAACAGTCGCAGACAGCTGTCGGGCATTAATAGTATTCTCCAAGGGGGCCCAAATGTCCGCTCCAAGGGTTCCAGGACCAATCTAGCGGGCTCAGATGCTCAAGTCCTTACCGGTGCTTCGCCGGTATCTACTCCCATCACCGAGCGTCCCGAGCCCTTTCCTCCGAAAGAGCGGTCCAGTCGAAACGACCACGAGCGCGGACGTAGAGAACACGAGGGTAGCGATCGGTCCTCCCGCGACCAACGCCGAAGCAATCGAGAACGGAGCACTGACAGGGATCATCGGTCCAAAGACCACCACGAATATCGAGATCGTAAATCTGGTGGAGGATCTGGTCACGGAAGAGAGGGCGAAAAGGATTCTACACGTAGATCGGGGCGAGAACAGAATGTTGGTCGAGAGACTTTGCTGCCTCGGAGTGATATTATAAGCAATGGCCGTGATGTTGGACGGGAATTACGCCACCGCGGAGATGGAGGGAATGGTAGACATGAAGAAATTGGACGTAGTGGAAGCGGGCGGGCGGTGGCCGCGAGCAGAAGAGCGACGTGAGCTTCGCAGCGGTGGGGAAGATCATCGAAATAGAAAGCGCCGAAGCGAAGAGTTTGGCGGGCCGGTTGAAAAGCGACAGAGACGCTAGGAGCGAGCTGGTGATGTTCGGCGATCCTCAACCTAAGGACCATATAACAATACTGTCCTCAAGAAATCACACTCCCTTTTCTTGAGCGTGTATCATGAAATCGACAAATACTAAATGGTTATGAGTTTTCATTCCTCACGGGTCCCTCAAAGTGGAAAACGGTCAGATGTTTTTCAAAACTAAATGGTCAGATCCTTCGCTGCATATAGGACAGCCGGATTTGACAAACCATGAAACAAATCAAATCAAAAGTCGGCACCCGATTGTACTTATAGAGCATGGCATTGGCGTCATTGCTCGGATATCCCTAGATCCAGCGCTTTGTGTTTTATATACCACGAGATGTGTAAGATTTGCTATTTTTAGATTTTACACAAGACGCTGGCGGATCGTAACGTCATTTAATACAAGCTGTAAGCATAGAAAAATTAATGCCAAAAAACACATTGTAAATTCTCTTAACCCCGGCTCGATCCTGAGTAAAGGGTGCTATCTCAATAATTACGAAAGAGGGCGATGAATGTTGGTGTATACTAAAACGAGCATAGATGTTTTCCGGCCTGAACCTTTAGGGAGATTCCCTACGTAGTCATTCTGGTTTATACTTATAAAACTAGAAAAGGTCTTGGGTATTTAACACTGGTGGTCCTCCCGTCACTCATAGTCTTGCCTTGAACCGAGGCTCACATAGAGCCCCACTAATCCCCACCCAATTACACGGCATACCAATTGCATTCATTATGCTCTGCTCACTATGTACAACCCATTACCTATCCATCTTGAGAGTCAGTTCTATTACTTAAGATTTCTGGTTAGGTGAGAGACAATGGCTCCCACATTCTCTGAGGCCACGGCCGTGAAAGCACAGGTCCACATACGTACACTGCCCATTTCCCTTCAGAATGGTGTATCGGTTCAGGTCAGTCACTAACACGCCGCACATGTATCATTATCTACTCATAAAGACACACCAACTAATCAATCATGTAGTCACCCACGGCGAGTTGTGACGGCAACCCTTTTGCGTGTTGCCGCAACCCACTTTGGGACACCTTGGCCAAACAAAACAACCGACACCATCACATTACATGCTGAGTTCCTACGGCGAACACATGTCGGGCTTGCCCATTTGCCGTCAGGATGTGAAACTGGGGCGCCAGACGTCGACAATCCATGTCACGTTAATACAGGACGACGTGAGAGGTCGTCGCATACATAACCAACACAAACATGGCTTCGGAGACGGGCTTCACATTACATACGGGGTGGTCAGCGAACCCACCGCTCCCGGCTCGGCCCACAGATTTCACCAAGCTGGCTGCGATGAGAGGATGCTGATGTGGTGATGCTGAAGGATCTGCCGCACCCCAAGTCCGAAAGGCCGTGATCGCGTCAAAATCCACATACACGGAACGGACAGAGCAGCCTAACGTAATAGACGAATGGCTACGACTCGAGTCCGGTGAGCGTTTCTCGATGGAGGCTCTTGGGTACGTATCAGACATGTGGCCCCAGATGATCGAGGGCATGGTGGGTGAGCCAGCAAGAGAGACATGGAGAGGCGCAGAAGACTACGAATAAAAGCGCGGGCGACCTACCCTGGCTTGGTACCCGACGTTGACGTTGAATCTGGATATCAAGAAGGTGTTGCCACGTGAGGGTGTTGAGTGTTGCATGTGCGGGTTCAGTCGAAGCATATCAAGAACGGACGGTACGACTACGAGGTCCTCATCTTCGACGATACAGGCGATTTGGTTGCGATAAGCCACCATGTTGCCATGGTCGTGGATGGCACTAGGAACACAGCGGCGCGCGGGCCAGTGAGAGTAAGATATAGATAGATGGGATGACACCCGTCACTCGCAATTAACCTAAGACTTGGTATAGACATTAATTGTGCTACACTATATAATAGCGTTACGGTGTGCCGTGGATGGGGATCTCCTATCCCAGTACACACCAATTACCAATTGGCACACACACCGATCGTATTTCTAAGTACGCAGCTAATGGTCATCTTGGCGTTAGTGCCTACTTCCAAAATATACTTACATTAGATTAGGCCCGCGGCACTTTCAAGGTTATGTCCTCAGTCCCTTCCGTCACTAGTAGGTAACTCTCAATTAGTTCCTACTAGCTTGCGTAACCGTTCATGGGAGCAGAGACCCGGCTTTAATCCCCGCGGGTCCCGGCTACCCGGGGTGAAACCTCATATATGGATACCCATATCCAGCACTACCCGTGACCTACACTAATAACCAGGCGCGTCGGAATTATCAGAATGCTACTACCTAATTTGACTGATCAGATCTTAACCTTTGGTAGATATCTGCCGTCCGTGTCTGGCCCTCCCATGCCTCAATTCTTCTTCTATCTTGCTACTCTTTTTGCTTGTAAACATTCCCAGCATTTCTCTTCATCAGTCATTCGTTTCCCACACTTTTATTCGTCCCTCGCTACAATCAACTTTTACTTTTTTTCAACAAACAACATGGCTAGACCAGACTCGCGCCGATGAACGCCCAGCAAAATCCTCGGAGCGTATCCTCAACCTTCCGAATGGCATATCTTTGACCCTTAGAACTGGTCTAGCGAGCGGCACGCTCTTCGTTAGAGGTGCGTGCCATGTCTTGACCCTCACCTTGATATACACCCCCTAGGCTGACTTCTCATCCATCCTCGTAGACAAAGATCTAGCCAAACGTAATCGAACCAGGGTCTGCGGCATCCCAGTCGCTGGCTCATCTGTCGAGGTGACTATCCCGTATTACAACGTCCTCTGGGCTGGTATTTTCGAAAACGACGACGAGCGTGATGAACTGGTCATTGACTACGCTGTCGAAAAATCCAGTACGCAGTTTCGCCTTGAAAAGCTCCGCTACGAAATAGGTGCGACTCCGACGGCCACGGTCGAGACGTGGCTTCAAGCTCTTCTTCGGTATTCATACGGCAAGGCGGAACAGCAACGACGTGCCAAAGTTCTCTTGACCCCATGCTGGACCGGTGGTGCGGTTCGTTTGTGGCAGCGCGACGTGCGGCCGCTTTTCGAGGCGGCTAGGATGGAGATAGATGTGGTTACGACCACGCGCTCGGGCGAGGGAACTGAAATCTGCGCGACTCTCAACATCGATGCGTACGATATTGTAGTCGTATGCTCAGGCGACGGGCTGGCCTACGAGGTATTCAATGGGCTTGGTAAACGTGCAGATGCTCGAAAGGCATTGCAGAAGATTGCGGTTGCGCATATCCCCTGCGGCAGTGGCAATGCCATGAGCTGCAATCTGAACGGCTCATATGCTGCCGGGCCTTCAGCATTGGCTGTGATCAAAGGTATTCGGACCTCTGTCGACTTGATGAGTATCACGCAGAGCTCATACCGGATGCTGAGTTTCTTGAGTCAAGCGGTCGGCATCGTCGCTGAGTGTGATCTTGGAACCGAGCATATGCGGTGGCTAGGCGCGAAGCGGTTCGACGTAGGTATCGCGCAACGCATCTTCAGCAAAAAGGTATATCCTTGTGATATCGCCATCAAGGTCGAGGTCGAGGGCAAAGAGCAAGTTAAGGCCCATTACAGAGAGATGAGGGATGGTGCACCGCGGAACTATGAGGAAGAGGATGATGATGACAGGCCGCTCCTTGACCGTGACGATAACGATGACAGGATATCAAGGGCCCCCTCACAAATTCAACAATACGCAGAGGAAGGACTTCCACCATTGCGCTTCGGTACGGTGAACGATCCGCTGCCTGCGGATTGGAAGGTGATATCAAATGACAAACTAGGCAATTTCTACTGTGGAAATGTGAGTGTCTCCAAGATGTGGCGCGATGGATTGGGAACTAATGCTCGACTCAGATGGCGTGGATGGCTCCTACTGCCAACTTCTTCCCGGCCGCCCTTATAAATGACGGACTGATGGACCTTATCATGAACGATGGAGACATCCCACCCTTGAAGTACATCGAGTTAATGACGTCTGTCGAGAGCAACAAACATTTCGATAAACCACAGCTTTCATACCAAAAAGTTGTCGCCTACCGGTTCACACCGCGCAACCAGGCTCATGGATACATCAGCATCGACGGTGAACGCGTCCTTTTTGAGCCCTTCCAAGTAGAGGTACACCCAGGCCTCGGGACGGTGATCTCCAAAAATGGACGATACGAAGCCGATGGTCCCCCGGGTTGGGAGAAGAGGGGAGAAGACTGAATAAACCTGTATAATTATTTATTTGTTTGCTTTTCATGTTTTATTGTATAGCACTGACGGTTCGAGATTCGAAAACGATGGGCGCCGGATATACCCATAGAACATAGGTCTTGCTTCATGCTTGGGAGATGGTAATTGGGGTAGTTTGGCAGCTGCAGAAGGCAGAGTTATCAGTGATTGGGCTTGTCACCGCTTTTTCATACGGATATATGGGATTGGAAGCGTTCATGAAACAGCGTTGCTTAGCGATAGAAGCTATCCTTCTACAACATATCTTTTCTTCTTGCTCTCATAGCTAAAGGTAGCAATGCATACAGAGATGACTAGAAAAATTCGCATCAGGTATATCCATGCCAACGCCCGAACTCCAAGTGGCAGCCAACCACCAAAACCTATCCCCCCTCCTCCCCGGTTGCTTCCTCGACGAGGTCCTTCATCAACTCCCGAATCAGTCGTCGAAGCCATCCCAGCTGTCCTTATCGGCGGAATCATTCTTCACCGACTCTCCAGCCTCATCCGCATTCCATGGTAAACGATCATCCGTCAGCGACTCCTTAGCCCGCAAACGCACAGGTTTACATGTCGATCTCGTCTGCGCCTCGACGAGTAACCCTAGCCGATCGAGAAATTGACGTCCCGCCTCCCCTGTTTTTTCAGCATCAGTCAGACCAAGCTTCTCGGCCTCGTCAACCCATATGTCGAGGACGTGGAGCCGTAGTCCGACGGGCACTCTCGAGAGGTTGTCTTCGGTCTCGAGCGGCCAGCTGGCGAGGTTCTCGAGTAGGGCATCTATCCTATCACGACCCCTCTGGCTTCTCGTCTCGGTGTCGTTGCTCTGATCCTCATCGTCGTCCTCGTCCTCCTCTCCGAACGTGCTGCAGACCCACGCGAGACTGGCCCCCAGCACGCGACGCACGAGGAGCATGAACTTCTCGAGACGCAGCACGTCGATGCTCGTCCACTCGCGCCCGATGGTCTCCCAGAAGGCGGCCAGCCACGGGCCCACGGCCGCGTCGGGCAGCACGTCGATCAGGCCGGCGAGCTCGGCGCACAGGTTCTGCTGCGGGATCGGCCGGTCGCACATCCAGAGGCTGTAGTAGAGCCCCTTCCAGAGCTTCAGGAGCTCGACGGGCTGGAGCCGGGTCGAGGTCGCGGGCGCCGAGATGAAGGTTCGTAGGCTTGCCAGGCCCTTTGTGCGGACTTTGCGGTCTGGATTATCGGAGAGAAGGTTAGCGGTGTGGAAAAGGTATTTACTTAGGCTGGCTTCGTAGATGTCGGAGCTAAAGGGGACTGGGAGTGCGGAGGAACGAACCACTGGATGCGAGGGTCCGTATGAACGGCATGTTAGTCTCGTTGGCCGTCATGCTGGGCAGAGGATTGCCGGGTTCGGCTGTTCGTTGTCGCAAGATTTGGTATTGGGGGCGACTTGGTTAAGTTGGATGTGTAGTTCTAAGAAAGGCACAGAGACCAGGACTGTGTATTTTCTAGCACTTAAGTATAGAAAGATTAATCAATTGGGGGACTGAGGCATCGCAGCAGCTCGACAGCCATGTACAATGTAGAACTGCCTAGATATCATACCTTAGACATCAACATCAAAGAAAATAAAATCAAGGGCCCCGCTATCGATAAGAGGTAGCGGAACTGCCCCGCCATCTCCCCTTATACCCCTGCAAAGACATGTTGTGAGGGTTCTAGAAGACGTGGATATCGATAACTCCCAAGACAATTCGATCTCCAGCGTTGCGATCAACAAGGCCGTGCACAATGCCTAGAGATTACCGAGATGCCGTGTGACTAAGTTATTAGTGTCCATGTAAAATGCATTTTTCGAAATACTGAAAGCTGAAACATGGCGTAGATATTTACAATTGGCTCAGTACAGGAATAGATCTTCACTTCTGAGCCGTTTTCTCGTTACTGAGCGAAATTCGGAATCGATCCCGATATTCGGCTAGGTCAATACGATGGAGTTGGTAGCCTATCAAGAGTCGAAGATGCCTTCCCAACTCGTCGAAAACCCAGTCGGACCAGGCGTGTCGCGGTTAAGGACTCGAGCAGCCTTAGCCGAGCTGCTTTCTATAGCCGTTTCGGAACCGACACGAGCATCACCAAGAGGCGGTATATATTGAGCCAGGACCGTCGCTATGTAGCTCATGAAGTTTCACGATGACTACTTCATCTGGATATCACAGCTGCTGATGTCCAAAAACTCTTCGTTTTCCTCCTCCATTCACCCTACCGTACCATAACGAGAAAGTATACAACTATGGCTATCGAGACACCGTCTGGCGAAGTCAATGATGGATCGAGGCAACGGTACTACGAGACATTACATAATGTCCCCAAATTCATGTCTGAGCTCATGAGCTCTTACGCCGGCGTGCCCAAGGACGAGCAGATTCCGCACATTACCAAGTTTCGCAACGAGGCGTACGCCCAGTTCCCATATCCTTGCATGGGGACCTTCCGCTTCCTAGACCTGGATCTCGCACGCCATGAGGCATACAAAGAGCATGTGTTGGCCCTCTCTGCCAGCCTGCTGTGCCTGGAAAACCCGAGCCGCTCTTTCTGGACTGCGGCTGCTGTCTCGGACAAGACGTGCGGAAGCTGGTGGTGGACGGGGTGCCGCCGAGCCGGCTCTGGGCCAGCGATGTCGAGCCCCGGTTCATCGAGTTGGGATTCGACCTCTTCCGGGACGGAGACAAACTCCCGCGAGACCACTTCCTGTGTCCGGGAAACATGCTGCTAGAAACCGAAGAAGACCCGTCGGCGGATCCGCTCAGCGCCCTGGACAACAGGGTCACGATCCTGAACATCTCGGCCGTGTTTCACCTCTTCGACCTGGACGATCACAAACGCATCGCCAACCGTTGTCTCCGGCTCCTAAGAAAGGATACGGGCGTGCCGGTTCTGATCCTCGGGGTCCAAGTCGGAGGCCACGAGGGCAAACGCCTCCCACGACGCCCGCACATCGGGGGGTATAGATACCAACATAACCCAGAGAGCTGGCAGGCGCTCTGGCGCGAGGTGTGTGCTCAGCCGCGGTGGAAAGACGATATCGTGGCCCTGGAGGTGAAGGCGAAGAATTTTGGGCGTGTGCGGAACGATGATCCTGGCGCTGATGAGGTCGTCACCCTTGGTGAACCGGATTCCTCGAGCGATGCGAGATTATGGCAGATGTTTGAGGTCTGGGTGACTTTTAAATCTAGGTCGTGAACACTGCGGTCATCAATGAGGATATTTGGGTTTGGCTTTTATAGGGGGGCTTATAGATTACAGTTAGATACGAATGAGATTCTGTCACACGTATTTGTGTATCCCGGGTCTCAGACTTTGGCTGGGTGTATCTGAGTGTATCCTGATCTCTGGAATAAGCAAACAAGACATGTCCAAAATTGCATAGTCGCCGTTTAGGTTTTCAATAAAATTAAGCAACTTCACAAAGGGCATATTACCTACCCCTAGCTTGCCAACGCTCTTCAGGCCGCAGTAACTCACGGCGGCTGAAGTAGCGCAGGGGTGCAACATTTCACCACCAACCAACCTTATAGCCTTATAGTAACGCTTCTCTCCTTCGTCTGCGTGGTTATCTGTCGTGCGATGACTGAGGTCGTTGCAATACCAACGCTTTTACCAATCCGCCTAGCATATTGAAATAACGCCAGCCAGGGCCTGCGTTTTTGACGGAAATGCGGCCGCCACCACCAAATATCCAATTGTGTATATGATGAGAATAGCGAAGCGTGGCTAAACCTCTGGCAGTGGCCAGATGATTGCTTTAAATTACCCAATTGATTGTGTAGTAGAGATATTTATCGTTATTGTTACGAGAACGGAAGTTGTTGTTTGTTCCTGGCCTGGTCCGACGTTTCGTCTACACTAACAACTTAAAGGCAGGCCAGCGCTACTAAGCGCGGTTCACCAGTTCCTTCGGACGCCAGGGTGGATTATATGGGAAGGAAAGCGTTATACAAGTACTATACAGACGTAGTAGCTTACGCAAGACGAGAGGCGAGGTTAGGACTGCTCATGCTGGATTAGGGGAGTAGGTAGTGGCCAGTCGGATGTGAGTATCATCTTCAGGCCAAGATGTAAATCGTACCTAAGGTAAGTACTTTAAGTACGTAACGTCCACTGTGACCTCCAGTCGGGCTTACTAGTTTTGAATGCCGACCACTCCACCTCTACATAGTACAACCGCACTTCGATTGGCAACAAGGGCTCAATAATGTTGGGGGCATGAAGGCCAAAATAGATACAAATAAAAAGAATAGGTCGCTTCAACAAACAAACCTAAGACCATTACTCCTCATCTTCTGCTCTATTCTCGTCCTAGCCCTGGCTACCTTGCTCTCCACCCGCGCATTGCCCCGCCTTGGCCGTCTCGCCTCGCACTTGCACCCCTCCTCCTCCTCACTTCCCAATACAATCAGCCTCTCATCACGCAATACCACTTCCACTATGTCGTCATACGCCAAAGAGCTCGAAATAGCCCAGCTAGCCGTCCAGCGGGCCGCAATCCTCACAAAGCGGGTCTTCCACGAGAAGGCCAAGGGCACCGTGTCCAAGGACGACAAGTCCCCGTCACCATCGGCGACTTCGGCGCCCAGGCCCTCATCATCGCCGCCCTCAAGCACAACTTCCCGGCCGATGAGATTGTCGCCGAGGAGGAGGCCGCCCAACTCCGCGAGGACGCCAACTTGCGCACCACCATCTGGGACCTGGTGAAGGGCACCGAGCTATCTGATGCAAATGCCGAGGCCGCGCTTGGCGGCGCTATCAAGAGCGAGGACGACCTGCTCACCTTCATCGACTATGGAAACAGCAAGGGTGGCGCCAGCGGCCGGATATGGGCCATCGACCCCATCGATGGCACTAAGGGTTTCCTCCGTGGCGGCCAGTATGCCGTGTGCCTGGCCCTGATGGTCGACGGCGATGTCAAGGTTGGTGTTCTAGGGTGCCCGAACCTACCCATCGATGACGCTGCTCCTCTCTCCGGCAGCATGGAGTCGGGCCAGACGGATGAGGGTAGGGGGTGTCTCTTCTCTGGTGTGTTGGGCCAAGGTGCCGTCAGCCGCCCCTTGACTACAGGTACACTTGCACCATCCCAGAAGATTTCAATGAAAGCCATCACAGATATTGCCGCCGCTACTTTCTGCGAGAGTGTGGAAGCTGGTCACTCGTCCCACGGCGACCAGGCTGAGATTGCGAAGAAGCTAGGAATCACTAACCCTAGTGTGCGAATGGATTCACAGGCCAAGTACGCCTCAATTGCCCGAGGTGCTGGCGATATCTATCTGCGGCTGCCTGTTAAGGCCACATATCAGGAGAAGATCTGGGATCACGCCGCGGGTGATCTTATCGTCCGAGAGGCTGGTGGTGCTGTCACGGATATCCACGGCAAGCCACTAGACTTCAGCATAGGCAGAACACTGGCCAACAACAAGGGAGTTGTCGCCGCGCCCACTGGCGGCCACGCTCAGGTGCTCGCTGTTGTGCAGGAGGTCCTCGGTATCCAATAAAGTCGGCGTATAGTGTTTTAGAGGATACATAAAAAGTACATGTTTGGTGGCTAACTCGGGTATACATATGTGATCGTATATAGTACAGATAGAAGGCCGAATAAGAGGATGTCCTCCAAAACGCCGCCAGACCATACACGAATATGATGAGCAGTGAGACAAATCATTTAATCTTCTTCTGCTTGAGCTTGATAGTTTCGTCATTCACGAAAATACCCTTGCCCTTGTATGGTTCTGGCCGCCTCCACTTGCGAATCTGTGCTGCAAATGTCATGACTTGCTCTCTGTTGATGCCCTCGAGCAGAATTCTCGTCGGTTGCGGTGTGCTAGCCTTCACGCCAAGGGGTACTGGTTCTTCGACAGCATGCGTAAAGCCTAGCTTGAGACACACAAACTTCTGGCCGGGATATTGCTCCTTCCTGGGTCGTTCTTCGACTGTTGCTCGGTATCCCACCCCGACCAGCCTTAAAATTGCCGTGTGTCCTTCTGATACGCCCATGATGTGGCGGATTAGGTACGCCCATGTTGTTCCTATCCCCACATGTTAGTCTCTTCTCTGATAACTACTTGCTTGCTCATAGCCATGCAGACGTTGCGCCGATGTGCATTGTCATCCTAGGTGTACATACCCCACATCTCCTTCTGCTGTTTCATCTTCTGGTCCTCAACGCTGAGCAGTGCCTTCCTCGCCGCCTGGTCATGGTGGATGGTGAGGAACGGGGGTATCTCCAGATCGAGTTTGCCGAGAGGGCCCGAGACAGTGACGGTGCGCTTGGCTATCCTCAAGTATGTGGTAGGATCCTTCTTCGTTTTCGGCTCCCCGATGGTTATCTCGACGCCGGGGGGATCGATATCGGCGTTCGGCCGAGCTTTGACGATCTGCCGGGTGTGCTTGAGAATTGTCGTCGCGGCGAGACTTGGAAAGCCGGGACGAGGAAACCGGGCAGCGTTACGGCAGCGGCCGAGGCCGTCTTCTCTAGCACCTTGCTCCGGCTCGGTGCGAGCATCGTGATTGCGTGCGACACGAAGTCAATTGAGTTCTCAGATGAGCGTCGTGGTGAGCTTTGGATGCCGAAGACTGGAGCCAAGATGTTACCTAGGCGCAGCTGATTGGCGCGGCGAAAATTGATTGCCCAAAGGCGGTACCCCGCATTGTCAATCATGCAGATATCGCATATAATTTCCAGGCTAATGCTATATCCGAAAATAGCCCCCCGGGCACGCTTGATCAGGCGGGGCCATCTTGATGTTTGATGGCGCTTGCCTCTTATACTTCCTAATACGGCAAGAAATATATCATGATGTAAGAACATCTCGTCATTTGGGAATGTTCCTTTATCATCCAGTAGCCCATAAGGCCCCTTCCAAGTTTGTAGACTAGTTCTAGCTGTCAATACACTGAGTTAATACTACTCAATCTTTGTCCACATCTTCCAGACACCTTGGTTTTTTCAAGCTATTACCTACCTACAGTTAAATTATGACCAATAACTCAAGAATCGGCCACACACAAAGTCTCGACTTGGAAGCCTAAGTAGGTGCAATCTACATCTACGTTCTTCAATCCCTCTCGGCACCTGCACTTACCGCACTCATTCTACCTCGGGTAGGTAGGTAAGGTACTGTTCGTGCGGGTTGAACGCCTTCCACGCCTGCGCAGCACCTTTGCTTATACCTACCCGCCTAAGTAACCAACTTTCCACCCTTTGCAAAGGTCCGTGAGGTTTGCAAAGGTCACCCACCACCAGCAATTAAATAGCCACATTCTACCCACCAAATCAACATCGTCTGCCGATAACTTGCGATTGCACCCTTCCCGCTTCCTCCAAATGCAGCCCTCTTGATCTTGTCATTTCAACGACATGGATTATCACGGTGGTAGCTTAGCCTACATTCCGGCTTTGCTCGTCTTGCTACTTTTGCACAGCAATGCCGCATCAGCCCTTTCGTGGCGAGGTCGAACAAACACTGCATCAGGTATGCTTTCAATCATCTGATTCTCAGCTATCAAGGCTAATGTGACTTTTTAGTCAGAGAGCAGTCTCCGATCCTAGAGTCAGGCAACTCGGCTTCGCAGCTACTTCGAGTTGGTGCACAGCTGCCGACCTCATATGAAATAGCGCTCACTGAATTGCAACAACTCGAGTCCGAGCCCTTGTGTCACCGAATCGCAGCCCGTTTACTAGTGAATAATTGCCAGGTACTTGAGGGCAAGGACGAAGCTACCGTCATGACAGATAGCGGCCGCAAAATCAGGGACTTTGTCGACTCTTACGCCGCAAGCCTAGCAATTTGCGACTTAGAAAGAGGACGCTTCGCAATTCCGACAGAGTGTACAAAGTTTCAAGAACCTACTTTGAGCCAGTTGCCAATACAAAGTGCTGCTCACCTACATGTCACGTCTGCTGAGATCGATAGTTGTCTTTCCGGCCTTGGCGCCTCGGATTCGGCATGGAATACCTGGGTTAGCTATCGACACAAAGCTCTTAGGTTTTGCGAAGCCGCAAGAGCCGACAACGACAGAGGTAAAGTCGCCAGCTCGTCACGATTTCTGTTTGCTAATCAGTTAGTAGCCCAAAACATCATTCTGTTTCAACGCCTTACGACGATAATGAGTAGGCTAGCCGATGATGTCGATATCAAAATCGAGCAAAAAATGGACAATCTCAACTTGCGGACTCAGGCAGTAGAGGACAAAATCGGAAGCCTGTCGCCACTGCTCGAAAAGCTGCAACATGATCTCGAATACGCGGACAGCACGCTCTCGCATCATCTTGTTCATGCAATCAAGGTACGTATGCCCAAACGTGTCTCTGAGCATACGTAATTAATAGACTTGACCTTAGAAATCCTACGACGAAGTTAATTCTGGGTTGAAAGTTGCGGAACACCTTGAGAGAATGCTGCAGGTAATACTACAAGGTGTTTTAGACAGCCATGCAGAGGCGGCAGCTATGCATGACCAGTCTCTGCAACTCATGAGTCGACGAGCATCATCAGAAATGGATATCATGACTATCAGCATGGCGGCGGCCGTAGAGGCGACAGCAGCACTTCAAAATGAGCTAGTGCGTTCAACTTGGTCATTTAATAGCTAGTGTGGATGTTAATAGGCAGCTAGGAGGTTTCTCGCATACGATTTGCGGATTTAGAATCCAGGCAAGATAACCTAGAGCAGGTCAGTCAATGAGTGATAATATTGTCTCGTCGACATCATTAACCCCCTTTCTTAGGGCATGCAACGACTCAGTGATATATCCGATACACTTGCCACCCAATATGATGCCCATACAGACCTCCTACAACAAGCTCAAAACATTACAAATGAGGTACTCAACACGCTAGAAGATACAGCCGCATCAGCTGCTGTTTTGAGCGACGGATTTCTGGGACAGAGCTCCCTAAAGCCATGGTGGTTATACATTTGGTGCCCTGTGGTATCTTTGGTCATGGGTTCCTATGGTCTCCCACCCTCTATGCTGAGGAATTTGGGTTTGATCGCACTGGGTAAGGCCTATCCTTCTATACGCGAGGTCGGGGCTAATTATCACAGGCGAGACAGCAGGTTTCATCATTTCTTCCTTCCCTTTTGTATCTTTCGACTTCGCCCATACACCCAACCCCTTTCAAATGATTGAGGTCAAACAAAATATACAAATCTTACATCTCAACTTGAGCTATCGTAATTCATTTTCTTTCATACCCCTGCAATTATCTGGGAGATATAAAGCATAGTGGTGCTACAACATGGGAATATCGGGGGCATTGCTATTATCGGTCGGTTGGCGGGCGTTGCACTATACCCCTTATAGATCAACACATATCATGAGAATTCGGCGGGCATAAACAGATGGGATACTACGGCTAAGTGAGGTTCATTATCTACAGTTCCTTACTCGGGACATAATACAACGGCACAATCAGGTAATATGGTGCTACTATGCGTTCATCTTATCTTAAATACATATACACTTTCCTACGATCATTAAGGCTTGGAGCTTGCTCTCAGAGAATGGAACTTCTATACGCGCTACATTAGAATTGAAAATGAAGCTGCAACTCCTAGGGAGGTATGCGTCGCAATAATCTGCTCTCTTTGTCTCATGTTTAGACACCCTGGCGGTTGTCTTGTGCATGCAACGAGTCAATATTACCTGTCACGACACCACTTATCATAAAGAAAACACACATTTATAACTAGGACTAGATTGATTTGTCTAGCAATGGTGACTCTACGTACCCTTGCGGTTGACTCTGGAACGACATTCCGACACCACGTATCTAAGTTATGGGAGCTCGAAGTTTTGGCTTTGGAGCAAGAACTTGTGCCCAAGGGCTTGGAAAGACATGTATTCAAATTGTAATAATCTTCTAGGTAGGTAGTCAATGGAGCCATGAAGGTCTAGCCCCCTACCTCCCTCAAAGTAGGACATCTTCTAGTCTACCGGCCTATATAATCTCGCTCCCGGTGGCCTTACCTCGCGCCCCTTTACCTCCTCGCTCTGGCGATCGTATAACATGTCTCGGAGGTCGGAAAATACACGGGTAGCTGAATAGTAATAGCTAAGGTCTCGGACAACGGAGGTCACACTCGTATGATATTCTACATGATAGGTAGTTTCCCGGTCTCGGATTCGTAGCCCGACCCTTCGGTGCGTGTCACAGGAAGCCAGCGCGAAGTAAAATATTGGCAAGTGTCTTTATTGATTATAAGCGAAGGGCAGTAGCGAATAGGAGGATATTACATGAAGTGTGTGTTCTCGTATGTCTCAATCGTGGGTGCATGCATGTGACATATAATCAGACACGTAGTATCTGATGCTCTAAATTTCTCCTTGCAGGACTGATTACAGAAATAGGTAGATCGTGCCGTCGTAAGAAGATTCGCTTGTATATATTATAAAACCAGGATCTAGTGTCTACTAAGTGAGACATACAGTGAACTTGATACTGCCCTCATATACCGTAGCCCTTGAGCATTACGGAAGCTAAAGCACTACAAAGACAGTACTTCGATCGTTAACAAATCATATACATTTGATGAAGCTAGTCTAGAAACTGCTAGAATCTAGTAAGTTATTCGCGCGACCACTCGGAAATCATCGTTGTCGCATTTATAGCTTATACATTTAGGTAGGTTATGATAGCTTTAGTATCGACCCAGCTCAAGACCCCTGCTTTAAATTTCCAGTCTCCAGCACTGGATGCCTAAGGGTGCTGTAACCGCAATAGAGGGATGTTGGGGAAATGGCATATATCGTTAAGATGTGGTCATTAGATTCTTGCAGCGGCGACTGTCTCGGCAGATGGCTGTTCGGAATCCGCGCAGATGATTTTCTTCGCCCAGTCAAGCTGCTCATAGTCGAGTTCTCTGATATTTAGCACCATATACGTCCATCCAACCACGGCCTTCGAATCTTTTATCGGCTTGCACATGCACCAACAGAGCCGCGGCCCCCATTTGTGTCCAAGAACACCGCGCTGTCCTTGTCAAGCTGGCTACCCATTCTCCAGTTTGCTAGTGTGGCAGCTGGGTATGGGTGCTGATCCTTGTATAAGTCCACGAACTGAAAGTGTTGCTTCCTAGCCAATGTCTCACGGCTCGAGTATGTGACGCGAGCATAAAGCTCGAAGACAACATCCTGCTTGAGGTTGAAACAGTGCGCTGTCTGGCTTATCATCAGGCCTATTCGGAAGCATGTGCGCAGCAGCGTACTGGAGGACATTCCGGGGACACAAGGTCGATCTCGAACCTTCTCAGGAAATGACGGACGCACAAATGCAACCAAAGGCCCTACATCATTACGATGAGGATCGGAATCATCGAGTTTCTTTACACACATGCCCGTGTCTCGGCGTTTGGAATTCTCCGAGTCAACAGATGAATCTTTCCGAGTTGTGTCCATGTCTGCCAATACGATATCCCAATCTACATCTTCATCTAGAAGATCCTCCGAGGCTTCTCTTTGCCAATTCGAGTGGGCTTGGTCCAACTTGGCGGCATTGATTTCAGTGTCTTCCAGATCAGGGGGTGAATATTTCAGGCTTGGATCATATTCTACAGCTGATCGGGATTCATGATCCCATCCCTGTACGCTGGAAGGTGGTATATGGTATTCGTTCACAGAATCTAGTGTGCCAGTGAGAAGCTGAATAATATCATCATCTGCAATGTCGTCATCCAGGGGATACGCGTCGCTTGTGTCACTACAGTGACCACCAGTTTCGGTATTCTGAATTAGGCCAGCACCGTCTAAAAAGGTATCTCCATCGTCGCTAGGATATATTCCATCAAATGAGTCTACAATGGTAGTTGAACTAGTTGCCGTCTGACCATCATAGGTGTCATTGAAAATTATCTCTGGTAAACAGGGAGTCTCTACTAACTCAGGTAACCTATCAATAGAAGCCTTCCTGGCTAAACGATTGTAGTCGTCTGAGTCGAAAATTTCAGGATCTGCAAAATTTGAAGAAGCCCGTGGTATTATGGTGGTGGATTGAGGCGTGAATGTTTCGATAGTAGTCGCAGAACCTTGGGTTGTGTACCGGGTTGATGGTCGAAAGTACGGCCAGCATGTGAGAAAAAAGTATTCGTGTCATGTCCCTTGGCGAGACATTGACCTTGAGCCTTGTCCTTTGGCTTCGTCACTTTGAGTGAGCAGAACGGGCTGGGTGTTGGTGTGATAGGGTGCTGATAATTGCCGCGAGTTGCTATCTTGGGTCTCTTTCCGACTGATGTCTCACCACGCTCAGCTATCCGTTTTTGGCCAAATTTGGCGACTCCCTTGACAGTTGTTTGCGAGGTGCTGAGCGGAACACTACTGAGTTCACCAAGTTCCATGTCCATCGCCGGCTGGCAAATGATCGGTGGGAATGTAATGGGCACTGGCGGCGAGGTGTCGTCTTCAGCACTGCTAAAGTCACCTTTAGTGAACACCATGGATCAGAAATGTGGTATATATCACCTGGAAGACTTAATCTCAGTGTCTAGAGCTGCCGATTTGTTGCCCTGTGACTGACTCATTGTGATAGGTTTTGAGATTTTAGGTTGATCGGTATGCCACGATCTCAGAGGATGTCCCATATTCAAGTAGCATGAATTATTATTAAGGTTTGCTCGTAATCTGCTAATAACTTATGCTGTAGTTATAGGGTGTAGGCATAGCACAAATATTGAGTGTCGATATTCTTCGAGCCAGATACAGAAGCAGGGAACCAACGCTTGCAACGGCAATTAGCAGAGCGCATGTTACTAATTCCACTCGGCGCCCCTTCCTGTTCATCTTCTTCTATTTCAGCCATTTCCGTTTTCTTTGTGAAATTACCTTGGTACTTAGCTAATCTGAAGATTTTTAGTACAGCAGATACCAGCAGGTGCGATGTTAGTAGAGGTTGTCCTTTCTATCTTCAAAGCGACTACCTTACCTCATATAGTTAGCGCCCAAACATGCACATAACATACTTAGTATATCAAAGTAGACCCGCCCCACCTCGTCCTTCTAACAGTTCCCGCTTAGGTAGCGAGGGGCAGGCGCATATGCATCCTCTTCTTATTAAGAAGCGCAGGACATGTCAGCCCAGAAAGGTCTACAAGGCTGCATGAAACAAGCTCCGTACGTATTTTCTCTTGCGTTCAATAGACAGTATAATTAGAACACAATTCAAGAATTGGAAGTTTCTGGAAAGCATTAGGTAGGTACTTATTGCTGTGAACATCTAATTATTATTGAGGTAACCGTGACCCGAACTGCTTCAAGGTTGTGGAACCAGCACGGAGGCTACCGGTACAAACCCGCGACAATCCTCCTCGGCACTGCAACTGCAGCCGCGTAACCTATTGTTTACGTGGGCACTTTCATCTTTCCGGCAATCCTTTCGTCTTTCCGCAGTTACTGCGACGCCTACCCGGCAGAGGTGTTCCACACCTTCTAGTAAAGCTCGATCATATCATCATCCCCTAAATTCACCCGGCCTGGACTGGAATTACCGGGCAAGTTCGGAGCCTGACGTCACTAGGTTAGCCTAATCAGCGCCCTGTGTTCACAATGTTCTCACAGGTAAGGTCCGCCCTCTATGCGCGCAAACCCTTGTCCGGTCCTTCATACGTCTGCATGCTCATATTCCACAACAGAAGAAACCATACTCGGCTGTCACTGTCACAATCGAGCGGCTTACCAGTGAGACTTTCGACGAAGATGACCTAAGTGGTATTCCCGACCTTGTTGAGGTCATTAAGCTGCAAGCATCTGGTCCTGCTGAGGCCGCGCGTGCTCTGAGGAAGAAACTGAAGTATGGAAGTGTCCATCGCCAGATCAGAGCACTAGTCCTCTTGGATGGCCTGATCCAGAATGCCGGTCCGCGCTTCCAGCGCACTTTCATCGATGAGCCACTCCTTGAACGCCTACGAGTCTGCGGTACTTCTGATTTGTCAGATGCCGACGTCCGAAAGAAATGTTCTGAACTATTCCGAAGCTGGGCAGCCGAGTATCAAAATACCCCGGGTCTAGAGCGCGTTGCCAGGCTGTACAAGGTTAGTAATTTATAGCCTAGTAAACCAATGAAGAAACTGGCGTTGACTTCATTAGGAACTCCCTCGCCGGAAACAGATAGTCACTCAGGATAAATCAAAAGTGCTTCGTGAGACGGAGCAGGACCCCTTCCGTGACTCAGAAGATGAGGGGGAACAGCATCAATCATCTCCGCCCCCTCAAATACCGCAGGCTTCATCTTCGCGGCCACCTGTCTCATTTCCACAGCCGTCGCAGACCATTCAATCGCACAGCCATACGAGATCGTCGTCAGGCTCCGGAGCCTTCTTCTCAAGTTCTTCTAAAGATAAGAAGAAGAAGGATAAGGGCAAGAAAAAGCCCAGGCCTTTCAAATTGGAAGCTGAGAAAGAATCCATGAAGGCTGCAATAGCTGAGTCCTCCATCGCAGCCACGAATCTCAACAATGCTTTACAGAGTATCAACCGCGAGAGGGAGCGGATCTCTGAGAATGCGGTGGCTGTTGAGCGTTTCGAAATCTGCAAGAGGTTGAGAAGAAGAATACTACGTTACGTATGCACACCAATTCTCTCGCTCGGACCTTGTGAGCTTGGCTGATAGGAATAGATCCATTACGTCGAAGATGAACAGTGGCTTGGTGGCCTACTACATGCTAACGACGAACTCGTTGTAGCTCTCATGACTTTCGAGCAATTAGACCGCTCGATTGACGCAGATAGTGACTCTGAGGACGAACTAGCGGAACAAGCACACCTGTACCGCAGTTAGTAACCCTCAGGCTCTCCAACTAGCTACCATGTTATCACGACGCTAACTGATCATTAGTGGCTACCGAAAAACACAAGCAGTCGATGTCGCCGGCAGAACCTGCCTCTCCGTCGGGCCCCATTGCCGACATGGCCGGCCTGAATCTCAACTCGACCACCTCACCCGTCGTTTAGCACCCCCTAGACCATCTGCGCAGTCCAAGCCTTTGGCACCCCCTCGTCCAGTCTCGCCGCCCTCACGTCGTGATGAGATTGATGATGATTCTGCGGAAGAGGATGAGAATGACCCGTTTGCTGACCGAAATGCCGTGGAGACGCCCATGGTAGAAAGAGAAGCACCTCGGTGGTAATGTCTTAGATCTGAGCCGGTTTTCAGGCTAGTTACGACGACACCGTTGGGGTCACTCGTTCTTATTTATTCTCTTAAGACCTGTGATGCGACAGCTAGATAGATTGATGGTTCAGGTCCTAAACCTAGACTGGAGCTATGTCATGTTGCTAAATTGAGCGGATCTAGTTAGATTGTCAGCTAATTCATGATTGTTCGTCATTTCAAAGACGATTATGTTAAATGACTAGTTTGTAACAGTTGTCAAAATATGATCAACTACACCTGATATTCGTACCTGTCAAGCGATAATGCATCGGATAGGCATTCGAACCAACTATGACAAGAAACGCAACCTAACTACCCCACAGATTGAAGTGAGCATGGCGCCACCCTTCTCATAGAATAAGGGGGCCATGCAGGCCCATGATGATTGAGAGAATGCGAGGTTGGTGTATCTATATTTCTTTCAGGTGTACGACAGGTCCAAGTGATGATCAATTCTGACCCAGCTTCAGCTCTTTGGCGGAATATACCGACAAGGGTGAGACAGACACGTCAGTTGCAGCTTCATTCATCTCATTGGCTATTTAGAATAAAATGCAGATGCAAGTTTCCCCTCATCTCACGGAAGAAGGCTCAGGGAACTGACCAGTCGCTAGTGAGCTTGATCCCGATCAAATGGCGGCCTTGTATCCTTTCATGGGTCACGGTAACTACCTATTTATTGGTTTATTGTCAGGCTCTTTGGCCGAACCTTCTCACTTTCAATCTATACCGAGTTTCTAGGAGGTAGTCAATGAATATACCGTTAACATACATTAATACCCAAGTCACGTGTGTTAGCATCGCATTATCTCCGCTTTAACCTGCGTACCATTCATGTATTAAGATAATAAGTCATACCTAAGGTACATCTTAACATGAAGAAGTCAATAGCAGCAACCTGCAGCACCATGATATGTATACGTGTAGGTAGGCTAGGTACCTGGTGCTGTTGTGTCTACCTGGTAAATTAGCGCACTGTCCAAGGAGATTGAACGGCAAATATTAGGTAGGGTCCAATTACATAGCTGCAGGCCACACAACCTATACGGAACATTGAAGAGACGGGAGCTACTCCACCCCACCTTAGGTACTTACACTAAGGTAGTAGGTAGGTAAGAGAGAACCCACCAGCGCCAGGTAGCACTCAGAGGTAGCACTCAGCACACACAACAGGCAATCGACCAGGAATAACACTTCACCATCGCATGTATAGGGCTCTTCCCATAACTCGCTATTTGTTAAATTCCTACCACTTGTTCATAAGCGCGCTCCCGTCGTAGATATCTCGTATCAAAGGCAAGGTGGCAAGCGGCCTTCATTTCTCAATTACAGCTTAACCTTTTTCCTTCATTTCCCGATTCATTAAGAACTAACTGAACGGAAACCTTAACACAGCAAAAAGTTTGGCTCAATTGAATCAAATCCCCCAAACAACCTGCCTGCTGCCTACCGTCCTGTTCGCCACCTTCACAATTAGCATCATTCTGCTTTCCAAAGTTGCTGTCTCGTACCGTACATAGCGCTTTTGTTGCTCGGTGGTTCTGTCTCTTCGCACATTACAGCTAGCTAGACGAGATCCTCGCTCCAAGTGTCTCTCCATCGACTCAATTAGCCACCGAGTCTTCGCCCATCTAGATGTCGACATTGTCAGGAATGATAAATGGGCGTGAGCCCACCGGCCTCGCCGGAGAGGCATTAGCTCGACTTAGTATTTATCATCAGTTAGATGGGAGAGAGATGGTCTTATGCAAGTAAGTTTGCCCAACACCATCCTCATTGCTACCATCATCGCCCGCTACCTATTGGTCGCGTATAGACGACTGTCCGAGCGGGGAAGGCTTGCGGCTGACATTCTGTGACAGGCTATGATTCAGAAAATCAGTAGTGACGCAAAAAGGATATCAGAACTAGAGCTCGATCTTGATGACCAAAAAAAGTCTCGAATGGAATATCAATCCAACTCAAGAGCTCTTGAAGGCGAAATGCAACGGCTAGTTTCAAGACTTGTGCGTATTAGCCCATCACATCCATAGAGCTCTGTTCCTTATATTTTAAGCTTGTTTCATATTAACCAGAGCCGTAGAATAGTGGAGCTTTCGTCGTCGTTCTTATTGATGGCGATGGAGCAAAGTTTCGAGACGAATATCTCCGTGATCACGAGCAGGGTGCGGCAAGAGCCGCCTGGAAACTTAAGGAGGCAGTCAAGGAGGCTGGCTTCGGCCACGATATACCTATTCTAGTTCGGGTCTACGCAAATATCAACGACCTAGCTAGGTCACTACGATTTTCTGGTGTCATTGATGCTGACGAAAGTCTGCGCATATTTGCCGAACAGTTCACCAATACCTATGCTGATTGTGACTTCATCAACGTTGGGAAAGGGAAAGAAAACGCCGATTCTAAGATACGAAGTGAGTTTTTTTGACACCTCTTGCATGAGGAGATAAGGATCATGTACTTGGCAGGCTAACACCTACATACAGGACTACTTGATCATTATTACAAAAACGCGCAATGCCAGATGGTGTTTATTGCTTGCTGTCATGACAGTGGTTACCTTCATGACCTGCGTCAATATGCCGGTGCTGCAGACTGCAAGATACGTTTAATTGAGACTACACCCGCGGAGCCAATCTTCAGATCTCTTGAATTCCCTATCCTCCGTTTCGATAGTGTCTTTCGATCTGAACCTTTAAACAACGAAACCAAGCGTGGAAGCCAAGGTTTCCCTTTCAAAAGCCGTTCCCCTACCCAACCAACCCCGGGACCGATTAGCCGACCAATTCAATCTACGCTGCCTCCTTCCGACCCCATCTCTCCCGAACCGCTAGAGCAAAGGAGGCCCCCAATTTCGACGAGCTCTACAGCAACGTCCCCAGTTCAAGTTACAACCGCTATCAGCGCAGGTGCAATCGAGCGACCTCAATCAGTATCGTCACCATCGGACAAATCACCAGCTCAATCTCAAGCGTCCGGTCGCACATCAAATGTTATTAGCTCAGGTAATGGCGGTACGTCAATAAGCTATGCTATGGCGGGCGGTTCTGCCAACCATCAAAATGTCACTGTAAAGCTTGCCAAGCCCAAAAAGGAACTCAAATTTGCGTATTACAATGAGGATAAATATCGCCTAGATCCTCCTACTCAACATCCGCCTCGAACTGCAGCACAGACAACCTATCAAAATAAATTTCAAGCCATCAAACCTCTAGTCTTTTGCAACGACCACTATCTCAAAGGGAGGTGCAGACGAGGTGTGAACTGCGATAAGGAGCATGAGGTAGAGCTCACCGTCGCAGAAGTGGCTATTCATCGTTATAAAGCTCGAACAAGTTTATGTCCCCAAGGACCCTCTGCACAGATAATGATTGTTATCTGTCCCATCATTGCCCTCGTCGCCTTGCCACGAGAAGCGATCTTTGCCCGTTCTATCATACCGCTAATTGGGGAGACTTACACTATACCAAAGAACAGATGGTGGCGAAGTAAGTAAAAGCTTTTTTTCTACATTCTCCATAAAGTCTTCTTGTAAAGTACTACGCCTAACATGATACAGGACCAAATGGGTCGAGAACTCCGAGTTTCCCGAGTACTTGTAAAGCATATCTATTGGATTCCAATCCTCTAACCCGAATATATCGACGGCATTAATCGCTAAAGTTCGGCTTTTATTATCTCTTATACACTACCAATGCATGATTGAGTTTAAGCGGGGCGGCGTTGCTTGTGTGTGATCGCGTGGTGTGGCGATGCTTGCATGTAGGAATAGTGGTCTCGGACGAGGATCAGGCCACTCTGCATTAGTTAGCTGCTGGCGGCTCCTGCCCTCGTCCGTGCCTCGCAGCCTACGGGGGAGGCGTAGAGGATGGACCCGAGTAACGATTACACGAGACTCGACACGATTTTCATTGGACCACATGGACGAGCAATGACCCCAGTGGTCAATGGAACCCGACTGATGATTATGTCCTATCGAGAATTTATTTTTTACCATGGAAACAAACCGAATCAAAGGAATGGAGAAAAACAGAGAAAAAGAATTTTAAGTTATGAGAAGGGACGGAAGGGAACGACAGAAGAGACCATGGATGACCCTGGCTCAAATCACTATCCGCATCCCGACATAGCCGATTGAGGCTTTCCCTCGGATGCACCCAAATTTTTCAGGATGTTTTATCATCACTGCCTTCATTTCGTTGGGGTGTATCACTCACACTCCCCTTTATATCTTTGCTATTTGTACCTAGAGTATACAGATATTCGTAGGTAGCCGCTCGTTCATAGTTCGCCAACTACATGCCACTCTTTTACTCGAAATTTTTGTTTTTTTCTAATGCTTATTGTGAACGAATTTACGGAGGTGTGTGAACGTGCAGTGTAAAGTGATTTCCAATTACTAAGGTACAACTGAACCGGGAGATTTGCCAATCCCAAAGCCGTCCCGTGCGAATCCTATTATGTGCATGAGAGGGTATAATATGCATACACAAGACTCAAGCCTAACCAAACATGCGCGATCTTCGTGGCCGCCTAACTTTACTCTGACTCCGTCGCTGTTCGCAAAATATGTTATGAGGACGGAAATGTGATAACACCATACTTAGTGCTTTATAACTATACCAGGTTTCAAACCCCAGCATTTTTCTCATCACGACCTCGCCTCTCCGTGTCCGGAATAAGCTCAGCACCATCCTCAGCCTCGACGGCCGCTTGCAACTCCTCCCGTAGCTTCTGACTGAGCTTATCAAGAATCCACTCGGCCTCGTCGCGCGTGTCCATGAGCGGACTGCGATGGCCGACCCACGACCATTTCGGCCTTTCATCGACCTTGTCCCCTCCACCTCCGGGTTGTCGGGGATCCTTCTGATCCTCGGCTGCCGGTGTGTTCTTCACTGGTTTCCTGTGTGTGGATACGTTGCTTTCGTCTTCGCCTATCAGACGGAGATACCATGCCCTGTGACACTAGTTAGTGGTTCGGCTCAGTGAAGTTGACCTAAGGCGCATGAGCCAAATCAATAATACCATTCCTGGTAGCTGTAATTCCGTGGCGGCGAGTGTTGTAAGTCTTTGGATACACGCCTGATCTCGTCAATGAGCACAAGGCGGTATTCGGCACGTGTCTTTGGTAATTCGTCGGGATGTGTCGTGTTTTGGTTGGCTCCGCGTTCTTCTTTCCAAGGTGCCGGGCTGCCTCCTTAATAGCCCTCGGCTTAGACACTTTCTTGGTTCGTAAGTGTGCGCGGCTGGACTCCGCTGATGATGAGTCCCAGAAGCCTTATCAGTGTGAGCTTTTTCTTCATCGTTAGCCTGGCGCTCGGGGAGCATGAACCGTCATCTATCGATTCTTCTTCGTTGTCTTCACCTTTCTCCTCGTCCTGATCTTCATCTTCGTCATCATCCCTGCTAGAGTGCGGTTGAGCGGCGCCAAGAAACCCGGGTGGTGATTCGTGAATAGTCTCTTCAGTAAATATGATGCCAAATGACAACCTTGATAGAAACTGCTTGATATCCATCCTATACCCACGCTCTCCAGGGAGGATTGTAATATTGCCAAGCAATACGGTAGCGTCTCGAATTCCCTTCACAACAGTATCTCCAGCGTTTGAGATAAGGACCGTCAGAGTAGGCAAAGCAAGAAGTGACCAGAAAACGAAGAAGGCTTTTCCAGAGTTCGACACCGGAGAGATATCTCCATATCCAATAGTCGTCATCGCTTGGAAGGAAAAGTAAATGCCATCAAAATAGTTCCAGTTCTGATAGGGAGCCTCGGATTCTTGAAATATCTTTGCGCCTACAAGCCAAAGCACAGCCCAGGTACTAGTTGATACCCCCATTGCCGTCCATCTACGTCGCCTTGAAGCTTCGTTCTGAATCTTGCGCATCAAACGAAATTCATCATGACGCGTTCTAATTCCGCCTTGGGCGACTTCTCTGAAGAATCGCGACTCTTTAATTCGGGATAGTAGTCGGTGTCTTTCTCTTCGATAGGTTCGAGGACTTCCCCCTTACTACTTCGTAGAAGGCGTCGAACAAATCGACGCCGTTTCTTTTCGAGTATTCGAGCGTCTAGTCTGCTTTTACCTCTGTCTAACATAAGACTACGGATCGAGCCAATGACAAGACCGAGGGTAGTTATGCCAATTAGAGCATATGGGTCATAAACCACGGCCCAGCTTAGTTTGAAGAGTCACATCTCCAAGACCGACGGTAAACAAGGTGACATCAGCCCAATACACAGCATCGAGATAGAGCCATCCTTCAACGTGGGAGAACACCAAAGCCCCGACAAGAAGGTATGTGAGGAAAAGTATAGTTTGAAGCATAAGGGTCCTCTGGCTCATGGTGAGCTCGAAATCTTTCGGGTAATGTCCTGCTGCGCACCCCAGACGGTTATGACCATCAGAGAAGCAACGATAAAATAAAGGATGGCAGCAAATAGGCCGTAATAAAAGGATTGTGACCAGACATATTCGATTTCTGGATGTTTGAGCAAGGGGCCGCTTGCTGTGGCACATAGAGAGATGAGTAGGATGGATGATATGTACCAGCCAACAATGGTGATGGGCTGTGCGATGGAAAACCGGACTCTCTTGGTCATGTTGAGCAAGAGGAAGAAATTGGCAATGACAGCAATGACAAGCTGAACGGCGTTGATGGCTTCAAGCCATGGCGGGTCAAGAAGGAACACTTTCGTGACGTCTGAGTTGGGGAGGATATGTTGCCGCCAGGGCTTGACGAGAGCTAATATGGAGAAAGCTGACGCGACTGGACCTAGAGTGCCCGCTACCATTGGGAAAGCCGCCGAAGCAACCCACCAACGGCTAATTTGGGTTTACTTGTTAGCTGTGTCTCATTCCATATTTATTGGATTAATAACATACGCCTGGTCGAGATGGACATCTGGCTCATCGACCTGCTCGGCTATGGTTTCGTCGAGATTTGCATCTTCCATCTCGCAGAATCTTTGCCAATGTTGATCAAATCAAAAGGTGAGATGGGAAAACGAGTGTCGAGATAATCGGTGGACAAAGCATACACAAAAGGTGCGGCATAAGATGCGGTTACTGCAATTTCATTCAAGTTACCTTGCTGCCATTTATTCTTGATGAATTGAAAAGGCCATGAATGGGACTCATAGTTTCTTTAAGCCAAGAGAATGTAGATGGTCGGAAGATTCTGTAGAAATACATTTATATCACAAAGGCAGGCGGAGAGGGAAGCTAGAGGGCGATGTTGCCAAGATATCACCTGCAATGACGTCGCTTGGCATTAGAGCTGGCGTTAGTCAGCTCCATTACATGGCCCCCCGAAATTTGCCCTGGATTCGCGCTTATAGTGGGACCTTAGGTACCAAGTCGCTTGACGCGTTAAAAAGACAAGAGCTCCACGCTTAAAAGAATGCCATGAGTCCTATCAGAACCCTTGGGTAACTTCATTCCAGGTAGACAACAGGAAAACATACGTCCAATCTTTTTCTTCATTCCCCATACAACATGATATATGTTACAAGAGTTGGACGCTTGTTGTATATTACTGGCGTCGTTGCATGGGACAATGAGATGGCTTGTCAATAGCATCTCGAGGTCTCCAGTCCGGCCTCTTCAGTTCAGACTTGGAACGAAACCTCTGAGCACCTTCGCCTCGAGTTTTCACAATGCGGAGCGGGTAGACCTGGCTGTCGGCTCGTCTGGTAGTGTGAAAATAGAGTAAGCCTATCTGAACCCTACTTCGGCTTTGTCTAGTGCAAACTCCTCATTGGTAATTAGTCTGCACAATCTGTCCAAAGTCTCATCATCAGAGCCGTTGCTGGTCTACATTCCACCTTTCCCTACAGCCGCTCCTCAGAGTGATTTGGCACAGTTGCCAAGATTCGCCCACAGACATGCGACAGCTGTCATTCATTATCGGTGGACAGATTCTTTTGAGGGGGAATATGTAAATGACAAAGCCTCGGATGGTGAGGAGCCAGTCCATCGTCGGTTTCACCCAGGCTGGCCGGCACCAATTCACGATACTCTAAAAGCCTACACGTGGATCGTTGAGAACTTGGCCCCTACAATCTCACGCAGCGCACGTCGCGACATATATGTCTATGGCTCGTATCTGGGTGCCTCGTTAGCAAGCTCGTTAGCTCTAACCGAAACTCATCCACACGAACGCATGGCCGTCAGGGGTTGCGTCGCCTATAATGGTGTCTATAATTGGACCATGTTCTTGCCGGATCACCCCATCAACAAGCTACCTAAGACGCTGCCGCGGAATTTTTTAGAAGACATTCTCACTCTTCCCGGTGATCCCGACTTTCACGAGCTGAAGCAAATGGTCAGTGAGCTCTTCAATAAGCCGACGACTTGTTTGATCCCTTCGCTAGCTCCTGTCTCTTCTTTCACACACCGGGCTTGCTCATCCCTCCATCTTTCGATGAGTCCGCGATCCCTCCTTCGTCCGCTTTGGTAGATATGCCGTGGCTGCCTGAGGAGGCGGTAGAACAGCTTATGCCTCTAAGCACCCAAGGAGGAGTCCGCTCGTATTTCCTCCACGCCAGTCAACGCTAAAGATTCCCGAGATGTTATTACTACATGACACGGCGCCACCCCTCCACCCTCGCTGATGAGGAGACGTCAAAGACGGAAGAAGGAAAGTCACATCAACAGCTTCCGAACTCAAGCAGAGATGCTTGCAAGTCTCATGTGGAGAAGTATCAATAAGATTGAGCTCAAGGAGCGTATGAAGTGGGATGAGGATATGCATGAGTATGATGGCGAGGCCGAAAGGCGAGTTCAGGTACATGATGTAGGGGATAAAGCTGATGATATAGCCGCCGTGGTTAGACGACCGTATGCTTAGAAGATCATGGGAATGATGGATAATCGGATCCCAGAGTTCTCCCAAAGGGAACTGGTTTTACACTCCACTGAAAATATCACACTGTGACAAAGTAGGTCGCGCGGAAGGTCGAGTTTTTAGGTATGCATACATTGTACTTATTGTATGTTTTAGAATTGTCCAATCAAGCACCACACTTTTTCTACATAAATGGAAATTCATGAGGCCCATCAACATCTAACTCAAAGCACAAGACTAATGTACTTGCTTCTGTGGAGCAACGAAAATGGAGTTTCAGTAGAATGAATGGACTCTTCCGCACACAAAGGTATAGATAGTGGGGTTAACGGAGGTAAAGTGGGTACACGGCGGCACTACAAAAAAATGTAGGGGCTGAGTGGTCCGAGCTCCTCCTGAGCCACCTCGCCTCGATGCCCAGGTGCAGCCAGGTGCCACCGTCCCCTCTACAACACACATCTCCGGCCGTCACGAAAAATCAAAAACGATTTTGCAAACTGCAGCCAATTTCCATTCCCACGACATCAACCTCGTCGCTCCCAGTCAACCTCAGCGAAAATGGCCGACTCTGTCACCCTCCGTACTCGCAAGTTCCAGCGGAATCCCCTGCTTGCTCGCGTTCGTAGCCCCCTCCCGCCGCCAATTCTAGAGTTTTGGAGTTTTGGAGATGCTAACAGATCTCGGATTGCAGAAGCAGATGGTCGCGTAAGTTTCCCTACCCTGATATTCGCCTCGAAACCAGCGGCGACAGCGACAGAAACCTACACCCCAAACCCATCCAGCCGCGTCCTCTCCGCATCAGCATCGACACCGCCCCTCTTCTGCAGTGCGAGTTCCTAACGTAGCCTTCTCTAGCGACATCATCCACCCCGACCAGGCCGGTATCTCCAAGGCCAGCCTCCAACAGAAGCTCGCCACCCTCTACAAGGCGACTCCCGAACAGGTCAGCGTATTCGGCCTCCGCACTGCCTTCGGTGGTGGCAAGACCACCGCCTTCGCCTGCATCTACGATTCACTTGAGGCCCGCAAGAAGTTCGATGCCAAGCACAACCTCGTCCGTAACGGCCTAGCCACCAAGCCTGAGCGCGCATCCCGACAGCAGAGTAAGTTGACCCTGCTGGCCCTTCTCTCACCTTGGAATAATTGCCTTACTCAATCTCTCACCAGGAAAGCAACGCAAGAACCGTATGAAGACACTCCGCGGTACCGAGAAGACAAAGGGCAAGAAGGCGAAGAAGGATTCGTAAAAGGTTTCATATGGGTCATAACGGTCAGGGATAGGGAGCGAAACTAGCTACATAACCGAGTAGTGTTTCGTGACAAAGGCAATGCTATAAAAATGCATCTTCATTGATACCCGGTATCAGCCAGTCGGCCCTGCAGGATCCTGCAACGGAATCAAAAAGCATTTGTGACGATCTCGTTCCCAACCCTCCGCGGACTTCATTGTTTCTCGATACATTACGAAATCATGATCTACTGAAGAGTTTATGGCAAAGGGCAAGGAATGGTTATATTTGTTCCGGATGATGTGGAACCTGGTTGGACGCAAATCGCAATTCGCAATCCAACTAGCAATTCACTCACAACATGCCCTCTTGTCGTGGTTTTGGGGTCATCGAGGTTCGCCTCGAAGCCGCAAGTGGGGTATTCTATGTCAAAATGGTATAGTCAGTTGTCTAATCCACCATGCAAGCTGCTGGCACAAGTTCCATATCAACTCTGCCCGAATTCCATGACATTTAAAACTGCCACCGCTTCTCATATTTCTAGATAAGGCGGGATCAGTTTCCATTCCATAGAGTGCATGCATAGCCATCAGCGTAAGAACCAATTAATCTCTCAAATAGCCTACTTGCCACACAAGTCAAAGCCGGTTTGGTTCTAGACGGCAGACCATAGAATAGATCCACGTAGCAAGGCGTAATAGATGTATGCATGGGGATATCATAGCCGAAGTTGCTTGGCTTGATGATCCCTAAGATAACCAACCCTTTCTAGTCCCCCAGACGGTCACGCCGTTAACTCGCTAATCCCATAAGCAAGAAGGGCCCCGATCAACTCTAAATAAGACGATATGAACATGTACCTCGCAGGCTTGGACGCAAATCAAAACGATACATCAATCCCTTCAATGTAATCGTGGCAGCAGGCAGCAAATATTGAAGTTTATTTTGTTTCACGCATCCGTCTGCAATATGATACCAGGCTTAAATTGCTTAGTTTACACACGCACATGTATGTAGGACATAAGCCTAAAAGAAAGGCCAATGAAATACCTATTGGTGTCTACAAAACTTAGAAATCAAACCAACAAAATAAAATGATTGAAACGGGCCTCTCCGGGATTCGAACCCGGGGCCTCTCGCATGCATGAGATTGAATAGACCCAAAGCGAGAATCATACCACTAGACCAAGAGGCCATCCGATTCTAGAAATTCGCGCCAATTATGTCTCTATATTTCTAAGCTGGCATGCAGGCAGCCGCAGGCCATCCAGCTCCTCGTATTTTGCTGTCCACGAAGTCCTCATGTTTTCATAAACTATGTAGATGTTTGTTCTCCTTGTTATCAAATGATTAAGTTTGGTAAACTTTGATGTAGAGCATATATGCTTTAGAAGCAAAGAACTATAACTCTTAAGGGTTGCTAGCGGGTATAAGACAATGTTGGTCAAAAGATTGATAGTTTCTTGGTCACATTATTTAAAACCTAGGAAGTGTGCTTCTTGATTTGTAAATATTGCATGCTATCTACCTACTCTACCTACTCTATGAGCACATTAGCTGCCGTTCGGATTGTATCACCTCCATTTCCCCAGATACATTTTTAGCGAACAGCTACTCGAGCAGCTTCTAATTATACTAACATGCAGCAAATGAGATTTTTTAGTTTATTGAGTCCTAAGGATATGGGCGCATTTAATGTAAAGAACAATCAACATAAATCATTTATAAATAAATAAAAAGGAGAAGTTAGAGCAAGAAAAAGGAAGAAGAAGAGGTAGAGATATCAAAAAGAAATGGATGAAATAAAAGAAAAAGATTAATGGCCAACGAGGGAATCGAACCCCCAGTGCCTAGCGATACAGGGTAATGATATAGAGTAATGATACTAACGCTTTGACGCTGTGGACGCTGTGAACGCTGTTTTGTACCGCTAGGCCGACCGACTCGGCCAATGGAGTCTACAAGTAAGTTTTCTTAAATAGTATTCGTTGGGTAGGCGTAAAGGCTTATTTATACTGGTACCAGCCTCGGACCAAGTTTAGGTTTAGTTATACTTCGAGACGCGTGGCTGTGGAAGCTCGATGGCGGGGCGGGCTTCTGGATACTTCTATCTGGTATGAGCTGGTATTGACTGCTTTGGAGTGGCTGAGGCCTAGGCCGAGATGGAGTGCACCACTATGTTGTAAATATGCCAATATGAAACTCTTCAGAAATTCAGTTCCGGTGGCCAGTAAACCGGGACATTGTCTTCACTACATATGTACACTATCAATGCCGGATACAGCATTAAGTCTACTGACTTATGACTGTTAAAATTGTGCATACAAACGTTGAAGTGTTGGTATGGAAGCCTCCTGGACTGGAATTTCTGGCATCCTTGGGAAAAGGCTGTGTTTTGAGTTAACACATCTTAAACCTGTAATTATAGAACTCTTCCTTCCTTATAAAGGCCAGACCACAGCCAAGTTAACCTTGAAATATGACAACATATGTGCAAGGTTGATCGAGAGAGCCCCTTTCGAATATCGTATCTAGCAGGAGCATCGTACAATTGGTGGCGCATTTCCGTCCATGTATGCATCGTGACATCATTCTCTACAAGGGGTGGCCCATCGCCCAATTGACAGAGCTGAGGTTATCGACTAAAGCTTTACACCGAAGTTCCAAACATGAGGCGGTGGCTCAGAGCCTGTGACCACCTATCACAAATGCATTCGTATCTAGGCATCAAGGTACCTAGTGGCTGAGCCAAGATGCCTCATCTTGAGATGCTTTATTAGATGATGAGCCGCCGTACTCAAGCTGATGACACGTACAAACGCGAGACAACCGCTCTATCTATATGCGACACAGATATGCAAACTGATTATTTTCAAAATATCCACATCATTCCCCACGTGTGTATAGGCCTCCCGCTTGAGCTTGAGCCCAGCCACATCCCCTTGTCAAAACCATGGCTCAAAGAGGATCGAATGGGGATTTGAATGCACATTGGACAAGCCCTTCAGTTTCAAACTCGAAGATAGTCGCTCCTGATAGGACCGAGAAAGAATTGAGTTATGGTCACTTCGAAACTGTCGATTATGGTCACTGGAAGCATTCCATCGATCATACTATCACTAACGTAGCGTCGCCGGATTCAACCCTCGGCCAGAGCAGCTCGACTGGCAACTGGCGAAGCACCGGCTTAGTCTCTCCGATTGAATGCCCAGAAGCTATAACCCATCGAGAGGAACTTCGGGGCGACCATCCTCCTGAGAAGGATCATACGGGACTCGAGGCCAAGCCTTGGCGAATATGTGGCGCAGAAAGACGATGGTTATTGTCACTGTGATCGCCGCTGGCCTGCTTGTGGCTGCGGTAGTAGCAGGCGTGACTGGTGGCCTACTGGGAGATAGACGAGGCGGTACGCAAGCCTCAAAACAAAACCTGGCCGCTGCAAACTGGACCGTGAACGATGTTGAGTACCAAATTGTATTTACGCAGGACGGATTCGACGGATCCTTGTTGGCCTATGTCAAAACAGACGAATCCTGGACCCAGATCAACATCAGCAGTCGCTTTGACGATAGCGCATTGCCAATACGGTCCCAGTCGCCGCTGGCAGCCGTGGCTATGTCGGATTCCACAGATTTTGACAATCTAGATGTGAATCAGTTGCGCCTATATTTCGCAAGCCCAGGGAATAGCGTGGTCGAGATCATCACCCATGCGCCCAACCTCACAGATTGGAGCTGGGGCATTCTCGGCCCTCACACGAACCACACCCTTGAGATAGCGGAGTCTTCCCAGTTAGCGGCGACTTGGCGGCGATGCCTGAATGAGACTATCTGCGGCCACGGCCAGATCTTCTTGACTTATGAGCTGGACAATGCACTGATGGTCGCGAATTCAACAGCTAATTGGGACCCTAGCATCGTCGTTGAGCGAATCGATCCTTCATCGGGGATCACTCTGATGTCGGTGCAAGCTCTGGAACCCTTCACTGACTCCGTCTCCCTGAATGCCACAGATTATGCTTGGGCCATCTATAAGGATGCGGGCCAGGTGACGACGGCGTGGCAGGACTTCCAGGCGGATTGGAGCTGGACGGACAAGAGTACGTGGGCCAGGGACCGAAATACCGCCACGAGCTGACATGGGACACAGGCAAAGTGATCACGGGCATGCCGCCACCTAAAAACTCGACTCTCCAAACTTTGGCGGCGGCGGCGTTTGACGACCGCAAGCACGTGCTGCTCGTCGGCCTCGGAGACACGAATGGGACGGCATATGGGAACCACTTCGACCCCGTGAAATATCTATGGGCCGGCGCGCAACCCCTGAAGCTACTCGGCATCCCTGCAGCAACCGAGTTCTCAACTGTGGCGATGACGGCCGATGCCCGCCTTTACGGCATCTCGGACGGTGTGATTCAGGAGTACGAGATGGATCAAGTTGACTTTTACACCTTTTATTTCAGGGGTGATGTTTCGAATAAGCTATCGTAGTTACCCATGCCATATGCATGTTGTAAGGCAGGCGTGTCGTGCAGGCTGTGAAAGGACACACGATAATACTAAGATAAAAAAAACTTGGAGCCGTGATATGCCCGAATTAATGTTTGCTATGAATTCCTCCCAACTGGCCGGTATGGCTAATATGGCCAGTATAAATATTGTGGTAAATATAACTAACACATGCTTTTGTTCATAGTGAAGGACATACGACTAAGTAAAACGAAGGTTTTTTTTCTTAATACATATTATGCGGAGCTAGTGGCGCAGGATAACTCAAAGTGGCTTTATACCTATATTACAAAAATATAGGAAGGGGGTGAAGATGAAACAGGTTGCCTCTGTTATTAAATTAAGTTACCCTAAACGATAGATTAATCAATATGATGAAAGTACTAAACGGCAAACACAATAATGATTCCAAGTTTGAAACCCAGTAATAAAGAAGTACAGTTCGTAAAATTCGAGTCTTCAAACTTGTCACTAGAAAAAATACATGGAAGTCCATCTATTGAAACACTAGAAGCTTTGATATCGAGCCAAAACAATATTTGACAGAGAAAATTTACGAACGCCTCTAGTCTTTTTACTATCTAATCTAATATTTCTATCGTCTAGATATCCAAGTGGAATTTCGTTAAAAGTCTAAAGCTTCATTGGCTGCCATTGGTGTCGCTCTGCTTCTGAGCAATTTTATCCAGGCAAACCTTAACCTCCTCATAAAAATGGTTCTCGTACGCGGCACGCATTTCCCTACGCTCGGCGTCTGTGTAAGGGATCTCGGTTCCCTTTCTGCGGCTGCGACTCTCTGGAAGCTCTTCTAAGCTTGCGTTTGGATCCTGCCCCGTCTTGTCCACAAATTCATATGACCGATACTCGGTATTGTGCCAGCCGGTACCTAGTCCACTATCAGCCGGCATAAAGCAAACGAGGGGGTGACTGAAGGAGATACATATCTCCTCTTCGTGTGCTAGCGGGCAGAACTTACCTCTACCAGGGTCAATACCTAACCAGTCCTCAGTTATGAAGTGTAGAATACCACCATGCGTGACCAAGACTACCTGCGCATCATCACCAGCATCCTTGACTAGATTTCGGAGCCAAAATCTCGTGCTACGAGCTCTAGCCTCGAGCTTGTTGGAGTCCGGATAATATTTCGAGTCAGGAGCCTTGTTATTCCAGTCCTCCGTGACGAATTGGAAGTCGACGAGATCGCCGAATTCCTTCTTTAGTTTTTCAAGATCACTGCCAACATCGCAAGGATAGAGGGAAACCTCCTGGGCGTCCGGGAGAGCGACTATCTTCTTCCCTGCCTTTACTTCTGGCGCAAAAGAGTACTGGCACGTGAAGATGGTTCGACGGATTGGCGAAGCGACTAGATGGGTGATCTTGTCGTGGTAGGGAAAGCTCTTGCAAAGCTCCTCGCATTGCTCTTTGCCGAGATCAGTTAGGTCCGGATCCCGTATCCACTGATTCTCGAGACTCAGATTGTGGTAGCCCTGTGCGTGACGGACTAAATGAATGATGGGCGCCATTGTGATATTATCTGGAGTGCTTTTCTGACGAGGAATAACCTTGACAGATCAGAACAGAAACTAGTTGAAGTATGACTTAGACACCCTAGCTGGAGATTAGGGGTGAAGCAACCTCAAGGCCAATTCTAAGCGGCATGGTCAATTCACGAGGAGAGATAACACTCCGGCTCAGGTTTAAATATCCGCTGCGGCATACCGTGGGGTTATGGAGTGCGGCCAAGACGCTTGCTCGTGTGTCGAATTCCACGTCGAGCTGTGGAGACCTGATAGGAGCTAGTTGGTCTTTTGGTCATATGAACGGCGAGCTCGCAGCTACCGGGTATCAATCTAACGCGCGGTTACTTAGTAATGAGTAGGGTGTAATATGTCGCCCACCGAGGTATAAATTGACACCATCGCGACTACAATGAATAGCCGTGCGGCCGTAGCTCCCCCGAGCTCGCCGGGGCATCTCAAAGGAGTCTTGCTGCAGATTCTTTTAGCTTATACCTACTCTATGACTCTTCATACCGTGCCACCCGATCTCGGTCGCGTGGGGTCCGGACCCGGCGGCTTGCAATTGACTAAGCTTGTCGGAAACCTGATTAGGTTACTCCACCGGCATGGCAACCAATTTCTGACCCGGACTGTTTTATACCACGAACATCAGCCAACACGTGGTTGAGAGCTTAAAGGCCATACGGCGACACCTGATAACTTATCGAAAATGGATATTGATGCCTAATCATAAATTCTGCGAGGAGAGACTAGTGGCTGCAAGATGTTAGTGGTTTTAGGCATGGACTGGGTATCTTGATATTGATTAGACGAGTTGTAAATTGATTGAGGAGGAAGTGTCGATTGTGGGTTCACCTGGTTCTTTAACTAGGTCTACGATTCTGCGCTGTTTCTTGATGAAAGAGACATTGGAACTTGACATGTTCGGACTTTTCAAGATTCAACCTTCGAGATTCAACCGATACCGTGTTCGTCTCAGATCGACGCACCTTCGATAGCGGCTTTGGCCTGAAGGAAACATGATGTGTCTTGATCGCTTTTCTCGGAACACCTAATCTGAGTATAAGAGCTGTCTGTAACAGTAATAAAAGGACCAATCTAGTAGTGCAAACAAGAGTCCATATTGGAAATGGACTCCTAAGAGTTTAAATTATGTGCCGCCTGGTTGGAGATTTGGGCTGCACAGGTGTCACCTCGGTTATGTACAGCAACCGCAGTGTTGTCCGGCCTCAGTAGTAAATTGTGCACGGCGGCTAGTCACGCGTCGTTGACAGACGTTCTGTAGACCTACTTAGTAGATGTCCTGGTTCGCTTCAAGGTTGGTGACGTCTAGCTACAGTAGCAGTATCACGTTGGCGGGTTTACTTCGGTAATGTGCCCCAAGATCACTGCTTGCTCTTTGTGTCTAGGTATCTTTTTTCCTTGTTTTCCCTAATGCCCGTCTTGGCCGTCAGGGGCTGGTAAGAAGGGTCCAAGCGTCCTGCAGGTAGTCGGCCGCGAGCGCTAAAATACCCCATCCCCAAATATTGGCTGGGATTTGGCCTAACCTAGCTCTTTCTCCTAGATGGCGCGTATCCACCTTCGAGCGATGCCATTTCCCCAGTTCCACTCTTCTTTCTTCAAGCTTCACCACCACACATTCCGCCATCTTGTCCATCAAAGACAACGACAGCTTGCATAACTTCAGTAGACCCTCGTCTTGTTCCTTTACGAACTTCATATCCCTCGCTGGGCAATATCTTTCGCGAACCTTCCAGGTGGATCCATCAAACTGACACAATGGGTGGGATTCGTGAAGCTCCCATTTCCTGCACCCCATTCTTAACCCATTCCCAAGCTTCCCCCTTCCGCTGCGACAATGGCCACAGACGATTTTCGCGATCGCATCTGTGGTAGTCTTCAAAGCGGAGAGGTTTTTTTATCCTCTCACTTCGCGCGGCTCGACCAGAGATGGCGGGTCCTCATCCATTCGCTCCGTTTAGTACCTGGTACCATGAATGCATGCTAACGTCGCGTTCGTACAGCGCCGAACGCACTCACCAATCTGAAGGCGAAGCTCAAGGCCGTCTTTAAGAAGAAAGACAAGAAGTCCAAGGAGGGTCAATCCGCTGGTGGAACCACCGAGGCAACCAAGGTTGACACCCCAGTCGGTAAGCACACCGTAGAACCTATAGATATTTGGTTCAAGCCTTGCAATTAGACACAAATCGACAACCAACTCAGAATTCGAAGGATACTGATTCATATTCCTTAGCTGCCACCACTGCTGCGGCCGCCCCTGCTACTGGCGGAGAGGTCCCTGCCACCGAGGCAACCAAGACCGAGGCAGTCAATCCTGTCACTGAGACCGGTAGGTTGATTTACCCGCCATCAACTCCCCATGATGAATCCATAGCATCACATGAAGAGCTCAGTTTGCGAACTTGGCTGTTTCGCTCAGAGCTATAGGCACTTGCTAACTCGCATTAGCTACTGGTGCTGCCACCGAGGCGAAGCCCGAGGATAAGACTGCGGAGACTGCTGCCGACATTGCCGCCGAAGCCCCAGCTGCTCCGGCTGCTCCGGTTGCTCCGGTTGCTCCAGCTGCTCCAGCTGCTGCTGAAATTGGCATTGCTACCGACACTAAGCCCGCCGGAACCGCCTAAGGAGTTGCGATAGATACCACCATGGAGAACTTTCTCGCGATGCGTTGAAAAAAACTGGATGGATACCGGTTATGGAGGTCTTTTCCTTATGTCGCATCATGATGACATGAGTTCGCACTTGGTTGGTCTGGTGGATGGATGGTGATGAGCACCGATTCAGAGAGTACATTCCTGAGAAAGTTGTTGTTGTTTGATGGAGTTTGAGATACCCTTCTCGAGATAACAATTCAGTCTCCAGTTCTAAATACGCTAAGCCTATCGCTTATCGATACGTGATAACCCTCTACCCGAGACCACGCTAATGCAAAGGCTTTCTCCGAAAGGGCGCCTTGCCTATTTAGGACATAGCGCCTTTTTGAAAGTGGTCCGAGCGTCGAGCTCCTTCACCTTGTTTGAAGAGAGCTTACTCAAACAGTAGGTACTTCTAGATGGCCATTCCTGCTCGGTCGCATCCCTAAAGGTAAAAGAATCATGTTATGTGAAAGACATATACAGATAGGTAGAGCACACATATGTCTAGGGCTTATTATTGTGATCTCTGAAAGGCCGTTTTATTCCGGCAAGACAAAGTTAGTGTCATCGGCCACACATATTTTTTCCCATCTGCTTAGACTCTGCACTTGTATCACAAGTTTCCTTGATTTGGATCATGACACCCGAGAATCAATACTAGCAGTATTTGATGTACACGTGTAGCATCATAAGTTGTGTATGTTCTCTACTCTTACATCAGACCTAACGAGGATGGAAAATAGTTCGGCCAGCTTAGCTGCTATGTTTGTTTCCAAAGCAATACGCAATTTACCAAAGCACTTTGCCTCTGGATTTCATTTTTCACATCTGCCATTTCTAGTACCTTTAGAACATGGAGATGCAATGAAACATGTATAGTAAGGACATGCATACTGCGTAGGACTTACTATGTGTACATATTTGTAAGAAACATCTCTATTTGTGTTCTCACACGAGCTTGAGAATTGAGGAAACTATCTAATGTGTACTACTTGGGTAAATATCATCTTTTCAATGGTTCTTTCGGCCCCTTCAAGGAAAGGTGTGACAGGGTGTGACGAGGGACAATATTCCCAACAAAAGTGCTTGTATACTCATCCACTAGGCCGGTCACTAGACTTTGCCCAAGGCGCTTGCGTAACTCTAAATGCTTCGTTTGCAGGATGTGGTTCCCTCCGAGACTGCTGTGGCCTTGTAACTGGTTGGCTTGGTGTTCTTGAATACGGAATTCCAGGCCCTATAGGTGGTACGCCTATCGCATTAGCCCATGGTGCAGCCATGACACCGCCTACGCCTGGAGGTGCATCGTCATTGACGATGAAGCAATGTGTTGGTTTGCCATATGGACTGATTGCGAGGGTGTTGGAGCATGTGGATCCATATCCCAGGAAAATAGCGAGCCAAAGTGGAAGTGTTGTACGACAGGAACTTGGACAGGACTTCGGCATTGAACATCTTTATCATACCCTTCGTCGAGAGTTAGCCTTGGGTCACTTGTTAAGTAATGAGGTACTGGTATGGGCAATGAGGATTACCTTATTAATCTTGCCCCAACCATCCTTTATACCGGAGATATCGAACAATATGGGGCTGTGTTCCCAGAATGGGCCCCTTTTGACATCATCAATGAAACCAACTGCGGAGAAATACATATTTCGCTTCCTCTCCTCGTCAACGTATTCGGATTTTACAATCGAGGACGGTTTTGGGGCTTGAACCAACGACCCGGTCGGCATGGACTCCGTCTCCGATATGGCGCGGGCGAGTTGGGCAGAACCAAAAATGTATGGTTGAAATGAATGATCATCTAAACCCCAGACTCCATGTGTACCAGCTGGCTCAAGAGTATACGTCAAGATTAAACGGCGCACCACCCGAAGGTAAGGTTCGATAACACCGAGCACAATATTTCTTTCAATATCACCGTTGGGTTGCCATCCTTGAACGCGCCTAACTTCCACAAACAACCGAGGAAGGCCAAGAAACTTAGCTCATGGCCTGTTCCATAGTCGAGACGCTGTGGGCTACCGAAAGCGCCTAGAAGATAGGCTGCGAGTTCGACCTCAGCCGTTGACCCTTTTCCACTGGCCCCGAGCTATGCCTCAAGACTGATTCTGGGAGATGCTCCTTGAGAAGGACGGTGACTTGGTTCTCTAGTAATTGATACCATTTTCGGAAACTAATGTTCCCGAACCGCCTTGGACCTTCATCTGGTGGTGCTTCGCCGATAAAAGCCTCGATCTTGGTGAGCATTTGCTGGAGTCTTCGCACAGACTCGGCTGGATTTGTCTCATACTCAGAACCGATAAGAAATGTTTGGATCTGGTCTTTCCCATCGCTACCCTTGGACTTACGGGGCACATGGCCCGGTTGAGCTGCAGTATGAATACGCCGATATCGCGGTATGCCTTTGAGATTAAGAAGGCACTAACATCCGGGCCATCGTTGATCTGCTTGATAGGGCTGAAAAAATCATGGGGAGTGGCCGGATCAAGGATTTCTAGGACAGGAAAAGAAGTTCCATACTGCTGCTCTATCGGTGGGGCCTCCATGGTGGAAAAGGGATCGAGTGAAGGAGTTACAGTAGTTATTCCCCTTAGAGTATCTAGCTCGTCATGCGAAGGGCACGTTGATGGTAAATGGAGCTGATATCGATTGATCTGTTGACAAGTAGGTATTCGGTGTGCTTTATAGGTACCTAAGTACTTTTCTAAGCTCAAGCACCGGGTTGAACAAACATACATGTATGTAAGTACTTAAGTATGTATGTATGTGACACAACAGACATTCAACGTTAACCCCACCATTGTAGGAAGGTACCTACGTCAGAAGGTGTATGTACGTACCGCCGCCGCAGCTTCCCGTTAGTTTCTCAGCCACCAACTGTCAGGGATCTAATCCCTGTCCTAGCATGCAAAATCTGAACCATCACCTAAAGTGTATTAACCCCAATCGTTAGCCCGTTAACTACCTGCTCGCTCAAGCAAGTACCTAGATGAATATCTACCTGGTTAGCTACTCTCAGTCTACCGATTTCGACTTGCCAAATGATCATCTTACCTCGAACATAGGTCACTTATCCTCCTAGAATGTTCAATTGATACCCGCCATCACTTAAAGCTTAGGAGGTACTTGTGGGAAGTAGGAGATATATGGATCCCCGAAGTGAGTTGCAACACAGCACGTGGCGTTCGAGCCGACCACCTCCCGATCATTACCAGAACAATCCATCCGAAGCTGAGAGTTCAGACGGAGACGACGATGATATCCCAGCCCGCAAGCCGCCGGGTTTATCGCCCTCGAAGCGAGTAGGCGTCTCCGCCACCGGCTCACATGCCAACCCAGCGAAGCGGTCCCTTTCCAACGCTGCCCAGGGTGGTATTGTGTTGTACCCTGGATCTAAGAGGCAGAGGAATGGGTATAATATGAGGCCGGTGTTGCGCGAACATCTTCCACATTCAGCATCAGGTTCCCCGCGTGAGCTTATGGCGACCGCTGAGACGCCTTCTCACACCCAAAGTCTTAGCGCAAGTTCCGGAGACAATGTCTTCAAGGGTTAGTCAGCAGTGTGAATATGGCATTTCGTGATCGCCAAACCCGCCCGAAACAACACCATATAGAACAGCATTCTCAACAAGTACGCTCGCCGGTTTTCTACCAATTGGACGAGGCGCAATCTGGGAAGCCGGAGCACGCACTTGGTATCAGCAGCCAAGGCGATGGCTTACCTCTGACAACCCCAACTTCCTTGACTACATGTGCTCTACCTCTGAATTTCGATAAGTTGAAGAGTGAAGATGAAGGTGTTGATGTTGCGCCGAATGAAGAAGACCGAAGAATGATAGAGGCACATACGCGAGTGAATATTGGCTCACTCTCCGGTGATATATGGGAGATGCCAGATTCACCTAGCGGGTCAAATGCGTGGGATGATAATTCAGATGCTACACACCCAAAGCCACATACTATGAAGAAAAGAGGCAGACCGCCTAAACTTCGCGTTGCCAGCATGGCAGAATTTTTACCAGTTGCTGAGCCGAACACAGGGAAGAAGAAACGGGGCAGGCCGAGAAAACATTACCCCGGCTCCGCAATGAAACAGACAAAGACTATATTACGCGTATCGCAAGGCTTCGGAAGCAGCCAATACCTTTCATACTAGAATCTGATACTCACTTATTTCAGAACTCGTTCCCAATACAAAACAGCACCAACTCAGTTCAGCTTATTGATGCCAACGTGCTTGGGCAGAGTAGCGAAGGTAGTGACGCTAATGCATCGACTTGTGCGTCTGTACCAGCCCAGGACCAAGGATCTAAAGATCCCCACTGCCGTGCCGCCAGACCGACTCGAATCTAGACAACCCTCCGCTTTCTCAGGATGCAAATGTTCAACTTCAAGTCGGATCAGAAGAAGGTGTTGTGTGGCCTGAGAACCATGCGGAGTCGGATGGCAACCTCGACGAACGAAGTAGAGACTTGAGGAATGATGATCTAGGACCATATGAGCCTGTACAATGCGACGACGACCGATCCACCGATTCTGCAACACTGTCAGAGTCTCTTGATGGATTCGATACTGACCTCGGAGGCGATATTCATGTGGGTCACTCAAGCGAATATGGGTTTGAGCATGACGTGGATGTTTTCAATGCCCGCCAAACTCGTGATGCTGAAGATGACGAGGTCTTTGAAGGTCCTTCTGATGACGATGTCCTAGCTATCCATCTTGACCATCAACCACTAAGACAGATGTGCAAGCTCTTAGGCGATGCTGCTTGGACTGGAGCAAGGAGTAACTGGCAGTGGAGAGACTTCGATCATGATGGTACAGAAACTGCGCCGGCCCGAGCTCTTTTGTCAGTGCTTGCAAAACTTGAGAGACTATATCAAGCGACTCCAAAGGCTCCCGACTTCAAGGCGCAGAACCAGTTTTTAAGGGAGCATGCAAATATGCTCGGCTACTATTTTCATAAAATCAAAATAATAGTCGAGCATATACGCGTTCGACGACTGGAGATTTCCGACCATAATGAGGCAACCCAGAACAGTGGCTCTCGCAAACGTAAGAGGATGACACGAGATCTTGTGTCATATGTGATCCCGATGCTGGCGCAGTACGTATTTTCCGAGTCATTCCCCTCCTATCTGGCACACCCATTATTGTCTTCTATCTTATACCTCTACGCACTCCCTAGACTTTCTGGGAAACGCTAGGCCTCCATCATGAGCGGTAAATTTTAACGATTAATTTCTCACAGTGTTTTCACCTCTGCATGGGGCCTTGGCGGGGAAACATGGACCAAAACTTCGTTTACGGGTGCTGCGGTTGAGCTTCTTGGGCGGACGTTGGGCTGGATCATGCAACTTCATCGTCCTCTACTTAGGGAGCTGGAGCGATGCCCCCTCGAAGAGAAACCTGAGAATCATCATCGGCAACAAGCTTGGCGTAGGCGGAATATCAAAAGAGAAGAGATTGCGCCTCTACTTGACAACCTCTTTCAAGTTATCGCAGCTGCACCAGATCAACTGGCCGAGACAGAAGCCCGCGCTAGGGAGGAGTTGCAACGGCGCCAGCGACCGCCGTCGCAGAGCGAAAAAAACGGTCTCTATTGTCCATCCACGGTATTCATTATCGACGCGGGGTCCCAACAACAATAGCAACGTCTACTAGACCATCTCTCTCCCTCACCCTGGGATCTACTGAATGGTCAAGTGAGGAACAGAGACTACTATTTTTGCGTATCCAAGCATCGTTTCCCAGCTGTCCTGACTTGAATACTCTTTGTTGGGAATTAAACAAGACGGCTGTACAGACGGCGGCTATGACAGAGCACATACTTGAAAGGATGCTCACGAAAGTACTTATAGGTTATTCGGTGGAGGAACGGACTGCGGAGCTTCATCGGATTATGCGAAGCTCTGGAGTGGCAGGGTTGTAATTGGTTTTGGTACTGGTACAGGGAGTTATGCGATTGATTGGTTCTTACGAGATACCCCTCTCTCTAGCACCTCACCGTTACTGGTGCGGATTTAATGAATGGTCTGAAACGGCATGCGGTTTCTATATCCTGGAAGATGCCGTAGCATTTTCAAACAGAGACAGATGCACCAGGTCTTTTAAAGGAAGTCTAGCCAGCTTGAATGGCCACGTCAACGACTGAATCATGTATCAAATCACAGTGGAATGCAGATTCAAATAGAAAGCAAAGCAGAATAGGCACCCGTTTACATCGTGCGCTGACTGGCCGTTACCCCGGTTCGATGCGAGGTGAAATGCACACCTCGGTTTCGTAGATACAAAGACGGTAGCAGTTTTATAAGAGGGGGTTGTATCTTGAGGTGTCAAGCTCGGCAGCTTGACAGTTGTTATTAAGACATTGACGCTCCGTCTGATATTGCCGTCAGCGTCGTGTTTTCGCTGGCATCTGCAGGGGAGGTGATAAGTGTCCGCTAATTAAACTTCGTGCATCTAAGGCGCTCATGGGCTGTTGCTGGCTTGGTTTAGGGTAGCACCAGGCCCGACCCAGGGACCCGAAAAGCCACGCTATTGCTCACCCTGGCCGGTTGGCCTGTGATAATTGATCGCCGCCAGCCACTAGATAATTGCTTAGGTGCCCCAATGTGGTTTAGTTCCTACCTAGGTAAGGGGTTAATCACCTATGGGCCGTTTATGTGGCACCGGGCTCAGTTCATTCCTAATGTAGCCCGGCCCGGCCCGACCATCCCCCCATCCCGATGAAGAGACTATCTTTTTCATGAGAGGTAATCTTGTACTTATCTTAATATCCCATCCCCTTTTCTTCCAACCGCCCAGAAAATAATAGTACGTGTAGATATAGAGTACACCACCTGCACCTGCTAGCAGACTCGATTCCGGCCTACTGTTTCCACCGTGTTTCATCGCCAGAGTCAAGCCTCTGCCGCTTCCTTTCTGATAATCCCGACTCTTTTCGGCGAAGCGGTGCCTATAGCAGCAATTGCTCGGTACCAGGGCCGAGCGCAAGAGAAGTTTGGAGACCCCGGAGCTCTGACAGGTCAGTGGCAAGCCAGTTCCATCCCACCATGTCATATCACAAGGAAACCCCCCTTTGTGACGTGTCGCAACATGCATGACAGCTACCCGTGATATATGGAATCTACACGGCCCCTTGATTTATGCGACTTTCCTTTTTGCTTCGTTGTCTGGATACCCTCTTCCCTTGCCCCAATTGCCCGCATACGCGCCTCAATGACCGTTTGGCAGACGTAGTAAGTCATCAGGAGCTAACACGAACGCGCATTTCAGCGCCATCAAAGACGCCGAGCCCCCCATCCGCTGCTAACGCGGATTGATACCGTGCTCGTCATAAGCCTCCGTTGCCCGCCGCCATGTCTGACGCTGAGGGGTTCGAGGTCGTCCAGCATGAGGAGTCCATCCTCTCCGGTGACGAGGTTACGGGCACTGCGAGCACCGGCGATGCTTCCACGGCGTCGCCTAAGAGTGCCACGAAGTCGCCTGAATCTTCAACCAAGACCGGACGTCCAGCGGTCGCAAAGCGGCCGGGGACTACCACAACCACCGTTCGTCGACCCGGAGCCACCACAGCTCCCGCGCCCAAGACTAGCACAAGTGCTGCTACACGAGCTGGCAGCACCCTAAGCAAGCCGCCTACACGGCCCCCTGCTGGCACGACCGTCAAGAAACCAGCCGCTACCTCGATGACGAACCACAGATCACAGCCTTCTGTGACGGACGACGAGAAGAAGAGGTCAACGATGACATCTGCTGCGCGGCGCACTTCGGTTGTGCCGAGTGGGCTAACCTCATCTCCGTCTAAGACGGCGACGAGACCAACCACAACGTCCACCCCATCTACCCTCAGAAAACCTGCTACAGCGACGGGCGGTGCTACATCCCGCACCGCCACAACTCGGGCAGCGGCTCCGACTGGAACCGCTGGAGCTCGTACCCCTATGAGCTCAAGCACAAGGGCGAGTACCACCGGTGCTGGAACTGACGCCAAGAGGCGCCTCTCTGCAACAGCTGGACAATCCCCTGCTAGACATTCCACTCGTCCCTCTACCTCATCTAGTTCGGGAACAGCTACAAAAGACGCCGATGATCTTAAAGCAAAACTTGCTGAGAAGGAATCTGAGGTGGAATCTTTGAAGGAGCAGGTGTCTACGTCGGAGGCGAAAATAGCCGAATTAGAAGCCAAGATTACTGCGGAGGTCGATAGCGTGCAAGGCGCACAAGATTCTCTGCGCCAAGGTCATGAAGAGCTCCTTGAGACCTTGAAGACGACTCATGCGTCAGAGAAGGAGGCATTAGGTACACAGATTTCCGAAGCCCTCGCCAAGCTGAAGACCGCTGAGGAGGAACTTGAAGGCCATAAAGCTCAACTCGCCGAATTAACCAGCTTCCAGGTAACAAAAGACAATTCCATAACAGAATTGCAGGCTAAGCTCGAGTCTCTGGAACTCGACAAAGATGCTGGCTCTAAGAACCTTGAAGCAGCTTTGGCCCAGGCGGCAGAGGAACATGCCGCTAACCTAGAAACCTTACAGAGTACTTTAGCTGAGCAACAGCAAGCTACAATTGAAGCTTTGAAAGCAGCTCATGCTACTGAGCTTGAACAGGGGAAGACTTCTTTTGATGATCACGAAAAGGCACTTGGGACCTGAAAGCTGCCAATGAAGCTCTACAAAGCCAGATTGATGAATTGACCTCATCCAGAGAAAGCGTAGGGGCGGCAGATGCTTCCAAGATTTCTGCTCTGGAGGCCGAGCTGGCTGAGCTTAAAACGAGTGCTGAGCATGACAAGAAGGCGCTTGCTACTGCCCAAGCCGAAGTTGAAGAGTTGAAGACAAAGCTAGCAGACGCCGTAGCCCTCGTCGATGCTACAAAGGAGGAACTGGATGCTTTTAAATCAAACTTCTCTGAAATGCAACAGGAACTCGCCCAGGCCAAGACGGATGTGTCATCTAACTCTGCCCTTGCTGGGCAGATCGCAGAAATGGAGGAGCGATATGAAAGACTGCAGCAGGACCATAAATCTTCCAACGAAACACATGAGAATCAGTTGAGGCAGATTTCTAAAGATTACGAAGATGAAATTGAGAGTCTCAAAGGAGATGCGTTCTTTAAGCGCAAGTTCCACGTTCTTGAGGAAGAACATATCGCACTTCAATCGAAGTTTGACGACCTCACTGGCACACACAACAAAACAAGCGAAGCTCATGCCGAGGAGCTACAAACTGCAAAGGGTGAACATGCGGCTGCTGTTCTTGCATTAACGGAAAAGGAAGCAGAACACCAACGAGCCCTAGACGCCCTGCAGGCAAACTACGCCATGGAGTTGGAGGGCGCGAAGAGTGGTGCATCTGCTGACCAAGCCGCTCATTTAGAGGCCCTCGAGTCCCTCAAAGCCAGTCATGCTAAACAGATTGAGATCAGCAAGGCGGAGAGTAATGCCACATTAGTTGCGGAGCTAGAAGCCTTGAAAGCAGCTCACGCTCAGGATCTACAGAGCCAAATAGATGGCCTGAAGGCTACTCATGGTCAAGATCTACAAAGGCAAATAGATGACCTGGAGGCAGCGCATACTCAACATCTACAGAACACAATGGATGGCTTGAAGGCAGCTCATGTTAATGAATTGAATGTAAAGGGCGAAGATCTGGAAGCGCTAAAAGCAGCTCACGCTGAAGAACTCCGCGCTCAAGCAGAGTCTTTACAGGCAGCACACGCCGACGCAGTGAATGCGGCAGTGAGCACTCACAAAGCAGAGTTGGAAGCAACTATTGCTGAATTGAAAGATGCCCATGCCCAAGAGCTCTCGAGTAAGCAAGCAGATGACAGCGTTCTTCACACCCAATTAGAGGCAATGAAGCAGGCTGTCGAGGATGCGCAAGCAGAGCTCGAGAAAGCAAAAGAGAGCCATGCGGCAAATATTGACGCTCTCAAGAAAGAGACCGATAATGCCCATTCGGACGAGGTAGAAAAATTGATCACAATGCAATCTGAAGCTATAGAAGTAGCCAAGAGCGATGCCTTGACCTCGCACAAGAGTGCCATCGACGCACTCGAAGCTAAGCATGCCCAAGTCATCGAAGAGCTCGTGAAGAGCCATGAAAACAACCTCTCCGTTGAGTTGGAGAAGGTGCTTGTTATGCAATCCGAGGCGGCTGAGGCGGCGAAGAACGAGGCATCCGCTGCTCAGAAGGCTACAATCGAGGCTCTTGAGGCCAAGCATGTTGCCGCTATCGAGGCTTTGGTTCAAGACCATAATAGCAAGCTCGCTACCGCAACTTCAGCCACAGCCCAGCATCAAGCGTCTATTTCGGACTTAGAGACTGCTTTGGTTGCTGCCAAAGAGGCCTTAGCAAAGGCTCAGTCACAAACCGAAAGCCTAGAAATGGAATTTGCGGATGCCAAGTTGAGGGGTGATGAATCTCTTGTCAAGGCGCAAGGCGACGCTGAACAACTTCATCAGCAACTTGCAGAAACTAAGATGCAAAACGTTGAGTTGATGGCCGAACTTGATGCTATCAAGAATCAGAAGCCTGACACGTCCGTTGCCGATGGCCTCAAGGCAGAATTAGAGGAAACAAAGAGAGAGCACGCCGATGCAGTTGCCAAGGCAGACGCATCGTTAGCGAAGGCCGCCAGTGACACAGAGGCGCTGCAAAAAGATCTCGATGCTAAGGAAAGCGATCTCAGTTCTTTGAAGTCGCAACTAGAAGCAGCCAAAGAAGACACCCTGATTGCACAGAAAGACCTCGAGGCACACCTGAACGACACAACGGCAAAGATCAAGAGTCAGGAAGCCGATTATAAGGACATGTATGAAAACTTCACAAACATGATAGAAGAAGAACAGAAGAAGCGGACAGCAGCAGAAAAGGAAGCCAATGACGTCAAGTCTAGATTTGCAGAGATGGAAGCTCAAATCAAGGTCAAGGACGCAGAAGTTGCGGAAGCCAAGGTTTGTACATTTGCCCGCTTTCCTCGGAGTCTATTGTGTCCTCCAACATAGTAATGATCAAGACGATTAACGGATCTAACAGGCGATCGCTGCGGCAAGTACGACCAAGAAGGGACTGTCGGCCAGTCGGTTTGCAAATGATGATGGCGATGGCAAGGCAGACGAAGATAGTGCCGATTCAGAAGCCTCCACGGCTGCAGGTGAGGAGCCAGATCATTCGTCGGCGGCGATGAGCGCGGTGCGCGAACCCTCATATTCACCCTTGGTTGCAAAGTTGCAAATATCCGCCCACTCCATAACTCTCATGTTTCTCACAAATCGCCTACCTCGATCGACGACAATTACTAACTTGGGTGTTTCATCAGCTGGCTCAGGTTAACCTATCCCTCAAAGGCCTCCAGGCCATTGACGATGACATGAGGGACCGCAATCTCCGGTACGTGAAAATCATGAACGGGCAAATTAGCTGTCAATAGTGCGCCGCAGGGAAGATTGAGAGATGTGAATGAATGCTAATATAATGTGTACAGTATGCTCAAGTCGATGAGCGATGCAAAGCAATCTTAGTGGGGAACCCTTAGGCCATTCTTTGGAAAGCTCATTCGAGGTTATCTGTCTTCGCATTGTGGTTAAGTGCCAACCTGGCTCCTTACTCGTACCTGGCTGGGCTTGAGATTAATTCTCTATGCGTTGAAAGCTATTATTCAAGGGTGATGTCGCTGGGTGAGAAGGGCATGTCATTTTGCCCCGAGTCGTGGAAATGTATGTACGTAGTATGCAGCACACTGGTGTAAGGGGATCCCGACTATGTCTGCTCTGGCAACCGAAGTCCAGTTGGCTAGCCCCGATACTCTTATCTTGTTTAGTCGGTAATGGACGATACCCCTTTTTTTGGCTCACCTGTACCTCTGGTTGGGATGAGACTTCTCTTGCTTTATAATACTCTCCATGATGCAAAGCTCCAACTTGAGTGTATTGGATCTCTTTGATTTCACGCTATCACATCTCAGTAGGTTTTAGTTCACGTAATTCGCTTTCGCCTATCTTCGACTTAGGTTAGTTCTTAACTAGAATGTTTATGTTCAATATCGGTGAGCCGGAGTACTAACTGAAAACTCACTTTTCTGCGAAAGCTAACAACTCCGGGTACCTATCGCATCACTGAATTCGTTTCAGCCGATTTGGGCACCGGAAACGCGGGGGCGGGCCGGGGCCGTCCTCAACATGGAGAAACGGTTTCGCATCCTTGACTCCACTACTTGTTCCATATATTTTCCACAGCATAGTCGCGTCAGTATCTGTTCTTGGGGTATGAAGGCGGGATGAGGCACTTCAAATACCTTGTTCTGTCGCCAATTCACCATAGCAGTCATCACTGATAATTCCTCCTGGGGGTAAACCATCATCTTCGACCAACATCCCTCTTTTAACTCGTCACTATGGCCAACAAAGACCAGTCAATAGAGCGCATCCAGGGGGCATAGAAGAACGAAACAATAACCACGCCGTCGAGACAACGACGTCCCCTCACATCCTCACGCGAGAAACCGCGGACCCGGACGCCTTCCACGAGGCGGTGTGGGGCCGCGTGTTCAACCGCAGGCGAGACGCTTCCCGCGTGCCTCGAGCCGTCGTCCGCGCCTCGTGCGTAGCGCATGTCAAGGAAGCGGTCGAGCTCGCTACCCGTCTGCAGTGTCGCGTCTCGGTGCGCAGCGGCGGCCACAGCTGGGCGGCCTGGAGCGTTCGGCAGGATGCCGTCCTTGTGGATCTTGCTGGTTTGGGACATGTGAGGTATGATGAGACGACGAAGATCGTCTCTTGCTCGCCTAGCGTCACGGGGGAGGCGCTGAATGGGTTTTTGGAAGGCGAGGGGAGGATGTTTGCTGGTGGGCATTGTCCTGATGTTGGGTTGGGTGGGTTTTTGTTGCAGGGGGAGTAAGTTACATGAATTTGTCCTCCCCCCTTGAGGGTATAATGCCCCTTTTGGGTCGATCGTACTTTGAGAGACCCGTTCACTTCTAAAACACGAGAAAAACATGTTCAGGATAGCATAACTAACTCTAAGACTAATTTATAGTGGGCTGGAACTGTAAGGTAAGAAACTCTCTACCGTAGGATGAGGTAGGCCTAACGGACTGACAGTAACTAATGTACAATCTTACCAGAATTGGGGCTGGGCTTGTGAGTCTATTGTCGGCATTGATGTCGTGGCAGCGGACGGCAGAGAACTCTATTGTAGTAGCGCCGAGAACTCCGACCTATTCTGGGCTGTAAGGGGCGCCGGGCCCGGTAGGTGTCTCTATATCGGCTCGAAGATGTTTAGATACTAATAGATCTTAGGATTTCCGGCTATCGTTACAAGTTTTCATCTCTTGACGCGGCCGTCACTACAAATGTACAACAGCGTCTACATTTACCCTCAATCTATGTTCCGTACTATTTTACAATGGGTTATCGATGTGAGTTTTAGCCATTAGAACTGCGAGTGCCTACGCCTTACTGTGTGACTTTCAGACCTGTCCTACAGCGGATCCAGATACCGAAATAGTATGTGTTGCAAAGCGCACGGCAGATGGAAATGACATAGACATCATAGCCGGCTTCCTCTCGTTCAAGTCAAGTAAACAAGACGCCGAGAAAGCCATGCAACATGTCGGCGACAGCAGACCGGCAGGCGCTAAGGTAGAGTTATTCTGCGAGCCAACCGATTTCGCGTGTGAATACGCAAGGCAACATGACGAGCAACCTGCAGGCTACCGGTTCTGTAGTGAGAACGCGTACGTGAGTAACGACGTCGATGATGTGCCGGGCGTATTAGAGAAAGCGTTCACGTCCCTACCGACGCAGAAGTCATTCGCGCTCTATTTTGCCATGAACCCGACCTCGCGCCGGCCGCTGCCGGCCATGGCGCACAGCATGCAGTCAGACCATTATTTTGCGGTATATACAATATGGGACGATGCCGCTGACGACGCGCGGTGCACGGATTGGGTCCGCGGTATCATGAAGGACGTGGAGCGGCACAGTGCCGGCAGCTACATGGGCGATGCGGACTTCCAGCATCGGACGACCAGATTCTGGAGCAGAGAAAATGGCGAGAGGTTACGGCATGTAAGACGGAAATGGGACCCGGCAGGGCGCATTTGTGGGTATTTGGATGCCGATGATAGCAGTGGTGTTCAGGGGCTGAGAAACGAATTTGAGTGGGTAGACAAGATGGACAAGATAGACGAGTAGCACAGCAGCATGATATGAAACCTAGTAGGAGAATAAAGGTGTGAAAGCTGTGGGGACTATTCGGTTTTCCCGTATGTTGTTTGCTTCTCTCATTCAAAACGGAATCCTCTTAAGCTGCCTAGCATCTTGTTCAACTCCTCTATACATTGCCAGGATGCCTCCTCTCTTCCAATAGGCGTGGTTTCCGCATAGTTCCTGACGCCGTATCCATTTCACAAGGCTATAAAGGGAAATCCATTACATTCGTTATGAGTAACAAGAGCTTGGTGACACGTGGACAGAGAATATAGCGGTATTGGTGTGGATGAGATGGGACGTGTGTATCTTGGAAACAACATCTGCCGAGCGCCCAACCGCGGTGCCATGTCGGCAAGTCGAATCGATGCAACAAACCATGCGACTAGAGCCGAACAAGGAAAACTTACGAGCACATGTCTAGCTCGCAATTCGGCACTTACTTTTTTCCTGCTTTCTCATAGTGCTCAACTACCTACCTACTTGAAGAATTGTCGTCCTAGCTCACTTTAAGTGGCACCCATTTTACACGTAAGTGTGGTTTTGTTGTTTTGTTTTTTCAATGTGCGTATTCCCGTGATCTTACAAAAGTCCCGTAGCACATGTAATTTGGCGTGGCTAATGTGCATCCCCAAGCATAGGTAACTACCATGTTAAAATCATGCATCGTCGTCACTTATCAAGGATAGCTACATGCATGAGCTTGCTCTCGTGCGAGCCGAGTTGTATCGATGCTAAAACACTTTTTCCTACACGTTTGGCAGCTCCAGTTTGTAGGTAAATCAAGGAGCTTGTGGGTGATTTCCTGTGATACTGACTTATAGAGGCTCGTCGACGGAGATGTCGGGTCTCTTCATCTGCACGTCAACAATGAGAATGAATAAGGATATCCCGAGAGAGCAGTACACCCCTACCCCAACCCAATTAACACATCCCTGGCGGCGGCGCTGCGTAACCAGGCGTTGGTCCTGCAGCGATCGCCCGAATCGCCACCCAATAGCATCACCACCTTGTAATGGCTGATTTCCTGGTCCAATCATTCGGGCTTCAGGTAGTGCAAGAGACATCTGCCGAATCTTCCCTAACCAGCTCGTCTCAGCTCCATCTCCTCAGAACCCACTTTGTATGCCTTGGCAATCAAACAACATTTTTCCGTGCCTCGACGACGGTTGAGTCAACCGAGTAATCGCCAGCAATACGCTAGATGCCGCGGGAGAGCGAGGGGAACTTTGGCGTGATGTTCGGGAGCCGCAGTCACGGCGAGCCACTGACGCGCCTGGTAGAGAGTAGAATCTCAGTGCACCTCGCCGCCTTGCGTCTATCGGCAAATATTATACATGAGAGGCGATTCATCCGCGCGCTTGCTGCCACTTCATGTGCGCCCATATTGCCGTGCCCAGAAGATAGAGAGTACTCGACGACTTTTACGCGCCGTATATGGGTCCAAGACGATCCCTTGGGTCCCCAATCTCTTCACCATGTAATACTCTTCTCCCAATGAGCGTGGAGGAAGCCCGGCGCAATTTTCCTACAAGGTAGTCGGCCGGGTCTCGAGCCTATCGCTTATGATAGGCCTAATCTTTCCATATCACTACCGAGAGGGCACCCTTTGGATAAGCTTATAGGTAATGTCACAAGCTATGGGTTCAAGAGTCGGCCCATTTGCCGATTAACTAAGTACATATGACCTTTTTAACATGTACTTCACCGCCAGGGGAGCTAGCTACCTCGAGCTTCCTCATTTTTAACTGAGGGCGTCCCAGTTAACTCACCGGTGCCGATTATCGCGAGGCAGGTGAGCTCCCATAGTCCCCCTCACGGCCCCAGTCTAGTCCGGACCAACTGTACGGCAGTAGACTAGGATTTCACATCCTACAACACCCGCTACTTATCTAATTTTATCCGAGAGGGAGCTTCTCCGGTTCAGCTATCGCCGTTCTCTTGGACTTCTCCAACATCGGGACACCTGGATTTTCGACGAAAGGGCAGGCTAGGAAGAGACAAATACCACACTGAATACAACATATACATACGGTGAAGATGGGGCTCGAGGGGTCAATAGTACTGAGCTTCATTGCTCACTACTGGGTGCTTGGAGCAATCCTAGTAACCGGGGCATGGCTCAAAAGAAATCGATATCATAATGGGTTGAACGAGTATCCCGGACCGTTCATGGCTTCGTTGACAGATCTCTGGCGACTATGGGATGTATGGGGTCGGCAGTCGGAGGTGACACACCGCAAACTCCATGCCCAGTATGGTGATGTGGTGCGCTTAGGCCCGAACACGCTCTCCTTTGCGGATCCAAAGGCGCTGAAGACTATATACGGGCTTAATAAGGGATTCATCAAGGTTTGTGACCCCCTTCGAGATTTCCCTATGTCTCTCAACAGGCTGACGAGAAAATCCTAGTCGGATTTTTATATTGTCCAACAAGGAGTTTCAAAAGGAGGCGGTCTTGCAACACTCTTCAGCACGACGGACAATAACTTCCATGCACAACTCCGGCGCTGCGTAAACTCGGCCTTCTCTATGTCGGCTTTAGTCCAGTACGAGCCGTTCGTAAACAATACACTGAAGCTATTCTTCGAGCAGACCGAGCGCCTCTACGTCAATAATGCAGAGGGATGCGATTTCGTCAGATGGTTGCAGTTCTATGCATTCGATGTCATCGGCGAAGTCACGTATAGTAAGCGCCACGGCTTCTTAGAGAGGAACGAGGACGTCGATGGCATTGTTAGCTATCTGGGAAACCTCTTTCTCTATGTCGCTCCGGTAAGCTTGATCGCCCCCATGCCCTGTTTTCGTACTGTATTCTAGATTGGGTATGGAAACGACTAATTTATGAATTGGCTAACTAACTGGGCCATGGTTTAAGATTGGGCAAATCCCCTGGCTGGACCGCTTATTCCTTAAGAACCCGATCTACCTCAAGCTCTCGGAGTGGGGGATCGTAGACGCGACCAACCCTATTGTCCTGTTCGCACGCGCACGCATGGCCGAACGTCTGGGAATGAGCGGGATAGGCAATGAGGCACCCAAACCGCTGCTCCCCATCACAGACACGGCAAAGCTACAGGCCAACGGGACCATCTCGCCAGACCTTCTGTCCAAGTTCCTGGCCGCGCGCGACTCGCGGCCCGAGTTCATGAACGACAAGCTGGTCCTCGCCATGGCCGTGTCGATGGCCTTCGCCGGCTCTGAAACCACCGCCATCTCTCTCTCGGCCGTCTTCTACAACCTACTACGCCACCCGGTGGCGCTGGCCCGGCTGCGCGCGGAGCTCGACGACGCCGCTCGCGCGGGCGCCTTCGCCGACTACGACCTCGGCGTCGTCACCTGGGCCGAGAGTCAGCGTCTCCCTTACCTCGACGCCTGCATCAAGGAGGCCTTCCGCATGCACCCCGCCGCCGGTCTCCTGCTCGAGCGCATCGTGCCTGAGCCCGGCGTGGAAATCGCCGGCCATTATGTCAAAGGTGGTACCATTGTCGGCTGCTCGGCTTGGTTGATTCACCGCCGTGCCGAGATCTTCGGCGACGACGTCGATGTGTATAGACCTGAGAGGTGGCTGGTTGATGAGTCGCTCCCGGGTGCCCAGAGGGAGGAGAGAGAGCGTCGCCTGCGCGAGATGAATGGGCATATGTTCCAGTTTGGCATGGGTGCTCGGACGTGCATTGGCAAGAATATCAGCTTGCTGGAGATGTATAAGCTCGTGCCGAGTTTGTTAAGGAGGTTCGATGTGAGTAGTAGATATCTATCCCTATCCTCTTTTTCTTCCACCTCGCCTAGTTCATCATTCGCTTTATACTTGCGTCGATTCTTCCCGTCTTACATATATACATGTCGGTATTTTCTTATATAAAATGTTACTGACATATCACATTTTGCAGATTCGCTTCAAGGACCCCAGTCAAGATTGGAAGACGGTCAACGCGTGGTTTATCAAGCAGCAAAACTTCAAGACACTTTTCGAGCGGCGGGAACTGATTCTCCCCGATGGTCGAAGAGAGGTCAAATCGTAAGGACGGGTTTCGGAGTAAGGCGGTACCACTACTTCATAGTTTTAACAATATAGTATTATATCTGGTTGCTTCAATTCACCTCCGATGACATTTTTTATTGTGCTTCCAGAATTTAAGAAAATCATGGCTAGGTAGGTACGCGTACTAGTTTTTATCTACATGGCCATGGGTGATCCGAGAATGTACACCAACAGAGATAAGGTGTCTAGACGACTTTCATCGCTAAGTTCTGAGTTTATCTAGATATCATGTTCATATGGAGCATGTGTCACGACCAAATGACGCGATCTTCGTCATAGGACTTATCTTCTAAGATACGTCGACGAAGAATATATCAAAACCAAGCACCAGCCACGACCCTTTCAGGTCATTTCCCTTCAGCAACGAAAGATCATGTCAGAATAAGACGTCCCAAGTCACACATTCATTAGACATGTGTGATTGAATGACCAAACTTAGAAATCTTCAACTCGTCTATTGTATTTAGTTCATAAGATATGATGCGACGCCAAACTAACAGCGTAGAGGTCATATCTCGATGGGTCGGTCAGAACGAGACACTCGCAAAAGTTGGTTAGAGGTCGCGACGAGTGTTTGAGGCAAGATGGCATCTCGGTTTCACAAGCTTTGGCAGTCCCCCCGTCTATTTCGAAATCGTAGGCGAACTAGCCCTGTCAGCTGCGGTATAACCCGAATTCGCGATGAATTCATGTTACATGCCTTCGGATGAGCGGGATCGCCGAACGTGAGCCGACTGCAACCTTTACAGCGCGAGGTGAAATAGGGAGAGAGCTGCAACAAGATGTAAGAGAATCGGCATCCTACAATTCGGATGACGAAAGGGAGGAACTAAGAGTCGTACCAGCGGACAGGCAGTTGAAAATATCCTGTAAACTTGGATTGGTGACCATCAGCTTGTTCTTTGCATCTTTCCTAACCATCATTGTGCTTCGAGCCAGAGTTGACCACCCCATCTCCACTTCAGGTTATTCGCGAATCTCTATCTCGCTGGCACTATCATATTTGGCGGAAGCCCTGCCGTTATTCCTCTGTCAAAAGAGCATATCGTGGCGGAAGGCTGGGTGAGCCCTCGCGACTTTTTGATCGGCTTGGCTGTTATCCAAGCTTTTCCCGGGTCTAATTCCAATTTTGCAGTTGCAAGTATTATCAACAGCTATTTTGTGTGATCTAGATTTCTTTAAAAAGCAACTTGCTGATTATCGTCTTGAAGTATCTAAGCGCCTTGTCAGCAGCTAACGCAAGACTGAACATCGGTGCCAGCGCCGTCATTAGCTTCATAGGCGGCACCTTTGCCCCAGGATTGATACTATATCAAGGTGTCATGGGAGTTTGGGGTGCCCCACAGTCTGTACTGGTAGTTAAGTCCGCTCTACGAGGATTTAACGCGGCCGCTGTAGGTTGGATGTATACATCTATTTATCGGCTTAGGCAGATTGGATATATCGACCAAAGATTCACACAAAGCACGAGTCTGGCGAATGATCCTTGGCGGGCCGTGGTTACCGCTACGAGCTGTGTAGGAAGTTCTTGGTTCAACTTGAGCGAACCGGTTGTGATCATCCTGGATGCCATCTTGGGTCTAATTCGGTATGGTGTTGTAGCATACGATTTTAAGTGGGATATGATTTTGATGTCCCTTGAGAAATTTAAGAAAAAGGTTTACTTAATAGTAATATAACGACTATCGATATAAACATAAGGAAATTTCGACTTTCACGATGCTGTTGTCTCCATAGAAGGCTATTAATTTAATATTAATACTCTTCTAATCCTACCCAGGTAGCCCCTAAGCCTAGGGACCGGGTATAAAAATAAAGGAGTCATAAGGATCATTGTTAATACATATCAGGTGCCAACTAATTATTCCATTATATATGCATGCTATGCTCTTCGTTCTTAAGCTACATTTCAGAATCAATTCTTATGGGGTGAAACGAATGCTATAGTGCTTTCTTAGCGTTGCACCATATGCAGATTCCCCTGCTACTTAATGCGGCTTGCTGGTAGTAGCGTTCACCTGCACCTTTATGCAACCAGGTTACACTCAGACACATGATGTTATACGCTTTCAATGTTGGTTGGTTCGTAGCAAATTCACACATAGTAAGTAGGTAGTGGTCCCTCCCTACCTAGTACTCGGTTTCTAAGAGTGACGTGGCAACCGTAGTATCAAACCTGATCCAGCTGCCCTTCCAACTATGGATTATGAGTTATCATGCTCTCTTGCTCGTTATAGACTTTAGCTATAAATACCCTTATATTGTGGTTATTGGTACGTATGAATTTAGAACTTCACGGTCAGCAGTTTGCAGTCAAACACGTTATACTTAGTAGGTACGTAGCCAGAGGTGGAGATGGTGGAGATATCAAGGGTCTAGGCACATAGCCATCGATGAACTCACCTTACCCACTGATAAGATAAACCCATTGGCCATGCGCAAGCCACGGCGGGCCGTGCGAAGTTAGCTTATCTCAAGATCTACTTAACTAAGCACATAATTTTAGCGTTTTAAATGGAATTATTGCGTTTACTCCAGGTAAAATAGGGAAAGTGTCGGCTTTCGTAGTTGGGCCGCTACCCAAAGTAGGGGTGAGCGTTGCACTACTAAACTAAAGCGATCAGCTATATGGTAGGTAAAAGCGAGGGCTAAGGGGATCGGAAGTTTTCTAATGCTGTCTGAGTCTAGACGTCAGTGCCGAATATGTTACGAAATATGCTGCATCTATCCACACGACGCGGCTCCATACCATGTACTATGTAGGTAAGTGGCTTGGCCTACCTACCCAGATTCATACATAGACTAGGTGTTGTCTAGGGATCCAATGATAAACTGCTTATTCCGAATAATACCATCACTGTCTCTCACAACCACCCTGTCAAAGCGCAATGTCGGATACACAACTTCAACATTCACGACAGACAGTCTTGGACTATAAGAATAAGGAGGTCATACTAGCACCTAGTTATGAGTCATTCACGTCTCAGTTTGGCGATGTGTACCCAAAGCCCAAGTTTCTCGAGTCTGATCTGGGCACCACGGCCGTATATGAGTTCCCTGCTCCATCGGGGCAGCCTAAACGCCGTGTGCTGATGATTCACGGGTTGAACACGCCTGCGCTTGGTCTGATGCCCCTCGCAAAACAGCTGCAAGCCTTAGATGCGGATGCCCATGTCGTGGTGTTCGATCTCTGGGGCCACGCTCTCTCCTCCACGCCCCCCATTCCACACACACCGCACATCTTCGAGTCGCAGATTTATCAAGTGCTGGGTTTCATGCAGTGGACGTCGGCTCATATGCTCGGCTACTCCTTCGGCGGATCGATACTCACCAAATTCGCGCTACACAATCCTTGGGCCGTGCTATCTGCCACGCTCCTCGCACCAGCTGGCATAGTGAGCAAAGACCTCTTAGGTGAAGAGCGGCGCGAGCTCTTGGATAACCCCGTGGGTAGAGAAGCCGAGGCGATAGATTCCGTGCTCTCGTTCCTCGAAGGCGGCCCGCTCGTCGTGCCGCAGGACTGGCAAGAACGGGTCAAGCGCGGCGAGATCGTGGCGGAGGCGTTCCGGGAATGGGAGCTGAAAGAACATAAAGGCTACCCTCACAGTGTCTATAGTATGTTCACTGAGGGTAACGTCTACGGATGTGAGGACTACTTCCGCAGGTTCGCGGGGCTGCCGTTGAAGAAGGTTGCCGTGCTGGGCGAGACGGATCAGGTTTGCGATAAGGACAAATTGGCTGGCCTTGGATTTGAAAATATACAGGTCGTTCCACAGCATGGCCATGGACTTGTGCGCACTACGCCGAAAGAAGTCGCTCGCATTGTGTATGAGATGTGGACTAAGTAGTGTTCCGATTAGCAACTACATCTTACGAACATTACTCTATAAATCTGTATCTACTGTATTCGTTAATTTAGATATGCGATTCACCGTTTTTTTTTTTCGTTCTTGAATTTATAACCTTCTTAGTACGGAGTGTGTTAATGAATACACCGAAACCGCTGTCCTCCTTTCCCCCAACCCCCGACTCCTAAAGTAAAGTTGGAGACATGTCACAGGGCAAAGTCCAAAAATAGAATGTACTTAAAGATGAGTCAGACCTAAAAAGAAGTGTAAGTAGAAGGACAGCAATGAAAGGCTCGATCACTGCTGGGAATAACCATAGAGATTTCAAGAATACTAAGACTTTACCCAAGATTTGATTTTACGTTCCCATTGGATTTCTAAATATCTTAAAGAGGAGTCAGCTCATTCAAGGTTATTCCTAAGTGAATTCAGTAACAACTTCATGCCAAGCTATCATATGACCACGCATCGGTACGCTAAGCAAACAGCTGAGCAGATCCTGAGAAGTAGGTGACTTCCCCCAACCGGGATAGCTCCTCTGCCGAGGCTGATCTGGGTTCCCCAGATTCGCATCGTTCGCGGCTTTGTTCCTGAAGCTACGAATCTACTTTAGCTCTAGAATTAGTTGACAGCCGGAGGTGCTCGCTCGTATGAAGGATCAACGATAAGATGATTGGAGTCTACTTGCGCTTTGCTTTAGATAATAAGATTGGGTTGTTTGAGGGTTATGGTTTCTGGTAGTATCTCTTCCCTTGCAGAGAGCCACCTGGGGTGGCCTTGCCTGCCAGTGACGCTTGTGCATCTGACAGCGTTCAGTTCTAGACCATCCTACCTTAAACGCTGATGACTAAGGGATTGAATAGGTAGAGTTCGAACCCCTAGAACAACTTAAAATCGCCGAAGCGAGTGGCGTCGCCAAGGCCGTCAGGTGTGCAAGATAACCAGAACGCTAATAGGCCGGCTAGGGCAGAGGTTGGGTGAGCGGTGCAACATATTCCGCATCAGGTCAAGATGCCGTTCTCGATCCCGCCTAACTCGTGTGAATTTAGTGCGAGGTGATCACCAACTATAAAACACTCACATCGCGAGTGACTTTATAGAGTTGGACTCATGAATACGAGACAGCTGATTGCCCGTATCGATATCACCTCTCTTGAATAATAGTCTTGGCGGTCAATATGACGATAGTGCTCGTGAGCTCATAAGGCAATCGTTAATTGATAAATCTTGATAAATTGCTAGTATAGCCTGTGATAAGTGCTGATCGACACTGGCGGGGTAACGTAAGCGTTGATCGGACGCTCTGGCCTAAATAGTCCACACCTGTCAGATGCTTGGGTCGAAGAATATAGCTATTGGGGAGGTTTTATCATTATGATGTAGTTATCTCATGTATGACAATATTTTCTATCTCAAATGGTAATTGATATTGATAACTCTACCTAGATTATAGCGTCCCTTAGGCAGTGAAAAGCTACGTCTGGCGGCCCCGTCTTGTCAAATAACTAACTTATTGGAGCAACCGCTGATCTATTTACGAGGATCTACGGAATTCAAGGCCAAGACATAGAAAAAAACTGGTTACTGACTTCATTCCCTTGCCATGGTCATTCTTCACCCTGGTAACGCGTGCAACGAAACAAGCACGGGAGCCCAACTCGAATACTTAAAGCTGCCGTTCTCCAAACCAGCGTAGATGAGACCCTGTCTTACATGGTAGAGTGCTTGGAATTGGGTCAAAAACACCAATAATAAACAAAAGGGCAGGTGATGCCTATTATCTTCTGTTCATTACAGTTGCAGTGAATATATCCTACATTGTTTGATCATAGGTGCCTAAACTTACAGTTAGATATAGAAAGTGATTGGCTAAAAACTGAATGAAAAGCAACACGTTATTCTTGTAGGTCGTCTTTCATAAGGTACAGATGCCGAACTTCTACAGCACATACACACGTGCATGCGCCCAACCCATTCTTAAGAGGTAAATGTAAATTGGGAGAGGATTAGTAATACTGTGTATTATGTTAAGGAGGTGAATACATATCCATGATTGCTCCACGCAATTGCACTGTACCAAGGTATCAGCGGGAGCAAAAGTTGTGAGCAAACCCCCTAAAAGGAGCTCGGTTCGGCAGGGCGTCTACTAAGTACCTATACTACGTACTTCCACTAGGTATAGATTTGGGGGCTATTACCTGGAATAGAGGGGCACTGCCGACGCATAACATGCCCCCTGGCCAAAAGAAGACCTAGCGGGCCTAATGCCACTAACATCTAGCGTGCTGTTATAGGTACTGTACAACTGCAGCCGAAGGCGGCTCGGGCTTGAATGGACATTGGACATTGGACGGCGCTTCTGAAGAGGGAAGATGGCATGCTGCAGGTGCACTTGAAGAAAGAGCGCTGGAGGGTAGCATGACAACCTTGGAACGTTAGCCAGAAGTCGGTCTGCTAGACTGCTCGACTAGCAGCGACTGATTCTCACTGCATGGTATCCGGCAATCCGTTTCTGTTAGGCATGCAGTATTTAGCATCCAGTATATTAGCTCCCTACCTCTGTACTGGAAGGGCTTGGGCTTGGCGAACCGTGCTCTGCTTCGGAACAGGGGACATGAATGCCATTTACACGCCATCCTGCTGTTGTCCGCCCGCCGCCGCCAACGTCGCCTATTCGCCTATTCGTCTACGGCCTCACCGACGTACATACTAAGTAGACACACACACGTGTTTTGCCACACGCCTCGTCGGCCGCTTCACACACCCGAACCGTACATACTGGACTAGCGAGCCGACTTCGAGAGAACCGTCTCCGTCTTCCCCCCTTTTCGGCCACACGCGCGCACATATCCGGCTCTGCCTAGGTCTCCGACGACGTCGCTCCAAAGCCTGTAGCTACAGCAGAGATCTATTCACAAGCTGCGAACAGATCACTAGTTCCCGAGATATCCATCGGCAAGCGACGTGCTCCCACCGATCCATCATCTACCCCCGACGCTCAACATCCATGCTGGTCCTGCGAATCCCTCGAGATCCTACTTTGTGCGACCCGACCAAATAGTAGGGAATCCCTCGAGGGTTGACCTCTCCCGAGGTCGTTACAGACTCTCTCCATGATGGTATGTCCTTCCTACAAGGCCTGTCACCTTTCTTGTCGTGGTCGATTCCCGCCGCTAGCCAAGCCTAAACCCAATCGAGCCCTGAAAGAGGCTCTATGCCTGTTTCCTTGGTTGCTCCACCCGAGATCTGTATGCCCTCGACAAAAATAAGACCTCTACGTATCTATAACGATAGGATGCCTGCAGCTAACAGTGCCCGCCTGCTCTAGACCTCTCGACGGCCTCGCGATGTGAGTGGTGGTAGCTTCGCGAGCCGGCGTGGCCATGCCAATCAGCTCTCAATTTCTGACACAAGCCACCACATCACCGAGACCATCGGCACCATGTACGGCGATGACGACGACTATCAGTCCAACGAGTCGCGGCCCATGAGTTTTATCGCGGCCCCTCGCGGCGGCGAGCAGCTGTCTGACCTGTCCCCTGCGATGAACACCGACTTAGGCTGGTCCGATCTACCTCGAGCGAGACCGGTTCTTTGAACATAAAACCGCCCAGTAGGCCCCAAACACAGTCACCGCCGGTGCAAAGCCAGAGCACCCTATCAAGAACCAACTCGAACGGGAGCATAACGAGCCCCGTGTCTCCGGGTGGTCCCATGTCACCATCGTTGCGTGACATGCGCGATGGCTCTGACTCGTTCCCCATGACCAATATAGACAACCCGAACGATATCGCGCAGGAATTAAGTAACCTACAAGCACTACGTAGGCTCTCTATGGATGTTTCGAACAATAGCGATCCGGATTTACTTCCCTTCCAAGGAATGTCGCTGGTGGCCATGCCCTCTATCGCGCCTAAAGGGGATGATGATGCGGATCCCTCGAGGCTGCTTTGGGTTCCTGCAGGGGTACATCCAGAGCTGGCACCAAGCGAGTTCAAGAACTTTGTAGAGAAACGAGTACAGTCCATGAAGAGGAGATCCAGCGAGAACTCTCTTTCGCCTGATGGTCTGGATAGGAGCGACTCGGGAAGCTTAAGGAGAAAAAAGTCCATGCTCTCTAGACAGGTGGATAACGGCAGCGGTCATGGTCATGGTGCCAATGGGTATGTTGATGGTGCCGAGAGGTTGGAAAGAAAAAGATCTCAGGCACATTCAGAGCACAGTGTACCAGAGCTAAGCCTCGACGAACTCATGAAAGACCCGAGTAAAGCGGTTCGAAAACTTACTCAAGATTCGATGGCGGCTGGTGATGACTCTTCGAATGGCGATGATATGCCTATATTATCTGTGGCACCAGGTACCGGCCTTCGTCGGTCAACACGCACCACCTACAGAAAAGGTGGAAGTCTCCGCAACCGACAGGGTTCTCTTAAAACAATGAACGATTACCCTTCTCTCAGCGGATGGCTGCGAAACGAGGTGAAGGTGGTGAGGATAGTTTGCCTGGCCCTGGATCGACTATAGACGCCCCTATAGGTCATGGCTTGGTGCGAGTGCAATCAGAACCGGTGCCGGATAATTTTTCGAGGCCCTCCAGATCCGTTCGAAGACAGCAGCCATTTGATAAGGACTCAATAGATACCTACGAAAGTAACAAGCAAAACGATATCCAAGAGCAGGAGCAATCTCAACCCGTGCGGCCGTCTGGGCCGAGACGTATTGTTTCTTCGGATAATACTCGTTCGTCTCCACCAACCCACAAATAGTAGAGACGCCTCCCATCGAGGAAGAGGCCGAATCGAAAAGTCACGACGTCAGCAGACCATTCCCTGAACGGTCTTCGTCACAACGTGCTGCTGTTCCCAATTTGTCTACACAGCCATCAGGGGTGCCATTGGAGCCTCCTACGCGCTCTAGTAAACGCCCAACCTACAATCAATCACAGCAGGTTTCGCCGCAACCCCAACCCAAAAGATCACAAACTATACCCAACCAAGGTTTTGATGACGCGGCTCAGACACCTTCATCCTTAGCACCAGGCAGTGCCTCCAGAACCGACACTTTAACTTTTATTCCAACTTTCTCGTCATCCGAAGAGAGGAAAACAGAAAAACGAAACAAGAAAGACAGTTCCGAAACCGGGTCATCCAAAAGCACCTCATGGAAATGGTTCAAGAGTGATGACAAGGAGAAAAAGAAGAAAGAAGAAGAGGTGAAAAAGTCCAAGGCCAAGGCATTCGTAGAGAAGGCGCATGATAATGTTAGGCTCGACGTTCTGCAGACTTCGATTGATACGGCGTTACAAAAGGGGCGAGAGAGCCTCTTACTCGACCGCGACAGCATAGATAGCAAATTAGAAGAGGAGAGACGGAAAGAGAACAGCCGAAAATCCGGCGAACAGAAAAAGGAGAAAGACGGTCTCTTCTCTTCCTTCTTTAGCAGTAGCAAGAAGAAGGGCGACAGAGAATCAAGCAGTCGGAAATCGCACCTACAGCGGCCTGTATCACCAGAACCCGTGCCATATAAACCTCTACGACCAGACGTCGATTATCATTGGACGAGGTTTCCGATCCTCGAGGAGCGAGCCATTTATAGGATGGCGCACATCAAGCTTGCAAACCCCCGGCGCGCGTTATACAGCCAGGTCTTACTTAGCAATTTCATGTATGCTTACCTCGCAAAAGTCCAAGCCATGCACCCGCAAATCCAGGTACCACAATCGCCTCAGCAGAAGAGACTACAGGAAGAAGAGAGGAAGCGCAGGGAACAAGAACAAGAGCAGCAATACTTGGAGCAACAACAAGCTCAGGATAGTATCGATCGCTATAATTTCGAGTACCACCGTGTAAGTGTTGTGTTAGCTCGTCTCTATTATCCTTGCACTAACACTTAGTAGTCAGCAAATCAGTACTCAGATCCGAGCATGCAGCACGAAGAAGGCGATTATCCTGAATCAGCCGAGATTTATGACTATGATCATGGCAAGGATGATGCTCAGGACGGGGGCTATGGGGATGGCTATGGTGTAACCAAGGACTATTATTCCTACAATAATCAGAATGGGCAGCGGCATGACAAGGAAGAGGAGATGTGGTGAGCTTCATGGCATTCCGCGGAGACATGAGTTTAATGAAAGCGCCTTGCTTGTATATCTGACCTAGCCGATTGCATCTATGGGAGTTAGGATGGAGGGAAACGATGTCTTTCGGGTGTTTTACCATTCACCCTATTCCCTCTCGGAGAGGGCTTTTCCCTCGTTATATTTGACTAATTGGCATGGCGATCTCCGAGTCTATCTTCTAGACACGACATCGCTGACATTAGACAGCATGATACTAAATTATCAATTTCTGAAAAAGATTAGGAATCGAATTAGTTGATGACTGTCTATTCATAGCGCGTCATATCCAGTCCGATGCGAATAGTGTACATATATAGAAGCGAACAGTTCAGTTCCCTTTCCGGATGGAACAGTTTTGAGAGAATGTAGATATTAGTATCAGTTTCAGAACCCCAAGCAAGCAAGAAGGAAAACCGTAAGATGAATAATCATATTTCTATCTTAATAATACCACGCGGTTCGGTTTCCATTATCTTCCTTGAGAAATAAGTAATCCGATCTCTTGCTGATTTAGGAGATCTCGTAAATACGGAAAGGAAAATTAAGTTGGGGTTCCCCCTCTCCACGGACGTCCGACTTGATCTGAACCTAAGACATTGGTTGCTAAGACCTTGAGTTTTCAGTTTTTTTTTCTTTCTCTGTCAAGCAGCCCTATGTGTATGTACACATACAACATTTCGTATGAAGTACCTAATCTAAGCGTCCAATACTTGTCTTATATGAACATGGCCACGAACACAATATCCTCATCAAACACCTCATCCGCAAACACCGAGACCGTCAGCTTCAAAGACACGAAAGAGCTCCTACTATACCTCTACGCCGATCTCACTCGCCTATCACGCGTCGCATCACCAGCGATAGTCCTACACCCCTTCCACGACCGCTCCGGGCCCTTGAAAGGCATCGCGGCGGCCCAGGCGCACGAGGAGGCGCTGGTTTCCTCGACGGGCGGCACACTGGTAATGGAAGTCGAGTCGGTGACCGCCAACGCGCACTTCGGCGTCGCCATGGGCGTCTTGCGGGCGCGGTGTGAGAACCCACCCCTTCAGGATCTGGCCGTGCCGTTTTGTGGCCTCTGGCGCTTCGACGAGAGGGGGAGGCCGGTGGAGCATTGGGAGAATGCCGCTGTTGATCCCGAGGTCATGGCTGGGTGGTTGGAAGCTGCGCGAGGGGGTGACGGGTGTTGTTAGTAGGGTGGGCGGTGGAGTTTTTAGATTTCTGGCTTTTGAGACTTGTGTATGTTGTCGAGTCTGGGAATGACTTAGGTTGTGCTTACTTGACGGAGTTGTGTACACTGCGAGATGTGACGAGAGTCGTTATACGTGGCTGAGATGTCCGCCTTTATGGCCTCGGTACCTTCGGGTGTAACCGTTCTGACTGAAACAGAATGGAGCTTTGATAGGGCTCATACGTGGCAATATTACCTTGTAACACTTGACATAGTATTGATAGTCCTCGCTCATAATTTGCCTGTATGCCTAGTCGATGCTTGAAATGGTTTGCGATGGCATAAACACTCAACTATTGACAAATATACATAACAGCAACAGCAGTAGCTTGGCTGATTTCTGTATTGTAATTTGGTATCCTCTTGCGTCACTTTGGGGTATCGACCATCTTTCAGCAATGGTCCATTTAACACGGACTACACAAGATACATCTGTCTCACGCTCAACAGCCTAGAACATCTCAATAGCCGATAGTCTCATGGACCTCCGTAGACTCGTATCTCCGGAGTCTGACTTGTCTCGGTACTCGGTATCGGCGTTCGGTGAAGGTCTGGGATTCATGAACTCGTGCGACTCCGTTAGCCTCGTATTTAGTTAATCGAGAGAGCCCTGTGTGGCAGAAGGCAGTCCGGGGGGTGAGGTGATTTTGGAGGGCCAAGAACGCCGGCTATGAGTTATGTAAATGGCCTCACCTTAGGTACGCATTACAGAGTATGCATAGGAAGATATTGGAGAAGCGTCAAAAATGTTGAAACACTTAAAAGATTCATATTGTCCAAAAGGATAACTTGACGTAAGATTCTTCTAACCCATGAACTTTTGAAGTGTACTATACAAACGTGTAACCACACAACATGATTCATCATCTTCGTGCAGTTATGATACGAAGCTGCATAAAACGATGACCCAGAGCGTATTGCCCAGGTGACTAGTGGTTTAAGGCTGTCATGAATTCACTTTTGAACAAGAACTTGCCTGGAGACATGACACCTACCTCAGTGCAGCAGCTAGGTAGATCAGAAGGATACCTTATAGACTTCGCTATGTGTGCACCCCTCAACAGACGTTCCCGAACCTGGCCTACGTGGCCTAGCGGTAAAGTAGTCGGCAGGACAAACCCTTGTTCAGAGGCAGGGCCATAGCATTCAAGCGTTTCCGGTCTGCGGTTTAGTAGATATCTAAATCCTGGGTTTGCGACCAGGTTACTATGGTATCAGGTACCGAGGCCTGGGTTGCGACCCAGGGTACGGTATCGCCTGAAGCCTGGGTTACGACCCAGGGACGGTACTAAACCTGGATTCTTTTTTGCCACTATATATTTAAGGTATCAGTTCGATCTTGGCCGAGTTGCTTTTCTCTTTGACAAACAACCACTTTATTTGGTACTTTTGACAGATGTTATCTCCTACGCATACGTACCTGCACCCATGGGCAGGGAATGTAAAAAAAGTTTGCATTGAAGAATATTAACAAGTACGTATAATGGGTCACGATCAGATTAAGTATGACCGCCTATCTCGTTGTACTAGTATTTACCTTGAAGTTGGTCGAATAGTTATTAAAGTATGAATTTAATATCGTGAAAATATTTATAAACAATGTACACAAATATATACTACCTAGTAGTTTGTGTTTCTTGTAATTAACAGAGGAGGGTAGTTTATAAAGAAGAAAAAGATTTGTTAGGGTGTTATGGACGAAGGATAAGGTAAGTAGGCAAGACGAGGCTCTGTAGAGGTTATACTAAGGTTAGATGTGTTAGCACCGAATCAATTTCCCGCAAGGCAGGCCGGGGCGTAGGCTGGGTCAGCTAGAACGCATAAGGACTAGTGCCCCCAAGCCATGGCCAAGTTGGACTTTTCAGCGGCCCCAACCTTACCTTACCAACCAATGTTGCCATTGCTGAAAATCACAGCTACCTATCGCAGCCGTTCCTACCTAAAACTAAAAAGTACACACCCGGCAACGTCGAGCTTTCCTCATCCCCCCCATCCCTCGTCCAGAACCTCGCACCTCTCCCATCCACGCACACGGCCACGATCCATTCCCGCCCTCGCGCTTCTTCCAACAGCACTACATCAACTTTAGCAGGAGTTGTGTACTTCATAACCAGACAGTGTTGTGTTCTCTACATACATACAGAGCTATCGATTCATTCATTGCATTGGCCCGAGTCGAAGTCGGAGTCGAGATCGAAATAGACCGAGAGCGAAGCCAGAGCACCCCGTCCTGATCCTTGATCGAGCCGCACACGTTTGTCGACTAGTCATCGTCGTAGTTAGCGAGCAAGCTCGAAGGCGTCGCGTTGTCGGTCCTGGAGAAGGCGTTCCGAGAAACCCAGATTACGTTTGCTTCGTAGGGTCGATTGCTTGATAGTGTAATGGCGGTAGGTGCCTGTCCCTGCTGTGCCTTGCGGCCGGCCGGGTTTTCTTTTCAAGGCGTGATGATGCGCTGGCTACACTGCGCCCGTGGCAACGAGATGGTTTGCTCGACCTTGCACCCAGGCCGTACTGCACATGCACGTTGCCTTGCTTGAGGTCTACATTACCCAGCAACAACCCATCCCTTCCCGCAACAGCTTCCCGCATTACATCTCTATTTTTGAACGGCCACAACCTGTGGTTGGCTGCCTTGCACACTACCTACTTACACTGACCTTCATACATTGCGCCTCGAGTGTTTCCTTCGTCTTCCTCTTCGTCCTCGTCCCTGTTCCTGTCCCTCCCTCGTCCCTCTGCACCCCGCCCTCGCACCCGTTTCCCATGCACCCAACCTAAAGCAACACAACCCATCATGCATCCGTATTCACGACCTATGATTCCGCAAAGGCACGGAAGCAACGTTATGCCTCCGCCCCCTTTCACTTTTACCAATCTCGCAACTGCGGCGACATTCGCCTGCTTGACCCTTCGCTAATGCCTGATTCGTTCCAGCAATCCCGGCAGCCCTACAACAACCAAGGCTATATGGCTAATGGCGCCCGGCCTCTGGTCCTGTTCCCGGTGCCACCCCGCTTCTGCCAAACCAAGGACGAATTTTGCAACAAGGTCCTATTCGTGTTCTGTGTGTAGCCGATGTACGAGGTAGGACGACCCCTCCATCTTCGCATATCCGATCTTTGTGGTGCAAGGCTAATATTAGTTTGGCAGGTAACTTGAGCTCCCTCAACGACCTTGCGCGACAAGCGCGAGCAGATCACATCGTTCATACTGGTGACTTTGGATTCTACGATGAGACCTCCCTAGACCGTATTGCGGAGAAGTAAGTTGCAGAAGGATATCACGATATGCGAGTAAATTGCACGCAATAAGTTACGCTGACCCTGTCTTATAGGACACTTAAGCATGTCGCGCAATACTCTCCATTGATTTCGGAAAACGTCAAGAAGGCCATCAGCCAGCCTGGACCAGTCAAACAGCGGTTCTCACCGGAAGATTTACCGCTATCTCAGCTACCACAGCTCATCAAGGGCGAGATCAAACTTGAGGTTCCAGTCTACACAGTGTGGGTGCTTGCGAAGATGTGCGCGTGCTGGAAAAGTTTCCGATCAAACGAGTACAAAGTACCAAACCTGCACATTATCGACGAGAACCGTTCCATGTTGTTGGAGATTGGTGGAGTCAAGCTTCGACTTCTTGGGCTTGGCGTGCAGTGGTGATGCATAAGCTTTTCGACAACGGAGAAGGCAGAACTACTATCGCGGGTGGCCAAGGCACGATGTGGACAACTCTATTACAGATGGGCGAACTGGTCGATACAGCTAACCGTGTCTACGACCCTACGGAAACTCGTGTCTTCATTACGCATGCTTCTCCTGCCCGTGAAGGTATCCTGAATCAGCTTTCTGTGAGCCTGAAAGCAGATTTCTCGATTTCCGCCGGTCTGCATTTCCGCTATGGAAGCTCATATAACGAGTTCAGTGTGAACCCTACCCTTGATCATTACCGTGGTAAGCTTGCTGCATCAAAAGCTTCGTTCAATGACGTCTGGGAGACTGTCAAATCCGAGGTTGAACCTGCCATCCAACAGAACGAAGCTCAGCAAAACCTTCTGAAGAACGCGCTTGGACTTGTGGAGAAAATGCCTACAACGGCGGCCGGTGGCAATCCCTTCGGCGGGCCAGTTGGTGCACCTGGTGCTCTTGGTCAAGTTGATGAGAGTGCCTTTAAAAACATGTGGAACTTTAACCTCGCGGATGCGGCTTTCGGCTGGCTTGTATTGGAAATCCAAGACGGGCGTATCGGCACTGAGATGCGGGCGCAAGGATTCAACTTCTCTCACCGAGGTGCCAAGCAGCAACCTACTATACCTCAGGGTACACCTTCTCCGGCGCCTGGACCTAGTGGCCAATCTTCGGCTGCCCCGGCGGCATCCGCTGGTGCACCTTCATTGGCTCCTCAGAGAAGCGCCTCGGCTGCAGCACAACCAGCCAAGTCCGTTGCAGCCACACCTCTGCAAACTAAGCCTGCAACGCCGAAACCAGCAGCTCCTCCTACAGCCCCAGCAGCTAAAGAAAGCGAGAAGCCCGCCACCTCTAATGGAGCGACTAACGGTCCGGAAACTGTACCATCACCTGGCCCAAGACCAACTGCGGACTCCATCATTGGACTTTTTGTCATGAACGTCCAGAGCGATGAGCAGACGCGCGATATCTTCCCCGAGGAGCATAAAGCTAAAATCATCAAGGTTGAGAAGTGGGGGAACAACAGCAATAATAAAGTTGCCCACTTCCAAACAATCGATGGAAAGGGATGCTGCATATGCCAGCCTTTCCGACGAATTCAAGGTCCGCCAATCTGAAGACAGATCAAGACCCTTGGTCAAAATCTTCCAGCCGCGGGAGAATAAGCCATTCCAGCCGCGAGCTAGTGGAGCGGGTAATTGGGGAAGTAGTCGTGGGAGAGACAGCGCGAGTGGCTACCGCAGTGCCGGCGATCGCGGTGCCATGAGCGGTGGTGAGAGCGGTCCGGAGACAAACCGTTCGCGCGGGCGTGGAGGTGGTCGTGGAGCACGAGGAGACCGTGGTGGACGCGGCGGACGCGGTCGTGGTGGAATGGGTAAGGGCGACGGTGGAAGTGCATCACCCGCTCCTACAGGTGGCGACTAGGCGTGACCAGCCAGTACTACGCACATTCTACCACCACTCTACATGATAGTCTTTACAACTTCCGAGTTCTCGCTTGTACTCTTGTACCTTCCTAAGACCCCAGCTTCCGGTCGCTGTAAGGGTGGTAATACTCTAGTCCGCCGGACTGCGAAGGAGGTTTCGAGGGAGAGACGCTAAGTCATCCACGATATGATGGGTGAAAAGGGTCACACTGGTCTGTTCGCGTTACAGGTCTTGAATGAATCCCGACTGGGCACCTATCGTCTTCCGAACATAAGGGCTCAACCTTTATATTTTCCCTTTTGCGAGCCTCGTTGTTTTCCCCGGCTAATGGCACTCAAAAAGGATTTGTCTTTTTGCACTGTTCTCTGTATTGACCTGGGCGGATCCTCGATACGGGTCGTTTAGTTTCATAAAATACCATGATACCAAAGTTTTCATTGCTATTAGATTCCCGTGATGTCATCATCTGCGTGATTTACATATAGCTTGCGGCTATCTTTGTCGCTATTAATCCCGGTAGTGCGCTGATCGCATTCTCCTACTTCTGTTTCTGATGCTACTCAACCCTCCTGTAGATTTCGAGCTGGCGTAATCTTGCCTTGCCAGCATTGTAGCGCAGATTGCTCAATGAAAGTAGGCAAGCAGACAAGAGTGATACTTACCTAACATCTAGGTTTTCGCGGTGAGTGTAGCACATTAAGTTTGCTCAGATCTACATACGATAGACAATATCTTATATTTGGGTACTCTAAACATGCAGTATACCCATTCAAAGGGTCTGGGATAAAATAGGAACACTCATCTGATCCATGCTCAGTATGGAAGATAGTTGATAGGCACGGGAGCGTAGCCTGGTTTAAATATTATTTGATGTATTTGGGGAAGTTCATTCAATACACTGGATGGAGTCCTCGCCATCCTGGTCGAAACTTGTGTGAGTTGCAGAGAACAGACCTCCCTTTTTTTTTTTCTTTTTTCTTAAAGCGACTCCGATCATGAAGCCCGAGATCATCACACAGTAATGTACATTTCTATATCCCATTTTTCTCTAGTCCCATCCCTCATTCAGAGCATGCGTATTATTATACAATCACAAAGGCTTCATGCCCTTGTGTATAGCAGCCACACCGCCGGTCAGATCCTCATAGCCCTTGCCACCAACGACGAAGCCGGCGTCCTCGATGAGACCCGGAACTCCTCCTGGCTGGGGAAGCGCTCGATGCTCTCGACGAGGTACTGGTAGGAGTCGCGGTCGCCGGCGACCAGCTGGCCGATGAGCGGGATGGCGGAGAAGCTCCACCGCTTGTAGACGGCGTCGAGCACGGGGTTGCCGACCTTGCTGAACTCGAGACAGGCGAAGACGCCGCCCGCTTCAGCACGCGGTGTGCCTCGGCTAGGGCGGCGGGGATGTTGGCGAAGTTGCGGATCCCGAAGGCGACGGTGTAGAGGTCGAGGGAGTTGGGGAGGATTGTGGAGGGTAGCTGCGTGGCGTCTGCCTCGAGGAATGAGAGCGTTGCCTGCTGGGCTGCGGGCAGAGATAGAGACCGCTGCTTCCCGACTGCTAGCATCGAGGGATTGATGTCGCTTATGGTGTGTGATGTTGGGGTTCGCGTTTACTACGTGCGATTGGTTCAGCATGCGGAAGGCGATGTCGCCTGTGCCGCCTGCTACGTCGAGGACACGCTGCGGCGATGGGGGGATGCTGGAGGAGTATCCCGGGTTTAGCGAGGAGACGAAGTGGTCCCTATTGATGGCGAGTGGTTAGCGACTATCGCGCAGACAGAGAACGGAGGGAAGTGAGCTAGCTGTAGACATACTTCCAGATACGATGCCAGAAGGACATGAGGTCGTTCATGCGGTCGTACGATTCGGCTACGCTGTGGAAGACACCGGCCACGCGCTCCGTCTTCTCGGACTCGGATAATCCGTCCTGGAACCCGAAGTGTGTCGTTCGTGGACTGTCATTCTTGCTGTCGTGTGTGGATGATGTGGTGCTAGGTCGAAGAGCGGGTGTGCTTGTACAGAAGTGGTGGGAGGAATATATCGATGCGAGGGGCTGGCGTCGGGCTACTCTCGTGGCTGCGCGAAGAGCGGGACGAGAGGCCATGGTGGGCGCAAATTCAAAACCACCTTGGGCTAAGGCTCATCAGGAGAGAAAGAAGCCCTAGTGCCAATCGATCAGTTAGCTACCTGCCTACGTGTGCAATATGCGACAGTGTGTAGGATATCGCGGTATCGCAGGTCATGCCTCCGGGCGCCGATCACAGGGAAAAAATGATAAGCAGGCCCCAGCTAGGGAATCGGAGGTCGGCGTTGGAATCCCTGTCCCACGCCCGCCCCGGCCGTGGCACCACCGTTGTGGGGAATCGGCTCTGCCTGCCAAGATGATCAATTGGCCAATTCCTTACCTTAGTCTACTTACACAGAAACAACTGGACTCCTTCACAGGTGACGACCTTGATTTCCTTATTGGAGTAACAGGGTAGAGGTGTGTCGACATAAAAAGATAAGGCGAATTCCTTGCGCTGACGACTCGAGACGGGCAAAATAATTAGTCGACTTACGTTGCTTAGACAGAAGCCTCGGGATCTGCAGCCCGTCGTTGTTGTTCCTGCTCCGTCTGTTTCGCAGTGAACATGAGTTGGGCGAAACTTTTGACTATTTCTCTGACCTTCCAGAATATGACACTGGTGGCAAGGACAAATAGTATGATGAGTAGGGCGATGAGGACGTTTTGAGGGATTGACATGATGTCTAAGTAAGGTGCTGGATAGCGATATAGCTGTATGGCGTGACAGGCACTCGGTCTTGTTGCTTGTGTTGAGGTTGAATTTTTGGGGGGGGGGGGGGGTGTGTGGAATGCACGTGTAGTTTCTGTGTGGTTGCAAAACGGCGCGCCCTAGCAGGTGAAGCAGTACCCGTATAAGGTTCTAAGGTATTGAACTGAATGTCTTTGAAACGCCAGTCGAAGTTTCCTATTACCTACCCAGATGTTTGCACATACCTGCTTGCTTTCCATATCTATTCTATTCGGGCAGGCTATGTTAAACATTCAAATTAATTTTACAACGCTTTTAGAGTACTGCTGCATTTATCACAACCACATCTGCCTGCCTAGATATCTAGGTAGCGTCTTTCAGCACTTATAGCAAGGCTAAACAATGCCTTATTGTCGTGTAAGTAGCTCTTGATACTAAACAGATTTAGAGTACTGGTCGTGTCGTGGGCTAGAGCCGCACATGCTTGTGGCTCCTGAGTGGGGCTGAGAATGCCGAGAGCATGGAAAGTGACGGCCGCTAACGAGTCGCTTTGCAGCGGCTTAAGGTGACGTCGCTAGCCATTGAAAGTCCGGGGAAAGCCACCCTCTCAAACTGAACTCCCTCGGAGTCCTCTCTTTTGAAATCTCACCAGACGAACCAATCATTCATTTCAAGGGAATTTTTTTGGCGTGAAATGAACTGACGATGAAGACGAGTATAATTCCCAAGTCTCTACGAAGAGTCTCCCGATCCTTACCCCGCCACCCCTTCTAGGTACACCGTCTCTAGTATTAGTGTTCGATCTGCGAGCAGCGTATCGCAACGACCCGGTTCTGAATATGTATCCTTCCCTGGCGCTGTGAAGAGCGCATTTACGAGCGATCTCAAGTTCGCATTGCCATCAGACCACCCCACGCTACCAACTTATCGTGTAGTTGATCAAGATGGCAATATTGTCGACCAATCCTTCAAACAGGATCTCAGTGACGAGGAGGTCGTCCAACTGTACAGGACGATGCTGACGATTTCAATAATGGACGTTATCATGTTTGACGCGCAGCGTCAAGGCCGCTTGAGCTTTTATATGGTATCAGCTGGTGAAGAGGCACTCAGTGTTGGATCGGCCTCGATTTTAGACAAGCAAGACGTTATATTCTGTCAGTATAGAGAACAAGGTGTCTTTGCGCAACGTGGCTTCACATTAAACGACTTCATGAACCAATTGTTGCAAACAAGTTCGATAACGGCTGTGGGAGGAACATGCCTGTCCACTATGGCAGTAAACAGCTCAACATCGTAAGTGGATCGGATAAGCATGTACGAGAGGCAATCCATTTAACAATTTATTAGCATACGATTTCATCACCTCTTGCAACACAGATACCGCAGGCCTCTGGCGCAGCCTATGGACTCAAGATGCAGCGCATCAACGACCCCACACTACCACCCCGCGTAGTTGCTGTATACTTCGGGAGGGCGCTGCGAGCGAGGGCGATTTTCACGCGGCATTGAATATGGCGGCAACTAGGTCATGTCCCGTGGTATTCATATGTAGAAACAATGGGTATGCCATCTCAACGCCGACTTTGGAACAGTATCGCGGCGACGGCATTGCCAGCCGAGGTATTGGATACGGCATTGATACCATCCGAGTCGACGGAAACGATATCTGGGCCGTTAGAGAGGTTACCAAGAAAGCTAGGGAGATGGCGCTGCAGGATGGTGGGAAACCCATCCTGATCGAGGCCATGAGCTATCGTGTTAGTCACCATAGCACATCAGATGACTCTTTCGCCTACCGAGCGCGAGTAGAAGTCGAAGACTGGAAACGTCGAGACAATCCCGTCTCCCGGCTTCGAAAGTATATGGAGACAAAGGGCTTCTGGGATGAGGCAAAAGAAAAGGAGGCTCGGGAGAGCATAAGACGAGATGTGTTGAAGGCTTTCTCACAGGCAGAACGAGAGAAGAAGCCGCCAATCCGCAGCATGTTTGAGGATGTCTACGAAGAGCTCACTCCCGAGCTCAAGGCACAGATGAAAGAACTACGGGATCATCTGGAGAAATCCCCGATGAATATGACCTGGGCGAGTACGAAGGTGGAAAGAGTAGCTTAGACTCTTGAGACATTATTACATAGAAAGCATTGAATCATTTTGAGCTAACATGAATCTGCTCCTCTGCGCGGACGCTTTTCTAAGTGGGTATAGCGACCCTTAAAATACATACATATCCTTGTTGGCGCAACATCTCGGGCGTGCATGATGCGGGCGGAGTAGCCACCGACTTGATACCACTCGATCTTTTGAGTCGTAGCGACCCGTCGTGCCACGTAAGTAAGCGGTCTAGCATAGCAATGGTAGCCATTAAAGATGCTATGTAAGTGGGTTAATTGGGCATTAAAACGCTGGGCGCCGTACATCTTGCTTTCGACAGGCTCGCTCGTGCTATGGCGAGGAATGGTCATGATGGATAAACTTATGCCGAAGGGACTGTCTTAGGTAGTAGGTATCTATCTACCTAGTCCCCATGTAGCCATGGACACATGCATAGGTAGATAGCTGGTTCTCAGTTTCCGTGGGTTGGGTTAAGTTAGGTACCTGTATCATATCAGGGTATCGATAATCAGCTCCTATTTTACAGTTTAAGGAAGACAAGTACAGTAGGGGTAGGTGATCTACATATACGAGTAGAGTTTCAGTACTGTGTACGGTATATGTAGTCTCCTCGTAAATCCAGGGAAACGACAACTTACTATGTATATGATTTGGCGAATAAATTGATATTCTCACGCCATTTCCTGGAGCAGAAGTGCTCAGGGTCTGCCCAGGGCAGGCCTAGGGTAGGTATGTCAGATCCCTGTAGACTCGGAACAGCAGGGTGCTTAGCAGACCTAGGCCAGAAGTGGGGAGGAGGGCAATTAATCCCACGCGTGACTGGTGGCCGATATCATACGGAGGTTTGTGTCACTATTGATCATTATCCTTGGCAATGGTGTAAAGTGCAAATGGGGGCTCACACACGGTGTGACGGCTTGGCAACCAGTGTTTCGGGCCGGCAGTAGTCTATAAAGTCATAGACCACTAACTGCGCTATACCGTTAGTGCAGATGGGACATATCAATCGTTAGCTAGAGCGGAGTTCAGGGCTTAGCCTAGTAGAGTAGATACCTAGCTAACTTTCTGCTGAGACTGTCGGGCTGCAAGCGGCCCGATGAGCTGGCTCCCAAGCCGTCACACCGTGTGTGAGCTCCCCCATTTGCACTTTACACCATTGCCAAGGATAATGATCAATAGTGACACAAACCTCCGTACAGGTCTCCAGGATAATAATCGTATAGCGCCGCGCTAGTAGATTAATTACCTAAAATGGTTAATATGTAGCCCCCTATTTATTTTATATGCGCGAATATATAGTAGTTATTCTACTTGAAATTTAATACTAAAAACTATTATTATATAGTTAAAGCTTAAAAATTAGTGCATTTATTATATATTACTGCTATTTCGGAAGTTTATAAACTTATAGTACGTAGATTCGGCTAGTATTTGTAAAAAATTTATAAGAACTTTTTTTTAAGCTTTATATATTGCGTAGCGAAAAGTATTTTCGTTTAATTATTAAATATTATATGTAAACTTTAATTAATTTTTTATTTAAGCTTAAACGTTTTTAATTAGGTTTAAATTAAAGCTTTTATGCGGCTATTATAACGTATATATATAAAGCTATTCGAGCATATTTTTTGTATATTATATAATATATAAGCAAGTTTTATTATATTAGAATATAGTTTTATAGTTTAGTTATTATTAGAATTTTTTATTTTTAAAAATATTTTATTGCTATATTTAAAACGGTTAATATTTTTTTTGCCGTAAAGCTAGATATAGTAAAAGCTTTTATATATGCTTTAAATTTAGCTTTAAAATATTTACCCGTTAAAATTTTATTTACAGAATAATTTAAAAGTTATTAGGTTTTTATAGTTATATATTATAACCTAGCGGTTATAAATAAGCTTTATAATAGCGTAAGTTTTATTAAAAAAATCGGGCTATAAAATAACTAGTTTTTAAAAGTTAGCTACTTTTAAAAGTACTTAATAATAAATTTAATATATAATAATAGTTTTTATTAGTTAATTCGAGTTTTATTTTATTTTGTTTTTATTGTTTAAAGCTTAAGTTAATTATAATATATTTTATTAAAATTTCGTTAAAGCTTGCGATTTTAAATATAAAAAGCTATAAGTTTTGCTAAAAAACTTTATAGTAGCGATTATTAACGTAAAAAAACTACAATAACGCGTATTTTTAATTATTTATAAATAGCTTAAAACTTTTGCGTTTTTTTTTTAAAGTATAAAAGGTCCGTTAAATGTTTTTTCGATTTAGCTTTGCGAAATATTTATACGGTTTATTAAATTAAAATAAGTTAGGTTTAAAAAATGCTTTTTTAATACATAAATTTTAAAGCGCTCGTTTTACGTAAAGTTTTTTTTATAGCTTTTATAATTTTTAGGTTTTAGTTTTATATTAATAAAAAAGCTGCTACGGCTATAAAAACTAACGGAATAGCTTACGTAGGCGTAGGTTATAGTTATATAAATAGCTAAATATAATTAATATATTAAAGTTTATTTTTGCGGTTATTTTCGAAGCGCTATAAAAGTATTTAGTTAATCGTATTTTCGATATTTATAGCTTTAAAAAGTATTTAATTTAATGCTATATTATAATTAAAATAGCTTCGAAAGTTATAAATATAGTAATAGCTACGTAAGCGTAAAGCAAAAAATCAAAATAGCTTTATTTTAGTAGTAGCAAATAACTGCTATATATTCGCGCATACAAAATGAGTGGGGGCTACATATTGACCATTTTAGGTAATTAATCTACTAGCGCGGCGCTACACGATTATCATCCTGGAGACCTGTAATGGCTTGATAGAACCACCCCGCTGCTGACACGACAGCCAGGATAGCCGCCCGCTTCCCGATGAGGTCTACTCTGAGTCTTCCCCGAAGCGCTCATCTCCAACCAGCTTAACAGTTGTGTCTATCTCTTCCTCGCCGTCTTCCGACTGTATATCTGCCTACGTAGGAGCTTTGCGATAGCGACTACGACGAATCGAATAATAATATCTTAGGTTCATGAACACAATTGTATTGGTAGAATCGACCCCGGCTGGCCCTTCGGATCGAATGAGCGATACGAGACCTTGATAAGAGGGGAAAGCGAAAGCTGACGTCGAACTGACCTCTATCCGAACCCGACAACTCCCATTATTTCTCCAAGTCCCAAGTCACAGTCCCAAGTCCGAGCCTTGAGTATCGACCGCTAGCCATCAACATCGAGTCGCCCGCCTCCGTCTCTTGCTCCCACCGTCCGTCGCACGCCGCCTGCCTTCATGGCGTAATCCATGGCAGACCGAAAACAAACTGCTGCGAATCCGCGCTCCCGATCGGCACTCGACTACGACCACGATCTTCCAGCGCAACAACCTCAACCTCACCCTCACCCTCACCCTCACCCTCACCCTCACCCTCACCCTCATCCTCAACCGTACTCCCGTCTGCTGCCACACCGCCACCGCCGCCGGCCCCGTACACGCCGTCGTCAGCATACCACAGAGCGCCGAATCCGCGACCCGTCGCACCTGCCTCGCCCTCTGCGTTATCGGTATCACCACCATCTTCCAGGTACGATCCACCACAAGTCTACCCCGATACTTCCGCCCAGTTCTCATTCCCATCCCCGTTCACGTTCCGCCAGTCCCCAAACCCTCTATTGCATGTGAATGTAGGTGTGAGCCTAAGCCGAGTAAGGCACCACTTTACCATTCACTTGCACGCGTTAACTGCAAAAGTCCTTATTCCTTATTCTTTTTATCTGCCCTCCCAAACCCAAACCAACCCATATTGCCTGCATCTACCTCAGTAACTGTCTATTTGGCACTGGTAGTCTGTGCCTCACCACAATCACCCACAACTTGGAGTTGTTCATTTACATAGCTCTGCAAAAGAGCACACTGCTTGTACTTCCCAATCCCTGTCACCACAACACACAAATCATCTCTGCACATTGTTGAGTATACGTGGATAAGAGAGGGTGCGACTTTGCGGTACTGCTTCATCTAAGTGTTTCCATCAAACCAAAGCCAAAGCCGGAAAAAAAAAAAAAAGAGGAAAAAGCAAATGAGGCTGGCTACGTGCCTTCCTGCTTAACTGTCCAGGTAGCTTTGTAGCTTGGTAGCTACGAACTGCGCGGCTTGAGTGCTCTTTGTCTACATACCTCTCTACCTACAGTACCTTCCACCTACGGGGCCATCCTCATTCACCACCACGTCCCGCCTGAACACTCGCCTTCAGCTTCCACTATATATTTCTCTTTGTTGCGAAGTGCAGTCCTTCGCATAATGTCCACGCGCCTACGGTGATTGATGTGTTGATATCAACCCCAGAGCATATGTCTTCTGCCCTCTGCCCTCCGACCTAATAGGCTACATTATCCGAGACGCCGGATCTTCCTACCTATACCCACATATTCTATTCCCACTCTACTCGCTCCGGTCCCGTCTTTGATTTACTGCACCACCGCTGCATCACCACATTCCCCGAGTCTTCGTCATCCCATGCAACTTATATGATCGCTTCAGACACTCATGTCTTCCAGGATTACTCGTTCATCTGCCCGTCAAGCCGCTGCCGCGGCTTCACAGGCGTCCTCCTCAGCAGGCCATCCGCCGGGCCAATCTGCTGCGGACCAGTCTGTGGCGTCTTCTCATTCCAGCCTCGCCCAATCAGCCTCTTCGAGACCACATCCACATCCGCATTCACTACGAAAGAGAAAGGCCGCTGCCGAAGACCACGACCCCCCGCAGCCTTCCGCGAACGAGCAGCCTTCTTCCCCTCGCAGGTCTAAGCGACAGAAGATCCAGAACCACGGTCCTTCCGAGCAGTCACAGCCTGCAAACCAGACACCCGCCACTGCAACCCGCAAGCGCAAGGGTAAAGCCACTGCAACCATGTCTAGTCCATCTGGGTAAGCTTTCTGCATCGCTCCAACGCTTGCGTATAACAGTATCTAATATGTCTTTCCTAGGAGCTCTGAGCTTCAAACACCTGCTGCTATGCAAGACAATTCAACACCCGCCTCGGCCTCCACATCATCGAGTCGGAAGTCCAGCCGTCATAAGAAGACTGGTCAACCAACACATGGTAGGTCACTTAATGTTCTACTTTTTGGTTACCGCTAACACAATTCTCAGCTAGCACGTCGGGCCCGCCTCGGAGATCGAAACGGGGACCAATTAACAATGCCATCTCCCCAGATGAAGATACTACCATGACTGGGACTGGGGATCAAGGGAAGGAGAAGGAAGCTCCTCAACCTCCACCACCGCCCCCGCCACCTGCGCACGATCCCGATGATGATAGTGAGGACCACGACGATGACGATGACGACGACGACGATGACCGTCATCGTCATTACGACGATGATGATCCCTTTGGGGGTTTCGGAGGTCCCCCAGGGTCCGGTCTGTCCAGCACCCTAAGAGCTCTGACCGGGATGATGTCAGGTATCTCATCAAGGCTACGTGATATCCTCAGCAATCTTCGGCAAAAAGACGACCCTTCAGTGCAGCTTATTGCCCTACAGGAGCTTTCCGAGCTTCTATTAGTTTCAAATGAGGACAATCTTTCGGGACACTTTCGCCTGATGCTTTTGTCAAAGAACTGGTGGTCTTGATGCAGCCTAGTGAATTCAACGGTAGTGATAGTCCTGAGATTATGCTCCTAGCATGTCGTTGCTTGGCCAATCTCATGGAAGCTCTCCCTGCTAGCGCTGCTAACGTTGTTTACGGAGGGGCCGTTCCTGTGTTATGTCGGAAACTGTTGGAAATTCAGTTCATCGATTTGGCGGAGCAAGCTCTAAGCACGCTAGAGAAGATATCTGTCGAGTATCCTACTAGTATTGTCCGAGAGGGCGGTCTGACTGCGTGCTTATCTTACTTGGACTTTTTCGCTACAAGCACCCAACGAACTGCAGTGACTACAGCAGCCAATTGCTGCCGCAACATTCCCGAGGACTCATTCCCCGTTATTAAGGATGTTATGCCGATCCTGCTTAATGTTTTGGGAAGCAGTGACCAGCGTGTTGTTGAGCAAGCATCCTTGTGTGTCACCCGAATCATCGAGAGCTTTCGGTATCAATCATCTAAGTTGGAACAACTAGTCAGCGTTGACCTCCTCAAAGCTATCCTGAGGCTTCTGGTTCCAGGCACAACGAACCTCATCAGCTCCAGTATCCACACTCTTTTTCTCCAATCCCTCGCCTTCACCGCAAAGGCAAGCCCTCGTCTTTCTGCTGAGCTGGTCAAATTGAATGTTGTTGAAACATTGTATCAAATTTTAACTGGTGTCTCCCCGCCAAGTGAGACAGAAGATGTTGCGTCGAAGCTAGATAGCGTGGTTATCATGCAAGCCTTGATCCATCGGCCCCGTGAGCAAATCATCGAGACTCTTAACGTCGTCTGCGAGTTGCTCCCGGGCCAAGGTGGCCTGGCGTCTCAGTGTCTCACGGTAGTGGTGATCTCGATGTTACCGAGCCAATTACTCCGACCTCGTCATCTCTCGGAACACGAAAGAAATCATCATCAGAGAAAAGACTAGAGCTTTTGGACGAATGCAAGGATCAAGTGCGGAGGTTCGCCCTCATCCTTTTCCCTACCTTGACAGACGCCTTCTCTAGTACGGTGAACCTAACGGTACGCCAAAAGGTGCTCGATGCTCAGCTCAAAATGCTCTCCAACCTGGACAAGGATATTCTCGTCGACTCATTAAAATCAGTGCCTTACGCATCATTTCTTGCGGCGATTTTGTCTCAACAAGACCACCCGTCACTCGTGATGTATGCTATACAAATCACAGAACTCCTACTGGGTCGCCTGGACCACATATATCGGTACCAAATTTACAGGGAGGGTGTTATCTCTGAGATAGCCAAGCTGGCCGCTGAATACAAGGAACCCGAGGCCAAACCTGTTGAGAATCCACCAGTAAACCAGCCTATGACCTCAGCAGATGCCGAAGCTGACAGAGTCTCAATTCATAACGACTCTGATGAAGGTCACGACGACGAGGACCACCAAGACGATGAAGATGAGGACCATGCCGATGATGACGACGAAGAAGATGACGATGATGATGACGACGACGATGATCAGGAAAACGAACATCGCGAGGACATGACTGGCTCACCTAGCTCTGACGGTTCTACTATGTCTCTGGATGCGCCTCCACGTCTTATGTCACTGATATGCCGTCAATGAAGTCCCGCATGCTGAGGCTGCTAAGAAATTCTTGGAAACTTATGAGACCGAGAAGCATGGCAAGACAATGAAGAAAAAGGCGGTCAAAATTCTGAGCGACTTACAACACCTAGCCTCGAACATTGAAGCCTTCTATCTCCATCGCACAGCAGATGACTTAAGTCCCCAAAATGGCACCAAGTTATGGAAGCACCTTGCATCATATTTCGATGCCGATGTTCTCGAGAGTGTTACGAGCGCGGAGCTCCTTGCTTCTGGACTGGTCCGCGTTGTTGAGGAGGTGTTCAGCAACCCCGATGAAGCTTTAGCGAATTCTGCAAGAGCCGCATTTCTCGAGGTTTTTATGGCTAATACTGTCAGTTCTAAACCAAAGACCGCTACCGCCGACTCCCCAGCAACATCATTCAGTGTCATGATTCACAAACTTCAGGATCTATTGAGTCGCTCGGAGCATTTCGAGGTCCTTACTGTTCATCACAATGCACTTGATAGCCGAAGTAGCAGTGCTGCGTCGATGCTGGCTAAACAAATTAAGATCAAGCTTACGGCTGACGACGACTCCGATATACCCCGATCATACCGGAGCATTATGGTCTCGATTCATGCCATCGCCACCTTTAAAGCGTTGGATGATTATCTACGACCACGTTATCAATCTTCACGAGCGTCCGCGTGGGTCTCGACCACGTGATGTTTGTCTCGGGCTTTAGCTGCTATGGCCAGCTCAGCTGGTCTCGTACCACCCGATCGCCTAGCAGACCGCCTTGCGGAAAGGGATCGCCTCGCAGAGAGGCTAGGTGCTAGTTTGGCTGCTAATCCTACACCCCCGCCCCACCTCCTCAAGCTTCTACGTCTCGTACGACGAGGAAGTCCAAGTCGAAACAGCCAGACCAGCCTGAGACGCCTTCTACACCGGGACAGACACCGGCGTCGGACGAGAGAAAGCCATTCTTCGTAGATCGACTCGCCGTCATCCGGCGCCGGCAAGCGAGACTCCTGCTCCGCCTCCCCCGCCTCCGCCCGAAGAAGATGACGACTTGCAAGACGCACTAGAGTGTGCTGACGAGAAGCATATATCTGATGAGGAGGATGATGAGAATACCGATATTGGCGCTAGCAGTGCCCTTGATGCTATAGTAGGCGAGTTGGATGAGGAGATGGAAGACGCGCCAGCCCCTGAACCGACTGCGGTTAATATGGAAGTAGCCGCCGGGGGGAAGATTACCGCTACAAAAGAGGACGGGACACGAGTGCCGACTCCGGGGCAGACAAGTGGCCTCGCTAATCTTCCCAGTCGTAGTGCGCCTCCTATCCAGTCCCCGCTAGCGCAGCAGAACACACCCACACCGACGCCGGGGCCGTCTTCGAGACCTCTTTCGTATGCGGCTGCTATACAGTCCGTGCCTCAGGATTGGCACATCGAGTTCAGTCTTGGTGACAGGGTCATTCCCAATGAGACAACTATTTACCGCGCTGTTCACAACAACCCATCTCCTCCAGCCGACCACTTAAGCCGTAGCGTCTCTCTACAATACATACCATCAAGTTCCGACGTGTATCTGGGCCGCCACCAGCTGAACCTATTGGCTTCTCGCTGCCATCCTTTGATGGATTACCAGATGTCAATGTGTGCCTGCATCACTTGCTAATCATCCAACTACTGCATCTATTCTCCGTCTTCTCAATATCCTTCATGACCTGAATGCTAATATGATGATATCGTGGTTGAGAACAAGACTAACCTGCGGTTGAACGTGGAGCCGCTGTCCCAGTTTGTCAACACAAAATTAACGGCAAAGCTAAACCGCCAGCTGGAAGAGCCTCTTATCGTTGCTAGTAACTGCTTGCCAAGCTGGAGCGAAGACCTTGCCAGGCTATATCCCTTCCTTTTCCCGTTCGAGACGCGTCATTTATTTTTACAATCGACCTCGTTCGGCTATGCGCGGTCAATGAGCAGATGGCAGAATGCGCAGCAAGAGGATACCTCGCGACGAGATCGCCGTGATGAGCGACCCTTCCTTGGCCGTCTTCAGCGACAAAAGGTTCGTATCTCGCGTTCAAAGATCCTCGAGTCCGCGCTCAAGGTGATGGAACTATACGGGAGCTCCCAAAGTATCTTGGAGGTTGAGTATTTTGAGGAAGTCGGAACCGGTCTAGGTCCAACATTGGAATTTTACTCAACAGTATCGAAGGAGTTCTCCAAGAGAAAGCTAAAGCTTTGGCGCGAGGAGGATTCCCAAGACAGTGATGAGTTTGTCTCTGCTCCCAACGGTCTCTTCCCAAGGCCTCTTAACCAAGATGAGGCCTCTAGCGAAATCATTCTGCAGCTATTTAAAATGCTTGGCAAATTCGTAGCTCGGTCTATGATTGACTCCCGCATCATTGACATCCATCTCAACCCAACTTTCTTCCGTATAGGCGAAGGCGTCGGGGTCAAGCCATCGCTCGGGGCGGTGAAAATCGTAGACCCTGGCTTGGCCAATTCATTGAAGCATATTAAGAAGTTCGTCTTGGCAAAGAAAGCAATTGCTGAGGATCCGAACCGAACACCAGCACAAAAAGTCGTGGATACACAACGTATCATCATTGATGGCACAATCCTTGACGACCTTGCCTTGGATTTCACATTACCTGGGTATCCCGATATTGAGCTCATTCAAGGCGGGGCCCACACTCAAGTCACAATTGACAACGTTGAATCTTACCTCCAAAATGTGATCGACATGACCCTGAATCGTGGCGTTAAGCGGCAGGTAGACGCTTTCCGTGCCGGATTCTCTCAAGTATTTCCCTATTCAGCCTTGAGTGCATTCACACCTGATGAACTGGTGACACTTTTCGGTCGTGCGGAGGAAGATTGGACTTTAGAGAGTACGTTGATAAATCGAGACTAGATTTTTGCAGTTAGCTAACATTTCTCAACAGCCCTAACAGATTCTATCAAGGCGGATCACGGGTTCAATATGGACAGCAAGAGTGTCAAGAATTTGCTTCAGACCATGAGCGAACTGACAGCAACTCTACGTCGTGACTTTCTACAGTTTACTACGGGCAGTCCAAAGCTCCCAATTGGAGGTATGTATAATTGCCTCTCTACTATTCAGATCTTCCCTAACTGACGGTACATTAGGTTTCAAGAGTTTGACCCCCATGTTCACGGTTGTTTGCAAGCCCAGCGAGCCACCCTACACATCTGATGACTACCTACCAAGCGTCATGACTTGTGTGAACTACCTAAAACTCCCCGACTACACTAGCATTGATACCCTGAAGCGGCAGCTATTCAAGGCCATCAAGGAAGGCCAAGGCGCTTTCCATCTATCATAAATCGATGGGGACCGAGGAATCAGAAGCTTTCGTTGCATATTCGTATCAGATACACAACAAAGATGATGTAATTTGGGCCATAGCTCAACCTGTCTCAAGGCGTAGAGTAGCGCTGAGCCGGGCGATAAATATTTTTCATTCGCCATGTCTCCCCCCTAGGCTTTCCACAACAACAGTCTTACGAGCGTTGACGAAGAAGAAAAAAGGACGAGAAACGATGGGGCTATGGGTTTGTGAAGGTATGGGTTATTTTTGCATGGGAAGGTTTCGTTCACGGCGTAGGGTTGAATTGAGAGGCTACAAAGGCATGGATGGGTCTTTCATATCGGCAGCCCGGATTCGCTCTCCCGGACTCCCTACATGTGAAAACCGTGGTAGCTTCTAATAAGGTACATAGACTGTTTATATGCCACAGTACGAAATTGATATTGCGCGTTCTGTCAAACTAATTTCTTTAAAGTGTGGCATACGCGAAGATAGACCTTCAGTTTCGTCATCATTGCGTGGTAAAAAGCGACCCTGTTGCTGGTGTCAAAATATTTCAATGTCAACCGTTTGCATGAGGACATTACTAGTAGGAACCTGGAATTCATTTCAACTGTGCGTGGCGGCGAAAGAGGGCGTCGTGTTATGCCGGTGGTGCCATAGCTTACTATTCCAAGCTAATATATCACACACATGTTTACCTAACACGGCAAACTCTAGAGTCGATGCTGCTCTCACCCTGCCAAAAGTAAAACCCCCAATGCCCCCCCCCCCCCCACCTTCCTCTATCTCCCTTCTCTCTATTGGGTTCTTATAGTTTAGGCTCAGCAGCCTTCTTTTTTGAGCGGTGTCCCTTCGGCAGCTCCATTTTCTCGATATAATGCTGGCCCAGCGTCGTCTTCTCCCGCATGGGCAACCGGGTCCAGGCCTCGTACTGGGCCTGCTCGTTGCGCCAGAGGGCCATCTCCGCCGCGATCCAACGCGCGGCGTGCCGGGCCGTCTCGCCAGGCACTTCCATGGGGAACAGGTGGCCTTTGCCTTCCATCAGCACCTCGGCCACACGTCCGGCTTCACGCCGCCGCTGCCGCCTATGCCGACGCCGCATGTCGCGAGCGGAGGGCGCGCACGTCGGGCTCGGACACCTCGCTCGTGCTACCGTGCACGAAGAGGGCGCTAGGCCGCACCGCTTGTAGCGCTTGAAAGACAACGCCGCCTTCTGAGCGGTAAAAGGGGAATGTCTTTGCTATCTCTGGCAGCTTGGACGTCAGAGCTGGGTCAAAGTCGGGTGCGCCGGCTCTGGAGAGGGTGTAGGTCGGGGGAGAAGTGGAAGAATCAATAGTGATGTGCTGCTTGAGAGGCCGTAGAATGTGAAGACTTCCTGGTGCTTGGTTGTGCGCAATGTTGCACCCGGAGCGGTGGGTTTACTGGGGTCTGAGGAAGCGGAAGCAGGGAGCACGGGATATAGCGGTGTGGGCAGCTCCCGGATCGCATTTCTGGTTCCATGCCTCCAGCACCGCGGGTCCCAACCCCTGTGTAGAACGGCGACCGCCGGAAGGACTCGATGGCCTCCTGTTTACTGGGCCAGACGTCACGGCGGAACGTCGACAGCCGGGCTGCCATGGTGCCGGACCCGGGAGGCCGCGACGCATCGAGGGCGACGATAGTCGGGTCGAGCAGCACCAAACTCGTCAGTAGCCGCGGGTGCAGCAGCGAGAGGTGCGTCAGGATGTTGGCGCCGAACGAATGGCCGATCCCGATGAGGGGCCGCGGCATCTCAGACCGGAACACGTTGGTCAGATGGAGCAAGTCCCGCGTGTGGTCATGCCAGGACGGGTCGTCGCCCATCTTCGCCTCGTTCAACTCTCCGCTGTACCCCTGGTTCGAAACGTCGGCGATCCAGATGCCTCGGATCCGGAACCCCGAATCCTGCTGCTGCGACTGCGCGTGCAGGTCCTCCCATAGCGCCTCGTACAGCTCCTTTGGAAACCCGTTCGCGTGCGCCGCTAGGATGGTCACGTCTCCCGGCTGCGGGACGGGTTATCCTTCGGCGTTGTACTGCTTCACGTGGATGTGTAATACGTCTTCCTGGCTGTTGGCTGTTGCGCGTGCCCATTCCCTGACGTGCTGGCCTGGCACTACGTGCTCTTTTACGTGGAAGGGGAATGAAGACATGGCGTGAACTTGTTATAGCTACTGTTATAATCTCTGGCTGTTGACTGCTGTGATAGTACTACACTATTTATTGATCCGACCAGCGACGGTTTCAGTAGAGGAGCGAGGACAGGTGAAGGTCAAGCCGTAGTTAGTCTTCGTGCGAAACAAGGTACCATGCGGATTCATATCATGATAGACAACGGGATACACGGTAATTTTGTAACGGATGTAATAGAACGTGAAACACCACGGTAACACTGCTAATTCATTGGTATGTAGTCTGGAGATGGTCGTTCTTCTTCACAGCAGCCAAAAGCGAAACATCTAGATGCGCTTATCCTTGAATGGTCGCCGCGGTGGTCCACATTGCTCTTTTGCCTCGGCATTTATCCCAGAAATCTCGGTAGTAGGACTATGTAAATAGATTCAACATGAGCCTGGTAAAACGTAGAATGTTATGCAATGACTGAACTAGATTCAGGAGAGTTGCTAGCAAAGGCCGGAAAGCGATAGGTGGTGACCCAAGACCCAATATGAATCGTGTACCGATGCAAAGTCATCGTCTCGCGACGCTTTGTAGAACACCCTTTTCATTGCTTTGATCGTCGACTTGGTGTAAGTTAGGTACCTAAACGTACCACTAGCAGGTTGCTTATTTCCCCGAGCAGAACTAATCTCAATTTGGGTTGGTGCTGTAATGAGCGGGGGCGCTTCGAAGTACCTTGGATCTGGCCCAGATGTATTCACTTACTGGCGAATGCCCTAATTGATATGCACTTTACGCGACATCGGAGCGCGACAGCGCGTTGGGCAACCCACACCTAACACCCAACGTCATCCACCTTCATCCTTCCCACACTTGGCACTTACACACAAGTTGAAGATTCCCTCTCCCTAGAGGCAACACACCTGCTGGTAGTTTTCTGCCCTACAATACAGCGTTCAATACTCGGCACTTTGAAATATCTTCTTATTTTCCCTACCAGCCGTGCGTATTGCTTCGGTCGCGTGCCATCTCAGGAACTTGGTGTGGAGATTGATTGTGGCGAGTCGCTAGCGAAAGTCGCCTTTGGCCGACGTACGCTGTGCCACGATGCCTGCACAGACGCGTTCTCGCGGTAAGCCTTCTGCCGCTACCACGTATAGATCTACGTCTGCTGCTCCTAAACAGCAAGAGTTTCCGCATCGCCGCCAAACGGTGAAGAAGACATATGGACGATCAAGGCCAAAACGCGATATGAAACAGGAAACGTTGACGCAGTTCGACTTTACTTCCTCTGCAATGCGTGACTTTGTTGAGCTCGAAGATGATGACGAGGAGGAGGAGGAAGAGGCGAAAGTAGAAGGAGAGGTGGAAGAGGCAAAGAGAGTGAAGCTGGAGCCTCCTAGACCGGCTGAAAAAGCCACAGCCAAGGCAAAGTCACGCAGCAGCAGACGAAGAACCGCCGGTGAAGAACTATATGTTGAGGAGAAACCCCGACAGTCTAAAAGACGAAAGACTTTAGGAGATTCTCCTATTTCGAGTGTATCAAGCAGCTTTCACACGCAGACATTAACCCAGATGATGTCACAAATGACAAGGACGCGGATCCCTGGCAAATTGAAGACTCGCAGGACGATGGGACTCGAAGTTAGTAATGGAAACTCCGAAGAAAGTGCCAAGGCAGCCGGTGAAAGTGAAGCTCAACAGGATATCGATTCTGCGGTTCCTAGCTTGATCAAATCCGCCACGCCAGCCAACCGTCAGAAAAGGACAGAGATTCCGTCGACCCAGTCACCAGCAACGCCTATGCTACTCCGCTATAGCCCTGCTCCACATCCCTCACCTTTGATGACCAAGTCAACCAATATTGGAGCACTGTCTCCCATCTTAAAAACGTCCCGCAAGACGCCTAGGAATGCGGTTATACCCGACTCTTACAGCACCGCCCACGATTCGTCTCCCGCGCATAGTGAGAAGTCCACCGTCAAAGCGACGCCGTCGAAGAGGTTGCGTTTCAATTTACCTGAGGATAAGGAGAACATTACACCTGGTAGAACAAAGCCCAAATCTCCAAAGCCAAAGTCTCAGTCTACCGGACGACGGCCATTGCAAGAAGTTCCTGATTCCGACGAGGAGCTAGAAGACCCAGATGAAACAGAATACGAGACCGAAGAGGACGAGTATGGAGCTCGCGATCCGGAAAGCCCTACTCCTAAACGGTTCCACAATACTATCCTCCCACCAATCGAAGATGCGGAGCCTGAGCTAGAGTCTTCGCAGACAGTTGATCACCCTATAGAAAGAGCAGTGCAGCAAGTGGTGGCAAGTGGAAGTCGACTTTCAAGTCTAGAACTCGGTTTAGAGATACACGATGAAATTACATCCGCCTCGGAAATTGAACTACCAGCGTCGCCTGATTCAGGATTGCAAGCAAGAGAGCCCCATTTGGCACATCCAAACACACAGTCATTGAATCTCATGTTTTGAGCCAGGAGCCCAATCTGGAACCTGATACAGAGGTTCAAGTTCAGACACCAGAAACTCCTCGAGCAGAACAAAGCATTATCGAATTAGATTCAACCTCGACACTCGATCAAAAATAGAATCCCCTCCATCGGGACAGGACGAAAACGAAGATGCAGAAGACGATCTGCCCATGTCACAAGATTACCTATACACTCAAGGCTAGAGAGCCAAGTTTGCCACTGGACTCATCCGTGCCCTTGGCCCTCAAAACACCCCATTCTGATATCATGGTCTCTCTACACCCGAGCACATTGCTAGAATCGTAGATCGAAGCAAGAATCATGAATTCAGAGCCTGGAAAATACCACAGCAGTCTCCCGCATATGGGTCTACATCACAAGACCATTCCGAACTGAAGTATATGTGTCGTTTCGGTGAGCCAAAATACCTGGGGAGATAGAAGATGAGACAGGTGCGGGCAACGTTGAATTCAATCAAGGAAAAAGCCTGGCGAAGTTCGCATATGAAATACTCCAAGTGTATGAACTCAATAATCCGTCTCATTGGATGAGATGAAGAGGAAAGGTGGGTGGCTGTGCTCCGCAGAAGTATACCTATATACCTCCAGCTGTTGTGGGTGAACTCACAGCCAATCTAAGGTGTGCCTTATTCGAAGATAAATCTCAGTCGCAAAGCGTCACCCGCCAGGATATATCGAGTCTCAAGAGTTGAAGGCACAGCTACAAAGCGACGCAGATATAATACACAGCACTCGGAAGAGACGATAGATGGATTATTCCTGCAAGTCAGTCACCAGCGCAAGGATAATTTCGAACTCTGAGGATGTGTCGAATAGGCAACATTTCGCGAGACCGGCTCTCTCTAGAGTACGTTCAACCTCATCTAATCCAGAATTGCCGTCGCTCCCGCCGAGCCAGAGGCAACGCAGCTTTGTGCGGGCTTCTCAGGCGACCACAGTAAGCCAGGTTCATCAAGCCCGGCAATATCACCGGGGAAATCCGTCATCCAATTCCCCTGCCTAGCAGCAGTCCGGCGATGCTACGCCGAATTCATTCTTCCCTTCGGTCTTCGCAGCTCCCCACGACGAGTCAGATGCTGCCTGATAGCTTGTTGAATGACGATATCCAAGCACCCCCGCCGATTGTGTGGGATTCTGCAGATGAAAACTCAGATTAAATTTCACTTTTTGAGACATGAATGTATGGTTGGTTTTGCCAGGGAAGGAGTTTGGCCACTTGTGCTTCTAGGTATACGCCTTGCATTGCATGAGCAGAGAGGATCGCGTGGCGTTTTTTTATTGGTTTGGTCATTCGGAATAAGGCCATGGTTTGAGTGGGTTTATAGCTAGATACAACTGCCCACGCTCCGGTAATGGTACACTTGCTGTGTAGGAAGTGTCTTCATAATAACGGATGGTTCTATGAATAAGTAGGAAATGAAGTAGGAAAGGATAGGGAAATTGCCACATAGCTACTTTATATCTGCGCAGCTTTCTGTATTGAGTTCGCTAATTTCCTATACACTGAGTGTAAAGTAGCTCATAGCTACCATGAATTTTGAGAACATTTGATAAATCCCTCAACAGCGAACAGATTTGCGAGGCTATGTATCTCTGTGATAGCTATACGGCTGATGATATAATATTGGAACCCTTCTATCCTAGCCAAGTGATCGTGCTGTATCCACACCCCCCTCGTCTATGAGAGTTACAGGGGCGAGATATGCATCAGAGAGAACTTTTACGATGAATAATCTACGTCCAGAACACCCAGCCTTGAAACAATATTACCGACATCAAGTTACTTTTAAAGGCGGGGTAGTGCGTCTTCCAGACACCTACAATCTGGCATTTGTGATCATAGTTGGAAGTTATACCCCAATTAAATAAAAAGTTATCGAAGGACATACTAAGAGAATGTGTTAGCCCGTAACTTCGTCATTTGATGATAATGATCAGGTAATAATAGCGCAGAGCTTGGCATGCTCGAGGATTTATGGATAATATTGACACTTAGAACAATCAAAAAGTACTGTATTTTGGTGTATCACAGTTTATGTACAGGCTCTGCAGCCACGGTCTAGGTCTACTTCTCTCTCTCGGCTTTTTCCTCCGGTTTCGGTGTGTGGTAGCTTGAAGCTATCTGGCTTACGATCCTGACCGGGGCCGACCTTTCCCATGCACTAGAGCCACCTCGAAGTTGCGGAAGGCCTGCGTCAACTCGAGGGGCCCGGTGACAATGCGCTTCTTCTCCTCGTCGTAGCGGACCTCGGTGTAACCGGTGCGCGGAAGTCCTTCCGCAGAGGGGCGCCTCGAAGCCGTAGTCGGTTAAGATGCGGCGCAGATCCGGGTGGCCGGTGAAGAATACGCCAAACATGTCGTACACTTCACGCTCGTACCAGTTGGCGCCGTCGAATAGACTTGTAATGCTTGGGACGGGGGATGCCTCGTCGGCGTATGTCTTGACGCGGATGCGTGCGTGCGTTGTGTCTCACGCTCAACAGGTTGTATACGACCTCGAACGAGCGTCCTTGGTGGGGAAGTCGGACTGCGTGATGGTGCTGACCTGGGTGAACTCGGCAGCTGTGTTGTCTGTCGGCGTGGGTCAGCAATTCCCGTGGCTTGCAAGGGATGCAGAGCACGGGTCTCACATTTGAGAAAGGAGAACGGGTATGACGCCAGCCGGGGAGATGTAGATAACCAGCTCGTCCTTCCACACAGAGAACTGCTGGACGTACTTGGGCAGACAGCCATGACCCAGGCGCCGTAGCGGTGCAGGTCGTCGGCCTTGGTGGCGTACTTGTCTGCGCGGGGTTGACGATGGGGACGTTGAGCTCCTTGGGGTGGTTCCGGGGCGCGTGCCTCATGTTCTTGACATCTGTGGGTATGGCGACATTTTGGCGCGAGGTCGAGGCGATGCAGCGCACGGCCTGCTCGTTCCAGGGCTGGAGGGCGGGAGTAGTAGGCTTCACGGTCGCAGAGCTGTGGCGAAAGCCCTGTTGCGGCAGAGCTTGGTCGCCATGGCTGGTGAGAGGCTGGCGGGCCATGGTGGTGGACGGATTGGCCGGGATGTGTGAGTTAATTGACCATTAAGGCGATATCAAGTAATCATCGCAGAGGTACCTACCTACCTACTTGAGGTACGACCTCGACCTATGGCATTGCAGGGGTGTATGGGGAAGAACATTAAAGCGGGCTCCGAGAGTTGAGGTGCTAGCGCGGAAGGAGCGGGATATCTAAACATCCCAAACTATACTAGTTCCGAATCGAAATGTCGCGCCCTACTTATCCTTACACACAAGTTCCCCCCGTTTTTAGGAACATACCGATAATAGCATTTTTTTATTTGTAAACTACTATAATAATTATTTAATTATTTAAAATACGATTTTTTACTAAAAATAGCGATTTTTATATATTTAAAGCTTTTATAAACTTCGAAAATAGCGTTTTTAATATTATTAGCTTTAAAATAGCGTTTTTTACGTTATTAGCTTTAAAATAATGTTTTTTATACTTTCGAAGCTTTTATAGCTTTTAAATACGCGTTTTTTATACTAATAGCTTTAAATTAGCGATTTTATGCTTTCGAAGTTTTTTATAAACCTTAAAAACGGCGTTTTTTGTGTTATTAGCTTTAAAATAGCGTTTTTTGCGCTAATAGCTTTAAAACAGCGTTTTTTATACTTTTAAAGCTTTTATAGCCTTTAAATACGCGTTTTTTGCGTTAATAGCTTCGAATTAGCAATTTTATGCTTTTAAAGCTTTTATAGCTTTTATAGCTTTTAAAAACGGTATTTTTATGTTATTAGCTTTAAAATAGCGTTTTTTATACTTATAGCTTCGAATTAACGATTTTTTACGCCTTTATAGCTTTTATAGCCCTTAAATACGCGTTTTTTGCGTTAATAGCTTTAAATTAGCGATTTTAACGCTTTTAAAGCTTTTATAGTTTTTAAATATACGTTTTATATATTAATAGCCCTAAAACAGCGTTTTTTGCGCTAATAGCTTTAAATTAGCGTTTTTTGCGCTAATAACTTTAAATTAGCGTTTTTTATGCTTTTAAAACTTTTATAGCTTTTAAAGCTTTTAATTATACGTTTTTATTACTTTTAAAGCTTTTAAAGCTTTCGAAATAACAATAAAGCTTTTTTAATATTATTTTAACGTATAAATATATTAATAATAATTATAATATAACTAATCGAATATTAAAATTAATAATTAATTTAATTATAATATAAAAACTATATAACGTTATTAAAAACAATATAACTTTTAAAGTTATACCGAATAGTTTTTAAAGTTATAAAGTTAATATAATACGTTAAAGCTATTTTTATAAGCTTTAAAAATATTAATCGAAAAATTAAATATTTATTTAGATTTATATTTTAATAAAATATAATAATTTTTAGCAATTTAATATAATATATATATAGCTATACAAACAATTTCCGATTAATTAAAAAAAGTCGATTAGTTATAAAAAAGCTAAAAATTAAAATAATATAATAAAACCTTATAAATAGCTATTTTATATTTATTAAATTATAAATTTTATTATTAATATATTCGTTTTTATTAACGAATTTAATATTAATAAAAAAAATATAAACTATTAATATAGCTAAGTATTTAAAAATTAATTTTTTTTATTTCGAAATTATTAAAATAAAATAACCGATTTAATATATGTTTATAATTATATAAATAATATATTAAACGAAACAATATTTATATATTAAGGTTTAATTAATATAAAAAGTTTTAAAATCTAGTTTAAAAAAAATATTATTTTTAATAAACTTATTTTTTAAGCTTTAGTTAGTTTTTATAATAAATAACGCTAGTTTTTATTATTTTATAGCTATATATAAATTAGAAATATATAAAATTAAACTATAATATTTATTTTTATACTTATTAGATTTTAATTTTATTAAGGCTTTTTTAGTATATTAAAAATATATATAAAGCGTTATAATAAATAAAAAAACTATAAATTTACTAATGATTATAAATTTAGTGCTTTTTATATATTTATATAAAAAAAATTAATAAATAAAATAACGTTATATAAAAGTATTTTAAAACAATAAACGTAAAATATAACTTAAATTTATAGTTTAATTTATATATAATTTAAAATATTTTTAGTATTAATAATTTATTTTTTTATACTTAGCGTTATATTTAATTTTTAACGTTTATTATTATTTTTAGTATTATTATCGTTAATTATTTCGATTAGGGAAAATTTTTTACTAGTTAAAGCAGCAAATTAAATAAAAATAAAAAAAAAGTACTTATTAAAAAAATAAAACTATTATAAATAATATTAATAATATATTTTTTACGCGATTTACGTATTATTTATTTATTTTATAATAGCTTCGGTAATACTATCGCTAAAGTTATATATATAATAATTATTCGATATTTTTTTATATATTTAAATATTAAATTTAATTTTTGCTTTTAAAAAAATAATATAAAAATAATATAACTATATATAATACTTTTAAGCATTTTATAGTGTTCGAACTAAAAAAAAATAGTTCGCAGATTATATAAAAATTAATATTTTATATATTTAAAGCTATTTTTAAAGCTATAAATATATTTTACTATTATTATATTATTTAAAAATTATTTAATAAGTTAATATATAAATCTTAGTAGTTTATATTTATTTTTAAAAGTAAAAAGTTTTATATCGGTAAGTTAAAAAATTCCGCGTATGCTTATAATAATATTATCCGAAGGAATTAATATGCTTATATTTTTATAAAACTATTATATAAAGTGCTTATATAATTTATTTCGGAAAATATATATTAGCTAAACTTATTGCTAGTTATACTTCGCTATAAATAATTTTTTAATAAAAATAACTTTATATTATATTTTAAAAAAACTATTAATAGTTTAACTTAGTAATAATAGCAGTATTTATAATCTTTAAGCCGAGATAAATTGCTACACTTTAACAAGGGGGGTAACCCCGCAGGGGTCCCACTGCAAGGTAGAGCTTGCTCCACTAATAAATAGAGTCTAGTCCTATAGATTAGATAAAAAAGCTAAGAACTAATAAATTTCTTATTTTAGCAAAAGCTTTATTTAGTATTTTTTTTTTTTTTTATTTATATAAACTTAATATTATATTATTTTTAGTAAAACTTATTAAATAGTACGGTAAGTTTTATAATTTTTGTTTTTATGTTATTTTAGTTTTGTTTTTTTCGGCCGGTAGTTTATTTATATAGTTATTTTTTAACTGCTCCGGCGATTTTACGTATTATTTTTAATATTTTTATAGTATTATAGTAATATTTAAACTTTATATTAATTTTATTTTTATTAATTTTATATTTTTAATAAAACAAAAAAGCTTAAAAAAGTTTATTTTAATATTATTTATATTAATTTAGTATTTTAATAAAGTAATAAAAGTTCGAAATATTTTAATATTTATTTATTTTAAAAAAATACGTTATTATTTTAATATTTTATATTTTAAAAAAAAAAAAAATATTAATTATTAATAATTTATATCGAATTAATTAGTTTTTAGTTTAATATTAACGTTACGATTTATATTATAGTTAAATTTATATTTAATATTATTTTTAAAATAGCTTTATTATTTTTATATTAATTATATCCGGCTAAAACTAACGTTTATAATAATTATTATTATTTTTATAACTTTAATATTATTATATTTTATTTGTTTAATAAATTATTTTAAAACTTTTTATAAAATAGTTAATAATTTTTTTTTTATTAAAAGTTATTTATTATTTTAGCAATTTTAATAATTAATAAACTATTTATTTTATATTATATTTTAAGTTATTTTATAATTTATTTATTTTTAGTACGAAAATAAAATTATAATATTTAATTAATTTATATATTTATAAAATAATTAATAATAAAAAATATTTAATTACTTATTTAAAAACTACGTTTATTTTAAATAGTTATAATATATTAATTAATTATATTATTTTTTATAAATTCTTTTTAGTTAGCTATTTTATACGTTATATTTAAAGCTTATTTAAAATTTAAAATAAATATTATTATTAAAATAAAACTTAAAAAATTTAATAGTTTAATTTAAAAGCTAAAAAGTTTTATAGTTAAATAATAATATAGCTATAATAAAAAAATTTAATATTTAAGCTAATTAAAACTAATTTAATATTAATACTATTTAATTTTAATATTTATTATAGCTATTTATTAATCGATTTATAATAGCTTTAGTTAAAAAAAAAAAAAATAATATTATTTCTAGCTATCTACGTTAAGCTATAACGTCCGGACTTATATTGCCGCTAAATTTTAGCTTATTATTAAAACTTTTTACAATAATAAAATTATTATTTATATTTTTAATATAAACTATTTAATTATTATATATTAAAAAAAGCAAAATATAATTATTTATATTAATTTTTAAGCTTTTTTTTTTTAGCTTTAATATATTTAAAATTTTAAAACAATAAATTAAAAGCTTGCGTAGTTTAATTAATTAAAATTAAATTTTAATAATTTAAAAACTATTTTTAAAAGTTTAATAATAATAAAAAATTTAAAACTATATTTAAAAAAGTTTAAAAAATAAAACAACTATTTTAATAGTTTTATTATTTAATTAGCTTTATAAAAAAATATAGCTAAATTTTTTAAATATATTATTAATATATATTAAAAAGTTAAAAATATTAAAGCTATTTTAATAAAGTTAATTAATAAATAAAAACAATTAATAAAAAAAATAATAAAATTAAAAACTAAAAATTAAACTTTAAGCTAACAAACTTTAGTTATATATATATAAATATATTTATAAATAATAAAATAACTATTATTTATAAACGTTATAATAATTATATAAAAAATTCGATAAAATAATAACGTACCGTTTATAAGTATACTAGCTACTACAATAATATAACTATAACCTATAAATTTTTAAAGTTATAATATTAATAATTAGTATTAAATATATTATAGCTAATAAAAAATCGTAGCATTAAAATAATTCGGTAATACTATTATAATAAAAACAATCGTAATTTTAAACTAACGATTTTTAATATATTAATTTTATATCTAAATTATTATTTTATTATTTTATTTATATATTAACTAGTATTTTTATTAAATATATATTAATTAAACTTTAAACGTTCTAAATAATATATATTTATAATAACCCGATAATTTTATATATATATAGCGCTAATAATTTATATAGTACTAAAAATAGTAATATATACTAAATTAACTAAAAATATAAAATATTAACTTTTATATAAATATTTAAAAGATTTTTATATTTAAACATAATTTATATAACTAATAAAAAATATATATTTAATATTTTTAATACCCCTTAATATTTTAAAATCTTTACCCGAAAAATAGCTAATATAAAACTTTAGTATATAGTTTAATTTATAAGTTTAATAGTTAGTAAAAAATCTTTAATTTTAGCTTTTTAAATAGTTTAATATAAAAAAACTAAATAGATTTTTTACGTTATATTAATAGTTTAATAAAGCTTAAAATAAATAGCTTTTAATATTTAATATTTAATTATATTTAAAACTTATTAAAACGTTTTATAAAAATTTTAATAATAATAATAATAATAATAATAATAATAATATTAATAAGCTAAAATAACCTAGCAATATTAAATAAACTTTATACTAACCGTATAAACTATTTAAATTACGCCCGCCGTATAACCTACAAGATTTTAATATAAAACCTTTATAAAATTAAATAAAAATATAATAAAGTTAATATTCAAAAAAAAATCTATTAATATTTTATAGTATAATAAACTAGTAAAGCTAAAAAAAACAAACGTTAATTAGTTCGACCTAAAATAAAATAATCTTAATATAAAAATATATAATTATAATAATAAGCTAATTTTTATAAATATATTTTATTTTATTAAATATATTAATTTGTTTTTAAAAAATAAAAAATTAATAAAAGCTAATAATAAATAATTATTATTTATATTTTAAACGTTTTATTAAAACTAGCTATTATAATAAAATAATAAGCTAATAGTTTTAAAATAAACTAATATATATAAAAAAAATTAACTATAATTATTAATAACTTTATTAATAAGTTCGCTATATAAGCTTTTTAAGCTATAAAATTATTTAACTAATTATATTTTAAGCTAAAATATTTTGTTCGTAATAAAATAATTATAATTATTTTTATTTAGCAAAAATTATAATATATTCGAGCAATAAAAACGCTAAATAAAAATAACTATAATTAATATAATATTATAGTTTTTATTTAAATTTATATAAACTTAAGCATTAAATTTTTTACTAATATTTAAGTTTACTATAAAATTAATAAACTATATATTTTAAATTATAAAAGTAAAACTAATCTTTTTAGTAATTATTTATAAAAATATTTTAAAAATAAACTATATTAAAAATATAATAAACTTAAGCGTAGTTTTAAACAAAATAACCGATTTAATAAGCATAAAAACAAAAAAATATAAAAGCGCTAAACCGCTAGCTTAAAAAAAAAAGGTTATAAACAAAAGTTTAGTTATAAACTATAAATATAACTAAAAAAAAAATATAAAAAAAAATACGCTAATTTTGCTTAAAAAAAAAAATAATAAACCTCGCTAATAAAAATAAAAACAATTCTTTATACTTATTTATTCGATCTATAAATTAGAAAATAATAATAGTATATTTATTATAATAAACTATAATAATACTTATAAATATTATAAAATATTTAATTTAATATATATATAAAACTAGCACGTTTATATATATATATATAGCTAATCGAGCAAATTATGTTTTAGTTTTTTATATAAAAAATAAAACGAACGTATTTATATTACGCTATTTTATTTTTATTATAAAATTATTATTTTATTATTTTAAATTTTATATAGCTAAAAATCTTATATAGCTACTTAAACGAAATAATATATTTATAACGTAAATGAGAAAAATATTATAAGTTATAAAATAAAGCTTAATTAAAAAAAAAAATCTATTATTAAATTTACGTAGTAGATCTAATAATAGATTTTTAATTAATAATGTACTAGCTGTTTATTTAAATATAAGTATTGCTAAGTAGCTTTTTTTTACGTTTTACGTAAAAAAGCTATTAATAATATAAACCTTTTAAAGGTTTTATTAAAATACCGGGGCATAAAAAAACATTTATTAACTTTAGCAAACCGATTTATTTAAGCTATATTTATAAATCTATTTTTATATAATATTAAATAATACTATTGTTTGTTTTATTTTTTTTTATTATTTTATTTATAAATGCTAGTATGTTCGTAATAAAAATATTAATAAAAATTATTGCTAGAATTAAAGTATTAATAACTAATTTACGTAGCTTATTATAAGGGCGCTTAATTTTTATTTTTATTATTTTAACCGTAGGATTAAAGATAAATAGTTTTACAGAAAATTTTTTCTTTTTTAACAATATAAAACGGAAGCTATACTTAGCTTAATATTTATCGATAAGTTTTTATGAATATTAAAAATAATATACTAAATACTAATAGTTATTATTATAATTATAGTATTATTTATATATAAAGTTAATATATTAGTATTAACTGCGTATAATAATTAATTATTAATTATAGTATTAGCTGTTTATATAATAAAGTTAGGCTAATATATCCGCCCGATTTAGTTATACGGTATATTATAGCAAAATTTTTTTCGTATAAAAAAATTTTCCGTATAAAAGCTTAGTTTTTATATAAATAGTTAAAAAAAATAAATCTATATATATTAATATTATTTATTATATTATATATATAAATTATATTTTTAGCTATTTAATATTAATTAATATTTTTAGTTAAAAAATATAAATTAGTAAAAATAAAAATAAAATTTAAATTTAATTATATAAATTATATTTTTTATATTATATTTTAGTTTTTTTAATATTATATTAATAAAAAAAAAAATTAATTATTTTAATATATTTTAATATTATATTTTTATATAAAAGTTTAATTAATAGCGTATAATTATATATTTTTTAATTATTATTATATAAACTATATAAAAGTTCGTAATATAATTTAATAATTTTTTATTTATAATATTTTTAAATATAATAAAAAAAATAATTAATTATATAATAGCTAATATAATTAAATATATAAAAATTATATTTTCGAAAAAATAGCTAAAATAATTTTTATTTTTTTAGCTAATATTTTATATATAATATAGCCGAAAAAATCGCTTAAAAAACTAGTATATTTTTAAATTTTATACGAAAAACTATTAATTTTTATATATATAAAAATATTTTATAAAACTTTAAAATAATTATTATAAAATAAATTAATATATAAATAATATATATATAAAATATAATTATATTTTATATAATTTAAAAAATTTTAAAAAATATTAATAAAAACTTTAAAATAATAAAACTTAAAATATTTAATAAAATTAATATTTAAATTATTAAAAAAATTTATAACGTTTTTATATAAAAAACGTTTTAAATTAAAAACTTATAAATAGTTAAAAAAAAACTATATATATAATTTATAAAAAATAAATATACTTTAATATATAATTTTAAATTTTATATAATTGTTTTAAATAATATTTACGTTTTTTATATTAAATTAATAATTTTAAAATTAATAAAATTTTTTATATAATAAAATAACTTTATATTTTTTTTTTTTAAATAAAAAAACAAATAAAAAAAAAACAAAAAAAAATAAAAAAAATAGCCGTAAAATAACTTATATATAATAAAAGCTAGCTTTTTAACTTTAAATAATAAAAATATTAAAAATAAAATATTAAAAATAAATTTTAAAAATTTTTTTAATTATTAAACGTTATTTATTATTTATTTTAATTAATAATTTATTTTATATAAGCAAAAATATATTATATTTTTAATATATAATAAAATATTTAGTTTTTTAAAATTTTTTTAAACTTTAAAATAATTTATTTATTATATAATATTAAATATAAAAATATTTTTATTTAAAATTTAAATCTTTTTTATATATAATATTTAAAATAAAACTATTTTATTTATAAAATATTAAATTTTTTTAAAAACTTAACAAAAAAAAAAAAATTATTTTAAAAAACTATATAATTTATTTTATAATAAAATATAATAGTTTATTAATTATTATTATAAACTTAAAATTATAAAAAATTAATTTTATATTATATTTTTTATAATATTAATTAATTATATAAAAAATTATATATATTATATTTTAATTATATATAAAAAAAATAATAATATATATAAATATATATTTAATATAATTATAAACTATAATTAATATTAAACTAATTAAACTAATATTATTTTTATATAAATATATAATAAAAAAAAATTTTTTTATATAAAATATTAAAATTATAATTAATAAATTATTTAAAGCTTAAAAAATATTTAAAATAAAATATTTAAAAAAATTTATTTAAATATAATTATATATATATATAAAAATATTTTAAAATTCGAAATAATATTTATTTTTTAAAAACTTATATATATAAAAATTTTTTTTAAACTTTTATTTATATTTTTAAGTTAAAAAAAACCTAATAATTTAATATTTATATAAAAAATAAAATTTTTTATATAAATCGATAATATAATTAAATTAACTATTATTTTATATAATATAAAAATATTATATAATATTTTAAAAATTTTTAAAATATATATTAATTAAAATTATATAAATAATTATTTTTTAAAAAATTATATATAAATAAAAAATATTTTATTTATTAAAAAAAAAATACTAATTAATTAATTATATTTTTTAAAAAAAGTTTTATATAAAAAATTATTTTTAATACGTACGAAATAATATTTAAAAATAAACTAACTTCCGAAAAATTTTTAATTATATAACTATTTAAATATATATAAAAAAAAAAAAAAAATTAATATATAAAATAAAATATATATAATATATTATAAATAATATATTTATATATATATAAAAAAAAATATTTAATCGATAATTATAAATTAATTATTTAATTTATTTATATTTAATAATTAATATTATAAAGAAATATTAAAATATTATTTAAAATATAAAGTTTTAAAATTTTTATTATAAAAAACTATAAATAAAAACTTACGTATAAAAAAACTTAAAAGCTAAAATTATTTAAACTTTTAAAATAACTAAAATAAGCTTTAATATATAATAATAAAATAATAAAATTAATAATTAAATTAGCTATATAATATTTTATATTTTAAATATTTTTATTTATTTTTATTTTTTTTAAAAAATATAAATTATTTAAAAATATATTTAATAATATAAAAAATATTATTATATAAAAAAATAAAAATAATATTTTTATTATATATAAATAAAGCTATTTATTTTTTAATATTAGCTTGTATAAAATAACTAGTTATTTTATAAAAATTAAACTATACTATTTATATAAACGATTTAAATATTTTTATAAAAAAATTATATAAAATATTATTTATATAAAATATAAAATTAATAATTTATTTTAAAAAAAATCTAGAAATTTTATTATTATTATTAAATATATAATAAAACTTTATAACGATTTAAATTTATAATTAAAAATAACTATAAATTTAATTATAAAATAATTATAAATATTATATAAATAAATAATTAAAACGTATTATATATTATTAATATTATATTATTTTAAATAATAATTTTTTTAAAATTAATATTTATATAAAACGTATAAAAAATATTATATAAATATTAAATTAATATTTATTAAAAATTTTTAATAATATTATATATAATTTTAAAATAAATTTTTATTAAATAAATTTAAAAAATATATATAAAATAATTAACATATAATATTATAAAATATTTATTAAAGTATACTAAATAATAAATAAAATAAAATAAATATATAAGCTATTTAAACATATATATAATATTTTTTAAAAAAAAATTAATATATATATAAATAATAAATTAATTTTATAAATAATAATAAAAATATTAAATAACTATTAAATTTAATAGTTTTATATTAACTTTTTTATTTTTAAAACTTATTTTTATATTAATAAAAAATTTTTTTATTTTTTTTTATTATATAAAAAACATAATTATTTAAAAAGCAATAAAAATATTATATAAAAATATAAAAATTAAAATTAATTATACGATTAATAAATAAAATAAACTATTTTTATATAATATATTTATATTTTTTTTTAAAATAAAGTTTTAATATAAAAAAAAAAAAAAAAATAAAAAAAACCGTATAAAATTAAAAATAATCGAAAATTAAATATAATTATAATTTTAATTAATAAACTAATATATTTTTAATATATATAAATTAAACTATATATTATATATATAAAAATATTTAAATAAATAATTTAAACTAAAACGATATATAATTTATATAACTAATAATTATTAAAAAAAATATAACTAGCTAAAAAAAAAAAACTTAGCTTTATTATTATATAACGTTTAAATATATTTATTATATAATATTTAAATATTATAAATTTTTTAATAAAAAAAAAAAATAAGTTTTTAAATTAATAATTAAACTATATATAAATAAAATTATTATAACTTTTAATAAATTATTTAAAAAGTTAAATATAATAAAAATTAATAAATTTATTATATAAAACGTTTTTAAATTTATTATATATAATTTAAATATTTATAAAAAAAAATATATTTTTAAGTTTTATTTCGTATAAAAAATTAAAAAAAAACTATAAAACTATATAAAAATTTAAACTTATTATATAAAAATAATAATATCGAAAAAATACTATTTTAATTTAATCGTTAATAATTTAATAAATAAACTAATAGTTAATTTTAATATTTAGTTTTTTTTATATAAAATTTTAAAACTTTATATAAGCTTAAAAATATTATTTAAGTTTATATTTAATTAAAAAATAAATATTATATAATATTTATATTTATTTATTTTTAAAGCTAAAAAAAAATATTTTTTAAAAATTATTTTATATATTATATAATTTTTATAGCTTAACTAAATTTAAACTATATTAGTTTAAAATATATTATTAATATTATTAAAAAAAACTTAAAATATAAATTTATATATAATTTATATTTATTAGTTATATATAATAATTTAAATATTTTTAAAATAATTAAAATATAAACAAATAATATATTAAGTTTTATTATATTAAACTTTTTATTGCGCGAAAAAAAAAAACTTAAAAAATAAAATTTATATAAAATTTAAAAAAACTTTATTTTTTAAATATTTTTTAAATTTAATAATAAAAAATTTTTTTATATAAATAAAATATTATAATAATTTAAAAAATTAAACTAAAAATTAGCTAAAATTAATTTTATATAAAAAAATTCGCTTAAGCTTATATTTTTTAATAAACTAAAAAATATATATTAATAATATATATTAATTTAAAACTATATACGATTTTATTATTATAGCTTAAATTATTAAGCTATAATTATATAATATTAAAATATTAAATAAATAAATTAAATAGTAAAAAAATAACCCGTTAAAAAATTTACGTTTATTTTTTTCGATTTTTATTATATAAAGTTTTTATTTTTATAAATAAATTATTTATAAATAATATAAATATAATTTATAGTTTAATTTATTATTATATTTATAGTTAAAGTTATATAAAAAATAATATAATTTAAACTTTAAAATCGAAAATAATATTATATATTAAAATTTAAACAAATATAAAAAAATTATATAAAATTCTAGCTAGCAATTATATAATATAATTAGCGGTTTTAATAATATTATTATTTTTCGTACAATATTTTAAAAAATTATAAAAATATTTAATTTATTTTTAATATTTATTATTTTATACTTAAATTTTAAATTATTATATAATTATTTAATTAAGCTAAAAATAACTTAAAAAAAAAAATTAATAATAAATATTATATTTTTTTAAAAGTTATATAAAAAAAAAAAATTTTTAAAATATAATAAATTAATAATAAAAATAACCTAGCTAATATATTTATTAAGCGTATACTAAATTAAATATTAAAAACTTTAGTTTTTATAAATAACTGCTTATATAATTAAAATATTTATTAAAAAACTATAAAAATATTTATATAATAAATAACAGCTAAACATATATAAAAACGATATATTATATATAAATATTTAAAAAAATAAATATTATATATAAATAATAAAAAAGTTAAAAAATTATAGCAAAAATAATAACTAAAATTTATATTTTAAAAAATAACGCGTATAATTAATCTTTTATTTTTTTTTTCTTTTAAATTTAAACTATATATAATAAAAATAATAAATATTATACAATTGCTATATATAAGCGCTATAAATATTACTTTAAAAACTTAATATTATATAATATTAATTAAATAAAATATTTTAATAATTAATATAATATTATATAAACTATTTTAATATAAATAACGATTTAATTATAATTTTAAATAAAATTATACGGAAATATTTTTTAACGTATAAACTTCGCTTATATATTAGTAAATAATAGTTAATAATACTTAGAAAATAATATTATACGAAAAACTAAAACGATTATATTTTTTTCGTTTTATATATAATAAAATAAATTAGCTAAAATATATATTAAAAATTATTCGTATAAAATAAATAAATAAAAATATACGTATATTTATATATAACGTTAATATAAAAGTTTTAAGCTTAATTTTAATAAAAAAGCTATAAACTTTAATAGCGCTACTTTTTTTAAACGTATAAGTTTTAAAACTATATAATACTATTAAAAATAAAAAGTATAAAACGCGGGTAAAAAACCCTAATAAAATTAATAAGTTTTATAATAGCTATTATTAATATTAATAGTAGTTTTGCCTTAATTGCTTATTAATATAATATTAAAAAACTTAGAAAACTTTATATATAATAATATAATAATAATAATAATATAATTATTATATTATTTATTAATTATTAATATTATTAATATTATTATTAATATTATTATTAATATTATACTTATTATATAATAATTATTAAACTTAATACTATATAAATTTATAAAATTAGTTAAATATATATATAAAGTATATATATATATATATATATATATATATATATAAATATAAATATACGCGCGTAAAAAAAAAAAAAAAAAAAAAAAAAACCAAAAAAACAATATAAAAATAACCTAACTTACGTATAATAGCAGCAAATATAAAAGTAAATATTATTTAATTTTTTAAAATATTAAATAAATTAAACAAAAAAATTATATATAATAGTTATATATAAATTAGCTTTTTATTTATACTTATTAACTTTTTTTTTTATATATAGTTATATAAATATTAAATATTTTAAAAAAATAATAATTTAATATATTATCGGGCGCTTTTTTTATTTACGTATTATTATATATATATTTAATATTTTTTTTACGTTTAAATTTTTTATATTAAAAAAAATAATCGTATAAAAATACGCTATAGCTAAAAAAAAAAAAGCTAATATTATAATTATAATATTATTTATATATAAAATTAATATATTAATATTAATTACGTATAATAGCTAATTATTAACTATAATATTAGTTGTTTATATAATAAAGTTAAGCTAATATATCCGCTTAATTTAATTATATATATATTGCAGCAGAATTTTTTTCGTATAAAAGAATTTTCTATACGAAAGCTTAGCTTTCGTACGAATAATTAAAAAATAAATCTAATATACTAGTATTTATTTTACCTATTATTACGTATAATATTATACCTTTTAGCTACTTAATAGTTATGTTTATAATTTTATTTTTTTTATTTAATTAAATAAATTACGGCTGGTCACCGTAGGACTATATAGCCACTAATAGAATGCCAAGTCTCCACCTTGGTATTCCACATCCCTTTTACAGGGGGTTAGCGCACTGCGTAGTGGCCGGAACGCCAATCGTGACAATACAAGGTACCCACAGCCTGCAGGTTCGAGCCCTGTAGGTGGTAAAAGGCCCAGCCTTTTCCGGGTGCGTATATAGTGACGCTGCACTCCCTCGCACAGGCTCCCTTGAAGCGTCGAACCTAGTGCCCTAACCTGACACCTTCCCGCGGGTGGAGGCCGGGGGGGAGGGGCTAGGGTTCAAGGGGCGAACCCTGTGTTGTTTCGGGGGGTAGTTACGGCTGGTCACCGTAGGACTATATAGCCACTAATAGAATGCCAAGTCTCCACCTTGGTATTCCACATCCCTTTTACAGGGGTTAGCGCAACTGCGTAGTGGCCAGGAACCCTATATAGCCACTAATAGAATGCCAAGTCTCCACCTTGGTATTCCACATCCCTTTTACAGGGGTTAGCGCAACTGCGTAGTGGCCAGGAACGCCAATCGTGACAAATAATTAAAATTTTTTTTTTTAATTAAAATAATATTTAAATATAACTTCGATTTTATAAATATTATTTTCGTTTTATTATTAAAATGCTAGTTAGCTTTAATAAGTTCTAGCAGAAATATTATTCGCTTAAAAAAGTTTTTATTATTTTTATATAATTATAACTATATAACTAAAATAATAAAATATATATAATAATATTTAAAAAAAATTTAGTTCGTAAGCTAAATTACTGATTTTATATTTAATAATTTAAAATTTAATACGTTATTATAAATATTTTTTAAAAAGTTCGCTAAATAAATATAACTATTATATAAATAAAAAAAACTTATTATTTAGTTTAAATTTTAATATTATATTTATTATTAAAATATTTTTTTTATATAATAGTAGCAAAATTTATAACTATTTTTTATAATTGTAGTATTATCTACGTACGGAGTTAATATATTAATATTAACTACGTATAATAGCTAATTATTAATATAATATTAGCTGTTTATATAATAAAATTAGGCTAATATGTCCGCCCGATTTAGTTATATAATATACTGTAGCAAAATTTTTTTTATATAAAAAATTCTTTGTACGAAAGCCTAGCTTTTATATAAATAGTTAAAAAAATAAATTAATATATATAAATTATTTTATTTATTATTATATATAATATTATACTTTTTAGCTATTTAATATTAATTAATATTTTTAGCTAAAAATATAAATTAATAAAAATAAAAATAAAATTTAAACTTAGTTATATAAGCTACGTTTTTTATATTATATTTTAGTTTTTTTAATATTATTTAATAAAAAAAAATTAAAAATATTTTATATTTTTATATAAAAATTTAATTAATAGCGCGTAATTATATTATTTTTTAATTATTATTATAAACTATATAAAAGTTTATATAATTTAATAATTTTTTATCCGTAATATTTCGAATATAATAAAAATAATAACTAATCGTATAATAGCTAATATAGCTAAACGTACAAAAACGCTATATTTTTAAAAAGCAGCTAAAATAACTTTTTATTTTTTTAGCTAATATTTTATATAATAGTATAGCTAAAAAATCGCCTAAAAAACTAATATATTTTTAATTTTATATAAAAAACTATTAATTTTTATATATATAAAAATATTTATAAAACTTTAAAATAATTATTATAAAAAATTAACGTATAAATAATATATTTATATATAAAATATAGTTATATTTTATATAATTTAAAAAACTTTTAAAAAATATTAATAAAAAACTTTAAAACAATAAAATTTAAAATATTTAATAAAATTAATATTTAAATTATTAAAAAATTTATAATATTTTTATATAAAAAACGTTTTAAATTAAAAACTTATAAAATAACTAAAAAAAAACCATATATATAATTTATAAAAAATAAATATATTTAACGTATAAATTTTAAATTTTTATATAATTATTTCGGATAATATTTACGTTTTTTATTAAATTAATAATTTTAAAATTAATAAATTTTTTATATAATAAAAATTTTATAATTTTTTTTTTTAAATAAAAAAACAAATAAAAAAAAAACAAAAAAATAAATAAAAAATAGCTATAAAATAATTTATATATATATAAAAAACTAGCTTTTTAATTTAAATAATAAAATATATATAAAATAAAATACTAAAAATAAAGTTTAAAAACTTTTTATAACTATTAAACGTTATTTATTATTTATTTTAGTTAATAATTTATTTTTTATATAAATAAAAATATATTATATTTTTAATATATAATAAAATATTTAGTTTTTTAAAATCTTTTTAAACTTTAAAATAATTTTATTATATAATATAAATATAAAAATATTTTTATTTAAAATTTAAATTTTTTTACGTATAATATTTAAAATAAAACTATTTTATCCGTAAAATATTAAATTTTTTTAAAAACTTAATAAAAAAAAAAATTATTTTAAAAAACTATATAATTTATTTTATAATAAAATATAATAATTCGTTAATTATTATTAAAACTTAAATTATAAAAATTAATTTTATATTATATTTTTTATAATATTAATTAATTATATAAAATTATTATATATATTATATTAGCTTTAATTATATAAAAAAAATATATAATATTATAAACTTATATTTTAATATAATTATAAATTATAATTAATATTAAATTATTAAACTAATATTATTTTTATATAAATATATAAATAAAAAAAAAACTTATTTTTATAAAATATTAAAAGTTATAATTAATAAGCTATTTAAAGCTTAAAAATATTTAAAGCAAAATATTTAAAAAAATTTATTTAAATATAATTATTATATATATATATAAAAATATTCTAAATTTAAAATAATATTTATTTTTTAAAAACTTATATATAAAATTTTTTTTAAACTTTTGTTTATATTTTTAATTAAAAAAAACCTAATAATTTAATATTTTATATAAAATAAAATTTTTATATATAAATTAATAATATAATTAAATTAACTATTATTTGCGCATATTAAAATATTATATAATATTTTAAAAATTTTTAAAAATAATATATTAGCTAAAATCGTATAAATAGCTATTTTTTAAAAAACTTATATATAAATAAAATATTTTATTTATTAAAAAAAAAATACTAATTAACTAATTATATTTTTTAAAAAAAGTTTTACGCAAAAAACTAATATTTTAATATATACGAAATAATATTCGAAAATAAACTAACTTTTAAAAAATTTTTAATTTATTTAATTAAATATAAAAGCTATTTAAATATATATAATAAAAAAAAAAAAAAATTTAAATATATAAAATAAAAATATTATATAATATATTATAAATATATATTTATATATTATATAATAAAAAAAAACATTTAATTAATAATTACGACTAATTATTTAATTTATTTATATTTAATAATTAATATTATATAAAATATTAAAATATTATTTAAAATATAAAAACTTTAAAATTTTTTATTATAAAAAACTATAAATAAAAGCTTATATATAAAAAAACTTAAAAGCTAAAATTATTTAAACTTTTAAAATAATTAAAATAAGCTTTAATAAAATTATATAATAATTTTAATCGGTATAATAAAAATTAATAACTAAATTAACTATATAATATTTTATATTTTAAATATTTTTACTTTATTTTATTTTTTTTAAAAAATATAAATATTTAAAATATATTTTAATAATATAAAAAATATTATCGTACGAAAAAATAAAACAATATTTTTATTATATATAAATAAAGCTATTTATTTTTTAATATTAGCCGTATAAAATAATAGCTATTTTATAAAAACTAAGCTATATTATTTATATAAATAATTTAAATATTTTTATATAAAAAATTATATAAAATATTATTACGCGTAAAATATAAAACGAACAATTTATTTTAAAAAAAATCTAAAAATTTTATTATTATTACTAAATATATAATAAAACTATAATAATTTAAATTTAAATTAAAAAAACTATAAAATTTAATTATAAAATAATTATAAATATCGTAATAAATAAATAACTAAAACGTATATATATTATTAATATTATTATATTATTTTAAGAGCGATTTTTTAAAATTAATATTTATATAAAAATATAAAAAATATTATATAAATATTAGATTAATATTTATTAAAACCTTTTAATAATATTATATATAATTTAAAATAAATTTTTTATCGGATAAATTTAAAAATATATAAAAATAACTAATATATAATATAAAATATTTATTAAATATATTAAATAATAAATAAAATAAAACAAATATATAAGCTATTTAAACGTATATATAATATTTTTCGGAAAAAATTAATTATATATAAATAATAAATTAATTTTATAAATAATAATAAAAATATTAAATAATATTGCTAGATTTAATAGTTTTATATTAACTTTTTTTATTTTTAAAGCTTATTTTTATATTAATAAAAAATCTTTTTTATTTTTTTTATTATATAAAAATAGTAGCTATTTAAAAAGTAATAAAATATATATAAAAACTATATAAAAATTAAAATTAATCGCGCGATTAATAAATAAATAGATTATTTTATATAATATATTTATATTTTTTTTTAAAGCGAAGTTTTAATATAAAAAAAAAAATAAAATAAAAAAAACTATATAAAATCGAAACAATTAAAAATTAAATATAATTATAGCTTTAATTAATAAACTAATACGTTTTTAATATATATAAATTAAACTATATTATTATATAAAAATATTTAAATAAATAATTTAAACTAAAATAATATATAATTTATATAATAATATTATTAAAAAAAAACATAATTAGCTAAAAAAAAAAACTTAGCTTTATTATTATATAACGTTTAAATATATTTATTATATAATATTTAAATATATAAATTTTTTAATAAAAAAAAAAGCAAGCTTTTAAGTTAATAATTAAACTATATAAATAAAATTATTATAACTTTTAATAAGCTATTAAAAAAATTAAAATAAATTAATAAATTTATTAACAAGCGTTTTTAAATTTATTATATATAACCAATATTTATAAAAAAAATATATTTTTAAATTTTATTTTATATAAAAAATTAAAAAAAACTATAAAGCTATATAAAAAGTTTAAACTTATTATATAAAAATATAATAATATTAAAAAAAGTTTATTTTTTAATTATTATAATTTAATAAATAAACTAATAGCTAATTTTAATATTTAGTTTTATTTTTATATAAAATTTTAAATTTTATATAAACTTAAAATATTATTTAATTTACGTTTAGTTAAAACATAAACTATTATATAATATTTATATTTATTTATTTTTAAAGCTAAAAAAAAAATACTTTTTAAAAATTATTTTATATATTATACGATTTTTATATAGTTTAGCTAAATTTAAGCTATATTAGTTTAAAATATATTACTAATATTATTAAAAAAATTAAAATATAAATATTTATATATAATTTATATTTATTAATTATATATAATTAAATATTTTTAAAATAATTAAAATATAAATAAATAATATATTAAGCTTTATTATATTAAACTTTTTATTATATAAAAAAAAAAAACTTAAACGGCAAACTTCGCGTAAAGTTTAAAAAAACTTTATTTTTTAAATATTTATTCGAGTTTAATAGCAAAAAATTTTTTATATAAATAATATTATAATAATTTAAAAAATTAAACTAAAAATTTAGCTAAAATTAACTTTATATAAAAAAATTCGTTTAAGCTTATATTTTTTAACAAACTAAAAAATATATATTAATAATATATATTAATTTAAAACTACGTATAATTTTACTATTAGCTTAAATTATTAAGCTATAATTATATAATATTAAAATATTAAACAAATAAATTAAATAATAAAAAAATAATTTATTAAAAAAGCTTACGTTTATTTTTTTAATTTTTATTATATAAAGCTTTTTTTTTATAAATAAATTATTTATAAATAATATAAATATAACTTTATAATTTAAATTTATTATCGTATTTATAATTAAAGCTTATATAAAAATATAATAAATTTAAACTTTAAAATTAAAATAATATTATATATTAAAATTTAAACAAATATAAAAAATTATATAGAATATTTTAGCTAGCAAATTATATAATATAATTAAGTTTTAATAATATTATTATTTTTTATATAATATTTTAAAAAGTTATAAAAACATTTAACTTATTTTTAATATTTATTATTTTATATTTAAATTTAAATTATTATATAATTATTTAGTTAAACTAAAAACAATTTAAAAAAAAAATTAATAATAAATATTATATTTTTTTAAAAGTTATATAAAAAAAAAAATCTTTAAAGTATAATAAATTAATAGTAAAAATAACCTAGCTAATATATTTATTAAATATACGTTAAACTAAATATTAAAAACTTTAGTTTTTATAAACAAACTATTTATATAAATCGAAATATTTATTAAAAAACTATAAAAAAACGCTTATATAATAAATAATAACTAAATATATAAAAAACAATATATTATATAAACATTTAAAAAAGCAAACATTATATATAAATAATAAAAAAGTTAAAAAATTATAATAAAATAATAACTAAAATTTATACTTTAAAACAATATATATAATCTTTTATCCCTTTTTCTTTTTCCTTTTCCTTTAAACCTAAACTATATATAATAAAATAATAAATACTATACAATCGTTATATATAAACGCTATAAATATTACCTTAAAAACCTAGCACTATATAATATTAGTTATAATAATATTTTAATTTAATAACCGTTATATAAACTATTTTAATATAAAATAATAATTTAGTTATAATTTTAAATAAAAATTATATAAAAATATTTTTTTAACGTATAAACTTCGCTTATATATTAATAAAAATAATAATTAATAATACTTAAAAAATAATATTATATAAAAAAAAAAACAATTATATTTTTTTTATTTTATGTATAATAAAATAAATTAGCTAAAATATATTAAAATTATTCGTATAAATAAATAAATAAAAATATATATATATTATATATAATATTAATATAAAAGCTTTATAAGCCGATTTTTAGTAAAAAAGCTATAAACTTTAATAGCGCTATTATTTTTTAAACGTATAAAGTTTTAAAACTATATAATACCGCCGAAAAAAAAAATAAAGCATAAAAAAAAACCTTAATAAAATTAATAAGTCTTATATAACTATTATTAATATTAATAGCAATTTTACTTTAATTATTTATTAATATAATATTTAAAAAAACTTAAAAAGCTTTATATATAATAATAATAATAATAATAATAATATTGCTATTAATATTATTAGTATTATTAATACTGCTAATATTATATTAATATTGCTACTAATATTATATTTATTATATAATAATTATTAAACTTAATATTATATAAGTTTATAAAATTAGTTAAATATATATATAAAGTATATATATATTATATATATATATATATATATATAAGTATACGCGCGTAAAAAAAAAAAAATAAAAAAAAAAAAAAAAATAGTATAAAAATAACCTAACTATATAATAATATAAATATAAAAGCAACGTATTATTAATCCTTTAAAATATTTAAACAAATTAAATAAAATTATATATAATAATTATATAAAAGTTAGCTTTTTTATTTATACTTACTAACTTTTTTCTTATATATAATTATATAAATATTAAGCACTTTAAAAATAATTTAATATATTATTAAACGCTTTTTTTTTATATATTTGCTATATAATATATTTAATATTTTTTTTACGTTTAAATTTTTTATATTAAAAAAAACAATTATATAAAAAGCTATAACTAAAAAAAAAAAACTATATTATAATTATAATATTATTTATATATAAAATTAATATATTAATATTAATTATATATAATAACTAATTATTAATTATATATTAGCTATTTATATAATAAAATTAAGCTAGTATATCCGCTTAATTCGGTTGTATAATATATTGCAGCAAAATTTTTTTCGTATAAAAAAATTCTCCGCACAAAAGCCTAGCTTTTATATAAATAGTTAGAAAAAATAAATCAATATATATAATATTTATTTTACCTATTATTATATAATATCGTACCTTTTAGCCACCCAACAAATTTAAATTTATTATAAATAGTTACGCAAAAATTTTACGTTTTTAAATTATTATATTTATTTAACTTATAAATATATTAAAAAAACTAAAAAACTTAAATTTAAATAATTATTCGTATAAAATAAATTATATAGCTTATAAAAACATAAAATTAAAGTTTTATTATAAAATAAAAATTATATTAAGCTAGTTTAACTTAAAATATATATAATTATAAAAATATATTATAATTTTAATTGTTTATTTTTTTTTTAAATAAATTATGTTTTTATAAATAATATATAATAGTTATTAATAATTTAATATTTAATACTTTTTATATACTTTTTTAAAAGTTAAAAATAAACTTACGATATAATTAAAAATAATTTTTTTAAAAATATTTTAATTATTTAAAAATAATTATTTAATTAAAACTATTGCTTAGTTTTTAGTAATATATTTTATATTACTAAAAATTATTAACGTCCGTTTAAACATATAATAAAAAATTATTATTATATAATTATATATTAAATTTTTTTAGCTACTATAAATATTTTATAATTTAATTAAAAATAATAATAAAATAAAATTAATTATAATTATTTATATTAATAATATATTTTAAGTTTAATTAAATAAATTATTTATTAGTTTTTATTTATTATTATAATTAATATTATATTTTAAATAGTATTTATAATATTTTTTAATATATTATAACGTTTTATAAATCGAATATAGTTTTAAAGCTTTTATTATATAATTAAATCTAAAATAATATTTTTATTATATATATATATAATATTTGTTTATATATTGTATATAAATATAAAATTATTTAATTTTTTTATATTTATTATAAATTAAACTATTTATAATAAAAATAAATACTTAGCTTTAAAAAAATAATAGCGTTTTTATTATTACGTAGCTTATAAAATTAGTTTTAATAAAATTTGTTTAAAATTTTTTTATATCGAAAATCTGTTTTATATTTTAGTTCGAAATTATTTAAATATATTATTTATTATTATTTTATAATATATTTTATTATATTTTATATAAAGTTTAATATTATAAGTTTTTATAATCGTTTTAATTTATTTTTTAAATTAATATATTTTATACTTATAAATTAATTAATATATTTAAAATATAATTAAAACGTTTTAATAAATAAAATTTAAAACTATATTATAATAAATATACTAATAAATTAATAAACTAATTATTTATTTTATTAGTAATAAAAATATTTAATAAAGTTTAATTAATAATATTTTTATAACTAAATAATTTATTAAAATAATTATATAATATTTATTTAAATAAATTATAATATAAAGTTTTTTATAGCTTATATAAAATATATTATTTTTTATTTAAAAAAGCTATATTTAATTTTAGCTTATAATAAATATTAATTTAAATATATAATTAATTATATTTATATAAAAATATAAATTCGTTTAGTTTTTATTCGAAATTTAATTTAATATAAAAAACTATAATATTAAAACTTCGTTTAAAATATTTATCGATTTATAAATATAAAATATAATTTAAGTTATAATAATAAAAGTAGTTTTAAAATAAATAACGTTTTAATAATATTAAAAAAAACTATTTTAACTAATATAAAATTATAATATATAGTTTATATATAATATTTATAATAACCTAGGTTATTATTTATTATTTTTTTTTTTAACAATTTTTAATAAATAAAGTTATTTTACGTTTTTATAAAAGCTTAGCTAATTATATATAATAAAAAAAAAATTGCAAAAAAATTTACTTGCGCTAAAATATTGTTTAAAAGCTTAAAAGTTTTTAAAAAATATAAACTATTTAAATATTTATATATATTTAATAATAATAAATATTTTTAATATTATAATAAAATTTAAAAAGTTTAATAAAAAATAATTAATAAAAGATTTTTTTAATAATATAATAATATTTTTTAAAATAAACTAAAAATAATATTTAAATATTATATATATTTTTCGAACGTATTAAAAAAATAATAATATTATTAATAAATAATAATAAAATAAAAATAAAAACAAAAAAATTATTTATATATTTTTAAATATAACTAAAAATTTATATTTTATTAATATTATATTAAATTATTTTATATTATAAAAGCTAATAATAATAAATTTATTTTTATAGTTAAAATAAATTAAAAATTAATAAAAAAAACTAGTTATATTAATATAAATAATATAGCTTTTTTATAAAAGCTTCCGATTATTTTATTTATAAAAAAAAAAATAGCTATTAAAAATAATAATTTTATTAAACTATTATAAATTAATAACTATTTAGCTTTTATTTACGTATAAACTTTTTTTTAAATAATAAATATAAAATATACGAAAAATATAGCTTTATTTATTTAAATTATATAATTTTTTATAAAATTTATTATAAGTTTTATTAAAAACTTTTATATTTTTTTAACTAAAAAATACTTTTATATTTAGTTTATTTTTTATTAATTATTAAAAAAAAATTTTAAACTATTTTATTTTAAAAATATTAATTTTATTTTTATTTATTTAAATATTATAAGTTTAATAATTTTAATAAATTTAGCTATTTTAAAAGCTTTTTTATATAAATATAAATATTATTATTAATTATATTTTTAAAAAAATTTATAAATTTTTAATACTTTAAAATAAAATATATTTTTAAAACTTAAGCTTAAAAAGCTTTTTTAATATTAATATATATAGTTTTTTTAATAATAACGTAGTTTTAATATTATAATAAAATTATATATTACGTTAATAAAAAAATATTTAAATAAATATTAAAATATTAATAGCTAAAATAAAAATATTATTTTTTATATAAAACTAGTAGTATAATTATTAGTTTTATTAAACGCTACTATAAAAATAACTATAAATTATTAATTCGTTTATAAATATTAGTTCTATTAATATTATATTAATTATAATATATAATAATAATATTATATTAAACTTAGCATTTATAGCAATAAATAAATTTAAAATAGCTAAAAATCTTAAGCTAATTATTTTAGCTAATAATATTATTAAAATAACCGCTATAATAGCTAAAGTTTTTATAGTTAATTTTTATAAGCTAATATATATTATTATTATAATTTTTAGATTTATTTTAGTTTAATATTTTTATTTATTTTAATTAAAATATTTGTAGTATTAATAACTAAAATAATTTTAAAAGTTTTATTTATTATAATATTTATTATATTTTTATATATTATAAAATAAAATTTATAATAATAAAGTTTATATTTAATTTAAATACGCGCTTTTGCTAGCTATAATAGTATATATTAATAATTTTTATATATTTACAATTATAAACTAAAACTTCGAATTAATAAAAATTATTAAATCGTAAAAAATAATAATATTTTTAAAATAATTAATAATAGTTTTATAAAAATAAAAAAATTATTATTAATTAATATATTTAGTTATAGTTTTTTATTTATAATTTAATTTTTTTTTTATATTTTATAATTTTAGCCGTTATTATTATTAACTTTTCGAATAAAAAATTTAAATTTAATTTAACGTATTATTTTTATACGTTTATTTTTAATAATTATTTAGCTTTTATTTTTTTTACTATATATTTTAACGTATTAAAATATTTATTGCTAATTATAGTTTTATTTATATTTAAATTAGTATATTTTATATTTTAACTAGTTAATAAAACGCGTATATAAAAACGAAAAATATATAGCTTAAATATAAAGTTTTATTATATATATTTACGTTCGCGCTTTAAATATAAATATTTTTTAAAAATTTTATTTAATTTATTTTATATAAATAATAAATTATCGTTAAAAATATTTTACTTTTTAACTATATTTTTTTTAGCTAATTTATATTAGTTTAAATATTAAAAAAATTTATTTCGTAAAAATAATATTTAAATATAATATTTATATATATATTATTTAAAAGTAATAAATAAAAAAATATTAATATACTATATATTTTAATAAAATATAGCTTATATTTTATATATATAAAATAAAAATATTAAATAATTTATATTTTTTATAATATTTATAAATAAAAGTAAACTAAATATATAATAAAATATATTACTACTATAGTATTTTTATTAATATTATATTTAGATTTTTTTTTATTTAAACGTATATTATTAGCTTAATATACGCTATAATAGCTATTATGTTTTTTATTATAATAACGCTTATAATCGCTATTATAGTTATAGCTATAGTTGTAGCTACAGTTATAGTTATTATAGCTATAGTTTTAGTTCTATTATACTACTATTTTTTTTATTTTTATTATTATGTTTTTTATTTTTATAAGCATTTTTTATTGCTTTTTTTATAATAGCTATAATTTTTATTATATCGTTATTATTTATTTATTACGTTTATTATTAAAATAATAATAACGTTTATAATAAAATTAATATTTATTTTTTAATTAATAACGATTAAAATATTTATAGTTATTATATTTAAAATATAAATTTTAAAAGTTTTTATTATTATTTTTTAAATAATTATAAAAAAGTTTAGCGTTTAAAAATTTATGTTCCGTTTTTTGTTTTAATTTATAGCGCGTTTTATTAATTTTTTTTATATATTTATTTAATATATTTTTTTTTTTAATAAATAAATATAATTAACGATTATTTTAGCTTATTAATTATAAATATTTTTTATAATATTTTATTAATTAAAATTATTTTACGCTAAATTTTATTTTTATAATATATTATAGCTTATATTAAACAAATTAAATAAATATATTTTTATTTTATACTATATTAAATAAAAAAAAATTATTTTTAAAAACTTTTTTATAGCGTATTTAAAGTATATTTTAAAACGTTTTTTTAGCTTTTTAATATTAAATTTAAGTTATTTTTTATTAAATATAATAATTAATAAGCTTAATTTTATTATTTTATTATAAAAATAAAATTATAAAAAAATAGTTAAATAGTTTTAAAATTTAGTTATTATTTAATAATTTTATATTATTAAGCTTATATATAGTTTATATATTAAAAAATATATATATATTTATATAAATAATATTTTTTTTATTTATAACGATTTTTTTATTTTTTAAATCGTTTAATTAAAGTTTAAAATTTAATATTTTTACGTTTAATTTTATAAGTATTTTTATTATAAATATAATTAAAAATAAAGTTTTATAATAATAACGTTTATTATTATAGCTATAGCTATTAAAACTAGCTTTATTATTTAATAAATCTAGATTATTATTAAAGTTATTTATTTTATATTATTATTTTTACTACTATTGCTATTATTATTATTTGTTTTAATTAAAAGATATATTTTTATATTTTTTATATTATTTTAAAGCGATAAAAAAAAGCAAAAGCGGGTATTATTGCTACGCTTATTATATTTAAAAATAAAAACGAGAATATTATTATTATTTTTTATTTATTTATAGCTATATTATTAAAATTAATTATTATATTATAAAAAGCTTGTTAGTTTAATATAGTTAAAAATAAAATATTAATAAAAATATAATATTAATTTTTTTAAAACTTTATAAAACATTAAAATTTTAATTTACTTATATAATTAAATTAAGTTTATTATTAATTTGCTTAATATTTTTTTATAACTTTTTTATATTTAGTTTAATTTAATTTTATTTAAAATTATTATTTTATTATTATTTTAAAAATATATTTATAGTTTTTATATTAAATTTTAAATATTAGTTTAGTTTTTTAAATAAAAACTTTATAAATTTTTAACTTATTATTATTAATTAAGCTTTATTAATATTAGTTTAGCTTTAGTTATTTTTGCATAATTTTATTTTTTTTTTTTCGTTTTAACTTTTTAAATTATATTATCGGACGATTTATAAACGTTTTTAATAAAGCTTATACTAATAATAATAATATTTATTTTAATAATTATTACGCTAAAAATTAAAAAAAAAAAACTTTAAATAAAAATTCTTTAATAATAAATTTAACGTTTAATTTAAAATAACTAAATATATAAAAAAAACTATTATTATATTAGTTTTATAATTCGTTATTTTTATATAATATTATAAATAATAATTTAAAAATAAAATAAACTATATATAAATAAAAATAAAATAAAATATATATAACTTATAATTATATTTTAATAATAAAATAATATATTTATAAACTTTAATAATAAACTAAAACGTTTAAAAACTTTATAGTAAAATTAAAATATTTAAAATAATTAATTAATAAAAATCTATAACGTTTATAATTTTATAATAATTTTAGCTACGCTATAAAACTAATATATTTAAAATATAAAATTTTACTAAGTTTTTTTAAAGCTAAATAATTAGTTTATTTAAAAGCTTCGTAAAAAAATAAAAGTAAAAATAAAAATAAATTAACGTTAAAGCGTAATATTTGCTTTAATTAATAGATATATATAAATCGCGCGCTAATTGCTACTAAAAAATTAATATTTTTTAACCTCGAAAAATTTAAAAATAAATAGTTTTTAGTATAATTTAATATTTATAATAAAACTATAATAAAATATTTTAAAAAAATATTATAAGTTATAAAATAAAGCTTAATTAAAAAAAGAATTTATTATTAGATTACGCAATAAATTTAATAATAGATTTTTAACTAGTAGTATGCTAGCTATTTATCTAGATATAAGTGTTACTAAGTGGTTTTTCCCTACGCTTTGCGTAAAGAAGCTATTGGTAACATAAACCTTTTAAGGGCTTTATTAGCAAAAAGTATACTAAAAAAACCAAGCTAAATTAACCTTAATTTTACCGATAGTTATATAAGCGTTTTTTAAGCTATACGAAATAAATAATATATAAAAAAATCTTTTAATAACTATTTTTTATATTTAAAAATTAATATTTATATTTAATAAATAATAAAAAATATTATTTGTTTTAATTTTAAAATAAAACGTAATATTATTACGCGTAAACTTTTAAATATTTTAAAACATATTATATATATTATAAAAATAAAATTAAAAGTATTTTAAAAAAAAATATAATATAAATATTAAGCTATATTTTTTTATTATTATAAAAAAAACGCTAATAGTTTTTTTTTTAATAATAATTATTAAATTTATATAAATATTTAAAAATAATATTAAATTTAAAATATTACTAAATAATAATTTTTTTAGCTTATAAAAACTATAATTAATTATAAAAGTTAATAAATAATATTCGTTAATATAAATAATTACGAAATATTTTTTAAAGTATACTTTTTTTGCGTAATTATATATATATAAAGTAATTTTGTTTAAAAATATATTATTTAAACTTAAATATATTATTAAAGTACTAGCTATTTATATATTTTTATTATTTAATCGAAATTTCGCTTTTAAACTTTTATATAAAAATAAAATAGCTACTATTATTAAATTTATTATATTATTAATAATAATTATAACTAACTTTTTGCTAAAAAAAAATAATATTAAAAATATTTACGTTAAATTTATTTTTAAATAAATTAATATTAATTTTAAATTTATAATATAAAAAAATTGCTTAAAAGCTATAATAATAGCTATAATTATAGCTATAATTAAAAAATTAAGCTTAAATATAAACGTTTTTTAATTAATAAATATTAACTTTATTAATAATAAATTATTAATATTAAAATATAAATCCTAGCTAATTTAGAAATATTTATTATTTTTAGCGTTAATAAAAACTTTTTAATAACTTTTATATTTAAAGCAATTATTATTAAAGCATATTTAATTATTTAAAAAAAAACATAATAATAATCTTAACTAATATAGCTAATATTATTAATATATTAAAAAATATAATATATTTTACGAAAAAAAAAGCATTTTTATATTAAATATAATTTATTTTATAATTAAAAATATAATATAAAATAAAGTTTTAAAAAAATATTTAATAATAAATAAAACTTAAAATTTTTAATATTATTTAACTTTTAATATTTATAAATTAATTAAAGTTAAAAAAATAGTTATATTTAATAAATAATCGATTTATATTAAAAATAATTTAAAAACTACCGATATTTTTAAACTAATTAATAATATATTTAAAATTTAAACTAACTAAAAAATTATTAATATATTTATTAATAAATTAATAAAAATTTTTTTAAATAAATAATTAATAAAAAATAAAACTAAATAGTTATTATATTTATTATTTACTTATAATTAAAAAATAATTAATATTATATTCGATAAACTATATAATTAAAATTATATAAAATAAATTAATAGCTTAATTTTTTTTATATATTTTATTTTTATTATATAAACTTAAAAAAAAAAACAACTTTATTTATAACTAATAGTTAATTTATACGTTTTAAATAAAATAGTTTTAAATAATTATTTATTTTATTATAATTTAAAATTATTAGGTTTATTTATAACAAACTTTATAAAATAGTAATATTATTTTTTTTTTATTAATTTAGTATTTATTTTAACTATTATAATTATTTTATAATAATTAGCTATTAAAAAATTAAACAATTAATAATTGTTTTAATAAGTTTTTATAATTTACTAATATTTAAATAACGCTTTATAAATAAAAAACTTTAATTTTTTAAAAAATTTTATTATATATTTATTAATAATATTATTATTTTTTCGAATATTACTAAAAAACATTTATTTATTTATATACTATTTTCGAAATATTTCGATTTTATTATATTTTATTATTTTTAAAAAAGTTTTTTTTCGTTTATTTTTTATTAATTTATTAAGCTTCTAAATAAATATTTTTAGCTATTTAATTATTATTAAACGATTAATTATTTTTTAAACTTAAAGTTTTTAAACTAATTTAAAGCGTTAAAGCAATATTTTAATAGTAATAAATTTTTATATAACTTTTTTTTATATTATATTAATATATAAAACTTTTATAATATTAAAAAATAAAATTATTTATAAAAAAACGTAAGTTAAATTACGTATTTATAAATAATTTTAAAAAATAATAAGCTTATTATTAATTTATTTATTATAAATTAACCGAAAAAAAAAACTTTTGTTTAAAACTATATAAAATTTAATTTATAATTATATTTTTTTTTATTATTATAATTTAGCTTAATAATTATTTATATAAATAAATAAATCTTTAAAAAAAAACTTTAATATTATAATTTTTTATTTAAATAAAAACTACTAATAAGTTTTAATATATTTATTCCGAATATTTAAATATTATTAGTTATATTTTTAAATTATTATTTTATAAATATTAAGCTATACTATAAACTTTTTAAATTAAAAATATATATAATATAAATATATAAAAAGCTATATATTATAATTAAAACTACGTAAAACTTTATTATAATATTAATTAATTATTTTATAACTAAAAATTTTTATATTAATAAAACTTAATATATATTTATTAATCGGGTTAATAAACGTTTTATTAATATTTTTATTTATTTATTTTAATATAATTATAAATATATTATTTATTTAATAAGTTAAATTTTATTTTAATATATTAAATTAATTTTATATTAATTAATTAAATAAATAATAATAGTTAAATTAAACGATTAAATAAAAAATTTATTTTAAATTAAATTTAATTAGCTAAATTTGCTATAAAATAGTTTTTAAAACTATATTCGATAAATAATAAAAGCTAAAATTATTATTAATTATAATAAAAACCTTAAATATTACTATATTATATATTTATTTATAAAGATAATAAAGTTATTAATAAAATATTTTCGCGCTTTAGCTATTTATTCGTAATTATTAAAGATTTATTTTATAATATAAATAAAAAAAATAAATATAAATTATATATTTTTAATAAATAAATATATAAATTTATATAAATAGTTTATAATAAAATATTATTTTAATATATAATATATATTAAAAAAATTAAAACTTTATACTATTTATTTAAAAACGCGTAAAATAATAGCTTATATTAAATATTATAATAATTATAAAATATACGCTATTAGTTATAAAAAACCTTATAATAATTATTAGCTTATTTGCTTTAAAAATATTAAGCTTATAAAACTATTTTATTTAACTTTATTATTAGCTTTTTTAAAGTTTTTTCGGTAAATATACTTTAATAAATTAAAAATTATAACTATTATAATATATTAATATTTAATAACGTATATTATTTTAAAAAAAACTTTATTTATTTTAAGTAATAAAAAAATATACTATAAAAATAAATAGCTATATTAGTTATATAGTTATTATTAAACAATTAAAATTATTTATTAGTATTATTATAGATTAAAATTATAAATTTATTTCGGATTTTAAAAAAGTTTATAAAAAGTATAAAAAGCTAAGCTTTTTATAATTATTGCTTATTATTTTTAAAAAAATAATTTTTTTAAATAAAAAAACTAAACTATAAAAATTATTATTTAATATTATAACTTTAAATATTTTAAAAATAATTAAATTAATTTACTTTTATTTTTTATAGTAAATTTTAATAATGTTTATTCGATCTTATTAAATTTTCGCCTTATAAATAGCTATTCGGTTTCCGATTTTTTAAACCTAATAATATATTAATAAAAATTAATATTATTAAATATAAAAACTTACGTTTTATATATAAATATTTACGCAAAAATATTAAATTAGCTATAAATTTTATTTTATTAAAAGCTAAATAATATTATAATTAAAAATATAAACTAATAAAGTTTAAAAAAAAAAATAAAATATATTTACGGTTATATTATAATTATTATTTTTTAAGTAAGCTTTTTAAAAAGTTTTTTTAATAACGTATTAGTTTTTAAAAAGTTAAAAGTTAAATTAAACGTTTTGCTTATAAACTAAATTTTTTTTAAAACTTTTAAAATATATTTTATTATTTTTATTGCTTATTTATTTTTTAAATAAAATAATAAAATCTTTTTTATTAATAAATTTTTTTTTTTAGTTTAATTTTTAATAATTAACTTAATTCTAAAAAAAATAGTAATTTTTTCGAAATAAAACTATTTATAATATTAATTAACCGTAGTTATACTAGCTTTAATATTTAATAAATAAAAAAACTATAGTTATAAAAACAACTAGTAAAAATTAAAATAATAATTAAAAAAACTCTAAAGATTTAATTAAAAAATATTAGTTTTAAGTAAGTAGTAAACTTAAAATCGAAAAAAAAAAAAAAAGGCTATAGCTATTATAGCTTAGCCTGGCAAATAACCCTGCGGTTGTCCCCGGAAAGTAAACTTTGCTATAAAAATAATTAAATTAAAATAATTTATATTAATAAATACCCTAATATTATATATTTAGCTTAAATATAGTGCTAGAGTTATTAAAAGCAATAACAGTCTTTTTTTTAGGGCCGGTACTTACTATACTTTAATAGGAGGAATGACCTTTATAAAGGTCTTATTAAGTAAAGCCTGGCTTTACTAATAAATAAAGTCTAGTCCTATAAATTAAATAAAAAACTAAAAACTAAATAAATCTTTTATTTTCAAGGGCTTTATTAGTACTTGTTTCTTTTTTATTATTTAATATAAAACTTAATATTATACTATTTTTAATAAAGCTTACTATAAATATAAGAATTATTTATATTTAATAGATTTATATTAATAGTGTTATTTTATTTATTTAAGTAGCTTCGAAAATTTTATATTTTTAAAATAGTATTTTAAAAGTATTATAAATCATTTTTAGCTTTAAAAATAGCTTTTTATTATTTTTTACGTTTAAATAGCCGGTTTTTCGGGCGGCGCATAACTACTTAAAAGTATTTAGTAAAATAAATAGAAATGTTTTATATATAACTTTTGCTTTTTTTTAATAAAATATTATTTGCGGAAAGTTTTTTAGCTATATATATAATAATAGGACTTTTTATATAGTAAAAAACTATAAAATTGCTTTTATAGTTATAGTATTACTTTTAAAAAAATAAACAAAATGTTTAATAAATCAAAATATTTAGGTTATACTTAATATATATATTGTTATTTATTAGTAATTTATTTGTAGTATTTAATTTATAATAAAGTATTTATAACTAGCTATAGTAAATAAAAAAGGTTAAAAGTAATAGTTATAAAAGGGATTTTTGTTTTAGAAAAAAAAGTTATCGATTTTTAACAAAAAACAAGTATTTATAAAGTAAAATCGCAATTTATATATAGCGTAAATATTAAAAAAAATAATATTATAGTTTATAATATTTATATAGTTATTTTTTACTTAAAAATTATTAGTTTATTATACTATTATAAATATATAGCTATATTTATAGCTATATTAAATTTTAGTAAAGGCTATAATAATACTATAAATATATAATAGTATTTTTTATTTTTTTTATTTATATATATTATTATATAATATTATATATTATAGCTATTATTTTTACTAAAAATATACTAAATTTTAATATATTTTATAGCAAATATAATATAATAAATATATAATATAATTATTTTATAATAAAACTATTACTTTAAGACTTTTTTTTTATTTATTAGTATATTAAATGTTGTTTTTAGTGTTTTTAACTTTATATAAATATTAAATAGTTATAAATATTATTTTCGATAATTTTAAAATATTAGCAATATTTTAACTATCGATAAATATAAAATTATTATTTTCTATAAGTTTTAATATAATTAAAAACGTAAATATTTATTTAATAGTATAACGCCTAATTTAACTTTTATATAAATAAAGTAAAAAATAGCTTAATTAAAATAATAATATATAATATATTTACGTATAGTAGCTAATATTTCGTTTTTAAATTCGTTAAATTATATTTTATATACTTTATTAATATAATAAATAAAATCGGTAATATTAAAAACTATAATTGTATAACGTTTTTACAAGTAAATTTAAAAAAAAAATTTTTAATTAATATTTTTTTATTTTTAATAAATTAACTTTAAAAAAAAAAATTAATAATAGTAAAAATAATAATAATAATTAAAATATTATACTAAAGCTTTAAATATTTTAAAAGCTTCGAAATTAATAATAATAGCAGCTAAAAATAAATTATTTTTAATTTTAGCAAGTTATTTATATTACTAGCTATATATAAATGTTCGCTTTTTAAAGTTTTTTTGCTAGCTTAGTAAATATAAAGCTAGCTTTAAACTTATTTTTTTTTATTATTAATAATTTATTTAGCAATAATAGCTTTTATAAGCTATTATTATGTTTATTATTATTATTAATATATTTTTATTTTTAGTAGCTTTTATAGCCCGTTTTTTATTTTTCGGAAATATTATATATAAAAATATTTCGATTTTTTCGTTAGTAAAATTATTAAAACGTACAATTATAATAATAGCTTTTATTATATTTAGTTTATATAATAAAAAATAGCTTAACTAACCTTTTTTTTCGTAAAATCGATCGATTTAAAAGGTTAAATAAGCTAAGCGATAGCTTTAGCAATAAAAACAACAAAAATAATAGCGATAAAAAAATAAATTATTATAATTAGTAATATAGTAAGTATTTTTAGCAGTAATTATAAAAGTTACGTATAATTTTTTACGTTATTATAAAAAAATACGCGTTTTATAGCTAATATTGTATTTATATAAATTTAATAGTAATTTAGCGGTTTTTATAGTAAAGTATTAAATACATTTTTTAAAGCTTTTTTAAGCATTTTAACGCTTTAAAACATTAAAAATACTATTTTTAATATAAAAATAAGCTTTAATTAATATTTATATATAATTTATAGAAAAAAATACTATTATCGGTATGTTTCCTAAAACGGGGGGAACTTGTATGTGAAGGATGGGTGGGGCGCAAATATTTCGATTCGGAACTAGTGTAGCTAGCCGGAATCGCTGAACAATAATTTACAATACCACTCACACCGGACGCTAATACCTATAATACAACCAACTAAGCGCTATCCTTAGCGAAGCTAAACCATACCGTAGTGGGCCAGGGGGGTTTAGGAAATAATGCTAGAGATTTTTGTGAAAAATTAAAACTATTTTTAAACATATTAATTATAACTTAGTTTTAAAAAGTCGAGATTATTTTAGGCGAAAATAATTTTTAAATTTTAAAATTATTTTCGCCTAAATAATTTTAGCTTTTTAAAATGATTTTACAAGCAGAAAATACCCTAATAATGGGGGATAAAACCCCCTACGCACCTACGCACCTACGCACCTATGCACCTACGTACCCGTACACAAGGATTATCGCTGCAGTTAAAAAGCTAATTTAACCATTTATTCATCTACCCATCTACCTATAACTACTTTAAATACAAAAGAACGGTTAGAATTAGTTTAGTTTAAACTTTAGCGGAAGATTTTATACCCGTTGCTTAATACTTAAAAAAATAATTTTTTAAAATAGTTTTTAAGTTTTAAAATTATTTTATTTTTAAAATTATTTTATAAAAAAATATTTTATTTTAAAATATTTTATTTTAAAAAATTATTTTAAAATTATTAGCTATACTAAAAATAAAATTATTATTTTTATAAAAATATTATAATAATTATTTTTATAAAATTTATAATGTTTATGATAATTTTATTTTTTATAATACTTTTTATTTTTTGCAATCCTAAGATATGATCATTTTGTATACCCCCCTTTGTCCGCTACGGTAAGGTTTGTAAGTGCCATATAGCTAGCTGTATACCCTATGGTACTTGGTAGGCGCTGTAGATAGATAGGGATTATGCTTGCCTGCTACCTAATCTATCTGCTTGAGTACCCACCAAGTATATTTATATGGTACGTGGGTACATATCACTGGTGATTTTTGCTAATGTGGCTACCTTTGCTGAACAGCTGATGCCCTTTCTAGACAATGCAAGTACAAGCCAGCTCAGGCTTCAGTCAGGTGACCCCAGCAACTAGCCAACCAGATTCCACTAAAAATCTGCCAAAAAACTCGAAGCTCGGATCTAGCCCAATCGGGTCAGGGTCTCAACTGTGGCTCGAAGCACGGTGCAGGTTAGTTCCTTCTCTCGATCCATGCTCAACTTTGGAAGACAGACGCTGCAGCAACTCCTTTGCTTCTTTTTGCCCTCCGTCCATTTGCATCCTTCTGTCTCTTGCAAACACTCCCGGCTTCTCTCATCGCGGACCGCATCTACGAGCCACCAACTCCCGCAACCAGCACTCGCAGTTATCCTATCACGTTGTGCATCTGTGTTCTAGCGTTGCCTAACCAGGGTCTGCGTGGTTCTCTCAGAATAAAGTCATTTTTTGCGTGCATCATCTCCCAGCAAGCCACTTAATTCCCGAAGTCTCGAGAAGACACGACGCGCTCGAGCATCACCCGCCGACTCGTTTTAACGCATAATTAGGCGCGACACTTGATAGACTTTCTCTATTACTGGCGCCATATCCTTACCACGACCCATCGCGGCCCCCAGTATTACAAACTTGTAACTTCACAGCTTCACGATGGCCCCGCAAGACACATTTATCGACGACGAGGATGATACCTGGTGAGCCCTGGACCCCATCTATCCCCATTGCGGTACATTGTCCCTTGATGTCCGCAACATACTGACTACCACGTACAGTCCTCTTTGCATCGAGGAGTTTGATTTAAGACCGAAACTTTCGACCTTGTCCGTGTGGCTATCAGGTAACATTATACCCACCAGCTCACCTGATGGACCATGCTGATACTTGTTTGCTCTCAGATCTGCCAGTTTTGTTTCAATAATCTCAAGAACAATCTGAATGGTTTGTGTCCTGCGTGTCGCCGGCCGTATGATGACAAAGACGTGAAATGGAAAGTAGTAACACGCGAAGAGTAGGGAGCCCCGAACCATTTCAGCAGAGCGGCGTTGTCTAACACTTCATAGGGAGGCGGAATTCAGGGCCAATATACAGAAGAATCAGAAGAAACGAGCAACCGAGCAGCGGCAAAAAGAGGCCCAAAAAGCGCGAAGCCGAAAAAGAAAATCGCAAAAATCTCCAGGGCGTTCGAGTTGTCCAAAAGAACCTCGTTTATGTGACAGGGCTAACACCAACCGTTCGCGAGGACGAGCTGCTCAAGACGCTTCGCAAGCACGAGTTTTTTGGGCAGTACGGCAACATCCAAAAGATTTCTATTATAATAGAAAGTCCTCCGACGGCCAACAACAATCCCTCGGCATTTACGTCACATTTGAAAAGAAAGAAGATGCAGCCAAGTGTATAGCAGCAGTGAATGGGTCTCCGAATGGCGACCGTGTGCTGAAAGCCCAACTCGGTACCACTAAATACTGTTCAGCTTGGCTTCGTCACGAGCAGTGCGGGAACAGGCAGTGCATGTTCTTACATGAACTCGGTGATGAAGAGGATAGTTATTCACGCCAAGACTTGTCGTCGCTCAACAGCGTACATACACAACGTCCTCTCTCCAACGCTGCTTCCTCATCGCGCTCTGTGGCTCGACCACACCCTCAGACCATTCCTCCGCCAGCCACTTCACAACCTATGCTCCGTTCATCGAGTAAAGATGACTCGGAAGCTGGTGATGGGCCCGCTTTACCAGCCTCGGCAATGTGGGCACGCACTACCCAACAACGCAGCAGACGCGGTAGCCACGCAACCAGCGGTGCTGCCTCTAGCCCTGCTGTCTCGAGCGCGTTACCTGCCACTACTGAGTCTAGCCACGAAGTCGACGATATACAAACAGTTTCGGAGCCAAGCCGGAAGGCCGAAAAACAACGAGTTGAGACACCAACAAAACCTGATTCAACGATTATAAAGGCATCAACAGAAAGTGATGCAGACGATTTCAGTTACTTTGCTAAACAGCTGGGTTCCTTGCCACGTAACGCTTTCGCTGCTAGACCAGATCCGGGTGACGAATATCCTCCTTTCTTCTTTTTAAGTTTGGCCTCCAAAAGGCGAGCCATGCGAGACGAAGATGAAAATCGTGGGACTCACCAATATGGTCAGGTGGATAATGTGATTCATGAGTCGGATGGAGAGCCTGGAGAGAGTGGTAGTCTTATACTAGGGGGTGAGCCGGAAGACAGGGAGCAGACACGTACCAGATTAAGTTATGAATCAGTACGAAATCCGCCCATTCAGAGAGGATCTTCCAATGATTTATTTGGCCCCTCCCTGACTGGATTCGGGCAGGCTTCTACGACTGTTGGCTCGATTGGAAGTCGCACTATAACACCGCAGCAACAGCTGTTTATGCGACCTCAGAATAGCTTCACAGATCAGATGCCTCCTGGAATTTCTCCCCAGCAGACATCCCAACAGACATCTCTTTTTCAAGGACAAGGTCACACTCGCCAACAGTCTCGGTTCAGCTTCGCCGCCAATGACAACAGTACGAACTCCATTAATGTCAAATCGTCTGCAGATCCTAGATACATGGCTCAGCAGTCGTCTATGATGCCTTCCACATTTCGCTCGCAGCCAGGAGGGCAACTTTATACTACGTCCGTGTCTGGGCCTCCACCTGGTCTGAAGTCAACCGGTACACCTCCAGTGGGCGGTGGCATGTTCGGACAGGGGCATGCTTTTGGTGCGTCAGCCTTTGGGTCGGCTGCAAAGGGTAATCCAAATGACTTGCTTCAGTCTCTAATTCGGAGCAATGTGGGTAACCAAGCCCATGATGGAAAGCGTGAGTACATGTTCCCCAAGTTCCCTCTTTCCATAGCCAATTTCCGTCCTCCACCTCCTCCACTCCTGCTCCGGCTCCCGGCCTCGTGGCAACGCTCTATGCCTCCCAGCCTGGAGCTTACCCGGACTACGGACCCAAGCAGAAGAAGAAGGGGAAGAAGCACAGACACGCTAACACTTCCTCCTCTGGGGGGAGTGGCTTAGTAGATCTTGCGGACCCGAGTATCCTGCAGGCGCGGATGCATCATCAGCAACAGGGTAGCAGCATGGGAGCCGGGCAGGGACTGTTCAGCGGTCAAACACAAGGTGGGTACAACAACCGCAATGCCATGTATAATGGTAATGGTGGATACGGCGGGTGGTAGTCATTTAATAGAACTTGAGGAGCAACAGGCGGCCTATTTGATTCTTTCGTTATTTCTTCTGTTTTCCGGCAAGGGTGCGTCAAGGCGTCAAGGTTATCGGAAATGGAAGATGAACGGAACATTCCACCACGTCTTTTTAAGCGAGCATTGCAAGGGGATAATGATCCAGGATGGGTCAGGGTTGCATGGCGTCCACTTGCTCTTGGAAACGACGGGGCTGTTCCACGGCGGCTGTTGCCTTTCTCGAGATACACTTCATTTTTGGCATCATTCATCTTCGACTTTTCTTTTCACATGATTCGGTTCAATGTTCACGCCGGGCAAGCCATCGTCGTCTTCCACAACCTTATGTACGTTAACTCCCAGAGCTAGCCCAAAGCTTATGCTTGAGAAGCTGGCTAATATATCATTTCCGCCTTTCAGTATTGCCAATCCTATGTACCACGTGGAAGACGACGATGGGAGCCTACGACGTGACGTGTGCCTATTTTTCTAGAATTGTAGCCATGATTTGAGATGAAGCCTGAGAGCTAACGTATTTGTTTTTCTTATTAGATGACGATCTCCTTCCTCTCGAAGAAGTCTCTTCGGCCGTTGATGCTCTTGTGTCAGACTCATACCCGTCTGAGCTGCAACAGTCTCTACGTCTTGACAATATATCGCCGCCGTCTCTACCCCCTGGGTTTGGTTTTAGTCATGCACACCCAGCCTTTTTCTCTGACGGCAACATTGATGATAGAGTTCAAAGCCCTGTCTCACAAGAGAGTCCGCACTCAAGGAGTAGCGCGATACGCCCGCTTTCTACCACAACTCCTCGGCCAGCTACTCCGCTTACCTCCCGGACATCAACAAGACCTACGGCTACGCGAGCTAAGGAGGAACATATTGCTCACCATAATGATGCGAAGAAGAACATCAAAGAGTTGGCAAACTCCAGCGGTCTTGCACAAGATATCGCCGCTCAGGCCTCCAAATCAAAGGCCAGCTTGTTGCAAGAAGAAGATTTTCCGGCCCTCGACTCGATAAAGACAGCCTCGCCTTCTAAAGTAAGTAGCGTTCCATCGTCGAGGCTTGGTCAAGGCCCAAAGACTCCGTCGAGCAAAAAGGCAACCCTCGACATGCCAAATAAGATTTTAGCAGAAAGCAAGCCAAAAAAGTCTGAAAAGCGACCTATACCTGGCATCCTCGACATCGCTGCCGCTACAAACCCTGTTGCGTTACACTCTACTAGTAAAAAGCCAGAAATTCAGGACAAGGACAGGGCTATTAGCCATATTCCTATCGGTTCCCAGTCTAGCAAGAATCCAGTAGCTTCTGCATTGCCAACCCCTACACCCACAACAGCCTCGGTGTCGTCTCCTCTTGCAAAAGTGGCGCCTAAGACACTACGGCTAGTACAGACTCCCAAAGCTGAATCGCCATCAACCAACATAGCTCCAGCGGCTATCACCTCAATCCGTTCAGCTACAGCGGCAAGCATGGCTCACCGGCCGGTTACTCCTGCAAGTGAGATCATTTCCGATACTGCATCCATTGTTAGTGCTTCTATTTCGGCATCGCGAACCAGCTCTCCACCTCCATCGAAGATTGGCTCTCTTCCTATGCGCCCTACTACGAAGAGTCAGCAGCGCAAACAACGCAAAGAAGCTTCAAAAGAAGCGGCCGCACAGATAGCCGATATCAACCCCTTTGAACCAGAAGTTGAGATCGCACCGATCCTCGGTCGGAAAAGAAGCAGAAAAAGGAGAAAAAGCTCACCGGAACAAGTAGAGCATCCACAAGGCCGGCAACGCCAAGCACTTCGGAAGTCATTGAAGAAAAGAGAAGTCCATTCCAGAGAACGACAACATTACTCACTCCAGCAGTATGGCCACCGAAAGGGAAGCTAAAACAAGTCAACCTACGATAGAACCATCTAAATCCAACAAAGAGAAGGGCAAGCCTTCCATTAGCTCGCCAAGGAGTCCCGCCACCATTGACACCTCTATCAAACTCAATGAGTCTACGAAAACCACAGTATTGACTCCAGATTACATTAACCACACTACCGAAGTGAGACAGGAGCAGCCAGTAGAGCAAGACATTGGCACCATTCCCAGCTTCGAGATGTTCTTAGAGGGCTAGTAGAAAGCGGCGCTGTACCTACAATCGAGAAAATAAGCCTCTTCAAACCCCTCCAACACATCGCCTCGTAGATTCCAACGGGTCCGTCTCTCTACCGCCAACCCTAAAAGCTATTGTCACCAAGGAGGATGAAGAAAAGCTCCATGCCTTCCAGCCCGTCCGCAAGGTAGTTAATGGCCATGATGTGCTGCTTACTCCCAACGGAGATTGCTTGTTGAATCTGACACCAGACGAGGCGGATTTATTCCTCGAACTTCAAGATCGTATGAGAGCTAATAGCATCCTTCCGACTGCTTTCTCTGCTCCTCGCTATGCACCGGCAAGTGGCTTCAGTCTTGTGAAGAATCGTGCCGTGCCTAATGGGCTACCCTCCTTTTTCCCCCTGGGCCCCGACAATTACCCTAGCGATCCGGTCGGAAAGATGCATCGAGAGGAAGCTATCAGCTGCATCAACCAGCACGTCCTTCCATCCCTCAATCTTGGAATTACAAAACCATGGGTGCCGGTTCTAATTTCACCAAGAATGTGAACCTGCAACAACTTGCGCCTTGGATTTACCCTCCTACGGAAAACGCCGAGGATCAAAGAAAGATGTTTACAGGTCGACCTACAGACGACTACGGCACATCGTCAGCTGGGAGTTCAACAGACGCTGTCTACGGGGCTATGATCACCCAGAGAATGGCCCCTCTCCAGCCATCGGCAGTACGCCGCTAATGTCGGTCGAAGATGCTGAAACGGTGTGGGGTCAAGCCAAGAAGCAGCACGAGGCACTTGACAAAAAATTCCGTCAGCTACAGGCCAAGAACCGTCGTCTCCTCGATCTGCATTGACTGCCCGACCCTTATAAAGTACTGGGTTTCTGTCTGGACGGACCTGTCTTTATGATCAGATGGGTCTGTTATGTTATCATGACTATCACTATAGCGGTGGCCATTTCGCGCTCTGTGCTGAACTCGGCCTTGTGTTAGCCACCGCCGTTGGTGTGCATAATGGGTATTAAATGTATTAAGTTCCAGTAGCGGAAGTGTTAGATTGTTACCACGGCCTCGGACGCCGTGTGACCCGGAGGATAATTCCCTTAAAATACCCTGTACAGCGCACGATTACGATGCATTCGTTACGAGAAAACGAATTATGAGCCATACGCGGTCCTCACGGATAAGGGAGTACATGTTATTCTATAGCTATTAGAATACCACTTACGGGGGGTCCTCGGGACGCGAAGCGCTTGAGCATTAAATAGCTCAGGAGATACTACGTAGTTGTATTATTTCCAATTCTAGCCAGCTCTTATCTTCAGTGAAGTCCTGGTGCATTATAGAGTAAAAATTTCCAGATCCTCTTGGTACTTAATCTCATTCTGAGAAACGATAGGGTGGGAATGCCAAGGAAGTGTAGTAGGTGTCTAATATTAAATTATGAGTATTGTTAGGCAGCACCACACCTTAACCCACTAGAGAACGAAGGCTACTGTTTTTTTTAACTTTGCAGCACAACTCTTTCTATCCCTGTTCCTTGTGATAAATATGTCTTATCGCACCCAAACCCCAAAATATCCATTTTGTCCGCATCTTGGAGTCTGTATCAGGACTCTAGAGTACCTCTCTACGCTGTGCTAACCTATGATGGTGAGCTCTTTTGCGCGTTGTACAATTTTAGCACCACCAGAATTATAACGATTCGAAAGTAGTAGTATTACCTGTTATCTGGCAATTTATTGATAGTTTCAACTAAATAAGTTTCTAGTATTTATAGGAAGTGTTCTATTAAGCAACTGGATTATACTATGTTTAGTTTTTTTCTATTACATGTTATAACATTATTTTCATCACAAAGGACTCATATAATACCAATATAATACCGAGGATTTAGTAGTTTGTCCTAGGTTGAGAGTTCTCGCCAAGTATCATGATCTAAAACGGACACACTAGGTTCGTGTCGTCGGGTGATGAATATAGCAATGTCCACTCTAGCAGCATTGTGACAAATAGTGTATTCGGCAGACCCAACAGCTTGGGCCTAGATCTTGCTCTTAACACATTAGGGATAGGCTTGCGAACTAGGCACGCTCCGATAGCATGACGACGCAGTAGAGTTGAAGATCGAACTGCCAAGAACCCTATGTGATACTCACTATATCTCGATGCACGTAAGTAGCCGTGTGTGTTGTTCGGTGGAACAATGTAAGTTTCAAACGTGTGCGTAAGCAACATCCTCAACACAGGCCGGTGCTTCCCATTTCGAAGCGGCTACAGGAGGGTCACCCCTATATCACTTGACTTCTTCAATACACGATGTACGTGGGCGCGTATGATCTCCCTCATCGGATCCTCTCTCTTGGCATGGAAGATCGGTATTCCGTCGGGTGAGCAAGGATGTGTTGTCTGGCATCGTCAACTATCCAACCAGCTTAGTCCAGGGCACGACGATGGTTGTACAGGGATGAGCCTCGTAGGTTCTTGTATTCCTTGATGGTAAATATAAATCATTCTACGTTGTGGCCGACTAACACGGACCCTGCACTACCGAACTATCCGCTTAGATCTTGAGATTAGGTGCTCAATTTGAGACAAGTCCGTTTACATAGTGGGCACTTTTCTTTTCGTGGAACAATGATGAATGATGGGCTGGGACGCCGTCGTCGTACAACAAACTGATGATCAGAACCACGTGTTTTATTCGAGCTTATAACACTAGCCCCTGAACTTTAGGCAAAGATTCACCTAAATATCGAACTATATATTATCTCCGGTTTTCAATTTTGAAGCTATCGACGCTTGATTTTAATTTTTTCAAAAAGATTTTTGGCCAGATTACCACCCGCATAAATATAACCAAGAAGTCTCTAAAATTAGGGTTTGCTTTCGTAAGTTGCTTTTAATAACTAGATTTTACTTTATGAACTCCTGATACTATATTTAATTATGCAGTTCTTCCGCCGAATAAATGATCAAGGCGGCTACACTTAAGGTTAAATCGACTATCTAAACAAAGCTGATAAGATCCTCAGCTACACACACGTATTGGGGGGCCCGACTAAGACATCCATGGATGTAGGCTGGTGGGTCTACCTAGTACCTAGTAGCTTGCATAGAGTTCCGTCTCTATTCCATTTACGACGTCAACACCTTCAACTGACTGGGTACACTACCTCTACCTAGGTACTTGACGGATCCACTTAGTGACAGTAGGTAGCAAGTCCTAAGTCCCCATGTATAGATTTGTTTATCAAGGCCAAATCTACTTCGGTATACAGTCATCAGGCATGCCGGGCGACTTGATATCACCTGAGGATCGGTAAGGTAGCTTGATATCCGTTGGATCTCTACATGGTCTTCGGAAGAAGGGATTCTCCGATCCTACGAAGTATTTCGGTCCAGAGAGACCTCGGAGAGACGGGTCCACATGTTCAGCACTTGTACACTTACATACTCGCATGTAGGTTGTACCTAGGTAGTTGGCACAATTACCCGAGTCGTCACACATTGGGAAAATCGAGATGGGATTTCAGAATCAGATTGATCTAGGCCTGTCTTATTCCAATTCCGCATCCGTTTGAGGTTGCGTCGTAGCCGCCACACCCAGATCCCAGATCGCAGGTAGGACACAGCACAGGGGCGGTGACCATTTATTCTCGATGTAGAATCCTGATCCGGGGCACGATGGAGCCATCTCTTGTACGATCCGAGGGAATACCGTTTCCTTTCAGATCGCCACTAAGTGCCCTTCCCGTCCTAGATCGGGTCTTTTTTCTCTCTGCCATCTGCCACCTGCCACCCGCCTAGCCCAGCCCAGCCCAGCCTATCCTCTAGTCTAGGTCGCTTGGTTGCTTGGTTGCTTGGTCGCTTGTGTGCAATCTCCTGTCTCACCTTCACCGGTTGCAGTCGTGCTACGCGATGGCACGAACCCCGATGGCCTTCCTGCACGCGTCAACGCCTGATCCTAGCCGTCTGCTGTGGCCGTTGGGGATCGGCTATCTCTTGTCGACCTCTTCCAGCGCCTTCCGAGCGAGCGGTATCCCACACACACCCCGAGACAGCGTGTAACCCGAGTCGGATCCGTTATCGTGGAACTGAAGGTTAGATTATGTATGATTTACATGAAGCTATGTGCGTCGCCTGTGTGCGATGAGACATGCATAAAGTTATACAGCAGTTGGATGTTTATAGTAGTACCAACTTAGAACTTGCATTTACCAATAGATTTACCAATAGCCTTAGGAGCTCTTCCTCCGGCTGTCGTTCGGCACGCAGTCCAAAGCTCGCTACCGATCTTCTAACCAAGTGATTGTTCGATATTGCTCTGACGTCGGTTGAGTTGCCATTTTGTTATAGAAGTAGAAATTTAGGTAGGCTACCGAAGCAACTCCGCGTCCCGCCTCCCGCTGCCACCTAGATAGTACACAGTAGTCTGCTCGCCAGGAGGCGCGCGAGTCATGTGGGTCGCCGACTTCTTAGGGTCCTCCCTTGGGCCATACAGTAGGCTGCTTTGCCTCGATCGCGATGGATCCGTCATGATGTGACGATCACAACAGCGGGAGATCATCCCAAAGAACGACCAAAGACCCTTTCTCCGTCTATCCATGCTACCCATGCGTCATTAAGCTAAAACAGCCATCTTGCATTTTTTTCGGCCCTTGTTTGCATCTGGAAAATGCCGTGGCTTTTAATTAGGTATCCCCGTGTTGCTTGTCAAAGGCATCCAGTAGCCGACTTCCACAATCACGATCACGATCCTTTTCGGCCTATACTACGCTCGCCTCACTACTCAACCAGCCTAGGACCGAAGAAACATGGCAGCATTTACCGCCAGTAAAGTCTCCAGCCACATGATCTAAAACGTTTCAATACAGCCGGCCCTGTGTAATATAATCAACTCCTTCGCAAACTCTAACGACACAAACAAAGCCCCCCTGGTACTACCTTATCACAACGACACTCGTATGATCCGTGTCCGCATTCGAATCACTCCATCCATCCATCACATCCTATCCCAGTCAGACTGCATAACACATCTCTCCATACTTAAGGTTCCTTACCGGCTTCATTCAGTGTCATCACTTCATACTTCTGTTCGCCATGTCTGTCAGATTTTACCCCGTTCCAGCATTATCTATGAATCCCTGGAGTATAACGCCTTGGAAGTGAGTAGAATTTACTTCGAAGCCCAACGAGCCGAGCTAGGCCTTGGAATTATCAAGAGGATGATATCGTTAGCAACTCTTTGATCAATTAATAGCTAACCCGCTCTTCAGTATAATTATGCCGAAAGTTCCTCCGCTTCACTACCGCCGCAGGATGACACCGTCAACGATTCTATAATTTTCCCGGGCCTTTACGCTCCCAGTGGATTCGACATATTGAGCATTCTTGTGAGTTGCCAAGACTTTTAATATATGACTTCCCTTTCAGTCAATATGTCAAGAAAAAAGTGCTAATGGAGTGACAAAAAGACCCGAGTGGCAATGAGACCTTCACCAGTTATAGAGCTTGGGCCCGTGGATGCGTCCTGTGCAATAGTCGTGTGCGATATCGAGCAGCCCGACTGTCCGGTCGTCTACGCCAATGAGGCGTGTGCCCAGCTCACAGGGTATCCATTAAACGAGATGCTCGGGAAGAACTGCCGTTTCTTGCAAGCTCCGGGAGGACAAGTCTGCCAATCGTCGACGCGGCGTCATGTCGAGAAGAGTGTCGTTAAGAAAATGCGCCGCGCCGTCCAGTCCGTCAGCGAGCTGGCCGTCGAGGTGACCAACTTTAAGAAAAACGGCCAGAAATTCACCAATCTGCTGACTATGATACCTGTCTGCTGGATTCGCCGACGCCCAGGTATTACATCGGCTTTATTGCCGAGAAGACGGAGTGATATGGAACATTCGCCTATCCAACGCGGAACATGAGAGCTGCCCTTACACACGCACGGGCACTCAACCAAATTTGATCGACGCTGCTTTATTTTACATCACTATCATAAACGATTCTTCTTTTTCACGACAACACCGGACACGATACCACATATTTAGGAGTCGATAAATTGCCTTGGTTATTCTTGCCTTTCCTCTTTCCTTTTTACGGCTGGCGTACTTGAGTTTGGCGGTTTATCTGTGCTTTCAGGCATTACATTGATACCCCATGAATTTTCATCAAGCATAGACACGGAGCAGATTGGACAGGGGTGGGCGCATTTTTCGGATGGGAAACAAATTCAACGTTGGTTTTGTGTGTGATGAGATAGACAAGAAACGGCAAAAGAAAAAAGTTGTAATTGACCGAACCGTCATCTGGCCTTTTCAGGTTACAGCTCAAGCAAGCCACAATCTCGGAAAGAGATTTGGATTTGGCACATAGTCAATAACGTTACTTCACTCAAGACGCAAAAAAATGCCGAATGGATTTGTGTCGCTATATGACTCAACAACTTGCATGTTCACATATCAGTGCCAAAATCTTTTGTGAAACAAAATATATCGTGACCTCAAATTTGTCACAGGGCCTCCCAGATGCCGCAAGTTTCGTGAGATATGACTTAACGTACGACTTAATATCCATATTCCTTACTCATTACAGGTATAAGTTTGGCATTCAGATCTGCCGTGCGGCAAAAGAATTTAAAGTATGCCACAACCAACAAAGCAGTGCACGTGGTACCGGTACCCATGTCCCTGGCGCCATGGCTGTCTGCTTATGCTTAGATAGTTCTTCGGAACGAGGCTGGCTCCTCGTCTAGCGTGACTTAGCTACTAAAGAAGGTAGGTGATAATAACACGGTACAGAGCAGAGCAAGCCACGCGAGGTCAAAGGTTTTCCCTTTCGAGTAACAGAAAAAAAAAATTAATGTAAATTACGCCTCTTGGACACTTTATTGAATTACATTATTACGGATGATGTTTTATTGATTGTTAAGCCCATATCTGGATAAGTATTCTGCCTGCTTGCTCCCTTATATGGATTGGTAAGCCGGCTACATGGTAGATATCTGCTTACATACGTGTGGACTGTGTAACTACTATACTTCACTCGGTACCAAGTAATCCTGACCGCCTGTTTATGATAATTACACCATATTCAGAAGTCGGATGCCGCCCTCATCCGTCTGCCTACCCTTCCCGTACGAACCGATCAAGCGAAGGGCACATCATCCGCACACATGTTCATGCGTACGACAACGCGTGACCTGTCAAATTTGACGCACGAGGCGAGCGTGCATGTATGGTATGGGGTGAAAGATATGCCAGATTGATACTACCTACCTATTTCGTGATACAAGGCATAGTGGCGATATATGTATGTAGATAGACTATCAAGGTAGGGCGAGACAAGCGATCTGCGCGTAATATCCCACGCTGGCAAAGTAGTACCACAGGGTTCACCATGAAATGGGCAAATTTGTATTGGTAGGCCTAGCCGATGTATGTAGATGGTGTAAAAAGTTACCATTATTTGGGTATGGTCAAGTTAGAAAAAAGAAGAGGAATAGGAACCGTGACGGGTGGTAGCAAAAACCACACCCCACGATGATTGATGTCTGCTCATTCGAGGATATCGTGCTTTAAAGAGATGAAGATACTTGACGCTTACTCACGAGAAAAATTCGTCGTGAATTATATATATATCTTAAGTATGCTTTTAGATAACAGAGACGGTGGTAGGTACGAAGTAGCACCAACTTCAACACTATACGATAAATGAACTAGTTGCCACCTCGTTTAGCTCGGTCCGGCTTTCGTGTTGCGGCGTACAGTATCCTATCCTACCTACTATCTGTCCACCAGCAGAACAGAACCGTGGTTCGAGTCAATCAACTGCCGACAGGTTCCCTCGATCGCGGATCCCCGGACGGGCGACTCGGGATCGCTGAGTTCTTATTGGATGGGGATGGGTAACTCTTTTTACTGCTCAGCAGTTTTTATTTATTTTATTTTTATTTTTATTTTTCTGATCTCCATTTTTACAATTGTTCCCCCTCTTTATGGATGCTTTCGTTGGAGCTGTCTCTGGCTTGCTCAAGAACGACATTTATGTATATATACTTCCTATCGATGTAAGGAATGGGGATTTAACCTATGTTTGACTTTACGGTGTAACTGGCTAGATAGTTCGTTCGGAGGCACGGTACCAATTACCTACTCTCTAGGTACGGAGCGTTCGGGACCATAGCTACGCAATTTCTAAAAGGCAGGTATTTTACTGTTATATGTGGTGACGAGGTGCTGCCATGACCTCATTATTTTATGCATCGGCTACTCAGGTTCGGCACTTTAGGTTAGCGTAGCCGAAAGTAGCAGGTACCCACCTATATGTAAGGAAGAATAAAGGTACTACTATGGATGTAAGGGTTCGGGTAGGATCGTGCATACTCTACTACTTCGATCCAGCATGAAAGGCAGTGTACGCGATAGTGGCCTAGCTCCTCTGTGGGTGCAGAGCTTCTCGTACATCATGATACATTTTCATCCAACGTCAAGTTCATTACTTAGTTATAAGTCTTTGAAAACAACTCATTAATTGAACGCATAAACAACATTGTTATGAAATTCCAAATAAACGTACACCGTTTATCTATTAGGGGTTTTGGCAAGAGCAATACCTCCTATTCAGGTTCTTATGTTGGAGAGCGATTAAGGTCGGTTAAATACAATCTTGATTTTTGTCATGGGAAAAATATACGTGTTATATAAAAGTGAAGAAACTTGTACAAGAATCGCCCTATTCGTCTCGGACGCCGACGGACCTGTCATTGTTTTCCTTCCAGCTCCGGCCGCAGGTGTGGCGCAACCCGTGTTCTTGCCTTACACTGACCGTCGACACTTGCTAGACCGCACTTTATGCCTCTTTTAGAGATACATGGGCTAAGTTAGAGAGGAGACTAAACTGATGGAAGATCTGCGAAGACGATTTACAGCAACGAGGCGTCGAAGGTCGAGTTGATGGGGCCGAAGCGGATGTTGCTGTAGATGACGGTGTCAGAGGCCTGGCCGCTCTCGACGTCGGTGGGTACGCCGGAGTCCTGAGCGCAGCTTCCACGGTCGCCACCGGGGGTGCCGGCCTTCTCGGGAGGGTAGCTGGAGTCGAGCCAGAGCATGTTGGCGTAGTGCTATAGAGGCATTCTTTGTTAGCTTCATTACGAGCTCGCGATGCTGCCGCTGCTGCTGATAGAGGTACTTACGTCGTCCCAGAGAGACATGACCAAGACCATGTCACCCTCGAGAGCCTTGGCCATCTGGGCAAGACCGCCCTTCTCCTTGAAGTTGTCAGTGTCTCCGAAAGCGACCTTCTGGGCCGTGCAGAACTCCTCGTTGATCTCGTTGCCGCTGGTGCCCTCGATGGTGCTCTCAGAGTTGGGGATGACCTTGCCGTCCTGAACGTAGTATCGCTTGATGGACTCGAGGCTACCGCTTGCGCCCGTGACGAACTGGGTGACGACGGTGAACAGCTTGCTCGTGTCGACGGTCATGCCCTCGCCGTAGAAATCTTTGACACCCTGGCGGTAGGAGTTGAAGTCGCATCCATCAGGATCACAGTCACCGGCGTAGCGGGTGTCTGAGTATGTTCCACCGCAGTCATCTCCCTGGCAGGCGTGCTGGCCGACAGTGGTGCAAGGGTGAGGGGTGTAGGCGGTTGAGATTTTGTTGGCCTCTGTCAAATTGATTAGCTCACGATCTGTAGTCCACCACGAATTGGCCACTCACCCCAGATATCCATTTCGGAGCAGCACGAGCCCATCTCACCGACACCGGCGTTATCATCATTGGTAGACGGGGCCCATTGATCGGAGTTGGCCTTTGTTGCTAGATTAGATTAGGCCTTCTCGGCATAGAACGGAGGTGCTCACCTTGCCGTCAATGAACTTAAGGTCACGAGGGCACTGCGCGTCGCAGTAACCAGTGCCGTACTTGGCTCCGGCCTTGTTCCCCGAGTACTTGGACATTCCGCCGTCCTCGTCCATGGAGACGAAGTACAGGGCCGTTAAGACCACAGCCGAGCTTCGACACGTCGACGTCAAAGGTGAACTCGTTGCCGAGCAGGCTGAACATCTGGTATTTGTCCGCACCGTTCATGAGGTACAAACGAGAACCGATGTTGGTTGCTGTAAATAGTCCTAGTAAGTAAGGGATACCTCATTTCGCACGAGAGTCATGGCCTACAGTAATCTCCCTCGGTAACGAACTTGAGCGTCAATGCGTTCCCGCTGGTCGAGGCACCATAGGTCGACTCGTACTCGGCTCCGTCGACGGCGCAGTTGGTGGAGCAGGTCGCGGCGTCGGGGCAGATGGTGGCGTTCCATTCATTGCCTGTGTAGCAGTTGGTGTAGCCACCGACATCGTGGAGCCAGCGCCAGTTGGCATCGATGGTGACCTCACCATTGACGGTCGTGCAGCTGCCGGGGCCGTACATTTCTGCCAGGTCATCTTGGGATGCGTCTCCGCTGTCTCGGTGCCTACGGCTTGCCCTGAGACCGTGGTGGCGGCCGACCAGGCAGCCACAAGAGCTGCAGTCTTAGAGTTCATCATGGTGCCGAAGTGGACAGAAACGTTGTCGTCGTAAGGGCTGTTGAAATGAATGTGGTTGTGAAGCGTGTTGAGACGAGAACAGAAGGTATTGACTAGGCTTCAGTCTTTATACCTAGATTCCTCTCGACCCAAGAGGTTGCCACAACCATCTCCTCCGCTACCATCGTGGCATCACACAGAGATGCACCCCAGAATGGTAAATCCGGCCATGGGGCACCGCGATCCACATTCTATTTGCAAAGTCAAGGGTATATTGCTTTCAGATGAGATCTCACGGCTTGATGGGCCTGACAGCCGAGGACTTCCATGCCTTGTCTTTGCGCCTTGACGATCTTTACTCCCATGAGTCGACAAATGGAGAGAGCCTGCAGGACGGAAGGGATCTCCTCGCGTGGTCGGAGGTGTTCCACTTGGGGTGGGCCAACGATGTGTGAGCCGCGTGGTCAACCGCGGAAGAGAGGCAATCTTTGATATTAGAGCTTTTAAAGCCTTGAACAACCGATACGGCAGCTCGAATCTGTTCATCAGTATTTGCCTCTTACAGGCATACACTTCCCTGTCATGTAAGTGACGCAATTAGTTGTGTTGCCATAGCTGAAAGCTATCATGTCATCTGGTAGCATCGCCTCAGCCTCACCAGATAAACAAATGAGTACTACATAACCCCGGAGGAAACAAGTTCGCTTTGGGATTTGTCGGTCTGTGAGATGGTGCTATAAGTGAAACGAGAGTGGCCCAATACAGAGCTGCAATCGATCTGAGAGCGCCATGTACCCTGCAATACAGCGTGGGATGAACAATGGCATTCGTGCAAAAACATTCCAATGCAATCACGAAGGGCCGAAAAGCTTCGAGAAACTGGCCAAGAATGCGTAAGCCAAGTGTGTGTGCACTTTGGCTCTTCGGATTACTTTTTGATGAGCCGACTGGTGGAATGTACCTTGTTATCATAGAGTTGGCAGGCATTTCGCATTGAGACCCTATCTAGTATCATGTATCATTCACTGCATAAGAGGGCACTTTCATCTAAGTGGCGATGAGACGGTATGTAAGCTTGTTTGACAGCGGAGGTAATATTGTGAGGGCGGACAACCCTTGCTTATTATGGAAATGATAAGTCCGGCTAAAGTCGCAAACCAAACTTGAGTCCGGGAACCTTGCATATTAAATGAGTCGCCTTCCATTCACATGGTCCCCCCACTCCTCCAACATTTGGAGAAGGCTACAAGTGTGGTAGAGAGCGAAGGCTAAGGCCCCAGGATTCAGTAGAAGTTGCATGGGGTTGGCGAGTAGCCAATCTCGTCTTCAGATAGGCCGCAAACTACCCGGCCGAACTTGACGAAGGCAGAACCGTTTCTAATGCGACTGGGGACCCCGAAATGACGGTCAAATTGGCATAGACGGCTTTGTGACGGAGCATGGGGGATAGGGTGGGGATATCGCAGCAGCCAAGAAGTGATCATCGCAATCATATTCGGCCATCATTTAGCAGATCCGGAATCACCTTACTCCTTTGCCTAGGTAAGTTATCAGAGTAGGCTCTGATAGGAGAAAGGCGGTTTAATAGTCCTAGGTTAACCTTGGGCTGGAGATGCAAATGTGCTGCAAATGTGCTGCTGTATTGAGCCTATTAGTCGGTTATAGAGATACTGGTGATAATCTCTAGTAGCTCAATGACTAATGATATTATCTCCCTAACCGATGGCCCATTGAAGCGGTTCTGAGATTGCTGAGATTTATTTTGTTTGGTATAGCGTTTGGCAAGTTGGCACCCCGTCTTCGTGGTTATAAACCTGGCTTGGCCAACTCTTGAAAGAGTATGTATTACGGACGTCGTCGTTAGCGGGGAGCACAAGGAAACTATGCAACAAGACACGGTTCTAGGTTTTCGAGTCTTCGGTGTTGTGCTGGAAACCAAGAGTTGATTGTGGCGGGCCTACCTACCTCGCCGTTTTAGGGATACGGATCAGAGCCGATCTACGCATTCCATACTAACGAGGCCGCTTTTGAAGCCGACTGGCCATCGATCGCCAGGTTTGTCCCAACGTGCTACTACCAACCGTTTGGATCTACGGTTGTAGGGGCGAGCCCCACGACTGTGGAATGTGCTCGTCCGGTAAGGCCTTGGGATAGTATGCAGCTGGCTTTCAATTCCCTTCAGTGAGCTCCGAGAGAAACTTGCAGGCCTCACAGATTAAAAACCGAGAGACCCGCAAAATTAATTTGCGTGGCATGGGGCTTAAAAACATAGACACTTAGCGGATGGTACTGAATTCGCGATGAGACGTTGCGTAGATAGTGAATCCGTCTCTTTGAGAAGTGGGTTTCCGGATAACACGACATACTTTTGTCTGTTATAAGGACCTCCTTTCCCCGTGAGGATTAAGTTTAAGTCGTGTATCATTTTAAAAGCGCCTATGTGTTGCGCGACTCAAACACCCCTGTCTCGTCTGGTAGGTCGAGAGAAACCAAGCCTATCGTTTAAGCAGCGCGCGAGCTCTTCAGCCTGTCGTCTCATAGCTACGACAGCGGAAGCCCCAACGCTAGTCGTCGTAGCGATGCTAGCCGTTGTCGCAGCGCCGGTACTTGTAATACTCTCCACCTCTGAAGGCGCGCCAAGGGCGGGCTAGGTTGAGGCTCAAGATTGTCTTGAGGTGTTTGCATCGGTCGACTCTGTGGATGAGGAGCTGAGTCGATGGGCTCGGCTGCGGGACCAAAGCATATAAACAACAAGCCACACCGTAGATACCTAATGACGACCACGGCGCCGGCAAGCTGAGCAGTTATGGCACTCGGTGTGGCGCGCTGACTAAGGCTGCTGATGAGTGCGGTGTAAGCCTCCCTCTATGGTTGTGCCGGTGGACGGAGCGGCATAGAGAGCCCAAAGGGAAGCGGCGACGGTGGCCTGCGTGCGCAGGGTGGTCACAGGATGTGGCGAAGCATGGGTGAGAAGCTTTCCGGCGATGTGGTTAGGAGGGTCGTGTGGATCTGGGGAGAGAGGTTCGCCCGTAGGAATGAGGTAAGTCGTTTCGTAAGTAGTAGAGGTGGTGTGGGCGCGGCCAGCGACATCTTGCCGTCTCTCTGTCGTTCTTATGCCCCTTGTCCAGTTTTATATGTGACCAGATGTGTGAATAGGATCAATCACCCACGCCAAAATGTGAGAGGGGTCCAACACGGAGGTTGGGCGATTAGCTATGAGGCTTATCGTGAAGTAGGGGAGCAGGCGATGCTTCAATGACTACGAAGATTACGTAGCTAATTGCTTATTGCAGGTAGATGGGCGTTACCAATCATAATGCAGAGAAAGAAGATTAGGGAGCAGAAAGCAAACGCGCCTAATTTGTACAGTTTCTGGACTGTATTAGAAACTGTACTACATAGTGCTATACTGTACATCGAGTATTTCTTTTCATGTCCCAACTCGAACGATCTGAACTGTCATCCATTATTTAATCTTTCCTCCAAAGCAGCTTATACTTGTCCCAAGGGTGAGCCCCAGCTCAGCAGCCCAGTTGTATACTAAGATTTATCCGCGAATTCCTCCAATATTTCTTGAACATTGTGAAATGAATCGAACAACTCTGTAGCTCTGAGCTCTGTGTTCTCGATATAGTCGTCGACCTCAGCCATATGTGATGTTACATAAGAGTCGACCTCCTCCCTGCCTGAGCTCATGAACCACCGAACACCTTCTAGGGCTTGACAGTACAGACCGCTTGTGACATATTGGGGATTTAGTGCCTCTGCCTCTGCCCCATCCTCCTTCTTCCACGGATCAAATTCCATCAGCTTTATCAGAAAGTTCTTCAGGCGACCCGTATAGTCTAGCCCTTGTAGATTCAGCCTCACCGATTGCGACTGCATCATTTTCACATGTTTCCTTTTGGTGGGCTCGACCATCATGGCCTGTATGATCTCGCCGAGAGCCCGGTATTCGCTGACCATAGTGTAGGCTTGGTTGCGCTTATCGTTAAGTCAGCCCAAGTCCCTGTTCTTTGATGCGATGGTAGCTTACCTGGGGATACACACTGCCGTTATTGGCGTCAGAGGTGATCATATCTTCGAGGCGTGCGAACTTCTGCTTCGGAGGTGGTCCGATTACCTTGGAGAAGATTGGCGCGGTCTCGTCCCCATGAGCTTGGCAGTGTCCCGAAATATATAGTCGCCCGTAGTTGCCCAATTTCACAGCACCGTACCACTCTTTGCGCCGCGGATATCCTAAGAAGATATTTTGGGGGTGAATGTTACGATGCAACATAGGCTGCCAATCTAAATCCTCGGATACTCTTTCCCATGTGTTTCTCTCTGACACTCTCACATCACGAACGCCGTCGTGCAACCACATGAGGGCTCTCAACACCGACGTAAGAACATGCCAGCAGAACGACTCCGGCAGAAACCTGCGCGTAATGCATCTTCCATTTTGACATCGTCGTCATCTTCGGGTAGAGCTTTTCTGGCCAATCGATATCTTTCGGGCGTGGCACCGCAGGCACGAGGAGATTCCCTAGATTACCAGCATCGCAATAGTCCCAGACGGCAAACCACTGCTCGCGGCCGACCTTGCCCGAGCTCGAGAACTGAAGGGCGAAGCAGTCGACCAAAGACACCAAATTTGGGTGGTTTAAGACTATTTTGACCTGCTCGAGTAAGTTCTCGCCGCTGGGAGCGAATAATTGACCGTAGGGAGTCAGCTGTTGTGGATCGCTGGTGACGTCGACAAACAAGGTGTCCGTGATGTCGCGAGCAAGATACTCCATCCGATCTTCTTTACGGCATACCTTCCAGACCTTGGGCGATATTTCGGTAATGAGTTCATATTTCAGCCAATTGCTGTGGTAATAATCGTAGGCATTTCTGAAGGTCGCCATCGTTGTGACTTGCCTAGGCGTAAAGGACACGAACAAGAAGATGAGCAATCAATATAGGACAGTAGAGAGGTATCAGAGAGAAAGAGAGAGTGAATATCTGCTTTGGCACAACCCCTGGGAACACTTTCGGAGACCATGTTTGAATACCTTTGTCCGTAGCAGTGGTGATAAGGCCGCATTCCAATGAGTTCTTCGCCCAAAACGGCCAATGTGGTTCTCTTTATGTACTTACTGTGAGACATTCGACGCTTATACCAGAAATGTTCACTCCTACCTAATTGCGTGCCGGCAAGGCTCTGAGTCTAGTTAAGCTCTGACTATCAAACGAGCAAACGACGACGCGAATTCTATATAGAGCTACTAGGAGTATATCTCTGGCTATTCGATGTCAGTATCTGGGCAGACCCTTCCGAACAAAACATTGGGTTGATCCCAAATACCAATCCTCTATTACTTCAAAGGCTAACAGTATAGCTAGAGATAATAATAAAGATAAATAAGTGAGTATATATTTTAGTTAAAAACATGAAGCTCACAACTTTCTTTTTGATTTTTTTTTCTATATTCCTATGTCTGTCTGGGGTATGGGGTTGGAGCTATTATAGGCTGTATGTATAGGCGGTACCACGTAGCCCGTCGCATGGCTTGAAATTGGGCACCATCAAATAAGCCCAAAAATAAACTTATTTAGTCTCTATAAATAGTCACATATCCGGATTGGCGGCTGTGTGGTTGGAGAGATACTGGCCATAGAGTTAGACGCGCGTTCAATCTATGTCTTGGCCACGAGTATGGGCCGCGTAGACGTGTTTATCTGTCCGTTTCCGTACTAACATTTTTTCCCGCGCTGCAAAGTAGGCGAGACGCGAAGAAGAATTAGCGCTGGTGTTACTGAACGGGCGGGTACCTTGCATTGAGGGGGCTCCGGGAAACAACCACAGAAGTTATCAGAACATTTGCATTAGTCTACCAATCCAGAGCTAGCAAGTTTTTCTGCCCCACAAACGCTCTTCCAGTTGTAGCCAATTGAATCGCGTAGTTAGAAGATACGCCTTAGTGCACGATGTCTCCATACAAAAGTAGGTGCTACCATGTGCTGTAGATAAGAAATATGGGCCTGGGGGCGGGTCAAACCAGACCCCTGCATATAGCTGGTTAGGTAGTCGTCCGCTAGGAATTGCATTGAAACACACCCGCACCCCTCGGGCTCTCTCCTCAAGAGGCCTCTCTACCTCGCTGCCGTCCACGACTCTCGAGTCTTTTCTTTCTCAAGCCGTCGCATACCAGCAGAGCTGCGCCGCGACCGACTGCTCTCTTCAACGGATACGTCCGCCGGCGTAGGTTGATATCCTAGCACGTCGTCCAATCTTTTAACCGATTTCTGTATTCGGGTACCGAAACACTCACTCACGACACCTGCTGTTATTACCGCTTATCTGGCCCCTAAGACGATCAAACTGGCTGGTCTCTTATCCTCTTTCCGTCTCCCTTACCTGACCCGTTCTCTCTCGTCGGCACAACTAAGCAGAGTCGTGCTGGTTGAATCTCTACGGCCTTGCTGTTTTCGCCTTGTCGCATGGAAATGGGGCTCTGGTAGCGGTAGTACTCCTACATTTCTGCTGATCTACCGAGCGAGACCTGGTATAGGGATCTTTCCTTCAACAAATCTGGACGCGTCCATTCTACCTTCATTTAGGGCCTTTACCCGTTTCCCCTTTTCGCCATCTGGCCGCTTGTGTTTCTTTCTACTTAGGAGCGCAGTCGTATATCGCGGGCGAGGAACGACTGTGCGCTACGGCCGGACCGCTTCAACGACCACCATTCACGGACCATTGGGAAATTGGTCGGTTGGCGATTGATTCGCGACGACGATAGCAAACTAGTCCTACTTTCTTTTTACTTGGACGAAGCGACTTTAGATACCCTTATCGACAGCGTCGATTTCACGATTCATTGATGTTATTTGCTACACGGGAATTTTGATCACAACTCGGGGCTTCGTTACAATCCGACAAGATGATGTTCCTTGGCACCACACGAAAGGCGGCGGAGATCCAGCCAGAGCAGCAATGGGATGCTATCGTAAGTGATCGATGCACTCACTTAGTATAGTTCTATTGTTGACCATGCCATAGAGCCTTCGAGACTTCAAATCCTCATCTGTTTTTGCCGTCTTAGCTTATGGCTATCTCTACTTTTCTATCATACTCTCCCTGGCTGTGTACGGTGTCGACATTTTCACAGCCATCAACTTGCTGGCCTTCAACCAGTGGTCCTGATCGCACCTACCCAACTTCTCACTTTCGACCAGACAAAGTGGATTTTCGTCGGCACCATTATCGCCAGTTTGTCAATCTTCTATTTGAACATTTTCGGGCTTGGCGCGTCATGAAACGCGGTAGTGTTGCCGAATGTTACCTCGACAATCTAGCCGTCCGCTTGGAGAGTACCCGGCTAGTAAAGGTCAAGGTTGGAGGCGTTTTTTGGTTTTCGCAGAACTGACGAAGTCGAAGAGAAAGGAGCTGAATATGTAGCTCTATTCTCCTATTTCAGCTTACAATGTGAGTATCCTGTTGGTTTTATTCAGATAGCTACGGGCGCAGAAGTCACTAACTATGTACAGCTTGGATTCGAGTGCTTGTCTGCTCTGCCCCTCGCCAAGCAGTGAATGCCTTAACACTTTTATGGTGTTTATTCACTCAATCTTACTCCGACCGACGCTTCGTCATTCGAAAGCACTATCGGGGGCTTTCTCCAACATACGGGCCCTGGCAGAGGAAAACACCCGACAAGCTGTGGTATTGTCAGGCATGTTGTTCACCCTCGTTATTTGGGTTTTCTCCTTTTTGTTTTTCTGCTTGGGGTATTGTTCTACGTATTTTTTCTTTGGCACTATATTCCTCAACAAGACGGAGGTCTACATGGCTACTGCGAACGCAAAATCAATAAGAGATTGAAGGCTATTGTGACCAAGAAAATCAACAAGGCTCTCGCGAAAGAAGACTGGAAACGGACGCAAACCCAAGGCAAGGCTGCCGGATCGGCGGGCGGGCCACCACGTCTCGAGCGACAGGCAACCCTACCTTTGTTTATGGATGTTGAAAAGGGGATAAACTTGCCGAATGCCTATGTTGAATCGTAATGATACCATGGCGACTCTGCCCGTATATACGTCGAGACCTGGTAGCATCGAACTTGGCTCTCTAGATCAAAAACGGCCTATGCCATCACGTCAAGCTACTAATGGTACTAGTGTATCGGGCAACAGTTATTCCTCCCGTGCTCCGCTGGTAGCTGGTGCTGCTGAAATGGGCGTCGACAGATCGGGATCACCTGAACCAACGCTACCAAATCTCGACTTTACCAACTACCAAGCGCCACCGCGACCAGGAATGGCTAGGTTAATGGATCGCCAGCCGCCAATGAATGGTTTACGCTCTCCAAATACTTTGCCTTCCATGCCTGAGAGGACCGGTCACCAGCTTCGCCATACTCAATGAACGGTCGGACATCGCCGATCGTCCTCCTATGCTGAGGGCCGATCTGTTACAGGGCCTTCCATGTATTCAAATCGTGGTCCTCGCCCAGACCACCTTCCGGCTCGCAGTGCCACGACCCAACCAATTCAACAACAGCGATTCCCACCCCAACGAAATATGACGGCGCCACAACCAATGCGCCAGGCAGACGAGTACTTTTCAAGCAACGCAGGAATGAATACCAACCAGGCACGTTATGGTAATGGTACAACTACGATAATTCAAGATATTGACGTGTTGGGAGGATGAATAATGGCATTTAGGAGGAGATGAATCGCTTTAGCTTACCACAGTTGCTGTACAATAAATGTTTACTTCTATTGGCATTTCCCAGGTCTTGTAAGCGAAGCGTCATGCGTTGACCGTCACATTACCGAAAATAGGCGGTTCATAGTGCCACACCTAGAGATTTAGGCCTACTCGCGTAAATATGATATTAGGATATCTAGAGATACGGAATGCTGAACCGCCGTTTAATATGCCTAGGACATATATCAAGAGGTGAGGGCACGAGTTACTGATGCGGGGCGTTGCTTGAATTACAGCGTGTTTCGAGATGCCATGACTTAGGCTCGGGCAGAAGGAATATGAAGCTAACTTAGTTTTAGTTGCGCTGATTACAGCATACCCACGTACTTGAAGTTTGATCCCACCTCTCCGCCTCTCGCTACGACTCCTCGGGATTTGATCGCTGGTGCTAGGTGCGCCCTTTCTTAGATTTATAAGCTTACATACATTAGTACGCTATGCTACCCGTCTCTCAAAACAACCAATTGGGCCGCCACAACTAATACGATATCCCCTTTTGAAGGAAACGCCGTTGACACATCGGCATGGCTAATTCGGAGTATCGGCAATAGACTCATTTGTTGGCAATATAAGATAAAGGCGGGGGAGGGCTTTCAGCATTAATCAATAGGTTGTGTTTGATAACTAGCTGATATAGAGTTATTGCAAGCACGATATTCCTATATTATTAGAATTTTTAATTCTATATCGTCATAGCCTACAAAGTACAGACTTATATCTAACCATATTCCCTTCTCGGTTCATAACAAGCCGCCCCTTGCTCCTTCGCCAACACCAGCCATGGCTATGCTTACTGCCTTGCATTCCCAGTGGCATCCTGGCGAGCAGGCCGTCCAGCGCATGCTAGGCGTGGTTCACCGAGATAATCCCACCGTGCACGGACTAAAGCAAGCGCATGGCTACCGCGCCATGGTGTCTCCGCTCGTAGCTTTCGGGGCCCTCGACGACCGCGGACGCCGTGGGCGACTGTCTGGGGCGGCGAAGCGGGTTTCTGCGCCCCATTGCGGCAGACGTGCTGGGCGTGAACGGCATCGCTGATGCGCGGTTCGACCCCGTGGTGCAGTCGCTGTTCGCCGTCCGTGGTGCAGGAAGTCGGACGCCAAGGAGAGGGGCGGATCATCGACGACGAGGTCGTTCGGCCCGAGCGGAGAAAGGTCATGGCTGGGCTCTCTATCGACCTGGAGACGCGCGACCGCCTCAAGCTCGCTGGCCACTTTATTGCGGGCGCTGCGACAAGCACGACCCCCGGCGTGGTGAACTTGCAGTTGGCGTTTGCGGTCGAGGGGCGCTGGGAACTGCCCGAAGTATTTGAATAAGAAACACATCGTGCCGCATGTGCCCTCGCCGGAATTAGTGCAGAGTCCAAGTTCTATTGCGGGTGATGGGCTTCCACTCCCGCGGAAGCGGTCGAGTTGATTGCAAAAGCGGACTTGTTCTTCATCGCCAGTAAGCACGGGGACGGGAGCATGGACGTAAACCACCGTGGCGGTGCCCCGGGTTTCCTGCGGGTGCTCCGCAACCGGGAGTCGCAAGCCAACGACGACGGCCGCAGGGATGGGGGCGCTGTGCTCGTGTATCCGGAATACTCGGGCAATCGCCTTTACCAAAACTAGGAACATCCAGGAGGACCCGGTCGTCGGCCTCGTCATACCTGACTTCGAGACAGGAGACGTGCTGTACTTAACAGGTCGGACAACAATCCTCGTGGGTGAGCGCGCTGCGTCGTACATGCCACACTCGAAACTTGCTATCCGCATCGATGTTACTGAGGCAAGGTTCGTGCGCGACGGGCTCCCGTTCCGCGGGGCTGTGATCGATTACTCGCCTTACAACCGCCCATCCGACGGCTTGCCGCGGAGAGAAAGGAGGGTGATGAGGACGAAGTCGACGGGGCTACGAACGCTTTGCAACGGCTACGCTACTCACAAGACAGGTGATCACGCCTACGATATCACGGTATGTGTTTAGACTCACGCCGACCAAGAACGGGAAAGAGAGTAGCCTACGTGCTTGGTGCCCGGGTCAGCATGTCACATTCGACTTCTCATCCGAGCTTGATCACGGATACTCGCATATGCGGATGAAGACCCGCAGAGCTTAAACGATGATTTCGTTCGTACATTTACTGTTAGTGCGCCTATAGATCCCAGTGCTGTCGCGGAAGCAGGAGGCGAAGCGGACAGCGATGGGGAGTTTCCGAGTCGCGAGTGTTGCGTGATGGCGCGGAGCCGGAACTCGAGATAGTTGTTCGCAGACACGGACCTGCGACGGCCTTCTCGCGCACTGGAACCCGCGCGCCCCTATCGAGATACCCGTCCTCGGGTTCGGTGGGGTCGAGGACTTCCGCTTACCTGTTTCTAGACGGCTGTCTGGCAGCAAAGAGAACGTGTTCGTGGCTGGCGGCGTCGGCATCACACGCTTCTGGCTCAGGCTGCTGGTGTTCTGGGGGCAGACGGCGGCAACGGGCTCAAGGTCCTCTGGAGTCTACGGGCTGAAGATTTACCTCTTGCTGTAGATACGTTTACCAAAATCGACGGCCTCGGACCTGTTACGGAATTATTTGTTACGGGGTCCTTGGACGATGCGGAGGTTCTGTTGGTTAAGGTGAGAGACCTTGGGGCTCGGGCCGTGGAGAGAAGGATGGTCAGGGACGATGTTTTGGAGGCTGGAGAGAAGGGGAAGAGAAAGTTCTTTTGCTGTACGGGCCCGACTATGATGAAGGCCCTTCTGCAGTGGATGGAGGGCGAAGAGGTTGTCTTTGAGAGTTTGAGTATTGATCTTGGTGTGTGTTTCAACTGCATGAAGGGCGTCTGGGAAGGCTAAGAGTATCTTGGTCATGAGAGCATTAGAGGGTGTTTGGGGTTGATTAAGGTCTTTTAAAAACCCATAACTACCTACTTAGTATTTACATTGGTAGTTTACTATATGCATGGCTGAATGAAATGCATTCAGTATATCATGAACTGTGGATAACACATCGTAGCTTTCAGCCAACTGCTTTACACGATTTCTGCATCAATTGTTCGTAGAGTCCTTTAATACGTTTTGTCTTTGAAGTCTCACTGATCTACTCGTTACCTACCCGGTACGTAGTGCCTAACAGTATTATACGTATCGAGCTAGATCACTTCGAGTTATTAACAACATCTACAAGAGAATTCGCTTGATACCTATACTTATGAACGGATCATAGAACTTGGATGGATGCAACGTGCTCTCCATCACATTCCTAATCAAGTAGGTACAGCTCTATCTGGACTGGCCGACGCTGCAAGCCAAAACTCGCCCCAACTCAACTGATGCGCACCCAATGCGGCCGAAACAAGGCTTGGCAGGGCCGCTGGAGACGTCCCACTTATGCCCACTGGGTGGAACTGGGGCGTCCCATGATGACGCATAGAGACAGGCGCTGGCTGCGACACTGCCAGCCACAAGCCCCGATTTGGCTCAAGCTCTCCCAACGTGCCCGTGTTGGCTCAATCAACGTCAACCCTCCACCAACAACCATTCTCACCATCCGCTAACGTCGCGTTCCCTCACCAAAGTCGATAGATAGATACCACGGTTGTCGACTGCAAGCCTATGCTGCCGCCACTACTACCGCCGCCTTCTTAGCAGCAGCACTAGGGTGTGCAATTATGGCGCGAATATCCTACCTCGTTGCGCAGCTGTTGCACTGCTAGCCACTCGCTCTGTCGCCGACGATCTCTTCACACCTAAGCACGAGGCCGGTCGCTGTGCCCTGCGTGGTCACTGCGGAAAGAAAGGCTTCTTCGGAAAACAGCTGCCTTGTGTCGACAACGGCCTTGCTGACACTCCCGATGACGACTTTGCCAAGGAAATCGAGGACCTATGTGGTCCCAAATGGAAAGACAGCAAGGTCTGCTGCAATGCCGAGCAGGTACGCGCGCGCCCCGTCCTTTTAATACGTGCAATATGAATCAAGCTCCCTGTACATGATGCTAACTCCGATCAACAGCTCGCCGCGCTGAAGAACGAGCTTTCTACCCCCAATCAGATCATCGGCGGCTGCCCAGCTTGCAAGGACAATTTCTATAATCTCTTCTGTACTTTTACCTGCTCACCTGATCAATCGCTTTTTGTCAACGTTACTCGAACTCAAAAACTCAATGGCGGAACTGCTGTTGCCGAAATCGATCAACTCATCACGAAGGAATATGGCGAGGGTTTCTATGATAGTTGCAAAGAGGTCAAATTTGGTCCATCAAACTCCAAGGCCATGAATTTCATTGGTGGTGGTGCTACAAATTACACGGGACTCTTAAAGTTTCTTGGCAAGGAGCAAGCTCTTGGTTCACCTTTTCAGATTAACTTCCCCAAGAGTATTCTGAACCCAGCATGGTGCCACAAGAGATGAAGCCCAAAAAGTGCAACGATGAAGATCCTAACTTCCGATGCTCATGCGTCGATTGTCCGGCCGTATGTCCCGAGCTTCCCGCCGTGGAAGCGGCCGGCTCGTGCCGTGTAGGCGTACTTCCTTGCCTCACATTTGCCTCGGTTTTCACATACGGCATCCTTTTGTTCTCGCTCATCGTCGCCGTAGCAGGACATGTCGCCTGGAGAAGACACGCGCGACGCCGTAGCGAACGGCTCCACCTCCTGGCAGGGGCAGAACAGAGTGACGACGAGGACGATGGCGACCTCATGCGTCCTGGAGGAGTTGTTTACCCTCATCCTCAGAAGCATTACCGACTCAATACATGGTGTGATACTGCTTTCAGCAAACTGGGCCACTTTTGTGCGCGATTTCAGCCATTACCATCCTATCTAGTCTGGTGGTTATTGCGCTGAGTATCGGTTGGATCAAATTCGATATTGAAAGAACCAGTGCGGCTGTGGGTGAGCCAGATTCCGCTGCTGCCCAGGAAAAGGCTTTCTTGATGATAACTTCGGCGCCTTCTACCGTGCGGAAGAGATATCCTAGTTAATGACACGTTAACCTCAGAAACTGGTCCAGTTTTGAGCTACGATACACTCACTTGGTGGGCGGGTGTCGAGAAGGAGGTGAGGGAGCTGAAGGTGCCGATTTCGGTACTTCTTTCCAGAGTTTGTTTCAAGCCTACGGTCCCGCTTGTGTGGTTCAGTCTCCTACAGTCTGGTTTGACGCACCGAGAATTGAAGTCCGGATTCCGACAGTGTGCTGATTCTCCTGTCCGTGTCGACCTTGATTCGATCAGCCAATTGAACCAAGCATGATCTTAGGTGCTTTGAAGTCTCGACGATATTACAGATACCCTGCAATCACCGTCACTTGGGGTGAACAATTTCCCCGAAGGAAGCTCAGCGCTTGCGCATGCGCAAGATTGGGAGAGGGCGTTGAAGACCGCCTCTTGCTTCTCAAGACGAGGCAGCTGCCCGTGTCTTGGGCTCTCCTTCTCGACAGAAATCAGCTTGGAACAGGAGTTAAACAAATCTACCAACACCGATGCTAAAATTGTCGTGATTAGCTATCTAGTCATGTTTCTGTACGCGTCGATTGCGCTAGGTTCAAGGGCATGACTATTCGCGAGTTGATGAGAAACCCCTCTGTCGCATTTGTACAGAGCAAGTTCACCCTCGGACTCGTTGGTATCCTGATTGTTCTGATGTCGATTACATCTTCTATCGGTTTATTCTCATGGGCTGGTATCAAGGTCACATTGATCATCGCGGAGGTCATCCCCTTCATTGTCTTAGCTGTTGGCGTGGATAATATTTTCTTGATCGTTCACGAATTTGACCGCGTAAACCAAAGCTATCCGGACGCTATGGTCGAGGAAAGAATTGCCAAAGCCCTTGGGCGAATGGGCCCATCAATTCTCTTTTCAGCTATCACCGAAACCGTTTCCTTTGCTCTCGGTGCCTTCGTTGGAATGCCAGCTGTTCGAAACTTCGCTGTGTATGCTGCAGGTGCCGTCTTCATCAACGCTTTGCTGCAAATGACACTGTTCATTTCTATTCTATCATACAACCAGATGCGAATTGAAGATCACAGAGCTGATTGCTTCCCTTGCATTCAAGTTAAGGCTGCTCGTGTGCATTTGAGCAGCAATGGAAACAATGCTCCTCGCCCGTACGATATTCCAGAGGAGAGTTTACTCCAGCAGTTCATTCGCAAGCGTTATGCCCCTGCTCTCCTTGGGAAAAAAGTCAAGGTCGTTATTGTTACTATTTTCTTTGGTCTACTTGCTGCCGGCGTGGCATTGATCCCTTACGTCAAACTTGGTTTGGATCAGCGCGTAGCTCTTCCTGATGACTCGTATCTCATCGACTACTTTAACGATATGTACAAGTATCTTGATGCTGGCCCTCCCGTCTACTTTGTGACAAAAGGTCTGAATGCGACAGAGCGTTCACACCAACAAGACATTTGTTCCCGCTTCAGCACTTGCGAACAGCTATCTCTTGCAACAATTCTCGAGCAGGAACGGAAGCGCCCAGATGTGTCTTACATTTCCTCTCCAACGGCGAGCTGGATCGATGACTTTTTCTTGTGGCTAAAGCCTGAAAATGAGGCTTGCTGCAAGGAACATGGCAAGGTCTGTTTCGCTGGGCGGGATCCAGCTTGGAATATAACGCTTGACGGCATGCCGGAGGGCGACGAGTTTGTCCATTACTTACAGAAGTTTTTGTCCGCACCAACTACGGACGAATGTCCTTTGGGTGGGCAGGCTGCCTACAGCCAGGCTGTGGTTGTCGATTCCAAAAACGTTGATATACCTGCCAGTCATTTCCGGACCGCACACAAGCCCCTACGCAGTCAAGATGACTTCATCAATGCTTATGCCGCGGCACGTCGCATTGCCAATGAAGTCAGTTCAAGTACTGGTGTTGAGGTCTTCCCGTACAGTGTCTTCTACATCTTCTTCGACCAATATGCCAGCATTGTTCAGCTAACCGGAGCGTTACTTGGCTCGGCTGTGGGCATCATCTTTGCTGTCTCAACCATTCTCTTGGGATCCGTTGTGACGGCGCTTGTTGTGACCATGACGGTTGTGATGATAGTTGTGGACATCATTGGTGCCATGGCCGTCTTCGACGTGTCTCTTAACGCTGTGTCTCTGGTCAACTTGATCATCTGCGTCGGTATTGCTGTCGAATTCTGCGCACACATTGCCCGCGCCTTCATGTTCCCCGCTGGCTCGGTTATGGACCGAGCCAAAAACAGATTCAAAGGGCGCGATGCCCGTGCCTGGACGGCTCTCGTTAATGTCGGCGGTTCTGTCTTTAGTGGTATCACCATTACTAAGCTCCTTGGTGTCTGCGTGCTGGCCTTCACCCGCTCTAAGATCTTTGAGATTTACTACTTCCGCGTGTGGCTGGCGCTCGTTGTCTTCGCCGGTACCCATGCGCTCATCTTCCTCCCTGTAGCATTGTCCCTGGTTGGCGGCGAAGGATATGCCGACCCCGAGAGCGAGGGAAGCCTAGCAGATGACCTGGCGAGTCGCCGGCGTAGGGGTTTGGTGCCGGATGATGTTAGCGACTCTGAGGACGAGTACGAGGACTAAAACTGTATTATTGATGTGATCAAAATTGTAGTACACGTCACAATAACATTGGTATTTTAGGAATATCATATTATTTCTCCGGATACACGAGGTTAGCGTTAAAGTAAGGAGGGGTTGGAGTAACTTGATTATTGGCATAGAAATATTAGCGTCAATGTATACATATTCTGAAATTTCATATGGATACTCGTCAAATGGCAACACACATAATCGAATCTAGATACCCATGCCAGTTGCCTATTCGTGAATGGCGACACACACCTCGTCAGCCTCAGACGTAACGATTATAGATACAAATATAGCCTCTCATAGGTTCTGACCGATAATGGCGTTAGCCACTTACTCACTATCCGGGAACCCGAGAGTTGTCTCAACGCCACGGCTTGACTACTGGGCTGATCTCGACATTTGACCCGACTAGATTTTTGCCTCGCCTTACCTGTTTCCGAGTGAAGTAAATTTTAGACATAATAAACTGGGCTTGGCGCCCTCATCTGACTAGCGGGTAGATGACTGGAGATTTAGCTACACGTATTGAAGCAACCTAAAGAAGTATTACTTTCTAACTATATGTCCTTGATAAAACAGCCAGGCATATCCTATACTGGACCAATCTCGGCCTCGCCATAAGTCAGCAATCGAGTGCCCTGTCTGTTGTAAACGTTTAAATGTTGGTCCCAGCAAGCACAACGTAGCCGATGAGTTCTTATCGCCGGACTTACTACAGGCATTTGAACGCGCATAAAGATCTAGACCTGAATTGACCTGTCGTGTCGCTGATCTCGCACGGAGCTCGCCAAATGCTACCCCATGAGGCTGAAGCGGTCGTACGAAGTCATCGTGAGTCTCAAACACGCACCTATAGCTGAGATAGAATACTGAGACGCACAGACTCCGGTTACACGGGTTTACGGAGGTTCGCGAAGCTGAAGGAAGGATACGTGGAAGGATTCGAGCATAAAAGGCACGGAATGCTCCTGCCTAGAGAAATAGAGAAATAGAGAAATAGAGAAATAGAGAAATAGAGAAATAGAGAAATAGAGAAATAGAGAAATAGAGAAGACAAATCTCCATGGCGCCTTTGGCATCTTAGTTGATTATTATTCAATTGAACTATTCCAAGCCCTCTATCTGAGCCCCTGTGACACCGAGACAGTGGACTGTGTGACTGACTCCGTTGGCGACAACGTCCGGGTCTCTGATATGACGTGGAAGAAGCTCAAGATTGTGGTGAAAAACACATGGGTTTTTATAAATGAAGAAAAGAACGCCATGCGAAGGGATGGGTGGATAGTACATTGTAAATTAATTAGCAACATAAAGTTGAGTCTTGTTGTATTACAGCATAATAGCTCCAAACTCGGCCTATTATCAACAACTATTTATATAATAAGCTATTGTAAACTGCGATTGTTAATTACTTTACACGTTCATTTCTAAGTGACAGTTACTTTTTGTTGCAATATTTCATAATAGTCATCTCTGTTAAGAGTTGTGTGTTGTTTTCAAGTTGTTTAGTTTCGCTTCAGTCTCTCGCACCTTGAGGTTAGGTTTGGCTACACTAAACCAGCATGCATGGCTTACATGGCCCTACAGAGGTACCTGCGGTGCTTTAAGCCCACAGCAGGTACGTAAAGTGGGGTTATAGCACTTAAACAGTGTGGGTGGGATGCCGACGACGGCCGAGACCCCGACGACGTATATTTGCAGGTCGGATTCTCGGACGTCACGTTTTGATAACCACACGTCAAACTAGCCGTATGCGGAAGTCCACCCCACTTCAAGGCCCAACCTGGCCATTTGATTAGCTAGGTACACAATGTAGCCCCGGTTAAATCTACAGATTGAGCTACATACATACTACCAAACTAATATTCTATATACTCTATATATATATTTTTTAAAAATTATAAAAAATAAGCTATATATATTTTATTTTTTAAAATCTATATATATATAATTATATAGTATATAGCTAAGTTCTACCTATATAATTGCTAACTTATAGTTATATGCTGTGTATAGATGGTTAGTTGTGGGGTGAACGCTTCTAAATGCGGCTAGTTTGACGTGTAGAAATCAAAACGTGACGTCCGAGAATCTGACCTGGTATATTTGGAAGTTCACCCCCACAGACCACAGAGGCTAGAGGCCGTTTAAGAGAGGTAAGGTACCGCAAAGACTCCCCTAACCTACACTATGGCGGGTCACCTGCGTATTGATCCGAGCATGCTGTGCTACCCTCTCCACCTACCTTCTTCTACCTTACTCAGAACCCTCTCTTTGACATCTTCCTTGCCTTTACTTTAACCATTCCCAGTGCATTCACATTTAGACTTCATGCTAGGCACAATCGTTAGACGTGCAAATTAAGTAACTCGCATCTAAGCGCACCAGCTCGAGACGGTCGCCTAACATCCCGCCCGCTACACTTCCATCCTACCTAGTTATAGTTCTCTCTTATGACGTCCCACGCAACAACCAACGTCCCTCCGGCGCCACCGAACGCTGCGTCCAACATGACGCTCGCCAATTACCAGTTCCCATCTCGCCGGTTGCGCCAGCAACAGCAGGACCCTGACCGCATTCCACTAGTACTGGTTGCTTGTGGCAGTTTCTCGCCCATCACCTTTCTTCACCTGCGCATGTTCGAGATGGCCAACGACTACGCCCGGATGAACACTCGTTTCGAAGTTGTTGGTGGCTATCTCAGTCCCGTGTCCGACGCCTACAAGAAAGCTGGCCTGGCGCCATCAAACCACAGGTAAATGTGCCCTCTGCTCTGCAATACCGTCCGATCCTAATGAGTTGTGTACTATAAGAGTACGTATGTGCGATTTAGCCGCTGAAGAGACGTCAAACTGGCTCATGGTCGACCCATGGGAAGCTATACAGCCAGAGTATAGCCCCACGGCGGCCGTGCTAGATCACTTCGAACACGAAATCAACGGCGTGCGAGGCGGCGTTCTAAGCGCCGACGGCCAAAGCCGGAGGCCCGTCAAGATTATGCTGCTGGCTGGAGCCGACCTTATTAGTACCATGTCTACGCCCGGCGTCTGGGCCGAGAAGGATCTCGACCACATTCTAGGCAGCTTCGGTGCCATGATAGTCGAGCGAAGCGGGACAGATATGGAAGACGCGCTCGCGAATCTTAAGCCCTGGGAGGAGAACATCTATGTCATCCAACAGATGATCCAGAACGATGGTATGTACCACCCACTTGCATTATACTCTGGACGACACCCCACATGCTAACTACGACACTATAGTGAGTAGCACAAAGATCAGGTTACTCCTGAAGCGCGATTTGAGTATCACGTACTTGATTCCTTCGCCTGTTATCCATTATATAACGGAGAACCGGCTATACATAGATGAGGACGCGAAGCCCAAGGGCAAGGACAAGCAGTCTATATCTAAGTGATGGGAACTGCGCTGTCCATTGATGCCATTTCTCCATATCACACAGCCCGCACAATGTCGCTATTTTGTACTACCAATAACCGCCATGGATCGGTTCGTACATCCATGACTAAAGGGAAACGGAGGCACGGGATATCTTTCCGTTACGTACATGCCCGGGAAATCGGCGCTCGCCGGCGATGTGACCGGAGGCCATGAAATTGAGGGGGCGGCGTTCCCCCAACCCAATTCACACAGCCTGCATGCTGCGGTGAGGGACCCCCACTCGAACGTCCCAGTTACCCTTGGCGTGCTCCATTCCATGAATGTCACCATCATCAACGCCCAAACTTTCTACAGTGCGGCTTACAGTAGAACGCAGCAGAGGCGTTTGGTTTTCTAGCAATGCTAGACCGTGTTTTTTGGGCGCTAAATGCCCCTGTCGCCCGATTCCTGCTTATAGTGCGGGGATCTATTCTTAATCCGGTCGCTGATTACAGAGCGAAAGCGGAGTATATTTGGAGTCTTTGTTCAGCCGATTTTTTTCTTCGAAATATCTATCGAGAGGATACATCCAGGCACTTTACGAATAGATGGCTAATGGAAATGATACATGTGGGGTCACACGCACCCTCGCCGTTGCTGCCTACCACTTGCGCGAGCACATACGTCTAAGTACCTATTCTATTGCCCATCCTATGTATCTGTCCTGGCAAGTTCCAAAGTTCGTGCAACATAAGAAAGACCTAGATACGTAATCAATGACCAAGCTGAATGAATACTTATGTAGTGTAACAGGGGATGGTTATGAAATCCGTGATCTGTGCTGTAGATACCCGTCTGTGCAAGGTTGATCATATGCAATCTATCAGAAATCTGAACCAAAATACTTAGGCATACTGTACATTATTTCCATGTGCACGTCCCTACGTGCGTGCAAGTACATACAAGTTATGTGATGCGTCACGTCACTGTTTCTCGTCTACGACGCTAGGCAATGTATGTACTGTCGGGAGAAGATCTTCTGGCTAGTATTCATTGGACCCCGCAGCGCCACTGCATCATACTTATACCACCCAGCGGGCTAGAACTGAACATGCAGGCAAGTGCCTAGTCTAGAGTCTAGAGATGGCGTAGGTGGATGGTGGCGGACAAAGGGGAATTAAAAAGGGCAAAGGGGAGGATTTGTGCTATTATCGGTTTACCTGTATGGGAGTTGGTGCTTTTTGGGAAAGTACGGTTTTGGGTTAGTGTGTAGATGGATCATGTAGCTAGGTTTTGGTTTTAGTTGCTTTAAGTATGTAAATTCTGGGTTTGGGTCTGAGTGAATTGAGTTTTGAGAGTATCTAAATACTACCTATGTAGATACAGGTTCTAACAGCGAACAATTTATCCGATACCGTACCGTGTATGACCAACCCCCTCAGTATTGAAACGAGGTGTGTGACGACAACAATTACACAACATTATAATCTGGCATAGCATCCAAGTACAAAAACTCCTCTTTGTAGTAGTAGCCATGCCTCCCGTTTATACCCAAGGCGAATTTGGTTATATGCCGTGTCACCTTGCCTTTGTCCATCATGAAAAGAAACACACCAGTGTGTATACTTAGCCAAAGGCGGAGTTCTATCCACCCTATCCAGGACGCTCTGAGTCCAAGTCAATCAAGTGAAACAGACGAAAAGCAAAAGAAAGAAAAAACATGACGTAGCAAAACTGATCATCGAATACGTCCAATAACGAGGTAAGCACCCGTCAAAACCTCGACGCGCCACCCGTCTGCGACGAGAGCCTTGCAGACATTGATACGCAACCGGGACTTCCCATCGGGGTTATGTCTGCCAAGGCCCGTGACGACCTTGAGGCCGCCGTGGCGCACCACCTTGCGCGCCCTGTCCTCCTCGGGCAGCGCGTGCCACCAGCGCCAGACGCGGTCGAGCGCAATGGCGACGCCGTCTTGCACAGGCACGCCGTGCAGATCGATCGTGTCGCGCGTGCTCTGCTGATCGACGAGGAACTCGGCCTCCACGCTGATGGCCTCCCGGCGGCTCGCGGCCTCGGATCGCGCGCGCTCGGCGTAGAAGGCGCCCGCTTGGCGCATCAGAGGGTCTGATCTGCCCTTTTTAAAGGCAGAGGACGCTGATGCGTATGAGTGCTGTGCTGATGCGGCTATTGTTGTCTTGGCGGCAATTGCTTCTTGTAGAGTCGCTGGCGCTGTCCGGAGACGCTGAACGGTTTGTGGTTTGGTGGCGGAAGCAGTGATATGTGTCCAAGATAAATCGGCGCCAGTTGAATCGGAAACTAGCTCAACGTCAGAGGCGATGACACTGTATGATACGTCGTGTTTCAAGTATGCTGGCTTTTCGAAGTGAGTTGCCAATACGTCGATGACATCGGTTGCGGCTTGAACTGTTGTGGTTGTGTTGAAGATTGGACCGAAGTAGTTGTCAGGGATCCATGGTATCCTCTTCTTTTGCTCCTCTATTTGGCGTTGTTGATTATAACTACTCTCGGATTCAAGACCAAAAGATATATAGTTATCTAAAATCCCAAGTATAGTAGCTCCCAGTGAAAACTTGTTACGCTGATATATAGCCGTTGCTTCAGAAACTGGAAGTGTAAAACGATCCGAGATGAAACCGATGTTGTCTGCGCGACGTTAGCTCACAAAACCCATTCAGTTAATCAGAGACAAGGTCTCCTAATCAACCGGGTCTAACTACCTACCATTGTCTACAGTCTCATCTCGACCAGAATCTTCCGAGGAAGTAGTCATATCTGTGCTTTTCGACGCTGCTGATTTTGAGGCTCTCTTCATCTTCCGCCGTCCTTTCTTTTTCACTTTAGGCATGCCATCATCTGACACATAAAAACCGTCTACACCTTTAGGCCTCTGGCCAGTTTGTTCAAGCCACTGTAGGTTGAGCAGCTCGTCCATAGCGAGGTCTGCATCTCCCTTGGTCTTTTGTAGGGTCAACTTGATATCGATAGGTTTCACTATAAAACTCAGGGTTAGTTACTATCTTGCTAAGTACGAACTATATTTATTTCATAACTGTGAGGAACTAATAAGAGACGTCCAAAGAGGGTCAATGATATAAGAGTCGATAAGGCATGAATATTAGTCCGAGGTCTACTCACAGGAAACGAACATAGCAGCGAGTCGGCGCTCTTTCTCTTCATCGGTGAGACCATCCAAGACACTAACATGAAGAATACCCGGGAGCTCTTTTGTAGACGCCATAGGAGACGAGTCAGACCAGACACTTCGCGATTGCGATGTCTCAGTCGTAGTCGTCAACCCGTCATTGCTTTTAAGATCTCCCTCTCTCGCACTGATAGCCTCAGAGCCAGCGCCTTCATGAGAGCTCGAAATGCCTACCAGGTCCTGGCCGCCAAATCCGCTAGGATTAAAGCCGGTCGCCTCTTCCGCCTCGACATTCTCCGAGATGCTTAGAAGAACCTCGCGGGCGGCGGCGAATTCTTCAGGCTTCTGGAGGTTATAATCACTGGAGATAGACAAGATCGTTGCTTCGTCCAGAAGAGAGCTGAGCTCATCCTAATCATGTCAACAAATATTGATCACATGCATTATCTTTATACCTATAGGAACGCTCAAGACAATGAAACCTGAGACAAACTCGAAAAGATTGCCGGTAACAGAGTTGGAAATAATTGATTGATATCCGTGTAGGTGTATTACGTTCACTTACTATCAGTATTTTTGTAGGGTTTTCCATTTCAACAATAGCCAGTCGACAATCTGAGCTAGGATCGGGTGCTGATGAACCAAAAGACCAAGACTGGTGGGGGGAGAGCAAAGAGAGGTATTATTGGCGAGTGCAAATGCTGATGCATTATTATAAATATTCGAAGAGCTCAAGAGTATATACGTGGTCACAATTTCCGATCGCTGCACTAAAAATTGGGAGCAATACAGAAACAGAGCGAAGTGTTACAACAGCAAAAGGGATGAATGGGAGATCGCAGTGAATGAATGGCAGGGTGGACAAATGACTGCTTTAGAATGGAGGGGTGACTGGTCGCGGCGGGATGACAGCCGGCGCTATCATGCTGGCAGCTGACAAAGTTTTTCAAGTTACCTAGGTGCCAATCATCCACATCCATCTTGATGACCAGGTATTCCTCTACTACCTAGACTAACGCGGTCGTGCCATAAATCTAATAATCTTGACGTGCATCAGAAAGTGTCAGAGGCGAGTTTCTAATACTTGTGACTAATCCATGTCATTCAAAATAATCAAGTACCCAACATAACATAAATAGCGAACTGCACAATGAGTTTATATAATACGGAGTTTCTAAAACTCTCGACTCTCGCCTATATCACAGACGTCGAATAAACCCGTCTCTGGCAGCCCTTTCCTTTTTAGTGCCTCTTTCAGCAACTTTGGAGGCTCTAAGGGGTGCTCCGGTGTAAGAACCCATGTACCCCAGTGGATGGCCATCGCTCTCTTGCAGTTGGTGTCGCGGAAGATCTCCACCGAGTCGTATGGGTTTGCGTGCATACTGCGCAACACTTGGAGTCAGTAATTGCTGTTTTAGGTATACTAGCGTAGATATTACTCCAATGGAGTGAGGGTGGAGATGACTTACTGGGAGAAAATATGCCGCGGATAGTAGGCGCCGATGGGGATGAGTCCGAGGTCGACCGAACCGAGATGCTCTCCGATCTGGCGGAATTGCGGACATACGGGCAAGTGCTGGAACTCCGGACCCCAGTCGTCGATCCCCTCGGCGACCTTGGGCACCGTCCGATATCCCGTGTCACCTCCGAACCAAACTGTCTTTTCGGATGATTTAATCCCCACGAAGCCCAGAGCGTGTGATCCTTGTCGAAGCCAGTCCGGCCTGAGGAGTGCTGGCTGGGGAGACAGGATATTATGGCCTTGATAGGCTCGAGTTTTGTATCTGCTTCTGTCGTAGGCTTGGGCGTAAAGGTCACCTCTGCCTCATCCCACCAGTCCATCTCCGTCACCTTGTCGATGCCGCTTGACTTGAACCATTTCTCCAGCCCAAGCCCGACAAAGAAGTGTGCTTCGGGATGGTGCTTCTTGACCTCCTGCACCGAAGGGTGCGAGAGATGGTCATAATGAGAGTGGCTGATGACGACCGCGTCCACGTACGGGATGTCCGCAATGTCGCACGGCCGCTCCGTATACCTCTTGAAGCCTAAGAAGTTCACCGGCGCGCAGCAGTCCTCGAAAACCGGGTCAAAAAGTACACGTAGGCCAGACGGATACTCTACGTAGTAGCACGCGTGACCAAGCCATGTGGCTCGAAGCTCGGTAGATGCAGTGCGCGTGGGGAAAATTGTGGCTTCACCACGGGCACGAGTTTGTCTTCTAACTTTGGCTTTGCTGCTTCTGGCCGAGTAAGCATGCCCTTTCTACGTGGTGAGTTGTATTAGAGACTTGGGTTCTTCTGACGTGGATTTTCCTCATGGAGTGGAAAATATGGCGATCATTGCTTACATAATTGCCGGTGCAAAAACCGATATTGGTGGCCATACATGCGACGGATGGGGATTCTGGAATTTGATGGTTTCTCCCCGGCTGTTTTTAACGTGGTGATCCTTGGAGTGCTTCTCCGACGCACCGGTGGAGACGGGGTGCGTTGCGACGGAGCAGACGTATGCCGCCATGGCGATTGCAGTTGTCTTGGACCCTGCTGTGGCGAGTTTGTTGTATCGGGCGACTGATGGTGGAGGCCGAAAGCGGAATTTTGAATGCAAAAGCCGTCGTAAGAAGTGCATCGGACTCCTCTGGCCGCTGCTGTAATTAAAGTGAGGAGAAGACAAATCTGGGAGGAGGTGAGACTCTCTTTAAAGATCCTTTTGTTGCGATATACGGTTGGCCTACGTACAGCATCTTGGGGGTACATAGAAAATTGACCAGATTATTTCCCCGACTCGCATTTTTGGTATTAGACCCTTGACTATTTCCAGTTTGGGTCAGATGGCTGAATAGGCACTTCTTAACTCCGAGCCGGGATTGGGCCAAACGGGCCATATAACAGTCCGAATGCAAGGGAATGTCGCCGCAGCTTTGGTACGTGACCTCGTAACATGGCAGAACGCAGTCCGCGGATTGGTTATCCGATCCCTAACTCCAGTATTTCGATCTCTTTTCGAGGGCAGCCTAGAGGAATCTGTTAGTCTCCAATAGATTGTGTGCTCAGTGATTGTATTAATAATCATATAAAACAAACTCAAACGGGGCCTACAGCACAGGACTACAAGTCCCATTATTTTAAGTCCTTACAGATATTAAGCCTTTCTAGATGTTTAGATGCCTGGGTACCGCAGAGGGCGTCGGCATCGGATAAACGCCCACACCAATTTAATTTGCCCGGACGCGTATGGGTGTTTAAGGAACCCGACTGACCTGTCCTAGCGCCTCACTCCATCTAGGCGAGTCTTAATTCACTACGAGGCTATGCCCGGACAAGCGTAATTTCTGTAATCCAATTCTTCAAGAACGACTAGGCTCTAGAGGAAACGACTACGCGGAGTAATCTCCATTGTATGGATCTTCTCTTGATGATGAAATAATTCCTCTAGTATCGCTTTGACGAACCACCGTAGATCTATTTTCTTCCGTTATGTCATTGCATTCACGTACTTCACCATACTAGGAATAAGTGGTCTTTATCATGTTATTATGCATGGGCTGTTTCTAATAGTAACCTTCGTGTGAACTGGTATGCGATAATCCAAAACTAGGTTGCAAAACACAAAGTCTAGACAAGGGCGCCCACTGCTATGAATTCGAAACCAGACTTTCCTCACTCCCATCGTCACCTTCGTCTTCCGGTGGTACCCAGAGCAGAACTCCATCTTTGTCACTCTTAAGTCCTTCAGTCGGGATGATTTTCAAGACTTTCTGAAAGTACTTATCCCGAACTACAAGCGTGGGTCGGATCCATGTGCCCCTTACCAGTGGTAGGAGACGGTATGTGATGGATCGCCTGGCAATGGGTAAGACGTTCATCGTCGTGGTTTTAGCGCCAGAGAACGCAAACTCATCGCTCGGCTCCATAGTGAGTCCAAACGTCAGGAAATGAGAAGAGGGGTTCTCGATAGTAATATCTAGAAATAGGAGCTGAGATGATGAGGCAGCAGATGAGGGAGAAGGCGGGGAGAGGAGGAATAAGAAGCGGTGGCGAGAACCCGGGGTTCGGAAACCGTTACGTAGAATCTTGGTAGAGGTAAAGTTGTCACATTAACTACTGTATCAGGGGCGCTAATCCGCCTCCATTTGATGACGAAGGCGAGATCTGCAGTTGCGGGGGACCGGTCATCCAGACTCGACTTCTGAGAAACAAGGTCGAAGTGCCCTTCCTCAATTGTCTTCGGGCTGAGGACTTGATCATTGCTAGAGGTTGCCTCAGTCTTCGAAGCGACACAAGTTACGTTGCCCTGCGTAGCAACTACTTCAACCTCAAGATCCGAAACGAACACTTCTTCATGGGTAAAAGCAGCATAGCGCGTGACAAGTGCCCATTTCTGTGCTAGTCCACGGGGCCGTGTGGCAACTGTTTCGCCGTCTGATAGGTCTTGTATGTTCTCGGTATCAAAGAAACTGGGCCATTCGGGATGGATCCTCGGCAGCAAGTCATAGCTTGCCTCAAATGGGGAGACGATGTTAAGACGATATGATGCCTCTTGTATAATAGGGGTCGATGGATCTGAAACGAGATGATAGGAGGCTTTGATGCTCAGATCAATCACGGTAGGTCCGTTTATGGAGTCCAGAGTGATGCAAACCCTACTCGACTCAGATGCCTTGATAGTGTTCATAGAAATACCATGTAAGCTTCTATCGTCGCTTCCGGAAGGAGATGAATGTATCGCGTCGCCGACAACCTGGACCTGATACGACGGAGCATCGCTTCCACGCAAATTGACATCCACCTTGGTGATGGCGTCACTGTCTTCTTCATTCAGTATATCAAGCTCAAGCTGTATAGATTCATTTGTGTAGTATTGCTCAAGCATCTGAAGCGCTTTGATTTCCATCTTTGGAGGTCTAGGGAGGATCCTTATACTCCGAGGGTCTGGTCTTATAAACTTCCTGTTTGATGAGGAGCTGGAGTGCCATTGGTTCGGTGATACCGTCCGGTCGGGCTTCATACTATACGTCAACGAAAAAGCGTCGTAGTCTAGAGAGAGCCGCACCGAAGTCGCCTTTGCATCACCGGGCTCTCGGAGTGGGATATCAAATTCAAAGACTCGCGTTTGGCCCGGCAGCAGGGTCAAGTCCTGTGCCCCTTCGAGAATTACAGAGTGCTCTTCAGAGTCAACATCGGGCTCATCGGTAACAGTATCATTCTTATCAATTTCGGCCTCTTTCAAAACAACTTTAGTAATTACTAAAGTCGCATCGGTTCGTTTCTTGTCGTGGATAGTCTCATGTTTTAGATGTATCTCCCGCAACCCACCCTCAACGTGGATATCAAGAGACTTAAGCGTAATGGGGACTGCATCGGAGAATGCCTTTGATACAAGGGTAAGCTGCGCAGGACATGTCTGGCCAGCTTTGCCTTCCTCATGTTTGAAAATAAAGTCGGCGTGAATAAATGATGTTAAATGCCCATCATCGAGGTTCACGGCTACTGGCTCCGCTGCGCTAATTCCGTCCAAAGACTTCGAAATATCGTAATGCCAGCCCGGGCGCTTGGAAAAGCCTAAGAAGAGGTTAGCTATCAACAACACCATATACTGATCAGTGGATTACGAACATCTGTTCATCAGTTCCCAGTCAATGGCGACTATGAGCTCTTTCTGACCTGACTCAAAAGCTGCGTTTCTTAGGGTCCAGCTTACTGCTTCAGTAATATCCCACCAACCTTCAGATCGGAATGACATATCTCTCCATAGGGGAGCGAGCAGTTCTAACAGTTGCTGCCATTTCCCCATCTTCTCCAATTCCCTACACGAGTCGAGAGCCAACTCGACTGAAACACGTTTTTGGCGCCGTTTCTGAAATTCTGCTCGCGCATGTGTTAAGTGATCGAATATCAACTGGGCATGGTTTATACCGGGTCCTTCAAGCGGGTATTCTTCGTGCGGCTCGGGGCACATGTATGTGTCGTAGGTATAAGCTTTTCTAGAGATCCCAGCCTGGGCTGACTTATCTAGAGGCTTTCGGTCTTCTTCCGGTATCAAATGTGCAAATGTTCGTCTATCCAGTAAGTGCTGGGCTGCAGCTCGGTACCAATATCCAGAGTGGTGAAGCAGTTCCCACGGCTGCAGACGCTCAGCAGAGAGATTCTTCTCCGGTGGGCGGAAGAATGATAATGATGACGGTTCTAATTCAGGAAAATCTATTCTCTCAATTAGATTCGCCATCACCGTACACCATCTCGCCTGCCATGCTTTCCAGCCACTTCGACACCAAGAGTCAGCAGTTTGCCTTCCGCGTATCGCGAGCGAGTTTTAGAGTGTGTAAAGTCTCTGACAAAGGTCAAGCCATAACCAATTATGTTCGTCCCCAACTTTGACTACGCAGGAAGCAAGGAACGTAATGTCACTTACTAGTTGTGCGTACCGCGGCCTTTCCTATCTACGATGTCACAAATCCTATCATTATGCATTTGCCATCGTCGCACGGCAGCAGTACTTTGTCCATTTAGTAGTAAGCATTTGAGCGCTCTTATCGCTAACATGTCGGCTAAAAGACGAGCATCATTAAACCTTGGACTCCACGCCGGTATAGTCTCCAGCACATCCGTTCCAAGCAAAGTGTCATAGGCCTGTTCGTAAGATCGCAAGGCGGCGTCGAATTCTTGGCGAAATTCGGCGAACACAGCGGACTTGAAGTCATAGCGGACATTCCACCCCTGGAGGCTCAATGTATGAGACGTTCCGCTGGTGGGAGGTATCGTGGGCTGGGGTGCGACTCCACGCCCCTTCTTCTTGCGGGTATGCCGTCCAAGATCCCGGTAATACTCAATAGCTTGGTCAAATATGGCAGTCAAAACATTGTCAACAGCTGTCTCTAATTCTGCTTCTGTTCGTCGGGTGGGTAGAACAAATAACGATGCCTTGGGGTCTAGTCCAGTACTTCTCCTGATATTTTCGAGCCTCTCCTGAAACTGTGACACAGTACTCGGGGACTGGTCGCTTAGGATCACTACAGCTAAGCGACATTTATAGCCTGACTGTCCGATTGCGCTCTTCACAGCATTGATATCCGTCTTCAGCTGGTTGTCGTGTAGAGTTGCGAGAGTAGGGTCAGAAGTCAAGCTGTAAAAGCAAAGACACACGCTCGGCAATACATCTTGATGCTTATGGAGCCACCGGTTATCTATCAAGCCATCAGGGTATAAGGTCGAGCCGGGGCTGAGCGGGGAGAAGGGCGAGTGCAAGACCAGCCCAGAGGACGGGACGTCCAGATCGCCAGGAAGTCGAGCTTGACGAGGCGGCAGCAGAAACTCCTAGCTCATATTTAGGATTATTGCAAACTATCACAGTCCTCGGTGCCAATAAGGGATCACGTACTCTCCCGATTGCCTTGATCTTGAACTTGTGTCGCTTGGCGCCACCCCGTGGTTTCCAGGGGAGGCTGGAGGCGTCGGCTTCTTGAATGAAGCGTAGTATGATTCTAGCTTCTCGTGTATCGATGGACGGGAGCTCCGAGCGCACAAGAACGCCCCGTTCCCTCAACTCGGGGTCAGTGAGGAGGGCTTTGGTCGGATTTGTGCCGAGGCCCGAGACGACCAGGAAAGGGACATTGTGGTCCAAACTCCCTGGAGGATATCCTTCCATTTCTTCGATTTGCGGCGGGTCTACTGTCTACTGTCTATTGTAGACATGGGCGACGTGCAGTCGAGAAATTAGAGCGTAGCCAGCCCACTAACAAAAGTGAACTCGAGCCATGTGCGTGCGGGTTTAGAGCTCGGTGGAGGGTATTGTTGCGCTGGGACACCTATGTGGCCATGACCTGGAGATATGTATGTATTTTATTAGGTAGTCTACGCACCATATTGAGCTGGCGACTGTATTCGCGAGAACTCAATTTCTGAACTTACAGCAAGCGCATTTGCTTGGCCCTGGTATCTGGTATTGAGGAGGCTAGCGCTTGGGTGTCGGGGAACGCTTGCGCCTGTGATGTAGCGGCTGTTCTAGTGGACTCAGGGAGCCCAGTGCTGCTGTGACGCAGCTACTTACCTTAGGTAGGTAGATACTGTGGGATCTATAAATGGATGCTAGGGCATAAAGAAATATGCTGAGGTTCTACACTACACCACCATAGGTACCTAAGTTAACCTAAGTAGTAGCTAGCCAAAGGGCATTTGGTGTTCGAGCTACACAATCCAGATATAAATTATTATCCTAAGATATTACTTGTAATTATCTCTATTTGTATTTCTATATCGTTTGTTGTTTATCATTTCTTATTTGTTTTTACGATATATAACGAGGGACGATTAGCCGTGTTGGGTTCGCAAACATATACTTAGGTACTAAGCGTAGCACAACCCAAATAGGGTTAGACATACTCCCATCGGCGCCAGGGGTATTCGGTGGATATGTGGGGAGCGGATCGGTAACTGTCCAATCGAGCGCTTGACGGCGTCGTCTGATCGCTGCGGGCAGCCTTGTTTCCAATGCTCTTCTTCTCTTTCCACATCCTATCGATATTCCCAGACCGCGTTATTGCACCAGCGACTTATATTGTCCTCTTCTCCTCTCTCCTGTCCCTCGTTACAAACTCAAGGGATCATCCTATTCTCATAAATAATCGAATCGTCTGATCAGCAGTATTGCTCTGCCGACGTATCTGCGCCGATTTATCACCCCCCCTCGCCGACAAAACCTATATACTCGACATTGCCTGCTACCACACACACCGAGCCGAACTTTCCACCCCCGCCTGGTGTTCATCCTCGTGTTCTACACTAGAGGGTGCTTTGAACTATTTGTGCCGTCTTGCGATAACTCGCGCCTATTCTCCTCGCGTCAATATTTTGTAGACAACCGCCGTTGCGAGACGGCTACCAGGTCATGGTCATGGCCTCCCAGCATATTGTCTTCGCGGAGACGATCATGGCGATGAAGAAGGCTCGGAAGCGGAGGGCATATGGTATGCTACTTCTCATAGGCCTGGTAAGCTGGGACTGACAATGTGTGCACCAGAGTCGGATTCTGATTCTGAAGTCGATAATCACGGGAACCGCGGCAACAAGCTCAAGAAGAAGGCTAGGTTCGCACATGAAGGCCAATTAGCGCCGCCCTCAGGACCCGAAGCATATAGAGAGGCAAGCGAATCCCCCCCGATTCTACCCCATTTTGCTAACAGAGTGTACTCGCTAGATTGTAAACCATGCCGGTTACCAACGGGCGATTATATGTCGCAATCCTCCGCTTATTGATGACGAAGGTTACGAAATTGACAGTGAAGATGACGAAGAGAATATCCTCGATGCCATAGCTAACGCCGCCGAGTTCAACCCTCACGCGAACATTCGACTGGAGAGTACGTATCGCCCACCTTGGTTTAGGGAACATAAAGTTGCTAAATCGAATTGTGTACAGATATATTGGCTCCTTTAACAGCAGTTACCAACCTTCCGACGCACCAAACATTATCAAGACCGTATACTTCGAAAACCCTCACCGAGTTAACAATACAAGCCTGTAATACTATGCACAAAGAAAACGCGGCGCTGTGGAAAATTAAACATCTTCAGACTAAGTTAATTGGTGATCACGACTGGGCGCCATGTGAATTGATGGTTGGACCGAACGATATCGAATTCTTCAATGACGAATCAATCGATCGCCCAAATAGTTCCGTTAAGCCAAATGGTGGCATGCACACACTCGAGAACATGCGTAACGAAGCTATACCTAAAGTTACCCTGCCGCGAATGGTGACAGCCGATTACCCAACTCACACGAGCAACACATCTCAGACAATGCCGAGAGAGGAGATATCGTAATGACAGACGCTGCCCCGCCGCCAAACAAAGTTTGACGGCACCAGATTCGAGTTCTAACGAGGAACGGGCCATAAATCAGACATCACGGCGCGATAATACAGACGACGGACTGCCGATTCAATAGCGCGAGAGGTAGATGCCCAGCTGCAACGTAATGGACGGAGCATCACCCAAGAACGAGTACATACTTCGAATTCTCTGGTTACCAATGGTCGAACCGCCAGTGAAGCATTCGTGGCTAGCGATTTCGAGCTGACTACCGCAAATTTCACGACACTGAATAGTGAAGTAGCAAGAAGGATAGCTAACGAGATCGACCGACCGGTATCCTCCATATCAGATTCCACCAATGATCTTCCAATACACCCGATGTTCTTGCCTCCGCGATCGGCTCTTCCCGACCGGATTTGGGCATTCCAGAAGCTGAGGCGGAGGATATGAGGCGCTTGCTTCAGCTTATTGTGCAGAAGCAAGAAGAGGTCTGCCGTGGGGTGAAGCGTTTGTATGAAGGACTCCTCCGGGCGAACAGGATGCGCAAGACCGTTTTACAATGGTCTAAGTACGAAGCGCACGTTGGACCAAATAGGGACATGTCGGATGGAGAAGATTGGTACGACAAGGAGGAATGGAACCTTGAGGAGGATTTAAAGAAGGGCCAGGACGAAGAGGAAGATGAGCCACAGACGACGAAGAAGACCAGGACTCGCCGATAAGTACAATAGTCGGGCATGTTTTTATAGCTTTTGAATTACCTACATATGGATACCCCGGACCTCTTGGTTCTGTCAATCGAATTGCTTTGCCCACATTGCACTCACGTTCATGCACCACTATGCCATACATATGTTGATTCATCTTGAAGAGCCCGAATCAGACTCAAAGGTCTTTTATGGATTATTATATGGTTTGCAGGCTATGTTAGGTGTCTACTCAGAGATACCTATGAAGCTTAGGTACATACCTTATAGCTGCTTCGCTCTATACTCGTCGCGGGGCGGCCGACCAATCGGGGAGCGAATGGAGAGCTCTGAGGGAGCCTCTGTAAGCTCAAACCCCACCACCATAAATGACGACATGGATAGCTACCTGCCTACATGTCATGTATGCTCAGTTGTTGGTACCTGAGAATGCTCCATTGTAAGAAATACTCCGGTTCTGCCCTGCTCTGCCCGTATTTAGCCGGAAATTGCCTGTGCCGCCGGCACTAGATTACACATGTGCACATAGCTGTAATACCCCAACAGCAGTTTTCGTGTCCAATTCCACATCCCAGAGTACGGCCAAAGCGATTCAACACCCACTCGAGTTGACGATAAAGAGCCTACTATAAGACTGAAGCAGCCATGGCGCCCGTTCAGCCTTCAGCTGGCCCGATTGTTGATTTTGATCAGAAGAGTCTGTTCTGTATGTCCACAACAGAACCCCATCCAGCTACAGTGAATAGATACTAACACGAGAGCTTGCAATCCAGACTCGGCACTCGCCATTGCTTTCAACCCCCTTTTCTGGAAGTATGTTGGCCCTCATGTACATTTGTTATCACCTAGTAGAGCATCGGATGAAATCTAACATTCCTCATAGCATCGTGGCGAGACAAGGTTCGATGACTCTTCTTCGTGAACCCCGCTGCGCGTAATGACAATGCCCGTTCTAACACGATATAGAATATCACAACAAAGTCCTTACTAAGCTCTTCGGCGGCCGTTCGCAAACAGCCTGCTATGCACTCGCGGTGACTATTTTCGGTCTCGGGCTCGTCCGTGACGGCCTGTACGAGCGCGCTCTCCGCCACCAACCATCCTACCCGCTCCTCGAGACCTCGGGAGCGCAATACCTTGCTTATGCCCTGATAGCCATCGGGAACATCCTCGTCATATCGTCTACCTGGCAACTGGGCATCACTGGTACCTTCTTGGGTGACTACTTCGGCATCCTCATGGACCACATCGTGACTGGTTTCCCGTTCAACGTGACCAGCGCCCCCATGTACTACGGCTCGACCTGTAGCTTCCTCGGCACGGCTATACTGTATGGCAAGCCGGCTGGTTTCCTACTCACTGGCTGGGTCTACGTCGTCTATCAGATCGCTCTCAGATACGAAAACCCCTTCACGGCTGGGATTTATGCTAAGCGAGATCGCGAGCGTGCTGCTGCTAAAGGAAACGAAAAGAAGTCGCGGTAGTGAGCTACCGTGCTCATGTAGCAGCTGCTAAGGTTGGCAGTATTTGGTAACTAATATGGCCCGCGCTGGTTGGGCTCAGCCAAACTGTCACTCAACACTTGTATGGCTAATATAGGAAGGTGGGATATAGTAGGCCGAAAATCGGCTGATGCTGTACAGTCCTAGATTTAATGCTTAATGGAAGAAATATGACTGTCAGGAATGCGTTAATGGAGGACGGGGGGTACTTGAAAGCAGAAGCATTCATGATGTTAATCGAGTGAGGGAGGACGCAAGATGGGATGGATTGTAGAAGGTTGCTAGGAGGAATAGATCGGCTTTCGGTATTAGTGCATTCAGTTACTTTCATATAAACTACCAAGACTTCAAGTCTCATCCGGTCTTATAGTTCTGCTCTGTGCCTCAAATTTATCACAAATCCCACGCCTTGACCAAAGGGCCATGAAACATCCAAAAGGATATTCTTCACAACCCGCTCATCATACCCTAATTCCATAACCGGAGCGGATAAAAACGGAAAGATCAATACTTAAACTAGACAAAAAGAATAGTATGACATCGGTGTCTCATGTCAAAGGAGTAACTAAGTCATTACCTAGCTACATATCGCATGCGGGGCGAGATGTCTAACGTACCTAATGTGGCCATCCGGAAAAACCTGCGGAAACACTCGGAGCTCCACGAAAACACATATTCTTATCGTAGCCAAGTGAGGACGCCAATTGTTAATATGACGGTCTATCTGACAACTAATACGGCAATGTAGCACGTGCTTCGGTTGTGCTGGGTAATGCAGACGAGCACTTGTTGAAATTTAAGGGGCATATAGGGGGTTAGGTAGTGTAAATAGAAACCAGCTTGTGTTGCATTAGCGTGAATAGTAGTGTAAGGGAATGTTAAACTATAGGTAACAGCGAATCCGCGGCGCAGTCAAATGGACATCATAATTCGTCAAATAGAGTTAAGGTTTTCGATTCCTTGACTCATACATAGGTATTGTGGCTTGCTACGATTATGCTAAAGAAGATTGGAGATTTACCCCAGATACCCGCTAAGACAGGTACAATGAATGGACTACCTCGGCAGCCCACGGAGACTGCTCACATTCAATCGCTGGCTTTATCCCTTTGGTAATATTGACATTACTCAACGGTTGAAAAATACTGCAAGTCGTATTATAGACATTAGAATATTAAAAAAAATCCTCTTCTCAATCCTCTTGCCCAGCGCCTCGAACAAAGTCGAAAGAAGTCGAGGAACGGGTACCTTGATGGTTCGATATGGAGCCGCAAATGGGATGAGAACTAATCCCACCTACACCGTATTTTTAACTACCCGAAAGTCGGCGAAGATTCGGAGACCCTCGTCCCGGACGTACATCAACCATTCGGCCTATCGACCTACCAAATACCTAGGCACTGCCTTCCATCTCCGGTTATAACACGGCCCGCTTACACCGCTCCAAAGTTTTGGCTTCACCTGCATTGCATTGGAAGGCTGTATAGAAAGAGAAGATAGTCTACAGGCAGTCTCCTTTCAATTAAATAGCCTTTACCTATTTATCCTGCGGGACGAAAAGTCTATTTACAATCAAGGAATAAATAAGTAATCGAGCTTTCATCCCTAAACACGGACCCTCGCCACTTGAGGTAGAAAAGATTTCTAGAACGTGCTTGCCTAGACCAGCTCGCCATGAATCAGACGTCGAGAACCGACGAGCCGATAGAAAGCGACGGGCTCAATCAGAGTCCCAACGCCTTCTCCAACGACCTCGTCACGAACCAGGACATGAACGGCATCGCCAACGCGAGGGAGCGCCGGGGGCGTAATTCTAGGAGTATGGATAATTCCGGGCAGCCCATAGCGCAGGACATACCCGCCGCTCTCGAGGACGACGACGACAGCGGTCCCCGCAAAGGACTGGCCGGGGGGACGGCCAGTCGCCTGGGAAGACGAAGAAGTCAGCCCAGGTGAACGACAACCGGGTGGCGTCGGGCGCCCCGGGTCATTCCCCAACCGCGGAGGTCCGACGAGCCTCCCGCGCAAGCTATTGCACCACATCGTCAACCTCGGCAAGTTTGTCGGGCCCGGCTTCCTCGTGGCCGTCGCCTACATCGACCCGGGAAACTACTCAACCGGCATCAGCGCGGGCGCCTGGTACCGCTTCCGCCTGCTCTTCGTCATCCTGCTGAGCAACCTGTTCGCTATCCTGCTACAGTGTCTCGCTGCCAAGCTCGGCACCGTCACGGGCCTCAACCTTGCTGAGGCGTGTCGCGCCTTTCTGCCGCGGTGGATGAATTACTTCTTGTACTTCCTGGCCGAGGCGGCTATTATCGCGACCGATATTGCTGAAGTGAGTGTTTTTGTGGGTTTTCGTATAAAAACCCTAATAAAAAACTATCAAAAGAACCGAGTTGCTGACTGTTAAAACTAGGTCATCGGTACAGCCATCGCGCTCAATCTGCTTATTCCCGCCCTCCCTCTCGTAGCTGGATGTGCATTGTCCATCTTGGATGTTTTTGCTATCCTCTTTTTCTATCGGCCTCAAGGCTCTATGAACGGCCTCCGCCTCTTTGAGATCTTTGTCATGCTTTTGGTCTTGACTGTCGCCGTTTGTTTTGGGATTCAACTGTCGCTTATCAAGGATACGACCCCTGGAGAAGTATTCCGTGGCTACCTGCCCAGCGATGTCATCACCAAGTCCGAGGACTGTACCAGGCTTGTGGAATTTTAGGTGCTACTGTAAGTCTAAACTTTGCTAGGGTTCTTTGATGAAAGCGATAGCCGCCAAAAAAACCTGAACTTACTCTTCGTTTACTGGGATACTAATCGTAGAATAGGTGATGCCACACTCGCTATACCTCGGCTCTGGCGTAGTCCAAAGTCGCCTGAGAGAATATGACCAGAAGCGAGGCCTATTGCCCGCTAATTCATCTGGACACACCGCAGAAGACCCCAAGACGGGCGAAAAGTCCTACTACGTCCCCAGCTTCGCAGCCATCAAGCATTCTCTGACGTACACCTACACCGAGGTAGGCGTGACGCTGGTGACGTTCGCGCTCTTCGTGAACAGCGCGATCCTGATCGTCGCGGGCGCGAGCCTCTACGGCCACCCGGAGGCCCACGACGCCGACATCTTCAGCATCCACGACCTGCTCGCGTCGTCCATCAGCCCGTTCGCGGGCGTCATCTTCGCCCTCGCGCTGCTGTTCTCGGGCGTCTCGGCGGGCATCGTGTGCACCATCTCGGGCCAGATGGTGTGCGAGGGCGCGCTGCGGTGGACCGTGAAGCCGTGGCTCCGCCGCCTCGTCACCCGCTCCATCGCCATCACGCCCGCCATCATCATCGCCGGCGCCACGGGCCGCGAGCACCTCAACGACGCGCTCAACGGCACCCAGTCGTGCTCAGCATCGTCCTGCCCTTCGTCTCCGCCCCGCTCATCTGGTTCACCTGCTTCAACAAGTACATGGTCACGCAGGCCGGCATAGCCAGGATCCGTGTCGAGGGTGTTAAAGGCGACAGTACGATCTCCACCAGCGACCTCCTCGCGCGCGCCACGGATGATCAAGAGGTCGGCCCCGGGATGCCTGACGTCGTGAAGATGGCGAACCCGTGGTACGTCTCGGTCACGGCCGTTGTCGTCTGGCTTCTCATCGTTGTGCTTAATATCGCCAACTTGGTTCTTCTCGGACGAGGATAGACACATTTCTCGAATGCCCTCCTCGCAAACGACGGGATGAGCCCAGCTCCCCGTACTCGAATAGGCACTTTTAGCATAGAACCAATCGGGGACCAAGATGCCAGACATAACTTCTATTTGACATTCTTTCACTTATCGCTATTATTTACCTCTCACTCCCCCTTTACGACTAAAATGACTCGTTCGGGCTACACACTCCCTCGAACGAGGCCCGCGCACGCCAGCTCTACATAGAGCTACCGGTCACTCTTTACATATAACGACTATCAAGACGCCACGACTCATCGAGACATGAGATAAGGACAAACTGTATTCAACTCATACGTTCCAGCGCATCTTATGGACTGGTCACTCACCCATCACGACAATGCTAGAAGTGCCAAGTAGCAGAAATGACGAAAAGAGGCAGGTGCAATGTTTGGAACTCATATATATATCATAGTAAATAGATAACGATATGGACAATGCTGACATTATTCAACGTATTTTCGCTATTCAAGTATAATCCGGATCTGATTGTGACTTGAATATATATATGGTCCTTTTGTAGTGGAAGGATTGAGATTTGTCGATTCATCGTCCCTAACTTCGTCCCTCTTCGTCATACTCTCCTATAAGCCGTAGGGTTTAGTACACTTGATCATACGACTACCTACTCTCCAAACCTTTTCATCATTGGCCCTTATGATACTGTAAGGTTAGTTGAGCTGTCAACGCCGACGCCATTAAAACTCAAACCGAAAAAGGGAAAAAAAGCTTTCCCATCATTACCACACACAGCGCTAACGTAGTGTATCATGTGGGAGTTAGCATAAAAGAGATCATGCCAGCTCAAGGTATCATAAGTTGTCGAATATCGAGCAGGTGGGAATAAAGTAATAATGGATGTTAGATTAATAATCCAAGTCGGCCATAGAAACCATGCTTATACAATACACATGACAACCATAACGGCGTTATAATAATATACATGAAATCATGATCAAGTGGGACAGACGAACGTCTCTCCAAAGCCCAGCTCCGCGCTCACCCCGGAAGATGCCCAAAACGCCGCATGTGTACTCCAAGCAATGCCACGATACAGTAAAGGTTCCACCGTTCCCTTAAATCCTTTATCTAAATAGCCATCTATTAAAGCCAGTCCTCCGCAAGAAGCCACGTCTAGACATATCTCGATATGAATGAATCAGGGTGAATCTTTCCCGTTCGCTTCCTCGTGTTCCTCTTTTGAGGTTTGGACCCGCCTCGGCTCATTTCCACAGCCCGCTCCCAGCGATCATACATCAGCTTAATGTGCTTGGGATTACCGACCGGGTCGAAGTTTTTACGACCAGGCTTATTATGTATGAGGTCGGCGAGTTCTTGCATGGACGACCAGCAACCCTCAGTGGCGAGTCCAGCTGCTATCGCCGCACCTAGTGCAGTCGTCTCGCGCATTTCTGGCCTGTCGACACGGATTGTGCTAATATCTGCTTGCGTTTGCATTGTAAGGTCAGAATTCGACATGCCACCATCGACTGCGGACACTCCAGTTTGTGGCCCGAGTCTTTTTCCATGGCCTCGAGAATTGCCCGAGTTTGGAAGCAAGTCGCCTCGAGCGTCGCGCGGGCGATGTGGCCCTTCTTTGTATGTTGCGTGAGACCAACTGTAGCTTGTTAGTCAAACGACCCCTCATCACCTAATGCGTTAGATATAGCCGTGGACTATGGAGAGCAACTTACACAGGGTTCCTTTCGCGTCATCTATCCAATATGGTGCGAAGAGACCACTGAATGCGGTGACGAACACCACACCACCACTATCCGGTACACTCTCGGCCAGTTCACCGACCTTTGATGAATCACGGACAAAGCCCAAATTATTCGTCAAAAATTTACACCGGAACCCGCGACAGCGATGCTACCTTCCAGCGCATATGCTTTCTGCCCGTCGCCAAATCGTACGCCACAGTAGCCAAGAGGCCATACTTAGATATTACAGGCTCGGAACCGACATTATACAAAAGGAAACATCCGGTACCATAGGTGTTCTTCGCATGGCCAGGCTTAAACCCACAGTGGCCGACCAAGGCACTGGACTGATCACCTAGACATCCTGCGATCTTGACTCCACCCAGAGGTCCTGATGCCAGAGCGCCGAAGGCATCAGGATGTGATGAACTGACGATCTTGGGTAAATCAACTTTTGAGCGATCAATTTCAAAGAAATTGATCAGCTCGTCGTCATACTGGCAAGTGCGTAGATTCATGAACATGGTTCTGCTAGCATTAGTGGTGTCGGTAACATGGACATTTTTGTCCTTGCCGCCATTGAGCTTATAAATCAGCCAACTATCAACGGTACCGAAAGCTAGGCGACCTTCTTCATAGGCTTTTTAACATCGGTGTGGTTACGAATGAGCCACATAAGCTTTACACTCGAGGGATAGGTACTCAGGGGAGGCCGCTAAGATTCAGCAGTTTATCGGCGAAAGGGCGAGTCTTGAGGTCTCGAACGAGGCTCTTAGTGCGTGTATCAGGCCAAACGACGGCTTGGCACAGAGGCTCGCCCGTATTCTTGTCCCAGCAGACGGTTGTTTCGCGTTGGTTGGTGATACCGACGGCCTTTATCCTTGAAACATCGTAGCCCGAGCGACAAATTGCTCCGTCGCTTTTTCGATACATGTCTCAACCGAAGAAACCAAATCGGCTGGGTCGTGGTCATGCCAACTGCATCGCGAAGTCAGCAACAGGCCCTCTCCGCCACATGACGAAGCGCATTGGGTGTGACTTACCAGAATGAGGATAATGGTTTTCGAATTCAATCTGATGGCTCGCCACCGGATCGGCCCGACGGTCGAAGATGATGAAGCGAGACGAAGTAGTTCCTTGGTCTATGCTACAACAAACCAATCATCTGCATCTGACGTGAAGCCATTGACGGAGACATGGCCTCCGTTGGTACGTTGGCGCTTGCTTTCGCGAGTCTCTCCCATCCTCTGGTAGTAGCTTAGAAGTCCCGATGGTGTCGCGACAGAGGATTCGTCGTGGTGGGGAGGTCGCTCACGAAGCAAGGCGGCCGTATCCTAGCTGCAGGGCGGGGACGCAGATGTGTGATAGCCGGTGACGATAGCGGGGATGCGAAGAGTATTCGAGTATAGATGGGTATGTCTCGGACCACAACGAGGGGCTACGGGCGATGGGAGAACGATTGGAGTCGGGGAAAGTGATGATATATACTGGTAGGAGGTGTAGGACAACGTGGGTAGATTTGGGAAGGCGAAGAAATCGCGAGAATGGGGAGAGAGGGAGGAGGAGGTAGCCGAGGAGGACATCATATGCATGTCTACTAATATGCTGGCGCTCGTCGCGCGGGCTGATGAGGAATGTGGAGGAGATGGGGTATGGGGTATGGGGCCGGGGATCGGTGTTTAGTTGCCGTATATTGACACTGACTGCTGGTACCTATTGTCTCTGCACTTCCGAGCCGGCTAATGTTCATGTGTGTGGATGGTTCACATGTGTTCGCGGATGACATACATAGGGTTTGGATTTTTTACCCAAAACCCATTTACCTAGAATATGAAAACTTATATAGGTATAGTGGGTTTTTTTTTACTTATGGGTTTTTTGTCCCTATGCTACTTACGTGGGTTTTTTTATTATGTTATTTATAGGTTTTTATTTATATTATTATATAGATTTTTTTAAACTAATAGTACTAATAAAAATTATATTAAGATTAAGTATTATAGAATAAAAGGATATAAAAGCGAATTAATATATTAATTTATATATTAATTAGATTATAAGCAATATAAATAGTTTATTTTAATTATTTATAAAAGTATAAAAAATATATTAGGAATAATATATAGTTTATTTAGTATAAATAAATTATATTAAAGCTAGTATTAAAGCAGGAAATATTTTTAATTTAGAACTATATAATATTTTTTATTATTAAATTATAAAGTTTAGTAATTTAAATAAATTATAATAATAAAAGTTAGCTTAAAAAAATTCTAAAATAAATATTTAAAGCTTAAAATTTTTTATAGTATGTTAAAAATAGTAAAAACGCTATAAATAACTAAAAAAGAATTTAAAACTAAAAAAAATAATATATAGCGTTTTATTTTATATAAATAAATTATAGTTTATTTTAATTATATAAATTAATATACTAATTAGTATATTAAATAAAAATAATATATTTTAATAATAAAAGTAAGCTAAATAGCTTAATATCGAGCAAAAAAATAACTAGCTATTTTTAAATTATTAAAAAATATAAATAAAAAAAAATAAATAATTATAGTTTATTACGTAAAAATTATAATAAACGTAATTTTATTTAAAGTAAATTTAGCTAGTAGTTTTATTTTATTTAAATTTTAAAACTATAGTTTAAAAATAAAATAAATAAAATTTAGAATTAAACTAGTTAGTATTAAAAAGCTTTAATTTTAAAGTATAAAGTTTTAAAAGAAAAATTTAAGCGTTTTTTTAAGCGCTATATAAATTATAATTCGATTTTTAAAAAGTTAATAAAAAGTTATTAAAAAAAAAATAAATATATTTTAATATAAGCTTATTAGCGCTTATTATAAAAATATAAAAGCGTATTTTAAAATTATTAATAAAATTTTTAATATATATTTAATAAAATATAAATTTTTATAATTTTTTATTAAAATATAAAAAGTAATTAATAAAAAGTTTAAAATAATAAGGTTAAATAATTAAAAACTATTAATATATATTAATTATATATTAATTAAAAAAATTTATTTTAAAATAGTAGTTTTAAATATATGTTTTAATTAAAAATTAAAATATTAAAATTAAATAAAATAAAAATCGAAGCTTATTTTAAGCGAATTTAAAAATATAGTTTAATAGCCCGAAAAATTTTTTATTTTTTTTTTAATATTTTTTATAAAATAATAATATAATTAGGATTATTTTTGTTTAAATTAATAATTTTAAGCTTATTTTAAACGAACAAAAAAATCGCATTTTTATTATTAAAATTAACGTTTATAGCTAGTTTAATTATATTAAAAGCGCTAAAAAAAATAATATAATATAAATAATAATAATTTAATTAAAATGTTTATTTTTATTATAATTAATAGTTATAATATTAATAAAAAAAATTAATATAAAATTAATATAAAATATATTAGTTTTTATTAATTTATTTAATAATAAGCTAATATATATTTTTAACTTTTTTTAAAATAATATTTAAGTTTTTATTTCGCTAATTTTTTTATTTATTTAATTTAACGTTTAATAGTAATAAAGCTTTTTTTATAAGTTTTTAGCTTTTAAGCAAATAGAAAATATGCGTATAACTTTTTATATATAAGTTATTTAATAATTATATTTTTTTTTACGCCGTTTTAGCGTAGCTATATTAGCTAACTTTTTTTTTAAACGTTTAAAAGCTATTTATAAAAAATTAATATAAAATTAATATAATAAAATAAAATTATAAAATAATATAATAATTAAATAATATAAAAGTAAATAATATAATAAAAAAAAAATAAATAATATATATATAATAAATTTTAAAAAAAAAACTAGATTATTAATTAAAATTAGCTTTAGGGGAAGCCGGCTAATAAAGTTATAAAGGTTATAAGTAGAAAAAAAAATAAATAATTAGCTAAAATATATTATTAAAAAAAAAAATAATACAATATATATATATAGTATAAATATATATAAATAGTTGTTTTTTTTACTATTTATAATTTATTGCTTTTTTAATTAAGATATGCTTTTAAAAATTTTTTAAAGTTTTTAATTTTTAATTATTATTATTATATAAAAAATATTTATTTTTTAGCTAAATTTTTTAATAATTAAATATTAAAGCGCATAATTATAATATGTTTTATATAAATAGTATAATAGTTAGTATTTATATATAATTAATATTTAAGTTATAAAACTAAAAAAAAAATATATAAATAAATATTTTTATTAAATAAGCTTTTATTATTTTTTATAAAGCTTTAATAATATTTTTTAAAATTAGTATTTTTTAGCTATTATTTTAGTAGTTATTTTTTTTATAAATCGGGCGAATAATAAACAAAGGATTAATAAATTTATTTATTAATATTTGCGGATTTTTTATAAAATATTAATAAAAAAAATAAACAATATTAATTATTATATTAATTAAATAAATTAATATTTTTAGCTTTTATTAGCGTTTTAGTTAATTGTTTTATATATATATATTTTTTTTTTTTTAGTTTTTAATAGCTGCTAAATTAGCTAAGCTATATTTTTATTTGTTTAGCGTTTTTTATATAATAAAAGCTTAAAAAAGCAAGGTTAAATAAATATATAAAAAAAAACTAAAATAAAATAAAAAAGGTTATAAATTAGCTATTATTAATAAAAAAACTTTAAATATTTTTTAATATTATAGTTAAACGTTTTTAGGATTTTTACGTGCTATTATATATAAGCTATAAAAAAATAACTTAATAATAGTTAAATAAAAAAAATATAATAAAATAAATAAATAAAAACTAATAAAAAAAAAAAAATAAAATAAATATAGCGTTTATATGTTTATTTTTAATAAGAAAATAATAATTTATACTAATAGCGCTAAAAGATAAATATATAAATTAATATATTTATTTAAAAAATTTATATTTTATTAGTTAATAATAATATTTTATTAAAGCGTATTATTATTTTATTATTATTTATAATAATTTTATTTTAAAGTTTATTTAAAACGATTTAAATATTATAATTAATAATAACAATTATTTTATTATTAAAAGTTTATTATTTTTTAAACTAGAACTATTTTAGAAAATAATAATAATAATTTAATTTTTAGGCCGTTTTTAATTATTTTTTTTTTTAATTTAAAGATATATTATTTATACTAAATATCGAAATTTTTTTATTAACGTTTTATTATTTTTTTAATAAATTTTAGCTTGCTGGTTTTAATATTTATATAAGCTTTAATAAATTTATTAATAGCGTTAAATTTAAAAAAATATTATTTAAATATAAAAAAACAAGCAATAAAATTTATTTTTAACTATAAAAGCTTTTTTATATTATTTATATTAAATAATAAATAAATATTTAAAAAGTAGTTACGATAAAAGTAATAAAAAATATATATTATAATAAAAAATAATATTTATAAAATCGATAAAATATAAATATAAATAGCCAAATATTAGCTAGTTAAAATAACTAAATAAAGCATAAAAATAAATATTAAAAAGCTAAACTAATTTATAAAAAATATAGTATTTTTTAATATATTATATATTTAAAGTTAAACGTACGCAATTATTATATTTATTTCTAGCGAAAAATATAAACAATTATAAAATAATATTTTTAACTAAGCTAAATATAGCAAAAGTATATTATATTTTATTTATTAATTATATATTAATTTAAAAAATAATATTAATAAATAAAAACCGGTATTTTATTTGTTTTTAGGTTTTAAAAATATTTGTTTAATTTTGTAAAAATAAAAATATAAAAATATTAATTATATCTTAATAATAAATAGCTATTATTTTACGGAAAAATTGTTTATATAATATTATATTTATAATAATTTTATATTTAATATTAGTTTAATAGAATTATTAGTTTAATATTAAGGTTATTAAATATATAAATTAATTTTAGCTAGTTAAAATATTATTAAAAAGTAATAATATATTTTATCGATAAATATTAATAATAATATAACGTTTTTATTAATATTTATTTAGCGATATTTAAATAAAAAATATTAATATAAAATAAATTATTAGTTTTTAAAAAAATAACTTTTATATAAATATTTAAATATATATTTATAATAATAAACCTAGTTTTAATATTAATTTTATTTAGTATTAATTAAATATTATAATTAGTTAAAAATTTATATTATTTATTTTTTTGTTTTTTTTATATTATTTAATTAGTACTAAATAATATTTTAAAAAAATCGGCGTTAATAAAACTATTAAAATTATTAAACAAGTTATGTTTATATATCAATAAATAAAAAACAAAGAAATAATATATTATTTAAATATAAATAATATAATAAAAAAAGTACGTATTTTTTAAATTTAATTAATATATTAATTAATATATTAATTAATATATTAATTAATATAGTTTTAATTATTAATAATATATATTTAAAGTAATATTATTTATTAAAAATAGTTTAAAAATATATAAAAATTATTAAGTTTAATATTTTAATTATTAATAATTTATAATATTAAAACCTATTAGAACTTAATTATTTTTATATTATAAAAAATATAAAAACTATAACTAATTATTAAAAAAACTATTAAAAAATTTTTAGCTACGTTTATTTAATAGTATAATATAGCTTTATATTAATATATTATTATATATTATTTCGTATTTTATTTAGCTTATTAATATTTTTAGCTTTTTTAAATAAAACTACATAAGTTATATATTAATTAGTTTTATATTTATAAAAAAATATTTTATAATATATAAATAATAGCTAAAAGTATAATAAATAGTATTTAATAACTATAATAAAAATATATTAAAGAAATTTATTATTAGTATTAATTTTAGTTAAAAAAGCTTAATAAATATATTAAAAAAGCTAAAAATAATAATTAGAATATTTTTATACTAGTAGTATTACTTAGTTTTAAAGCTTTTATATAGCTTAATAAACTATTTAATAAGTAGTAAAAATATTTATATATAAAATATAATAATAAGTAAAATATAAAATATACTATTAATTATTAAAATATATATATTATCCGTTTTAATAAAAATATAATTAATAAATAAAAATATAATAATAAACTTTAGCTAATTTAAAAAACTAATAATTTTTTTATAGTTTAGTTTTAATAAAATATAATAATATTCTTAGTACTTATATTTTAATTAATTTAAATATAAAGCTTATAACTATTAAATAATATTATATTACTATATAAATATATTATTAATAAGATTTTATTACGCTATAAATTATTTATTTTTTAAAATATAATTAATATTAAAATTAATATATAATATATTATATTAATTAAAATTAATTAAACTATTAGCAAACTATCGAGTATATTTTACTTAGGTTTATAACGCTTATATAAAATATACTTTTATATAAGTAGTTTTTTATATTAAAATATATATTATTTGTTTATAATATTTATTATTTTAAATAAAATAGGTTATTTTTTAGTACTTTTCGAGCTTATTTTATATTATTTTATATATATAAAATTATATACTAGCGCTATTAATTGCTTTATATATAAATATTTTTAAATAAAAAACTATTTAATAAAAAATAAAAAAAAAAAGCAATAATAAATATATATAGTTAAAATAGCTTAAAAATTTATATAATTATTTTTTTTAATATAAATATTTTAACGATTATTAATTTTAGTTTATAGAATATTTTTTAGCGCTAGCAAAATATTATTTTTTAGCCCGCCGATTATTTTAAAAATAAAATCGAAATATATATTTTAGAACTTATTTTTAATATATTAAAAATTAATTTTATATAAAACTTTGCTATATAAAACTTTATTATATAAAATTTTGCTTTTTATAAAAATAAAAAAATAAAAAATTAAAATTAAATCGACTTAGATTTGCTAAAACTAGCCCAAAAATAATATAAATAATATTAAACCGCTAAATATATAGTTTTTTTATTATAACTTTAGTTATTAATAATATATATATTTAAAGTTTTTATAAATAAAACTTATAATTAAATAATATTTATATAAAAATATATATATTAATTATATTTAATTTTAAAATATAAAAAAGCAAAAAAAAAATTTTTTAAAAAAAGCGTTTTTTTTTTAAAAAGTATAAATTTACTTTTTTTAATAAAAATAAGTTTTTATTTACTATATAAAAAACTTTTATATTTTTCATATTATATTACTTTTAATTTTTTATAATTATTTTTTATTTTTATATAATATATTAATTTTTTATTATATTTAAAATTTTTGTCGGACTTTTTTATATATTTAATTTTAATTAATTTTTTTACTTTTTTTAGTTAAATTTAACTATTATTAAGTTTTTAGCTAGTTATAGATTAATTGTTTTATTATATAAACTAAAATAATAATAAGTAAAAATAAATATATTTATATTAATTATTATATTAATATAGTTGTTTATAGCTATTAAATAATAAAATAATAATAAATTAATAAACAAATAATAAAATACTTAAAATTTATAAAATATAGCTTAAATATATTAATATATATACTAATTATATAATTAAATTAACTAAGCTATATATTAAACCTAAAAAATTAAATATAAAAATTACAAACGTTATATAAAAACAACAAAAAAGCAATAGTAGTAATAAAATAATAACTTTAAAATTTAGCGGAGTTTAAAAAATAAGCTAAAGTTTACGAATAAAAGCGTTAAAAACTTTTACCGCTTTAAACTTTGCTAAAAAAAAGCAGTAAAACAATTAAAAAAAAAGCTCAAAAATCTAACTTTTTAAAGCTAATAATATATATTTATTTATTATTTATTAATTATTTTTTATTAATAATTATATTAATTTATTTTTAAAAAAGTTTATTATTAAATTAATAGCTTTTTAATTTATTTAAAAATATAATTTTTATTATTATATTAAAAATTAATATAACAATAGTTTTAAATAATATATTTAATAAAGCTATAATAAACATTAAGCCGGAAATAATAAATAATATTACTATTAATATATAAATAAATCCTAATATTATAAATAAACTTTTTTTTAAACTAATAAAAAAACTTAATAATAAAAAAAAGCTATAAATAAATAAACTAATAAATATGCTTTAATTTATAATTTATATATTAATTTATATATTAATTTTACTATATAGCTATTTATTAAAATAGGTTTTTATATTAAAAAAAAAAAAGTTATAAAAAAAGTCCTAATACTTAAAAAAAAAAAGTTATAAAAAAAGTCCTAATACTTAAAAAAAAAAGCTATAATAAAAAGTTATCTTATTAAATCCAATATACTGCTAAAATCTTAAATAATTATACTTAAATTTATTTTTTATATATCGGTATATTAATTTTATTATATAAATAACTTTTAAAAAGCTAAAAAATATATAAAACCGGGTATAAATATTTTTTTAAGCAAAAAATAACTTTTATAGCTAATAAAAAATCCTTACAAGTTTTTAGTTTTTAAAACTTAATATATAAAAAAATTTAAAAACTAATTAAAAAAACTAAAATTTTTATAAATATATTTACGTTTAAAATAATAAACAAAAACTAGCTAAAATAATCTTTTAATACTATAAAAAATTAATATTTAAAAAATAATATATTTTATATTTATTATATTAATTTAGTTTTAAATAAAGCTTTTAAAAATTTAGCAGCTTTAAAATAATTATATTTAGTTTTATTAATTAAAAAAGTATTTTTTATCCGTATTATAAAAAATATTTTATATAGCTATATATTTAATATTATATTTAAAAATCTACTATTATAGCTTTAATAAAAGCTTTTAAAAACACTATTATTTTTATAGCTAATATATTTTTATACTAATATTATATTAATTTATATATTAATTCGTTTATTTAGCGGCGTATTTTATAATAATATATATTAAATATATTATATTTATGCTTAAAAATATTTATTTAGTATTTATTATTATAAAATAATTCGATATTTTAATATTAATACTTATAACTTTTAATTATTTTTTATTATAATATTATATTTATTAAAAGTTATATAAAATAGACAAAAAAATTGCTATAAAAGCTACTATAAAAAAAATAAAAAAGCATAAACTCGGTTAAAACTCGCTCGAAAGCAAAAAAACCGAAAAGTTTAATAATAATAAGTAATATAAAGCAAAAAATAAATAAGTTCGAAATATATATTTGCTTAACTTATTGCTAGGATTTTTTTAAAATTAATATAAAAATTAATATATATACGTAATAATTATAGCTATAATAAATAATTAATCGATAAATTTTAACGTTAATTATAAATAAATTTTACTTTTAATTTAATATTGCTTATATTTTTATTTTTAGTTATAATAAAACTTACAAAAAAACCTATAAGTTTTTCTAAGTACTTAAAAAAACCTATAGGTTAAAGTACAGGTTAACCTATTAAAAAAAACCTATGGGTTTTTTTAGGTACCTAGAAAAACCCATGGGTTTTCCGTGGGTACCTATGGGTACCCATTTCCGAACCCTAGACATACATGCCTCTCTCAGTGCCTAGGTAAGTCGCATATGCTATATGCCCTGTGGATACCCGGACACAGTGGGCCATTTGAGTTCATACCCCTACCTACAATTACCTAGGTCTGCCTGCTAGGCCTGACTATAGGTGGGCCGGAGAGTCATTTGAACTATAGAGATTGCTGAAATCCCTGCAATCGTCCTCCTAAGCGCTATTGGTGGATAATTCTGCCAGGTCCAGAACGTCTCGATAACGACAAAATCAGCATTCTGCAGTACATTTGCGAAATAATTCCAATTCTACCCAACTGTCCCCGCGGTCTTTCTTGTGTGTGTGTGTGTGTGTGTGTGATTTATTTCTCAGTGCCAAAATCCGTGATAGTACCTTCATAGATTCATTTTCTCATAAGCTTGGCTGCTGATTGTGTGGTTCGTAGGGCGTCCGCGCATTGGACAGAAACAACTAGCTGTAGAGCCTCAAATCTTTCTTTTTGGGGCATACTCACAGATTCGCGTGCTTAACTCACTACCTCCCCTTTCTTATTGCCGCTGCATATGGCCCCTCGCTAGAATTGTTCTGGCAAGTCACATCGGCCCAAATTCCACCGAAAAGACGCCATCGGTATAGAGCTAAGCCATTTGTAAATCTTTGGCTGATCGTTTGGTAGTCTTCTCAGCTCTATATAAATTTAGTGCTCCCAAAGACTCAAACTGTTCCGTTGTGCCTTATCCATGGTTAACCTCACCCGGTCCATTGGCATCGCTTAAATAAATCCGTCTCCATACAGCTGCAACCTGATCGAGATCATTCGAAATTAGACAGGTTACACTACATCACTCCCACTTGCCAATCCCGCAGAGCCAGGGTAGGATCACATCTCCGTCTCCGCAGCTACCCCGGACCGTAACGGCGGATGTGGATACTGATGTTGATTCTCCATGTGGAGTTGCTCGACCTCCAGCCCGAGAATAGTCGGAGCCTTTGGTGATGCCTGACATGGTTTCCGGGTTATATAAATACGAGACTGGCCAATCCTTTAACATTCACATAGGCTAAGCCTAGACCTGAAATTTTCATTGACTTATTCTATATGCATGCGCAGCGCTTGTCTTCTGCGTACGTAGTTGAATGCATCAATCATTGCTAAAACAATCGGTTTCGGCCTATATGAAGTGTTTACTTCGGTTGACTAAAAGCGAGAAGTGTAGAAAGATGTTTCCATAGTACCTGATGAATGAAAATTCCAATCGGTGTTTAATTATTCGTTGTAGGTCTAGTTGTTATTTTTTTCATAAATGTCCAGCTAGAATAATCAGAAGCGAATCGCACGTCGCGAGGAATCTCATGTGGGAGTTTTGTCATATCAGTCGATTTCTCACGTAGAGAAGTCGAGATAGTGCGAGGTTTTAGCAGCGCGAAGCATGGGCTCGGAACTTTGCCTAATGGTATCAAATTCTTGCTTATGAGCACTGAGCTCGCCTAACAAACCCCTAGGTTGGCTTCTCGACGAGATCTTAAAAGAGTACTTTATCAGCGATATTATTTAATACTTTCATGTGTTCACTTTGCATCTCATGTAGGTTCAAGCATCATTTACAATCTCTGTTTGACCATCAAAGCTATGACCTATCCGTGTCTGTCACGAACCTCGCAAGGGTAGGGTGTAACATCTGTTGTTGCACAGAGGACCAGTGAAGTCATCTCCGTGGGCTCTATGTGACTACTTGACTATATACAGAGAGTCTCTTTGTGCTCAGATCCCTGTTTCCTGGCAGTGTCCGAGTGTTCGCTGAGCTCTGCCAAATCTATAGCGCTCATGAAGTCAAAAATTTCGTGAAAGGAGCCGCAAAGCTCTGTTCCGGGTATCTCAATATTATACAAGTAATTCCACAACATTTCTCTATGTTGGGTATATATGAACCCAGAGAAGATGATTCAAGATAGCGCTACCATCCATGGCGCCTGGTATCTTCCAACGATCTGATCAATTGTATCCTCCTTCGATAGATTGAGTCTCACTGCTCAATCTGAACTTGAATCTGAATCCGAATCCGAGTCCGAATCGGATTCATCTGACATGGTGTCAGATCCGTCGTTGTCTTAGTCTGACTCGCTGAGCAGCCGGCGAGCTCCTTTATGGTACCTGCACCATAACTTCCACTTTTCCGGTTCCTCGTCCTTGACTCTGTCGTATAGGTCGTCCATCATTTGACGACGACGGCGAGTGCCGTTGAAAGGGTCAGTGGCGTAGATGATAGGAGCCCTAGTACTGGTTTGGTGTGCTGGGGAGCTAGGCTCTGCCGGAGGACCTGTGGGCATGTCTGACTTCGACGAGTCTGTATCTGGGGTTAAGGAGTCAGCCTCTGATGAAGCACCTGAGTGTAGAGTCGTACTCGAGTCTGGGGATGACGAGGTGCACTTTGTTGTTGCTGATGAGTTGCTCTTGGGCGTGCACGAGCCGTTCTTAGGGTTGGGCGAGCTGCTGTCAGGTGTAGATGACTTCGTCTCTGAGAGCACAGCTTTGTTTGAGGAATGCTCATAGGTGTTCAGTTTTCGTCTTTCAGCAACAGGATAGTTGGCAACATCTTCAATGGATCTGCGTCTCTTGTTGCTGGGCTGAACGGAGCGGGAAGGATTTGGTGAATGCATGCTGGAGCAGGGGGCTGATGGTGGGTATAAAGAGGGTACGTGAAATTATGCTATCTTGCAATGGATCCTGAGATTTAGGTAACGCCTCTATTGTACTGCTCCGCAATGGTGATGTTGCAATTCGGTGAGAGATTGATACAAAGTAGAGCTGCAATGATAATCACTGCAAGGACCGCAAATAAAGGTGGGGTTTGTTGCTGTAAGAAGAGAACGCGGAGACGATCGTAAGGCTCGGCGAAGGGCCTTTAAGTAATGTTTATTAGGAAAATAAATAAACAGAGGATAAGGTTTACCAGAAAGGCAAACTCTATATGGATTATATTAAAATGTAAACAAACAAGCATATTTAAACCTTATTTTCGTAATGTTTTACGTAAACCTAAAGCTCTGGCTTCAAAAGTATCCATATGGCTATGTCTCACAAGATTTGTTGCACGAAAGTTTTCGAACACAAGGCTCGGCGGGAGGCCAATACCTAGCTAACCCCGATAAGAGTTGTCACAAGTCATGAAGCATCAATAACAAGGTACTATATGTATATAGCCATGTTATGTCTACGGAGGTAGTCTTAGAGGCCTTCGCACTATAACAATTATAGCTGACCTATACATGTATCATAGGGTCCCTGATAATAGCGAACGAAATCATGAACTGACTATACTTCAGGTAAACTAGATTATCAGATTCCCAGTACCTTCGTGTGAGTCACCAATAGGGTACCATGGAACATCTATTGTTGCGCGAAGGTCCTAATACCTATGGGCTACTCCCAGATATATACACAGTTCCCAATCCTTTCGTAAGAACCAGCAAATCAGTACTAGCGATCTACAAAGATGGCGATAGTATTGCTAAGGCGGTGAGCCCAGCACCAACTGTGTATATCTACGTGCCTCTGCCTCGTGCTCATGCTTGGAAGAGGGGGGTCAGCCCTTCGTGGTAGGTAGGCGGGCAACATGAGATACAAAACTACAGCACTAAACTTGTGCCAGCAGGCATTAAGGTGAAGCATGAAACATGAAACTCTACACTAGTAAGCTACACAGATGATGAAAAGCTGCGAGCAGCAGAGCACTGAGGTCAAGTAGACAAGAAACTACGCGTCTTTATTACCTACTAATTAGGTTTTACACTATTTAGACATGCGCGGCCAAGAAATTTAGCTGTAGCTTGTTAACAGCACCAACGATGAATGTCTCGGCTTCTTTTTGTTACTCAATTGAAAAGTGCAATCAAGGCATACACTGAGCCTTCTTAGTTATCGTCATGGACTTCGTAGAGGTAGGGTGTAGACATCTGTTGTTGCACGGAGAGCAAATGAAAGTCATCTACATGGGCTCTATGTGACTATATGACTATATACATGGAGTCTCCTTGTATGACTTAGTATAGCTAGATCCCTGTTCCTGGTAGTATATTAGACTGATGTTTAGAAGACCATTATTTTGGTAATAACTATTGTCCCGGATCGGTAATTACGAATCTAGGTGAACCTGCTATATTATATGCCCAGTGGAAGCTTAACTTCGAACTAAAAGTTTTTCAACTTCTATAGATATAAAAACAAGTTTATCATAAAGCACATGTGAGACTGCACAGCAAAGAGCAGTATGGATGTTGCCCAATTGGTTAAGGTATTAAGGAGACTATCGCACAACAAGACCTATGCTATAAGTAGCATAGAGGACGGGGCTGCCGGTAATTGATAAAAGTTTACGGCAAGTTTGAACAGCGAATATAATGTGCAACCCGAAGATCATATCAAATGACGTTATAAAAAATTCAATGACAAGTAATTAGAATTGACTTTTCTCGAACCTAGTATATAACAGGCAATAGACACTCATCGTTGCACGAGACTCCAGATCTATCCTTTTAGAGGCTACCCGGATATATAAAGGAGTCTCTTTGTCTGTGTGTTCTGCGCCTCGTTACATCGACTGTAGCTAACGAAACGATAATGTAAGTAGCGAGGCGCGAATTCCTCTTTCTTACCTAGGTACTACCTCTCCTACCTTAGCAATATACAGCGTGCTTATATCGGTCCGTTTCCTACCGCCTCGGTATATGTGTATAACGATTGGACGGTGTAAGCTGACCTTATTTCAAGCGGGCATGAAGTCAGCGCCAATTGGTCTATGGCCATGCTTCTCGCATGATTCAATTCATTCTCGGCGTCATCTGTACGCAGCTGGGCAGACAATACCGGTCCCTAAGCATCACGAGTCGATCTAATGCGCATGTCTGCCCACTGTCAAGGAAAGCATACCGCCTTATCTTGTGTACGTAAGTATTTATACAGAGCCGATTTTGTTTTGTTTCATTCTATTGGATAACCAGCTGCTTGCATTATTTTAAAACCTAGTCCAGGGCTTGCAGTCCACCTGGAACATGGGATTATAAATCTTAATTACGGTTTGATTTTAAGAAATTAGGGTTGAGACTAACGCATATCAGTGAATACTGCGAGAGTCAACTTGTCAAAGTCCTAGGTATGATTACAATGTACTTTTGGTTCATTGACCGATTTGACTGATAAAGGGATTAGATTTAATGCGTGGGAATCATTGGCCTCGCAGAAAGGTCCCGAAATCACAATTGATTATGAATCATGTAACACATAATGCTAATAGGCTTTAATTGTAAATGTATTCCGGTGTCTCGTGTATAAAATAGCAATGCTCACGCGCTCGGCAGTGTTAGTATCCGTTGCCCCGAGCTCCGCCTGAGCATTGAGGTTTGCGAACAAAGGACGGCAAAAATGAGGGTTGACAGCCCACCACAATGGACGGCCTGGAGATTCCGGCGTTACCCCGGCAGACAGGAGTTAATCTGAATGGAGCCAAATCCATTGACAAGTATTATAATTATCGGTCCCGGGGAGCTTTGACGCGAGCGACATCTACTTATGTGCGGTGAGTCAAATACAGCTATCTAATACTAAACGATAAAGGCTTCGGCTTATTTCCTATTCCTGCGGGCACTGAAATGGACATGTGTTACCTGGAGGTCATCATACGGACGAAAGAAGTTATCCTAGATTAAATGCCGGTCACCTACTTGTATGCGTACTATCAGACCACTGACGAAGCCCAAGAGCTCTTCTACTTCATTCGGTCTGCCAAGCCGTAAAGAAGCTCCATGATTGGCTGGTTGCGCCTCGGCAGATAGCGGTCTCTAGCAAGCCCGCTACCAAGAGCATCCCTCTTAACTTGCGATCAAAGAAAGGCCCAACAGTTTATTTTTCTTTTCCGGTCATGGGAATCTTCTCGTTTTTCAACAAGGGTTCAACTCGAGCTGTATCGAGGACTCTAGATCTCATGATGATCTCTTGCAAATCTCTGCATTTGCACGTGAGATGTACATAAAAATAAAAATAAATAAGCCTCGGAATGCTCGGCATAGTTATGAACAAATGGCGAGATAACCTATTTCAGTTAGTCTGCAGCGGGAACTAGGATCAGGGGTCGAATGTCCCGCAAACGAATTCGTGTATTGGTCTCAATTCTCTCAATGCCAATGATACCATACTATGATTATCTAACTATAAAAACAGGAGTCGCCTCAACAAGCGTAGGTTCAGTTGATTTATATTTAAGCACCCAATAAAAATGATCTCTAGAAAAATTCTGGTGAAATAGCTACCGGATGAGTAGGTAGGTACTATATGAAAATGGTTTGTTAGCGGGTCGCGTCGGTACGTCAGTGGTTTAGACTTATGGATTCTCCCTTGGCTATGCGGCGCAGTGGGCCGGGTGACGTCATGGTCTTGCAGCTGACGCCCGTATTTCTAAAGGCTCGCATCCAGTCACGTCACCGGCCTGGATCCTAGTCCACGGTTTTCCCACAGTCTGTTTACGGCTTGCCGTTGTCAAGTTGTAGTGGGCAGCCTAGAACCTGCGTAGAAGAACTGGAGCGCCCTAATTTGCTACCTTATGCTTTCGGTCCTATTACTTGTATGATGGCGATCATGCCATGGGTCAGCAAGCCTGGGCAGAGAAAGACCAAATGCATTGGAAGCTGGGGAAGGGCGGAGGCTGGAGAAACGCTGGGGCCGCCCTTTGTCCCAGGCCTGATCTCATCGTTGCAATGTCACCCCATTCATTAGCGCCGCCATTCTCTAGATAAAAGCCTGTCCACCCCTCTACGATGCTGATGACGCCCACGTGGAATTCTATCTCTTCGTCTGTGGGAGTACGTCCATAAATAATAGAAGCCCGCTCCTCATAATTAGTATACATGGTCATACTCCCCGAGCCGGTATTAAGATATAGCGGCATTAATCTACTCTAGCCAACATGTTTGGTTTCAGCAACCGCGTCACCTTTGACGATGTCCGTCAGACTCGGACAGAAAAGTCGGCGGCCCTCGATTATTCTCCCTAAAGCGTGTATCGTCACGGTCATTCGCAATGGGACTCTTGGTCTCGATGGGCGGGCTGATCTTCGGGTACGTTGTCGCATTCTAGTCATCGCACCCCGCGTTACGTTATGTCATGATCGGACGATCGGACGAGGGACTCGCTGACGCTTACTAGCTACGATACTGGCCAAATCTCAGGCTTTCTTGAGATGCCAGACTTCCAGCGGCGCTTTGGTGAAGCAACGGATGACGGTATGGGCGGAACCAAGTATACTTTCACCCCCGTACGCTCAGGTCTCATTGTCGGTCTACTATCCATCGGCACATTAGTGGGTGCGCTCATCGCAGCCCCCATTGCGGATAAGATTGGTCGTCGTTTATCTGTAAGCCTTTGGTGTACTGTTGTATCCATTGGCTTCATTATCCAGATTGCTTCCTTCTATGCATATGAGCAAATTATTGTCGGACGACTTATCGCTGGCTTTGGAGTCGGTGCACTTAGCTTGTTAGTGCCCATGTACCAAGCCGAGACCGCCCCGCCTTGGATTAGAGGTGCACTTGTTTGCGCTTATCAACTGTTCATCACCCTGGGATCTTCCTAGCCGCTGTGTTCAACCTCGGGACATACGACAACCAGAAGAACAGCTCAGCATCCTGGCGCATTGTAATCGGCCTTGGTGGGTTTTCACGATTGGCTTGGGTGTCGGCATCCTAGCGTTCAGCGAGACACCCGCTATGCCTACCGACAGGGGCGTGTGGATGAAGCCAGGGAAACGCTGATGAGGTCTACGATGCTCCAGCGAACCACTGGGCCATCCACACACAGATGGAAGAGATCGAGAGCAAGCTCCGCGCTGAATCGCAGGTTAAGACCAGTTTCGTCGGTGGCTACGTCGAGATGTTCAAAGCTCCGCGCATGGCTTATCGTATCGCGCTCGGTGTTGCTCTACAGATGTTTCAGCAACTTACTGGCGCCAACTATTTCTTCTACTATGGAACGACTATCTTCCAGTCAGTTCAAATCAGCAGTTTCATCACCCAGGTCATTCTGAACACTATCAACTTTACCGTGACCTTCATCGGTTTATACCTAGTCGAGCATTATGGTCGTCGCAAATCCCTTATCGTCGGTTCGATTTGGATGTTCATCTGTTTCCTCATCTTTGCGTCCGTGGGACACTTCCTCCTGGATATCAAAAACCCTCAAAATACACCAACGGCAGGCATTGTCTTGATCGTGTTCGCCGCCATCTTTGTTCTTGGCTACGCTACGACTTGGGGTCCTATGGTTTGGACTTTGATTGCTGAGATTTACCCATCGAAGTACCGTGCGCGGGCTATGGCCATGGCCACCGCTAGCAACTGGGTTTGGAATTTCCTAATTGCTTTCTTCACGCCATTCATCACAAACGACATCGACTTTCGATATGGTTATGTGTTTGCCGCGACGAATGTAGTGGGCGGTCTGATCGTCTACTTCTTCTGTATGGAAGGACAGGGCCGTACCCTGGAAGAAATTGATACCATGTACGTTGAACATGTCAACCCGCGAAAGTCGGAGAAATGGGTCGCTCCACCACCAGAGGAGCTGGCTCGCATACGCCGTGAAGCTGGCACTGGTGAGGACGTCGACAGTTCTGAGAGCAACCTTGCGCCCGGCGCGGCTCAAGGTCTCGAGTCGAACCACGCTAGTAAGCCGGCGAATGAACATACCGAGAACGTGTAAAATATCATGATCTGGTCATCATGCTATCTAATTTTATGAAAGTATTACGAAAATATTGGGCGGATCTTGTGTGAGATAGGACGGTCTTTTTAAGCGCAATGTATATGTATATAGTATATCGTTAATATACCCTTGACATCTATCTAAACATCTCGTCCTCAGTGCGTCACTTGTATTACGATTCATCTTGGTATTTGGGTGAGACACAGCTCATAAGTCGATGTGTTACGATACCTGCCCTGGAACAAACGACTTCGGAGTTCATGACGGCTACACCCCCTTCCCCCCACATATACACAGAAGATCGAAGCGACATAAGCCCCAATGCTCGTAGTCTTTTGATTGGTTGGAGCTTGAGACAACGATTCTTGGTGTAGTGGTTGCGTGATGGTAAACTCCCAGCCGACGCGCAAAGGGCTCAGTTTTAGTTAGCTTTTTTTATCACTTTTCTTCTCAAAACGCTTAAAGAAAAAGGAGGAAACCTCTTATGCTAGTTTGTTTTTACTTTCTCCTAATGCTGTTCCAGCGAATTTGTTATCAAATAAAATGCTTTTGTTTCACTTAGTTGTAAACTCTATTGTCGACACCTCTCCTTGGCCTAACTCTTAGCTCTTCTATATGTCAAGCCAAGCTATGAAGATGTCCTTAGCAACTCTCAATTATCCTTCTAAGGTGACTGTCTCGCTCATTGTGACGCTACAAAGACCACCAGTGGTTATGGGCAAGCCGGCCCAGGAAATTATCGGCTTCGATATCACTACAGCGTGCTAATCCTCGCAACCCTATAGTATCTTGATCTGGAGACGAATGTTGCCGTGATCGACATCGTCTACGAAGGTATCAAATCAAAAAAAGGGTTCCGATTTGCTCTGGTGCATACAAGCTCATCTCAAATGTAGAGCAACAATAAGAAACGAAATAGGCGAGGCAGATGGGAGGCGTCGAGGACATTGGAGGCCACAACTACATACATATATGTTTGTAACGCGGTTATGCTTCACATGTAAACGACGGATCCCTAAAGGTGCTGCGGAGATGCAAGTTATTCCCTTTCCTCATTTTTGTTTTATTTGGTCGCAACCACATTCAGGGTCGTCTAATATCGCGAACGATTCGGTGTAAAGCGGCCACTAAGTTTGCTGCAGGAGGCGGGGAAACTCCAAGGTAGCTACACCGACTGCTACCCGTACCGTCTTTTTTTTCTTTTTCTCGTTCGTCGGTCAAGCGAAGCTCATTAGAAAGTGTAGATCGCTGTCACACGATGTAACGGCATGCCGTAAGATGCTGAGATGGCATATTTCATCGGGATGCCGTAATACACCAGCACTCCCTTCCTCGTGCAGCCATTCAACAGGTTTAGTAGACCATGCCAAGTATAACCCTTGCGCGCAGGTAGGGAGCACCCGCAACAACGGCCATGGATGTTTCGCCCAATTGCTGCATACATATAGAACTACATCGCTAACACCCCGCCTTTTACGATGTTAAACATGAGCTATTCTCCGAATTTTGCGATACCTATTATCTTCGGAAACGGGAGTTTAATTGTAAATATCTAGATCGTGCTAGTTTTAAGTAAAAATAGGCATGTTTGTTAAAGAGCGGCTCGAGATCAGCGCAAGGTTTAGAGCTGCTTAGCTGAACTGCCCTGTGCCTGGCTTTAGCGCTGGCGCTAGCAATTACCAGTGCTGCACTGTTGATCCCTAAAACCTTAAAAGAGTGGCGGCATGGGGTTACCTCGTTGCAGAATTCGGTAGAAGATCGTTATGCAAGTGTTGGGGAGGAAATGAAGGCTGATCAAAACCTGACTCTTTATTGGCATTTCTATCGTCATCATCACACAGGTATATGGTCGTACATAACTAAGCCAGCACACCCCTCTGTAAGTATGCTGTGTAACAAGTCTATAGAACTACCTATAGGGGTTCCTCGAGTTTAAGTAGGCATTTAGTATTACACCATAATTATGTACGTCGTAAGGATGCTTCTTCTTATAGTAGAAAATCCTACATCGTATCCCGCTCTTTTGGAGTATTGCCTACTCCTACTGATACATTGCATGCTTCATTTCAGAGAAACATTGCTTTTGAGTGAGCCGTTGGTCCTATCACCTCTGCTGCAGAGCCACGTGGAGTTTCCACCACATAGAGCGAAAATCAAATACCGTTGACCCAAGCTTGAACAGAAAGGTACCAATGACAAGTGAAAGAAGTGCGCCAGGATGATCACCTAATATTGGATAGAGTACATCTTTGTTGCACGGATGTGTCTATTAGAGATATAACTACTAATTCCACTTACTAAGTGATCATGATCTACTACCCAGTTGCGTGAAAGACTCCAGCTGAGAATCCCTGTCGGTCCCAAGTCGGTAAGGCAGAAAGAAATATGGGCATTAAGAAATGAGTTATTACTACTTCACAGCCAATTAGGACCTAGAGCAGAAGAGCTCAGACAGGCGCCACAGGGGTGCTCAGTTGAACTTCGGGTTCGGGACGCCCCGGTCCCAGGTACGGTACATTGTCAAACTACCGACAGTCCCACACTCCACAGTATCTAGTTCAGTTTGGCATGCGGCTATTCTTGCCTCATGGATATCACACCTTTAGTAGGCATAGCGCAAAGCTTATTTATTCACTATAGCTCAATATCACACTACCTTATAGTACCTACTTAGAGGTATGTATTCGAATTATATTAGCTCGGACAGGTTACTAGCTCACTAACAAGACATAGATAGCATACTAAGTTGTCTAGTACTTTGATTTCATGGATTATAGTGCAAGACCTTTTAGACATGATACTAAATGGGTAATCATAACTCAGCTATTATAAATCTAGCCGGCAAGGAACAAGACTTTCAACTCCCGTTACATGATGTGGATGTAAGGCCGGTTAGCTAACGTTTTCGTTAAGCTTCTAATCCACGTCACAAGATTGGAAAAGGAATACTGGTAAAGTGACCTAGCGACTAATGAAGTTGATGCCCCATACGGGAGGCCCATGTAGTTGCCAAGAGGCGTTCAGCTTGAAGCTTAGTGTCCAAACGTCTCTGGTTCGAAATTTCACATGTGGCTAACCTTGGTCGAGTCTTCACTGGAACAGTTAATAGATCTACATCGCGTGATAACAAATCTACATGGCAGTATCGAAGCCACCGGAAGGCTGGCCACATATGAGTAATGAGTATGTTGCTCGTCTATTATCATCTACTTAGTTGCAATAACAAATCCGCAATTTGTAAAGCAGGAAACAACTATATAAACCTCGAGAAAGCCCGACCTAAGTGTCAAACTCTCTCTTCATCATCACCAACAGCTCCCAAGCATCTACAGGATACTACAACATCTTCCACCTATTCTACATCTTCACTCATTCTTGACAACTCAGTCATACCATTCACTACCCAAGTATCAAGATGCTCTTCTCTAAGATCTTTGCCGGAATCGCCCTGGCCTCCACGGCCATGGGCGCTGCCACTCCTCAGCAGATCGCTGATGGCATCACGAGCATCACCCAGAAGTCCCAGGCGCTTCAGGCACCCGCTCAAAGCATCACACTCCTAAACGCCGGCGGAATTGTCATCGGTCAAGGCCCGTTCCCTCAGATCATCGCCGGGTTCGCCGATATCGTGAGCACCGCCAACGCCTTGATCAACGAGCTTCCTGGAACTGCCCCGATCGCGAAACGCGGCGAGAAGGAACACGCCAGGGACCTCAGCGCCCGAGGCCCAGATGCCGGATTTGGTCTTCGGTGCTTTCCGTGAAGTAAGTCTTATAGTTTAGCTTCTCGCTCCCTCATATTTCCCTCTGTACCGTCTAATCTTCAAATGCCTGCGCATATTTTTCCTGCTCTGCTAACATGGTGATTGCTTCACTAGTTCGTCCGAGTCCACCAAGCCCTCCTTAACATCCTCATTGGCAAAGCTGGTATCCTCACTTCGGTCCCGGTTATCGGAGAGCCCGTCGCTACCGCTCTTCGTGGTGTTGAAGGTGTTGTTGACGTGAGTAGCAGTCAAACATTGAAGCTGTGAGGGGGTGAACTGACATGAATTCTAGACCATTGCTATCACTCTCATCAACCTTCTTCAGGCCCACGCGAACGATGTCACTTCTGACGCCAACAATCTTGGCAACACCCTCGACCTTGCTATCCAGAAGTACGACTCCATTAATGTCTAAGTATGCATATACCAATGGTTACTCCGTTAACCAGGGCGAAACTATGCAACCCCGAGGGATCTGAGGGAAATTGCTTATTCAATTCTTCGTACTTATTTAAACATGGGTATTTACATTCGGAAGTAAGGCAGGGAATTTAAAGTGTATATTTTAACGATGGGATGACTGTGGTGGATTTTACGCTCATTACTATTAGCCTAGTTGATAATTGCGATATGCGCAGGAGGGTCTAGAATGTGTGAATAAAAAGCTTTATGCTGCCAACTAGAAGCTCCGAGAACTCAATCATATCACATGAGTTGGCTATGCAAACGGCCCTGCGCAATTGCTAATCTACGTAAGGATTAAACTTCGTCATCTATATCACAATTGATTTAGGGGGCTAACAGAACACGAAACGAAATGCCATAGTTTCGTCTCCCTTCACATCTCAGCAAGAACTGTTTATTCTCCTATACAAATTACCTCAAACTGACTTAACATACTAAGATACAGGAAATGGAACATCAGCCTAAGAAAGATATGTTCATCATCGTGAATATACATATTATTCGCTGCGTAAAACTGAACAATAAGGAATGGGCACGAATCATTAAGGATCGCTGACAATCTTCTCAAATCCCTGCATCTCAGCCTAAACGTAACCGATTTAAGGGGAATGTCTGGTGCATAAAGTATGCCGCAACAGCAACACCTGTCGAGACAGTTAGCCAAGTCCCAACTCCAGGTGACTTCATTGCCAAAGCAGTGGCAGTCGGTTTCGATGTTGAAAAGTCGAAGTCTCGCCAGGAAACAAATAAGCTTCTGAGCCAGTATTTATACTGGAAGTCAGGGTACATTGTCGTGTTTCGACCGGTCTGGGGATCGATGGCCCAATTGACACATCCGGACGACCACACCAGATTCTTCAGTCTGTCCTGAACTGTGTCGATATCGGCTTGCTCAGCGTCGGGCTTCACCTTTACTATGTCGGCTTTCTTTCCGATAACTGGTAAGACTGACCTCTGGGCCTTGAGCGCATTCAATATGGGCTTGATGACACGGAGGGTAAAGTTGATCTGACACTCGCTGATATAGGCCACGGAAGCGTGGCCGCTGGCGGTGTTCGGTCCCATTATTATGAAGAAATTGGGAACCCAGAAAGACAGGTGCCGAAGTACGCTGAGGCTGTTCCTCCACTAAATTTGTCCCACTGATGGGGCCGATCTTGTGAGCAATATTCATGTCTGATTGCGAGGGTCTTGCTTACGTGTTCTGCGACGGTGGCACCATTTTCTCCACGTAAGTTGAGGGTCAGCAAGGGCTTTTGAACCTGAAATCCATTCGCGAGGACAATCGCATCTGCTTTCACCAATCTGCCAGACTTCGTACGGACTCCGTCTTCAACGATTTCATCAATAGGGTCCTCGTACACCAGATCAACATTGTCACGGTGCAGACACTCTAGGTAGTCGGTGTCCATAACGCGACGTTTACAGCCGATTTCTATCTTGGGGACAAGGAAATCGCGGTACTTGGCAGGGGACGTTCTCTTGATATAGGCCCCTATGTTGTTTGTGTACATCTTCCGAATAGGTGCGCCACTCTCTATTGGAAAGCTTCTGAAGTCCTTCTCCGAGTAATAGTTTATTAGAAGGCGGTAACTACGCATGGCCAACGGGACCCATTTCATGGTCCACTTGAAGAGGCTCGAGTACTCGGGATTTGGACGCTCGAGCACCCATTGCGCTTGGCGAGCGAACTGGGTGACTTTCTTTACGGCCCCGTCTCCTTGGCTTACAACCGGGACGACCTGGGTCGCGCTGCATCCGTTACCTTTTGCTAGCGTTAGCTCGCCGTATATGAGATTCTAGTTGTGATCACGAACCGATTACCACCATATCCTTGTCCTTCCAATTGAACCTGTGATCCCATTCCGCCGTGTGGAAAATCCGGCCTTGAAAGGATGACTTTCCGGGAATGTCGCATTCATTGGGCTGTGAGAGAAGACCGACAGCAGAGATGAGGATCTTGCACCGGCGCTCATAAGTCTCCGTGGTCTTCAAGTTCTTGACGGAGACAAGCCACGTCCCAGTAGACTCGTCCCAGTAGGCGGACGTCACAATAGATTGGAATCTCGTGTGCTTCTCGATGTCGTATTTGTCCGCAACATGTTGATAATACTCGAGAAGCTCAGGCTGCAGCGGAAACATGCGAGACCAACTCGGGTTCATGCAAAACGAATAAGAGTAATAGTGCGCAGCCACCTTGAAATCAGTTAGGACGGGGTCTCCAATGCTTCGGCATTTTTTTGGAAGAAGCACTATACATCTACACCGCATCCTGGATACGAATTCGTCCACCACGTGCCACCGATATGGTTGGTCTTTTCAATCAGTTCAAAGCTCCGGTGTCCGAACTTCCGCACCAATTGAACGGCTAAACCTAGGCCGGACATTCCGGCCCCAATGATGATGATCTCGGTGTCGAGTTCCATGTTGAGGCGATGACAAGCTAGAGCTCCGGATTACTTATCGCACTCGCTACTCACCGGTTCTTCTAGATAGACACGTTAGCTACTTGGAGCTCGGATAGAGTAGATATTGAAGAACGCGGAAACTATGGAAACTGAGTAGAAGTAGGTAGGAGGTGATGTCCGAGTTCTGACGCGTTAGTACCAACACAAAGCAAGTCTTGTCTTCTCGTAAGGTGCTGACGATCTAACAGGGCGCCGAAACTCAGTTTTTAGACAATTGTTAGCTGTATGAAGCTTCGGGCAAAAGGTTGCTCCGTTGACATGGGTTGAGGCACGTGTTAGATAAACTGGCTTTGTGCGGAGAAGTTTGCGTATGTTGGTGATGCATTTCTTAACCCCAGCCTGGCAACCCCAACTGAGTATTGTTGATCAATTCCTAATAGCTAACTTGAAAAACATCATGCAGCTTAATCAATGTCTTTGTTTCTGGGTCGTGTAATCCTAGTTGGGTCTCGCACGCCCACTTGTACTCCCACCCCTTGAAGAAAGGGTTCAAGACAACCAAGCTACCATACATAGTAGGTATGAAGGCAAATTCCTGTTAACTTCATCTATTGTACTACTTCATTTACGAGCTAAGTGCAATTGCATAGGTACCCTGTATTACTCCAAATGCTGATCAACGAAGCATCACGATGAGGTACGTTCACGTGGGGTAGTGCGACGTTGTGTGGGGTGCCATGCGCCGTCCCGTGCGGGGTCGGCGGGCTCTAAGCAACCTCAAACGATCTCAACATGATGGGAATCCGACTAAATTAAGATACTTGCGGTTATAATATACGTACCATGGCATAGCTTCATTTTATGCTAAAGATTGTATCTAGTCACTTTAGTATCAATGAATATACAGCGCTAAGAAGTACTATGGCGAGTTTCGCGTGAGGGGTACCTTAGTGGGCTCTCAAGAGCTGAGTAAGTACTTACCACATCCTCTCTTAGCGGGGTAGGAGGGGCTAACTAAAAGGGGGACTGCTGAATGCGCGCGACATTACTCCTATCTTTCCGCGTTAAGATATTTGGATCGTCCTCCAATCTTCATGAGTTCCTCACTCCTCATTGTTTTTTATTCATTGGAATCCGTGTTCTCTGCAGTTTCTTCCTATATATTTAGCTCGTTGATATGCTTCTCGCCCTTCCGCTACGCGTCACTCTAGAACTAGCCTGCTGACCTTACCCGTTGGATGGCCCCTTCACCAATACCTGCCTCGAAGATGCGCGAGACATCTGTCTCAGGGTTGCTGATTTGTGTCAGTGAACAGTAAGGAACTTACAGACTACTTGTCCAACCGGATTGTCGTAATGTTCCGGGATATTCTCAGGGTTCGTACTGGCCTCGGATAACTATCGCGTGGGTGGTTAGCGGATCTATCATAGGCGAAACGGCGTTTGGAACGCTTATGTTCTCAGGAGGAATCATCTCTACGAGCCCGCAAACAGGGTTTGTTTACGTCTACGGTTCATATATTCAAGAAAACTCATAACGCTAACAAAGTTGGCACGGAAATTAATCAGCACCTTAATCCTATCAGGTGCTACTTCTAGCACGAGGAATTCAGGTGTGGCCTCGAGGGCGGCCTTATAGAGGTTATATAAAGAGCATACTGGCAGGGGTCTTGTGCCGCCACACTGCTGACATTAACGACCGTACCCGACCCCTGAGCCCGGGCAACCGGGAGGACAGCCTGTAACGTGTAAAAGGGGCCGAAGAAGTTTGTGTTTAGTTAAAGGGTTACTTCCTTCTCACTATCTCACTTGTCAGCCAGTGCCCTGTATCGTTCGGATATTGAGTGAGCTATGCCTCAGCTGGCTCGTTTGCGTACGAAATCACCTCATAACCGGCTAGAATGGAGTAACTGGCGTTGTTGATGAAATAGTCAATGCGGTTGGTGGCCTTCGCCTTCGCAATACTCCCTGAGACTCGGTCATGTCCATTTCAATCAAAGAGCCGCCGGCCTCCTCGATTTGCTTGACAGTAGCGGAATTAGCCTTGTTGCGCACCGAGGCGATAACACGATGCCCAGCGCGAAGGACATGGAAGGTCAAGACGAGGCCAAGCCCGTTGGAAGCGCCGTTGATGAGCCAGGCTGGAGCCAATATGATAGCTTATTATTATGTGCGTATAGTATGTGCAAATTATGGAGCGTGATAGAGATAATACGATTCAATCTAAATATTGAAAGTATAAGGATGCAGGTAACAATTACTCAATCAGGGGCTGCCTTTTCATCTGGGCTTGGAAATAAGGGGTGGGGATGCCTCTAGCCTTGTACGCCTTCAACGTAGCCAATATACTTCTTCCAATTGATATGGTCTTGGAAATCGAGTACACATAACCTTTAGCTAACGCCTACTATTACATGATACGATGATGAGGTATATAATCTTAAGGCTCTTAATCATAAATACATTAAGTTCGACCTCAAGAGTTAATCAGATATTTCGTCCTCTGTAGAGAATAAAGCTTGCTAATCAGTATCTACATTGGCCACTGGTGCCACAAGTGCAGACCGAGCCCGAACAGTCGTCTCGTATGTTGTGAAGAGTAATAAGACGTGGGCACGGAATGTATGTTTACGCATGCCTCCAGCTCCCGATCCAATTGGGACAACGTTGACTTATACTGTCAAGGCCGGGATGCAATATTTTCTGACTCCCTTGATCTTGAGCGTGTCTATCCCCAATTTATTGTCCAGCAAGACCAGGATAACGGGCCTGACCAAGTGCCGATTACTACTGCTGGGCTGGGCGTGTTACTGGTGCCTTTATCTCGGATAAGACTTGTGAGTTTGGAGTGCCTTCGTCTATGTTTTCAAAACCTGGGTCATCTAGCCGCGATTTTGATGGGTGATGGGAACAAAGGACATTTGGAGAAAAGCGATTACTGTTGTAATTTTGCAATGATGATGGACCTTGCCCTGTTGTTATTAGCAAAGCATTCGCTTCCGGTGGGCGAGTAATCGGGTAGATTCTATATCCTCTCAAAGATGTGGTATACATATGTATTATCAGAGTCAAATCCTGCTGCTGGTGTTTCTCGGTGTACCGCGACCCGAATTCTGACCCGAAGTTTTGGGACCTGCACGGAGCGCTGCAGGCAGGGTTGCAGCCGGGACATTCAGCTGCTGTGGGTTCCCCCACCAACAGCCTAACCAGAATAGTCAGGTCAATAGCCAACTAATCTCACAACCCATCACAGATCTCACGCTGAACTTCTTTTTCAGGACAACGCTCGCTCTCGATTCCCCAGCCTCGCCACCGCTCTATTCGATAAGATGCCTGCCAATGCGATTCCTCGCCCTTGCCAAGACATTCTAGATAGAGATTTTCGGATCTCGTACCACGATAAGACTCGTTGTTGGTGGGCCACCGTGAACCCCAAGCCCATATAACACGATGCCGTCTGCCGTTGTCGACTGTTATTCCCCGGCGCGTGTCCTTGCTCCTCTTGCCTCCTTGTCGTCTGTCGTGAGGTCTGGCTCTGGTGTCTGCTAGTCTAAGTCACTACGGCACAAGCGAATATAATTGAATTCGCAATGCGCGCCTCTCAGATCGCTGCCGTTGCTGGCATCTTCGCCGCACCGGCTCTTGCGTGGAACACCGATGGTAAGGGATGCATACCGACCGATCTAGTCCTCTGAGGCTCGATGACGCTGCAGTTCGTTCTTTACTGACATCGGATTGCCAAAATAGTTCACCAGCAAATTGCGTACGCCGCTGAAGAATTTCTGACACCCCTCGCGCGCATCGTCATCAAGCAGCTGCTGGAGCCCGAATACCAGGGCAGCCTCGGTCGTATTGGAGCTTGGGCCGATGGTTACCGCAAGACCCCGAGGGCAAATATACCGATACTTGGCATTACATTGACTCGGCCGATAACCCGCCAGCCTATTGCAATGGTGAGTTGAGCGAAGTTAGGGAGCGGAGACACTATTCTTCGATGGAGCTCCCGCGTAACCCCTTGGCGCTTTGGTTCGAATCTTCTCAGCATTGAAAATGGCTGACAATCTGTTAAGTGTACCCTAACCGGGATACCACTTTGACGGGCAGTATCGTCAGTGCTCTTACCAACCAGACCCAAATCCTAAAGGGTTGTATCCATGATGCCAAGGCAGGCAAGATCAGTCACGGCGAGAACGCAACCTGTGCCAACGCCGTCAAGTTCGTCGCACACTTCCACGGCGACGTGGCCCAACCGTTGCATGTTAGCGGCATCGCGGCTGGCGGAAACTTCTTCCCCGTCACCTTTGCTGGTGTTACCACGAATTTGCACTCGGTTGGTCTTCTCCCATTCCATTTACCCCCCGCTGCCTTGTGCAGAGTCGCGAAGCTGACACCATTTGACTTATTAGATCTGGGACGGCGCAATAATCTACCAGCTCGCAGGCGTCACCTCATTTAAGAACGACACACTACAGCCTTTCTTCAAGAATATCGTGTCGCGCATCAAGCAAGACAACTTCTTCGTCCCGACCGCCGACTGGGTGTCCTGCAGCGACCCCGGCAGACCCACCGGATGCGCCTTGATCTGGGCTCGTGATACCAACGAGTGGACCTGCGACTACGTGTACTCCCAGATCTTCAACAACACGGATGTGGCCACGAGCGGTTACGCTGAAGGCGCTTACCCCATTGTCGAACTCCAGGTTGCCAAGGCTGCTTTGCGCATGGCTACTTGGTTTAATAAACTCGTCGATGGTCTCTACAAGGAGCGCGAGGTGGTTCTTCGACTCAACCCTAGCTGGGTTGGTGGACCTGCTGGCGGTTCGTAAATGAAAAGAGAATGTTGAAGAACGATGTATAATGTTAAATGATAATTTAATGATTCAGAAATGATTCAGCAAGGATAATACATTTTGATGAAGTATATCCCAGTAAACCACTGCTCGGTGATTCATGAATGACCCCTTGTAGCGATCCCACATCTTGCCCGTGAGGGCCTTGCAAATCTCGCATTTTGCCACTCAATTCTGGAGCCTACCACGTCATACGAAAAGTACTGTTGATGGCAGGGTACGATAGGAATTAATGACAATACATAAGAAGTCCGTGAAATCAATTGTACTTTTCTAGGATGTTGAATCCGTCGCATCAGATACCTAGACCAGCATTTTATCGCAATAGAACGCAATGCAGAAAATCGAAAAGCCTAGGAGAAAGCCTCTCCTCAGACAGCGACAATACCTCAATCCACAAATTGAGATACTCCTCTTCCATTTTTTTATTCCGTCTTCGCACAACGTTCCTCAATAGTCAGTCGCAACCGTCGTGCACCAACATCCTAGAGCTCAATAAGGCTCTCGATTTCCTTGTTGCTATTGCCATCTCCTTGGACCATGCTGCCCTGTTCCTCTCTAATGTCCTTCTTCAAGGTGCAAACATGGCTCTTGACGAGAACAAGACGTTGGTCATATTTTCGCCTTTGAGTTTCATATTTGCGAAGTCCAGGAGATATCATCAAGTCGACGTGACGCTCATCGCACTCTTCTTCGTCATACTCCATAGTTCTAGGACTGAAGCGCTCTCCATGTTTTACCAGTCTGAGGCGGTAAACATCGTGATTGGTTGAAGATCACGGCAATTTCGATAGCTCTGTCGACGATTCGTTCAACGGAGCGCTGAATATGTTCCACTTGTTTCTTGTTGGACAATGTCGTCTTCGGGATGAATTGCACGATGATCGAGTAGATGTCGTTCTGGAGCTGACATTTGGTTTTATCTACGCCTCTTGCACCCTGTATAACTTCTCCGGTCTGTGCGCGCCAGCTATGGTATTCCTCAGACTCTGTGATGATGTTTAATCAGAAAGGTACAAACATAGTTAGGATGCGGGACTTACTTTTGCCAGCTTGAATTACTGTGTCAAAGCCGCCGAAAGTTCTTCCCCCATACGATGCTTGGGCTCAGAAGAATCCAAGCTGCAATACACTGCCACACCAGGGACTGAAAAAGCAGATGAAATTGACCTTTGGAGTTGAGAAATTCTTGGTACAATGGATTGGTTAATTTAAGCAACTCGCCTTGCTCCAGAGTCAGTTGCTTCGGGAGATGTAGTTATGCAAATACGTCCTAGCGAGATTCTTGACAATGTATTGGAGTTGAGTCCATTTTGATACCATCTCGGGTATCATCAACCATGAATATCTGCTTCGATGACTTGAGATCACTCAATTCTCCGATTGCGGCTTGCCAGTGCTCTCTGATCTTGTCACATTCTTCCATCTTCTCATTTAAGGCCTCTCTAAGGTCGCGAAGCTTCGCTTCATTCTGACGAGCTTGTTCCACGAAGTCCCTGGGCACAATTTGATGATTGTTCCAGTCGATGCTCTCGAGGTTCATATTTAGAGGGGCGTTGGGCGCTTGCGGAGCATAAATCCATTGCCGCACAATGTCGAGAACCCGTTGATATTGTGCTCTGAGTTGCATCTCCAAATATTGGAGATGAGTTAGAGGCTGTTGTTCTGTAGGCTGACTAGCCCCAGGCTGCTCTCTAATATTAGAATTAGGCTGCTGATGAGTCTGGACAGGGCTGATGGCCCTCGGTCGATCCTGACGGAAGGAACTTGTTGACGAATTGTTCCCCGTTGGGGAGCCCCCTGCCTGATGGGAATGACCTGACATTGTGCTTATCTGTCCTGTACAGTCAACTTTATCACAGTTTCTTCTGGGTCGGGTCCAATAAGTTGGGCTCCCAATGGTGATTGTTTAGTTGAAAGAAGGGGAATACCCACAATCACATGTGATTACTGAGCTTGAACTTACTTAGACACCGATTTTCAGCTTGGATCTTTCCTGCCGCCAAACAAAGGATTAAACTTATGAGGGATGTAGTTTAAGAGAAGGAAAGACCTTGCCAGATTCAACAACGGCAGTTAAAGTGATATATTGGCAAAGAAGTGCCATGAACTACAAGCAAAGGAATTGTTTAATATTGTCTCTACTGCCTAGGTATGCTAAGTACCTAGATTGTGCTCTCTATTGCACTTGCGGCAGGTACGTTTATTAGCAACTAAACCTGTACCTTCCTGCTTTATATAGTATGCATATATGTATCTGTATATATTACCCCATTCTTTATTACGCCTTCCTTGTCTTTGAACCTACCTAGGTATGTACCTACATGTGCTGTCGGGACCTGTAGTTAGGTAGGTAGTAGGTAGGTAGGTAGTAGGTAGGTAGGTAGGAGAGGTAGGTAGGTGGGAGGTAGGTAGGTAGGAGGTTGGGTAGGTGGGAGGTAGGTAGGTAGGAGGTTGGGTAGGTAGGAGGTAGGTAGGTCTAGGTAGGTAGGTAATCTCTTGGACTTTAAACCTGCTACATTGGTACTCACCTATGCACTTGTACACTCGCCTTCCTTGAGAACATCACTATTTCTAGGATCTTCCACTTCCCACCTTCCACCCCTTCACTTACCATTGATGCTTCAAATCAAGCATCGCCAGTGCTAGTTAACATCGATCTGATCACTTTTTTACTTGGAAGCCCGCCCTTAAGAACCGAAAGTGCTCACTGCAATGTCGTCTCCCAAAGACGTGACCACCCTGGTGGTCGGGATTGATTTTGGTACAACGTAAGTCCTCCTATTCTTGATGCTTCGTTAGTTCTTCTTAGCATCATCGCTGCACTGCCCAAAATGGCAGCATATATGGCCTTTGCAGGATCTTATTAACCACAAATCTAGGTTTTCGGGTGTTTCTTGGCTAATCTGCAAGGCTGGCACCCCGCCCGGCCAGCCGAAGTCGTTTCCTTGTGGCAAACCTCTACAGACAATCGCCGAAACAACTCAGATAGCCAAAAGGTTCCTTCCAAGATGTACTTTGATGAAAATAATGAGCTCTTTTGGGGTTTCAGAATTCCCGCTGGTGTTGAAACTATTGAATGGTTCAAGCTGCTTCTACTCAATGTGCCAGATTTACAGAAACACCTCCAGGACTCATCGCACCTTCATGATGCTCGCCAGTCACTCCACAGGCTAGGCAAAACGGCTGTCCAACTAATCGGTGAGTATCTGAACGTGTTGTGGGATCATGTCTTGGAGCAGGTCTACAATGCGAAGGGACATGTTGTAATCGAGGAATGCCATTCCACGTCGTTCTTACCGTTCCTGCTATCTGGCCTGACTATGCCAGGGATTGTATGCGGGAGGCTGCAGGAGTCGCAGGCATACTTAAGTAGTGTGGCCGGAAAGACGACTCTTTCCTTTATTTCGGAACCCGAAGCTGCGGCTATCGCCACTATACCTGAGCTCGAAAACCGCTGCGACCTACAAGTTGGCGATTCATTTGTTGTTGTCGACGCGGGCGGCGGAACTGTGTAAGAAGTCCACGGTTCTTAAATGGCTCATGCACTAACTCCGGTCGCTCGCCAGAGACATAATCAGTTACAAGATAAACAATTTGGAACCATTTTCGGTATCTGAGTGCGTTGAGGGTGAAGGTAAAATATATTATCCACTCAAGTTGTTCATAAAGCTGATACTATATGATTTGGGAAAGGTGCTTTATGTGGCGGCACCTTCCTTGATAAAGAATTTGAGGCACTCTTGAAACAGGCTGTTGGAGAAAAGTCTTGGAATAAGATGAATGGGTCGGATATTAGAAGAATGATGAACAACGAGGTACGCCCCAAAATTCACATATACCACCACATCAACCCCAATATCAACGTTGGTTCTACCGAATTCGCTTGTCGAACTCAACGACTGAATATTACTATCAGTGGGAACATGGAATCAAAAGATCCTTCAATGGGGAGCTGGACTACTACACAGTCGAATTTCCCAGCCGTGCGCAGTGTGCCCCATTGGAGTTCTCTTCGTGAGTAATCAACACCCAAAAGATCTCGAATAATGAATAACTAATAAAACATTCGCCAAAGTGAGGAGCTTCAACCGTTTTTGACAAGATCGTTTCGCAAACTGGTGGATTGGTGAAGAAACAGATCAGTGCCGTCAAAGCCAAAACGTCAAGACTACCTAAGGTGTGTTGATATCTCGTGCCTATGAACTTCCCATTATATTTTTGTATTCGTGCGCTAATGAGGTGCTATCAGCTTGTGATTCTTGTAGGCGGGTTTGGGCGATCCCCCTATATCCTGAAATATCTAAAGGGAATCCTCGATAAACGAATTGCGGTGCTTCAAGCCCGTGGGGATAGACCGTAAGTAATATTATTCAAATAGTATTTGACGCTGTTCCTATCAATTGATATCAATTCTCAGATGGACTGCAATCTGTCGTGGTGCAACTCTTTTTGGTGCAGGGTCAAGCTCAGCTACTGGCGATAAATTGCCACTGGTGCAGTCTCGAATCGCCCGATATAGCTATGGGTGGTTGTACTGCACTGACTTCAAACTGGGAGTTCACGACCCACGAGACCTAAGATGGGACGTTTTGACGAAAAGATTGAAAGCTGCCAAACAAATTAAGTGGATTGTTAAGCGGGTAGGTTTGAACTTCCCGCGAAAGGCGAATACGTACTGAACATGCTTCTATAGGGAGAAGACATATCATTGAAGAAGTCCGAATGTATGAGAATTATACGAGGCAGTGGAACATCAACGAACAAGGACGGGGATTTTTCATTGATGAAATTTATGCCTCTGGTGATTTGAATCCGTCTCCGAGAATCGATGGTGATATTTTCAAAGTTGCGGAAGTCTCCTACCAACCCCTCAACCCAAGGAGCGATACGAAAGAGTATTCAACAATGACGGTACCTCTTATCGTGAGTGGAATCTCCAATATAAGGTGATAGTCTCTGGGGCCTCATTCGATGTTACCGTCCTTTCAGATGGAAAAGAGCAGAGCACTAAAAAAATCCCCATTGATATGAATTGAATCGACGAAGGGGTTTCGCTCAGCTCCATATCTACAGTGTCTCCAAAGACGTATCATTGAGAATGGCAACTCGGTGGTTAGTTGTAACGACTTCTATTGGAAGTATCAAGATTGGTGTGTACTTGAATTCATGCAACGGCCTGAGACATTTCTCCATGGTACAAGGAGTCACAGCTCATGCGAGATAGAGTTTCACTGGTAGTCAAGTTACAGGGTCGTGTTACAGAGATAGAAAATCGGTGAGAGTTGATAATATAAGCAATAAGCAGTTCAGAGGTGGTTCAATCTGATAAGCCTGTCAATAGGACCGCTCACTCGTTGTTCCATCTGCACGGGTTTATTTCATAAATATCAGGGGCTAATAAGAGGAAGTTTATTTTCTATTACAGAGAGAATATCCCAGTACTCTCTTTAATCCTACGTTATAAATGCTAATACCTGCGGCTATTCATCGTGACAATATCAAGTGAAACACTACGTGATGTCCATTAGAGTGATCAAGTATGAGGTAGTTATGGATCCTATTTCTGGTTGCCTTACCATTGGACTAGTCTGAGAGGATGGGATCTGTGCCAGTCCATGAAGTGGGCCCGGTCAGGTCCTTTACAGTGGGATATTTGTAAACATCTGAGATGATGGAGGGGGAAAAGTAATGGGGAAAAGTGCCGGCGACACTGGAACTTTTTGTCGCCGAACCTTGGAGGCGGGAAGGGAAGAGGCGAGATGACAAAGAGCCGAAAGGCACAAGTGCCAGGTGCTGGGATCACAGGGGACTAGATAACATCGTAGAATAGGCTTCCCACATAGAATTAGAATATATAAAGGTCTTAGTCCTTCTAACGTAATAATATCGAGTCATTACCCCTACTCTTCTACTTATCGATGACCCTTATCGCTATAAAACCCAACCACCTAACAATGAGCCACCATAACATGCAATTATAGTCGAGAGCTTAGAGGATGTAAAAAGAGTAAATGGGCCGTAGTTATTGCTTATGGTGAGGAAATTCTCTCACATACTATCTAACCTATATGCCAGCCATAAAAGGTTGGTCAGCAACTGGTCGTAATACCACGAAATGGCTGAAACGAGTTACACCGCATACAGTCTGGGGGGATTCTTCCGAGTTTTGTTGAAGAATGATGTGGGACTAACTCCGACAGGTGCATCATGCAGGTAAGCACAGCAAAATGAAAATTTCAACAGGATCTATGCTTCGTGGGCATATGCGATGTGACCAATAGGTCGCTCCCCCCATATCGGAAGTTTTCGGTCTTAAACTTAGGCTTGGGTGTTGAGCTCCTTCCTATGTGAATACAAGTAGATGTGTGACATCATGAAGGCTTTGGTTTTGGAGATAATTGGGCGACGAACAGTTTCGCGACTTTCGAGGAGTGGTCCTCCAAGATACACGGTTCTCTACATCTGTAATTATCATACGTTCGACTACGCTAGATATGCAACCCCCAGAGCCTAGATCTGATAGATTGTAGGGCGTCTAACCTTCGACCAATACTGATCCGTCCTTAAGGTCTTGCCTAGAAGTGTGTCTAGCTCCAAGATATCATGTGATGTAGCTAAGCCTTTCACGGTGGATATTCGTGGGTTCTTGCTCTTTGAGGTCTTTCAAATTATTTCCAAATCAGTCCAAATAGGAACGCTGGGCAACCAAACTAGTAGTTGATTGGGTATGAGACTACAACATACATACACTTGTAGGCCCAAGGCATGGCCAGCTCCACTTACTTGGGGGATTTGACGTATGAAGCTTTGACGTTCTTCAAGAAGGCAACTAAGACCCTTCAATTATGTAATTAAACACGGCTCCGGCTGAACCGACTGGTCCAGTCTATATCGAATGCTGATGATTCAGCCACCATTTCCAAAAGCCAAGCCTTCTTCCTAGAGCTCGATCATCTGCATTAGCCTTTTGTCACAATATGGAGGATGCCTATAGCTGAATGAGTAATACGACATCAGTGGCTAGCTAAGCGCCCCCTTTTAGAATGGCAATGGCCTCCGGTTGAACACTCAGATTCTGCTACCCGATCTGATAAACCGGATGAGCAGCAACCACCTACGTGTTGCGGGCACGTTGATCGCGCCGATCATGATGAATGCGGCCACAAGCTGGCACGTTGGAAAGGTCGTTCGGCAAACGACAGCTTTGGCGTGTCACCAAGATGCGAGGCTTTGTAAGATCGTACGAACTGGTACGGTATACCTAGAGCAGCGACCACTGCCTAAAGACCTAGTTTATCAGACCAACTTAATTAGTTGGGTACGCATGTATGTCAGAATATAGCTTACTCAGGTCGCCCACGCTCAGGCTCAGATTCCTACTTTGCTTTTCCAAAATTTGCTTTAACGCCTCTCCCGCGGGGTAAGACGGCTGTCGTCATTCCAATCCTGCGGCAAAGCGCTCCGAACGACCGTAGAATTCAGTTCAGGTGATACCCTATTGAATTATTCCAGGCCTACGCCTATTTCCTAATGGGGGTCTCGCGAAGTCTTTCCAATGAGCAATTAGGCTATCGTACCCGGACGAACTATCGAATCAATGAGAGTGTGCACCAATACTTGTTCGCAACTAGTCTCGATTAGCGAACGGTTCTTTTTCGGACCTCATCGCTTCACTATGCCTTATTAGAGTCTGCAAGCTCGTCTCATATTTCATATCTGTGTTAAGACTTTTGACGAAAGTGTCTCGATATGAGCCAATGAGGTTAGCAATCGCTGCCGTCCAATAGTAATCCCTGCAAGACCCTATTCGGCGACTTAGACCTAGTGCGCCAACATGGGAAGATCCATGGATCTTTACTTACACAGGCCTGATCCTTACATAAAGGCCCCGCTGCTCTTAAAGTGATTAGCACCCTATCTTGCGAGCCGAGCAAGATGTAGTGAGCTGAAAACCGATAGTGCGAATTCGCCTTATCTCATTCTCATCGTGCATTATAGGTATAAATTCACGATGATGAATCACCGCCCGAATTACGGTGGCTCGTGCTAGTACAGCTAGCCATAACTGGATACGAATGATACGCCACCATTCAATTAATTTGCCAAGCCTTGAGTATTTTTTTCATCCAAGAAAGCTTATTTCCAATGAACATGTTTGTGAAGCTGTACGGTTTACACATGTGTACGCCTTGTAGCGAAGAATGGATAAAATCGGTCAGAGTGGTCACATCGCACCCCGGAATTGGAGCGATATGGCGAAGTAGGAGAGACTGCGTGCGACCGATGGACTGTAGCATGAAGCAGTGATCGGTCCAGATTCACAACGCACTGTATGATGGTAGTGCAGTCAACTCGTTGCCATGGTTGTTGATTACCAATTGCGTGTCCAAGAATGTCGCGGCCCATGGCTCATGCAAAGCTGATCTCGTGGTATCCTTGTTGTGTGTGTCTTGTGCATGACTGGCACCCCACCGCCAGTGTGAGACCATGAGCTAGACTGGGCTATGTGGTAAGTGTACCAGAATTATCGCGGCACTACTAATACCAGCTGAATGGGTCTACAGTATCACATTGGAAACCGAGGACAGACGACGGACTATCGAGGATCGACATGGCCCGCAGACGACTGCCGCCGCCAATCACGGCACGAAGGGACCATCGAGCCCACGATGAGGAATTCTGACTATCACATAGTAGTGGTGCCAAATCCCGGGGCGGTTATCCGCATGTTAAATAGATATAGCGTGTGGGGTAAACAAGTGAACGACGATATGGGAACAGTATTGTGTTGCTGCACCGTTCGTGTACATGGGCTGACACAAGTGGCATGTCTGAGACACGTTCGAGGGTATCAACAGAGTGTGGGCAATGCTAGTTTACCATCTAGCCCGTGGCGAGATGAGTTACGTACCTACGGGCATTCCATCTAAAAGAGGCGGCACCCACGCCATCAGAATCCAAGGTCTCTCGCCACTGCTTTGCTCACAGTCGTCTTGCTCGAAACTCTCTGTACTATATGAGCCGTGAAGACTAAACCATAACCCCTCAGGAGTCTATTGTCACTACCAGCTGCCACCATCACTAAGGTTAGAGAGAGAGCCTATCCCACAACATGCATCGCCATGAGGCATCTCCCGGGGCACGAGAGGAAGGGAAGCATCAAGCACCCTCAGAGTCAACGCCGCTCCTCGCCGAATCATCGAAACATGCCGCGGTCACCCAAACGACGACTTGCATGTTCACTATAACTGGACATCAGAACTCAAGCTTCTCTTACAATACTCGATTCCCCTCGTCGCCACCTACCTTCTCCAGTACACATGGTCTGTCATCGTCACCTTCATCGCGGGACATCTCAGCGCCGATGACCTAGCAGCGGCTAGCGTGGGTATAACGACGATGAACATTGCTGGTTTCGCAATCTACGAGGGTATGGCTACGGCCCTGGATACGTTGTGCTCTCAGGCATATGGCTCCAACAACCCGGCGGGCGTTGGCCTCCATGTGCAACGTATGCTGATTTTGATGGCTATCGTCTCTATTCCTATCAGCGCTATCTGGGCAGCGTCACCCAGAATACTCATGCTATTCGTCAAGCAGGAGCATCTAGCCGTGATGTCCGGAACATTCCTACGCTTCAGCATCCTTGGGATACCCGGATACGCATCATTCGAGGCCCTAAAACGATTCCTCCAAGCGCAGGGAAACTTCAAAGTGGCCATGGTCATCCTCTTGATCTGCACCCTATCAACGCCTTAGCTAGCTGGTTCTTCGCCTTCCAGCTAGAGATGGGACTCGTTGGTGCTGCCCTGGGCATCGCCTTCACCAACACTCTCCGTCCTATCTTGCTGCTACTATACATCGTGCTACCTACTGGGCGATGGTCGCATCAATGCTGGGGCGGGTTTTCGAAAGCCGCCTGGACCAATTGGAAACCAATGGTCAGGCTTTCATTTGCTGGTTCCATCGTGAATTTGGCGGAATGGGGCTGTTTCCAGATCGTGGCATTTAGCACATCGCATCTGAGCACGAAACATCTCGCCGCGCAATCCGTGTTGACACCATCTCCATGGTCACATGGCACATCCCTTTTCCATGAGCGTCGGCATAAGCACCCGCATCGGGCACTTGATCGGCGCTGGCCTAGTGAGCACGGCTCGCCGCGCGGCGACCCTATATAGCATTGTGTTTACCACAGTCGGTTGCATAGACTGCATACTTCTTTATTCACTACAACGCTACATACTTGGCTTCTTCCTTGAAGATATTACTGGGCAGGTATACGCCCTTGCCGCGTCCACCATGGTGGTTGTTAGTCTGTTCCAGATAATAGATGCCTTCATTTGCTTCACGAATGGAATACTTCGTGGGCTCGGGCGTCAGTCCGTCGCCGCTTGTATAGTGATTGTGGTGAATTATACCGCTGCTGTGCCGTTGGCCTTGTGGTTGGAGCTCGGACCTCCAAGACTAGAGCTTCCAGGGGCCTGGACAGGTGTGGCGAGCGGCATGGTCATTGTCGCCATCATCGAGTGCTGCTATATTAAGATGCTGCCATGGGACAAATGTGTGGACCGTGTACGAAGACAGTTGTAAATCGTTAATGTTGGGTAAGGAGGTTCAGACCATGCGGCATTTGCTTAAAAGTTGAAACTATGGGATGCAGCGGTCATTTACGGAGGCGAAATTTGACAATGACTCTAGTGCGAGTGTAACGAGAATAGAACATGGACTAGGCTCTGGGTTATGAGATTTGTATATAATGATAAAATGTAATTGATGGCTATTTACTGTGCTTAGAGTGGTGAAATTGCTACTTACTTTTCATCGCAGGGCAAACCTTGAATGCCAATTGGAGTTTTGACCCGGTTGTCGGTTTCTGTCTTCTAAACTTGACTAGGCATGTCTGAGCAGAAAGAATCCATATCTGATCTCTAGATTATTGCCAATCTACAGGGGTAATCAATGCTTGTATCCCCACGTTGTCATGCAATGGCTATCCTAACGTAATCCTTGACTTATATGTGTGCACTATCCGAGAACTAAACCATGTTTGGCCGAACCCGTTGATAGATTATCAGCATTACGGATGCGGAACGCGGCATTTTCCTGATGCTGAACTGGGATTGCTGCGCCAATTTTTTACATGGCCCACGCAACTAGATATCCTGGAACGAAAAAGCAAAGAAGACATATCAACTATTTACGTTGACCGCTTGTGCTATTGATCAAACTTTGTTTGGATCTCATGTAGCCCTGGTCCTTGTTACTGAGTTGTTCAAAAACAATCCAGAATAATCAAATAAACTGGGGTGGATTGAGGCGACTACGACGTACTTATTGGTTGCGCATGGTGGCATGGCAACCCCACGATTTTCGCTAATCTGAACATCTAGATGTTGCACATGTAACAGAGAGTAAGGAACCCTAGTCTCGGAATAAGGTTCGCAGCCAATGCTAAGCATTGAATAACACACGTTTCTTGGTGTACAGTATGTATATAGCTAAATCTAGATCATTCTGATCGCCGCTAAATGTCTTATTGGACCATCTCCATCTTTTTATGGTAAACAAGAGAATTCCTCATTGCGCCATGTGCGACATCGGTGGCGGCTAGATGCCGGACCAGGGTGACCGGCCGTGCAATCCCTGCCATTTATGTTCACCTTGCTTTTCATTCCGATTGGCCCACCATCCCATCCCGTCTCAGTTCCACCTTGCCCGTTTACTACCTCCTACGTAGGCTGTTCAACGTGTTTTATGGCGTTGAGTCAACCGCGAGTATTACAGCACTCAACGATGTGATTAATAGCCAGATGTGGCGATGCAGAATGCTCCGGGTCCAAAGCACAATTAGCGCTCCCGACGAGTTACGCGAATGGGAAACCCATTCTTGGGCTTGAGGGTAAAACTGGGGAGGTACTCTAGCTCGAAGCCGGGCTCGGGAGTTATGTCATAGCGTCTGAATAGCGTGGCTAGAGTGAGCGTCATTTCAAGCATGGCAAGACCTTGTCCTAAATAGTGCCAGGATGGATTAGTGATCCGTCTACGAAGAGGGTGTTAAAGGGGGACGCACCAGTGCAGCTTCGTGGGCCATATGAGAACGGGAAGTACGATCCTCGCAACTTGGGTTGTCCTGAACGCCATCGCTCAGGATCGAATTTGTCAGGGTCCTCCCATAATCTAGGGTCCCGGTGGACTGCGACAGTCGAAAGTCAGCTCATTCATGCGAGGCGCCACGGAGGAAATGCACATGAGCGTATGCGGGCTGATTACTCACCAGCGGGATTCCACAGCGCGAGGGTTGTGTTTGCCGGGAGCGTCACTCCCGCTACCGTGGTGTCCTTGGCGCAGGTTCGGAAGGTCCCAAATCCTGGCGAGCTGAACCGGAGCGTCTCCTTGAGCACCATGTTTAGGTAGGGGAGTTTCACGTGTTCTAGAGTTGCGACTTCGGCGTCGTAGGGAATTGAGGCGTCGATTTCAGCTCGCAATTGCGCAAAAATGGTTGGGTTGCGGAGCTGCACGAAACAACATGTTAGTTCTTGGCGGCGCTACATCCTTCCATGTCTCGGCAGGGATATTAACTCACAACCTGCCAGACCAAAAAGGACATTGTATGCGCAGTGGGGTCTCCTCCGGCTACCAAGAATGCAACTAGTGGACAAGGCTTTGTCAGTTTGAAAGCTTCGAAGTCAAGGACCTATTGATACAATGCTGGCGTACCGTAGTTGTCACAGAGCTCCTGAGAATTGAATGTATAGTTTCCATCTGCCTCCCGCTGTCTTTTATTGCATGTTAACAGACAGTCTTAGCTTCCAAGTTTAGAGTTACTCACAAAGCCAAAATCTCGAAAATCTTCTTGTCTGGCTTGGTTTTCGATTCATCTTCACCCAAGTCCTTTCGACGAGCATCCTTAACGGCATCTTTTGCCATATTCCGTAGCTCGGCAATCGCCCGATTCATAATTCTCGTCGTCTTAAAAATTGGAACCTTTCCCCTGAGAGGGAAGAGTCCGCACTTCATGAGCTCAGGAAGGATCATCTCGAGCAGCTGCGCAATCCGGCAATCTGGCCCTTGGTTAATCGCATTAAAACTTGTACCGAATGCAATGTCACCTATGAAATCAAGCGACAGCAGGATGTTTAACGATGAGAGGTCGATGACGCTTTTAGTTTGCACGGCATTATCAAGCTGCCGGACGTAGTTCTGAGGCACATGATGGTGAGCCAAAGATATCTTAGGCGAACGGTTACTGGTGTTCAACTTACTCCGATGTGCCTTGCAAGGCAAGGTATTGTGATTGAATAACACTGGGCTGAAAGGCTGGCGCCAGGCGCTTGCTCTGCATACGCCATCTGTCTTGGTTTGTTTGCACAAACAGGGCATCGCCATCGAGGGGTTTGAAGCCATCGTACTGTGCTGCGCATTTGGGCCAGTTCGTGGTGGCAATCTCAGCAATGATCCGTGGGTCACCAATATAGATCACACGAGATAAGAGACCATTCCACTTCATGGGAGTTAGTATGCATTGCAGGACAGGTGGACCAGGGAGTACTTACAGTTTGAAAGATCTGACCATATTCTCGATTCCAGTTTATCCACTATGTAATCATTTAGCTACACGTACTGAAATTCTTGGAGTCATAGAGGACTACCTTCTCGTGTACATCATCAGCCATCGTCTGGTCAAGGTTACCTATTAAAAAGTTCTTCACCGGCGGGCCGGGAAACTGGTGGCGAGCTCGTGTGTAGGATATGATGAACCGGAGGAGTGCGGTACCAGCCACGAGGGCTGTAGCAACAAGCACCGGGACCAGCCCATGGTCAGAGGAGAGGGCAGCTAAGGAACTGAGCACAGCCATTGAGAACAACCCAAAGTATAGCTGTGATAAAACAATGTAAAGGAGATTCGAGAGTGAACGGATTTCAGAATCATCTCTCCATGTCTTTCGACGTTACCCGAAGATTTTATATGGCTATTCGAATTTCGCCCCCAAGACCACACCCCCGTGATATATTGTGTGCCGCGATATAGGCGAGCAATAGACAGGGATTCAAGGACCTAGTCAAGTTGATCAGAGCACAACATAGACGGGGCGGGCTGAATCTGCGTCATCTGCAAACTAATTTGACGGATGTACGATTTGCATTGGCCAATGGTTGAACATCATGGTGGATAGGTATTAAGAATACCTTCCCCTCGCGTCCCTCTCATACGGGGCATCTGCTACGTAACTTTTGACTACGCCGTTTACCAACAGGTGGATGCCGAAAACTAGATGAACTAATAGTTGCAGTAGTTGGGTTCTTGATCTGAATAGGCTTAGTATGTTGGTCTATTGACTCGTTTATTCCACATTATTAAATCAATTGTAAGTGATTCCATATACCAGTTCTTGCTCCTATAGTAGTTACTATAAAATTTAAGTGTGCGTGCTACTAGGTATGAAGTCGGTGAATTGGTTACATGTGGACCCTCGCACGCTGATCTACAAGAACCATGCAGCAGATCTTGTGTACCTTGCTTCATAGTACCTATCACACCCCGGTACGAGGTGGGCGCTTGTATTGTATAAGCATCATCACTTAATTCAACCACATACGTACCATCATACGATAACCTAAGCCTATAGCTTGCATCATAGCCAATTCTGAATCACAATTTGGAGATACTATTGTTCTGTGGCTGCCTATCCTCCTACGCTGGCCATAATATACTAAGTCGAGGAGATATTTGTTTTCCTGCTTGGCACTTTAGCTGCATCTAACTATCCACTCTTCGTAATGCGGCTCGGCCCGGGTCCAATCGCTTGCACTCCTAGCCATGTAAGGAGACGTCTAGTGACTTGACTAGTTACACGTCATTTACAAAAGCCGACTCTGATCTGCAAGAAAAGCCGTGAATTGTTACAAGAGTCGAGCTGAGACAAGCAGAGAGAATTTGGCGCCCTGCATATTCTTAGCGTGCACCGCATAGACTATTGCCTCGGCCGTCTTGCCATATGCAAGGAAGGTAAATGAGCAACATGAGACGAAAGCGCCACACGGTTACGAAGCCCCCGCCAAACTGGTGAAGCTCGCCGCTTGTCCTATCCTCGTGTTGATGCTATTCGCTATATGCTTGAGGATAGCAAGCGTTATTTCGTCACACCGGTGGCTTTTTAGAGCAATGTGTCGTAGAATGAGGACGAAGGTCGGCTGCTGAGGGGGAGTGTTCTTGGATTATCCTTTCAGGCGTGAAAATAATAAATACCTCGCTAGGTTCCGTGTGAGCTCTTGATAAGTGATTGTAAAAGTTATCCCGTTGTTTTCGGCATACCTGCGTCTTCCCCAGGCTCTGAAGCGCAGAGCGTATTGTTCCTCATTGTTCCTCATTGTTCCTTTTTACTCCAGTCTCTTGTCGAATATAAGCCATGGCGCCCGAAGAGTATCCTGCTGAGCCGAAGAAGGTTTTTTTCTTGTGAGGCGCCCTGTTGAAACTCAGTGCCCCAGCTCATTGCCAATCCTAACGAAAATTGTAGCGATATCGATAATTGTCTTTATCCCGCAAGTTAGTTCTCATGGATTCACTTGAGAGGCGATATCTTTGAGCTAACAAACAGCCCAGGTGCCAAAGTTCACCAACGCATGGCCGACTTGATCCACGCCTACTTCGAAAGGAACCTCAGCCTCTCACCTGAAGAGGCGATCGCACTCCACAGGCAATACTATCAGAATTATGGCCTGGCTATCGGTGGTCTGATGCGGCATCATGAGGTTGACCCTCTGCACTTCAACTCTGAAGTCGATGATGCTCTGCCTCTGGATGAGCTTATTCATGCGCGAATCGACCTCATTCATCTGCTCCAAGACATAGACCGAAGCAAAGTGAAACTATGGCTATTCACCAATGCATACGTCAACCACGCCCGGCGAGTGGTGAAATTACTAAAGATCGACCACATGTTTGATGGTATCACCTTCTGTGATTACACCACGCTCCCGTTTGTGAGCAAGCCGCAGGAGGAAATGTTTGCCAAGGCCATGATGGAGGCAGGTGCTCACAATATGGACGACTGTTATTTCGTTGGTAAGCGTGCTCGAGAGCGCTACTCTAAACGGCCTCTCTGTTAACATTATTACTAGATGACAACTACAACAACTGCAGCATGGCCGAAAAGCTGGGATGGAATAGCGTACATTTGGTCGAGGAAGGGGTTCCCATTCCTGTAGAAAAGCCTCCAAACACCAAATTAAACATTTGGATGAGCTGAGGCAAACATTTCCGCAGTTATTCAGGGCAGGGCCATGAACGGTGTGGGATGTAATGGGAAAGAGTGATGGATGCGTATGCTCACCTTAAGATAGGTTGAGAATAGAAAGAAAAAACAAGATTAAAACAATGGTTTCTAGCTTCAAAGACTTAGTTCTTCCTGTGCAAAACACCTAACTCAGTATTAAGCCACACTCCGCCGTAAAAGACAGTATTATCAGACTGCAGTAGCTATCTTAGCTCAAGTAAGGACTATCAATGGAAAAGGTAAATCACATGATTCACAAACTTTGAGATGACGGGATCCCTGCAGCGAAGTATCCATATCAAACAAGTTCCAACTCAGCAAGGACAGGTAATCAATACGAGCTCCATCATCAACCAACCAACTAATCTAGACGGGAGACAGCACTGTATCCGTATCTTCTTCAACCTTTAACCAGCCCCGGTACCGAAAACAGGGGCTCATGTGGCGAACTTGTAAATTAAGTCGGTCACGCACAGCCTCGTGTTCTAGTTCTAGACCGTCGAGAATAAAACAACACGCATCCCGTACAAGCCTTGGAGAATAAAGGGCACTCGAGTGCAGTACGTCGGAAAAATACGCTTACACCTTGATTGTTGTTTGCAGAATTTTCTCGATGGAAGTCATTGCAATGAACTGGCAACGTGTTATTTTGAGATGGGAACTCTAATAGCGGCAAGAGACAAATGCAAGCAAGCGCGTGCGGGTCTATGATTCAGAGACCGGGCCGTATGAGTATATCTGGCTAACTACACCCAGTTCCTCTGCCATAATTTCATCAAACAAGCACAGGCGCACAAGTCATACAAGCCGGTTTATGCTTTATTTGAAAATTAGTTCCTTGGCTATATATCAAGTTTCGTGGAATATATAGGTAAACTTGCTGCATCTACGAGAGAATAAACACTGAACCGTGTGTCATTTTTCGCAATCTCAAAAATCAAAACAGAGGCATGTGTGTATCGATAAGCCGTATGCCTAGTAGTCCAGGGGGTGTTTTCTCGGATGGTTGCCTGGAGCATAGCAAAGGTGTGTAGTTAAAGTTCGGGAGTGATGGTTTCGAGGTAGTAATATCTGAGTTTAGAACAAACATCAGCTTCATATGCAGCACTTGCCAATAGCCAGGCTCTATTTGTTTCTATTTTTTCTATATGAAATCAACCTATGTTTGAGCTAAGATTATTGCATGACATACCGCCCACATATCCGAGAAGTGCGTTTGTGTTAGTTGTTGAGCCATGTCAGCTCACTAATCACTAAATTAACACCATGTCAATTATGGTTGGTTGTTTACATAGCAAAGTGTATGATATCTAACTCGCGTGATTAAATCCGGGTATGTGCACTGCATACCTAAGGTAGGCAAACATGGCTAGCATGTTGTTATGCTGGATGTCCTCGCGGGTTTATTGAACAGACAGCTTGGCATTCTCATATTGTGAAGCTCACCGACAGAAAAGATATTATGTTCCTCATTCTGTTGCCATTCAACAAGTTTGGTGGGATTAACCAGACAACCAAGTTGTTGGGCTAGATATAAAAAAATCTCGGAAACCATAACTCGGCGAAGCTTGCTCGCAACATTATGCAGGAATACACACAGACAATGCAGAACATTCTGAACATCGGACTAATGAGAAGAAGTTCCCAAACGCTTACGAGGTCTATCACAGGAGGTTGGAACGACCTTTAACCAATTGGTTCAAGTAGTCAGGGTCAGGTGGTCACCAGGCTTCGTCAACGCGCTCTCAGCAGTCCACGAAGCCATTTTCAGGGGTACACACACATCAGCTGCATATGTACCATTGATGCAAAGGTGGATCAGAAGGCTCGGAAGGGTAAAGGAGCAATGGGGTCGGACTTTATGTGGCCTAGAAGTTAGTGGAACAAGACAACCAGACAACAACTTTTCAAGGGTGCCTTCATTGGTCAAATCCGACGTCGAGAGTAACCAATAACTCGCCAACAACTCCATTCGCGGATGTGATTGAGTATATAATGTTATAGACACAACGCCTTGCGAGTCAGTTATTCCTATTTCATTGTATGATCGGCTCTCGCCGCCGTCAATCGATGCATTAGACTAATAAGCTCATTCGTAGCCTTCCGTGATGGTGGCGTAGTCGAGGCCGGGGATTCTTCAACGAGGGCGTCGGGATAGAATTGAATTAGGTTTCTTGGTGGGTGGAGAGCGAGCTCTACGTACCCCAGTCAGGGAGTATAACCATTTCTGATAGTCAATTACTATCTACCTGTAGACATCTTGAATAGACACCCAGAGTACTTATCCTGAGTAGAAGGTGGTGGGAAGTTGGCGGTGTCAGTAGCCGTCTGAGCGCATTCCACTGTAAAGTTCTGATAATCTGCGACCTGCCGTCTCTCACAGCCAATGGAGCTCAATTATCATGTGGCTCATTTTTCATTTTCATGATGTTTGTGCGCATTCTACATTTTGCATTCTGCAAGCAGGCGGCGAAATTAATAGGCTCTGGACAAATTGTATAAGTCGCACCGCCACGGGTCTTGGCACATGGCGACACACCGTCGTGTACTGAATTGGGTTGCCATGATTTGTCTGAGGTCAGCGTCCTGCCCGGTTAACGTGTGGGATCTAGAGCAGCACGAGTTTTGCTACGCGAATAGGGGGCCAGTCATCCAAGGTCAATATCACACGCAGGGCATGCATGGCCTGTTTGGCTTGTCTGGTGGTTCCCGCTGGTTCTGGCTGAGGTGCTTGTTGGGGGAGCACACCCATAGGTCTTCCCATAGGGTCCCATAGGTGGATGCGACGGCGCGACGTCATCCGATTGCCCAACGACAGTTTTTAATGCCCTGTGTTGCCTGTGTTGGAATTGGAAGCGGCCTGGAAAAATGTGCCTGTCGCTATGATTTGGCAGCAGGTGGCAATTGGGGCCTTATAGCGGCCAATTGGGTCAATTGGGTCGCTGGGGGGATGCATTCATGCCCAACGCCCAACGTGGGCGAGGAGTCCCTGTCTTGCGTCCAGACGGCGAATGACCAAAGAGAAAAAGGGAGGGAACAAAAAACCACAGAAAAAAAAGGGTCTTCGATTTGGGGCGTTTGAAAACGTTCAACTGGTTGATTGGGCGCCTCACAGTGACTCAGGCACAGCAATCCGTCAAAGGCTCTCTCGTGAGATCCTTGCCAACTCAGGCATAGTCACACCCAACAAAGCACATGTTCTCTAGGTATCATTGGCCCGTTTCCTCATGCAACATGTACCTCGTACATCTGTATTTCTGTTCGTTGTGTTCCGGCCTCCTTCTTGACGTAGCGCATCAGCCTCTTTCGTCCGCCTGCATCTAAGCCTGCTTAAACAACGACGTCTACTCACACGCCTCACACTGTCTCGCCCTTGAAGAAAATATCATCGAAATGCCAAAGGCAGACACTTACTTCTTCTCCTATTATTCACACCAAGTAGAACTATCAGTCCACATTGGCCGCCCTTCACCATCTTCACTAATCATCAACAACATCAGCCAAGTCGAGCCAGAATACGACAAATAATCAACACCGATATAATACATCGACATCATCAACATCATCACCATCACCTTATCATTCACAATGGACAACAGCATTGAACTCTCAATGTGGCCGAGGGAGATGGCACCCTCAATGCCCGGTGGCTTTCCCACACCCTACCTTGAAGTCCCATCCAGACAACGGTCGAGGTCGAGACCAGCAGGAGCAGCCTCAGATACAGACACCACATACACATACAACACACAACAACAACTCATCATCACAGCAGCCGAAACCTCCTAAAGGCATTCTCAAGAACTCTCCCAATCGTCAGCAAGAGGAGCGCCTTGCTGCAAGATTCTACAGAGTACCAAGAACCGTAGAAACACATCAAGCACCACTGCATTCGCCTGTGCGTTCACCGACATACTACGCCTCCGATAGCAACTATGGCAATGGATACGACGGCGAGACAGACGTCAATTCAACCTCCTCTGAACTATCTGTCAACACACAAGCCACCAGTGTGGCATCGTCAGACTACTCAGATGTCAAGCGAAGTAGACAATCAGTGCACATTAGGAGACATGTTCGACCAGTGTCGCTGCCGACCACCGTGAGTCGGGTGAGATCACGGCCGCGGACGCGTACATCTACAGCGTCGGAAGTGTCGGGTTCCGAGGTGACCAAGGCCCATCGCAGTCTAGCAGAAGGAAAAAGACCATACACATCCAGATCATGCCTAACAAGACAGCACCCTCAGAAGCTCAATCCATGCAGCTAGCCAGAATCCCCGGCCGGGAACTAGTCCACAAGCTTGAACAGCTGGAGAGCGACGCGGAAGATCTTCAACTCGCACGGAAACAACTTGTCCGAAGACTTGATGACGCATCAGACGAGCTTTCCGAGAAGGTGTTCGAGAACAGACAAGTTGTGCGAGCATTGAACCAGGAACGCAACACCAAGGAGCTCATCCTTCGAGATCTAGAGGAGCAGCGGAAGTTGTTCGATGAGTTCCGTAGCAACTTCGAATGGCAGAAGTCGGTGCTCATGGAAGTAGAGAAGGAGCGCGACTGTCTCAAGCAAGCCCACAGCGATGCCGAGAACAAGCTTGCCAACCTCGAGAAGGACATGTCTGATCGAGAACAGAAACAACAAGAGCAAGACGAAGTCCTCCGACAGCATATCGCGAAATTCGAGCTTGCAACAAATACATTGGAGCAAAAGGTCACTATTAGCGACGAAAAACTCAAGAGCCTCACCGTAGAGCGCGACGACCTACAAGCCTTATCCAAGCAATACCAAGTGCAGCTCAAGGTGCTGAGGGAGATGAAGCAGCCTGCCCAGGACGAAAGGAATGCAGCTGAAGAGCAACAGAAGAAGCTCCAAGTTTCCCTTGACCAAGCCAAAGTAGGGAACTGGGGACTTCAGGGCAAGATCACCAATTTGGAACAGAGCGTCGTAGTTCTCAGGGCACAAATTGCCGACTTCGAGGTAGTCACGAAGGACTTGGAGGATGCGCTCGCTTCAGAAAGGGCGACCAAAGGCGATTTACAGAAGAGTTTATCACTTGATAAAGCCGAAATAGTGAAGCGACTATCGGCGGAAAGGGATAACCTAGAGAAGCAGCTCCTAGCCGAGAAGGACGAAATACAAAAGCAGCTAATTGCTGAAAAGGAAGAGCTAGAGAAACAGCTCGAGACTACGACAAACGACCTAGGAAATCAACTACAAGCTACTAAGGATGCCTTAGAAAAGGAACTCAAGGATACGAAGAACGAGTTGGGGAAGCAGCTTGAAGATACTAAGGCGATCCTAGAAACTCAACTTGAGGCCCACAAGGCAGAAAGAGAAGAGCTGCTGCAAAAAATCGAAGCCAGCGAAGCGGCCAATATCGATCTTGAGAATCAACTTGCAGCAGCTAAGGAGGAACTCGGCAAGGAGATTGCCGAGACAAAGGACGAAATGGAGAAGAGAGGAGCCGCATGGCAGGCCGAGCTTGACAACAAGCAATCTACTGTCGACGGTCTCATAACAGAGTTGGCCGGTGCTAAGAATGCCAATATTGCGCTTGCAACACAGCGCCTTGAAGTTGAGAGGAAGCTGATTGAGGTCGAGGCCAACCTGGTCACTGTACAAGGAGAGCTCACAGGCCTACAAGCCACGCACTCGACCCTCGTATCCGACCACGAGCAACTTAAGACTCAAAACGGCGACCTCACGCAGAAAGCCGCAGACCTCGATCGGCTTCAAACCGAAAAGGCAGCAGAGATAGAAAAGCTCCAAGGCGAGCACGCTGCGCTTGACGACAAGATCAAGACTTTACAGGCAAACCTCGACATAACACAAGCGGCTCGCGACTCCCTACAAGGCGAGAAGGCGCAAATGGAGGCGCAGGTGAAAGAGCTTGAGGACGGCTCGCCCGCACTAGTGAGGTTGAAGGGGGAGAAAGCCGACTTGGAGGCACAATTATCCAACCTCCAGGCCGAGGCCGACCGGGCGACTACCCTAGCACAAGCCAACGCTGACCTAGAGGCGCGCGCCAACACCCTTCAGGGCAAGGCTGACCAGGTCCCCACACTCGAACAAGCCAACACAGAGCTCTCACAGGCTAAATCTGACCTTGAGGGGCAAATCGCTATCGCGCAAGGCGAAGCGAGCCTAATTCCAGGCCTGAGAGATCAGATTGAGAGACTGAGCGGGCAGATCCGCGACATGCAGAACGCAGCCGACACCCGGCAGAACCGGCCGCCCAGCCGCAGCAACTCCCGCGCGCCGCCGTCCAAGAGACATGGGCGCTCGCCCTCGAACGGACTCCTCTTTGTCCGGAACCCGTCCGAGAAGGGAGGCCACGTCTACATTACGACGCGCGACGCCCTGGCGAAGGAGAAGGCCAAGGGCGAGTGACTATTACGGATGCTGGGGGTTCAGCGGATAAATCACTAATTACTGTTGTTGTTGTTGTATGAGAAGGAGTACGATTTAGGTGTTTTGATGATGATGATGACTACGACGATGCCTACGACGATCATGGACGATCATGTATTTACCTTGTGCTATATTGCGTTGCGTTGCGTTGCGTTGCGACGATGGGAGCACAGGTCACACCTTTTCATTTGTTTATTCTTTTCATTGTTCTATTAATCCGAACCCACGAGCGATATCTTGGCGGGGCATACTTTGATTCTTTGCATACGATACCACCTGTTCGACCACATCGCGAAGCTCTTGGCATGAGCTTGAAATTAAGGAGGAGGAGAGATTGAGCCAAGCCATCGACGCGACAAGTTGATATCAGCGTGCCAGCCAGCCTGCCTGCCTGCCTGTCGGCCCTATCTACTATTATCATTTTCTTTTATTGTCCTATCACATATTGTATCTTATGTTACCGTGTAGAAAAAAGAGGCATTAGAACCAAGGCAAAAGGACAAACCAAACCCGGCAACGGGTGTCTTTCTTTGGGCATCAGCCTCCATCAAGGGACCAATTTTTCGGTCGGGCATCGGTCGGGCAGGGCAAAATGGCCACCACGATATCTTAAGGGAGGGGAAGGTTACATGGGGAAACCAAAAAAGGAGCACAAGCACACATAGAAAGCTACAAAATTTCATAGATTATCAATATTTCGGTATTCTTACCTCTCTGTCGTCTTCTGAGTGATTCTTTTAGTGAGCATGATCATATGTCACGCAAGTAAGCAAGCAAACAGGTTATCCTCGGCGGGCACCGGTCTGACGGGGAAACTTCTAGAGTAGAGAGAGAGAGAGGCCGACAGCATAATCCTTGCCGGTCGGGCACAGACACTTAATTAATTGCTCATCTCACAACAGCATCGTTGGATGATTTCATGCTGTGCACAGCATCCAAGCCCAAAGATAGAATCATTCCCTCGTGCTGGTGTAGCTGACACTGCCACTTCGGCCCAACTACCAGGATCCGAGCTGACCTGACCTCTGTAAGGGAGGGGAGACAGGGAGTGAGGTCGTACAACATATCAACATCATTGGACTAACCGGATGCAAGGTGACACGCCAATCAACGTGGGGACCAGCTGGCCCAAACGCGGTAAGCATATTGCTTGCTGCCAGATCCGGCGCCCCGTTGTGGGTTCTGGGGTAAACGAGGGAGGCTGGCTAAGGCACTGCACTCACTCTGCTCGCCTCGTCTTAACATGGCTCACGCTAAGATTGAGATACCCGTGCCCTAGCTAGCAATGGAACCTAACCACGAGACACCGATCCGATGCTACACAGTTCTCGTGTGTGGTGTGTAGCTTGTCTGACGCAGGTAAGTAATACTCACAGACTCACGTGTGGAAAGGCGTAAGTACGCGAAAGCTGATACCCATTAGGTAGGCATCTAGGGTTCTAGCGTCTTCCGGGGAAGGTTAAGTGGGATGTGACGAATCAACCAGTTGGCTAGTTCGAGGTGACTAGTGTAAAGCCTCGCTAGAACCAAGATAGCTGCGGGTAACTAGCTACCAATCTGGTGTACCCGGAGTCTGGGGCGGGGAAACTTCAGTCTAGTGTACATATATAGGTTAGATAGATATTTACAGTAAGTAACTAAGGTTAAAAGGGAATGCATGAGATTTTAGAGTGCGGACAACAACAAAAGAGAGATGAACCATTCAGCATTCGGAACGGGGACTGTGAACTCACATAAGCTACAGTAGGTCTGCTTGGCATCCGTGAATTCTCTGGGACCTAACATAGCATACATACTGTAGAAGACAAGCAAGAATGAGGGGCGTGGGTGTTTGCGGGGAAATGGCGGTTGTTGTCGAGGTATCGGATACCTATTACCAATGAGGCAGATGATAGGGGAAAGGGGACCTGCGTCTTGCGCCTAAGTGGCCATTAGATACGTACTGTGCATCTTAGAAGTGGCTTCTTCACTAATGTTTAATCACACCCTATTCGCACTGTGACGATGATAGGTGGATCGTCCTCACTTGAGTGCATATCGAGAACAGGTTCGCTGGCTCTTTGCGGGGGCGATATGAGATGTCCCGCTTCTAATAGATCTGAGTTGGATACGCCCGATGATTCTATCTCTAATTGGCTCTTTCGCAGACACAAGGTAACAGAACAGGGCACCGGAGAAGTCAAGAAACTTTAGTCAAAAACTTTATAATAACACTATAACGAAATAATTAAGATGTAATAATGAAAGATCAATAGATACAGTGGAGAATTGATGTGTAATAGGATGTTGTCAATGAAAAGGCGATTTAAAGTCCGGGGTAATCCAAGGGCAGGTTAGGTTAGGTATAGAGTCTTTCGTCGGACTTGAGCTGAGCAGGAACGGACGGAGCGGAGCGGCTTTTCGAAACCGCCCTTAGCCGTCCCAAGCCTGGTCGAAAAGCAATCGCGGGCGTATGAAGCCGAGCAACGTGTACACGCTCACAAAAGCCCCCGCCCACAAACGCGTCTCCTTCCAATACAGTGCTGACCGGCCGTAAGCCCGGTCGTTTTGCGTGTCGGTCAAGGTGCGTTTCCCCTCTCCCAAGAATCGGCTTACCGCCTCCCTTATCGCCATCGCCAGTCTTAGCCGCGCTTGTCGACCGTCGCCCGCGCTCCCTTCCCCGGCGGTACAGTAGAAACGCGGGATACCGCCTCGCCAAGACCTAGATCATAACACTACACTTTGCATTTCCGGTGAAGAGGTTGGTTTACTAACTCGGGTCGCACTGTACAGGTTATTGTCAGGAAACGTACGACCTATCGTGTCAGTTGCGCCTCGTCCGTTTGGCCAGCTCGTGCGGAGTAATGGATGACGTGCAGCTCGAGCGGTGTCTGTCCCTTAGAATCACGGACCCCGGATGACCCCGGATGACCACGAGAGGAACTAGTAAGGGGGAGGCGGGCCCCTCTGTGTCGTGGACGTTGTGGCCTCGTGGGCTTGTTGTGGGTCATGTTAACTTGGTTGATTCAGGAGAGGGTCTAGGGAGAGATGGTACTAACATAGGACGCGAAGACGACTGGAGCATCTGGCACTGGTAGGGGCGTTGATACTGGTAGAGGTGTTGACGCTGGTAAGGGCGTCTCCGAAGGCCGTTTTGTTGTTACGACTGGCTTCGTTGGCTTATGGCGGGTCATGTTAATAAACTTGGCTGATTTATGAGAGGTCTTGAGGACTGATACTGACATAGGCCATAAAGATCATTGGAGCTTCTGGTACTGGTAAAGGTGTCTCTGACACAACGGCGACTGGATCACTTGATACTGGCAAGGGTGTTGATGCCGGTATAGATGTTGATACCAGTAGAGGTGTTGATGGTAGAGGTGTCAATACCGGTAGAGGTGTCGATGGCAGAGGTGTTGATACTGGTAGAGGTGTCGATGGCAGAGGTGTCGATACCGGTAGAGGTGTCGATACCGGTAGAGATGTTGATGGTAGAGGTGTCGACACCGGTAGAGGTGTTGATACCAGTAGAGGTGTCGATGGTAGAGGTGTCGACACAGGTAGTGTGGTCTCCAAAGATCTTGTCGCTACAGCCGGCTTCGTGGGCTTACGGTAGGTAGCATTAGTAATTTATTCAATTTACGAAAGGTCTTGTAAGAACTAGTACGAACATATGCCATAAAGACGACTGGGGCTTCTGGTACTGGTAGAGGTGTCTCTGATACAAAAGCGACTGAAACATCTGATGCTGACAGAGGTGTTGACACCGGTAGAGGTGTCGATGGTAGAGGTGTTGACACCAGTAGAGATGTCGATGCCGATAGAGATGTCTCTGAAGGTCTTGTCGTCACAGTCGACAGAGTATGCTTAAAGTCAGTGCCATTAGTAATGTAGTTGATTCACAAGAGGTATTGTGAGAGCTAATACTAACATAACTCATGGAGTGAACCAGAGTATCCAACGTTGGTCGAGGTGTGTCCGACGGTCTTGTGCTCGGTGTCGGTCTTGGTTTTGTAGGCTTGTTATTGGTCGCGTTAATAATCAAATGAATTCACGACAGTGGGTATGAGAGCCGGTACTAACATAATTCATGAAGACGACGGGAGGATCTGACTTTGGTAATGGCGTGTCTCGCGGTCCTGTCGCTAGCGGCCTTACTGAAGTAGCTAGTTTAGCGACATCTAGTATCGGAGGCAACGGAGTAAGCAACGATGAAAAGGCAGAAGAAATTGAATCGATAACTAGAGCGGACGTGTTGGTCGGTAGTATACTCAAGGGTGAAGGCGTAACGACTGGCGATGACCTCTGGGGCGGAGTGGGAAAGGAACCAGGACCTAGACTCAACGGCGAAGGCGTAACCGCCGACGATAGTCTGAGAGGCGGCGTGGGAAACGTGCCAGGACCTAGATAAGAAATCTTAGGAATAGTCGGGCTCGATGATGGAGCAGATGAGGGGGTAAGTGAAAAGGATGCCGGTGAAGAGTGGTTTGAAGTGTTAGACATCGTGCCTGGCGTGACGATGGGATTGCTCATGGTCGTATCTGGAGATGACTCGCTTGTTGTTTGAGGATCTTCGATTGATCGTGTGCTATTGGAAGTTATCTGAATACTAGTGATATTGTTAGATGCTGTTATAGACGGGTCTGCTGCAGTAGAGCTTCCAGTAGAGGTGATGGTAGAGTTCGTGATAGAGCCTGCAGCCGAACTCGTAGCCAAGCTTTCAGCGGAGCTTGCGGTAGAGTTCATAGTAAGTCTCGCAATAGAGGCAGTAGCAGAGCTGCCAGCAGAGGTAATAGTAGAGTTTGTAGTAGAGCCTGCAGTGGAACTCGTAGCAAAGCTTTCAGTGGAGTTTGTAGTAGAGTCCGTATTAAATCTTCCAATAGGGATCGTAGGAGAGCTTTCGGTAGAGCTTTCAGTAGAGCTTGTTGTAGAATTTGTAGTAGAGTTTGCAATAGAACTCATGGCAGGGCTTTCGGTAGAAGTCCTAGTCGAGTTCATAGTAAGGCTTGCCATTGAACCTTCAGAAAAGCTTGTCGTAGTGCTGGTGTAAGTTATGTTAGAGCTCGATGTAATGTTGGGCATGGTAGTGAAACTACTGGTTGAAGATCCATCAAGGCCATTGGGATCATTCAGATCGCTAGAGTTACTTGGGTCACTTGAGCCGTTAGGATCATCGGGGTCTTCTGGATTTTTAGGGTTATGTAAATTTATCCCTGGAGGAAGACCGGTTGAGGTCGGAGTTGGTGCAGCGGTAATCGTAGCGTTATCATTAAACGGGGTGCTCTGTGATGTTATGCCCGTGGATAATCTCATCCTATTCATTGTCTCCCCAACAGAGGTAGAATTGACCGCGCCGGTGGAAGTAGGGAGTGTGCTGTTTAACCCCATCGATGGCTCCATGGTGCTTGCCATCGGGCTTGTAGAGGTTGTCGGATCAGCTTCACTAGGTTGTGTCCACGTAACGTTCATAACTAATGAGCTAGAGTTGGACACCGTGGCGTTAATGATTCCTGGATTATAGTCACTACCACCGATCGAACTTGTAGTTGGTAAGGATGAAGCAGTGGTATTTAGCATCAAGCTAGACGTTGCGGTTTCCATAGATGATGGGCTTGTTTCTGTGGGTGATCTGAATTTCGTGTAGCCTACGGGACGGTCTGAAATGCTTGTTGAGCGTGCAGAGCCGTTGGCCGCGAAGTTGTCTGGATCTATCGAAAAACGGCGAGAGCCTGGTTTGGGTGTCTTGCTGACAGATGGTCTCGGTCGGTCGAGAAGAGCTTGCTATCATTGTTGTGCCACTACCTTGCATTTTTGATGTTTTTACAGGAATATTCTGGCTGGACGCAGCAAGGCTAGAGGCACCGGGATCCTCAATCGACGCAGTCGAGTCAGCTGTGCCCGCCCGCGTGCTGCCCATCATGGCATCATCTATCATGGAGCCATTATGGCACTTCTCAGCTGAGGAGATGTCATGTTAGTAACATAGTTAAGAGATTGAGTTCTATGACTTACCGGCGTAGATAGGTAGATATACTGGAGTGCAGTCAGCTGGGCCTCCTGATTTAGTGAATGTTGCGTATATGTGACCATTGGCGGCTTGACAGAATTTAGCTGCACCTCCATAGAACACAGGATTTCGCCATTCTAGAAACCCATCTACATCTTCGAAGCAAGACGTGATGGAACCCTCGGGATGACTGGCTAAGTCTAAGTATCTCACTCCAAAGTTTGCAGATAGAGTCTTGCCAGCACTCTGTAACCTGCAGTTACCTAGGACGAATATTTGGGCCTCTGAGCATTCGGTCGTGGTTCCGTATGACGGGTCTCCCACAAATCCTTCGCGTAGCTCTGAAGTCGTTGTGTCCTGGTTGCTATATCTTGCAATACCGAATATTCTCGGCAACGCCTGATAAAGTGTTAAGTGCACTGCGCGGCTGAAGCTTAGAGCCAGAGAGACGACAAAATACTTACAGGAGAATTTATCTGCCCAGGCACGACACTCGCCGCTTTAGTGTCAGCCGGTGGTTGGTTCTGTATAGTTCTCGTTGGACTATGAGAGGATGTTCTATCGCCAGGTTTTGTGCTAGAATAAGACATAATTGGCCGCCCAGGTGCCAACCCATGGGCGGACGGCCCAACGTTGACCCTCTGGTCATGTCCTTGTGTTTGTGTATCGGCATCCGCAAGCTTGGTATAGGGATCCCCAAGTTGAGATTTTGAGTGCGCGACAGTTAGATAAACAGGGTCTTCATGGTGTTCTACTACCGCTTAGATTAGCTACGGTGCAGATATTGCAAAAGAAGCAAAAGTCTAGCGCACCGTTTGCATCGTTCAGTGAATCTGTACGTGGTCCATCACCCTTGGATCTAGTGGTGGCGTCTGATGAAAGAGTTACCAACACAGTTGTCATGTAGGTGCGACATATGGATCGGGGTTGCTGGCCAAGGTCACGACGCTCGTTCGAATTTGATGACCAGTTTTTGCTGGTGTCTAGTCCATGGCCTGCATGGACTAGGCAAGCCAATAAGGCGGAATACGGGATCGTCAGTGAAAGATGCATTAAATTAGGGGAATCCAGTCATGGCATAGCATTGGAGTTTTGTTTTTGGGTGTAGATCAACCTAGCAGAATAGTTCTGATGGCCTACTCTTATAAATAATATTTATTGTCGGCTTTGTTGTATTCGAAATCTCAATTGAAATGCAGATAATTAACGTCAGGTATGCCGGGCGGCTTATGACTCCTGAGACAATCACAAATTCAGCCATTCCTGAGTACAATCCAAGTGTCTCATCGCGCCATAACTATTTACGATTAAGGATTCTTCAACATCGTAACGCGACCTTCATTCTCGGTGATGTTGTTGTAAACATGTTGGCATCAACAAGAATTAGTTATATATACGCGACTGGCGCGCCCGGAATATCGCAGCCCATCCCTTTTTAACTTCTACGTTATGTCTTGAGGCGTCGATCTTTTCAAGGGCAATTATTCTCGATGCGATACTTACTTTTTGTCGTGCTGCAAATTTCCAGCGGCGTAGGCATCAGCGTCGCCTCAGCCCAGCAACTTGCCTATTCCACTTTTGCTGTAACAGAATGCGTTACCGAGACCGACTCACCGTCCGACCACGATGCCATTCGGCCAACTGGACCAATTGTCAACATAGCTCCAATGGCCAAGAATGAGCATTCCGCCCCGATAACACTATCCTATTCGATGCCCCATTGTGCATCTGGTGATTGTCCAGGCTGTAGTTAGTATTCACAAATCTTTTATTATTCGATTGGCAACAGTTCTGTGCCTCTGTGTCATTTTTTATGCATGGCTCCCAAATACCTTATTTCAGAGTCAGTTTTTTGGGGGTGCACACCGTAGTTTCTGACTCTTGATATCTTACATAGCAATACTAAGCTCCTTTACAACGGCATACCCGGCATTCCAAACAGCAGGAGCCGTGGGCATGAAAAGACAGAATTATGTTATCACGGAAACATATGTCGGTCTATCATCCCTTCCAACCTTCGCAAAGCCCACTCAATTACCATATGGGTTCGTCACAGGCGTTGAGACATGCAACTCGGGCGTATGCGGACCGGAGGCTATAACTGCCACCGTGACATATCCTGCTGGTAACGCACCATTCGCGGGCGCAACGGCCCATGCACACGGTTCGGGATGTGGCCCAGGAGGTGGCGCCGAATGTCCGAGCCTTCCAACTCACACGGGCTCTCTGGACATTGCTGCTGTCCCCTTTATGGCACCGGCGCAGCCGGCAGCAGTGGTTGCAGCCGTAGTTGCAGGCGGGAATGTTCTTCAGGGCCCATATGGTTTAGCCATTGCATTCATTATGCTGATAGCTGTGCTATAAAGGGGTGGGTGTAAGTGAATCATGGACATTTCTAATTAGGTTGCGAATTGGGTATTATATAATTATCATTAGTAATCAACTACTACCAGCAATCCTACCCCCAGCCAATCAGTGGGATGGTTTTACCAGTTCAATTATGTAGATCATGAATTGGCTTCTGACTATATGGGTTCCTCCTATGATAACTTCCACATTTCCATCTTTATCAAATGAATGGGCGGCAGACTGGTAGAAATTCCGTAACTACCTAGGTATGCACCAGTGTACAAGTAGAGGTAAAGGCTTAGTCTCATATGCGGTGTTACATTCTAATTAATCGAACTGGAGCCCAAAACTCTTGCTGCTAACAACGACCTGGGCGGAAATATTTTAAGCAAATTCTGGTGCAATTAGGCATATCAGCAACTGCTGTATAAATTAGGAGATTATCGAATAGGAAGAGATTCGCCGATAGCTCCGGAGTCTGGACTACTTAGGCAAGTGGAAAACAATCTTGTTTCCGAAGTTGTTTGAAGTCGATCTTGTGGCGCGGGACGGCTGGCAAAATCCAGCTGATGGGACCCTGTAACGGCAATCGATGCCGCGGCTGTGGCTTACGGGCATCCTTTGAGGATTGGAAAGTAAGACATGATGTCAGAGATAGAAGTAAGACGAATGTTAAACAACGGATACAAGCCTCGCCTAAAGGAAATGTAACCAAGAGATAGGGGTTAAAGAGGATTTGGAGACTTGCTTGTTGCGCAGTATGAATGAGCAATATTGTCGAGGGGGTAGCCTCAAAACCAAATTTCACCGAAATAGCAGGCCATAATCGTGTGCCAATTAGCTTGCTCTACGAGGAAAGACTACCTGGTTGTTTGAAGTAGTTTCGTTTCGAGCTTTGACATATAAGCTTCACGCTGCAGTATATATTACCTGAACCTAGTTAATAACGCCCGTGATTTTTACCTCGACATACGATAACGATCAGCCCCTATCATCCAGGTCATCGCTACGGGTTAAACCTTGGCTTAGGTATGCTATTATATATTACTTGGATTAGAATCGCATAATGTTGAAAACACGGTGACTTCTCCCGCCAAGCTTCATAGCTTTGCGAGGGAGCAACAGTTTTCATGAACTTATGACCTGATGTGAATGAATACTCAATTAATATGAATTAATTCTAATGATCCGAATGATCGGCAGCATCCTCGGGAGTCGATCATATATTCATTCCATTATCAAACAAGTATCGATGTTGCCTGTCACATAGTAAACCGGATAGGCAAGAGAGTACTTTATGATTCTAGCGAACCATTTGCCAAACCTCATCACACTGGTGTGATGCGCGTATCTCCTTTCTTTTTCCGCCTATTGTAATTAACGCGGTAATCGTTTAGACGACAACCAAGGGAGGATTACGCAGTTAGGGGTTGAAACGGGTTTCAAACCCTTGCCAACGGCTGTTCTGTCTTGGCTTCGGCGGCTCGATCCATTGGAGGCGCAGGGGTTGGCACCCTAAAAGCCCCCCCGCTGCAGGGTCCTTGTGGTTAGCTTACTTCCTTCGAGAGCGAATTACACTAAAGCTGACATCGTACGTTCACCCTATCAAGATACCTACCGTTTTATCTGGAAATTTGGTTGTAAACCACACTCACATTCAATCAATACACTCGCGGTTATGTTGAGTATACACTATCACACGAGAAGCTCTGGGTCTGAATCTCGAACCCAATACATATGCGCCATTATGAAGTCCCTATATAACGTGGTCAAGGAGTGATGACGAAGCTACCCCAAATTTCTGTAATTCTGTAACATCACAGCGCGTTTCAACCATACTTGAGACGCCTGGTTGTTTTCGCATATTCCTCACCACCCCGGCCGCTTCGATCACCCGGATTCCCCTTTGATCTTTGCTTGGCTAGGCTTGGAAAAAGCTTAACAAATGCTTGATGTTATTTGACGGTCCTTTATTGAGAGAGTGGATCGACAGCCACAATCCCGGGTTGTGTAGTGTACCACTCTCCATCCTTCTTTATACTCATGTTTGAGGATTTCGTGGATCATCACACGGTCAAAGAAATGATGCGACAGGGGAACGGAGCATGGCTAAGTCGGGAAAGGCTGTGACTTGCTCGAAAGAAGTGGCCTCCGACCCCAGCTCCCTGGTTAGCTGGCTTTGGTATATTATTCCAGACTTCTCAACTTATCATTTCTCTCAATCTTCATCTTGGCAACCATTCTTTTGTTTCTTTCCCTTCGTACTACTAGGCTGGCCGATTTTTTACTCCCTTCACCCTCTCCCTTGCCTTCATCACCACAACTTCGTTTCTTGTAAATTGTTTGGATACCTTATACCAGGGAACAACAAACTAACTTGGGTTCCTTGATATACTTTTCGTTTCTTTACTGCCTGGTGTGGTCACTTTTCAAAACTTCTACATTCTCAGCCATCATGCATTCCCTAACTAGCATATTGCTCGTCGTATACGGGCTCATGGCCCTGGCAGCCGCCTCGCCAACCAACATGATCCAAAAGCGCGGCGTCTACAAAGTCGATCGAGTGCGGAACCCTAACCCCGTCCCCAGAAACGGGCCTCGTTCTCTTCTGAAAACACTTCGGAAATATCGTATGCCTGTGCCGGCTTCGCTTCTCAACGCTGTCGAGCAGCAGGAAGAGCTCATCTCCAAGAGGGAGCCCAGGAGACAGAAGGGAATGGGCAATGGGGCAAACGCCGGCGGTTTCACTGCCGCCGCTACCGGCCGCAAGGGTAAAGGTCGTGGCCGCAAGGGCCAAGGTCAAGGAAACGCTGGGGCCGGGGCCGGGGCTGGCGCTGCTGCTGGCGACTTGGCTCCCCAACAGGCTGCCGCCGCAAACACGAACGGTACAGGTATCGTGGAGAACGTACCTGAAGCTAACGATGTCGAATACTTATCCCCGGTCAACATTGGCGGACAAGTCGTGAATCTCGATTTCGATACTGGCTCATCCGATCTCTGGGTCTTCAACACGCAGCTGAGCGGTGCGGCTACAACGGGTCACTCGCTGTACGACCCCTCGAGCTCTGCCACATTCAAGCTTGTACAGAACGCCCAGTTTCAGATTCAGTACGGTGACGGCTCAGGTGCTGAGGGCGTTGTTGGCACGGATGTTGTCAACATCGGAGGTGCCGAAGTAAAGGCCCAGGCCGTTGAGCTGGCAACTGCAGTAACCCAATCTTTCGTCGACGATACCTCCACCGATGGACTACTGGGACTTGCCTTCAGCTCGATCAACACCGTGCAGCCACAGCCGCAAAAGACGTTCTTCGACAATGTGATGGCATCGTTGGCCGAACCCCTTTTCACAGCAGACCTTCGAGCTGGCGCCAACGGTGCCTACGAATTCGGTCGTATCGACACATCTAAATTCACCGGCGACATGACTTTCGTCGACGTCGACAACTCCCAAGGATTCTGGCAGTTTACCAGCGACAGCTTTGCGGTCGATGGCGGAAAGGCCCAGACCTCTGTTGCTGGTAACCAGGCTATCGCCGACACCGGCACCACCCTCCTGCTTGCCGACCCCGCCGTCGCTACAGCCTACTATGCCCAGGTCCAGGGCGCGCAGAATGACCAGCAACAAGGTGGATTCACCATTCCGTGCAATGCTAAGCTGCCCGATCTTCAACTTGCCGTCGGCACGGCCATGGCTACCGTGAAGGGCGCCGACCTCAGCTTCGCACCAGTGGACCAAGCTGGCCAAAGTAAGTTAACTCTACTCATCATTCTCACCTCCGTTTCCTTACCCTTCAATAAACCTCTGGCAAAGAACAGAAGCTGACCCAACACCTCACAGCATGCTTCGGTGGTCTTCAGGCTGGCCAGTCGGGTGGCTTACAAGTTTACGGAGATATCTTTTTCAAGAGCAACTTCGTTGTGTTCAACGGAGGCAACAACTCGCTGGGTTTCGCGCAGCACGTTTAAGGTGTATATACTAGGAACGTCAGATTTCCCCTTGTAGAGTCGACGGATATAGGATCATATAACAATAGACGCTGAGAATTAAATGGTTGACTTCACTTCGTTACTCTTCTAATGCCATCGTCAAAGGATTGTAGAGTACGGGATAGCTCTCATCGTGCATGTTTCGGGTGATAAGTTTCCAACTGAGTTCTAACTTGACCTCGTTTACTATTATTCATCGCCTCTTCTTAGCTTTCATCTATATTCGTCAAGGGCGATGGCGTGAAGCGTGCTTGGAGTATTCATCCTAATTCCTATCTTCAGATGACCCGTTGCACTACGGCGACCAATTTTGCACCGTTACTGTTGTCATCTTGGTATGTATAAGTTACGAAAGAAACAAGGTGGGTGAGGGTATGAAATGAAATTGTGGTGGAACGTTGATAGATCAATCTTGAGCGCCGATTAGGCCGCACCTGAGAAGAACAGAGCAGAGGATGTCATCTTCTCACTTCGCTTACTGGTTTCACCCCGAAGTTGAAAAGGACGTTTACAACTTTCAAGCAATCCCCATATGTGATTGAGCTTCAGCTTCGAAGCAATGCAACGATATGTACCATTCGTAAGTAAGTAACTCGGCCCGTAGGCAATATATACGAGAAGAAGAAGAGTAAAATATATACATGAAGTATATCGCACCAAGCAACCCTTGGGGATGAAAGCGAGAGTAAACAAGGCATCCTTAAAAAGAAGCGAGCGTAAAGTTTTCCCAAAATGTCCCATCCATACCTGTACGCCTCACTGATGCAACCAGCCTACCGCAGAGCCCAACTCCTCGCCATGCGTGTGCTGATAAACCGCGTATCAAAAGAAGTCCTGAGGCCGGAGCTCCCGTTCCCGGTCCAAGTGACCACCGTTAGTCAGTCAGACAGAGCCTAATTTGGTCGAAAACCGGCGACAGAAACTTAGGACAGGTTCTTCTTGATGTTGTCGTACTTGGAGTTAGGGTACGAGAGCAAGTTCTGCGACTTGTCGAGCGAGGCTGAGCCACCTTGGGCGGTGTAGGCGGCGTTGATCAGACTGCCGGTGCCGGTCCGGTCGCCGGAGGCTTCCCAGAACATGGAGCCGGCGAGGCCCTTGCTCTGGATGTAGGAGGCCTTGCGCTTGATCATGTCGACGTTGTCGTAGGAGACCAGCTCCTTGGTGGCGCTGTCGTACGAGTAGGACGCGCCGGCGACGGAGTCGTAGATCTCGGTGCCGGAGCGCGGGAGGACCTTGTAGTCCCAGATGCCGTTCTCCCACGAACCCGAGCCGACTCCGGTGAAGTTCTGGCCGATGCCGTTGGTGCTCTCGAAGGCGCGGCCGTAGAGGGGAAGGCCCAGGGTGATCTTGTTGGCGGGAACGCCGGCGGCGATATAGGCCTTGATGGCGGCATCGGTAGAGTATGGCGTGTCCTTGGGCTTAGCCGGGTCGGCGTAGAGGTTAGCCTGGTGGCCGGCGGTGGTGTCCCAGGAACCGGCATAGTCGTAAGCCAGCATGTTGAACTGATCGACACCGGCAGCGTTCATCGCGCTCAGCTTCAACTTGTTGTAGTTGTCCGGGCCGGCGGGTAGGGCTACGCTGAGGGTGAAGTGATAGTTGCTCGCGTATTGTGCTGAATAGCTGTCGAAGCTGCTTGCGGAGGGCGGTTAGAAGCGAAACATGTTGTTAGCCTCGGTGTCGCTTGCGGGCCACTCCCAATCGATGTCGATCCCATCAAAACCCCAATCCTTGACAAGTGTGACCGCAGTCTGGGCGAAGTTTTGGCGTGTCGCATCTGTGCTAGAGGCAGCAGCGAAACCGGGTGAGTATGTCCAGCCTCCTATACTGAGGAGCACCTTGAGTTGACGGTTGGCTTTCTTCAGTTGGTAGAGCTGCTTGACGCAACCGTAAGCGTTAGTGCCAACATCATTCCAAGCTATGGACTCTAGTTAGCAAATTATTTCCGTTTATATTCACCCCATAGCTCCCACAAATTTGGTTGGTTGGGCTGCGATATAGATAACTTACAATCGCCATCGTAGTGCTTTTCTAGATCAGCGTAGCTATCCGATGTATAGCTATCCCCTCGATTAGCGGCGCACAAATATTGTGGCTATTAGAGGGCTTACACAGTTCCGTCACTCATAAAGTTGGCGAATGAGTATAGCACCTGGCTGACCTGCGAAGCCGGTAGTTGAGCTGGCTGATAGTTTCGGCCGTAGATGCCCCTGAGTTCTTTTAGTCTCAAGCTCAGTTTCATGTAGGTTCCGCTGTTCTTACCAGTTCGTGAAGTACACGAGGTTCTTGAAGCTTGTAGCCCGTTCAACGACCTGAGAGATAGGACTGGCGGCTGCCAGTGATGCTGAAAGCAGCAGGGTAGCGATGTTCTTGAAGGCGACCATTTTGGCTTTGCTCTCGAAGGACGAGGTGATCTGGAGATGAAGCGTTGATGAAGGCGGCTTGATCTTGTCAGAAAGGAAAAGGATCAGCAAACTTATAGAGATATATATACAGATATGTGACTCCTATCTTACCTCCCTGAGAGTGGCAGCGGCTATTCACGTGTGTTGAGGAGGTAGTCGGACAAGCATGTTCAGCCGGGCAATAGGAGTGTTGATCTGAGTATCCGTGATGGCAACACCAAACCAGACTCAATAGTTCCACCGGCTGTCTGGATCCAAGGTGGCAACGTTGCCAGCATCCATGCCAGCATCCGTACAAGCGAAGCGCATCGCTTTGTGAATAGGGTGCGCCCACCCTCTAATCTGGCGGATCTGAGCTCTCTATCGGTATTGGTTACCTGGCGCTCCGGTGGTAAATGAACTTCATCTTCAACCAAGCGCGGTCGTGACAGACTCGTGAGGAATCACTGGCGCTCGTGCTCCTTCTAGTCCGCAGATGGAAGGTGTGCATTATCAATGTGTCTTGCATGCGTAGACATGGACGCCTCGGCAGATGGGACAGCCCAGCTTTTACTCAGGGGAAGTTCACGAGAACCACCAATCAGAGCTCAGGCCTTCCAACAGAGCTATGTCGCATGCTTTGCTCACGCGAAGACGCCCTACGCATAGTAGGGAGCCAGTGGCTTACGGCAAGGTTGCATCAAACCCTCATCTCCGATCCTCACACCACACCATCATTTGATAGTTTAGGGTCCCGCGCCAACTGTCACCTTGCATTATCATCTGCGAAATCAAGATAACCTTTAAATTTTCCCAGTTCCGCCGATCTTCGGCATTCTCATTTCAGGCTTGCTCGCTGCTGTATTTAGTTGTGACCTGAATCATTAATCATTAATCATAAAAGATGGCATTGTCCAAAATTCATCTATTAGAGAAGTAACTGCCTTAACGGCTTTAAAGATCAGATGATTAACGTCGAACCGGATTTTGCATTAGTGTAGGTACAAAAGGCTAGTTAACTCCTTCACATTGCTCCACGCCAAGGAAGATGCCGGATCTTCTCCAATCCCCGCGTCCGAAGTGACAGGTTCAGTGGCCGTTTGAAGCCCACACCATACCCGGTTTGATAAGATTTCCTCATTAGGGCTATCTCCCGGTTCAGCCAATAAGCTACGGGCTGGGCAAGATGAAATAGTTGCGCTAAAGGAAGGTCACGCCTATGCTTTCGAGTAACGCCTGTGCCTAGATAGTCTAAGTATTTACACAAGAGAGTCGCTCGGGAAGCGCTCCTTTCCGCATCGTGGTCAACGCCTGGTTGCATCAAATATCGCGAGCATGTTTGCAACGTTACGAATCTGGTGTGATGACGCCCACTGCAAGCCAAGGCTCAGAGGAACTCAGTGGTTGCTATCCTCCATAGATCGCGATAGAGCTATCGTGAGAAGCATTTTCCTCCGGCTAAGATGATAGCACTAACCTCGCAAGCAGATAAATACCACCGCAAGTTAACTTGTGCTCTTATGGGTCCGTGATAGCACGACGTAGCATTAGAGCGTGCTTGACAGCCCAGCGGGTAGATAGCCCCTCGCCATTGCGACCTCCAGGTTCATCTGCCAGCACATACAATAGATCTCATGGTGTTAGATACTAGAAGAAATCCCAGTCGAAACATTCCGGGGCGAGTATAATCATTTCCACTGCCATAGCGCTCTAGCTCTATAAAAGGAAGTCGGGCCGAAGATAGATCTGATAATGACCAGAGAGCCGGGAGGAGCTCGGTAGTGTGCCGGATGAGCGATGGGAAGGATATAAAGCCCCACGCTCTAGAACGTTGATAAGCCGCGAGGTAGCATAGCACATTAAAATGAGCCTTCGCCTCGCCTCGATCGTTGGGTGTCGATGTCTCAGATGGTGAAGGCAATAGATGCAACGACGGCGAATGGAGAGCGATATCCTGCAATGCTAGTTCACTGCGGTTTTGATTGGACCAATCATAGCTAATCTCGCCAGAATTCTTTGAGACGCTCTAAAGGGTGAAGCTTATTTGAGGCTCTGGGGAGCATTTAGGGATCGGCGGCATATCGCGTTCTAGAGCCAGGTGCTCTCGACCCTCCCCCTTATTATTGGCATCATACAGATATAGATGGAACTATGCGGTGGGATCGTGTGAATGCCGGGGTTGTATCACCATCCAAACTCGGGAATAGCAGTTGAAACCATGAAATTGCCTATAGCAAACGAGCGAGGGTAGAATGCGCCCGAATCGGATGGTGTTGAGAAATAAGAAAATTATAGGAGCAAGAGGCTGCAGATCGACAATCTTATTACCTTTTCAGGCAGGTCCAGGGTCTCATAAGCTTAGGCCACGTGCCGCTGGACGTGTACCTGTATCACATCTTGACATTGGTAAGTGTACGTAAGGTCGTTCACTTTTATCTAATTTGACCTTCTACCAATCGTGCGACAGTATGAGGTTTACCAAACATTTATGTGAGAACTCGCTTAGCTATGAGTAGTGTATATACAATGTATTTCTTTCGCCCCAACCCAAAACTTGTGTGTCTGTCTTAACCCGAGGTCCCGAGGTTGATTACTTTTATCTTGGGTTTTAGGTAGTCACGGCATACACTATTGTACCTAGATAGAGTTGATGTCTAGTTAGATCTATTTGGACATACATGTGATTGCGATATATTTATTCGTTGAGTTAGACTGTGACTTCTTTTAGTCGGGGTTTGCTTGCGACTCGCCTGTGGTTACTCGGCCGCACGTCATGTGTATTACCTTTCTCACCACCTTCTCCTTTCTAAAAGACCATGCCGTTGAGCGTGGCTTAAACAAATGTGCAGCGGGTAACAAGTTATAGGCAGTTTCAATCATGCCTTTCATAGTTTAAATCTATCGTGATATTGACCCATGATAAAGATACTCTATTCCATAGATATCTAAGGGTGCCAGCCTCAATCAAGCATGAACCCGAACTCGCGTATTCCGCTCGCCCTTGTTCTCGATACAACATTATTCACTTCACAACCTTATGTGATTATGATCGGAGCTAGTCGGAGCCTTGCTTATCCCCGAATAATTAATGTTCGCCGCCGATAGTGACCGAGGCGGGGCAGTGTAACGATGTCTTACTCATTCATCAGATTCACATGATCCAAGTATCTGCGCCGAGAGAGGCAGGCATCCAAGTGTGAAGTATCAGCTCAAATCCAAGCTCTTCCACTGTCGCACTGTCAGGAGCGCGGCTACTCATAAGAAATAGCGTGGGTGATACGGACGTCTTTAATGGGCACCGGTAGAGATGAGAAACATTAATAGCTTCTTACAGTACTCCGTATATAAGCATGCTATTCTCCGTCTATGCTCATGACCAAAGAATGATGTCGCTACTAGATTCATCCCTATGATTTCTCATGAGTGAATTATCAGCTATTCTTTTCTTGAAGGTGAGTGTATTTGCGAAATCGATCTCAAGTAACCGTGAGTTGTGCAGGTGGTATAAAAAGGTATAAATAATCCTTCTCAAGTAATGAGCTCCTCGAACTGGCTTTAAACTGCGGCGTTATGTATCTTAAGTTTGTTAACAACCAGAGTGGCGGCGCCGTCTTTCGGCCCGGTCCGCTTCTAGCGTAGTGTACCTACTTTATGGTAATCTCTCGCGTGAAGGACCGACGCTTCGGGGTTTGCTGATCAGTGCCCAAATGGTGTATGGTGAGTTAGCGCCTGATGCGATCAGCCGAGATCTTGCTCCTCCATCCAAGACAGCTATTTTGAAACGCAACCGGGCCAGCTCTACTATCAATTAGAGAGGTATAGGGAAGAGGGAAGGTTGTCTTACAATCGCAAGGCGGATCATATTGGCTGTCATGCACTGCACATAGCTATTAATTAAGGGCAAATGGAAACTGCGAAAACATGAATAGGTGTGTGAGAATATGGCCGAAATAAAGGCAGCTATCTTTCGATTTAGCGTTCCCTTTTCCACGTCTCATTCCGCTGTCAGTCATGGGCATTTACATATCTTGGACATTCAACAGCGAATTCCCCCAATACCACGCCGTTTCGAAGAACATATGAGGTTCGCCAAACAATCTATCTGTAAGTCGTTTTTGAGTTAGAAGGCATTCGGGAGTCCAAGGGAGGCTGATGCAAGCGACGCGTCGCAGGTAAGGCAGCCAGTCTCAAGGTGTAGTCAAAGAGCAGCTGAGTATAAGAGCATATACGAATGCTGACCAGACAAGAGCAATGGTGTGCGCTTTACCTGGTTTGTGCAAACTTCGTCTGCCACTCTTTCCGCGGTGCGCTTTAGCCATGTCCAGTTCGGGGTGAGGCAGCTGAATGCATGCCTACAACTTGGAACCTAGACGCATTCGCTGTCGAACCAGAACATGAACGTGGCTGTGATCAATGCGATACAAATTCACCTCGATCGTAAACAGAGGAGATCATGCACGTCAAAGGTGACCACGTTGAGGCGCCGAGATGGTACTAACAACTTGATTCGCTTGTACCCGACCACTTTTCGAGCGCGCGGCAGCACTATACGTGCCACTAATACAGAGGAACGTGGTGCCCTCACATGGCTAGGATTACGATAGTTGAACCCATTGGACAAAGTCTAAATTGAAAGGGTTTTTTATTTGAGCATGCGCTGATTAACAGAATTGCATGATAAACGAGAAACGAGATAATCCCCAATCAAGAATGGCGATTTCAAGAATTGGTCGAGGTGTCGGCCGAGATGTTGCTGTTGTTGTGCTGTTTTTGTTGAATTTTAAGGGGTCGATGCAACACCGACACACCTGCTGGCGTGAACGGATCTGGACGGATGGGCAGACGAGCCCTCCCCAACCTCGTGAGTTTCCACCTTGGCCACTTGTCTAACCCAAGACAGAGTAAACCTATACGGTGCTGGATAATATGCGATCCCGGGTTGGTTTGATTTGCTTCGTTCAATTTCACGCAATTTGTGCTGATCGGCAGATTGAAGGTAGTGGAATCCATGCGGGAGGGACTTGTGAGATTGCGTTATTCAAGACTACCTGTTTCCTTATTCAAGCAGCCACCACTTACAGCCCTCTGCGGCCATGTTATAGCGACCGATACCGATAATGGGCGGTTACCTGCCGCCTGTTGCTAGCTCGATCTAGATAGGATAGGGCATTGCATTACTGTAGAACGGGAGGGGGGGCCGAACCGGGAGCAGGAGCTGGAGCTGGGCCTGGTACGATGGGAAGCGAGAGCGAGAGCGTGTAGCGCACGACAAAATCACACAGCACAACAAACACCTCCTCTCCTCTCTCCGCGTGTTCTTCCCACTCTTCTTCCCAACTGATTCCCCTCTTCCAGCAAGTATCTTCGTCTCATTAGGCTCATTTCGCATCAAATCTCATGCAGATTCTATTTGCTAGACTCGCGCCCTCGCAAATCACCGAGTCCACGTCAATTTCGGAGACATACAGACGGCCCCGTCGCAACCTCACTGTAAGCCATCTATCGCGTGCAGCTTCGTGTCGCATTCCATTTGGCGTCTGCATCGCGCGTCGCACAGCATAACCCAACTACTTATCGTCTAGATTACATCGCATTCTAACCTTTGGTATAGCTTTTGCCCCCCAATCTTCCCGAATCACGTCCAAGATGCCTCGTGAAGGTACCCGGTCGGCCACCGGCAACTCGCGTCCGCGCGTCTTCCAGACTGTCGACACGGCTCCCGTCATCAAGCGTACAACCAAGCCCAAGACGAAGAAGACGGATGCCGAGCCTACCGTGAAGCCCGTGAAGCCGGCTGGCGTCACAAAGAAGAGAGCGCCCAAGAAGGATGGCGCTGTTGAAAAGGTACGTTTAGACACGATATTCTCTCCCCCATGCGTATTAGACCGATCGACCATCTCTATGCTGGTGTTCGAAGGTCCGCGAGAAGCACATCAGTGTTTCGACTATCATATCCCTCGTGTGTCGCGTCGCATCGTGACGTCGCCTTATCCCCAGCCGCAGCACATACTCCCATCTTGATATTCACATCCCTGCCTTGAAGCTTTGCCATCACACCTGTATCGTTGTAGACCCCGCTAACACGCGTCATAGGTCAAGGCTGCCGCTAAGAAAGTCGAGGTCAAGGCAAAAAAGGTAATAAAGCCACTCCGTCCCTTGACGATCCTTCTATCCTAATTCTAACAAATCATACAGGCCACCGCAAAGCCGAAAACTGCCGCCGCAGCCAAGTAAATGCTCATTTAGTATTATGAGCATTCCCTAGTGTGCTCGGGGTTTTTTTCAAGGCCACCTTTCTAGGAAATTGGTTGCACTATAGGAGGATTCTTCACCACACACGGCGGTCTCATCTCAGGGCAAGAGGGCGGCTTGTTGATCTGCTCACACAGCATTGTCTCATTTGAATTTTTCTACTACACGAGCCCAGGCGTCTGTCTCTACAAGACGCCTGCTACAAAAATACTCGTACTGTTAGGCGTTGGGGAAATTTGGTTCACGGCAACGGCAGGCGGGGAAATCGTATGATGTTTGTTATGAGACCACTTTGTGCTCTTTATAGGTTCTGAAAAACGATTTCCGGCCTCGACTGGAAGCTAACCTTTAATTTTGTTCCCACTTTCATGACAATGACTGTTGACCTTCCATGTACACTGCTTAAATTTGAGCGGTTCACACTTTCTGTGCATCATCGTCGCCGTTTGCTCTTTGCACACGCTAATCACATGTTATAACAGTAAAGTTTTCATAGGGCACTATTGCACGAGCCAGATTCAACAGCTAATGCCACCGTTGCCCCCAAGGACACACTGCAACACTTGAAGTCTGCCATTGTTGTTGAGAGCATGAATTGTGAGGGTCTCAGAATCTTCGAGACATCATCCCGTCTCAAAAGGGAAACAGCATGCTCTGAAAGCTTCTAAAGTAGGGAGAGATTGGCTCCGAGAATTTAGAATATGGCTAGCAGCGTCCATTAACTCTTGAAATGAGAGAGGGGGGAGAGAGAGAGAGAGAGAGAGCCGGCGCCATGTTAAGAATTAGGGCAAGGACTATGAGCTGAATCCGGGAAACCATGTATTCAAGGATTTTAAAGACCTATGATCGATCGAAGGCCTCGTAACTTTCGAGAGAAACTGTAGCCGGTAATAATATATTACAAAACAACGTTGAACGAATATTTCTCTCTAATTTTATACTTGTCATATTTATTAGTATTCAGCTAACAGTTTCACGAGGCTCAGCGCACCTCAGAGGGTCTTACTCTCTATGGACCTTTGCTACCTTCCAGGTTCTCTAACAGAGTCGCCATCGGTTGCCATCTCTACTAACTGAACGGGGTCATCATCGGTCCTATTACGTCTAGGAGAAACCATTCTCTGAACCTACAAGACCACTAAAATATATACAACATGCTACAGCATCAAATTGGGATTTACTCACACGGGTTAAACTGCCTTCAAAATATGAAGATAGCATATAGCAATGACTTTCTATGAGGACTCTCCCAAATAGGACCTTCTACTACTAAAAGGTCCTCCAAACCCGATTCTTCTACTAAGGGCTGTTCAGACTTGCCTGCATACCTTGATTTTCTAGTGAAATTACCGGTTGAGCTTTACAGAAAGGATAATTCCATGTTTAAAGCTCATCCCTAAAGTGAGGCTCCTTACATGTTGATAGAGTGCAGAAATTGAATCTTGTTCGTAAATAACAGACGGGCTGGCATTGTACAACAAGAGAATGGGAAAGAGAAAGCGGAGGAAGGAAAGCCAGTCATTTTGTTCAGAGCGAACTCAGTGTTCATGTACTCAAAATCTTGCGAGATAACAAGAACAACGCCTTTATTTGAGAACTTAGGCCTTGTTTGACCCTTCCTCATGTGCATAAAAGGGGATTTATTCGTTCGTTCATCCCCCTTTCTTTCAACCCTTCAACGACATCTACAAAGAGTCTTTCAACCATCAATTAACCATCTTTCAAGACTCCAAAACATCAAGTTTCGCACATAACAACTTTTATTATCATTACCACTTACAAAGCAACAATGGCTTTAGCACAGTACTTTCTTTTAGAGAGCCTTCTCTGGGAGTTTTTCGAGCGCCGGCTTTCTACAAGGTATATTCGACAATACAGGCCGTTCCCTATCCCATCCGAAAATGCACGTCTCTTTAATACTTCTGATGTAAGTATTATTATCCCCACAATCAACTGGGAGCCAGAGTCCTTCTCAAGGGCCCTGCTATCAATGCTTACCAACGCGCCTCTCGAAATCATCATCGTCACTGTAGATAGTGAGAGGCAAAAGGCAAATGCTTTTCTTGAATCATTCATGCAACAATCGGGCTCGACCACAGAGAGTCAAATTGCTGACATCATCACAGTATTGTCTATCACTCGTCCGAACAAACGCGACCAACTTGTCGCGGGTATTAGAAGAGCGAGCGGGAGCATTTTCGCATTTGCGGACGATGACGTCCTCTGGGGAGAAAACACGCTTCTACACTTACTCGCACCATTTCAGCAACCTGACATAGGTCTAGTCGGAGGCCCAATAGAGTCCTACCTTCCCGAAGAGCGACAGGACCCCTCCGTCATAACGCCCTTCGAGGTGGCAGGGCTTCGCAACCGCTCAAGACGTCGTGGCGGCAACAGAGCTTTCTATATAGCAGATGGCTCTACGAATTTCACGGTATCAGGCGCAACTATGCTACTCCGAGGAGCCGTAGTTCAAGACCCAGACTTCCAAAACGAATTCATGCTCGAGACTTTCGCGGGCATCCGTCAAAACTCGGGCGACGACGCTTTCATCACCAGGTGGGTATTGTTCCAACACCTCAGGAAGGACCGTCAAGGTAGGCGCCCATGGCGGCTGGGGATGCAACTTACGCCCGAGGCCGCAGTCTCGACAACCCTCATGACTGATCGAAGGTTCATAGATCAAATGAAGAGATGGCTAAGAACAGGCTTACGCTTCCGCCTGACTTGCATCTTCCGAGATCCTGGGTTGAGAAACTTTTGGCATAGAACGCCTTACATGTGCCGCAAAATGGTCGAGGGGATGTATAACCCCATTCTAAACATACTCTGGTACGTCGCCTTCTTCTTAACGCTTCGCCAACGCCCGCTAGTAGCCCTGATAATTGCTCTTTACTACTTATACGGCTTAGTCAGTAGCATCTGGGCGTTCGCGAATGAATTCCCTTACTGCCGCGGGAAGCTATGGGCTGCCGTCATTGCGGACAAGGTCTCGCTTATCTCCGATTTCTATAGTTGGTCCACACTTGCTTCGGAGAGCTGGGCCTCTCGAGGCGTTGATGTAGAAACGGAAGGAAAGCCTCGCAGACATCTGGATCTGGATGAGTAGATCATCCGAAGTGCTAAGATAGCTGATCTAAAGACTTAGTCCTACAATGGGTATTCATACGAAGAAAAGAAAAAGTAACTTATTACTTCCAGCTGACAAAGGCCGCCTATCACTCTCTTTGTTTGCAAGTAGCATGTACACCATGAGATACAGGCGTAGTTTTAGTAAAAACAAAGAGTAGTGTCTATCATAATACAAACAGAAGTAAAATAGAAATAAAATCTATCAAGGTATTGTTCAGAAAGCTCTCGTTATCAGATACATTATATAGTAGTTAACATAACGAATGAATGGCCATTCGTACCTTAGTTAGATACGCGACGTCGGTATTCTATGAATGTCAATAACCTTTTAATTATTTATCACTCTATAATTCATTTAATTTGTTTATTTTGTACAAAGGTCACCCCAGCTTCTTCATAATTAGCTCGATTGTTCCTTTGTTATGGAAGCACGTAGATCGAGCAGTAGAGTGGGCGTCGTGCCAAATTCGTCGATTAGCGCAAAGAACCCATACGCCTCAAATCGATGACGTCGTGACTCATCAACTTACACCATGAGATGCGCGCGGGCATAAAGATATAAATTAGCTATATACATGATGGACATGAGGAGTTAGATGGAATGTAGATTTAGCCCTCATACACGAGGAATGTGATGGTCTGTATTGCATCTTCCTAAGAGGGTCCTAAATGAATGGCTAGTGAGACTTATACCCGCGACATCGAACACGAGAGCGCGAACATAATGCCGCAGAACGGAAACAAGGTTACAGATGGGCGCAAGCGCGTGCTCGTCGTTGGTGCTGGCGCCGCCGGTATGGCAACGGCTTACCACTTATCACAGCACCCAGAGAAATTCGACGTGACGCTCATCGATGCGGTAGACTACTGCGGCGGTCAAGCCTTCTCGATTCCGCTTGATAAATCACGACATGGCGCCTCATGGTGCAACCAAGGCGTTCAGGGGGATCGTATATCTTCCATCACACGCTGACCATGTTCGCTCGACAAGGATACCACGCCGACCCCGTGAAGCTGCAAGTGTCGTTCGGGAAGGACGACACGTTTTGGACCAACATGTTCCCCACGGAACTTCTGGCGCGGCATCAGAAAGAGGTCGCCCGTTTGACGACCTTGCTCAAGCTCATACGCTGGTTTGAGGTCTTCTTCGCGCTTCTGCCCCTTCGTCTAGTGTTCAAGCTATTTTTGTTCTCCGAGGAGTTCACTAATACCGTCGCTCTCCCCATGACAGCGCTCTTTCTGGGAACTGGGAATGCCACGCCAGAGGTCCCTGCTATCATGTTCGAGCGGCTTTGTACGTCTCCGACTTATGGCATGTGGTACAAGCCGGACAAGAACACGGTCGTCAGTAACCAGCCGCCCATGGTCGTGTTCCCCAATCTATCCGAGTTCTACGAGACGTGGCGGAAGGACCTCGTTTCCAGGGGCGTGTCAGTCCGCCTCTCGACTGAGTTGTCGGAGATTGTGCGACGAGATAAGTCCGGCGTCGTTGTCAAGCTCAAGCCGCGTACTCCTGTGCCGGATGGTCACAATCCCAACGACGCGGATTTAAACGCGCCAACAAGTGAAGAGACTTATGATGAGATTGTTCTATGCTGTCTCGCAGACAAGGCAAAGGAGGTGCTGGGAAGGACCGCTTCGTGGCGAGAGAGGCGGGTTTTAGGCTCCGCCAAGTTCAGTGACGACATCACTATCACGCATAACGACGCAGAGTACATGAAGAAGCACTACGAGAACTTTTACAGAGAGGATTTAGCAGTGGCCAAGACAAATGGGGTTGACCAGACCTCGCGACTCAACTACGCCGCGGGTAATTTCCGTCCCATGTACTACATCAAGATGTACCCGCAAGACAAGTCGAAGCTGGAGATGTGTTTCGACACGACGAACTACCAGAGCCAGTTCCCGGAACACGTGCCATTTGAGCAGCACGTCTTCCAAACTATATACCTAAACAAGGACCGTGACCGGCATCTGTGGTCCGACGGCGAGATTCGTAAGGACCGCATACTTCGCCAGGATTGGTGGCACCAGCTTTGCCATAGTTATACGCACTACTTGTTCGTGGTGCCGTGGATGGCGTTTCTGCAAGCGCGTAATCACACGCGCTTTGCGGGCTCTTGGACCCTCGTCAACGCGCACGAGGTCGCCATCATGTCCGGGATCGCAGCCGCCGTCGATCTCGGTGCCGAGTACCCCGAGGATTTAGAGAACGATCGCTTCTCCTTTCTTTGCTTCCGGTTGTATTATCTTCTTGTGTACGGGAAATGGTACCGTCGTAATTACACTGCGGGGAGCAAGAAATCCGATCTGTCATCTCAATCTGCGAAGGATGGCAGTAGCTGGGCCACTGGATTGTATGGTAGCGTGTATAAAGGCCCTGGAACATCGACGGTCGAGCGGCAAACTTGGCGGGAGGAAGTAAAGAAAGGCACAAGCACGGACAATCTCGCTAAGGGGAATGCACCCGGTAGAAGTCAGCCATAAGGAAAACGGATCCCTGGTGGCTTAGTTAGAGTCAAGATAGCAAATTTTTGGCTTTGTGCTGTGTTCTAGGACTTTTGACTGAGGAATACCCCTATCACATCACTCCTACGACCTTGTTGCGGCCCAGGACCTCAGAAACATGCTGTGTGCTCGAATCGTTTATTTGGCGAGGCCGAAATACCACCGCCAGCACCACGACGTCTGGATCCTGGTGACTCATTCCTCTATACATAGAATAATATCTTAGATCAACGCCGTTTTCCTTCCTCTAGCGAGGTCATCTTCAAACACCAAAACTGTCTGTTGATGCCCGAAGGAAATGAAAGACTGTTCTTTTACCGCATTATTTTGGTTGATGTTTCGTAAACAATACACAAATGGCCCAAATATGGAATGTTATGCATGCTGGCAACACGGCTTGTCCGTCATAGCGTATCCGTAATCCGAAGGATTGCCAACACCTTTAGCTGTTGGTTGAGAGCGGTGACGCCGTTTCGAAAGTCTGGGACCTCTTAACAAGATGCCTAGTCTGGTTCTACCTACTTACTGCCCAAGGTGGCATGCGAGATCATTGCCGTGCATAATTCTCCGAACGCTAAATCAGACGTATCATGAACTTGAGGCCCATCTCCACAACGAGAGGTTGCATGCCAAGTGTCGTGAAGACGATCGGGTGATCCGGAAACCTCAACCCACTAGATTACTGTGAGCCCGGGTTTGCTGACAGCTTAGATACGTAACCGATGATTCATGTTTTGGTAATTCGTCTTGACGAGAATCCTACCTTGCGACGGGCCACGGCTTTAAATACTAAATGAGGCATATCGTTGCCATGACCATAGGTTCATACCACCTGAAATGGAAACAATAGAACGGGAGAGAACGCTTGAAAAGGAAATGCCTTGGGTATATCTCAGTGTACCGTAAGGGCGATATATGTAGGGGGCTAAGAAGGAATCAGATTTATTGGCAATGAGTTGGTCAGAAGAGGGCAGAATCACATGTATGGCCCGAAGACGGCCCGTTGTTAGGCTTCGGGTCTTAGAATTCACCCATGGATTGACTTAAGAGAGCACGATCAATAAAATGCCGATAATGTAGTAAGCAACATCGAAATTGAATAAATATTAGGCACTACAACGTCATGCCAAAATGATCAGCATACAAGCTGTAAATAGCTACACAAGCAAACAACTAGCGTTGAATAACGTTTTCCGTAACTAGAATAGGGGACTGCGAGTGCGGAACGATTAGTATCGTGAAGAGAAGTTTGGTTCCGGGTTCATGGCTTCAGAAGCTGAGCGTTTAGTGACGAATCTAGTGATGGCCGAGTCCCAGGGGTCTAATCTGGGGTAGGGCTGAAAATAGAACGGGTAATTTCCACCGTAAGCGGCAATTCCTGTCACCCGTTCCCAGCTGACACATGCCGAATGAAGTTGACTTCCATCTCATGATGAGAGGTAGACTTTCTATTAGGCATGTAGTATTTTGCTCAACTCATTCTTCGTCATCTCTAGTCATCACACAGCTAAGTCGCCTAGATAGACAAGACAAACAGATATCCACAAAAGGATCAAATTGTTACTTCCTTATTAAATTGTATGTATGCATCACATGATTCATGCTGTCTCTTCCCGGCACCTGGTACGCGCTATATTAGCTCCATGGCTATGTCGCACAAACCGCGCCACACGTTGTCCAAGTTGTAGTCACTAATAGTTGACTATTGAGTTGATATCAGACGACGCACTCCTACGCAAATCCGGTTAGTTATTAGTCCTAATAGCACATCATGTTACCGTTGTTAGTAATGCGTGTCCTCCTTGCAGGATGATCCGCTGCACCTTAGCCTCTTCCCATGCTTTATGCTTAGATATACACCATACAATTTATCAATATAGTCTAAGTTAGTTGGGCTACTTATTTCAATGGCTTAGAGCTCGTCTGAAACGGCGTTCATCCCCTCTTAGTGAGCAGCCTCGTACCTGCCTTGGCGTCCCTACTTAGTAACACTAACGGATCTATCGCATTCCCTAGGTAGCTAAGCATAAGTGCATCCCTCACAATGATCCCTTCCAAGCGCGATGCCCGACTCCGGCCCAGAACCCGCCCGAGCCCAGCCTCAAGCCTCCGAGTCAAGACATATCATTCCATAATCCTATAACTCCCATTCGACTCAATCTGGACTCCCACTTGTCTCGCGGGAACACGCTAGCTCCCGGCGGGGATTTGTTTCTGTTTTGGTTTTTTTTTCTTTCTGGAAGATGCCGATCCATCTTCCAACCTCCACATCCCGGCCTATCACGATCGCCCGTTTCGAAACATGAGGTGATCCTTCACGCGTTTCGAGAAACAAACTTGTACTATACTATACGGACGTGCTTTAATCACACGGTCAGCACGCATTGAACGATCGACCAACGATCTCGAATCCAATTATCGGACCACCGAGAGGTGGGATCGCGAACTAGTGCCCTCTCTATCATGGCATGAATGTTGGCTCCTCTTTGGCAAACAGCGCAGTTGATAGGGTACCGTAGCTGAACTACGGCTGAGACCTTTAGACCGGGGAGGCGTCTTTATGCCTGCTCTACTCTCTCATTTCCCGCGTAAAACCGAGCTTTGTACGACGCAAGACGCCAGCGCAGACTTGTACGCCGGCAGGCGAAACAAATCACTATCAGTTGTAATACCGTTGGCCCCCATTCTTGCGCGAGGGTAATTTCCAAAAAGACTTGATTCGTGTGTGTGTATTACGTGGGACTAAACTAATGTAGGAATGAAAAGTAATATAATCAATGAGTGGGATTTTCCACTTCATCATGATAAGGCTTCCCTATCAGCGCCACATACCACGTTAATAGGACCCGAGCCGATGGATCGGGTTGGGCTCCCTTGATGCAACCATTTGCGCATTGGGAGCGTATATATTGGTAAGAGGAAGAACGCCGGTATTAAACAGCATTTGCGTCAGCAGCCCCACGGGATTTCGATAGAACCACCGTCGAACAACTCATCCGGCGATGAGTCGACTACTGTACCTAATATAGTAGTAGTAGTGTAGTACACGCCAGAGCAGACGCCGGGTCTGGCCGGGGAACTGAACCGTACGTAAAGATGAAACCAGAAAAAAAGAAAAAGTACGTCAATCTCGGCTGATTCAGTCGCGTGGTACCCTGGCTAGATGGTGTAGATAGTCGACAGGAAGACCGTGAATAGAGTAAGGATTGGCAAAGTTACGACCGGCATTGAATTAGGTCTTACGACTGGGCGCACATTGCCCAGATTCTGGGGTGCAGGCTCAACGTGCGCAAGCCCGAACATAAATTGGGAGGGACTATTCCTGGTAGTGTAGGCGCAGATCTGACAGGACAATTTCATATCTGCTTACGAAACCCACCCCCTTAGTTGTGATCCGTTTCATGCCCATCCACCTGGACGATGAGTATAGGCAGGTAAATAGGGTGTCTGTCAGCCCGTAAGCCCATGTGCATATCAAATGTCTTGGCGTATAGTGCTCCCTGTGAACTACTGGGTTGGGCTCTCAGCTAGGCAGACGAAAAGGCAGGAAACAAGGCGATAATAGTCTAAACTCACAGGCATACAAACTAAATGTCACGACTCACGAGGTGGAAAGAAGAGAATTGCAGATAGATGGGAATCCAGTTCATTTGATTTTGATGCATGCATCATTAGGCTTTGTCCTATCTTATCCCGAATTACTCTCATCATGCCGACCTATCCTTCCTTGTTGCGCCTAAAGCGCCCTGAATTATTCTTATAGCAATTCCTAATACCGAGCCAATTTCACGCTATGCAATTGTTCCGACCGTACACCCACTGTCTCTGACGAACACCACATTAATGCTTCTCTCAGATATCATGATGTATAACTCTTGTATAGCAACCGAAGGCGAGAAAGGTAAAAGGGGGGATCTACCCCCCGGATCCTCATTGCCCTTGCATGAAAAGCAAAGTGATCTCCCACTCCCACAATCTTTAAAAACATACTTTTAGATCGTAAAGACTTCCTTGCCTTGATCTGTTTGCCCGGCACCGTAAACCAAACTCCGCGCTAATGAAGCTGAGCAATGCCGATAAAAGACGCCGATGTATGCCGCTGAAGAATGCTGAAAGCTCATCTCGCCTCATGTTTATCCGGCCCAATGCTCCGAGAGACAAAGAAAAAAAAAGAAACGATAGATTTATGCCTGGGCACCAAACATGCGTTGCCACATTCCACGACCGGTTCGGGCCCGCTTTGCATTCGCACTGCCGTCCTGCAGCTCGCGAAGTTCATCGGCGCTGATCTCGTAGGGCAGTAGTTGTTTGCTGCGGTAGGCGTTCTTGTGCGCTGGAATCATGGCTGGCTGAGGCATGTCAAGAACAATCTCGATAGGTGACTCATATAAAGAACCGTCCATGTAAGCAACGCAAGGTTCCACCTCGGGGTCCGAAAGAGGCGTCGAGGACCGCGAGTGCTGGCGAGAAGACAGAGAAGAGGCGTAGGAGCTACCCGAGCTGCTACCAGAGGAGCTATAGCTGTAGGCCAACTCAGGAGGTGGGGTGGATTCTGACACGGACTCGTGCACCAAGCGGATAGTTGACTCATTGGGTGACCGGGATCGTGAGCTTCCACGAGATGCGGGAGGCGTGGGGATCTGAGCTTCTGCCCAAGCTCTGGCTGCTGCTTCTGCTTGCCTTTGCTTCTTGCGCTCCATGCGTCGGACATACTTGGCCTCGATGTCGTCGCGGATCGGAGCTAGGAACAGATCAAGTTCACGGTAGAGATCCTCCTCCGTGATTCTAAGGTCCCAATCCAAAAGGAATAGTAATTGTTTCTCCATCAAGTTCACTTCTGTCCGGCTAAACCCAAAGCTATAGCCATCGCAATGAATGTTGCTGTAATTCGCCCAGTGCTTGTTCTTGGGGGAACTATCATTCAGATACTTGGCAGAAAGAATTAGTGCGGCGAGAAAGATGCGGTGGGTAGTGCATCGTAGACCCTTGGCCATGGGCTGGAGCCGGGACTTTAGTCTAGTCAGGTAGACTAGAGTCGACATCAGAGTAGGGACCTGCACATTTGACGACACAACCAATTGTGTAATGAACTCTTCCAACGTCGGTAGACCACTGTCGTCACATCGGACGGCCTTTGGCGAGGGCGTCCTCGGTGGGGTAGGATACCGAGATTCATATTGAGGCGGCGGCGGCATCATGTTTGGGTCGCACTGGATAACCTTTGAAGCAGCATCTGCGAGGTGATATATCATGGCGTGGCTAACTGGCGAGTGAACGAACTGCTCAAGAGCGGCGGCATTGAGCTCATCCATGGCTAATATCGAGCCCGAAGACATGTTGAAATATGTATAAGTGAGTGGATGTGTGTAGATGAATAATATCCCCGAGTGAGTGTGGGGTAGATGTTGGTCGGTAGTGGTGGTGGGAAGGAGAGCCGGTATATATTAAACACTCAGGGTGTCTAAGGCAGTATCGAAAGAGTGTATAAATGATATGGCATGCAAGCAATAATAAGCAAACAGGTGTATCACGAGGCAAACTATCTGATATGAGAATCAAATAGTGACACGGCAGGCGCAGTACAAGGGAGTACCGGCAATATGTATACTAAACAGGGCCCAGACGGGGTGCGTAAGTACTGACGTGATGTAGTAGAGGCTGAGCCAGCTCCTTGGGCGTGTTTGCTTTGGGCAGCTGGGCCGGGGGCGGGTGTGGATCTCGAGAGAGGGCTGGTGGGCTGGTCTGGTGGAGACTAGACTAGGGGACTAGGGGGTTCGCGATCGACGCGGGCGCTGGGTCCGACGGCTGACACGAAGTGCCTGGGCTGGGCTGGAATTGACAGTGGATGGTGGATGGTGGGCTTTGTCAGGGGGCTAGGATCTTCTGGGATCTGCTAGGTGTCTTATCCTGAGGTGGCTAATGGCGGTCTAAAATGACGGTCAGCCAGCAACTAGTGTGGGTGTGGTAGCGTTTGCATGTACCTCAGTACCCTCCAAGAGAATGCAGGAATGCAGGGTTTCGGGCTTGGCTGCCGTACTTGTTTGTGCTTAAACACCTGTCACGGGAAGGCAAAAAAAAAGAATGCAGTGTCCGTGAAGTGCAACCCGGAGAGTCGGAGTTGTATGCTCTTCCGTAACAAAATGATGACGATGCAGGTATGTCTTTCGCTCTCTCCGTGGAGACGAATAGAGATTTTTCGTGGGTCGTGACGGAACAATAGTCGCGATAAATTCGGTTGCCTATTGAAATGGCCAAAAGCACAGAGCCGAGGTCTTGGTGGATGCTTTTTATTCGCTTCTTGCTTCTCACACTCAGCACGCGAAAGGTGGCTTGGTCGGCAAAAAAGCGGATGCTTGTTTTTGACGATATAGACTCAATGAGGATTAGTCAAATAAGGGCCGGGCCGTAATGAGGATGCTTGTGGCGCTGACGTGGTCAATAAAGCCGGAAACAATGCCAAATATTATACGTTGTATTGTGCGATATGTATCCGTCAGTCAGCTGGGTCAGCCTTTGCACTCTAGTTGTTACCTCGTGTGCTTAGTGGACTGGTGGTGTGTGTGGGCGAAAGAAGTTCCCGTGCCTGCGGAAAGCCTCAAGTTTACTGGATTCGTGGATCGGAGGAAGGCCAGGAAGTCCGTAAAAGGAAAGTATCGTTAGGATGGACCGAACGAGAGTATATGGCTCTATAGTAAGTTTCAAATGACACGAGGGTGCGTGGGAATCACGGGATCTGGCGAGATGATGCTGGAAATATGCGTTGTTCCAAGTTGCCGAGGCGAGCCGTGTGACCTGTGTGACCTGTGTGACTGGAAAGTGTTTTGCGTTGTTTGTTGTGTTGCTGAATTAGTGACCCAAAAACTGCTGGGATGCCGGGCCTGATATAGGAGAATCTCAGGTCCTGAAAAGGCGGTGCGATGATGAATGGAACGTGACAACGATTGTATTTGACCGACTTCCTCGAGAAGGGAGCTTGACAAGAAATGTGCAAGTATTAAATTGCTGAATAGCTTGATTGGGGTTGTTGCAGTATTGAAGGAATATTGAACGAATTCTAGACTAGCCAGAGCCTAAAACAGAATGGATATGAAAATCGTGTCGTATCGTGAATCTCGTATTAGTCGTGGATTCTTGCGGCGGGGTCAAGTCGTAACGGCTAATTAGACAGAAATCTATTATGCTCTTCCCTTCGACGAGAGATATGTTCTCATTCCAAAGTGGAAGGTGGTTTAGGGTGGATTGATGCGACGAGGGAGGATGGTGGATAGATGGACTGGGAGCGGGTGAGTCTATGTCGTTCTCTGGAATCTATATATCTATTATACCTGCAAATCTCTGGCGACTATCCCAGCGTGAATCGCCGAAAGCATTTGATCCCTGTGGCTGTTGACAACTGGGCCAGAGAGCATGGCACTCGACGCTTGCACACCGCGGCAGCTCAAACCATTGATCGCGGCGACCCCCAAAATAGAAGGGTATCTGGGAAATGAGTGGATGTGAATGGCTACAGTCTCTCGCGAGGCCCATGCCTACTTTACACACGCGCATCCGCTCCTCTAAGAACGACAAACGCCAGCAAGTCATTGGTGCAATTGGTCCAGAGGCTTCTTGAGATGAAACAAGCGACGATGGGTCGAGGTTAGGCCACTGGTCAGGGTTAGAGCCAAGCTACAGCGCTTCGGTACCTTACTCTGTAGGTAGGGACCTACAGTGGATCCGCAGCTAGATTGCTGGACTCGAGTCGCCCAAGTCATCTACCCGCCCACTGCTGGGTCCAATGGGTGCCAGTTGATCGAGCCGCTGCCCACTGCAAGACACCTATTATAGCAGCTGTATACTCAACGTTCCATAAATGCTGGAGTTAGCTAAGAGCTCTGGATCTGGTGGCTGGCCTTACATGAGAACTGCCCAATCAGCATCTGCCAGCACCAAAACACTGCAAAAACAACTCAGCGACGGGCCTCGATCTAGCGATCGAATTGCATTACACACGACCGGCCGCATTTATCGCGACCAAGTGCTTGCCCACCGGCACGGTTCTGTCTATTTATTTATCCACAATGTAAATCTAGAAAACGGGAGCAATTGCAACAGTGGCCACCTGGCAGGTCCTGTTGCTAGTTGAAAATAGATTGCTCGCTGATTCGTGACGGGAACAGTAGCATGTACTAGTATAGACGCAATGCTACCTTAATGGCAGCATCGTCATCGACAAGCTCACCGTCTAAGCCCTTGCATGGCTTGATATGATAATCCGAATATATGAATATTGAAATCGATACTACTGAATCCATCCTCAAACCAGAATCGATACAGATAGAAGGAAGACGAGGCACTAATGAATTCCATGCAAGAGTCATGTAGTATAAGCTACCGGGGTCGTAGATGATGTTGCATTGTCTGGGTCTCCGCCGTCTGGTCTGTGTTATTCCATATTCACACCGATCCTGAATTACCCAGGATTGTCGTCCGATAATCGAACTTGATTGAAACAACTATTCGGTGTCGGTGTCTCCCATAGTCGTAGTCGCGCGTACTCGCAGACCTGCTTGAAACAAAAAACCACCACCTTACGCTCAGGATACGAAGAAATGGGGGCATCAATAGAGATGTAGAAATAACTTTTTTTAGTTATTTTTCATCCGAGAAACTGAATCTAGATACAAATTACAATACACTGATATTATTACCACGACCTCTTCCTATACGGCGTGTTTCGTCTGAAAGTTGAGGCCACCTACCTCGCTTAAAGTCATGTTCCCTTGTTCACCTGAATCTGTTCAAAACCGCGGCATCTTCTCATCCCCGAACAGCACCGCCACTCGATAGCTTTAGTTTACGACCGTTTCCTTCATCCGCTCTCCGACCACGACTCGGATCTCACAGGCAGCGTAGATTCAAGGGGCTAACAAGAGGCCAGCAACCAGAAGTAGCTTGGACCTCAACTGCGTATGAGTATTGAAATCGACGGTCATCATACTGCCTAATCTAGCGATGAGATCTCAGAGTAAACGTTTCAGAAATTCCCCGATGATTCAGTTCTGCCTATCTTCATTACCTTACTCGTGCCCAATAAGGATTGGCAACAGTAATTTATATAGCAGCAGATCTTTTTTTGCTAGCGAACGATTGGAGCGCAGGCTATTGCCACTTGGTGCCCAGGTGGGACTTGCGTCGAGCGATAGTTACGCATATACAATGGCTTGGAATCATTTGTGGGGGGAGCTTGCGTATATGTACACTGCTATGTACTAATATAATCGACCTCTTTTGCTGTCCTTGCCCTAAACATCACAGCCACCTGCCATCGTTTTAGGCATGACAATAATGATGCGAACAATGAGTTGCGGGGGTGGACGGCAGTTAATAATCCTGATGCCTAGCTGTTTACGCGACTCCCTGTGGCTGGCCTCTTGGCTGATTGTCTTGGCGAGGGAGGTTGGGGAGGCTGCACTCAGACGAATTATCAACAAAAACAAGTCCTTGCGCCGCCACTTAACACGTGGAATATAGGTGCCGGCGAAATATCGGCGGACCACTATTGATTTCAATATTGTTGAGGAGGTCCTACGGTTCTACACCGCCGTCTTGGCCCCCGAATCCGCATATGTATGACTCTTCGAGGTTCTCGCATCCTGCGTATTGTGCGTACTAAGGCCGAAGCTCGATGCAAGGAAGGAGAGAGACCACCTTGCCCGAAGCGGTGGCGTTCAACAGAGTCCCGCATCTTGCGTGCGTCGGGGATGCTCGTCCCATATGAACAGCGATTGCCGTCATTGGTCCGGCGAGACCTGAAACAAAATCGCACCCAGACTTCATCCAGTATCCCGTGCGGTCCAATGAACTTGCATGCTTAGACACCACCAGGTGTTGCTGAAGAAATAGTATTAACCATAGACGTAGTACCTAGGTACTTACCTATTGGTATTGGTGAGGGAAACCCTCAATGTCTTGATGTGGCTGGAGGATGTGCATGAATGGTATCCGTTCACTCTCCTCTACGTGGCTGGACCACTTAACAGCAGCTATTATGGAGCACGATGGATTGTGTTGGCTTTTTGTAGGTGAAAACCGCATATCGGCGATTGACAACGCATCTAAGTAAACAGCCGGTTATCGGGTTGGGTCACGATGTGGGATACGGGATGATCTAAATGCTCCCGTCTATCAAATGACCGCGAAACAGATATCCCGTGTTGGTCATGGGTATCAACAAGGCCAATAACAGAGGCAGTATTAAGAAACTGGGGATTGCCATCTGTTGTTCTGGCTCCAGTATTGTTCTGACCGTCTGAACAAGACTGAATGATCGACGGGCTCGCCCTGATACACGAAGCCAATAAGTGGGGCTCTAGAAGGTGTGGCTTGACACTAGCCCCAACCGCAACGTTGCTTTAGCAGTGCGGTTAACTCTCAGCCACTAGATTAGATAGATTGTGGCTTGGCCGCCTCGATATCACCACACTGTCTTGCAACAACCCCGCGTTGAGTGCTCTGAGTGGAGTTTTCTGACCCTCCGAGGTGCCGACACGAACTCGCTATTCATGTATGTCGCAGTTCGATGGTCAGTGACGACACCAATTCGATGTTTACTTCCAGAAGATTCATACCCGCGGGTCGTCGAATTTGGCATTTGCACCGTCGACCCGCTGCTTGTGGCCAAAATTATCAACAGAGGTAACGTCATGCCGAATGTCCGTAGGCAATGCCGGGGCTAAACAGGTTTGAACGGGGCCAGATCAAGGTCAGGTCAAGCAGACGCCGTACATAGACGTGCATCCACGCTTTTCTCCTATTAGCCACCGGGGGACGGCGTATCCGTCAGTTAAGGCTTCCTCCCAGTGAAAGTCTTGGCTTACTGAGGCCATCGGCGACTGAGAACGGGAGTAAATACCGCCCTATGCTCTGCCTCGCGGTATAGCCGGCTTGTCAACCTGCCTTAATAAAGACTTCGGCATGTATCGGGAACCATGAAGAGCTCATTGATAGGCTAGGTGCAGAGGAGAGAAAATCCGCTTTGTGCACTTTTCCTGCGACTCTGACATCAGGATACCACTGCGCTGACTTTCTGTATCTTGGACCCATTGGTCGTTCAGTCTCTTCACCAAAGTTTTCCGGGTTTTCCTCGGATGCAGCCAACTCAAGAGAGGTGAAAGATGAAAAACCGAGCACAACAGCCTGCTACCCATCAAGTATTACATGCACACATCCCCAAAGGGGTTGAACTACATGCTGGGTGGGTGGAGTGTGATTGGCAAGTGCCAAAGCCCGTCAGCAGGTTTACCGTTGCAACTTATGCAATCAGCCGGCGGAATAGAATATGCATGTCTCGCGCAAGGCCGATGGGTGTAGGGCACATGCAAACACCACACATCATTCGGCTCGAAGAAGCTATTTTGGGGACATTTAGACTATCACAAGCTTTTCCTCGGAGGAGTTTTCTCGATTGTTTTTAAGAATCTCCAACGAGCCTCGTGTTATGTCATTAGGGGTACTGCAATATGGAATCCATCGACCTTGGGCTGCCTCCCACTGGGTTGTATTATGCGTAGACATATTCGGTATCACTGCGGCAAAGCAAAACAAACATTTTCTTCCCGCAACACAAGGCAGTTAAGGTTAAACTATCGTGGGCGTTTGTTGACACATGCCACGGCAATGCAGCTGTCAGGGGATGACGACAAGAATCCCCAGTTGGGTAAACGTTCCACACTCGGACAGCCGCCTTGCCGAGGGCTGAGGCACTCCCACCGCACTGCACTGCACCACGGGCTGCATACCTGGGCAAGCGGCAGTCAAAACAAACCTAAAGCGAGCGGCCCGTCCAATTTCCGGAGCCGCAGCAAAAGATTCAGATTATGCTTAAATTTTGTCTTTTCTATGCTAAGCTTGGAGCAGTTAGGAAAACACACCTACGGATTCCGACGGCAACAGATTCGTTCGTTTCAGGTGTTTATGCCGCACGATGCAGCCTCATAATTTCTCGAAGCGCCGGGGCTTGCATTTCAAGTTCCCGCCTCCATCTTTTTACACTCTCCACGTGTAAGCGATACCACACGTAACCTTGCAGCTCGGCCCTCGGTTGCTCCCGAGGGTAAACAAACCAAAGCCAAATACTTGTTGGATCTATCCCCAGGCCACATGCAAGCTTTTGACATACGCGCGCTTAGTCAATATCTTCAACATACCTCCAGACCCACTGGCGCATCTAGCGCCCCCCAACAACGCCCACCTAACGCACCTATTATTTTGGTTCCAATTTCCGTTGCGGCCGGGTAGCCAATAGGATGACGTCCCGAGACCGCCCGCGCCTTTTGTTTATAGTCTGCCGCTGGCATGCCGCAAATTACCTGTCTTCTGGTAGGTAATACCTCATGCTGCTTTACGCTTCGCATATACATACATGCAATATGTGTACCTGGCCACCTACGTCTGCATTGCTCATAGCCGCGTGCTGCAAGCGCCGTGGCGCTTACCTTAGGTTAGACAATTTTAATCAGGTAGTACCCCCATGCAACAGCAGGCGCAACGGGTTCCGCGCGGCTAGTGGTTCTTCCGCTTTACAGAGACATTTAAGGAATCATGCATTTTATATCGGCGTTTGTTCAGACGCCGGCGACGTCGCTAGAGCATGCCGAGTGTTTGTGGCGCGGCGTGTATCTAATCCAGGGGCGAGGTTTGCATGAATATGTAAAATGGACGGTCTATTTCTCATGGGAGAAGAGCATATGATTTAGATTGCAGGAGGCATTAACGTCCCAATCACTGTATTTCCACCTAGATAAGAGAAGGTTGTTGTTATTGTTAGCTTAGTCAAATTCAGCCATATCATCAACTCAGACGCACGAACACTATAGGCTCTAGGAGTAATAACAGAGCTTACGGTGAATAACATGCATTGCAAGGCAAAGAGCTTGAAAAAGCTTCTCTTGGTATCTTGATACGTCTCCAGGCGCAACATAAACTAATCAACCAATCCGGCAAAGGGGAACAGAACAGGCCTGCGTAAAACCGATTCGCACTCTCAAAGGAGTGCGAGCATCGTCATCATCAAAGTAAGACCTCATCTCTAAAAGAGCACAAAGCCTCCGCCGCACGCGCGCTCTCAAACGCCGGTATACTCCACTGATTCCATTCAAATGCTCAGATCCCTATAAATGCCTCTGCACTAGACGCAGTCCATGAATGAGGTACTCATAGCTTATGCATTACATGAGACATGGTCGCTAGCGAAGCACACTCTAGGCATGCTGGGCAACAGATGATGGCGTAAAGAATATTCGTGTCCGGCTTTGAATGCCGGACTGGTAATATCCTGAGAGCCAAGCATAGTGCTTGACATTAGGAAGCAATATTATCCACTTCCAAGTATCGCCGAAAGGCCACCCTAGTAAGTAATACACGGTCGTGCTGACTAGGCAAGACCGGTTGCATACTTCTTCGGAGGCCTTGGAGTCTTGAAAGTAAGGGTGAAGGGACGCTTGCTTTGCCGAAATGCGACCAGCTGGGTCATAGACAAGCATCGCCTCCAGGAGGTCCAGACCCCGATCGTCGAGGTTCGAGCACAAAGGCGATGGATCGCGAGCCCACTTAGGGAATGAGGCCTTAAAATCGGGTATGAAGTAACACCTGGCCAGTGGTCCTCCGTGGGGGTTCCTAGAAGACTAGATGCAAACCATATGAGTATAGCTAAGAGTGTTATGGAGAAGATGAGTGGCTTACCGGAACGTCCTGAGATCTGATCGATCTCTGAATCACGGGAAAAGGGGCTTTCGCGTGCCATCTCAGCAAAGATGCAACCGCAGACCACATATCCGCCAGTTGAGTATTGTCGGCCACCCAGTAGAATCTCTGGGCACGGTAGCCAGAGGGTCACGACCTCATGGTGTAAGTACGGAGAGGGACGCCGAAGGCGCGGGCCAGGCCAAAATCCGCCAGCTTGAGGTTACCATCTCTATCAATGAGGAGATTTTGGGGCTTCAAATCGCGGTGAAGAACACGTGGCTATGACATACCGAATGCCTTCGCAAAGTTGACTCATGAACTTCTTGACCATCATATCGCCCAAGCCCAGGCGACCTAGTTCGACACCGGTGCCCCTGGCAATGCCTTGCCTCGTCACCATCACTGACTGGCAATGCTTCCATGTATTTCTTCAGGTCGAGCGAGAAACTCCATGACGAGGTAACAGCTTGTGGCCGTCGGCGTGCACGATGTTATGGAGCCGGACAATGTTCGGATCTCGCATTTCTTCAAGAGGGAGATTTCGCGGATGGCAGTGCTCGTACCCTCATCTTCGGCCTCGAGTCGAATCTTCTTCAGCGCAACTATGCGACCATTGTGTTGAAGATCTCGCGCCTTGTAGACAACACCATAGGTACCTAGATAGGGACGACGGGTTAGCAGGATGACGGGATAGGTAAGGTTTGTCGTGCATTGCAGTGCAGTGATATCATGTCGCTGTCGAGGTCAAGTTCGGGGCGGCCCGCATTGCACAGGACCGGGGATGGGGGATAGGGGATCTGTACCTTCACCGATCTTCTCCAACTTCTGGTAGTTCTCATATTGGCGTGATCTGAAGAGCTTACGATGGGGAGATCTTCGATGCTACGGTGCAGGATGAGACAAGTTTGTTATTTGTTGCAACCAATTGACGGGCTTGGAGGTGGAATCAACAGCTAACTTGAAGTTGGCGGTGTTGATTGTTGATAGTGGGGTGGTCCTCAGCCCTGGGTGGCCAGAGCGAGGGGCAAGTAAGTAAAGATCAGAGTCCGGGAAGCTGTGCACTTGTGTGTAGTCCTAATAAAAGCAAAGAATATGCGGTCAGGCCTTGATGGAAGGCCGGCGAACTTGTGTTGTCTCGAGATGGGATGCAAGATGGTGCATGCACAGTAGGGCAGTAAGGTAATTTGGAGATACCCAATTCTGGTTGTCGAGGCAGTCGCCAATTTTGTTTTTCAACAAACACCCACGCGTGTAAGTCACACGAGTTAGTTACCGCAGCTGAGTTGTGGGCCGGGTTAAGTGAATGCGGATACTGTGTGAGTTCTATTCAATACTGTACCCTGCACTTATCGTGCTTATCCCCTCTGTTGCCCGCAATTAGTGCCCCTCCATGAAGACATCCAGAGCATCCAGAGGCAGTCAATCCACCATCGTCGGCTTCATTAATAGCCGCAGAACAGATAACAATAATTCAAAATTTGCGGCAATAACTCTCGTGACAACAACTACAACATATTATGGCTATAGATCTGACTACCCTCGACCGCCATGAACAACCTTCCGATGAGCTTCGGGCTCTCTGGAAGGATACTCCCGGACAGATCATGCAGAATTTATCAAACATCCAGATATAGACGAGTTAGATGTTTCCAACCGGGCGACTTTCAACTCGTCGACCGTATACCCGGTGAAAAGTGAAAGAGTCTTTCCAGCTCCTTCAAGGCGATATTGGAACTAGATCAGAATCAACAAAAGACGTTCCAATTTACTCTCACCCACTTCTACCTGGTACCTCCCTTAGCTCAAAAGCATCTGTCCCCAAGCTCTAAACATGGCACTAGGTTTATTAATTTTACCTTCCCTATTACCGCCTGATATCCAGAAATCGTTGCTATCAAAGATGATACATCGAGATTTGTCTAATCCAACTTACCAAACCAACTTACATCTTCACTATGACCTCCCCTATAGAGACGGTGACAATGATGCTGCTCGTTCTTTCTTCTCATATACACCTGAATCGCCGACTACGTTCACACCCAAAGACCCTCAGATGCACAAGCCGCTGTCAGTTAAGCAAGTACTTGAACGGCGCCTTTCGTGGGTCACTCTAGGTGGCCAGTACAATTGGACGGAGCGAGAATATCCCAGTCAGCTGCCTCCAGAGTTCCCAAGGGACATCGCAGCTTTTCTTCAGACCCTGTTCCCAGAGACGATAGCCCAGGCCGCTATTGTCAACTTCTATTCACCGAGAGATACCATGATGATGCATCGTGACGTGAGCGAGGAGACGGACAAGGGTCTAGTCAGCCTCAGCATAGGTTGCGATGCGTTGTTCATGATTGCGCCCAACGAGTATGGAAAATCTGCAGAAAACAAGGATGCGGCCTCTCCAAAGAAGCCATATCTCCTTCTCCGGCTACGGTCTGGAGACGCCATTTATATGAGCTCAGAGTCACGCTATGCCTGGCATGGCGTTCCGAAGGTGCTCAAAGGCACTTGCCCGAAATTCCTACAAGACTGGCCTGCCGAGGACGGAGAGTTTGAGGAGTGGAAAGGATGGATGCAGAATAAACGGATAAACCTGAATGTACGACAGATGAGGTAGTGGCCAATGACACGATCCTAGCTCCTCGTAGCCGACTCGGTTCTACGAGTGGAATGATGGAAAGAGGATAGTTGCCCTGATGGGCCTCGATAAACCTTGTGATACGCTTGCCAAGGTGCTAACAATTTTCAGCTGCGAGGGCCGGAACGAACCCGGTATCCCGTATCAAGATCATTCCATCAATTCCTAGTAGCGAGACGGATAACGGATAACGGAGAACAGGACAGGCTATTACATGATGTGTATAAATATATATATACTTGCACACGACTAGTTAAAACCGAGACAGCACCTGACTTACTACGCGAGTATCCAATCTACTCATCAAGATGAAGTTCCTCCCTACCATGGCTATTGCTCATATGGGAGTCGCATGGGCTTCCCCGCTACAGCCCCAGTTAGATGACCGGCAATTCTATGTGCCGTGTCCTGATTCGATTTACAGAGAGCCCCTCTGTTGTGAGCGAGACGTGCTCGGTATCCAGGATATCAAGTATGTTCATCGCAACATATTCTTACCTACCTCGCCCTTGGTTCCTTTCGTCTTCTTTATACATTGGGGATAATTATCGAGACTTAATCTGAGCAGTAACTAACGTCTGATGCCGAGTAGTTGCGTCTCTGGTGAGCACAACTGATGATATATATATATATATATATAACGTGCTTATGTCTTCGTCCACAGTCTGGCCGCCGCCCCTCGGCTCTAGCGAATATCGTATTTCATGTGCTCAGACCGGGAAAGCACCCCGCTGCTGCGTAGAGCCACCGGTGAGTGCGGTATCGTTTATTGTTTGCCTTCAAAAAAATCTTTACTGAGCAGTCATTGTTGGAGCTAGATTGGTGGTTACGTTCTCTGTCAAAGCCCGGCTGGGTTTATCCCGGACCCCTAGGATCAGGATTAGGATTCGGATTGGGATTGATGGATCAAGGCACATACGATGTTATGAGAGGAAGTTACCGTTTGGTTGTGCTCTATTCGTGAGAAGGTGATTTGACCTATCTAGGTACATAGTGATATATATCTGAAGTATGAGGGGGCCCTTTCCATATAACACACTTACTGTGATAATTATGCACTAGACACTCACCGTGCAAAAGCTTTACATAAAGCGACATATCATACTAGGCAAATCAGATATCTATCATGACTAGGCCAATATGTTTTCTACGTATACCGTATGGTCATGCTTCATTACTCATAAACTTCATGTAGACTAGCATTCTTGTTATTACACAAAAGTGCCAACGTTTCACGTAGAACAACAAGCAGGAAGATTACTCTCGGTTATTTTTTATATATGACAAGAAGGTACTCGATATATTTGGAGGTCACTGGCATTACTGCTGTGTTACCACTTCTGGTTCAACATTCTCGTGCAACATATGTGGAGTGCTAATCCAGTCTGTCATTTTCGTGATTTTGGTTTTCTCATCTCTTAAGCCATTTTAGATTCTCGATTACCTGAAAAAGGGGACTGGCAGTCGGCTGATATTATTTACGTGATGCTTACTTCCTTCATCCACATGCAAGGTCCTCCTCCCGTCTAAAGATAGACCACAGCTAGATCGCTCATCGTTCTATTTGATATCCCCTAAGACATTTCTACATATCTAGGTCTACTCGACTCCCTTTGATAAAGAGCTTCGGTTCGAATATCTTTATCCCCGATGCTCAAAGCCGATCTGGCAGGATACGACGGTATGTCATTTACCACAATATACGGATAGATTCGATGCATGCGACGCAAAAGAGCCGCTCTGCGCCTTGTCCTTGATAAAGTATCGTCGCACGAAGTTGGCCCAGGGGTTTTCACTAAAGAAATAGATTGAATTCGGTTTTAACTCATTCGACTAACGTTGTCCAAAAAATTGACAGAACTCGATTTTCGATTGACAAACCCATACAAATTATAGCAATGCGCTCTCTGGTCTCAATTCTGTGGCAGGCTATCCTCAAGCAAATACGGCTGTCTTACTGGTAAAATTACAGAGGTCCGAGTTTAACCCAATCTTATAAGGTCGATTATGCCCTTAATAGTTATGTGTAATGATGAAGTACGTGTTGACGCCTCCTTTCTGTCGATGAAGTCGTAGTTGTAAGTACCTATGTATGCACCATCAGGCATCGGCCGTGTCTTAACTCCGATTTTCACTAGATGATTCTTAGGATCATTAGATCCTTACTTCCCAAGATGTGATTTTATCAACCCGTGCTGCACTCTGCTTATGCCGCATTATGTTTTTGAGTGCGGTTCGCGCATTATGCTGAGAGCGGTGGTCCTAAGCATCCGAAATGACTCGTCGAATGACGATTGATCGTCCCCTATGAATTCGCCTAACTGGAGAGACTTCGGGAAGGGATCATGTGCTAAGAAAGACTAAGTTCCCGCAGCTCTAGGACGCTAGAAGGTGAAACCGAGCGCCGGATAGAGCCGGAGAATAGCACTCCGCCAGCAAGGCGTCTGGTATGAGTATAAAGTACATACCAAGGCATTTCTCGCTCTCTAAAAGATTCTTGGGTCTGCATAGGAGATATCCCTACAAGCCGCGCCAAGCATCCACACAAAACAATCACTACCGCTTAACGTCCGCCATGACGTTATCGTCATCATCATCGGCGTGTCTCAGTCGGAGCGTGTTGTCTGGCTCTGCGAAGAGCTAGGCATCAGTTATGAATTGAGGAAGTACAACAGGGCCCCATTACTTGCCCCCGCCGAGTACAAAGCTCTCCATCCCCTGGGTGCGGCCCAGTCATCGAAAGACGGCAGTTTCAACTGGCTGAGTCTGGTGCCTGCGTTGAATACATTGCCAGACATACGGCAAGGGACGTTTATCATCCCTCCTGGCCACAAAGACTATGCGGATTATCTCTACTGGTTTCGTGAGTCGACTCCCAGCAACATCTCGTTAGGATGAAGGACTCGCACTAACATGTGGAACGATAGACTTTGCCAATGCCAGCTTCCAATCGGCTATGATGAGGGATCTGGCATTGAAGGCAGTTGGTGCCGCCGACGCCGGCACAGGCCAGAGTAGCGGGATCCTCGTACGATTCAAGGACAAGTTCTCCGAGATGCTGGCCTTTATGAACGATCGATTGGCCAAGGTACCCTGGCTGGCGGGTGAGCAGTTCACCGCCGCCGATATCATGTTGGTATGCTGTCTCACGACGATGCGCTGCTACGCCCCGTTCGATCTCAGCAAGTATGAGAGCATCTTGTCATATCTCGCACGCGTGTCGGCCGCGAGGGTTACCAACAAGCAGGAGAAGGGTGACCCGGAATTGGACATTGAGCTGTTGGCGGGCGCTGCACCACCGCCGTGGCCGAACACCTATCCGCCCTCCCACCGGAAGCCGACGGTCAATAAGTCGAGCAATTCAATGTTACGACAGCGTGGTGTACAGCTATTGAACTCCGCTCGACTTTCTTTATGCTATACACTTATTAGCTCATCTAGCGTAAGTTTCGCTGATGTTGCGAAAGGATTAGACTACGCCACTGCTACACCTATCTAATGCTCAGCTCATTCTTGGACTCGATCACATGTTACTTGGGCCCGAATAATTGCATAGAAATCTAAGTGAAATGGATTACATACAGTAGCTCTGCTCGTCTCGTGAAGAATCCTCGAACGCCAACTCCCCACACTGCGAATAGCGTGTACGCTTTCCCGGATCTGGAGGTTCCGCAAACTCGACGATAGGCGGCTATTCCCGCGATACACTATCTTTTCTCAGCAGGTTCAAGAATTAAAGCGTAGTCTTTTAGTTGCCGAGAAGAAATTAAACCTGCTTGCTATATATATATGTACAACTGAAAATGGAAATGAGGACGACTAGTTGCATGTCCGCATTTCGGCCGATTGTGGCGCTTTGTCAGATCTATCTCGGTAGGTCGGGCACATATCGTTAACTCCAACGGCGTATATCACGGCCCCGGAGAGTGCAAGGCCTCCGCGGATCCCATTAAGTAGGTTGAGGCTGAAATCTATAAGTTAATTCGAATACACGTGTCCGTATTTAAGAAGTCGCTGAATAGATAGACGTAGATCTAATAACACGAGCATTGTTGTCTTCAATATCCTTTACAAGCACGCTGTTGACTATTATTTAAACTCTTATCACTTTCCCGTTGGTTGATGCAGTCATGTCTAAGCAACTCGGACACGAAGCCCGGTATGAAACCTCTGTGCTAGGTTTCTTCCATAGGCAATGGATGGTGCACCGTAAACCAGTGCCAGCCAGGACTAACTTATCATCTCAAGTTGCTATCATCACCGGTTCTAACAGTGGGCTTGGTCTTGAGGCCGGACGGCAGTTGTTACAGCTCGGTCTATCGCGTCTGATTATTGCCGTGAGGTCACAGTCAAGGGGAGACAAGGCCGCGGACGGCTTAAGGAGGAGTTTCCCGGCGCCGATATAGCAGTCTGGCTACTTGACATGACTCCTATAAATCTATGACCGCTTTCGTTGAGCAGTGCAAGTCGCTCCTAGGATCGACATCGTCATCTTAAACGCGGGTGTCACAGGCGGCACGGCGTTCAAACCCGTCAAGGAGACGGCCACGAGCTCAGCTTCCAGGTCAACTACATATCAACAACTCTACTGACGACACTTCTGCTGCTGTTGTGAAGTCTAGGCGGGCCGCGGGAGCAAAACAGCCAGTTATCACCATTGTCACATCTGACACGGCGTACTGGGCATCTGTCGCAACGGAAGGGCCGATCCTGGCGCAGTTCGACAAGGCCGAGAAATACGTCTCGTTTCCGTGGTACCAAAACGCAAAGCTTCTCCAGATCTTCTTCGTGTCGAAGCTTGCCGAAGAGGTTAGCAGTGAAGATGTCGTCGTCAATTTAGCCAACCCAGGCTTGTGTGGAGGCACATCGCTTATGGACGACGACGACGGCTTCTCGGCGCTTGCGAGAATATTCTTTAAACTCTTTAAAGCGATCAACGCGAGAACTGTGGAATCAGGCGCGAGTGCTTACGTTGATGCTGCCGTGGTCAAGGGTGAGGAAAGCCACGGGAGTTATGTTAGTGACTGGGCAATTCGGCCGTAAGCATACCTCACTATACCATCCCTTCCTCATAGGCGTCCGTTACCGGGTTGAACAGTATTGCTGACTCGATTAGTTATCCTGAAATGGTGTATACGAAAGAAGGCGCACGGGTGCGGGAGAGGTTGTGGGAAGAGACGATGGAGGAGCTAAACTTTGCAGGTGCATCTGATATCATCAAGGGGATGAGGTAGTTTTTACCCCTTGAGATTCGTAAAAATCATTTACCGTACGACCTGCGTATTCAGTGCCTGTTTGATAATTGCTTCGGTATCATTTTATTCCATGTTATTAGGTATACCAGACAGAAATCCAGCAAACCCAACCCAAACCGTCTCATTTAATTATCAAAATCCGTTCGAACGTTATATCGAGTGATATGATCATATGGGGCACATTATTGTTCTAGGTAGAAACAGAGATTGCCCTATCGGTCGCATGATATCCACGTCATGGTATATAGGATAACGTTCATTGGTCCTAATCAATCGCACGCCGAAAACAAGTATCCTCTTCAGTTTGCGACGGCGTGTCTGGTGATAATCGGCCAATTGTTGTGAGTGACAGCCGTTGGTCGGGTTTGGCCAATTTCCGGCATAAGTGGCGGTGCTCACGTTCCCTGTCCGTCGTTTTCTACTGGCCGTACTGCACCGCTCTCTGCACCACTAAAAGAGGGGCATGCTTGTTTGGGAAGCTCAAGATCGCAATATCTTTGCACACCTACCTATTCCAAGGAATACCCTCCGGCAAGGAGGGCTCATAGGTATATATATATTGATGCGACCGCAGTCTCGAGTTCTTCACGATGGGTTCTTGGTGGTGGCGGAAGCTTAGAAAAGGCTGAACATTTTTATTAAATAATAATACATATTCAGCAATTTGGAACTATAATCGGATAATTGATTCTCAGCCGGTCCAGCGTGAGACGTAATAATTCAAGATGGGTAACGCTCCGTCGACGAGTGTCGATCCGGGCACGATGTATACGGCGACGGCCAGCGCATCAATCGCAGCCGCACGCGCCACGGCGCTGACGCTGAGCCCGACCAGCAGCGTACAAGGAAAGACGTTCGATCGCTTTGTGCAGATATTCCTCGAGAACCAAGACTACGACATCGCGGCCGGCGATCGTTAGTTTCCCCCTCGTTCGCGATCAGCACGAACAGCCGTACTAACTCGAGTTGATAGCCAACCTGGCGTACCTCGCGACAAAGGGCATCCTCCTCAGCAACTACTACTCGATAACACATCCGTCACAGCCAAATTACGTCGTAGCGGGCGGTGCCGACACCCACGGCGTTATAGACGACAACTTCAAGCGAATCAGTGCCGATACAGAGACCATCGTCGATCTCCTCGAGGCCGGCCAGGTGAGCTGGGGCATTTACCAGGAGGATATGCCCTATTCGGGTTTCCAGGGTACCTATGTCAATCAGCAAAACGGGGCCAATGACTATGTTCGCAAGCATAAGTAAGTGATGATTCTCTGAAAAGTGCGCCATCAAGACACAACCACTGATTGAATAAACGGCACTTAGCCCGTTGGTAAGCTACGACTCTGTCGGGACGGATGTGAATCGCTTGGCCAAGACAAGAACTTCACGCTATTTGATCGTGACCTTGCCGCGGACACATTGCCGCAATGGATGTTCATTACTCCCAATATGAGTAAGCAATTGCCTACGTCCATAGCGCGACGATGGTCAGCTAGCTAACTTGAACTAATAGCCAACGACGGACACGATACGTCCGTCACGGTCGCGGGGAACTGGGCGCGCAACTTCGTCGAACCCCTGCTGTCCAACAAGAACTTCAACAAGGACCGTACACTAATCATCTTGACGTTTGACGAGAGCGAGAACTACCTAGGCTCAAACCAGGTGTTCACGGTCCTTCTGGGCAGCGCCGTGCCGAGTAGCAAGGTCGGGACGACGGATTCGACCAAATACAACCATTACAGCTTGACCAAGACGGTAGAAGATAATTGGGCGCTGGGTAACCTCGGCCAGAATGACGTCGGTGCCGTGCCATTCTATTGATGATTTGCACGATGAGGTTGCGAGAATAAATGCGCGCGGTGTATTTTCGGTCTCAAATCCGCCTCAGATACAGTGGTCACACATCGCTTGGGTATTAATCAATCCGTCTCCTTAACAGTGTGCTATATATATTTAGCGAGTGAAAGTAAATTACGTTGCCAGACAGCAGGCATTAGCACGCGAGACCGGCGTGTTGGAATGATTGAAACCTACGCTAGCATAGTTGACGTGCAAGCTAGAGAATGCCAAACTTACATCTCGCCTCTAATAACGCAAACAATATCATGGATGTGCTAGGTTAGTAAACTAGCATGAAGATCAGATCTCTCCCGCCTGTCATCCACCTCAACCGTTGCTCTCTAAGGTGTCCGGAGAAGGCACAGATGTCTGGCTATACCGCGAAGTGACAAGTTTTGCTGCGTCCGGGAAACGTAGCAATAGAAGCCGGCTCATATAGATAGAGCTACACCAAACATCAGAAAAGGTACTCTTTCACAACGCCTCATCCGGGTATGAGGAAAGACGTGATTGGCCAGGTCGCGAAGTCGATTACACATCGTGCGTCCGTCATTGGAGGCGTGTGTTTCTTCCGGATTTATCCAGATCACTTGAACCGATCCATGGCCCCTTAGCTTCCCCTCACTCTTCCCCCGCCACGACATTCTCTCCTTCATGCGCGATCTCTTAGTGTCTTCCCACATCTTCCCTCGTGGCTGGACAAGCTTCAATGCTGCCATACCGTTTTGGCTTAGACCGGCTGCAGGCGTGGAGGAGGTCGTCCCGAAGTTCTAGAAAGGCTCTTACCCCGTACCACGGCCCTTTGCATAGCAGGGAGCCGCAGAGCTGTCAAGGTTGGTTTTGGTTAGAACCGCCCTCCATCGACAGACACCCCATGGCGATCGCCGTGATCTTTTGTCTTGTTGGTTTCGGCTTCCCATCACGTCGCTGCCGGGACGATAGCTAGCGTCGATTCTGCTAGCATCTTAGCGCATTGTCGTTCTCACCCACCCTCCCATGCCATGCAAAATCCGGGGAAATGGGCTAGATGTGTTGCATAGAGGCAAATCCTCGCAACCCAACCCGGCTAACATCTTGTAGTCTACTGTATTTCCGACCATTGCCTGCCGCAGAGTCGATCGGTTTTGCCAAAAGGATCTCGGTAATGAGACGATGTCGTCAACTTCCCGAAGAGATTAGAGAAGGATCATAATGCTCTGTGTTTTTATCTCAAGTCTGCGGCAAAGGTGAAGTAGGTAGGCGAACTATATTAGACTAGATATAGCTCAGAGCCATCGCTTCTCGCTCTGTCTATGCCGGTTCGCTTGTTACGGGAAGGGTCTCCGCTAGTGTGCGTGTCCCGGCTTTGCATGACTCTGCGTGTGACCTCGAGGCACTACTTCTTCCGAACATGAGGAGAAGTTTCAACGATCGCAAACAGCCATCGGTCAATTTCCGGGTATGATTGGCCGACCACCCCATCCCAGCCAATCCTACCCGCAGCTCCGGGCCAGCATGATTGAATATATTACAACTCGCCCCGGCCAGGTGGCGCTGGGCAGGATGGGTTTCCTGAGTGATGTCGCTTGCTTTATGCGTTTCCAACAATAGAAGGCGAGGGCAGGTGCTTATTTATATGAAAAACAATTCACCCTACCCATGAGACTGAGCCGCTCATACATACATCCAAGCAGCTGATCGTTGTCTTCAGTGTAAGCCGTGCTATCATAAGCGGGCGAAACACCCAATAGGTAGGGCCAACAATGGTGAGCCGCCAAAACATCAGGTCGCGGGGCCGCAAGGAGAGGGAGGAGATCGAGGTGGCCCTGGTCGAAGGGCCTCAGTTCGAGAGAGTATCATGGACGAGGGAACCACATCTACGCAAGCTCTACGCGTGGGCTGTCGTCTTGACACTGGGCAGTGTGACAACGGGGTACGATGGCATGCTGGTCAACACGTCGCAGCAGATTGACCGCTGGAAAGCCTTCTTCCCGCGGACCCAGGTTGGGCCTGATAATCCTCAGGCTGTCGCTGACAGCTGGTTGGGGCTGCTGGTGAATATCTTCAATATTGGAAGTGTCATTAGCTTCTTCATAACGTGAGTCACCTATTTACTATTACCTAGATCGATTGAGGTTTATTTAACATGTTCATATAAAGTCCATATGTTGCCGACCACTGGGGTCGGAAAACTGCTATAGCTATTGGGTGTAGCATCATGATCGCGGGAGGTGCAGTGTCCGCTTTTTGCACTCAATACGAAAGTACGTCAAATATTTCTGTGCTCGCGCGAGGGACTCTATACTTACTAGATGCCCTAGTGTTCGTTGCGGGACGATTTCTTCTTGGATTTGGAAATAGGTAAGACCTCGAAGCATCGGCTTTTTGAATACAATAAAATCGTATACTAATTGTTGCATTTGTAAATAGTCTAACGCAAATGGCTTCGCCTCTACTCCTTACTGAGATCTGCCATCCCCAACATCGCGGACCAGTCACAGCAGTATACAATTGCTTGGTAAGATGTCGTATTTGCCCCTCGTTGCCACAGGGCCATCGCTAACCAGTCAACTCTAGTGGAATCTGGGAGCACTTATGGTCGCATGGATAGGGGGGCACGGCGCGACTTCAAACCGACTGGGCCTGGCGATCTATCACGCTACTCCAGATCCTGCCGTCCCTGATACAAATCCTCTTCATCTACTGGATCCCAGAGAGCCCGCGATACCTCATGTCCAAGGATCGCCACGCCGAGGCTCTCGACATCCTGGCAAAGTATCACGCAGGTGGGAAGAAGCACGATCTCCTCGTGCAGTTCGAGTACCGCGAGATCAGGGAAACGCTCAAGATCGAACAGCATGTTGAACGCTCCGCCGGTTACCTCGATTTCGTCCGCACCAAGGGGAACAGGTGGCGGCTCGCTATCCTCATTTCTCTGGGCGTTATATCACAGTACAGTGGTAACGCCCTGTTTTCCAACTACATCGACACCATCTACGAAGGCGCCGGTATCACTGATCAGAACAAGAAACTGGCGGTATGTTAAACGTGAAGGCACATCATGTATGCTATGAGGAAGAAAGTACTGACATTTATCGATGTAGATCAGTGGCGGGAAAACCATCCTAGACTTGATCGTCACTGTGCTAGCCGCCCTCAACGTAGACAGGTTCGGTCGCCGGCCGCTCTTCCTCATCTCCATCTCGGGCATGGTCGTCTCTTTCGCGAGCTGGACGGTCTGCGGCGCCTTCTATGAGAATTCCGGGATGCAGAATTTTACAGCGGGTTGGGCCCAGCTCGTCTTCATCTGGCTCTTTGGCATCTTCTACGACATTGGCTTCTCGGGCATGCTGATTGCTTACGCTCTCGAGGTTCTCCCATTCAAGCTACGCGCCAAGGGGATGATGCTCATGAACATCACCGTGCAAGCCGTGCTGGCACTCAGCAACCAGACGAACAAGATTGCTTGGAATAGATTACCTAAGCACTGGTATTTTATGTTATTCTACACAGTAAGCCCCCCGCAAAGACGCGCTCTGCCGTGTCACGCCCTCAATATGATGCATTATTACGTCGGAGGTGCATCAGTTACTAACTATATGTACAGGCATGGGATTTTCTTGAATTATGTTTCGTGTATTTCTTCTACGTTGAGACGAAGGGGCCAACACTTGAGGAAATCGCCCGCATCTTCGACGGCAAGGATGCTGTTGCTAACATCAACATTCGACAAGTGGAGAAGGAAATACAACATGCTGAACATGAAGAATTTATTCACGACGACCGGCCATACCCGGGGGCATTCTGAGAAAAATAATGTTGAGATGAGACTGAATAATAGGAGAACGGGGCTTGTTTCAATGGCGTTCAGACACAATTGCATTTGATACCCACACTCTCTCTAGACTGAGTTTTCTGTCGTTTCAACTTAGCAAAAGCGAGCAACACTGTCATTTGCCCCTTGCGGGGTTTAGCCTAATAATATAACAAACACACTGGACCAGAGTAGGTTCCCTATGACCAACCCTATTTTGTTCTCCTTCCAACCACCAATCCCTGTGATCGAATAACCAGAGTCGACCATAATTTTAACAGGTGCTCGTCGCATACAACGTACATCAGTAAGAAAGCGGGAGGTAGGCAAATGTGTGCATCAAGTTGTGCCAATCAAAAACCCTCATCCATATCATCGTCAAGATCAACAGCCTGTGTGGGCATAACTGTCTCGGAGCTACTGCCACTAACTGGTGAGCACTCCAGACCATTGATGCTGCCCATCGCCTGAGACAGCTTATCCATCTCACCCCGGAGTTGTTCTCGTAATCTTGCAGTGTTTTCATCCTCTTCCATCAGATGTTCATAGACGTTCACTCCTGTCGAATTATGATTGTCAACAAAGGCTTGTAAGCCCTCAATGCGGAGAAAGAGATTTACTCACCAGCTTTACCAAAAAGACCAAGATGTTCATCCATGAACATATCGAGCTCTTTATTACTCATAATTCGAAACAAATTCCTTTTACATCTCTAAGTTAGCTACAAATGCTCTAATTATCATGTTTGGGTGCATGGGAAGTGCGTAAAAAGTTTGAACATAAAGCAAGCCAAGAAAGTAGTCCCTACGCATTCAAAGGCTTGTGGGGTGGAATACTCGGAAGTACTTACGAGTTGACATTCATGGTGACACCCTCGACAAATCGAGTGGCCGCGGTAATATAATAACCCCTAACAAAAGAGGCCACTTCAATCTCTGTATCATAGGGATCTTTCCCAATCTTAGGGAGTTGAGTCGCTAGGATCTTATGCTCCTTGTTCCTCTCATCATCTGACATTTCTTCAAGTTTCTTGATTTCGTAATCCCAACCAATCAAGGCGACAGCCTTCAATCGGTAGATCGCGCGGGCTCGGCGGAGCTGTTCTAGCTCCTGGGCTTTGTAACGAGTGAAGGCGTCCTCATTGAGAGTATACATCTGGTATGTTTCCGAGTCATACATGTCGGAAAGGCGCGCTCTTTGGTTGGCGACAATTTTATCAATAAACTCCTTGAGATGAGCCTGACACTCCTTGAAGATGAGGCGTTGTCGCAGAACGCCTAATGATTCTTCAAGTGCCTGGTTCGTTACCTTTTGAAGAAGCTCTGCTGTCTTGTCGATATATGTCTCGAGGGACCCTGCCATTTTTTCACTGCGTCCAGACATACTAGATAGCCAAAGTCAGCCACCACACTCCCCGGCTTTTTGTGATTTTGTGAGGGCTCCTAAAGTTTCCAGATCTGACTTTTTCGGAACAAGAAGTTTCGAACCCCGAAGGTGCTAAACAGAAAAGGAAATGACAGTAGGAACTACTCACAGGTTTCCCGAACCTCATCCGGCACGAGGTCGCGGGCATTCCTGGGCGCTCTGTAATGTCCCAGTTAGTTATTACTATCCACAGAGATTCATCCACCATCCTAAGCCATGAGAAAGCCTTCCTCAAGGATGAATTATACGTACGCTTCCTGCTGACTTGACTTCGGATATCCCGAATGTCCATTGCCAGGCGCCCAAGGTTACGAAAAGCCATAAAGGGACTATGCATCTCCACGACTGGAGTGCTTGTGATAGACGATGCTCGGAACAAGCCACTTGACGTAAAACTCTCCTGTTTGACAGGCGTAACAGGCATTTCATTGTCCTGTCGAGAGCGTTTGTTCGTAAGGGCACGCATTGTGGAGTCACTCGGCGGGGGTCGGGAAGGTGTGACGGCTGAGACTTCTGTGTCAACATCAGAAAGATCAATTGTCTGTGACGTAGGTTCCTTAACCGACACGTAGGTTTAATCTTGAAGATGATATCTCGAAATTGGTTATTGAGCAAATTCCATTCGCTCGAGAATTCTGAGTCTTTCATGGCCGTCTTCATGCGTCCTGAGAATTGGTAGAGGGACTTTTTCACCTCGTCTAGATAAAGAGTTAGTAAATGCTAACAGCCACTAAAAGGTCTCGGGTATAGAATCCATATCTGCATCCAGAGCAAGAGGATCACTTACGTTCTACGTTGGACGGGATCTCAGGTAGATCCGCCAATTGTCGCTCAATCTCCTTTAGGCGAGTGTAAACCTTCGCCTTGATCGAGGGAAGACTTTTGGCAAATGCATCGCCAAGCTGAACCGAGATGTATTCCCCAAGTAAATCCACCCCAAAGCGCTCCTTAAACTCATCGAAAACGCTGGGCCAGCTACCGACCTCATGAGAAAAGAACAGCTCTTCCATCTCCCAGCTGTCTCGAGGGGTTCATCAGGCGGCCTTGACGTTGTGAAGAAACCGTGCCCGACAGACTGCTTTTTATTTTGAAACATAGCCAGCCATTGACCTTCGTTCTCCGGGGCCAGTTTATCAGCTTTTGTCATTATGCCGATGGTGCGATCTGCTGCCTTAGCTTCACGAATAATGCCAAGAGATATAGAATTCTCAGGGTCAGCATTCATTGGGAGTGCCCACATGATAATGGCATTTTTTCGTTGTATGTAGTGTCGGGTCAAGTTACGGACGACTTTGACTATATACTCATCCTCTTCTTGGTCTGGCGAAAGGAATACGCCTGGGAGATCATAGAAACTCAAACCGGGCAGCTCTGGTCCTTTCATCTCGAGGGAGATGATGTTTGGGGAAAATTGCGCAGCCGCAGCACTAGCAGCCTCTGTAAAAATTAGAATCAACTCCGACTATCTACTGAGAATTGACGTAGAAGAGCTGTTACTGGATATTGGACTTACCAGTAAGATTGGTACACTTCGCGATGGCGCCATCACCTGGAATGTAGAGCTCATGGTCATGCTTAGGATTCAGGATGGCAACTTGTGCCCACCGGAGAACTTCTTCAATCTCGCCCGGGTCAAAAATCGTTTTGAAGATCTTAATATCGCGATGAGTCTTCTTGACCCAGGGCGGGAATTGGTTGTTCGCCGTAACATCCGACTTCTTGATCTTGCCCTTTGGCTCGAAGTCGTAGTCCAATTGCAAAGCGACAGTGCAACTCCAGCGTGCATTGCTGCTATCTATGAGACGGATGTGTAAAGGACACCGGGTGCCGACGCCTGCACTTCTAGGTAAATCCACTCGTGCCAGGCCAGACATGAGACTTGATTTACCAGCCGATTGGTCTCCGACTAGTACAAGCTCAGGCAATTCGGCGACATGTGATACACCCAGTTGTTGAAGACTTCCAACTGTATTGTTGAATTCGCGTAACTTTACGCCGATATTAGTAAAAGTAGGATGTGCAAAACTTTGGTGTGCAAAGCTAATCTCTGCGTTCTGTGACGAATGAGGGCTTGCGGGCAAATGAGCTCTCATCTCAAGGAAAATAGGGTCTTGGTCGTCTTCAGTCCCCGAAGACGAGTCTCTGCGCTAGCTTGACGGTGTCAACAACAGTGCATCAAAAGGAACTTAGTATAGCAGAATTTACTTACGAGCATGGGACCTGATAAAAGACGCCGCAGCCGATTGGACGTCGATCAGATCCTCGCGAGGACGCTTGCGAGATGGTGGCCCCATGGGATTTGACGTAACAGAGGCAGGTGCAGGCGCCGATGCTATAGGGGATGGGGATGGGTCTTGACGTTCCCTCTTGATAGGACGTCGCGCCATTCTGACTTGTACAAACTGAGTTTGAATCGTGTGCTACAGGATTAGGTTGGAACAGGATTTGTGTGTAGGAAAAGATACTGTATCACAACGAGGGAGAAGTGAAGAGAGGTAGGAAGGTAGGAAGGTAGGAAGGTAGGAAGGTAGGAAAGATAGGTAGGACAGAAGGTTGAAGTTAGAGGCAAAAAGAGAGAAAAAAACTCGGCATGGCAGCTCACGATTAACTTGAGGTGTTCTTAGGCAAATGTTAGTCAATGCTAGTACCTGCCAGGCAATCGCTATCTCATTCGAGAGGAAAGAGCAAGAGCTGATGTGCTTTCCTTGCGCTTGAGATAGCCAGGGAGGTCGGGGTTGGGAAGTGGGGGTTGGGCTTGCTGTGAGATGATTGGCTGGCGTTTCCTAAACAGGAATTCACAACATCCCATACAATTCCCATGTGTTCTTGTGAACCTTTCGTGAACCCACGCACACCTCTTTAGGTACCTAGGTATCTAGGTAGATAACTTCTATTCAAGGTTGATGCTGTAGGTAGATCTACACAAAGCAAGTGCAACGAGAGTAGGAGCTATATTAGGTATTTATTTCATCATTAAGGTATGATCTCCCAGTGAGGAGTGAATGGTTGGAGTGACTGAATTTCTTCAAACTATGACTATATGTACTCATATGCTAATTATTCCCAACCTGGAAGTGCGGAACCCTTAATAATCCAATTTGAACAATATATCATGATGTCTCATGGATGTAGCCGCTGCCACGTTCAAGCTGTCGTAAACCCACATATTTTATTTAAGCCCAGAGCAGATTGGCAGGGGCAGTAGGACAATTCAATTGGAGTACCATTGCAACTCCCATCGGGTGGTATTGAACCAAAACTATATACCGGTATAGCACCATACCAATTCGCAATAAGCGTGGAGGCAAATTATAAACGTCATAAAATAGACAATAAATATGCGGCTTGGGGTTTATATCGGTAGTCATCTATGATCCCATGTCAGCTTTGAATTCTTCCTAGGTCAACCATTTCGTACCCAACACTACGTCCCAGAATAGGACCTTCCTCCTCATCTCGCACTCGCCGCCAACCTTCTCCAGCTTCGGGCTCTGTCCCTGGTGTGGGATATGGCTCATCGCATTCACGACTGCTCAGCCTGGGCCAATATCGACGATAGCTCCAAATCGCCACGGTAATTCCCAGCAATGAGCCCACAGATACATCATAGACGTCGTGCCGATAATCCTGACACCGGCTTATCGCGATCATAGCAGCGCCCACCAGTGTGTCAGGCACACTAACGCCCGGCCGAGGTCTTTCTTGTCACGGAAAATCCTCAGCTGGCCGGCAAGGAAGAAGGCCAGGTAACCAAGCCCGCTAAATGAAAAGCTGGAGTGACCTGAAGGGAATGACCGCCATCCGTCATGGAGAGTATGATGATCGGTCTCGGTGCACACTTCAAAAGTGACGAGGGTATCCGGTCGAGTGCCAGAAGCAGGCTTGCAACGGGCAATCAGGTCAGGACGAGGTCGACCAACGGCGTTCTTGACAATATCGGTAAGGAAGGACGTGAGGATCAAGGCAATGGCAAGGCCTAGGATAGCATTGTGGTGTTTATGGAAAGAAGCGCGGGTAACGCTGTTATAAACGACGATTAGGAGCAAGGGTACAACAGCAGCATACACCATGTTAAGCCAGACAGGAACCCGTTCTACCTCGGCGTGAGGAAAGGCAATGTTGAGGTTGTTGATATAAAACATGCGATGGAAAGGTTCGACGAAGAAGACTAGGACTAGGTAGGCTGCAAGGAGAGCTCCGAAACCTAGGTAGTCGGGCGCATACGAATGCTGTCGCAGATAGACACGGCGATCAGCTATGGACTATGGTGTATTAGATCCCTGGGGAGGGCTTACCGTCCAGACTCTAGTAAGGACTGCCAGAACGCTTCCATCGCCACCAGAATTGGGATTACGCGGGGCCATTGTCGCTAGTCACCGTGAACGGATAGCCCTGAAGGTATTCCAGAGCATGACGGGGGGAACGTGTCGGTCAGTTGTCACTTTCCTCGGGGACGGGGGATGGCGACATAACCTGAGCACGAACTCCCTATCGTTGTATGCTGGCCTGTCCAGGCTGTAATTATGTAGATTGATAAAACTGGCACGCGACATCACAGGCCTCATATTAGCCTTAACTTGGTGGATGCTACCTTAGGTACCTGGCTACCTCTACAAGTACGTACCTAGGTTGTAAGTACTATGGCCAGTTGGCATCAGTTGGCTGAGGTATCTACTTAGTCGCATTCGGCATTTATAAACGCCGACCCTTGGAGTACTTAGCTACCTGGTACCTACTTAGGTAATGTAAATAATTCATACAAGTTTTTGATGTTGTTTTCATACCACCTTTTCCCATTTGATCATCATTAAACTCTCCATTCAACTCGCCATAGTCAAGCGCCACACCCGCCCTTTTCTTCACCCCATGAAGAGTCATACCATAATGCAACGCTAAAAGCTGAGCGCGACCACAGCGCGCATACTATCAGACTGATAGATTCTTACAAAAATCCTATTAGCAAAGATGCTAAAGTCTACGTACCAACCATCTGCCAACCGCGCGCAACCTCCATTGCCCCCTGGCTGGACGGAACATAAGGCGCCCACGGGCCACGCCTATTACTATCACGCGGAAACCAAGCAGTCCACCTACAAGCGTCCGGCCATGGACGCGCCACCTACACACGCCCCTCCGCCGCCTCAAGATCCTCACGCAAGCTTCTTCCAATATTCGTCAGTCCCTCAGCTGTCCGACCCCGCCACCGCCAATGCATTCCTTGCTCAGTACGACCCCGCGCGACAACGCAACGCGCAAGGCCCCGACCAACGTGGAAGAGGGGGCCATCGTGGGCCCAACGATGGGAGGGACCGACCACGACCCCAGCCTGTGGACAAGCCCAAGTCTAAGGTTGCCATACCAGGCTGCGAACCTTGGATACTCGTATATACGAAATATGGCCGTCGCTTCGCTTATAATCCCGTCAAGAATGCAAGTTACTGGCGAATCCCCGAGAAGGTCATGCAGGGTGTGCTTGAACTGGATATCAAGGGGATAAAAGATAAGGCCGGTAGTAATCTCACGACGGACGAGCCCCAACCTATGGAGACGAGCGCTGAGCATACCGAGACTATTCAAGATGAGGCTCAAGAGCTAGCCGATTGGGGATCGGACTATGAAGAGGTCGAAGTCACAGACGACGAAGAAGAGGGCCAAGGAGATGGTAACGCCGACGGCGGCAATGACGGTGACGGTGACGGCTTGCCTCCGTCAAAACGTCAACGAACCGAAGAGCCTACCGACGATATGCCCGTTGAATTCAATGAGGACGACATTGCATACCAACTACAAGCGATGGGTGAAGAGTATGGCCTAGACCCAGGAGAATACGACGATGGAAACCCAGAAAACTGGCCTGAAGGTGCTGAAGGGCTTCCTTTTTCCGAGGCGGATGCGAAGGAACTATTCAAAGACCTCCTCGATGATTTTAGGATCAACCCGTACTCGCCATGGGACAAGTTGATTGAAGATGGCCACGTGTTTGACGACTCACGATATACAGCCCTCGCAGCATGAAGGCACGGAAGGAGGTGTGGGAAGAGTGGAGCCGGGAGCGTATCCAAATGCTTAAAGAACAACGTGCCAAAGAAGAGAAGAAGGACCCTAAGATACCCTATATGGCTTTCCTTCAGCAGAAGGCGACACCCAAGTTATACTGGCCCGAATTCCGAAGAAAATACAAACGCGAAGGCCCCATGCGCGACACATCACTAAACGACAAAGATAGGGAAAAATGGTATCGCGAATACATCAATAGGTTGAAACTCCCACAGGATACTCTGAAGAGAGACCTGATAGGCTTGCTGAGAGATATACCCTCACGTACCCTCAACAACCAAACTCTTCTCGAGAATCTCCCGAGTCAGTTAATCGCAGATGTACGCTACATTAGCTTGGATCCCAAAGTTCGTGATCCCATGATGGCCGCCTATATACAAAGTCTAGGTCCGCCACCGGAGGCGAATGAAGCAGACGAGGATGAGGCGGCAAAAAAGACGAGAGAAGAGCGTCGCAAAAGGGAAAAGGCGCTAGCCGAGCGCGAGCGTATCGTGGCCGAGGAGAAACGGAAGCAAAAACGGCAGCTGGAGCATGGCAAGGCTATCTTACGGGAGGAAGAGAGGGAGCTCGAGAAAGCTAACCAAGTAGGGAAGAAGGGACTACAGAGTCAACTTTTAGCAGCCCAGGAGACGAGAAGCGATGCATAGTGAGGAACCAATACTGTCTGTTTGTCCTCGATTACGAAAGCGCGATTGCATCACAACGGTACGCAGCACAACGGTACGCAGTACAATTTACTTTTTATAATAATTATTTACGGCGCTATCATTTCGCCCCCAAATACCCCGTTTCTCGACCGCTTGTCGCCAAGGCTGGCGCGTCGATTGTTGTACTTTATAGCTTGCCTGGGATACTTGCATCGTTATCTATTTATAGAAGGAAAGTGTCGAACCATTGAACGGCTTGGTAGAAGGCCTGTTCCTTGGCGAACTTCTGGTGCTTTTGGGAAATATCGGCACGGACAGCAAAACCGTGTACAACGCCGGAATATAGATTAATTTGATACGGTTGGCCGCCCTCCTTAAGAATCTCTTCGCTACGGTGACGCTTTTCACTGGGGAAGATCTGGTCGGTCTCGGCGGCAGAGATCGATAGCGGTCCCTTGAAACCGCGCAACTCGTCCTCGTCAACAAAGGAGGGATGAGCCATATAGCCAACGTTGATGCCGTCCGCGAAATGGCGCGCAACGTACTATTGAGGATCAATGATGAGCAGTGGGTCATGTTTACTGGAACGATGCATATACGCACCTTGGCACCGAAGCAGTATCCCACGGAGCCAAGCTTCTTAACACCCTTCTCGGTCTGGAGCCACTTGATTGCCTCGACAACGATGGGATCGACGTATTCTTTGGTGTGCGGGCTGTTGCCGTCCGTGCCGTGCTCAAGCCACTTGAATATCTCGAAGCCCTCGGGTGGGTTTAGCTTGACCGGGTCGCCGTTGAAGAGGTCGATGAGTAATGTGAGGTAGCCGTTGGCGGCGTATTGATCCGCCATCAGCTTGCTGTTCTCCCAAATACCGATGACATCCGGGAGGTAGAGGATCGCGGTATCTTTGTGCGCATTGGCGGGATCTGGCGTGGCCAGATAAGCGGCGTGCTTGCCAACTTTGATCTCGACACCGCTTGTCTCGCCTCTTTGAGGATATGACTGGGTCAGCGAATTGATAAACCCCTCACGGAAGTTGCCGGTTTGGTATAGAGCCTGGATAGAAGACTTACTCGTGCTTGACGCCGATGGTGCAGCACTTTGCTGGAGGATTAGAAGCCATCTTGCCGATTTGTAGTTGTATATATGAGCTTAAAATGTGAGGGTGGTTCTAGTAGATGGCCGATAGACGAATCTCAGTTATCTCAGTTCGGTTGATGCTACCTAATGATCAGAAATGCGTCTTGAGCCTCTCTTATACCCCTGCCTAGAAGAATCGGCAAGAACAAGATGGACCAATGGACCTAAATTCCTGGGTCCGTAGGTAAAGCTTGTTCCGACTGCCGTAGGTACCTACCGCCGGAACGGACGAAGATCAACCCCGCACCCCACCATAGCCACATTCTCATCGAATAGGTAAGTTAGTTGATACCAGGCACTTAGTAATAGAGGGGTCAAGACTGTGTCATTGCAAGCCTGTGGTTGAGGTATTTTCCTAAAGTAGTAATTTTTTTAGTAAGGGTACGTCAGTAGTTTATCCCTGTGATGCCGCCCGGAACCGTAACTTATATGCGGTGCCGAGACGGCGGGCATACAAAGGGAAGGGACAGGTAACTCGAACAGTAGATCTGAGCGAAAGGCATAGTAGAAACCGCCTCATATTACCTGCAGAGGTAGGTATCTGTCATACTATGTATAATGGAGGCCGTATTAAAGCTCTGGCAGTGTCAAGGTCGTGAAAAACCGCCACATTGTAAGTCATAATACTGTGCAGTTCTGACGCGATCAATCCCCGGGCTCGCAAAATAGCTCACACAAAGGGCCTCGAAGCCAGCAACTTTCCAGGGGACATGTAAGACAACAGGGTTCTTAATAATCCCATTCATTCCCTGCCATGCAACTCTGCTACATTCCCAGGAAGCAGTATCAGAAAGCCGGGGTGCTTTGACCAATCAATTAAGGTGAGTTGATAACAATTGATTACATGCAGTATGGAATGCCGATTGTGTTCTGCTTGGTAAGTTGGCTTACAACTAGAACATAGTTAGGTACGGAAAGGTCAACAGCCAACGGAAAGCCTCCATAATGCCCTGTTGTACTATGCCGACAAAGCTATGCCCCTAAAGCGCGGCTCAGTTCGCAACTTTTGTGACGCCGGGTGCCGATTTCGGCCGTCCTCGGATACCTCTCAGCCGGTAATAGACGGCAATGGACCCCTACGAGCAAACCCAGCCCAGACTGAATATCCTCTTTACGAATGATTTGAATCTGTCTGACAGCGTTTTTGGGCTTTCCAATGCCGGTGGGCTCACCGGCGGTGGCGGCGGAGCTGGAGTTTGTATCCTGGACCTGGTAGATTTGAGAGTCGCTTTGTCGAAGTCGGAAGGTGTAGCAGTTCTTGATCGAGGAAATGGTGACTTTCTGGGGCTGGCCAGGAGTCGTAGGTGCTGGACCGGGGTCTTAGGGGTTTCCGGTCTCGTGTCGTCTTTGGTATGAGAGAACTTCAGTGCGGGCTATTATAGATTAGCTCTGTACCCCCCTCGACTATGGTTGACGGTCCATACTTCGTACGTACCGCTGGCGAAGGGGGAGGTGCAAGGGGAGTGGGCGGCATGAGGCTGAACATTTTCCAGAATCCCAGCCTATCACCCCGAGCGTCGCTCATAGATCCCCGAGGTCGACCCCGAATTGCTCTCCTGTTCGTCAAAACCGGTGTCATACGGGTGCGTGCTTTTCCCAGGTTCCGGGGACGATCTTGTCTTGAGCCGACGCAGCCATCTTGCGCCGGACTTCCAGTGCCTCTTGAATCTCGGGGCGTTCACGGATACTCGGGACTCGACTAATGTCTGTTGTGTCGGCCAACGATGCCGATAGTCTACTTTCTTCTTCGCTTTCGCTGTGCGCTTTACTTTTTCCCGCTTCCTCATGCCGTTGACGCGCTAAAAATTAGCTGGCGCGGTATATAGGATACATGGTGCTTCGTAGGATACGACGAGTAGTTGTATTAAATATAACTAAGTACGTTCTAATCAACCCACGGCATGCAAGTAAACCCATCGGGACTGCTGAGTTTTGGAATTGCCTTTTTTCTTACCCGGATCAGTACCTACTCGGTGCCGCCACGGCTACTATCCTCCGATCAATTCTGGAAGTCACAGCCCATATGACTAAATTGGACTGTCAAGGCCTCCTGACCTAACCTTATTTACGCAAGTCGAAAGCCTCATACATACCTTGATTTACAATCTCTGACGTCGTCGATGCTGGTTCGGCGCGAAAAGCTGATGAGGCATAACATCAGCATTGGAACATCGAAACAACATTTTTATTAAGGAGGACACCCCTTCACAAATACTAATCAAAAAGTTTTCAGTAACACGCAGCATACCATGTTCAATGACTAAACAGACGAGGCGCGTAATGTTCTCACTCAAAAGCTCAGAACGAGTGTTGACCATATCTTAGTGAGAGATAACGAGAAACTAGCATTATGATAGGCAAAATCTTGCAATTACAAGGTAGGCATTGATTCATTTCTATACTCAAATAAGTCACCTCGATGAGCGTCATCCTCGCTCCTATTTATACCTCACTAAGTATTGATCGTATCTAAGCAAGAGGTTAATAGGAAGAGAGAGAACCCAAATCGGATCTATAGACCAATTCACTGACGATGAGCTTCTAGGGATATTGATCACACATCCAACTCATACTGAGACAACTGGCACTACCGCAGGTGAGATACGACAAAATATCCTAGAGACTACTACTATATCGCATTCATTCAAGGGGAAAAAAACTTACATGGCAGCTAATAGCGTTGCTTTCCGCACAAGTATTCCAATAATCTTACAGCCGTTACGGGCAGCTGGAAAGAGAGATCAAATAAATTTACGATCCCAGAGACATGAAGCCTCTACTAACCCCTCATTCTTAGACATTTGAAGAGCTTCGCGAATCAGGTCATGCAGTTGACGAAGTTAGGCCGTTTATTAGAAATAGTGCTAATTGTTACAGCGCCTTCTTGACTACACTTTACTCGAGGCGAACATAAATACTACTCACTAGACATGGGGAGATTAGTGGCAGATAAAACCAATGTCACAAGAAGGCTGCCACTAGCTTTAAGTTTTGCAGATACCCTCGTTCTGCCATTGTCATGATTTCAACCTAGCGTTGCTAATTCGAAAGTGGAAATAAGAACCCATGCATGCAAAAAACAACAATAAAGCCACTCCATACAATGGTTCGGTTGTTATTTATATGACATCGATTACGATTTTGAACAGCGCCCGAGGTGTCACCATTGTCGAAGATCAAGCACGAACAGCCTGTAGGCTCTACACCCGACACGCACCAGCAATCTTGAATCCAGGTTTCAACGCGCCTATGGGAACAGACTACTGATACCCAGCGCGCTTGTCAGGGACGAAACCACGCCAAATGAATTAGCCAATGAGAATGGGATAGCATGCCCCTCAAGACATGTAAGCTTCTTCGTAACACAATAGGCATCAAGACTGACCACGTGCTTGCCGCGCTGAAGCGAGAACCCGTAGTATTTGCTTTGCTACCTATCCTTAAAAGCAGGATCTGCGCTCAGCCCTGTGGTTGCGCCGGGTGTCACACCATCCTCTACTTATGTAACAAGCAAGCGCTGCCCAAGATAGTCCGGGATAAACAAGATGGCGTAGATCATGTTGCTGCCCTTTGCTATGCCTCCTATTGCTGCCAACCAGCTGCTGAGTCGCTTCCCGCGCTGCTATAGGCATCATATCCCTAGGGCATCTTCATAGTCCTGTCAATGAAGCGAGATCATGGATCTACGTCTGATGTGATTCTTGCGGCACAGCCAACCGACACGTGCTTGACACGCGAACCGCGTTTCAGTGCAAGGCCCTCCACATGAGTTGACGCGATGGTTTGACAGGGAATACTAGAATGTTTGTGGTCCGTTCGGAGCCGTCCCGGGTGTGGAGTGCCGACGATGAGAGCCGGAGGATGTACTCATATCACTTGTAAAATCCCAGACCGTTAAAGTCATTGGTGCTACCTTTTGCGGGGTTGCGGTGATCCGACGCAAATCTATGAAGGGCGACACGACTCACGACTGATGATTTACGACTATGCCACAATCGAGATGCAGCGGCCACCTCATATCTTCATGTTGTGGTCATGCTCAGCTCAGCTCAGCTCTTCATCTGCACTGTACTATTGTACTATGACACATCATTTGCTGTCCTCTCCTTATGTTTGAAATGATAACCAAAAAGGAAATCTGCTAGACTGGCGAATGATTCCAAAATCACTTAGCAACCGGGGAGGTTGGCGCTGCTGTAACGCTCCGTACCCATTACCGTTTTAGTAGCGGCATCCTTGGCAGGTCTACGTGTAACCCCAACGAGTGGTGCTCGTAGGCGCCACTTGTTTCCATTCAAACCCGGCGTTTATGGTAGTGTAGATGTTTGTTGGACTGCCTGTGTTAGGGTGCAGCTAGGCCGTCTACACTAGATTTGCTTGTGATTTAGAGCAGCTTGTACCTACTCACTTATGCCCAACGTTAACTGACGATCAATGTGTAACGCTCAGAATTATTATTAATAGGTTTTGGCTGCTCTGCCTATATTGCTGATACAGTTGGTTTTCCAAAGCACTATGACGACGACAACCTGGCGGTATAGGTGAACGGCTCCCTCCGCATTGGACGGACGAGGGCTCGGCGGTCAATACATTGATGCGCAAATGACAGCAAGTAGGTACCCGAACTTGATATACGTGTATGCTGTGTAGTCCTTCGGCGAAGATAGGCACCCATGATACGAGGATTCCATCTACGAACCTTGGAAACAAGAGATATCTATCTCGATGTAGTAGACTGTTAGAATGTAAGACAAATTAAGGCACCAAACCGAGGCATGGCCACGCAGGTTGATTCTCGCCTTACCCTCACTGTAACTGAGTTTCCGGCCCATCGTGCCTTTAACCACACACACGATAGCATCCCCTTGCTTCCTGTTGTTCCAATTCGATGATGACTGTCGAATTGGAGCAATCAGCCGATGCAACAGCGCCTGATTTTCACCGTTGGGGCGGCCAATCACCAACATGGCCCCTGAAACAGCTCATTGCCTTTAACTTCATTTGTCCAATGCCTGACCAACCTGGGGGCATATATATCTTGGTCCAAGAACCTGCATCATGCATTAGCTATGGAGAAATGCACAACAACGCAGTTCCTCCGCGTCAGTGCGTAGTTGGCCTGCGCATGTTCGTCGTTATCATTATACAAACACCTGCCAGCCCTCACCATAATTATCAGAACTGGAGGGCCTCGTTATTTCACCTCGGTTCCTTCTCTACAGTATTCAGTATTGAAGGAGTGCCCGATAGTAGTAATACGTGCTGGCGTGCTCACCGCCGGACAACCAGCCAATTCGTTCTCCCCCCCCCCCCCTGAACTAGGAGGCCCCAGCCCCGGAGTCCTCTTCCGCGGGGCATCTTCGACGTGCGGAGCATACCGCTTTCCCTCTCAATCAAGGCGGTCAGCTGGAAGGTCTGCCTTTTATCCCCCATCCGTCGCTCGCATCCAGTCATCGAAATACCTTCAGAATATACAGAGCTGAAGGAAATGGCTGTCGAAATCGTTACAATTGTCAACTCGTCCGGTAAAATTATTAGCAATGTAAGTTCCGACTGTAATTGTCTTATTGAAACTCTCGACTCCTCTTTAATTACTGGCTATACGAGGTCTCCCCTGCTCGTGTAGCCCCGCTTAGAGATCGATCTTCCTCTGCCCCCGTTTCTGCTTTTACAGTGCTTACAGCTGGCCCCAATGTTACATTGCACGAGTTCAGGTTAAACTAATGTTCCTTGCGACTTACAGGGCAAGCACTTAGTCAATGCCTTCAAAGAGGCGAAAGCTGCCTATGAAGAGAAGAAAGCAGCCGTAAGAGCGGAGCGTGCGGTGCGGCGGGCTATGACCTATGATATACCGACCGCGCCGCGTTATGAAGCAGAGCCCAACTACGACTACGAGTATGGTCGCGGCGACTTGGACGAGCGTTACACAAATGATGATGGCGTCTCGCAGACTTCGTCCCGGAGAAGCCATCGCTCGAAGCGCAGCCAGACCTCTCGCCGGTCTGCCTCGCAATCTCGGCCAGCGCTGACTATGAGCAACCTGCGAACACATTCCGAAGTGTCATCCGTCACGCCCTCGCGACCGCCCGTTGCATATCGCTCCCCATATGCCGAGACTGCCCCGAGAGATATGGCATTGAGTCGTCCATCACTCGCTCGCGCGCAAACCGAGGGTATAGCACCAATGGAGAACACACAGATTCAACGGTCAAGGTCGGACCCGGAACTTCAGGAAGGCAAGAAAAAGAAGGAGATAGATATGGATCTGGCATATGGAAACATCCCCCCAGACCTCGCCAACAGAGTCGATCTAGACCCCGCTTATCAGGCGGACGAGAAGGAGGACAAGGCGCGCAACTTAATGGGGACGATCGAAAACCTTCTGGTGGAAGCACAATGTGTACATCATACGGCCACACACATCATAGAACACCTACAAGGTAAACCAGAAGCTGCCGCTGCTGTAGCTCTCACGCTTGCCGAATTGTCTGCGCTCCTAGGCAAGATGTCGCCATCATTCCTGGCCGTCATCAAAGGAGGAAGCCCCGCCATATTCGCGCTCCTTGCGAGTCCCCAGTTTTTGATCGCAGCTGGTCTGACGGTCGGTGTGACTGTGGTCATGTTCGGAGGATGGAAGATCATCAAGCGTATGAAAGAAGCAAAGGAGGCCGAAGCACTTGCCCGAATGCCCCCGATGGCCTTTGCGGCACAGCCTGCGCTGCCCGCCGAGCCTGCCCAGGAGGCCCAGGCGGCCTACCCCCCTATCCCCCATCCGAGGGAGGTCAGAGCGTTGACGAAGCTCTGGTAGTAGAGGAAGAGTTGAGCACCATTGAATCATGGCGACGAGGCATCACACCATTCGGCGAAGACGATACTGCCGACCTCGAATTAATTAGCCCGGTGGCGGACCGTTTTGTACGCAGCCAGTACGGGGGCGACGACGCGCGCAGTATCCGCACGAGCCGGACTCATAAATCAAGCAAGTCGCACAAGTCCCACAGATCACATCGCACTCGCACCCACGACGACAGCGACGTTCCTGAGCGCAAGAGCAGCCGGAAGCATGATGAGAGCGACGGTGTGAGCGAAGCTGGCAGCCATCGCAGCCACCGGAGTCATCAGAGTCATCGCAGTCATCAAAGTCACAGGACTGACAAGACAGAGCGAACATCAAAGTCCAAGCGGTCAAGCTTGACCATTGAGGATGGAAGCCGGGATAAGGCAAACACAATTGAGGCGGTGCTCAGGCCCAAGAAAGAAAACATGCTGAAGACTCTATTTAAGAAAAAGAAGAAGGAAGATGAAGAGCTGAAGCGCGGCTCAATGCTTCGAGTTTAACAAAAATACGCATACGAGTCGCGAGGCTCATTATTAACAAATATTATTGCAGCAGGTTCAAACCGCCTTGGGTGTGGATAGAGGGAGTTCCGGAGTGTTTTGTAACATAGGGATCAGGACATAGGGATAGGATCTATTGCATATACACATTTTGTACGGCCCATTCGTACGATCAAACACCTCAATTTCTCCCTTGATAGTGACCAGAAATACTTGCCACGCAGCGTACTTACAAATAACAATGGCAAACAGGAACTAAGTAAATCCTACAAAAATGTCAACACCAAACCCCCTCACGGCCACTTTAGCCCCATCACTCCCGTGACTTACTAGACCTTGGGGCCGGCTTGGTATTCCACACAACGACTGGACGAGAATAGACACATGCACGTCGAATCTATTATAAAACCATTTAGTATATGCATAAGGCTGAAAATCCTGCGATACTAACCTAGACTATACTACCGCCATAAGTCCTACATATACACTACCAGTACCGGACATATAACGGTCAAACTTGCGGGGATATCGGCAGTAGAATTGAAAATAGATTTGTAACGGCTTTCATCCCATCCCACAAGCAGAAAGGGCTTTTTTTTGGGCGCCGCGACACGTGGATATCTACCTCGGTCGACTTATACTTCAGCCCAGATATATGTTGCTCAATCGGGTAGAATGAAATTTATCTAAGATTCCAACAAATCGAAATCCTTGCCCAGCGTCGTACGTCTCGTCATTTATGCTACACTACAGAGCAATCTTCATCTGCTAAAACTAATAACAGTACCTGTTTCAAGTTGAGACTTGTGCCGACCATCAACGCCACCATGTGTGTTTGCTTTAGCGTTGCCTCTTGGCGCCTTTTGAGGGTCCGTCCCCTTACCCCTGCAGGTGTAAGGCAGAGCAGGGGTCGCCGTTTTTTTTTTGCTTCACCCTTCATACAGTACGAAGTTCCAAAGAGGTATTAGTTACGTGAATTGCTTGGAGAACACGAGAACTGCGTCAGCACTTAGAATTAAGCCAAATTGGCTCTTTTTCATCTTCCTATTTGAGTAAATAACACATGAGAATCAAGGCCACGAAGATAGCTCAAAGGGCGGCGGTGAGATTCCAACATTTGGTCATCATCTTCTCTGGCCTGAAGGATTGCATTTTCGCCCCCAAACAAACCCCGCGTTTTTGATCAGCAAGCAAGCGAGCAAGTGCTGAATCAGAAAAGTCACAATTAGGTACTCTCCCCAATTATCGCAAGTCCTACCGTCCAATTTCAGCGCTATGGTGTGACATGAACAATACCGATGCGCGTCCTGGTCCACATCCTATTTCTAGCACACAACAAGCCTAGAGCCCAGTGTTGGCGCCACCTGATTCGCCTTAGTCCGGAGAGACCCGCCCGAATCTTGGCGTTTCATAACCTTATTGGACGACTGCCCCGTCTCACTGGCTTGACTTAGTCGATGTCTGCCAAGTATTCAATCGCGTGTAAGTAAGCTACCTGTAGTAACTTCTTCCTTTGGCGTTGAATCCCCCTGGAAGATGATTCAGCATCATCAGGGTTCTGATCAGGGGTTTCACTGGCCACTATTCTGCAGGAGATGTCACTGTTATGAGGCGAAGTCCTAGACAGGGTTCTTTAGTATACTAGACTCCCTTTGGTAGATAGACCCGGCAGAGAGGAAAAAGAGGCTCCTGTCGCGGAGATGGGCCCCCCCATCTTCCCGTATAAGATGAGATCGGGTACGTCCGTGTGTTGTGTTTCCATTGTTTCCAGAAATCTTCACAATCTTTTTTATTATAGGTAGGAAAGCAGGCGGGTTCCATTTCACATCTCTCATTAATATGTAAGTCGCCGATCCCTTCCTTCCCTTGTCGAACAGGCAATTGACACGGTATTCCCTCAGATCAACATCGCTACTGTCCGAGGACGGCTTTTCACTTTCTTCTACCAATTTCAACCATATTTAATAATACACAATGGGCGAGGACGGTGGTGTCTCAGGAGGACACGCAGCTGCGGCTCCCGCAGGCCATGCAGCTGAAGTTGGCGCTCCTCATGCGCCAACTGACCATCATGGTCCAAGTGGAAAGGGCGGCAATAACAACGCCCAATCCAACGCCGACGGCATCTTCATTCAGCAAAACTCGACCCCAAGTACTCCTAGGCGGGGTACAATGACACCGAATCCATTCAGCCGGAAGAACACAGGCATAGATATCGACGATTACTTCGTACGTCGCCGAATAAGGACTGGGTGGAATTTTGCTATCTTGCTAACTTGGATCCCTCTTTATAGTCTGGACCGCGAGATCTCAACAAACATTCAAAATGGCCCCTCTTCCTACAACTTCACGGAAGCATAACCCCCAAGATGATCATACCTCTCATTGCCATAGGAGCCTGGGCCAGCTTAATCACGGCCCTTTCCGCCAAGTTCGAGCACATTGAACTGTCTATTCAGCCTGTTCTTTTGACTATCACGGGTTTTGTTGTCAGTATGGGTCTGTCGTTCCGTAGCTCCTCAGCATACGAACGATACGCCGAAGGCCGGAGGTTATGGGGTCAGCTCATCCTCGCGTCACAATCACTTGGTCGAGTCTTCTGGGTACACGCCCAAGAACGCCCCAATTCATCAAAGGAAGATCTACTTGGTAAACTGTAAGTCGGTTAATTCTGCCCTGCGAGACAAATGTGACTAGAGGGATCGACTGGTGGGCTCACGTATCTCAATTAGGACCGCTATGAATCTCGTAATCGCATACGCCGTAGCCCTCAAACATAAATTACGATTCGAGCCATACACACACTACGACGACCTTGTTGATCTTGTCGGACATATCGATACCCTGGCCAAGACTGCGACGGAAGACGAACAGGCGATTGCCCCCAGGAGGTATACAATCTTCAAGACTATGGGCGAGAGCCTCGGGCTGTCCTTTGCGACTTCGAATCCTCGCAAGATGCTCAAGCGTAACAAGAAACCGCTCGGCAACCTCCCTCTGGAGATTCTCTGCTACCTGACTGGCTACGCCGACGAGCTTGTCGCTAACGGCCAACTTACCGTTCCAATGCAACAAACGTTTCTATGTGAGTAGCAGCTCTGGAATACTCTTACTACGTAAAAACTGCTTACTGACTAATCATCACTAGACAACAACTTGGGCATGTTGAACGACGTGATGGTCAACACCGAGCGCGTCCTGAACACCCCTCTCCCGATCGCCTACGCCATCGTCATCTCGCAGATCACCTGGCTCTACGTCGTGCTGCTTCCGTTCCAGCTCTACTCGGCGCTCAAGTGGATCACGATCCCGGCCACCGTCTTCGCCTCGTACATCATCCTCGGCATCTTCTTCATCGGCCACGAGATCGAGAACCCCTTCGGCATGGACGTCAACGACCTGCCCCTCGACTCCTTCTGCCAGCAGATCATGGAGGACATGGAGACCATCTCGTCGCGCACCAAGATCTCCACCCAGGAGCTGGTCCAGAGCTCGCGCAACAAGGTCCTCTTCCCTTCAGCCAGGGCAGCTACTACTCGTGGGCCTCGCAGCCCGAGGGCGCCATCCGCGCCGCCGTCAAGAACAGGCCGAACGTCTACTACGAGAAGGCGCAGACACCCAGCACCTCGACCGGTGGCGACAACGTATGAGACGCATGCAGCCATGCGCCGATGGAAAAACAGGTCCTAGTGCAGGACGCGTGATATAGACATGGGTAAAGGCGGAGGAAATATATATATGGCAGGCGGGGTCTTTTAAATTGGTCTGCATCTTGGGTCGAAGCGCATTGCTCTTTTTATTTTCTTTTCTTGGGATTTCTAGTCACAGCGACAGGAAGGAAAAGCATATAATTGGCACGGTTGCATTTATCCTTCTACATTTGGTTCGGCATAAAGCATGTAACATAAGAGACATTATAATAAGCACAAATTCGATGCCATTGGTGTGGACGTGGTTGTCACCTTGCAATGCGCTTTGATGGTGCTGATGTAAACTTAACGTACACTGACCATTCTACACTCAACCATCTTAACTAGGTACCTAGTTGTTTTATGATTAAGTAAATTATGTATATAACTATTCAATAGGTGCTTCGATACTGAATTGTCTTATGTTGTAGGTAACTTAGGTAAGTACTGTAGTAGTTTATTTGGTTTAAAATTTCAACGACTTGTTACAGCGTTTTAGTTGACACGGTCCACGCTATGGGTCGCTGTAATAGCAAGGCTCATAGCACCATCGCAGAGCCAGTCACCATTGTTATTGTCGTCCCTACATTCTTTAGAAACTCTTCAAGAGAACACAGACCACATACTAGGCTCTCGACCTCGACAGTCATGGCGGGGTTTCTAAATCCTAGCTCCCTTTATCAGAAACTCGAGCCTAATGTGATTCGCCTTATCCAATTCTGTCGTGATCGTGACAGCAGCTCTTTTGGTCGCTCAATCAAATGGATGGTTATCGATCTCTACTCTACTCTACAAGCAAACCATATACAACCATTTCATACACATGGGTGAAAAAGGTGTCAAGGTACTTCTACAAGCCCTGCTTGTGCTTCGTACCCTTATGGTGCTGCCAAAGCGCTAGAACTGCTGCGCGACCACGTGCCAGCCCGCGAGACTGAGTGGTTTTAGATGGAACACCTCTAAATTAACCAAAGCGACGACGAGGAAAAGGCGGCACAGATTGGGTCTCTCGACTGGAGTCTGTAATCGTGCGTGATGGGATATCATGCTGGTAGAACTTAGGTAGGGACAACGGTCAGATTTGTTTTATAGCCGCCACAATACCATTGAACATCCCAAATTCTACTAGAGCTCGAATACTTCGCGTTTGTAATCGTAAACGTATAGGCTAGGCGGCTTATCTTTAGTTGTATCGTGTACATGAATACTTAGCCTCCTTGCCTTCTGGATTACACTACTATTTTTTTCACCCTGCTTCCTTTACAATTTAAAGCTCGCCTACACGACTTATAGCCTTAATCATAACTCGTGTCGATGAGAAGCCACCTAATATTGTTATCCAAAAAGGAGGATCTGGCCTATTCAGTGTCCCTACCGCGTACGCCGACGAGAGAATTCAACTCCTTGACTAGGAGATCGATTTTCTCAACAGTTTCAGCCGAAGGGGCGCTCGTGTCTTGGGCTCCGTCACCTTCGGATCCTTTCTCATATACGAACCATGCAGAATACGGCTGCATGGTGTCGATTCCAATGATGCCACTTTGGCTAGGTAGCTGGCTGCCACTGCTCGCGCAGTTGATTCCCACCGACCCTGAGAGCATTTCGGCTTTGATTATCGTCCCATGATCGTTAATCTCCACCGGTAGCGTCACATAGCCCGGTGGTATTTTGTCGGATTCGATGCCGGGATAGTAGATGCCATCTAGGCGAAGAACGCCGGCATTCCGATGAGGCTCTAGCTCCTCCCTCAAGCGCGACTGAGACGAGAGCTGGCGGCGGCCCTCGCTGTCCCAGAAGCAGAATGCGGATATCCAGCCGTTATAAAATGGCGGGTCACTCCTACCGTTCTTTGAACTTATGCTACGCCAGAATTGGATGATATCTTGGTTGTTGGGTTCATCAAAAGTGCGTATGAAACGGTTTAAGATTGGTCTGAGCAGTCGCCCGAACTCTGAAGGTTCATCTCTATATTGCTCAAGCTTCTCGACACGGGTCAGAATCATCTCGTAATCCGATTTCTCACCCAAAAGAGTGACCGATGGAATACCGCACATGAAATGAGCACCGTGCTGCAAGTAACTTTGTAGCATACCCATCATGACAACTGAAGCAATTACTACATCGTGCCGGGTCGACGTGCCAAAAGCGGGCGTGATCCAATTTCGCAATTCTGGATCAATGATGTATTCATCTATGAGATTGCTGGTTCTCAAAGCGAAATCTGCAAAGTCGAGAGAATAACGGTCCGCACCATTATATACGACGCGTAATGTTTTCTGACCTCTGTATAGAAAAGAGGTTGAGTTAGAATTGGACTGTTCCTCGCATTGTAAGGAGGATTAGGTTGTTGGAATCTTATCACTTTTATTCCTCACTCGATTCTGGAGTTTTTATTGATTAGGTGAACTTACTCATGGGCGACGAAACAACTCTTTAACTCTTCGGCATGCCCATGCACGTAGGAGCTGAACTGTGTCAAGATGGCTAGCCAAACATCGTCCGGCCTAACTACCAGGTGATGGTGATGGTTGAATGCCTCTGTAGCCGCGTTAACAAATCCGTTATTGTTGGCAATCAGAACAGGGGGACTTCGTTCTCGAGTGACGAATGAAGCAAGTCGCCGATACCCTTTCGGGCTCGATCTTGTTGAGGATGGCCTTGGGATAGTTACAACCACGAGCCGGGCTAATGATATTCGCCTCATGATCAGCTGTCTTTATCGTGACCGGCATCTTGGGCTGTTGATGAATTGCTGTGGCGAACCAAATAGATGCAAATGGTCTAACATCAACTTTACTCAGTATTGGTGTAAAACAAATGACTCGAGGACAGAAACGCGCTGCTCGTAAATGTTTCCCCCTTGCAAATGAGCATTCGTGTCACTAGTAGACCAAGTCCAAATAATGAGGCTGTAGGCTCATAAGCTTTGCCTGCCCTGGTGGAGGTAAGGGAAGATGCGGCTCATAGCACTGCATGACTATCACTTTGCAATCCGTAGTCTCTTCTAACAATAAGTATTTTGCATGTTTTAGAACGCAAGGGGTCGCTCATTACACACTCTCCACGCAAGAACCCTGCGGGAGCGGGTTTCATAACGCTGGGCAAAACTAAAACCCTTGTGTCAATGCAATGCCCATTGTCACCTAGAAGAAGTAAAGCACTCGAGACCCCTTTAAAGTTATCAAGTGCAATACTTCAACTCATTCTCGTGGCGCAGCTACATGACCCTGCATATGGGACTTTTGTGGATTTATACTCAAAGAAAAAGTAAGTTATCAGGTCCTACAGATCCTATGCTATATAACTGAGACAGGATATTCGAATGACACCAAACCTTGAAAGATTCCGACGATGGTAGGGTGGCAGCACTACTCACCTCTGAACTTGTCAGAGGGCGAGGTTAGACTGTTTATCCTCGCACCGGGAGAGGAGGACCAACACATTAGAGGCACATTAATCCATACACACCTAAGGGCGCCCGATCCATACCAAGCACTCTCTTATACTTGGGGTAGCTCCGCGATCCAGGTGCCTATATCAATTAATGGACGCCCTTTCATGGTGAACAGCAATCTGTATGGAGCTATCCTGGAACTTCGAAAGCAAGACAAAGAAGCAGTCGTCTGGATCGACGCAATATGTATCAACCAAACCGACATCGAAGAACGCAACGCCCACGTGCCAATGATGCACGAGGTGTACAGTCGTGCCGCCCGTGTGATAGTGTGGCTTGGGCGCGAATCGGAGGACAGTAATATTGCCATGTGGCTGCTTCCCACGATCATATACGACACCATATCGAACCCTGATAATTACACCGATGTCCTGGCCAGCCGTTCCTCTGAGGAAGAAATGCGGTCGACATGGCGCCCTCTCGCCAGACTCTTCGCTCGCCCATGGTGGACACGCGTCTGGGTCCTCCAGGAGGTCGCGCTGGCCTCCAACCATATTACCGTCAGGTGTGGGAGTGCCGAGCAGCCATGGAAGTTCTTCGTCGTGGTGGGAGTAATCCTGCACGACGCATTCGTTGTCGGCGCTTTCCATCGTCATCCCCGAATCCTGAGCGACTCGGTCTTGGCGGGGATCACGATCTCGTCCTGGCCCTCCGGGATAACCTCGAACTATCCTACCGACAGTAAATCCTGGACGCTGGAACACGCGCTGACGAAGCTGGCTAGGCTGCGTGATGCGACAGATCCTAGAGATAAAGTCTTTGGTATCTTGAATTTGATACCGGTCGACCAATGGCCTTGTAAGCCGGATTACTCTATCGATGTTCGGACCCTGTATATAAAAGTCGCTCTACACATCATTCAGAAAAATAAAGACCTTCGCCTCCTTGCTACCTGTACTAGAGGCGATTGGCCCACCACAGATGCGCACCTCCGCAGCCAGTTTCGCCGGTCTTCCATCACCGGTCTACCATCGTGGGTGCCAAATTGGACGCAAATGAGGTACAACCCCCATTCCCAGGGGGCATCGAGAGTGCAATCACGGTCGAACAACAGTCAGTGATAGCCTTTAAGGATAACCGGGATACCTGTTTCAGAGTCGAGAGTAACGATATCCTCGTAGTGTTTGGTAAACCCTTGGCGAAATAGTCGCAGTGGGAGGGCAACCCGTGCTAACCCGGCCATATGACTTGTTTGACGGAGCGAAAATGCTTGCCTTCGCAAATTTCGTCTATGAGCATCTCCAAAACATCAACTCTGAAGTGACGGAAGAGATGTGTCTGGATGCGGAATGGGATTTGATGACTTGCTATACAGACGAGCCTCTGTCTTTCACTCGAACTGACTACACTTTATGGAGACAGTTCGGCTCCCTCGAGCCCTCTACTGATTTCATCGACGTCACAACTGCTCGCTTACATGGCCGGCAGGTGATATGTACGTCGCACGGCTGCCTTGGACTAGTTCCTTACGGCGCCAAGTTTCGAGACTGCGTAGCTGTTCTGAAAGGGTGTCATGTCCCCATTGTTCTTCGGCCGGTCGAACATGAGGTCGATGGTAAAGGCACAGAGCCGTCCAGTTTACATCGTTATATCGTGATTGGAGAGGCCTATGTCCGAGATCACGGCATAGTCTCGTTCGGTGAAAATCCTCAACCTCCGAATATAGAAAACCAGGAATTCTGGCTCCAGTAGAACCTGTTATAGCCATACACATAATTGTAGACTCGATCTCTACCTTTGGTTTATATATGGACAGGACTACCTTGATTCCATCTAGAGCCAACACCCAAGGAATTCTCATGTGCTTGTATCCTCTCTACTACACCTTTCGTAAAGCCATAATCTATGTAAGATAGCCCCTTATCTGCTACCTTGAACCTCTGATCCATCAACAGAACCCAACTCAAATTGCTGGTAACTACTGGTGTACAGACTACTATCACATTCTATTTATTCCTTCCCCTCCTTCAGATCTTGGTTTTCGAGGTCGTATCACACTACCACTTGAAACGGGCTAATAAGACACATTTAGACGGCATCATAAAATTTATAGGGTCTACGCTGATCCTTAGATGTATTTGAATGCCGTATATTCTGGGCCGAGTGACTAGCCTCGCTATCTGGTCCTATAGAAGACATAGCGTAACTGACTTCAAGGGACAATATGCTTGTCCCTTAATGCTAATCAACGGAGTTTCATGAGCCTATTTCCGGTCTTTTTGACACACAACAACCTATAATTCCACACAGACCCTACCAACGTTCGTGGCGCTGAAAGATAACGCTCCAGAGTTCCCCCAGGCATTGATAGGGCCGAAGGTGTGATTTGTAGCCACGGCGCATCGGTGATACTTCATGTTTTGTCGACCTTAGAGTGCTCGTCGTTACAAGGCCAGATATTCGGATCGTCGAGGACTGAAATATCATAGGTGATCTCGAACGCTGGTGCGTCGGCGGAGTTGATGATAGTCCGAGCAGAGAAATGACTCCTGCCAAGAAAAATATGCCTTCGTGTCCAGATACTTTTGTCATCTAGACTTAAGCTGGTCCGGGCTAAACGTTGAGCTGCACTTAAGCATCTCGAATCACTCGCGGATAGCCAAGCAACGTAACCCTTTAGTACTCGACAACGAGCAGTTTACCAGGGCGACTCTCAGTCACTACCAGTACAATGAGTTTAGCCTTCGTCGACCAAGTTGATTCGGCGGCATGATGAGCATCATATCCATCATCGACGTCATAAGTGGAAGTATGCCACGACTCGAATATAGCTAGCCGACGGTATACAACATGTTATTGTTGAGTGTGTAGCACAGCAGAACAGGCCGTATGAAGCAGAATCCTTTCCGTCCTGAGCTGACTATGAATAATCCAGTAGGCGCATTCAGAAGCGTCATGGTATATTTCGACCTTAGAAACTTCCACCACCAGGAGACGAGAATCGTGTGATTTGTAGAGTGCCTATAGGAGTGATTTCCCGTAGGGATATGCGACGAGGCACTATAGATGCGCATGAACCATCACTGGATATTCATAGAACTGTTGCCGCGGGTATGAGCGAGTGTCTATTTCTGGCGAATGTTCTTCGGTTTCCTTTTCTTGAAGACCACCACCGAGTCTGAGGATTTCTTGTCGGGCTCCTCTTTTATAGCGAATTCTGAAGCTTGTTCATCGGCTGCCGGTTCGGTGATACCAGACAATAACCCATCTGCGTCAGGCTCCTCTTTCTTAATGATGGGAGTCATGTCTTCGTTGATGGTTGGCTTTGTATCCTCATCTTCCTCCTTCTTGGGCGGTTTTGCGAGCGGCGCACTGAGCAGTGCATCGAGGGCAGCATCTTCTTCCCAGCGTATTTGGTGTCACGCCCCATCTTCTCGGCTTCTTGAACAGACTTTGTACTTTCGCTTCCTCTTCGTCTCTGTCTTCTTCATCTTCTCCCTTGGGCCGTTTTCGCACGCCGGCCGTGGCAGCATCAACATTCGCGGGTTTTGACTCGGAGCCGTCATTACTGTGGTCGGGGGCATCGTCTATCACGCGCGTGTTGGTAACTTTCCACTCGCCTGCCAGGGCCATGTCGCGACGCAGCTCGGTCGGGACGTCGATGCCCATTTCGGCGAGCTGCTCCCATTGTTGCTGGCGTTGAGCAGCCGTGGCGGTGGCGGTGCTGGCGCCCGCGGTCGAAGAGGAGGAAGACGTGGGGGTTTGGTGGTGATGCCATTGAGACGGTCGATCTCCCTCTTGGCGCGGTCTTTCTCTCGTAGCTCGTTCTCGTGGCCGCGGTGGAGGTCGCGTAGGAAGCGTTTCAGCCCATACTGGTGCTTTGCGGTGGCTTCGTGGTTGGTGCGCTCGAGCTTGGTGTCGCGGACATAGATGCTGCAGTGCTTGCACCAGTATTTAGGCGTGGACTTCCAGTACTCTGACATGGTTGCTGCTACTGCTACCGCTCGAACATGTATCTGGGCATGTAGCTCCACGTAACAACAAGTAGCGAGGTAGGACGGTTGAGGACGGCGGGCAGTGCAGACTGCGATATGTATCTTGGTCGAAGTGAGGCGAGGCAAGGTAAGTAGACGAGATGCGACCGTGTTGCAGATTTAAAGTATACGCTAGGATAAGCCCTGGCGCATTGGCTGTGCAGGCGCTAGTTGGTTGGCTCAGCGCTGCTCGGCTACCTTAGGTACCCGAGGGCGTGTAAGTAACTACCTAATACTTTCGCTTTCATCATCGGACTCTGCCGCATAAATTTCTCACTCGCCAACTATTATACAGCATTTGCCCTTGCATCTCTCGACTTCAACTATTTTTTCTTGTACTATTCTGCGTAATCCTTCATATAGGTTAAGATCTCTAAAAACATTGAAGTCTACATGCTGCGTAACACGATCTCGCACGGCCTACTAATATGATGGGTTGAAGTTCAAAAACTAAGAAAGACGATGCAGCTTGTCAGGGTAAAGCGACGTGTGCCTAATTATTATCATCACCGTCGTCTCGGCCTAAGTCTTGTCATAAAACACTAATTAACATTTTCAATATGGTGGTTGCTATTATTGCTTGCTCGCTTTATTATTCCTAGCCCGTCGTGTTCCCTTCATTAAGACCGCCTATCTCAAACGCTGAAAACTTCTTATTTCATATTTCCAAGCTGGATCTAGTCGATATTATCCGTTTGGCTTCCTTAAAAAGGAATGCAACCATACCAGAATCGAGCCTGCGGCAACATGCGACGATCTCCGGTTGGCGGAGCCGAGGTCGTAGCAGGGTGCCGGCGCAGACGAAGATGAAGTAGTGGGAGTAGGAGTGGGAGTGCTTGCGGGGGTGGTGGTGGCCGAGGGAGTTTCCACCTCACTGCTGCTGCTGCTGCTAGTCGCCACTGTTGAGGAACTGACGGGAGTAGGCAGAGGCACCGGGGTCACGACGGGAGTTGACTCAGACGTTGTCGCTGGCGGCGGGGGAGGAGCGGCCGTTTCGGTCACCGTAGGCGGCGGGGGGCACCACCGGTGGGCGTCACTTGGATTTGTCCGTCCGTATACTCGCTCACAGGCACATAGGTGGTGTATATGGGAACAGGAACGCTCGTCGTGACCACCTGAGGTTGTCCGTCTGGTAATGCCGTGACTATGGTTGTCTGTACAACCGTCGTTCCGATAACTTGGCCGTCAGGAGATTGGTTTGCCGCTGCGCCCGAGCCGCAGGGAACAGCGATGATAGAGACCGGTTCACACTGCGCCGCCCATGTTCGATCGTACAGATTGTAAAAGTTACCCGACAGACATTGGTAAAGGTCGTGGAAGAGCCCAAAGCCAAAATGTTGTTCTCACAAACAGAGAAACCACTGGTGAAGATGGCGCCGGCTTGAGCCGGAGCATCAAACTGGAACTGGTAATTGGATGCAATATATCCAGTGCGGCCCTGAGCGTCGAAAGTTGAACCATCCTTTAGGTCGACGACAAGAGTTCCCTCAGAGCCACATTCCGCCCTTTTCTATATCACCTTGTCAGTCATATCCGGTGTTTAGCGGGCCTTCACTCACGGCGACTCTTACCTCGGGGATGCTTCTCTTCTCCTTAGTTACTTTAGCAACCGTGATCTCGAATTTGCCATCGAAAGTCCCTGTGCAGCCGGCCGGAGCGGCGCCAGTGGGTGTCAGCTTATCAGTGACACCCTGTGGTGCGGCAATGGCAACGCCTAAGAGCGCTGAGGTGAGAGCGAGAGCGAGCTGCATCGTCGATACTGTCGTCGTAAAGCGAGAGGACTATAGTAACCGAGCGTACAATAAACCAGAAAAAGTGAAGGGTACGTTAGTATATAGCGAGTGATGAAGCGAATGACAGCACACCCCGACTGTTTCCTTTCTTTTTCATACGCTTGCCAATTCGAATCCGGTGTTGAGGATGAACTGGTGGTGAGCAGTGCGAGAAACAAAGGAAGGGGGCGAACTTAAGTGATACCACTCGCGGTACATATACGCACATTCTAATATGTACCGTGTATTATTCTAACCTAGCCAGGATTCCTTGCTTGTTTGTTGTCCATCATTCAACGACTTTGCCTGCATGTCTGCTGATCGCTGCCGGCCGCATCGAAACAACCAGGCGACGGAGTACAAAGTGCACGTCCCGACTCGCTTTTCTAGCCGGATGGTTGGTCGAGACATGTATAGTAGCTTGCATGAGGAGCCAGATGTACATTCATCCATGTCGGAAAACATGCGCGGCCAGCTCTGATGGACTGGTGACGTTGCACCTGGCATGCTAGCGAGAGCAGGCAAAAGAAGAGCTCCAACATATGGTAGGATCCAAAAGCAGGTCGATCAACTCTTGTCACTTGTTTTTAGTTGGTACCAAGAGAACTGGGATTTGCTAGCTTGTAACTTGAAGTATACTACAGGCAACAGGTACATTTTACGTTCCGCTAGCGAGCGAGGCAAGACATGAGACCAGTGCATCGGGAAGTCTTTTTCTTGCATGAGACGGCTGGGAGATTATTATCTGACATATGTACACCTCGACATCACAATTAAGGCGGAACCAGTCCTTAGCCGTTGAAAACGCCCGCATCCTGTTCATTTCTGCTGAAGCACATGGGACAAAGTGACGCCGTCGGGTCGTTGGAGGGGAAGGATGGCTGGGTGATGATGTCTCTATGACAAGGCGGCAACAAGACATTACGGATGAAAAGGAAGCTCATAGCTGAAAACCACTATATATGCCACCATGTAACGTCAGGCGAGTCAAGGGGAGAGACATGTTATTCCAGTAAAGAGGAGGCGAGAGTCCTTACGTGGGAAAAGATCGGCCGAGAGCATCACTTACATACCTCTTTCAGTACTCTAGCCTAATCCGTATCCAGAAGCTTGGAAAACTCCATTGGTTTTCCCGGGAAAAGTCTTTTTATCGCCTGCTTCGACGGCAGTGGCACTTGTACCTGGCGGTATATATAGAGCGCGTGCGCGAGTAGATATATAGTTGGAGAGATCAGATATCAGAACGTACGGGCTCGATCCTCATCTACTTTTCCCACTTCCTAGTCGTCCCGACTGTACGATTGCGGAGCCCAACCCACACACATCCCGCGCTCGACTGCCGGCCTTGGTCGACGTACATACATAGCACGGGCGCCCTCGGGCCAACTGCAGTTCCAAGCGTGTTCTAATGTTTCAAGTCTCCAAAAAAATCTCTATCAGGTACTGGGCAGGGATGGTCGATGTATTCTGTATGGCGGAAGCAAGCAAGGGTTAATTAGAACTCTATATGCTCCCTATCTATGTACCCAGCTTCACTCTGTTACATCGGCCTGCCGCACCTCTATCTATGCTAGACAATGATTAGATTACGTCAGGACTCGATTAAAACTGCTCTGTGGCTATTAACGATGGCAGATCCGGATATCCATCGTCTAGTTTGCGAGCGGACTCGACTCGACGCAGACGGGAAATCGACGTAGGATTCGATCTTGGGTCAAACACTGTAATACTGTGCTTATCCGTCCCACGCTTCGTGCTTCCCGGGGAGCGCGCATTCACGTTTGAGGGTAAGACAACGACCGACTGCGGCGGCCCTGTGAGCAACCTTTCGCCTAACAGCTGTAATCTTGCATTGTCATACCTACCAAACCTGGGCAAAGAGACGTCGGTGGCACCTAGAAGACAACTCGTAACGACTGACTGGGCTTCGTATGGTTCATGGGGATGCACGGCATACCTGCGTCGCCTTTGACAGCCGTTCTTAGTATAAATAGACCTGGAACTGGGAATTCATGTACGGACTTTCTGGCATCTTCTGCGTTTCCCCTCGCTCTCGACTAATCAGATCAGCTGGTAGAGAGACAACTGGTTTCTTTGGATTCTACTATGTACAGTAGTAAGGAGAAGTAGCGTGGCCAAATGATCGTCCGCAACGAACATACATACACCATGTACTTCCCCAGCACGAACCTGACGGCCTCCCGGTTTCCTGCGTATATCAGAAGTGACAGGTGACAAATAGCCAGACAAGATCTTCCGCCGCTTAGAAGCTATGTATTAAGCTACGCTTGTTACATACAAACTACCAGCAGCAACTCTGAGAGCTCGTCAGTTACCAGGGTAGGTACAAGGGTTGCGACCAGGGGACGGAGCAGGTAAATCACATTCCGTGCCGTGATTCTTCACAGCTAGCGGGCGGCAATCGAGCCACTGGTGTTTGGATCGGAGCTATCCTTCCCCCCTGTTCTTGTTCCCTTGCTTGGCATCAAGATACCGCTGCAGATAGGAAGTAGACAAAATACGAACAACAATTGGTGTATGTGGTTCGCCTCTCAGATTGAAGAGAGACATGCTTAAGTACATCTCAACGGTTTATCTACGGAGCCTATCTAGGCTACTTTTTTTACCCGAGATTCAAGAGTCAACGATAGTAGACCCGAGCCGTTAAATGACTCAATAACTCACGACACGCACGTAAAGTAGCCCGACCAACATGTTCAACGCGGCGCATTCTCTCCTCGGGTAGACCGAAAGCCAGAGGCTGCAGTACTGCCATAACAAGAACGTGGATTCCAATCAAGCGCATAATCTAGCAACAACTATAAAATAGCCCTGAGATCCAGACATTCTTCCAATTATATCTTTAGATCGAAACTCTATATAAAAGGCCACATCACCAACCGCGCCAGCCGTAATCTCGCCTCGCCTCAATGGCAGCAGCATACGTAACACCATAAAGAAAGAGAAGAAGAAGAAAAAAATCAAAGACGTAGATAATGGATGATATCACCCACACACATGCAAGGTCCCTGCGTGTGTGTGCGGCACAATTTATTGATTATGATCGATACGAATGTTGTCCAGCCAATAGGCTGAATGTGTGTGGTGGGCTACATCCTAGGTACCTACGCAGCACAGTAGTATAGCTCGAACCGACCCAAGTCTCTCTATACTTGGGTCCTGGATTTTTTCCGATTTTTTAAAAGTGTATTTGGTTTCCTGGTAAGGTATGTAGGTACTTCGTCGTTGTAGTAGTGGGTGGAGGGATGCATCGAAACTCTATGACTATCGAGTGAACGCTCCTCTACCAATATGACTATTAGATATAGGTACATCCCATCTCTCAAGCGAGTTATTCTCTATCTACATCGCACATGACGGTACATAACGCGCATTTTGTTCATGACATCGATGAATTATTCAAGGCAGAGGGTATGGAATAAAGTGCAATCCAGTTTAAGTTGTCATGGAGTGCTAAAAGGTCATCTATAAGCCAGACTTGAACAATTTTCAAAGCACGATAGGCTGCACCGCATCTTAGACTCGACCAAGTGGCGGACAAAATCAATCTGGCTTAATGAAGATTTGTTCGTTTCATGGGTTTTTAGTGTACGGTAGGACGTGTAGGGCATGGTTGCGCCGTCGTTGGCTTACTCTCGAATGTGCTCTATTCAGCTGTTGTAGCTACTTCAAAATTCGGAGGGTAACATAAAATTTGTCGCTCTGGAATAAGTAGATGCGAAATGCGAGCCTCGCATATCGCCTTTATCGCCGGGGAATCATCTATGCATCAAAGTCAAATTTTGCCACCTTCAGAGCCTGATCCCTCATTCATTCATACAGTTCATGCTCTCATTGCTTTTCCAGTTCCAACCCAGTGCCGACCTAATGCCTCTAAAACCCAGTGCCCCTAACCCACATGCGAAGTGCAGCCTCGGCGGCCGCCATGTAATATCTGCGTCGTCTTACTTATTGAGGGTACGCACTAACTCCAGTACCAGTTGCCTGGTCTCTTCCTCGAGTTGATCCTCCGGGGACCGAGGACCTGTTCGAAAACGGACACCAAACGAGGTGTCAGTTCCTGCACGGTGGGGTTGCCCGCCACATCTAGAGTCCATTGTTAGTGCCATAGTCGATTGCTAAGGTATGGGCATGGGCATTGACTTACAAAGCTTATGCAAGCACTCATAGGCTTGTTCTCCTCGTAGTCTTCTTTGAGGGGTAGCAAGTCAACAAGCGCTGGCAAGACTTCTGGAATGGGGACCTGATTCGGATTAGACAAAATCATGCGGCATAGACAACCTGCGGCGTTGTCTTGGAGACGTTGGGCTTGGATTTGCAATAGCGGCTCCAGGCTGCGCAAGATCTGTGGGAAGCTAGGCAAGTAGGTTGCCTCATCTTCGGAGTGATACACAAGCTGCCCCAAGGCGTAGGCTGTATTCGACTTGGTCTCCTGGTCCTCATCGGACAGACGGTGTAACAAGGGAGACAGCAAGGTTGACGTATAAGGTGTTACTGCGGAACCCATGTATTGGACACACTCGGCCACGACACCAACAGCAGTTGACCGCTCAATATGCTCATTTGAGCTGATGAACTTGAGAACTGGCTTCTGGAAGACCTTCCAAATTTCGGCAAACTGGGATCCTAGCGCCGCTGCAAGGCCAATCAGGACATCTAGTGCTGTATCGATGATAAGCCAATCCCACTCGGAGCTCCCTTGAAGATCGTCTTGATTCTCATCTTCATCGCCAAGATCCTGTTGGCAGGGGTGGCACCTAGTGGTGATAGTGCCGAGCACTGTGATAATTTGTTCCATCATAGCTTTTTGTCCTAAGATAGAAGGACCAGTAGCTTTGAGGGTAGAGGCCACGCTTCGATTGATTTCTGTAACGACGTCCCTAATCGTATGTTAGTATTGAAGATCGCCAACATCCACTTGTGCTCATAATATGATATGGAAGGGCTAGATCAGATTTTGTTGATAAACGTGTTCTCAGCAACCGCAAATAGCGTCTGAGTGAGCTGGGTATAACGTAAAGCGATCATCATTGTAGCCTGGGAGAGGGGGGAGGGAAGGGAGTGATAGATGAATATTTTGGAAAGGAACTAAAACTTACCGGTCAGCTTCATCTTGCCATATATGCATTGTAGCGGTTGTTACAATCTCGCCCAGTTTGACAATGTTGGTAATTGGCTCGAAGTTCAAGGGTAGGCCAGGAGCCCATTTCTGGCCGGTTTGCTTTTCCATGGCTTCCCAAACGCAAGCATATGTCCTCCAAAGTGTTCCGATCGCAGTCTTGCGACAGCCTTCGTATGAGTGCTCGGCAAATGGTGCGACAAGTTCAACTGCCTTTTCGATATAAGGAGCGCTCCTCTCCTTGGAAGCATAGATGACATCGCCTAGTACTTCAAGTGCAATCTCTTTCTCCAACGCCTGCGCGGAGACGCCTACGAGATCATCCCATTCATCATCGTCATCGTCATCATCGTCCATCTCATCTTCGTCATCGTCTAGTTCAATAGAACCTTTAACCTTGTCCTTTTTGTCGGCAATCAAGCCCTCCACCTCTTCGGATAAATCAAAATCAACTTCCTCTTCTTCAAGCTCGAGACTTTCAAATAGCCCGTTGAAAATCCCAGCCAAAGAGTCACCAAGATCACCTTCATAAACAGTGGCGAGTTGACTCCATAAAATGAACGTTGTCTCGCGAAGGCGGGCGTTGCCGAGATGCAAGGCCTTTTCACTGGCCAGTAATAGCGGCATAACGTACGGGTGGAACTCCTGAGCACCAACTCCAACGGCAATACGCCCCATAGCATCGCACACGGCACTTCGCAGCGCAAGCTCGTCTTCACCGCTTTCAACCATGATATAGGTAGACATAGCCTCCATCGTCTCCTTCAAGAACGGTTTGAAGGCACTCTTAACGGCTGAAGCAATAGCACCCAGAGCGCCGGCCGCAGCTGCTTTAACCGTGAAACCAGGATGAGATAAGAACGAACCGACACGGTGGATCATGGTTTCGCCATACTTGGCCATGACATCGGAGCTGAGCCCCTCAGCTAGCGAATCGATGACACCACAGACTGATCGAATAATTTCGACGTTCTGCTTGTCAGCCTGATCGTTACTTGCAGCATCTAAGTTGAGAAGTAGAGCGGTCAAAATTGCATCATGATGCGCGGCCATGCTATCAGCAAGGTCTTCACCAATGCGAATGAGCCCTACCAAGGCGGAGTATCGAACAGTTCTCTCACGGTCTTGTAATAATTGGAGAACTGCAGGCATCAGTGAACCAATCTGAGTCGAGACAAACTCTGGGGCGCCCTCGGCGCAGTTCCCGAGCGCCAAGATACAAGCCCTGCGATGGCCAGAATTTTCAGAGGTAGCGTATTTCTGGAAGTCGTCCAATAGGGGAACGATGACTTGGCGGGGAGGGAGATCACTCGCAAGTTGGTCAATCAAGGCGAGGGCAGCCCTTGCAGGGGTAGCATCATCTTCCTCATCGTCGTCCTCCAGTTCCGAGAGAATCATTAGACTCTTCCTCATAAGCTGTGCGGCCATGTCCGGTACGCCCTGAATCTTCATACGTCTGTATCTTACGCATTGCGCCAGGAAGGCGAGAGCCTGGCAACGCACATCACTGTCGACAGCAGTGTTGGAGGCTAGCTCGAGCATGAACTGGACGAGATCCTTGAAGTAGCGGGAAATAAGAGCAGATTCGTAAGCGAGGAAGGATTGGAAAACTTCGAAAGCTTGCTGAATGCGCTCATCATCGTCGTTCTGGACGGCGTCCTTGAGCACATCAACCATGGCAGGGATAAACTCCTGCACAGCATTAAGAGCTTGCTCGTCCTCATCAACATCGATCAACATGAGCGCAGCGCTGATGGAGAGCATAGTGTTCACGCGGACATCGCGACTTTGGGGTCTCGAATGGTCTTGGTGAACAGCTCAAAGAGCTTGGCCAAGTGGCTCTCAAAGTAGGTCGGGTTGGCCTCAAGAAGACTGAAGATGATATAGGAGCCGACCTCACGATGGATGACATTTTCCGAGGTCGCTAGCTGGGTAACGTTGGGGATTAGGTCGGCCCATTCGTTATTGTCGAAGTCGAGGGTTGCAATGGCGGCAATAACACGCGACTGACCGTGCCGACACTTGCCATCCTGCTCGTTGACAATAGTCTGGAGCAGCTGATTGCGAACCTCGGGCTTCTGGGAAGCATCGATCTTCTTCCAGTGTTTGGGCACAAGGCGCAGGGCCTGGACAGCAGCTAGCATGCGCACCGTGGCCTCAGAGTGGGAGACGATGACATGGAGCAGGCCAAGCAGGGAGTCCGGGTGAGGGTAAAAGTTCTTGCGCAGCTCAGCCGTGGCAGCTTTGACCTTCTGGGTATCAGCTATGGAAAGAAGAGAGACAGGGTCAGCTTGGGCGATGGAGATGGGATCGCGATAACAACAGCAACAGTGACAGCAGGCTATGGAGGCGCTGAGAAAGAGAGGGCACAGAACTCACGGATCTGGCACGCCTGAAGCAGCGCGACGAGCTGTTGTTGATCCATGATAGGCGAACTAGGCAACGTCCCCTCGAGTTAGACACGGAAGCGCCTGCGAGGTCAAAGTTGACGGACACAGAGGGAGAGAAGGGAAGGGGGAAACGACAAGAGAGCTAGCGGGAAAAAAAATTATTTATTCATTTCATGGTGGGGTTCATCGAACTCAGGGTCTCATTTAGGGAGAATATGGTGTAGTCGATAAGATAAGCCCCGCACCAGCTAGCGTCCAAAGACCTAGGTACTTAGTAGCTATCTTGGGATATACCACTTCATACTGTTGTGAGGGTTTGAAACCTGGAATAACACCATCATTACCAAAAGACCGCTCTACCTCATTGCCTACCAGCTTCTGTACCTGAACCATGTACTGGCCAAATAGCGTGTGGCCAAACTCTCTGTAGACTGTCGAGCAGCCGTGGCACGCCTCCGAACTCGTCCGAGCTGTTTACTTCCAGCGGATTAAACCACTCGACGCGTTCATGCTCGAAATCAAGAACGATCCCTTCCTCTCCCTTTCCACCCTCGTCGACGCCTTTGAGGCGGAAGCCAAATGGATTAATGCTCCATTCGTGATTGATTGAACTGTCAATAAATGAATAAGGCCTGCCGACACACAGCAACTCCAGCGATGAGGCCGGGAGGCTCGTCTCTTCCTCGATCTCACGCAACGCTGCGGCTAATGGACTAGCATCAGACTCTTCCATCCTGCCAGAACACGGTGCTAACTTGTGCCTATTGTTCATCCATCAGCGAGATCATGGTGTGGTAACTTGCAGTGCACGTACGGGTACGTGTGAACTTTGGCACTTCGTCTGAAGAGCGCTACTTGAGCTTGCGTAAAGTCTTTATTGGGGATTTTGAAGATAAAAGACCCGACTACTACACTCTTCGTTATGTCCTGTTCCTTTTTGGTCGCCGTTGCTCGTGCCCCTATTATAGGGGTACATATACGATTAAGACGTATCATTCGCTGCGGGCAAAGGTGATGGAGAACTTGGTGGTTCAGCCTTGGCCACGCCATGGAGACAACGCTACCGTTATACATCGTAGAATGTTATGCATTAAAGGCTTGGCAATTACCAAGAAGTGAACGTGGTTTTTGGCCGCACTCGTCACGGTCGTTGGGTTTGTTGCGGATGAGAAGAGTAGCTGCAGTGTGCCGTGACGCTAAAGGGAGCTCTCCCATCTGCTACATACCTACGACCTTCAAATCACCTGCCAAGCGGGTCCGTACGGGTATGTACTGTATTTAGACGCAGCTTGCCATCATCTTCAGAAGCTGCGTTTAAATGCCCGATTACAACTATCTTGCCTTTCATTTGACGTCCCCTCCATTTGAGTCACTTATTTTTGGAGACAGCATTGCATTTCTTAATCTTTGTTAAATTTCTTTGTAGGAGATTATATGCTCCTATACATACTACTTCGTGGGCTACTAGCAAGATTTCGGGACTTAGCTGTTACCCGACTCTAGATTTCCTCCACTTCGTATGCATCACGGCATCTAGCAGACACCGGTAGGGATTGTGTTGCTTCCCGTGCGGGTGCTTCCGAAAGCAGCACCCTGGCCGAGACCACGCTTAGCAAAGGCGGTCCAGATCTCACACTGGTTGCTGCCACCGGTCAGAGCCTTGTCCGCGTCCAAGATGGCGTCACGGGCCTGGGGGAAGTTGGGGTTGCAGGGTTGCCTGTTTAATGGTTAGTACTGGAACCACTCAGCTGGCCCGATTGGGACCGGGACACGATGGAGCACTTACAGGGCCATTCCGTCAAGAACAAGCTTCATGGTGAGGAACTTTCCGTCGGTAGGAACTCCATTGGAATCAAAGGTGGGCTTCTGAGCTACGCTGAGGCCGTGCTTGTCGATGAGGTTCCACATAACCTCGTAGAGCATGGTGGCCCAGATCTCACCGATGTCGTGAACCTCGTTGTAGGTGTTCGCAGTCACGTACATGTAAGGGTTCACGGTGAGCTTAGTCGAGTACAAGTAGTTTCGGATACCGGCAGGGTTGTTGTAGACCCAGGCACCAAGACTGTAATCCGTGTTGCGGGTGTCGGTGCTCTTTAGGCGAATGGCGGTGGCATAGAAGTCACCCCAGCCCTCGCCCATACCACCGGCCTCAGTCGTCTGGAGACAGTTGGTGTTGGCAGGTCCACCAGTCAGGCGGTTCGACACTGTATATATGAAATTAGCCTCACAAGTTCTACTCAAATCTTCGTTGACAAGCTAATCACTTACGCCCGTGAGTGTATTCGTGGAGAATGACACCGGCCTCAAAAGCACAATCCCTCTGGGGGGTTGAGTATGTCCATCGGTACATGCGCATGCGACCGTTTTGTCCATCCTAGTAAAATCTATCGTTAGGAACCGCCACCTTTATTCATGGGCTTAAGAAGCATTTCTTCAAGACTTACAGGAGGAGTTGCGAAGTTGGCGTTGTTGGTTCCCGACCCGTCCTGGGAGTTGAGAATGACGAAATCGCCGCCTACGCCACCCTGGCCGTTGTTGTTGTTCTCGAAGTTACCTGCGGCCTCCGTGAAACCAAGATCGTATAGAACGTCGTGGTATGTGTTGGCAGTGTAGAACAGCTGCGTAACGGATGCGTTGGAGTATGACGCAGGGGGGACCAGCTGGCGCTCCAGTCATACTCGAAGTCGAGGCTAGAGCTTGATGGTCGGTAGTTGTTCTGCCAGGCGGTGCCACCGCTGGGGTTGGTCTGAGCAACGGCATTGTCTAAAGATATAAGTTAACTTCTGTTTATATTTGTCTCTAGGCTTCTTAACGGGTGAAAGCTGGGTTACACTCCACGGTGATAAGGGGTTAGGTACTTACTGCCGCGAGTGTCAGTGTAGGACGTAGTTCCATCGGCGAACCAAGTGAACTCGGAGTTCTTTGTGTCCCAAGGGTCCGTTAAGACGGTGCGAGACCCAACGTCAGGGTCATTGACGCCCCACGGACTATTATCTGTCAGAACTTGATATTACATTCTTTGGCGGCAAAACTTACTAAACTCTCAACTTGGCGTCCGCAACCCAGTCCACCGACACCATGGATTTCTTGGTTCGTCTTGGCATCGACGTACGAGAGCAGCCAGTTGTCAAGCACGTCAGTCTCAACTCGCCATGTCAAGGTCAATTCTCCGTCTGCCTTGACGAAGTACACCATGCGAGCCTCGGGGTCCTTCTGGGCTCCCGAGGTCCCCTTGAGGGTAAAGGTGTTTGCGTCATCCGTCGCCTCAGCAGTTGCCTTGCCAGTGACAGGAAGTTGGAGCACGGAGGTGGCCTGCTCAAGAGCCTGCGTGGCCTCAGAGAACTCACGCTTGTTTAGCGGGTTCTCTTCGGGGACCTTGCCTTGGAAGAAGGAGTTTCCGTACGAGAAGACGGTTCCATCAGCTCCAATCTACATCCCATGTAAGCTCAATCCGATTCGCAAGTAGTGGCCGGACCACAATATGAATACAAGTGGGAAATCTTACGTTGACGTTGAAATCCGCATTGTCAATGTCAATTCCATGAACAGTTTGCTTGAAATTGACGTGCGCAATTCCGTTGTTGCTAACATAGTGGTCCCAACAAGTCGGAAACTGGCGTCAGGGCCACGCTCTTCACGAGCGCGGTAGCAGTCTCGACATAGGTGTCACGCTTGACAGCAAGAACCTTTGCGTTTGAGCTGGCAGCCTCCACATTGTGGTACTCAGGAGTCTGAGTGATTCTGTAGGCATTCAGGTCGACGGTGCGTCGGCGAACGCCTGGCTTGGCAACGGGAGCAGGGTGGGCAGAGGCGGGCAGAGACGAAGCTCCAAGGAGACCGAGCAGCATTAATGACCGCATGGTGAAGGATAGCAAGCAATTGACGTCCTGGAACTGGGGCGCTCTGTGGGAACAAGCAGGCGTGCCTGATAGCTTGAGACTTAACTCGATGCCATGGCGATCAAGGTGGTTTATATAGGAATTTACACCTAAGTTCGTAGGACTGGTGTGTTCTTAGGAACGGTATCTAGCTTCCTTTTTCGACTGAGTATGTGATATCATCAACCGACTTCTATCGCATGTATCATTGGCTCCTCATTGAGCGGTGGAGAATTCACAAGTGAGCCGTGGACATATATTAGACAAAGCAAAGAATATCTTGGCAATAAGATGAGTTGCTGGATCAGTCCGCCATACGAGCTGCAACAGGAAAGTGACTACGTTCGCGATAACCATGTTGCGCTATGTGAGTCTGGACATATACTTCTGCATATAGTTGGTCAGCGACTTCACCCAGACTAAAAGGCTGGGCAGGCAGCATCCTTGATGGAGCTAGGTAGTTGAAGAGGACAGGACTAGTACGACTATGGCATCTAATTATGACTATAGCCCTATTTCAACGCATCCGAATAGACTGTATATCAATAATGAAATATCTCCAAGAGTTACCTCGACACAGTTTGGCTTTTAGCTTAACAACAAGACGAAGCTGTTGCCAGCATTCGCAGGCTGGTGTGGTCTCGATGTCGCATAGAATGCGGCGACAACCTCGGAGTGCAACCGGTAGCTTGTGAGACGATTCTAAGGGTGCTTGCATTCTACATAATCTCCGTTTCCGTGGTTCGGGGACCGTGACTTTGCAAGTGGAGAGAATGGCAGGCTCGGAGAGCCGTATTCCAAAGCACATTCTACTCCCGGCCTAGCTCGCTCACCGCGCGCTTTGGATAAGGCAAGCTTTCAGCCTTGGCAGCACGCGATCTCACCCGCCCAAAACGGTTCTGGCCAGTGAGAGGGCAATGGCGACGCTGGTGACAACTGGTGAGAGAGCGCACGCGCACTGCAGACTCGTTTAGGACGTGATAATGGGGCAACATCGCAGGGTCGTGAGCTAGCCCAAGACCGGCATATTGTTGGGTTAGGTGCGAGTACCGTAAGATCCGACAAACAATGCCCAGGCAATGCCCAGGCAATTTTGTTGAATAAGCTTTCCCGTCTACCCAGTCGGAGGCGGAGCGGTGGATGTAACCTCGAGCCGCTTTGGCGTATAACGCAAGCAGCTATATCCTTCATTCGCTATTTCTGGCCCATTTGCAGCTTCGTCGTCCGGCGCGAAATTCGAGAGACCTTCCTAGAAGAGAAGGACACCGTCCTCAATATTGAGACGTGGTAGCTTTCCTTCGTATTGAACTCAGGTACGGTATGTATCTTGCCTAACGCACCCGGTATTCCTAGTCCCCAGCGAATTTACAATCCTGATAATCCGAGGCTCTTTCATATGGGTTGATTCGGCACTCGCCGCCGTAGTCGCTTAATAAGTCCTACGACTTAGGCACGAAAAGGATATCGGCAACCCCCAGGATCGCGAAATCTGATCCTACCCAATGCAGATAATTCCCGGCGCATCAGTGTGGCGCCTTCGCCCCTTGAACTAATACGGGGAGCACGCGATGTGTCATCAATCACCTGCGTTCCCCCCGCCTGCTGTCCTCCCACTCGTATCTAACACTTCTATCATGTTAGAAAAGGAAACTCAAGAATCAAACAGTATTAACAAGCACATTGCTACTAGTCATGGGGCCAAGGCGCCTAAGGAGAGCCAATAGAACCATTCGGGGGTCTGGCACTTGAGCTTATCAGTTTTCTTGGCGAACCCGCATCCATCACCAAGGTACCATTCCTCAGGTAACAGAGCTCGGTCACGCAACCTAGATATGAGAAGGCGTGTGTAAAACCTCTTGTCGTATTGTAGTTTCTCACCGCATCAACCGCTTCCCGTATCTGCACGGGTCGCAACGCTTCCCATCGGTTCACATATCAATTGCTCATTCGTGCATTTCATCTTCCCGCGTAGAAGAAACCGTACCTCCTGAGGGTCTCGATCCCCGCCCCGCACGATGATACAACGAGATCACTTGGATAATTCGCAGTGAGGGTTTATTCGCCTTCGAGGAATCTTTATGGGAAGTCTGGCGATCTAGTTATGTACAATGAGAGATGCTATATAGGGCGATGGGTCGTGATTGAAAGCTGCTTCTTTTTCGTATTAGATACTAGGCTGGTATTATACTATTAGCATCAGATATTCCCCATTGAAAATATCTTAAATCGCCTTTATTTCAGCCAAGATAGCCATGGCCATATCGTTTACCTCTGGGGCTGATAAGATGCTTGAGGGACCGAAAATGCCGAGGTCTAACACGCCTTCATTTAGTGCTAACTCGATGTCTAGCCCCTCCTATGAATAGATTTAATCATTAGCTCAAGTAGGAAGAAGAATGCCAAGGCGTTTTACTAACCGGGTATGAGTACGAAATTGGACTGGAAGCGACGCTATCGCTGTCCGGAGTAACGAGATAGGTTGAGATATCAGCACTCTTTCTTGCCGCCGACTCATCATTCGGGATTTTTTCCAACTTGATAGAATTTGGTTCAGATGACGACGGATCGCTAGGGGAGGGAGGATGTTCACAAAGTGTCGATACACACGCCCGTCCATTTCCGTATTTCCCATAAGCTAGCCGAAGAGTTCTCGAAGTTGCTGATTTCGGTAATGTCTTTCTGAATGTCCGCTGCTACTATAGTTATACTCCGGCTCAAGGGGTCTTTTACTCTGAGTGGAAGGATACTAAGCGTTGGGAACGGCGCTTCCTCGATACCAGGATATCCAGAGCGGTTGGCTAGATATACACCGAAGATACATTCAACGTTACCGTGTGGCTGTTGATCCTGGCAAAACAACTTCACAAATACCCTTGAAAACGCGGCAAATAGAAGTGCCTGAGTTGATACACCGTGGGTAGAGCTTTTGAGCCTAAGTTCAGAGACATTTTTGATAGCAGTGGTTCTGAAGTTGTTAATTCGCTGGGCTTGGCTGACTGCTGGAGTGCTATGGATATCGCACAACCGTGAAGCCGTGCTTCCGCTAAGGTACGATGTCCAGAATGATTCCCTTTGAGCTTGTATCGGCAAGGAAAGGTGCTTTATGGTGAATCCATACCAGGGATCTGTGTGGATAGGGGCGGCATGCTTTAGTGGAGGCGAACTACAGAGTTCGACAAAGCGATTCAACACAATAGGCAGGCTTATACCATCATATAATGCGTGATGTATGTGGATATTGAGAATTCCTCCCCTGGTTGTCCCCGACAATTTGGACGACAGCAAAAGGTGTAGCCGCGCAAACAAAGTCCCATTGGTCGCTAGACCCTGTCGTAAGAATTTTAGCATGGCTAATCGCGAATTTAGGCTTCAAGATGACTTGAAGGAACGGTGAGTTGCTGGAGTTAGTGTTAATGAGATGGGTTCTCAGCATGGCAACCTCCTCAACAAGGGCAACCCAAGCTTTCGAAACCGCTATAAGTGTGATGGAACCGGTGATTTGAAAGTGAACTTGGGGAAGAATATTATACCGCCACTATTTTGCCATGCGCTTAGCATATGCACTTGCATCGGTAGAGCTGGCAGAATCTTCTCAATTGAGTCCATGTTAAGTCCAACCTGTTGGATGAGTGTATGAATTTCCGTTCCATCGATGACTGAGCCAGGGCTTAGCGAATTCTCCGTAGAGTGTTCCGGTTCTTCGGTAATGGGTCGATTTGCTTGCTCCAATATACTACGGATTGAAGATATGGTTACTAGGTCTCTAGTGGAAAAATCCAAACCCCTTTTTCGAAGCATAGAGCTTGCTTTGATGGCACTAATTGAGTCAAGACCAAGGTGAAAAACTGAGAGATCCAGATCAATTTCATTCCGGTCGACCTTTGATAAGTCCGACAGCACATCCAGTATAGTTTCTTGTTCTTGTGAATATATGGCGTGTCGTGAATTTTGTCCTTTCGTTGGTATATTGCTTTCTTGCTTCTGTAAACCAGTTTGGAATGCGACCGAGTTTAAGCCACAAATTGACACCATCTGGGGACCATGAGAGCTGAATTTTAAGATTTGTTCGTTACCATCTTGAGAAAAGTAGTCTAGAATTCTTTCTAGACTATCTAAAAGATTATTTGCGTCTTGCAAGTCCATGTAATTATTGTCGCAAGCGATACGCCAGACAGCGTCCTTTGCTGTAAGTTCTAATTCGGCACATACGGGATAATCCACTGCGGAGACGGAATGTGTTGATGTGAGGAAAGAATCGCTATCCGCTTCATTGTTCTCGGGATTTTGCAGAAGAAATATGGTGTTGAAAAGCTGATCCCCGTGGCTTTGAGAGAGCTTCTGAATGTCTCGTAGTGGAGTGTGTTGAAACTCCATAATACTGGACATAATATCTTGAGAATATCCAAGGAATTCGGTGACAGTTCCATGAAGCGCGAGCCTCAAGGGCACTGTGTTCATTGTAGGGAACATCAATTCTTGTGCTTCCTCGGTGTCTCTTCCTGATAGAACCACCCCAAACACGATATCTAAAGACCTGGCTAAGGAGGCGAGCGCAGCGGCCCAGCATGCTTGACCAAGAACTTGAGGTGTAACACGCAGATTCTGACATAGTGCTCTGATCTCTGTGGCGCTCCTCCTAGATTGTTTCTCGAGTCGGTAGACGGTGTTTTGCGTAGGGATTGCATCCACCTTTGGAACCAGAGTGGCACAAGCTCCATACAGAAGATCAGTCCAAAATTTCTGAGATGAAGAGTTGGACCTTGAAATCATACGCGAGAGGTAAGGCTTATAGGATGGTCGGGATATATGCTCCCTTTCGTATGCGGCTTGAATATCTTTGTGAAGCATCTGGAGAGACCAGCCATCATACAAAGCATGGGCAATAGACAAAACCATCAATTTCTCCGTCCCTAATTCTACAAATTGCACCTGGAACAGATTCGACTTGCCGTGATTTTCAACGGCGCGCGTTCTTGCCAGATCAGTTAGTGTAGAAATGTTGTGCATGTTGGGGATCTGCATAGTTGGTGTAAAGGCGAGCTCATGCCTCCTCACAATTTGACAATAAGCAGAACTAATTCGAGGATCATCGATCTCAACGAAAACGGTACGTAGGATGGGAGAGTTTGTGTATAATTCAGACAAGGCTAATTTCAGACGGTCAAGGTCGACGTTTTGTGGAGCTGAAGTATATCGTGGTTGAAGTATGTTTGGAAACCGGAGCTCAGCATTTCAGCTACCATAGAATCTTGCAACGGGGTTGGCGGTAGAATAGCTTCAATATCCGGGAAGGGATGGTCTGTTTGGCGATAACAATCTTCTAGAATGGAAATAGTGCTGTCTAGCTCAGAGGTTCTAGATTGGTTTGCGGTCGAAGGTACTGATCTTTCAAGGCTGGCTACAATACCCTCGACCGTTTGCCGTTTCATCAATATGCCTACAGACGTATGGTATCCCAATTTCATCAGTCTCCCAGAAAGCTTTATTACATCGATGCTGTCAAGGCGATAGCAAAGATATTGGTTGTTTCCGAGATCTCTTCTTTATCAACGCTGGAAATAACTGCTAGTTCGTGACGAAGGTCATTCAATTTGTCATCCCACAGCAATTTTGGTTCGAGTATAACTGTGCCGCTACTTGTAGATGAGCTTGTCTCCGGATATGCTCTTGAAACATGCTCATTTACTCTAGGATGAGCCGTCCGGGTCGCCGGTGATAGGAGAGTATCGTGGCTTGAGGCAATCAACAAATTCAAGGATTTGGTGAACTGGTCTAGTATTGAGTCTAGAACTGATGCGTCAGCTACATTACCCCGGGCTGCAAGGGTGATGCGAAACATGTCATCTTCGAGCATGATGATTTCAATGGCCAGTGGGTAATCTGGCTGAGTAGACGAATCCTGAATCGACCATAGCGTTGACTTTCTCTCAGTCGAAGCCTTGTATTCACGATCAAACGTGAAAAGCGTATCAAAGAGAGGTTGCCCAGCCCGCAAATCTTTTGTATATCACGAAGAGGAGTATGCACGAAGGCAAGAATACCGTTGTTGTGTTTCTGAATTTCTTGGGTTAATGAGGCCCAGGACATGTCTTCAGCATTGTCAACTCGGAGTGGCAGTGTATTGAACAGTGGTCCGACAACGAGGTCGATATTATCTATAGGAAGTGATCTTCCAGAAAGGATAACCCCGATAGTGGGAGGATCGTCGAAATATTGGCGTAACGTATGTAACCATGCCGCTTGTAGTAATGTCTGATGGGTGACTTGTAATTGCTTGCGTTTATCTTCGAGGCCCTCAAATTTAATAGACTGATCTATAAGACTGCTCGTGGTAGATGGCTTATCTGTGAGATTTGGCATGGGCTGGAAATGATGGTTTTTTAAAAGCGACTTCCAAAATTGGTGAGATTCCTGGTGGCTGAGGAGCGGCCCTTCTGGTAGCACAGATATAAACTCAGGGCTGGAAGGCCATGAATCTCCTTCGTACTCGGCGTTTAAGCGATCGAAAATAATGTTGAGGCTGCGGGCATCGTATACACCGTGGAAAAGCCTCAAAGCTAGATAGTGGCGGCCCTCAACCTCTATATGATCGACCTCCATAGGCCATCCCAGAACGTGATGATTCTTCTCAATCCAGAGGCGTTGTCGTTCTGCGGCTGTTTGCTCAAATGATTTTGTTTTTGATTCCACTTCGAACCAATCGAGAGGCCGATTTCTTATAGCCACCTGAATCACTCCATCCTGCGTGTCCACGAAAGCGGTCCTGAGAATGGAGTAAGAATCTACAACTCGACCGAGGGCGGCTTTCAAGCGTTCAACAGACACGGTAGATTTTAACCGAAACCCAAATTGATTGAAGTAAGCGAACTGAGCCTCCTGAAATTTCGACCTGGCTATGATGCCCTGTGTTGTAGCGCTGTACATGGTGCTATGTATTCCACATCTACTGCGTTCACTTCAAGTGTCCCACACACTAGACTAAGATACTTATGGCGAAACGCTGTGATTGACTGCTTTATCTGCAAAGAATTGTTGCTAGGGGCAATAGAGCTAGATCGGTCTAGAGCTTTGGAGAGCTGGTTGATTGTGGATGTCGTAATATCGTCGACGGTGTAGTTGAGGTGAATCCCATTGACCTTAGCTGGTGTGCTAGTCTTGTAGCTGTGATAGAGTCTATACCTAATTCGAATATCGTCGTATTTGGCATTATATCGTTTTCCTTGACATGAACCACCTGACAAATTGCTTCCAACACTTGGCCCTCGAGTCTATTGAGCTCACGACGACTTGAGAGAGAAGTTGTTGAAAGAGTTTGAAGTTGTTCGTGAGACAGTTCTGAGAAAAGCCGTTTCAATTGGTTGACATCGACCTTGTTGTTTGTAGATAGAGGAATGCGCGAGACGCATATAATGAAGGATGGAACCATGTAAGTCGCAAGATGAGATCTGCAAGCTTCCTGAGCACATGCAGCGAACTCAATGTGTTCCGCATCGTAATAGATGTGTACTTCGCGACCGGCAGTAGAATCAGAAGTTGATACAACGAATGATACAAGGAGATCTATATCCTGACCTCTTCGTCGAGCGACCATGGTGGCAACATCGCCTACCTTGTCGGCTAGACCTTCTCGGATGGCGTGGTTGATTTCGCCGATTTCTAATCTTTGACCCTAAGCTTCACTTGGTCATCTACTCGACCAAGAAAATCAAGTGACCCATCATGAAGTACTCGAACAAGGTCCCCTGTACGGTAGATTTGTTCGCCTGTGGCCGGTAATATAGGGAAACGCTCTTTGGTAAGCATGTCCCTATTTAGGTAGCCCTTGCCAACCAACTTGCCGGACACACAGAGCTCTCCGACACCACCGCGAAGTACCGGTATCTCGAAACCGAGTTCAAATATGTATGCCCCGACATTGGGGAAGAGGTTTCCAATGTTTGATGGCTTCCCATTCTGTGGCACGCCACAGTACATTGTTACACCAATCGTAGCCTCTGTCGGCCCATAAGCATTATGAATGACCCTCTTGGGTCCCCAGGTCTCAAGAATATCGGACCGTAATTTCTCTCCTCCTGTAATGAAAACACCTTTACACAGGCTCGGACACTCATCAGGGTTGATGAGCCTCGCTAGACTTGGGGTTAGGTCGATATGTGTAATTTCAAGTTTAGAGATTGTCATAGCTAGGTCACTGAGGATGACGTCCTTCGGCGCTGCGACCACAGCAATGCCAACGTACCAGGACCAATACTGTTCCAACACTGACACATCAAAGTGGAAGGCGGCAAATTGAAGCCACCTCGAAGTGGGATCCCAACGCCCAGTGAACAGATACTTGAATGCCGCCATCGCCTGTACAGCATTTTCATGGCTTATTAGACATCCTTTAGGGGCGCCGGTCGTACCACTCGTATATAAACAATAACACGAATCAGATGGTAGTACTTGACGTTGTAGAGACGGTCGCGAAGTTGGAAGTGACTCCAATGTGCTATCGTTAATCATGTGAACTGGCAACAAAGCCTCACCAACCCATTCAAAAGTTTCGCAGAGCATCAACATGGCCGCTTTGGAATCATTGAGAATGAAGACTTGCCGTGCAGCAGGGGCCGAAGGGTCGAGACAGAGGAATGCACAACCGGCTTTTAGAATACCAAGGAGTGTAAAATAAGCGATAGGGCATTTGTTAAAGCATGTTGCAATAATGCTTCCCGGATCAACTCCATGGTTAGTGATGAAATGAGCCACTTGATTACCCAACGCATCTAGTTCTTGGTATGTCCATTTTTGAGTTTTGTTGAGATGCGTCACCTCTTCAATGAATTCGAGAGCTATGGCTGAAGGGAGAAGCTTAACAGAACGCTCTAAAAGTTCATGTAGGAGGTCCTTTTCTATGGGAAGTGAGTCGTAACTTGGAGGAATGATTGAAAATATGTCAGGCTTTCTGACATCAAGACAAGCCTTAGAACCTTCAATGGGGGCTATTAAATCCATGAGTATAGCTTCGAACTGGCTCAGAAGGAGCGTAGCCTGCTCTGGTGGGAGTACGCTATCTCTAAAAGCTAAGTTCAGTAGTGTGGTGTTGGAAGCGGTCTCTTCGACTTCCAGAGAGATTGGATATTCCACGGACGCAAGTTCGTTTATGACGCGGAATGGTAGCGGTTTTGTGGTCTTATCTGCAGTCTGATAGATCAGGATAGTGTCGAATAATGGCCCAGTGGTTCCAATAGAACGTTGAATTTGGGCATTGGTGTGAATTGAAAACGTCGTATGTCGGTATTATACAACATGATCTGCCGAACTAGTTCAGAATTTGAAGTCACATTCTTGGCAATCACGGGTAAGGTAGTGATCATTGGAAGAGTTGACTTTCGTGCGATATCAGTAGTCCGCCCGTCGAAGACGACCCCAAATGTGACCCGAGATTCTCCGACATATGCACTAAGAAGGCGTGTCCAAGCAGCTTGCAGTGCTACTTGCAGAGTGATACTAGCTTCAGATGCTGCCTGGCGGAGAGATGAGGAAGACGCCTTACATGTCCGTGACGCCGTCGAAAAATTGGAACTGACGACCTGAAGTGGTGTCATAACCGGGAATTTATGAAAGGCAAATTCATCTGCTTTCCGTTTCCAGAATGCATCCCCGGCTAGCTGGCTGGACTGGGTGAGATTAAGATAGTAAGATAACGCGCGTCAATGGTTGCAAATTCCGACTGATTACCATTAGAGATAAGTTCGTTTAAATCCTGCAATAGCCTTCGGAGTGTGAAGGCATCGTAAAGAGCATGGTGCATCGCAAATGCATTTCTAGGGCTCTTCACTGTAGGCGTCCCCGGAGCCACAAGTGCAAGTCTCCAGGGCGGATATATCAATGTGCCAAGAGCGTGGGTTCTGGCATTCGACAGCCATTTCTCAGCATCAAATTGACCCGATCGATAAATTTCGATTGGAGCAGTGAAGTGACTTGTACTGTACGTCACCATTGTAAAGGAGCTGTCTGGGTGATTGACTGGAGCGAAGCCAGTTCGGAGGATTTGATGATGGTTGGCGAGTTGCGACCATGCCTGGGCAGTTATCTCCAAGCTGGCTGTTGTGTCAAGAGCCCAAGAGGAATAGTTGAAGTAGTAACGTCCACTTGATGCTAAAAACTGCGAAAGTAGACCTTGCTGGGTGACAGTGCATGGCAGTATTGCCTCGATCATTTCGAAGTCAAACCCATGTTCAAGTACTTGTCTTTCTACTTGCTTTTGAAATCTACCAAAATCGTATTCTTCTGAGGCTTCTCCTCGACGAAGCTTGTCATAGCACCTGCTACCTTAGCTATCCCAGCACATGTCGGATTCTCCATAACGTCAATGGCAGAGACGGAGACACCCTGCCGGCGAAGTAAGGTTGCTAACTGAATAGCGGTTATGCTGTCTAAACCGTATCGATATATTGGTATAAGACGCTGGATTTGCCCCTCTGAAATATCTGCAAGCTTCGCTAGTGTTTTACGGACGGTTAACTCTAAGGGGGACCATGTATCTTCATATATCGGTCTTCGAGAGGATATGTGACTGGAAGTCCGGGCATCTGCTTCATGATGGAACAATCTTGAGATGTCATTTTGCCAGTCATCTGGTAGCCTTTCGAGAGTGAGGATATGGGACAAGGGATATCTTAGGCAGACATCAAGAACATGGCTAAAAGTCTTGCCAATAAGCTGTAAAGCTTCATATGAAAATTTAGATCTACAATAATTCAGCTGACAAAACTTTCAATAGACTTCACTGAGGTAGGGCGAGCACTCACCTATCTCGATGAAGCTGTACTGTCAGCCTGTTTTGCAGATTACAAGGAATGACTTCGCAAACAATCGGAACCTAGTGAGCCTATAAGCATTTGCCCTATGTATTCAAATTCAAAATTCAAACTTACATCCATGACGCCATCTTCATATACCAAGGACCACAATTTGTCATCTAGAGGCGTTGTCGGCGGCTGAAGAATAACCAAGGTGTCGAAGAGGCGCGATTCTGGATCAACTTCTTTCTGAATCTGTCGTAAACTTGTGAACTGATATAGTAAAAGCTTTGCATTGACACTCTGAAAATTCTTCATGAGGTCGATATGAAAGGTCGAGAGAGAGAGATTCATGCGAATTGGCAGAGTATTGAAGCAAGGAGCTACAAGGTTATCGACTCCTTCCGATGAAACAGAACGACCATTGACAACACTACCAAATGATATATCGCTCCCTTGGCTTAGTATAGCTAATGTGATTGCCCAAGCAGTCTGAACTAGGGCTAGCATTGAAACGCCCACATCTCGAAGCTGGGACTCAATAAGCTTCAAAGATACTCCGGGCGCCTTTGCAGGCACGCTCCTAGGCATTATATCCGTATCTCTTTTGATCTGCTTGTGGCCCAGAGGAGTCGGGCGAAACCCAAGGAAAAGGTGTTTCCAGAAGCTACCCTGATCTGGATCAGGTAACCGCATTTCCCGGAGGAAAAGCTCGAAAGAGGATGGGGCTGATAGCGGCCTGCCGTGGTATAGAGACTCAATTTCTGACAGCATGAGCCGCATGGAGATGCCGTCGTACATGGCATGGTGGCATACGAACGAGAGGTAGTCTCCAGATTCTTTGGTTCGAATTATGGCTAAGCCCATAGGTGGCTTATTAAGTTCTGTGGTGGACGACGTGGAGGCAATATGTTGCGAAGCCCGCTCCCGTAGCGAACTATTCTCGGTTTCCAAAACTTCCCACTTAGGAATATGACTCTCTAGTATTATCTGCATGACCGGGTACCTGATGTTATCAGATGTAACAAATACGGCTCGTAGGATTTCGTGCCGTCGGATAACCTCGTTCCAAAGACTCATGACGACAGCGTATGGTACACGAAGTTGAAATAACATTTGATTATAGTAAGCCACTTCATTATCGGCAGTTTTTGGCCGGGGGGTTAATGAAGACATCACCATTGCTTCTTGTAATGGGGTACACGGAAGAACCTTGGTGATTGAATGCCCGCTAGCTGTGAATTGTTTCCTCATAATTTGTTCGAGCTCTGCCGGAAGGAGGGGTTCTGTTGAATTTGTAGTCTGTTCACGACCTATGAGCTTCTCAACAGAGGACGCTAGCCGATTAATATTTGGGTTCTGGAGAAGAAGAGAAAGAGGAATTCGCTGTTTCAAGATTGATTGAAGCTTGCGGGCAACAGGCATCGCAGAAATCGAGTCTAGACCAAGCGCGGAGAATGGAGTCCAGCGATTGAAATCGCTCATATCCGTTTCCAACAGATCCATTATCACGTCAGCAATCAAAGTCTCTGTTCTAGACCAGTCGGAGTGGGCATCAAGGTGATCTTCAGTCGAGCTATAAGCGTTGAAGGTGCTAGGCGAAAGCTCTTCGACGGAGCTACGTAATTGGACTTCGTCTATCTTGCCCGAAGAAGTCAAGGGAAGCGTAGATATGGGGAATACACACGTAGGCACCATATAATCTGGGAGATAGGATTGAAGTGTATGCCGGAGAGTCCTTCCTTGCTCTTTAAAACGGTCTGTGAGAGGTAACAATTGGAACCTAACTGCGTCATAGTCGGAGGGAACATAAAATAAGGAAAGTCGCTGGGTTTTGGAGTCCTGATAACTGATAAGGGCACTTTTACATGCTCGAGTAATACCAGTTCTCAATGCTATTGCTTGTATCTCCTGCAATTCGATTCTCAAGCCTCGAAGTTTCACTTGTGTGTCTATCCGGCCATGAATAAGTAGAGAGCCGTCAGGAAGCATGCGTCCCAGATCCCCAGATCGGTAGAGCCGGCCGTATTTAGGATGATCGATAAACTTTGCGGCAGTGGCCTCAGGGAGCTTCAAATACCCTGATGCTACTTGGTCACCACCGAAACATAATTCACCTATGCAACCCACCGGGACGAGGTGAGTGGAGCTTGGATGCAGAACAAATGTAGAGGTGTTCTCTAAAGACCATCCAAGGAATTGTGATGAATCGCCTTCATAGACTTTGCGGACTGTGCAGATATTAGTCGTTTCAGAAGGACCATAACCTAAGACCTGTTAGCTTCTACGGAGTATAAGAGAGTTTTATAGCAATTTCACCTTGGTAAAGATGCTGTGACCACCTATAAAGGACTTCATCGGTCATCGGCTCGCCAGATGTAACCAAGAACTTCACAGTAGGAACATTGTTTGGGTGCAACAAAGACGCCACTGTGACGGTTGGACTAAGATGAGTAATTCTAAGTGCTCTGACAGCCTGCTCCAAATCTTCAAATAATGTATCATTAGTCGCAGCACACAAACACATGCTGTTTGCCCACGCAAAAAATATTTCGAAAACCGAAACATCAAAAGCCTGGGAACATGCTTGCAGCATTCTGCCAGCTGGATCGTGTGGATAGATGCTTGAAAGTGTGCTGATATTACTCGAAATGTTTCGATTGGTAACTGAGACACCTTTGGGGACACCAGTTGTGCCACTACATACAATCAGTAGCAGAACATAAAGCAAGAGGCCAGGAAGAATGTTCTAAAGATCGTACCTCGTATAAATAACGTATGCCAGATCAGCTGGTTCACTGCATACCTCAAGGTTGGTACTTAAGTATGATGAGAAGGTCGCTGTTTCCACATTGATTATCTTTGGAGACCATCGGTTAACTATGAGCGACAACGAACTTGTGTCTACAATACAAAGGCATGGTTCGGCTTGGTCGAGAATAACGTTGACTCTGTTAATGGGGTGCTAGGAAGAATGGGAAGATATGCACATCCAGACTTCAATATTCCTAGTATACTGCAGTATAGCAAGGGCGATTTGTTCATAACAATGGCAATGATGCTCCCACAATTAAGGCCGCACTGCTGTAGATAACGAGCAATCTGATTTGCTTTAGAGTTAAGCTCGTGATATGACAATGATATTGAATCCACAGTGGACGGGCTTATTGATGTTGCGAAACAGAGCGCTGATGCTGATGGAGACCGCGAAGCAGACTGTTCTACCATTTCAGGTAAACTTCGATAAGTTTTCATAGTTTTCGGAGTGTCATTAAAATGTGACAAGTTATCAAATGGGAAACATAGAGGTATTGTCTCAATTAGCGCGTCGAAATGCCTATTGAAGTAGCCGACGAGGGAACCCAAATGGCCAGCAAAAGCTTTAGCCAGATATTGAGGGATGATGTTTGTCTGGGATGTAGTTTGGCAGATGAAATGGTCTTCACAGGGTTGTATCTCAACAACTAACTTGGCTTCTGTAGCATCGCGATGCCATACCTCTCGGACAGTGCTTGACTTGTTTCGACGGCTCGCGGCGGACTCCTGATAGGCAAATATAACATCAAATAAACTTGAGCTACTAGAAAGACTTGCGGCTTTTTTATTTTAGATAGCGGGATGTGGCCATGTCGCAGAGTCTCCCGGTTGATCGAATGAATGTTTTGAAGTAGCTCGATAATAGTTCTGTATCTAGATATGTTGATTCGGAGCGGCAACGTCATCATACATGGACCCATGAGCTTGTCAATCCCAGACAGTGGAAGGCTTCGTCCTGACGAGACACAACCAATTAAGACATCTTCATTGCCTCGGACTGCGGTCCATAGCCATACGAGACACGCCTGAAAAAGCACTTGAGGTCCCACCGAGACTTTTAGCATAAAGTCCTTTAAATCTTTGGGGTGAAGAGGAATATTGGTAGTAGTGACGACAAGATCTGGCTTCAAAATCGCTATGGTCTGAAACTTCGATGCGGTGACAGCATCAACTCCGCGAAGGTGCTCGCTCCAGAACTCCATTGAATCAATGGTATCAAGTTTGGAGGTGGAGTTTAGGTACCTCATGACCTGAGAAAATTGCGGTCTTTTTGCGGGTGGCTGGCCGCTTAGAAGCAGTGATAAATCTTCGATGATGAGATCCATAGTCCACCCGTCGTAGATCGCGTGATGCAGCGTCCAAAACAAACTCAAGCTATTCGCTCCCGATTTAGCGCGTCGAATTTCTATCTTTAACGGACGAAGAAGAAATTCGATATCATCGACATCGACTTTCGAATTGTTCTGATCAATATTATCGTAAAGTTGAGTATCATCAAGCTGCTTCCAAATTACTTGGCATAGTTGGTTTTCTAAGAAGATAAAACCAGTTCGAAGAATTTCATTGCATTCCGCCAAAGTTTTAAGGCTTGACTGTAGTACATCTAGAGCGACGTGTGTGGTCAGCTCCAGCTCGACTTGATTGATGTATAGACGAGCCTCTTTCAGCGTCTCGGCGATCATTGATTGTTGTAAAGGCGTAGCTCCTTCTATACGATCAATTTTATGGATCTGATCCCCTAATGCGGGGTTTAGTTTCATATTGTCTAGGTAGGCATCAAAAGACTGATACGGCGTGGCCTGATGGCCTGGGTCTTGGCCGGTGGCCGGTGTCACAACATCTTTAATCCTTTGTCGCAATTCTCGAGGCGTTTTAGCGGTTAGAATATCGACTGGCGCGACAGATATACCCTTTTCTCGTAAAATAGACGCGTATTCAATAGCAGCCAATGAGTCCAACTTTGCGACAGAGAATTCGGTTAACGGGCTAACTCGTTCCCCAGGATGGCGGTAGCAACCTCACAGAGAAGTTGTTCAGAATCATCGGCGGCCTCTTCGTCTTCAGTGATAATTATTCCTCGGGCCAAGTAATCGTCAACCAGTCGCTTCCTGTCAACCTTTCCGGATGGTAACTGTGGAAGCTGTGCCATTGTCACAATGTCCGTAGGGACCATGAAGGCTGGCAACCAAGAGCGGCATTGAGTCCATAGCCGTGTGTATGAATCGGACTCCTGTTCCACGGCGGCAAATACAACCAAAATATTCGAGATCACCGCCGCAACAGCACTATGGCATCCGGGTGTCCGTAATAAAACTTGTTCACTCACTAGCTCAAGTCTTTGACCGTTCAGTTTTATCTGGCCCTCTTCGATTCTGCCTAAGCATTCGATTCTCCTCTGGCCTGATCTTGGCTTTGTCGCCGGTTCTGTAACTCGTCCCAAGGCGTGTCTACGAATGACTTCCGCTGTTTGCTGGGGTCTGTTTAAATAGTAGGTCGCGAGTTGCAATCCGCCAAGGGCAAGCTCTCCGATCTCCCCAAAGGAAGGATTTCGAACTGGAAGGTCACATCGCTATCGGTTTGGATACGAATGACAAATGCCGAAACTGTATCGAAGGGTATGCCTATTGTACTTCTCTCTGAAGCGAGTGGAAAGGCTGCTTGGATGGTGCTGTACGATCTGTCAGTCAACTCCAAGGAATGTTCCACATTAAGAATGAATCTCACCAGTGGATGGCGGCCTCAGTCGGTCCATACATGCCCCACAACATACTCAACTTGTCTTGATTACCACACAAACTCTCGAATAACAGGCTCTGTGAGCATTTCTCCGATTGTTAAAAGCAGTCGTAAACTTGGTGCTCTCGAACGTTGCCTCAACAAACTGCCGGCAACAGAGGGCGTCAATTCGCAGGCGTCAACTTCCATCCTCTTCAAAACCCCAGTAAGGTCAGTCAACATCTCTGCACGGTTACATCCCACCAAGGTCGAGCCTCGAAAAAGAGGAAAAATATTTCGAAAATAGACACATCAAACGTCGGGGCTGCAAACTGGAGAAAGCGTGAGAAAGACGGTATATGTTGCTCGTGAGCCAGGATGGACTGGGTTGCAGCCAAATGACAGACAGCAACGCCCTTGGGCGTACCTGTTGACCCGGAAGTGTACATAACATATGCGAGATCCTCAGGTTTCAGCTCACGGCAGCTAGCTAAGCTATTGCACTTGATTTCAGAAATATCCAGAACATCGTCGATGAATATGACTGTGTAAGCATTGTTGTCTGTGGGAATTTTTGAGGCAAGCTCTCGGCTTACCAACACAATTTGAGCTTTTACATCTTGGAGTATAAACTTCACCCTGTCAGGTGGAGCATCAGCACTCAGCGGACAAAAGGCACCTCCAGCCTTAAGTGCAGCTAGTATAGCAACGTAAAGCTGAGGTGACTGAGGAGAGAGAATAGGTATAACCAGCGGGTCCTGAGCCGCAGATTTGGAGGTAGTCTGGGACTGTGCTGATCTCAAGATGCAAGATATACTAGAAGCCAGCGTGAGGGATGCTGCATGTAACTCTGCATAAGAGAGGAGATGCGTCGGCCGCTTTCGGATAGAAAGTCAATGGCAGCAGACACACCATCGTTACTCGCCAGTGAGACGAGCTCATGAAGGAAACAGGGGCGGGGAGCCTTTTAGGCTTCGCATTAAGGATGGATACACCATCATCAATATGCAGGGATCTTGGGTGGTCCGGGAGCATGGCAAAGTATCGCGGTGTTCTAGAATGAGATTATAGGTTTGTCTGTTATGAATAGTTGTCGTAGTATAGTTGTTGTAGTCGTTGTTGTGGGAGAATCTCGAGTCTCAAACAAGTGGCGTCTGCCACCGATATACAATATGTCTTATTTTGTGCCATGAAAAGCGGCGTCAAGCATAAAGAGGTCGAGGGATAAAGCGTGGCAGTGGTGCGATGTTGGGCTGTCACAAAGAGCTTCGTGGCAAAAGTACTAAAGCTTGTATCCAGGAATACGACACAGCATAACCAGCATTCTATAGGTGACAATAGAAGAAAAGTATGTTGTGTATGTCTACCCAGAGGCAAGTGGCCGATATTGGATATTGTCGCACACGGTGACTGCTACGAGCAAACCTGTGATTCTAACAACTCATTCAGAGAAGGAGGGGAGGAAGATAGGGAGCGCTAAAGCGGGTGACGGGTTTCTAAGCGCGCCATAAGTGAGGGGGCCAGGTACCTCTCCAGGCAAGGCAAAGCGATTGCCATATCTCCGTTTGTGAGCGAGAAGCTCGAACTAGTCAAGCTTGTATTCGTCTCTTCTTGTTAAGAGTATGTGGTTCGGTGATGTGTAAGTAGCGTTCGTAATAATACCCGCATAGATGTCCCCCAAGGGTGGTAGCTAAGCGGAGCATTCCATGTAAGCGAACAAGTAAGGTGCCAGGTGGCTTGCACAGTGCTTTTTACCTGCTACTTGGACACTAACGAGGTAAGTTGCTGCCTTAGGTACCGTGACGAAGTACCTACCTAGACACCTGTGCCTACAGCACCTCCTCCTGTACCTGTATCGAGATGTAATCCGGTACCTAGATATGCTATGGTAGTCTAACCTAGGTAGCTAGCAATGGCGGGGCACAAGACGCCGGCGTAGTAGTAGTTACAAGGAAGTGAAGCGAAGAAAACCAAGGGTAAAAGGCGTGATAAATAAGAGGGAAATAGCCAAAAAACATTATACAGAATGTGAATAATTGACTTCTATTCGGACACTTCGACATGTCAAGTAAGATCTCGGCTCAAAGTTGTTTACATTACATTGTTTTGTGATTGCGAAGCTACATTACCAACATACTTGTGCATCCCTAACAGAAATTATGCTAAATCTGAAAGCTTTATAAAATCTGACGAGCTTACAAATTCGCCATCAGGCGAATGAAGGCTATCCAAAGTGTCCGAGACTGGTCGATTTTCTGAGAGGCAAACTTACAGCGAAGCATGATAGTACACGATCCATCATGTTTCTCTTTGTATTCGACAAATTGACCTTGAAGTAAGGCCGGCCTGTCAAAAATACTAGCTACAATTCAATTTTAGACTGTATCGATATCTAAAGAAATACTTGCTAACTCCTAAGATGGGCCGTACATCTAAAATCATCTCCGAATCGGCTGCGGTAGTGTACATACATGAGTGTATTTTGCCTCAATCCAGACGGAACGTGGAGAGATTTATGTTACCATAGAATTTTTTTTCGACTGATTCCCTTTTCTCGCTTACAGCGACCTTCCTCCTTGACAAGAGCACTCCGATCCTTGTGAAAGATCCCTAATGCCAAGCCATGTGGCTTCGCGATGTGCCGTCTTTGATCTTATCTGATGATCAGATAAAAATTTTCACGGTCCAATCTAACATTGATATGGGACCGTCTAGCAAGGGTAAGATCTGATAACCTATCCAGGTTAACGTGCCGAATATCCCTGCTAAAATCGCATATTCGGATGAGAGACCTTTTTCCGCTTCTCCTGATCCTTCTTCCGCCAGGGCCTGTTTGCATGAGACAGGTTCGTGTCTTCGAAAGCTATATGTACAGTAGAGATAGCATGCTTTTATTCGATGCTGAAGTCTCTTTGACAACCGAAGGTCTAAAAGGCGGACAAGCACCGCTGCCCTGCGCAGACACGAGAGTGATGCACTTACCGCAAGTAGGTAGTCATCGAGGACATACGTTATGACTTCTTCCTGTAGCATCTGTCCTTACCGGTATTCCGAGGCCCTCTAGTCCCACTTCGTCTTCATTTCTATTACAATTCTAATCTCGAAAATGGGGTTATCAGAGTTGATCGGACCCTACTGCCGGTCGACCGCCGGAGAGTAAGAAGAGCAGTCAATTGAGTTGCAGGCGGATTCCTATTGGAGCCAATTACCAACCGTTCAACTAGGCACTTATCGTCCTAAAAATCTACAGGCTAAGCACAACATTCAATCGAATAAAAGATCAAACCCTTCGCATACTTCCTTCACGGCCAGAAAACTCAGCATGGCTTGTTATGTACGCGAGCCCGGTTCCTCGGAATCTCTTCTTGAGAGACAGTCCACACTGGGTAGTTAACGTGGGAGGGTGAAAATAGATGCGCGATTTGCTTGAAATGCGGAGATGGCGCTAGAATGGATGATGGAAATCAACATGTTACCAACAACAGGCATTCCTACCACGCCGTCATAGCCAGTCTACGACCGACTGAGTTAGCTTCATGCATGTTCATCTTATCAGATCCGATGATAATGCCGATGTCGCCACCAGCCCTTGACCCTCCCGTCTGCATCATAATATAATCGTCTCAATGAACAGATAATTTTTTTCGACCGCCGTCAATTCACAGAGTGCTCATGTACCCTTCCTAGCTTGTTTCTATTTGATAAATAATTGATGACGAAGATATCAAAATCCACTCGTAACACATATTCAGCTCCGAGAATACTTATTGGCAATAATCACACACCTCCTTAAAACCAAGTTCAAGGAAAACTGTTATATATTGCGAGTCCCGCTCCCCACCGGTAATATACCACAGAGCTCGTTGAGTGGGTAGGTTACCTGCCTACTGCAGGAGGCTAGTTGCCATGGGGGATAGACTTACACTTCTAAGTCGTCGACAGGACCCATCCCGCTACTTCGAGCGTCGCCTGTATGTGATGCACCCTTCCAGCTAACCTTATTGCTCTCGACCCTTTCCCGTTCTGCGATGGCATTCAGCGCTAGAACGAGGTCCACGATGCATGCCATAGTTAAGTAATAAAGCAAAGCAACTCATTCCCCGCTCGCTACCGTCGTTGCGCCCAAGCCTGGCCCCCGAAGCCTCCTGCGGGTACTAAGCTGTGTCACGGACTGAGGTGCACACGTAGTAGTAACGGAAATGGCGTTCGGTCTCCCAAGCGCTTTTGGGTAAGACTGACCGTCACCGACCGCAAATTGAAGTCGGCAAATCTTCCACTCTCAGTTTCCTACATACCAGCTTGGTAACATCGCTTGCCTTTCTCTCGTGACTGCCGTGTCACATATCACTAAAGTCTGAGCTGGTTATCGAACCTCGCAACTTCTCGTCGTCACCTTAACGTCACCATAACACTCACGATCGTCTTGATATAGATATCTTTTTTCTTTTAACTGGTACTCTATAAACACCATTGGCACGACAGTTCACGGCTTCAACATAAGCAACAGAACAAAACATCACAGTGTTAGCGTTAGTTATCATGGTACCCCATAGTCTCATAGACGATGATCCCCATGCTGTCGCGGACTAGCGAGCGAGGCTATCCAACTCCTAATGGAGTGAAAAAGCTTGCGGCGAACAGCACACGACGAGAAATGTGTCTCACTTAAAGCCTACCCTTCCAGCGAGCTCCACGACCTCATATGTGTTGGCTTTGGCCCCGCTAGTCTTGCTATTGCCGTTGCTCTTCACGATTCAGTCGAGGCAGGAAAACTACCAAAGGCTGATTCCTCAACGTCACCGAAGGTTCTCTTCTTAGAGAAGCAGCAACAGTTCGCATGGCATGCCGCATCTCCTACCGGAGCTAAAGATGCAGATATCCTTCATCAAGGATATGGCATCTTTGAGAGATCCAACTTCCAAATTTACCTTCTGAATTACCTACACCAAAATGACAGACTGGTTGAGTTCACCAACCTGAGCACGTTCCTCCCCGCGCGTGTAGAGTACGAGGATTATCTCCGCTGGTGCGCCAGCTCATTTAATGACGTTGTACAATATGGCAATGAGTTATCTCGGTTTCACCTCAGCAGACGGCCACGAGCCTGTTTCGATCTTCACAGTCACCTCCAAAAATGTCATTACAGGGCCGTTAGCAACACACCAGGCAAAACGTAATATTTGCCATCGGCGGGCAGCCATCGATTCCTAAATACTTACCTCCAAACCATCCTAAGTCATCCACTCCTCTCAGTATGCGCACCTAGTTCCCCAGATATTAAACCAGAGAGACGCCCATACCGCGTGGCTGTCGGGTGCCGACAGAGTGCCGCAGAATATTCAACAACATTCAAAATCTGTATCCAAATTCGAAAACTGCGCTAGTAATGCGTTCCGAATTTCTTAAACCTAGTGATGACTCTCCATGGGAGTACAAACTTACCAACATGTCTCCCCTACCTGTATTGGAAACGAAACACAGTACTAACATGTCAGCGTAAATTCAATATTCAACCCCTCCTATGTCGACGAACTATTTTCGAGGTCTAATGAGCTCCGCCGATCGTTGCTAGGCGATGCTCGTAGCACGAATTACGGCGTTGTCCGACTAGAGTTGATTGAACACTTATATGAGCGAATGTACGACCAGCAGCGGGAGCTAGGCAGCGACAGCAGGAAATGGCCTCACCGTATTCTAGGAGCAAGCACCATCGCGGGGGTTGAAGCCCAGGCTGATAAAATCAAGCTGGTAGTGCGACCTCTCATTCAAAACGGGCAAGAAGTCGTCGACGAAAAGTCGGACGCAGATGAAACCTTGGAGTGCGACCTTGTCATCGCCGCCACGGGCTACCAACGACAGGCTCACCTGACTATGATGGAGAATGTTGTTGATCTTCTTCCCGAGGGCCCTGCGTTGAAGAACGTTGACACGTCAGAGGGAGGCAAAACTATGACGCCAGAATTGGTGGCCGCCTGTCAACATCAATCGCGACTACAGCATCCATTTGCCCCCGGAAAGGTTTCGCCTGGTTCTGGTATCTGGCTCCAAGGGTGCTGCGAGGGAACGCATGGGGTAAGTTAGAACATATTACCCTCATCTCGATATGATTGAGTCTAACGAAAACTCTAGCTGAGTGATACATTGTTGTCCATCCTTGCTGTTCGATCGCAAGAAATTGTAGATTCGGTATTCGGCGACCCTGAGGAGAAACGAGCGACGCCTGTGGGTAGAAGGGGAATTACGGGTAGCCTCAGGGCTAAACTATAAAAAAAGAAAGCGAGATTTGCATTACGGTAGACGTTGAATGTTGGGTAGGGTGTGTAGAAAAAAACGGCTCATGAATATTCGGGACATCGTTTCAGGCCTCATTCTTGAAGTCAGTGGTTCTTCCACACTGTGCATAAATAAGCTCAGGAGACTCATAATTCTACTCATATCTCTATTATGTATACACTATATCGATGAACGATGATGAGAGGGATATCCTTTGACACTAGGTGAACATATTCTCGGACAGATGAAGGCTGAGCTAGTTAATACCGACCTCAGTAGTGTAACTTGTACTACAGTTTTGAAGGACCTATGGAACAGATCGTACCTTACTCTTCACCAAATAGTTAGAACTAGTCTTCTGTCTTAATGGTAGTTTCTTCACAGATAATCACCACTACCTCTTATTTTTTGACTACTTGGTGGCAGTGCAAAACGCCCCTATATTGACATGGAATAAATGAGGGGCATTCGCAACTTTCAATCGGCAATCAGACGCGTGACTTTATGAATCCCTAGCTAACAATGATAGTTGCTCCGCCATGTAGTCAAAGGTCGCTAGTCTCGCTGTCTTCCGAGGGATAGACTGAAGTAGCTTAATGATACCCTGCGCCGTCTCCAGTTGTTCCATAGCCTCTTTTATGAGACTGCTTAAATTGAAGGCAACCCTTGCGACTCCCGATCGCAAACAATCTTCAGCGGAGTCTGGGAAACTGAGGCAGCGCACCATAGCAGTAAGACTTTGACAAAAGGATCCCCTCCGAAGGCACCGCACCCCCAGAGCGGACTGTAAACAACTTCGTATGAACCCGAAGCGAACGCAATCGCAGCCTTATTCAAGTCTCTAGTAATATTATCAGGTGCGAGGTCTGGTAGGCCGTCCTCGTCACTCTCGAGGTCAAGTTCCAAAGCATCCATGAACAGCATCGTGCGTTGTCGCCAATCCACACGTCCTGCTTCCTCTTGGGCTTGAGATTTAATATTCCGTCCCTGTCCGATGATGTTCAGCACGGCCTCCGCGCCCCTTACCACGAGGACCTGGTTTTTTTCTAGTGGCGGGGTAACTAGGACAGCTGGCCAAACCTCTGGTGAACTTCCGACGTGGATCTCTTCTTGGGTTGCGGACTGCCCGAAACCTACGGAACGGTTTGCAGCGATTACGGCCGCACCGGACGGCAATCCCAACACTGTAGGACATGTTTGGTAGCTGTCTACAACCATAATTTCAATCGGGCTAAGAGGTACTAGTGACGATCCTATTGCCTCGAAGCCTGTCTCAGCGGTTACCAGTGTATAGGTAATACCATAATCTTCTAGAGGTATTTCAGGGGCATGACGAAAGACGTCCAAGTAGGCGAACAAGCAGCTTAGATAAATTCTACATGCTTGCTCATGACGCTGTCCCGAGGCGTACCAGATGCCCAAGGCGAAGTAATCTTCCCTCCAGTGAGGTGCACGTAGAGTACAAAGAAACTGATGAGCCACGAGGCAAGCTGTCTGTTCTCTATTGAGTTTCAGACAAGAGTGCGAACCTTCGGCGCCGAGCACCTTTAGGCTGCCGCCAGGAAAATGTTGCGGAAGCTCGAGGGCAAGCTTAACAATGACCGGCCAATACTCGTCGAAGAACGAGGGCTTCAAGTCGCTGATGAAAGATTTGAGTAGTCGATAGTCCCTTGCTAGCCCAGGACTGCCGCGGAGAGTGATTGCAATGGTCTCTAGGAGTTCGGCCAGCTGAGTGGGTGTCTCCACGGAGCTGCCGAGCAGCGTGGTGAAGAGAGGCCAAAAAGGCACATCGCCGTCCACATCCTCGAGCTCTCTTGGATCATCTAGGATGCTGAATCGATCGAAGCACCTGAAAGATGAAGCGCAGGGAGTAAGTAGCATGTAGCGTCGGTAGCGGTCATGGCGGGAATTGTGGCAAATGGAGGTTGCAGGGGCTAACCTAGACAATAAAGGCCAGCAAAAAGTATCGCATCAGAAGAAGCTAGTTATGCTGCGTCAAATTTCTTTTTATTTGTACCACAATTTATCCGAACCAAATCGCTAAAGAGAGGCATTTCAGCCTTTTCCAAGGAAAGGTTGAACGCATCTTCATCTGGGCTCAGTCTAGCTCCTTACATCTCTCCTTATTTGTCTTGGGATTTATGTCGATTTTTACTTGATACCAAAACTTATAAATATGGCATCACTGAAAGATTGGCGGGTAGAGTATCAGATGATCCATTAGAAGGCCTCGCCAAGTTTATGATACGGAGAAGCTATAAACCTCCACCGCCCAAAAAATTCCCGGCTTTGTGATCCGACTCATTAGATAAACTCCATGCAATTGGATGAAACCCGTACAAGCGATAATCCTTGTGATCATAGGATCTGTGAGGCCTTATTTACATAAAATTCAATCAAATCCCTTGGGGAATAACCTCGAAGGTGATAAATAAGGTCTCCCCAAGTTTTCTAGCCGAGATCGTGAATGCTCGGAAGACTCCGGATGCAAGCCGCGACGGATCCTCGGCAGTACTTTTCTATGTGGGAAAAAAGGAAAGAGAACCGGCGGCCTTGTCCGTGATCTACAGTTGATTGGTCTAGAGTGTGATGAAATAGCGACAGCAATAGCGACGATAACCGTGGGATGTGCTCGTTACTGTATGCCCCTGAGACTTTACTTAAATAGAGGGATTTATGAACTCCTAAAATCTCTCAGACATGAGGTAATCCGAAGGCAGGCAATTAGCGTGCAACCTGACTCAGCCCCTTGTATCTGAATTTTCATGTCAACCATTGGGAAGAGAGTTTGTGATATCCAACCCATAGTGCAATGTCTCAATTGACGAGGTTGTATCTCGCTGAATGAGAGCCGAGAATTCATCGTCATCAGGTATCGCTCGGTAGACGGAAATTGGAGTACGGGAAGGCGTGGAATATTTCGGAACGGACTGGAGGATCGAGATTCTACTTAACTTGCTAGAAACAACTGAAGCTGAGAAATACCCGGGGCAACGTACGCCTACAAGAAATTGGCCGGTGAGTTCCGTGGTCCCGGGCCACCTGCCAGTAGGTAAGATGGCGATCCCGCACTGGCTATGGAAACCCGTTAAGTTGGAGCGGGGCTCTGACGAATTATACCAATACTCGCCATGCGACATAATAACCCCTCAGTACACCTGCTGTCACCTAATTTTGCAGGCACGGTATGTACCTGTTGCATGGAGGGGCTGACGGGCCCCTTGGCACGCTACCATGTAGTAGTCTCGAACGACTAGTAGCCCACCGGTAGCCCACCATATGCAGCCATACGTACCAATGCTCCCCTTGTTTGATTGCCCCTCCCCCTCCTCGGACGACTTGACCTGACGCTGTGTGCTGATAAAGGTGTCGCGATAATGCTTGTTAGTATACCTAAATTTCCCTAACCAAAGGTAATTTCTCACTGTTCTGTCCCTTTCTAGGTACCCATGCAACGCCTATTATAGTATCTAGTCCTTAAAATACGTACCAGTCCAAGCTAACTTCGTCCACGTTGACCTATATTTCTTTCCTCTCACATCTTCCGTCGCAAACCCCTCCCTCTTAATACCTCATCAACATAATTTCCTCCTTGCCGTCTCCTCAGTGTTACTGCTAGAAGACGTTCCTAACTACTCCTTACTAACGTACAGTAGAAGCTGTACTCATATTCCTTCATTACCCCTTTCACCTCTGCACATCACATCATGGACAAGCTCGGATTGAAGCCCGGCGTCATCTACGGCGAGGACGTCTACAAGGTTTGTAGCTTATTTTTCTGGCCCTCGATACTCATCTTGCAAAGTATGGAGCACTGCTGATACCATACTCTATCATTAGCTCCTTAGCTATGCCAAGGAGAATGGCTTCGCCCTCCCCGCCGTCAACGTCACCTCATCTTCCACCGTCGTCGCTACTCTGGAGGCTGCCCGCGATTCCAAGTCACCCATTATACTCCAGACGTCAAACGGTGGCGCTGCTTTCTTCGCCGGCAAGGGAATTTCCAACACCAACCAAGAAGCTTCAATTGGTGGCGCCATTGGTAATTAATCAAACTCTCCTTTGTATTCTCATATCGTTCATTAGCTGACATAAAAAACCTCGACCTCTAGCTGCTGCCCACTTCATCCGCTCTGTCGCGCCTCTATACGGAGTACCTGTAATTCTACACACCGATCACTGTGCCAAGAAATTGCTTCCCTGGCTAGATGGCATGCTCGATGCCGATGGTTAGTGCTAATAATCATACGAATTACCGAACTTGGACAGTAGCAGCTAATATAACCTAGAGGCTTTCTTTAAGGAGCATGGAACTCCTCTTTTCAGCAGCCACATGATTGATCTGTAAGTCTGACGCTTGTTGCAGTTTATTTTTCCAGATATGACGGGAGCCACAGTCCGGGGGTGGCTGTATATCTATGCGTCTTATCCATCCCAAGAAGTAATTGAGGGCCTTCTTGGAGCAAACAATAGCTAACAATTATCAATTCAGATCAGAGGAGGACCTACAATCCAACCTTGATACCACCGCCAAGTACCTGAAAAGGTCCGCCGCTGTCAACCTTTGGTTAGAAATGGAGGTCGGTATTACTGGTGGTGAAGAAGATGGTGTGAACAACGAGGAAGTCGACAACAACTCTCTTTACACCCAACCCGAGGATATCTGGTCCATTTACGAGAAATTGAGTTCGATTTCCAAGATGTTCAGCATTGCTGCAGGCTTCGGCAATGTCCACGGTGTCTATCAGCCAGGCAACGTTAAGCTCCGGCCCGATATTCTTGGCAAGCACCAAGAATTCGTTGCGGAGAAGATAGGCCAGGCCAAGGACACCAAGCCCGTCTTTTTCGTCTTCCACGGCGGTTCAGGCTCGAGCAAGGAGGAATTCAACACGGCCATCTCGTATGGTGTCGTCAAGGTTAACCTCGACACTGACCTACAGTGGGCCTACCTAACCGGGCACCGTGATTTCATTGTGAACAACATTGAATACCTAAAAACCCAAGTTGGCAACCCCGAAGGCCCCGGAAAGCCTAACAAGAAGAAGTATGACCCCCGTGTGGGTTCGTGCCGGCGAACAGACTATGAAAGCTCGCGTTGTGGAGGCACTTGAGGACTTCCACGCCGCTGGCAAGTTGTAAAACGTATGGCGAAATGATTGAAATAAGGTATTTCCTTCGATGGCGATGGCGAGAGGAGCATTGTCTTGACTATAGACTGTTCAGCATAACAGCTTGAATCCAAAACCATGAACTGTGTATATCTTTTGCTATTACTCCTCGTGTGGTATGAACCCCATCTCTCCAGATGGAACTCGTCGGCGAGATACTCTTCTAGAATGTATGGGTCTGAAGTAAGCAACATAACAACCCTAGTAAAAGTTAAAAGTCGTCTTCCTTTCCCTCTGATTCCGGCCAATCAAATCAAGGCTACATATGCCTTTCGGATTTCCGATGGCGAATCGTATTTGTGCATAAGTGAAGGATATGCGTGACGCCGTACCAGGACCGATGATGAGCTGAAGTGACCCGCGGGGTCGGTGATTCGCTTTACCTCTCCGAAACTGGGGACGGGACCTCAAACATCATTGATTACTTTATACCTAGGTATATGATGGTGAGTTGGTGTCCACGGGTATCGCACAATGGGTTTTTACCCTATACCCTAATAATTATGTGGCTCCTGCCTGGCCAGTCATTCTATCAAGATGATGCACTTTTGTCATCGTATACATCAATCCATATCTTCCATATGTCTGCTTTACCGGAATGCGGGGACTAGTTCATGAAATAAATTAATCATCTAGGACGTAATCGAGTCTGTTAACGGTAGAGGGAAACGTAAGTATTGGTGCTGCTAGAATCCCTCGGCCCGAATGCTGTCCTCGATGCTAACAAAGTGTAAAGTCTAGCTCGCTGCAGGAACAAGACTGCCAAGACCTTGGTATTGGCCTGGACTTTGAAAGCTGAGGATCGATTTACGGAAACTTGAAGTCTGCGAGATGGCGGTTAGGCGTTGTTGCAGAACATTGAAGCAGTTGAAGTTCCCTAAGGTACGCCTCACAGGACTAAGACCTATCCATCTAGCGGCACCAGCTAATTCCCTGTACCTGACAGGGGGCAGACAGGGCATTATCTCCAAGAGGACTCAGTAGTACTCAAGCTCATCTTTTAATCTCTGCATAAATCTACATAATCATTCCACATCTTTTCACAGTCTTTCCCGTTCGATCCCACTGAATTAGCAATTGTCATGAATTGGCTGGCAAACGACCACGTCGTATTCACGGCTCCAGCTGCCGCTTGGGTTACAATATCGCCCCAGAAAGCCTGCAGCTCAGTCACCGAATATCTGGTTGTAGTGCTATGTCATGCCGATCTGTGTGAGTACTGATCGGAAAACTGCAGAATTGCTCCGGGTAGAGCGTCGTGGCCTAACACACGGTGCCCACGGCGAAAGGACCCGGTCGCCCAGCCAGCAAAAGGGCTCATCCCGAAAATTGCAGAAAGCAAACGCTCCAGTCAAGTATCCTTGCGCGGGTAACGTTGTATATCCAAGAACATGAGTGGAAATTTGGGATGGAAAATGCGAGTAGGGAGCTATAAGAAAAGAGGAGCGCGCATGTAGTCGGGTGAGGCCAGCCCGCCTTACCTACGTCGTATGTTGCGATTGCATCGCCTGGGCGCAGGAGTAGCTGTGCATTCGTATGCATCGTGGCTTTTTTTTGCCGTGATGTAACGGCGACGTGCAACGCTGCAGCTCCACATGAGTCCCTCCCATTTGTTCAGAATTTCGTGCTCGACTCCGGGCCTGAAGCACAACCACCGACTCAGAGGTCTAGATGTTCAATATTAATATGCAGCAATAGCCGAAATCCTACAACGGGGATGGCTTGGACGAAAATACGAAGCTCACATTCGCATCGTAGCTTAACCGGCTGCCTTTTGAAAGGGGAAAGATGTGTCATGGTTTTACCTGACAATTTTCATATAAAGCCACCGAAGATATTACCGGAAATCAAGGGGGTGTAACTTCACCATTCTACCGCCTAAATAACCTGCCTATCGCCACATCTACCACCATCTCGCATAGCACTTACATAATCCTTCCCCAAGAAGAAAAATGACACTCATCTCATTTGGCGTGGCGCTCGCCGTCGCTTCATTACGAGCCATCTCAGCATCCGCAGCCGATCTACCTCTCCACCTCTCCCACCATGGTATCCGTTGAAGGCATGGGAGATCAGCTCACTCTCCACGTCACACCCTCACGATAGCCCGTACGGCACGAATGCCAGCACGCTGCTGCTGACGATATCGAACCCAAGTTCGGTTCCCGCAGTCCCGGCACCGCACGCGTCCGGTGGGGGTTATGTGCAGTTCGAGACGAGCCTGGCGCAGTGCGAGCTGCACTGGAAGGCGGATTCGCTGACCCCCTACGGCTACAGCAGCAACAGCTGCCTCTCGGACGCCCAGGCCGACGACTACTCCAACGCGCAATGGATCATCACGCTCAACGAGCTCCACACGGACCTCTCGGCCCCGGAGACTACTACCTCAGTCTCTCCTTCTCGCTATCCTACAATGCTACCATCTACGCCACGAATGGGTACAAGCTTATGACTGGTGGCACGAGCTTCAGGGCGAGCACGAATTTGGAGGGCCAGTGCGTTGACGGCGGACGTTGTGAATATAAGCTGAAAAATGAGAGTACTCCGGCTTTGATTCAGTCGACCTTGCAAGAATGCAAGAGCGCTTGTGGATAAATACCTTATTTAATCGCGGAGAGACCAACTCCAGGCTTCTGTTATATAATTCTGGGAAATAGAAAATTTTCAAGCTTGTGAAGTACATATGCTTATCGTGACCAGTAGGACGCTGTCCACCAGTTGTTAGTCTTCGACGCCAGGCGTATATGGCCGAGCTGTAGTAGCAATATGATTTTGCCAATCGCCAACAAGTTCAACAAGCAACATATCTTTTTCTTCCGTGTTAACGATGCCTCTTGTACGCCACGTCCGGCGTTTTTCCAACATTGTTCTAAGTCGCCCAGCATACGCAAGATTTGCGGCGCGCACGTGAAAGCCATCACTCGTTTGGGTCGAGGGAGATCTTCACGCCATTGGGTGAGCGGATTGCGTTATAGAAGTGGTACCTTCGTAGCGACCCTCTCCCCTATGCTAGTATCATCACTCTAAAACCCCTTTGCATCACTCTCGGAGACCGAGCGATAAAAGTAATTCGGCGGGTAATCACATCTCACTTAAGTATATCCCTCGCGTAGGTTTACGTGCAATTAATGTGACCGCTCGAGGTTACAGGCAGGCCTATTAGTGGCCGGCTCCTCGAACATAAGACTACTTATCTCAAACATCTTCATTACGACGTTTGCAAGTAGTAGGACCTTCAACCTTACCGTTTTAATTGAAAAACAAGGTTTCCCTGCTACCACGAAGAAGACAAAAGCTCAAAAGGCGAATCGGCAACGTCGTGCGCGAATACGTCAACGAAACTGCTAAAAAAACCCCCCATAGTAGTTGCAACTATGATCTTAGCCGTCCCTACTATATGATCTGCGTTAGAACCTTGCCCGAGTTGTCTAACCTAGGACGATTCGCTACAGCAATTTAGCTTGTGATGAAAAAATTTTTTGAGGATTAATTTCTTTAAGGTACAAGTTCTCGCGCACAGGTGAAAGCATCTTCAGCACGTTACAAATAAAGAGAATAGGCGAATCAGTGTAACGATTGTACTACTCAAGGAGTCACGGGGTAATATCTTTCATTCTGTACATAGCACCGGTCGATTCTTCCCTGTTGATCTCGATCATCCCGACCAGTCTTTTACTCCTATTCCCCCCAACCTCTCACTTCCCTCTATCTTTAACAGTACCCGAATACATATGTATCAAATACCGACCATCAAGTCTTCGAGTGCGTCTAGGTCCCTAATTCAGAATTAGTTCAACTCAGCAGATTATGATATATATGTTCATACTCTTGTGTACGTTCGCCTTTCCGCTCCGAGTCGTCCTTGTATCACAGAGGATGACACAAGCCATATCACAAGATGACCCCGTCCGAAGTCCCAGGCTGTTTGCACGGGCTCGGCCAATCTGGCCTCCAGGGTCAACTCTTGAGTGAGGTTCTTACGTCCTCAGTCCACTCGAGAAGTGGTACCGTATCCTTGCTTCCATCGATATGGTACAGACCAAGTACACGTTGTAGCTTGGCTGCCTTCGCAATTCGGTCGAACGCATCATCAATGTCTTCGGTGGGGCATCAGTTGGGCGAACTGTAAACTCATATGGCTCTCCGTCAGAGAGCCAGCGTTCAGGATAGTAAGGTCCGATTTGGCAATCTGAACCGGTTGAGATACATTTCCCTCTGCTAGCATGATCTCTCCCTTATCAAGTTTGCAGTGGGCGTGGACAAGGCAAACGCCAAATGTGTAGTTGTATTGGGCTAGAAGGGCGGCCAATTCATGGAATATCGGCTTCCTATGAATGAATTTCTCGTCGGCCTCGCCCAGAGTCGGCAAAGCATTGTAGCGGAGGAAAACGTCTGCCATAATTAATGAATCACTAGGCGCATGTAAGGAATTAAAAAATCACATAGTTATTCCGACATGACAGTTGCTTTTATGTTGAAATTACATGCAATGTGGTTGGATGTGTCTCACACGCATCGGGTCAATTGGTATCAACTTTAATCTCTTCTAAGGTAACACGCAATTCTGCAGAGTAGGGCGGTGTTCTGGCTCTGCGCGCATACATGCCTCAACAACAGCCTCGAGCGGTTGTGGCACCGGCCACTCCACCTGACTGGTGATGGGCGCATTTGCATACACCATGCCCTTGATGCAATTTCCAATGTCGTATATGTCTGACTTAGTGGACCAGCCGGCGTCCAATCCTTCCATAGCAACTTCTGGTGCCGCCCTCTGGCCCCAGCGGCCCTCGAGGTCGCAAACGAGTAGGGTTTTGCCGTCTTCGGAGAAGAGAAGGTTGTCGATACGCAAGTCGCGATGGATGATGCCAAGAGAATGAAGTGTCTCCAGGGCAGAGATAATCTGAAGAATCCAGCTCTTGTAGGTCGCCAGGTCGGAAAATCGTGGAAGAATCCTATACCGCGGCAATAGCTTTTTGAAAACCAGCTCGTCTTTGTGGGATCTACCGAGGAGTTGAACGAGGTGCGGAGAAAGGGGCTTGCCAGGACACGAGCCTGATTGGCATGCGAGGAGGTTTTTGATCTCGCTACGGTACTTCCCTTTTTTGGTGAAGTGCTTAGCTGTGTCAATGTCCACCAGAGGTAGCTGTGCGACGAGGTCGCTGATGTCCTCGAAATCATCCTCAATAGGCGCGGGGGCTCTAGGCAACGATCTAGAGGCTGGACGATATCGCCATCGACCTCAAAGTGACCGGAAATCGCAGGTAGATCGCGACGAAGGCGAAGAATGTCGCCAGAGAGCGTGCCAGGAATATCATAGAGACGGACGCATTGGCCTAGATCAGTTCCGTCCTCATACCAATAGATCTCGCTCGGCTTGTCACCGCTTGTGCCCATGTGGTCGAGAACGAGCTTGCCGGCTGGAGGGACTAGATTGGTGTTCTGACGGCGTCTGTGATAGTCCTCCCGAAGCTGGACGACATTGGTGGCGAAAGCATCTTGCTGTTTCGTTTCGACGTCCATGATTTCGTCATGCCTAATGTAGATGGTCTTGAGCAGTAGGGATGCGAAGTAGAAAGGCAGTTTAAAATACGGTAGCTAGGTACCTACCTTACTTAAGTACCTACCTACTTAACTACCAAGTAGGTACCTTGACTTATGGGCACTGTGGCAGTGTGTGGTGGTACGTGGCTTCGTTGTGGCTAGTATGTCTCAGAGTACAAAACCTCTGGAAAACTGAAAACAATAAGATAGCTATCACAAACTTGCGGCTTACATACCTGACCAGGCGTAGGTAAAGACAAGGCGTGGTGATAATGATGAAGTTAGATAAGTACCTACCTACAAAGACCATGCGAGCTGATCTGGGCAGAGAAGCGAAACGAAAGAGGCAGAGCAACTTCTTACTGTCCAAAAACTAAGATATAGTCCATAGAAGTATGTTAACGAATTCAATTCCTGATAATCAAAGTGCTTCGCATAGGTTCTCTTATACCATACCTCTAAATCACCTTTATGTATGCAGACATTGAAGATGTACAATCGGGAGTATCTATGGCTCACCCTCATGGTGGCTTCGTTGTCAATCACTCTATGCCCTTCTATGAGATTAACCGCCCATTTAATTCAATCATTATAATGCCACATAGAATGATGGGAATGAACTTGATGCTTGAATTAATACCTCTTGAGTTACTTGTGTCGTTGTGCAGCTACTTCGGCTCACTATCCCCAAACAAACGACGGCTGCTCTGCTTAAGTAAGAACCTTAAAGCACATCCTACCGAAATTTGCTCCACAATTTACAAGCAGGGCGGGAACGGAACAGGACTATTATTGGTGGCGGGGAAGCAAGGGTATGACCAATAGATTCTTGGCAGACAACTTGACATCTTCCTCACCGAAACAGATATCGACATACATAAAGGCACCCTATTCCCCAGTCAAATATCCTTTACTTATGCGGCTCTGCGGGACTAAACCATGAACCATAATAGCTTGGACATTCCGTTTACTCAGTTGAAATAGTTCTCTTCCTACATTTTAAGCCATCATAGTACTCTGACGAGTCATCGCTCAGATATGGTTGCTTGTGGGTGAGAAGATGCCCCCATATTCTGAAATACATCCAGCATTACTATCATTTATCATCACGTGAGTCAAGCTTCCTCAGATACTGCTCGTCTCGCAGCTTAGATCATTGCTAAGCTCCGACAAGCGAGTTGGCCTGCCGTTGCTGACAAACGCGAACTAGGCGACCAAAACGAGCAAGGCGAACAAGGCGCGTCAGTTGGACAAGGCAGCCCCGAGGCAGCGACCAAAACGAACAAGGCAAACAAGGCGCGTCAGTTGGCCGCCTTGTCCAACGAGGCAGCCCGAGCAGCGAGCACAACGGCCAGCAACCAATGCGCAAAGCCGTTGGAAATGGCGGTCAGTAGTCGGAGGTCTCCCAATCTCGACCACAGATAACATTTGGTTGTCGTGTGATGTACATCGAGTTGGATACTACACCGAATACGACTCCGAGGCCATCCAATCAACTATATCTCATCTAACCCTACGCGAGCACTGAGCTGTTGTTATCTAGCGCTTTGCCTGAGTTTGCCTCTCACGACTCGCGGGACTAATGTCTAGGCAGAGAAGCAGGGATTGTTGCTGGCCGACGGCCTGCGCCTTCGCAAGATGTGACCCTCCGAGTTCCTCTCTTGGAGAGCTACAGTGCAACGTACTGTATCTTAGTTCTCGGCCGGTTTACAACGAGTACCACAAAAGATAGCAAACTCGACAGCAACAGGCGGACTGGACGTTGATGCGTCGTTTAAGCTGCTGGTTGCCATCAACAGGATGTTCTTGCCCACGGCCTGCTCGAGACCTCAGGGTAAAGGGAATATTAAGTATGGTCAGTAACCATTATCCTCTTTCAGCGAGGGTACGGTTAGAGCTTAACTTCTTCTCTTGCGGGCGAAGTCAGGCTTGACGTCCCATACAAGCTCAGTAGCCCTGCCGGCGGCGCGGAAGTTCCAGTGGTTTGCTGCCGACATTTTTATCGACAACGATTGTGGGGAAACTCTAGCCTTCCTGTTTATGCATAACTTACCGTCGTGAGATTGCCTTGTCAGTTGCCTCGGCCTATCCCATACTCGTTCATTCTACTCCCGGATTGCGTTAACCCCCACTTCGAGAGGTGTCGATAGCACTTCACATGCCGCGTCGAATCGTCTACGAAACCAAACACAAGTGAACTTCTTACAGCTACGATGAAGTAGGAACACCCCTCTATATCAAAGCATGTGTCCTCAGCAAATCTCGCTCCCCCAATTCTCTCTATATAAGTCTTTACAGCTTATATCTCATCTTGATATCTGTTACAATTGTCATGATGACACATAGGCGTCGTCTTTGCATTACACCCCACTCCCCCTTCTCCATGCAAAATATGATTTGCTCGCTGATCTAGATGCAGGTGTGGACCTGATCTTGAGGCTGAATCTTAACCAGGTGCCTATACAGTGTTCGTCCTTCGTCCAATAATACTCTTCACCAATCGAGTCGTGGCGTCGAGTTCGTTATGCATTTATTTGCCGAGCCGACTGGAAGACTACTGTCACGAACAGGGAATCCGTGATACGACTCTAATGGGCACATCAAGGCATCTACGGTAACCGATTATATTAAGGTCAGGCAACCGATCGTAAGAATGCCTCGATGTTATTCGTTTACCAGCTTGGGATCGTCCGTGGTGAGCAAGTTCGACCAATAGACGTTGCGGGATCAAGTTATCCTCATTTTGCGTAGTTCTTGGATGCGAGGATACTAGATGGCGGATGAAGCGAACCACAATGGCTCGAGCGCAACACACGAATACGCTGCGCTCTGAGGCGCTTTTCCCGTCCATATGGCCCTCTGTTGTGCATTGCGGGCCACTGTATAAGTATCTTGGATGTTGCACCCTATTCCCTCTCATTCTTTCAACTTGTCCATTGTGCTAGAATCGTAACTCTTGTTATTTACTATTATAGCACAACGCAACTATCTTCATTATTATAGTTTCTACAGTTTATATAAACCAAATAATACATTGAACTTGACCCACCATGTCCACCTCTCACAACTCGACTCAAGCCATCTATGGCGGGTATGTTCTCCTAGCGCTCGGAAGTGCGTTGCTAATCCACTATGGCATTTCAGGCAGACGCCATCCAAACCAAGCCACTACTTCTCGGCCCCTCCGTCTACGTCAGGAGCCAGTGGCTCACAGACCCTTGAAGGCTATTCTGTCGAAAGGTTCAAAAGGGCGCCGGATAGCACGCCTTTGGCCTCAACTCGTTCGGCTCAGGATGTCGAGGCAGCGCATCGAGCGAGGGTTGCGGCGCAGATCCATGCGTTAGCAAGCCGCCTCCCCTGAGCCTATAATATGTCATACCAATTCACTACAATTTTATCTCTTATAGTTTCGCGGTTTGGGGTTAGGAGGGCCATGGATATACGACAACAACAAGGGAAGGCAAATATGAATGGGAGTTTTGGGGTATATTTCGGATCACAAAAATCGCTGCTTGGTCGCAAGCAATGGGCTTCTCTTGTAAATCTATCGGTGGACTATGGCGATTTTATCTACGTCCACTCAATCCTTCGACTTTGGACTTTGGCTATGATGGGCTTGTACGATTTGGCACTGGCCATTGAGCCAACATATTGTAATACTTCATTGTCTCAGCTAGGACAGAGTGCCTCAGAAAAGGTCATATCTTGAGGAGAGAGACGGCTCTAACTTAGCGTAGTGGTGCAATAAAGCGTTCCTTGAAGTTTTTTTGCGAGTACCGAGCGTAAAGGCGACGGAGAAGTCAATATTCTGTGCTTTAGTTTGCCGACAGATAGTCATACATAGCAATCATCCTGGATAACCGGCGGCGCTACTGTCAAACCCCTACAACCCCCATCTACCTGACTCGACGTCGTGCGCGCTTCGACCCGTCGCCTCGATCAATGCGCCACAACGACGAGCCCGTAGTTCCCGGAATGCGATACAAAGCCGGGAGCGGGGATCCCGCGAAAATGGGCTACACTTACTCCAGCGCATCAATGTCGTGCATAGCCTAATACGCTTCTCTAACTAGTACTTCTAGCTTCTCACTAACGAGAAGGAATAGAAACAGGCGACGCTGGTGGACGGCGTTAGGGAATTCGTATCCGTGAAGGAGCTCGGGGGCAGAGCGAGGGGAGATGGTAGGGAAGAGTTCGATGATAGTGCCGACCATTATAGTCTACTCTCCGACCCTATATTGCAGAAACGGGTTGAGATATACGCCGTTAAGGCCCACTCTTTGCTAATTCCTCGGCTATTTTGGCGAAGCTTTTAGAGTTGTGTATTCGGCGGGATACTCGGGATAATTTCATCGATGATTCGAATGTATAGGCCGAGTACCATAGCACACCCAAGAGCAACATGCCGCCGGTCAAGTCCTCAGATTGTAATAGATAAGGGCGCTTCTGAAAACAGAGACTATAGATTGCAAGATGGTAGGCTTGGACTTTCTTTGCTATAGACTGGCTTAGGCTATAGATGTGATCACGGTATTCCGGCCTTGAAGCAATGGACCCAGATTTAGAGTCACACGCTGTCTTCACCGACTTCGCCGTCTTAATCCTCATCTTTATATGGTGTCGTCTTCCGGATCGAGCCCAAAATCTGCCAGTAATTTGTTGCCCCGGTCTCTAGCATGTTCAGCTTTAACGCTACGTTGTGGAAGCATTGATGAGTCGCCGTCAACGTCAACCGCGTTGTCCTCATCATCCACATCTCGGTTTTGGTTCTCGGCTTGCGCACGTTGAATTTTGCGCAGCATGACTTGATCGACGTAAAATTCCTTAATCGTAATTTCCTGCCAAAACCGTCAGTATTTTGCGTATTCACGATGACCAAGGTTGGCTAGAGTTGAATCGGGAAAGTAAACGGTTAGAAATATTGTCCATACCTTACTGCAACCAGTCTGCGGACATGTGGCCCTCTGATTCGGTTGCTCACGGAGAAATTGCACAATGGCGGGTTTGTTGAAAGTGTGTTTGCAGACACTGCTCGTATAAGGTTCCTCCATGACAACCATAGACAATGGGCAGTAGATGCTCAGATGCTCCTCGGCAATGACTAGGTCTTCCTCCTCTTCGTCGTCTTCTTCGTCGCCGCCAGCATTATTGCGCGCAAACCACCTCGACGCATCCGGTAACGGTTTGCCGTCCAAACTATGCACGGCATCCCACCATAGACGTTTGAAACCGATATAATCATTATCGACAGCATAGCGTTGTTCCAGAGATCTCGTATTATAATCAGCAGTCGCCTTCTCCCGCTCATTCTTCAAAATCCGCAAGGGGCCGGTGATGTCGTGCTGCGTATGTCTCATGACGAGGTCGCCGTCGTCGTCTTCGGCTTTAGCCTCGTTCTCGCCATTCTCTTGTTCCTGCTGTGCGGCCCGCGCGCTCTCTGACTCGACCTTGCGCACCGTATCATGTATCGCCTTCCGACCGTCCTCGAGCTCGACGCGCATATCTATGACGTCGCGCACTGCGCTCTCGCATTCGTCTGTAAGCGCAGGCACCTCCTCCCGTAGGCGCATGACGGCCGCCTCCTCGGCGCGCTGGCGTTTCCGCGGCTCGTCGTTCTCCGCATCGTCCTCGCTCTGGCTCCGGTGTTGCTTTTTCAATTTATCTAGCTCGTCCTTTCTCTTTACATGGCGGTCGTTGATGTCGCGCACGTTGTTTGTCAACAACGTGATGGACTTCTTCAAGTGCTCTTCGTAGATTCGCGTGTCTGAGTTGTTGGAAAGTTCAGTCAAGGCCCTACGCGAGGCAGCATCGAGAGGGAATGACGGGGCTCGTAGTCGGGTAACCGGGTAGCGCGCCGATTCTGCTGTGCCTGTGACGGAGATGAGGGTCGTGGACGGCCGCGGCTGCGCTGGGCGCCAGAAATAAGCGGCATGGCCGGTCTAAAAGGGCCAGTCGAGGAGTATCTTATTCTATGGGCTTAGCGACTAGAATAGCTGGCTCGTGGTTCGAAGGGACGTGAAGGTAAGCTTTTGTCGTGATTATTGATGTTATGCTATCTTAGAAGAGTGGTACGCACAGCAACATGCAATGCAGGGGACGCGTCGTGAAGGCGCGTTGAGTGGTACGAATTGGGATGCAATTAAGGTAAGCACTGTAATATAATACTGTGCAGTACCTTGAGGATTTGTTAGCTCCTGGCTATACTCCGGTCACACCTAGTAAAAGTCGGACCCACTAGGTATCTTTTTCACGCTAAGCAGCGAGCCCACAGGAGCCCCATAAAGGTACTTACACAGACTTACACCAAAAACCTCTGTTAAAAGGGTAACTACTAGCTCGCGCGCTGCCCCGTTCATAGCCTTGCCTAGCGCAAATACCTGCCAAGCTTTCTTAAACATGGGTTGAGGGGAGTACACAGCGCCATATAAAGTGGTCCGGCTGCAGTTTCAGCGACACACTGCTCTGAAACATCAGTACATAGAAGCGATATATAGTGGTTTTGTATATACTGTATACTCATTCCCATCACACACCAACAAGAGTGGACACACGTGGCCTTGTAAGATCTTCACCCAGCCGGATCTACATACGCTAGTTGCAAGCAAGTCGTCTATCCCTCCGTCAGACGATTTTCTGAGGCCGTAAAAAAAGTTAATGATTTCATCCTATTCTCAAGCTGCCGCTCGTGATAAAAGACTACCTATCCTACGGTAGTATAAATGAACGACAGCTCCGAATTTAAGGACTACCTATTATTGCGACAGACCACTTGAAATTAACTTATCTTTTATTTCTAGGCAATGAGGCTATAAGGCGCCACGTTGTTGGCGATCAGATCCCTAGAGTATAGCGAATGAGCTTACGTTAGACCAATATCCCCAGATAAACGTTCGCAAGAATCCCCTCGGCAGCCTACCTGGGCTAACATGGTACTACCCGGATAGTTAGTATAGCGAGCAAGAAGCCTATTGATCCTTGCTTGCTCTCTTTTCTTTTCCTTACAAGTAGGTAGGTACCTCGATGTTGCGAATGATATCACCCTCAGCTAAACTCGGTGGAACGAAAAGGTTCATTTTCCTGGCCCGGCCGATTCCGAGCAATCCGAGGGCTTGATAAATTAAGATTGGATCACCTCGCTGCATCGTACAGCCTGCAGACGAAATGTAGAAGAAACTTCATCATGCAGTCTCAAATCTATCAGGAACACCAGGTACACTAGCTGTGTTATACAGCTGTGGATAGGGCTCTTTGGCCCTCTAGCCCTCTGGTCCTTTGGGGTCCAGTCCCACCATCTCGCCACGAATACCCAAAGGCTATTGGATGCTAGGGCCTGCTAGGGCTCCTAGTCGCAGGGCTCGCCCCGTAGGCCACGGCCGCCAGTCTGTGCTGCATGCCATTGCAGGGGGTAATACGATGACAAGCGCATGAGACACTGTCGCTGGCACGCCATGGCCATGTCCTGCCCATGCAGCAGCGCACCATTCGGTGCAGGCATCGACCTCCCAAGGGCTCAGACTAGAAATCCGGTTTTCGTATTGGGCTGACTGTGCCCACCAGCCTGCATGATGATGACCCCCCATTTTGCATCCCACCTTGACCAAACGTCATCTCCCGAATGGATGGCAGGGGCATGTCCACTTGAAAAAAAGATAGAATGCGGCGGTCGGGCTACATATAACATATAATATACTAATTCACGGCCGAGTCACGGTCCCGGTTCCCTATTGCACCATGATTATATACGCTGTGTACCAGTAATTCAATTCTACTTCCGAATATACGATCCCTATTTCATTTAACCCCAGTATCCAACTATTCCGAGACACGGAATATTAGCTAGGCCGACATGGATCGGTACCTAGGAAACTTATGGACGCCATCAATGGCAAAACCCGACGGCAAGAAGCTGAAAAGGAAACTTCAAAAGCTCGGTGCTCAACAGGAACAACCACAACCACAGCAACGGCCATATTCAGTCAATTATAGCGACACCAAGATGAGCCCAGAGCATAAATCACATAGGACGTCCTTAGCATTCAATCTATTTCACAGCATGAAGCCAAGTGCTCCGCAACGACCCGCGCTACCGCCACCCTCAAACTCAGACGATGGGAAGTGGCTCGAGGATTTCCGAAAGAGCGGCTATTTATATCGTGACGGCCACCGTTCGCGACAGTCCGGAAATGAAAACACACGGGAGCGTCCCGCAAGCATGGTGGTTCCTGAGTTCGCACATCTTGCTATCAGCACAAGTCCAACCCCGGAGAAGAAACCAAGCCCTCCGATCAAGAACGTACCACCTCAACCAACAAGGCGATATGCGAAAACACCTGTATCACAGATCGGGCAATTGGAAACTCACCCTCTATTACGCACTCAGGGAGTGTCACAAGATGTCCCGACAATTGAGAGCATCGCCGAGTCCTACAGGGCGTTGTTGGAGTCTCGCGCGTCGTTCTCGAACGAAACAACCATAGAGCGTGGTGCTACAGTAGAAAAGCGCGACGAGTGCTTCTCTCCTCAAGATCTAGCACTCATACCTCCACCTCTAGAGCCCGTAGCAGAAATGCCTGAACCTCCAATCCCGAGAAGCTCGCCACGGTCTGACGATGGCACGTTGGTCGAGGAGGATTCGGCGGATTTCAAACATGTCACCATCTCCTCGGTACCAAGCACTCCGTCCTGGACTAGCTATGAAACTGCACCGCTAAGACTGGAGCGGAAAGCGACGAATCCCCAAAGGGGCCCGACTTTACAAACATGTGTAGACCTTTTGACGAGAGAGTTGTCTTTAGCGGTGAATAGGTCACCGGCCCAACCTAACACAGATGCAGCTGCTCTACAGATATGGGTTATGATCGAGGCATACGAGAAGCTACGTAATCAAGTCCTCAATACACATGAGGGAGGCATACAAGAGAGCGCCTTAAGGGCTACCTTTGATACATGGCTCAAGGCACTGCACTCAATACACGATGGGATGACTGGGGGCGACGGACAGCGGAGTGAGAGTGACTACGGCGATTAGTAAAAGGGGGGGTAGACTGACTAATGATTAACTCTAAGTTTTAATTCTCAAAGCTTTTCTTCTGTCATTCAAAACTCTCACAAGAGTATCCAACGTGAATCTAATGGGTTGATGCTTGCTGCGTAGTACCTCACATCCGCCTCCTATCCCGTCGGCCCCGATGGGAAGAGATAAGGCCCCGGCAGGGATAGGTTCGCGCCCTATCTACCCCAACAAGGCAAGAACTCTAGGAGGGCGTCGGTGCTACGCTGTAAGACGATGCGATGCAGGCTCAGGTGAAAGGGTATTCCTTCCATGTTACCTGCACGTTTTATTTCTATAATTAATTGTAGTCGGTGAGAAATGAAGACTGTCGGATCATGCACTGTTACGGAGGGGTAGTATACACTACACGATGACTCGCATCGCATCGCATCGCAGGGACTTAAGGGGCCAAAACCGAAGTTCGCAATGTACGGTACTGAATGCAAACTAGTGCTAGCCTGCTCAATTTACCCTTCAACTTGTGTCGAATCTAACTTTAGAACAGTCAGATAGAGCGCCAGTTGAAACTGCACATTTCAAGGCGAAGGGCCGATGATGTCCGTGGCGACGTTTTACATTTGTGTTCAATAGCCTTGCCCAGATATATTTCGCCTCAAAAGATTACAACCGGGTAACGGAAATTACACTCATCCATAGATGTGCCTTTTTCATTGTTGGTGGTGTACCGCAGCATCCGAGACATCTTTCTTTTGTAATGCAGGTATAAATGAAACTTACTTCAATATATGCAGGTACAGTGATAATAACTTGAACCAATCTAACTTACATAACGCCGCGCAGCAGAGCAGGGATCATGATTCGAGTATCATTGTAGAACAGTCAGGAAATCTAAGAGGACAGTAAGTAATCCAGTGTGACTGTTGATCTCCTACTAGTAGACAGGAGAAGTTGAATTTCCGCAAAACTACTGTAATTGTAATGAGCGACTTCAATAGATTCTACCCTGAAATGGTGATGTGATATAGGAGCGCGAGCCAAATAGGCCCCTTCAAACAAAACTGTTTATCCGTGAGCAACGGATCGAGCTGCCGCATACAAGTCGCAAAAAGTAGTTGATTTTTGTCAGGCAGTTACCGCAACATACATAGAACGTTCTGAAAACACTTAAGCTAATGGGTTGGAGTCATCAAGTGTCGTAGACATCTTATCGAAGGGTCAGTCTTCGCTGGTCGTACTGGCCAATGCCTCATTCAAGCTATAAGCAGCAGACGTAGATGGAGAATAATTGAGTGGGCACATTTGTCAGATAAGTTTAGTAACTATTAACTTTGTAGTTATGGAAACAAACCATGCTGTAAGTTATCTCGTTTATGCGCGTTCATGTCGCTCCTCATCTCTTCGGATTGACCCAGATCATGATCTCTTTGCCACCGTACCCAACTGATGCAAGTATACTAACCAGTATCTCCCATAGCTTCTTAGGCACATACGTAAAGAGTCCAACAGTAGCCCAAAATAAGTATCCCAAAATTTCTCCAACGCATCCCACATGGCTTTCAGCATCTTGATGGAGGTTTCCCCGAACTTCCGTATCCAATGCCAAAGCCTTCTCGGCCCCTCCACAACGACAGCATGTAGTAACGCCACAAAGCCGTCCCAAACATTCTTCAGCGTGACCTTCCTAAAGAATGTCGCAATAGCCACCAGGACAGTGTGCAAGAAAGAGAAGAGTCTGTTAAAAGCCTTCCCAACCACTCCCATAAACTCCTTGATCCCATTCCAAAACCATAGCGCTGCGATCTTCAACGCTTTAGGAATACCCTTAACCGTCGCGACGACAACATCAAAGACAAACTTGACCACCTCTTTCAAGAAATGCGGTACGCGTTTCAATAACTTCCAGACATCTCCCGGGAAGCCCTTGACGCCTTCCCAGAACCTCTTCAGCTGGTTTGCCAGAAGTCTCGGTAGCTCCGCACGATGGGCGTACAACCACCTAACCCGTTTCGCAACGGGGAGCACAACGATGTGTTTCGGGATCGACCAGAGGAAGAACCTCGGCACGCGATAGACGAAGAACTTGGCAAATTCGTACACGCCCTTCGCCGCGCTCTTCGCGCGCCGCATCGCGGCAGAGTGCCTCGTCTTCCACCGACGGAACCCGCCCCCGCGGCGCGCGGGCAGGTACGCCACGATCTCGCGGTGGCCGTTCACGGACGCCAGGTGCAGCGCGAGCTCGCCGTCTGGCGCGACGAGGGAGTCGTCGGCGTGGTATGTCTCCATCAGCAGCTTCACGACGGGGAGGTTCCCCTTCGCTGCCGCGAGCTGCAGTGGCGTCCTGCAGATATCCCGAGGCACCCTATATGTCCTTGGGGGGTGATAGAACCTCTTTGGGCCTCCTTTTTCTATCACGCCGTATGCGTTGGGGTCGGCGCCCGTTTCTAGGAGGAGACGCACAGTCCTGATATGTCCTGCGTCGATGGCGGCCAGAAGTGGTGTCTGACCGTCTTGGTCCAGGGTCTCGGTGGTCACGGCATTGATTTCCAGTAAGCCGTTGATGACTCCGTGGTTTCCCTTCTTGATGGCTGTGAAAAGGCGTCTTGATGCATCTTCTTGACTTTGCTTGATGGGTGTCATGTTCGTTGCCCAATCATGCGTAATAGTTGGGAAAGCCAGGGACTCAATATCCAAACGTCCAGAGCTGGCGCCAGAAGCGCGCGTTAGGAGCTGTTGAGTGGCATCGTTATTCTGGTATGTAGTAGTTTGACTCTCACTGTATCCGGGTAGATCTTGCGCATTGGCCGTTCCATCCTGCTCATTCGAGCATGCCTCGTCGCATTTGTCGACAACGCCGTCCGTTATCCCACCATCGGCAGAGATCTTCTTATCGCCCATCGTCGAGGAAATTCAACTCCCAATTTTGTGATTATATTCGGATCCGTGAGTCAATCGACTAATCTGGGCTGGTACTTTTGGCGCGCAATCATACGTGCCTCGCCTATTTATTAACGGCGTCGAGTTGATGATGCTTAGCTTGCGCCGAGGTGCGGCTGTGTTTACCATCCCTGCGCCAGATTCAACGGGCAGATTCAGCCCAAGGGAGGGCTAAAGTCAAAATAAACAATCATGTGAACATTAGGCAACCGAGGAGTCGCGATGGATCAAAGAACTTTTGATTGACCGCATAGTAGGTGCATAAAGGATTTATCCTTTGGAGCCATAGAATGCCTTAGGAGGGGGAAAATATTGCGAAGGTGTATGATTGGGAGCCAGTGTTTGGTGTGATGCATCCCCCACACTGGATACTTGTGCTTATGATCTTATCGGATTGCAACCTTATAGGTAGATAATTTATTCAGCTTGTATACAGGTAAGGCTTATAGACCTACCTGTAAAGCCTATAGAGAATAGTTCATAATCAATTAATATTCCCTTTTGAGCCCAAAGAGTCTCTGTTCATTCAAATTCTCCGATGAAGCCTCGCCATTTACCCTCTATTTATACACAAAAAGTTGGGCGTTCTTAGACTACTCCCTCCTAAGAACACCGAGCCATTAAGATGAACGATCACTCGATAGAGTTTTTAGACAAGAACTCCAAAAGTGAACTATGCTGCGTGTTGAAGCGTACCTTGCTTTGTTAGCTAGCTAAAATCGCGAGGTGTTTATCTTAGCTATTGAAGTGTACACTTAGAAGTTCCCTGTGGTGGCTAGATCTAGCAGCAACGGACTTAGATCTTCTCGCCATTCAGGATCGGCTTCGCTTCGTCACTCCTCCACCAACCGACGCCCTCCTCGCCTGGATACGTATACCTATCCATACTCTCTGGCTTCATCTCCACGCTGTAGCCAGGGCTCATGGGCGTCTGGTAGTAACCGTCTTTTATGGTAGAGGGATGGAGGAAGTGTTCGTGCAGGTGATCTACATACTCCAACACGGAGAGCTTCCCACTAACGACGACGTAGTCGATGGTGCTCAGATGTTGCGTGTATTCAGGCAGACCGACACCACCCGAGTGTGGCACGATGGGAACGCCGTATTTCTTGGCCATAAGCAGCACCGCTAGTACCTCGTTCACACCACCCATTCGGCATGCGTCAATCTGACACACGTCAATAGCGCCGGCCATCAATAGCTGCTTAAACACGACGCGATTCTGGCACATCTCGCCCGTGGCGACGCCAACACCGAGGGGTCGCAATGCGTCGCGAATAGCCTTGTGGCCGAGGATATCGTCGGGCGATGTAGGCTCCTCGATAAACCAGGGCTTGAATTCCACGAGGTGTTTCATGTACTCAATGGCTTCGGGCACACTCCAAACCTGATTGGCGTCTATCATCAGGATATTGCCGCGATCGAAGCCAATCACCTCACGCGCAATAGTCAATCGTCGCCTGTCTCCCTCGATGCTCCCGCCGACCTTCAGCTTGAAGTGCTTATACCCTTGGCTCAGGGTCTCATTGAGCAAGCTCTTCATCTTATCCTCGCCATAGCCGAGCCAGCCAGCGCTCGTCGTGTACGCGGGCACGGCTCGGCTCTGCAGGGCCTCTTCGAAGCGCTCTGGTTTGCCCTTCTCGCTTTCTTTTAGCAGGGCAACAGCTTCTTCCGGGGTGATGGCATCCGTGATGTACCGGAAGTCAATGCATCGCACGAACTCTTCGGGCGTCATCTCGCAAACGATCTGCCAGACTGGCTTTCCAAGGGTCTTGGCCCATAGATCCCAGATAGCGTTGACAACAGCACCGAGCGCCAAGTGAATGACGCCCTTCTCAGGGCCGATCCAGCGCAGTTGCGAATCATTGACCATGTATCGCCAGGTCTTTCCCCAGTCCTCTACTAGAGAAGAGAGGGTGCGCCCCTTCAATCTGTCTCCGAGGTGGTTGATAGCTGCGCATACAATGTCGTTGCCACGCCCGATAGTAAATGTCTAAGGTCGGTCGGTTATCAGCGGGATTTCTCGTGCATGCTTCGGTTCCCAAACGTACCATTCCATGACCTGTATAATCCGAATCTGTCTCGAGAATGCAGTACGCAGAAGAATAATCGCCAGCAGCATTCATAGCATCGGAGCCCGTCTTGTCGAGAGACGTAGGAAACCGAACGTCCCTTGTCCTCCAACCAGTGATGGTTATCTCAGGCATCGTGAGGTTTGCCTAACTCAAACTTCGTCTATTCGACTAGCAGGGAAATAATTGGTAAAAGAAGATATAATACTAGTGCGTAGAAAGAAGGAATTGCTGAGTTCGAGAAAAGATAAGAAGGCCAAGGACGAAAGATGAGGAAGTAAACGGACTTGGTCAACCATCAATTTTCTCCTGTCGTCCAGCGCCAGTCGTGTAATTAATCCGACATCCCAATCTTTGATACCCCATTCTTCCCAGTATCGTCGTCCTCCGTGGGGTAACCGAGGGTATTAGTTGGTGGGGTCCGTCCCATCATCGCTCCGAAACATTCCAGAGATTGGTGGAAAAATGAAGGGCGATCCCACCAACTAGTCAGCTCTAGGGTTGCCCATTGAATTAGAGCCTTAATTAGAACTCATGATGCGCTGGGGTTCGTTGGGGAATCTTCAACTCGCAGATTAAACGCGCACTGCTCATCCCTCAAAGTCTGGCGAATCGCGAGGGTCGAGAAACTGAAGAATAAGATGGGTATGTAGTATGCTCTGCCGATCTCATGACCAATCGGTAACATCAATAGTGTCTTCGGTGTATTTTTTTGCGTCTGGTACTACTTGAGCCTCAATATTACAGCTGAAGTTCTTCCGCATCCATCGGATTATAGCTTACGACACGATACACCACCCGTTGGTTAGTGGAATAATTAATATTAACACACACCACAGCTCCATTAGAAGTCTAGTTACTTGGAACAGATAATTTTTTTGTACAACTTGCCTCTATGCTTGTCCTTGTCCTTGTCCTATCAGCCCGCCGATCTTTTGATCTTTCGCATTCGTAGCGCCAATCGACTACATGTAAACTCGAGGATTTGTGCCTCCATCCGGTATCTTGTGGCATGTGATAACTTTGTATTATTAGTCTGAGAGAACCGCAAAATTCCCAAAATCTTTTCCATGGATCCTTCGATATTGTTCTCCTCCAAGCACTCCGAATGAATAAATGCCGAGTATGATGGATAGTATCACGATACAGAACTACACACTATACCACAACACTACAAAAGGTAGAACGTTGTCAAGTCGAGCACTTGACCATCTGCAGTTGATTATACGTGTACCGGACTCATTAAAGGTAGTCTTGAAAGAAAGAAGATTATGAGATACAGGTTATCGTCATTAGCTAGAATCCCGATTTGAGCCTCGAATGCGATCTTGTAGCCAGTAAGAAACCCCCAGATCCAAGCGTACTTGAGGGCTTTCTCCAGAGCCTTGTCGTGTTGTCCGAGGTGGTATAGATCAACGATCCTTTGCGGCATGCATGCGTGAGAGGCCCTTTCAAACCAGCTGTTCATTGAGAAGTTAATGATCGTAATTTTGCACGTAGCTACAACCTTTCAAAGGCGAGAAAGATTACTCAGAAGCAACGCGGTCTGCACTAGTCTCTTGATATCTGCAAATCGACTCTTAAGTTACTTACAGTCATCCAGTTTAATGCCATTGTCAATAGCGTCGCCCAATACCAAGTGCTAGTCATGACGAGCGACTACTTCCTATTTCTAGGATTGGCAAGGTTGGGATTAGCGTTTGTTTCTAGTACCGGGCTCGGGATTCTCGATCTTTGCCTTAGAGAATAAAATGGGTTTGTTCGAAAAGTATCGGTACTCTTTATCTATTGCAAGAATAAATAATTACATTCCTGTGATACAGCGCCTCTCACGGGCTTAAGTTGGAGTGAACAAGATGACTTGAGTGAGTCTGGAAACTGAATACAAAAAGCATTGAGATTTTAATGAAAAGTCAAAGGGTTCGATCACAACTTTTAAAAAGGGCGAGTCACATTCAATAAAATAATTGCTTTGGTTTGCAATCATGGCTTTCGGCGTATTCGCTTATATAATAATGTCTTGTTTGACATCTTAAACCCTTCCAGACACTCGGTGAGTAGGTAATGAAGCCCGCCCTCGCCTACGTAGTAGGAACTTCAGTTGCTCAGGACGGGCAATTCATATTTGGCCCTTAGCTAGCAACGTAAGTGCAGATGCTGTACCAATAGACTCCGTCGAAATCTAGCAATTAAGCCACGCCATCTCCTATGTTAAGAAGCAGATATATGCTATTGTCAGGTGGTTGGGCTCCAGAGTGAAGTAGGGTCGCCGGTAGGTCACTAGTAGGCAGAAGTATATGGGTAAGGGCTTAATATCATTAATTCCTGAACCTTTTCCTATTACCTGGGGAGGCTGTAGGTCTTTATATATCCAATCTCTATCTACTAGACCCACTTCGGGGTACCAGCTAGTCACCTGGTACCCTGTCACCTGACAGCTATTTAGGAAGCTAGCACCAACTACGTACAGCCTGGTAGCTACTTGGAAATTGGCAGACTCGGAACCTCCTTACAAAAAACATCGAAATACTAACAAGTTCATTTCATTTGTGTCAGCCACAATGAATTCTTTAATTCCGATATCATAACCAGTTTGTCTATGTCGCTTATTACGATACTACATCTGTCACGAACCTCGCAAGGGTAGGGTGTAAAAATCTGTTGTTGCACGGAGGATCAGTGAAGTCATCTCCGTGGGCTCTATATGACTACTTGACTATATACAGAGGGTCTCTTTGTTCTGGTCAGATCTGCGTGCCTAGATCCCTGTTTCCTGGCAACATGTTTATTAGGTACGCCGCTTTGGCTATACTATCGCCACCTTCGTGGATCGCTAGCACTGCCTCGCTGGGACTGAAAAAAAAGACTGGGATCTGTGTATATAGCTGTGAGTAGCCCATAGACAGTATCAGGACCTTCGCGCAACAATAAATGTCATACTGTACCTTATGGCCTCACAGGAAGGCCCTGACAATGTTGAAACAGATACTTTATTTAATATAAGACAAGCACAATATACAAAAAGTAACATTTTGACCTTTGCTAAGCTAATGCTGATTAAGATTTGGTTAATACGAGTTCCGTGAAATGGTTACGATCTAGAGTCAAAATTTCGATGTTAATTATTCTACTAAGGTTGATCATACTATGACATACATCAACACTCGCATACGGCTTTATGAAAACATAGGTGGCTAATGGATACATGTTAATAACTTCGGTAGTCTTTCAATCGATATTATTTACGTAAGTTGTATTAGTGTTAGAGCTGCATGGCCCAAGAGATAGCAGGAGTATCTGCTTGCATGCGGTCTTCATACTACTAGGTACTCTCACACAAATCGACAGGGGTCCTAAAACACTCAATTTTGTGTGTGTGGGCGCAGGGTCTGCCGGCCCTGTGTCCTCTATACATACAGAATCACGTGATCTAACCTCCGAAGTTCCCCATTTGGGTCACATATACCCGTTGGGAATAGCTTCATCTAGTAGTATCCGCTTTTCTGTGATAACTACATCTAAATGTAGATAAAAGAAAATTGTAAATTGGATCATTCTATTGCTAACTACCATATTTAGTAACTAAATGGTAATAAAATCTAGTACTAACTTCAATCACTGTTGAGAGGCTAAAAGAAGTAAGTAGGGAATGGAGAAACGGGCAAAAAAAGAAAGGCTGCCTCCATCCCGAATCGAACGAGAGACCTTGTCGTGGCTTGTTGTTACAAGCGACACGCATTAACCACTGTGCTATAGAGGCAGCGAACTCGGGTTGTGAACCACTGTTGGAAAGGTGTCAGCAGTCTTTACCTATAATTTGGGCTGCAAAGCATGGAGGCGTGCGGGTTTTATGTGTGGATCAACTGTTAGCTGCCTGTCTGCAAGCATTGCCAGGCGGCTGGGCCTTTTGCCTGTGTTGTTCCCCGCTACCTAAAGTACCTAGGTAGCCATTGGCAACGCAGGCCCCTTCAGGACCCTATCTAGCTCGGGCAATATACAGTTAGATTTTGTATTGCACCGACACACTTACGAAGGCAATGCTTAAGTGTAAGTACTTTATTGAATAGATGAGGAAGAAAGAAAAGGCTCAATTGTTAATAATTCTTTGAAATCATGCTCTCTGATCCGGTATCGAAAGCGATTGAGCACAGGCTTTGCGAGTTACTGAAAGATCTACTACGATATTGTTGTTCAATGCATAGTTACATGTCTCTAAATGGCAATAAATAGAGACTAGCTATTCGACGCCTATTACCATTTAGGAAATAGAAAGGTAATCTTTGAGTACCTAGGTACCTAGAGCTTGCTACCGCTCTTATTCATTTGGATTCCAATTGAGACCCCGGTCGCCAAATCACCAGCAAAAACGTGACCCTGTGTTCTCCCGATCCTGGCAGCACCGCAGCGTTCTGGATTGGCGAAAATGCGGAGACAAACAAACAATCGCGTGAAGTGGCACATCTGGAACAGCATATCCGTATCTATCTCCACGACAGATAGAGTATGTGTATCTATCTGTCTGGACGGCGCAAATCACGTGGGCGGTCATGCGGAGAAGAACGCCGTGCCAACTGGACAATCTAGACTACCTAGGTAAGTACTGGGTCTCCTTAGGGCGATACCGGCGCTTGTCACAGGAGCCAAGGACTGAATAGATCACAAAGAACCGTGCAGCATGAAGATATAAACTCAAACATGTGATCGTCGATGATTGGAAGAAGAGTAAAGGTTGCTCATTCGTCTTTCGATATTGAGAATGGCATCCAGCAGAGAGTCTTATATCATCGTTGGAGCAGGTGTGTTTGGCGTATCCACGGCATACCACCTGATCCAGAAATATCCCAACGCCTCGGTAACTCTGGTCGATCGGGATGCCTATGACGCCGAAACTCGTGTAGCTGCTTCATGGGACTGGAACAAGGTGGTGCGGGCAGATTATGACGACATTGTCTACTGTGAGCTTGCGCTCGAGGCGCAGGACATTTTCAAATCCGATCCCTTGTGGCAACCGTATTTTCACCAGACAGGTCTCATCTGGACATGTCGCGACGATTATGCGCAAATCATCATCGATAACTACAAACGTCTTGGGCGAAATGCCGATATCAAAGCTGTGTCAATCGAGGAGGCGCGCAAGCTGTACGGCGGCTTGTTCGCGGATGCCGACTATACCGGTGTGAAGGAGGTGCTTATCAATCCGACAGGGGGATGGGGCGCTGCCGGAGACTCTCTGCGCGCAATTACTCGCAAAGCCTTGGACTTGGGCGTCAAGTACGAAGTGGCCGAAGTAGCAACTTTGCTATTGAGGAAGGATGGTCAGTGTTCTGGTATAAGAACAGCAAAGGGCAAAGTGTTGAAAGCAGAGCATACCGTCATTTGCGCTGGGGCGTACACGCCAACTTTGCTCGAATTCAGTGCTGTGAATAGTGGCCGGCCCAATATTGCAGCTGGATTCAGGCTTATTGCCGGTGGCATCACGACGGGAATGGCGAAGTTGGATGACGATTCACACGCAGTATATGGTTCAATGCCTGTGGCTTTTCAAGGGTACCGGGCCCATCAAGGTAAGGGGCGCTCTCCCAGATGCGTTACCTTGTGCAGAAATCTAATCATGTGAATAGGCCCCTTCATTGGCTCTTTGCCGCCAACTCCAGGAGACCGTGAGATGAAGTGGTGGGGACAAACAATATTCAAAAATACCAGAGAAGTGTTGCCTGGGCACTATGTCTCCTCGCCTCCCCCAAAGCCAGACTACGCGCAGTGGGAGGTCTCCAAAAGGCTTAAAGATGACATCAAGCACGCAAACAAGGTGTTTTACGGCGAGAAGACAGCGCATTGGGAGTTACAAAAACACCGCATTTGCTGGTAAGTCCTGCAAGTCCATGAAAACGAATAGCTAACTGACGATTGGAAAGGGATGCCTTCACCACAAGTTCAGATTTCATCATCTCACCACATTCGGCTGCAAAAGGTTTATATATTGCCACAGGTGGCTCATTCCACGGTTATAAGTTCTTCCCTGTAATTGGAAAGTATGTTGTTCAGATGCTCGAGGGGAACTATCCCCTCAATTGACGGAGAAATGGGCATGGGATAGGCAACGTCCGGATCCAGCGCTGTCCCCAGACTGGCCCAGATCAGAAATGAAGGATTTAATGGACCCAGTAAGAACCTCAAAGCTATGAATGAGGACAAACTAAATTGTAATGTATGTTGAATTTATATAATATGATCCACCGGCACCGATAACCCCGAGCGATATCTTAAACTCGTGAGTAAATGCGGGACTATTCCTAACAGTAGGGACTATGTAACAGTAGCATCAGACTTAATGAACGGACCGATTAGTCGGTTGAAGTTGAGGAGTCACGCACAACTATGTAAAATATAATGGTTATAATTATTAAATTAGCTGAATAAATAGAGCTCCATAGTTTTCATTAATTTGTACTTTGGCCGCACCCTGACGTGTTACGGAATATTGTTGACCTCGACTGTTAAACTAGAGAAGCCCTCCATGTTTCCGACCTATATCAGCTTACGAGTCTAAACATAAGATTAAGTTCACACGGAGAAGCTGGCCTGGCTAGCTAAACCATCGTGTACATGAAACCGAAGAGAAATAGCCATGTCTGTATACAATTAAGCCAAATTGCGTCGACCCTTGGTCCAAAAGACCATATCGAATTAAACCCCACTGCACTGCCTCAATACCAACCCCGAAACCAATGCCTGTCAAATAGTTTTGATGTGAATTTCATCTACCTAGTCGAACGTCTTGAAAGGGTTAGTATTTGTTCCAATTATGGACTGGGGAAAGCCAATACTTGACCCAGCTAAGAGCAGAGTCCTAGAATAATTTACTGGCATGTTACACCGCCCGTGAATGGGGTTTAGGTCCGAGGGTCTTAACATGGGCACGGCCTAGACCCCAGAAACCCCGGCGGCACTACCACGTGTACCGCGTTGGGCAGAAACATCGTGACGCATGACCATCAGACTTTACTCTCGACACATATCTAGACCGCAGTCCGAAACATCTAGCCATGTAAAAGGGATTGCGCTACACACTTTGATGTGTGTTCCCGCCCCGGACTACAATTCCGTTGCCGACGGACCAGCAAGTCTTGTGTTACATCCCCGGACAGCGCTTCAAGAATGGCGAGAAGGATACGTACAATGCACTACACATCCCAAACAAAATTTTCGGTGATATTGGCTAAGTTTCATTGGCAGCGTAAGTAAGTAGGGGTGCCCACTATTTAGATTGAGAACCAGTTGGGTGGTCTTCCCCATACTTTTGAATGTTGTGATTTAGCCTTTTGACAGGGATTGGTCTTAAGTTGCTAATATTAATATTCATAACTTAAGAGACAACAAATGGCTTACATAAGCACATATTGTAGATTCTCCAATGCCTATCAATCTATACAATCATATGTAAAAAGCACACTTGAGCTTCTTGCATAGCCAGTAGCAAGCCACACAACTGGATATAATATGCAAGCGCACAAGAATGAAGGGCCATGCTCGCATAATGACACATGACAAATAATGTACACAATACGCGAGGGCGGCCCGTTACCGTGGGCTAATATGTTGTATTCCTGCCGGATATATGGCCAATGAGCATGCTCGAAGCATATCAAAACGTCTTACTCTAAAGGATATCTAATGCACGCTCTTAGCACTCTTTGCTGCACGAAGGGTGCAAAATGCCTTTGTCGGCTACCCCAGTCCATATTCAGAATGTTCTTTGTTGTAAATACTTTTGCGGCGGGGTAGTACCGAGGAAGCAAGGGCCGGGGTAAACTGACAAGACGATTGCCAGCTAACGACGACCCTTGATATTATGTCTTGTAGTTCGTGACCAGTGAGAAGGGCCCTTTCGTACCGAGCCGCGTAATCAAGTCTCTAGATTGCAATGTCCACTGAGGCTTTTGTCCAACTTGCTCTTTTCCTATGGCCGCTTTTCATGAGACGACAAATACGCCTTGTATAGTGTTATTGGCGAAGCCATCGATTGAAGATTATTGAGGCACCAATGTAACCATGTCTTCCGTGCCTTCTCGCCTATGCCTGGGCTCTATGGTTGGTGGCAAGGAGAACTTGATATGTTACCTTAGAACCTAAGAGTTAACAACGCATTATGCAGTCTCACCTGCCTGAAACTGAGGGTATGTCACCCGATCAGGGCGAGACTTTAGTGTGCTCCGGTTTCATTAGGTTATAAGATGAAATGATAGCATGGGCGTCAAGAAGGGTAGTACAGTTCCTCAATGCGATCACGTGAGCGTATCTCGGGAAGACTCCGCCGGCGGGTTAAAGACTATTGAAGGTCCAAAATAGTTCGGGCCCGGTCATGTGATCGATAACTCAACCGCGTTTAGTGTTACTATGCTATCTGCGTCTTCGTGATCATGATTAGAAAGGAACATGGTGGGAGGGTATGACAGAGGAGATAGGGCTAGTTGAGGAGTATATCAGCCCGATCTAGATGGTGCTGAGGGAGGAGGTCTATAGATAGGAAACAACCCCCTTCAACGGAGTTGACAATTCATCTCATCACCATCCCCTATCCCCTATCCCATAATAATATACGCCTAAGTACTTACGTACTAGTAACCATGGCCGAACTCTCAATTTACTATTCTCCCCAGATTCTTTTCTGGACCCTATCTGCATCGTTAGTCGCCATAGCTCTTTCCTACTTATCAAAAATTTCGGGCTTGGGATGGCTTTCCAAGACTAAGAATGTGGGTGTCAAATCCGTCAGAGCCCTACCAGGCTCCTGGTATCTTTCACAAGAGATGTATGAGCTCGAGAGACGAGCAATCTTTTCTAAGAAATGGCTTCTTACCACACACAAAATAAGACTACCTAACGAAGGAGACTGGCTACGATATCAAGTAGCCGGCTTCGATTTTGTTATCGCCAAGGATCGTACTGGGGCTATCAATGCGTTCCACAACGTCTGTAGACATCGAGCCTTTCCTGTTGTGACCAAAGATGAAAAATAACAGTGTGCTTGCTTGCAAGTACCACAACTGGTCATATGCTCTCAACGGCAAGCTCACCAAGGCGCCTTCTTATCAGGACATCGAAGGCTTCGACAAGAGCCAGAACGGTCTGTTCCCTATCCATGTCCACATTGACACCAATGGATTCATCTGGGTAAACCTGGAGGCCAAAGACAAGCCTACCAATGCCTGGGCAGATGATTACAAGAACATCGATAAGCAGGCTAGGTTCAAGGCTTACAACTTTGACAACTACAAATTCGACCATACTTGGCAAATGGAGGGGAGTATAATTGGAAACTCTTGGGAGACAACTACAATGAATGTTATCACTGTCCTACTACACATCCCGATATTCCCACCGTTGCCGACCTCAGCGCTTACGGTGTTGTTACGGAGAACTCTTACGTTCAACACCTTGGCAACCCAACACCGGAGCAAATCGCCAAGGGTTTCAACGTGGCCGCTACTTTCTACTTCCCCAATGCTTCAATGAATGCCTCGTAAGTGTATCCATGGTCACATCGACACAGATCACGCGACTAACCAATGTCTAGGCCGCACTTCTTCTTCATTCAACGATTCGTCCCAAGAGCCCCAACACATCAATCATGTACTACGAGGTCTACCGAAACAAGGACTCGTCTGACGAGGACTTCCAAGTGATCAGCGACATCTACAAGCGAATCATGTCGGAGGACAAATATCTTTGCGCCAACGCGCACAAGAATATTCAAGCCGGCGTGTTTGTGAACGGAGAAATGCACCCAAAGATGGAGCAGGGTCCCCTCTTCTTCCAGAAACTGGTACGCGACCTCGTGACCGCTCACCACAAACAAGAGAAGAAGGCCGGTCAAGAGATTTGGCCTGCCCGACAAAAAATGCCCGGAGATGCCAAGGCTAGTGAGGACGACCTCAGCTTTTGCTCGTCGTTGGACTGTACGGCATTAAAAAAGGAAGGCCTTGATTGGTAGATCACTCCCCTGCTTGTAGTGTATTATTTGGGTTTGTTTTGAGCGGGAGTAAAAAGAGGAGGCACTTTTCCTATTTGGGGTTGGGTTTTCAGCCCTTATCATGGGATATATGACTTGTTGCATTTTCGGGCAGCGTGTATCTGGCATACTAGTAGTGTAGTTTGAGTTCTAGTCCTTTCATAACTAAAACCACCATTCTTTCGTCCACTTCAGCCACAAGATGTTGTTGCGATAGACTTCCATGTCTCTCACCCCTGCCATTCTGATCATCTTGCCCCCTGTCTCTTTTTGTGATATAATTACTTCCGATGGCGATAAGGCTAGAAGGCTATTCTTAATTCGACGGCCACTAAGATTTGGTATACATACCTTACCCCTGCTATAGTTTCAACCAATCACCTAAGACGACTTACCAACCTAGCAGGGGAGGAGGCAGTTCCAGCTATGGAAGGTGGCAAATGTAGGTAGGTGGGCTGCGCTGTTTAACGAGAAATGGTATCCCTTACGAAAGGGTTCATCTGATGATTGGCTACGTCACTTGATCCACGGCGATATAAAAGCGTATACACTATTCCTTATTACCGTAAAATTACGAGATAGTGAACACATGCACCCATTATCGGATCTGCGCGCAACCAACCCCACCTCTACCGGAGCAATGATAGCGTCGATCTAGTTTGACAGGACGTTTTGCGACACGTATCTCACTTCGTCGGGGATGACAAACCCGCAAAATCGTCCAGCTCGGTAGCAATAGTGAGTGATAGCATTATAGCTAAAGCGGCGGCAGAGGTGACCTGAGCCCATAATGGCCCGAGGTCGTCTCCCTTAAGTAGGCCTTATCGCCGGTCTCGGCGTGACGGTCAACAGGCTAGACTGAATCTTGTATACTTTACTTCGAACGCGGGCTGGATACATACTATTCCTGGATAGGATAGAGCCGCAATAGGCGCAGTGAGTGAGAACTAGGTAAGTGCCGTTAGTCATGCAAGTGTGGGCTATATCGACGATACCAGGGGGAGCTCCGGTCTTGGCGTATAAGTGAGCACGTGAAACAAGGCATGGCTCTCTCGAGTCTCAATTCCGCTGCGGTTTCACCGTGGTCGTATTGGCACCGAGCTAGCAGCATCAACACTCCCTAGCTCATCTACCTCGCCTCAAAGCCACGACAGCGATGCTACCTGACCTTCGTCACAAGATCAACCGCATCAGCAAATCCTCCGCACGATAACAAGGCAGCGCGCTTGGTCTAGACCGAAAAATGGAACCATCTCTATCTATAAACCGCCCCGCACATGCGAAGTACACAGTTATAGTCCACTCGCCCAGTCGACGTCAGGTCCGACACAACGGCCTTTGGTAACTTGGTTTTCCCCTACCGCTGGCCCCTTAGAAGCAAGTCTTGGCTTGATGACGCCGCCAGGCGAAAGCTCCAATCTTCGTGGTAGACGACGTTCTCACCATGCCTGCCTTCCTTGTAGGTCCGTACCCAGTTGCCGTTTCAACTTACTGCTCGTTTCTAGTCATGTTGAATATTAACTTTAAGATAGGAGGAAAAAGACACGATGTCCCGGTGAAAAGCCGGCGTGTTCCAGCTGCACTCGTCTCAAGCAGTCATGTTCTTATTCAAACCAAATAAAGTCCCCCGCACGTAGTGGCCCATCGGTACTATGTGACATAATCCCAGTTTGTGAACATCCCCTGACAATCAATAGGAGGAAAGGCTAGCTACCTTGGAAGAGAAATTAGATCTCATTTTAAAAGGGCGCCTGTACATATGACCGCTCCCAAGAACCAAAGCTTGAGCCCTAACTTTCTGATTGCTTGCCCAGACCGGACTATTCGAAACAGACACCTCAAGATCAACCTCAAGAAGATGTTGCTGAAGGTTCGGAGGCGTCAGGCTCCCCAGGGCCAGCATCTGATCGACAAGGTTATCCTGCCAGGCGCCTTTCAAGCACACTATCTGAACCGGAGAATTCGGACACGCGCCCAGGTCCGGCAGATATTGCTTGCGGGATTCACCTCTACTTCAAGTATTGTCACAGACAACCAATTTGGTGCTTCGAGCGCGAAGACGTCAGCAATTATAGCTCGCTTTCTCACGAACTTGTCTGCAGTATTCTTTGTTTGACTGCACGGTTTTCTCATAACCGTGATCGGTTACAACTTTACGGCCATAATGTCAGGCCATTAATCATGATTCGTATTGCGAATGGTTCAGTGGTACTGGAGACGATTGAAAGTTTATGTCTGCTTTCATATTCCTTTTTTCTAGGTACGGCTTGGCTCTATAGATTTGGGAAGGCCGCACGCTGACGTGAATACAGATGGCAATATCAATCTTGGTCAATTCCATGTTGGGCTTGCCCTTCAACTTTGCCGGTCTGCTATGCTTGATTTGGATTCAACATACACTGTGGATGACCCAACTGCCGAGCGAAAGAAGAGGCTTTTCTGGAGCCTTCACCTACTCGAAAAGTTCTATGGTCGCCAAACTGGTCTTCCAAGTGTCCCTACCGAAATCGGCAGATCTTCGTATTCTTCAAATGACGGGGGCAGAGACTGCTTTCGGAATTAAACCAACGATGCCGGCTTTGCCAACTGAGACACGGATCTGCGGAAACGCACGAGCCCGGTATCTGGGAACACGGGCATCCATTTAGGATGGGTCTGGAGTCGCGTGAGGAAGTTCATTTCGGATTGCGCTCACAACATAATAAGGAGCCGTGGCGGCATGATTCAACGTACGCGTGGTACAATCTGACTTCATGGAGACTGAGAACAGAATCCTATGTTCATAGATACGATTCAGTCAAGTTCTATGCGCGTACAGTAGAAGAAATCAGAAGAAACCACGACTATTGGGCCCCGTGGTTGAAGGAGCAGTTTACTTACCATGTTATACCTACAGTTTTAAATCACCCATTCCTTTATATCGTCGGCGCCCAACACAATCCGAATTTAGCGATCCCTAACACGTTCTGGAAGAGATCATCGGAGCTCGCACTGCTCCATGCTACTGGATTGTCCGCATGATCGACATGATTGTAGATAAGCAAGTACAACTTGTTGATCCGTTTTTGGGACACGTAGCTGCGATCGCCGCTACGGTGCACCTCTACTATAGCTGCGCAGCTGCTGCCGGGCTCAAGCAAAAGTCTAAGACGGATTTCGCGAAATGTAGAAGATTCCTAAAAAGATTCTTGACTTTCTCCCCGGCCTGTGCCGCTTTGGTATGTTCTATTCGGAAGAGCAAGAGGCCTTGGCTGATAATAATGATTAGGATCGCAATTTAGACAATATGACACGCATCGCTGGCGGCTACCAGAACATGGACATGGATGAGTGGATTCCATCCAAGCTTTATCAGCGTGCCTTTAATGTGGGATATCTGCAATTCAACTGTGTCACGGATCATAAAGAGATTCCTGCCGTAGATTTACTGCACTCCACCATTACCCCCAGCATTCCTGTGGAGGATCTGGCGAACATTCGACGCTCGAGATCGATGTCGCCACATCTCCAGAGATAAAAGTAAATACCACGATGGAGGACAAGACGCGCCTTCATTATCCGTCGGGCTCAGGTTAAACAGGTCAACCTGAAGTCTCGCGGCAGACTGTCTGGAATGAAACCCCATTTGAGCCGAGCGATAATCTCACTTTCAATACTACGCCTTGGTTATACGCGGACCCTTCACAATTTGTTAGCCTGGGAGATCTGGGTTGGCTCGATTCTCAATCTGCCATGAGCGATACTGAAAAAGGTGCGCCCTGGTGGGAGGGAGGGAATCTGAGTAATGTACAATTTAGTCAATTTTAGCGTCGGCGTTCAAGCGGGTTTAACGGGAACGTCGGAAGCTCACTAACCTAATCTTTTACACGGTCCAACTTTGATTGCAAGAATATTTACGCGCGTATTATTGGTTCTAATAAGTGTAGAGGCATCGATATGGGCTCGCCGTGAGAGCCGAGGTGAAGTATACTGGTATACTAGATACCGTGTGTCGCAAACAAAGCAGCCTGAGAAAGTAACCTTCCTACGTCTATGCAACTTTCGAATTGAGAAAACAGACTAGTCATAACTATCGAGCGATCGGGCACCAACCTAACCCTACATGCATAGTGCGCCGAATATTAAGTTCTTCTAAACGACCAAAATAGGGGTCACACCCAGCTCGTCGTCACAACATGAACCCATGCGCGCGGGGTACTTCCCCGGACAAATGATCATTTACACGTTTATTTCTGAGCGACGCCGCCCTAAGATTCAGTAATTAGACTAGGCTCGCCTCATCCATGGCAGATACCGAACGCCGACGTCGCGGCTACGTTGCAACCTCCGCAAACCGTCCTAGAAAGGAAATCCTTATCGTCCGACGATATTATTAACTCCGAATCTTCTCCAGATTTTGTCAAGGCCAAACCTGCATATCCGTCGTCTTGGCATAATGCAGAGCCTAGTGCACAAAAACACGCTCTAGTTTCTCGTAATACGTCAATCACGAACGATAGATATCACACATGTTTGCCTATATCGGTCCGCTTCGCGCGTACTCCTGCCTGTGACACGGCGGCGTCCCATAACATACACTACAAATGCCTATCAACAAGATCTCCAACGATGATTTCTCATCTCGTAAAGTTAATCATAAACGGGCGAATACTTGGTGATATCACCAATATCCCTTTGATCGTGGGCGTCGTCATCGATTATCTTATTCGATGCATCTTGAAGCATGGCAAACTACTTAGTTGGGTTGGAAGCAAAGGGGCAGACCTTTCGGGCGCGGATGCGGTTCTCCTATACCGATCACGTGACCGGCTTATACCGTCTGCCGTTTATCAACCACTTGATCTTGGTACTTGCACACACACCATCTCGTGACTATCATTTGCGTTCCTAGAGGAGCACTATCTTGATAGGCTTTGGCATACAGCCAAGATGAAGTATATAGAAGGCAGCGTGATGGCACAAGGTGCGCATCCATCTGCCCTGCCAGCATCAATAATAGTGAAGGGCACATATTCACCATGACTTCTAAACCACGTGTCGTCATCATTGGCGCCGGCATCGTCGGTACCAATGTCGCCGACGAGCTTGTCTCGCGCGGTTGGTCCGATATCACCATCGTCGAGCAGGGCCCCTAGGCCTACCCGGTGGCTCGACCTCTCATGCCCCTGGCCTAGTCTTCCAAACAAACCCCTCCAAGACTATGACCCTCTTTGCACGCTACACAGTGGAGAAGTTTCTATCACTGAAGAGCGCTGGAGAGAGTTGTTTCAACCAAGTTGGCGGCCTGGAAGTCGCCACAACACCAGAAAGACTCGAGGAACTCAAAAGGAAACAAGGCTATGCCCATTCCTGGGGAATTGAGGCACGCTTAATCAGTGCAGAGGAGTGTCGGAGCCTTTACCCTGCTCTTACTGATAATGGCTTGATTCTCGGTGGTCTGCACATTCCCAGTGATGGCCTGGCGCTGGCCGCCCGCGCCGTCAGGTGCTCATCAAGCGTACGAAAGAGGCTGGCGTCCGTTACCTTGAAACACACCCGGTAACTGCGATTAACAAATCCGACGGTCGTGTTACTGGAGTTGTGACCCCCAGCGGTACTATCGCTGCTTATCGTCATATCCTGTGCTGGCTTCTGGGGCGTGAGGTGGGCGCCATGGTTGGCGTACCCATCCCTTATTGCCGATGGCACACCAATATGTCAAGACTACACCTATAACACAAGGCGATTCTACTGAGAATACCACAAATGGAGAGGTTTTAACTAATGGCAACACAACGAATGGAGATGTTCCAGCAAACTCAAATTCTGCGACACTACCGATCCTGCGGTACCAGGACCAAGATATTATCGCGAACATGGCGCGCAATACGGCATAGGTTACTACGGCCACCGCCCCATGCCAGTTGTTGCGGCGTTGCTAGGCGCGACGCCAAAGGAAGTTGATGATATGAACATGCCGTCGCGCCTCGAGTTCAGTCCAGAAGACTTCAAACCGGCCTGGAAGCTATCCCAAGAAACCTCCCCGCCCTCCAAAAGTGCGAGATCGCCGATGGATTCAACGGCATTTTCTCATTTACACCAGACGGCGGACCACTCGTGGGACAAGCACCTAAAGTCGACGGGTTCTATGTTGCGGAGGCCGTCTGGGTGACACACTCGGCAGGCGTAGCCCGCGCCCTGGCCGAGCTGCTCACAGATGGCAAGTCAAAGATCGACCTAGCTGAGTGCGAGCTAGCACGCTTCGAAGATGTCCAACTGACCCCCGAGTTCGTCAACGAGACATCACAACAGAACTTCGTAGAGGTCTACGATATCCTCCACCCCTACAGCCGCGGGATTCCCCACGCTGTATGCGGACCACGCCATTTTACATGCGCCAGCGCGAGCTAGGCGCCTATTTCCTCGAGGGCACCGGGGAGCGTCCGTTCTGGTATGAGGAGAATGCCAAACTGCTTAAAGACTTGCCTGCCGAGTGGCAACCCGTCGAGCGCGACGCCTGGTCCTCCAGGTACTACTCGCCCATAGCCGCGGCTGAGGCTTGGAAAACGCGTACCGCCGTCGCTATGTATGACATGACGCCGCTTCGACGACTTGAAATCACCGCCCGGGCGCCGTAGATCTACTTATGAGGCTGACTACGGTACTGTGGCCAGGAAACCGGGCGCTGTCACCTACACACTGCTCCTAGATGACCAAGGAGGCGTTCGTAGCGATATTACAGTTGCTAGACTCGCAGAGGAATTATACCAAGTGGGTGTGAACGGGGCCCGTGACACAGCCTACTTCACCCGAGAAGCCCGTCTCCAAACCAAGCGACTCCCGAAAGGGCTGTTCACGTCCGCGACATCACGGGCGGCACATGCTGTATCGGCCTCTGGGGTCCCCTCTCGAGGAGTGATCCGCGTTACTTCAGACGACTTCTCTAACAAGGGCTGACGTATTTCCGCTGCAAGGACGTCAGCATCGCCGCGTCCCGGTCCGAGCTCTGAGGCTGTCGTACGTCGGCGAGCGAGGCTGGGAGCTCTACGCGAGCGCCGAAAACGGCGTGCGGCTCTGGGACGCCATCTGGAAAGCCGGCCAGCCCCACGGCATCATCGCCCGGCGCACGGCGTTCAACTCGCTGCGGTTGGAGAAGGGGTTCCGGCTCTGGGGCACCGACATGACGACGGAGCACGACCCGTACGAGTCCGGCCTCGACTTCGCCCTCAAGCTGGACAAGTCCTTCGTCGGCAAGACCGCGCTCTTCGGACGCTCCAAGAAGACGGTCACGAGGAGACTGCGCTGTCTCACCGTCGACGACAAGCGCTCCGTCGTCCTCGGTAAAGAGCCGGTCTTCGTCAACGGCCAGGCACAGGGGTACGTCACTAGTGCCGCGTTCGGATTCACCATCGGCCAGCCGATTGCGTATGCTTGGTTGCCCGCCGCGGTGAATGAGGGGACGCGGTTGAGATCGAGTACTTCGGCCAGCGGATCAAGGCTACTGTCAGCGCGGAGCCACTATACGATCCGCAGATGAGTCGCTTGCGAGGATAAGGGTACGCTCAACGTTAGCCAATAGCGAGGCTTTCTCTTGATGGGTTCATATGCAAACCCTCTTGAGGTCGGGACACATACTTCTGGGACCTGGCGGAATACTTTCAGGGCTGGTGTTTGGTGCGCATTTCATAGTGATTATGTGATTAAAATTTAGCGAGTGAATATAATTGTATAATTTTTTCGAAACCCGCAATTCACGGCATGGTAATTAAATTAGAGCAACATGCTCAACTTTGGTGATTTTAATACACAGTAGCTTTAATCAACATGAACTATTCTACTACTTAGCTAAGTAGTGAGGCGAAGGTACACTTCATGAGTGATGGGCCACCTGATTTCAAGGAGCTTACTACAACGCCGAGTCCTGTGGGGTATTCTGTAACAGAGGCTTCTTCTCGTACACGTTCACTGCCCGACACCCAGACCATAAGGTTGTGTTAATTACCTAGGTACTTATTACTGGTCTCAACACCGCGATTCAAATTCCAAGCCCTCCCAAGTCAATAACATCCTCCTCCTCCTCCTCCGCCTGACCAACACCCATCATCACGATATCCTCTTCGAGGCCAGTGTTTTTGCTGTTTGGCCTCTAGTTCCTCTTTCTCTGCCTTCTCCATGGCATCCTCGATTTCTTGGTACGCATTCTTGTGACCATAACGAGGGTTTCGCGGGCCGAGGTCAAAGTAGAAATCTGTATTATCCTCTGCAAACTCGGCTGGGATGGTCGTGCTCCGAACATATTTCCCGTCGTTCGGGTCACTGTGCTCGTCTTGCACAATTCTCGTAACCAGATTGTCAGTTCCATCACCCTCCTGGTCTGCCCAGGTATACTGGAGATACGCCTCGCAGACCTGCTTGTTCATGAACACCATATCCTCGACATCCTCAATGCTTTCTTGTGAGTGGTTGTTGTCAGAGTTCAGAGCAAGGATAGCATCGAGGCCATAGAGGTTGTGGAAGGCATCTCGGAAGCGATCCAGCGCATTGATGAGAGGATGTCCGTCTGGATGGTATCTTGTAGGGACAGTATGGAGATACAAGGAACGGCCGTGTAACAGTTTGTAGGTGAAGGCCCAGAAAGCGTCGTCTTTGAAGTGTGACGACCATTCCCACGAGTTCTTCGCATGGGCCCAGAACTCCTGGGGCTCCATGTGCTTGCAGAGGTGAACATTATCGGCTGCGAAGTTGTAGATGTCTGAAAGGCAGTCGGCAATGACACCTTTACTTCTGGATCCAGTACCACGAACCAAGGTCTTTGCAAGATGTGTGGAGGGGATTGTGAAGAAGGAAGCGATACATGTGAACTTTGTGTCCATCAGCGTCGTGTGTGTTGTAGCCTATGGTTTCCCAGCGGAAACCGCTGTGATAACCTCTGAACATCATATCAGAGAGCCGACGATATCCGGGAGGCATTCTGCAGAGTTGCTGGTTAACCTGGTTAGGTATACTTAAGGTTGAAGTTCTTGAGGGCGGAAAGAGGCTGTGGGCTGAAGGCGAGTGGTGAACAAGGATAGTTTGGGGCACAGAAATTATGATCAACACAGCTAGTAGAGCATGAGTCCTGAAGACCGGAGAGAAACTTTCTAGACCAGTCACTGGCCGATTAACAGGAAAGCACCGTACCTAGGTAGTTGGAAATAGGTATAAGGTAGTTAGTGCAGCACCTAAGGTACAGTAGGTACCTACCTACTTACCTACGTACCTAATCACCACAGCGACAACGCATATCTGTTGTCCAATGGCGGGCAAGGAACCTACTTGCCACCACACCTATATGTAATAGAATAGGCGTCCCTTATTCCAACAAGTTGGCCTAGCTGCTAGGTCAACAGTTCAGTATTCAGGAATCTCTCCTAATCACTGAAACCACAGGGAAGGGGTTCGAGTCCTCAACAACCCATGTTAGCCAGCCATCTTACCTCGGATTGACCAGGGATAGGGTGTATAACTGGTAGGGTCTGCCCACGGAAGATACACGGGATCTCTTTACTTCGTATTCTGCATCTTTCCGCCAGACTCTGCCGCGAAGGTTGTACGCTCTACCCTCTGAAAAAGATGGACTACCTCTGGAAGGATGAGGTAAGGTGGCCGGTGAAGCATACCGTTGTTTTTTTTGATTTATTTTTATAATTGAATATATAAGCTTTATATTATTTTTGCTTGTAATAAATAATCTCAAAGCTATTAAGTAATCATATATGACTTTTTTTTAAAAGGCGTATATATAATATTAGAATGTATACCTAAGGACCTTTAGGTTAGCATAGTTCCACATTTAACAATCCATGCAACCTAATGTTTAATAAACCTTTAACAAACCTATCTTTCCAATTCATCATTAGCGGTGACCGTACCTTAGTGTATATAGAAGCACCTGTGTACATTACATAGAATTGAGGTCCATATCTAGTAGGTATTTATAAAATTATTTCCAGAGTACGACCTCAAAGGATACGTTGTTTTGTTGTCAACCCAACTTTGCTCTTAATAATTTGAAATTAAGTCAAAGATTTACCTTATACTAAGGTGGTTTAGCTAATGCATGAGTTGAGACGACTTATTATCTAATCATGCGCCCCATACACTTATAGCGAATGTTGAGTTAGATTGATTAAGTTTGAATCCTAAGAGTCATGCTGCGCTAATACAAAGCTACAAAGAAAATTGAGATGTCGCTGATACATATATAGCTACTACCCCCCAACCAACAACAATCAAATCGCCAATGATGACTCATCTGATGTATATTCTAAGAAAAGTTACAGCAATATTAACCGCTGTTTGCTCAGCTTCTATCAGTGGCAGTTACTGGACACCGGTAATCGCAAGTCCAATATCGGTAGTGGACTTGTTCTTACATAGAGTTTCACATTCGTTGTTTGATCTCTATTTAGAATTGTATTATAGCTAAGTCCTCACTACAATCTTCTATCTACTCACTAGTGCCCAGTCCTAGATTTAACCGTTCCGAGCCCACCATCTCCTACTGGACGAGGGTCTCCGACGCATCTTCGAGCGCTTCTTCAATATCACACGTCTTATACTCAACCCTGTGAGTCCTGCCGTCGCCAGCAGCCTGCTCACCCCGCGCATATTGCTTCCACCACTCAAGTACACTGACATGCCCCTGCTTTGTAGGTGCCACGAGTACCTGAGAGTCGAAGGAGAGTTTCTCGCCCTTCAGCTCGTGCCACGTGTCGAGGACCGCCGTCTGGCCGTGGGCGCTCGCGATCTTGCAGACTCCCTCGCTATAGCCGATCGAATACCTGAGCTCTCCACCAACGAAGTACGGCTGTCTGTCCGTGCTGCGCGGCTAAGAAGACTGCGACCGGTTTAAGAATGATGGTCTCGTCTTTCATCGCTGCCTCTTTCCACCATTCTAATACTAATAAATGACCTTCTTTGGAGGTAGATTCGAGTGCTACCTCGGTGTATTTTAGAGGAAGACCCGAACGTAACCACCAGTCCAGCACATGAACGTATCCCATACGTGAAGCGTTATCTAGTGCCTCCGCATCATATTCCTTCTTGAGGAACGAGGTGAAGTATTCCACCACGTGAGGATATCCGCACGGCCGTAGACTCCGGATGCCTTATTTGGGAGGAATTTGGCGCTGAAAGAGGCCCAGAACACCTTGCTCATGTGGGTTTCCAGGTGTGTTAGCACATCGATGAGCGAAAACTTCATGATGAGTTTGACAACCAGAGAGGAAACGTAACGTAATCCTTTTGGTGCTTCGGAAAGCTTCTGGCATATGACATCAGATCCCGGACAGGAGAGTATGAGCCATTCTAGCTCGTGCATGTAAATCTCGATGGGGTCCTTCAGGTTGGCCCGGTTCTTTTTCCATTCTACAGGCGTCTCGAGCGTCGTATATACATTGAGCGCAGCTGCAATCTCCCAGTCACTAACATGCTCAAATATGAGGCTCCATATCTCGGGCGGGAGAATCTTAGCCACCCGACGGGGGCTGATGGTATGCATAGCCTGCTTCGCGGCGACCTCTACGTCGTGGCCAAGGCTCATAAGCTCGGCTTGGTTTTTTATTATGCCGACAAGATCTTGAAAGGCGAAACCCTCCCATGATACCACACGTTTCTCATCCCCAGACGATTCGTAATACCATAGAATTGGTGACATGACTTTAATCCAGTTCCATTTTCGTTTTATCTTGCTAAGTTGCTTCTTCGTCATGGGATGCTCCCACATCTGCGTTGACATGCCCGGCACCAGTAGGACCTTCTTGGACACGTCCCACGCGCGTAACACCTCGAGTAGGGTGGTATCGGCGATGCCCGACATCATCTTGGCGAGGTGGTCCGCATCAATAGGGCGAGAACAAGCAAGTCGGCCCACTCGACAAGCTCGTAGGCGGTCTGGCGCGCAGCTTCTATAGCATCTTTGGTTCTCTGGTCCGCATCGACGGCGGCAGTTGCTAAGCTTCGATTCTCATATACTATGAGGTCATGGGTAAGTCGTAGAGGACCTCATCGACGAGCGCACGCGTCTCAATTTGGGGGTCTTTAAGGAGGCGCACGGCAATGCTCTTGGCGTAGTTGACATCCCGCGGGCCATTGGCAGCGACCAACAATCGCAATTTCCTTACTCGAGGCATCTCGTGTATTGAAGAGGAGGACGAGTTCAGGGTTCGGAGGAGAGGTGAGTTGCTACCAAAGGCGGGTGTCAACGGAGGACCCGGACTGGCGAGCCTGTTGTCCGCCATCCCGCCCTGCGGAGCCCTGGCTGGCTGGCTGGCTGTTTGGCCCAGGTAATATCACCAACGTCGATAGTCGCAGTGGACGTTCGTGGGCTTCGGCTAACTCGTTGGATTGGGCTGGGTTGGGCTGAGTTGGTTGGTTGGTTGGTTGGTTGGTTAGGTATTCACGTCGAGGCAATGGTCCAGCTGTGCCAGGCCAAAGCCAATGGGAATCGATCGAACGATGTCGCTTGCGCCCCGCCACCGAAGCGAAAAGATAAGATCAAGGATCAAGAGAGCGACAATAGCACATGTAGATGAGACAGGAGGAAAACGATGCTTAGAATCTAATCGGGGGGCGGAGATATGATCTAGTAACTCTCATCTCATGCGGTGCAGTCAAAAAGATGATCGCATCAAATATGAGTATTCCATTAGGTAAATGTGACGATGACTTTTTCTTGTCAGTCGCAAGTCGGTGAAATTACATACCGGAGTATAACGACCTGCGCTTCAACAAGGATCCGTCCTTAAAATAAAAGTGGCTCCCTACCATACAGCCCTAAACCTAGATAGGTATGAACATGCTCCGACGCTTATTCGCGGTTGTCCGCCAGAACTACTGATCCAAGTTCTACATAGCAGGTGGATTGAACGCCGTATTTACTGCTTGCGTGTATTCGGAGACATTGCATACATTGAATCGAAATAATCAACTCCCATCTGAGACTCAACAACATATGATGCCTCTATACATATAAACAAAGAAATACCAAAGCCTCACTATCCACTACTGTCCCGCGTTTGCCTGTAGCGACTATATCGAATCTTAGCTGTGGCCGCCAAAGTATGTCCGTCGCTGTGGTAATGACATCAAGATTCGCCAGCATAATCCGGTACCCTGTCTGCTGGAAGAGCGATAAGCGTAATATGCGTCTCTTGTATGTGTCGTGTCGCTTGAAAACCGAGGGGGTCTACCCTCTGAGGAGGAGTTAGTGGTGCTGCCAAGGGTATATAAGCCAGCTGCTATGTCGGTGCAACCCTATGCCCTTCAAAGAAATCATACTCCAACGCTATTTTCGCTCGCTCAATAATTACGTAGTTAACGTAATCCAATGACGCTCATTTCAAGCGTCCATACCCTTCGGATCCATACTTTGAGAGGCCCGTCCACTCCTTCGACGTCGTTCAGCTCAACACCTTCCCACCAGCAACGACGGGCAGGCTTTCGCCAGAAGAGTAGAAGCTTTTGTGCCATACCCACAGCGTTGCTGCCCATCTCGTTGCCACGAATATCGCTACGAAGCCGGGCGAGGGCCAAGCTGCAAACTACCGCCTTATTAGGTTCGCCGGCGCGGTGGCCCCATTGGTCATCGTGGTTGAACCCGCTTTGTTCCCATGTTAGTGAAACAATGCATTAAGAAGAAAAAGCCGAGTAAACTCACCCAGCCGTCAACATTTCAATTAAGTGGGCTTCCGTGGTTCCAGGTTCGTCGCTGCGTTTCAGCCCCGAAAATATGCCACCCTGCTTCAAGAGGGCTCTGGAGGCCGCACGTTTGACTTCCATCATAGCTGCCTGGTTAATGTCTGGTCGAGGTGGGATGGCATAGAAGTCTAGGTCCTCTCTCAAAACGATGATGCCAGCGCGTTTGCTGCCATCTTCACCACGTCCACCAAGTGAGTCAATAGGGACAACTCCACCGTCTGGGGAGGAATTAGGGGAAGTTTCATTGGGTATAGATTGTGCCACGTTGCGGAAAAACTCGAGCATGTATTGCAGAGAGGCAGGGTCATACTGAGAGGTGAGGTCAGTGAAATGAATATTTATATTGGATATGAAGCTGCGAATAGTGGAGGAGCGAGGGAGGGGAGCATAAGTCAGGCTAGGTGGAATCGAGCAGCTCATGTTCGAAAAAGCTTGAACGACTTGAGAAATAGGGTTGTCATTGAGGGTACTGACATCGACCTGGACAGCTTCACCGTCGGAAATGCTGCCCATATGACCCTCCGGAAAGAGTCCGTTGGGAAATAGTGAGAGGAGAACAAATTCAGGCAATGTTAAGAGCTCATCTCTAGAAAGAACAAAGCGTGTACCCCTGTGTGAGAGTGTTCAGCAAATACGCCCACCATATCTAATGTTTTAATCGACCTACCTCAGGTCCATTGTGATCGTTTCATCGGCGCCGACATCTACGTATCCCAGTCAGAATACAGTTTACGATGAAATTATTGGAATGCTTTACCTCCAATGGAGTTGACAGGGGGGCCCCCCTGTTGAACTTGAGTAATAATACTCGCTGCACCACCGGCGGCCGCCATGAGGTATGAGAAGGAGAGGAGTGGGCTATAGCCTTCGGAATATGCAGGTGGAGGCTCGTTCGAGTCGTCGACCTTCTGTCCTGAAGCTTCGCCTTTGACGTCCGGGGAAGCGCGCGCTTGGTCTCGGCGACGGCGTCCTGGAGCGAGGTGGCGGTTCAAAAGGGTGGTCAGAAGAGCTCGATGCTACGGGCGCGTAGGCCGGGGCGGCTGTAGCCGATGAGGCTCCGGTTTCCGAGAAGGCGGTGGAAACGGCGGTCGGGAGCCTGAAGTGATCGTCGGCGAGGTCTTCGGCTGAGGCGTATGAGTAAAGGCTAAAGAAGAGGGGGCGATGTTGGTTGCGAGAAGGAGGTCGAGGGCGATGCCTGGGAGCTAGCGTAGAGGTACTGGGGTGGAGGAGAGCGTGCACGGTCGAGATGGTCGTCAAGGTCGTCGTCGTGGCTGTCACCGCCGTCGTGGTTGTCGTGGTTGCCGGGGTTAGGGTTGGCTTTGGTGTCTAGTTCAAGGTTCGTGTGGTCCACGGCAGTCAGCGGGAGCCCAACAGACACGGACTCTCCGTGACTTTCTTCCTGCGACTCGGACAACGTGGCGGCGGTTTGCGATTCTGAAAAGGGTTGGAACAGAAAGTCGGGGTGTGATCACAAATGGAGGATGGCGCCCGTATCAGTTAGTTTGATTACAGACAGCGACGTTGCGGTGGGGTCATTAATTAGACCTGAGCTCGTACGGAATGGGCATTCGTCTGGGCCAATCCAATTGCGGTGTCTGAGCATGCGACTGCTGTGAGTATGGTAGAATCCAGACTTGAAGCAATTCAATGTTCAGCAGGTCCGATAGAGAGCTTAGATAAATGGTTCACCTGGAAGGTGTTCGACCTCCTGAAACAGCGGAGGTGTAACCAGGTACCACAGAGCCAACACTCGGTGTGAGGTACATGTCCCGCACCTGTGTGAGTGGCCCACTAACCGCCCGCGCTAGTGCCATCACTTCTCTTCTGGACCGGCCTAACCTACCTAGGTAGCCACTAGGTAGTCTACCACTATCCTCTCTCAACGTTGCACTTCCACTACCAACCGACGCCAACACGAAGGGAAAGCCCTAGCGGTCATGAATGAATGCACATGAGAAATCTCATAGGTTGGGCCAGCCAAGTTCTTCAGATACGTATGTACCTAAGGTAATCTACTCCTGCATAGTGACCTAAATACTACCTACACCGGCGCCAGCTGTACAGAAACATTTCTCAACGAACCATACGCAATGGTATGATTTTGTTGTTGTTGAAAGAACGCCCAGTAATGTACCAAAGGCGTAGTCATAGGTATGCCTGCCTTCTATAGGTTAGTAAGGTTGACAGGGAGAAGTTGGGTAGCCTGAGCAAATAACTTTGAGACGGTCAAAAATTAAACAAGAAATTAAAAACCCTGTCTTCTCAGATTACTTCTAGCCTTAGGTATATATAGATCTCATTATAACATAATCGAATAATTACAAGTCCTTAAAATTAGACTTTAGTCTCATATCAGAAACCAATACACCAAGACGCACCTAGATCCTCAAGTAATCATGAAGGCAATTATCCAGATTATAAGTAGGAGTGGTTGGTTGGATGCATTCTAAACATTGTCACTAGCTTGTGCTGGAGACCGTTGCCGTGAGTTACCTGTCACCCTAAACCTCACACAGCACAACACAACCCTACAGAATCTACTACGCGAAGCTCTATAAATAATGAAATAGCCTTCGACAACGAACCCTCAAATGTCCTAATAGCGATGCGTAGGCTGTGCTGGGGATTAAGCCATATCACCATAACTTGAGATATGGCCTAACTAAGCTCGGGAATAATGCAAGACTAAAAAGGTTACACCCATTCAGTTGAGGATTCTTCATAATTCTATTCTTATCTGTGTCAGCTTGAGGAAATCAACTGGATATTAGGTCACTGGATTTCCAGGTAATGCCGAGTAGGCACAAGCTAGACAATCTGCTTGTCCGAAGCCAATCCCCTTTATTGGCTTCACAAAAAGTGGTCTTGCGTTGCGTCTTCTGATCGCCCTCTTCGAAAATTTGGCAGCGCATCAATATAACTTACGAGGTTCATTCCTCCATAGTCTTGACACATTCCCATTCGCCTCTTAGATTCTCTTTCCACAGGGAAACCTTGTTGTCGCCGCCACTAACAGCCAACACGTTCCCACTCAAACTCCAACTGACTCGCCAGACGGTAGCATCAAAGTTCAGCACCTTACATGACCACTGCCCTTGGGTAGCATTATCGCTTGTCCAAATTCGTACCGTCTTGTCCTGAGAGGCCGATGCAATGTAACTCTTCTGGAGCACCGTCGGGCTCCACGCTACATCACGTACCCAGTCTGTATGGCCGACCAGCGGCTCTCTCTCCTGCTTGTAATTCTGCGTGGCTGGGTCATATGTCCACAGCTTCAAGACATTGTCGCAACCACCCGTCACAAAGCGGCGCTGGCCTAGAGTGCCAGGGGCGGGAGGATTTGAGGAAACGATGCTACCAGGCGTGGTTGCTGGTGCCCAAGAAACGGAGTTGACGCCGAGACCGTGTGGGGAAGATAACATTAGAGAAATTATTGTCTTTAAATTCAAGGACCGACACGGAGCCGTCAGATGAGGCGCAGGCGAGGAGACATCCCGATTCGTGGGGTGACCAAGACACCATGTTGACGGAGGCCTTGTGCAAAGCGAAGTCAAAGAGTCGTTGCCATTGGTTTGATTGCTCGCGCCAGATGAAGACTTTGCCGTCATAACCAGCCGAAGCGAGTATGTTGCCGTACTTGGGATGTGCCCAAGAGACGCACCATACTGCACCCTCATGACTATCACATCCCGCAGTCAGCACTTCGGTCGTCCAGGCCATTGCAAAGCAGCTCGTACCCTTTCAGTGTCTCGATTAACCTTTGCGATTCGCCTCAATCTCGAAAATCTTGATAGTCTTGTCGGAAGAGCATGTTGCGAGTCGTCTCCCGTAATAGTCGAGGACGGCATCGTGCTAGGAAACGTCAGTCGTCTTGTTGCTGCTAGGTTTGCGCCTTGATAATAATCAAAGGTGGCGTCGAGTGCAAGTCGGTCGTCGTCGGCTAGAACGTATGGGCGGTGTCTGGGCAGCCAGAGCAAGGATAGGACGTACAATCATGTCATCATGGCCGGAATTCGATATTACCTGCGCCTGTTATGAGGTTAGCTAGCTCTGGTCAACGTTTTGCCAAGATAATCGGGTCAGTGTTTACCATTCTGAACAATTAAATAATACAAATGGAACGTAGAAGAAAGAGTATCGGATAGGCGCCGGGCTTGCTGGTGTGAGGTCAGTTGAAATGGAGATCGGTTCGTCTACACTATGTGGTGTTGAGAGGTAGATACTTGTCCCTTTCAGATGTTTTAGCTGGCCTTGTGCTACGAGGCATGCGATGGCAGGTACAGAGTGACATAAAGCCCCACCAACCAGCTTCATGTTGTGAGGTAAGGCTGCCAAGCGTAATAGTGGTCATAGCGTCTTCCCTTGTCAGACTTGAAACAGCTGTTTGTGGTGGAAGGCACCTGGCACCCACAAAAAGATACGTACCGCTCATTACCCCAGTTCAGCCAGGGATCAGGGGAACTCGGGAAGGCGAAATGGTCACCCTCTAGGCCCATTGAGCCGCACTATCGGTCGGCATCTCTCTCATTGTACCGAGGCTGGAATGGAGCCAATGGTCTTGCTTTTTTACCATCTCGTGATAGGTATCAACGTCAGCCTGAACTTCAACTTCAACTTCAACTTCATAATAGCACAACTTCCAAACTGTATTACTGCATATTGTATATCAAAGCCCACCTCATTAAAGGTATTAAAGGCTGCCATTCAAAGAGCCGATCTAGGTAACTCATAAGCCAACGGAAGGAATACTAGGTACCTAACCATTACCTCTGCATAAGGGCAAACAAACTTGAAAATAATAAGGTCTTATTCACCACACACGTTGAACCAGGCGCATTATAATCACCTAGTATTTCGCTTTGCGCTCTCTCTCTCCCTCTCTCCCTATCTTCACTCTTTTCGGAATCAGCGACAATTCTACACGCGTGTTTCTCTGTCTTGTCTAGGCGCAACTATCATTCGGCCACCTAGACTTCGCAATAGCAACGGCGTATCGGACACCACAAAGGCTACATTCGAACCTCAAAGTTAATAAGTTGAGCTCTCGCCATGGCGGACGCGTCTTGTGGCCCATCGAATGCCTTTAAAGGCTTGGCTCGTCACATCGAACAGGACCGCTCTCATCAGCAAGATAGAGTTGGTCCTGGCTCACAACAACCCGCACAGGTTTGTCTTCACATCACCTCATCAATTTGAATATCATATACTCACACCGTATCAAGAACTTTCGTTCCATGCCTCTAAACTCTGCCTCAGGCGACCAGTTCAGGGCGTTTCAACAACAACACGCTTTACTTCCTGAGTATGCAGCAAACGGGCAGCTTCTATCACATCTCCCGCCTCATCCAGCTCAGGCATCTACTCTGTTTCCGCCACAGCCAATGCAGCAACAAGCCGCATTTGGCCAGAGTGGAAGCGGTAGCTGGGTCAATGATTTTCAACGCATGAATTTCTCCGATGCTCATGCTCGTCCGCTTCACAGCCACTCTATCCGAGGCCCAGTCATAGGACAGCCCATACACTCAAATTTCTCACCCGTTCAGCATCCAGCCTTCCAACCCTATCAGCCACTATCCACCGGTCTCCATCCGATGCAGCCGATGCAGTCGATGCAACCGCCGTTTAGTGCCTTCCAACCCGGTAACAACATGCATGCATCACAGTCTATGGGTACGTAACTGTTAAAAGCCGGCTGAATGGTATACTAAACTTTTATCTCAGATGACGCTACACTCGGTTTGAATGCACAAGCGGAAGCCGATCTCGGACAAGAGTTTGCAGACGCGATGGACGAATGGATGCTCCAGAACGGACCAGAAGAGGATGTGACTGCGAGTATTGAGGACGCCTCTGCTGAATCCACGGTCCATGAGGCAATCAAGGAAGAATCGGAAGTGAACGAGGAACAAGAAACTGAGTTGGCTCGCGCTGCTCAGCAACTTGTCGATTTACTCGCCGACAATGACACCGAGAAATTCAAAAACTCGGAATTCATATCGCTAATGCGCCGTATCGCATCGCGACAACTTACCGTTCAAGGCAACGATCTAGTGGAGTCCTCGCCGCCTCCGCCTAGTACAGATACGAGCACAGTCTCGGCTACCCCATGAACTACCATTCATCACCTCGTTAGTACGATCTCTCTTTGGGTGTATATATATCCATCTTGCTAACTACGTAGATTAGGACTTGTATAATAATCAATCAGGCCTTACAGATAAGGCTAGCATGAAATAGATAGGTGTAATGGGCTGGCGGTCGACAATACGTGGTATTTTCAGCTATGAAACCTTTGCTGGTGTTTTTCAAAGGAATTTTTGAGGTAGCCATTCCGCAGACCTCGGGCTGTTCGGATGGCAATGATACTACTGCAAGGTGCAACTGCAGTGATTGATGCCGCGTAATGCAGTTAATAGTCGTGCCTCTTTTCTCGCGCATAGTTCAGTTCGGGCTCAGAGATTTGGAGGTTCAAGAATAAGGGCAGGGTACAGTCGGGAGAATGAAGTTATGCCCAAGAGCCTGTGTGCCTAGTCGGAACTTGACTCCATTATTATTACGAATTTCATGAAATCAATGCCACTTGTACCGATTCTCAGTATCCGTGCTAATTTTAATAACATCTGCTATTATAAGAACAGCACGTCGAACACCCCGCTATGATAACATATTGCCGAATACGACACAAGCACCAATATCAAGGGCTACGTATAAAAGTTGTATGAGAATCATCGGAAACGCCTCTGTAGTCAAGCGAATGTATAGTCCAAACCCTTAAGTTCTACATCGTGGCTTGTCGACAATGTATTGTGGTTTCTATGCTGGCCTGGGGCCCAACCCCGAGCTGCGGCGGTAGAAGAGGTTTGGCGAACCAACTAAGTATGGCTGATAACCCCGATAGATGCTAAGCGGCTCTTACCTACCTCCTATTGTTGATCTTATATTAATTAGTATAATGATATCCAACACCCACGCTGTGTGACGACCTGTCTTTGTCTGCCCAACGGTCGGTATCTCGTAGATAGATAATGTGATTGCCTCGACGTCATCCACATCACCACTCTCCTGTTAAGTGAAGGCACGACATGCAGGTTGACCCGGAAGATGTCCGCGTTGCAAAGTATATCCTGCCCAATTATAACCAATCTAAGGTTACGCAAGTCTGGATTTCTCAACACGTGTTGGGTAACTCGCGGTTACTGTGTGCTACGAAAAATATATATATATATAAACCTGGTGCCTGTCTTTCCTGTGCGGGATTACATCACACTTTTGTGATATCTCCGGCCCTTCGACACATAAAATTACTAGAGGGACCATAATAACCAACCGCACGAAATGAAAAGAGCCACGTAGCACGTTTCCGTGGCTGGTGACCATTTCCCAGAGAACAAACAGCATACAATCCTACCCGTGTAGTGAAGCTCGTGTGGCCGGTCGACTCGTAGCGTCCAATCAGAATGCTCTAAAGTATCCTCCGGTCCAGCACACGAAAATAACCGCCAACCAGTCGCAATCAACATTAGACAGACAGTGACTTGAGGCTTAGACTTACTTTTGTGGCCCGCATCCCCGGACCTTCGCGGCATTGGTGTGTCGCTGTTGGGCTTCGATGGCCGAATGGAAGCGCACATTGGTAGACAGGCATCAATCCGGCGGACCCCACCAGCAGTCAGGAGGACAGAAACCTGTGTGCATAAAGCGCATGCACCGCAGTACAGCCGGCACCATTTCCCGCCCCCAACTTTCCTAATGTCCTTACATATACTCTTTAGAGAGCGCCCATTCAGGAGTAAATGAGATTGTGTCGGGTTGAATCGGTTGATGCCTAGGTCGGTGCTGCTGCTTTTCGTTGATCGTTCGGGAATAACAGGGGAATTCAATTCGCAAAGCTCGCAGAAGGTTAGAAGTACACTTCCGAACGACATTATATAACATGCGTCGCGGGGGCTAGCCGGGTGCCCTGACCTAACACCCAAGGGAACTCTTCTTCCAATTCTGATTTCACCTGCCAATAATAGTTTGAGGCAGCCCTTGATTAAATGTATTAGCGTTTGATAGGAAGTGTGGGAAACAGAGTTTGGGATAGGGGACTCCTAAAGGATGTGAGGGCCTTCTCTCGGGCTATAAAGAAGAATTAGGTTTGGCCGTCCCGGACTTAAGATACTATGCAGAACAGATGAAGCCGGGCATGCTTGCTAGTTTAGTGTAGTTTCTTTCCGGAATTAAGTAATCCAATAACATACACTATTGGTCGATGGAATGCTGCATGTAAGTAACTGAGGCCCAAGGACCGGCGGACTGTATGTTTAAGAACGACACAAGTGCGCCCTTTTGTCTCTTGCCTGGCCGATTGATGCACCACATCCCACTTATACACTACAGTGAACTAGAGGTGCAGTAAACGAATCCACACGGGTCCAGAAGAGGCAGCAACAAAATCGTAGCGGCATGCACATACTAACCCCATTGGCAGCGTTGCAGGGGCTTTGCAGGGAGGGTGAGATACGATGGAACACAGCGCCGGTAACGATGAGTCACAACTCCAATTGCGCAGGCACGCGAGACATGAATTGGCGGGTCCGATTGATCCAATTTCCAGTCTTACTTGCACAAAATATACTGTACAATACTTAGTAGAACTAGCAGTGACAGTATGGGGGACATGGGGATCTCGAGCGCGGAGATGTACCACCGAACCAGAACCAGAGGCAGGCAGGGCGAAGCACGGGTCGGATTGCGAAATTGGTCTGGTCTGGCCTGGGAAGAATTACGCGCATGCGTATTTGCGCAATGAGGGCGCATGGCGTCCGATGCGCTTATGGCTCCTGGCGTATGGCTTACGATTATCCGGCTGCCTTGTGCAGAAGGCAGCAATCCCAGTCCCGTTGTTTTGAGCCATTCATATAGACCTCGCGTAAATGGCTGACGACGTGGACTGTTGGTGATAATGATAGATGACGACGGAAATCCCCGTGAGATACACGTGCAGCTAAGTACAGTCTACGCTACAGCGGCGCCAGAGATATTCAACGGGGGATCTGCACAGCCGTCCCCGGATGTATCCAATCACAAAAGGTGAGATCTTCCAGCAAGTTGACACCCTGGAGCGTTGCTGGTGTAGTGTAATCGCTTGCTGATTAATTCAACGTGAGATGACGCTCGAACTGCAGCATGAATTCTCTTCGTCTTACAAGTGGAAAGCTTCGGTTCGCCAAAGACTGAGCTGATGAGAAAATGTATCGAGTGGTGTTCCCAGCACACATCTCTCTCTAACTTTTCTGGTCGTCAGAAAGTTACAGTATGTAAAGACAATCCGGGAGAGTGACAAGAGACGGCCACGCAGACTACTGCCCAATTCAGCTGGCCGGTGCGTATCCAATCAGGGCTAAAAGGACGACGCAGCCACGCGCAGCAGCCCTTTAGCTAGAAGTAGACTAGTGTCTGGGCTACTATCACTGTAATAGTACATCGTGGTTTCATTGTTGCAACGGTCGCTGACTACCTGTCGGAATTCTTCCTGTCTTGTTCCAAGAAAGAATGTGTTGTTCGGAGCCAGTGCGACCAACGCCGAAATGGAACCGTCGGAACACCGTGAATCGCCGTTCAAGTCGATGGCTGATCTTCCGCTGATGTACGCTACCTAAGTGTAGGTGCTTGGGAGAGGAGCTAAAGAATAACCTTACAGTATAGCGTTGTTAGGCAACTCAACAAATATTTCATCTGACAGGTTTAGAGTGTTCTGCAATGCCTGAAGCTACCTAATTCTATAGCGAATACCCTTCGAGTTTGAGGATCTATGAATTGTGCTTGCCATAACTACATTTGCATTCAATATCTCTGTCGCCAGTTTCGTGTTATAACAATGGGTGAGGGGCTAGGTAGTGTAGTCGTAGGGCGCAACGCAATGCGCACTGCGCGTATTCGCACCAGGTCGCGAGAGGCTGAATATGAGACTGACTGTAGGAATAACAAGGAAGCGCAAGCCTATGGGATAAATTACCTAGGTAGTTCTGGCGTGGATTTGCCTCTAAGCCTAACTGCGATTAGCGCAAATATACGGGTATGACTCACACGTGCCAAGAGATAGAGCAGATGTTCCCGCCTAACATGTTTGCCTACAGTTGGCGCGTAGCCATGGTAAAAAGTTGTTAGGATGGGACTCTGTCGGACCCACACATATGGGCTCCTCTTGGCATGCTCCGGTCTTTTGCGTCCTGCCATTAGACCGGGGGCCCCACCCCTGCTGGTCTACTACGCCATCACTGCCTCTTCGCTATTCTGCCCTGTGTTCTGCCCTTGGTGCTTTGGCCCCTACTGTGTTAGAAATTAGGTAGGACAGTCGCAAAATGTTGCCTGAAAAAATACTAAAACCTTCGTCTCCCGCGCGCACACGCTTTTACACCTCTCTTCCTTTTCCTCTTCCTATCCCCCATATCATATAAAATACACCACACATACACACACATGACTACATCAGGCATTAGCCCACCATGCGCTAAACAACTCAAACCCCCTCTCCCGCTGTCCAGCACCTAGAGCTTTTCTAGACCAACCGCCATCATTCAGTCTCCAAAGAAAAATACTTTACTCTCAACTCAACTTTTTTTCTCAGCTCTTCCTCCCCAGGTCGAACTGAACTTTGAAGAAGCTATCCCCAGCTCTCGCGCAAGTTCTCAACTCACCGCCACCATTTCCCCTCCAGACTTCACAGTCTTCACCACGGATTCCCTACAGCAATCATGGCTTCCTCCAGTTCCTCGAGCCCGCCGGCACCATCCGCGCAACCACACAACTTCCAGAGCCCGCCTCAGCAGGACTTTGTCTTGTTCGACTCACCTCAGCCTTCGAGGACAACCGTTAACCGCACTGTTTCGTCGCCTGCCAACCCAGCAGCACCCTTTGGATCTCTACACAGCAACGCAACGAGCACCAGCCGTCGTGACTCGAGCGCGTCTCCCGCTCTCCAGAATCAGCGCATTCAACAGATCATCCAAGCAACAGGGCCAACGTACTCTCCTTCGGCATTGACCAATCGGTTTAACTCTATTGCGCAAAACCCAAGTCAACAACAGTTTTACGCATCCCTATCCGCTTCATCCTCCCCCGCTGCAGTGAACCAGCAGACCCGCATTGCTCGTCCACCAGTACCACTCTTCTCACAGAGCATCGGTAACCAGCGGGTGCCAGCCAAGATGGATCTTCAAGGTAATTTGTCCGCGCCTGCATATAACTACAACACAAACTTACCCTCAGTAGACGCGATGAACAGTCTTGAAGGCTTCACGGCTTTCGGAGGTGGAGCTTCCACCGCTTTTTCGTCCCCAGCTATCCACGACCTGGAAATGAGCCCTGCTTCAAGTTCAACCAACTTGGGCACGGTCTCACCCGGTGAGCTGCTTCTCGCGGAGCAGTTCTCAGCACCCAATTCCAGTGCATTCACGAACATGACCACGCCTTCTAATTTCGGCGAGTCTCCCGAGTTTGAGAATTACGAGGTTTCGCCTAACTTCGGTGACTTTGACGCTGGCTCCACTGAGAACTGGTTCCCTCTCTTCCCAGAGAGCACAACCACTGACCAGGCCACTTCGTCAACTAAGTCGCCAGAAGAGGCACCTGCAGAGCTCGAGAAACCCGAAGCCGACTCTCTCCCTCGTCGTAAATCTGGCAACTCGCCGCCGGCTGCAGCTCACGGCCGACACTCATCTGTCTCTGGCGTGAACGCTCGGCGGCGCGACAAGCCTCTTCCTCCTATTGTTGTTGATGATCCCAACGACACTGTTGCGATGAAGCGAGCGCGCAATACATTGGCCGCTCGTAAGTCTCGTGAGCGTAAGGCTCAGAAACTAGAGGAACTCGAGGAGAAGATCGCCAAATTAGAGGAAGAACGTGACCACTGGAAGCGTATAGCTTTGAGCCGACCTAGCGGTGCATAGGCGCACCGTTTTGGTATATTTTTACTCTGTATGTTGTATGGTCAGGAACTGGAGGGACAGGCCACGGTGGCCTTGTCACCTCTCAGTTTTCAGGAGGCAATGGTAAATAGTCCTTCGCTGTCGCCGCCTAGGACATTGACGCCATTGCCGGGGATATATCATCGTTTCTCTCATGTCGTTTCTTATCATTTCAGTGTTGGTCCTCGTTTTAGGCCAACTCAAAAAGTAAACGCGGTCAGCCATGTTGGAGCAGTACCAAATATGGCGTATTTGATACCATTCATAGTCTAGTCCTCAATATAGGAGGCTTTCCTTGACAATTGATGTATACTGAATTTGACTCCTTTGCCCTTCATCTCACTGAATGTTAGCTTGTGACCTTGAAATAAATGATACTCCCTCTGAAGCTGGGCTTGGACCCGTCACCATCTTCTGTGCCAGAATAACGTGTCCTCAAGAGCCTAACGTAGCGTTCCGTTCCCTATATGCAAATACAAGTTAGGTTGGGCTCGAGCGATGTGACATCCGTCCGACGTTTTTGGTGACGCAGAATCTCATGGGTTCTTGTCTTGAAGAGTAAAGAGGAATAAGTTGCGGGCCCTATAGCTCGGTTTTCCCGTTGGCGCCCAGCATCTTCGCTTGTCTTGCTACGATTGTCTCTCGCAGCAGATGTCCATTGTACCAGGAGACAGAGCGCGTAGGTTTGTGTATAAAAGTATTGGGTGCCTGATTTTATGTTTGGTTTCGTGAAGAAGCAAGTGTGATGGCGGACTATGCAGCCTGCTACCTTAGTCTCTGTATCGTTGTGTTGCGTCTCAAGTGTCTCTGAGCGTGTAGTGTAAATACACCAAGCAGTAGACATATGCCATTAACTTGACTATTGGAAAGCACCAAGTTAGCAGGGAATGAGGCAGGGAGGAGCAATACAAGTTAGGTTCAAGGTCGAGATGGTAGCCCAATGGATGAGGAAAGGAGAAGATGAGAAGATAGATATATGAGGTTTTATACTTTCGCGATGACACAGATACGACTAGGTTTAGGCTACCCAAACATCGTGAGACTATAATGGGCGAGTGAGTGAGTGACTGATACCGAAAACTTTAGCATCACGAGCTAAGACATGGCGTTGCCATAGCCGCTACACAGTCACGCGCCCCGTCAAGCTTTGAGTAGGTTAGGTAGCCAGGATTGATTGATTCCGAATTTCCGGGGTTTCAAGTCCGACATTGCAATTTCCAAATAGACAGATAGACAGACGGACAGACGTAAAATAAAGCAGGTAAACCTGAAAATAATGGGAAAACAGAAGGGAAAAAGTTGTGCAGTTTATGACTCAACTAACATACTCCACCGAAACATAAAGAAGATTTCGGTAGGTAGGTAGTTTCGAACTATACATATACATCGCCGCCCAATAGTGCCTGCATAATGCATACATTAAAACATAGAAAAACATGGATGTGTGTATGTGGGTGTTGTGTTTTTTTCTTTCAAATCACCCACTTATTCCCGACCACGTCACTCGGGGCAAGTGATCGTTGACTCATCCCATCCTATCCCACGGCAAACTCAGTACTTACTGTATCGTCCCAATAGTAATAAGTGCGGTGGATCGCGATTGCCATCAATATGACTTAAACACATGGCGAGTGCAAGTACCACCTAAGTAAACATCTAACCAACTACCTGAACGCTCAGCAAGGAGGGAGGCAATAAAGTCACAACAGCGAGTAAGACATATGTGGGTTTGTAGAACGAATTATTTTTATTCCTTTCTTTCTACAATCATGTCACATCAACCTATTTTCATAGCACACGTAACCCATTTCCGACCTCCTCCCTTTCACGTGTTTCGTTCTAATGCGCCTTGACAACACCAGCCTCATCAGCCTGGGCAGCGATCCTCTTCTTGTACGCCTGGACATCGCCAGGGAATTTCCAGACGGTGCCATTCTCGCAGACCCAGAGGCTATTACACACGGTCTGTAACATGGTCACGTCGTGGGAGACCATGAGGACGCCACCCTGGAACTCGTTGAGGCCTCGGCCAGGCGTCCATGGCCTCGATATCGAGATGATTGGACGGTTCGTCGAGGACGAGGATATGCGGCTGCGTGAGTGCCAGGCACGCGAACGCGACACGCGACTTCTGACCTCCGGATAACACGACCATCTTCTGTAGGCCGTGGTTCCCGTGATGCCGAAGGAGCCGAGCTGTCGCCGATACTCCTCGTCTGAGCGGCCCGGGTACATCTTGGCCATGAAGCTGACGGCGCTCATGGTTAGTCCAGCGCGTCGACGTGGTGTTGTGCGAAGAAACCGATGCGCAGCCGCGAGTTCTGCGATATCAGGCCTTGCGTGGCCGACAACTTGCCGATGAGGAGTTTCAGGATAGTGGTTTTACCGGCACCGTTGGGCCCGACGATGCCGATTCGCGAGTCGAGTTGCACCAAGTCAACGTTCCTTAACAAGATGTTATCGGCGCTGTAACCGAAGGTGACACCCGACATTTGCACGATGGGCGGCGAGAGCTTCTCCACCTCGGGAATCTGAATTTGACGCTGTACTCGGCCTCTGGGGCTGGAGGATCGGCATACGCTCCAGCTTCTTGATACGTGACTGGCTTCGGCGGCCTTGCCGGCATTGTAGCGGAACTTGTCGATGAAGGCCTGCAAGTGCGCACGTTGGGCCACATTGGTCTCGTATTCCTTCTTCGCGATCTTCTTGCGTTCCTCCCTGGTAGCGTAGAAGGATTCAAAGTTCGCGCCTCTGTAGTAGTCGAGGCGCTCGGAATGTTGATGTATGATATCGGTCGCGACTTATTCAAGAAAGCTCTGTCGTGACTGACGACCAGGACAGTGCTGGGGTATGTTTGAAGATAATTAGACAAGAATGTAATGAGGGGACGTCCAACATGTTCGACGGCTCATCGAGAAGCAGTAGGTCAGGCTCGCAGAAAAGGGCTCTGGCCAGAGCCAAACGCATACGCCAACCACCCGAAAATGTCTTGGTGGCGAACTGTTGTCTTTCCGGTGAGAAACCGAGACCAGCGAGGATACTAGCCGCTCTGGGCTCTGCCTTGTCGGATTCCATCTCTGTGAGCTTCGATTGGATGTCACCAAGCTTCTGGTCTAGCGCTTCTCGGTCACGATCTAATTTGGCCGCATCAGCTGACGTATCAGCCATAGATGCTCTCTGAGACTCAATCTCCGCCAGACGAGCTGTGATTTCCTTGATTATTGTTAGCATGTATACATCTCCTATAGTAGAGTACTGCCACATACCGACTGGTCCCTCATCAACACCTTTCGCCAGACATCGGCATCCAAGACAGCCTGCAGAGCGGTTGTGTCATCTCCGGTAATCTATAGACAATTTAGTATAGAGTACAAAGGTCGATAAGGCACCTGTGCAATCTTACCTCTTGTTCGACGTGCAAAATGGATATGTGAGTAGGGATAGGCAACTCTCGTCTTGATAATGCCCTCAGCAGAGTAGATTTGCCCACACCGTTGTTACCCACCAGACCATAGCGATGACCATACGCAAGGGTCAGGTCGGTATCAGTCAGGATCCTCGTGCCGCCAATGCTAACATCCGCGTTCTCCATCTTGATATCCTTTGTCTTAGCAGCGCCACCACCAGGTCCAAGTTGGAGGGGGTTGACGGCCATGTAAAACTCCTCGTAGGACTGGGATTCGGGCTGGTTGAGAAGTCGCGAAGCCTCGTATTCGACGTTCTTGAACAGCTTCTTGCTCTGCTTGGCCGCGATCTTGCGCTCCGCCTTTTCGAGCTTCTTGCGGTCCACCTTGGACTCGACCTTGCGCGTATTGGCAGACTCAAGGTCAACACTGCCGGTGGCAACGGCCAGCGTGGAAGACATGTTGCGCTGTGAGCCGACCTGGAAGGCCTGGTCGAGACGCTTCACAGAAGGCCCATAGCGATCCCCGTTTGCGCCGTTGACCTCTTCATACTTGTCGACCCATTTCGCAACCAGGGCGCGGATCTTGTCCTGCTGCGCAGCGCTCTCTACGTTGCCTGCGGCGGAAAGCAGGAGCTCTGTAATAGCAGAGGCAGCCTCGGCCAGGGGAGATATGTCCGAGGCCTCATCCTCACCAATATAGGCGGTTGAGGCGTGTCTAAGATACCCGACCGAATATTCGGAGACGACAGGGTCGATATCCGGTAGGGCAGCTCTGATATCGGCCTCCATATTAGCGAAATGCTGGGTATTTTCAAGGTGGCGTGGTGTTGTAAGCGAAATACTTTTTCTAGATCGCGCCCTGTTTCCAGCGTTTGTTACCTAGGAGGAGTCTTTGAGGGCTTAACCAGGGGCTGTACTCAGTTGCGAGCTCAAGTCGTTGCCACATCCGCTGTGAGGAATCTCACAGCAGGTTATAGTGGGCCGTCCCAGCACGCCGGGCGGCTAAACATCGGGTCCTGATGACCTAACTTTAAATCTTGGACGTCCGTTACCAGTCTACTGCAAACCGTGCTCCCAAGTTTTATCAGCACCCGTCTTTCAGGATCACAAGCTGCCTCTACGACATGGCAATTTTTGTTGACTGTATAGGAACTTCCGCCCTGATGTTTCTGTCCCGCCCGCGAATTTGGAAATGAAACAGCTTATTTCTTCGCCCGCAATGCTATTCAACTATGCTAATTATCCAGTCATTGTTATCCCAACATTATCCTGCGGCTACTAAGCTATGGCAATCTCTACAGCGTGAACTCAGCTGACTGAGGGGACAAGTTTAGAGCGTCCCAGTCAATGTATTTCCAACCCTTCGTCTCCCTCATCTTCCTCTTGACGAAGGACTCCATCGCCTCAATTTCTTTCTCGGTGAAAAGACTAAGCCTCGCTTGGTGATTTCCCTTCTCATTAGGACCGAAAAAGCGACGATCCAAGTATTTCCAATACAAATCATCAAACACGAAGCCGTTTCTTGCCGCATAGTTGATCACCCACGTCTTGTTTCCCAACTCTTGCGCATCCGTTGTGAAAGAGGCGTACTTGAACCAATCAGTGTAGAACTCCCCTTTGAGCTACCCTTTAGGTTACTCTCCTCCTTTTCTAAGACGCGAAGAAATATCTCTAGACGCGGCTCATACCTGAAACTCGGAGTCAGTTATCACACTATCTTTAAGGGTAATTTTCTCGAGTCCAAGTAGCCTCCGGAGACTCTGCCGACCAAAAAGGAAAGTCTGTGCTCTGAAACTTGCTAAGCGAAGAGGGAAATGACTCCGAGAATTCCTTACGCATTCATCCATGCCTCGTATCCTCCAGGCCAGTCTTCTGGCTTCCTCAAGAGCAACCACCAAGGCGGATCCGAAAAAACGATTCTGGCGCGGCGTAGGCGAATTCCCAATCTATCACGCCAGTGACATGACAGTCTTGATCCATTAAGACGTTAGTCGGGCGAAGGTCCTCTGAGTAAATGTAGAATGCAGGCTTGCTCCCTTCTTCTGACGTCTCCGATGTCAGCCGCCCCTCATAAGCAAGTTCTCGGAACAGATGACGTGCGACATATATGTCTCGCGCGTGATCCTCGTCTTTGATACCATCGTTCCTTTCGTCGTTCAACTGAATCAAGTGCATATCTGCTAAGGCGCAATACCACTCCTTTTCCGTAGAGTACGGGCTGGAGGGAAGTGGCGCGGAGTCAAAGCTCACTCTCCCCGCCAGTGCGTTCATATACTGAGTAAGAGGCCGACCGGACACCGAGAAAATACCATCGTGGACCTGAATCAGAGAGCCTATTCGAGAGAAGGACAAGGTAGATAGTTGCAGAAGGATGCGAGCCATTTGTCCGTAAAGCTTTTCAAGTTCCTCCTCGGCGATGTTGGGATCTATGATTTGAAGGTCGCCTGGACCAAGTGCCGGATCGTTGAGAAGATCAGACATGTCCTTTTTGTGCTCAACATAGTCCATGATAATGAAGGGTCCTGTTCCCGAGGGATTCTCAGCAGCGGTTCCGTGGTGGTAGATCTTCGGTATAGGGAGTGTAGTGTTCGCAGCAACATAGCGCATCATAGCTACTTCATAGCTGAATTTTTCCTCGCCGAATCTCTCCGAGACTGTTCAATGCCATATAAGCTTCAATACAGAGGATCAATAGGACTACCTGAAGTACCTTCACAAGGAACCCTCATACACGCCGATGTGCCATCTTCATACTTCAGACGGTATAGGATATTATGGCCTCCTCTGAAAGGATTATATATCTCAACACCCTTTCCAGGTTTGTACTGAAGGATGAGATTGGCAATCGCATTTAGCAATCCGGACTGTTCCGTCGAGTCTCCTAGCAAGCTGGTGCTTCCTGTTAGAGCCTCCAGGGGCAGCCGGTCTCGATCCTCGCCAGGGGATGCCGTGTCAGGCTCCATATTGTATAAATAGAAGTGCTAGATGATGACGGCAATTTGGAACTTGAGGGCGATAGTAATCATCGACAGTTCTTTCTTATAGAAGGGAGTTTGTAATGAAGACATATAAGATCCAGGAGATCTCTTTGTGAGAACGAAGCATGTGTGCCTACCTAGGTATATATGCACGCGTGTGTCTAGGTTGCGACTACAGTCTATTCTCTCCTCGGATATACCCGTCGAATATATTTGCAACAAGGTCCACGTTCTACGTCCGTGATTCGGCTTTAAATGTGCAGCGTAAGTAACACGATGTTACAATGTGTGACAACTCTAGAACGATAAGCTACGTGTATATGAGTAGTACTACCCGACGGAGCTGCTTTCCGCTCCGTTGGGAAACAACAAAGCAGGGAAAGGGAGTTATACAGCATCCTCTGGCAGGTGCTAGCCTGTACAGCCTAGAACTTAATCACTTCGTCATGGTATACATTTCATCGTATGATTTCTTGTCATTTGACAAGGCCCTTAAGTTTCAGGTCCTTGATGAACAAAACTTGGAAGCTGGGGGAGGTCCAATAAGGGAAAGCTGGGATCGCGACTTTTCATTTTATATTACACAGACGTAACAGTATATTTTGAACGTTGTGCGGTGTCGAAACCCTAATTATCGTCAAAGGTTAAGCCCCCCTATCAACACCCCGATTCAATTAAATTCTCGGTGCTACCTCCTTTTCTGTGTATCCTAATTATTAATCCTTTAGTGCGTATGCATGAAATCATAGATAATTGGTGATATAACCACTCCCATAGAACAAAACAAACTACGAGTACGCATAGCCGGCACTATCGTAAAGCCCCTTCGCACAACAATATCTTCGTCTTCTTAGCGAGATCCGAACAGTTGGTATCGCACAGCACCCCAGGATGGTGGGAAATTAGCGTGGAACACGAACAAGGCCTTCAGACCTTTGCCTACAACCTATGTAGCGCCTAGAGCTTTCAGAAATACAGATTGCTATCCTGACCATAGTGGATGCAGCATTGATCTACACGAACTATCATTACACAGCCAATAGTCCCCATTTCTACTCCAGCATTGGAATGATCGAATCTGTATGTCCATCGTTGCCTCCGTTCTAAAACAGGACAGCCCAAGATTATTATATGTCACACATGATGTGCAGTAAGTTTTAAGCATTAGGCGGAATCCCGAAAAGGAGGTTTTGGATATTATATGCCTATGAAACTGTAGTAGATTGTTTCAACAGTACTGAATATAAGTGATTTATTGTCACTCCTTTAACTCGTCATATTGTCCCTAAAATGCTATCTACGCCACTTAAGCAGCTCCTTACCAACATGAATAGATTTCTTAGCCTGGCCGCAGGCTACTGGTCTGCTAAGATGCAAAACAAAAGGGGACATCCATTTGCCCGGATTCCAGAAGAGATTGCAAATAGAAGGTTATGATTACGCAACCGTGATATTGGGAGAGGGATAATAACTAGGATTCAAAGCATGCGTCATCACCTGCCAAGAGGACAATTTTAGCATGTTCAATTACTCATTACCAAGCTCCTAGGCCGAGAGAAAATGCGACACGAGCATCAGGGTCAACTGTCACACGTACCGGCAGACTGGGTCGCGTATCGGTATAGACCTAGGCCCCAGGTCTCTAAATGTCGTATCGAGTGTAACCTTGTACGAGGCTCGAATTATTTAATTGTCCGTCTTCCCCCCGACCTCCGAGACAGCAAGAATAGGGAGGAAGGAGACTGCGAAGTAAGATAGCTGAATGCGAGGGTATTAAGGTGCATAGACCAGAAATCTTTTACTTCAAAGGACCCAAGGGACTGGACTTTCATGGCTCCGTAGAGAATTATTATATTCGAACGCCCTTCTAAGCCCTCCAATAGAAGCCCCTGTTGCATTAGGAACCTCCCCATGTTGTGAACCCTTGAGGCTGCTTAACCACGAGAAATGCTGTCTCATCATATAGACAAATCGCACGTGAGTCAGAGCCTGAGTTGCTTAAGATCTCGATGTGGATGTATCAAAGACCTCCTTGAGCATCCAGGAGAACATTTGCGCCGTGCTCATACTCGCTCTAATTATTAAATGCTACTTGTAGGATTATTATCATATTAATCCCTATTAGAGAGCTAGATTTCTACTTTGGAATGCAACAGGAGAAGCCTGTTATAGTGGTCTAGTTTTACCATAAGTGTCCGAGGTCCTATTAACACTCTTACTCCCATTTTATTAACTATTTCGATCTCCACAACAGTATGCCTGGTTAGGCGCATTCGGTAGCGGCCCGTTGCCTAGGCCACGGTTCTGGAATGAGTGAAACTACCGAATGTGAAGTAAAGGAGCCGAGGCTACGGTGTTTCAATAATGAATCATAGTCTGCCTTCCGTTCAGTCACATCAACCAATATATTACTGGGTGCATTCGGTCCCGGCAACTAGTATCTTACATCTTGGTTAACTCATCTGAACTCTCCCCTGACACTTCAAAGATTATTATTGACTTCAAACATGAAACGCGCGAACAAACTAGTCAGCCTACAAATTATATTTAGCCGCAAGGCCCTTGGGCGTTACTCGCGGCCCGGAGTTAGGGGTGCTTCGAGGTGTTGCATTTACTCCTGGGTTGACACCCACTGAGACATCCGATACCTCAGAAATTGGCATGTTGGGATCAATTCAAGTACTCCGCCAAATAGGACTTGACCAATTATTAAATTAATTAAGTTCCCCTCTCTATTCTTCTAGTATTCAACTTTTTTTCCCTATCCGGATATTACAAGTTACCACTGGCTACCAGTGCAATAACTACGAGACACAGTCGTGATGAACCTCACTCCAAAAGCTAGCATGGCTAAGCCTTATCGGGATTGCGCATTCTCACAAGCTAATGTTGGCTTCATAGAGTTTCTCGCGCCCCAGAAAGACGAAGTGGTTGCCGCAAACTCAACATATGTATTAAATGGGCCGCAAAATCCTCGATCACCAATGGCCACAATAACTTTACTAGGTGGTCAGACCTTCGACTCCATGCGCAGAGTCGGGGAAATTAGCACGTAAGATGAGCATATTTTCTTCAGTGTTCTTCATCTATAGTTCCAGCTAATCTAGGAGCTCACAGATTCTATAGATGTTACAGGTGGAAACTTCTCCTGGCGAGTTGAATCTCCAACATTTGGAGCACAACTTTCACATTTATACGGCCTTATTTTTAGCCTGGATGGGAGTGAGGGGGTTGTTTAACTTCTCACCACTCTTTAAGATCGTCTCTGCGGGAGATAGTAGTAGCGATGGGGGCCGAAGTGGTCGTGATAGTGACGATACCGGTGTCCATACGAATAGAGACGTCAGCGGCCACAATAACCTTGTGGCCGTCGACAATGGATTGTGGATAGTAGGGACGAGATGAATGAGGTCACCAAAGGCCAAATCAGTGGTGAAAACAGCGAATCCGTCGCATCTATCACTCCTCATTGGTCTCAGTTGTTCCCTATACATCCAGCCCGACGCCCGACGGCCATTTCTACAGCGATGTCACCTGAAGCACTACCAACTGACGAGCCTTCAAGAATTCCAGAGGGCGCCGGAGATGAACTAGGTACCAGTGTTATCACTGGCGTAGTCGTCGGCGCTACGGCCGTTCTAGCTGCGTTCGGTAGCTCGATTGGGCTCATCTGTACTATCGACGTAGACCACGAAGCGCAGGAGGGCCTTCCAGTCCCGAGAAGAGCAGCGACCCAGAAATTGATGGAAAATTCATAAAAGCAGAGTTGGACTCTGAGGGCCCCAAATTACACAAAAAAGACTGTATGAGCTCAACGCTACGCGCGAAATCCAAGAGGCGGACGGCTATATGAAACCAGGGGAACTGGATCATGATATCTTTGGGCCTGGGTCGCCTGTGCCTGATGCCCGACGAGAAATTATAAGTACGGAAAGCTTGGAAAGCCTCGTGGCTAAGGTGAAGGTATGGGATACTAAAAGGGGTTACGCCACCGTGTAAAGAGAACGCCATAGTATCGATGGGTTTCATACCAACTCTAGATGGCGGCATATAGAAATGTGTTGGACACATCTGAATAGAAGCTTAACCACTCGTTGAACTTGAAAGAGCTAGAGTTCTCAGGGGTCTAGATAGAATGTCTATCCCGTAATATGAGATGAAATATGATTTTTGCACGGAGTTTCTGCGCTTAGAGCTTTCCTCGTGGAATAAGTATTAACACTCTGCTGATCATAACTCAATGAGCATCACCCTCTGCTAATAGCATATTAGGTACTGCATCGTCAAAGGTTTACATCTCACCTCCTTACTTTCGTTACTTGTTAGACCTAGTTTGAGATGAGACTGTGAGATCAAACTCAATGCGGCACGGGAGAAAGTTTTCAAGAGAAAACAAATATGCTACAGATGACATGTAAGCCAGAACGTATAAAATAGTGTAAGATACTGCATTTATTGAGCACCGAACTACGCATCAGTTAGAGCTACACTCAAAGAGTGTATTGTCTATCCTCTAAAGAATATATAACGAGTAAATAGGTAGGATGTGCATAGGTAGGCTCACTAAACTGGTCTAACACTATCGAGGTAGGTAGCAAATCCATGCGTATGATAGCAGTTAAGCAGCCTCAAAAAAATTAAAATTTTCATGTTTTAGATCTCCTTGACATTTCCGAGCCGACCGAGCGTGTACCCGAAACTCGGTAGCTGACTGCATGCATATGCCCCCAAAGTACAAAGTTGCCCACAAGCCTTAGACGCACATAAGCTGAGGTCTGAGTAACACGAAATTCACCGCCGCTCAACCGGCACCATATAAGAAGTGCACATATATTACTCAATTGCCTCATTTCTGCAGTAACCTCTCGTAGCTCCATGCAGTGGACTTGGTGTCTGCGCCGGCGAGAGTGTATGAGGCAATTGCCGTCCTGGCGAGAGCGTAGGGAGCGATGCAATGCAGGGAGAAAGCAGGAAATCGAACCCGCCTTTGCCCATGGATGCTTGGATACCGCCACAACTCGTTGCGTACCACAATGTCACATGGCGGTCTCGTCTGCATGCTTATTCTACGGAGGGATGGTGGTTGTCGATATGCGATATGAGTACATGGCATACTATAATATGACTAACAATACAAGGGCGGCCATTCGGCCGTAGGCAAACGCGGAGGCATGTATGTACTCATGGAGTGGTACACATACAAATACAAAGAAGCTGAGTGGGCATCGATAATCCCTTGACTTTTACATGCCAGCTCCATGCTACCGGCTAGACGCGGATCCGACCGAGATGTTTGTTTGCTTTCCTCGTGCCTCGTGCTTCGACGGTAATAACCGACCGAGCAGCCCACAGAAAGAGATGAGAAAAAAGAAAGTACGGTAAAATGGTCTTCCTCTCGTGCATGGCGACCTAGTTGTCTTACTGGACTCGCAATAAGCATAATTGGGCTTTGTCTTAGCTACAAGCCAAAAGGTCTCACTCCCTGTGAGATGTCTCGCAGGATACAAGGCGTCCAATAGACATGCATATGTATGTATGTATGTATGCATGTATACGTCAGTCAGCGTATGGAACTAGTATGGATTTTGTTTGAGTGAGAATAAATTGGTGTCTAGATTTTGAACGATGCTATATACGGCTGGATTACCGGTCCCACGCCTAGCGAAAGAAGCAACGAGTAATGAGACTTGCATATAGTACCTGGATGTTCAAACGAAGTATGGTTAGAGAATTGATTTATCACATCGGAATGGAGCGTTGTTAACTGCACGCGGAAAATTAGACTTTCTAGAGGATGACTACTAGTTCCTAGTTTCGGCGTTATTTTTTTTTTCTCGATCCGTCCTCATCGGCGCTCCGTTGTGGGTGGAAAACTTGGTGACCTGGTGCCTGTTACGTCGTTTTTCTCAATTAGGAGATGGTTGACCAATTCCGGTCCACGAACGGGTTCTTTCATCGGCCCTATGGGTTCTGACATCACGTACATACATATAAGTACCTATTGTGCTGCCGATGGGCCGAACTGGGAAAGCACAGACGTCCTGATGAATTCATCCACATTGCCCAGCTTGTTCAGAGCAAAAAAGTTTCAAAACGGTCGTTTTCTTCACCTTATCCCAAGTTGTATTTCTGCTACATATAATAGATATTATATACAGTATGTGGTGACTGTAGGGGCGAGCGTGGACAATAATCCCCACTTGTGGCCAGACTTTTGTAACTTGTCCTGGGCGTATCCAGGTCAGCCGTGTCTGCCGAATTGGTACTACCAAGCGACTGGTATAGTTGGATCAACTGCTAAAAGTGAAGACGGCTCGGAAGAATCTAAGTGTTTCGCTCGGGCGCGGAAACGTGATGTTCAAGGTATTTAGTTGTTACCTTAACCTGGTTCGGGGGGCACAGTGCTTGGGGCACACACCGGTCTCACCCCATCTGAAGCCACATCAAAAGTTCCAATTAGACAAGGCCCTCGCTGCATTGAGGCATACGAAACAAACCACGGTAAATACGAGCGTCGTAGCATCAAAGGAAGATAGAACGATATACTGCATGAGGGGTTGCGCCCGGCATGTAAGAAAGGAGGGGCACGAATGCAAGATCGGTTAGGGGCTTGTGCCTATTTTAGGAGGAGGGAGGTGAGCTGAGCAACTAATGATGTTATTATGTTGGTGTTGATGACGGGATCTTAGAGGGGTTTTGGAGCATACACGGCCAGCTATTCCCTCTTCGAGAGCGATACGCGCAAAGGCGCGTGTCCGACATGTTCGTGTCCCCACATCCCCCAGGCTGCTTCGGGGAATTCCTGATCTCGTTGGTTGCTTGGAGGTGAAACTACTCGCCTGATGGCCAGCGATGACCCCAGGATATTCTGTCCTAAACTACCGGCTAAGAGATCCATCAACATCTGTAGCGGGACCGGGACCGGGAACGTAGTCTGTATCACTCTCGGTTCTAGTTTGCGGGAATAAGAAGGCAGGAAAGCTGTGTCGCCACTGGGCGTAAATAGTTTGCTGGAAGTTTGCTTCCTCATGTACACTCGGCCATAGGAATTTTAATATGTCCAAGTCTTTGCATCGTACTTGTCAAACAATGTATTGCCGATTGGTCTTATTCGGCTGGTTATAAGTGAATAAGCAGATAACGTGTCATAAAATCCTGATGCGAGAGGAGGCCCGGTAGCGATGACAATAGGGGCCTCGGATCATGGCATTTCGGTAGGCTACTTGACAAGCGTACATTTTGGCGTCCGTGAATCCACCTGCGGCGCTGCGATGAATGCATATAGTACATACGGCGACATAGGAACACAAGCTTCGTTGATCACCGAGAATTGCCGCGCGATGCCAGCCCTCGAGAGGGCTGATATGTCATATTAGAGAGCGCATGTACGTAGTATGATGATAATTCCTCGCTTCTCGTACCGCTGTAACCTACAAACACGTTGCCTTTTGGTACGTATATATGGAAGAAAACCTGCGTGCGGCACAAGCTATGACGGCAAAACGGAAAGTTGAATATGTGGAATTGCACGGAGACGGCTGAGTACACAGACGGTCCTCGCAGACTGCGGCGAAAGTGATATGAAAAAGTGAATGGTAACACAACCTGCTTGTTTCCATATGTCAACTGAAAAACCAGGAATTAATAGCGAGTCATGACTCGTGATAAGTCGCAACCCGTGCCAGTCATTGGCTAAAGTCGGCTGGACTGGCTGTTAGTAGCTGGTACAGGTCAGCCTACAAGTAGTATGCGGCGTTGACACAATGCATACTAATGAAGTTGTTGGTTATCGACCAAATTCTCCCACTTCGCTGTCCCCCAACATAAAAACTGCGGAGACTTGTCTTTCGGTGGGATTTCCTACGAATATTGAGTGGAGTATGAGACGACCCCGCCAAACACTTTCCTGGTATGTTTATATTGATGTTGAGAGGGAAGCAGGTAACAAATAGCATCTAGCCGCAACTCTGTTACCGAGGGGATAGGACGGACCCGCTAGGACTTTCACTATTATTACCACCACCCGCTCCTTTGTATTTCGTTGGCTGGATCACGAAGTGCGGAACGATTGAGCAGGAATTAATCCCGGGTCTAAAAAGTGGTCCCTTGCGGCTCGGAGGAATCGTGACGATCCGACAATCCGGGTACAAGCCAAACTATGTATAGGTCCGTTGGAGTGTACATTGGATCGATTAGTGTAGTGATGGGATTGGATTTAGAGCCCTGTGTCTGCCCTGTGAGAGGCGAGGCCTGGGCATCGAAATACTGCTGGTATCGTTGAAGACAGGGACTGACTAGCATATCGAACTGGTAAGGCTGGTCGATATATCTGTGCTACTGTACTAAATGATGAGAATGGAGGGATCGAGCATTTGGCTCCCAGATCGCTCCCCACATTCCGATATAGTAGCATGAACTGACCAGCAATTGCGGTAGAGCAAGTGTAAGCGACCAGTTTCGAATCGGTTTGTTTGAGACGCGGAAATGGGACCATCTCTTCCTATATGCAAGGCCAATTTTTTTCATAGAGATACGTAGTTACCAGCCAAATCCCCATGATTGTATGAGGTGAATAAGATGAGCTGGATGGCGGTTGGCTTGGAGGCTGCCAGCGAGACGCAATATTTGACTTTCGCAACTTGCAATTTGCCGGGGAACCCCAGGGAGAGGATGCTCCAGTTGGCATCGTGTGCTGCAGGGCATTGACGTTCAACAGCGAGCCCGTAACCAATAAAAAGTGACGATCTGCCTAGAGGTAACATGCCGCTAAATAAGGTGCGCGAGATATCCGACTTGATTCGCCCGTTAGCATTTGAGGCGTTCTCACTTGTTAGCGCAGATGCTCAATCGAGCCAGGCGCTGACGAGTCGGAGAATAAAACCGGTAAAACCAAGAGTAGGATACGGTAGTCCAGATCTCGACAGCTTAGATGTAGATAATAATGAATGCAACAGGATAGACCTTCTGTGAAAAGGTGTGTGGAGAAAGGAGCTTTGTTGTAGTATCTGCATTATACCATGCATATAAGAGGCATCAAGAAGGTAACCTTAGCGAATATGCTGTATTCAGCGCCAACAAAGGCGGTTACAGCCTTGGTGGTATAAGTATGATGCACAGAACTTGAATCCTCCAACTGCCATACGAGAGCTAGTGAAGATAGCTGAGTATGGAAGAGGCAAATAAGGACCTCACAGCCTTACAATTTAATATAGCTGAATAGATACACTCACTACTACCTAGGTACTGATAACACTCCTCGCCTTAATCGGTAGCTAAGACCGCCTATAACAGCAACGACAGCGAAGTAATATTGCTGTGGCTCAGCAGGGCTGGACCTGGGGAAGGCCCTAGTCGGGGCTGGCTGTCTTTGGCTAGGTACGCTCGTTTGAGGTTCTGCGCTAAAACAGCAACCGTCATTGTTCATGATTATAGCATGCGTAGCGTGCAGCAACAGGGCGGCACGGCGTCATGCCGGGGCAGGGCCTGGGCAGTAGGGGAACGCCCCAGCAGGCCTTAGCACGTTAGAGGGCAGTGGGCTCTTGGCGCGCAGATTGCCCCAAGCAGGACCCGGGCTAGCTAAGCCTGACTTGCAGGTCCTCATTGCAGGTCTCGCTCAGCGCCGTAATTACCACAGTGCTGGCCCCGTTCCACGCGAGAGTGCTAGGTAGTGTGCTAGTGCTCGGGTGGTACTTGCAATTTCACGCATGACACGGGCGGTAAGCAGGTACCTGGATCCCTGCAACCCTGCGTGCCTTCTGCTGTGCGTCGTCTTAGATGTGCTTGGCTATTATCGCTCCGTGTGAGGGGAGCAAGGGAATGCCAATGACCCTGGCCCGCGGCGTGGTTTCTCCTTCATCAAACACCCAATCCGCGTCTAGCAACCGGCTATTTTTTGATTGTTTATTCCAACGATTCCATATTATTCTCCTCATACCTACAATAGGACTAGCACTAGTAGCATCTGAGTACTTATTTCTTTTAGGGCCAATATAGCATGATCGATGTAGGCATTGTACTGTACACTGTTTAATGCGCGTGGGTACAGTACTGGTATATAAGGTAGCAGGGGAAAAACTGAAAATGAATTGTTTGTTCTGGTTGCTCCAGTTGCAGCTCCTGAGACCGAGCCAACCTGGGAAAAGGGAAAGAGAAAAAAACAGAATTGGAACTACTCCTCCTTGTGCCTTCCCTTCTCTCGTCCCATGGCGACGACCTCTACCCTCATACAATAGTGGTTATCTCGACCTCCTTTCCTCATCGCCATCACCTGTCTTGTTGTTGTTATTGTTGTTGTCTATTGGTGGTCTCAGCTACCTACCTCCCCTACCACCTACCTAACTCAGATAAACTCAGGTACCTACCTACTTAACCCACGTACCTACCGGTGACAGTCGCGATTCGATCCAGTTTATGCCATTCAGCAAATGGGCACCATCTTGACTTCCCCTTCCTGTTAGGTATAGTGTATGGACACAGCTGGCTTCGTCTTGTGTTGATACCTCTAGAGACGTTAGCCCGCCCGCTCGGCCTGATCTCCACTCTTGTCGCCGCCCTCAATGTTATTGTGTTGATTATCCTGTCTTTGTCTGCACCTTTCAATTCTCGCTTGGGTGGTTTGTTGTGTGTATACTGCTACGAGAGCATCTATGCCGTCCATTCATTCGCCATACTTTCCATCTTATCTCGAGTCTCGATCCACACAAACATTGCACACTCTTACACGCCAGGCCGCTTGAGCCACGACCCCGTCTCGCCATCCACACCAAATACTAGTACACCATACGCCATATCGCATACACGGACACACACCAAATCGTTCCTGGCACGCGCACACACAAACACATCCCGGGCCTGGGATCAGGACCAAGGACCACGGACCTAGGACCTAGAAGCCGAGAAGCAGAAACCTGGACCGGGTTGCAGATCAGATTTACTGACATTCCTCCACCCCCAACTCCTCACCTGCGGAGATTGCAATGTCTTGACGAGCAATGGGCCATGAACACACTCAAGAGAACATATTCTTCTTCTCTGTGCCTCTTAGCTGAAGGCTCCTCTCTCTTCTCCCCAGCCACGGTTGTTGGCTTTCGACATGCAGGCTGTCCCTAGTGTAAGTTGGATCTCGATCCTAAATTCGTCCCCCTCCTCCGCTTCCATGCCATCGCAATGCAGTTAGTTAGTGGGCCCTCGACACCAGCACGAGGTTGATTCTCTGTTACCCACCCATAAATCGAGGCAGCATGCACGCAACGGGACACACGATATCGGCACTTCCCAAAACCCACCCTGTTACAAAAAAAACGAAGCATGCGCACGTAGACTGCTCTCGCCGACTCTGGTCCCTTTTATCATCATTTTCATGCCGTTGTTGTCATCGGTGCTCGAGTTTCTGTTTTATTATACTAACGTTGGCTTCCCGACGGCAGCTTATTGGGGCTGGTACTGCGGTCGCTGCGGCGGCAACCGGTCTCGTCTTTGGCCAGGTTGCTGAGGGCGAACATCCCCGCAGCAGTCCCAGTTCGATCAGACGAAAACTCGCAGCCGACCGCGATTGCTCGGATTCGTATTCCCTTTCCCGACCCGGCACAGGTTCTGCGGCGTCTACGGCGCCACCTCTCGCCCAAGACCAAACTGTGCAACCCTTGCGCCAATCTGCTGTCGTGGTCAATGCCGCTTCAGCCCAAGCACGAGTCACCCGACGACCATCTCAGGCTCAGATAACCCCTCCAAAAGCCCCAGCTTCCCGGCACTCGGTGATTAGACAGGGCGACCTTGTCTTTTCGGCGCCCATCAACGAGGACTTTCAGGACTCGGTCTCCTCGAATAGCTCCTGGATGCGACGGTTGTCTATTCGCCCACTGTCTCAACACGGAAGCCTAAGGTCAAGCATCGGCCCAGACGCGCCCTCCATTTTCTCTTTTGGCTCTGCAGCACCGATACTATCTACTTCGAGAGATACGCCATCTCATCTTCCGCCGAACAAGTTGGTGAAGCGCGCACCGGGGACAAATACGGAGGACACAGGTTTCCCGAGGAGGCGAGGATCGAGGGCCCAGATGATGCTACGAAGACCGGCGACGAGTCACCAGAGATCTGCCACCTTGCAACACCAGTTGAGCCCCGACGAGCTCCCGCCACTACCGAAGTTCTCCTTTGATCAACCTAACCAGCCCAACCGGCCCCGATCTAAAACGGTGGGAGGCGCCTGGCAGAAGTCCGTTCCGCATCCGGCTGTGAACGAGCGCTCAAGGTGGAAGTCGTTTTGGCACGCAAGACTCTTTACTACTTCAAAAACAAGCCAGTCACGAGGGACCGACAGTCACGCCCAGCCTCTGGGGAGACGAATTCGCCTTGATCAACCCAACATTGAACCCGTTTATCTTGTCATCCCAAATAAGGTCATAATGAACAGATCCGAAGAGACAGTAGATGGGATTCTCCATATAAATGATTCCCCAGCCCGTACTAGTTCTAATGATAGCCCCAGAGCTTCTGAAAAGGAACCGGATTCGGTTGAGGGAACGCCTTCGAAACAACCTAAGAAGTCGATTTCGATGCATTTCAGTTCACCTACGAGTTGGATATCAAGAACAGGTAGTCTAAGGCGCCGTAAGAGGGGGTCGAGATGACGGGAAGCAAACCGCACGTTTCTGCAGTCATTGCAGATGATGAAGATGAAATACGGAGCAGCAGAAGCATTCATGATAAGAACGCCCGGAAAAGTATAGAAGTGACCCAAGCCGAGGCCGACCTAGCTGCTATCTTTCGTCCACCGGGATCAAAACAAGGTCCTCCATCTCCTTACCTCCCCTATCACGACTGTCAAGTTTTCATCTTGATGGAAATCGCGTTGGCTCTTCATCTTCGACCCCGCTGGATCGACCTGATGAGACGATGGCAAGCCCTTCAGTATCATCGAGGGTTACCTCTCACGCTTCTCACACTCGGACGCTGGAGCGTGCTTCAACTGTTGGTAGCTCAGAGTATCATCGCGGCTTTACCTCCGGCGATGACGATGATACTGACTTCAAAACCGATACGCCGTTTGACTCCTTTAGGACGGTGGCCTCCGATCGTAAGCAGGCTCTTGACAGTCCCTTGGAATCAATGTTTGATGATTCCATGCCGATCCCACGAACAACAGTAATAAAACGAAACGCCTTTCCATCCAAGAGATGATAGGGCCGTCCTTCGATATTAGTAATAAGATAATGGAAGAAGATGAAGGCGCCTCTACTCCTGTACGAGCAACCTACGAAGAATTTGAAGCACGCTTCCGCGCTGCCAACATTGAAGATGATGAGAAACTGGGACATGATCGTATGACCTCGGATCTTCCTATCGATATAAGTTACAGTCGGCTATCTTTAGAAGACGATGATGACCTGGGATGGGCGAGGCAAGATGAAACCGAGTTTTATAACCACCTCTCACCTCCTAGTTCTATGAATTCCAGGGTGGTAGTCCGAAATTCCGCACAACACTAGGGAGGATCAGCGGAAACGGAAAGCCTAATGTGCGTCTTGGCGTAGCCAGGGAGCGTCCTCGAAGCACTGTTTTCGACTGGACCGAACCTCCGGCTCATGATAGACGTGAAAAGCAGGGCTTTACCTACCGACCGAAAACAGTTCATGGGAAGCAAGAGCTTGATTTGAGAGGCGGGCGATCAGCTAGTCGTAAGGGTTTCGTAGCTGCCCATGTACGAAGTCAGAGTGTTCCAGTGGTCCCAGATCTGATGGAAACCGCGAAGTCCGCTCCTAAGTTTGGCACCTGGGGTCTGGGCCAGAAGAACGTTAGCGAGGACTGGGACGATGATTTTGAATTTGACGAGGATGCTGGGTCAGTAACAGGGCGGACGGGAAGGAAAAACGAGAACGGTTTTTTGATGCTTGTTCCGGCTTCCATCCAAGCGACGCAGCCTACGGTGAAGGCCCACTCCGGACAGATCCGTGAATTATCTCTTTTGGTCAATGACCTGAAACGACTCTGTCGCTTGGGCCGGGAAATGAGTATGCTGGTTGGCTCAGCAAAATTATGGCATGAAGCGGAAGGTATCATAGCTTTGGCTTCCCCTGACGAGGACACAGACGCAACAGAGGCAGAGACGGTTGATGACTGGGACTCCGCGCCTATGGACGATCGATTTATCGAACAAGGATTCGATGGGCCGTCTCTTGAGGTCGGAGAACACCTACATCGTCGAAATGAACCTTCTTCACGTCGTCGATCTGTCTTCTCGCCCGATGATGATATTTTTGGCACATGGGATTACGCAGATGCACAGGCTATTATCGAGAGACCTAGGACCCCGGAGAACCCCATCGTAGAGGATCGCTCCACAAGCGTTGCAAAGTCCGTTATGAAATCGATGCGCAAACATCACACAACATTTGATATTGAAGCCGATAAGGAGGATCATGATGACTCGGATGATCATTCTAATGGCAAAATGAATTTTGATACGAACAGCCTCAAAGAATTGGTTAAACGCGCAGGAGACCTACGAGACAGCTTGTCGGAGTTGGTCCGTCGAGAGGACCACATCACGCAAAGCCCGGGTCGAACACCTAAACACATGAGACCTGATGGTAGTCCAGCATTCACACGCGTCTTTGACGAGCCAACGTCGAGCCCTACACGACGTGTATCTCACCATAACAAGCCAGCCCTCAACGGCACATCTGTCGGCACGTCGCCTTCTAATGGAATGAGCCGACGCATGCAGATGATGATCGCAGGTTGAGCGGGCTGAGATATGACCGCGTACTGTGTTTCCATCTACAATTTACCTTCCCAACATGGGAAGTAGTTCCTGTAGGAACTGTGTATATGTAAAGATATCTGTTTCATTTGCATAGCGTTGGGTTGGGTTTCAGCTTTTCTGAGCGCCTCCAACGCGAACTGAGAAGCGTTGTTCTTCTGTCTAGATCATCTTAGAGACCTCACGATACGACGAGGAAACGAGAAATGTCGAAGAAAAGGGGAGGAATGGTAATAGGATCCCACAACCCCTCTGAGTTTCTTGTCTTTGCCCCCTGGACTTGGACAAACTGGATATCTCACGACGCTTATGGCGAGTGGTCTTTCAGAAAACGTCACCCTGGCAGTTGTATTTTTTTCTATTACTGCCTTTTTTTTCTATGTCAGTCTCACGTCAATAGGTGTAGGGGATGCAAATGTCCAATTCATCATTCGGCTGGTCTCGGGGCATGAAACGGGGCATTAAAGACAAAAGAGATCACAGCCTATAGAATCACGGAAAATAATGAACACGAATTAATGAATCTTTGACACCATCATATTACTGGCTAGCTATGGTTGACTTGTTCCTCAAACCAACTAATAAGAACCTTTACCTGTGCCGGTAAATAACAGTAATGGTCTAATTCAGCGTCTAGCCATCACGCGGTGTTGATATCTACTACTATACCTCGAATCAATCAGGACGTATTATAGAGAAAATCTGGTTATGTGATGACAGGAAAGCTCGTAGTGCTTTTATGTGGCCTAGCTCTTCGTTATCAACCAACTAAACGTGTAGTTTATACAACTGTGACGATGTGTTTACTGTCTCTTTCACTCTTTATACAGTGACCGTCTACTTGTACTTGAGAAGGAAAGAGAGATAACTATTAATTCTTTCCTCATGATTACCTAATTCCGAGGCTCAAGATTAGGCTGCTGGGTACTTTTATGTTGAAGTCAAAACAGACTGTCATAGGCATAGTAAACCTAGACATTACCTAAGCTGGAAGAATATCGGACCAATCGTTGTAACGAGATGAATTAAAATACGCGACATAATTCGGTTTCAAAGAGTGGCGTTCGCATCCATATCCAAATCTGACCAGTCGATACGATAATATCCCGTTCAAACAGAACAAAAGGGGCAGAGATTTGGGCTCGAAGTTGGGATTTTTACCAATCGGGAGAGGCCAAATTGCCAAGCCTTAAGTTTTAGGAGAGTTAGGTTATCTTGAGGCTAGTGCGTGATCTACAAGGGCCCCAGACGAATTATTGATGCGTTGTCGACCAGTCCGCAAACCCTATACTGGCGTGGGGTTTGGGACAGTATCATGTGTTCAATCATTAAAATTCTCGTTCTGGAAGGTGCCAAAGGTATTCGTAATGCTATACAGCCGTTGGAACAGACATATTAGATAGAATAGAGAGCCGAGGAGTTATCTATTCTGCTGCCTGTCAACATGTTAAATGAGCAGACCAAAAGATGGTCGTCCAGGGAAAGCGGGGCAATTGATTTTGTCGGCAAGTGTCAACAGGGACCTGCCTGGTTCTTTTCTGTGATTGGCGCAGCTGAAGGCCCTTTGCCTGTTCGGGCGGTGGTGACCTGAGGCCCCCTGGGACTAGCAGCCGGCGGCTGGGGCGATTGGGGTTCGCGTTCTCCACCGGCAGTGTGTGGCCTGTCCCTCTTCAGACAACAGACAGCAACTCGACCAACCAAACGCAGCCCTCACGTCTACGAGCCTACACGTACCAGCGTACCTCTCTCCACCACCACCGCCAACCGCCAGCCCGCCTTCACTCCCCAACAGAACACACCGCTTCCCTTCACTCTTTCTTAAATCTTAAACCTCTCCTTTCTTCTCAAACCACCACCGCCGTCCTTCTCCATCTCGTCCTCTGCGACACACATCCTCCTCGTTCGTGTCCCGTATACTACAGTTCCTCAACCACCAAGATGCGTGAGATTGTGAGTGCTCTTCCCTTCCCCTGGCCCACTCGGGCTTCCCCTCTGTTTACTTTTGCAACCCAATCAAAGCTCTATCAATTTTTTGGCTACCTTGTCTCTGCACACGTTTATCCCTGATGTTGGTTGATGCTGGCCTCTCCACATCTCGGCAACACCATCATTTGTAGTGGATCATACAGCGTGATAACAACCACTGCCGATCGCACAACTTTATCCTACCCGCATGGTTATCCAAAGAAGCTTGAGAACATGAGAATCGCGCTAACCATGCTTCCCCGGCTCTAGGTTCACCTTCAAACCGGCCAATGCGTAGGTCATCCTTCGGTCTTTATAACGACGTCGAGAAGCTCCCGCGGCTCACATGGTTTAACAGGGTAACCAAATTGGTGCTGCTTTCTGGCAACAAATCTCGGGCGAGCACGGTCTCGACGGCAATGGAGTGTATGTGTTTTGGCATTCGTGGAACGTGGGGATGACGCACTGGTCAACTAACATGGATGGAACAGCTACAACGGAACCTCGGAGCTCCAGTTGGAGCGCATGAGCGTTTACTTCAACGAGGTAGGTAGCACCAAACCACTCCCGTTGCATGCACCACATTCTAACGCGTGGGGGTTTTAGGGTGCCAACAACAAGTATGTCCCTCGCGCAGTCCTCGTCGACTTGGAGCCGGGTACCATGGATGCTGTCCGTGCCGGTCCCTTCGGCCAGCTCTTCCGCCCGACAACTTCGTCTTCGGCCAGTCCGGTGCCGGCAACAACTGGGCCAAGGGCCATTACACTGAGGGCGCTGAGCTGGTTGACCAAGTTCTTGATGTTGTCCGTCGCGAGGCTGAGGGCTGCGACTGCCTCCAGGGCTTCCAGATCACTCACTCGCTCGGTGGTGGTACCGGTGCCGGTATGGGTACGCTGCTGATCTCCAAGATCCGCGAGGAGTTCCCGACCGCATGATGGCTACTTTCTCCGTCATGCCCTCTCCCAAGGTCTCCGACACTGTCGTCGAGCCCTACAACGCCACCCTCTCGGTCCACCAGCTGGTCGAGAACTCGGACGAGACCTTCTGCATTGACAACGAGGCTCTGTACGATATCTGCATGCGTACACTGAAGCTATCCAACCCCTCGTACGGTGACTTGAACCACCTTGTCTCCGCTGTCATGTCTGGCGTTACTACGTGCCTGCGTTTCCCTGGTCAGCTAAACTCTGACCTACGCAAGTTGGCTGTCAACATGGTGCCATTCCCTCGTCTGCACTTCTTCATGGTTGGCTTTGCGCCTCTCACCAGCCGTGGTGCTCACTCTTTCCGTGCCGTGACGGTTCCTGAGCTGACTCAGCAAATGTTCGACCCCAAGAACATGATGGCTGCTGCTGATTTCCGCAACGGTCGTTACCTGACGTGCTCTGCTATCTTGTAAGCAACCACCCTTTCGCCCTCACAGTACTATAGATTGCTAACTAATACTCCCACCAGCCGTGGTAAGGTTTCCATGAAGGAAGTTGAGGACCAGATGCGAAACGTCCAGAACAAGAACTCGTCGTACTTCGTCGAATGGATCCCCAACAACGTCCAGACCGCCCTCTGCTCTATTCCTCCTCGTGGCCTAAAGATCATCCACTTTCGTCGGCAACTCGACTGCGATCCAGGAGCTCTTCAAGCGTGTTGGTGAGCAGTTCACTGCTATGTTCCGTCGCAAGGCTTTCTTGCATTGGTACACTGGTGAGGGTATGGACGAGATGGAATTCACTGAGGCCGAGTCGAATATGAATGATCTGGTTAGCGAATACCAGCAGTACCAGGATGCCGGTGTTGATGAGGAGGAGGAGGAGTACGAGGAGGAGATCCCGGCCGAGGAGGAATAAATGTTCCCTTCTAATACCTAATCTTGGATGAGCGACGCCGGCTGAACTCGAAGGTGCCGCATCAAAATGGTCCCGGGCTTTGTGGTAAACTGACGATTTGCCATGCCCCTCCTATTCTCGGATTACTTTCCGTGTCACCTGGAAGTTAGTCCTTGTCTTGTAATGAAACTGATCAACTGTGACGTTGAGTGTCCTCCAGAGTTCGTTAGATATACCTCTTTGGTGTTCGTCATCTGGAGCAAAAAAGGAGAGCAATTATTAATTGCCTATAGTGACAAGAAACGAATAAAATTCTTGCACCAATATCTACCACCAACTAGGTTTGGTCTATATTGTATATTCCATCTACGTAGGTTTAGTAAGAAAGTGGGAAGATGCTTTGTTGATCTGCTCAGATACTTGGATATCTATGGCCCTGGTTAGAGTGCAGTTAAGCTGATGTACTTATGGCTATGCATGTCATCACGTAAGCTCTAGATTCAGTCTATTTAAATCAGGGTCATCTGCTGGTCTAATATGTTATTAGCTATCTAATGAGGCAACAGATGACAGTTATAGCCTCGTTTGTATGCCGTAGGTAAAATACTGTTGTTGGTAATCTCACATGGCTTAGTTAATCCTTTGTCTCATTTAGTCCTATACACTGGTAGTTGTTTAGACATTGTATGATTTCTATCTAGTATAGAAGGTTGCTCACTCTTTTCATACCTACTCGTTAATATGATGCATAGTAGTGGGTGGATGAACTTGGTATACTCGGCTACCTTTTTTCAAGTCTCGCTGTCAGAGATTAAGCGAGTGAGTCCTACCATCCGTTCGTTTACTCCGTGAAAGCTGAACTCCTGAATACCTGATGTATACCTTATGCACAAATAGTGTCTCCCCAGCCTTTCCTACGAATCAAGCCGAGCCCAAAAGCAAAAGCTCCTGAAAAGGAAGCGGAATCATCATCACCACTCAGGCGCAGCACCGCACCCCCCGCCCATAGACATCATCATTCCCTTATCAACCGGCAAGTCCCGCAAAGCCTTGCGCACGATAGGCGAATCATCGTCATCGGCCGCGGCGATAGGTTTGACGCCGACCTTCTTGGCCCTGCGGCCCTTGAAGCCGATCTTGCGATCGAGTTCGGCGAACCCGCCGCTGCTACCGTCCGCGGGAGGCGAAAAATCGCCCTTCTTCACCTTCCACCGGGCCGTCCCGAGCTCGGCGTCGAGCTCCTCGATGGGCGGTAGCTTGATGTACACGAGGCCGTCGGGCCGCTCCTCGGCGTCGAAGGTGGCGATGGATAGCGCTGCGTCGTTGGCGCAGCTGCCGGAGGATAGGTCGAAGTTGCGCTTGTGGAAGGGGCAGGAGACCCAGGGGCTTTTTGGGGAACCGCAGGGTTCTTTCGCCGCTGTCGCCGTCGCGGTGGCAGTAGTGGGAGTATCCGTGGGAGTGGCGGATGGTGAAGAAGGGGCGACGGCGTGGTGGGCGGCGTGGGAGGTAGCACGTCCTGGCCTATCAACCCCTCGGATAGCGCGAACGTCCGCTTGTGCGGACACATCTGCTGCGTGGCGTAATAGCGGCCCCGGACGCGCCACAGCGCGAGCTGCGTGTCGCCGCGCTTGATGTTGGCGGAGATGCCGTTCGGCGTGGCGTCTGCGGTCTGCGAAGTAGCTCGCCTCGAGGACGGGCTGCCAGGCCGTGGTGGACCAGCGGTTCCTCAGCCCCTTGAAGTCGTCGGTCGCGGGCTCGGCGGGCCAGAACACGGGCCGACTCTGTCCGCGATCTTGCTCCAGCTCGGCCGTCTCGAGCGTCTCGGTGGTGTTGGCGAACTGCTGGAACTTGGAGGCGATGGCCGGGTCGTTGACTGCCTCGGCCCACTCGTCGAAGAAAGAGTCGACGAGCTCCTGCATCTGCGCCTCCAACGACGAGCAGATGCCTAGCTTGTCTTCCAGTATCACTTCCTTGAGATATCTGAGGCCGCCGGGCAGCGCCTCGAGCCAGCGTGCCGTCCGCTGCAGCTTGTCTGCCGTCCGGATGTAGAACATCAAGTACCGGTCTAGAATCGGGATCACCTCGGACGGCGGCACGTCTTTTGCGAGGAGCTCTGCGTGTCGGGGGCTTGCGCCACCGTTGCCGCCCACGAAGATGTTGAACCCTTTTTCTGTGGCGATGAGACCGAAGCTATGAGCTTGTCAGCTTATTCTACACGCTATGTTTTTACATGGGTTGAAGGGGGGAAATATACTCTTTGCTTTGCGCCTCGGCGCACTCGCGCACACAACCGCTTACGCCGCCCTTGATTTTGTGAGGGGCCCGAACGCTCTTATACCGCTCCTCAACGCGCACGGCCATGCCCACACTATCGCCCACGCCATACCGACACCAGGTGCTGCCGACGCAGCTCTTGACGGTGCGCAGGGACTTGGCGTAGGCGTGTCCGCTCTCCATACCGCCCTCGATGAGCCGTCTCCAGATGTCGGGTAGGTCCTGCTTCTTGGCGCCGAACAGGTCGATACGCTGGCCGCCTGTGATCTTGGTGTATAGGCCGTATGTCTTGGCCACTTCACCGAGCACGATCAGGTGCTCGGGTAAGATCTCACCGGCCGACACCCGTGGGACGACCGAGTATGTCCCGTTACGCTGGATGTTACCTAGATACCGGTCGTTCGTCTCCTGGAGGCCGTGAAGGGGTTTGCTCATGATGTGCTTGTTCCACAGCGAGGCAAAGATGCTTGCCACAGCCGGCTTGCACGCCTCGCAACCGTCAGAGTCCCCATCTTTCCCGGCCTCGCGCATGACGTCGGGGAGAGTCGTGAGTCGCTTCACCATAATGATGTTGTATAGGTCCGCGCGCGAGTAGTTAAAGTGCGCGCAGAGGTAGTCCTTGACCTCGGCGCCCATGTCCTTCATCGCCTTGTTGAAGATGCTCGTCACAAGCGGTATGCACCCGCCGCAGCCTGTCCCGGCCTTGGTGCACGCTTTCACCTCGCCGATTGACTTACACGTGCCGTCCTTTGCCACTTTGACCACGTCCCCCTTGCTGACGTTGTGGCACGAGCAGATCTGCGTGTCATCGTCCAGGTCGTCGCCGCCGTCGTCTTCTCCCTTCTTCGCGCCTAGGATTAGCTGCGACGGCGGCACGTCGAGCTCTTTCTGCCCCTTGACTATGGGAACTAGCTTGATGTAGTCGCTCGTATCGCCGATCATCATACCGCCCAGTAGAAACTTACCGTCAGCCGTAAAAAGGTACTTTTTGTACACCTGCGCGAACGGGTCCTTGTACACGAGGGCTTGGACCTGTGGCGCATGCTTCTCCCCCATCGGGCTCGCCGTCTTCTTCCACGCCGCCTTGGCGGGCAGCGAGCTAGGACCGTCCCGGTCGGCGAAGAAATCTCCGAAGCTGGCGACGTCGACGCCGAGGAGCTTGAGCTTCGTGCTCAGATCCGGCCGCTTGAAGGACCTGGGCTGGTGCAGCTTAGCCTGCGTGAGGTTGAACGAGAGCACGTCTGCCATCTCGATGCCCGGGGCGATCAGCCCAAAGGTCTGGTTCTCCCAGCTCGCGCACTCGCCTATGGCGTAAATGCCGGGCACGCTCGTAGACAGGTCATTATCGACAAGGACGCCGCCGCTCCGCTCGGAGCATCTTATGCCTGCCCGCCGCGCAAGCTCGTCGCGGGGACGCACGCCGATCGCGAAGCAGATGGTGGAGCACTCCATCTCCTCGCCGTCTTCGAACACGACGCCCGCGACGCTGTTACTCTCCGGGCCGTCCGTCTTGATCCGTGCGACCCGCTTCGTGAGCATGACATCGATGCCGAGATCCGCGACCTTCTCGACGACGAGATTGCCGGCCTCGGAGTCGAGCTGGCGGCTCAGCACCCACCGGTTCCGCTCGATCAGCTTCACCTTTTCGAAACAGTGCAGGTCCAGCATGGCGGCCGCGGCCTCGAGCCCGAGAAGCCCCCGCCCACCACGGCGCCCACGGTGCCCTTGCGCACCTCGCCAAACTCGATCAGCTTCTGTAGGTCGTCTATCGTGCGATAGACAAAGACGCCGTTCGCGTCGTGCCCGGGCGTCTGCGTCGGCAGCACGGCGTCGGACCCCGTGGCCAGCACCAGGACGTCGTAGGCAACGACCTCGCCGTTGGCGCAGGTTACTGTTTTATTTGCCGAGTCGATCTCCGTCACCAGTGTGTTCAGGTGGTAGTTGAGCTGGTTTTCGGTGGCATGTTTGGCGTACTATAGCGCTCGTTAATGCCTGCAAGTACGTATACCCAGACTCCCTCACGAGGACTCTCTTCTCATACCCATTCTCGCGGATTCAAGTACAGGTTCTCGACCTTCCGGTGTTCGAAGAAACTCGTTAAGCCAACGCGGTTGTAGGCGAAGTGGGGTTCGTCCCCGATGACTATAATGTCGTACTCGCGAGCTCTGGCGTCTAGTTTCAATACCTTCTCTCTAGGGAAAGAATTAGTCTGGGATTTCGTCGAGGTTGTCTCATCCTTGTTGAATCACTCACATGAAGGCAATCCCGACCATGCCCAAGCCGACAACGACCAGCCTGGTCCTCTTATCAGCCGCGGCCATGATCTGATGGTTACCAAGAGTGGGAGCCGATGCTACGTCCGGGTGTTACGTTGGTAGTAAGTATACAAGAGCGTACGGCATAAAAAGCAAAGAGTAGTATACAACTTCACGAAAGTTCACAAGAATCTCGAATGGCGAAAGCGCGATAGAATTAACGATGGGACGAGGAGAGAGATGGCCATGGAGAAGAAAGGGGAGAAAGGCAGAAGCACGGAAATCTACATAGTGTCACTTGGTGGTTTGACGTCGAACAACTGACTGTATCTTATCCCATCGTCGTATATATCTCTGGAGATGTGCATCTCCGGAGTCAAGTCTCTAAGTAGCATTATACCCAGAGACAGATCGCAGGCATTATCACGATGCAAGACCCCATTGGACCCCGTAGGACTTGGAGTAGCCACGGAAGGGAATTATACGGACCAGACCCATTCCCCCCGCTACACAGATCGATCTGGCGGCCGCGATGAAGACATCTCCATGGATCTGTTCCAACACCGAGTTCCATCCGCTCTTCCAAGCGTCAATGAAAGGCCCATTTTGGGCTACGAAACGTCGTGAGATCTGTCTGGGGCCGGTTGGTCGGCTGTTTGATAAGGGGAACTTAGTGCGAGAGCGACGGGCCAATGAGACGTCTTCAATCCCACGAGGGTTGAACGCCGCGGAGATAACGAGGCACGTCAGTTTTTGCATCAGCGGTCGGAACCTTGCTCGGATTTCTTTTTTATTATCTTATCATACAGTACCTAATCGGAGATATCGTCGGAGGAACTTTTTTGTTTAGATAAGACGGGGGCTCCTCCTTTCCATTCAGCTTCAGCTTTGACATCATTGTGTCTGCTTCCTTCGCGCACGGTCTGATCACCTGATCTGGTCTGATTTTCCTCGCGCACGTTTTTGTCGCATCGCTAATTTACCTCAATCAATAAAAGGAACGCCCGAGACTTGTGTTTTCTCGAATTGACAACCGACGTCTGGGGCGGTATGTAAAGAATATGAAATTAATGTTACAGCATGACGTGTATCGCAAAGCGAATTTGGGGCGCATCACCGAGTTTAATGATCAACCGGCTCCTGCGTTGTTACCGTTACCCTGTCTGCATGCAAAAAACACGAGGCGGCCGTCCATTTGTGGCAATGGCGTGCTTATCAATATGGGGGGTGGTCATGCAATTTCTCTGGAGAAGTTGTGTGTGTTTCAAACGCTTCTAGATAGCTTCGCCGGATTGATTGATTGATTCATCCTGACCTATCTAGGAACGCGACGCCACGTGGAATTCAGGGTGACACGTCGTTAGTAGCTGGCGGCGTCAGCAGCAGCAGCAGCAGCAGCATGCGAACGGTGACGGATGGATGCACAACAAAGCCATATTTAGAATTTTGAGACATTCCTTTTGCGAACGGCTACTACTCGCTCAGCGGCTGGAATTGAAATACTATCGTTCATTCATGCCTTTCTTTGGCGCTTCTAGATCGGCCCATACGCCTCATTCTGCAGGAGATAGGAAGGAAAGCCAATCAAAATGTGGTAATGGGTGGTTCTTCAAATGTCAGACACGAAATATGAGGTCTGTCAAATTGCTCTCGTCACGCTTTTCGTCGCATAAATGGTCATATTGCTGTTAGTCCGTGGTTGTCGGGTTTGAAGAGTACTGGTGTAGGTAGTCGCCAACAGTATCGATTATACTTTTGGTCACATGTCACGATTCTTTCGACCTGTCAGATGCGACATGAATATACTTGACGTAAACAGTCCCTATTTGCCGAGAAGTGAGATGAACGGTTCGCTTCAACGGCGGCCAACGGCGTTGTGGCTTTCATGTCCACGTGAGGAAAAAAACTCAGCTGCAAGAGGGCATTGGGCGCCAACAGCGGTTCACCTGAGGTTGAAGTTCGGGATACAGCAGTTGAAATTCAAGGATTGGCTGGATACCTTCGGGATGACGCGCACATCAATCCTTCTCTACCAGAAACGGCCAACATAATCCAAACCTAAACGTAGCATCGTGTTTGGGTCTGGGTTCTGGGATACAAATCCGGTTGCGGTATTTCAAACCTAGGAAGGAGTTTTATTAGACGCGACGACTGAAATCCTGATTCTTGGTTGGTTGACGGTTTGCATACTGGCACGAAATTGCGTTGGCGAGATTGGTTCCTTGAAACTATTGAGCATGGCAAGTATTGTGTTGTTGCTCCAACCACGAGTTTCTTTATCTGATGGAAATTATCTGCGAAACATTGAATTAGCGGTGAAAACAATAGCAACGCTTTACGGTCAAGCTTGGACCAATGAGAACAGCAATGAACATATTTCTACTAGTGTATGATGACAACTCTCGCCAAACGTTGTCAGAAGCCTACCAGTCGTCGATGAAAACCGGATGAAACAGTGGCAGGTGAGGCTGCCGTCCCTAATAATAACACCCCCCTACACTACCCGAGCTGAGGAAGACCCTGGGTCGGAGAACCCCTGTTTCCGAGCCTAAAAGGGAAATGTTCTAGAAAGGGGTGGCCGACGTTCCATGCAACGCCCCATGCAACGTGGTGGCGAGTGGGAAGACACTATCGAATCCACCAATCCCTATTCCTGGTAGTTTGGAGTTTGGAGAGACCGGGCGGATTTCTTTCTAGAAGGTTTAGAAAAAGGGGATTAACATGAAGATGCGTATTCTGACATATGATCTTGTCTCACACTTTTGACCTCCTCGTAACGTTGTTAACACGCACGGGCCTTTTCGCCGCTTCCGCAATTCCTATTGTGCGAGCAGGGTTGTAGGTATCAACCTCTGTGGGACGTACGAATTCTGTGTTCGTCCTCCCCGTGCGTTGAGAACAGCTTGGGTATCCAATTCTCCTAAATCCTTGACTTTGTCATTATCTAGTTCCTGCAGCTTATTATTAGCCGCGATGCATGTTGTTAGGATTGGATTCCCATAAGAGTGGATTGTATCCAAACAAAAGGAAGAACGAGGTGCTTCTGCTGAGTCATAGCCGCAGTACTGAAGCAATTGTTGTACTCCAACAAAGGTTGTTGATCAATCGCGGGTTTCATCTCGTGGCGAGAATATCAGATGTTGATATCAAGTACCCAAGTAAATATACTTTCTGGGATGATAAAGACGACGATGTGGCTTGAGGTCGAAAACTCCTTATCATAACTTCGCCAGATGATATGTCTATGTTGCCTGTGCTGTTGTTATGGCGAAATAGCAGCAACACTCTGACCTATCATACAGACACCGGTGTTCGTTGGGGATCTGCGTTGGCGTGCATGGCATCCGACATGGATCAAACGAACCTAGACGTATCCGTCGAAATATCTGACCTGTAGTATGCTAATATGGATCAAGCAATGAGCGAGCACATGTAAAACCATGATCGAACTAAGATAAAGGGCGATTCGCGAGCTGATCTTCCTAGTTCTAGACCGGCGCGAGCGGTATAATGACGCCCGAGAGAAAGTATGAATATGGTCGTCATTTGATTGAGGTGTTGTTAGTGGAGGGTGGGTGTCAGATATCCATAAATAGATCTCATACGTAAACTTGCAGTTCGGTCAAAGCCTCTAAAGAAGGCCAGCAAAATGTATGCAGGCCAGCGTAGTGGCAAGTGCTAACCGGTGCGCTATTTTCCCTCTTCGTTTTTTCTTTTTTTTTCTTTTCCTTTCCCATTCCATTGGGAAGACCAGAACTCAACTGCGATTGGACGTTCTACCTGGCTTTGGTCAGTTCAGCAGATGGCAGGACATCTCTTATAGGGCTGCTGCCTGCCTGCCAATGGTAAGGTACCCTAACGTAACGCTTCAGCGGTCCGCTTGCGCAGAACCTGCCGCAAGATAAACGTGGCCAGCATTCGGATTTCCACGTGAGCCAAGGTGGGTAGGAAATTAGCTGTTTCTTCGCCCGCCTGGGGTATATTAGTATACACAATATATATACCGACTGCAGCTTAAACATTCAGTCTTCCTTTTTGGGCCTCAGAGAGATGTTCATGCTCCCGATTAGTTCCACCCGTATCTCGTATTCCTTGATTCAAGAAGTCATTTATCGGCCAGCAATCTCCCTGCCATCGCAAAGCACAACTAGTTTCGGCCACTGACTCGTTCGCCATGATAGCCTGGGATATGGCATCGCAATCGGCAGGATTAATAAGCTTGGCGCTAGTCCCCGGAACCTTTGTCGGCCTCCCAGCCTACACCACTAGTCGTGACTGGAGGTGGTTCTTGCCGAGATGGGACCAGGCTGGGGCATCTTGTCTAGCTGACTGCGTCTTGGAGAGTCACATGGCACGCTTGTTCTTTCGTGATATATAAAGTCAGTTCATATGGCAAAGTAAAGAAGATGCAATACATGTTCTCGTTCATGTGATTGGACCATGAAACTTGGAAACTCCAAATACCTGTCTTGTAACTTTGGCACGGACAGCACTTGACAGTTATTCAATGGCAATTGGATTGAAGACGCCGCTCAGATATGTTGAGATCGATTTCGAGGCACCTGGCGAGAGCCAATTATGCTCAATTATCGACTGTGCCGGCCCTGTTGCAACCCATGGCGAGAACACTGCCCATCTTAATAAGGCAAAAGATCTGTTGAGGTTAGACTGTGGGTGCCAATGTAACATGGCTAATGCACACAATAGGTCTTAGAAAAACAGGTATACGTGCATTTGTTCATAAAGCAGAACCAAACTCTAAGAGCCAATTGATGGCACGCTTCCTAGGTATTCTCACAAGAATTGCCATATGTGCAACGTATTTTAAGTAACAACGTGCTACAACCTACCGCTCTCTGCTGCAACACCTGTAGTGTATTATCAATTACTGAGGCACAAGGGTGACTCAATAACGTAGACCGCTAATCTTATTGATCCCTCGAAAGCGGTCACAACACCTTTCGCACTTGTCCCGTTTTGGAATTTAAGACAGGACCTACTGGCCAAAAGTACACTATGAAGAGGGGATGCGATCTACTAACCTAGACTGGTTAGCGCAAGAGGTAGTCCCTATACGGTGCAGTGGTGCCAGGCCTAAGCGGATGATTACCTCGCGGCATGGCTACAGAGTACAGGGTTGCGACGGCGTGGTGTGGCGTTTTTTATATTCAGGTAGGTGTTCTGCCCAGAGCGGGGCGCAGGAGACGATGAGGTGTGGGTGGGACAAAGAAGCCCGACGGCCCAAAGCCACGAGGTGCGGGTGCGGTGCGTCGGAGCATGCCAGAGAGCAGTTGCAGGTACCTTAGATATGGTAGGTATGATATGGTATTGGCATGGTACAGTACCTCAGGTACAGTAGCATTCAACCTGAACCATTCTCACAGTTGGTTGGCTTATATGTAGTTAGTGGCTGGCAACTGCAGCTAGCTGACAGCCAGAGGCGATCAAACATAAAGCTAGCACGGCACCAATGGTGAAATGATGGACCTGGACCTGGACCTGGATCTATTCTGTGGCAATTCTGTGCATTTGTCCATCTAAAAGGAGATCACAAAGGTACCAGAAGACCAAACAAAGAACTCGGGAACTAAAGAAACAAGGAGTCAACTGCCCGGCCCTTTGGCTTATAAGTTATAGACAACCCAACCTGCCTATCAGCGATTACAACGTAATCAACCTGTAAATATTCTTATCCCCCCCCTGCTAGTATGATTATTGCCCGGGTATAGCATGCCTTGCCAGGTATCAACGTAACAAGATATACTTTGTTGTCGTGCACCACATGCACACAGTGTGTTCATTGAGTCCAGTTATTACCTACATATTGTCCCCGAAAGCTTGCTCGGTATTCACATCATTCTTGCTCGACAACTCACCGCAACACCTAAACTGGCGTGTTGTCTCAATGAATCACCAAATACCACGTTTCTAGTATACACTACCTCTCATGCTACGACGGCTACGACAGCCAAGCTGAACCTGGTAATTTAAGCAGGCTAACCAGCATATCAACGGCCACTCCTTTGGTCTGGCTGTATATCCTGTGAGTATATATACCTAACCCCACATCTTTGTTTCATCAACTCTGCTAACGTTGCTGCTACTGTCGAAAGTACCCGCAAGCATATGTTATACATTGTCCCCCACGGACAGCCCTGAACCCAGTTAGCGTATTGTATTGGTACGCTACAGAAGTGACCACCGCATCGGCCCTCCTCCACCCTTCCAAGCACCCGTCCAGCATCCAGCGTCCACAGCGCCCAGCGCCCGCCCAGCACCGCTGCTACCACCATCGTTGCGCTGCAGGGCTTACCTGCCGGTACCTGTTGAATAATACTACGACGCTTCGCTCTCACCGCGAGTCCGTCCCAGACTGCTTGTTCGTCCGGCCTGACCGTCCATTCCAGGAGTCGAGTTTGTACCAAGTCTCCACCTCGCCGGTTGTCGATTCCCATTGATTGATCGATTAATTAATTAATTGAACGTCGTCAAAGGCTCTACACTACAGCGTGCATACTTACATACATACAACCTTGAAGACACTGAATGCTACACAACCTACCCACCTAAACCTCCTACAGTACCAACCAGGCCGGCTAGCCGACAACTACACTACCTACATACACTACACTACAGCATCTCCGCACCGCGGCAGCACCAACACCAGCACCAAGTCACCAAGTGCAGCCCTTCGTCGATCCCCTACCTATTATTATCGACCGCCGCCGCTAAACTACCTACCTACTTGCCTACCTTACCTACACCATCAATACTAACTCGACATCGCAACCCCCGTTCTTCCACAAAACAGCTCTCTTCTCCTCAACCCTCAAACCTCGTTCCGACATCCTCCTCTACAACGCCAGCCCGTCTGCCGCCATTGACCTCGCCACGGCCTTTCTACGCAGCACCGCAAACGGCACCCAGGCTCCTGTTCCTGGGCCCTACCGCACCCCATCCCCGTACCCGTACCCGTACCCCTGGACACCCCTACGTGGTATGGTATTGACACAATACCCATGCTTACCCATCTCCTCCGTTTCACCTCTGCTAAAATCACCCTCTTGTTCTCGTTTTTGTCGCCGTCCCCGTCACCCCCGGCCCGTCTGCTAGTGACCTGATCAGCTGCCAAAGTGGAGACCGAATTGAAGTTCTGCTCTCCAACTACATCCGACCTGCCATTCGCTTCATGGTGTCTCTCATGTCTTGTCCGACCTGAGTTTTCACGAGCCATTGTCACCACTTTCGAGAGCACGTTGCGCTAGACCAACTACCACTACTTCGAGCAACCCGTGGTCAGACTCGAGCACCCAGTCCAGATGGGCAACAGCCAAGGCAAGCCCGTTGACCTCAACGGCGAGGGTATGTTCTCCAGTCCATCCTCAACTCACATTCTCCGTTTCTCTTCTGGCTTTGTTCCTCTCTTTTGCCCTGCTTGGCTTCTCAACTGCTCGACGGATAATATCGAGTCTTTTCACATGCTAATCTGTCTCAATTCTCGCCACACAGTAAACCTAAACCACTTTCGATTGATGCGAGTCGTCGGTCGGGGGGCTTTCGGCAAAGTACGAATCGTCGAGAGAAAAGATACAGGGCTGTCGTTCGCCCTAAAGTACATTCGCAAAGATGAGGGTTAGTTCTTCGCGCCCCCTTCGCGCCAAGTTGCTGTGTCTCGGTTTGCTGAAACATGGTCTATCTCTAGTTGTACGGTCCGAGAGTGTTCGAAATATTATTCGAGAACGGCGCATGCTCGAGCATGTGAACCACCCCTTCATTTGCAACTTGCGTTATAGTTTTCAAGATATCGAGTACATGTACGCCCGAACCCCTCGCACAATCGAATAAGCGATCGCATTCTAACATAGACGGTCGTCATAGGTATCTCGTAGTCGATCTAATGAGCGGAGGCGACTTACGATTCCACATATCTCGAAAGACCTTTACCGAAGACGCTGTACGATTCTGGATTTCAGAGCTAGCCTGTGCATTAAGATATGTCCATGGCCAGGGCATTATACATCGAGATGTGAAACCGGACAATGTGCTGCTGGATGCTGATGGTCATGTTCATTTGACAGATTTTGTAGGTATCTTTCCGTCTATTTTGCTTATGCGCTCTAACATTGGTTTAGAATGTAGCCTCCGATATTATAGCAGGTAAACTTCTCACGAGCAAATCGGGTACCTTGGCCTATCTGGCGCCAGAAGTCTACGGTGGAAGAGGATACGACGTCAGAGCAGACTGGTGGTCGCTGGGCGTACTGTTCTACGAATGCATATACAACAAGGTAAGGAGGCACCTGGGCACTTAATTAAAAGTGCAATGTTAACAATCATAGCGACCGTTCGAGGGCAATTCAGAAACCTCGCTGACCAATGTCATTCTTCACGCCAACGCAAAGTTTCCCATAACTCAGCCAGCTGTGTCAACTGATTGCGTTCGGGCTATAAGAAGAGCGTTGGAGCCAAATCCTGATTTGCGGTTAGGTCGTACATGGGAAAACTTCACTCAGGACCCATTCTTCGCAATGATCGACTTCGTCATGTTGGAAGCAAAGCAAATCGAGCCCGTTTTTGTCCCATCAGCCGACAAAACCAACTTCGATGCCACGTATGACCTCGAAGAGCTCTTGCTAGAGGAGGCTCCCCTGGAGGCCCGAGCGCGGAGGCAAAAACCAAGGGAAAGGTTAAAGGATGATGCCACCGAGAAAGAGATTCGGGAAGAGGAACTCTATCGCAGCATCGAACGGGATTTTCACTCATTTGACTACACAATAGCCGCCTATAAGAAGTATGAACTTGTATATCCCCTTGTCGTGTTTCATCGTCTAATGCCTCTTCACAGAATCACGGCTAGCCAAGGAGAGGGTGCCAACCAAACGGGGCCGATTGGTCAAGCGAGCGGCCTCCCTCAAGCTCTCACTACAAATGACGCCAGAGCAGCACCATCAACCAACGGCAATCATCAGTCAACGGACCCAAGGTCCAGATCCCACTCCCAAGGTAACCGTCTACTCAGAAATCCGAGTGGACCACAACCACAAACATCCCAACACATGCCGCCCAATTACAAAGCAGTACATCAGAGTGGGTTAGTTCAATCGCCTACCGGTGGCATGTCTTTTACCCTCGAAGGCACGGGAAGTTGGTCCGAACTAGCTCGGCGAGACAACACACTGCCTACGGATGCGAATGCCATCGGCGACGATAAGGCAGGAGGATCTGGTGGTATGTTTGGTCTTTTCGGGCGGAAAAAGAGGGGATATAGCCCCAAACCTAAAGAAAGAGGTGTTCTAGGGAAGGAGGGAGCACGGCAAATCATCGGTTGATCTCGAGGATCGCAGATGGACTGAAAAGAGGGGGTGGTTGCCTACTTTACGACGCACTTCGGAGTTCAGGGGTGACATACATTGGCGGATTGATGGGCTAGGACGATTTTCTTTTGTCTGTTCAGAGGTCATTTTGTACATGGAGAATATACCCCTTTGTTTTTTTCTTGGTCCTTCATACGACGGAAGGCCAGGGAAGAAGCATACGTGTGAAAGAACGCCGGTCGTCGGTCAACGGTCGGAAAAGATACATAGCTACCCTACTTATATAATCTGGCACATTAATTGCATATGTATATCAGGTGTAATTGAGTAGGCCAGAATCTTTTGCTTTTTGCTTGTGCTTTTTCCCTGCTGTTATATACGCATAAACTGGATATCGAAGATGCTGTGTCAAGGTAGAGAGCCCGCACAGGTAGCCATTCAACGAGGACCTGGGAGAATATTTAGATTAACATGGTAATCTTCTATGGGAGCTAAGGGTTCTCAAATGCCTTAACCCCTTTCTAGTCAACGTAGAGAGATCTACGGCATTTTATATCTAAATTGCCTTCGCTTCTTCTTGCCTCTCTCGCTTCCTCCTACCTTCTTTAATCTTGCGTTATAGCCTTAGCTTCACGCTAGATACCAGAAAAGCGAAAGTACCATTACTCACAAGGCTGCCATATGAATTCAAATAGAAGAATAGCTGTTGATCAGTCTCAAAGTCTTTTCTGCCACTCAATAATCCCGTGTTCAGCAAGTAGATATATAGTTAACTTCCCGCCAAAAATTCCCTGCTTGTACAAGGCCTGGCACGACACTAAAGAAGTATCATCCTAGAGACCTATAGCTTGGTGTAGTTGTCACAAGAAGGTTAAAGCGGAGATGAGAGAACCGACATAGCCTTATCAGTACTGGCCTCATCTCGAGACCTATCTACATATATTGAGTGAGTTTGCACTATGGAAAGTAGTAGGTTACACTGAGAATAGAATCAACGCAACGGAAGGATATTAATTTCTTAGATATCGGGGGGCAATATTAGGCGGTGTGTGGATATAGGGCAACGGATTGTTGTGATACGGACTTAAGAACCGGAACGTGCGTGCACAGTTTGTCTGACAAAATGTCGTACAAGCGTAGGACTCTACGAGAACATCTACAGAGGTAGTTCTAGAGACTTTAAGTTTATTTTTGTAGCACCGAGATGGCGAGGCTGAGTCTGAAACAGGTGAGACCGTTTGGACATGCAACTTGTAGATGGGTTGAGTCCCTCATGGAACCCTTGATGTTTCCCCTAGGATATTATTGCAATCCGAATGATTCTCCTTCTCACTAGCACTTATTATAGTGACCAGGTTAGTATATGTGAGTGTGTAGAGGAATGGGGATTATTCCGCAGAGCATGTTACTTGGCGTGTTCACCTTGTTGATCGATCCCCTCGCACTGTAGTATTTCAATCACGTTGTTCACTGTAGGGATTGAACTGAGAATTCTTATGGGAGGTACCGGTACTAGGCTTGTTTTTCTATGTGTTTGTCTGTTTTCGATGTGGGGTGTAAAGTTGTAGTGGCCGTGTTCTAGGATTCGTGTTGCGGAGCCCAGCACTGAGTTATTGGGATGATGGTATGGGCTAGCCGTGCACTTTTTCGATGGATATATATTTGATATTATGGTTACTTTTATAATGATGTCTTCAAGTGCGTAAGTATCGTGGAAGAAATGTAGGGCTCGTACCCACCGGGTTGTGGAGGGAGCTATGAAGGTATCGCCCGCCACCCTTTTAGACTGGATGCCCTTCGCTTACACGTCCATACGAATTACTCTAGTTTTTTTCTTCGCTTTCATATGCCCGTCTCAAAAAAACAGGAATATATAGGTAGGTAGAGAGCCAGGGTTTCGTATAGAGACAGCTAGTATTATGTAATATATTGCAGGTATATTCCTAACCTTAAGTTGGATCCTAATCCCTGGGTATGTGTCACCCAAAGGGGTTTGAGCATGTTGGGGAGAGGGCAATTCCACCCATGACTATCGCAGGACAGTAGAAATTACCTGAAGCAACGTAGCATCGGACCCCTCAATTAGTCCTTTTCACGGTGAGCTCGATCCTCCTCAAGATTCCTTACATATCCAATTCTCTCTAGATCTGGATATGAAAGGTTGGGCCACTGATTTTCGGAGTCAAAGGGATCTTTCACAATTCCGACACCATCTTTAGGCTCATCAGTACTATGAAAGGGATTGGCCCCGTCTTCATACAAGAATGAATACACCTCGCGCTCCACCCAGACACTTAACTCTTGACGTCCCCAGTCTGTTTCCACGGAACATGATTCGCTACTGATACTCATAACCGGCCTGTGAACCCTGTTCTGCCAGTCTAGAGTGCCCTTTATCTGAGTCAAAAGCGATTGATAAGAGCCCTTATGAATTGTAACACAGTCAAGCTCTATTGTACGTATCGAAAGGGGCAGGGTAGCGAGAAATGCCAGAAGACTTTCCTCCGTGATATCAAACCTAAAAAGGCCGAAGTGTTCCATACGCTGTAGGCTGTTTGGGCTGCAAATAGTTTCGAGCGAATCGCAGCAATTGCCTTGCAACGTGAGCCTTTTTAGACCTTCGCCCCCTGCTGCACTAGCTAATACACGCTTGAGGGATTCGCAATTAAGTCTGTCACCTTCAGAGGCAGCTTCAGAGTGCTTTTGGAATGCCCTGAGATCAAGATGCAACGACTCAAAATCGGCCCGTCCGAGTACCATCGCTAGATTAGACAGGGTTTGATGTAGGATCATGAAAGGGCCAGAATCTTCGGCCCAATAATGTTGAAAATCATGTTGAAATGATTTGAAACACAGCTCAGTCACGTTTCCAGTGTCAAGTTTCTGCGCCAGAAGGTCCGTCACTACCCAAAAAGCCTCCCATTTCTGGCCATGTTCACCCCAAATGTCGTCTTCAGGTACCCAAAAGGGGATGGGGTAGTTAAACCGCTGAGGAAATGCCCGAATCATTGGAGTTTCATAGACAGGGGTGAATAGTCGTCCGTGGGCACTCGTGACGGTTATTTTTCGTAGAGCAGGGAAACGACCGATTCGGGATTCAAGTGCGCGTATGTGAGCCCGAGTCTTCATTACTTCTTGCTGTTGTCGTACCAAACCCTGGTAGTACCTCCAGGAATCTCCAAGTGACATCAGGGGGCTTCCGAACTGTGGCTCACGAGCGGGAGAACCTGATTTATGCCAGGTGACCAATGAAAAGCGCTTCCATTGACGCACTTGATCAAGAGAACTCTGGCGAAACCATTCAAAGCATAGGTCATTCTCGGGTAGTCGATATACTCATAGAGTGGTGTACCATCAGGCTCGTCTTCGGCAGGACTTGAAGCCAATAAGGCATCATCCCAGACAATCTCGGTTATCCGAGAACGGTAGACATCGTGCTGCGAGATGGCCTCAAAGACTTCGATATTGCGAGGATTAGCTGAGATGAAGACTCGATTTAGATGGAGAGGCGCGGTACGATCGAAGAATAAAGAGACGAGGCGCAGGTTTTTGATATCACGATTAGATAGATAGGAATAGATAAGCAAAAAAATTTCTCCGGGAACCCTGACTAGGGATGGTCGTGGTTCTTGGGATGGTTGACTCGAAGTCATCGTGCCGAACTCTGCCTTGGAGTCGACGGGACGATGACACTAATGGGGGCTTCACGCGGATCTTGAGGCTATTTGTACTAAAAAGGCATAGGCGCTAGCTGGGGATTTGTCTAAGCGGTGTGTTTTAACTGTTAGCATTGGGATCAACTCGGAACATGGGAGGGCATGCAAACGTGTAATAATGAAACTCGAGATACTGACGTATACGTATACGTTCGCTTCAGAATCGCCATAATCGTCTCCCAAGACTCTGGGGATAAAAATATGATAGCTCTACAGCGAAGTTGACTATAGCCATTTTTTCGGAGGATAAAGGAGAAGTGGTAGTACAAATTGCTTTTGTTTATGTATCCCTTTTGACGGCAATCAAGGGATCGGATTTCGATATAGATAAGAATTGTTGAATTAAGTGGGGTGTGATACACTCCAACCACCTGTATATATACATCATATATATCCCTTAAGTCCGGAGGACTTGGATCTATCCTTTCAGTCATCCTGATTCAATACAATCTATCTACTGCTATACCACGTGTATAAGTCTCCACTACCTTTGACAAAAGTATCTACGTTGCAAATCGCGTGATAAATTTAGAGTTAAGTAACTACCTCCTGTTCAATTCACACTCTCTCCCTTCAAGTTTTTCTTGCTGATAAGTTCACAGGCCCGCATTGTGTCTAACAGTAATAAATTCTACAGGGTTATGTGAGGACATGGATGTAAGACTATACGCCGCGTCTACCTCTGGGCCGGAACATTCGATAGAAACCCTAATATTCAATTCGATACGCGATCTTCCTTGGAAAACTTCAAGTAGTACTTTATTCCAAGTTGGTGATAGACTTGTATCGAATTGCGAGATTTCTAACTTAGAGTCTGATCTTATCTCGCTCTCTCTTGACCTCGTCTAACAAAGCCCTCGACGCGATTTTTAACACGCAAAGTCCATATTGTACAAGACATATGTTCCAAATTTCCAGAGATAATTGTGCGATTAATTTTGTTGATTAATTTGTGGTAGAAGGCCTCAAGTTGGTGTGGAGCGGAGTGTATTGATTGAGCTGAGGAGATTCGATGATGATTACACGCTAGGAGAGGGCTTGTGGAGGTGCGCTTCTTTTGTACAGGCCCCTCGGGTGTGTTTTAATCATAGGATAAGCCATCGGTTGGCCGCCACAAGCTAATGATCCTTGTTAGAATGTCTAGGTAGGGGTATAATCTAATACTTGTTGTCACGCAAGGGATCTAAAGTCCCTTGCGTCAGGGGCAGTGATGTTGTGACAGTCGTATTTCGAAGATTCTTTACAGTAATTGTTAAACCCAACCTCTTATTCAAAGGAGTTAAGTGATAATAATGTTTGAAAATCCCCTGCGCTGATGACAGAGTTTAATTTATGGTGTTTACATAACCGATAACTATGTTTACCAGATGAAAGTCCTTCATCTACTGCCGGATCAATATAGTAGCCCTCAAGCGAGTTGAACTTCGGCACTGGCTTCCTCTTAAAGATCAACTCCCTCCCTCGCTGTTTTTCTTTCGTCTTGTCACGATCGAAACAAACCTCGGAAGGCCAGTTTGACGATTCACCTACGGTTTGCTGATAAAGACTACCAATAGGAGCCGGCCTCTATACTATATGCCGATCCCTGTATCTAACTGCCTTTATCAATAACGGTTTTCTTTTTGCCTTCAACACACTTGACGATAGTGGTGTCATCATTAGATCATCATGAGAGTTTCAATGACTTGATAATTTAATAGACCTCTTACTGGTTCGCGATATATTGTATTATATTTAATGTTGTTGTTTGTTTGTTTATTCTCTTACGGTCTATATACGATGTTGAGAGATGTGGGCTTCGGCGAAGCACGCTTTGTTTTTTGGACGAGCTCGGCACATCCTGCCTAGGTGAGGGGTAGTTAATCCAATTCACAGAAAAGAGTTCAGAAATTAGCACTCTTAAGCCCTTACCCTATAATTCTACCTACTAATGACCTATCAGTGACCTAGCCTCGCTCTGGGACTAATCCCATCGCATTCTCCCTTGACGAGAGTTAAGTTATATTCCAGGAAACTTAGTCCCAAATTTATTGATATTGATGCTATATCTGTAACCAAACACTCAAAACCTTGACTCTAAGATCCGCTTGGTATAAACTTTTGAACGCCGCCATCCACCCTCGTGGGTTACTTACCAAGCATGCAAAATTTGCGTGCAACCAGAAGTCAAATCGTCTCTAAATAGAATCCACGTGATGACTATGTAAAAATACACGGAAACTAATCTGTGACCAACGGTTTCATCCGCCAAACTTTGATGCCAGCGATAGTAAATAGCCCCTATTTTAGTTTAGAAACGCGGACACAAGAGAACAAGAAAATGAAAAAGTAGGCAGTGAGTACATACTGTGCAGATATAGTATGGTATTCACCAAAGAGCGTGCCGTCATGGAGAACTGATTGGTAAAGCGGATACAGAGCTGCGATGCCGACTAGAGTGCCAACGCTCTCCAGTGAGGCGATTGTCATGAAGAAACAACCAGCTAGATCATCCGCGACCACGTCCGCAGAAAATGCCAGCAAAGCTAGATCTGTTGCTACTCCCAGCGTGTTTATCACGAGTCCTAAGAAATATTAGATCTCATTAAGCATAGCCAGTCTAAGATAAGCCATTAAATAAGTTACCTGAAATAAGCACGGGTTTAGAGCGAGCTAGGCCGATCAAGAGGGCACCAGTGGCTAAAAGAATAACGCTAACTTTGGCAGCATATAAGTTTATAGAGTTAGGTGACGTTGGCGTGTATTTGGGTAAGACGATCACCGACAAAGGTAGGATCACGATGAAGATAACCAGCGACATAACTATTCGGACGTTCCAAAGGTATCCTGCCTACGCCATTATATCAGCAGGCCGAAACGGTAATGAGATAAATTTCCTCTTACAAAATTGGTGGAAACTCCAACTCGATGTAGAATGTAAGTAAGGAATAAAGGTCGAGTAGCTTTCGCACAGGCCGCCAGCAAGAATATCCATCCAAGTGACTTTAACACTTTTCGGATCATAGAAGGCTTATTCTTCCACCTCCTATGATGTATTTTGACAAGCTCCCATGACGTTACCGAGTGGGGATCTTGGGTTGCCGCTACGTGAGGGAGTAGCGGCTGCGTAGAAGGGTCGTTCGCACATTCCCGATCGCTTGCTGAACTCTCCGACTCACCATAAAGTAATGTGACTGCACTAGCAAGAACGCAGCACGCACATGCAGTTATGTACGGTAGCGTTAAACTTCGTCTCGCAAGGACAGGAGTGAGTGTCGAGGCCACAGTTTGGCACAGAACACCAACTGCTCCAGTTGTGTATATGAGAGCAGTACTACAGCGTCGAACATCAGCTGAAAAAACCACAACACAACTTCTGAAACGTAGAAGGCTCACATACCGCAACCCACCCGAAGAACTTTTACGAATGAGCACGATCGCCAAGAAGATAGTTGCGTGAGACCCGCCTCCTATTATCTTGAATACTCCAGCAATAGCAGGGATCCACGCAAGCCCCGGGTTTCCAAAACGCTGATACTAGTGAGTTTACGAGACTATTCAGATGATATGGTATTTTGTACCCGAGGCGAGCGAGAAGAGAGATGCTAAAATAACACTCAAGCTGTTGAGATTCATAGCACACCGAGAGCCGTAATAGGCCGCTGGAATGAGAATGAGTTGGCCAACCAGGTCTGCGCCTGTTAGTAGAGTTCAGTGATTCCAGCTACTGATATCGCACCTGAGATCGTGGAGAAAATCAGAGAATAAGTTATAAGGTTCCAGAAACCCGGAGTTTGGGTATGGTCGGAACCTAATGTGATTGGTAAGGCATTGGTGAGTATGTTATCTGCCAAGGTGACTAGAGCGAGGAAAACCACCACAAACAGGGGGCTCGCCATGGTGTATCCGTTCCTTGAGGCATCCATGACATTGTGAAAATGCAGCAAGTCAATATTTTCCAGGGTAAGCCAGACGTATATGATTTAGAGATGCCATCGTAAGGGAGCGGGGTTTGTGAGACATCTTGAAAAGAGACCACGTATTCAAGAAAAACAGTGTGGGTTATATATATCTAGGATGGTGTTACGCGGATATCGCGCTTAGAAGTTTGTGATTGATAGGTTTTGCTACCTTGCATACTTGGATTCTCCTACGACGAATTTCGGTAATTTATTTTTATTGGGTTTGCTAATTAGCTACATATATGGACGTATAAGCCACATGCGACGATCCTGCACAAATCGATTGATTTTCCGACCTCCTTCCTGACTGGCTAGAATACGCAAACATCCCTGGGCTCAATACTACATAACTTCTTTGCCAGTATCCGGCAGAAATAACCTACTCATGCACATTTTATTCACAATCTCATACTAGTGAACTAAATAACAGCATATTTCACCGCTGCTGTGAGGCTCTGCGTGCACGTGAAGATTATTTTGCGGTCAGCTTTTGGGCAACACTGCAATCGAGGCGTCGGAATGAGCCAACCCTTGCATAGGTCGGATATTCGTAAGAGGCGGCATTCATGATTACCCAATGAATATGCGACTTTATTCAACCAGCATAGCTTATGACCCCAGTTGCATAGCCCGAAAGTGGAGCCGTCAGAAATGGTCAAAGTGAAGTCGGAAAAACATAGTGCACCCAGGTCACGATGGTACAACGAAAAGGGCACTGGATCACCTATCATTGCGTTACAACATATGCGAGGCAAATCGATCGGATCGACGACGGGATCTTTGATTGTCTAAATTAGACATAGGTCTAGGCATATAAATAAAGAATCCAGCCATGTGTAACATCACCGAAGCTTCCGAGTTGTTTCGTTCCCATATCTTATAAGTCAATTTCTTAATTCCGCCATGACGCAGCTTACGGACAGCAGTGAGAAGGTGAGCACTACTGCTTACTTTGCTGGTCAGGGAACCCCTCTCAGGTAACGCTGACCTGAGCTCTAGTCTCCGAAGACAGCTAGGACCTCAATAGAGACGGGGGTGAAAAATACTTCGCGACGGATGAGCGATCGGCCGAACGGCGGTGTTAACCTAGTTGAATCGAACCTCCGAAGCCTACCAGCATCGACCCCTCTTGCGGACTGGTTAAGCCGTGACGATGACCCCTTCCCGTACGGAAAACGACACGTCAATCCCGGCTCAAGTGCCGATTGAATACGCCGAATTGAGGCTATTTTCGTGAAAATTTCACGAAAATGGTCTTTAGAACGTCTGATTGTACTTATATTCGCGTTGGATATACATGTTCCATTCATACATCCAGTAAGTTCGATATTGCTGGGCGGATTGGCCCAAAGAACTAAAACAACCTTATGTTTAAAGGGGAGAGAAATCTAAGTTGACTCTTAGCAGTATATAATAATCCGAGGCGTCCGAGATCTCTTTTGGGCAATTGGCGCTTCATAATTTTATTGGTGGCGCATTTAACCCATTGTTGCGAAAGGAATAGTTTCCGTGGCTGGCTTAAAGTTGGAGTGAAGAAGGAATTGAGAAAGGGGTAAGCATCGTTTGATTTGTTACATGATATAATTCAGTCACATCTAGTTCGTCCACTAAAATGAACGATCAGGACCTATTACTACCAATCTCAAGGTCTATTTTCGCCATGTCTTTCAGGCACACCTATAACCCTGAGGGGTATTACGCCCAATACAACCCAACCATCGACAATGGCGAGCTAAACGACGCTGTGGTGTGAGGGCTTTACCTACCCCTCAATATCAGACATTTTTTTTTTTCTTTTTCCTTACCCCTCTAGATCATCAAACTTAAGATTGCAAATCAGAGAAATAAACCCTACAAACAGCAAGATCCTGAGATCTGATAAAAGCTGTACCCATATTAAGCAAAACGTGGCGTTGTTTTTTAGGGTGCATCATATTCTAAGAATTCTAGTGCTATAAATGTTGCGCTATTACGCGAATTGATTTATTATTTCAATTTAGGTATATCGTTACTACATGACCTATTCGCCTAAAGGCCTTAGCACTCTAATTTGAAGTCATTAGCTGGATAATGCGATTCTAAAGGCTCTCTTCATTCCCCAAAAAGCAATTTGGTGTATATGTAATTCAAACTCTGAGGATCTCCACGAGCAAACTGCTTTGGATGATGTAGTTCAGTTTTGTAATCTAAGCTACTGTTAGCGTCCTATCGGGTTCGTTTTTTAGGTGTGAATGTAAAACTAACATGATCCAGTGGGGTTGTTGAACTCGCTTTGGATGCTTAGGATAAATCTCTGCGCTGGTATACTATCACTGAGTAGTTGCTGATTTAAAATCTTCTTCCAGTTTAGTTTCAGGGGACTGCTTCCTTGATTAACGATCTTGAAATGCGTGGCGACGATTTCCGCGATGTGCTTGTTTTGAAGGCAATACTCTGATGGGCTCTTTCTTAGAGGCCAAGCAGCGGCACCTTGGTTGCTTGTCTCATATTCCCAGGCGCTCATATTCCAGGTGTCCCTTTCCAAACTGTGCAGGAGAATGAAAGATGATAAAAAGATCGAGCACCAGTAGTCTCGGTGTCGTTTGAAGATTGCCGCTTGAAGTTTTTCAAGTATCTGCTTCTCGATCTCATCCATGCGTGTTTCGAAAGCTCTATCGAGTTCTTGGTTGACTAGGCGTGGCAAGAGCGTGATGCCATTCCAGTATCCACGTAATTGTAGAGGGAACATTCCGATGAGATGGCCTCCGCTCTCTACTCTCCACGGATAAGTAAAAAATATGGCCTCATAGCCCAAAAACGGAGAGCCAGTCGAACTATTTCCAACTATGCTAGGTTAGCTCTGTGCGGAAAGATATATGACTAGTATGCGTACCCTCTATCCTGGCTCTTTCGTGTTCATTATTTATCTGTGTCACGGCAAACATTATAACGTGATTCAGGAGTCTATTTTGAGTTAATCCTAGAGTTTCTTTGTAAATCATATCAGAAGCTAATCTCTCGCAATAGCGGTCAATCTTTTGTGTGGTAAGCGTGCCGTCTCGCAGTCGAAAAGGCGTACTTTTGGCGGTAGGATATGTCATTCCTGGTTCAAGTCCACGGAATATCCGATGTGTGAGTGCATTCTCATTATGAGGGTGTATCTGCACTTCAATCTCCAGCCGTGAGTCGAAGCTATTTGATAGTGTAACCTTGACAAGTTCCGGGCTAGGATCTTGCCAGCTACGATCAACCACATTGTCAAGCAGTGTTCGTATTCGTGTCTTGTAGAGGTCTAAATGCCCAGTTTAGTCAAACTATACTACCTTAACATGGCCAGGCAAAGTTTACCATGTGTATTATGCGAGATTCTTTGAAATCAGCTTTTATGCAAAGCTGTCGATATATCGGCGACTTCGAACAAGCATCACAGCATTTATTATCGCCAATGCACTGCAAAAGATTTAGCTTTAGTACACCAACTCCCAGGGAACCTACCTTTTTTTTCGCGATTGCGCAACGCGAACAACTAAATCCTCGTTCACTCGGCCGACCACGTCGAGGGGCTCGGATACTGCTGCTACCATCTGCAGATAGAAGATGTCGCCTGGTCGGTTGACCGCGCTTTTTGCTCACACGGCTGTTTTTGGTTTTTGGGGGCGAATCTTCCCCTGATATTCGAAGTGATATATCAATACTTTTACCTATAAGATTCGGCTTGTCCTTGAATCGTCATGGTGTGATAAATTTGGACCGACCTCTTGCCCCAACACCCTCCGGGCTCTTTGAAACTGCCTCCGAGTCTCTTGGCCGAGTGTCTTCGCAGCTTCCTGTTCAGGATATCCTTCGACATCATAATGAGTTAAATTTGGAGCCTAGTAATACCACAATGGTGAGCGGGGATTCTAGGGTAGGGGCTGCTCAGGATGCTTACCCTAGACCAAGCCAATTCTTCTTCTTCAATTCGCGCTATGTTTCCCTCGGCGATCGTCTGGACAGATGCCCAGGCCTGTTGTCTGGTGAGAGGACTTGTTGTTCTAACAAGTGACGACACGACGTCCTCGATTGCTGTGGCAAACCTCGCCGTCGAAACATTGTCATCGAGGCTCGAATAGATGCTTTCCGCCTGATGCCCAATAGGGTCATGTAGCGCATCATTGTCAGATGTCGCGGGGTCAGTTCTCCAACACTGCTCGCACTAGGAGGTGTAAACTCGATAGGTGACTGGTCAGAACTGCATTCATTCCATTGGATCTCCCATTCCGAACTTGGTGGGATCGCAATACCAATAGAGTCCTGTAACTCATTCATTCTGGGTTCGGTACTCTGCTCGAGGTTTGCAGGTGTGATGTTGTTGTTGGCAGAATGCCCCTCAAAAATGCGTCCGTGCAGTCGCAAGGAATTCCGTTTCAGCTTTGTCGGCCCGAGCTCTCTAGGGATCACCTTACCGATCGATCTGATCCTCCAGCCTACCGCGCGCGCCTTACGCGCGATTTTAAGTATGCTATACTGGCATGTGATGTAAGCCATGTTCGCAATGCATACTCATCCTAGTATAGTGTGAAGCAGAAGCCCGTCACAAACCAATCACAACCGTGGCTTGGTACCATCTTCACACCCTCTCGAGGTTTTGTGAAACTCCAAGTATGGCCATTGGATTGGAGATTTTGCTTTTGTCTGCTATATCGAATTCACCTGCGCCACGTGTATAGAAGTTTGCGGCAAGCCAAGGCAATTGAGGCTCTGCTTAAGGAGGCAAGGAAAATGTCGAAATAACGTACAGACTGCCCGGGTTCGCATGTATAAGTGCACTTGATTGATCTAGTTGTGGTATACCTATGAATGAACCAAACCAACAGATACCCTGATCCCTCAAGACAAAATAGTTACCATGGAAGATATCAATGCTTTCAACAATCTTGGCACGCTTAGCCAGGCCAACCAAGTCCTTCAATCTCGTTTGGCAGTGCTTGGTGAAAGAAAAGACCTTCATGAGCTCAAGTATGTAACATTCAAGTCAAAAAGAGCCGCGTTAATCATTATGCGTAGAGACATATTTGAACGCTATGATATAGCATCAACAATAGGATTAAGCCTCCTGCACAAGCACTTCACCATCGAGGAAGGGGAGATGGTAGTCGAGTTCGGGCACGTTTCTACCCCTGGCCGGTACCGTCTAGTGGCAAAGTAGCCGGCGGTTACGTTGTCCCTAGGTCCTGGCGATTCATCGGCGGAAAGTTAGTGCCGTATGAGTTCGGGTTCAATCATCCTGCGCAGTCAGAGTACAAAGAGTACGATTTACCTACTGGCTTCGTGGAGGAAGTTGCTACCTTCCTGTCAGGCACTGACCTTGAAGATGTTCTTGGGATTTGCGCCATTGGCGCTGCCGAGGTTGAGGGTCGTATTGAGATGAATAGGGGTCGGGTGAACTTCACTATTCCGCCGAGCAAACCCGAGGATATGGATGTGAGAGTTGTGCCAGAACATGCGCCCTCCGTATGGGCATTTGACTGCAAGACGGGCCTCAAAGATACAACTATGGCTCTTGCCGTGTCTGTTGGGTATGCCCCAAACATTAAAATACCAATTATTATTGGTTGTGTTGAGAGCATGCTAGCTCAAGGGGTCACGGCATGTACTGTACAGAGATACAAAGCATCAAGTCATGTATATAAGCACGTCTTCCTACCTCCTTCATGTAGTAGTCAATGCGCGGAACAGCACGTTCGTATACCTTCCATTTTACCAGATTGTATTACTCTCACGACCCGATAAGGCCTCCCTGAAGAAAAAAATAACATGAACTTGATTGTGACTCCGGGTCAATCTAAAGATCTTGGTTTACATAGTGAACTGTAGCGAACCAATAACACTTAAAACAAGGAAGTAAGCGCCCTAGGTGAAAGTCAAATGTTGAGCCTTGAATATGTTCAGGAGAACCTACGGCAGACATCGCGAAGGGCAAGCAGATACTGCTCCCTTCTTTTGCTATGCTCATTGAGTATAGTGTTCCCATCACTGGCATACCCACAAGATTGCCAATCGTTGAAGTTGTTGATATTGCGGCAAAAAGGCGTCCAGAAAAACACCTATCAACTTTCGAGGCGAGAAAGGCGCGGAGACTGACGGTTACACCAGATCCTAAAGTCATGATAGAGAAGCCCGTGACTAGTGTCGATAGGCTTGGTGATACTGTTACCATAATCGACCCACCGCAAAGGAGCGCCGCACTCCCAGATGAGATAAATAAATCTCGAGTAAGTTGTTCAACTCTCAAATATTTGGATGCGAATGAAGTAGCCAACGGTAAGAGGACAAAGAACAGGACGAATGATACGATAGCTCTCAAAGAGAAAATAAGGCCAGCCTAAGACATTCGCTTCAGCAAAATGCAACGGGTTTTATTACTAGACAGACTCACTCTAGCCATGGATTCATCGAACCGCCAGGATATCCAAGGTATAAGGAAATTGTTTGAGTCTCGAGCGAAAGAGACAAGAAAAAATGATCCGAATGTGATACAATAAATCGTAGCCTTGGAGTGTACAAAACTCGACCCTTCGGAACTACTATTAAAGGTAGAGTTACTGATTTCGCGTATTAAGGGTTGTTCTTCACTATTGGCGTATTCAGATGCATCAACTTCTGACTGTGGATGACTTGACTCTGTCGACAAGAGTACTGTCTCATCATCGAACAACAATGTTGGGACAAACATGAGTGCGAAACTGAAAGTCGCAAGTAAGAATGGGAGCCAGATGTGATCTTCCATAGTCAATGTTCCCAAAACTGGGCCTACTAGGTCTGCAATGCCAGATATGGCCTCCATTATAGAAAATGCAGGGGTTCTGTATAGAGTGCAACTAGTTAACGAGGTTCGTTTGTTGACGAGACTGCACTTGCCTTTGGCTGGGAGTTATCCGTTGGTTGATAGCTGAGAAAATGAGGGCACCAGAAGCCCAAGGGCCACCGCCGATAAAGATGAATATTGGAGCAATGTAGATGGCCCATATTGGCAGGTTGGTGAAGATAGCTGAGGAATCTTAGTCATAGCTCTTTAGGGAGTACAATTTACCCATACCAACGAATGGGATCCAGCCCCAGTACAAAATTGTGCTAACAATGTTCAGGATCAAGGCTTTTTTTCTACCCTTTCTGTCCGAGAGAAGGCCTATTGGAATCTGCATGAGGGTTGCTGGACAAGTCTTCAGCAATAACGCGACAAGCTTTAAATATCGGGAGACTGACCAGCAAGAACCGAGAGTGTAGATAACACTGTCAACATAAAACCGAGCTGCACTTGTACGTCATGGATCTTGCAGTCTTGTTGTGTTGCAGTATAGCCATTGTTACGATAATAGTCTTCGCAAACGACTATCTCCAACAGCCTAGGGGATGGCGCTCCAACACGGCGCATCCAAATTCGACGAGAAACATGAGCGCCGTACATAACCAGAAATCAATACTGAACCATCCACGTCGGATCCGACGCAGACATGGAATGCTGACCATTTTGCACAGAGTACTGCTTCAAAGTGCGATGAATAAAGACGATATTTGGATCATGCTGGGCGCTGCTTAACTATCAGACGCGACAACACGGCGATGCGATGAAAGAGCCGCAACACGTGGCATTAGAGCACTCATAGGTGCACGTAGGCGGGCAGGATTGATCATAACAGAGTGAGGCGCGTTGGGCAGGGAGCTGCCTATATCCGACAAATAAGGCTTGCAGATCTTGGGCGAGTCCAGTCAAGACTGCAGCAGGCGGAGCTGACAAGGTTGCATTCTAATAATTCGACTTCTCGGGTGTAGAGATCATTGGCAGGTGATGAAATGGTGCACAAGTAATCAAAATGGTCCGACAGGTCCATGACGTTTCGGTCGAAGGCCCGTTGCGTTTCAGCTGTTCTCCAAATGTTCTTTGGGGTCCGGTGCCCCCCAGGCCGCTTTAATATGAAACGCACATTGGAGTATTCAAGCCTATGTCGTTGATCATTGATTGGTAGCAGCATAAATATTTAGCTTACCTTCTCGCACCATTGATTAAACCGACCGCGCTGTGATACAGCATAACTGTCCCTTGCTTGATGCGTCTTACAAATTTTGTATACACATCAAAAAGCAATCGCGCTCAGGACTTGTTCCAACTGAGACAGATCTCTGCCTCCTTTTCATAGATGGCAGCAAGGTTCACAGGATCTCCAGCTTGCTAATCTTGAAAAATCTCATGGGTTGATGGACTTGAAAGCTCCTCTAAGGCCGTGTAACTATTTAAATAATTGATATTTTCAATTTTTAATTTAAATTTCGAAAGTATTATACATAATGCTGCTACTATTTCACGATCTGTACATTATGTGGAAAGACGTACGGTTTAGTAGAAGAAGGCATTATTTTCTAGATAAGCCTAGCACGGTCTTGCTCAAGTTAAGGGTAGTTTAACTTTGACACAAAATATTAGGTTTGTTGTATGAAGCATTAGTCTTACGATAGTTATCAATCCCTTTTCATTCTTGTATTAAAATATATTGTATGAAAAAGCAGCTATAAATTCATTGTAACATGGACTAGAAAGGATATTCATACATTTATAATAATCTTTGTCATGATCTTTGTGTGAACCTTCGAGTGAGTCGCCTTAGGTTACTAGTAAACCGTATAAGCTACCGGGTCTAAAATCACACTTTTACGCCTTACTGTGATAAAATAGTTAGAAATTCTTGTTATTAACAACTATAGACCTAGAGAATATCGTCACCAGATGGTAAACAGATGGTTCGAGGCCTAGAATAAAATATAAGTCACGCTTAGCAATAGTTAAAGAAATCTCCTCCTTCGTATACTCTTACTAATAATCCGTATGACCAGCATAAACTTACTAAGAAATATGATAGGCTTAATTAAACCGGCTTGCCAAAATTGAATTTAGCAATCACAGGGAAGGACTGGTGCCAAAGTGCGACAAAATGTTTATCAATTACTCACGGAGTTAATTATGACGCTCTAGTTTGTACACGAAAAGAAGCCAGTCGGACTATTGTTAACCACTAGCATCGACGTTGCGCCATCTACTTATCAATACAGGCAAATTCCCATAATAATTGATCAGTTTGGGCTCCGGGAAATCTCTTAAAAGTGCCTGATTATGTGTATAAGGGACTAAGCGCCTCACTATCAAGTTGCAAGAGTGACCTCTAGGTTTTAAGTAAATTTGTTTACTTCGGGCCTAGGCATCACAAATTGTCACAAGGGCCTATGTAAGGGTGTTGGAACAGCTTCAATTAAGTAATATTCAACTCTGGTTCAAAAGGTGCCATAAAGATCTATCTTATCTACCTCTCCGGACAAGGGGATTCCATGTCTTTGTGCTCGAAATAATCTCGTATCTATCCTACAGCCTCGCGGACCTCCGTATACTCGTGTATCCGGAGCCTACCTATCTCGGTGATCGATCTAGGCCTTCGGCGACACTCGCGACACTCGTACGACTCCGTCAGCCTCGTATTGTGTCAATAGACGAGATCCGTGTGTGACAGAGGGCCAACAAAGACGGAAACGAGGTGATGCTAGTTGACATCGAAGCTGCCTTTACGTCCTCGCCTAAAAACTCCCTCCAAGCGTTTCTAGGTATTATCGGCGATGGTTATCGTGCGGCTTTAGTAGTTCCTGTGGATCTGCTAGCTTCGGAACTACCCTAAGAGGAACAACAGGGACAAATTGTTATTTCAAGACATAAACTGTCCTCTCTACGTACTTGACCGCTAAAGATTGTTGGATCACAGCTATAGAACTATGTTAACAATTGGACCTGTGAAAATCATTTCAATAGGTTTTTTTCATTATAGTTGGAGGCGGATCTAGGTGATGACATCTATCAACAGGAATTGTAGACAGCAGGCTAGGTGATCTATGAATCACTTCATTATTATACCAACCTACCCAAATGCAACATTGATCGAAAGAGAAAATAAATTGCGATCTATTATAATGTGAGTTCAATCGACGTTTCTTAACTCAATAGCCGTCGTGCTGTATAATAATCTGCAAATTGCGTTTCCTTATACTCTTAAAATATACATTGATTACGCAAATACATTTAAGGTTTCCAATAACCCTGGTAGAAGAACCGTTCCTTTTCGTTTCCTCGCCACGCCTAAAATAACTATAAAGATAACAGTGCTATCTATTAGTATCATATCATCTCACTTAAATTGACCTTTTCATCAGCCGGAACAAAAGAAAAGCCGCGACAACGACTCAAATCAAGGTTGTTGTCCAAATCTTGCCTTGTAGGTCAAGCCAAAGACTACCTATATACCAAAACCTTCCAAACTGTATGCAAACGGCAAGCACCCATAACCTTACATGCCTAAATAGGTACAGAATTAAGTATGAATCTACTTCCAACCCCAATCCCAGCATCTCGCAGCACGCAGTCACGGCCCCAGCCGTAAGCATAATCAGTGGCTGCAGACATCAGCGTGTTTCTACTTTGACAATGTACCAATACCACAGTGTGTTGCAGTTCCATCCCATGAAAAAAAACCCTCCCCAATCAGGTACACACCTTACCACGCATGGCATGTCTCAGTCACCACCCATACAGGACAGCAGCATTGAAAAAAAAGTTCCCTTTACGTCAGCGAGGTGCATACATGTCCCCACCTGACTAAGGCTCACGATAGGAATTGGAGTCCCTACCTACCTACTCACTTGCATACATATACCACCAGCACAACACGTAAGCGAGCATGCCAGGCAGGTAGGCCGGTAGGTATATGCGAGAGAGGACCGGGACTCAAGCTAAGTGATCTACGAGTTCCAGATCCGGCTTTGGGATCCCCAATTCTCCGAATAGTTGTTGCATACCATCTATCAAACAGATGTGGTACGAAGAATAACTCCCAACTATGTGTCCCACCCAGCGGCTATCCACTGCAACTATATGAACCGCCAGATGTGAACCCTGCAAGACGAAACAGAGTATGGCACAGTCCCAGTCAGATTCAGTTGGTTAAAAAACAAATCAGGTGAAGCCGCATTATATGGAGACATCATTCATTCATTTCAATTGATACAAAGTTGGTCCAAGTCTTTTGAGAAGATCATTGTAGTAAAATACAGCTCATGCCCTGCTTGCCTCCCCGAAAAGTAGCGATCCATCTGCTCACATTCTAATCTTCTCACATCTGTCACATCACACCTCATGGCCGATAATGCCTGATTTGAGCATATATACCGGCGCCGCTCTTCTGGATAATTTTCGCTAAATTCCATAATCTGTACATTTCCCGGTCTTGGTTGGTATGGACAGGCCACCGCAAGTCAGAAAAAGGGATTGAGTTCAGTATAGCGAGTGGATTATCAAAACAATTAGAGAAATCGTCCCAAGACGGCCGTCAAGACTCCGTTTCTCCACTCCCCTTTCAAGACATGATAGCGTATTGACGCGAGCATCACGTAAATATTGCCTCCTATGTTGTAAATGTATAGACACCGACCGATGGATTATGTATGCATATCTGGCCACCTGCCGGTAACCGAGGGTCGGCTGACCTGAAAAGTCGAACTTTTCTCTGCCGAATAAAACTCCAATGTTCTCCTGTGTGCGTAACCTCCTGCAGACATTTATCTGTTGAAATCCAGTGGTATATGAGGTTGTGGTATGAGTCGTTGTGCACGTGATGGTAAAGACCGCAAATCCTTTCCCTTTCCCCCTATATAAACCAAAGCGCCGGTTTCAATTGTGATGGCACAAGTCACGAGCCTGGGAAACTCTAGACGGGTAGAGATAGGTCGACGAACTAAGTATTCGGACATGACCCTCCCAAATATTTTGTCATGACAGCTTTGAAGTCATTTCATCAACGACAGCACCGCTGCCCCCACACTTTGCTTTCTTCTGTAAGTCAGAGCAGAGGCCGTCGAGATCGAGATCACCGGATTGCACCTTGGGGCAGCCTTGCAATTGTTCCCTATTTGTCTGGTCAGTTCTGCTTCCCACGATTCACCTTTCTTAACTTCTGGGCTTGGAATATAACTTGCCATATGTTGTTACATGTGAGTAGCTTGCCATTGGTAGCTGCTACAATAGTGTCTTCAGATTCCTTGCGAGCATCGATTTCAGCACATATGTCCTTCTTAGGCGGCTTGGGGCTGGGAACTGCCGGCGCATTGAATGGAGCCAAGAAGTCTGCATCAAACGCATCGTTGAAGAAGCTGTCATCGAAGGTGGTATTGGCTAAAATGTTGCTCTGTGGTTCACGATAGTCACCAAACAACTGCGGGTCAAACTGGCCCCCGTTTTGTTGTGATAGCCAATCGATATTGGTAAAGTCGAGGTTACCAATATTGCCCAGGTTGCCAAAAGCTATTCGACATGTTAGCGTGGATGCATCATGGGACCAAAATGTAGAGGGCTACTTGCCTGAAGTACTATCACTCGTCAAACCTGGGTGTTTTCTCCGATCGTAGTCAAGGTTTCAAGAGGTTTAAAACCAAGGGGCGATTGGGTAAAGGGTTCGGGAGATGTGCCGCAAGACGAGCTTGGCCCCATCACGGAGTTAGAAGAGGAGGATGGTGAGCCGGTGTTAGCCCCATTGAGGCTGAATTGGGCAGAATCTAAGCTAGTCCTTGAACCGCTGTTGCCAATTGTATTGTTGAAGAGATCCGAGTATTTGACCGTAGAGGCAAACGAGTCCCTCGCTTGTTGTCCCTCTGCGGTTTGAATCTGGGCCGAATTATCAGAGCCTCCAGCCTTGGACTGCTCTGGTGGGCTTGTCTGACTATTGGGACTGCGGCTGGATGATGGCGACGGATAGGTAGATGATTGCTTTGCACGTTGACTGGCTTAGGAGCAGGTGTTGGAAACATGCCAAATTTGGGAAATTCGAATTGAAAGTTAACATCATTGATGTTTTGAATCGCAGCACTGCCAAAGGTGGAATGGCCCCGAGAGCTGCTTGTTGATGAGCGCGACCTGCTGGTCATTACGGACAGTTTCTTCTTGTACTGCTCCAATTCAACAGACAACTTCTCTACTTGTGTTCGCAGCTGACTATTCTCATCGCTAGTAAGACTCGAAGCCTTCTCCAACTCCTCAACCTTAGTTTCAAGGTCTTTCAGATGCTTCTCCTTCCGTTCTCGGAAAGCACGCTGAGCTGCACGGTTTTGAGCCTTCCTTTTCTGTGTATGTGTTAGAGATCAAGTGCTTGAGCAAATCGCTAGCTTCCGACTCACCGAACTGGGTTCATTTGTGAGGGGTTTGCGGCCGGGTTTCTTTGGCAACCTTCCCCTCGCTTTCCCTCCGCTTTGCGCCATTCTCTTCTTCTTCGTCATCGTCCTCATCCGGATGACTCCTCTTATCCGAAGTTTCGTTGTCGGGTGAACTGGCCTTGGAGTTATCCTTAGCACCGTCACTACTTTCAGGGCTAGAGCCGGGGAGATCTCCAATCATCCGTGCATGGGTATCAAGTTGGCCGCCATTGCTAAAATCGAAATCGAAACTGCTGTCTGGTCCACCTTCGTACTCGTAATCGAGGAAAGGACTTTCGGAAGGAGCGGCTGATTCATCAAACGTTAAGGCCTTCTGGTTCTGGGCCGGCGAAGTGGTCAAGGAATCAGGCGTCAGAGACGCTTGGTCAACCTTAGCGTTATTTGGATGATTGGAAGTCAACGCCCGAAACAGCAGGTTCTGCTGCTGGGGGTGAGTATGAAGTTGGGAAGGATATTGGGCGAGCGGAGGCCATTGTGACAATTTGGCGTCCAAATGAATAGATGGATTAGAAGACTGGTAGAATCGAACTAACGACGTCACACGTCTATGAACAATTAATTGGGGGATTGGCGACTCCCTATAAAGAAGTCGCCGCTTCTGGAGTAACGGTCGACTTTCCAATTATAGAATGTTGTTGGTAGAGACAGAAGATAATAGGATACCGATTGATGGCTGGCTGGTGGGCGAGCGGATATTCTTCGCCCAGGTCAGGATTGATTTTGAGCCAATAGTCAAACCTACGACGGCTTGATAGTAGCTGGTAGGTGTGGACAAAGAACAGAGACTTCGCCCCTGGAATGGTACAGACTCGGATTAGAGAGTGCACAAGGTAGGAGGTAGGTAGTAGAAGATCGGAAATAGCTGCTGTCTGCCCTAGGTAGGCTCTAGGTCTGAAGACGGCGCTCGGTGTTTCGGTGGGTGGTTAATCCTGTAGCACGCTTCTTCGTAGCCTTCAGGTCTTCGAGAGGGAGGTGGCGACTTTCTTGGCCGTTGTCAGTTGCCCATTCCCGGCTGTTCGCGGTTGACCTTGACGGGGACTGATCGAGTGGACAGCTTGTCAACTCGATGATGGGTTGGGTTGGGTTGTCAGAAAACCAAGGACACGGGTAGGGCGGTAGGCAAGCAGGCGTATGCGTCGTCTGTTTCTCCCAGGGTTTAGTGTACGTGTAGAGTGGCGTGTGAGTATGGGTGTGGGTGTGGGTGGGCAGTGGGCAGTGGGCGATGGGCGATGTTCGATGGAGCTGGCTGCAGCGATAGAAGGAAATGGAGGGAGAAGGCCAAAAGCCTGCCAAAATCCGATTTGTAAGCTAGCCAGAATTAGAGTCGATTGGTCTACTTGGCACGTGGGGCTGCTGTACTGTACCATGTATATGTAGCCCGTCAATGCTGCAGAATGTACCTATGTAGGTGGGTTCCTGGTGGGTGGAGGGAGTTACATGGTGTACTTATATGTATACTATGTAAAAGCAAGAGCGCTAACGGAGGGGCGAAGACCCCCGGTCAGTCTCGGACATAGCGAGCTCGTGGACCGACAAGAATGTGGTCATGACGGCTGCTCAGTGGTCAGAGGTAGTTAGTGGTGGCTGGCTAGCCTGTCATCGTCTCGACATCGACTGTATTATGAGTAGGTAGGTACTGTATGTCATGCGCAGCAACATCAACACTGGTTCGCTTATCACCCTCGTCTACACCTTCTAGAAGCGTTCTTGAAGATTACAAAGTGCCACAAGTGCTGTGCCTGAAGCCTCAAGACTGCAGGTTTCACCACCACTCCAGGGAGATCTCGGTTCTGATGAGACATGGCGATGTCGTGGTTTAAAAGTTAAGACATCACTACAGATGAAATAGGTATGCCGAGGCACGAGGGTGATTCCTATAGCACTGGTACTATTCTACCTATCATAGGTAGGCAATGTTCTGTTGTCATAGCAAGTATACTTAAGTTGAACGACTATATGTACTAGGTAAAAGTAGACACTTGGCTTGACTGTTAACTAACTAACTAATTATCTTACAGTTGACTTAACTCCTCTTCTCTCTGAGTTACTCTGCACGAATATACGTACCTTGATATATACAGTGTGCATGCGGGCGAAATTTCCGCTATGACTCAATACACGCTACACTACCCTCCAGTACCATCCTTCGGACGTCAGACTACACTAGCTAGCGTTGTATCCAAGGAATGATGGCAAGTGGCATAAACAATACTAACCTTTTAACACTCATATTAATTCTTCTCAGGGAGTTTGTTTGACTGGGTCTGACTCGGCATTGTAGCTTAACCCAGCCGGACTGGTGATAGACATTGTCGACGACGCAACCGAGGCCACAGACCAAGGTACAGAACGGGCGATCAGTCAGGTTAACGCATTAACGTACAGCAGGCTAGACTCTTATCGTAGCGTCAGCGTCTGATCTAGATTAGGAGCTAATGTTAGCGTCAACCACGAGGCCGGTCAGGCCCTGGTGAGCAGCAGCAGCAGAACGATAGACGTTCTGGTGCCATACATCATGGGTTTGCTATGTGATGACGGTAGGCCAACCTCTTTGCGCGGTCAAATGGACCCCTTAGTGAGGACTGCATCTGCAGGCTAACGGGGAAATAGGGGCAACCGACCCTTTGCGAGTCGGTTGAGATGCACTCAGATTATAGTAGCCTGTAGGAAGATTTGTCTGGCATAGCGGAATCCCAGCCGCCCCTCAACGCCTTAGTGCACCAAGCATACAGACCGCTGCTTGTTATCAGGGGAGACCTCTTCCCATCTCTCGACTTACATATCCGTAAGGAACTATTTATTATATATCTGCTTGCGGTGGCGCTTGAAAATTTGTTAAAGGCAACACCCGACCCGCATCCCAAGCATGCAGACACATGCGTCCGACCCTTCTCCCATGACCAATCGGTAGTTGGGGTGGTATTGAGGGATGAACGCTAGCTAGTGTTAAGACGATCTTGGCTATCGGAACTTAAATCTTGATAGGTATGCATAGTAGGAACTGTTCGCTCTTCAACAATGACTACTTTGAATTAAGCTACATGTAGCAGATATCCTAGTAATCTAGCTACGAGTATGCTGGGCAGCGTACTTCGAAGTATATTTGATAAACGAATGTAGACCAGCCAGAACGGATCGAATCCCGAGCAACAACCTAACGATAGGTGCCTGGCCGACGCCTGGATATGACTAGGCACCTAACAACAAATGAGAATATGTTACCCAATCCGAGGAGACAAAGTCGTTCCAAGGTTTCCTTATTGACCACCTTTCGTGATATAGTTGGGATTTTTAGGTGGAAGAGATAGCTTTGGAGAGTAGCATCCCATTTGATTGGTCGATTGCAGGTTCAAGGTTCCCCGCATCAAACGTTTGAACCCTGATTAGTACCCTGATTGCCGCACCTGTCCGCCTGTTGTTCCAGTCCTTTGGCTTTGGGAGCACTATCCCAAAGGGAAAGGAAGAGGGGCAGGAGGAGGGGAACTTTCCCAGGCTAGGTGGTCGGGTTTCAGTGGTTCGGTACGGGGTACATATCGTATCACTGCGGTGTGTTGCACGTCAACGAAATCATTATCAACAGCCTTGTCACCTCTATTATCACATGGCCTAAATCAGACCACCGAGAGCACTATTCTAGCACCCAGCCATTGTTAATCTAGGCGAATATACATATTTCATATCGAATTTGTATATCTCGCCTCCACAGTAATTACGAGCCAAGCCGCGGTCTCTACTAAGATCCTGCGGCTCACCGGGTCCCCATTTGCAAGCCCACAGCCGCCCGATGAAACATCAGCCCGGCTCGCCGAACCACACGCTTTAGCTAGTCATGGATCTCGCATATGATCACATCGTCGAGCAGTCCCTCCCCAAGGATGATAGCGGCTCGGGCAACAACGGCCAGTCCTCGGACAGGAAGCCCGAATCGACTCTCAACCAAGATCTCCAGGAGGCCTACCGTGCCTTCTCCAGCAGCAGCTGGGGAAGCTGGCTCGGCGGCACCGTGAGAAGGTAGTCAAGCAGGTACGGCATCATATCATACGTGGGACGGGCTCTAGTCTAACTTGACCTCTTCACTTTATTAGGGCGAGTCCGTATACCGCGAAGCAAGCCAGGAAGTCACTCTCTCGGAGCCGATGCCTCGAGGGGCTTCGCCACCCTGCGAGCCCGCGCTCTCTCGTTGAGGACGGTAACAGCTCCCGCATCATCCCACCGGCCGAACAAGACGACGGCGATAAGGATAAAGATGCCGAGACGACCCGACGACATCGAGGGCTCCGGGATCATCGTCCGAAGATGCTTAGGTAACAAAGATTCCGAGACCGTCATCTCCCGTCTACGTAGCGAGGCCGCTAATCGGCTGCGGGACATTCAACGGGCCGAAGATGCGGCGGATGAGGCGCTCTGAAATTCGGCACGAACATTCGGGATTTCTTCCGGGACGCCATCACCGTGAACCCTGCGAGTTCGGATGCGGAAGGAGGTGGTAATCGCTTTGAGAGCAAGGATGACTCGGAAAGCGTTGATCCACAGCTCGCGGTACGACGCCAACTACATGTTTTGCATACCACCGAGAAGAGCTTCACCGAGGACCCCGCCACCACTGAGTTTGAAACGTGGGCTAAAGACTTTGGCGCCGACGCGAAGACAGATAATCAGCGCTGACCTAGCTAAATACCTGAGCTACGGGCTAATATGGAGAAGCTTGTTCCGGACCGGGTACCCTATGCCGACTTTTGGAAACGCTACTATTTCTTGAGACACAGTATAGAGACGGCTGAGGCTCGTCGTCGGGATCTACTAAAAGGTTGGTTTACATTATCCTGTAAGCGATTTATTCAACTTGCGCTAACATACAATGCAATCTAGCCGCATCTGCGGAAGAGAGATTGGATGGGGTGACGAGGAGTCTGATGAGGATTCTGAAGAGGAGTCGGACGAGGAATCAGACAACAAAACCCCTCCTAGCAAGCTGCAGAGACGATTCAAAGGCCTGGCTCCACCGAGTCTTCGACAACCATTCACCCACCCAAGCCAACACTTCTAAAGCCTGCCGAGCCTCGTAAGTCGAATGACGAGAAGTCACAGGCCGATAGCGATACTAGTTACGATCTAGTGGCTGCTTCTGGCAACCCCAGTCAGGCACCCAATAGTCCTAAGGATCCCGGAAGGCAGAGGATAGTGACGAGGAAGAGGACAGTGATGATGACGATGACGATGACGATGATGAAGAGGACAGCGACGATGAGGAATGGAGTAAACATGCTGAAGCCCTCATCCGAAGTTCGGGCCGGGCGAGTGGCAAGGTGGCCGAATATAAACACATTTTGTTTTGCGGAGTTGTCGCGGGCGTCTTTAGGTTTCTTGATGTTTGGATGGGCAGGGGCTTCTTGTAACTGCTTCTTTTCCCTCGCGACTCTGTATATTTGCGCTACCGCAGGCCTTGAATTCCTGGAGCCTTGTTGACCACAACGGATGTTGTTACCGGTGCAACCAATTGTCTGTACTGCTCCACTGTGCATCACCTCTTTTTTCTTGAGACTTTTTCAAATCCATCTTCGTCGATCTCTGGCTGGGTTTCTCCTTAGGAGCAACAGCTACTAAGGCGGCGCATCGTCCATTTCAATGTCAGCATTGCCGCTCTCGTCGTCATCATCGTCGCTTCCGCTCTCCCAATCTGTATCTTGGTCCGGATCCGCTGCAGCCTGTGCCACGACCTTCTTGCCCTTGGTGTCAAGCCAGCGTGCCCTCAACTCCTCGACGAGCGCGAAGTCGCCCGCGGCGCACTGGGTCCGGCACTTCATGATGCGGTCTGCGACCTCGGCTTCCGACTGGTCGTCGACATTGGCCTCAAACTCGTCGAACATGACTTGCAGGAGGTCTCCTCTATATCCTCTGCGATGGGTTCGTCGGGGAGCTTTTTGTTCTGAGGCTTTGTATTACTTTGCGACGTCCCGTTCGTTGTGGCAGAGGCAGCGGCTAGGTCGACGAAGCTAGGGAACAGGTCGACTATGACGCCCGCTAGCCAGTCTCGCTTGTCGGATGAGTCTGGCCCGCCCAGTTGTTCTGCACGGCGATTATGAGGGATTGCCATAGGTGGAGTGATATCGCGACACCCTGTTCGAATTGCTGCTGTCGGGTTTCTGGAGTGAGAAGGTTGAGTGTTAGTCAGGAATCTTTTTTGAGATGCGATGCGATAGTGGGGTTGTTCTCGAGATATGGCCGTGGAACTTGGGTTGAAGGGAATAGGAGAGCTTGATTCGATGATTGACGTACCGGGCGACGGCCCTTCTGCAGAATACGAAGCCATTTTGAACCGAGGTTTGGTGTTAGTTGCGTTAGAATATTTGATCGTAAAATGCTAAGGCGAAGGTGACATAGGAATGACTTTTTGCCCGGGTCACTTCGAACTCTCGACCCACACGCAGTGCGGCGTGGGTCATGGAGGGCATTTTTTCAGATAAGGCCCTTCTTGTGATTCTGCCGATCCTTACCGCTCGGTTATATGGCATGCATGAACCTGGATCAGTATTTCCTATTCGGGACAGCTTCGTCTGGGGTAGGTGATAGTTATCCGAAGGAGCTCTCGCAAAACCGTGCTCATAGGAATGACGTAGCATTGAGGACGGAACAAGACCATGCTCAACATTTGACAGGGAATGATCAGCGGAAAGTTATACTAACTTATTGTTTACAATGCAACCATTCCTGAGGCCCTACGTGTCGATTGAGACTATGCAACAAATAGAGATGCGAATCTAGCGCTAGCGAGTAGGCAGATGCTGCTAAGCCTAATTTGTCTCTCGGTTGGCTGGCAATGACATCACCCCTTAATTTCCTGATAGGATCGTCAGCCTTATTATTAGATGTTGTCGACCGCTCTGGCATGCGTTGAGCCCCGGCTATTCCAGCCTGGCTCTACACCGATGATCGCGAATCCCTCACATAAGCTTATATGAAAGGTTGCCTTTGTTCTGCTTTTACTAGCTGCCCTTGGAGTCCTCGAGACTCAACTCAGCCATCATGATACCGCTACAGTTTCTATGGCGGTAACGCCTACCGTCCTTTCGACTTTCTTATCACATGTATGTGTTACCTGATTTTACACCTAACACGGAGCTAGTATTCGCTTATGTGTTCCTGGCTCTGGATTGTTTCCTTTCGCCACGTTGTGGCTCGAAAGATTTGGTCGATGGCCCGTAATATTGATAAACAATGCTAACGCGTCGCTTCCTGGACCGGTAGTACCTCAACCGAAAACCTTTACGAGAAAGACCGACGGCCCTTATCATACGATGAAGGCTTACACCTGATTAAGTCATTCCTATCGTTTGCGGCTCAACACACAGTCGAGGAGTTGCAAGCTTTCACCTCACAATGGTCCCTCATCCGCAGTGGTAAAGGTCAAGGAGGTTGAGATCCCGGAGGGAAAACTCCTGGAGTCGGCAAATGCTCTGGAAGAGCAGCTGGGTCCTGAGGGGATCAAGAAGGTTGGCGGAAGAATTGGTGCAATGGAGACGCCCACAGAGCCCTTTAAAGCCGAATGGATCGAAATGCGATCGGATTATAACGAACGCACGAAGTCGGGCAATCAGGAAACCGGTCATGCTGTACGTCCACGGTGGTGGATATTACTTCGGCAGCGTCGATGAGCACAGATATCAGATGCAGAGACATGCCCGAAGCTCAAGGCCAGGGTGTTTGCGCCCAGATACCGCCTGGCACCCCATTTCCGTTCCCATGTGTTTACAGGATTGTCTGGCTGCATATCTGTACCTACTGCAGACGCAAGATCCATCCACTATCATCTAGCAGGAGATTCGGCGGGTGGCGGCATGGTCTTAAGTACGCTCGTCACTCTTAGAGATCGAGCCTTCCTCTTCCTGCTGGAGCTATCTTGATCTCGCCTTGGTTGATTTAAGTCACAGCTTCCCCAGCGTTTCCGGCGACTGTCCGTTGGATTATATCCCACCAAACGGATTTCATCATAAGCCGTCGCAATCCTGGCCGCCGCTAAATGCAGACGAATATGCTGAGTTAAAAGAGCAAATGCTGAAAAAAGCTGATACGAAACCGACGAAGCAAGCTTCAGTAGAGAACGGCATCAACCTGAGGACCTCAGCCAACTCGCCGAAGCTCAGAATCTAGATGCTAAAGCCCCGATCGAAAGCAGGGCAGAAACCACGTATCTTAGTATACATATTGATGGCAAAGAGGTCATACTTAAAGATCAGATTCAGGTGAGATGGTGTAAACAAGTAAAATAATGACTTTACGGGCTAATCAAGTGTCAGATGTACGCAACTAATGAACTATTGTCGCATCCATTGGTCAGCCCTATTATGCAGCCCTCGCTTGGCGGGTTACCACCATTGCTTATCATGACTGGTGGCGAAATTCTTCGAGATGAGCAGATATACCTCGCCACAAGTGTGCGATCCAGAGAAGTACCTCCCTGGAGATGTTTACATGAATGAAACTGCACGAGAGCAGGTATCGCGTTTCAAGCCAACCGACGTTCAGCTGCAGGTATGGGATGATCTGTGCCATTTGCTCCACACTTAGTTCACTCGACCGGCCAAGCACATGTACAGGTCAATCGCGCAGTTTGGAGCGTGGGCCCTTGCTCGGCACAGAACTGAAATCGATATATTGGATGATGATCAGATTTCCGTCATCTCCAGTTCCGGTTCTGACTCTGAGCAACCGACAGCCCTGAGCAAGAAAGAAGCTGAATTGCCAAAGACTGAGGAAGCATGTCGGTAAAGCCGGTGATCCTTTGCCACCGTTCAAGAACCACATGATCCGGCACGGGTAAGCCGCCACGGCATCATTAGACATCTGGAACCCGCCACGAGCTTCCCGGATGCACGCTCGATCCGAATGAGGTCGGCGTTATCAGCAAGGGCCGGTTACGAAGTGGCTCGAGGCGCGTCGTCAGTGGATAACCGTTTCAGCAACGTTCGCGTTAAAGTCCACAAGAAACGCCTTAAGGAGATGATGGCGGGATACCAGGGGTTCGACGGCGAGACGCCACCTCCAAGCGCACTAGCCGCACGACGCAAGGTCGCCGGTGAGCTTGCGGTCAAGGCAAAGAGGAAGAGTATGGGTCTCGCCCTATGGTCGCTCTGGGGCTCAAAGCACGATGAGATGACGATGCAGAGGGAAGAAGAGGCCGACAAGGCGCCCGAAGTCAAAGTCGCTACGAAACAAGAAGGCCATGGCGCACGCTCGCCCTCAGATCCGAGAGCAGGAGCGGGACGTCGCGAGCCAGAGACCGGCGACCAGCCGAACTCATTCTAGGACAAAGATTGTTCGAGACGAGAACCAAACGTCGGCATCGTCGATCCAAACACTCCCATCGCGACTCTGATGGCTAAGCGGGAAGGCAAAGCACCCCAAGATGCCACCGGCCACTGTCGGTACAGATAGCAGCTCGCTTTCGCCCAATTATGTACCGCCGTCGACTGGGGTCGCGGGAAACGTCCAATCGTCAGTGGTATTGCTGTGCCGTTCAGCCTAGACAAGGAAGCTGAAACGGCTAGTATGATCACTTTGACCTCGACGATGGACCAGTCGCGTGTCGCGACCCAACTTCACTCGGCCCGGAGATGGATACTGTGCCTACTCCCAGTATTACGAGGTCAAATCGGATCTGCCTAGTGAGCCAGTGACTCCAAGCGGAAGACGCCAACAGACGGGGACATCGGCGTCCGTCAGTCCTCTGACGACACCTCTCCCGGCTGTGGAGAACGCCCACCATTGAGACCTTTGTGACCTGCGCAGGAATCTACCTAAGGCTCAATGAAGCCTCGATCCAGTCTTTTTTAGGCAGGAGAAGGAGGAAGCACAGCGCAAGACGTTATACCCAGGTCTTTTTGAATAGCTTTTATTTTGTATACCCTCGATCGTAATAGTTGTAGTATATATGCGTAACGTAAAGTCTTTCAGTTACTAAGGTTTCCTCATTGGGAATGGTAATACATTGCATCTAAATTCCTTGTGTGTGTACTTGTCCATATGGTAGTACATTTGTGGATAGACATCGTTGGGTTTGGTAGTGCCGACAGAGCTAGGTTAGACATCTCGGTTGCTCTACCGTTTTAGGAACATATCTGTTTCCTGACTTTGGTATTCTTCGGCACGGCGACTTGCCCCCTATACTACTACTCGTTTTACTTTCGTGAACTCAGTAGTGGGGATCAGAGTCCTCTCATCCTCTAAATTTAGAGCCGGTTGCTTAATCCAGTCCATTCTCAGCCTTCCACCGATCTAGATATAATTCGGGGCTCCTCGGACCCTTCTCGTAGCCTTCGTAACGGCCCTTCGTAGCCTCTATCTTGGCGGTGACGAAGGGGGTTAACTATATCTCAGGGAGATATGGTTAGCATTTACACCGTCGACAATGGTTACTTAGTGAGGTGTGTCTACGCATCTTCCCTCTGCTGACGCGCCCGCTTCTTCCCAGCCTGTCTCTGCCCCAGCTACTATATTGGGAGCATGAGAGAAGCGACCAGCCCAATCACCCAGCTCATCGATCCGACCATGCACCCCGCTGGCTATCTCCAGGTATAGAAAAACAAAATGAGATAGGTATAACGCACCTTGAAGTCCTCGAGGCCGGCGGGCACGACATACGTCCGCACCTTCTTCCACTCGATTATGTAGCCACCGTGCTTGGTATGTCGGCCATGGATCCGGTGCGCGTACCCTTATAGTAACCCTTGTTGATGTCTTTGGTCGTCAGCCGGAATTTCCTGAATTGCTTCAGGAGGGCTCGTGTAGGCTGCATTTTTGTATGATTTTGTTGTCCTTCCCTTTTCTCTCTCCCTCTCTTTCCCGCTTCTTCCTGTCCGCTTCTACTTTCAGCGGTTTGTCTAGAGCCGCTGAAGTGTACCCGCTCTTCGATTGGGGTATCCTATAGTGTGGCTCTTCTGCGTATATGGAGAGACCAAGTGAGGTTGCAATTACACCGCTTGTGCGTCGCTGCCTCTCTAACGACCGAGGTGATGTGATGCGTCGTCTCGCCCTGCCCTTGCGATTCTAGAAAATCCAAATCGTTAACAGGGTCGGTTAGAGTGGATCCTGGGACTTTAGTGGGCCACCCTCCCGCTGACACTAAATAAAGAGCTGATAAAAGCTCCCCCACTATCGCGATAAGAAAAGTTCTAGCAATCGATTTATCGGTATGGTGAATTCAAGGTTATCTCCAGCGAACGAGCATATACATCATACTCCTTCCGAATTTAGACGACGTCGTGCAATTTCGAGTCCACTACAGCTCGGTGGTAAGCGCCCAGCGGCCTAACCACACAGTATACAAAGCGACCATAGCCCCCAATGCCTGGTCGTCAAGCGCACGGCCGGCCGCTCATCGCTGCCAACGGTGGCGGCAAAGGAAAGAACAAGCGGTCGAAGGCGAAGTCGAATAGCAGAGCTCTAGGCGCCTATGCCGCCGCCCAGGCAGAGGTCGGAGATCAGCAGAAGCACACTCCGCGATATCGCCAGCTCGACGCGGATCTCGACGATGGTGCACCGCGCGGGAAGCATGCGCGAGATGACGATGACGACGAAGATGACGACGAGGACGACGAGCGCCCTCGGAAGATGCGCCGTGGGGCGAGGCGAGGTGGAGAGGGAGAGGACAAGGTCGAATATGGCAGTGATAGCTCTGGCAACTCTTGGCGTGTGAATGCGGTGGGCTCCGACGATGACTCCGAGATTGATAGCGACGAGGCTTTTGGCGAGAGCGACGAGGAGCGTTTTGCACACTTCAAGTTCCCGGGTAGCAAAAACAAGAACAAGAGCAAGAACAAGAAGAAGCAGCCAAAGGAGGTAAGCCAGGCACGCGCAGGCTTAGAAATCCAATTAGTGGCATAGCTAATTGCGGATGTAGGATGATGACGACGAAGACGACGAAGACGAAGATATCGGCGACGCTGACGGTGCTTCGCTTGGCTCCGATGCTATAGATCTCGCTGATGCCCTGGACATGTCAATGTCGGATGATAATGATGATGAGCCAGATGGCGACGATGAGGAAGGGGAAGACGACTCTGATGCCGAAGACGGAAACTCCAGCGACGAATCCTCCGATGTTGAATCGGATGATGAAGGCGACGAAAAAGAAGCAGGCATCAACGCATGGGTGTCCCAGTTTGCAGGAGCCAAGAATGGGAAAGACGACGAGGTGCAGACAATTTCGAAACCAAAGCTTGGCCTCAAAGAACTTGGTCTCTTGAGTGTAAAGGATTCGGAGCTCAAGAAGTCGCTCAAACTTATGACCAAGGACGAGCGGGCTACCAAGAAACAAAAGCTCGAGGTTCCCCTAGCGCGACGGGCACAAGCGAAACTCGATCGTGAAGTTGCCTATGAGAAAACCAACGAGTCTCTGGGCCGCTGGCTCGAAACAGTCAAAGCCATGCGTAGGACAGATACCAGTCTTGTTTTCCCTCTGCCTCAGCACGACACAGGAGCAGCGCGCCTCGACAACACCGAGCTTGAGCCACTCAATCAGAAGACTGCTGGGACGGAGCTTGAAAATACAATCATGGCTATCATGGAGGAAAGCGGTCTAGGCATAAGCGCCGAGCCAAAGAAAAAAGCCGTGATAGTTGATGAAGATGGCCAAACCATTTCAAGGAAGGCTATGCTCCAGCAAAAACGTCGTGAGAGAGAGCTTCAATCCAGAGAAGAAGCCAGAGCGAAGCGAATAAAGAAGATCAAATCCAAGGCCTACCATCGTGTACACAGGAGGCAAAGAGAAAGGGACGAAATGAAAGAGCGAGAGATTATGGCTGCATCCGGCGAAATCGATAGTGAGGAAGAACGAGAGGCTCGTGATCGTCAGCGTGCGGAGGAGAGAATGGGTGCTCGACATAGGGAGAGCAAGTGGGCTAAGCAGGCCAACAAGAATGGCCGGGCTGCCTGGGATGAGGACGTCCGTGTGGGAGTGACCGAAATGGCGAGACGAGATGAAGAGCTTCGTCGTCGTATCGAAGGAAAATCCACAAACAAGGGCTCAGACGATGAATCTGATGCCTCAGATGACTCGGCTGATTCTGACGTTGATGAAAGGATAAAAATTCTACGAGAACTCAAGAAACTTGATGCTGCGGAAGATTCTGAGCCGAAGTCAAAACTCATGAACATGGAGTTTATGAAAAAGGCGGAGGCCAGACGGAAGCAGGAGAACGATGAACTGATAGCTGATATGAGACGGGAGCTCGCTTCAGATGCCGAGGATCTAAGTGAATCTGATCATGGACCTGAAGACGTCGGCAGACGGACGTTCGGCCAGTCAAATGACCCCAAGCACGGACTCAAGGCTAGTAAGCCAAACAAGAAGACAAAGACGGATAAGGCAGACCAAGCTCAGGAGGATATAAGTAACCCTCAGCAGCCGACAACGAGCCGATCCAAAGTTCTTTCAGCCCCAGTTCCCCAAGATAACGATGTAAACCGGACGGCGGGCGCATGGAGTCAGCCAACGGCGTCTGGGTCTTCAAAAAAACAAAGGGGCAAAAAGACAGGGCCAAGTACGGACGTATTGGAGATTGATGTCAACTCTGTAGCCATATCCGCTCAGCCTCAAGCTCCAGCCAAATCCAAAACCAAAGCGCAGAAAAAGGGCAATACGACACAAGATGATTACTCATCAGACGACGAAGAGCAACATATGCCTGTCCAGTTTCGGGAGCAGGAGCTCATCGAAAGAGCTTTTGGAGGTTTGGACGTATTCGAGGCCGAGTTCCAGGCTGAAAAAGATGCCGCCGTCGCCGACGATGATGAGAAAATGATTGAGACGACGTTGCCTGGGTGGGGCTCCGTAAGTAACATCGTCCATAAAATTAAATGCATACTTGGCGGATAATCCAGAAGTGCTAACATTCGGTTTTTCCTTCAGTGGGTTGGCGAAGGTGTCAAGAAACGCGAGAATCAGCGCAGGTTCTTCACGAAGAAGAGGCGTAAAACCTGAGGCACGCCAGGATTTCAAGAACAACAGGGCAATAATTAACGAGAAACGCGTCAAGAAGGTTAGTTCTCGTCTCCTTACCTTCATTGGCGAATCCCTATCATCTTCTTTGTCGTCCTTCACCATAATGATCTTTCATGGAGCACGTATCTAACGAAAATCTGCACAGAACGACAAGTATCTCGCCTCCCAACTACCTCATCAATACGAGAGCAGAGCACAGTACGAGCGCAGTCTACGTTTGCCCATCGGGCCTGAGTTCTTAACCAAGCAGTCATTCCAGGACGCCACGAAGCCGCGCGTCATCATCAAGCAGGGCATTATTGCGCCTATATCCAAACCTACGCACTAATGAATTGTCGGGGACGGCTTGGGTGTGTCTAGCGTTGAATGGGTTATGTATAGGCATAATATGGTAGACTAGATATAGAAAACAGAGTCAACTATGTGAAAAGATATAGAGACGTGAGTAAAATGCGATAGGACTAATATATGAGTGCCTCGTATTACGTAGAGGATGATAGCCAGTTTTACCATGTAACCAGAAATCCATCTGTCTTCCATCTGTGACCAATTACTTCACTAAATCTTCCAACTTCAGACCACGATGCAAAGGTGTCAAGTCCACATCTTATCCGCTTCTTATTAATCTAGGGTATATTGTATTAGCTATCATCCACACATATCGCCACTCATCAGTCCTCCTCATCACTACTATCCCCAAAGATGGCTTTGAGCACCTGCTCCTGCGCACGCTTGCCCTCGAGCGCCTCATTGACATCCGGTTTGACTTCGACCGGAGCCTGTCGCTGTGCCGCTCTCGTGCCGGCCTCCAGCAGCCCCTGGTTTCCGCTCTCCTCTGTATTTCGATTCATGTTCATATCATCATTATGATTGGCACCTCCATCAACAGAAGCAGCCGCCTGAGCCTGTCTCATCAGCTCATCAAGGGTCACCGCGATGCCCTCGCTAGCACCCATGCCCATGCTCATACCGGCACTCGTCCCAGGAGCTTTGGCACCACTCGAATGCATCTCGGCGTCGGGCTGCACGTGCGCGGGAGGGCGGACATTGAAGCGTTTACACAGGAGTCTCGTGGGTAGAAATCCCTCACGGACCTGGTCATGGCACCATACATGCCTAGTTTCGCCGCTTCTTCGGCGGGGTCCTTCGGTTTCTCTGGGGTACATGCAGGAGGTCTTCGCCTCCTTTCCCACCCCTCCTCCCGTCGCGGTAGATGACGTCGTGAACCGCGAGGCCATGAGTCCCGTCATGGGCTTGAATATGCGCGCGCAGCTTACGAACTCGTGGAGTTCGCGCATCCAGTCCTGCGCCCTCATCCCGACGGGTTTCGTGGGTATCGTCTTGGCGAAGCCCGCGACGTGCTCGAGGTACGCGCGGTACCGTCCGCGCTTGCCCTCGTCGTCTGCATACGGCGCCGGCCCGGACCCGCTGGCCCCGCGTGCGAGGGCCGCGATCGCCGTCGCCTTGTCGAGCTCGGGCAGTTGTCGCAGGAGCTCCTGCTGCTTCTCGGCCTCCGTGAGCGCGAACTCGGCTGGCACCTCCCCTAGTGCCGGCGGGAGATTCGACTTGCCCGTCGCGGAGGCGAGACGCTCGCGCGCTTCGGGGGACAGGAAGTCAAAGACTGATTTCCCGGGTAATTGCGCCTCGCCTAGCAGAGCTGCGCGTGATTTGGGGTCGAGTTTAGATGCCTTTGCTGCGTCGGCCGTGGACACGTAGTTAGCATTTTCGGCATCGGCTTTACGCTCCTTACTGGATTTCCAGCCTGGGGATTTGTGGAGGCGGGTATTTATCTTCTGAATTGATTGAGGATGTTAGAGCGTCGGTTTCGGCACCGAAAATAAAGCCGTCTAGTGGGAGTCGGCCATCGTGACATTTCCGTAAGCTCTTGCTGGACCTTGCTAGGATATTTTTTCTTGATCTGAATACCGGTACGGCGCCAACGGCTGGATTGGCCGTAGTGGTACCAGCTTTCCTCTCTTCTTGTCGCCCCCTATTACCCGGTTATATGATATCTTCGGACCAATCTCGTATGGGTCTTCGTCATCGGAGCCGTTATCATTCAGGATGCCTATCCCCATGCCTCCCTTCCCGAATTTATTCTTCTTTTCCTTCTTCAGTGACCCCGGTCGTCGTAACGGTGCACCCAGAGTCTCTTCGTCGGAGCTCTCACCAACTTCCGTCTTAGGGGTTCACCAGCGGCGCCAACCTCGATTCACCCTCGTATCCTAGACCTTTGTGATCCGTTTTGCGGATAAAGGCGATCATGGAAACGTTGTCCGGTGCGAAGAGGTAGGTCTCTTCGGCATTCTGCGTCGCGCCTGGTTTGCCGCCCATCTCAAGCCTAGCTTTCCGGCGCACTTTGGCCCGATACCCTGTCCATCTTTCCACCCCATGCGCCTCAGGAGCTTGACACCCATAGTCTCTCCCTGGACCCGAAAAAGGTCCGCCAGGCCACCACGTCGGACGCCATCCTCCTCGGTCGAGCCTAAGCCAGCGAATCTTGCGCGGTCTGTAGCTTTTCGGCCTCGGCTGCGTCTGCCAGGTCCTCCTCGTCCATGAAATCTTCTACGCGCTGCTGCGACGATTTTTCCTCGGCTTTGTGGCGATTTGACCGGGACGACACGAAGGTCGAGGCGTCCAACCTTCCTTGGAGCCGACGGTATTAAAGTAACCAGCGCTCCACCCGCCGGTGAAGGCACCGTGCAAGCGTTTTCGGCCATGCTCATCCTCACCTCCTGTTTCCAGACAGGTACGTACGAGCCGTCATCGCGGACCTCCGGTCGAGAGGCGGTAGCGGGGTGCCGAAGAGAACGAAGGGGGATTGCTGGGCTTGGAGATCGGCTTCGAATTGCGCCCGGTTTCGTTTGTAGGACATTGGGGCCTTGCCAGCGCGTAAGGCGCCTTACGGGTCTATCATCGGGTTGGCAGCAGTTGTTTGGGCTATTGAAAGAATGCGCAGGAGCTAGCTAGTAAAGGACAACATATGAAGCACAATTAAAACGTAGATGGTCCATGTAGATGGCATGCATTACCTAGGTAGCTAATAGCAAGGTAGGTAAGGTACTGATAAGCAGGCACGGGAGTTTATCGGGGCCATATTGTGGGGGCAAGCACTCCCTGTTGAGAGTTCCAATGCTATAAAACCCGACTGGCTAACTAAACCTTGCCTAGACACAGACAAGCAGGGAGCGTTCATCATTCATGGAGGCTACATAGGTACTAAGTAATAAGAAGCTGGGTCCCACGTCAATATATGCCATAACCCGGCCATCATTCAAGATATGTGATAAAGGCACATTAGGTCCAACTTCGGTAGAGAGGCCATGGCTTACTCATACACTTCAGGATTCAGTAATTAAGTTCAAGCGAACTGCTGTCAAATTTCTTTTACATGCAGAAGCATCTAACGCCACACGAATGAGAAGATCACTTATGCAAGTCTTGCAGCTTTCCTGGGCATCATCAAATGCAATGGACCAGTGAGATGATGAGCTGTAAAAGTAGTACTTCGCTTAGACAGAAACGGGACAAGCCCGTCTATGTCGTCATGCTGGTATGTCTTGTTGTGGTCGAGGGCTCGCCGTCGGACCGCCACTCCAACTACCTAGCTGCTACCTTAGGTAGCTTATCGATGGCAACGATCCACTGCATCAACATCCTTTCTAATGGCAATGATTCAGGGCCATTTGACACGAGTCGGATAAAACGGAATCGGTACAGTGACGCTATATCATATCACGCTACCTAAGGTAGTCAGTCTCTAATCTCACTGCCAGTCATGCAGAGAAGTTTCACTTTGGGGGACACAAAAATCCTTTCGGTAGAGAGTACCTACCTAGACCTTGACGGGCATCACTGTTCGCTGTCGTCATGTCATGTTTGACGCCCCGAGAAACGTACTGTTCTAGCTCCCTATGCACCGTCACCTTATATCTCCACATCAGCAAAATAACTATTAAACTACGCATACCTACCTACTTACCACTACACTGACTATTGCTAGGCGTGGTCCAACCCACCGTACCAAACTGGTCAGTGGAGAAAGGGTTTCTCCTGGTTTCATTCATTTCCTTCAGCCAAAGCTGACATCTAAAATGAGAGCGTTAGGCGAAGAAATTGTGTAGCATTGTTTCGTTATTATTTTCTTTCCTCGTGAATCAAATCATCTAGCCAAGCGAGAGTTGTCATATCATTGTCTGGTAATTTTACTATCTAATTAATGATGGAGAAATGTTCATCGCGGTAAAACTAATGAGGAAAAGGAAGCAACCTTGGAAGTTTCTTAGAGCTATCGCACCGCATCTAGCAACCCCTCACGAGATATCACGACAGATACAACTTAGCTGTGGGCCCCGCTGATGTTAGTGTGTGTAAGTGCTGTTCCGAAGGTGTGAAAACAGCATGAAACATCTTACTAAGTGGAATACAACATGCCCTCAACTACTCAGGTAATTTATTCAAATGGAAGCCAAGTCACGACAATGCCTTAGCAATCAAGGCGAACTTACACATGAGTAAATACCTAGGCAATTGCTTCCATCACCTTGGATACTTATCCGAAGATAGCCAGCATTATCAGAATGGGGGGCTTGAAGTACCTAGTCGATGTTGTTAAATTCCTGCATGTGCCTAGCACGCTCTCTAACTGGGAGGTACCCTACATGTAGCCTGCCTTCTAGTCCACCACCTTAAGGTCCAGATTGTACAGCTCATCACTTACCATAACATGCTACCACCACATGCAATGCAGTCAAGATCTTGATCTAATCCACCATCTTTGTACGCATAGGTCATTAATATATGTATTTCGACCTGCTGGCTTTCAGCCTTTTCTGCTACCCCCTCCCCCTTTTTCACCTTATACAGTACATCTGCCTACACACCCAGCCGCCCCCGCTGTCTTCCTGGTCTTCCTGGTGGAGGTACCTCGCACTACATCCACCGCATACTTTTTACCTAGTAATTGACCAGGTAAAATACTTCCAAGGTTTACTATTACCACTATTACCAAAAGATCGCCTTGCACCTGCCCGAATTGCTGTGCTGGCCCGGCGTGCTCGTTCGCTGGTCCTCGTCACAAAGCAATGTCAATGCCTGTCACTGAACAGCAACACCAACAACATCGCGACCATCCTCACCGTCACTCATCAACTGCCTCGTCATCCCGTACCCACCCTCATCATCATCACCAGCATCAACATCATCCTAATCCTCATCCTCATCAATCACAACACCAGCATCAGTCCGATCATCAAGCCCAGCCACAGCCCACCCGAGCCCACTCGACACGTTCACGCCCAACCTCGACGGGCCTGAGCACCGACGACGTTGACAACAACAACATCAACAACAGCAATCGCCGCCCCACTCCCGCATCGATCTGTCTCGACCTCTCACCACCAACGCCATCACGGTCGCCGACACTCGGGCTCCGGGTCCGTGCGTGCAGTCCAGGACGTCCTACCCCAGCAAGACTATGAAACCTCGAACGTAGCCCATCAGTCCAAGCGAAACTCCAGCAAAGACCGCCCTCCTCCGGTCTCCCGAGGCCCCGACCCCAAGGGCGTCCATCGCCGTGCCAGCACCCGCTCCAACCACTCCTCCCACAACAGCGACATGGCCGCTGCTGCTGCTGCGAACAACAACGGCCCTGCTGCCGTGCCTCCGGTCATGCAGGCCGCCGCTGATGCTCGTGCCACGGGCGCCAAGCAGAGGACGACGCGAACTTCCATCCCGACTCAATCTGGCAAATGGATCTTAGGGAAGACCATTGGCGCTGGTAGCATGGGCAAAGTGAAGCTTGCACGTAAGGAGGACGGGACTGAGCAGGTTAGATATTTCTTGTTGCCCTTATCTTGCTCCTACTTCTCTCTGTCTTACTTGTGGCTCATTCGTCTTGCCCTTTTATTATGTGATTTCGTTCGTATTGACACACCTGTCGTAGGTTGCATGTAAGATCATCCCGCGCGGATCTACTGAAGACGGGCATCATACTCGAGCGGAGAAAGAGAGGGCAGACCAGTCCAAGGAGATACGCACTGCGCGCGAAGCTGCCATTGTCACGCTCCTGCAGCCCCCATATTGTGGTTTGCGAGATGTTGTTCGAACTAATTATCATTGGTACATGCTGTTTGAGTATGTAAATGGCGGGCAGATGCTCGACTATATCATCTCCCATGGAAAGTTGAAAGAGAAGCAAGCCAGAAAGTTTAGTCGGCAGATCGCCAGTGCTCTCGACTACTGCCACAGGAACAGCATTGTTCATCGAGACTTGAAGATCGAGAATATCCTTATCAGCAAGACAGGCGACATCAAGATCATCGACTTCGGTCTTAGCAACCTCTTCTCTCCGAGAAGTCATTTAAAGACCTTCTGTGGTAGTCTTTATTTTGCCGCGCCCGAGTTGCTCCAAGCCCGCGCCTATACTGGCCCAGAGGTTGATGTGTGGAGTTTCGGTATCGTTCTCTACGTCTTAGTGTGTGGGAAAGTCCATTTGATGATCAAAGCATGCCGGCTTTGCATGCAAAGATTAAGAAGGGAGTGGTTGATTATCCAGGTTGGCTATCAAACGGCAAGTGAATATGAGTATTAGTGGACTTTTGACCGTCAGAGCTAACAGGTAACCCAGAGTGCCGACACCTTCTCTCGCGCATGCTTGTCACAGACCCCCGGCAGAGGGCAACAATGTTTGAAGTTATGAATCATCCCTGGCTCACCAAGGGATACGGTGGCCCACCCGAGAACTATCTACCTCAGCGAGAGGCTTTGACGCTTCCCCTAGATCCTGAAGTGATCAGCGCCATGACTGGATTCAACTTCGGGGCCCCAGAGGCAATCAAATCACAGCTTCTAGACTTATCGAATCTGAAGAGTATAAGCGAGCAGTGCAGTTGCTACAGAAAGAAAAGGAGATTCCACCTGCTCCAAAAGATCCAGAAAGAAGCGTGGGTTTGGCTTCGATTTCTACAAGCGACGAAACTCTACTAGTAGTAGAGACAACTTGACAGCCCCTAGCTCCGAAGCGCTCCAAGCCGGCAGTGACCCCTTAACGCTTTCAGCCCGCTTGTTTCGATCTATTATTTGGTAAAGGAGAAACAAGACCGAGACAAGGTAGAAAAAGTACCAAAATCGCACGCGCCAAAAAATGCGGCCGATACCCCTATGCCCGAAATCGTTCCTCCCCCAGAAGCTCACACCAACACCTCAACGTATGAAATGGCTGGAGAGAAAGCCACGGGTGGTAGAACAAGACCTCGAGCTAGGACTCATGGCGAAGATGACGCCCAGAGGAAATCAAAAAGCCTCAGCCGCAGACAAATATTCCTACACCTCCAGAAGCCCTGCTGAACCACCACCCAGAAAGGAAAGTACTGCTGCAGGAATCCTGAGGCGATTCAGCACCCGACGCCGAAAGGAACCAGAGAGGCTAGACAAAGATCGATCTCACCCTCCTGTAGTCAAGTCCACTCACCAGCAGCAGAGACACCTACAACACCACGCAAAAGTTTCAGCATCCGAAGATCACGGGGGCGAGATCAAGATGAACCACAGATACCAAGGCTCAGGTCCGGCAGCAGTCAGCCTCAACACCGAGATCTTCTCAGTCCACCACTATCAGCCGGGGCTAATTTTTCCGAGAGCACAAAGCACTCGGACGTTCCACCAGCGTCAACTCGGCAGACTATAGAAGGCGGCCGTTCGGCTCCGCTAGTAGGATTGTCAAGGAGCCGCCGCCTACAAGCGGTTCAGACCAGTCAGCAGGTGCTGATAAGCCGCCTCCGGAGCATAATAACACTTTGAATTCTCGGGGCACCTCTATGCGAGCACGGCCTCTAGGGCATGCTCGTCGTGAGAGCATTCAGGCAAGAAGGGCGCGAAGAGAGGGTGCAAGGGCAACCGACCTACTTGAGGAAACTGACCAAGATATTGGTGACGGAAGTGGGAACTCGGCCGAGAGGTTAGATGATTCAGAATTGGCTAAACCGGTCTTCCTTAAGGGCCTTTTCAGCGTTTCTACGACATCAACCAAATCTGTACCATCCATTCGCAAAGAACTAAAGAGGGTTTTGAAACAGCTAGGCGTTGAGTACACAGAAATTAGGGGAGGGTTCACCTGCCGACACACGCCTAGTATCGATATCAAAAAGATCGCAGACGTACCCGAGAGCCCGGCTCTAACTCCGGGCAATCGCCGGCGCTTCAGTTTCGGCATTAGGAGTGAGCGAGAACGGGAAGAGCTTCGAGAGATGGACCGAGTGCCGCATACACCCCGTACTCCCGGGAAAGCACCTGCGGACAGGGGCGACTCTACATCTGAAGTATCCGACCAGGACAGTGTTCACCGAGAAGTTACCGGGTCTTCGAGACGAGTGCCGGGTGAGACTACGACACATGTTCAAAGCGATTTGGGCGGGAGCATGGTCCTGGAATTTGAGAGTCATTGTCAAGGTCCCTCTGCTCTCACTGCATGGTATTCAATTCAAACGTATGAAGGGGAACACATGGCAGTTCAAGAGCATGGCGGACCAAATTCTTAAAGAGCTTCGGTTGTAAGCCTAGCACTCGTTACCGAGGAGACTTGGCAGGCCAAACCTTCTCATCATAGTCATGGACGTTGCGGTTTCGTAAAAGAGGTGGTTCGGCAGGTGTCCTGGTTTGCCAGTTTGCTTGTGAAATTAGCGATGGATGAGTACACGTCTAAGAGCAAACTCTGCAGCAAAGTGGTAGTGAACTTCTTTTTTAATCAAAACTAATCTATATGTCTTGGGAACATAGACAGATGGCGGTCGTTCGGTTGAATAGTTTCATTTCGTTGCTATGCCGCCACCGACAGCAAATCAGAGCCATGATCGCCAACAAGGCCTCCTTAAAGAGACAGGTAGACAGACAGACATACAAGCAGAAGCGAACGTCCCCTGAGGAAGAGAGAAGAGACACACACACACACACAGAGAGAGAGAGAGAGACGGGGATGGTTGTATAAGACTAATATGATTTCGAGGCAAGGATTAGCGAGCCGGGCTTGACGACGATCATGTTTCCTAATAGTGAATATAAGTAGTAATGTAGAAAGTGCATACATTGATTGTCACAGTGGTTGGTTGTTTTGCCAATGTATGTAACTGTCTTATGTATAGTAAAGTGTGGAAACCCAACCCGAACCCGAACCCAGCCAGGTATTTCAAGTGAGATGCATGGTAGTACCTCGGTAGGTACGTACATATAGTTATCAGATCTGAATCATCCAGCGGAGGAAGCCGTTCATTCGGTCCACATTTCGTCACCATCGGTATCTGCAGGAAAGCAGGTTAGAGGTTAGACCTGCCTTAAATTCCAAGCATTCAGACAGGTGGCCCGTGCGCCGCAGCACCTACGCAAGTGGCATCAACTGCCAACCTTGGGGGAACGCAACCTACCTAGCACAGAACCATCCCGTCCGGTCGATACAGCTCAACTCGTTCTATTGAATCGGCACTTCATCGCAAAGCCTCAACGCTCGTGCCAGATCTTGAGCATATGCCTCCTCGCTCCCGACCAGACCAGACCCTTGACAACTAACCAAGCCTTGTTGGCATTCCAACAAAACAACCACCACAACAAACCAAGACCTTTTTTCTTATCAATCGCAGCCTTCTCAGCCGAGCCGGGTCCCGCACCCCAACCCATCGCCGGATTCCAACTGCATCGCATCACGTCCTAAAATACCCAACGCCAACGCCAATCCATCGGCCACTCCAGTCCCGGTCCGGACGTGCCCCGTCAGAGCCTACGTTGCGAACCCTCGGAAAGTCGACCGGTACCGGCGCCCACGCACCACTCTCGACGCGATTACCACAAGCCAGCCAGCCAGCTATTCTGGCACATCTAGTAGACACAGGAGGGCTCACATTGTCCCGGTTTTATCGACCCAAGGGGTACTGTAGCCCGACCACACCCACACTCACACTCACACCCACCCCGTGTACGCATCGCACTCTTAGTGTCTGTCTGTCTGTCTGTCTGTCTGTCCGTCTGTCTGTCCGTCGCCACCACCACCACCACCACACCATGTATGCCAACAGCATCATTATAATCATCCGACCAGTCGTGGATGCACCCATCGCCCAACTACCCGCATCAGCACAGCAGGTCGCCCTCAACGCCGCCCATCAGCATCATGGCCGCATTCAAGGTGGTCCAACATGACCACATCCATGGGTGGCCATCTCCAGGAGACGGGCATGGAAACCTTGACTGAGGATAACCGTCGCACCATGGGCTTCGTTGCCGACCTCCTTAACGAGAGCACACGCGAGGCCGCTCTTCTCGAGCTCAGCAAGAAGCGTGAGCAGGTTCCCGAACTGGCTATGATCCTGTGGCACTCGTTTGGTAAGCTCCCCGCCCCGGAACCATGCGAAGGAACGAGTCGGCTAATCTACGCCACGACCTCTAGGTGTTATGACCTCCCTTATGCAGGAGATCATTTCGGTGTACAACCTCCTCAACCCTTCCCAGCTCACAGCTGCTGCCTCTAACAGAGTCCAATGCTCTCGCACTGCTTCAATGTGTGGCCTCCACAATGATACCCGGACCTTGTTCTTGAACGGTATGCGCCCCTAGCCATGCAACTCCCCCCCTTCCACAGTACTACACTCGCTCCAGGCATTTCTAACGCTGTCTGATGCAGCTCATATTCCTCTCTTCCTCTATCCGTTCCTCAATACAACCTCCAAGTCCCGCCCTTTCGAGTATCTGCGCCTGACCTCTCTCGTGTCATCGGAGCACTTGTTAAGAACGACTCGACGGAGGTGATTAATTTCTTGCTAACCACCGAGATCATTCCTCTCTGTCTTCGTATCATGGAGACTGGGTCTGAGCTTAGTAAAACTGTGGCCATCTTCATCGTCCAGAAGATCCTACTTGATGACAACGGTCTCAACTATATCTGCGCTACCTATGAGCGTTTCTATGCAGTGGGAACTGTGTTGAGCAATATGGTCGCTCAACTTGTTGAGCAACAAACTGCTCGACTGCTCAAGCACGTTTGCGCTGCTTTTTGCGTCTTAGTGATAATGCACGTGCCCGAGAAGCTCTTCGCCAATGCTTACCAGAGCGCTTCGCGATGCTACCTTCAGCTCAGTGCTTCGTGACGACGCGGCGACCAAGCGTTGCCTTACACAGTTGTTGATCAACCTCTCGGATCCTCCCGTCGACTCTGTTACTGGAGACGGTCACCGACTAACCTAGTATTCTTCACCGAGACGAATCCGTGACTCCTAATAATACCGGATGGCTATGAAAAATCCCAGCAGCCCCCTTTCTCTCAGAGATAGTGCTTAATACGATTACTTAATGAAAGACCGAAGGATCAGAACGGTTGAAGGCCATGTTTGTCGGTATTCCAACTAATCAAACTTGATACCCTGAGAAGAGTTCTCTTATTACCTTTTGAATCGATCAACATACGGCTACCCTAATTTGGCAGGATTAAAAGCGTTTAATGCCATGGTCTAGGCGAACGCAGTCATTGCGAGAATATGCCAAGGACCTTTCGTTAGGTTTTGGTCCGGCTACCTCCCTGGGTTTTCCTTGATACATTTATCCCGGAGTTAAAGAGATGATATGATATGATATACCTGTGGTGGGATAATCAGGAATTCAGCTTCCTATATACTCGTCTACGCCGAGTTTCATACCCACAGACCCTGCATTCTGGTGCATAGACGGCGTTGCAGCGACGGTTTCCTTGATTTCTTTTCTTGCGTCACAGCCGAGACAACCACACGTCTTTGCGAGACAACGATACCACAAATCACTCGGCACCCATTTTCTGGTAGCACGAAGTTGTGCGCGCAAAATGTAAATTCATTAAGAGCTTGGTTGCGATGGTACGAGGCTGTTACCGACGGCTACATATCCATCATCGTCCAGCTTGGCAGCTCTTAGGGAGCTAGCCAGGCTGGTAACAATTTTATTTGTGCTGCTCTCTTTTGGCCTGCTGCATTTTCGTCGGAAAGATCGGATCTCGTTAGGGAGGCGTTGGAGCATTTTCAGACACGTCGTTATGGTTAAGCTTTTCCCTATTCCATTATATGCTAAGTACTCAGTTGTCATTTTGATAGAGAAAAAGAAGGAGTTCGTGTGGTGATATCGGTAACAGGTTGTTTTTTAACCTGATATCAAGGACGGGAGTTTGGGATGCAGCATCTGAAAGGACTGCCGACGCATGTGTAATCAGATGCTGCGTACGTTGCATTACGTATGTGGAGGCGTCAGGTTTTGTAAACTTTCGTGTACGTGTGTATGAGCAGCAGCTAGGACAGGCGCCGTGGTTCAAGATACCAACTATCGAAAAGAAGAGAACGGAAAAGACTTTCCACGGAACCGGAGACGGGCGGATTATTACATCGGGCGCAACGTTTGGTTGTCTAGTAAAAAATAAGACCAAAATCAAAAGAAGCCGTTGAGAAGTTGAGTGGACAGTCCTACTTATCTAACTCTTTATTCATCCTATCCTTGCTATGTGTATCAGAACAGCCTTGTGCCTACAGTAAGCGTGAGAAGTATCCTGGATACGTAGTTGTTCCGCGAAGAGACCTAGATGATCTTCGTCTGCTAGTAGGCTCGTTTAAAAGCAGAAGACTCTTGTTGCGCAATCCATGCTTCATAATAATGTGAGCTGTAAATAAAGTCGCCGGACTCTATTTACTTATTCATTCACCTGTTCTCTTTTACCTTTTCTGGCATTTTTAGAAAACCTCTTGGAATAAAATCAAATAAAAAGTTGACTATTTACTACGGCACACCTCTCGGCACATTCAGGATTATAATGTAGAGAAGTAAGTAAGTGTGAGTGATGTAGACTCAGTTCTGTAGACAGCAATGGAGTATCACAGCACTACGAGTCGTTCTTCAAACTAGAACCGTCAGCGTCTCAGGTATCTCGAGATTATGTTTCTTGTTTCTATTTCGTTGGATTTCGTATCGACTTGGGCTGATATCTTAAGAGGGGGTTTAACAACGAGAGGTGATGATAATAATAATAATAATCCCGGGACAAAGAAACTCTCTGTATATAGTCAAGTAGTCACATAGAGCCCACGGAGATGACTTCACTGCTTCTCCGTGTAACAGATGTTTACACCCCACCCCTGCAGGGTTCGTGACATGACCGATATAAACGTGTATAATTAGGAAATGCGGGATTAATATCCGTTAGGGATTATGACTTGGGTGGTTTGGTATGAGAAATGTTCAGGTTCAGCATCGTTGTATCAGAAGTATTTAAAGAGCAACCTCATCCATCTATCCTCACGAGAGCGATGTCCCTCCATCAATAATAATTACATAAGTTGGAACCCCAGGTATCTATGGTTTCTAGATTCGGGGGGGGGGGGGGGGGGGGGGGGGGTGCTTCTTCGTGTCACTAGAAGGAACGAGCATACATATTCAACGACGATGAATCTCATGGATAAACAAGCTACAATGAGAATTGTCATGATACAGAACTGCACACTATACCACAACTACAAAAGGTAGAACGTTGTCAAGTCGAGCACTTGACTGCTTGCAGTTGACTATACGTGTACTGGACTCGTGACAAGAATAGACTGGATCATGAGCTTATTCTTGAGCAAAAGGACAAATATGTACACAGTGACTTTTTGCGAAAGTGGTCGATCACCTACAGTAGTATCCCTGGTAGTAAGAGTATCCGCCACCAGTCTATACCCATTTGGCGACGGAAGGCAGACATGGATATAAAGCGAACAGTTTTCCAGTTATATAGACTAAACTATTGGTTAAGGACAAGAAGACCCCATTGTTTCAATGATCCTATCGCTGCACATCTAGACCCAGCTATGAGGATTACAAGCACTGTATGATAATTGTTGTTATCGACGAAGGTTACGAAGAAGCCTTGGTCCCTACTTAGACTCGGGCTCCATACAGATAAGACAGTCCTTGTTAGCCTCAGGATCGTGAAAACAACCATGCTTTCCAACAGATCGTCGCGTTTGCCGTGATCGCAGTTCTTACCATGGCGACTTTTCTTTCGTTATTATTTCTTTAAAATGCCCATCACAATAACCACGCTTATTTTCCGGTTATCGTAGCCCCCAGCAGCACAAATGGCTTCAAATCTGTCTTCTTCTAGAAATCTTGGCAGCAATGGCTATGTTTGAGTGACAATGTGTTGCAATTTGTAGTGACACACGTCTTTCTTTTAGGTTTCTCTTCTTCTGGAAGATGTTGGTGGCAATAACCAAACTTTCTCCGGCTATCGCAGCCCTCAACAATACACTTCCTGGCGGGTAATCTATCTTCATTTGGAAGATTTTAGCAATGTCCAAGCCTGCGTGACTTATTGTTGCAACTTTCAGTGGTACACATCTTTCTGGGAAACCCATTTCTTTTCTCGTGAGAGGTGTCGACAGCACTGACCAGACCATACAACCATATTGTTACAATCTTCAGTAGCACACACCTCTTTTCCTTGAGGCTTTTTCGTTTTCTGAAAGGTGTGAGTAGCAGCGACCATGTTTGATGACTTTTCCGTCGCAACACTCGACAGGACACGTCTGTGTGTTTTAGGTCTGTCTTCTTGTGGAAGATGCTGGAGGCAATAACTTTGTTTTCTTACCCCGTTTCGGGCAATCTTCAACGGCACACCTGTTAACGACGATTCGCCTCTGGTCTTTTGGGAGGTGTCGGAAGCCAAGATCAAGCTTTGTAGCCACTGTGGTTTAACCTTCAGTAGTATATCTCTTTCTTCCTCCGTTATTTCCTGGAAGGTGTTTGTTACAGTGGTCATGTTTGAAAGATCGGTTATTACAGCCCTTAGTAGCATATATCTTTTTTTTTTTTCAGAGTGTGGGCAGAGGTAACATAGACATATTGTTAGCTTGTTTATTATAGCCATAATAGCATACATCTTTGCTTTTGTTTATTATCTTTTAGTAGCATATATATTTTAGATCGTGTGTGTAGCAGTGGCTACCTATGTTTGTTGGATGGTTCGCTATAGTTTTTAGTAGCATACGTCTTTAGCCTAAGATTTTTGTTTCCTAGAAGGTGTTTGTAGCAGTGGTCGTGTTTATAAGATCATCCGTTACAGCTTGTAGCAGTACACAACTCTTTCTTAGGTCTTTCGTCTTCCAGAAAGTGTGGATAACAGTGGCTGTGTTTGTTAGATGACCTATTACTTTTTTAGTAGCATACTATGTACATCTTTCTTCCTTTTTTATTTTCCTTTTCTGGAAGGTGTGTGTAGCAGTGGCCGTGTTTGTCAGATTGCCTGCGGTAGCCCTCAGTGGAACACGCCTTTCTCTTGGGTCTTTCTTTTTTGGGGAGGTGTCTGTAGGACAAACCAGACTTATCAGCACGACTTTTGCAACCTTCCAACTAACATCTCCTCGCCAGCATATCGAAACGAACATTATCCCTACCGGGTTAGTATGGCCAACCGGGGGCAAACGTGAATATCTTCGTAGCCGTTGGCTGATGGCAATTCGGTAGAATCAGAAAAAATAATGTCTAGGCCTTCGTTACTGATCAAAATTAGCAGTAGTAACACAGTGGTGATGCCAGTCTCGTACAAAACAACAAACTTATTAACTCGTACTCATTTCGCCTTCAAATGCAAAGATTCGCTGGCTAGATCACGCAACCTTTTAGTCCGGGCCCTCGGTGCTTCACACATACTGTATGGTGTATGGTGAGGAAACCAGCGTGAAATTAGGTGGCAATGAATAACCTCGGTTTGTCTACAAGATTCTGTCCCTAGCCATAGTCTCTTTCCCTTGCTCTCTCTACCATCTCTGTGGCATGGGCTCGCAAGAGGATACGTCCTCAGGCCTCGCAAGGTAGCCCTATAGGGGGATAGCCTATTTTCAAAACAGTATCCTTGTAGTAGTAGTCCAGATCAGTGATCCATATATTTGTCCAGTTATGTAATTATCACCCTCCTTCCCCACGTCAGTAAATATAGTAGCTACTACGTAGAGGCGAGACGAGCTCGGCGGTACCTGAGTCAATCTATGCCTAGATTAGAAGCCATAAACTGGTAGAAATCGAACCAATGGTTAGCCAGTGCTAGCGAAGAACGGTTTTTTTTTTCACCGTCATAAGACAGATTCCATAAGCTTGATAAATAGCTCTAGAACGTATCAGCCAGCCCTACGATCCTGGAAACTCCGGCATATGACATCGTAAGCACTACATCAGGGAGAGCTCGTGGCCCCTGTACTTCCGTTCCGAATTGAATTATTAGATGCCAGATTAGATGCGGCTACGGCAATAGTAGTGCTGACCTGTAGTGTGAGCAAGATTGTACCTGACATAGTGCCCCCCATATCTGCTAGGGTGCTTATGTATTTTAAGGGATAATTTCTTCCGCCTCATTATACAGTACAAGTATTCTTCGATGGGCGGGTGGTTTTGGTAAAGCTGCGATCTGTTAGAGGAACATAGCTTTTAGTGCAGCGCCACATACTACCGCATGTAACGTTAACAACCCATTTTAGCGTGATACTTGCTCTAGCTGCCATAAAAACGGACGTGCGTTTGTTCACGTGCTATGTATACTGAATTGCTGTTGATGAAGAATGATTAGTAAACTACTAACTTTAGTCATCTAACAGTCGTTAGGTGCAATATACCATAGTCTTGCAGAATTACCTAACCATTTTTCAAGGTTCTAGCGGCAATGTCAGGGTATATCCACAAGTGAAGGACAAGGTAGGAACCAGGGAGATGAGGTCTACACGAGCATCGCGAACAACCTAGCCGTTTGGTGATTATAAAACCTCTCTTTTGGAAGGTATACAGCGAGTCTAATATAGTAAAGTAACAGTATCGCCATTATAGACTTAGCAGCTCAGTTAAGAGATTAATAGCAAGGAAGACCTTGAACCATCTCGGCCGTTCACGCACAGGCACTGTAAATCTACCCATGCTACACAAGCGTCAGTCTAGCCTTATAAAGTGGATAAGATGCTGGATAGACTGCGCACGGCCGTTCCCATCATTTTTGATACGTTTCCCGTCCGTCGGCGTCCGCCGGGTTTTGACTTGCTCTAACCACAGTAGACAAGTCCTTGACATCTCGTGATGAACGCGAGCCAGGGAGAGCTTGCTATGTGTGTTTTTGTGCTGTCATATAAAACTGATATGAGATTAGGGGATATCCGCTTTCGTGGAAGCGTCATGATTACAGATTTTGGGTTGGGCCCAGAACATTGGTTGCTGCGATATGTCGAAGCTCGAGGGAAAAGGGACCCTCTTGTTCTCCAAAGAAACTATCTGGACTCAGCAGTTGAACGATTAGGGGCCAGGCTCGACTAAATAATGACGAACCTTCGCATCATGATACTGATTCTTCTGATACACGCAAGATCCAGTGGCTTAGCATCTGGCTTCGGTTTCCCTATATAGGTGTGAGGTCTTGCCAGGCGATATGTAGCTCGGTACCGAAGTCGACGAAGTCGAATTCCCAACTAACGGTGCTCTGCTCCCGGCCGTCGGGCCGCTTGGGGAGTATCTCGTCCTTGATGACGAGCGTGTACTTCTTCCCGTCCCCGTCCCTGATCGATAGACGCAGGCCCTCAAAGCCTGACAAATCCCAGCGCTGTGGATCCGGGGATCTCTCGGAGGCAAACCCAGCGCCGCCCAGCGCGGTGATGTCCAGGTCCCCGTGGAAGCGCACGGTATCCTCTGATTCAGAGGTGTACTCCAGGTGGCTTTGGCTCCTCCCGCCCCGTACGCGATCGTCTGAGGCTACCCACGACTCCGCAAGCCAGGGCCTGGGGAGATCGTTAGTTCGCTTTCGCTCTTTAGGCCGGTATTTACGGAAATAACGTCCCGGCGTTCCTCCGGAGGATTCATAGGAAGGAACTTACTTGTCACCCCCAAATAGGTAAGTGTCTGGTTTTTTGGTGAGTGTCGTCATATCTTGAAACCGGAGTATGCCGGTGCAGAGACGATGCTGCCCTCTTAATGAACGGCTTGCGACGGAGTCGGAGATTCGTCAACAGTGACGATGTAGGGCACCGACTACTGATGCCTAACAATTGGGTTTGGGCCTTATGTTGTACGCTAAATTGGTTCTGAGATTTGCGGATCGTCCCTGGACTTGATGGTGTTGAGCTTAACTTAGTGGTTGGGCTTCGGTTCCGAGCAACCGGTAAAGAAAAACGAATCATATACGGTATACTATATCTGTGCTAAACGTATTTCAGACAGTGGCAAAGTGTCTAAGGCGATGATGGGTCTCTTAGGGCAATTAGGTACTGTATAGGCACAACGGCGCTACTGAGGTTAGGCGTTCGAGAAGCAATTAAGCTACTAGCTTCTTCCCTGGAGATACCAAGCGCGCTCCACGTTACCAAAAAATAAGTTGTATTATTCGTCAACCTAACAAAGGAGGTTAGTCAACTCCTTATTCATGACGGTTACCGAGTACACTACCTGCGCTAGGAGTATACTAAGTAAGTAGGAATAACTGTGTTCGGCATAGGACACTATTGCCTTATTATCCGAATTAGTTTCCTCGTTTGGATTGGTCGACAAATGAAATGTTAGTATTAAGTACTGTATATCTGTACTATTATCATACACTATTCAGGGAAGCAGTTGAATGTGGATCTTAAGCGACCATGGTGCCGTGAAACAGCCGCATTCACAGCCTCAAACTGCCGCGCAGTAGTATCCTTGTGCACTGCCCAATGCTCTGGTGTGCCATATCGTGCCTTAGTTCCTTCTCATCACATTCAGCGCTGCTTTTCATAGCCTGCGGCCCAGGCTAATTATGTCCTCTCTTTTCAGCTTGGCTTTTGCTTCTCCTGATGAGCAATCAGATGGATAGAACAACTTTAGACGGGATGTAAGTACCGTAGAGAGAAAGGTATCAGAAGCTAGCCTCTACCGGGCATTGGTTGATTCGTCACGCATACTATGTACTGTTATGAACTAGGTAGATAGGGCAATCTATCCTGGACTACCTACATCAAGAAGTAGCGCGATTCGAGGCTTCTGTTCTCTATTTAAAACCCCACAGATACCATGCGTGATCATCAATCATACTATACTAGTACATGACTCGCTTGAAAGAGGCCTAGTGAATAAATTTAGACGGCGTGCGGTGCGGATTCCACTTGCTGCTCGCAATTTATTGCCAACCGGAGAATTCTAGTTTAGCGGACATATGGCGCTTAAGAGTATCGATAATTTTAGTTGAGACTACGACAAGAGGGGGAATGGTAAGAAAAAAGACGGCTTTTCAAGAGGTGTAGCCAAATCTCTAGGTGCGTAGATAGCTGCTGAGTGTTGGCCAGACATTATCACCTCGAGATGAGGAGGTTGTATTACTTTAAGCTTCCTGGACTCCTTATAATTAGGGAAGTGCTATGAGCGTCATATGTTGACCAGAGTTTTGATATGTTTCGAAAGAAACAATTCCAGGGCCAAGGCCAAGGGAGTGAAACATCCCCTTTTTCCAAGGGTTGACCCGCATTTCTCGTGTTCTCTACTAGGTAAGTACTTACTTAATTCATTAATAGCAAAGTCAAACTTTACCACACCTTAGGATATCTTAGCAGCCAACCATATAATGAAAGGGACTGAATTTATTAGTACATCAGATCAGTTACGTAGGTGGGATATGGCCTGATAACCCAGCTCTGTCTAGTAAAGCTGCGGTCTGCCAAGCATTATGGTACTTGCCTTAGCACCTAAATATAGTAAGTCTTCAAGTATACCCACTCCACCATTTTCCCCCGCTACTTACCGAGGAACATGACTTAGATGCGAGCAAAGGAATGAGATCTAAACCTACGGGTTTCGAAATCCCGCGGGGGCTTGGGCTTGAGATCTTATCACGTAGATTCGCAATACATATTTAGCGCAAACGTCCGTTTATGCTTAACCTGAGTGACGTATAGTCTCAATAACAAGCCATCAATATAGTGCACAGAACTGAGCACCGCTATTCCCGAAAGTTCGTAACAAAAGACTATCCGATACGAATGATAACCACGGCCACTCTTATTCCCAACCGAGCCTGCGGGCCTCTCTGTAACTACAGTAGGTAGCGTGTTCACCATCCCCAAACCCGGTCGGCACAATGGGTTGGCCCGCGCGTCACCGTTGCGAACTCCGTAGGATCCGTATCGTCCGTCGTGCTAAGTAAGTAGGAGAGAGAAAACCCCCCCCCCCCAAGAGACCCGGGGTTGAGGTACCTAACACGTGTAAAAGAGCCTCGCAGCAGTCGGACTCGTTCCTTATTTCCTAGTGTAGATAGCCAAGCCCTGTTTTGTTCTTGCCCAGGCGAATTTGGCCGCACTAGGCACGCTATACTAACTACTAGGCGTCGCGCCGCCCATGCAGAGTCTGGTCTGGCCTCAACCCCAACTTCTCGCGATTCAAGTGTACGAGGGAAAATACCGGGTGATGGGAATACCACCGTGAGCGCGGCAGGCAAACAATCTCCGGTATCGCGGGCCCGACACCCCTCTTGTGTTCATTATGTTCAGTAAGTATCGGTGGTCAGGTAGAGATTATGGCGTCGCATAGTCGTGATCTCAACTCATAGATATAATAATGGTAGATCTTAATCTACATGGCGTATAAGCCATGCGGCACATGTCCTCTGAGTTTGATCAAACACGCGAAGTGTCTGTTTGTTGAGCTGCAAAGGTGTTAGTTATATCAGCACTTATATGATATAAAGAGAATCTAGGCTGGATGTAGTACTTACATCCGAAGCTGGCCGACCTCTCCAAACAATCAATCACAACTGACTAGCCCAGAAGAGTATACCGGATTTTGTGACATCGTTTTCTTCATTCATTGGCGTCAACGATACAGCCATCGTAGCTCCCGCGGGGAAGCTGTTATCATCTATATGTATATATATATTTGTAGAGCAGATATTTCCTTCTCGATAAAGATCGCCACGCTTGCCTTGGATATATATGCCCGAGAAAATTCCAACGCGATCGGAAGGTCGAGCACTTCGCCTTTATGCAAGCACCTTTGCGCCATCACTCCCAAATTCCCAGCGAAACACAAATAGGAAAAGCCTTTCCATTCCTTATTCCCAGCCAATTTATGCAACCCAGCCCATGTGCCATAGCCATGCGACACGGCTGAGAGAGATATATATAATCTTCCAATCATTCCTTTCATCAATTCACTACCGAAGCAATACCCCATGTTTCATCTGTGATGTGAACTCATGCCCGGCGACCCTGGCATAGACAAGGGTGTTGCCGGATAGTCGTAGCCAGCCTCGGAACAGTTCGCGGAGTGATCGAAGTGAGAAAGTGGTGGTGTCTGGCAATAACACCCATCAGCTACGTTGGTGACGGTGAGATTGATTGCGCACATGACTCACATGAGGGTTCGAGTGGTCGTAAGGGCCGGGCGCGTTCACATCCACTGGCATGTAATAACTCATATAGGGAGAGATGGGTTCCTCGCCGGGATATGGTTCTCTCTTGATGGCATCGTTAAATGCGTCATGGGCGGCAGTGTGCAGGGAACTGTGGTGGCCATGTAGCCGGAGTAACCCTCCGCAGTAGTCATGGCGTGGTAGGGCTGAGCAGAGCTATAGGGCGTTCCCATGATCTCATCCGGAGGAGGATAGTTCGAGTAAATGAAAGGAGGCGTATTGGACCGTTCACGATCATCGTACTGGTGAGGGAAGAGTATCTCGTCTTCGGGGTTCATGGGTGGTGTAAATTGAGGCGGGTGTGCTGGCTTTTGCGAGGCCGCGGTGCTCGACTTGGACCCCTTAGAGCTCTTCTTGGTGCCCCGGCTGCTGGGCGGTGACTGCTTTTCGGGTGCGTGGGTAGGCGATGACCCTTCATCGATGAACCGGCTCGTCGCTCCAAATCTTCCAGACGTCTCTTAAGCTTCTTGCCTACATGGTAGCGCCGTTAGCATATAAGTAGACACAATACATGGAAGAACTCATGACGTACGATAGTTACGTTGAGCAATGCGGTTCTGTATCCTCCGACGTTCAGCAAGGTCTGAGATCTTAGTCCAGTCTTCATCGGGGTTCGCGGAGCTGGAGAAAGCGGAGCTTGTTCCGTGAGCCGCGTACTGCCTGGGTGCCGGAGCGCAGCGTAGGAATATTGGTTGGGACATGGTGTCATTGGGGCACATGAGCGATCACCGGGGTGCTTCGGTCGGTGCAGTGACAGCTATGGAGCTGGTTGATGGTAAGGATGTTGGTGAGGATGATGATGAGTATATAAAGCACGATCTTGAGATACGGCCGAGTTGGCGACGACTTCAACGCTAGTGCAGGTGCTTGGAAACCGTGTTGGTGGGACATGACAAGAGGAGGGAAGAAAGGTAATATACATACTAGAACGAGAGCTTCCTGTTCATCGAGGGGTACGCCGCGCTGGCATTGCCCTCTCGTAATCTACAGTGGTAGAGAAGGCTTCGAGGTACATTGTGTAAGTACATTGCGTAGTGAAAGTACATTGCACTTCGATATGCCACGCGGGTACGTACCAGACAAGGGCCCCTGGCCGAACAGCAGACAGGCATCTCGCTGCGAGTATACATATGCAGCCGATTCCAGGTCCGCCTTTGGGTGCAACGTTAGGAATCCGCCCATGCGAGGTGTGGCAGGGTCCTGATCCCGGCGTATACAAGGTACCGTACCAGGGAGGCCGTACCGAACAGTTGGTTGATCATGGGCAGCCTGCTTGGGTTGAGAAAGAAACAATTTCCGGGTCCGTCTAGCCATATTGGTAGGACCCGGCCAAGCGTGGACGACGGTCCAGGCTTCCTGGTCGCTGCATGCTCCGTAAAATGGGGAGGAGAGCGTTAAAGCAGCGACAGTCACTCAACTACTTACAGTAGTCTGCCTAAGGCCTAAGCTAGGCTAGGTGCTCAACCAGTTGCCGCTTGTAGGGCTGCTGCTAAGTGTAGCGCTTCCTACAGCATTGTGGTACCCATAGACGGGTGCTGTAGGCAGTTCGTTGATTTAATCACGATGAAGACTAGGCGGGCGAAGGGGTCAGTAGCGTCATCTCGTAAAGTAGTCCATTAGGTAGCGACCGAGCGATGGGCACTTTGTTTGTGGCCAAAAGTGCCCATCTCCCACTAGCCATACACTGCCATCAGAGGTGGCTTGTGGGTGATACGGCCGTGCTGCGTGACGCTTCTAGCGCATACTTGTATACTCCGTATATGCCGTAGGCCCAAGACTCACCGGGATTTAAACAGAACGTGGCACGGTTATAGGTTATAGGGCAGCACAAACACTGTTATCTCTTCATGCGCCGCTTGGGATGGACTTTAGACGGACTTGTCGCCAGAGACGACGTGTACCTTGGGTAGCCGGTGGCACCATGTGATTAAACTGCGTAACACTGTTGATTCGGCTCCGATGGAATCGAAGCAGGCTGGAAGGACGAGAAGGACGAGGCAACCTTGGTAGGTTGCAAGTAAACCGGACGTTTAGAGCACGTGGTGCACACACACATCTACACACACCGCGCACCCGTTAAATTTCGCGCGGTATACTTAGAAAGCTGGGCAAATACCTGAAACACTACGCGGCCACCATCGTCGACGTGAACCCAAATACAGAGTCATTGTCTAAGTGAAATAGGGTGATCAACTCGTCGACGGCTGCGCCGTGCATAAATCAAACATGGCGAGGGAATGGTATTTGATTGGCTGGCCGTGTACAGAAGTAGCACGCCGAGCCTGCCTAATGTATGAAGCCCTGTCACGATTTCGTGTAAGAGACGTCATGCCTCGGCGACCGCTTGTCCTGCCTCGTTTTACTTATTTATTTTATTCCTTTCGTTACCTAAATCGGGTTGTCTGGTGGGTGGTCCTACACCACTGTTAGTCTAAAGATGCCAGCGCGTTGCGGCCGGCCGTATGATAAGAATATCAACCTATTATGCGTTCTATAATAGAGGGTCTTGGGGGAATCCTAGGCCCCTGGAGTTAAGTCTCCTGAGACTTGGGGAATAAATACGCGGTGGGTGTATATGTTATAGGCTATTCGAGTACGAGGGTGAGGGCAACTGTCGGTGATATGGAGCTCTGTTGTTTGCCGCTGATTAAGTCGGTCTATTTTTGGGAACGAGCATTACCAATCGCCAATTCGGACCTTATTGGTCACCCTGGCAAAACCGGCTAACACTCTTAGGGCTGGCGAATCGAAACACCCCAGAGCAGCCACTACCAGGCTCGTTTAGTGCTAGCTCAGTGTCTCCCTAACATTAAGTACCTAGGCATTCAATTACAGCAGGTACACATATTTGTGACGAGAAGACGGGACTTATTCGCATAGAAAGCTTGCGAAGTCTCGTCAATCGTCGTCAATCAATCAGTTTATTTTGGCGTATATAGAATACACGTACCTCAATCATATGATGTTCGATTTTGTTTCAAGTATGCTAAACCGACGGCATAGTAGTTGTGAGTAGCTGACGGCCCGCCCTTCATATCTAGGTCCATCTATAGTAGTGTCGTATATAGTCCACACAAATCCCAGTCGTCTGTAATCACGGATCGGAGCTGGTTTGATATTCATCTCAGCCTTATCTCTACTGTTCCGTCTAAAAATTCCACCCTATCCACATCTTTTTATTTTCGTGTGTCCCTATTTCTAGATCTGTTCTGGAGAAGGGAAACCCCCTCGCAAGGGCGTCCTTAACAAGTTGGCCTAATTCAGGATTATGGGACTGGATTGGTTTAGTTACTCGCTCCCGAAGGTGAACAAAGCCCCTGGCATGCGCATACATTTTATATTTATTTCCCAAGTTGTGTTGCACTACTAATATAGTATACTCATAGTTTGCTATCTGTTGCTGGGGCATTACCGGATTACAAACGCAAAGGTGTGGTACAATCTTGCTATTCTAGTTGCTGGCGCCAGCCAATCGGTGCCTATAAAATTTCGCACTCGCTTCGCCCCCATCACTCCCCGACCAAGCGCTGTGCCAAATAACAAACCCAATTTGAATTCATGTAGCGTAGTGTAGTGGAAATCTCTGATTTATTGTGTACATATGCACGAGTAATGTCCCGACCGCCGTATTCATTGCCAAGTAGGGGGTCGTAGTGAGGCCAAAATATTGTGTCAGTGGTATCAGTGTACAGTTCTTACATACCGGCATTTTTCGACAAGCCGATGAGTTGCTGACACTGGGAGACGATCAACCAGTCATATCTCATGCCATTGGTATGGGACCCAGCAGCCACCAACCCATGAGGTTGGTCCGCCCACCCTTCTCGAAGCATGTCACGTTGAGACATAATGGTCGACTAATAAGGTTCTCACGCCAAGAACACAAGGTTCTTTGCTTCGGCAAGCCGTTTTGTAGTGAGACCTGTGACGGCTTCTCCTACGTTTTCCCGGTTTCTATTCTCGATCCAAAACTATTTGCCTATTTATTGGGAGTTTTGGTGATGAGAAACACTGACACACACTCAAGCCACTAGACTGGCCGATATTGCAAAGTTCACACCGACCTGGTCCATTACGAGCACGAGATGGGAGAAGACAAGTATCATAGCAAATGTTAGAACGACCTTACAGATGAGAGAAAAACCATTGGTTACGTAGGTGGCCAGGATCGGCGCAAAACAATCGGACATCAGTGTGATTTTGACAATGGGTTCCGGTACATAGTAGAGACAAATATTCCCGGCGGTCTCCAAAGAAGCAGAAGAACTTGAATTCACTGTGAAGTTATATCGACGAATCTATCTCCATCTAATGCCGCATGCATCATAGGTAGCGCACATGACACATTTTTATCCAGAATGATAATCCAGATGAAACGCGAGTAAATAGAGGCGCAGCACCAGTAGGATTCACGGTCGGCCATCGGCGGAAATAACTATTATTGATAATTGTATCGTAGAGGGTGGGCACACTCGTCCGAAGTCTCACGATATAGGACTACTTGAGGAGACCAAGGCGATGTAGCCCCCGTCTTCCCAGGCGATCCTCCCGAACAGAACGCCCAATTCCATGCCTAGTCGTATCAGCGTACCCTAGAAAGCTGAGCGAAATGCGATTACTGCCACGCGATATCTGCTTACAGTGGGTTTCAGGATCCAGGCCAGTGTGCCGGATTATTCTGGGAGTGAGATTGTCCTGACTTAAAGCTAGGACTTTCTGGCCTGTGTGTGTGTATCTACTTAGTAGGTCTCTAGAGGTGTGAACAATGGGCTATTGATCGCTTGTGGTTTTGGAGCTTAAATTCAGCGGATATCCAACATACAGTAGGCCTCGTCATGCCCTAAATTCGACTACATTTGAACATACTTCATTTGGCTATCTGGTCGGCGACCTAGGCACCTTGTAGCGTAGGGCGGCGGGAATTTCAAAGTCTGGAAACCGAATTACCCTTTTAGGAAAGTCAAGGTTCATTTATATTTTCTCTGGTTCCCCACACACACGACATCAATAAATAAGTCATAGGTACCGTAGATATTTCTTCTCGTACGGTAAAATGGCTGTGAAACAGACGACATCGTCCATCCTGCCTACGGTGTCTCTGCACAGTCCACAAGATTCTGCAGATTTGATGACCTCGCCGTGCGTCATGTTGATGCAGCCGAGACACGCTTCACCGCGTGCGCGGCGTATTGCTATGGGAACGCGATACGTTGCTACCTTCTTCGGCGTATGTTTGAAGGAAGGGTCATACTTTGCGCCTTCGTCGGATCTCGATAGCGTGCTAGATCTCCATCGACTCATTTGGTTCTATCACCGCCGAATCTTGGCTCTAGGAAAAGCAACGCGACATAATACCCGCCTCGGCTAGCTCGGGTGATACTCATTACTTCGAGAACTGTCTCAAGTTGCATCAACAGACAACAAATAACCTCGTACGCTGTGACCTGGCTTCATCCTCGAGTGTACTCATACATCGTGACTGAGATCCGCGCATCCGACGACAGTTTGGGTTTACATGTGCTATCTGGGTATGCTATTTCAGTATAGACAGGTCTCAGACGTGTATCCCAGTCTGCCAACGGCTCGCAGCTTCTACCCGCAATCTGGAAACAACGTGGTTGGGGGTGGTTCAGTTACCGTCCCCTTGGCTTGGGTTCGTGCCAAGACAGCATCCCGTCTCACGGCCCTGGTCGTCTGCTGACATTTGACCAAAACATCCCTTTTCTCACTGCCAGCACACCACAAGGGTTCAAATATGTAAACAAGGAGGTTACGTGCGCACTAACCCTTCCATTTCGAGATAGCCGGCTGTCTAGATACGTACATGTTGGATACTTCGTGTGTACTATCAGTAGGCGACTGACGGCACATACACGCCCAAGGCCTAGAATCCCGAAGGGCACCTATGCTATAGATACTACCAGTCGAGACGTGAGCAGGCTCTCATCATTCTGTCCTATTCCCCTCTAATAGAAACGACCATGCAAATGACGTCTGTATTATTGTGGCCAGGGTCGTTGCTCTGTACTTCTGCCGACACCGTCCTTATGGCTTTCTATAGGGCTGAAATGACTTTACTAGAGATACTGCAAGACAAATGTCATTCTTCAACATGTATGCAGAGCTTACCTGCCTAGGTACATGCCTCAAATGTGGATATCGAGTGGGGAACTGGGTTTGCTGGGGTTTTCAGTGCATTTCTACCGCACTGAACTGTAGATTAATTTTTTCATTGGCTATTTCGCATCTTCGGGCTCTGAAGTATAGGCCTTGGTCATGCGGTGTGGTTCCAAAACCGTCCACGCGGCCCTGTCGGCGACGGAAATCCAAACCCTAGAGGTCGTTAAAACCGAGATATCTTTTTCCGTTAATCTGTGGGGCGCTAGCCAAGTGGTAACCGGATCGCATTTTGTTGCCTTCCTTCAGGCTCTATTCACTATTCACGGGCTCTGGTGCAGATATTATTCTGAACAACCACTGTTGGCTGTCGAAAGTGACATCCGTCTCCCCTGGCCATCGTAGCAGTGGCGCCATCTTGCCCGTCTAGCGGTCTGCTAGTTACTGCACATATAGAACAGAGCCCGGGTGTGGATGGAATCCCGACGCACTGATACCTCCTTGTCAAGCGCAGTGCACGCCCTTAAACGTGTCACTCCATAACACTACGAGATCGATTGCCAGAAGGGCAGTGCACTAGACTGCTCTAGCGCAATAAGTTGGCTTCTTGGCGAGCCGTGTTGCCGCACCCGAAAATGATTCATTTCCAAACAGGGTCTTGGGCTTGGAGCAAGCGCCCGCAAGCCCGCCTTCTTCGGGGTTGCCGTGCCCAGACAGGACCCAGATGCGTCATAGGGGTGATAGGGCTGAACTGGAGAAAGTCGTGCCAATGCCGTGACCCGCCAATGAGAGCACCGCACGGCTCGGGCCAAGCACTGCAACCACTGAGCGAGTGCACTTACATGCTACTTGCTCGTAGTACCGTGCAAAACACCGTACCTTGGGTATCCAATGTCTACATGCACCTTTCTATGTATGTACGGGCACATAACACAGAACAGGCCTGTGCCGAGCAAATACTTCTTGTGGACGCACACAGGCGACGACCACTATGGATGCGTGGCACGGGTTATGCAGCGCCGTCGCTTGAACTCCTCGGTGTCACCAAGCGTCACAAGTCACGGCAGCATGCACAGCTAGCTCAGCGGTGAGTGACTCAGTGAGGCAATTATAGGCGGATAGGTCCAGAACAGCGCATCATCAGATCAATTTTGGAGGTGGCCGCAACTCCGCACCTCCCGTTCCGGCGGCATGCCGAGATTCGCCCAGGAACCTGTTAGACTTGGCACTATTCACGTGTTATTGCCATTGCTAGCCTTCAGTACAGCGCAAAGAATGGCACCATGGGAAACCGGGCGACCCAAGAGTACGAGTTTTCACCATGTAATATTTAGTGGTCGAACCAATCAAGCTTGTTCACAATCACATCAATATCCCCAACCACAGAATTACCATTGACAGCACACCCCACGTGACGAGTTCCGGTAACGGATCATTTCAGCAATCTCGCTCGAATCAATGCACGATCGTTTCCACGTTCGAGAATTGTTATTCAGCAACTTTGGGTTATGACTGATACCAGATATGTAGAATGAAATAACGACGTCAATACCTCGCACACTCTTGCCTCTATTAAAACGCCCCAAACCCATGCCGTGGATAACCAGAGATTAGATTACATTATCGTAGCATTGACATTTCGCCTTGCCGCGATATGCCTCGCCCGACATGCAAATTCCAAAGCAATGGCATCCTCTGCCAACACTATACTGTGCACGCGCCTCCAACAGTCCCAATACGTAGGCTAAGAAATGCGCTTCAAGAACATGCCTAGTTTTACCTTGATTAGAATCACAATGTATATTGTATGAAAAATAAACTTGGCACATGGCCTCTGTTTTGCGCTGTACACATAGATGGATGGTAATTCCCACAACTTCACTGGGACATATTATCTAATCACTTAGATAGTGATGCCGAATCTTGGCGGAGAGGCTCTGCCCTAGTGTGCATGTATGTCTTTCTTTCTAGGGTCCTGAGAGCGACATCCAACATCTAGATTGTATGTTGGTGTTATGTATATATGCACAACATATGGTAAAGACGACGTACTGAGTACGGGTCGGTAGGTAGATTTTCCTTGATAACGGAAGTATTGATGACCTAGTTCTCGATCTGATTCCATACCTACACACTGGCGGGGCCGCTTGTGTTCACACGTGCTAGATATGTACCGTACCATTAAAGTTCTCGAGGGCTAGCACTGTGAAGCCCCTGGTCTAAATTCAAGTCGCTGTGTGGGGATATGCGCTACAAACTACACTATACTGTATTTAACGCGGTGGGTCGTCATTGGCCATCATTTTGCTCGTTCTTCAGTCCAATGGGGGCTCACTACGCCTGGCGGGATGGGTACGTACTATATTCTGCTGTGAAACCAAAATCAGAAGGGCTGCAGGAGGAACTGCTAGACAGAGCGTCATGCGGCGGGGCCAGTAGCATGGGTTGATGGATTGGGGATTGATGGAACCTGGGATGGAGATTGCATGATGAAAAGCTCCCTATGGAGGACCCGGGCTGGGTGCTAGTGAACAAACTTGGCCAATGAGAAGCCCAGAAGCAGCAACAAGGGCGGACAAGCTTTCTTTAGCGGCGAGGCACAGCAGAAAGACCCCGAGTCCACCGCTCTTTACAGGGATGTTTCTTACTATCGCCCGCATCTTGTATGAGGACTGGCGGTCGGCGCTGTGGAGCCAGCCCGCCTACCCCACCTAACCACTCCATCCAACATCGAGCAGCCTTTCTTCTTCACCTTCAGTCGCACGTTCCATGCACTCTTGGCATCCTTGGCACCCTACCCACAGTACTTATGCCCACGCTACAGATATGTGGACATATCCGTGCCTGTGAGATACTAGTAGTACTAGTATGCAGCTTGGCTTTAGCTCCAGGCGCGTCCCAATAAGGCGCCCACCACTATTCGTCTCTGCTCTAACCGTAGGTACTTTAGTCAATGCATCCGATCAATGATACGCGGTGCAGATGAGGCTTGCCGGGCTAGCCTAGCCACGCAACGCAACGGCCTGCATCCTCCGCGCCCTCCACATGCACAAGTCAACTAACTGGCGATATCAACTGCCTGCTGCTTGACTGGATCTACTGTACAGGTTGGCTGCATCTGCTGCTCTGCCAGCCCTCATGCACCGCGAGCCATGGAAACCAATCTCGCAAACCCGCCCGCGGCCATCTGGAAGCCCATGCGAGATCCGCAACAGTTCATCACGGGACTTGGTGCATACCGCCTTTACACATGGCCAAGCAACGGCCCCTCGGATTGGGACTTCACCACGCCGCTTTGCCGCGTAGAGAGAGAGAAATAGGACTGAAGCAGCGAGCGTCTTTCGCTTCGGGCTGCTCCTTTCGTATTCCTCTCACATACGACACCTTTGCTGCACTAGATTATGTTGTTGGTCTGTAAACCAGGCGCAGCATTGTGGTGGTGTCTGCAGAACGCGTAATTACCGCCGGCGCTCTCCGCAATGCCTCATTAGCCGTAGTTCGGAACTGTGGCCGGTTCGGCTTTTGCCCTGGTAGGTTGGTTAACATCATAATCACACACGGCCAATTATAACTCGTTCACCTCGGAGTCCTAGGAATTGATGTTATAGCCAGCTATCTTGCCCATCCATGATGCTCGATTTCGCTCTCATGTCGTCCACCGAATGCCGATATGTACCCAACACTGGTACCGTTAAATCCTGTATTCCCGATATACTCACTGCAGCCCTCGTATATAATTTCATCTATTTCGAAACAGCATGCTTTGATCCTTTTCTGAAATAATGGCCAATTTGGCCGCTTGGGTCTTTTTAACTATCCTTACAGCCGAGGATCACGAAAAGTGCCCGAAATCCAATTGACCTTCACTATTGAACATCACCTGTCTTGTAAGTACCAACGCTCTGAGCAACTCATTCCCGTTCGTTGAAGACAGTGAAGCATCGTCTGCCAGTATATACAACAATGATGGATGTGTCTCAGAGACCGTTTCATTTGTGGTTAGACAGCCATTATGGATTCGTTAGCTACCCCTGCCACCTGGACTCCACGCCCAGGATGAGGGGTTGGCCATGCGTAATAAGTGTCTAAATCCCAACGCACGAGGTTTCCAAGGTATGTAAACCATGATATGTTGATATTCATTTAAACGCCAGGGCTTCAACCGGCTTCAGCTGCACGTCCCGTTTGCATGGGCGCAATAGTGAAATGCTCCAAGGTACAGTTCCCTGATGCTTACAGCATACATGCACGCAATGTCTGACACCAACTGCCGGTAAGCTCCCAGATCCCCGGAATATAGTTACCGCGAGACATGGGCCATCAAAACGGGCGCTAAATTGCTTCTCGGAATTCTCGGAAGCCTCGGATCTCGAAATGCCACTTGCTGCCTTGCGAAAGAAGCTCTTGGGCCCGGAACTAGCTTCAATAAACTTATAAGCCTACGTTCGGTCCACGAGCACACTCATACGATTCGAGTACTGCAGACTAATTAATTGTCCAACCTATAATATGTTAGTCCACATAATCCAGAAACCGGCCTCGGGATTCCGAGAATCAATCGAGGGGCAGGCATCGCCCTTGTTTAGGTCCTTTCATGCTCGTTTCAAGCAGTCTCACGTATTAGTGACAAAAGTTTCAATAGCCCAGCGTGCGATATTGAGCGACAGTGGACATCACGATCCAATAAGCAGAATAGCAATCGTATCAACAAATTCTTGTTGACGCTGGCACATGATCATAATGCGAACTACAAGGCTGCATAGATGCGAACCTACTGCATTCGTCTCACGAATCTCCCGAAGCACAGCAGACAAGTCAGACTTACAGGCCAAGAGCGGACACTGTGCCAGTGCTACGTAGACGAAAAAGCTACAGCCTGCCGCAATATATATTCCGCTCCTGATAATTCAGATAGGGGCATCGCAGTTGCGTCGATCCAAGCAGCATTGAAATTACGCTTTCGTATACAAGACAACCTGGACTTTTACAGTGTTAGCTCTGTGCAAGTCGAAAAGGCCTCTGTTGGCTGTTTCTCTTCGTATCCTTTATCTCCTCCTTCCACTTTCCTATCTAGGAAGCACCTAATTCCGTGATCGTTCCATAAACAGGAAAAGAAGTACGGGTTTATAAGTGTCTATTTCGCCAGTCGAGCGACTGCGACATTCGCATCCCTGTTCAAGTCACCGTATGCGCAAGGCACAGGGATCTCAAGCGTTCGAGAACCTCCGCCTCAAGCAGGATAGAACCCCACACAGCGCGGTGTTAGGCTCTCATTCCGTGGGCCGAACTGTTAACCAGATGGTGTACATAGTAGGTACGATAAGACACCAGGTAGGCGGCAACTATTCGCTTCCTACAACAGGGTGTGGTAGCATGACCTCAATCCCTCAATTGAAACAGTAGCATGTCTGCTGTCAATTAAACATATTGACCTATTACGCGTACAGTAGGCAACTTTGCTACTACGAAAACTAACCGCTAAACAATACGTTACCCTCCATATCATCAAGTTTGGGAAAATTCGCTCAAGTGAGACACATTACATGGCTTTAATGGGTCACGCCCACGATCGCCCTACTGATCACCCCCTTATCTCTATTCTTCAAGGCATCTGAACTGCATCGCAGAGTAATATAACGAGAGATAGGTCAATGGTTTACCCTAGCGCTTCTGATTTCCTTATTCATCGACGCTGGACCATGCGTGGGATACTACACGTGTACTGCCGTATTAGGTAAGAACCTAATCAAGAGTTGCCTGCCGGGCTCCGTGGGCAGCTGTGCGGAGACCCGGGAATAGAGGGATTTATCAGTTCCACTAAGGCAGAATCGCTCATCCACTTCGCTGTTCAACAATTCTGTTGGTAGCATACTCGGTTTCGCCTAGCCGACCTGCAGGAGGTTGTCAGGCAATTCTGAAAGTTGCTCTACTGGCATGCCGTAATTCAGATAAATAATGCTTGATGGGTAGCAGTGACGATCCCACGGAACAAGAACTAACACGCCAAGGTCACATTAAAAAGGTCCCAAACATCAATGGTGGGTTACTACTGCTACACCAGACCCATGCCGAGCCATGTGTCGCATCCTTCAATAAATGTACTTTCATCGTCGTGCCATGTCCGCAGGTCCCGGTTTCTAGCCACTTTCGGGCCCGATAGAATACAGATATTGGCCTATTATGAGGATTAGGAAGCCAACATGGGGATCCTATGTTTACTAGACTCGGAATAAAGGCTTCACGGGTGCAATATAAATCCTTCAGTTAGATCTCCATGCTCTTGCAGTTTCCGAGTTTCCGATGAAACGTACAACAGCGGCGAAATTCTAATTAGCTAGGTATCCAATCACGCCGGAGGCTTCCCTTCCCTGATACTTGCTGCTGTGTGAAGCGGTACAAGCATATGTTGTACAGTTACTTATACACCCAAGTTACAGTTACTTATACCCAAGTCACAATAAATGCTATGATCCCGGGCGGTATGTCCTTCTTGAAAATAATACAGCATCTACCTGGTGACTACAATATGCGCTATAATGTATTATTGATGCCAAGTAGATCCGCATATTGTTTAGGAAACATCGACGCCCTTCACTACACAAGCACTGTATATAGTTGGGCCTGCAAATTCGTGGCTGAGTCGCACATTAACAACCCTTTTTACTCTAATGTCATGGTCTCGAAACCTGAATATTGAAGTTGTGAAATTGATGTCTTGATAGTAATAGATGGTCTAAGTAAAGCAGTGCTTAAGTCGGTCTCTTCCTTACTAACGAAAAATTGCCACTTGATCATGACCTATTCGCCGATGTTAGATAACGTACTATACAAGAGACTATAACATCACAAGCGACAACATTTCGGTGAGATCAGGCTACAGTCGCAATCTATTGGAAGGAAACCGGCCAACCGATTATCGGGGACACAAGCGAGACATCACAAGACATTGTCCTAATTTTTGGCGAGCCGTAGAAGCCCAAGGCTCGCATAGAATGTCTCATCGCCTGCTTTTCGCCCCAAAGACCCTACATATGTCTGTCTCAGCCGATCAAAAGCCCCAGACAAAAGGCCAAACCAGCACCGATGCATGGAATACCGCTAGAAACCCGAATCGTCCCAAGTGATCGAAGGATCGTGTGACTGACGAGAAACCACGCCGTGTTCTTCGTCGTGGCGTTTACTTCTTAATATCTAGTAGTGTTGACAAATAATGATGTGATTTTCCGTTAATACGTCCTCGTACCGCTGATAATCGTTACCAGTACCCCAGCTCCCACGGCGCTAGTCGCTACGACATGTGATCGAGATCCTCGCCCCTTGGTAGATTCGCGCAAAGCCTAGAGAGACTATTATTGACATCGATGTTGTTAGCTAGCTCATGTCTCCTACGTAACTAAATTTGCGTACCAAGCTGTCCAAGTCGGTCCACTTTGGTCTTTTCATGCTTTATTTTGGTCTTTGTCCCAACACAATGTCGCAGGATAGTACATTCAGTGTAGACACGGGACTACCCCATTCAAACCGGGCGCCGCCACCCTATCGGAGCGGAAGAAAAAGAAAAAAAGGAGGCTTGACTAAGAAAACCACATGGCACCCCACTTCCACCCGCGCGAATGGATATGCCACGCTGAAATAAGGATATGACAAACCGAGACATGAGACATCGGATCATGCTTCCTCTTCGAGCATTCGGTATTGGTAAGTGTTGCTGCCTACCAAATGCTGAGACATGAAGAAGGCTGGCTGGGTGCCAGGTATGACGACAGTGAAGTTCCCTTCAATGTTCGCCTACTCTATGCCCCTGGGAATTCTCAACTTTGAATGTAATGAATATTTAGGTAGTCAGCTAAGAGACGGGCAGAAACCCACAAAGAGACCTCGGCGAAACCCACGAACTCCAGCGACTTACACCCATGCACTAAAGAAAGCAACTCCGTGACATAGTAGTCGTAGTGATGGTTAGGATATTCCCCACGTGTAACCCCAATTCAGGATCATTGGAGGAAGTCCAAGTCTCAAAAAGGAATATATAACTGGAATAGTACGCGTTTCTAGAATTCCCATTGGAGGCTAATGTTTTCCCGGGCTATCTATTCGGGCACATGGATGCAGGCAAGGATGAAACTTGGTTACCGTATTCGGGACGACGATGGCTTCTATGGTATAGCACTGCACGTTCCGCCCAACAGCACGATGCGCCGCCACGCTGTATACTATGCAACTGACGCAATTATGACGATAACAAGAAGCCGTCTCCTACCCACTGCGTTCGTGTCTCGAGCATGCCCAACGACATCTGAGCGGTGACGGCGCATGTAGTGGACTTCGTCTAGACTCTCGAAGCGAGTGACTACGACCCGTCCACCCCCAAGCTTCGATTATGAGGACAAGGTTGTTTCCTGGTACTGAGATACTTTGTTTGATCTCATTCGTTACCCTAGACTCAGATTTGAACAACTAAACGAAGCGCCCGCCTAGCTCAGCTTCTGCGCATCTCCCTGTCGTGTGATACGTTACCATCGCCTAGATGGATTGCCCATGTGCCACCTATCAATCCGGAACGGCTCGATTTTGCACGACATGATATGGAAGCCTTTCTCGACTCCGGATCTCCATTAACCCTTCATGTGCACGCCACCGCTACTCTACACCATGTGTGCCTTGGATACCCTAGCGCTGGGATGGGAAGTTTCCCCCATATACATACCCTGTCCAGATCTATCTATCGACTAGATAAGTATAGGTGTGGCCCGATGATTCAGTTGAGGCGTTTGCGTCGACCAGTCGAGACCCCAAGCTGTCGGCGCCCAGCATTCTAGGGTATATGGGCTTTTAAAAGATCGGTTTTTTCAAGAACTACTCCCTATACGTACGTACACATGTATGGCTGTTTGCCTATGAGCTGAGACATTAACTAGCACTGAACTGACTAAAGGCTGAATTTGTGACCACTGTAAAGTAAATCTGCCACACCACCATTGCGCCATATTACTTGCAGTAGCACATCTTGTCACGCGCCACCACCCAGAGGGGAGGGGGTATGGAGGGGTAAGTATATTCATGCGGGTTCTTAGGATGGAGCTGAGAACGGTGATGCTGAAGATAGAAGACGCCTACTTTGATAATTTCCCCTATTATAGCGTAGGATCTCTCTCTTGAAAATGCCAAAGGCCCTCGAGACGGCCTGGCTTAGTAGACGGGGAAAACTGAGAAAATTACCCCAAATTCATTCCAAGAATAGCCAAGTAGTTCGGTTTGGAACTTTGTGCCGATGCTACCCTCGTGATCCTGCCTAGAATCTAATATCACACCTCTTCTCGTCTGTGCCGCATGACTTCGGCACCGAACCTTTGCCATACCGCCTTCTTGTCGATCTAATTATGGGAGGGGAGCAAGCAAACTCTTCGCCAACAAACATTAGCTTCGGCATACACGTTCAAATAGTTACAATCCGCAAGGAGGGCACGTCCATAAATTTAGCCAGCTAGGAAGTATGTAATAGGAGGTAGATCCATACGTGCGAGAAACGGAGTTGCAGCGCATCTGAATGGATACACCGTCTCTGAATGACACCTTGCGTCGTTTGGCCGTACATGTACACTACACTGCACTAACTGATTTGAAAGGGGCGGGGTATAAAAATATTCGCTCTATTTTTTCGCAAATCCGCAAGACGGTACGCACCCTCGATATGCACAGTCCCTGCGAGAAGCTGGATATGGATTCGCGCGGCGACAGGAACAAGCTGGATTCGGCATCGAGAGGAATTTGAGAACACGCACCCTGCCCGCCCGCGTCAGCTGAATGGGGTATCCAGCCTGTAGGTGCCCTACCGGCAACCTTCAGCTATGCCAGAAAAAGAAAAAAAAAACGGCAGACGAAAATGTATTAGTGTCCCGTATCACCGGTAATCTGACCTGGTCGCTGGTTGCCGTCTCACATGGCGGGCGGGTCGAAAGCCCGTTGACGATTCGATGCGGTGATACTACTACCCAGTAAAGAGCTGAACCTGATGCGGTCGCATGCCTTAGTTTGAGGATATTAGTTGGTAATTAGTCACTGCGGCGGACTCCGGCTATAGAATCGAATAGACAGGTATGGGCGGTTTGCTTTTTTAAAGGCAAAACGAGGCAAGATCGGTATGCCCGCAAATGCAACCTTCAGCCGATGGGGACTACGTATGCACTTCTCGGAGAGAATCGCCGATACTCGCCTATGGTCTCGGCTTTGTACCTAGGTTTGCCGGGCAAAGAGGCTCTGCGCAAGTCGTACAGGTCGTGTCCAATTAATGCGGGCTGCGTAGGCTATGGCACTTTCGCGAAACGGGAGCTGGATATCTGATAACCTTTTGAGCCTCACGATAGGACCGAACACAATACACATTCCGGCTGGGCAAACACAAGTAGTTCATATCTACTTGGGTTTGTGTGTTACTTGTTTATGTACTTTATGGCTGCTCTTTACTTGCTAATGATTTAACGCTATGTAAGTCCTTGAAGCGAGTCATCCGTAGGTACAGCTACTTTATGCCCCTCACGCTTGGGGAATCGATATATTCACGAGATTCATGTGCATAGGCTCTGAATTTCTGACAAATGTTTTGCAAGGAACTTGCTTTATTGAGTACGTAGCATGTGATCCATAAGTAATTGTATTTACAATCGTCGCGTGTTAAATATTCCACGTTCTAGAACCCTGGCCATGCTATTAATTAACCATGAGATCTTGCAGAAGTCCTCATCTGCAGCATCGTAGCCACTGGATCAAGGGGGTGGTTAACCTTGGACAGGCCTCCCTCACTCTAACACAGTGTTATCGAACGTTTCAACGTATTTAAGCTCTACCGCGCTAACCTGTGGAAAAATCCGTTGAAATTATATAATAGAGTATCGCAGCATATAGTACCAGATAGAAGCTATCGACAATATACGCAAAACACGTGTAGTATCCGACATCATTCGCTGGGGGCACCTCAAGAACCAGGGTGAGCCCTCTCCTAACAATCCTTTTGGGACGTAGGTGGATGTGATCTAGACAATAACATGGTAGATACGCGATAATGCACTTTGCAATCTCACCATCGCAGGAACGCAACGAATGGGGTAGGTGTCACAACAAGGCGATCTGTATGTACTGTATCGCGCCGACCAAATCCAAAGATCCGTACATAGGCTATCCGAACACAGGGGGCAGACGTTTGTCGATATTGCATGATGCTGCATGAGGAGCCTCCTGTAATGCCTTTCTCTCCTTCCCCACGTCTACTGTGCTGAGGCTTGATTACCAAGACAACAAGTCCTACGTATTGCTGTGGAATTTCTAGACCACAACCCCCACAGTGCATCATATCAAAAGTTCCCAACAAAGCTAATTTCGCCTCTTTTTTTTTGGTCTTCAAATATCCCATGAAACACCGTAGTGTAGATAGTTGGTGGCGAAGAAGAGTCCTAGTGCCAAGACCTCGGTATATATTGCCGTATGAAGGGCGTTCTAAAGCATGATGGTGAAATATATGTGTATTAGTGTACGTAGCAAGTCCTACATGGCAAGCGTTCCTCCCAGTAAATTATCAACGGCCTCCTATCTAGAATCGAGTCTAGGACTTTTGACATTCGCGTTTATCTCGTTTCCCGCTAGGCCTGGGGCTTTGTAATCTCTTATTGACATGGATTATCCAAATCACGGGGTACATCGTATCCGTTCCCAACCGACAGCACGGAGATGCGATGGGGGGGAGGGGCCCATCACAACAAGGCTGAGGAAGGCGTCAGGGGTGGCATTGAATAATGGGATATTGCAAATCTTGTACTTGTAATTCGCGCTATCATATATACGGAGAGGCGCGTGAGTGGTGTAGGATGGGATGAATGATGCCGGCAGTTGGCTTCTTTGGTTCTTCTGTTACCAAAATAAAAAGTTCCGATGCAGCGTCCGTGTAATCCAGGGTTGGGTTTCTCGTCCATCTTCTCTTACCGCCATCCGATCGTCCAACCTATTCGAAACCATGCTCCTGACGCCTTGGTTTAGTGGAAACGATATGACTTCATGAACGGACGACCCTTATCTGATGATTGCTGCGGCCGTATGCGAAAGGCAGTGTGCGATGGAAGTTCCAGATATAATCAAAGAGGGTAAAGATCAGCGGGCGCGTTCTTCCTTGAAGAGGCTAGGCTTTCGCTGTGCCGCAGACTAGTCTATCTAGTGTAGGCATTTCTCTCTCAGACTGGAGAAGTTCTGGAAGGATTGTTTATGTATAGTATACCGTATGGGTTCCAAAGTTGGGTCAGAAAGGCGGTGGTGGTCTTTTGGAAGGAATCTTAGCGTCCCAGAGACCCACGAACATTGAGCCACCCCGAGTACTCCGTAGACTGGGGATTAATACGCTCACTCATTCCCGGCAGTCTTACAAACATACACTACAATTGATATCCTGCAAGTCTCATATCTTTCTCCTTTGAGATGTTAGGGCATTGAAGAATATCACAGAGTAGTTACAAATGAGATTAGCCATCCAATAGCCTTCCCATTCACCCTTGCAAGCAAACAGCCCATAACATCTTGTAACATAGCGACGACAAGTTTACCTAGTTAAGCCATAGTATTGGCATCTAAACTCCTCACCATCGTTTTAGCTAACGCTTAGACGTAGGCTAAATACGTGTAGTCGAGCGGGTCGATGCCGTATGACCCGTCCCGACGTTGTGCGGCCGATGAGGGCCGGTCCGCAGTTGGCCGGGGACGTAATACGGGTTCCGTAGACTCGGTATCTGATTTAAAGCAACCGGAGTAGTTCTCCTGTGGCGGAGGATAGTGGTAACCGGCCGCCTCCTAGCCGGTCCTGGGATAACACATTTTTGACTAGCTTTTAGTTTCTCGAACCTACCTGGTGTTATAATACTCTTTCTAGAGACTAAAGAACTATTCGTATGTATATGAGAAACCCTAGATCTTGACGAGACAGCCCTTAGGCCCCTCGACATGGCCCCTGATGGCGACGATGCCGTTTAGTGCTGCAACGATGGTTTCCGTCTACTCCGGCGTTGACTCCTTAACTGAACCGCGACATCCTTAGTTCGGCTCTGTGTATTTACCTGCGTCCCATGCCTCCTAAATATACTTCTCATGCTCGTGTACCTATTATCTCGTCACGACTGCCATTGAGTAGTACCATTGTATTGTATTAGTGTGTTTAGGGCCTGCATGGTACAAGCAATGCTGATATCTCAGTAAAGATCATGCCGTAGTTGTGTGTATGGAGATAAATTATCTTACACGAAGACTCCGAAATACTGCTGTCGATAAGCCGTGTGTACGATGAGTGCGGTGGCCGGTCAGTATTAGGGAGGCGTAACCGTGCTTTGATTTGAGCCTACATGGGAAATATCGTGAATCGTGAGCCGACATCGCTAGATTAGACCCTGTGAACCGATGCCAATACTGAGAGTAGGACGGGGTTTACGAATTCCTACGAAGAGAGCGAGACGAGTAGACGAACCCACATACTAGTAGAAAGGGGCGGCGATGATAGGCTCCAAGGGCGCGCAAATCTAGAAGGCCTATCTTGACTAGCAATTGTGAAATTTAAAAGAATATTTGGATGGGTATTAAGGGGCGCACACCTAGGATTGCGTAATACTTATCAAGTATCTACGAAGGTACTTTTAGAGACCTTTGCGCTTCAACAAATATCTATCACCTACGTTGAGGTTTTCGAAACTTATACTTACATATCTGACCACTTACAGTGTTGGCAAAATCCGACGAGTCCACAATTGAGAGTGTTTGTCGGTCGGTTCGGCGATGGGAGGAGACAAGTCGTGTTGTGGCTATCCTAGGAGCATACGGCGAGTGAAGTTACCTGATCTATTTACTCTATTCCCGGCTACCTCCAGGTAATATTTTCAGTCAACCGGATAGCTTACAATCCACACCCGAACGGACGCGTAATAGTTAAATCACTATTGTTGACCTCGTCCTCCGGACTCATATTGCCTCTGTACGATCGGACTAGGTGCCCTTGTTACGAGCTTTTCATAGACGAATATTTGAACTGCGGCTATAAGTGAAGAAGTGCTATGCTCTGTCATCTACAGCATCGGCGGGGTGTTATTATTTTAATAGTTATGAAGGTTTCTCTTTCATAGGATTAATGTTTGTAGTTACTTAGTAATAGAATTCAACTGTTCACTAATAGATAGAAGCTATATATATTTGGTGTTCAGTAGACCCGCGTCCTAATCTTCAAGAAGTTGGTATAATATTTATTACGGCTGAGCTGTCGATAGGGACATATCGGTCGGTACAGTAGGCACAGGAAATCCATGACTAGTCCATTGACATGCCAGTTCAGCCTCCCATCTCAGCTATGTATCAAGATATTCATTGGTTTGCACGTTTGAGGACAAAAAGTCACGTCGCGAGAGCTCCACGGTTGGGAACGCTCGCTATTTTACTCGTGCTCGATCGGTGCCGAATGCTCTTCTACGATTGGGATGTCAAGGAATCAGTGGCGTGCGGACCAGTAGAGAGACAGGATAAGTGTATGTCACAAGGCATCTCCTGATCTTACGATACCTTGTCTGGCACACCAAAACCCTCAGATTCCCAAGCCTCATATAGACTCTGTGGGACTTACGGCCCTAGAAAGAAAGGACCTAGATGTATATAGCCAGGGACTAGCGCCCAGAGACCCCTAAACTCTCTGCACAACAACAGATATCACTACCTACCCAGGTATACACCCATACCCTGATAGTGAGGTTATGACAGTGTAAATTGGAATCATGTCCGCGGACGATTTGATATTTATCTACTCCACGTCAATAACTTAGACTAAATGTACCCTAATCTGTCGTTAATTGGCATATAAACGGTGGGCACCGTTCATTTGCTCGGGGTACAAATTCGCACATCATAGACGTAGTGCACAATCTATCACGTCGTAGACAAGCCCAACAAACTATTTCAAACAATGTATATCCTTGGGGTATATTCCAGTAAACATTTTAGTGCTTTCTGGCAAGGATATGGAAACTATGTGCATGGTATATGAAGTATATAGCAAGTATTATATCCTGGGCCGCAACATCCAAATGCTAATCAAGAGCGCGCCTGAAATCCAAACCCCCAGATAACAAGTAGTTTAGCTAGGGATTAAGCGAAGAGACTGGGTCCAATGTGCTGATGGTAAAAAGCGCAATTCATCATGAATCAAGACCTGCGCCCGCTGCCTGAATGACGAGGATGCTAGCTTTAAGATCACTGGTGGCGACCTTCTCCCCAAGCACTCCGACTGTTTTCTGCATTTCATGAAGGGTGCTAGTGTGTTCTGTAGTTCTAACCGAAGCTGGCAATCTGGGATGTCGACGACCAACGACAATGATATCACCAGCGTTGCGGGCATTTTGTCCAGTATACTCAGAAGCCATTTCAACAACCCGTTTCGCAGCTGAGCTTATTGACACCAATGCTTCAATGAAGTTGATCCGACCAGCCAGGTCAGGTGACAGGCTTGATTGGGCAACAGCTAGAAAAGAACTGTCTTGGGCTGTAATTTCCGTATTTATAATAGTCTTCAGTGACGGGTCTTCTACTATGGTACTCTCAGGGACGGTTGTAATCTCGTCATCCTCATCTACCCATGTTAGATGAGCAATGGTTGCCGTGACGTTGGCGTTCTTGGCGAGCTGAAGAACGAAGTTTAACGCGACCCGGTCATCAATGCCACCAATATATGGGAGGAAGATGTGATGTGACTTGTCGGCAATAGGGGGGAGGGCAGCCTCTTTGTGACTCCGCATAGAAGTTATACTAACGGTGCGAGAGAATGCAGGACGCGACTTCTCGATGGGCGCAATGCCACTAAATCCATTGCTTATAAAAATACCAGTATTGCAGACAGCCTTACTGAGCGTATTTCGGATGAAGTCGAGATGGGATCTTCCAGTAAAACGGTCTTCCGACGAGACTCTATAGGATATCGATTGATCTTCCGTGGTACTACCAATCTCGCTCCAAGGAATTAGGACAAAATCGGACCTCTGCTCAGACGCCTGCATCGTCACTGTTTCTGCGTAGGACTCCTCCGGAGCAACGACGACGCTACCGGATACCGCCACATCATTCAGCTGAGAGAACGTCCGGACTGCATTGACTACAGGATCTCTTCGCGAAGCGTCCTCTCCATCAGTAACCTTCATCACCGTGGAGGTACGTTCAGTAAGCTCAACGATACGAAGGGCATGAACTTCAAGAGGGCGCTTCTTTATTGGCGGCCTTTCATCAGTGTCATCGTTTGATGTATCCGTGGGTCTCGACGCTTGTTCTTCGCCCAAGAGGGAAATGAATGTAAAGAGGCTTGGGAGACTGTCCAAGCGAAGATATATTAAAACCCGGCGAATGTTTGAATTTGTGAGTTTCTCTGAAGGGATGGCTTCATTTGAGTCCGTAAGCGTGATAGGTTTGCCGTCCCAGTCGATCTCACCACGTTTCCATTTCTCCAACTTCACCCTATACCATGGTGGGTATAATAGCTTTGTTAAGGGTGTTGTAGCGACAGTAGTCACAAGAGCCATAACGACAAACATGGTGAATGTTTTTTGGCTTAAAATATGAGCTTGGAGGCCAACGTTCTAGGATATCAGTTAGTAAGTTGGGATTAGCAATAGGGTGGGTTGTGTAGCTTACAAGAACAATCAACTCGACTAAACCTTTGCAGCTCATCAAGACGCCAATAGTAAGACTTTCCCTCCATACGAGCCCGTTCAATTTGGCAGCCAAAGTGCCGCCTATGATCTTGCCCGCAAAGGCGACTGCAATGATAGCTATCACATATGCCCACGTGATACCGTCATTCAAGAGACCGAGGTTAGTGCTCAACCCCGAAAAGGCAAAATACAGAGGAATGAGAAGGACAGTGATTAAATCTTCAATCTTCTCGGTGACCTTGATAGCAAAACCACCATCGTGTGGGCATATTAGGCCCACGAGGAAAGCACCGAAGATGGCATGAACACCAATAATACCTATTTGCGTTAGATCTACGCACTATCCGTTGCATGGTAGGGATAACATACTAGTGAACCACGCCGACGTGAGGACAAGCAACAATGTAACTGCTATCATGCCTTGAGTTGGGCCATTCTGGATGCTACCAGTCTTCCGCAGAGCCCAGTGAAAAACCGGCCTCACAGCAAATACCAAAAAGAGGAGCCAACCCACAGCGACGAGAAGGACGTAAAGGGCGGTTAAGCCATTGGCATTGTTGACCAGGGCCACAGAGAGCGCTAGGAGAATCCAACCCACCACGTCATTGCCAACACCAGCAGCAAGGACGGTCACACCAACGGAATTGCTGAGAAGATTGAGCTCCGAGAGGATACGACACAACACAGGGAACGCGGTGATTCCTAGGGCGGTGCCGACAAAGAGACCAAAGATGCCGAAATTGACATTGTGGGTGATTTCTTCTTTGAACTGGTTATAAATGCCCCAAGCAATGGCGTAACCCAAGCCAAAGGGCAAGAGAAGACCAGCCAGCGAGACACCAAGAGCAACTCGCCAGTTAGAGATGAACAAGCGTATGTCGACTTCAAGACCGATTAGGAAGAGAAACAGAATGAGACCCAGGTTGGCAGCATTGTTAAGTACGGGCAACGACTCGGTGGGCAAGATATTCTCCTTGAAATGAGGAATACGCGACAATACAGACGGGCCTAGCAAGATGCCGCCGATCACTTCAGCGATAACTCGGGGTTGGCCCAAGCGAGACAGAGGGTAGTGGAGCAGACGGCACAAGATGATAATGCCGGCCTGGACCGTTCCAATGATTAGCACTACCGTATAGCTACAGTGGGTACGATATATAACACGGAATATAGGCACTTAGGGATGTCGTAGGACACGAGTGATTGTGGTCGCAAACGACACGAAACTACGAATGAGATGACGGAGAGCGTGGGTGACCGTACCTGGATGATAAAGAGATTGATGGGATTCGAAGTGCTAAAAACATTGGGGAGAACACCTTCCAAGATACCGCCCTGGGGAGGTACAGCAGTGGAAGTGGGCTTCGACGCGACGGTCACTGTGGACAAGATGGTGGTGGTGATGGTCGCCATGATGCCCCAATGCCAGTGGTCGCGTCTTCGTCTCACGGAAATGAGACCGGCGGTAGCAACCGCAGCACGGCGAGTTGTTGTTGGTGGAAGAGAGGAGGGACGAGCGGAGAATTGGGGAACAATACGACAGCATGGGATCAACAGGAGAAAAGGAAAGTGAGTTGAAGGGGTCCAATGTTTAACACTAACACAGCTGGGGAGGGGAGGGGGTACCGCTGTCAGCCACACGCACCATGCACCACCCACGTGCAAGGGTCCAAGACCAGACTAAGCCTCTAGCCGACTTCTATAAATATAGCGTGCTGTAGTCTTTTGTTAAAGTGTGGACCTGACCTACAAAGAATTACAGTGGCGCAATCAGATTCGCTACCAGTCGCAATGGACAAAAACTCATATTTATCCTAGCTAATATGTACATACAAGTGGTTTTTACAGCTCCGCGGAACTTTGAAGATTGGAGCTACCTACCTACCTATTTGGTGTTGGAGATGTTGGTGATTATCAGATGGCTTCGGTCCTCCCGTAACCCGACGTAGTAGTGATCATACGTCGTTTCTTTATGAGAGAGAGTTATATATATACATTATGATGTGATATACAACCTAATGTCCATACATGTAGGAGATAATGTCTACGATGTAAGTACTTGCTATTTCGCTTGTACATGCCCTCTTCAGCATGTGATAGTTCAAGACTCGACAAACTCGAGGGGGTCGCACAATGCAAGCTTAAGTACGTTAGGTAGGTAGTGTGACGTACAAGTACCCCTTTATTGATAGTACTCAGAGGTAGCCAAAGTGCTCGGTAACCTGAAGAGATCCATGATGACTCCCTACCTTACACTAAGTTTCCCGATCCATCCCATACCTTATCCCCCGCATCAAGCCACACGCCAAGCAGTTCTAGTGAACTGTCGAATCATGCGACACACACTAAATACCATAGTGCATAGATGCGGCTCTAGTCTATCTACCCTTTTTGCGCTTGGTTGTATCTGATCCTCTGTTCATGCGGTTCTTGACTCTCCATTAGATGCTTGCCTAACTACATGTATCGAAGTCACATGTTGTCTAGGCACTCAGGTAGGTAGTCCAGTATCTATCAGTATTGTCAGGGCATAAGGAAAGCTCCTTCATACTATGGGGATGCAATACGTTATGGTACCTAGGTAGTGTAGCTCCCTGAAATCTATCTACAGCCCCGATTACCTTAGATCGACGCCACTCGGACGCCACCTGACTAACGCGTGGGGATGTATTTGGGCTATTCCCTATTTGGTATAAACTCTACCAAGTACTGTCTTGTCAGGTTCTAGGCGGCGGTGCCACAATATCCTACATACTTGTAGAAGTGCAATCGATTCAAAAACAGATAGAGGGGAAAAATGGTTTGAGAAACCAATTTGAGGTTACTAACATTCCAAATGCGTAACTGTGCACTGTTTGATGCTTAATTCCGTGGATGAGCCTTAAGCATTGGGAAATCCGTAGATATCTACATGTACAAACCAGGTGGCTAGTGTAGTATGGCGTGCTAGCTAGGGAGTTCCAGGGAGTCTTGGAGAGGGTAACGTGAATCATGACTAGAGTAGGTAATATACTATCCATACGTGTAGGGCAAGTCAAGTGATTTGGGTTTGTACATTGTAGGCTGTAAGACGCAGCTTCATCTTGTCCGAGTGACCATCAGCATCGTAGGACTTGGGCGAATGAGAACCAGTGCTGCTGATGCTAGAGCATGAACAGTCTCTCTTGCATCAACGGCTGTATACGCTCTCCATATGGCGCGTGGTCTGGATCTACTACTAACCTACTAAGTATTTATTGGATGCCTACAGCACGAATGTCTCGTACTATACTGAATAGTCTCTCCATAAGGCTTCATATCCAACCCCAGTTCTACTGTATATAAGGCAAGACAGTGTCTTAGCAACGACAATATCCACCTGATAGCTGCGACATCTTCATATCGTTAATTATGTTCATCGACAAGCTGAGTTCAATCATAGATTATGTCCGTTTGTTGCCCATCGAGTGCCGAGGTCGGAAATAGCATACCGTCTTTGAGGTTATCCTCGTTCTTCTCACTTTTTGTCATCACGTAATGTAATTCTTCCGGGTGGTCTGGGGGGGAAACACTGCACGAGGCTGGAAACAGAAAAGCCAGGAATCGGCCTAATGCAGGTGAGCATTCATCACCAGGCTGATGACGAGTCAGAATGCGCAATGTTGTTGCGGTGCCGCTTATATTCGCGCCCGATCTTTGCTGGACCGACCCAGCGCTGTGGTAGGCTACGGGCGCTTCTTATCGCTAGGCACTTTTTGCGTTGCATGTGATGAACTAACAATTACCACCGCGATCCCGACAACACGGATACGCGAATGGCCAATACGCCAATACGCAGGATCGGGAGTGAGTTGGATGCATTGACGCGCTCGTTCGTTCTTGGGTACCAGGCACCTGGGTTCGGCATTCTCGAGACAGCTCCAACAAGCATACATATACAGATAGTGTATTATTCATTGTCTACGCTCGCGACCTACCTACCATCATCATCGTTGATTTAGCTTACTGACATAATGATAATGGATTAAATACAAAGTAGGGCGAAAGAACAAGGTGGGTAAGATCAGATCAGGCCACTACTTGTAGATCCAGTCAGAGTTGATACTGTTTGTCGTATACTGTCGTCTGGATGGTCGGCACTTCTACTAAGTACACCACATCGGAACACCCCACGTTCGGCGACACCTATCGCGCCCCAAACCAGACCGGGAGTACGCAAATTTTGGCCTGGTGAGGCAGGTCGGTGAGCAGAAATAGGCAGTTTTTGTGGCGGGCTTTTCCCAAAACTGGCTCGTTCTGCATGGGTTCGACAACTAGCTGGGCAGCTAGGTAGTTCCTAAGTAGTTAGTTTGTTCTACAGTATTCTGACAGCTTATGACAGCTTATGACAGCGAGGCTTTTCGACCCGAGAGAATGGCTCACCAATAACGAGCTGGGGCAGTGGCTTGAGATATCCCATCGTCACTGGCCAGCACTACCTGGCCCTGGAACCCTAGGCCTGGAATCGGCGCGCCCCTCCAAGCCCCCAAGTCCCAAGCCCCAAGCACCCAGGGAACGGGGGACGGGGACGGGGCATGCTTGCCGGCGACCAGTCACTAGCTCAACTTGGTGCCATCGTGCCTCGCTTGGCCTCTTAAAAGCTTCTCTTCTTCTCTAGCCATATTTGAGTTCGCTTCGGCGGTGTCCTATCTCTTCACCCTCCCTCTCCTTATCCTTGCATTGCATTCGAGGCTTTTGGAAATCCCGTCCAATTTCTAGAAGCATTTAAAGAGACCCTCTCCACACTTCCCAGTATACCACCTTATTGTGATATGATATACACTAAACTGGACTGCTCGCTACCTTGCCTTACCTGAAGGAACTGGTTATCCCGGAAAGCAACCAAATCAGCGAACCCCTGCTGCATTTTGTCGATTTGCCGAATCAATAAAATTTCCCCCTTCCCTCTTGGCCACTTCCTCAAGCCCATTGCGTGCCCTGCGAGCCTTTTCTTTTTCTTCACCACACTTAATTTTGTCGTCGATCCCAGCAATACTTCCGTTCGCGCTGCGCGAGGCGCATGCTTGACACGATGGCTTCCACCCATGGTACCTCTGATTGGCTCACTGAGAGGACCAGTATGTCGCTGGATACTGGTGCGGACCGACACTTGTGGGAGGGTGGACGAAGGTAAGGGCATTAATAACCAAGTTTGCATAGGTTGGCTTGGGTCAACTCACCACGCACGTACTAATCCCAATAATCATCAGATACCATGCGTACCGTGAAGGTCGCTATAGCTTGCCGAACGATGAGCTCGAGCAGCAACGTGAAGAACTCATGCATATTTTAGTCATGGACATTCTAGATCAGCAGCTATACTTGGCACCCATGGCCGAGCCACCTAATAAAATCATGGACCTTGCGACTGGTATAGGATTATGGGCAATCGAAAGTAATCAACTACTACCAAAGCCCTCACCCATCCAAACCATTGCTAACAGCAATGGTATAGTGGAGATCGATATCCAGAAGCCACCATTTTGGGCCTCGATCTCAGTCCTATACAGCCCACTTCGTAGGTCTCTGTTGTAATCCTCCAAGGTGACTGGCGCAGTTGACTGACGGTTAAAAAAGGGTTCCGCCAAACGTGACATTTCAAGTAGACGATGTCGAAGACACATGGGTAAGTACTCAACACGTTTAGTCGATTGCCCAAATGGTCGCTCATAAGCCCGCTGGGTATAGGTCCATGACCATGACTATGACTTCATACACATGCGCGAGGCTTCTGGATATATGGTCCACCCCGACTGTTATCGACAGCGTGATAGAGTAAGTGTTGCTACCCCCCTCCCACTTCCTGGCCAGATACCAAACACGCAAGCCTCCGAACATCATGCTCAAATAGTACCCAGACACTTAAAACCCGGCGGCTGGTTTGAACTACAGGAGTTTCACTGGGTGGCTGAGAAGAGGACGGGACGATTATCCTGAAGTCCCGGTTAATCGATACATGGAGCACATGATGTCCGCGGCCGCGTCTACAGAGGGCCGAAAGATCCCATCGTACCGGAAATGGGGGAGATCATGAGGAGGGCCGGGTTCGTAGACATCAAGAAGAAGACGTACCGCATCCCCTACGGCCCGTGGCCCACGGATCCGGTGGCGCGACGGCGCGGCGCCGTCTTCGGCATCAACGCCGAGCTAATATTACCTACGAGCGACAGGGTACTCGGCTACATCGGCGTGACACCCGAACAGGCCGAGGTCCTCTACACCGACTGCGTCAATATGTTTCATAACAACTCGATACACTGTTTCGCCACATACTACGTGTGGTATGGACGGAAACCCGAGGAACCCAACAATAATCTCGCAGATTCGGATCGTTACCATTCGAAATAAATCTGGGTGTACTTAGCACTAGGGGAGTTCATGGTGATAATGACCTAATGATTAGCTGGCAGTTGGTTTGGCTTTTATATTTACCTTCTATCTTTCTAGATATCGAGGTGTTCTCTTGGCGACTGAATTGCCTCTCCTGGGTTCAGACGTTGTCTGGCGCACAATTACGTTCAGGCGATCTAACCTACCAATACCGTGTAGTAGCCTATCGCTCTAATTGGGCTCGACAGACGTTGGTCTTGGAAACACGACCCAGAAGCACCACGCCAGGTTGCATTTATATACACGAAACATCATGTCGAGTTCCCGTTATGTTCTCGAGGTTAAACGATCTCTCGCAAGGTTTCTCGAGTGGGTCCTGGACTCGAAAGGAGTATAGGCGGCAACGGGTTGGAAGTTTGTCGCCGACGATTATTCGTGAGACTGATGCATGCAGCATATTGATTGACGGCGAATTTGTTGTGGCCCTCTTCGGCCAAGAAGGAAGATCATTGAATCTGTCACTTGTATCCTGGTAAATTGGATGACCTCTTGCCCCTTGCATGATTCTACGCCATGTGAACGAATGTACCTATAATCAGATATCACTGTAGAAGTTGCAACCCCAAAATACGGTCCCTAAGGCCATATCAACCACGCAACGCATAGCTGGTGTATCATATGTGCTCCTTACCTACGCCTAAATAATGAACTAAACTCTTATATAATAGAAGGCCTCCCGAAAATGTGTCGTGGGACTTGAACAATCTCCAATCTGTAAACGCCATTTCCGCCACAACCCTATATCTATCACGTCTGAACTCACTCAAAACCGCGGATGATACCGCGACACCGTACTTAGCACAGGTATAGCACCAAGGCCCAAAAGTTAGGTAAAAGAGTCTATTTATAAGGTAATTCTACATCAGTACCTATATGTACTATTACTATAGAACCTTGGAAGTTGCCATTGTATAAGCGACAGACGACGACCCAATGGTCTCCCCAGGATACCTAATAATGCAAGCTGGACCTTCTTGCTATTGAGTATTTGCGTTTGCAGATAGCTTAAGTTCTAGCGTGGCCTCAGTGTCGGCTTTGAGTCAATGACGATTCTGTAAGTACCTAGATATGTCAATGCGGGAATGTGGTTTCTGCGGTTGTGCCTCTGGAGCATTTACGCCGGAGATACCAGGCATATTGGAGGCACGATAGAAGGAGGTGATCCGTTCTTTGATGACGATCCACTTCTATTGTGATTCACCTCTGCAAGTCGGTGTTGCCTACTTGTGTTTGAGTTTCCCTCGGGTTTGCTACACCGCATGGAACTCTCCCAAGTCCTTGTCACTCGATTATCCTAAGAAGGTTATTCATTCGTGGAATCACAATCTCACGGCGCGCAGACTGATATCTGTCTCTGTTAATATAATACTCTGTTCATATTGACAATAACTGAAGTGCCAATCATAATTGCACACATGTAATTGTTGTCTGGACCAAGGAGACTACCTAGCTTTAATCAACTACTCGATAACTCAATGGGATCAGTTTCCTTTGTCTATCCAGTTAATCAAGCCACTGCATGTAGGTATAAACTGAATTCAATCCTAGTATTCAGAGGAATGCTCTTTCTACCTAGTGCGTTTAGGTGTGCGACTTGCTTGACAACAGATCGTGATTCCCTACGATTGATCCAAGGATGTTTAAAGTACGTGCAATAGAAAAACTTAATCTCAGAAAATAGCGTCCATTCATCATTGTGTGCTCTACTCTGATTAGGCAACTAAGACGGAGAAGGAGCACGATAGAAACAACGAGTGTTACATTGGACGTAGTATACAACCGCAGTCGCTATGAGATCGGATACCGGTATCATTATGACGTCTCCCTATCGCAGTTGCTATTCTTATTAGAGGAAGTAAGGTAAGTGGCAATGGTCTTGACTTAGCAAAGCACTTCTTGCCTTTGTTCTTCGAGGAAGCTGCAGACCCAGATTTGACAACTATCACGGAACCACATCAATCACAGAGCAGATTCCGGAAGGTTATTCTACTAGGTCCCGAGGCTTTTACTAAAACCTCTCCCGTCTCCTCTCTTGTTTCTGTCCTCTCTTCTCCAACATCCCATTTTCCCATTCTTCATTCTTCATCTCTTGTCTTTTGGACTTCTTACTCAGGCAAACGCTCACCACTCGCTTGACTTTGCTACTCTGTAAAGCAGCCATATCCCCACCGGCATTTGGAAACCCTCAGACACAAACCGTCGCTAAATCACTTACCTCTCACAAAGCCATGCTCTCATTCACAATGGACCGTCTGTTTCAAGCCTTGATGACTCTGGCCGTAGTGGTCTCGGCACTGGCTGCCCCTAACGGCCCCACCACCCCAGCAGCAACCCATGAACCAGCAGTCCATGAACGGGGTATGGATAGGTCGGCGCGGCATCATCGTCCCACGTCCACACCACACATCAGAGACGTGTCTTTGAGTCAACCACAGACTCTTCTCAAACACTAACCACCCAGACCACAGCAATAATTTCCTCGCCAACAGAATTGCTCAAGAGAAAGAATGAGAAGAAGCCCGACGACCCCAAGTGCACCCGGGAGACCGTGCCTGTCACTCTTCGCTGACAGAGGTCTTGTTCTGCAACGATAACCAACAATGGGTCCAATACTCCTCGTGTGGAGATGGCGAAATGTGCCATCGCTTGTTGATGGTCTGTGTTCCGGAAAAGAAACCCGAGGATGAGCAACCAAACCTACGCATTCCATCAGTCGAAGCCAAAGATCAGTGCAAAGAAGGAGACAGACGATGCAGCGCTACCTTCAACCGAGTGGACAGGTGCACCAGCGGCCATGATTGGGTCACATATCACGATTGCCACAAGTCGGAACTTTGCAATGGCAGGGTTTTTGACTGTGTTCCGCTCAGCGACGACGAGTCCCATCACACCGCTATGCCAAACGGCACTGCTGCCCTGTCTACTTAACCGTTGTGTTGTTTTTCTCCTATGGCGGTGTGTTCATGACTGGTCGTATTATTATCAACTGGATATGGGAAATGGGGTGCGTAAGCTAAGGAGTATCGGTTCACTCGCTTCCCCGGAGTTGTGTTAGTATTGGGGGGATGCCAGTGGGCATTGCAAGCGAGATCAGTGGCTGCCTGCATTGTGATGAGTGCATCCACGTTCGAAGATGTGAGGATGGAATGCGAGATTCGGATGGAGAATGATGGAACAAACATTATTTGGTATCCTTAACGTGTATTATTCATTCTTCTTAGTAACAATGCAATACACCTAACCTATCTCACTCGCTGCTGACGTGGACCGACATGCATCCTTGACCAAACTCCCGAGCCAGGGACAAGACTGCCAGTGTACTCTTATAGGGGGTTAGGAATTATGTCGTGGGTGTAAAAAAATGTATCCAGGATGAAACTGACTTGGATTGTTTAACGTAACTACACGGTAGAGAACATTCTAAACGTAGTCCTAGTCGGTCATATGAGAACGATGCATATTGACTCGTTTATTTACTGTTCTCGGTGCATGGACTCGGCAAGGACCAGAATGCGTGTGACACTGATAAAAGCGCGATACCCCTAGATGCAGTTGACAGATTACGCTCAATGAGCAGGCCAGATATAATGACCAGGAAAATATAGAGAGGACACTAAAAACCATCAATAGGAGAAGATAATATGAATCACTGAGATTAGAGGCCATGTCGAGGTTTGTATGCTTCTTTCTTGGTTCTCATGTACCTGCCTACAAATTATTTACTTTCAGTCAGTGCAGCCCTGAGCTTCGCCGACGTCAAGAACTGGGAGTATCCTGAAAGCCTCCTCATAACTTCCAAGTGTAAGTAAGGGTGGCAGGGTGGCAAGGTGGCATTCCGTATGTAAGGCCAAGTTTCAGGGTCTCATAAAATAATGTATGAGTGGGATACAGTTTTTATTTTCGCGCTCTATGGCCCTCGTACAATCCGGAACTAGCCCGACATGTACATGGGGCGACAAATCTGTAATCTCGTTCAAAACCATCACTCTTGAGCTTGAATATGCCTTGTTCCTATAGATCATGTTGTCCCGCCTTGTGTGTAAAAACTCCACAGTTGAACTGAAATTTTTATCCGTACCGATTCCCCCAACACCGGGTAATACTCCGACTAAGTGCTGACCCGCCGAAAATAGATAGAAATTTATACGTAGTAATGAAATATACTTGAAGGATAAGTATTGTCCGTAAATAAGGAGAAAGCGCGCCAGTGTGGATAAAGGTAGCACGATAGTTGCTAGGCCTTTAGCGTGTAACATAGAAAAAAAGTCGCATTAAAACAATACAAAGGTAATTGATTCTTAACAGACTGAATCTGCTCCATTAAATAGAAGATGACGAAACAGACTTGGATAGGCACCTCACGAACCGCATCCACAACAAGGAGGGTTAGCCGTTCAGTTATGTTTTGGGCTCAGATTCGGGTTCGGCTTCAGGTTCCATGTCAGGTTCGGGGTCTGATATCGTCCCGTAGTCACTGTCAGTGTCGCTCATGCTGCCATAGCCGGTATCAGTATCGAAATCCATCCCGGTGATTCCACGTGTCACAGAAAGGCACCGATCAACAATGCGATGTCTGATTTCGGGTTCAAAAGAGCACTCTTTTCCTGTCCATATTCTCAGAGTCGCAGAGAGCCGTTCCAGTGTACTGTTACAAGCTTCAGCAGCAAATTCATGCTTTGCAAGACGGTCCATCAGCTTGTAGGCGGACGTGTACCCGAGAAGACCATATCACAAGCAGGCTGTATTTGATTGATCACGCCGTACATGTTAATTGGCTCATCTGGCGGGGAGTATTTCTCAAGATGCGCGATGGCCATGGCACATAACAAGGAAGTGCGAAGCTCGTTTGTCATGTCTGGAGAACATGGTACCTCCTTTAACGCCGTGGATGGTGCTTCGTGGGCGGGCACGTTGTCTGACGCGAGGGCCTCTGTCACTGGGCCGATAGCTTGCAATGCGGCCACAATATTTATACTTCGCTTTTCATCGGAGAGCAAAGCCCGCGCGACCAACGCACGATGTTGCGCTACAGACCCGATCGGCGCGGTTCGAATGGCGAGAGACACCTCATGCTCAATGTGTAGAGAGGTCTCGTTTTCTTCGTTTTCTGAAGCGAGAAGGCTTGTGGTGAGAACACCCTGTAATGTCATGCTGGACCACCAGGCAGCTACAGCATCCATGGGTGATCGGACAGCCTGGTCCTCAATGACGGTGGCCATGCTATCAATACTACCGATTGCTTTGTGCTCGGTGGCGTGATTCCAGGCAAGATTGTGAGCTCGCTGAATAATAGTCGAGTTTAGAACCTCGTCACAGTCCTGCTCCAATAAAGCCGCTAAATGATCAGGTAGCTCGTCGCCGGGAAACTCGTGTCCATTTCGTCGTAGATGGGCGGTGAGCCGATATAGTTGCTTGGCCTCGTTCCATTTGGATCTTGCCAATTTCGTAGCAATTACTTGGGCGCCTGTCTGTACCCCAGTTAAGCCGAGTTCCCATAGTAGAACACGGATATGCAGTGCCTTGAGCATAAGGCGTAGAGGGGTAGTTGGGAGCGTCGCGGAGGCAAGCAGTGTCAAAGTCAACCGTCCCTTGCTGATCTCCACATCGCCTCCAGCTAATTGAGCATCAAGGGCGATTTCCCAAGCCTTGACACGAGCCACTTCTTGGTCTTCGGTCAGCCCTGTCAACATCTGATATCCGTGTACGCCGATCAGGTTCCTCAAGCTAAGTTTGACAGTCTTGAGGCTGAGAGCTGCCGCCTCTAGGAAGAAATTATGGCGGGGTACCCAAACAGTTTGAACGGCTGTAAGCCAGGCCTGTCGGCGCACGTGTATAGGAGAAGCCAGGGACGGCGCCGCCTTGAGAGTGATTAGGTTTTGCTTAGACTGCTTCGGATTTGGCGGTTTGGGGTCCATGAGCGAAGGCATGAGAGCCCACCAAAGACTACACAATAGCAAAACAACTTTAATTGAGTAAATAACTCGGGATCCATGTATGGAATATCCCATAAAGTTAATGCTGAGATTAGACGTGAGAAATTTGAGTAGGTGTATGGGAAGGGCGAAAAGACCACGACCATCAGGGGTCTCGTTACTTTGCTCATTCTCGCGAACGGCCTCCAACATCATTAGGCCAGCCAAAGAGCCAACCACTAATCTACCAAAGTACGGGGTAGCACCATGCCAGCCTCCTGCTTGTAGCGGTTGCTGCTGCTGTGGCTGCTGGTGAATTTGTTGTTGACGTATTAGGCCGGGATTCTGTCTGAACGGCTGCTGCGGTACTGGGTATGGCTGTCCTGCTGCTAGCTGTGCAGCAAGAATACGTTTCATATCATCTGGCACTTGAATCATGCCTTGCGGATCGGGTCGACCTGATGGACCCATGGGTGACGGTGCGAAGGTACTCGGCTCTTGAGGATATGTTGTAGGCGTAGGTGGCGCGTGCTGCTGATGAGGACTGATAGCACCATTCATGGCTCCTGACATGAAAAGTTTCTCGAATGCGGCAATTCGTTGCTGCATCGTTGCATTCTCGTCCATGAGGCGCGAATTACGCTTCTCTAAATGGCGGATATACTCAGTGGCTTTACTTAGAACCTGCATCGAATTTAGCTATAGGATCTGCGATTAGATTACGCTCTGCAGACATACCGTTGCTTTGTTAAGTTTATGAGCAGGCGTTAGACCATGCAACTCTTCCCGGTCTTCTGTAGTGTCTTCGCCTCGTGCACTCTTCGACATAATTCGTAGACTGGGCACACTGTCTCGTAAAGCTGCTATCTTATCATTGAGGTTTGTGCGATATCTCTTTTCGATCATGTTATGAGCCGTCTTCTTCACAGGCTGGTGAGCGTCGTCGTCATCATCGTCATCGTCATCATCGGCCGACGATTTTCGTTTCCGATTATTCGACTTCTCATAATCTCTCATGCCCTCAGGTGAAGACGACATGGAAGACTTGCCTGCTCCACCAGCCGAGTCGGGGCTCGGTTCACTCCGGGGAGAATGATACGGTATCGTAGCAGGCATAGCTATCTTTTGTAGCATGTGTCGCTGCTCCTCACTGAGCAAACTGGCCGTTTGCTGGGGAATAGCTGGGCGTGCCGACGCAATATCGGGAGAGGCGACCGGGGTTGTCATTGCAAAGGCAGAATGGTCAGGCTCATTCACAGACGGCTGCGGTATAGGCACAGGTTGCGGGGCGGGAAGACCGTCCTGCATTGGAATTTGCTGATTCATGTTCCATCCTTCTTGGTAGAACGAGTTGGCGTCGTATGTGTCATATGGAGGGGTGTCTTGGAAAGGCCAATTTGAGTCGTTGAAGAATTGCTGATCGTCGCTAGTCGCGTTCAGTGCATCACCACTACTCCCGCCACCAGCCGTGCTGGTGCTTTGATAGTACGACGAGTTGGGGTTATCAAGGCCAAAGAGGCCTGAAGCATCCTGACGACCGGTCATGCTGATGGAATCACCAGATGCGAGCGTGGTTCGACATAAGTAAGGACTAAGGAAAGAGGAAGCCCAACAGCTACCGGCGGGCAGGGGCCGCTCCACCGCTCTGGTCACCAACGAAGGGACGAGAAGGGGGGCCTGGGGCCGGATTGAGAGGGCGGGGAGTGGTTCGTGATCTTGATTTGTCGTCGGTGGCCTGATTCACCAGGTCGACCAGCGGGCGGGTGTACGGATACCAGCGTAGGCGGACACCGAATGAATGGCACCTCTGGCGAGATGGGGAAATGTAGTGTAATGTAATGTGATGACGAGGGTAGCGAGTCTGGTTCTACTAAAAGAAACAAGCGACCAAACAACAGGAAAATGATTGCCCGAATGGCCCGACAGGAGAAAGTGAGTTTTAATCTATCTAGGGTGTGCGAGTCAAGCGGGTTTCAAAGAGAGAGAGATGATGTGCAGGAAAAGAGGAGGAAGCTGAGGGACTGAAGAAGCTTGGATAAGTGACCGCCAAGCCCTCAGAGGCCAATGCTGTGCACACTACACTACACTCGATATCCAAGTATTGAAGTCTGAGCTCCGTCCGCTCAATCCAATACACTACTCTACGTTGAGACGCTAGTCTGGAAGCTGTGCGTCACGGCGCTGGAGCACAAGATCTCGATGTTTGGAAATGTGGGATTCTGTGCACAGGCAATATCCTCGTCGCTTGTGTATGCCAGTGTAGGCAACTGAGTTGTAGCGTTAGGTACTATGTAGGTGTTGGAGGTGCTGGCGGGGAGGCGGCTAGGTCGCTAAAGGGTTCCAGGGCTCCAGGGCTGGGCTGGCTGGCTAGCTGGCAGAATTAAGAATAAACCTCAACGTCGACACACACATACACACACACATAGCCGTGGACATACATTCAGCAGCAGCAAGGCGTGCGCACTGGCGTCGCGAGTTGTGCAGAAAGCCAGGATGCTGCGTGTCGGGAAGGTGGGCGGGCAGGTGCTGGGCGCGGGAGAACACGCCAGAGGTCAGATCATACGATGGCGGAACAGATCGGGCCCCTTAATTGAGACACTAAGCCCGGCTTGCCACTGGCCACCCCCTAGCTGGTTCCTAGACCCTTCTCAGCACCGCGCTCGGCGGGCTAGGCCGCTGCCTTCCGACACGCTGTACCCTGCAGCTGCTACAACTCTTTAGTGTTAGCACATGTGGCAGCCAGTGCCAGCCACTCATCGCCTGCGCTATAACGCATCAAGACTGCTAAACCACGTGCGTGCTGCTGCTCTAGGTTCGGAGCACTCCGTCGGGTGCACAATAGCATGAATAGTGGTTGCTGCTAAATTTAAGTGCAATTAATTGAAGGCTCTTGTCGAATTACGGTATCATGACAACACCTAGGGACGATTGAATCTCGACTAGGTATGCCAATTAGGTAGGTTACTCTACACTAATATTTGTCTCATCCGGGATTCTGTACTGACGAAAAGTGGGCAGTAGGTGGGCCGTCAAACTCCTCTATCAACCATTCGGGATATTGTTTACCCTTTCGTACGAGTCAAAATTGCGGGCATTGCTTGTTGCGTGCCGCCAAGGAGGATGCCGATAACCTTACACATCTGGGTTAGCAGCAGGTCTTGTGCAACATACCTAGGAAAGCAAATGCCGAGATTCAACTTTCTAGATCGGCCGTACTCGATAAGGTATTAAGCTTAGACATAAATGTGCACGACAAAGAAGATTCCCATCGGCGTTGGCCTACGGCAAGTCTGGGGTTCACAGATTTTCCGTACGGCCGAGATAAATCAATCTCGCTTACACGCTAAACTAGTACTGGCTTGGCAAAACTTAAAATACCTGCAGTAGTACACGTACTTTAGGTTCAGATGGGTCAGGCCACTCAGGATTTTCTAAGCCGTGATGCGGCCTATAAGAGGTCGCCGTCTTGCTCTGAGATTTCAATAGTAAGTCAATATGAGGCTTTTGGCTAACACTTTTTCTTTCCTCGTCACCCCCTAATGAACTTGAGGCTACTCGTGTACAAAGTAGCTATCACCTCACTTTTTAACGGACCAACAGTCTAGACTCTCTGTTCTATTGGCACCCCCACAAGTGCAAGTAATCAGTCGAGGGTTGTCCGGGTGTTTGAACACATCGTCGCCGACTGTTATTTGTCTATTCGGCGCCCGTATTATTTCTTTAATATCTAGTATTGCCCCTGTGGCACGAGTGTGCGCCCGATCACGCGATGAGGACGCGGTCGATTTTTGGATGCACATACTATGGACACTTGACTTATCTTACTGGATCGTATCGACGTGATCTAGAATAGTACCATTTTAGCAAGATTCTCCACGCGGGCAAAGTGTAATCATGCTTTTCAATAGAGAATGATATAGGAAGGCAAGTTATTTGTCGCAGGCTACAAGCAGTCAAAGGAGTCATGATATAGTTCACGTACGTAAAACCAGCTGGTACATTTAGCTTCAAACAGACTCGCCGTGGTATTCAGTATCTTTATGTGATAACCCATTCGCTAAAACCTTACATAACTAATACAAGCCCCAGTGCCGATCATGAAAATCCTCAATCATCATCATTATGCTTATCTTTCCCGTATCTTTGAACACGAACGCCGATATTTACAAGTCAACACCTCTCGACTACCACACGTCATCCGTGTCTGGTACCATCTCCATTGTGGGAGTCTTCGGCTGAAGCTGCTTCATCCGTTTACGGTCCGCCTTGGTTACTAGTGATGGTGTGATTGGCACAACAGTTGAGTGCGGCTGATATGGTGAGTAGGGAACTGGTGCACCAGTCCATGGTGTCCGCATGCCAGGAGATAATGGCATCGTTCGTTCAAATGTCGTTTGCTTCGTGGTTTGTGCCGATGGGGAGCTCAGAGCTGGTTCATAAGCACGAAGTGGGAGTGTGCCTCCCGTGCGGACAGCCGAGGGAGCGTTGGCCCGCGAGAAAGCTTGCCCGGGGCGCGGTGATGTTGGGAATGTCGCCCCAGGCTTTGGAGATGATGGTAGCGAGGGAACCGCGTCATGTTGGGCTTCGGTGAGCTAGGCAAGCCGATGAGCGGTGCAGTCGATCGCTCCGAGGTTGCTGAAACTGGGTCCACCTCAGTTGGCGCCTGAGAATCGTATCGTAAGTGGCCGAACTGAGCACCGATGCGTTCGTCTATGCCTTGCGTGCTCTCTGGCGATAGATCTGGAGGGGTGATGGGTGCTACTACGCCCACATGCCTGCTATTGTGCAGGTACGCTGGTTTATCCGTAGGGATAGGTGGCGGCGAGGCTGGTGCATAGTGTCGGGGGGGATTGCATTCATTTCCTCGCCCTCGTATCGTGGGAAAGTTCCCGACATAGGTGTCATTACAGGCGAGGAGATATTCAGGCCTTTCATGGATTCCTTCATGTTTTTCTTCCAGGGAGACTTTAGAGCCGACATGATGGAAGATGTCCGCGACTGCCTCTCGGGTTCGTTGCGGGAGAGATTCAGATTAGTAGGTTTGTTCTTGCCTCTCTTCGGGGTACTCTGCTTCGGCGTAGCTGATGTTGGAAACTGCTTCGCTAGGGGAGTTGGAGGCGCTTCGATGGGGGTGCCAGCCTCCTTAGCAGCCTCGTGCTCCATCACATATTTGTACATCTCCTCTAGTTGATGTTGCGCCATTTCGCGATCTGCAGCAACGACTCTGTGATCTACTAAGGGATTGATGCCAAGGGTGCTTGTCGAATAGGTCGAAAAGGATTCAGAGAAGGTATAGGGTGTTTGGCCTTGTTCCGCCGATGGTGTAGGCGGTGTTGGGTATGAGAAGTTCTTGATGGGCGACTTAACTACCTGGGAGGGATAAGGGTAGGGATAATTCTGAGGATTGCCACCGGGCTTGTCTCCTGGGGGGAACGCAAACTGATAACCGTATTCCTCGTAGTTATCTAATCCTGCTTCTCCCGCTGTTATACGGTTCCGACGTTGCTTTGCGAGCAACAATAGGACAGCTGCTACAATGACAAGCGACAAGGCATACGAGCCTACGATAGCTCCGATCTGAGCAGGAAGGTAAGCTGGATTGCGAAGCGCTCCGGCAGACAGCGGAGGACCGTCTTCTGGAGATGGCGTCGGATCGAAATAGTTTGAGTAGACGGTGAGGTCAAGCGCGCCTCTCTTAACGTGTGCGGCAGAACAAAGAGGGACGAATGCTAGGAAGGAGGTTGAGAGTAGAACGAGACCAGGCGACGGAGGCGTGCTATAAGACCTCTGGTACATTGTGAGTGTTGGCTATTAAGTACGGATCTTCACAAAGTATAACCAAATTCCAACACCTTATCGCACAGGACCTCCTTACCATTCAATCGAAACACATAATGCCAGAGAATCGGTAAGGGCTAGACACGAATTGGGAGGGCGAAGGGTATATAGCGGCTGGTGAAGTTCGGAAGTGTGTCGAGGTGGGCCATGGAGAACAATGCAAACATATCACGACGGGGCGGTGCGCAGTGAATTGTGAATTGGCGCTCTTACTTGTCGAGACGGCTGGGATTTTGGGGGCACATGCGTGACGGCCCCCGGATTGGCACCCAGTCAGCGTGGTGAATTGCCATGTCCGGTCACATTGATGTCGACGAGAAGCGGGAGTTGACCGCCTCCCGCGACTCTGGTTGGATGGAAGATCTGAGATGGCAGGGGAGCTAAGCGCCGACAGGTCGAGCTATGGAGCTGATTGGCGATCGTCACATGCATCACCAAATGGACCCCGCACACATCGATTTAGCAAACTAGCCTTATCTAGACAAGGGCCCTGCATGCATCTTGGTTGCCCTGACTCTAGCCCAATTTGTATGGGTATGCCCAGATAGTCTGTTTAAAAGTACGGTCTACCTACAATGAATTCGTCGTATTGAGTCACTTGATTGCGAACATTGAAAACACTTTACTTCGTTGATTGCTGTTGAATGTTTTCGATCCAAATACTTCATTCAAATTGAAAAATGATCGAATTAACTACTGTTGGCTTCATTTATTAGTTTAGTTCTACTAATCCCTCGATTTTGGTTGCGAGGACTGCTAACTCATTGTACTTGTAGAATATTTTGAACTTGCAACCGCCTGGGCTGACTGTTGTTTTCTAGCAGCTAATGGCGGGGATGGTGGCTAAATAAGTCTTATCTTTTCTGATGCGCCATTGGCCTTGCATCTTTTTGGGCATGTACTCCGTCACATATCACCCTTACTACACCCAGATATCGTGCCAGCGTAGTGCTGATTGTGGTTATGTAGGCAATGGGATGCGATGGAATGCTTCCATGCATTGTGATCTTCTTTCCATGTTCATCCAGAGATTACCACAATGTGTCTACCTATCAGAATTGCAAATATAGGTTCATAAGTGTGACTTCACATATATAGTCTGCATATTGGACTGTGACTGAGTTGATGGACTGTAGATGACTATGATGTACCAATTAAAACCCAAGACAACAACGTGATTGAGAGTTCCCCGAATCCATGGTGTAGGGAATAGCTATCTTCTCATTTCCGACTGTAGGTGTCTACTATATAGGTGATGAAGGTTCATTGACCGAGTAAATTACCTAGGAAGTGTGGAGACCGAGGATTTGGGTGGTGGTGGTGAAGTGGGGGCAAAGTTGAGCCACTTTACAATGAATGGAAAAGTGGCTCGTGCACGCTCAAGCCACGAATTACTGTTACAATCATGTCCACTAAGCCACATTCCAACTTACACACAAAGGGAAACCGCAGGCCTTCCTCGCTGCGAAAAGAAACTGATATCTGACGAATCACTCTTTGAATTGATTACGAATTCAGTATCTCTTATTGGCTAATTCCCAGCTACAACGGGTTGTGGGGGCTGAGCTTTCTACAGTCACATGATCCCGTGTCCAAGTTCCTGTTCCCCAACCGCGTCGTACCCCTACCGGAACGCGTCGCTAGGCTGGTACACTTCACAGGGACACAGTCGACGAGATAAGACAAATGTTTAACCTGGGCCTGCCTTGAGCTTGCTAGACCATGTCACTGGCAACTGGACACGACATATTCAAATCGCTAAACAAGGCCCAATGCCGTGCTGTCAGCTCGGAAGCTCCAACGGTGGCCATTCTGGCTGGGCCGGGGAGTGGAAAGACGCATACGCTCACCTCGAGGGTGGTTTGGCTCGTCGATCATGTGGGAATACAACCACAGGACGTTATTGTTGCCACTTTCACCAACAAAGCATCCAATGAGATGAAAGCTCGCATTGGACATGCTCTCCGTGACGGGCGCGAAAAGAACATCATTATTGGCACCTTCCACAGCATTGCTCGGCGCTACCTGGCCAAATATGGGCAACGCATTGGATTGGACCCCAAGTTTGGCATCGCAGACGACTCGGACTCGAGAGGGATTATCACTCGTATCTGCAAGAGATCCGACACACCTTTAGAGCCACCTGTAGCTCGCGCCTGGATTAGCAAACGTAAAGCGAAAGGTACGTCAGATGAGCGCACTATCAAGGACAAAAAGGGCCAAAGTGTCGAGTCGCAAGCTCTAGAGACATGTTTCCAGGAATACCAGAGTCAGCTTGAGCGGTCGAACTTGCTCGACTACGATGATCTTCTCGTGCGTTGCGTCGAACTTCTCCGCAAGTTCCCTCAATGCGTTTCCAACATCCAAACAGTTTTGATCGATGAATACCAAGACACCAATGGGGTTCAATACGACCTAATGAAGCTGTTCGCACAGAAAAGCCGTAGGGTCACAATTGTTGGAGACCCGGATCAGAGTATTTATGGATGGCGATCTGCAGAGATAAAGAATCTGCATCGCTTACTCCGTGACTACCCTGGTACCGACGAAATCTCGTTAGAAGAGAACTACAGGTCCTCGAGTTGTATTCTAGACACTTCGTTAAAAGTCATTCAACAAGACCAAGAAAGATATAAAAAGGTGCTTCTCCCGGTGCGCGACAAAGGAACGCGACCCGTTCTTCGCAAATTAAAAAGCTCAAACGACGAGCAGACTGGATCGTATCCGAAATTAAGCGAATACGGTTGTTGTCCGGGAACATGATAGACTTTGACGATTTTGCGATTTTGCTTCGTTCAGCTTTATCTAGGCACGTCGAATCGACACTAGGACGGGAAGGTATTGCTTATCGAATGGTTGGTAGGTGATATATTTCTTAAAGATAATATAGTAACACGACGTCATTAACAATTATTCAGGCGGCTTCAAATTCTATGAGCGTACTGAAATCAAAATATTACTGGACTATATGCGGGTCATTCACCAGCCGGACAACAACGACGCTTTGGGCGTATTATCAATGTTCCTAAAGAGGTATCGTGAGGTGACTGTTAAAGCTCTCTTAGAAGAAGCTGAAAAGTCATCAATAAGCCTCTGGCAACTACTCGATAAGCATTTCCGAGGTCAACGGAGAGCGAAGACCAACATCCGACAGCAGACCGAGAACGCTCTCAGCGGAAGCTAATGAAGCCCTTAACAACCTACGGGAAAGAGTGCGCCAAGACGCTGGAGCTGGCACACCGATGAACTTGATAGACCTGATTCAGAAATTGATTCGAGATCTCAAGTTCGAAGATTACCTGGAAGCGACTTACGGTGCTGAATACGAGTCGAGATGGACTAACGTGCAGGAATTCGTTACACTTGCTGAAGAGTTCGTGCGTCAGAATCAGGTGGATGACGAAGCTCTCCCCACGATTGATGGGTTCGCACAAGCATCCGATGACGATCTTCTCGCCCGTTTTCTTTCGAATGTGACTCTGGCATCAGACAAACAGACCGAAGACAAGGACCAAGAGGGAAAGCCGCTTGTGACGATATCTACTATACATGCTGCGAAAGGTCTCGAGTGGCCCGTTGTCTTCATCCCTGCCGTCTACAACGGATCTATACCCCACATCCGAGCCGATGACCAGAACGAAGAACGTCGTTTGCTCTACGTGGCGATGACTAGAGCTAAAGCCCTTCTCTACCTGAGCTGCCCGCAAAATATCGCAAGCGGGAAAACCACCGAGCTTTCGTCATTCATCGATCTTCTACCATCTTCCACATTCCTTCCAAAAGGACCTTCATTCGACCGGCCCATAATGTCCTCAGTGGCCAAGATACTGGGCCGCGAATTACCTCTCGATAGTGTCATTTACAAGGGTATACCTTCTATGACTGCGCCGAGGACAACCTCTTTCCGGTGGATCCTAATAAACCATTCAACCCTCGTGCGGTGGACGGGGCGGCCGAGGACGCATGGCCACGCAAAAGGCAGAAAACTCAACACCCGATCAAAAGCGTGCAGGTGGCAGAAGAATCTGTAGAGGGCTGGGCCGCGCCCTATAAGACAACCATGCAGAAGGCGGCATCTTTCACAGTGCCGCACGCAGGGGGCTTCACCACCGCCGGTGCTCACATGGCAAGCGTCGTGGCCGCAGAAGCAAAGAATGCTACCGCCAGTAAACCACTACCAACAGCCGCTCACGGACCCCGAGAAGGACAACAAGCAATCGTCCCGCTAATCAGAGGAGTTTGCTGGGCTATGGCTACGGCATCACGAATCACGACAAGTCTAAGCAAGTTGACGCTGACGACAAAGCCGACACGGCGTTCGTACCAAAACGCACCTTGTCGGCGCCGGCGCTGCCGCCATACGCCCGCCGCCGTTCAGCCCACAACGGGTACCAGCTCTCGCCTCTAGCGCATGCTGCAGCGACAGCCATCGAGCCGGCGCTAGCGAGCCACAAGCTCGGGGCAGCGAAGCTACCAGCTAGCAAGCCCCCGACACGCCGCGACGAGCCTGCTCCGGCGCCGTCAAAACCGTACACGTGCTTCTCGAGCTCGCCTACGCGGCCGTCCGCCGACCATCCCACGCCGACCGTCACCATCTCCGTCGGCGGGAACGCGGACGCGGACGCGGGGAAGGAGGCGACGGAGAAGGAAAAAACTTCCCCGGATGAGTACACTCGGCCGGCCGCCAGCTTCCACGCAACAACAGTAACCGGACCGCTAGGCTGGCGCGCGGGATCAAGACCGACGGGTCTGGGACGTGCTGGCATTACCCCGATGGAGAAGCTCAACAAGCCGTATAAACTCACGGTGAAGCGGCCTTGATGTAAAGCTCGGGCCATATTCGGCGAATTGAGGTGTTTATTATACAAAACTAAGACGAATAGGACGCGACACGAAATGGAAAGATTATGAGTCTGTACGGATAAAACAGTGTGTTTGATAGTATATATATTAATACTTGACATATAACGATTTTGATTGAATCCTTGCGATGCAAACAATGCCGTGAGGCTTCCGCAAATGTAGATGACTTTGCCCGTATATCCAACTTTATAGATAATCTAGAATAAATGTACTATGCAATTTTGCGTCCGGCAAGTAGTGAAGTTCTGGTACACAAAATGTCATATCGTCATCTTTATCGTTACTTGGTTTTGTTTCCGTGCAGTCTGCATCTTCCCTTTCCGACTTAGTGGTATATCACGCATAAATCCCAACTTTCTTCGCGCCTAAAACCCCTGTGTAAGGTGTCCGTACCTGGGTAATTAGCCGAACTATTGGCTAAAAATCTTCGTTCCAAACTTCCAAACTTCGTCAATGACAAGTTCGATTCTGCCATGCGAGTTCACACTCTCGGAGAACACAACTAGGTCAGCATCCGCGCCCTCTGTAAGACAACCCTTAACTCCTTGCAGACCAAGCATTGCGGCCGGCGTCGACGTGACGGCGCTGAGAGCCTGTGGAATGGAGGCCCCGGTCCAATTGAGGAAGTTGTTGACACATTCATGAGTGTTATGGAACTGTAATCGGACTGTTAGTCAACTGTTCTTTTTCTAATCTCGATAAGATCTTTGTAAGTTTCAAGGATTTACTCACCTTCCGCAATTCGATCCGACCCCTCAAGAATCAGTTTTGGCCCCTTCTTGATGATTCCACTTGTGCAGTCGCCATTTGTCCATGCGTACGTGCCGTCTGGCAGGCCAGCAAGATGCATGGCATCGGTGACGAGTATGAAGCCATCTGGGTGTGCGTTAAATGCAATCTTGATGGTGGTTGGGTGGAGTGCTCGCCATCAGCAATGATGCCGAACCAAGGCCGTGGCAGGCTCTCAGCAATGCCCAGTACACCGAAAATACCTGGGTTGCGATGGTGGAGCGGACGCATCGCATTAAACAGATGTGTGATCATGGTGGCGCCGGCGCCAACCGCTGCTGAAGCTTCCTCATACGTTGCCTCAGAGTGTCCGATAGAGTACACGATGCCCCGTCGTGTCAACTCTGGGATGAGAGCAGTCATATGTCCTATCTCTGGAGCTGCAGTGATCATGCTGCAGGCCGATATCCATCCTCACTGCGGAGGTTATCGGCTCCATAGCAGTCCTCAAGATCCTCAAAGCTCTCGGCCTGCCGCAAAACATCGACGTTGTGGATGCCATTCTTGGTTGGGCTCAGGAAGGGACCCTCGACATGGGCGCCAACAGACTCAGCTCCGTCCTCTGCCAACTGGTAGTCGCCTGATGGGCCGAGATGTGGTAAGGCAGATTTATATATTTCGCTTCGTTGACTCGTAATCGTCGGCATATACGATGTGACCCCCGTTGTAACCAGCTGCCGGTTCACCTCTCTCATCTTCTTGGCATAGGCGGCGGGCTCAAGGAGCGTTGAGAAGTTAAAGCCAAATGCCCCGTTTAGTTGGCATTCGACAAGTCCGGGAGATACGATACGACCACCAAGGTTGACGATGTTGTCAGGTAGAATCAAGTCATCGTAGAACGCAGCTTGGCTGGGAATAATCTTGCCCGTTACGGAGTCCACCCATAGGTCCTCGTTCACTAACGAGTTGCCTCGTAGAATACGGCAGTTGGTAAACTTCGTAATACCATTCCGGCCATCCTTAGGTGCGGACTTTGGTGACGAGGGAAGTGAGTGGGCATGTTGAAAGCAGAGAATCGGATGTAGTAGGTATAGACAATGATTATAAAATGACCTCAAAGGTCTTGCTAGGTTCCGTCGAGTAGTAGGACCGTGGTCCCTTCAGCGAGTATCTTGATCTCCATGAACGAAATACAACAGCGAAGAGTGAGACTGCGTGCCTCAGATACTTATTATCCATCATATCACAGTACTGACAGTGTCAGAACGAAGGCCGGACTGGTCCATTGGCACTGGCCAAAGTCTCCCCACCTAGTGAGCAGCAGATAACGCTACTAACACGTCCGATGACATCGACACCACTTGCCTCCGAAAAACATCGTGGTGGGGCTATAGAATGTGTATTCTGCGTGGCGCTTTGGTCCATAGGCCGCCGGTATTTGCGCGTGTGACTGTAACCCTCCTAAGATAGTAGGAACCTTGCCATTGGACTGGGACCAGTCGAGAACATCAGTCAGCGAAAGGATCGGCCATGTGTACCGAAGGACTGGCCAGCAATGGCCCAGATACCAGGCCAATGGCAACAGGGTCGTGGTTACTTGGGACGAAGCTGCAACAAGCGGATAACTCCCATTGTGAGCCCGTCCAGACGCTCAAGGTACGAAAAATAGCTGATTCGCTAAGCCACACCATTTGTTGCAACGCATTACTGTAATTAAAATCATCTCATTTGTCGATTGACGCGAATTGGTATCTAGGTGACGGTCTACGTTAGTACACTACACACTTTTGCGATGCGACCAAGGTAGCATCGTGAATAGTGGCACCGTTGGCAGGTCATGTCTCGGATGAGGCTCCAACAGCCCACTAAGCATGGTTGCCCACTTGATGTTGGTTGGTTTTGGTTGGGTCGACGAACGTAACGTTGCGAAGTACGGAGGAGGAGGAGGAGGAGGAGGCGAACAAGCAACAGGGCTCCAACTTTGAATGCTAATCACTACCTAGGTAACGCTGGCTACATAGGTAGGCAAGTAGAGAGGTAGGTATCGGAAGTGGAAGGTCTCAAGCTTCTGGTGGGATGGGATTGGATTAGGCCGAATCCAGCCGAGAGTCGAAAGTAACACAACGCGAGCTGTATTGCCTTAGGTAAGCAGACCTATCTTGTCGGGAACCAGTTTCATAGCACCCAAATAGGAATAGAAGGATATTCACCGGTCAGCCAATGAGGAGTGGGTTGTCTCCGTAGTCCCGAACAGGACCCGAAGACCCCTATTGAAGCTCACTGAGAGCGCCTATGCTAGATTGGATACTGCTGCTGGCATCAGCCGCGCGAACGTAGCTCGGCCAACTTACCTAATATAGTCCGTCTGGGGAATAATAGCGGGTGTTTCATACCACCTATCAATTGGCACGCGTTCTTTTTTATCATGATACCGTGTTTCAACCTCTAAATAGCTGATGTGGTTTACTCTAAACCCTACCTAGGTATACTGCTGTGCTGTGCTGTGCTGTGCTGCGGTACCTGTAGGCATCCCGCCCCACGAGACGGGAATAGTGGCACGACCACAACCTCACCCTCTCTACCTCCTCCCATTACCAGTGACGGCATGGCCAGGCAAGATGGGGAGCTTGATCCGCTTTGGCAGGACCTCGACCGGTACGTGGTCTCATCACTTATTCAAGTTTCTTTTTCCAGCCCGTCCCGCCGTAGATCGAACCCTCCGGCGGGCCGTTACGCTATCGCCTCACGGACCACCTCTCACTAACACCTCGCGAACAGGGCTATTGGTCAGATGCTAATTATGGGATGGGATGGTACCGAAGTAACGCCTCCCATCAGAAATCTAATTGAGAATCATCATCTGGGCTCCATCATCTTGACGGCCAAGAACCTCAAATGTACCTCCCCAAACCCCCCATTCAGTTGAGCCGCACTAAGACCGACCCCTTCTGGGATGCCTTACGTGGTGACCATATCCATATACTGATTCGACGATGTATGTGTTACAGCGGCTGAACAGACTGCTGCCCTGGTCCAAGAGCTCCAAACCATAGCCCACAACGCCGGACATCCGCAGCCTCTCCTGATAGCTGTCGATCAAGAGAATGGGGGTGTTAACAGTCTATTCGATGAGGACTACATATGCCAGTTCCCCAGTGCTATGGGGATTGCGGCTACTGGTAGCCCTGAATTGGCATATAATGTAGCCAAAGCTACAGCCACCGAAATATCTGCGGTTGGTGTTAACCTTATTCTTGGTCCCGTCTTGGACGTCTTGACCAATGCCCGGCATCAGCCTCTTGGGGTGCGAACTACTGGCGACGACCCACAAGAGGCTTCGCAATACTGTATTGCAACTATTAATGGTTACAAAGATGCCGGTATCGCCACATGCGGCAAGCATTTCCCTTCATATGGCAATCTCGACTTCCTCGGCTCCAGCCTAGATATGCCTATCATTACCCAAACATTGGAAGAGCTTAGTCTCAGCGCCCTGGTTCCTTTCAGGAACGCTGTAGCGGCTGGCCGCCTGGATGCTATGTTTATTGGCGGCTGCGCATACAGAATGCTGGCATGCATGTCACGCATGCCTGCCTCTCAGATCAGGTTGTCGATGATTTGCTGAGGAATGACTTAGGGTTCAAGGGTGTTGCCATATCAGAGTGCCTGGAGATGCAATCACTTATTCAAGAGTATGGTGTTAAAGGCGGTACTGTCATGGCTGTTGAGGCGGGCAATGATTTGATCCTGCTCTGCCGAGCACACGATGTCCAACTAGAAGCCATATCTGGTTTAAAGCTGGGCATCGAAAATGGTATTATTTCCAAGAAGCGGATATACACGTCATTACGGCGTGTTCTCAAACTTAAGAATGCCTGCACGTCATGGGAAAAGGCTCTGAACCCCCCTGGGTTGTCTCTCTTGTCCAAGATACACCCTTCTCATTTTGCTCTATCACAGCAAGCATACGATCAGTCAATCACAGTAGTACGGGACAAGGACAATCTTCTTCCTCTATCCGAAAATTTGCTACAAGGGGAGGAGTTGTTACTGCTGACACCATTAGTAAAACCCTTGCCTGCTTCTGCTGCTACGAAAAGTATGGTAGAGAAAGGCAACGGAAAGCTTTCGTCGCTGCATGAGAAATGGATTCATCACGAACGGGGCACAATCATGAGTGGAGAAGGCGTCTTCCGAGAATTTGGCAAGTCGCTGGCACGTATCCGCAATGGAAAACTTCTTCATACCTCGTACACAGCCAATGGCCTCAGACCGGGTAAGGAAACCAATTTGACTTCCCTTGACGCGTAGTTGGCTGACACTGTTAGTGCATGAGAATCTTATCAACAGAGCATCTGCTATCATCATAGTGACGGCTGACGCCAATCGTAATATGTATCAGAACGGCTTCACAAAACATGTGGCCACGATGTGTCATATGCTTCGCGGAACGGGGCAGAAGAAGTCGCTCATCGTGGTAGCAGTCAGCTCTCCGTATGACTTTGCTATGGAGAAATTGATTGGTACTTATGTCTGCACATTTGATTTTACCGAAACCGCGATGGCCTCACTCGCACGAGCATTGCACGGAGAGTTTATCCCACAAGGTTCGATGCCAGGTACGATGAGGAAGAGCAAAAAGATGACCAAAACAAGGCAACAGTGGCTTGTGGAAAATTATGAGCAAAGCCGTGACGAACATGGCCTAAACGAATTGCTACGAACACTAGCAAGATCAAGCACGCCGAGTCTCCCATATATCGCGACTACTGCTGCGTCTTTCGGGCTCCATGGTTCGGAGTTTGAGGAATCCCATTTTGTTGTTCGAAATAGCAGTACCAACACATTATATGGTTTTATTGCGACCTATTTTCTCAAAGGTGTCGCTATAATCGGAGCGATATTTGTGGATCCTTCAAAGCGGAATGTGTCCGTTGGGAGATCCTTGCATCGGCGAGCCATGCGATCGTTGTTGCAAAAATCAGGCATCAAGAAAATTCAACTAGGGCTGGCTTACCCAGGGATATTTCCTGGTGTGCCGGTCGATGAAAGCGGTAGCATTAGGAGTTGGTTTGACAACGTGGGCTGGGACACGCAGTTCCCTAAACGATTAGCGAACATGGTGATAGAAGATCTTGGGTCCTGGTCTGCACCGGAAGGCTTATTGCAAAGTCTTCAGCGAGCTAATATCAGTTTCGACCTGATCAAATCCATGGACAATGGCGAGTTGGTTCTGGCTCTTGTCGCAGCTCAGTCGGGGACCCGAGATCGTGGAGCTCTACCGGTCTGCTTTACGAGACCAGCACTGTGGTGTGGTGAGAGCGAAAGCAGCTCTAGATAACGTGTTGGGACTTGTCATCATCTGCAACAGGGCGAGTCACTTATCGGCGTATATCCCATCCCTATACACCCCTGGAAACCATGAAGTCGGTGGCATTATCGCCCCGATAGTTCCCGCTACGCCGCAGTCAAGTCTCGTATTACAAGGGCTTGTCTTTATGGGCGTGAGGCAGAATAAATCACAGAAGTCGATCAAGAGTGTGTTGAGCTGGGTGAGTCACGGCCACCTTAGACAATGATTTATCTAGCTGACAGAAACTAGGTTCCGGGCGAGACGCATGAACTCTTTTCTGCCATGGGATTCGAAGTGCAGCAGACGTTCGACGAGGTGGTGAATTCACCAGAACATGTAAGTGGAATCTTATCTATATCTCGCTGGTCTTCAGCTTATTAACTACGACGATACCAGTGGCTTGATCTGAGTTGAGTATATAAGAACCTGTCTCTATGCGCACTTGGATAGCTAGTGACATATATACCCGGCGTACCTTATGTTTGAACTTTCCAGATCGATTATCTTTCTAGGATGCTAGAAACATAACGAATCCTTGGAGCGTATATATACGATCGCGATTTATGAATTGATGAGAGCAATTGCTGTTTTCAGATAGGTATCGGTACTCAAGGATTCGGAATTCGGTGTATGAATATTTTAAAACTATAACAGGTAGCCTGGCGGTTAGAATGCAAACTAATCCTTCCACCCTTCCAATTTACCCCAGCCCCTCTGTCGTGCCACATTCATCGATGAGAATATCCAGTGTCGAGGCGTTTCACACCTAACCCGATCATATTGTCAGTTTCGAGTATTCCGAACGTCCGGCCGTAGACGAAGACACAAAACCTACTAGGTCATACTCCAAGCCTAAGGAGGTATCGTGACCCTCAACGCCGGCGCAATTGAGCATGTGAAGGACCGAGACACCAGGCTTGACTAATTAGTGACAGAAGGCAATCCCTGATTAGGCTCGGCTGCCCCAGATTCCAGCACGTTACAAGGCCAGTGCGGGAATAGGAGGGGCGGGTTTAAGGCACCTGCAGCGTCTGCTAAGCCTATTCTAGTGACATGTCCTTTGTTGAGTGTAGCCAACTCCCGACAGCCGACCTTCAATCACCGACGCCAACGCTATCAGGGCACTATCAAGACACTATCAAGGCCAGGATCGCTTCTCCCCCACCAAGAAATGTGCCATTACAGAAGGTGAGAATCAGGAACGACACCCACCATCAGCCACCGGTAGCGCCTCTGCACCCGTCTAATGCACCCGTCTAAAGCACTTAATCCCCTCCCCCAATCCACTGATAGCGACCCCTTGCCCCCTACAAACTCCCTATCTGCGCGCGCCGCCTCTCTGAAATTCGGCCTCTATCGAAGCTAGCCGATGGAAGGAGGCTGCTATCAGGGACCTTGCAGCGTGCAACGTCCCCAACAGCTCTCTCTCACCCTCCTCAAAGATAACGAGACTTGACCGGAGATCTAGCCGCTCGCCCGTTTGCTGCTGCTAAGAGACTGACTATCTTGAGCGGATGACCTGATGCGACAGATATCAGCTTACACATACTTGCCACTTGCTTGTGCACCTACATGCTGTGGTCGACTTTGGCTATTTGACATTTGACATTTGACGTTTGACTGGTCCTCAGTGCAAGCCATCTCCGAAGCTTGGCCCCAATGACACCCTCTGCACCCAGGAGCCAACCTCCCCTGTCGCCCAGCCAGACAGATCCGAACAGACCCTGGCGACGTTTATTCGTTTCTTACTTAGTTCAGCAGATCCGTCCACAGGTGATGGCCAAATCCCAAGATTCTCCACCTCCGAGTGTCCACATCCGCTCACTACGGCGCACCTAAACCCTCTAGACTAGCTTTCAGCTGCGCAGACTGGCCTGATCCATTCCCCGTGTGCATTTGCTTGCGCGAAACCACGCTACATGGTGCCTTCATTTGACCCTTACGACATACAGCATACAGCACACCTTACCCGTTCTCTGCCTGCCGTCAGCACGAGGAAAACAACCCACGTCGTGATCACGTTGTCGTAGCGAATTGAAGGCTTGCGGTATCCGCAGATCCTCTTTTTTGTGCGCTGAACTGGCATCGTGGCTGTCCGTCTCCGTACCGCAACCTTCGCGACAGCACTTAGATCGGGACCTCGGACAAACGCCGAAACGGGGCTATCAGCCCCTACGATGCAATGGCGGCTTTCAACTCGATGCCGGCGCCTGGTCCTGGCGAGCCCATAGGACTGAATCCCGCCATGGCCGGTCCGGGACTCGGAATCGAAGGGTTTGACGCGGAAATAAATTTTGACGATGCTATGCTGTAAGTTAGGTCAGGTCCCGGCGATCGGTGCGCCCTTTATCCCTTGAAGAGACTAAGGTTGGAATGCGCAAAGAGATCTGCCGTGTGTGTTGTCTTACGTATGATACTAAAACTTGGGTAGAGAAAATGTCAATGGAACCATTCCACCCTTCAACTTCACGCCGTCGGTCGACTTTGATACGTTTACAACCACCTTCGAGGACCCTTTCAATTACTCAAGACCCTATGAAACCACACCAAACCCCGAGACCTTGCACGATGAAGGATCCTCGCCCCAGCAACCCGACGACAAACTTTTGGGCTTCTCTGCTACAGCCGTCAAGGCTACTCCTTTAGACGATGCTCTAGGCACATACTCGGAGATACACATGACAGCCGAATTATACGGCATGTTTTTCGTTGCCGAAGATGTTTTCGGGGGAGAGACGACAGGTCGCCCTCTGGAACTCACGTGTTACCGGCGGAATCTTTGGCAATGCTCAGGGCAGATCAGCATGCCAAGGCATTGCACACAGGTCATGAACGAGCAAGGGCGCGCGATCCCTATTGTGGAGTTTTACGCTTCTATCTCGGCAATTGAGAGTATCGAAGGAAAGCCGACTGAGGTGATTAGTATACCATGGAAGAGCAATAATCCAGCCCTCGGCGAGGGCCAGGAAACGAAAGTGCAGGGTGCACCGCCCAAAATCCTGCTAGACCTAAGCGGCGGCCAAGAAATCGACGGCCACCGGGTCAGTCTAAATGTTTCGTGGAAACGCTTGCAATTCAAGAGTGCCACGGCAAACAACGGTCGCCGGAAAGGTCTGCAACAACATTACGTGGTGCAGATTAGTTTATTGGGGAAAATGAAAGCCAGCGGCGAAATGATGAAGATCGCCGATATTCAGAGCGGGCCAGTAATTGTGCGTGGACGGAGCCCGCGAAACTTCGACAGTAAAAAAGATGTCCCTCTTACAGGGATAAGAAGGTCCCGAGCAACGGCGAGAGACCTCGCACGCAAAGCGACGCCAGCACGGCGCCTACCCCGAATTTCAAAACCGAGAAGACAGATTCATCGCAGGGATTAAATCAGTATTCGTCACTCAATGGTGCTCGGTCGGGCGATTGGGTCGCTCCCCAACACCAGGAAATGGGCAAAATAACCAGCAACATCCTGCCAAGAGGATGGCCTTATCGCCAAATCTAAACAGGCCGCCTGTTCCAGGATGGGGTCAGGAAAGTCCCAATAAATTGAACAACTGGGATAAGAGTCTAAAAAATGGTTCATCTACTATATCCGCCCCGATTAACCTATCGCTTTCGGAAGACGAACGCAGCCCAAATAATCGCTCGACTACAGAATCTCTAACGAGCCCGCGAATACAGCGGACATCTACAAGTCATGCTATGGGAGGTAGTCCAGGAGAAGAAGACGAGGAATTATACGAATATTTCCCGCTGAGTGTGGATGATTGGTTAGTCGTGACCATAATAAGGAGATTTGCTTATTTACTAACGCGTTATAGGACACCACTTGTCGATACAGTTTATCGACCACATCTTGTGCATCATATATCTTTACCACAAGAGATCAAAGCGCAGCAGATTAGGAGCAAATCGAAGAGATATTTTTCGGCAGACTGACATGGGCCTCGACGACCATGCATGATTCAAGCGAGCAAAAATAGGACCAAGAGGGAACGAGAATGGTCCACTTACGACAACTGCACGAGGTTACGGTGTGAAATCATTTTTCTAGCATGACAAGGAAAATTTTGTGTATTCTCTTTTTGTTAAGCGTATCCATCTTGTCCGTGGCCAGTCAGGCGACGATTGCGTTACTGGCCTATGTAGTATACCAGGGGAAGCTATGGGGCGTCCCCGTTGTTTTTATGGTGTTTGAGCTGCTGTGCCTGAGGCGGGAATCTAGGTCTCTGAGGAGATTGGTTGTTATTGCAACCTCAATATACCCCTTGATATCTCTTTGAATCCGCATTGTGCAGCGGTAGACTACCTTGTGTTGTCTTTACTTTGTCTCGTTATAGTAGTGTTATTACACGTTTCCAATTGTTGTTATACTATAGCTGGCTAGGTTTATCCTCTTTCTATCTCTCGGTATTAAGCTCCTTAGCAGGGAGCTCATAGGTCGATGTACGCATATAGACTTTCTCGGCAAGTTGCTAGCCTATTCTTCTGGCCGCCGAACTTTGGCTTCGACGCGGTTGCGTGCAGTATCAAGTCGTCCTTCTTTGTAGTTCTTCAAGTGTGAGTTAGTTATTGTCCTTTAGTCAAATAGTAAGCTCTTGCAGCGTGACTTGTGTTGCCTCAAATGCAAGATCTACCGCCTTTAGCCTCTGCTTCATAACTTTGCTTACTGTATGTCCATGCTACATTTATACAAGTATTATTTGATTTTTATGTTGTTGCTTTAGATATATCAAGTGGTGCAGTCATGTCCGAGGGCGGTTTGTAGTTATTGCTTCGGAAGTGGGCGGTTTTTGCGATGTTTATCAGGTCAAAAGCGAGGCTATTCACATGTACCATGCCCACGCTAAGGGGAAGAATGTTTTATGTCTGACAGTTACTTCAATTCGTTTAACTCGGGTGCCTATTGTTGCGCCCACCACTAATACTTTTTGCTACTGCAGAGTTTCCCAATGGCAAGACACTCATCGACGAAGCACCGGTCTCGCTCTCGAAGGTCGCCAAATCGCCAGGATGGGCATGCCAACGAGTATGAAATGGAGAATGTATGTGAGCTCCCATCATGCATTCCGGTCGTTACACCCGTGCGGCGGCGAGCCAGTACGCGCCGAAGCTCGGCCGGTATCTTATAGTCTTTTTAATTATAAGCTGCCTAATGTGGGCGGTGTCTCCTGATCAAATGTATGACTGAGGCGAAGTAGGATCTCGCTTGAGCCCTCGTCCAATTGTATCGTTTTTCCTACATGTCTCACCAATAGCATCATTGAGGTCCGTGTGTTTCCGGCGGTGTACCATTATGATTGCAACATTACCTATTGTTGTAGTCTTTGATTGGCGATAGGGAATCATGATAAGTATCAAAGCTAACTTGGGCTAGACCTGGATATAGACAAGGAAGGGGGTGCTTAGATACAGTAGTGTCATAATGTTATATTCTGGGTATTAAGTGATTCTTTTGAAACAAATAGTAAAAGGATGGAAATAATAGGAAAGTATGTGGAACTATGATAGGTAGAAGTTGGAATGTTCAAGTAGATCACCTCGTCAGCGGTGGTAATAAGAGAAAGACCTGTCGGGACACAATCCCATTAGTTGGAATTGAGGGTGTCACAAATGTTAAACAATTTCCCCGTGACGAATGTGCCCGTTGAATCAAAACCATGAATTTCGATTGGATGCTCTTTGGGTGGGCGAGTTGGCGTATGTCAGACAGGGAGGGACGCTTGTACAGACATCGAGATCTAACCCACCGATGATCTTCCCATGGTTCATTAGTATCAAGGGTTGTGGTTACATGGATTGATAGTTGGTATTCCCAGTTACTAGCGTTCCACGGCAGAGATAGAAATGTTTCCTGCAGGTTTTCTAGTTTGAATATGAATACCATACCTGATGAAGGATGTATGGAAGGCGGCTCGAAAACTAGCGTCTGTTGTGTAAAATGCACTGTTTCTCGTGTAAAACAAAACGAAATTCATTGCATTGGCAAATATAGGGAGGTTATGTTCATAGTAATATATACGCAGCTAAAAGCGAGGGAAAATGCATCGCGGGATCATTATCACCAGCCGCTCTACCCATAAAATATGTGCCCTCCATCATAATGTCGTCTACAACAGCTGGTCCGATAAATACTACTTCTTTGTCTTTCCCCGATAGGTTTAGGATACTGTGTACCCTATGGCCCGTTGAAATCAATAAAAACAAAAGTCAATATGGTCTTCCCCAGGCATCATGCATAAAATAAGAACCAAAAAAATTGGCTCGAAGCAAATATATACACCACCTTCGCCACGCATGAAAAATGCTGTATTATCTATGCTGCCTGCCCCTCAGCAATTGCACACCCCAGCGCGACAGCAGCGCCAATAATCGAACTCTCGACCGCTGGGACGAGATCGATGGAACCCGCGGCTAGAATAGGGTTCTCGGCACCGGAGACTAGGGTGGCGATGTGTTCTTGGCACTGGGCCAGATAGCCGGGGTAATGTTCAATGACAGAGCCAGTAAAGGCGACCTTGGTGTGCGGCGACACGGTAAGGTCTTCTTCAACCGCAGGCTTCTCCTCCGTGTCTTCACACACCTGCTCGATCGCTGCTTCGTACCTCAGCTCCCAGAGCGAGAATACGGCTGCGCCGAGCAAGGCTGACGACCGCTGCGAGATGAAATAGGCGAGTGTCCGGATCGCGGTTATGTCGGCCGGAGTGGCAGGAATGGTGCATGGGTGCGCAGATGTGAAGGCCACCAGGGCTTTCTCGAGTGTGGTAGAGGTATCACTGTGTCCGTTTGCATGTTAGCTTTGACTATACTCATCTAAGGGCGTTGACATGATGCTTTCAATGAGTAAAGGCGATCGAGAATATGGATATGGGTTATACTAACGCTTCCATTCGAGAGAGGAGCTCAGTGTCAAGTGAGTAAGGGTCAGCAAGCGAAGGCGGTAACTCGCCACCTAGCAAACCTGCCGTCTCAACTGCCTCCACGATTGCAAGCCGACATATCTCACCCAAGTAGTAACCGCTCAGGAGGTGCTCAAGCGGCTGGAAGTCGGGACGCGGGTGCGAGGCGTTGAGAAGCTCATCCCAGCGAGTCATGGGGAGAATGTCATGTCCAAACATCCCCAATTCCGTGTTGACGATGACATGACGAGCCGAGTCGAACCAACTCTGGGGGCGGTTGCCATACTTGAAGTGACCGATGGCTGACACGGGGAGATGCACAGCTATGTTTGTGCCAGTACCCAGAATGAGGCCGAACCGTGTCTCGGCGTGTGTGTAAGCCTGAGACAATAGAGTTGCAGTGCTATCATTGATGATTGAAGCAAGTTGCACATTAAGGCCACGTTTCTGGCAGGCAAACTTGATGATTTCTCCTAGGTCTTGACCTAATAGACCATTGGTTGCAAGGAAGCCTTTACCCATTCCCATTAATAGGCCACCACCTAGGACACTTGTCTTCGAATTCGTCAGTACGTTTAGAAATATACTAAAGGAGAACTTACTCGACTGGGAAGCTCCATGCTAAGCCCATAGGTATCGGTTCCTGGATGTTGACTACTCCATCCTTGTGAATTACATCGTGTATCCTCATGGCCATCCAATCGAAGAAGGCCATGCCTTCAAGCCTCTTGATCTCCGGTGTGATTTTGAAGCTTATCATCCGTATGATCTCACATTCTTTCCCCTCGGTTTCCCGACCTCTTAACTTCACCAATGCAACCCGTAGTGTTGATCCTCCGACATCGAGGGCTAGATATTGACCGATCTCCTTACCGGTAGGTAAGAGATGGTTAAAAGATGGGAGCATGCATTCGGCATGTGTCTGTAACCGTTCCCGGAATTGAGTCTTCAGATCTGAAGAGAATGCCCTCAGCCCGTCTCCCTCGATTGGATTCAGAAACAGCGCCTCTGCTTCCCTTAGGAATTCCGCAAGAGTCCTCAAGGCCCTCTTCGTCTTGGCATTGGCACGTTGATCTTTTAACTTCCGGGGGCTGATCCAGAACGCGAACAACGCCTGTAAAAAGGACTTGCCCCGGAGGAACGACTTGAGAGCCGCCAGTAACGATTTTCTTAATGTTGTCATTGCAGAAACGAGTGGCCGCATGACAAGGGACAAGAACGACTTGCTTGGAGGTGGGGGGTGGGGGGGATATAATTTAAATCATGAACGCCAGGACACGCAAGCCCTGGATGAAACACAACGCAACGTGAGTGGCTAACTGGACCTAAGATCTACCTCTCAAGAAATGCTTGCCATGTCTTAGAATAGGTAGCAACGTCAAGGGAGCATGTGAGGTCAGGGCAAGCGAGCGTAGGCTGTACGTTGTTCAAAGGGGCGCGTCGAGACCCGTATAGGCGGCAAAAGGGCTGGGGCGGAAGAAATGAAACCTGCCGGTACAATTGCTATGATGTATGTAGAGGTTGATGAAGGCCCGATGGTTGGATCTGGGCCATGTACGATCCCCAGATGAGACGACAATAAGGAGCCAACCGCAAAGCTCGAACTGGGAGAAGAAACGCAGGTAACGGGACAGGGCGACAACCCCAATGGTAAGTTACAGCACGAATAAGTGATGCAATATACGAGCGAATGATGTGCAAGCAGTAAATAAGTAGATACAATAATATGTCGTCTAGTAGGTAATAACGAGAGGAGTGGTCGTTATGAACGAAGTAACTGTATGCGGGTGGATGAATAAGGGGGGTTCGTCGGATAGATGGTGATACCCTCTACTGTAAATACGACAGACAACCAAGCGGACCGCAAAACAAACCAGAGCAGGTGAGCAGACAAGCAACAATCGATTGTACACGTGTAACAGCGGTCGACCGACGACCAACAGAGATAAACAATCACCGCCAACCACGAATGCGCACAATACAAGTTGTGTCCCGCTGATATAGGACCCCTGTTGTAACAAGAGAAATGGACGATCGACTACACGAAGTTACAAAGCTATGGAAAGATACGGGCGCAGATAATGGCGCTTGACAGACTCAGACTAGTCAAATCTACTTAGTGTACTAAAGCAAAACGTACGCATGGACTAAAGAGAAGAGAATAGCTCGATCGTCGAATGGAACGCGCGCAGGGCAGATGGGACAATCAATACGGGGGCAGTATGGGGCAGGTTGGAAGATCTGTCGTCGCCAACAATGCTGGCCTAGGCAGGTGACTTTGTGGATGGTGCTGCCGTCGGCGTCAGCGGGAGATGGCGTTACCAGGGCTCTCGTTTCGTGTAGGTAGAGCAGCAGATTCGATGGAGTGCAGCCAAAAGTGCTGTAACCACCGCAGGAAGAGGGAAAAGACATACCATGCCGATGGCGAGATTGGGAGCGTAACCAGGTTTGCTGGACGCCAATTGGACAACGGGCCAGAATGTCTTACCGTGGGTGGTTTGTATCATTCCTGCTCGGCGCTGCGAGATGGGTGTTCAGGGAATTGGATTGTGATGTAACGTTGTAGGCCCCGAAAAGTAGACTTTGTGCTTGTTACCAGATGCTAGACTAGTACCATTTAAATTTAAAGGGCAAGGATCATCTCGAATTGATTGACTGGACTCTCTCTACAAGCCACATCATGGCTTGTCGTGACTTTTCACGAATCGTCAATGCCATGTCGTGCAATTTAGCCAATGACCTTTGGTTGGGCCAATCTTATTTTAATCATAATACAACCACATATCTCGGAGGTTAGGTGTTTGATGAGGCTGGAACCAACCAACCAACGCGGAAAAGCAATACGGCAGCATATCGAACCCCATGTCCATGTCATGTAGTGTGGCTAGTGATCTGATCTCCAAAGCATAACAAAAGGAGATCTCCGTCCCGCTCACCCCGCCCCATGCGAGTTCAGTCAAGTATCTGTAATGCTAATGCTACGCAATGAAGCATCGCTATCTACGAATCAGCAGCCTCATTCTTATTCAGAGTTTATCTATCTTCCTAGGCCAAGATGCAGGCGCGGGATGGAGATGCTCGAGCAGACATGCCTCATCCACCTGCTGGAACCGCAATATGGCCGATGCATAAATACAGTGTCGCTGCAATAGTTCATGGACCCTAATCCGAATTTGGTGTTGAGGCTCTGTTAAGACCCCATATTGAATGTCGCCGACTTGCATGCTGTTTCCATTCCGTTTCTCGAAACGCAAGCATATAGCTAGCATAGATTCTCCCAATGTGCCATCGTCGTGGATCGACTTTTAGCTCTTAGCTCTTGAGCGTGAACCGGGTTCGCTCCCGTCTGCGGGAACGTCGCATTAGTTCAAGTGTCAGGCACCGACCAGAAAAGCCCTCCACCATGTCTGTTAGTGTGCCTAACAGAAACCTTTCTATCCTCTCGATCCCTGAGTAATGCCGAGATCGCCGGAGAAGGCAGGTTGATAGGATCGACCGACCAGTCGTCGGGCAGAGCCTGTGGACCAACCAGACACCATATCGTCCCACATGACTGACTATCCTCACTCACACGTGAACGACGTGGGTTGGGAAGCTCGGCGAGGAAGGCTAGCAACTACAACGTTCAATGGTGGTGGACCTCCTCGATGCTTCCACACCCTCACAACCTGTCTGGGACAACGAGGACCAGATCGCTTCTCTCTTTGGTGGACCGGCCTGTTCACACTAGCTAAACGTTTCATTCTCCTGCTGTCAGCACCACCAAACCTTGTCATCACTTTGCCACTATGGACGATGCTGCCCCTCATAATGACTATGAAGCCAGTATCGGTTTGCTCTCCTGTGTGTTCTCTAATTCCCCCAGACAAGAACTACCCAACACGAGACACACTCCATTGCACTTCAGCTCGTGTTTGATACCACCTTAGACATTTTCTTCTTTCTTTTATTGGACCTTCTAGTTTTAGATTCCACATCGTCAACATGAGGCTCATCATCCGCGACGACGCCGAAACTGCCAGCTCGTATGTGGCCAATTACATCATCGACCGGATCCGCCATTTCAACCCTACCCCTTCACACCCATTCGTGCTTGGACTGCCGACGGGCTCTAGCCCTCTCGGTGTATACAGAATATTAGTTGAGAAATACAAGGCCGGCGCAGTATGTATCATGGTGTGTTAGGTAGTAGTGTGTTAACTAACGGTAGTTTATTAGATCTCCTTTGAGAATGTTGTCACTTTTAATATGGTATGCCTTTCTCTTCATGCCCGACGCATACAACATAGTTTAACACATCATGTAGGACGAGTACGTGGGGATTCCACGGGATCACCCTGAGAGCTACCATTCGTTCATGTGGAAGCACTTCTTCTCTCACGTCAACGTGAACCCCAACAACGTGCACATACTCAACGGCAACGCCCCCAACCTAGAAGCCGAGTGTGTCGAGTATGAGAACAAAATCAAGCGCGCCGGAGGTATTGACCTATTCCTTGGTGGAATCGGCGAGGACGGTCACATTGCGTTCAATGAACCCGGCTCCAGCTTGGCTTCTCGAACTCGTGTCAAGACCCTTGCCTACGACACCATTCTAGCCAACTCCCGCTTCTTCGGCAATGATGTAGAGAGGGTCCCCAAGATGGCCCTGACGGTCGGTGTTCAGACCGTCCTCGAGGCGAGAGAAGTCGTCGTCATCATCCTCGGCGCGCGCAAATCGCTAGCTCTGCAGAGGTGCATTGAGCAGGGCGTGAACCACATGTGGACTCTCTCAAGTCTCCAACTCCACCCTCACCCCATGATTGTGTGCGATGAGGATGCTACACTAGAGCTTCAGGTGAAGACCGTGAAAGTAGGTTACTCTAGCACTTGCTTTATTACCTCTAATCGTCGGCAACCCATTGTACTAACACAAGCTCGTGCAGTACTTCAAGAGCATCGAGAAGGTCGCGAGAGACCAGGGGTTCGAGCAAATCTTGCCCTCAAGCATCCGGACTGGCCCAGCGCCGGCAACCATCCCCAAGACTGTCGTCGACGAGGTTCAATCCCCGACTATCTTGGCCCCTCAGCCCATGACATCGCGTCTATTGCGCGCAACGCCTGCGACGGAGTACCCCGTCAGATCAGTGTCGCCCGACTTGATTCCGGATCGCATGGCCGACCGAGTGGGTGTCCCGGATCTCGCCCGCCGACTGACTCCTCAACCCGAGCATCAGCATCAGCGACTAGCCAGCGTTGGCGCATAAACATGATACACTAATGATGACGACCATTTATTGTGATGATGATGAGGCACCATCCCTTACATTTCGTTGCACTAGAATGTGCTGGCTAAGTTAGATTAAGATTGGCACTGGGGTTGAGGGATGTAGTATAAATTTTGTACCTTAGTTGGGACGATCGTTAACTGGCATTTTTTTCCTGGGGGGTATAGGCTGACCGAGACTGTTATAAGCTACCTATACAGCCCAAATGATTCTATTCTAGATAGTAAGGCTCAGGTTTGAAAACGTTAAGATACCCATATACGTTATGTTTTATATGATGAAAAGAAATCAATCAGGTTACTTCATGTGTGTGTTGTATTTTATCGTTATGTGATTTTTTTGACGATTTCGTTTGGGATGAACTATAAAAGTTTGCCTTCGATCTTACTGCCAAGCCTTACATTTTAACATGTTAGTTAACAGTGACATGACATCTAAACATGACCGTAACCCAAACACGACTCCTATAGAACATGTTATAGGCCTGATGTATCTTGTTAAGTATTATATATGAGCTCGCTATTCCGAATTCCCCAACTTCCTCATCGCTAGCTTCACTATATCATATCATCCATCCATTCTTACCGCAGGTACCAAGGCCACAACTATCACCTCAACATAAGGATTCCTCAAAACAAGGTCATCCCGTCCAAATCCCAAACACCAAATCCACTCAGTCAACCACAATGCCATACCGGCTAAACACTCCTCTCCTCAACACCACTACGCGCGCCGCGCCGGGGGGCAGATCGCACTTCACCTCCACCAGCTACCGCGCCACGTCCACGGCCAGCACAGAACCGAGGCTTCCTACGTCGTCTGGCTTCGACACCGCGTGGCCGAGTCTCTATCGCTGCCGTAGTGGGCGTCACTTGGATTGTTGAGTACGAGCTCTGGACACTATACGGTGCTAAGTATTCGGGAAGGTGGGGAGTGAATTGGTTATTACTCTAGACTTCAAGGGGGGGGGGGGGGGGTATTACAAGAATCTAACTCGAGCAAATGAAAGGGGGTCCTCGGAGGAGATAGAATGCGTGCCTGCGTTATATTAATTGTGAAGAGGTACGGCCTATGCAAAGCAGGCAGATACGCCTATGTCATTTATGGCAGGGCAGGGGCAAGCTGCTCTCATCTCTCCTTACTTAAGAGCATACTATGACCGATAATGTGAAGGATAGTTAGTACAACATCTTACTCATTCTACTATTAATATAACTTTCATTTAATTTTATTCGTATAAATAGCTCGCCCCTGGATCCTCTCCGGTTTTATGAATCACAATTTAGATCAAGATAAAAGGTTGCATATATACTATTATATCCGTATAGACACCCATCCTCAAGCGATTTCGCAAGTACGACATCTTTCCTGTATATATTAAGCTTAGTTCCATTTGTGCATTCTTGATCTTGTCTCATCACGCATCACATTACGCTTCCCATTGCCTACGTAAGCTTGAAGCTATTGCTTGTTCCCGTGAATGCGGTAATAGCACCAGTAAGTAGTGCCTTACTGTCACCAAAGTACTTAAACCTATAAGTACCAGGTGTGCCATCGACCCCTGTCCCAGGAAATGGTGGCCTCGCTATAGCCGAGAACCTCGTTAGTGCGGTTCCACGTGTACACAAGCGACCAGTCAGTGTCATCGCGGACCTGTGTCCAGGTGCTTCCGTCAGCGCCCAGTTGCTCGACCGCGGCGAAGGTGCCCTCGAGACGCAGGTTGTTGCGTGGGTTTGCGCCCACAAATACTGCCGAGGCTACTGCGCCACGGGCATATGTCGAGGATGGCTGCGTTGTCACAGTGCCAAATTTCTTCCCCAAAGGCGGGTTATCCTGAACCACACCCGTGATGAATGACAAACTGTTGTCGCGGTTGTCAGGAGGGCTAGGGCCTGGGGGCGGAGAGCTTGTTGCATCCGGTGCTAGGTATTTGAGATTGCTGACGGTGAGGTTGATGTACGCGGGCAGTTCATATTGGCCGAAGAGCGTGCTCGCTCCCTCGTAGCGTTGAATAGCGTACTCCTCAGGAGTAGTGACGTAGTGGCAGTATGAGTTAGCCGGACCACCAATGACAACCTTAGGCTCGGCTTCGGTGATGTCTTCCGCTGCTGTCTTGATAGCGGCACGCCATCTGCGGCCGGCCATTGTGGTGGCCTCACTTGGGCTGACGATAATGACGAGCTGGCCTGCACGAAATACCTGAATGTCGGCAATATTGGGGCCCCACGCGTATGGGGTTGAGAGTTCGCCGATGTCGAGAAGAACAGGTTTTGGCATTTGACAGGCCTTCTGCTCTGCGGAAGGCTCCTTGAGCAAGGCCTTCACAACCTCCCAGACAGGGCTGGCACTAGGTGTGCCTGAGTCTGCTTGCGTAAAATCAAATGCCCGGGGCCGTCCGTGGTGCCCGCGGCAAACGAGTATCCAAGTGCCGAGGGGCAAGTCTGTACTTCTTGCCCATTTTCTAACTGGAATTTCCAAAAGGACATGTCCTGATAGAAATGGAAAGATTTGACGGTCGAACCGACAACAGCAGTGCCTGTCGAGTCAAGGTTGTCCTGATAGCCAAAGTTAGTCGCTAAAATATCGAAATAGGAGAGATACATACGTATACGGATCGAGCTCCATCATACTGCTTCTTTCCTATCTCATAGCAACTTGCTACGCCAAGATCCAGATTACCGAATAATGGGCCCCGTCCATGACAGGCTTGCGACTTGCCATCAGCGCAGGTGCTGTTTTCATAGCTACACATCTGACCCGAGCCATCATCACACCTTATATCTTGTCAATATCCATACCGGTTGTTTATCTGCGGTTTTTGCTGCTTACCATGCGCCGAGAACATTGGGTGTTGTATCGCCAACATTCGATTGGGAAAACCCTGCAACGAAGCCGTCCGCAGCTGAAGCCTCGCCCTCCATTGCTTTCTCGAACATAAGCTCTGCGACACCCTTGTTGTCGCCGGTCACGTGGGTATTGTTCTGGTAAACGGACGTGCCGTGGACAGGGAACCAGGTCAGGATACCCATGTTTTTGCTGTCAGAAGCGCGTTGAAACTTGAGCACAGTCATCTCCTTGTCCACCGAGTCACTATATTGAGCTCTCTCCTTGGCTGGGTTATTCATGTAGGCATACAAGCTTCGGCTCAGGTTACCGTCGGTAATGTTTACAGCTCCTAAGAATCGGTCAGCTGGCTTTCAATCACTCTACTTACAATACCAAGACTTACCGTAATCGAGATATCCCTGGTTGGCCAAGTATTAGTCTATGATCTATAAAGTTCTCATGTTTCTACTTACCTCGGTTAGAGATTCGTGAGCTCGTTTTACAGACAAGACAGCTCCATCTACGACGGCCTGATAAGCCTGCTTGCTGAAGCCAAAGCTGGTGATCTGTGGTAGTAGATAGTTCCACCAAGCGCCAGGGCCTGAGTGCGAATGTGTGCCAGTGACAGCAACATTACTTTGGCCATAGACGGAGTAGTCGCTACCGAGGGCTGCGATGCCTTCGAGAATTCCATATCGCACAGCTGTGTCACCAGTCGCCATGTCAAGGACGAGGTATACGAATCGATCTTTCGGGTTATTCACATCACCAACAATGAAAGCGCGCGAGAATACCCTCTGTCTAAGCCCAGTTCCCACCTGGCTAAGGTCTGCATAACCCTATATTTTAGCGTTAGGAGGTGTCTCAGTAGATACTGTCTGTGAGGCTGAAAAAGGCTAGAAATTGGATGATGCGTACACCAAAGTTAACCTCGACTTGTTTGCACAATAAGTTAGTATTGAGCTAATAATTATCATATAAAAGTACGAACGCCGTCTGTAGTTTGGACGACATAAGAAACCGTAATTTAAAAGGCTGTTTGCATACCAGTAGGACCAGTGATATCCCCCTTGCCTACACCGATAAGGTATTTATCGCCTTTTGCCTCCGCCCGTGCGTTTGAGGAGGAGGACGGTTTTGTGCGCGCGGTCTTATCGAAGTCAAATTCATGTCTTTCCACCGATCCCTGGATGTTAGACGCCAAGAAGACGCCTAATACCAGGAGCGACACAATAGAAAATATGACGAAGCCAGCCCTCCGTGGTGCTGGAGCGCGTTGATGAGAGTTCAACGCCATCGTGTTGACAAATTCACGGCTACTGCTACAGTGGCGGCCGTTCTTTTTGACTTGGGCCAACGAGTACACGAGGAAAAGCCCACCGCAGGTGAAAGCTCAAGGTTATATGACTTCAGCCACCAGACTGGTACCTGGTCGTGCCTTGCAATATGCATGCGGTGTGGATGTCCCTACTAATTTAAATGAACTTGTGCTGGCCCTACCGGACCATGATGTTACAACACATGCTAATGGAGGGAGAGAGTGCCCAAAAAGCAGGTCACCAAGTCACGCAGAGCGAACCTGGTGGCCAAGCTTTCCAGACTTGCATAGGCGATGACGATGCGCGGATCCCAGAGAGGCAACCATTGGAATGCGTAAAGGCACGATACCAGATCCATCCTAGACCGGCATCTAATACGGTCAAAGGCTGGGTCGATCAGGGCGGCGATGAATGCAAGCGAACTGTCTTGCATGTCGCTTGCTTTTGTTTTTATTCCTTCTACTATGTAAGCCAGCCAGCAGTGGAGGAGGGAGGGATAGGGATCGGAATAGGGGCAGGGGTAGAATAGCTGGACAGCGCATTGCTGTAACCTGTGCTGTAGGCCGTGTAGCAGTGCACCAGCAATCACATGGTCTATTACGTAGTGCCGGGCCGGCGGCCTACGCGATTGGATGGAATGTTACGGCTGCTACCCAATGCGAAGTCACATTGGCCGCTTGGGGCTGGGGTGAATGGTAAACGCTGCTGCAGGTGGTCTTGGGTACCTTTCACAGGCCACAATTCCCGGTCGGGCCTATAGCAGGGGGGTTATTTGATAATCTCAGCTGCCATATTTCAAGTTTTTACGAGTTGAGCTTCGCAATGAACCGAGGTATCTACACTTACAAAACCCGCAGCATCGATAAATTATTCCTAGTGTTCACGTCTTATAATCCTAATTCAAACACCGTAAAAATTACGGGATGTAGGCATTATAATCACTACCTGTCTTTACTTAGATGCTCGCCCACGGATATTCCATCTCTCGATTAAGCAACGGTAAGGGTAGTATTCGCTCGAAGATCTTCGCTTGAGCTTCCGACGGAGATGACGAAGGCCCTGGCTCAACAACGTACTTCATAGACAGGTCCCAAAGACCGAGCTCTTGTACATTGAGCTCGATGCTCACCGTCTCAGTCTCCCCAGCTTTGATATCAACCTTTGCAAATCCCTTGAGAAGTTTGTTTGGAACTACGACGCTGCTCACTACGTCCGTGACATAAAGTTGCACAACTTCAGCCCCGTCTCGATCTGAGGTATTCGTGACATCCACTGTCACTGTAATAGTGTCACTAGCCGACGCTGTTTTCTTAGACAGTGCTAGGTTAGCATAGGAGAAAGTGCTGTACGAGAGGCCGTAGCCGAATGAATATAGTGGTAAAGGCGTCGAGAGCACGTAATTGTGCCCAAAAACAATAGTGCCGTTGGGATATACCGCGCCCGGGTCCGGAAAGGCGCGCGCCGAGTTGAGATAGTCGTAATAGATTGGCGTGGTGCCGACGTCGTGAGGGAATGACACCGAAAGGCGGCCGGATGGGTTAACGTCTCCAAACAGCACGTCAGCCAGCGCGTGCCCGCCCTCTTCCGACGGGTAGAACTGCTGGACGAGCGCCGATGCTGCTTCTGAAATCCAGGGCTCCGTGATAGGTTTGCCCGAGCTGAATACTACGACCGTTGGCTTGCCTGTATCGATGATGGCTTTCACGAGATGCGGCATCGCCCCGACTAGGTTGAGGTTGTGTACATCAACATGTTCGCCAGTCGTCGCGTTGAGACCGGCCCAGAGTTCGTCCTGATCGCGCGACCAGGTGCCTACGACGACAACCGCAACATCGGCTGACTCAGCGGCGGCGATGGCCTCGTCGAAGCCTGACTGATTGCTCGACCATCGCTCGCACCCTTTCGCGTAGGTAACTGTGCCCTTACTAGCAGCTTGAGTAATGCCATCAAGCGGCGTCACGCCCCTATACTGCGATCCGAAGGGCACGTAATCTCCGTACTAAGGTAAATTATGTCAGTCGCTAGCAGACTGTGATACGTTCATGATCACTCACATTCATGAAACCATGAGCCATGGGTCCAATAACCGCAATATTAGCATCCTTCTTTAACGGCAGTATCTTATTGTGATTTTCGAGGAGAACAATAGACTCAGCATCGAGCTGACGTGCGAGCGCAACGATCTCCGACGTGTGAATGTATTCGGGTTGCTCCTTCTCTGAGACTCCCGTGAAAGGGGTCTCGAACATACCCGTCTCAAACTTGGCCCGCAAAACTCGTGAGACTGCCTCGTCGACAACTTCGATTGACAATTTACCGGCTTCGACCATTTCAGGGATCTTCTCGAAATTGTAGGAACCGCCGCCCATTTCAACATCATTGCCAGCAGGAAGAGCCTGTTATCATCACATCAGCTATTATAATATAACCCATCATAATTGAATTACTTACGTAGTTGACAACTGCGTGCGAATCTATGGGGTCGGATTCGCACATCCTAAAAGCGTCGCACTGCATGATTCAGAGTTAGTTATCGTCATCATGAGCATAATTTATAAACTCTTTAGAAGTGTTCAGGGACGGCGCTTATTTAGATTGAGTATTTCTATCCCTGAAATCGTCAAGACAATAAAACAATTGTTAGAATTCCTTACCAATCGATCTGTGCCACCTGCATCACTCGAGACCTATAAACTTGCCGATTAGGTTCGTCTGCCTCGGCAAGAGGACCGCTCAACTCACAAAGTATTTGTAACCCCATTCGCCTCGCAGTATATCAGTTAGTGTATGCTTGTCAGCAACCGCTGGGACGCCGTCGTAGCTGTGGTAGGCACTCATGATTGCGAACGCATTAGCGTCGACGATCGCTCGCTTGAATGAAGGAAGATATGTAGTACGAAGTTCTCGTTCGCCGCCGTGAACAGGCGCCGTGTTAATACCCTGTTCTGGGGTTGCGAAGGCCGCCTTATTGCGTGTGTCTAGTCAGCATGGTTTCATCCGGTTTTCGGGAGTCCTCTTACAAAATGCTTCACCATCGCCGTGACATTGAGCGACTGGAGACCCTTCACGTACGCGTGTGCCATCTCTCCCGCTCTGAAAACGAGTAAACGGTCAACGTTCTAGGCGATTTTGATGAAGATATGTTCTTACAAATAGCCGTCTTCTCCGTAAGTTTCCTCAACACGGCCAAACCGTAGCTCACGAGCTAAATCAGCGAGGGGGCCGAATATCTGATTGACTCCCAACGCTCGAGACTCCTGTGCTATAGCCTTGCCCATCTTTTCGATCAGATCTGGATTAAAGGAGCAGGCTTGGGCGATTGGCGAGTTGAAAATGGTGGCATTCGGGATAAGAAAGCCGCTGTTTAACCACCGCAGTCAGTAATTAAATAATGAGCGAAATTTGATCAATGTCTCGGGGGCATACAGGAGCAACTGAGGCCAAAATTTGTCAAAAGGGCATGGAAAAGGCTCCAGGGAACTAACTGAATACCCTCAGTCTGCGCAAACGCAGGTATCCCAAGTCTCGTTTTGTTCATTAGGTAGTCTTGGCCGCTCTTGATACCCTTGCTAAGCTCGTTCCACGGTATGGGTACACCAACGTAGAATTGGCCTCCACGGTACTCCATATTGAACTCGAGTCCGGTTTCGTTATGCGAGAAATCGTCGATGTTGAGCCAATTTCGAAGGTCTCCTTGGACCAATTGGGACGTCTTCTCCTCAATTGTCATCCTCGACAACAAATCAGCCACTCTGCTCTCAACTGGAGCATGAGCATCTTTGTATGCTGGCGTGGAGTTCCTATTGTCACCTAACACGCCAGGTGCAAGAGCAGTGAGGATTGCGAGGAAAGCTGTGATACAGTCCCTCATTTTCGCCATTTCGATTAGTCGGAATCGGAGAGAGGTAACAATATAGCAATGGCAACATATCACCAAACACGTAATAGCCGGCGTAGCATTGTACCTATATATACCACGTGTAGTCTAGGGCAGGGCTAAGCAGCTACGGGGATTATACAATATTTACCATCGATAGGGAAACACTTCTTCCCGCATTCAAGATCTTACGCACATAGAGGGAGCTAAGAAAACCCCCATCACCGCCTTACCGAGCCATTGATGCGCCTCGTTTAAAATATGCAGACCATTAAGCTCTTAGAGAGCTCTTGGAATGGAGTTCGGGCGCCTGTTCCGGAGGGGAAATTTGGAGATGAGTTGGGGTTCAGCTGTTGGAGAAAGTGTACAAGCGCACTTCATGACCCCCAAATTTGAGGAAAGGAGTTTCTTCTCGTATTGGTGGGGAAGCATTCCACCGTGAACCACCACGAACCGAAGCCACGGCGGCCGTGAGTGGAACTTAGAACACCGCACTGCCGCTTCCGATGCATACAACGCGAATTACCACTTTCTGGGCATGCTGCGAATCATTTTGCAGCACTTGAATGCTGTTCAAAAATGCCCCGCACTCGCAGTCACGGCCCGGGTTCCGTCGCATCGCATGTCGTTTGATTTTGGCCTCGAGAATGCTCGGGCAGCTTTATGTCGAGATTACGAGAGCGGGCCCTTGTCTATTGCCATCCCTCACGACTCAACTAACATCACAATGGTACCAGATTCAATATTCTGTGATCCCCTCTATCTAAATATGTAGATAACCTCGATTTAAGTTAAATGAACAAGGACAAACCCACGACGAGAATACCAATTTGCAATTTGCAATTCGCAACATTGACAATCCAAGATGAAGTTCCGTGATGGCATGTGTTGACGGCCGAGGGATGAGGGTGGAATATGCTGAAGACGTCTATAACATCACGCACATAGAAAAGGGGTTGAGTCTACTATGCCCGACGCGGAAAATCATTAGGCGGGGAGATACCCTAAATCAAAGCACATTAACCATCGTGAGTTTCACTCGTTTAAACAGGGTCATACGTTGTAGCTAAAGAGAATATCAGGATATAGAAGCAGCATCCGATGGAATTATATCCGTCGAGACGACGCACTGGGCTGGAGCAGCACTCAAGGGGCCACATTTCGATCTCTTCCCTGATGGACAACCAAAGATCGAACCTCAAGTCAGTAAAGGGGATAAGGGGACTACGATGAGCGCCGGTACGTTGTCAGCAACTATACACCCGGACCAGCACACATTCGACATCCGTTTTCACAGTACAGATGGATCAAAGGCCTTGACATCTTTGCTCGGGCGCAGTGTAGGCTTGGCGTACAACCCGGCGCCAAGCAACCCCATGCAAACGGGAGACATGAGAGATTTCAAACACTACATCTTCACCCAAACGACGCTAGGCATCGGCGAGTCCGTCCACGGGCTCGGGGAGAGATTCGGGCCTTCAATAAAGTCGGACAGTCGATATCGCTGTGGAACGCCGACGGCGGCACCTCGAGCGACCAGGCGTACAAGAACATCTCGTTCTGGCTCAGCTCGCGCGGCTACGGCATATTCATAGACACGCCAGGTAAGGTGGATCTGGAGATCGGGAGCGAGCGATGTAGTCGTGTGCAGACAAGCGTTGAGGGCCAGAGGCTGAAGTGGTACATAATCTATGGGCCCACGCCAAGGACGTGTTGCGGCGGTACTCGGTCCTCACAGGAAAACCTAGTATGGTGCCTAGTTGGAGCTTTGGTCTGTGGCTCAGCACGAGCTTTACTACCAATTACGACGAGGCGACTGTCAATTCGTTTTTGGAGGGGATGAAGGAGCGAGATACGCAGGTTGACGTTTTCCATTATGATGCTTTTGGATGAAGGTGGGCCATAATCCAACCACTTGTATATCCCGTGTCTTGTTTCAACTAAGTTCACCATACTGTAATAGGCTTTTACTTGGACAGACTTCGTCTTCGACTCGAGCGCTTCCCCGATCCTAAAGCGCAAATCTCCCGTCTGAAGGAGTCTGGGTTGGTTAAGAAAGTCTGTGTGTGGATCAACCCCTATATCGCGCAGCATGGCGCAGCATTTAAGACTGCCGCTGAGAAGGATACCTGTTGAAACGAAAGAATGGTGATGTTTGGCAGTGGGACTTATGGCAAGCGGGTATGGGTTCGTTGATTTTACTAACCCCGACGCCGTGAAGTGGTATGTTGAGTGCCTCAATGGCCTTTTTGACCAGGTGTCGACTGTATCAAGACGGACTTTGGAAGAGAGGATACCTACTCTAGACGTCGATGGTTCGACAAATCAGTTGATCCTCATAAGATGCATGTAGGTTTATCTTCAACTTTTGGAGCATCAATGTTTAACTATTGATACTGACAAATGGGCAGAACTACTACGCCTTCACCTATAATAAAGTTGTATATGAAGCACTGCAGGCCCGCTACGGTACGTCCGAGGCTGTTCTTTTTGCGCGGTCCGCATGTGCGGCACGCAGCGCTTCCCACTCGTCTGGGGCGGTGACTGCGAGTCCACGCCCGAATCAATGGCCGAATCCGTACGTGGCGGGCTCGGCCTTGGACTATGCGGCTACGCCTTCTGGTCGAACGACATCGGTGGGTTCGAGGGATATCCGGCGCCGTGGATCTACAAGCGCTGGGTAGCGTTCGGGCTGCTGTGCTCGCACAGTCGGCTTCACGGCAGCAGCTCGTACCGTGTACCATGGACGATCGACAACGATGATAAATCCGGAAGGCTGCTCGCGTACGCTGGCGAAGTGGACGGCGCTGAAGACGAGACTCATGCCATATTTATATGCACAGGGCGCAAAGGCTGTCGAGAATGGCTGGCCGCTCTCGTTGAGAGCCATGTGTCTTGAGTTTCCCGACGATCAAACTTCGTGGTATCTTGATCGCCAGTTCATGATTGGCGACAGTCTGCTCGCTGCGCCGGTATTTGAGGAGTCCGGCGAAGCCGAGTTCTATTTACCAAAGGGCAAGTGGACTTCTTTCTTCACAAATCAGATCAGGGAGGGCCCCGGCTGGTTCAGGGAGAAGCACGGATTCGGAAGCCTACCGCTTTATGTGCGTGAGAACACAGTACTCATCCTCGGTAAACCTGAGGTGAAGGGTGCTGTCTATGATTATGCTGAAGATGTTGAGGTTTGCATCTACCAAGCTAGGGATGGAGCGAGCGCTGAAGTTGTCGACAACGAAGGCAATGCGCTAGGGACGCTGACATTTGGCTCGGGCGGTGAGTTGAAAGGCAAGGAGCTACTGAAAGGAACATGGACTACGAGTGACAATGGTCGGCAAGTTGACGAGTCGTATCTGAAAACAATCCAATGGCTTTGAATAAATACCTATACGGGGCTACTTAGTCGAACTTTATATTAAGCATTTTTGAAGAATTTACCATGCTTTGTTTAACTGTGCCAGTTATATTGTATAGGTATATTTGCAATAATGATACATAACTAGTAGACAAATAAGAATATGTGCACGAGCTTATTAGACCACTATGCTAGATTTCAGCTATCTCAACTTCAACTAATATCGCAGCTCAATCCGAGTAAACCTTTGTTCACAGAATCCTCTAACCAGTTTTTCCGAAGTGAAGAAGGGTGGCGCGGGCGGCTGCTCTCATCGCTACGTTTCCACAACCCTGTTTCCCGAAACTAATAGTTACATCGGATACTAATTGATCAGTAGTATTATTTCGTCTTGTAGACTGGTAGATAGCGTAATCATCTTTTTGAGCTTGGTGCAAGGGAGACCAAAGCTCGGATTCATTTGACTAGACGCGGTCCATAGCCCATTGCTGAGGGTGACCTGTGAGTCTATAGACCGGGCCCAAAGGTAGGGTATGTTAGACGAATCCGTAGGTCGTTCGCTAGACTCTATCGGCATTCTGACGAGATAGCCTGTGAAAGCTGGGTGTACAATTTCCGCGGCTGTTTCCAAGGAACCAAAGAAAACTGGATGCCGTCTGGTTACGTCAAAATCCAAGAGCCCTGAGTTCTCGCCATTTACAATGTCTTCCTGTATTCCAGTATTCCGTTCGCTTGACGGAGTCTTAGGGTAGCTAGCGGTTACGGCATCAGCGAGTGCAGATTTCCAATCGGCGTTGTAGACAATGGTACGTCGGTAGCGATGTCGTAGGGCAGTGTGGGCGGACTTTTCGTCAGGATATTGTCGAGGTCTCTAATGATGAAGTCTTGCGGTAGTACAGAGATATCCGGGGTTGCAACAGTTGGCTGGACTTCTGGGATATCTGCAACTGGTGAACTTTTGTCCTTTTTCTTGCTAAACCAGTTACTGAAAAAGGCCCCTTTACTTTTACTTGGTGCTGAGACTGTCGAGGTGCTTCTTTCTCCAAGACTCGGTCCGTTGAAGAGAGGAGTGGCGACGAGCTTGCTGAGGATGATGACGATGGGGAGACTGGTGGACTGGAGGGTACCGATAGTAATCCAGTCTAATTCTGTGTGAGTAGCCTGATCGTTCACCCATAGCTGATTTGACTGGAGTGCTCTAATGGCTGTTGCATGGTCCTTGGCCTTCTAGCCACTACCAACGCGGCAGGGTCGGCAGATGTAGTGCGATAGTTGGTTCTTGGTGCGTCAAGTCTGAACAGTGGGCACCCTGCTACTCGCAGGTACCCTTCTTTGCCAAAGAAGACAGATTTCTTCTTTTTTCAAGACAGGCTGCGGGGCCCATAGATTTTGGCTAGTTATAACTAATGCGTTCTCTCTCGTGACACGAGGCGTCGAGGAAGCTAATAAAGCTGCTGGAGGGTTTGAGGTTCTGCGGAAGTCACGCTTATTTTCTTCAAGTCAAATAAGCCTAAAGGCTCTTGTGTTTTTACTTCCATCGGCGGTTTCCAGAGACCAGCAATATAACTTTGCGTTGCTGCAACCGTCTTTGGGTAATGGCGATGCCATTTGCGGGATATCAGAGTTGGGTTTCCAGAGACCCGTCGTGGAAGGTTTGACGGAGTAGAATCCTTGGTACTCCATAGAGCAGTCGATGTTAGAGATTCCAGGGCGGTGTTGTTACAGCGAAATACCCTTTTAGCAAGTGAAAGTGCAGCTGGAGGTCTGGATGTAGTGCGGTATTCGCGTCTTAAAGACCCTGGACTGAATAGATTATTGTCCTCAGGCATTGGGAATATGCAGGCTGAGTCCACAATGTTGCAAGGTTTGTTGTCTTGCTCAGAGACCATAACGTAGAACTGCTGATACGTGGTGGCGAGTAATCAACTCGTGATTTTGACCTACTCACAACACTACCTTGGGATACTAACTCATGCCAAAATTGGGCTTCGGGCTCGGGCAAGCCCAAGTGAGAAGGGCTGGTGGCGGCCCCCGATCTTAACCATAAGCGCGGAATTTGGGGTTGGATCTGCGCTGGTTCCGCGGAAAGCGACATTTCTTGGGGCTCCCTGGTGCTCTTTGGTGCCTCCCAAAGGAATGATACTTTTGAAGCCCCCGTTGCTTTGACGATTGGCGACCACAAACTACTGCTCTGAATGCGTTCAAGATCTTTTACCAACGCCTTGGATCTAGTTCTCCTCACTATTTCTCCAAAGTGCTCGTTCCAATCCGCTGTTTCGTGTTGAGGCAACCCGAATTTTTGCATATCGTTTTGAGAGGCGCGCTTTGGGTTCCATAACGAAGGTCGTCTAATATCATGCGACACAATATGATTATCAACTACTGCTGTAATTCCGGATGGAGTAAGAATCGTTGTTGATACGCCATTACCATATTCGTCATCAGATGGCATATCCGCGACATAATCTGTAAGCACCGAGGCATCCCCTGAGGAGGGAAACTGTAATGGCGTAAATAATAGACTGTTCTTGGACGGGACTTGGTCGGTTTGGAGTAGGCTTGCGATTTCCCAAAGCGTCGTCTCGTCAAAGTCATCATCGCCGCTACCAGAGAAGTCAGAAAAATTATCGCCCTCCTCTCATATTCGTCGAAGAAAGACGACGAGTACTCAGTATCCTCAAACCGCTCTAATTGAGAGTCGATGACAGGATTAACTATCGAACGCCCAGTAGCCATAGTTCCAGGCATTGGCATGAACCCTTGGCTCGGGCGGTACTGGAGCGTAGCGTGGTCGCTTTTCTCGCCCCAGGGGAATTGGAAAATGCCTAGCGTGCCTCGTTTATTCGTAGGGGCTCCGGGTTCTCAATGATATCAGGGAGAAGTGTGACTCGTCTATTTTTTCGCGGGGTCGCATAGTAACTGGACGACGCAAAGCCTTCGCTGAATCTAAACGATGGAGGGGTGATCATCCCACAAGCCCTCGTGCAGTCCGATCGGCATCAATTTAGATTCATTTTGCCACAAACTTGAACTCTCGATTTTCAACTCATCAAACTGTCTTCGAGTAGTGGATCGAATGGAAGATCCTAGCAAGTCGTAAGACTGGTTCTGTTTCCTAGGTAGCTTGGTTCCAGGTTCCCAAAGCCATGATTTCACGGATTGTCGATCTGGTATTGTTTGAGACCATAGTGCGTAGACAGGGGCAAGTGACTGCTTATCGTCAAGGCTAGAAACTCTAGGAGTTGCTTCTGATTCGCTATATGAGTGTGGTTCATTTGTTTCGTAAGAGCTCGCATTTCCTGGGTCAGCTTCCGGAACAGGCATGAAATTCAAATCTTCAGGCTGAGCGAGGAGTTCTGGCTCATTCTCTATGTCTTGCACATTTGCCTCGGCCGACTCGGTCCGCCAGAAGGCACCCTGGGCATTTTCGAAGCTTTGCAATGTGTTTTGAGATGACGGAGCGAATATTTCTTCGCCGCCTCCGCTTTGTAGGCGAGCTCTTCGTAAAGCACGTCGCTCGGCGATAACAGATGCAACTGATGAGCGCTGTGAAGATGGCCTAGATAATGGTGGGACCATTGAAGTCCGACGGGATTGTTGAGTGGACGTGCGTATACTTGACATTGAATCTCGGCCAAGGTGCTCATGATTTGATTGCCATTCGGACTCTAATTGTCCCATCTCCTGCTCGAGGTTCGCTAAGAGTGCTATGCGCTGAGCTGGGCTTTCTGCTAACTCGCGGTCCAACTGCTCGAACTTTTTTAGCTGTGCTTGAATAACCTCATAGGCAGCCCTGGGGGTCTCAATTGGAGAGGGCACCGCCGACAGTTTGACTACTGCACCCTTGTTAACCTTCCCGTTGAGTAACGGCGTAGGAGGAGGCATTTTTCTTGCCCGGAGCTTATCTTTCCGAGCTGAAAAAGTAGGGCAGTCATCCCCTATGCGGTGATGGAACTGCCATGACAAGTTTCGAGAACTATCCGAGCCGCTAATTGGTGAATTCCCACGTTTTGAGTCTGTTGATGGATGGTTATTGACTGGTTCCTCGAGGGATTCATCAAACATTATGATCGGAACCTCCTCCGAGCCAGGAACGTTGTGAGATCCCTTCCGAATGTAAGTTGAACGGGCATTTTGTCTCGAGACTGGGGCAACAGGCGAGTACACCGAGCCCAATTTGTTGTTGTTTCTTCATCACCAAAACGCGATTCGCTTCGGGTTGTTGACATGCTCAGCTGCCTACTTGGAGGCAGACTGGCGATGACCTCCGTTTGAGTTCTCCAGATGCTTTAAAGCTCTCCCCTTGCGCATTGAATGCTAATCCAGGTAGCCAGGAGTTGCCTACTTCGTCCACGGGTTGTGATCATCGAAAGCTATTGCCGACTCATTGCTCTGGTTTCCGCTTCTGGAAACTACGGTGATTCCAAGTAAGCTGGACGTCCGCGCCGTTGTCCTTTTGCTACCTTTGGACGCCCTCATGTCATTATTCGATTCTGAGTCAGACATGCTATCCTTTGGAGATTCCAAGACTCCTGAAAAGCAACCGGATAGGAGGTAGGTCGGAACAGATGACCGTCGTTTTGTGCCGGAAGGCGCACTCAATGGCGCAGAATAGAGTAGATTCATTTTCTCTTCGACAGTCATGCCCTTAACACTGCTCGATACGCCTCCAGTCGTTGGTGCATTGGAGCAGAGAGGGGAGCCCCGTAGGACTGCCAGGAACCGATTGTAGTATCGACTTTCGACTTACTATGGAACCGGCCGATTTAGATCGCCTATGGTGATGATTTGGTGAGATCTCGGACGGGAAGACCTGTCGATCTTTATCGCTCTTCCGGAATGGACGCGGGCGATTCACGACAGAATCACCGGAATCGGGTGGTTGTGTACTTTACCGGCCTCCTGGAATATCTCCAATAGAATCAGGGTTGTTGTAAACAATATTGTTCACAAACATAACAGTCTGAGTCTTTTGATTGCTTGCTTCATTCGTTAACGATTTTAGAGTTTGGCGCGTGGATTAGAGGGCAGCCCCGTGGTAGGGCGACGTTGGAGAGGCGTCTTCACAGGTTCTGGTTTCGTTGGGGCACATCTTGTTTTCGTTCAATTGGTCGGGATAGGTATTCGAATAGGCTCACCGGTCTGATCACCTTGAATGGCGCCGCCAACGGAGCTGACCCCGGGTGTCGGGGCGACCGACGCCCGACGTCAGCACCGGGAGATAACTGAGTAGCTGTAGAAGATGCATTTCCCTGAACGGATAGTCCACTTGACGTGTTACTTGATTTAATCGATTCAGATCTTCCCACGTCTCCAGTCACTTGCAGCTCTGTATCTATCGTATCAGGGGCGGTGGGGGACTGGGAGGTCGTGGAGCAGGACGCTGCGCAACGAGACTTGGGATACGTTCTGCATACTTTTCTCGTCTTAGTCTATCGTTGTTTGCTGCCTTGGCTAGATCGATTGTAGGAATTCGCTTAAGGGGGTTTGCGCGTTCTCATCTTCTGTCAGAATTGGGTTCGAGATTGCTAGCTTCCCTGTTCTGGCCTTGGACTTCGGAACAGCTTTCATACGGCCACTATTACTCTTAATAATCCCCCAGTTTTCCGGGAGAGGCGGGACAGCAGAAAGAGCCGGTGCGAAATTCGATGGCGTTGTAGCCGAGAAAAGCTGCCCCTGGATTGGATTCCCATTCATATCTGATCTAACCGCTACTGGTTTAGAAATCGGCGGAAACGTCCCATCGTCATTCCGCCGAATGCTTCGATTAGCCTCCGTCTTTGCTGCAAACGCGGATATCGCCACAGTGTTGGCCGTCTTCAGGTCCTCGTAGCGGGAAGGTGGATATTCCGCAGAGTCTGATGACGACAGATCTCTGGGCTCCCGCGAAATCGGAGAATCGGGTCGCCGGGGGGCTCTCGGGAACGACGAGTGTTTGAGATAAAATTGTGACCAGCCCTTTATGACAGCGTTAGACATATGAAGGGAGCTTACGAATGATATAACTAACCAACTAAAATTGTGAGTCCAATTCCAGGCAAGGCAGTTCTGTAGAACAGGTCTATACTATCCAATCCCAGTAACGAAGTAACGCTCGTCTGTCCAGAGTAAGCATGCAACCAATGTGATTAGGGGAAAGATAATAACGAACCCCCAACCACACAAAAACTCCCACCACGACCAAGCGAACGGTCCTCGTCTCGATGGTCGTCGAACGAGAACTTGGACTTTCCGTAGACAAGCTACTTGAGAAAGCTTGGACTGATAAGAAACCGATAATAACCGCATCCAATGCGATGGTCGTGATAGATACTGCTCGTATGCTAGATATAGGAGCACAGGTCGGCTTGAACTGAGTCCGAGTCACCGCAGTAAATGCAACACCTACGAATAGTCGGCCAAAAACCAGGATCTGTGGCACGAGGGAAAATCCTGTTTTGGTATTTCCTTTTGGTACAGCCCAAACCAGATATTGCTCAGCAAATACCCTTCCGAATTGGTCAAAAAGCGAAGAGAAAACAACCGCCACCTGGCACGTGGATGTTGCGCTCGGGTCGATCAAAGTGGAAAGGAACTCGACAAGAGCCCATAATGAAGCTGTTGAAAGGAATAAAATGAGGACCAGCCTCAGCCCGTCCCGATATATCGCTGAGCCATGGCCCTTGACGTAAATGACCAGCGCTCCGGATGCCGCGTTGAATAAAATTCCACTGTGATAGAATATAAGTATACAACCGTAATTATGTTGTAGTTGAGCACTCACAATGAGAAGGCGGCAATCAAGGCCTGGACTGTTCCAGGCACAGCCATGGTAACGGCGACACTGCTGAGCAGTAAATTACGGGAGGGTAGAAAGAAAGCCAACGGCCACTCGATGGGTTGGTAAAGTTATTAAACAAAGGAACTATATCATGATGGCATATCCAGATATTTCATCACGACGCCATAACGGGCGATCAACAACACGTTCTCCAACTCGTGTCGTGAAGAAGCGAAGAGAAAATGAAGCAATCGAAGTAAACGAGAGCAGCGAATTGACCTATCGCACCTCATGTCGAGTCGTTCGGTTGCAAGAACTGGGGGGCTCCTGCACTCACGCATCCCCGTCAACCTGGATTCTCACGATCTTGGTTTAGGTTGCTACCTCAAACGTGACGCTGGCGGGTCCGTGTTCGAGATGCCTCCATACAACCCTGAAGCCCGCGATCAAGGAGACGAGGTATTGGTGGACTCGCAAAGCTAGTTGAACCCAAGAGCAACAAGCGCTGCAGTGGCCTACCCCCTGTCGGCAAGACCCTGTCGCGATCGTTTCATATGTAGTTTCACTCGGCGCGGAACAGCAAGGGTGATCAAGTTGGATAATTGGCATATTCTTGGGTAACAGCAATTGGGTTTGGACCATCACGGGAGGCATAAAAGAATTTTGTATCTGAATGGGGGACATAGCTGGGGAAGTCACCAACTACTGCTAATTGACCCCTGAATGCTAAATGAGGCAGAATAACTTAGTAGCATGTATCGCATCGTAGCAAATGTCCACTTGGCTTAGTCACACTTGTGCGAAGACAGGCACATAAAAAATATTTGTATAGCGCAATGAAGCCTCGATGGGGGACTGGGCTCGGGGTCGGGGAAGGGATTCGTGCCAATTGGCACAACACGTCCGCGGTGTAAGTTAACAGTTCCATCTAGTGCAGGTGTGGGCGGCAACACATAACTCCAGGAACCATATTACGACCGGGGGCTCGACGAGATTAAATGAACTACCTAATTCCATTCGATAAGCGATGCACTCAGCTCGAATAATAAGATGCAGGTTGTGTGGCAAGCGTTGTGAAGATGCAGTCAAAGCAAATGAGGGGATTAGGCGTCCATTAAACTACGCACAGACCCAAATACTTATAATGCTACCTTTACCCTATCTATCGGCATAGTAAGTAAGCTTATCAAGCCCAACCCAACCTTCATGAAGTCTAAGTCTGCCTTTATGGCTCTATATATTCGGGATTAGTTCAAAACTTACAGCATATGCCACGGGCTCCTATTATCTCATTCAATTAAAATATGCACAATATACAATAATGTCAACGATACTACCCATGTAGCTTAATTTAGCCATAAGCCTTTCCACCAAGCGTTGGCGACTCAGCGCCAACCGGCGATTTGGGAGCATTTGAAACTAAGCAGCGCAGTCATGCAACAGGATAGGTAGTCGTAGCCGTGATCGAGAATGGCATGATCTACGCACGAGTGCCACATCTTGTGAGAGCCAAATTCTTGTAAACGTCTAACGCGCTAATGAGACTGGGTCTTACTTACCTATATATATTTTCTCAGGCGTAGATATATTAGCGGATTGCCACCAGAGATTGTTATAGGCAATGCAAGAGCCAGTTTTAACCGAGTCTGATTGTCTGCAGACCATCGTCGCTGTCTTGTAGACGCTGAGCGTTGGCGTGGCGGCTATAGTTAGGGCGACCGATTGCATGGTGATGACATTCGCACCGCGAAGGAAGAGTACGATTCAGATGACCGCCAGATCCAGACCGCCCCTTGACAACATTCTAGGCTTTACCATAATATTATAAATTGGTGCCTCAAGAAAATCGAGCCCGGTCGTTGCAGTTGTTTCAATGGGCATGCTTCCCAAGGAACCCTGAATACAGCACTACTTAGGGTATTGATGAATTTCCAGCTTGAGCCAGGGGCAAAGTCTTACTCTGCTCTAGAGGAGAATCCAGATTTTATTGAGAGCGAAGCTCAGATGCGGGTCTGGTTCAGTCACTCTCAGGCGGGCTCGTTATCCTATAGGATCCGGATATATACCAATCATCATCTGGATCGCCAATGTCGTCAACTGCGTCGTCATATACATCGTCGTCACCAAGCAATGGTTCGACACATTCATTATGGATATCCGGAACAACATCATATGTCCGGCCAAAGCAGCTGTACCCAATCCACCACTGAGTCAAGGACTACCTGCTTGATCAGAGGCTACCTATCTTAGATGGTAGTAACAAGTCAAAGGAATCATCGGCATCGGATGCTCATATTTGCATGGCGTTTACATTTGCAATGCCGTATACAATAACGGATATCACGATGGGTATGATAAGAACCGAGTTTAACTACGATGACAACATATTATTGGACCTCACGAGTATCATCGCTCTAGATGACAAGACTATAACTGAGTTCTTTAATCGATGTATAACTGAAGAAACTTGAAATATCAGTCGTCACTCGAAGGTATCAATGTCCATAATATGAGAGGCGCAGCTCACAGGTTTGCACAAACTCATATGGACGACCTTCTGGAACCCCGTATTTGCGATGGGGTGGCTTTGTGTGTGGAAGGAGATGAAGAGTGCCGTGGCTCTCTGAAACCTATGTGCAGTTGGGACTGGAAGACAACATGTTTCACCATCTGGGAGAAGCCATTAGTATGTATTCTCCTTTTATCTATTACTAATGCGAGACTTATATCATCATACAAGTAATAGTTTCCAATACCTGACTTCTTGCAGGGAGAAAATGCTTTGCAGCCTGCATCCCCGTCTCGCTGCTATATCATCTACAGTCTTTATTTTGTTGACGGTTTTCTACTCTTACGAATATGACTTACTTCAACTACGCTCCAGCACTCTCAAGTTGATTGATGATGCGGACGGCTGGTACTATCGAGCTGCATTGACTATGCTGCTTATTATAGGAGCACAAAGATTATTGAAGAATTACTGAAGCGCCAAGCACATGGCATGGATCAAGAAGGGCAGTGAGCTGAGGTCGTTTAGCAGCAGCAGAACTTCTTCTGCAAGCCGGGGTTGATCCAAACCAGACTAAGCTGGCCCATGGGGAAAAGATCGCGTTTACGCTGCTAGGAACTGCTGCCTATCATGGTAACGAGGAAATGTGTTCGCTACTGTTACGCTACGGCACTTCCATCAACCTGTCTGACGCCAATGGCTATATCTTATTGTTGCGCGTGGTGATGGGTGGTTGAGGTCTGTTTCCGGACTTTGAACTTCACGATCTGCTATTCCTAGCCACTGTCAAGAAATCCTTGGCCTTACTGCGGATGAGGGTGGTCGAACTTCACTAGGCTGGGCGCTTGATTATTACACCTATATCAGGGCCGAACTAGGACCATGCCACCCGGTCGTTAGGGAAGATGTCATTTGGTTAGAACCGCCCTACCACCCGCAATAGTGTACAACCTGGAGCCACCCCTGAAGTTCACCCCAAGCAAGGCGATGCAAGCATACAAGGAATCTAGAGATATTGTTCGCACCCTGAGAGGAATTGGCATCATCTGCCGAGAATGCCAACAGGAAAGTGAAATACAGATAGCCCGTGTTGAGGCAACTAATTTTCGAAGAGAGCTGGAAACCGTGTAGAGAGCTCCCCGGCATCCCGAATGATTGGGAGTTCGGAAGGGATTGTCTGCTACATTAATGTTGAAATCAGAAGCCTCGGTCGAAAGGGAATTACGACAACACTACCCCATAGTATGTTCATACTACACGGCCAAAATGAGGAGGGAACGACAAGACACTTCGTTACTGATCAGTGATATCGGAATGACGAATTCGGGAAGGATAATATCTAGGCACGTGTCCGGCATAGAACAATCCGAACGACGAAGTAACGCCACTTGCAGGGCTGATCCCACTCTTCCGAGAGCGCCGGCATTAACCTGCTTGGCAGCGCGGGACAGCGGTGGTTGCGTGGATCTTGGAGGGGAGCATACGAATGAGGTATGAGAGCCGTGTAAGCGGCTAATTTACACGTACCAGGTCCGTGTGTCAAAGGGGCCAAGGACTTTATTGATTTAGTGGCCACCTTTATTATAATGTATCTAATGGCTTATCTCCGAACGACGAAATCTGGATGTCCACATGTTTTTATAAACTTTGTTTGTGTTGTTCATATGTCGCTGTGAAACACAACCATGAGATTATTCTGCGAGATACGTCCCGAATGACGCACATTATATCTCAAGTGTTAATGGCTAAGCGAGCCAACCACAGCTCCGGCCAAGTAACCTGCTTGCAGCGTCAACCATGCACCGGCGATTCTGGGATATAAAGAGCCGCAGATCGGAGCTATATATCGCATTGGGATTTCGACTTGACGCCATACGTCGAGCGCATATTGACAGACCAGAACCTCCTGAGCGTTTACCGCCAGCCTACATCATTGAACAAAAATATATGTATCAAGATGGCGGTGATGGAGAAAATATTTTTCGGTTGACTACACTAGCAACGTGTTCCTGCGCCAATAGCTTAAAGCACCCCGGATTTTCCAACGAGTGAAAGAGAGGGGGAAAGGGAAAAAAAGGCCTGTTTGCTGCACACTGTGGGCTATTACTTATGTTAGCTCTCCACTTTACGTGAGAAATGGGGGATTGGAACTTGACCGCGGTCCTTAGCTTTGCTGACACCCAAGCTCCCCTTCCCCTTTCGGGGTTAAGCTCCTCTAAAACATCGTGAAGTGTTGGCGGTGAGAAACACCGGTCAGCTGCCACGACCGACGCTCAGTCATCAATGCGATCTCTCACTGTTGTAGTAATTCAAGAGACAAGGGCGGTCAGAGTTATCAATCTGCATGTTGCGGCTGTCCCCTAATTATCTTGCTTGTGATTGGGATTTCGTGGCGGGTACTACGGTACGCTACCAAAGTATTACTAACCGAGATCGAAGAGATAGTGTAGATATTTTCCTTTGCATTGCATGCGCAAATCATGTTCCCTGCGGATATTCCTTGCCATCGGTTCCAATGCTGTTGGCGGAACTCTATAACTACTATCTTTTACTATGCTTCGCTGGCCTGATCGTCGTAGACCTTCCCGTTGTAGTTGGTGTTCCTGTCAAAGTGATAATGATAGACTATCTGAACGAATCTGACTGTGTGAAACAAACCCCCACGCTCTGGATTATCACGCAAGACTTTCTGCGGTACTCTCGTGGCGCTGAACTACGCGCATGGTATGATTCTGATCGAGCTGACATTCTCTTTCTTGAAAATAGGTTGACAGTGCTTAAGCTCTCCTTTTTCTCCTTTTTAAGCTTTTAGTTAGGAGTACTCCGTAGGTACCCAGACTAACCTAGCTGCCTAGACATTCCGGAATAGCAGCCGAAGATCTCTTCAACGATTATCCGGTTCTGTAATAACTTAATCTGGGCTAACGGGTATCTATTACAAAAAGCAAAATAACCTGAATCGTGTCACTAGATTTCTCATTAGGAGTTACGGTATACCAACCAGTATGCTTGTCCCATTGTTTACCTACGACTTGCCAATCAACGGCGGTTATGGGTTTCAGCTTTGGCGCGCAATAGTCAGGTCGGATTCTCGGACGTCACGTTTTGATAACCACACGTCAAACTAGCCGCATGTGGAAGTCCACCCCACTTCAAGGCCCAGTCTGGCCATTTGATTAGCTAGGTGCACAATGTAGCCCCGGTTAAATTTACAGATTAAGCTACATACATACTACCAGACTAATATTCTATATACTACATATATATATTTTAAAAATTATAAAAATAAGCTATATATATATTATATTTTTAAAATTTACGTATATATAATTATAGTAGTATTCGCTAAGTTCTGCTTATATAATTGCTAACTTAGAGTTATGTGCTGTGTATAGATGGTTAGTTGTGGGTGAACGCTTCTAAATGCGGCTAGTTTGACGTGTAGAAATCAAAACGTGACGTCCGAGAATCTGACCTGCGCAATAGTCGACACGGGAACAATTCCAGAACCCTATTAGACAATGAGGATAAGAACAGTGCTAATAGACGATGACGCTAGCTATCGCCAAGCTGACAGGGGAGGTCTTCCTCATACCTAGTCCATGCAGTAGTTGCTTGCTTTCGGCTTGGCATTCCAACTGTCCCACGTTGTCCCACGCACCCGGATGGATTACTGCAGAGTGGCAGGCCTTTGCCAAGCCGTCAAGACGCCGCAAAAGAAGACTCAAATCACTTCCAAAATTGGGTTTATGGGGCCCTGCTGCTGTTGCGGGCGGACCTTTGTCTCATGACGGTCCATGTGGGTAACATGTGGGCTCCGGAGCCTCTAGACTCCCACCAGGCTGGGCTATGCTGGGACTTGACTCTTGGCCCGTGGGAGATTTTTTTTCTGTCTGTCTGTCATGTTTGCCTTTAGGGGTCCAATCCAGATAGTGGTGTACATGTACAACAAAAGGATACTATAGGCTGTGTGACGGAGCAACGGAACAAGCCCGTACCAGAGCTGCGTAAAAGGAGATAGGAGCTCGGAAAAGGGGATTTGCCCTGAATCGTACACTAAGTAGAGAGAGAGCGCAGACAAATTGTAATTGCATACGAGCTCCGCTGGCCACGACCTTGTCTGACCTTGCTCACGCGTCGGCGCAGAGATTTCTCACTACGGATTTTGTTTCCACATTACCTCCAGAGCAGGCTGCCGGCTAGCATTCGGGAGTTGGCGGTGTCAATTGTTTGCCATGTATGCCGCTACTGTACACTACTGTAGACTAATTCCACGCTCGGTACTGCTGCCACAATATACTAAGTAAGTAAGTAGTTTTGCTCCACGATCGGAGTCCGCGATAGTAGTCGCGAGCTGGTGTTGCCACGCGTGGGCCAGCCCCAGAAGTTTGAGGATACCGATCAGCTTCCTCACACCATCTATCTTCCTAGTGTAGCATCCATCCATCCATCGTCATGGCCTTTCTTGAGCTCGCCTGGGGAGTATGCAGTACTGCGGATGTGATGGTGGCAGAACCACTTAACAGAACGGCGCGAGTCTGGCGCGAGATAGCGACAGGAAGATGGAAAATTTATATGCATTAGGAGGCGGCGAACTACACTTTCCCACAAAATGTAGATAAGCTGTTGAAAGGTAGAAAAAGAGGTTGTCTTGTCATCTCATGTTGGAACAAGTTCCTCTCATTCTTTCGTAGTCCTAGCAAAAAAAACCCCACCAAACCATAATCTCACGATCTCTCAGCCGTTGTATACGTGTACCAAAGCTCTCCCTATTCCCCCGTACGACAAAGCGAGACACAGAGACAGAGCCCGGTCTCAGAAAGAAAGAAACGCCAGCCCACGTTTCGATTTCCTACGACGTCCCTGGTCGGAAAACAATTCACGAGACACACCTCCCCACCACGGCAAGCGGATCTTGCTAGCCGTACGCGACTAATAAAGTTGCTAATAACGGGAAAGACCTGACTACTGCTTTTTGTCGGTAAAACTTGACAAGGCCCTATTTTGAGAGAATACCCATTTCTCATCAAACCTGACGTCTTGTGACCATTTCCGCAATCTCACGATCCTTCACCCCGGGTCTGCCTCAGCCTCCCCACCGATCTCGGCTCTGGTACTTAAGAATCCGCCGTCTCGCTCTACTTGGAAGCCAATTGCCTTAGATCATTGTCCATCTTATTTCATTTTACTCCGCCATATTAGTTCCAATTAGCTCTATTTGCTTATCATAACCGGGGAAACGTCTGGTGTCCTCTATTTCTACCTAATCAATCTTTCCCTAATCTTCACCAAAACCCACACACACACACACACCACACATTCACAATGTCTGGACGAACAGCAGTACTGCGCATGAGCAGGGTCGCGGCCCCCGTTTCGCCAGCGCCGTCCGCGCCCCCGTCTTCAGAGCTCCCGTCGCCCAGCGCACATTCTCGCTTTCTGCCGCCCGACGGAAGAACGATGTCGTGCAGGAGACCGAGGTTCCCGTGTCCGTCTACTCGCCCGACTCTACTGGTGCTGCGGGCTCAACGAGTGACCACTTTAGCATTCCCGTCAACCGCGACGACGCCAAACCTAAGCCCTTCCCCACTGAGGAGGATGGCGATGTCATTCCCCTGACCCAGAAGGTCTGGCGGGACATGCCTCCCATGATGCAGAAGATGAGCGTTATGGGCAAGGTCGTTGTCGTCACTGGGTAATTCACCCCCCCCGATGATTGATGAGCTTGGACGCAATCCGCTAACGAAGTCTTCATAATAGTGGTGCTCGAGGTCTCGGAAACCACATGGCTAGGGCCTGCGCCGAGGCTGGTGCGAAGGCTATCGTCATCTTCGACGTGAACCAGGAGCTCGGTGACGAGTCTGCCGCCGAGTTACACCAGAAGACCGGTCTCCCCGTCTCCTTCTTCAAGGTCGATGTCCGTGACGGCGCCGCCATTAATGCTGCTGTCGCTGCTTGCGTCGAGACCTACGGTGCTCCCGACGTTCTCGTCAACTCTGCTGGTATCGCCGATTCCAACATCAAGGCCGAGACCTACGACCCCGCCGTATGTTGTGCCCACTTGATTCCCCCGTAGTAGTCGACATGAAAACTGACTTTTGATCAACTAGATGTTCCGACGTCTCATCGACATCAACCTGACTGGTTCGTTCCTCATGAGCCAGGCCGTCGGCCGCGCCATGATGGAGGCCAAGAAGCCCGGCTCCATCATCCTCGTCGCCTCGATGAGCGGCAGCATCGTCAACTACCCGCAAGAGCAGTCTTGCTACAACGCCTCCAAGGCGGGCGTCATCCAGTTCGGCAAGTCGCTGGCGGCCGAGTGGGCCAAGTATGACATCCGCGTCAACTGCATCTCCCCCGGCTACATGGACACGGCCCTGAACCGGGTGCCCGCCCTCGAGGCCCAGAAGAAGATCTGGCGCTCTCTTACCCCGCAGAACCGTCTCGGCAACGTCGACGACCTCAACGGCCTCTGCGTCTTCCTCGCCTCCGACGCCTCGGGCTTCATGACCGGCGCCAACATCGCCATCGACGGTGGTTACACGGTCCTATAAGGGGCTGCATGCTACACATCCCGCCGCACTTTGTCCCCACCGAGGCGAGGCAGGTCATCTAATCCGGCTGGTTAGTGGAGCGGACACAACGTGTCCGCCAGCGTGCGTCCTGCGGCTCTGCTATTTAGCCGAGCACACGTAACTCCTCTTCGTGTTCATGCGGGGGTGACGCACGCACGCATGTGCAAGCGCATCACAGCAAGTTCACACCAGGGGTTTCGCTTGCGTGCTCTGCAGCGTCTCGGGAAAACGGCAAGACGCCCATGCTTCCACGCCTAACCTCCCCACGAATGATCATACTACATGAGCGTTTTCTCCTAGATTTCTCAATAGATTGGGACAACCGCGCACACAGCGGATGGACCCGCGTAGATTTGCGACGGCGCACGGAACGGCGGTAAAAAAAAGAAAAGAAAGATGGAATCTTGAAGGGAGGAATTACGAATTTAGTGGAGCACCAAGTATCAAATGTTTAATACCGACAAGGGTTGGGAAGACCGAAGAGGTTCTTTCCAGAGTCTATCTAGAGCTGTACTACATGGGCGGGATGGAACAAAAAAGGGATATACCTTGATAGACTAGAGTTGCATTGCATGGACCTATACGGTAGAGCTATCTTCACATGGAGAGGAGCGAGCGAATTCTAAAAGTATCGTAATATAACGCGGATACTCAATCGTCTTGATTGGGTATTTGACTTGACTGGCGTTCTTGTTCGCATTTTTGAATGGTAAAATAGGCATTCGTATTTGTTATGGGAGTGAATGACGATCCTTTCTAGCTATGAATGAGCCCACCGCTCATACTGCTGGAAACTGATCTGTCATTAGTCGCTGCTGTCAAACGGAACTGGTCTTTCAAGTACACGTATCACAATAACACATCCATCATATTTGAGCTTTCATTGCGCTAATATCAGGGCTTCCTTTTTGGAATTGCTTCGGTGTTTTGGATATTTACCCTCACTTCTCGTTGGGACTGAGTTTTCTAATGAGGAAATGACTGGTGATGCTAGCTATCTTGAACGCATCTGCGCGTCTAGTAAAGATGGGTCCTAGATGGGCGGTTCGAATGGCGTAGATCTTGGTCGCCCGAGGAAATCTTCTAGAACAGTGGTATCAACTTGCTATGTACAAGTGTACTTGGAGCGGGATCTCGTAATTCCTGACGTCCGAGTAAAGAAAGAAATCTGTCGCCTTTGCGATAGATACGTAAATAAAACGCGCTGCTTCGATCCAATTGCTTGCCTGCCAGTCCTGGCCGATCTATCTCGATAGAACCACGTGCGAGGGCACTTCGGAATATGCCCTGCGCTACGCAGGCAGGATCAATAATGCGCCGGCAATATGCCTCAAGTATATGCAACTATCCAAGCTAGTGGTATGTACTACGGCTCCATCCCTCACTCCTCATGATTTGAGGGAGGTTGAGTTGGTGACTTTAACTCCCTTCCGAGCTTTCTCCTGGGCCCGAGCTTCTCTTGCAGCCCGAACCAGGGGGCAATGACCCTAGATCGACACATAACTTCATAAAATCGTGCTGGCGTGAATTAGTCTATAAAGTCTCCTATCTGACCCGAGGTGATGGATAGCTTACCCGAAGGAGATCGTGAGCACTCGCTCTCTTTTCTGGGTCCACTTTCAAAGCAAAATAGAGGAAGTCCCTAAATACGGCGGACAGCGCATGCTCCTCTTTGATTTGAGGTGTACCATTCGTAGCAATAAGCCACAAGGCACGAAGTGGGGATTCTGTTAGGTATGGTGGCTCTCCTTCGATCATTTCGATTGCCATGATGCCAAGAGACCAGATGTCGACCTTCCGACCGTATTCCTTTCTGGTGACGACCTCTGGTGCCATCCAGTAAGGTGTTCCCACCATCGTCGTACGTTTGTTATGGGCCTCGTTGATCTGAGCACAAAACCCAAAATCGGCTGTTCCCAAATCGTTAGTCTTGCATAATCTTGCATAGTCTTGATAAAGAGGAGACGAAAACATACTGAGCTTGATGTTACCATCCAATGACAATAATATATTGTCAGATTTGATATCTCTGTGGATCACCCCTTTGGAATGTAGATGCTGAAGACCTTTTAGAGTCTCCCTGCAGACTGATGCTATTTGACCCTCGGTCATAATATTGAAGGTAACCACGTCAGTTAAACTGCCGCCTTCCATATATTCCATGATGACCCATAATTCGCCGCCGCATAGATAGCTATCAATGAAGTTAACAATGTTTGGATGCAGACTGTCTTTCATGACTAGAATTTCGTTGATAATGAGGTCTTTTTTGGGCTGCTGCTCCAGGTTCATCTGTTTAATAGCTACCAACCGGTTTGTGCCTCTTTCGTGACCAGTGTAGACACCGCCAGACGCACCCTGTCCAATTTTGGTAAACCCTCTGTAGATTTCTCGTGGGTCGCCTTCTGAGCAAATTCTTTTCAAGGCTGCCGCAACATCCATGGTCGTGCTCTGGCTTTGTCGAGTTCTGTTGCGAGGTCGTGCTTGCGTCGGTGGACCGCCGGCGCCTCCGTTAGCCTCAGGCGGTCGCGGATGTTGCGTCCTTGTGCTAGAGGGCTGTGTTGAGGGTTGTCTTGTACTTTGTGACCTCCCTAATTGGCCCTTCATCGCTGCCTGAGCCTGTGAAATCGCCTGTTCCTGTTGTTGCTGCATCAGCTGTTGTTGGTAAGTAGCATGCGTCGCTGGGGAAGGTTGACTAGGAGGAGCCTGGGGAGTGTGGGGACCATAGGGCGAGGATCCATTGACTCGAGAGTTCGATCTCGATCTGAGTTCTTCAGGTAACATAGGGACACTGCTCTCCTTGGGCGGCGGAGCATAAGCGAGGGCTGGCAAGTCTTCGCCAGGCTGTGATATACCGATACCAGAGTCTTTAGCTGGATATTGTGACTGTGGATGTGGTTGCGGTTGCATTCGAGTTTGCAGGGAGACTGGGGGCTTCGGCGCCGGGCGACTGGGCTGGAGATTTGGATGATCTCTGGCTGTATGAAGCACTGGGCTCTTTCCTGGTACAGGAACCGGTGGTGGGGCGCGGGGTTTTCAAAGGTGCCTTCATTATTTACGATTGGAAATCTCGGACTTGCTGGTGGGCTAATCATAGGTGACATACCAGCTAGGTTTGGCGAATAGATGCCGGTAGATGTTACCATTCCTCCTGATGGGGTGCGAAGCTCCGGAGCCCTGACATCGTGAAACTTTTCAAGAAATCATCTTCGTGAGGCCTCTCAGTAGTTTCTTTGTAGAAAGTTACGATATCCGCAATCATCTGTGGGTTTTCCCTCTGAGCATTCTCAGGGATGCCACTCTCGTTGATGAGACGCTGCCATTCTTTAGGTAGACCCTGTCAAGAGATACGGAATTAGCACACATCGAACAGCGTCTGACGTCACCTGAGCGGTAGGCGATTAAAGACCAGACAACACAGAAACTCAGACGAACCGTAAACTGGCCAGTAGTACTATCATATCCCACATGCGTGACATGAACTGGATTCTCTGGCGCTGAGATGACGGGTTTCTTTGGCGACCCCACTAACGTGCTCATGAGACCGGAGAAGCCAGATTTTTTCCTCAACATACTCGGTCCCTTGGACTCCTTGGACTCGTCGGAATACCGCTTCGAGGCAATGATGGGGACATCGTTGACGCGGGTGGCTTGGGACTTCTCAGACATGGTGACATTGGCGACAGAGAAGCTGGCGGAACGGCGAAGTGAAGGGCTCATCATACGTGGGTCGGAGGATAACGGAAGCGGAGGAGGATGGACAGTGCGTGGAGTATCTTGATAGACAGCCGGTGCGCGGGCGGCAGCCTTGTCGAGTTGGCTGAGGATGGTCTCGCCGTCGAAGGGAGCCCCGACAAAGTCTTCGGACGTCTTGGAGTGAAGGGGTCGCAGCGACATAGGTTGTGAACCTGACGAATGCTGCTGCTGCTGCTGCTGCTGCTTTTGCTGCTGATAGTGGTAGTTGTAGGGATAATCCTTATTTTGGTTCTGGTTACGAGTCGACGTTGATGGGCAGTGCTACCACCGCTGCTGGGGCCAATGCCTATCCCAATGCCAATGCCAATACCAGCGCCAGCGCCAGATGCCGCTGTTGCGGCCGGCAGAAGCACTAGTAGCGGGGAATGTCGCAGTAGCACTGGTGGGCGGCGAGGAGTGGGTGTGGGAGGCTGAGACGGGAGCGGGGCGGCGGCTTGGTAGGAAGGGGAAAGGGTTATCGGGGGGAGGTCGCCGGGTTGAAGGACGGGAGAGAGCGGGCGAAAGCGCTGCTATTGCTGCTGTTGAAGGAAAGAAGGGGAGCAGAAGGCGGAGGCGCAGACGGGTGAGGATGAGAATAAGACTGAGAATGAGGAGCAGGAGGAGGGTGTCGGGTGATGAGTTGTTTGACGCGTTAGAAGATCTACCAGTATTCTGGAGTGGAGCACTAGGAGCTCGCTTTAAACTGCTGGAGCTCCGTTTGCTCTGTAGGGATTGGGCGTCAAAGCGCCCGTCGCTCGTAACGGAGTAGCTGTGCGCGTGTTGTTGAAACTGTGACGGCGGTTTCTTGGTGAGCTTGCGGCGGTGCGACTGCGACGACGACTGCGACGACGACACCGACGACTGCTGCTGCTGCCGCTGCTGCTGTGGTTGTTGGTGTTGTTGATATGGTTGATGGCCGACAGAATTGGGATTGTCCATGTCCCAATCCATCTTTTTTACTATCTAATCCGAACCGCTTATTACCACAAACGGCGGGGAAGCGGGAGGCAGAAAGGAGGGCCGATTGACGCACTGGCTGGCTGGCTGGCTGACTGGCTGGTTGACTGACTAACTGCCGCAACGGGGCTGAAAACAGGATGTAGGGGGGCAGGACACAGCGTTTAAGCGGGCTATACTGGTAATATCGCCGTACTGTATGTAAGTACTATGTAGGTAAGTACTTAGAGGTAGTAGGTAGTCTGGGGTCCGGGGGAGGGGGCTGCTGAGAAATAGCCAGGTATCTAAATAAGCAACGTCCAAGGTTATAGATGGCCTTTCCTGTCCGAATCGGTACAATGGAACCAACTAACCATCCGCTTGAGCGGCGACGACGACGATGATGACGGCTGCAGCGATGCTGGGCCAGGCTAGGGCGTGGGAGGGACGAGATAACGAGCGACAGAAAGTACTTACAGCTGTATGTACTGCTTCTTTCACCGCTGACATGCGCCCATCATCCCACTCCCACACATGCGAACGAACCTCTTTTCCCTTTTCCCCTTTCCCTTTTGCTTTATGGTGGGCTGGTCCACGGTATCGGCCGTTTTGCATCAACGGGTAGGCGGGCTAATGACTTGTAACTGAACCTCTAGGTAGGCGGTAGGTAGGCTATCGAGGTCGCTAAACAACCCCGGTACGTCCACGTACTTGTACAAGAGAGGGTGGTTGATGGTGGAGTCAACCACAATAGGGAATTTTGTTACTTGATCTTGCTATTTATATTTGTACAATCCAAAGGTACATTGCAGTGCTCTGTACCATGGTGTTTAGATTGCCGTGATTTAGATAGCGTGCAGGTAGTACAAATAAGATACTAAGCAGGTAGGTTAGCATTTGGTTTACGGAAGGCGGCCTTCAGAGAACCACACGATGATGGTACATTAGATATAAGGGAAGGGGTCCCCGCTATCACGTACAAATTGTCTCCCTTTTCTTTTTCACAAGTATTGTAGGTATTTCACAGTTTTTTACTGTTTTTCCATCTATCTCGTCTCCCTTGACGCCCTCGTCTCAAATATGACATCTCGTATGTTTTGCTCGTCCGCCAATCAACTATCCAGTTCACGCCAGGAACTGTCTTCGTGTCTATATCTGGGGACGAGCTAATCTCACCTCCCTGGTAATAAATGGCTTTTCTCATTCTTTGTCAGCGGGCAGAGTGCAGTAACATTCGATGGCCGGTGGCTTGATGGATAAACCTCGGTTACATCCAGCAAAACATTTAAAGGGCTGAACGCTCGGGTCGTCGTGCTCGGAACGGGGACCTGGCGTGTACTCAATTCGTTGGTAGTCCAGCTACGGCGGAAATGTTGCACTGCATAAATGCCGATATTGGCCGTGAAGAACAGCTTCCTGAATACGAACGGCTGTTGGTCCCTTGTCAGCAACTAGAAGATACGTGGGTGGAAGTAAATTTGCGTCAGTCACTGAGGAGTTCATGATACTAGTGCTTGGTTGGGATCTCTCAAAGTGCATAGAAGGCATCTTGGCCTGAAGTATACTCCCACTCGGGTCCCAATGACTGAAACACTCAATTAAGGCATGAATAGTGTGACAGTATTCACTCGATGGGATCTATTTGATACTGTTTTTTCTTTGTAACGCCTAGCTTCGTTCAGCTTGATTGCAACTCGATTCAAACTTCAACTCTTGGAGGGGCTCATCGTCTTGGCTTGGAATCGGCACCTGGGATGACGTCGTGTTCATTAAAAGGTATTATATAGGATACGTACCTATTCTGGTATAGTACCAAAAGTTAGGAGTCTAGTATCAGGAGATATAGTCGTTTCATTCAGAGAGTTTGGTCTCTTACCTTCATATCATCCCCGCTGACCTGCTTCTTCGCCGTCAATAGATGACCAATTTTCCGATAGGCTTACTTCTAGTCTGCATGCTCTAACAATTAGGTGCCGGCTAAAACAGGTACCTCTGTAGTTGGCTGCATTTGGCGGCGCTTCCTGATTTGTGCAGAGTATCGAATGTGTTTCAGGTCTAAATCAACGGTGAACGGTGTCGAATCGACTAACGCCGCCCTTTCATAATTTCCTCCTTACTTATATCTGTCCCCAACTCGTAAAGTGAAGACTTGGATCAAGCTTCACCTGAAGCAGTGGATACTCACTACTGCCCTCTTTTTTCCCTACATACCGAATGTGGCATGTTATCTTTATAGCATGGTTGGCTTTCAAGCCGTGCTGCGTCGTACGCGCGTGATGGAGCCTATCCTGTCCTACCAAACACCAAGTTTGGGGAATGTAGTCAAATTACCTAGAACAGAGTATCGTTGCAGCACGCCACGGAACGGGGGTATTTTATGCGGTAGACAGTCGAACGTTCTGATCAGAATGGAATATACCTATTTCCAGCAATGTGGCCCAGCCCTAACCTCTCAGATCCGTTGTCAAGGTTGCGAGTGGCTCTACCGTTGCAGAGGCCTGCCGCCTGCGGGCCATGGTGTCGCGTTGTGGCGGGCGTAGATGTCTAAAGATTGGACGACGATGCACAAGATCGGCAAATGGCAGCTCGCGATGTTCGTGACATACAGCGATAGGCTCGTGGATGGCTACATACACAGGCGAGTGGGCTTCGCAGGGGCTCGAATTAGATTGGTACAAGGCTCTGCTTGCTTTGCATATCATCATTGGAAGACCGACACCCTTCTTCATATGGCGCACACAGATATTGCCTAGGTAGATATTAGGTCATCACCCTTTTAGTTGAGTTATGAAACGTGCACGTATTCTCAACTGCTGAATAACTGCAGCGAGACTAGTGCGTAAGTCCATGTGCTGCGAAACTCTCCGATAATTATAATTTCCATTTTACCAAGAATACAACTAGACATCGAGATTGAATGGCGTACAACTGCGAAGCTCAAGGTTTCTCGGGGTATGGTTGGAGGTGGTGGGGAACTCGTTGCAAAATCTCAAAATCTCAAAATCTTAAGGGTTTTCTTTTCTGTAAGTTTCCGAAAACGATAAGACTAGATACCTTAAGGTGAGTAATTCTAAAGCAGGATTGGCCTAAATCAACACTGTAAGTAGGAATGAATGTTGTTTCTCAATTCTTAGGCTTTTCTAGGTCCTTCGGTCTACTACCCAGAAGGTTCTCGCTGGGCGACCTGTCCCCTACTGTTGAACTGTCTCTCTCAAGCCGTAAGTGTCTGGTAAGTGTGCCGAGATGGTGTAAAATTGGGGACCCTGTGGGGCAATGGACGAACCTCGCCAACACTTCTCCACCAGATTTGCTCGCTTTCTCGGTAGTCACTACCTGGCTAGACGGGTTCTAACTAGGTGCTAACTAGGCACCCCAAAAAGCTAAATCGAGACTAGAACGGGTGGGGTCCCCCAAGATAGCTGGACTACACTAGTATAGTCTAGGTTGTTGAGCAAAGCAGAGGCCATCCATCTACCAGACGCTATTAAGCAACCCTTTTTGAACAACTGTCAAACCCCGTCACCGTTTCGTCCGTCTACGCAAGCTCTCTCTTCCCACTTCCCATTCTCATCCTGCCCTTCCTCTCCCGCCGTGGCGTCTCATACATTTATCACTCAGCACCGCCCCTCTCCGTTGACAAGCAGCCCGCCCGCATCCGCTGTGCAACATGTTCTAGTTTCCTCTGCAGCTGCTCCTCCGTCTCCGTCCCGTCTCCGTCTCTCTGGTATCCCCCACAGTGTCGGTACTACCGCTCCACGTGTAATTGTCTATCTGTTTACCTGTCATTGCTCGACCTGA